>CM073599.1:38759737-43759737 GCA_037074985.1 Solanum bulbocastanum
GGACATGTCATTGAACCTACAGTCCTTATACCTCTTGCTGGACCTACTGTTTCTGCCCTTGGTAATGCTCTTTTTGCAACTAGAAGAACAACTAGGTCCCTTCACCCCCAAGCTACTTGAAAGATTACACCTACTCATTACCCAACCTATATCCTTCTCCACACATAACTAATGTTTCTGATCCACAACACTCACTAACATCATTTATATCTCACCCTGATCATGTATGTTTCACTACATTGTGTCCCGATAGCGAGCAATTGATCTATAATATTTCACATGATATTGAATCTTCCTCTTATTAATAGGCAATTTTGAATCCTGATTGGCAAGTGGCAATGCCACAGGAATTTGATGCCTTGTATGCAAATGATACTTGGAAGCTAGTTAACTAGCCCAAAGGAAAGAATGTTATTGGGCGTAAATGGGTGTACAAGATTAAACACAAGACAGATGACAGTATAGAAAGGTTTAAGGCTAGACTAGTGGTGAAGGGGTACACTCAACAAGCTGGAATAGATTACAATAAAACATTCTCACCTGTTGAAACATCTCGCAATTTGATATAAATAGGAAGAAGCAAATAATTGGAAATAGTCATTTTTTTTGGAAAGAAGGAAAAATCTAGAAATTTGTGTAAGTTAGGAAAAGTGAGTTTTTGGTCAACTTCAAACGTCCATAACTTCTAGCTCAGGATGAGTTAGGAGAACTTCAAGATATGGTAGGAAATTTCTTCGAATGATCATTCCAACGCCGCTGAGTTTGCGTGATTTCAAGCTTGTATGAGTGAGTTATTCCCTTTAGAAGTTGGGCTGTTGGAATAAAGAAATGTCTAATTTGGATTTTGGAAGGGTATTTTAGTCTTTTCCTTATCCAATTAATTAAATTCATTTTAGTGAATTAATTAAGGGTCTAAAATGAACTTGTTCAGTTTACACTTTTGGAAAAGAGTTAGGGTTTCAGAGAAGAGGAAAGAAGAGGAGAAAAGAGAAGAAGGAGCAAGAAAATCGTCAAGTTCGTCGAGTTCAGCTTTGGATTTCGTTGGGGGTGATCCCTACAAGATATGTGAGATCACATAGCATTGGGTTAGTTCACCCATGCGCCAAACATGTTTAATTCAGCGTATTTTCGTCCTAAAAAGTTTGAGAATTTGATGTTCTTGAATTGATTTCTCTCTTGAATATGAGTTGAAATTAAGGAGTTTCTTGATATTAAAGTGTTGATTCCTTGAGTTGTATGAGTTATATTTTGTATGTATACCTTGGGTATCTGATTCTAAAGTGAATTTGAGAAAAAGAATCGATTAAAATCAATTTAAGATTAGAAAACGAGACCAAAAGTTCGTTAGATTTTTGCCTAAGGAACAAGTGGCGTGCCCCTATAGCACTAGGAAGGCTGGGGTAGCGCGCCAGCAGTGCGCCAGATTCGAGTCCCCCAGTAAGTTGGGGATGGCACGAGGCGCTCGGGATGCGCCCAAATCGTCTTTTTTCACCATTTTTCATCGTTTAGCCTATTTAAGTCCTTCAAAAGTGTACTAACACTTTCCATTGATTCTAACTACTTTAAATAAATTCTAAACATCTAGAAATCATCCAGAAACATGAATAATAACCTTGAATCCATAAATTCAAATTCAATTCGAGTCTTTTCAAGAAGTCTTTTGCAAATGCTTTTAACTTTGTTTTAAGACTTAAAGTTCAAGTTGAGTAAAGAGTAAAACTTGAAGTTCATTTCTTCAAAAGTATATGGGGACTATGCATTCCCAAAGGGTTTAAAATGTTTTCACATTTAAACAAGAAAGGAAACGTCGATTTCCAAATTGCCTTCAAGCTAGTTTTAAGAAAAGAGTAAATGCTTTTATAATTAAGTAAGAGGGGAAACTTTGATTTCCAAGATAGCCTTTGAGCTAAGTTTTTGATCACTAATCTCAAATCATAGAAAAAGTATGTTTTTAAACATAAAGAGCTAGTATTATATTTTGGGACTAGTATTGAGCACCGATATGGGGGAGAGTTCAGAGAACCCACAGCCCCCATAAACCATGTAGCCATCATAGGTAGAAAAGGGTTATACTTTTTAGATGAACCCTTAGTGCTTTTTAGCATAGTCTAGTGGATCAATTTAGTAGTTCAGGTTCTATACCCCTGATAAGGTATAGGATGACTTTGGCAGCGTGGGGCCAAGAAACGTTGTATCATCACTATAGCTCTTAAGTGATGGTTGTCGGTTAGAGAAACTCCCACAATAATATTTTATATTTTTATATATATCAGTTTATCTGTATTTTTACATACATCTCAGAGTTGTATGTATCTTTGCATACACACAGAGTTGACATCATGTTAAGAACAATTTTTCTTTATATTGCACTTGTTTTGAACTACTTTATATTGAAATGAGTTTAGTTATGTTAAGTTGCGTTGAGCCAGGTAAGTTCTTAAGTTCCTTTCAGATTATTTTCAAGCTTAAGTTGTGTTTAGCATTCCAACTTGCATACTCGTACATTCAATGTACTGATGCCAGTTGGCCTGCATCGTCTTATAATGCAGACGCAGGTAACCAGGATCAACATCCAGCGCATTGTTGATTCAGTTAAGCTTCAAAGTTGTTGGTGTGCCTCCTTGCATTTCGGAGGATCCTTTTTTTTTATTACTTTATCATTTTAGTTTCTTAGGATGTCGTGGGCCTGTCCCGAAATCAACCTCAGTTGTTTTAGAGGCTTCATAGATAGTCAGTCAGATGTTAATTCATTCGTCATCATTGTGTTATTGGCTTATGTTCAGATTTGAGTTGCCATTTTGGCTAAGTTAGATGTTTATTTTTCAAACATTATGAGTTCAATTTGAGACATATTGAGTTATTTGATATTTGGATTCTCTTTTTTATGTCTAAGTCTTCCGTTGAGTAAGTAAGCTAGGACAAGGGTTTGCTTAGAGCCAGCAATGGTTCTGGAGTGCCAGTCTCGCCCAGGGTGTAGGCTCGGGGTGTGACAAACTTGGTATTACAACACAGAGTTTAAGAGTCTTAGAGTGTCTATGAAGCCTTGTCTGTAGAGTCCTATTTATCGGTGTAAGGCACGCCATATCTATAATTAAGAGGCTGTAACATTTAGGAACTATCTCACTTCTTTCACATTCATTTTGTACGATAGAGTTAATCTCTATAAAGTTTCTTCCAATTCGTGCTTGTGCGTGTCTTTCAGATCATGCCTCCATGAAGAGCTGTCAGAGGTCGTCCGACAATAAGGAAGGTTGAACCACAGGAGCAAGGGGTACCTAATGTACCAAAAGTGCAATCCCAAGAAGAGGTCACCGATGCTGAATTCTGTGAAGCTATTCGGATGTTAAGCTAAGTTGTGACCAACTAAGCTGGGCAACGTAGAGAGAATCATCATAAAGTGGCTGATACTTCTAAAGTTTATGATTTCTTAAAGATGAATCTTCCCAGCTTCACAAGTTCAAATGTCAGCTTTAGACCTAATGGGAGATGACGAGATGAGAAATCAAGTCAAATGTTTGAGAATAAGATAGTAACGAGTCCCAAAAAGAAAAGTATGGGAGATATCTTTCAGAAGTCAATTTGTAGTGAAGTGATGTTAAAAGGAGAAGGCTAATGATCCATGTGCAACAAGTTGAGGAGGACAATTTGAGGGGTAGAGAAGAGTTTAAGAATAAGAGGGATAAGACATCTGGGAATGAATTCGGGCAACAAAAGAGTAATGAGAACCGATCTTCTTTCCAACATAAGCAGAAAGGACCTGCTTCATCATCTGCTAGTGCACCTGAACCAAAGAACAAATGGGAGTACAATAGTCAGAATTCTCAAAATTTTAGAGCTAGACCTGCACCTTCGCAAGGTAGTAAGGAACAAGGGGGTACTAAGACTCCTGCATAGGCTAAGTATGGTAGGAACCACTTAGGGATGTGTCGTGATAACTCCACTGGTTGCTCCAAGTGTGGTCAAGACAATCATTTTATGAGAGAGTGTCCTAAGAGCATGGTAGTGGGGGCAATAGAGTCCAGTCTTCTTTAATTGCTCCACCAGACAAAACTGCACCTAGAGGGGCTACTTTTGGTATTGGCGAAGAAGGAAATTGTCTTATTTATATCGCTAGTCGCCAATAGCAAGAGGATTCGCCAGATGTTCTCACTGGTATAATCCAAGTCTTCAATTTTGATGTTCGTCATGGGAAACTTCTTAAGCCTTTAGTGTTTCTACACCTGATGGTGAGTCAATTCTAGTAGAAAGAGTCTATCGTGATTGTTTCATTCGGTCAATAACAAGAGTACCATGGCTGATTTAATTAAGTTAGGCATGATAGATTTTGATAACATTCTAGGTATGGACCGACTTCATGCCTGTTATGCATTAATAGATTATAGAACTCGAGTAGTCAAATTCCAGTTTCTAGTGAACTAGTTATAGAGTTTAAGAGTAGTTCAACAGTGCCTAAGGGTTATTTCATTTCGTACCTTAAGGTAATGAAGTTAGTTTCTAAGGGGTGTGTCTATCACTTAGTCCGAGCTAATGACTCTAGTATTGAGATACCTCCTATTCAGTCAGTTTTAGTAGTAAGAGAGTTTCTAGAAGTCTTTCCAGATGATTTCCCTGGAGTCCCTTCTGAAAGAGAGACAGACTTCGGTATAGATATTCTTTCAGATACTCATCCTATCTCTATTCCGCCATATAGAATGGCACCAGCAGAGTTGAAAGAGCTTAAAGAGCAATTGAAAGATCTTTTAGAGAAAGGGTTTATCCGACCAAGTATCTCACCTTAGGGTGCTCCAGTCTTATTTGTGAGAAAGAAAGATAATTCCCTTAGAATATATATAGATAGATTACTGTCAGTTGAACAAGGTTACCATCAAGAACATGTATTCTTTAAAGAATGGATGATTTAGTCGATCAACTTCGGGGTGCCATCTGTTTTTCTAAGATAGATCTCAATTTTGGCTACCATCAGTTAAGAGTAAGGGAATGTGACATTCCAAAGACAGCTTTCAGAACCCGTTATGGTCATTATGAGTTTTTGGTCATGTCCTTTGGTTTGACCAATGCGTCTACAACATTCATGGACCTTATGAATAAAGTTTTCAAACCTTATTTATATACGTTTGTCATCGTCTTCATTGATGGCATTCTAATGTATTCGATAAATGAGGAAGATCATGCTAGCCATCTCAGAATAGTTCTCCAGACTTTAAAAGATAGAGAGTTGTATGCCAAGTTCTCTAAGTGTGAGTTTTGACTTGAGTTTGTGGCATTATTAGGCCACATTGTGTTTGGAGAGGGAATTAGAGTTGATACCTAGAAGATAGAGGCATGCAGAGTTGGCCTTGACCCACATCTCCAGCTGATAGTAGGAGTTTCTTGGGTTTGGCTGAATATTATACAGGGTTTGTCAAGGAATTTTTTTATCTATTTCATCTTCTTTGACCAAGTTAACTCAAAAGACAGTAAAGTTTTAATGGTCTGAAGCTTGTGAGAAAAGCTTTTTGGAATTGAAAGAGAGGTTGGCTACTGCCTCAGTGTTGACCTTACCAGAAGGCATTCAAGGTTTCGTGTTGTATTGTGATACGTCTAGAGTTGATTTAGGTTGTGCGTTAATGCAGAATGACAAGGTTATAACTTATGCCTTAGATAGTTAAACGTTCATAAGAAGAATTACCCAACTCATGACTTAGAGTTGGTTGTTGCGGTATTTGCTTTGAAAATATGGCGCCATTTTCTTTATGGTGTTCGTGTGGATGTGTTCACTAATCACAAGAGTCTTCAGTATGTGTTTAGTTAGAAAGAGCTTAGTCTCAGACAGAGGAGGTGGTTAGAATTACTCAAATATTTCTACATGAATATTCTTTATCACCTAGGTAAGGATAATGTTGTTAATGATGCCTTGAGCAGGTGTCATGACCAGATTTCTCGAGTCATGATGACACCTACTATACCCTACCAGTAGGTACGCCAACCCGTAACCCAAAACATCAGCAATGAGCGTAAGGACAGAAACTAGCAAAAACAAAAGTCTAAACAAGGACAACAAGGCAAAAGCAACCCAAAATAAATATATATAGAATCCCTCCCAGAACCTGAAAGTCACTAGTACAGAGCTACTAATAAAGAGTACAAGTCCCAAAAGTGGACCACAACAAAATGTCTCAAAGGCAACAAGACTAGCTAAAACAAAAGATGGAGACATGACAAACCCAAAACGCCAAGAACTCGCCCTTGTCTCAGAATCACAGCTGCAAAAGAAGGTTGAAACTACTCACCGCTTGTAACTGGTACTGGGACCTGTATTACAAAATAGATGCAGAGCGTAGCATGAGTACCAAACAACAGGTACTCAGTAGGCATCAAAGGCCGACTGAGCAAAAAGGGTAAAAACAATAAGAAAGAATAGAATTTAGCTACAGAGAGGTCAACACGAATAAGAAGAAAGGAAAATGAAGCACATGGGCATACCAGAAATAACTAATTACAACTAAACTAAACCTAACTGGACCCCCATAAGCCCAGAAGGTACACTCGTGCGCAAGTTTAAATAAAACCTGAACGGACCCCCCATAAGCCTGACAGGTACACAGAAAAGCTAAGTCTACTGAAAAAGAAGAAAATCAGGCTCCTAGCCCAAAGTAACCAAGATAACCCATCAGACTCCACCCAATCAGTAGTGCACTCCCAGCCCAGCTAGAAAAAGTGACCCCAGGGGGTACCCTCCCAAACAGTCCACTCCCAGCCCAACTCGAAAGAGGGACCCGAGGGTGAGGTTGATATCGTGAGTCGTCCTACGATGCAATCAGTTCCCAGCCCAGCTAGAAAGAGTGACCCGAGGACACCCAGCCAGCAGCATACTTCCAGCCCAGCTAGAAAGAGAGGCCCGGGGGCAATCGCCGAAATCACCGAGTCTACCTAGCCAGTGATACGTTCCCAACCCAACTAGAAGGAACGATCCTGGGGGTGATGGTATCTCCGATAGGATCCAATCCAACAACAAACGCCATGGAACGCCGTCCACTCCAAGAACTCGCAGAGAAGACTCCCAACCTATACTATCTCAATCCCACACCTCTAGTAAAGTACCGAATCTTCGAGAATGCATTGAAACCGTAGAATTAGAGGGAGAAGATACAGAAGTGCAGCAAGCAGCGATATCGCCTAATCTAAGGTTTAAACTATTAGACTCAAGTCTGCTACTCCAGTCTACAAGAAGCTAAGTCATCCAAACGACATCGACAGAAAGTCAAGGCCATCCAGCCCATACGGATCATAAGTCTAAGGCAATGCTAGCCTAACCTAGACTAAGGACATCATGCTATCGGTTAAGGATGAACAAACATACAACACATACCATACAATAACTTTAACACATAAGCATGCATTTTTACTAAACCGGTTAACATGATACTACACCTGAAATATGGCCAATCGATCCTAACATGAGGTATCTAATCAAGGTTAAGTAGGAAACTGCTACCCACCCCAAATTCACTTCAATCGACATGCTTTTACACAATTAAGCTCAATCTAATAAAAATAAAGTTATAGCCTACCTTAAGGTCGATTGCACACGCTCCAAATTACTTTGCCAGAGATTTTCCTTTCCAAACGATCCTTGAACGCTGCCGCTCTATCAAAAGTAGGATCACAACATTAGTACAGTTGTTTAGACACCAAAATCACTATAAATGAAGACGGGTAAATTTTGGAGTCAAAATGGAAATCGTGGGACCCGCACCGAATTGTTCGAATTTGACTCCATCAAGAGACCCAAAATAGTGTCCCAAACTTGTGTTCCAAAATGGAACACAATTCGGGGCCCACAACGCATCAAAACCCAACATGCAAGAAAAATCGCATTTTAATCAACTTAAACGAAAATATGCAGCCGTCAAAACTCCAAATTTACGAGAATCACAAGGTGCGCAACACTCCTTGAATAGTCCATGACGAAGCCACGACAATTCCCAACATATGAGACTTTGAATCACCCAAAATCGAGCTAAAATGAGGGAGATATGACCAAAACAATAATACCAATAACAAAAGCTCGAAAAAGGGGTACAGCAGTTAGGTTTATCGCTAAATTTACCTCGAAATACGTGCATTCGACAACTTCCAAACACTCTACAGGGAAGCCACCGAAAATATGAAGCTCCCACACTTTGAATCGCCCAATTCGATTGAGAAATGAGAGAGTGAGGAGATTTTAAAGTTGATGAAAGGATCTGATTTTTCTTCTACATTATATAGCAGATTTCAGCAAAATTTCGGAAACTTAAAAACTCCAATGGGGTGCTCCGAACTCGTTCGGAACCCTGTGCACACAAATGGAATATACAACCATACTAAATTCGATATTCCGGACTCAATGGCACAGTCGAAATTTCCATACAAGGTCATCTTGACAAAAAGTAGGTCCCACACCCAATTGCCATTTTAAGTTAAAAACCACAAAAGGGCTCGAAAAAATATCAAAAACCTTGTAACACAAAAAAAGGGTCAATCTAGATCAAACTTGACATTTCGGAGCTAACTGCACTGACGGAATTCTCATTCGAGCGCGTTTACTTAGAATTTGACTAAAGTCAAACTTAGGCTTAAACTTAAAATTAAAACACCTAACCGCACAGGCTCACACTAAAAACCTCGGGATTCAATCCGACCATGCCACTAGCCTAAAATGACCCTTCCGCAGCTAATGGAATCGTCAGAATTGGATTCAAATGTCATCTTCTTGAACTTTTGATTGAAAATGATCGTTCAAGGTTCATAAGCTCCAAAACACTAAAACTCGCTCAATAACCAGACGAACGACCAGGTGACTGAACTTTCAGTCTCAGCAAGTCATAAATGACTTGGGGTCGCTATAGGAACGCTCTGAAGGACACACAGAAGGCAAAACACATAAATGATCAGGAGGGTCATTACAATATCCACTACTAAAAAGGACTTTCGTCCATGAAAGTGAGGGTTAAGAAGTACCTGAAGGCTAAAAAAAGTTGGAAAACTGCTCTCACATCTCCTGCTCAGTCTCCCAGGTATCCTCCTCGATTGGGCAATGCCTCAAACGAACCTTAACAACAGGAATGACTCTCGAGCGTAGTCTCCTCACATTTCTAGCTAGGACGACAACTGGCTCCTCTACAAAAGTCAAACTGTCAGGTCATCCAACTTAACTGCATCATACTGGAGCACATAGGACTCGTCAGGATCATATCGGCGCAACATCGGGACATGGAAAATCGGGTGGATGACTGAAAATACTGGAGGTAGGGCCAACTCATAAGCAACCTCCCCAACTGTTCGGAGTATTTCAAAAGGCCCAATGTACCTGGAGCTAAGCTTTCCCCGCCTTTCAAACCTCATCACGCACTTCATGGGCGGCACACGAAGGAATACCCGATCACCAACAGAGAATCTCAAAGGTCGATGCCTCCGATCCGCATAACTCTAGTGCCTACTCTGAGCTGTCCTGAGTCTATCCTGAATCACTCTCACCTGGTCTAAACCCTCCTGAATCAAATTCGTACCCCGCGGCCTAGGATCTGTAGACTCAAACCAGTCCACCGGAGATCGACAACGCCTACTATACAAGGCCTCAAACGGGGCCATCTGAATGCTAGAATGATAGCTGTTGTTATACGCAAACTCCGCCAAAGGCAAGAACTGGTCCCATTGACCACCAAACTCCAAAACACAAGCCACAGCATGTTCTTAAGGACCTGAATAGTACGCTCTGACTGACCATCAGTCTGTGGGTGGAAAGTTGTGCTAATGTCAACTCGAGTGCCCAACTCATCCTGAAAGGTTCTCCAAAAGCTAGATGTGAACTGAGAACTCCGATATGATATAATAGAATCTGGCACCCCATGAAGTCGAACCACCTCCCAAATGTAGATACGAGTCAACCTCTCGGCACTGAATGAAGACTGAACAGGAAGGAAATGTGCTGACTTAGTCAATCGATCAACGATGCCCAAATGCTATCAACACCTCTAGAAGTCCGCGGTAGGCCAGCCACAAAATCCATAGTAATGCGATACTCACCACCAGGCCTCAAATGCTCGGCTTTTACCTGCTGGCAACACAAGCAATGGGAAACAAAGTCAATAATATCTCTCCTCATGCCACTCCACCAGTAACGCTGCCTCAAATCACAATACATCTTCGCTGTACCCGGATGAATAGAGTATCTAGACTCATGGGCCTCAGAAAGTATCAACTGTAACAAATTTTCAACTTTCGGAACACAAATGCGGCCGCCAAATCTCAACACTCCATCAGGCTCTAAGGTAGCCTGACCACCATCACCTGCAACACTCAGTCTCTAAGGGCCACCAAGGCCTCATCCTCAAACTGGCAACCACGGATCCTACCAAGCAAAGAAGACTGAACTCCCATATAGGCTAAGACACGTCTAGAATCTAAGATATCTAATCGAACCATGCTATTAGCTAAAAACTGAATGTCCAAAGCCAAGTGTCGCTCCTCAATAGATAAGAAGGCTAGACTACCTATACTCACCGCCTTCCGACTTAAGGCGTCCACTACCACATTCGCCTTGCTCGGATGATAGAGAATAGAAAGGTTGTAGTCCTTCAGGAGCTCAATCTAACGACGCTGCCTCGAATTAAGGTCCCTCTGGCTCATGATGTATTGAAGACTCCTATGATCGGTATAGATCTCACATCGAACTCCATACAAGTAGTGCCTCTAAATCTTAAGCGCGAAAACTACCGCCGCCAACTCCAAGTCATGAGTGGGGTAGTTGCGCTCATTGATCTTAAGCTGCCTCGACGCATAAGCAATAACCCAGCCCTGCTGCATCAATACACAACCCAAACCAACGCCGTATGCATCACAATAAACCGTGAAGCCCTCGCCTTCAACTGAAAGAGTCAATATAGGAGCGGTGGTCAATAACTTATTGAGCTTCAAAAAGCTCTCCTCACACTTCTCTGACCAAACAAAGGGAACATCAACATGATTCAACCGGGTCAGAGGTGCTGCCAAGGTAGAGAAACCCTCCACAAATCGTCGGTAGTGGCCTGCTAGTCTGATGAAGCTCCGTATCTCAGTAATTGATATGGGCCTAGCCCAATCACGAATAGCCTCAATCTTCGTTGGATCTACCATAATGCCCTTCTTGGATACAACGTGCCCCAAGAACACTACAGAGTCTAACCAAAATTGGCTCTTTGAGAACTTGGCATAAAGCCGTTGATCTCTCAATGTCTGGAGCACAACTCTCAAATGTTGCTTATAATCACCCCTACTCCGCGAGTAAATCAAATTGTCATCAATAAAGACTATGACGAAAGAATCAAGATAAAGACTGAACACACGTGTGATCAAGTCTATAAAGGAAGTAGGGGCATTAGTCAACCCAAATGACATCACCAAGAACTCATAATGGCCATAACGGGTCCTAAATGCAGTCTTAGGAATGTCTGCTGCCCTGATCCTCAACTGGTGGTAACCGGACCTCAAATCAATCTTAGAGAACACTGAAGCTCCCTATAGCTGGTCAAATAGGTCATCAATCCTACGCAGAGGATATCAATTCTTCACTGTCACCTTATTCAACTGCCTATAGTCAATGCACATACGCATCGTACCGTCATTCTTCTTAACAAAAAGAACAGGAGCGCCCCAAGGTGATACACTAGGTTTGATAAATCCCTTACCCAAGATATCCTGAAGCTGAACACTAAGCTCCTTGAGCTCTGCAGGAGCCATCCGATATGGCGGAATTGAAATAGGCCGAGTACCCAGCTCAAGCTCAATCGAAAAATCAATATCTCGCTCTAGGGGTAGGCCAGGTAGGTCGGTAGGAAACACATCTAAGAAGTCACGAACAACAGGAATTGACTAAATCGGAGCGACCTTTCTACTCACATCACGCGCATAGGCCAAATATGATAAACATCCACTAGCCACTAGCCTTCTCGCCCGAATAAAAGAGATGATCCTAACTGGTTTGCTACCACGAGATCCTTGCCACACCATCAGAGGAATACCAGGAATGGCTAAGGTAACGGTCTTAGAGAAGCAATCTAATACAGTGCGATAAGGGGATAACCAATCCTTGTCCAGAATCACGTCGAAATCAACCATGACAAACAATATAAGGTCAGCCCAGGAATCACTCCCCTGAATAGTAACTAAGTAAGATCGAAATACCTGATCCACTACTAAAGACTCACCCATGGGGGTCGACACACGCAACAGCGCTACTAGAGGCTCAGAACTCAAACTCAGGCGAGAAGCATAGTAAACAGAAACATACGAAAAGGTAGAGCCCGGATCAAATAAAGCCAAGACGGGTTGTTGGCATAAAAAAATCGTACTTGTGATCACATCGTCTGATGCCTCAGCTTCTGCCCTCGCTGGAGCTGCATAGAAATGGCTATGTCTGCCTCTGCCTTGACCATCAAACCTACCACCTGATATGCCTCCTCGGGGACTACCCTGTATACCCTGATGACCACCTTGACGGTCCTGACCCTGACCACGACCTCTAGCTGGAGGTACTAGTAAAGCTGGGGGAGCTGTATGAGGAGCGGGAGCAATCCGAATATGCTGAGGACAGTCCCTGGCCCTATGACCCATCTCACCACACTCATAGCAACCCTGCTGAAGGCGAATCCCAGAAGAACGACCACCACGGCCTGAAGAACCCGACTGAAACACATCACGGCCCTGACTTGAACTGGCCTCGCTCCGACCACCATCTAATGTCTGAAGAGAGGCCTGGGTAGGCTAGCTAGACTGACCCTGTCTAAACTATCGTCCGGTCCTATCATGATAGTCCCTAGACCTGGGGCGGGAGTCACTGTAGCTGCCCTCATGCATAGCCCTCTTCTCGCTGCCCCCTTGGGCCTCGCAACGAAGATACTCCATAGTACTAGCATGGTCAACCATGTCTAAAAAGGATCGACCCGCAGAAACCAAGGACTGGGTCTCAAGCCGAAGTTGTAATCTTAACCCACGGACAAAACACCTAACCCTCTTCTCCTCTGTAGGTAATATCATCTCTGCATGACGGGAGAGCTCGTGGAATCTAGTCTCATACTCTGCCACTGACATGGAGCCCTGTTCCAACCTGCAGAACTGATCCCTGAGGTGGTCTCTGACGCTACGAGGGATAAACTTGGCCAAGAAGGCCTTAGAAAACTCATCTCATGATACTGGTGGAGATCTAACTGGCCTAGTCTGAATGAATGTGTGCCACCACTGCCTGGCTGGCCAATCTAGCTGGTAAGCAATGAAGTCGGCCTCTCTAGACTCCACTAGACCCAAGGTGCAAAGCCTCTCACGGCAAGTAGTAAGAAATTCGTAGGCATCCTCACCTACAACCCCAGAAAACCTCGGTGGTATCAACCTGAGAAACACACCAAGCATCTTCTGGTCTTCAAGCGGCATAGGGCTGTCCGTTGCCAAGGGTTGTACTCCCTCAGGTGGTACATGGACCTGAGGTGCCCTCACTGTAGGTTGATCCTGCAGTACTGGTGCTGGTATAGCTGGGGCAGGTTGCTGATGCATACCCCCAAGCCCCCCCAAGAGCTGTACAATAGCGACCTGGAGATCTCGAGTCAAAACTGGTCCGAGTGCCGGCTGGGCTAGCCCCGGCCCTACCAACGGAGCTGGTATTTAAGCTGCTGGAGGATCCGCTACTGGCTCTGGAACCTCTACTCTCTCCTGGGCTGGTGCTGTGGCCCTATCTCGACCTCGAGAATGGCGTCTACCCCAAGCTGGGGCTCTATCTGCAGGCTCGAATGCACCACCCTCGACAGCGCCACCTCGCGAGCGAGCCATCCTACGAAAGAGTGAAGCAAGTGAGATTTCAAGGAACCAATAAGACACACGTTGCACGAAAGTGAAACAAGAGACGAAATCCTTCTAAAGACATCCTGTTGCTCCTCGAAGATAAGTTACGGACGTCTCCGTATCGATTCGCAGGACTCTACTAGACGTTAGCTCTGTACAAGTGAGATCGATGAACCTGGGACTCTGATACCAACTTGTCACGATCCAATTTCTCGAGTCATGATGGCAACTACTATACCTTACCAGTAGGTAAGTCAACCCGTAACCTAGAACATCAGCAATGAGCATAAAGACAGAAACTAGCAAAAACAAAAGTCTAAATAAGGACAACAAGGCAAAAGCAACCCAAAATAACTATATACAGAATCCCTCCCAGAACCTGAAAGTCACTAGTACAGAGCTACTAATAAAGAGTACAAGTCCCAAAACAAGACCACAACAAGCATGTCTCAAAGGCAACAAGACTAGCTAAAACAAAAGATGGAGACATGACAAACCCAAAATGCCAAGAACTCGCCCTTGTCTCAGAATCACAGCTGCAAAAAAAGGTTGAAACTACTCACCGTTGGTAACTAGTACTGGGACCTATATCATATAATAGATGCAGAGCGTAGCATGAGTACCAAACAACAGGTATTTAGTAGGCATCAAAGGCCGACTGAGCAAAAAGGGTAAAAACAATAAGAAAGAATAGAATTTAGCTACAGAGAGGTCAACACGAATAAGAAGAAAGGAAAATGAAGCACATGAGCATACCATAAATAACTAAGTACAACTAAACTAAACCTAACTGGACCTCCATAAGCCCAGAAGGTACACTTATGCGAAAGTAACCAAGATAACCCATTAGACTCCACCCAACCAGTAGTGCACTCTCAGCCTAGCTAGAAAGAATGACCCCAAGGGGCACCCTACCAAACAATCCACTCCCAGCCCAACTCGAAAGAGGGACCCGAGGGTGAGATTGATATCGCGAGTCGTCCTACCATGCAGTCAGCTCCCAGCCCAACTAGAAAGAGCGACCCGAGGACACCCAGCCAGCAGCACACTCCCAGCCCAGCTAGAAAGAGAGGCCCGGGGGCGATCGCCGAAATCACTGAGTCTACCCAGCCAGCGATACGTTCCCAGCCCAGCTAGAAGGAACGATCCTGGGGGTGATGGTATCACCGATAGGATCCAATCCAACAACAACTACCATGGAACGCCGTCCACTCTAAGAAATCGCAAAAGAGACTCCCAGCCTATACTATCTCAATCCCACGCCTCTAGTGAAGTACCAAATCTTCGAGAATGCGTTGAAACCGCAGAATTAGAGGGAGAAGATACAGAAGTGCAGCAAGCAGCGATATCGCCTAATCTAAGGCTCAAACTGTCAGACTCAAGTCTGCAACTCCAGTCTACAAGGAGCTAAGTCATCCGAACGACATCGGCAGAAAGTTAAGGCCATCCAACCCACACGGGTCATAAGTCTAAGGCAATGCTAGCCTAACCTAGACTAAGGACATCATGCTATCGGTTAAGGATAAACAAACATACAACACATACCATATAATAACATTTAGCACATAAGCATGCAACTTTACTAAATCGGTTAACATGATACTACACCTGAAATATGACCAATTGATCCTAACATGAGGTATCTAATCAAGGTTAAGTAGGAAAATGGTAACCACCCCCAATTCACTCCAATCGACATGTTTTTACACAATTAAGCTCAATCTAATAGAAAAAAAGTCGTAGCCTACCTTAAGGCCGATCGCACGCGCTCCAAATCACTTTGCCAGAGATTTTCCTTTCCAAACGATCCTTGAATGCTGCCGCTCTATCAAAAGTAGGATCACAACGTTAGTACGGTCGCTTAGACACCAAAATCACTATAAATGGAGACGGGTAAATTTTGGAGTCAAAACGGAAATCATGGAACCTGCACCGAACTGTTCGAATTTGACTCTGTCAAGAGACCCAAAATAGTGCCCCGAACTTGTGTTCCAAAATGGAACACAATTCGGGGCCCACAACGCATCAAAACCCAACATGCAAGAAAAATCGCATTTTAAACAACTTAAACCAAAACATGCAGTCGTCAAAACTCCAAATTTACGAGAATCACAAGGTGCGTAGCACTCCTTGAATAGTCCATGACGAAGCCACGACAATTCCCAACACGTGAGACTTTGAATCACCCAAAATCGAGCTAAAATGAGGGAGATATGACCAAAACAATAATACCAATAACAAAAGCTCAAAAAAGGGGTACAATAGTTAGGTTTATCGCTAAACTTACCTCGAAATATGTGCATTCGACAACTTCCAAACACTCTACAGGGAAGCCATCGAAAATACGAAGCTCCCACACTTTGAATCGCCCAATTCGGTTGAGAAATGAGAGAGTTAGGAGATTTTAAAGTTGATGAAAGGATCGAATTTTTCTTCTGCATTATATAGCAGATTTCAACAAAATTTCAGAAACTTAAAAACTCCGAGGTGGTGCTCCGAACGAGTTCGGAGCCCCGTGCACACAAACGAGATATGCAACCATACCAAATTTGATATTTCGAACTCAATGGCGCAGTCGAAATTTTCATACAAGGTCATCTTGACAAAAAGTGGGTCTCACACTCAACTGCCATTTTAAGTCAAAAACCACAAAAGGGCTCGAAAAAATATCAAAAACCAAGGAACACAAAAGAATGGTCAATCTAGATCAAACTCGATATTTCGGAGCTAACTGCACTGTCAAAATTCTCATCCGAGTGCGTTTACTCAGAATGTTGATTAAAGTTAAATTTATGCTTAAACTTAAAGTTAAAACGCCTAATCGCACCAGCTCACACTGAAAACTTTGGGATTCAAGCCGACCACGCTACTAGTCTAAAATGACCCTTCCGGAGTTATTGAAATCGTCAGAATTGGATTCAGATGTCATCTTCTTGAACTTTTAATAAAAAATGATCGTTCAAGGTTCATAAGCTCCAAAACACTAAAACTCGCACAATAACCAGACGAACGACCAGGTGACTGAACTTTCAATCCCAGCAAGTCATAAATGACTTGAGGTCACTATAGAAACGCTCTAAACGACACACAGAAGGCAAAACACAGAAATGATCAGGAGGGTCATTACAGCAGGTTATCTATGGGTAGTACCACCCATTTTGAAGAAGGTAAGAAAAAGTTAGCAAAAAGATGTGCATAGACTTGCATGATTAGGAGTTCGATTAATGGATTCCACAGAAGGAGGAATAGTGGTGATGAATGAGGCTGAATCATCATTAGTGTCAGAAGTAAAAGGCAAGCAAGACCAAGACCCTATCTTGCTTGAATTAAAGGCAAATGTTCATAAGAAAAAAGTATTAGCTTTTGAGCACGGGGGAGATGGTGTGTTGAGACATCAAGGTAGGTTGTGTGTACCAATAGTGGAAGGAACCCAAAAGAGGATTATGAAGGAAGCTCATAGCTCCAGTTATTCCATTCATTCGAGTTCTACCAAGATGTTCCGTGACTTGAGAGATGACTATTGTTGGAAAAGTATGAAGAAGAGATATCCACATCTCTTCGAACCCAGAGAAATTCTAGATCAAGGTACTAATCCTTTCTTAGTATTTATTTACAAGTTGGCATGTTGTTTTGCATTTGCTTGTGGGTACTTGAACTGAATGTTGCATGTTACACCCTTAACCTATTAAGAGTAATCTCATCCGAGGACGAATATTCCCAAGAGGGAGATATTATAGCATCTTGCAATTTAAAATAAATAGGAAGAAGCCAATAATTGGAAATAGTCATTTTTTTTGGAAAGAAGGAAAAATCTGAAAATTTATTTAAGTTAGGAAAAGTGAGTTTTTGGTCAACTTCAAACGGCCATAATTTCTAGCTCAGGATGAGTTAGGAGCACTTCAAGATATGGTAGGAAAATTCTTGGAATGATCTTTCCATCACCGCCGAGTTTGCTCGATTTCTAGTTCGTATGAGTGAGTTATGCCCTTTGGAAGTTGGGCTGTTGGAATAAGAAAATGTCCAATTCGGATTTTGGAAGGATATTTTAGTCATTTCCTTATCTAATTAATTAAATTCATTTTAGTTAATTAATTAAGGGTTTAAACTAAACTTGTTCAGTTTATGCTTTTGGAAAAGAGTTGGGGTTTTAGAGAGGAGGAAAGAATAAGAGAAAAGAGAAGGAGAAGCAAGGAAATCATCAAGTTCGTCGAGTTCAGCTTGTGGATTTCGTTATGTTGAGTTGTGTTGAGCTAGGTAAGTTCTTCAGTTCCTTTCAGATTCTTTTTAAGCTTAAGTTGTATTTAGCATTTCAACTCGCATACTCGTACATTCAATGTACTAATGCCAGTTGACCTGCATCGTCTTATGATGCAGACGCAGGTAACCAGGATCAACATCCAGCGCATCGTTTATTCAGTTGAGCTTCATCGTTGTTGGTGAGCCTCCTTTCATTTCGGAGGATCCCCTTTTTTTATTACTTTATCATTTTAGTTCCTTAGGATGTCGTGGGCCTGTTTCGACATCCATCTTAGTTATTTTAGAGGCTTCATAGATAGTCAATCAGATGTTAGTTCATTTGTCATCATTTTGTTATTGGCTTATGTTCAGATTTGAGTTGCCATTTTGGCTAAGTTAAATGTTTATTTTTAAAACATTATGAGTTCAGTTTGAGACCTGTTGAGTTATCTTGCATTTGGATTCTCTTTCTTATGTCTAAGTCTTTCGCTGAGTAAGTAAGCTAGGACAAGGGTTCACTTGGGGCCAGTAATAGTTCTCGAGTGCCAGTCTCACCCAGGGTGTAGGCTCAGAACGTGACACCTGTGGTAAAGATGACCACAATCAGGACTCTAATTTCCTTAGCAGTCAAGAAATGTTGGAACCTGTACCAATTGGATGTCAATAATGCCTTCCTCCATGGTGATTTAAATAAGGATGTATACATGACATTACCACGAGGCCTGGCAGTAAACAGTAGTGAAATTAGAGATTGAAGAAGTCATTGTATGGTTTAAAGCAAGCCAGCAGACAATGGTATGACAAGATGGCCAACAATCTTTGCTCAAAAGGATACACTCATTCAGACAGTAATTATTCACTGCTTTATAATAGGAATGTAAGCTCTCTAGTGTTTGTGGTTGTATATGTTGAGGATATTATCTTAACTGGTACTGACATGAAGGAGATTGATTCCTTGAAAGCTTTCCTACATGAGCAATTTAAGATAAAAGACTTAGGAAGGCTGCATTACTTCCTTGGTTTGGAAATATTGTGCAGACAAGATGGTGTTCTCATCTCATAGAGAAAATTTACTCTTGACCTCTTGAAGGAATTTGACTCTATGTATTATAAATCCACTACTTCACCATTGGACTCCACTGAGAAACTGAAGCTCACAAAAGGCACACTATTATTAGATCCTAGTCACTACAAAAAGGTAGTAGGCAAGCTTAATTTTCTTACTAACACAAGGATGTACATAACATATAGTGTCCATCACCTTAGCCAGCTTATGCAATCCCCTAGAGAACCCCATTTGAAGGCAGCTTATCATGTGCTTAGATATCTACGGTAGGACCCTATACTAGAAGTTTTTATCTCTAACAAATATGACCTCATCATTAGTGCTTATTGTGATTCAGATTGGGCATCTTGTCTTGATTCAAGGAAGTATGTGAGTGGTTATGTGGTACTCATGGGTGATAGCCCCATTAATTAGAAATCTAAGAAACAAGAAACAAGCCACAATGTCACTATCCTCATCAGAAGCAAAGTATAGAGTTGTGAGACAAGTAGTGGGTGAATTGGTATGACTGGAAAGATTACTTGATGAGCTCTTAGTGAAGTGTTCCTTACCTATATATGTCTTTTGTGATAGTCAAGCAACAATGCATATTGCTAAGAATCCAGTATTTCATGAGAGAACTAAACATATAAAGGTGGATTGTCACTTTGTCAGAACCAAGTTGCAACAAGGATTGATCACATTTCACCACATCCCCACAAATTCACAATTGGCTGATGTCCTTACTAAAGTCTTAACTGGAGTCAAACATACTAATTTATTATGCGAGTTGTCTGTAAGTAACTCACCTCCACTTGAAAGGGGGGGGGGGGGGAGTGATAAGATTAGATTAGTTAGTGTACACTGTTCATTCACAGAATTAGTTAGGTACTGTTGTTACTGTTCATTCACAGAGTTAGTTAGTTAGGAATCACAAGTTTACAATTTCAGCATAGATAGTTGGTTGAGTTTGTTAGAAATGTCAGACTCTATCTGTGTATATATACACATACATTGTATTGATTACAATTTAGCTTTTCACATTCTCAATAATATCTTTTCTTTTCCTCTCTGATTATTGGTGAAAGCTCACCTTCCATTAATGGAGGAATGCTATTATTTCTCAACTTATACTGCTAGTTTTATCACCTTTAAGCTTAAGTTAGTTTTCCCTTTGTTAGACTTAAGTTGAAATCTTGTTAATCTCTTTAAATCCTAATTTCACAATTGAAAAATAGCATTAAAAATACAGAATAAAGATGGAGAATTAAATTCGAGAATATCCAAACGGAAGCTTTACTTTCCCTTTGTAAGGCTTAAGTTGACATCTTGTTGGTCTCTTTAAACTCTAATTTCACAATTGAAAACTAGCATTACAAATACAAAATAATTGTTAGGATTAAATTGACATCTTTTTGGTCTCTTTAACTCTAATTTCACAATTGAAAACTAGCATTAAAAATATAGAATAAAGGTGGAGAATTGGATTCGAGAATACCTAAACATAGTTTTATAATTTACTGATTTAAGAGAAAAGTACAAAATAAAGATGGAGAATTGAATTCGAGAATACCCAAATGGAACTTGATAATTTACCGATTCAAGAAAAAAAATACAGAATACAGATGGAGAATTGGATTCAAGAATATCCAAACAGAATTCGATAATTTAATAATTCAAGAGAAAAATATATATTAGGTGATTGATTGATAGTTGAAAGAGATGGGGGAAGAACGAAATTGCTTTGAGGAAAAAAAAAAGTGAGTTTGAGAGAAAAAATAAGAGTGTGAATTTTAAGTCTGAATGGTATTTAGACTATTTCACAAATTTGATTCAGTCAAATGTATTCAAACCTATTAAGAGATATTTTTTTTAAAAAAAAAAAAAACAAATGCACTTAATGGGCTTAGGTCCAAATAATTTAGATTCAAATCTCCATTAAGTGCAAACAAATGGGGCCTAAGATTGAATAGAGACTAGTGCAAAAGCTTTTAAAAGATGATCATTTAGTACAATGACTTAAAAAACAAACCCAACAACTTTATACGTAAAAGACTGAAATCTGTTATAGTAGACATATATGCTTATAAAACAACTATGACCGTAATTCAATTGACTCATCTATGAAGTTTCTTACATACTAAAGAAAGGTTACCATGACAAGACCCTAAGCAACCTGAATATTGTACTAACAACATAAATAAACTACTAATACTCAAGATAAGCTGGAGTCCTCAGTAAGTCGGGAGGTCTGACCAAAAATGGATGAAAGTGATTCGTATGGTATATAAAATAACGGAATGAAACAACTGACTAAAATTGAACATATTGGACTAAATGAGTAGCTCTAAAGATAGACTAAAAAGCCAACTGAATGGTATAAAATAAGATTATCAACTGGAAGCTTAGAGATTTTCTAAAACTGATTAACTGAAACATGATATCTGAATATCAGAGATTTAGAAAAGACAAACATAAAATAACATGCAAGATGCTTAAAAATACTTTAATTCTGATGATAAAGTCAAATCGTTTCTATAACTAAACGAAATACATACATGTCTAAAACTGTAAATTTGAGAGATTATACTACATAGATATATAATCATACCAGTTCAAACTATAATGTATATACATAATTTTTAAGTGGAGAGTTACTTACAACCGACATACATCATGTGAGCTCTTGATGCACCAACTTACAAATCCAGTTTAGGATGACTGTCATACCTTGCTAGGGTATAGAATCTATATGTCTACTGTAGATCCACTAACCTGAGCCACAATGAGCAAAATGAATTGATCATTAAAGCATCATACTCAAATCCTTTGGTGGCACGTAGTAAGGGAATTTGACTTTTCTAAATCCAGATCCTCTCAGTTCTAAATAATCCTCCCAAACTAATATACTCATATATACTCATAGCATATCATAAAATTTGTAACTGAAAACATTTGGTGAGTCATTGCTCAAATTTGTAAGACTATACAACAGATGAAACTAAACTCACAAATATCTGAAACACACTGATATTCTGAGTTCTCGTGATAAAGAACAATTCTTTTTGAAAATCATATATCTATCTGTAATGAAGAATTGTTAACTTTCATAATGAATCTTTGAAGTGACTAAACTTCTTCAAAGCATAATCTTTAAAATATGTATTTATATAAATATACATTCTTGAACTCTTTCTTGAAATAATGCACTTGAAGTTTAAAACAAGAATACTTTCTTGAAGTACCCCTTAAAAATCTTGGACTTGCTTCTTTCATGAAAACAATGCATAAGATATAATATGACAAAAGTTTTAAATAATTTTAGCTAAAAGGGATCATGTGGTAGAATAATATGAACCATAAAATCAATCAAGGATCACTAACAACATAAATAAAATGATTTCAATAATGTAATAAACAATGGGCATTTCGAAATAGAAGAATTCAAAATATGGACTTTGAGGTAAGAATCCTAACTTTGACCTAACTAATTGAAATTGTAGTAATAGGGCACGAGGAAGAACTTAATTTTCTCACTATAATAGTTTTACATACCTTATATGCTCCAAATTCTTGAGAAAATTGCGATCTTTGGAGGAAAATATGACAATAATTCGTTTCTTGAACCTTAAAGGTGGATTTTCTTGAAATACTATGGATTCCATGGGTAAACGGTATAAATTTGTGTTAAGATGAAGAAACCATCAATATTCTATGGCCAAATCTTGCCTTGAATGACGGATGAACTTGAGATAAATTAGTTGAATTCTTGAGAGCTTTTCTTTCTAGAGCACATTTTTGAACTAGGAAAGTGAATCACGTCTTTGGGTGGTTATTAAGAGGCTTCAGACACACGCTATCACGCAGAGAATGTATCAGTCGCACAGCCAACACGCAGGCAGGCAATAACCCTTGAAGGATATTTTTGAATAAAAAACAACGGTGAAAGATATTTTTAAACCAAAAGATGGAAAAATGTTATTTTTGAGCCATTTCCAATTAGAGCATATATATATATATATATATATATATATATATATATATATATATTAATTAATTCGTGGCCCTTTTCCCTACAAAATAATGATGACTATTTTATGGAATCTCCATTTTCTATTTTTCCTTTAGTTACTGAAATTGATGAACAATCTACTTATAAGTTTCTTAATCAATCAATTCAAAGTTTAGTTTATTACATTTTGTCAGTCATGGTAAAACCATAGCAACTTAGGATAGAGCACCATCACCCATGTTGTTAAAAGGTAATGATCGGATTCTATGTTAGAGATTTTTAGTTACGACATAAATTTGAGTTGTTATATTCTTTTGAGGAACCAAATTTTTCCTTCGCTTATTATCATTCAAGTCGTTGAAATCCTTTAATGGCTATAACAAATTCGGTCATTATAATTTCTTTTATTTTACATTCTGTAATTACTTGTCCAGACTCTTCAGATTTCAGATTCACAATCAGTTTAAAATCTTGATGTTATCATTATTGTATATCAGATGAAATATAAGATGCATATGATGAAAACATGAACAAGGTTTGTTTGGAATGCCTATTTAATCAATATCATCCTTCGGTTACTGAGCAGTTTTTACTCAAAAGGGAGAAATGTACAACATCCTAGACATAAAATATGATATCTTTTCAGATTTGATGGAATGCTGTGAAATGTTTGTACAGACCTGTTGATCATGTGTTTTTTCCATTGCATTCTTCTTTCTCAATTCACCTTTCCTGGAAAGAAATATAATGTTAAATGTCATACTGACTGATGAATTCAAAGCTTTTTGGCATCAATATAATCAATAAGACTTTGATGTTAATCAAAAAATATCAATAGCATAACATTTGGTACGTGACAAGGCTAAGTCCAAAATTAAAAGTATTAAATATGAGATACACAGTTCATTGAATAACTCTCGCACTTTCTTGTCTTTGATATGATAATGAACTTCTCCAAAACAGCTGCATTCGTTTTTAATAACCATGTTTGAAATGATCCTTCAAACACACCAAGAAAAGTCGACAATCTTAACATTCTTGAGGTCGGGTCCCTTATGGCTGAATAATTTGACTCAAATTGACACCAGTAACCATCAAATTGGAGACAGAATATTATCAGGACCAACAGTAGGTTAGCCTAATGGAAATTGATTTCAAAGTAGAAGTGTCTGGTATACAAAAACATCAGAACCAACAAATCTGAAAGCATCCATGTCTCCGCTCTGCTCCGAACAAATTAAACTTTTTCTTATGCAACTCCTCTCATATCAATCTGAATTAGGAGAACCCGAAGCACAAGTAATCAATGCATGCATTAACTATTACAAACTGATCTCTTCAAAAAGTGAAATCCCCACTCCACTCATGCTTTCAATGTTGAGCAATAAACTCTTTTATCTCCAGAAAATTACTTTTCAAAAACGGTGGCAAGTTTTCTTCAAAAAAATGCGTCTTCTGCTGAAGCGGGCCTGTTTTTATAGGAGGGACATTTAAGTAATTTAACTTTTAAATTTAAATTCTGAAGATCTTTGACTTTTAAATTTAAATTCTGAAAATCTTTGACTTTTAAGATAGTATATATATACATGTGGTAGGTAATATTGATCTATTAATAGAAATACTTTAATTAAAGAATAAGAGACAAGAGTTATATTACAATATAATAGAATTAGTCTTAATACAAAAGAATAAAAAATATATAAACATTCATTAACTAAACCTAACCTAATAAAAAATAGGCCCAATAACAAAAGCCCAAACATATGGGCTAACACTGTCAAGCATTTTATTGCCTAGAAACAAACCAATCGATCAATCTCCCTCTTTTGTCGATGGAGATGACAAATCTGAAGAAGCAAAAGGTAACAGAGGAAGAACCACCAAAAGGAATCAGTAAGTTGCTGGATCTACTCATCGTCATATTCTTTCACTTCTCCCAACAAAGGATGCATTCAGAACTTGTCTAGTTTCTCCAACGTGGAAGCATCTCCCAACTTTAATTGATAGCTTCAATTTCACTTGTTCAACTGACCGGGAAAGAGAAGATTTCTCCTTTATTCATAACGTATTAACACATTCCGGCTCTCCCAAAATTATAAAGTTCCAACTCGACTTAACTGACTTGAATCTATCAGACTTCAGTTTTAGGCCTGAGTATGAAACCCTAATCAGTCGTTGTTTTAGTTTTACTGTTGAAAGAGAAGTGGAAAATGTTGTGTTGTGGTCTCAGTATAGTAATGGGTGCACATTGCCTGAATCTCTCTGCACATGTTCGTCCTTGATAACTTTAGATGTTAAACATTGTGGCTTTAATAACACGGTCATATCGTGGAACTCTCTAAAGAGTATAAAGTTGGGTCATTTGATGCTAACCGATGATGAAATGGTGAAATTATTGTCAGACTGTCTTGCATTGGAAACAATGGAATTATATAGCTATACTGGTTTCCATCGCATTGGAAATTAATTCCCTAAAATTGAAGACACTTAAGTTGAAAGATTATGTTCGGATGGGTGGAAATTGAGAGGACTTAGAAATTCTTGCCCCGTATATTCAGCATTTGGAAATATCAGGAGAAGATCTGGAGTGTAGGCTTGTTGATGTATCTTCTGTAGTGCTAAGCTCATTTACAGCTTTGCCTGTATCAAAGGCATTCCAAGTACTTATGTGGAAGACTGCTGCCGTGACTATCATCAGGTAGTATACAGGGGCGGAGCTACATTGCTTCGAGGGGGGTCATCCGACCCCCCTCGGAAAAAAAATTACACTATATATATAAGATCGATTTTTTTCTGTATATGTATATATTTAAAATTGAACCACCTGAATATATAACAAAGGTGTAGCCCAACGGTTGAGGGGGTTCAAAAATTTGCTAAAATGAGCTTTGGGTCGCAGGATCGATTCCAGGCAACAACATATTTTTTTGTTGTAATTTTTAGCTATTTTGCAGGCATTAAATAGACCAAAAACGACGCCGTTTTGAAGTTATAACTAAAAAAAATTATATTTTAAATTCTAATGAAAAAGTCAAATAATAAAATTATCCCTCTTTTTTAGGGATTGCAATATTAAATTTTCCTATTCTTGATTTCTTTCTCCTTCAACTTCACGCTGCTGCAGTGCTGAGTGCTGTGTGCTGCTTGCTGCCTGCTAGTTGCTGCTGCTGGTGGAGGATTGGTGGTCCTCCCTTCAAGCTCCATTTGTGATGGCAACTGTAAGTTCTCTTTTTGGTTTTTTTTTTCTTTCAAAATTCTATGCTTTGATTCTTGTATTTGTTGATGTGCTATTTTATTTAGCTAATTGAACTTGGATATTCACTTCTCTTAACAATTTTTTATTTTTCATATGAAAATTTCAATTCTATTCAATTGGAATCATGATCTGATTGATTTGTATCCATGTAAAATAGAATTCATTTAAGAGGAAACACAGTAAGGAAGTGTCGGCACATATCATTGCCCCTCCACTTGGATTAGCCTTAAGCCCTTAACTAAAGTTCAAATTGCTCCACATTTCATTGCTTTCGGACTGTTGTAGAACCTATACAGTAGCACGAGTTTGATGATTTACTAGTCTTTGGCTGACTGTTGGAAATTACTTATAGGACAGTAGGAGCATTAAGCATGGTGAAATAGCTGCATATTTCCAGAAGTATTGTAAAATGCTAACAGAAATAGTTGAATTGTTGTTATGGGAAGTTCATGCCTGAGACCAAAGGCGTCTCTTTCAATGCATCAAGTGTGGGAAAAGCACTTGCTTGGGGTAGCTATGTTAAAACATCAGCCCTACTGCCACATCAAAGAAGTTGAATTGATTATGCTGAACTTCATATGTTGCTTCCTCAAAAAGAGAAATTTTATCATAAGTGGATCATTAGGCTATAGCCAGTGTGTACTGACTAGTATTCACTGATTATGAAAGTTATAATTTTATTTGTTTGGGCTTATTTGTTGATTTAATATGTTTATTATGGACATTCAACATTTGTTCAGTAGATATTAACTTTTATTTGTGAGATTCAAACTTTTGTTCATTGTCTATAATTTTGTTTTGGTCCTTATTGCATATTCAATTTTTGTAAGTTCTGACTAAATTTTTATTTTACGATTCAGTCTCAATATTCAGTGAAGAAGTACTTTACACAAGTACCGAAATCAACTTTAGCCTCTCAAAGTCATAGTCAATCTAATCAAAAAGAAAATACTAATCATTCAGAAGTGTCATTAGATTTTTCTCAAGAATTTGATTTGAGTTCTTTGAAGTTTTATCCTGGTGAAAGAACATCAATATTGAACTATCATCCAAACCACCGTGATGTTATTAGAAGAGCATACCTTTTGAATGGTCCTTGTCAACCTCATTTGGCGGTGCAAGAGTATCCTCAAACAAATATTTTTGGATCAATGCGTCGTTTTAATCCTGAATGGTTTGATGATATATATCATGATTGGTTGGAGTATAGTGTTAGTAAAGATGCAGTCTATTGTTTGTATTGCTATCTTTTTAAAGATCATAACACTAATCAAGGAGGAGGGGAGACATTTTCAACTATAGGATTTAAGAGTTGGAACAAAAAGGATGGTCTTGACAAACATATTGGTCTACCAAATAGCATACATAATCAATCAAAAAAGAAATGTCAAGATTTACTACAACAACGGCGGTCTATTCAATTTGCATTTGAGAGGCAATCTAATCAACTCAAGCATGGATATTATATGCGCTTAAGTGCATCGGTTGATGTAGTAAGACTTCTCATAAGTCGGGGATTTGCATTTCGAGGTCATGATGAATCTAAATCATCACTTAGTAGGGGTAACTTTCTTGAAATTCTCTCATGGTATGCAAATAAATGTGATAAAATTCGTGATTATGTTTTGAAACATGCTCCTGTAAATGATCAACTGACTTCTCCAATGATTCAAAAAGATATTGTGAGTGCATGTAAGATAGAGACTGTTAAAGCTATTCTTGAGGAATTAAATGGTGACTACTTTGCTTTACTAGTTGATGAATCCTTTGATGTGTCACGCAAGGAGCAAATGGCTATCGTTTTTCGTTATATTGATAGAATGGGATTTGTAATGGAGCGACTTATTGACATTGTTCATGTTGAAGATACTAGTGCTTCATCTTTAAAGAAGGCAATTTTTAATTTACTTGCTCAACATTCTTTGAGTCCATCAAGTGTGCGTGGACAATGTTATGATGGGGCAAGTAATATGCAAGGTGAGATCAATGGCCTTAAAATGTTGATTAGACGAGAAAGTAAATCGGCTCATTCAATCCATTGCTTTGCCCATCAACTTCAACTAACTCTTGTTGGGGTCTCCAAAAAGTGTGTTGAAGTGGGAAAACTTGTAGTATTGGTCTCAAATATTTTTAATGTATTGGGATCTTCTTTTAAGCGTATGGATAATTTACGAGATTCTCAAAAATCAACAATTCAAGTGGCATTAGATATGGGTGAACTTACAACCGGTAGGGGCTTGAATCAACAACTTGGTCTTTCAAGAGCTTGTGATACTCGTTGGGGATCTCATTATAAATCCTTTAACAATTTTATTATTATGTTTGGCTCTATTCTTGAGGTTCTTGAATCACTTGCTCTTGATGCAAGGAGTATGGATGAAAGAGCCAAGGCAATGGGACATCTTGAAGCTTGTCAAACATTTGAGATTGCGTTTATGTTGCATTTGATGAGAGATGTCTTAGCAATCACAAATGATCTTAATAAATGCTTACAAAAAAGAGAGCAAGATATTGCAAATGTCATGCTACTTGTTGAAGTAGCAAAGAGAAGGTTGCAAGTCTTAAGAGATGATGAATGGGATTCTCTTATTGCCAAGGTATCTACATTTTGTATCAAACATGATATTTTGATACCTAACTTTGAGGAGCCATATGTTAGCTCTTTAAGATCACAGCGGAAACTAGCTAACTATACAATCTTACATCATTATCGTGTTGAAGTATTTTGTAATATCATTGATTGGCAACTTCAAGAACTTAATGATCGTTTTGATGAGGTGACTACCGATTTGCTCCATGGAATTGCTTGCTTGAATCCAATTAACTCATTTTCAAGTTTTGACATAAGAAAAGTAATGAGAATGGCTGAATTATATCCAGATGACTTTGATGAATCCAATATGAGTATTCTTGAGAATCAACTTGCAAGTTACATTGTTGATGTTCGTGATATTGATGAAAGGTTCTCCGATCTAAATGGACTTTGTGATCTTTCCAAAAGATTAGTTCAAACAAAGAAACATTCAAATTATCCTCTTGTATTTCGCTTAGTGAAACTTGCTCTACTTTTACCAGTTGCCACTGCCTCCGTTGAAAGAGCTTTTTCGGCAATGAAGTTTATCAAGAATGACTTGCGGAGTCAAATGAGTGATGATTTTTTTAGTGGTTGTTTGGTGCCTTATTTAGAGAAAGATGTATTTAATAAGATTTCTAATGATGTTATTATTAAGACATTTCAAGATATGAAACCTCGTAGAATACAATTGTAAAAATGTATGTAGCTGTATTTTCAAATGTAAAACTAAGTTTTGATAGGTTTATCCGCATGTTTGGTTTCTTAACCTCCCTTCAAGGTTGTGTAGTTTTGTGATGTAATGAAGTCATTTTATGCCTAAAAGAATTTTTGTGAAGAAATAGTATTTTCGCTTTGATTTGTGTTTTTTGTTAGTCTTTCTAATGTTAAAATTTGTGTTTGCTCTCCATTTGCACTTTCAGGAGCCGAAGAGAATTCTAAAGGAATTGAAGAACTTGTAGAACTTTTTAAATGAGTTGTGCTACTTTATTATCATTTTATAGATATGTACTTTAAATTTGTTTCTTAAGATAAATTATAATTGTAAGAAATTATTTGAACTAAGGATTTTTTTTTTGTCAACCCGTTTGTTAACTAATTCGTTCATAACTTTATATATGACCCGACCCGTTTATTTATGGATAATATTAGCGTGTTTAACTTTTTTTTTGAACCCCCTTGATAGAATTTCTGGCTCCGCCACTGGTAGTATATACCCTCGTCCAAGATAATCTTCAAAAGTTATGTTATGCAACTGATCTAACAATTGGAACTAGGTTCACACAGGTTTGTCTTTAACTCGAAACTCCTTACATTGATGTTTCTTAGAGCTGTGTTTAGACAATTAGACTTGTCGAAGTACTATCTGTCTGTTGTGAAGTACTTCCCTTTTGTTGTAATTGTTTTTTCCATTATTTACTAGTTTCGTTGGGATTACTGCACCATGTCATGTGCACATTGCAGTTCAAAAGGTTGCCCATTTCAGAATTGAATTGCAAATATTTAACGCTGATGTTTCATATGACAACGTTTAATAAGGACGGAGTAGCTGGTCTTTTGAGAGCCTCGCCACATGTGGAAACAATCAGCATAGAATTGGAATATACGCTGGTAAACTTCCTGGAACTTATCTCTTATTTTTACATCTTTTCATTTGGTTGAAGTGTTTGTCACATTAATCTGACCTGCATTTCGTCCTGATTATATTTTTTTGTCTCCAGTTAGATGATTTCCCGATCTACAATTTCTGCTGCAACTCTGAGTTACTTGATTTGGCCAAAGAAGATAATATGGATTTGCTGAGTGAAGTTTCAAGCGTTGAGTTTCACAACCTCAAGAAGGTTAAGATTGTCAGCTCCTCAGATGCGTGCTGGAAAGATCATGTCAAAAGGGGCATTGAAAAGGTTACCCAACTTTCAGAATTTCTGTTATTGAATGCACCGGTTTTGAAGATTTTTGTTGTTATCATATCAAAGAGAAGAAGGTGCGAGACATGTTCAATGAACTGTCTATCCCAACATTTATTTCTATTGGCCGACAAATTGTTAGGTTGTCCAAGATCGTCCACCAATGCTGCGATTAACTTCCAGGAGTGAGCTTTGCAAGAGTTCACTGCTAGTAGTTTTGTGTCTCGAGATATTAGAAATGTTGCCTTATATATTTTGAGTTTTTGATAAACTACTCTTGGAATCTTTGTCTTCTCTATGTAGTGTGTTAATTACTATTGGAATTACCCTTGTGATAACCAAATGTTATGGTATCTTGGTTTCTTACTTGGTTTCTTATGAAACATTTTCTGTATTCACTTTGCTGGCATATGCTAATTAGAAGTGTTATTTGTGGTTTTGTTTAGAAATGGCAATCTTTACATGAGAAAACCATTTCATGAGTAATGATCCAAACGAAAAGTGATTCAGGCACTACAACTTTAGGTCTTGTGGACGACCATCTGGCAATTGACTGATTTGGTCTACAACTTTAGGTCTTGTGGACAACCAAATGAGCTCTTGGAGTTTCACATTAATTATACCACGTTTTACACTTTTAAGTGCCCACACCATCAAAGTCTTTTGTTTTGTCTTCATGCATTTTTATTTCTACCATTTATCATTATCACATTCTCTCTATTATGTCAACGGGATCAGATATCCGTTACAAGCGTGTGATCAGTCGGTATAAGATTGTGAAGGAAAAGAGCATCTGGCAATTGGCTGATTTGGTCTACAGCTTTAGGTCTTGTGGACGACCAAAGGAGCTCAGTTTCACATTAATTGTGCTGCGTGTTACTTTTTTAAGTGCCCAACATCGTCAGAGTCTTACGTTTCTCTTCATTCATTTTCATTTCTTCCATTGGTCATATATCACTGCTCTCTCCCTCAAATTTCTCCATTTCCTTGCTTTACTTGGTGTGAATAGAAAGTATAATACAGAACATTCTTGGATTTACTTGGAAAGTTTTAGATCTTGTGACGCTGCACACTCCAACTTATACATACTTCCCCTCATTGAACTGACAAGCAGAAATGGATTTTGTGTGTGTTTCTCTTTCTTCCTAGTTCATTTTTTCAGTAAGTACGAGCAACTTTCTATATTTCAGAATTCTCTGAAAGACTGAATCTACTTGTTGTTTGTAATAGTGGTAGATGATTAGGTAAATTTCTATACTTCAGAATTCTCTGAAAGACTGAATCTACTTCACTAAAATTTTCTACTTTTAGCCTAAGTTTTCGGTAATCATTTCTTCCAATGCACACTGATCATATCCCATAAGAAATCATTGAAAGAATGAATCTTTCAACTAAAAATTTCCACTTTTAGCCTAGCTTTTTGGTAACCATTTCTTCCCAATGCATGTATTAAGTTATAGTTAGTCTGATCAGCTTTAATATATATGTGGATTTGTGTTGATTCTTTTTCAATTTGTTTGTGGCAATAACAGTTATCATCCATTGATCATTTTGGTGTCACAATGAAAGAAATTTAATGGCACATCTAAATCATCATTTAAATGGAATCGAGTGTTGCTCAAAGTTAGAGGCCAGACTCTGGTAGGAGATCAAGTGGTAAAAATATCGACCTGCTAATAATAAGAAGAAATTTGTTGGGAGATAAATGACTACATGTATCTGCATGCCCATGATATCCTGAAATTTTGAACGACTCTCGCACTTTCTTGTCTTTGACATGATAATGAACTTCTCCAAAACAGTTACATTCTGAAATTTTGAACGACTCAGTTCATTGAACAACTCTCGTACTTTCTTGTCTTTGACATGATAATGAATTTCTCCAAAACAGTTACATTCTGAAATTTTAAAAAAATTGTCATAACCATGTTTAAAATGATCTTTCAAACACATCCAGAAGAGTCAACGTTCTTGAGGTAGGGTCCCCCCTATGGCCAAATAATTTGAATCAAATTGGCACCAGGAACCATCAAACTGGAGACAGAATATAATCAGGACCAACAAATCTATACGAAGTTGAAAAATGATAATGATATGTAATATCCATGTCTATGTTAAGTGTCTATGCTCTGCTCCGAACAAATTAAACCTCTTCTAATGCAACTCCACTCATATCTAAATTACTACTAGTTTCTTAAGAGTAAAAGCCCCACTCCACTCATACTTTCAATGTCGAGCAATAAACTAAATGTTGAGAAAATTACAATAATGGAGAAATACAACTCTGATTTTCAAGACACGGTGGCAACTCTTCTTCTAAACAGTACGAATTTGCTGAAGCGGCGCCTGTCTTTATAAAAGGGGCATTTAAGTAATTTAACTTTTAAATTCAAATTCTGAAGATCGTGACTTTTAAGATAGTGTGTATTTATATGTACATATATAGAAGATCTGTCAAAGCATTTTATTGCCTGAGATAAAAACAAAGAAAGCAATCCATCGATCTCCCTCTTTTGGCGATAATCATGGAGTTGACAAATCTGAAGAAACAAATGTTAACAGAGGAAGAAGCACCAATCAATAAGTTGCCGGATTCACTCCTCGTTCAAATTCTCTCACTTCTCCCAACGAAGGATGCATTCAGAACTTGTCTAGTCTCTACAACGTGGCGGCATCTCCCCACTTTAATTCATAGCTTCAATTTCACTTACCGGGAAAGAGAAGATTTATCCTTTATTATAATGCATTAACACATTCCCTCTCTTCAAAATTATAAAGCTCCAACTCCACTTAACTCACTTGCGTCTATCAGACTGCAGTTTCAGGCCTGAGTATGAAACCCAAACGAAAAGTGATTCGTGCTGCAAATATTTAAGGCACTGCAACTTTAGTACAAATAACTTTTTAGGTAGCATTCACCATTTTTACCAAAACTTGAACTCGAATTAAGAAAATCTGTCTTTTTCATTATTATGAAATTACTTTAAGTTTTTATTAAGATAATCTTGAATTCGTGGTTTAAAATAATCCATCTATGCAGATATGGAAATTTCATATTGGAAAGGCTTTGTTTAAAAAAAATGATGTATCATCTAATTCATTGAGAGGACCGTGAAGATCGTTGTTTTTTTAACTTTGTGCAAGACAAGTTCCATAAGTATACCTGTTGGTTATTTTGACATTTGAATATTAATTTTCAATAACAATACCCATTGAGCTAACTAATCTGGATTCATGCTGCCAGGACATAGATAGTACGTGTAGCATCCTTTTCTTAAACATAATATTGTCTTCAATATTTATTTAGTTAACATTCTTTAAAAATAATATTCTATTAGAAATAAAATGTGTTTTTAAAAAAATATATATTTATCAGAAAAGAAATATTTTTGATCCATTAAGTAATCGTATAAATATTTATAGACTAAATTATTAACAATAAATACATATTAAGACTTACTTTGTTCAATTTCACATGATTTAAAGACATTTTGTCAAAATAATTATATAAAAATTGGATCAAAAGTGTACCAATTTATGCCAATATATTACTCAATTTGCTCATTTTGTGCACAAGTTAAAACTGAACGGAAAGGGGGGCGATACCTTCTTAGCATTTCTGGATTTCGGCAAACAACAGCGGTAGATAGACCAATCAGTTGCCGGATCTCTCTTCTCCTTCACATACGCAGCTTATGCCGAAAAAACAATCATGGATTCCAGTGAGAAGATAAAAGAAACAACAGCTGTAGACCAACAAAAAACCATGGATTCCAGCTGAGGAAATAGAAGAAACAACAGCTGTAACCAAAAACCAGTCATGGATTCCGGCGAAAAGATAGAAGAAACAACAACGGTAGACCGATCAGTTAGTTTCCTGAAGCTCTTTTTCTTCAGAGCCTCTTTCTTATGCCAACATGATCAGATATCCGTAACAAGTGCTCTCTCAAACAGGTAGCTTTATCTTTGAAATTTACTTGATATGTACTTTTAGTAACTTTAATTACCACGAAGGATATGTATCCTAGGTTGATTATGGCTTAGTAATTTTGTTTCTCTCCCAAATTAAAAAATTTCATCTTGACAACTTTGATCAAGGGAAAATGTGAAACTCAGGTCAGTTTTTAAAGGAGAGATTTGTTCATTGTTGAAATGTTTATACACATTCATTTGATAATATTAATTTTGAGATTTTGATATCCATTTGGTTATAACGTGAAAGTTTCCGTATAGTATAAAATTGATATGGATGGTATTATTTAAAGACCATATTATGAATTTATTGTTGGGATGTTATCCATTAGAAACTATGGAATCATCTCGTTTTAAGGATTTTAGTCTCTTTGAAATTAGGTCTTCGAAATTAGAGAGGAATTTGATGTCATATAATAATGATGAAGAAATAGATCATTTCGTGAAAATTGTTGTCTCCTACACAACATTCATTATTTAGAGATTTCAGAAAGTTAACATGTTTTTAAGTGTAGGCTTGTAACCATGTCATATGTGGTTAATACTAAGCTTATGTTCAACATTATATCTGTCAAAGACATCCAATATTATACCACATGTTACATGCCTTTGATACATGCATGTAATGTTGAACATAAGCTTAGTATTAACCATGGAGGATATGTCTACAAGCCTACACTTGAGACCATGAAGACTTCCTGAAGTTTCCAAATGATGACGATAGGGGGGCAACAATTTCCAAGGAATGATCAATTTCTTCATCATTGTTGTATGATATCAAATTCAGTCTCTTTAATTTTGAAGACCTAAGTTCCATGCGACTAAAACCTTTAAAACAAGATAATTCCATAGTTTCTAATGCAGGACAACCCAACAGTAAGTTCACAATATGGTCATTGAATAACACTATCCACTTCAATTTTATGTTTTTAGAGACTTTCATGCTATGGACACATTAGCATCAAAATCCCAAAGTGTTATAAACGATGAACAAGTGCATAAACATTCAGGCAATGCACAAACCTCTTCTTCCAAAATTAACTGGAGTTTCATATTTTCCACCTGTGTGCATCCAACTCAAGGCTATCAAGTTGGATTTTTTAATTTTGGAAGAAACGGAATAACCTAATACATAATGAACATAGGATACATATCATTCATGGTAATTAAAAGTAGTAAAACAAAAGGTATCAAGTCAATTCCAGAGATAACACCACCTTTTTGAGAGAGCTGTTGTTACAAGTGTTTGATCAGTCGGTATAAGAGAGCGAAGGAGAAAAGCATCCGACAATTGACTGATTTGGTCTACAGCATTAGGTCTTGTGGACGACCAAAGGAGCTCTTGGAGTTTCACATTAATTATACTGCATTTTACTCTTTTAAGTGCCCAAATCGTCAAAGTCTTACCTTTCTCTTCATTCATTTTCATTTCTTCCATTTGTCATTTATCACTGCTCTCTCCCTCTAATTTCTCCATTTCCCCTTGCTTTTACTTGGTGTGAATATAACGTATAATATAGAACAATCTTGGATTTACTTGGAAAGTTTTAGATCTTGTGACGCTGCGCACTCCAACTTATACATACTCCCTCTCATTGAACTGACAAGTAGAAATGGATTTTGTGTGTGTCACCTTCTTACCTAGTTCTTGTATTCAGAAAGTACGAGCAACTGTAGTAAAGAGCACCTTGAATCCAGTTCAGGATTAGGAACTAATGCTTTCAGTTACGCAAGATCATGGTTCATGGGACTGTAAAGCCGGTAGACATTCCATTTCACCTTTGTCTGGCAATTTTACTTACCTTTTTCTCCCTTTTATTTTGTCAATGTAACTCCTCAATGATTTACTTTGAATGTGTCAGATATCCAATGGGTTCAGGAAAGGAAAAATTTCTTTTTGGTGTAAATACATCTCACCCTCCCACACCCCCACTTGTTGTTAGTAATATTAGTAGATGATTAGGTAAATCTCTCTACTTCAAAATTCTCTGAAAGACTGAATCTACTTAACTACAACTTTCTACTTTTAGCCTAAGTTTTGGTAATCATTTCTTCCGATGCACACCGATCATATCCCACATTTTTTTTTGAAATTCAAGAAATCATTGGAAGACTGAATCTTTCAACTAAAAATTTCCACTTTTTGCCTAGCTTTTTGGTAGTTATTTCTTCCCAGTGCATGTATCTGTCAGCCCGTGGATTTCCATTGTGTTCGGTTGACTTTTTGCTAGCAATTTATCCCTTAGCGCTTATGTTTGAGAATAAATGGAACTCATGTTGTTTAGCCAACCCTTATTTGAATTCTTTTCTGCTTCAGCGAATAGTACTCGAGATCTACTTAAGTTATAGCTAGTCTGATCAGCTTTAATATGTGGATTTGTGTTGATTTTTTTTTTTAATTCGTTTGGGCAATAATAGTTGTAGTTATCATCCTTTGATCATTTTGGTGTGACGGTGATAGATATATAATGGTACATCTAAATCATCATGCAAATGGCATCGAGTGTTGTTCAAAGTTAAGGCAGGACTCTGGTAGGAGATCAAGTGGTAAAAATATCGACCTGCTGATAAGAAGAAAGTTGTTGGGAGATAAATGACATTATAAAACATGTCTCTGCATGCCCACGGTATCTTTCCCAAGTTTTGCAAAAATTCTATTATGTCTCCTATCCTTTCTTATGAATTCCAATGAAGGAGTAGTTGCCTCTGTCTCTGGATAGGTTTATTCCTGAAGAGCCAAGGTGAGAACTTTTGAAGGCCATGAAAGCCATTTTTTTTGTTTTAAACATCAACAGTGCATCTTTAAAAAGGAAGTACAGAGACTCTGGGAGCTGTCTTGCAAAACAGACTCCCCAGCCAAGATTGACATGCATGTTCTAAACAAAACATAAAGTACATGAAAGCTGATGTGAAAAGTGATTCAACTGTAACTACTTAAATTCCAATTCGTGAATAAAGACGGAGTTTGGAAAGAAAATAATTTGTTGTTGAGTGAAGCTCTTATACAAGGTTCTTCTAGGCCCTTTGCTGCTTTGTATCTTTGCCTTTGGAAAACGCCATGATATTATTCAAAAATCGTTCCAATGATGATAAAGGTTCAATTACCGTTATATTTTTTTTGATTCTTTATGGTTGTTCTGTATTTGTGATGACTTATATGAGTGTTTACTATCAGACTGCAGTTTCAGACCTGAGTATGAAACCCTAATCAATCATTTTAGTTTTGCTGTTGAAAGATCACAAAATCAGCAGCATAAGCTGCGAAACAATGTAGTTCCTCCATTAATGGAGGCTTTCACCAACAATTAGAGAAGAAAGAGAGAAAAATCTTATTGAGAATGTGTAAAAATTGACTTTAATCAATACAATGTATGTGTATATATACACACAATGATAGAGACCTCTAACAAACTCAACTAACTATGAAATTGAAAACTTGTGACTCCTAACTAACAAACTAACTAACTATGTGAATGAACATGTAATTGACTAACTAATCTTATCACTAGTTTTATCACACACACCCCCCCCCCCTCAAGTTGGAGGTGATGTACATACAGACAACTTGTTCAATAAATTAGTATGCTTAACTCCAGTTAAGGCTTTAGTAAAAACATCAGCCAATTGTGAATCTGTGGGAATGTATTGGAGTGTGATCAATTCTTGCTGCAACTTGTTTCTGACAAAATGACAATCCACTTCTATATGTTTAGTTCTCTCATGAAAAACTCGATTCTTAGCAATGTGTACTGCTGCTTGACTATCACAAAAAACAGATATAGGTAAGGGACACTTTACTGATAGCTCATCAAGCAATCTTTCTAGCCATACTATTTCACCCACAACTAGTCGCACAACTTTATACTCAGCTTCTGCCGAGGATAGTGACACTGTGGGTTGTTTCTTAGACTTCCAACTAATGGGGCTATCACCCATGATAACCAAATAGCCACTCACCGACTTCCTTGAATCAGGACAAGAGGCCCAATCTGAGTCAGAATACGCACTGATAGTGAGGTCAGGTTTATTAGAGATGAAAACTCCTAGTGTAGGGTCCTGTTGTAAATATTTGAGCACATGATAGGCTCCCTTCAAATGGGGTTCTCTAGGAGATTGCATGAACTGACTGAGGTGCTGCACACTATATGCTATATCCATCCTTGTGATGGTGAGAAAATTAAGTTTCCCCACTAGCTTTCTATAGTGAGTAGGATCTGATAGTGGTGTGCCTTCTGTAAGTCTCAGCTTCTCATTTGAATCCAAAGGAGAAGTAGCAGTTTTATAATTGATAGAGTCAAATTCGTTCAAGAGGTCAAGAGTAAACTTCCTTTGGGATATAAGAATACCATCCTATCTGTACAAAATTTCCAGACCAAGAAAATAATGTAGCCTGCCCAAATCCTTTATTCTGAACTGATCATGTAAGAACACCTTTAAAGAAGTGATCTCATCTATGTCAGTCCTAGTTAAAATAATATCGTCAACATATACTGCAACAAAGACCAAGGAGCATCCATTCTTCCTATGAAACAGTGAATAATCACTGTTAGAATGAGTGTAACCTTTAGAATGCCAGTTTGTCATACCACTGTCTGCTGGCCTGTTTAAAGCCATACAATGACTTTTTCAATTTACAAACCATGTTACTAATGTCCACTGCCAGTCCTTGTGGTAATGCCATGTAAACTTCTTCATTTAAATCACCATGAAGGAAAGCATTGTTAACATTCAATTGATACATGTTCCAACCTTTCTTGGCTGCTAAAGAAATTAGAGTCCGAACAGTGGTCATTTTTACCACAGGTGAGAATGTCTCATTGTAATCTATTCCAGCCTGCTGAGTGTACCCCTTTACCACCAATCTAGCCTTGAACCTCTCTACACTACCATCTGCCTTATGTTTAATCTTGTACACCCATTTACACCCAATAACATTCTTCCCTTTAGGCAAACTAACTAGTTCCCAAGTGTCATTTGCATACAAGGCATCAAATTCCTATGTCATTGCCACTTGTCAAGTAGGAGTCAAAATTGCTTCTTCATAAGAAGAAGGTTTAATATCATGTGAAACATTATTGATCAATTGTTGACTACTAGGACACAGACTAGTGAAACATATATGATCAGGGTAAAAAATGAAAGATGCGAGTGAGTGGCGTGGATCAGAAGTGAAAGATGTTGAAGACCAAATTTGTTTGATCCTTTTTTTTGTCCTTCTTGGGATCCCGACATTCAGTAGCCTTATGACCACGTTTGCCACAATTGAAGCAGTTTTTATTGAATTTCTTCTTAGAAGGATTCCTCTTTGGACCAGATACTTTCTTTCTTTTCTTTGATTTTGAGGGATCTTCTTCAATAATATCTACACTAGATTTTGCTGAATTACCACGTGACCTCTTTTCTGCGGCCTTGTTATCTTCTTCGATTCTCAGCCTTACCATGAGATCTTCAACAGTCATCTCCTTGCGTTTATGTTTCAAGTGTTTTTGAAGTTCTTCCACAATGGAGGTAACTTCTCAATAATGGCCGCCACTTGAAAAACATCATTCACAATCAATCCTACATTAACGATTATGTGAGTATTAAGAATAGACTTAATATGTTCAACATAGGCATTAAATAAATTTATACCTTCAGCAAGGAAATCATGGATTATGACATGCAGTTTCTTGAACTTGGGTAACGACGGTCTTACTGTCTATCATCTTATAGTCCAAAAACTTTGCCACAATGAACTTTTTCATTCCGGCATCCTCTGTTTTGTACTTCTTTTCTAAAGCATCCCAAAGTTCTTTTGAGGTCTTGACACTGATGTACACATTGTACAGATCATCTTGCAGGCCACTCAAAATATAGTTTTTATATAAAAAATCTGAATGTGTCCATGCTTTTGTCACTAAGAATCATTTTTCGTCCGGAATTTCATCCGGCAAAACATGAACGTTCTCACTAATGAACCTCTGCAAACTCAACATAGTCAGATAGAAGAACATCTTCTGTTGCCATCTCTTGAAGTCGACTCTAGAAAACTTTGTAGGTTTCTCAACCGGTGCAAGGGCAGCAGTTGAACGATTGTGTACAGCCAATGTTGTTGCAGCACTCACTGTTCCAACATTTACTTGACTTGAACTTGTCATTTTTCTGTCATAAATGGCAGACAATTTAGTATGTGAAATACAAATAGTAAAGAGTAAATCCTTACACAACATGTTTCTGATTTAACGATAATGTCTTTATGTTCTTTTAATCATTAATCAAATGAATTTTTAATATTCAAACAGAGTAGAAAACCATAAAGGTTTTAATCTCCAAAAACCTCAAATACAAAAATCAAATTAAATTTATTAAGCTTGTTATCTCCTGTATTCAGGTTAGAAAGAACAGAAATAGAAAAAAAAATGAAACAGACAGAAAATAAAAATTTGATTCCACATAACCCACTGTGTTTCCTTAAGAAATTCAATCCCCTCAAATACCCGAGGTTATAGATTAATTCCTTCCAAGATAAAACGGATTAATTATTAGAGAAGTAGCGGTACCTCAAACTTCACTAATTTCAGCGAACGCAAGAACAACAACGAGAGCACACACAGACTCAGTTGATCGACAATTTTGTTTTTGTAAGAAAATGTATGCAGAGAGGAAAAAATTTCAATGTTGAAAAACGAAAAAGGACTCTTTATTTATAGCCACTTGTAGCAAGGACCGCGTCTGTTTGGACCATGATGTGAACGTATCTATTCAGACATGTCTTTCCAAAATAGTGTGTCTTCTGGGAAAAATAACGTCTTTTCGGAAGGAACAGATCCCTTCAGATGACTTTATCGTTACGCACAAAATTCAAATAATTTCGTTACACGAAATTAATTCTATTAATTAACTAACATTCTGAATTAATTTATAAGAGAAAGGAAGTCAATTAATGAGATTGATTAAATAAATTTTACCCAAAAAATATTATCAATCAAATCATTTGCCAAAGCCAAAGCCGAGCGAGCGACGACGACGGCGCGAGGGGCACCTTCTTCTTAACCCTTTAAGAACTAAAGAAAGTGTTTCCTAATATAAGGACAACAATTTTCATTTCTTCTACTAATATGGGAGAAATGACTTTTCATCTTCAAAAACTTTTCATTTGAAATGACTTTTCATTTTCCCTCCAAATTGGTTCCCCCACTTTTTCCATTTTCTCTTCTTATTTCTCATTCACACCTTGCTAAAACCCAACAAGATGCTCAATATTGACAAACTTAAATGACTAAATCATCAGGAGTATATTAAAGTGATTATATTTTAAATACCTCAAACATAAGTAATCATCTCTAATTTCGTCACATATTTTCCGATATTGTAATCTGATTTGGTATATATTTCATGTTTTTTTCTGAAAAAATAAATAAATTGTTACCACCATTGTAATCTAATCTATTAAACTTTTTATGGTTTATTTTTATATTCTTATATTTTTTTTAAAAAAAAATCGGTACTATAATAAAATAGAGTATAGACTTTCCATTATACAACTATATGACGCGGTTGATTTGGTATAAGTTTTAATCTTTTTCTCATTTTTCAACGTGATCCAGTATGATTTTAGTTTTCTTTTCTATATTGCATCTCATTCTAGTTCTCAAACACGTGTCACACGTCTATCTCATTCTTGATACTATAAACACTTTAAAAGCTTAAACACTTGAAAATATTATTTTTTTATAGAAAATTAAATTAAAGAAATTTATTAGAGAGAAAATGCACACACAAAAAATATGGATGCATTTCGACAAAATCAGGTAGTAGATTTGTTGATTGAATTGGTGAACAGAGTAAAGAGGTACAGGGAAACACAGAGGAGTGTGAAAATTGTGAGGGAAATAAATGGATTTAAAAGAGAGTAGTGGCGAAGTTAAAAATTTTGATAAGAGATTGAAGAATACATTCAAGGTTTAGTATATATATTAAACAGCATTTAATTTATATACATAATAGACTTTTGCATCAAAGGTGTGCAATTGAAGGGGAAGAGATAATATGGCAACTAATATTTTTAAAATTAGTCCCTTTATAATATTTTAAAATGTTTAAGTCATTTATAATTGTAAAAGTGAAATTTCAGTCTACTTCAGTATTTAATGAATTATTTCTATTGAAATTGTTTTAAGACATAGGGACTCTAGTGATAAGGTAAGTAAAAGTCACTTCATGAGTCAATGAATCACATACTTGGAGATAGGAATAGAGGCATGCACGAGTCTTTATAAAGTATACAGATGTTGAAAGAATGAAGTCACAACCTAACAAGAATCATGGGGAAAAGAGTTATATGCTTCTATCAATTCACAGAAATTGAAACCTTTAAAATATACATCAAGCGCTAGAATAAGATTTTAAAAAATAGTAAAAATTGCACCAGATATCAAAACCTGCGCAAACTACAAAAATTGCACCTCTAAAATATGATTTTTATCATAATTACTTTTTCATAGTTTTTATTAAATAAACAATCATTAAAGTATCTGTTGGTGAGGGAAAACACTCACTATTGATAAACTTAAATGACTAAATCGTTCATGAGTGTATTTAAGTGATTATTTCTTAAATACCTCAAACATAAGGGATCATCTTCAATTTCGTCACATATTTTCCGGTAATCTAATCTGATCTAGTATATCTTTTATGTTTTTTTACTAAAAATTTTAAATTTTTTCCACCATTGTAATATGATCTATTAAATTTTTTATGTTTTATTTTTGTATTTCCTTTATATAAAAACAATTGATATTATAATTCAATATAGTATAGACTTTCCTTTATATGGTTTTATGATGCAGGCGATTTGGTATAATTTTAATCTTTTTCCCATTTTGTAATGGATTTATTATGATTTTAATTTAATTTTTCTACTATTGCAATTCGATCTAATATATATACACACGTCGCAAACACATGCGTTGCACGTGTATCCCATGCTTAATATTGTAAATACTTTAAAAGATAAGAATTTGAACTAAATTTTGTTGCCTAATAAAAATAGAATTTTTTTAATATAAAATTAAATTAAAAATATCTAATAAATTATGTAAGGAACAGGGAAATGCATAGGCTGTGAAAATTGTAAGGAAAATAAATGGATTTAAAAGAGAGGACGACGAAATCAGAAATTTCGATAAGGGGGTTCAAGAATAAATTTAAGTTCTAGTATATTTATATAAGAAATAATATTTACTCTATATGCATAATATTCTTTTGTACTGAAGGTGTCCAACTAACACCCTTAGACATACGTAGCTACACCCCTGAAAGAGAGGGAAAGAGACAATATGATAATTAATATTTTAAGAATTAGCCCCTTTACTATATTTTAAAACATTTAAGTCATTTGTATTTGTAAAAGTGAAATTTCAGTCTAATTAAGTATTTAATAAATTATCTATATTGAAAAAAAAAATTAAGACATAACGACTCTAGTTAAGAGATAAGTAAACGCCACACAATGAGTCAATGGATCACATTCTTGGAGACAGGAATAAAGGCATGCCTTACTCTTTATAAAGTATACAAATGTTGAAAGAACTAAATCACAACATAACAAGAACTATGGGAAACAGAGTTACATGTTTCCGTCAAATCTCAGAAATTGCAATTTTTAAAATCAACATGATTAGACGCTAAAATAAACTTAAATGACTAAATCGCTCATAAGTATATTTAAGTGATTATTTTTTAAATACCTCAAACGTAAGGAACCATCTCTTATTTCGTCACATATTTTTCGGTATTGTAATCTGATCTAGTATATATTTTATGTTTTTTCTGAAAAATTGATACTATAGTAAAATATAGTATATACTCTCCTTTTATGCCGGGATTTGGTACAATTTTTAATCCTTTTCTCATTTTGCTATGCTATCTAGTATGATTTTAATTTTTTTTCTACTATTGCAATCCGACCTAGTTCTCAAACACTTGTGTTACACGTGTATGACATGTTTAATATTATAAATACTTTAAGTACAAGAATTTGAACTAAGTCTTTTAGTCTAAATAAAAATATAAGGGAAAAAGGTCTGAAATATATCCGAACTTTGATCGAAATTGTTGTAACAATACCGTACTTTGGAAAGAACCTTTTACCCCCTGCACTATTTAATAGTGTATTTTAAAGGTATATATGTGCCCACGTGGACATCATAAATATTGCATCGTTATAAATAGTAAAGTGTCCACGTAGGCACATATATACCTTTAAAATACACTATTAAATAGTGCAGAGAGGTAAAAGGTCCTCCATAAAGTTTGGTATCGTAACAACAATTTAGATCAAAGTTGGAGTATTTTTCAGACCCTTTTCCCAAAATATATTTTTATATAAAATTAAATTAAGCTAGTCTAATAGAGAGAAAACACACAAAAAAAAAAATGCATACCGACAAAATTAGGTGGTAAATTTATTGATTGGATTGGTGAAGAGAGCAGTGAGGAATAGAGAAATGCAGAGTGTGAAAAGAGTTGAAGTGATTATGAAGATTAACGATGAATGTTTAACAATGGTTATGTAATCTGATTTTGTTAAATGGATTGGGAGTTTTCCCGTTTTAAAATGCCAAAGCACAGGAGTGTGAAAAGAGTTGAAGTGATTTGAAAAGTTGCTTGGTATATTTAATGTAGAGTAAATTCTCTTGATCAATTCAATACAATATATTTATTTACTAAATGCTATATATTGTGTATATATAGTGAAAAATCACAAGACAACTATTCCAATTCATTAAATTATTAGATTATCAATCCTACTTTGTTTAGGCACATTTTCTCATATTTATTTTGTGTTTGTGTTTCTCTTTTCTACTTCTGTTTATATTCTCTATTTTTTCTATTCACATTATAATAAGTTATTGTCTTTAATTCGACTTATTCAAATATGTTTTCTGATTAGTTGAAAGTTCATCTTACTTGGGTAGATAAACACGTGTATCATAGTTATTTCACCTCTTGCAACATAGAAATTGGTCATGCAAATATCAAATCAGGATTACTTTCTTTTTAATTCTAACTTCTTGGAGTATCAAGAAACAATGTATTCTTGTTTGTGTAAATTATGGTTAGGAATCAATTTACATAATTTAACTAATATTTTTTTAAAATTCACAGATGATAGAACTAATAATTTTGAATTAAGCAAAGTGTACACGTGCCTATAATAATTATGATTTATATAAATCGATTAGATATTTCAGCAATTATTATTTTTATCACTAATAACAACTATTTTTATTGTAGGTGTACACCATAAAATTGACAATGATCCACTAGCTATCATAAGAAAGATATAAGTTGATCTAATTTATGTGCAATTTTTACAAAACACAATTCACATTCGACAACAACTTCTTCATTTGTATGTGATTATAAAAGATGGAGGCTACAATTTCTTAGAAGGCAAAAATTTTAAAACATGAAATATTTTGAATCAATAAGAGACTTAAATTATGTGTTGTGACATATTTAAAAAAACCTTTATCAAGTTGAATACTTGATAGATTAAAAAAAAAATACATATTTAAAATTGTTTAGATATTACTTTTGAAATTCATTTGATAGCAATATTTCAGCATGATATATCTTGTACTGATAATAATCTTGATTGAATAGGCTCACCATTCATTAGTTTAAGCTTGTATATTTTCTCTTCAATTACTATGCAAGTTATTGCACAATGATCGTCTACAAGCCATCTTAAGGAAGACATAGATCGATCAAATTTCTATTTAACTTTTGCAAAACACTACTCTCATTCGACAGCAACTTCATAATACGTATGCAGATGTGAAAAGGTGGAGACTACAAAGGTGAAAAAGAATATGAAAAACTCAAGACAAGAAATATTTTGAAATCACACTAACATTTAAATTATGAGTTATGACATATTAAACAAAAGAAACTTTTATCAAATTAAATACTTGATATATTATAAGAATTGCATAATTGAAGTTATTGGTTTGAGCTTGTATATTTCTCTTCAATTTCCGTGCAACTTATCACACACTTATTATAATATTTTCAAAGTTCATGTACTTAATTAGCATGTGATACACGAGCAACATACATGTCCGAGTATATAATTATCGTTATAACAACTCCACACAACTTAGCATGGGACACACGTGCAACGCACGTGCACAGGACTAGTTTGTGTAAATTCACTCACTTGAAACCATCACAACTTGCTTTCCAACATTGCGACCAGAGAAGAGACCAACTAGAGCACTGGGAGCACTTTCGAGACCTTCAGCTACGTCTTCCACGTACACAATCTCACCAGCCTTTATTTGTGGAATGATCATTTCCAAATATTTAGGGTAGAGATGATAGTAGTCAGTAACAACAAATCCTTCCATGCGGATTCGTTTTGTTATGAGGCAGAACAAGTTGTGCACCCCTTCGGTCTGCTCAAGATTGTATTGCGAGATCATCCCACACACAGAAATACGGCTATGAACTTTCATATTCACAAGAACTGCATCAAGCATCTTCCCTCCAACATTCTCAAAGTAGATGTCAATTCCATCAGGGAAGTACCTAATACAAACCAAAGATTGATGGTTCGTTTACAAGGAATGTCATGTACTCATGTTCATGAAATGGAAAAGTTTGCATTATAGGTAGAGTGTTTTCTAGTGGGAAGTAAGATTACTAACCTCTTCAAAGTTGCATCTAAATCTTGTTCCTCTTTGTAGTTAAAAGCTTCGTCAAAACCAAACTTGCTCTTCATCAGATCAACCTTTAATAACGAATACAATGAGATATAGATTAAGCTCAATGACAATAGAGTTAAACATCATGGTCATTTAGGTTGCTAAGCATAGGCAACGCGACAAAACTTACCTTTTCTTTGCTTCCTGCACTACCAACAACATAGCAACCCAGCATCTTTGCAAACTGCCCAACAAGTTGACCAACTGCTCCACAAGCAGCTGAAACAAAAACAGTTTCTCCCTTCTTGGGGGAGCAAACCTCATAAAAACCAGCATAAGCTGTCATCCCAGGCATCCCTGCAATACAATAGACGATATATCCATTCATAAACACAAACTTTTGATACAGGGTTCTGTTTACTTCCCTTTCATTCATTCACACCTAGTATAATTCCACAAGGTGGGATCTGGAGAATGTAGAGTGTACGTAGACCCGTACCCCTACCTTGTGAGGGTAGGGAGGTTGTTTCCGATAGGCCCTCAGCAAGGGAAGGGGAATTCATAATGTCAGATGCAATCACAAATAAAGTATATAAAACGAGTTTAAGCACAATTACAACTATCAAATAGGGACCTAACATATTCTTTAAAACATTTAGCCACAATCAGTTCTATAGATAACTGAAAGTCCACTTTTCAACATTTCAAAACTATAGTTATCCATCCATTTCATGAACTAATGAAGGGAATGATTTATTCTACCATTAGAAGCAGCACAAATTTTTTCATGAGAGAAGCAATAAACTTCAATATTTGCGCTTCACAACATGATCATACAACCCTCCTCACCTACTAATAATGTACAATAAGCATTCAATGAAAGAAACAGATGTCTGGTATCAACTTTACAATGATCAATTTGGTGTGATAATGACTTTTCTTGTCGATTCAGTAACTCATACATGAGATTCTTTTTAAGATAACTTAATTGTGCAGGAAAAAGCACAAACATGTAAAAGCATGACAAACATGATAAAAGTATAAAAAGGAAACGACAATATAATCATGTATACTATAAAATAAGTCATCAGTACACGAAGACATCCTTGATATCAACCAGCAACTGGTTATGACCATGATAAACAGTTTCCAAAGATACATCCTTCTATGAATTATGGATCTGGCTAAATATTAGATAACATATACTCCTGTTAAATGGCTATATCCTAACACTGGTTTCTCAAAGGCTAGATGATTGTTGCTTTTGGTTCACACTTGGCCAGAAATACTAACAATATGGCAGATGCAAGGGCTTTAACTATTGAGATTGACTGATGCATAAAGAACGGCTTTAAGAAAGCAGAATTTGAAACTGATTTTAAGTAGTTCTTTTGTCAAATTTAAAGCTGCCTTGTAGTGGCGGGGTTTGGCTAAGACCCCTACCTTGTAAATTAATATCCAAAAATATCTAATCCTCAAATTCTATTATTAAACTCCTTGAACCACCACCCTAGAATTTCATGTCTAATCCCTTCATTGCAGACCTTCACTCCAAATTGATTTCCAAACAATCTTCAAATGGTACTGATTTCCAAACAATCTTTAAAAAAGACGTTCCACATCTTCATTGTCCGGATCAAGGCAACACACATTTAGAAGGAAGTGGAATACATATTTAAAAAGACGTTCCACATCCTGTTTCTCAAAAGCTTCCAATTAAAAAAGGAAATTTTAAAAGGAATAGCATTATGCCAAAGAAACTTGTTCAGCAAAGTAACTCCTTGTTTTTGTCTCAGTGTATTCCATGCTTAGGAAAAACTAAAAGTACCATCGGAAGATCCTCCACATTATGGTTCCCAATATTGATATATACTCCTAGAGTGGTTTCGTAACTGTTCTGGAATAATCTCAGACAACTTCAAGAAATTCCAATTGTTACTAACAATGTAGTCAACTACTATTGTTTTCTTAGGAACAGAACGAGTACAAATCCAATTGTACTCCCAAAGAAATGAGCAATTACCTTTGTTGATTTTCTATAGAATATTGGGTTCCACCTCCTTCTTTTATGTTCATTTCACTTTTGCATAGGGCCGAGATGTTGCTTTTGCCCTACCTTGCTACTCAGTTAGTTTGAGAACAATATTTAGTCTCAAGGAAGGAGGATCAAAGCGAGCCTTTGGTTCGAAACAACCACCAAAGTTTAGCAGCAAAGCTCCTAGAGATATACTCCTGTCATGGTTTTGATGATATTGATATATACATGTGATGTCAGCTATTTTTTTCAAAAAAGGCTAAGGAAAATCTTTGATTCCAATGACTTAAGGTGCTTATTCTATTGTACCGGAATCAGACCTTGTGTGGGATCATATCCTTAAGATATATATTCTTAGTTGATTAAAACCAGAAGCTGAAATACTTAATTCAAAGGATTACATTGTTAGGGTTTTGCCTTGATTTTCTTACCATAATTTAAGATTTATTTTTCCTTAAAGAAAGGATAAAACATTACCATAAATGTTTTTACTTTTTCTGAAAGGAAAATATAATATTATTTCATATTTGGTTTATTCTTTCCTTTTAGGAGAAGGTTTTGGAGTAGCTAGAGTCTTTTTCTAATAAAAAAAGGTTTTAGGACTCTATAAATATAGGTTTGTTCCTTCTAACACAATAACAATAGAATCCACAATGTAGTCGTTTAAGAGTCTTGTTTATAGGGAGATTTTCTCTCTACAATTTTTATGTTTTTATTAGTTTTTAATTATGTAGAACAATTGGTCATATCATATAATAATATTATTTCTTTTGGTATAGTTTTATGTGTCGTCTAATTTATCAACCATATGATTTGCAAATTATAAGCTTCCGCATGACGCCCTAATCACCTTCATAACCCAACATACATTTTCTGCATTAAGGATTATATTGAGAGAGAAACTCACCGAGGATTCCGGTATAGTAGGAAAGAGGCACATCCTTGTCATGAATTTTAAAAAATGCCTGACTAGTTGTTACAACACTATACTCCTCCCATCCAGTCATTCCCCAAACAAAATCACCTTTTTGGAAGTTTGAATCACCAGACTCCAAAACTTTAGCCACTCCGATTCCCATGATAGGCTATATAACAGAATAAAAAAAAGCTATGAGAAACATTATCAATAAGATAAACTACTAATCACACACATATCAAGTCAATTCCCATCAATCCACTCATAAACATCATACATAAAGATAATGTTATGCACAAGTAATTTGGGCAGAGGGGGAGCCAAGATTAGGAGTTGGGGGTACTAAATCAATTTGTTTGGAGGTTCACAACTTAATATGCAAAAATATTTTTAATTTTCTAATACAAATATAGGGTCTACGAAAAAGCTAGTGGATTCGTTCGAATCCATGAAACCCTTCCTAGCTCCGCCTTTGAATTTGGGGAATTCAAATTCACTTGCATTTCATAGATAGTTTGATCAGTACATAATTTGGATTGTTTAACACATTTTGATTCATAAAATAACATAATTAGATTTTTAAACAAAACGTATGGAATACTTACAGCGTCGGGAGTGAAAGGTGCAATAAAACTACCCTCAGTTTTACTCATACGAGGACGCATATAAGGATCACATGACAAGTAAAGATTTTTCAAAAGCAGAGCATTGGATCCTTCTGGAACATTCAATTTAATCGTCGTCTTCTTCAATTCCATGTCACATTCCTTAACGTTACCAGTCACATGATGCTTTAGAATAATCTGTTTGTTGCTCACTTCTTCTCCCATTTCTATCTCTGTTCATGTAACTGAGGTTATGGCCGTGCTGACTAAAACAGATGAGGCAAAAGTAACTGATGGTTAACAAGTTTCCACTTCTATTTTTGTCTATGAATTTATGCTATATTTCGTTTTTAGTCCTTATATTATCCAATATATACTCCCTCCGTCCCATATTAGATGGGCAAATGTTTGTCTCATATTACTTGAGCACCAACTAAATTAGGATAGAATTAATTATTTTTTTCTCATTTACCCCTACAATTAATACGACCTTTGAAAATTTAAACAAATTTTAAAGACTCATTTTAATGTGCATTGATATAAACAAAGAGCAAAATAGTAAAGTCTTCCAATGTATTAATGATTTCTTAATCACAGTGTAAAGTTGGAAGTGTTCATCTAATATGGGACGGAGGGAGTATTATATTTCACCTTTAATAAAATCACGTGAGTGCTTTTAATCTAGAAAAAGCTCAAAATTGTCCTCTATGTTTCAAGAACTTGTACGCTTTTAGTTCAAAATACTCTATATATGGAGCATAAGATTAAAATTCGCCATATGAGCCAAGATCACGATCATCTATGGAGGAGAATTTTAATCTTATGCTCTATTTTCTGCTTTTGGAATGAAGATCATATAAAATAAAATAAATTTCTAACAAAAAAAGTTCAATATATATCCAACTCCAACAACCTAGGGGCCACCGCACATGTCAATGTTGTGAAGTCATGCAAAAACGTGAATTATCTCTCTACAACTTATATTGACGAACAATTTGATGCGTTGAAAAGTAAATTGATGAACTTATAATTTGGTAGGTAGTATGGCATCTAACTCTTTATATAATGGGGGTATATGCGTGTTCTAAGTTAGATCACATATGAGATTATTTAATATATTTCCCTATAATAAAACCTTCAACTAAAATTTGTTTCAAAGCTCACTTTGGCTTCTAACTTAAGTCTCAGGTAACTGGTGGTGGTATAAAGGGTATGTTTGGTATGAAGGAAAATATTTTTTGAAAAATGTTTTTCAAATCAACTCATTTTTCTCAAATTTAAGAAAAATGACTTTCATTCAAAAATTAAGGAAAACATTTTCCAAAACTCTCTTCCAACTTCAAATTATAATTTTTTTTAATTGATAAATCAATTTATTTTGTCTCTACCCTCAAATTAGCCCCCCCATCCCACCCCACCCCCACCCCCCAAAAAAAAAATTAATCTTGTTTTTAAAAAATATTTTTAACTTTACCCCACCCTCACCCTCACCCTCACCCCCAGCCCCCTACCATCCCCCCAAAAAAAATAATATTAAAAGTTGCTTTTAACAGATATTTCCAGTCTCAATTTTTTATATTTTTAGCCCACCCCACCCTACCCTCGACCCCCCCAGCTAGCCCCCCACGCCCACCCCCCCTCTAAAAAAAATTTAAGTTTGTTTTTAAAAAATATTTTCTACTTCAAATTTTTATTTTTTAACCCCAACCCTCGACCCCCTCCCCTCGGCCAGCACCCCCATTCCCCAAAAAAAAATTTAAGTTTGTTTTTACAAAATATTTTAAACTTCAAAAATTTTATGTTTTCACTCCTACCCTCGACCCACCCACCCACCCCTTAAAAAAAATTTTAAGTTTGTTTTTAAAAAATATTTTCAACTTCAAAATTTTATTTTGTCACCCCTATCCCCAACCCGCCACCCCCCCACCACCACCACCACCCCAAAAAAAAATTTAAGTTTGTTTTTAAAAATATTTTCAACTTCAAAAATTTTATTTTTTCACCCCTACCCTCGACTCCCCTACCCCTACCCTCCAAAAAAATTTAAGTTTGTTTTTAAAAAATATTTTGCAACTTTCATATTTTTTTTCACCCCTACCCTCGATCCCCCCCCTCCACAGCTAGCCCCCTACTAGCCCCCCCCCCCCACCCCCAAAAAAATTAAGTTATTTTTAAAAAATATTTTCAAAAATTATTTTCTACTCTCTAGTAAAAATAAAAGATATTTTCTTATAAACATTTTTCATTCATAAATCAAACACTAAAAAATCTTTTTCGGAAAATATTTTCTACTCACCAACCAAATATGAAAAAATAAGTCAAAAATCAACTTATTTTCCAGGAAAACATTTTCCTTCATACCAAACACACCCAAAATGGGTAATAATTGAATCCGCTCATAATTGATATGGGTAAAAATGGATTGGGTAAAATACTAGTTTACCCATATTACCCATATTCTCACGAGTAAATAGTACTCTACTTAAGAATTCAACATGGAAAAAATATTTTAGTCTTTTCTTAGATGTAAAATATTGAATATACTTTATTTCGTTATATTGTATCATAAAACTAAAAGGAAAAAATCCTATAACTTTTCAATATAAAATAAATTTATATAATTACTATTTTTAATTTGAAAGTATGAATATTTGCATTTTAGGACTAAAACATGCTTAATGCACTTTAAGCAATGTTCATACTAATACATGATTTGCTTATTTTACACTATTATTTGTTATCCAATATAAAATTAAACTAATAAAAAATATAATTATAATTAACAAAAGAAATGTATATTTAATATATATTTTTGGAGGGCCAAAGACTTTCATCTTTTCAATCATAGAGAAGAATAATTAATTTTGTACAAGACATATTAAAACGAAGAAAAGTTACAATATTTTTAGTGATATCATGAATTTTGAGTGAATAAAAGTTGGAAGTTTAATCCATTTGGCTAATCCATATTTTACCCATAGTTAACTCATATTTTTATGGGTTAATATGAATATCAACCCATATGAAAAATCACTCACTCAACCCATTAAAATATGGACGAATTACCAAAATATGGGCTCATTTTGCCGTCATTAAATGTAACCATTCCTTGGTATAATCACTCATTTACCACCACTCTCCCAACATCCCATCAATGGGTGACATAAAGAGATAAAATTAAATTTGTAAATCTTTGACAGCCTAATTAAATACTCCATAATATGGGAGGGGTGTTGTACTCTACCAGACATATCTCAAGACCCATAGTACACCTAGATTTGTCACAATGCAAAAAATTTAAGTCGTAAGGTACCTACATCCAATTTGATAGGCGAATAAATTTATGTTTCAATCATTTATTCCTTATTAGCAAATATAATAAAAGTCTACAAGAGTAATGATAATACATATGTAAAAATATAACAAAAACACCCCAAAAACCTAATGATATGAATCATGAGCATTTAAGCCTAAAAATAAATACAAAAGTCTGGAAGAACAGACTATCTAGAAATAACATGACTTGTCTAAACGTTTCTATGTGCTCCGCTAGTAGTCACATCCAAAGTTGCACATAAGAATGCAACAAGTATAGCGTGAGTAAAAATTCTTATAAGTAACATAGATCGATACTAGTAAATTAATGATAAAAGTAATTGTTAACTTCTCTTTACTCATATACATTAACATATAAGATGAAAGAATAAGCAATTTAAAAGAAAAAACTATAAAAACTCTCTGTTTTCTGATTTCTACGGTTCATCTTCGAACTACCATGATTCCAAACGTGTACAACCAATTCTCAAACCCACAGCCACCGGATCCACCGGAAGTTGCCTCTCTTATGGAGGAAGACGTCCATAAAAATGAATCCTTTAAGGAAATCCTCTTGAAAAGGAAAGGAGGTCAATGTATCATACCCATTGTGCGAAAATCCCTTGGAACAGGAGATGAACCTATCTACAGATCCTATCACGTTCAGCGAGGAAGAAAAAAGATTATATCGCCCCTGGGAACATGCCCTTATTGCCAAGCTATTCGGAAAAAAAGGCCCATAACTACTTGAGGAACAAGCTAACAGATTTGTGGAAACCCTCAGAACCCCTTAATCTAATAGACTTGGGGTGTGATTTCTACATTGCAAAATTTAACCAAGCGGAAAACATGAACAAAGTTCTGATGGAGGGCCCTGGTTTGTAGCTGGCAACTACCTCACAGTCAGAAGATGGAAGCCGAAATTCATTCCTGAAGCAGCGACGATATCCCACACTATTTGGGTCAGACTCCCTCAACCGCCAACTGAATTTTACGACCAAAATGTGCTAGAAAAAATTGGGAAAAACCTAGGACGACTACTCAAAATTGATACCTGCACCTCCGCAACTCTGCGAGGAAGATATGCTTGATTATGTATCCAAGTCCCTCTGGATCACCCGATGAAGAATGAAGTCCAGCTGGAGAGCCACGCCCAAAAAGTGATATATGACGGCGAGGGAATTCTTTGTACACGCTATGGAAAATTGGGCAATGTTCTAAGGAACTGTAATAAGATCATTCTAACAGAGAAAGAGAGTCAAATGCCATCAACATCAAACAACAAGTAACGGAGAACGAATGGCAAACGGTTACTTTTCAAAAAAAGAATAAAAACACTTCAATGCGTAATGGAAAGCAAAATGAGACAAAAGGCCCTACAACACAGGAAAATGCGAAGGTATGAACAAACGAGCAGCCTACAAGTAAGTTTTTTGCTCCCACTACTAAATTCAATAAATACCATTCTCTGATTGATGTCACTAACAATCCCGACAACTGTAGCACCCACCAAAATCTGGATGAAAAAACCCAGAGTAATAATCTCTGCAAGCACCATAAAGTCGATGGGCCGCAGCCTACTGTTCACAACGTCCCAACTACTGCATTAAATGCAGCCCTTAACTCCAAATGTATCCCCAATCTCATGGGAGATACTCCTCTGACCCCGAAATCCACAAGGATGTCGCTTCAAAGGAATGACATTAATGGCAAAGGGACCACTGAGACCGAAACCGCTCCTATGGAGCACGAATCTCAGAGAAATTTGGCCAGTGAAACAGCCGTCATCATACCACCTTCCATGGCGACCCCTATACCATAGGGGGCAATCATCATAAAACCCCTGAGGACGTGACAAGGGATATCACGTCAACCGGATCGCACAAATCCAAAGCTAAAAGGGATGATCGCCACCCCAACTCCCCTCATTACATCACTATCAATCATACTACTCTTCCCTATGAAAATGGAAACTCCGCCACCATCGCAAGCTACAGAGCTCCCACCAATCACTTTGGTCACGAATCACGACCCACGGGTACCCCTAGACGTAACACGGCGTACTTGACCTCGAAGGGATCGCATACAAGTCCTTAGCATAATCATACACATAAAGTCATAAGAATGATGCGGAAAATTTAAAACTTTTACAATCGAAGTTCAACTTCTTTTTCATAAACGAAAATAGAAATCTAGACTTGTCTCAATCACCATCTAGTACAATAGAGAGTACAAATAGGATCAAAAGCCCTTTACATCAATATAGTCTCAAAAGTAGAAAGTACAATAGAAACTAGGAAATGATAACATCTTGTCCTCGAACTTGAGGACTCAACAAGCCTAGGGAATAGTTAACCCAAGCTTCTCTTGAAGGAAGTAAAAGTACGTCTCAACGATTGGAACCTACACTCATAGTAGATGTAGAAGAATTGGTTAGCACATAAAGTACTATGTATGGAAGAATGCATAAAAATACCTGAAATATGATAAAAAGGGACATTTAGTTGAAAAGTATGCCTTTGTCAAATTTGGAAACCAACATGCACTTTCAATGTAGAAGACAAGCCATAATCACATTTATACTCATAACATAGTGAAACCATTACCTTAGCAACCCCTAAGGAACACTTGTACAATGTATGGTTGACATCCCATAATACCACTCATACTAAATACTCATTTGAACCTACCTTAGTCATATATATCACCTTTTGACCTCATCATAATCAATAGTCATAAATAAGGAAATAGTCATGTACATTACTTGAACATAAGGAAAGTCATCTATGGCAACTATCCATTCAACATACATGCATACATTTATGTCTTATCATAACACAAAGAAACCATCACATAACATCCTACTAAGTCTACTTGTGCAATGTAAAAGTGAAGTCCCATACCCCCACTTCTACTAAGTAAAAGTCACTAAGAATTCATAGTATAGTTCATGTCTTATTCATTATCTTATCACATAGGGAAGAATAACCATATCTGACATAAACCATGTGAGCAACATGGAATTTGGTGTCATGTAACCCACACCGAAAGAAGGTGTCCTACTTGCCTAAGGTAGAACTAACATGTTTAGCTTTTAGGTGTATCCACTAGCTAAAGACCTATGTGGGCACATAGTTATGGGATAGGGAGATTGCTTCTAAAAACCTGACCTACTGTATTGGCAGAGGAGCTTCTATCTCATGATAATAATCTAGATGACCCGGCTTATTGTATCGACAGGAGGGCCTCTACCTCATTGACAATATCCACTCGGTGCTAAGCATTATTTCCCAAATTATACATATTTAGTCTTGAATTACATTTACATGCATGAAGGAATACTTTGCCCTACATTCAGTACAACCCATAAAATAACTCATAGATTCATTAAAGTGAGAACTAACTTTCAACCTTAGAATTATCATTAACATATGAGTAAGCCTTTCACATTATTGTTTATAGTGTTTCATGAGAATAGTCTTTCAATAACACAACAACATTATCATCACCCTATCCAATTCATACATAGTCAAGTGTAAAGGTAAGGGAAGAATGTCCTTTCAACAATACCTCAATTTACACAATAGTCATGGGATATTCTCTTTCTAAGTGAATCATGAGTCCATACACAACATTCATCAACATGTATAAACCCTAACAATTTACCCCCTCAAGGGTCATGAATCATGTCTCACAATTAAACCTAGAATTACTAGACTAGGCATGAATAAAACAAGATTCAATAACTAAATTATCATAGACACAATCCATAGTATTCATCTTGCATCAATATACCCATCACAATTCATGAAATTGGGGTTATGGGTTCATGGGGAGTTTTATTATAAAAATCATCATTAAACAACAAATCAACCATAATATAAGACAATTGACTCATTGAAATCGTTTTTAGGAAGAACCCATGGTTAGAATGAAAACCCTAGTTTTATGAATTTGAAATTAAAGAGTTGAAGGTCTTCATGGATAAAAGTGTTCCATGAATCAAGTCTCCCATACCTTGATTGATGTTTTCCTCACGAAATTGGAGTGAAAAGGTTGGAACTTGAACCCTAATCTTGACCTTGCTTTTGTTCTTCAATGGAGTCTTAGAGAGAAACTTTGGGAGAGGAGAGTTAGTTGAGTTTTGAGTCTTGTGAGTTACGAGGGGTTGAAGGGTAGTTATTAGTCTTAAAAGCCTTAAATATATATTATAAAACCATAAAACCGTCCCCTAGTCTTAATTAATTAATTAGGAAATTACCAACCTAACCTTCCTAATGGCCGAAACTAGAGTGCTTTAGGTGGTGACCCACGACTCTCCCACCTACGGACCGTAGGTGGGGTCACGCCACGTACTTCACACTCGTGGTTTACTTCAAAGAGGGGAAAGATCAAGGCAAGGGTTGGGAGACTAAGTCTCGACCCACGACCCCCACCTACGGGGCGTGGGTCCACCCACGGATCGTGGGTGCCCATCTGTAGGTGGTGCTGTCATTTGATAGCTTTTTGGGCCTTCACTTGGGTCCTCCTCAAGGACCCTTGGAGGGTCCTTAGGGGTCGTGCCTTGACATGTAGGTCCTTAAACATTAGTACTAAGTTAGGGAGGTCATTTCACGACTTTAATTTTTACGTTTAACTCATTTAGGACACTAGACTACATGTTAGGCTCTAGCTTAGGTCATTAGATTTTCGGGGTGTTACATTATCTCCCCCTTAGGAATATTCGGCCCCGAATGATGATCTAAATACTGAACCAAGATAGAAACTCTAGACTAAAAGCCTATCATGCATGAAACATCAAAAATGTGCAAAACTCACAAATACACTATTCACTTTATGCTTGTCTCAAAAGGAGGAAACTTCAACTCCATTTCACAACATGGCCAATGCAATACAAGGAAGTAGGAACAACATCTACCAACTTAATATGCATAAAACTCATCAACTCACATCAACATGGGAGGAACTACCTTCTCCAACTCAAGTAAGCTCAACACAACAATATGGAGTCAATATGTCATTTCATCAAAACATAACTAAACATGTTTATCAATTCACCTCATGAAGTCAAAAATGCAATCATCATACCAAAATGCAAATCAACATGAGGAACATATAAATCATGAAAACTCAATTTATGCTAATCATGAATTCTCACAATAACATGCACAACATAAGGAAATCATGAAAAACTCATACAATACACATGACTCCCAAAACACTTAGGGGTCGTTTGGTAGGGAGTATTAGGAGAAATAGTCCAAGTATTATGTGTGGTATTATTTAGTACTATGTTTGGTAGGAATTTTGGGTCTATGTATAATCAATCCATGTATTAGTTATACATGGATTAGAGTGTATAACTAATACCTTCCATTTGGAGGTATTAGTTCTAATACCATGGACTAATCTAGGTAAAGACAAAAATACCCCCTCAAATCTTTTTAATCATTTTGTTTATTTTCTTGATTTTATGTTTTATATTTATACTAATAAATTTATTTAAATAAATTAGCTTACAAATTTTATTATTTAGATATAATTTTTTGTTTCTAAAATATGAGTTATTTAATCTATTTATTATTAATATAAAATATTATAATCCGACTAATTTGCTAATGTTGATGTATGAATTTAAGAACAATTCATGAGTCAAATATTGTCTCTTAACGGAAGTCCATTAAACATTACACAAGTAGTCTAAAATAGTTTAATTTATTTTGCTATACTTATTATTTATTTTTATTTTATTTATTTTATTTTATGATAAAGAGTTTTTTTTTAAAAAAAATTTATTGATACAAAACAAAGTTCAATAAATTTTCTCTATAAATTATTATAGTTGTGTGACCTTTTGAGATATTAACTCCAATTTATTAAGATGACAATTATTTACTCTCAAATAATTTAAGTGAGAAAATAGTTAACATGACAATAAAAATTTCATTCTCCTAGCTAGTTAAAATGTTATAAAAAAATAATATTGTCCATCAATTATCTACCTTGACTCAATTACATGAAATAGAAAATCCCATAATAACTCAAGGGTATAGTTGGAAATAATTTTTTTTGTAGAGATTTAAACCACACACAAAACTAGATAAGAAACAATGAACCAAACACTTGATAAAAATAATCTCTGCATTACCAATCCCTGCATTACCAATCCCTGCATTACTAATCCCTGCATTATTGATCTTTGTACCAAACAACCCCTTAAAACTTAAGAGGAATTACATATCTCAAGTTTGAATGGGAGTATAAGGAAAAAAATGAGGATAACGGGACTTTATATCGGCCTCGGCCTCCCATGTAAACCCCTCAACTAAGTGATTCTTCTATAAGACCTTAACGGAGGCTACTTCCTTATTTCTCAACCTTTTCACTTGCCGGTCCAAAATCTCAACCGGTACTTCGTCATAAGAAAGGTTCTCATCAACTCCTAAACCCTCTAAAAGAATGATGGATATCGGATCACCAATGCACTTTTTGAGCATGGAAATATGAAACACTGGGTGAACCAAGGCTAACTCATTTGGCAAGTCTAATTCAAATTCAACTTTCCCAACACGTATCAAGATTTGGTATGGGCCCACACACCGAGACTAAGCTTCCCTTTCTTACCAAACTCATCACACCTTTCATGGGTGAGATTTTCAAGTAGACCCAATCACCAACCTCGAATTCAATATCCATCCTTCTAACATCGGCATAAGATTTTTGCCGACTTTGGGCAGTTTTCAACCTCTCTCTAATGAGTCAAACTTTTTCAATGGCATCATAAACTAGTTCGGGAAAATTAGAGCAAACTCACCTACTTCAAAGCAACAAACCGGAGATCTACACCTCCTACCATATAGTGCTTCAAACGGAGCCATGGCAATGCTTGAGTGGTAACTATTGTTGTAGGCAAATTCTATCAATGGGAGATGGTCATCCCAATTACCTTTGAAACCAATCACACACGCCCTCAACATGTCCTCTAAGGTATGAATGGTGCATTCTGCTTGACCATCCATTTGAGGGTGGAAAGCGGTACTAAGTTTAATATTAGTACCAAGCCCTTGTTGGAATGCCTTCCAAAAATGTGAAGTAAATTGAGTACCCCGATTAGAAATGATAGACAAAGGAACCCCATGCAACTTCATTATTTCGTTGATGTACAATTTGGCATAGTTTTTCGCCGAAAAAGAAACCTTTATGGAAATAAAGTGGGTTGATTTAGTCATCCTATCAACAATGACCCATATAGGATCATGTTGCCTTCGAGTACGAGGCAAACCCACCACAAAGTCCATATTCACCTCCTCTCACTTCCAAGTGAGAATATTTATATCTTGCAATGAACCTCCCAGTTTTAGGTGTTCGACCTTAACTTGTTGGCAATTCGGACATTTGGCCATAAAACTTGCTATATTCTTTTTCATGTCATTCCACCAATAGACTTCTCGTAGATCACGGTACATCTTGGTAGCTTTCGGATGAATAGAATACTGTGAACTATGAGCCTATTCTAAAATTCTCTCTCAAGCCATCAACATCCAGAACACATAATATGCCTTGGTACCTAAGCACCTCATCTCCCTCTTAAGAGAAAGTCTCAATGGATTTGTTGAGAACCGATTCTTTCAACTCCATCAAAATAGGATCAAGGTGTTGCTTAGACTTTACATCTACAAAAAAAGATGATTCGGAACTATGATGGACCATAACTCCACCCTTGGTGGAATTCACTAGTTGGACACATAACCGGGCCAACCTATGTACATCATGAACTAACTCATTCTTCTCATCTTCTACATGAGCCACACTACCCATGGACAATCTACTTAGGGCATCCGCAACTACATTAGCTTTGCTGGGGTGGTAAAGGATATGTCATAATCCTTTAAAAGTTCTAACTACCTTCTTTGTCGGAGATTCAATTTTTTTTGGCTAAACACCTATTGAAGACTCTTGTGGTTGGTGAAAACATCTACATGGACCCTATATAGTTAGTGCCTCCATATTTTCAAAGCAAACACCACCATCGCTAATTCGAGATCATGAGTTGGATAATTCTTTTCATGTACCTTGAGTTGCCTCAAAGCATAGGCAATCACTTTACCACGTTGCATAAGGACACATCCCAAATCCATTCGAGAAGTGTCACAATATACCATAAACCCATCGTTACCCTCCGGTAAGGTCAAAATCGGAGCGAAAGTAAGCCTATCCTTCAATTCTTGGAAGCTTTTCTCACAAGCCTTCGACCACACAAACTTAGCTTTCTTTTGAGTTAAGACAATCAATGGAGAAGCAATAGAGGAGAAACCCTCAACAAACCTCCTATAGTAATCGGCCAAACCCAAAAAGCTTCTAATAGCGGTAGGAGTTAGAGGTCTAGGCCAACCTTGACCGCATCTGTCTTCTTAAGATCTACCTTAATACCCATGCCCGATATAATATGACCTAGAAAGGCAACCGACCTTAGCCAAAACTCGCACTTACTATACTTAGCATATAATTGGCGGTCTTAAGGACTTGAAATACGATCCTCAAATGATCCATATCACTTCTTGAATAGATCAAAATATCGTCAATAAAAATGATCATAAACGAATTAAGATATTTCCTAAACACCCTATTCATTAGGTCTATGAATGTCGTCGGGGCATTATTCAACCCAAAAGACAAAACCACAAATTCAAAGTGACCATACCAGGTCCTAAAGGCCATCTTGGGAATGTTAACCCCTTTTACCTTTTGTTGATGGTAACCCGAACAAAGATCTATCTTAGAGAAATAGTTATCCCCTTGAAGTTGTTCAAACAAATCGTCAACTCTAGGAAGTGGAAACTTATTCTTTATAGTGACCTTGTTTAATTGGTGGTAATCAATACACATCCAAAGGGACCCATCTTTATTTTTCACAAATAATACCGAAGCACCCCATAGAGATATGTTTGGTTGAATAAAACCCTTGTTTATCAAATCCTTGAGTTGTGCCTTTAATTATTTCAATTTGACCGAAGCCATTCTATAGGGAGGGATAGATATGGGTTGTGTATCTGGCAATAGATCAATACCAAAGTCTATTTCCCGTTCAGGAGGAATGACGGGTAAGTTATAGGGAAAGACTTTTGGAAACTCACTCACCACGAGGACCGACTCTAAAGAAGGGGCCTTGGACTTAACATCCACATCCCTAGCAATATGATACACGCACCTCTTGGATATCATTTTCCTAGCTTTTAGACATGAAACAAATTGACCTCTAGGAATAGAATTCCCCCTTTTCTACTCTAAAATTGGCTCATTTGGAAATTAAAATTTAACCACCTGGGTTCTACAATTTATTGAAGCATAGCATGCATGCAACCAATCCATGCCTAAAATTACATCAAAATCAAACATGTCTAAATCTACCAAAGTGACTTTATGAGACAAAGAAATAGGATAACTCATGTATACTCTTTTAGCTACAATTGAGTCACCAACCGAGGTAGAAACCAAAAAAGGCTCTAATAGGGTTTCGGGGAGTACATCAAATTTCATAGCCACAAAGGGTGTAACAAAAGACAAAGTGGCACCGGGGTCTAATAATGCATAAACATCAATGGAAAAGACTTACAACATACCCGTTACCACGTCCGGGGAACTCTCTTGATCACCTCGTGATTTAAAAGCATAGAAGTGATTCTTCTTAGGAGCATCGGAATTGGAACCACTAAGAGGAGCTTGATTGCCCTCTCTTCCCTTAGCCGTACGGGTTGGGCAATCTTTTAATTGATGCCTATTTTTTCCACATCTATAGCACACACCCATACTGGCAAGACATTTTCCCTCATGCTTCTTACCACACTTGGCACATGTAGGCCTCTCCATGGAAAATCCACTCATATTGCCTCCTTGAGGCTTAGGGTTAGACACCCTACCTTTGTTAGTTTTTGGAGCATTAGAGGAGCTTTGGTTGGAAAACCTCTTTTTGAATCTTGGTCCACTTTGACCCTCAAACTTACTCTTAGAAGAATTACCATCCTCGGGCCTTGCCCTCTTTACCTCTCTATTCTTCTTCCTAATCCTTGTCTCCTCAACTTGTTGATCATATATCATTAGACGTGAAATGTCCATAATGTCATGAAGCATTACCGCACGACATTTTTCCTCAATTGAGTCAGACACCCTCATCACAAATTGGATCATTTCATCTTTAGGATTAGACACCAAACATAGGGCATATTTGGACAACTTAGTGAATTTCAAAGAATATTCTTGGACACTCATACCTCATTGATGAAAGTTGATAAATTCCTCCACCTTTGCTTTCCTCTTTTCCCATGGAAAGAACCTACCAAGGAATGCATTCTTGAACACTACCCAACCAATGGGACCTGCTTTTATAGCCCTATTATCCTTTCATTGAGTAAACCATACTTGGGCCACATCCTTCAATTGATACCCGGCTAGTTCGGCTTTCTCAATAGAGGTCACCCCCATAGCATCCACTACCTTGTAGACCTTTTCCAAAAACTCTTGTGGGTCTTCATTCACTTTGGAACAAAAGAATATATGAGGGTTCATTCTTGTGAAGTCTCTCAACCTTGAAGCCATGGTGCTCACATTAGGATTTATTTGGGGACCAACTTCCCTATCTATTTGTGCGGTTATATCTTGGCTTGAGTGGTGACGGCTTGAGTTTGAACCGTCATAAGTTAAGTCAATGTTTGGAAAGCTGCCCTTATTTCCACAGTAGTCATAACCCCTTCATTATTAGGAGATTGAGGATCTTGAGAAGCTTGGGGGAGGAACTCCCTCATTCACATTCTCCTCATCCATCCTTCTTGCATTTGCCCTTCTTGTATTCATAGCCTATAAACATAAGAAAAGGGTTAGGAAAAAGTACTTCATAAAGTTAGGATTCCAAAACATGACAAAAGAGTAATGAAAGAAGTGAAAGTTCCTAAACATCTCATAGCCTCTTATTTATATGTATGGTGCGCTTCACACTTATTAACAAGACTCTACTAGATGTGGTTCATGAGACATCAACCTAAATATCATTCCAAAAACATTATGCTCTGATATCAAGTTTGTCATGACCTAGGGGTACACCCTAGACGTAACATAGTGTACTTGACCTCGAAAGGATCACATATAAGCCCTTAGCATAATCATACACATAAAGTCATAAGAATGATGCAGAAAATTTAAAACTTTTACAATCGAAGTTCAATTTCTTTTTCATAAACGAAAATAGAAATCTAGACTTGTCTCAATCACCAGCTAGTACAATAGAGAGTACAAGTAGGATCAAAAGCCTTTTACATCAATATAGTCTCAAAAGTAAAAGTACAATAGAAACTAGGAAATGATAACATCTTGTCCTCAAACTTGAGGACTAACCAAGCCTAGGGAATAGTCAACCCAAGCTTTTCTTGAAGGAAGTAGAAGTACGTCTCAACGATCGAAACCTACACTCATAATAGATGTAGAAGAAATAGGTTAGCACATAAAGTACTAAGTATGGAAGAATGCATAAAAATTCTTGAAATATGATAGAAGGGACATTTTAGTGGAAAAGTATGCCTTTGTCAAGTTTGGAAACAAACATGCACATTCAATGTAGAAGATAAGCCATAATCACATTTATACTTATAACATAGTGAAACCATTACCTTAGCAACCCCTAAGAAACACTTGTGCAATGTATGGTTTGCATCCCATAATACCAACCATACTAAATACTCCTTTGAAGCTACCTTAGTCATATATATCACCTTTTGACCTCATTATAATCAATAGTCATAAATAAGGAAATAGTCATGTACATTACTTGAACATAAAGAAAGTCATTCATGGCAACTATCCATTTAACATACATGCATATATTCATGTCTTATCATAACATAAAGAAACCATCCCATAATATCCTACTAAGTCTACTTGTACAATGTAAAAGTAAAGTCCCATACCCCCACTTCTACTAAGTAAAACTCACCAAGAAGTCATAGTATAGTTCATGTGTTATTAATTATCTTATCATTTATGGAAGAATAGCCATAATCTACATAGACCATATGAGCGAAATGGAATTTGGTGTCATGTAACTCCACTCCGAAAAAAGGCGTCCTACTTGCCTAAGGAAGAACTAACATGTTTAGCTTTTCGGTGGATCCACTAGCTAAAGACCTATGTGGGCACACAGTTATGGGATCGAGAGATTGCTTCTAGAAACCCGACCTATTGTGTTGGCGGAGGAGCTTCCATCTCATGAGAATAATCTAGAGGCCTATTGTATTGACGGGAGGGACTCTACCTCATTAACCATATCCACTCGGTGCTAAGCATTATTTCCCAAATTATACATATTTAGTCTTGAATTGCATTTACATGTGTGAAGGAATACTTTACCCTTCATTCAATACAACCCATAAAATAGGTCATAGATTCAATAAAGTGAGAACTAACTTTCAATCTTAGAATCATCAAATATATGTGAGTAAGCTTTTCACATTATTGTTTATAGTGTTTCATGAGAATAGTCTTTCAATCAACACAACAACAGTATCATCACCCTTGAAAATTCATACATAATCAAGTTTAAGGGTAAGGGAAGAATGGCCTTTCAACAATACCTCAATTTACACAATAGTCATAGGATCTTTACTTTCTAAGTGAATCATGAGTCCATAAACAACATTCATCAACATGTATAAACCCTAGCAATTTACCCCCTCAAGGGTCATGAGTCATGTCTCACAATTAAACCTAGAATTACTAGACTAGGCATGAATAAAACAAGATTCAATAACTAAATTATCATAGACACAATTCATAGTGTTCATCTTGCATCAATACACCCATCACAATTCATGAAATTGGGTTCATGGGACATTTCATGAGTTAATGGGGAGTTTTACTATAAAAATCACCATTAAACAACAAAGCAACCATAATATAAGACAATTGACTCATTAATCGTTTTTAGGAAGAACCCATGGTTAGAATGAAAACCCTAGTTTTATGAATTTGAAATTAAAAAGTTGAAGAGCTTCATGGAGAAAAGTGTTCCATGAATCAAGTCTCCCATACCTTGATTGATGCTTTCCTCATGAAATTGGAGTGAAAAGGTTGGAACTTGAACCCTAATCTTGACTTTGCTCTTGTTCTTCAATGGAGTCTTAGAGAGAAACTTTAGGAGAGTAGAGTTTATTGAGATTTGAGTCTTGTGAGTTTTGAGGAGTTAAAGGGTAGTTATTAGTCTTAAAAGCCTTAAATATATATAATAAAACCATAAAAACCGTCCCCTACTCTTAATTAATTAATTAGGAAATTACCAACCTAACCCTCTTAATGGCCGAAACTAGGTGCTTCACCGTAGGTAGGGTCACGCCACGTACTTCACACTCGTGGTTTACTTCAGAGAGGGGAAAGATCAAGGCAAGGGTGGGGAGACTAAGTTTCGACCCACGGCTCCCACCTATGGGGCGTGGGTCTACCCACAGATCATGGGTGCCCATCCGTAGGCGGTGCTGTCATTTGACACCTTTTTATGCCTTCACTTGGGTCCTCCTTAAGGACCCTTGGGGGTTCCTTAGGGGTCGTTCCTTGACGTATAGGTTCTAAAACATTAATACTAAGTTTAGGAGGTCATTTCACGACTCTAATCTTTAAGTTTAACTAATTTAGGACACTAGACTACATGTTAGGCTCTAACTTAGGTCATTAGATTTTCGAGGTGTTACATCACGACACCACAAATGCCAAACCACATTTTCTCATCCTACATGGAATTTGCAATGCAAGGGAAATCCCTAAGCCTCTACATCAAGGTAGGGGCGCAACCAATAACCTTGATTATTCAAGATCCATCATACCTTGCTCAGATAGTGAAAGACGGTCTGAACCATGGGATAGAAAATCTAGGGAACCTAGTATGGACCTAAACCCTATTCCAAACTCAGCTGCTAGAGGTCTAAGATTCGATGTCAATCCCTGCTATCAACATGCTAATGGCACAGACGCTCCAGTTCATGTCTCTTTTCCCAATGAATCCCCTAGAGGAATCCATGAGGAATCTTTCTTTTATACCATGGACACCACTCAAACCCCCAACTCTGAACTGCCAAACAGGAGACCCCTCGACCAAGGGAAAAGGGGAGCTGGTGGTAGAATCTCCAAGAAAGAGCAACGAGGAACTGGAACTCCTATTAGCCTCATTTGGGGAACAAAGAAATAAGGTCGCCGTATTGGAAAAACTACTGCTCAAAGAGTTCAAAGAACTCACAAGGGAAGCCACACTAGTGATTTGTCCGATGGACACCTCACTATGCTCCTTGAAACTCAAGAGCAAATAGGAAAACAGTCCCGAAGCCTTTGCCTTACGACCACTAATAAACCTTCAGATGCCTCCCCGGGTATACAAGGAGAAGTGGCCAATGTCCAGCTCACCAACCCCAACTCACCCAATGAACTTCATCATCTGGAATGTTAGGGGGGCAAACAGTGCAAACTTTAGGCGCCACTGCGAAGCTATGGTCCAGCTCCATAAGTATGCCATGCTGGTGCTTCTTGAAACACAGATGACTAAGCACAAAAGGCTTACTGAAGTCCTTAAGTTTGACTCCCACATTCAATCTGCTGCACAAGGCCTCTCAGGCGGAATAGTCATCATGTGGGAAAAAGATGTCCTGAAGCTTGATGATATCACTGTCACACCTCAGAGCATCCATGTGATGATTCAAGTAATCCCCGACTCCAAGCCATGGTATTTTTCAGCCATTTATGCTAGTAATGACTTCTACACTAGAACTAACCTCTAGGAGGAGCTTATTAACTTCCGCAACTCCCACAAGGGGGAGTGGATTATACGAGGGGGACTTTAATGAAATCTTGAAAGCTTCTAAAAAATTTGGGGGTAGGTGTATCAATAATTCCAGATCTAAACTCTTTAGGCAATGTCTGGACCATTGTAATCTAGTTGACCTAGGCTATAAGGGTTGCAAATACACCTGGACAAACAAGAGATATAAAAATAGGCATAACATTATCCTTGAGAGACAGGATAGAGGTGCGGCTAATAACTATTGGATACTTCGATACCTCTATTGTACAACACTCATTTGCCTAGAACCAAGTCTAACCACTGCCCCCTGCAAGTTAGACTCTGGACACCCAACCAAATACCAACAAAAAGTCCTTCAGACTTGAACGCATGTGGTATGGCCACCTCAGCCTAAAAATCTTATCCATAATTTCTTCACCAATTCTACCACTCTCCTCAGTGCCATTAATAATTTCCATAATGAGTCTTACACCTGGAATAAAGAAACCTTTGGGAATATATTTCAAAAGATGAGGAAAATCAATGCCAAACTGGATGGCATCCAAAAGCCCTCAAACTACCCCCAGAGTGACTTCCTCCAAAACCTAGAAAGGGACCTCCTTGTGGAATATGACACCCTTTTAAAATACGAGGAAGATTTCCGAAAAACAAAGTCCAGGATAAATTGGATAGGCCAAGGAGATGCAAATACTAAATTCTTACATACCTCAACTGTTAACAGAAGGAGGAGAAATAGAATTTGCAATCTTAAAGAGGACCAAGGTCAAACCATCCTTGATAAAAAAAAAAGACATCTCTGACCACATTGTTGCCTACTTCTTCAAGCTCTATACCACTGAACTCCTTCATTCCAATCTCTCCAAACTGAGTTCATCCAAAATGAACCCAACACCATCTCATCTGAAGCAAGCTTGCATCTAGACTCCCTCCTCGGAGATCTAAAAATCAAAAATGTCTTGCATTCTTTCAGTCCACTCAAAGATCTTAGCCCTGATGGCCTCCACCCTCTTCTCCAACAGAAGTATTGGGACATTGTAGGGGAAAAACTACCTTTTTCTGTAAGTGGGTCTTCACTAGTCATGAAATGCCTAGCCACATGAACACCACTTACTTGTGCCTCATTCCCAAGACTCAGCATGCTGACACCAAGAAAAACTTTAGGCCCATCGATCTCTGTAACACTACTTATAAGCTGGTCACCAAAATTATTGTCATTCGAATCAAACCTCTCATATCAACCATCATTGGCCGAGTCAAGCCAGTTTCCTTACCAATAGAAGAGCTTCGGATGATGCTAACATTGTCCAAGAATACCTTACTCACTATAAGTAAATGAAAGGCAAGGAAGCCAATATAATCCTGAAAATTAACTTGGAAAAAGCTTTTGATAAGCTTGAATGGTCCTACATCAGGGATTTTCTACTTTTTTTCAAATTCCCTCCAGGCATGATCAAGCTCATCATGTTTTGTGTCAGCACCTCCTCCACCTCTATCCTGATCAATGGAGAGAAGTCAAGCTTTTTCAATCCTTCTAGAGGCATAAGACAAGGGGACCCCATGTCTTCCTACCTCTTCATCTTATGCATGGAAGGCTCTCTAGGAACATAAACCTTAAAGTGAAGAACAAATCCTGGACCCCTGTTAAATCACTTATGTAGGTCCTAAACTCTCCCACTTGTTCTTTGTTGATGACCTCACTCTCTTTGCTAGAGCAAACCAAGAGAATTCCACGGCCATTTTTGCCACCCTAATGGACTGCTGCTCAAAATCTGGCCAAAGAATTAACTATAACAAGTCAAAAGTCCTCTTCTCCTCCAACTGCTTCAGTGATAGGTCCAACCAGTTGTCTACCATGCTTAGAATAAATGTCAGCACCATCTTTGAAAAATACCTTGGGTCTCCTATGCTCCACACTAGGTCTACCAATAGTGACTTCCAATTCATAATTGATAATATGAACAACAAGTTTGTAGGCTGGAAAACTAATTTCCTGAACATGGCTGGCAGGACTGTCTTGACCAAAGCCTCCCTTTGTAGCATTCCCTCCCATGTTATGCAATACATCAGAATTCCCAGTAAAGTATGCCATACTATCAACCAAATCCAAAGAAACTTTGTTTGGGGAAACAGAGATGGGAGGAAAAAACTCCATTTGTTGAGCTGTGACACCATCACCAAGCCAAAAATTGAAGGAGGTCTAGGCATCCAAAAAAGTGAGACTAAGAATACCTCTCTTCATACAGGCCTAGCCTGAAGGCTGTACCATAATCAGACTAGTCTTTGAGGTAGAACCTTAATCAGCAAATACGCTAGGAATGGCCTAAACTAGAGGAATAACCCAAACTCTAGGACTTGGAAGTGCATCCAAGAGGGATGGAAGAAAAGTTAAGGAGGTCATAGATGGACTGTGTTTAAAGGAACTAAAGTAGATTTCCTAAGAGACAAATGGATCCCATGGCATGACTCAATCAGGAATATGCTAGAGGGCCCCTTCCAGGAAAATGAGGGAAATACCAAAGTCAGTGATCGTTGGGTCAATAGACAATGGGATTTGTCTAACATCTCCTTCCCCTCCCAGAGCGAACTAAGGCCCTTATAGAAGCTACCCGGCTGTACCCTACAGGAAACAGAGATGACAGTCTTGTCTGGGATAACTCCAACAATGGCAAATTCAACATTCGCTACTGCCTATGCCCTCATAGAAAAGAACTCCCACAGGCATGTCACTTGGGTGAGCAACAAAAAATACCAGTGGATCTGGAAACTAACCTGTCCTAACAAAATCAAAATCTTCATCTGGCTGATGCTTCATGGTAGATTCCAAACATCCCAATACCTTTACAAAATTAGAATAGGAATTAGCCACAATTGTAATTTCTGTGATCTTCCTATGGAAGACATAGATCATATTTTCTTCCAATGCACCAACTCCAAAACCTTTTGGGCAAAAATAACTGAAAAAAAGCTATTGGAAACATCTTACCAGATAACCTCTCGGGAGAAACTCTAGGAAGCCAGTAAAGGAAAGGACCACTGCCCCCACCTCCCCTGGACCATCCTGCTACCCTTCTGCTTTTTAAACATCTGGATCCAGCAAAACAACAAACTCTTTAATGCTAGAAATGATAGCATTCCCCATTCCCAAGCAATCCATCATGCCACCAAATACAATCTGGTGATCATACCTGGAAAAAACATGACCAACCAAGACTCCATATCTATCAACTGGACCCCTCCTCTAACTGGCACCTTCAAGCTCAACATTGATGGAGCAACAAATATCACCAAGGGGATTGGGGCATAGGGGGAGTAATTCATAATAACAAAGGCAATTGGGTCATAGGCTTCATTGGCAAGACCCCCACACTAATCCCACCATGGTAGAACTCTAAGCCCTTAAAATTGGCCTTCAAATGGCCTTCGAAAACAGCATATTTCCCCTCCACATTAACCTTGACTGCATCGAGGCGGTTGACATGTTGAAACACTATAACCTTCTGTATGCTAATATTATTTATGAGTGCAGGTCAATGATCTGGAGAATGGAGGAAGCGCAAGTGGTGCACGTCTACATGGAGCAAACACTACACCATTTTAGGCCTACGGCCACCCCAGTAAAGTGTAGCCTAAGGTAGCAAAAAGTGTGGCCTTTGATAAAAGGCTACACTTTTGGACTTTAAGCAACACTTTTTAAGGGGTGGCCAAAAGAAGCGTAACCTTTGACATTAGGCAACACTTTTAAAATGTTGCCATAGCAGCTACACTTAAAAAGCGTGGCCAAAGAGGTATAAAGGGCACGCTTTGTAGTAATTCATTAGCCACACCTTTTGTTTGATTTACTACACTTAAAAGCGTTGCCTTTGCTTTGTTATTGGTCACATTTAAAAAGTGTTGCCTTTTATATCTCATCTAAAACAACACTTATAAAGTGTGGCAATGTTGTGTAGAAATTTTGTAGCCACAATTTTTCATTTTTAAGAATAATAATTTTTATTTGCATATACTCAATAATCACATAATTAAATATATAAGTGATCTAAAGCACAAAATTAGCTAATAAATAAATCGAAGCTATATAGTTCGAATAAGCTTCGAAAAACATGTCTTGTACAACCAATACTTAGAAAGTGATTGCTTAAAGATCTCTACTATCAATAAATTCCACAAAATCAAATGCATTCAAACAAATATGACAATAATACAAAAACTCTTCATCGTTCAATACAATAGATCGAGTTTACTTCTAGCCACTATTCAAATTCAATTACCGGCATTTTCATGCACAGTGACTGATGGACTCTCGATCATTCGAATACAGAGCTGACCTTGTTCCCTGCAAAACATGTATTAACCTTTTGAATAAAGCTACAAATAGCAAGAAAAATAAAACACAAAAGAACAAAAGATCGTTACTATGTAAGGAATAAAGTAAGTAACATAAAAAAAAAACTGTGAGATTCTGTGATAAAGGCCATGGGTCAAACATTCACAAAAATCTGAAGGTGAACCAGACCTTTGATATGAAGAGATAAGAAACAGCATATCCACAACGCTAAGTTAGAATTTTGCCAGTAAAAACACTGCTTCTATAAAGCTAATAAACTCTTAAATAGGGCAGTTTATCACTGCCAAGACTAACCAACTAACTAACCTTCGGAGATATACTAGAAGAAGATGGAGATGATGATTCGACTGATAAACTTGGAGGCAATGACCCATCCTGCAGAAGAAAATCAAGAAAGCAAAATGCAGGTTATTACTAGACAGGGCATGTTATATCAAGATTGGCATGCAAAAGAACTGAAAACCCAATATAAAGAAATCAATCTACAATGTAAAATTTGCCAACTCTATGAATCTGTTTATACAAAGGCAGCATAGTCGGCCTGTCCACATGACTGAAGATATGCTTTGACAAGTCATAACCAATGTGGTCTTGCAATATAAGTAGACCATTTAACTTTTTTAACTCCCCAGGAGAGGAATACCATAAAAATACAGACAAACAAACAAGAGAAGAAAGAAGAACTAGGTTTGCGACACGATAAGCCCTTCTAACAATAAACAATGAAAATATTGACCCAGCAATGTAAAAAGAGTTTCAATCTACCCGTGCTGAGGAAGCTACTGATGGTAATTCAAGGGTAGGTCTAGATGAGCTAGATGGAGGTGCCTACACATTAAAAACACTATAGTTAGAAGAAAAACATAGGGAAAAAAGATATCAAACATTAAAACAAGTCATACCCCAATCTGCTCCTTGGGTCTACTAGTTTCAAGACAAGTCATACCACAACTCCATCAGTTGCCTAGTACCAAAACAAAGTAAGTAGCGTTGCTGGGTTATCTCAAACCTGATGACAAATAATAAGTTGCTGCAATAACAATCATCAATTTATTCTAGTACAAATTACAGACAGATTCTTGAAGTATAACAATATATAATGGCCCATCTTATTTATTCCTGAAGTCAGCCAAAAAAAAAAACTATAGCTCCTATAATTCTACAAGGAAATTTATTTCAGTTGTTTGTACTTGGAAGATTTACTAGTTATTCTCAAAACTTCAAATAAAAAAGGCTTTTATATGCCAAAAGAACATGAAAAAGGCCATATAGTCATACCACAGTGGCCCTGTTTTCTTTATCCATCAATGCAGCATTAGCGAGCATCTCTCTAATATAATTCTCTGGAGTGAAAATATATACGAGGCGTAATGTGACACAAATGTTGTAAGACAAGAATAATTCCATGTGTCTCAATATATGCGACAACGTCTAGCTAACTTTGGATTGCAAGTGTTGTCCTACTTAAATAATACAAGCTAGGTAAAATTAGAAGTTTTAAGATATTATGGAGGTTGTATATAAGTTAATTTGATAAAGACAAAATCACATCAATCATCACATTAATTTACACAAATGAATTTGAATTTCAGAAACTTGTGAGAGTTCCATGAAATATTCTTTCTTCTAGAATTGTGTTGAGAAGTTTGGGAAGTTTTAAGCGGTGAATTGTGATATATAAGCAAACTGAGATTAGAAATGTGACTTTAGGAGTGTCAAACCTGAAGTGCAGTTGGAAGTAAACCAACTGCAGACATTTCAGAGGTTCTTCCTCCCACCCAATCAAACATAGGGAATCTGGATAACAAACCCTCAATTCTAGCAGTGTTGTCAAGCAATGAGTTCTCTTGTGTAATGGCAACACCCTGCACATGAATGGAAATAAGCAACAATGAGAAATCATATAAATGAAACCTGAAACTGACCCTTAACACAATGCTTTTAACCAATTTAAACACACCATTAGTTTAGAGTAGAGCTAATGAAAAAAAGCAATTTGAATCAAAACAAGCGAAAAATGCCACTGTTACAACTTATGTAAAAAAAGAGTAACTAGATCGGAAAATAGTCATACCTGAAATTCTATCTTGAGCAGAGAGCTACGACTGAAATTATATCTCGGACAAAGAGTTGCGACCACATAAGGAAGAAACATTTTATCTACCTGCGACTGAAATTCTATCTCAAGTTTAGGACAGAGTTGCGATGAAAAACTACCTTCACCGAATTTTATAAGAATAAAATTTTATTGAAATTATACTAAGACGGTAAACATAAATGATTCATATTGAAATATTTTCTAAGAACAGAATTTTACTCTATTTGTCGTTAGAACAGAATTTTAAATCGGTGCTCCTCATGTCCATGCTACCTCAAGTATTGTTAGCAAATACAGTAGCAACCTCTCTGTTTTAAGAGAACTTCTCCACAAATCATACATAAGCCAAGCTTAAAATCTAAGCAAAGGCTTAAGAACGCATAATTAGATAGCAAAAACAAACATTGTATTTATGGGTTCACATGTCAATGGTCAAATTTTACTCTCCTTCTAAAGTAAATTAAAAATACCCTATGTAATTTCTTAGAAGAAAAATAATACATAACTGATCAACTACCTGTAATTTACTATATCTACTTTTAATATTTAATATTTTTTATACTAAAGACTTTAGCAATGTTATAAAAGGGCCATGGATAATAGACATGGTTAGGGCCTAAAGCTTGGCACAACCTTTAAGGCTGTTGTAAAGGGCCAAAGTGCATAGATACCCGATCTCGAGATCACCATTTAAGTAATACATGCACAAGTTTATTTACTTTGGAACAACCCAAGACACGTGGTATTTGATGTTTCATATGGCTAAAGTTCAGGCTTGCTTTTCTGCATGAGCTTCAATTCATGTACATGCCATTTTTGTTTCAACTTCAAATAGAAATGTCTAAAGTCGTATGGATTTCCGCAACTCCAATAATCCAATTAGACCATTACATAGTTCATCACAAACAAACAGAAACGTCTAAAGTCGTAATGATATGAGACCAGGTTTAAGAAAATCAAAGTGCTCACCCCTTTACAGAAGCAAAATTATCTCAACTTATGAACGAACAGACCATCTTCTATGATTACCATTCATTATAGACACGACAAAATGAGAAGTAGGTATTTCAGCTATCTATTGGCATCTAAAACAAACTAATCTAACTTTCAACAATGAAGGATGACGATGTTGAAATAGGGAGAGAAAAAAAAGAGAAAGAAAGAAAGAAACTTCTCTAATATTAGGTGGGTACAAGTTCAGCATGATCAAGAGACATCTGCATCAGAAACAGTCCAATTACAACGGTGAACAACACCAACTGTATGAAAAAACACAAACTGTACTTACAAACTTTCTTCTGTAGCTTTAGCTTTTCAGCAGTGCTTGCTAAATCTTCATAGTAATTTTCCAACTTTTTGGTTTGTGTCTTGAGTTCTACAGCCTTTGCTTCGGCATCTCCTAGCACGTGCACCATCTGTACTTGTTTTGAAGTTAATGTCTTCTGTTCTTCCAAAAGGGTAAGTTGATCTACTGTTGCACTTCTCAAATTTTGGGTTGTTTTTTATAATGCCAAATACTGAACTTTAGCTTCAATTTTTTGTCTGAAGGGACCCTCAAACTCACTTTCAATAGTCTCTTCTTCACTCTTTGAGCTACTACCTAAAATGGCTTCAAGTTCAGTAACTCTTGCTTCCTTAGATTGAGCGATTTGGCGTGTGGTGGTCTCACTCGAAATTCTAATCCGAAAATAGTGCATAAGTTTTACTGGGAGCCCATATGTTAATACATCTTCGACTTCTTGACCACCACTACCAACAATAGAGAAAAGAATGAATAAATTTGCAACAAGAGATGTGTTATATTATCAACAACAGGTATGAGACTAAGAGCATACCTTGCCAAACATAAGGTATTTGAACTAATGTTTCAAAGTATTAATAATGTGAGCTAAACTAGAATGAGTGAGCTCACATTTCCCATCATTGAATGAGTCTATGTCATGCTCTATCTTCTTCACTGTGTTTATCCGTCTAATGAATGTGCACTTGGTGTCTACCTATTTGTGTATGTATGAGTGCTTTGTGGTAACTCATTTCAGCCCTAAAATAGTACCTAATTCCCTTGAAAGATGACAAAGAAAAGACAGCATATCCCATAAAGAAATATGCCCTTTTTCATATTGAAAATAGCCATAATGTACTCTCTTATGTAGGATTATGATAGAGCTAAAATGTGTGTATAAAGATTACTAACTTTGCTATAATGTGGCATAACATAAGCGATAACCATAGAAAGGATTACTAATATGAATGATGATCATATGAAGAGTTAACGAGCAGCCATATAAAGGGTTGCATATAATATTTAGCATAACGAAGGATTATTTTCTTTCTTTTCCGTTCATCAACTACATGTTTTCATCTAATGTCTCGGTTTGACTTCAGTGAGGAGAATGCCGAGACCTTTACCGTTAAAGTATATTGACGTTCTCTTTGTGGAATCTACATTGACCTATGCCAATGTAGATGCAGGTTTCATAGACGAGCAAATTACAAGGTAGTTACTTTATTACAGAAGTTGATATGGTGAACTAAATTCTGGACTCAAGTTCGCAAAATCATGACTATACCTTCTCAAAAAATATCATGATTATGATAAAATTTCAACAAAGTAATCAATACAGCAGTTCAGATATGGAAAAATTGAAATAAAATCATTGAAGAAATACAACTACAACATGCTTACATGGCAGAGCATCCAGTGGCAGGAGGCACTGACCCTTTTTGATAAATAGAGGTTATCTTCCTGAAGTTTTAAGCAGCCCATCACCCTGGAATACTACAAATGAAAGCAGAAACTTGAGAAACACCAGATTCCATAACCTCAATCCCTGAATAACTCCATGAAAAAATTCAAAGAATGTCCTCATATTCTTTCACTGAGATCTTCTTCTCAAGTGTTGTGATACAACGTACCCCTCAAAGAACCACATTCTCCAGATCTTCCACGGTATACTTGAGAAAACATATATAAATTTATAAATATATTAAAATTTTGGAAGAAATTTAAATTGATTTTTCAATTCTCCAATGAAATTCACACAGAGAACAATTCCTCTTTCAAACACATACTATCACGGAAGGTTGTTAAGGAGAAAAATATTCAGAAATTGCCCAAATTTGTGAGACATATCGAAATTCTACCTAACAAAGAATCAATGAACCCAAATCTTCATCCTCTAAAGCAAACTAGTGATGGGTGACCCACTTATTGACGAACTTTTCGCTCCTGGCCTCCTCTACGATAACCCACGCGATACATCTTCCTCAAAGGCTCAGAGGAAACATTTCCCAAAAACATCAAAAGTCCGAACACATAAAAAGGAGAACTGAGTATAAGAGCTTGGCTAAAGTGATGGAGCAGAACCCTTTGAGAATGAAATTTAGGGTTCTTGGCTTTTAGAAATTGGGGGAAATAGAAAATATGGGGAACTTATTATTTTAGCCAAAAATTATACTATGTCTGATAGTACTCTTATTTTTTTGAAATTGGGAAAAACAATAAGGAGGGAACTCATTATTTTAGCTAATATTTTATGAGATTTAATAGGGCATACTTATAAAGTGTTGTTTTTAGAATTATAAATATAGCATAGTTTTAAAGTGTGGCTATATATAAATAAGCGTTGTCAATTGTTTTATGATTTGACAACGCTTATTATGTGTAGCCTATAATTCCAAAGAGCACACATTAGAAGTGTTGCCAAATTTTCTGTGGCCAAAAATTTGATATAAAGGTCACACCTTAAAAGTGTGCCCTTAGTTACTTTTGGCAACACTTTTAAAGCGTTGTCTAGAATTAGTGTGGCCATAGGCCAAATTTGGTGTAGTGAAAATAATCTGGCAGATTGCCTAAGTAAGGAGGGGCTGAAATGCGCAACTCTTAGGAAGCCCATCATTTTGCTATCACCCCTACCGTATGCCTCCAAGCTAGCATGGGGAGATATTATAGGAACCACTTATCTAAGAAACATTCCGACATGTAATAACCATTTAAGCGGTCATACTGTGGCTCATACTTTTGATAGACATGTCCCCAACAGGCTTTTGTACCTGACTATATTATAATTATATATATATAGCAAATCCTTTTGACCAAAAAAAATTATATAAGATGAAAACAAAAATACATGATAATATATATTATCCAAACAATAAGTAAAATATACATTATTTTTGTACTCATTCTAGATTTTTCACACCATATAATTGATAATAAGTATAAATTTATTTTGAACCTATAATGTTATTTTTAAAATACATAAATTCTACTAGTTTAGGTCTTAATTACTAAAATTCTTGATAGTTTCAAATATTACTTCTTCTACCATATTTCATGCTTAGGATACATGAGTTTGAATCTGCGAGATACATGTATCTGCCGACTTTTAAAATCAAGATACATATTTTATTTGTCTAAATTAATTAGTTGTAATTGATTTCCTTAATTAGAGGAATAATTGAGGATTTTCATAATATATGGATAATTAATTCTTAAAATTTAAATTAATCAGATCTCTTAATATAAGTCGAAAATCAAGGAGTGTATCAATGTTTAATTAATTTCATTTTATTATTCTTTCAAATAATAATTCATTGATATTATTAATAAAAGACAAAAACATATATATATATATATATATATATATATATATATATATATTGGCCATGTAATTTCATTAATTTCATTTTACTACTCTTAAAATACTAAATTTATTAATTTGATGTATATATTATCAATATATGATGTATCCAACAAACTAAATACTTAAATACATGAGTATCACACAAGTACATTCATATGTATCATAGAAATATCTAGTATTAATTTCATGTATTTGTTATATGTATATCTAGTATTAATTTCATGTATCTATTTATATGATACAATATTAATTTCATGTATTTATTGACATGATCTAATATTATTTCATGTATGTATTTATATGATCTAATATTAATTTCATGTATCTATTTATATGATACAATATTAATTTCATGTATTTATTTACATGATCTAATATTATTTCATGTATCTTTTATATGTATAATTTAATGTATCAAGTATCAATTTCATACTCCGCCAATATTTGATACATGTGTTGATGTAAGGGGTACTTACAAGCCTAGCAACTCCCTCTTGTCAATATGAAAGTACTAAATTTATATGAAACCACAATCAATACTCTACACCTAAAAAAAAAAAAAGATGAACTCTACATGTCCTTCCTCTCACTAACACAAGTATCAAATAATTTATATGTATAATTTAATGTATCAAGTGTCAAATAATTTATATGTATAATTTAATGTATCAAGCATCAAAATCATGTATGTAACTGAAATGCATGAATTTAGGAACAAATCATATAGAGTATATGTCGTATCATTAAAAAAAAATCTTTCCTTTTTTTAGCATCTAAATTTTTTTTCTCATAGATACATATAATCTTACTCAAATACATGATATATGATAGAAGGTCAGATAAATATGACAAGATTCGTATGCATGACAAAACAAATTCACGAACAAAAATATTTCGCTTATTCATGAACAAAGATAATTGTTCGCAACACATAGATCCGACAGACCTCCTCTGATTCCATCAAAAATTCCATTTTTCCCCAATCATTAGTAACAAATCTCTACATATATTGTTGATGAACAAGAATCGTTTTTAATTGTTGGACGATGAAATCGTGTGTTGAGAAAAACAACAAGAGAATTGCATAAACATGATGAAATTTCTTAAGTCAAACAAAGTCGTGGTGATTTTCCAAGTAGAGTACAACGAAAGGAAAGCGGTGATTATTCAAGCTTTTGACAATGGTACACGTGACAGGTCATATGAACATTGTTTAATGAGAAAGACCACATGAAATAGTAGTATTAGAGAAGAAAAATGAGATAAAATTAAATTAGTCTCAAGCTGTTTTCCTAAATGTGTGGGGGCGAAAGAGAGTAGCTTTCGAGAGGAGTGTGTATGTCGTTTCTTATTTCAGGGTGTAAAAATTGGATTAAGGGAGGAAACACATCAGAGGAAATGTGACAAAAAATAATTTAAATTTTAAGATAATTATTTAATATCATATTTAAGAAATTTGTGTATTTAATTAAATCTTTTAAAATATATGGTATAAATATTAAAAGTGATTTTATGTGTAATTTTTTTAAACTATAGATAAGATAGGTATATATGGTAATAAATAATGTCTAGTTATGTAGTTTTACCTTAAAATTAAGACAAGATTTCAGAATTAGCAAAACACAATAAGGCTCTATAGCTATAGTTCCGATAATTATGCTCTATAGCTATAGTTTTGTTTGCCATACAGATTGTGGTTTGTATATTTTTGTCATTTTGTATATTTCGCTTGTAAATAAACAAATAGGATAAGTATATGCAAATTTTGTATTTATACATTTAGGAATTTTTAAAACTCTATTTGTATATTTCACTTACCAATATACAAACAAGATAACTTATTATGAATTGTTCATAAATCGTATACAAATAGCTAAGGAAAGCATATATAAATTCTAAATTTATACAATCAGAAACTGAATTATACTAATTCTGAATTTATACAAATCAGGTGAATTGTACAAATCAAACAAATTATACAAATTAAGCGAATAACAAGAATTGAGAAACAATAGCCACGAATTATAATTTATTTAAACTATAATTATAATACCTAATATAAGCTAAATGTTTGTTATCGTGCATAATTTTCCCTAAAATCAATAATCTGTTTCATGGACTTTTTTTAATATCCATTGACAACATCATAAGAATCAAAATTAAAATTTATTAATACTCCAAGGTCTGAACAGGCAATTTTTTCCCTTTTAAAATTAAAAAAAAAAAAAGAAAAAAAAGAAGAAGATATTTCGTGCGAACAAGTTTGTTTCTGTGAAATTAATGGCGGTCGTCGCCTATAAGTTTGTCAATACAAAAAGGGCGTTGAGTTCCTGAATTCATATCAAATTTCTAAAACCCTAATTCGGAATTTGTGATACAGAGAAAAGCGATGGGGAATGTTAACTGTGTATTCTGCGGCTGCATAGAACAGGCGAGCGTCGGTGTGGTGGAAAAATGGGGACGTTTTGACAGATTAGCAGACCCAGGGCTCAATTTCTGGAATCCCTTGGCCGGAGAATGCCTCACTGGAACTCTCTCCACCAGAATCAATTCTCTTGATGTCAAAATTGAGACCAAAACAAAGGTATACTCTTCTTAAGTACTATTTATTATTCCGATTCCGTCCCTAAAATGTAAAACCCTCCTACTGTTTTCCATTGTATGTATGCAAAAATTGAATGATCGATCGGTTAATTTTGAATAATTTTGTTTTCTTATAGTTACTAGTTACATTTGGTGTAATTAAACAACATGATTATGATGCTGATACGAGTTGATAACAAATAGACAAAACAGAATCTATGAATGAAGTAGCTAAATGTGTAGTTACAAGGAATGTGAAGTCATGAGCCACCAAAAGATTTGACCTTCTACAGACCAAGCTCAATTCCTATTAGGATGATATCAAAGGAGTGGATAAAGCTAAGAAATTTTGGATTGTGAGGGAGAAAAAACCTCAAGATGATTGGTTAGTGAAAGTACATTTAGACTGTAAGTAGCAAATTCATTTCTGTGGACATGAATGAACTTTAACCTGTTGGAGTTTCAAAATTTAAACTTGCCTGTACTGTTATGTTTTTATGGGGTGGTATATTGCTGATGAAAGTCGGAGATTAGATTAATACCCTCTTGAAGGGTTGAAGTTGTTAATTTTTAGGGAACTTTACTTACCCTCATAATCTGAAGGTAATGTTTCCAATGTATGAATAGCTTTGCGATTTGTAAGTCGTTCAGATATTGTGCAGTTTCTTCTAGAGTACATCATGCTAAGGAATTTTTTTTTCTTTTTCTTTCTCGTCTGAACTGGAATAGGAAATATTCGGAGTAATACGTCCTTTCTATGGATTGTTCTGTTGAACCTCTAGTTGTGTCTTGACGACATTAATTGGTCAAAAAAATCCCTTAGGAAAGTTAAAGCATCAATTCCCGGGCCCCCTAGTAAGATGGTTTCATAAGATGCTCCTTGAAGTAGACAAAATATTCCATAAATTGGCACTGAGCTAACGGTCGTTCTCTATGATATGATGAACGATATTCAAAGGGTTTTGATTGTGAGGTCCTTGATCTAATTTACTTTTCCCTAAAGCTACTGGTATCCTTTTGGGAATTCAATAGCAGTATAGGACAGAAATGGATCAATATGTTGCTTTACCTGCAGAAAGTTAACTAATTTGCAATTGTTCAGGACAATGTCTTTGTTCAATTGCTGTGCTCGATCCAATATAGAGTGATCAGGCAAAATGCTGATGATGCTTTCTATGAGTTGCAAAATCCTACAGAGCAGATTCAGGCTTATGTATTTGATGGTAATTTGGTTTTTCTGTGGTTTTACTTTTTGTGAGTATATTTTTTCTATTGTGTTTATCTATGCCACTTTCACAATGTTCATCTCGTTCAATGTTCTTGATTCTTCTAGTTGTTCGAGCCCATGTCCCCAAAATGAATTTGGATGAACTTTTTGAGCAAAAGGATGAAGTTGCCAAGGCTGTCTTAGAGGAACTTGAGAAGGTAAATTTTGTGTCTCTTTGTGGGCGGCGGGGAAATGAAGTCTCACATGCTCCATTTTAAAATTTGAAATAGAACCTGATCCACAGTAAAGATGGGATTTGGTAGGATGGTGAGGGGTAACGAAAGCAAAGGAAAAAAACTAGTTTGTTTGTTTGTTCATATGTTGTCTGTGTATGAAATTCAAAACAAATTTTTATCTTGTTTCAAACCTTTGGAGCCTGGATTTTTCAGTGATATGCACGTCTTAAACTACATAAAATCATTTGGATGACTTCATCTCCCCAAATTTCACTTTTTTGTGTCTTAATTGAGATTTTATCATGTAGAGTGCAACTTTTGATCAATTTTATATGGACAACAGGGATTTTGGATCATTAGATATATGATTGCCTTCCTGCTTGGGATTGTGTTTAACACTTGCTTCTAAACTCAAGATCCTTCTTCTACCTCATTTAGTACTGGTTCATCTTAATTTCTTTTTTCTTTTTTTTCAAAGAGCATTCCTTCTATTATCTAGAAGCATGTATGGTTAATTGACCATTATCAAGAAACCTTTTTGGAGAAGATACTCTCAGAATCTTGTATTTGGAAATTTTATGTTCAATTAGTCATCTTCAACTAATTGAAGGAAAATAGGCTTTTCTGCTGCTCTTCCTTTCAGTATGTTAGGGGAAATTATCCAGATCTGCTGTCATCAATATGTTATACTATTTCCTAATATGTTTCTAAGAGAAAATATTCTACTCCCTCTATTTCATATTAGTTGACACATGTTGACCTGACACATCCCTTAAGAAATCTTTAATTAGAGGTGTATTTTACTAAACTAACCTTATTAATGATGCTTTGGAACTCTAAATTTGACTACTACTGTTTTTTGTAGTTATTTAATACTAAAGGGTAGTATGAAAAAAAAGTAATATAATTCTCTTGATTTGCTAAAATGGATAAGTAAAATGAAACATCTATTTTTTTCATAGGGGTAAAATGAAACAGAGGGAGTATGTCTTTTCTTTAATTTTACTAATCAAGTAGAATTGTAAAAATGAGGCAGAACCTTCAACACAGTGTCCTTCCACCCCCTACCCCACCCCACAAAAAGGGGAGGGAAATTCCACTGGGTAAAAAAAGGATTACTCTGTTATTTACTCAAAAATAGGGATGTTATTGCAGAAGTCTTTTCTTTAGTATATCAGTGAAAATTGTCGACCTTGTTCTTGAAAATTTTATTTTATTTTTTGTTATTTTTACTGGTCAAGTAGAATTTTATAGTATTCTTCCATTTCCAATAGGAAATATTTGTTTCTGGGAGCTTCTTATTTAGTTTGTCTCAGGTGATGGGTGCGTATGGATATAATATTGAACACATACTGATGGTTGACATCATTCCTGATGCTTCTGTGAGACGAGCAATGAATGAGATAAATGCAGGTAAGAAACTGCTGTAGTTTTTCATATGAATAAAATTTCTTGTTTAAAAAATGCATGGTTCTAGATTTGAAGGGGAATCAGTTTCTCCTTTCTATATTAGTGTACAAATAGAGTGTCAATAGTATTTATGTTTCTAGGTTTCCTAATTCTGAATTAGTGTTACAAATAGAGTGTTGATTATACTTGGTTTCTACTTCTGAATTAGCGTAGTTAAATAATGCATGGTTTAAATTTTGAAGGGGAATTAGTATGCAAATAGCATGGATTGTACTCGGGAGCGGCTCAAAGTAATTAGAGGCTTAAAGTGAAATTTCAATTAGAGGCCTAAAATCTAAAGAAACTTCATATATATTTATTTAAAACTCTCAAATGGTAAGCACCCCTCACTTCCAACCCGAAGGTTGCGAGTTTGAGTCACCATTGGAGCAAAAGGGGTGGAAGAGCTCCAAGGAAGGGTAAAAAAAAAAATTATTTTTCTAACTTTTAGATTTCAATTAGAGGCCTAAAATCTAAAATTTATATGTATTTATTTAAAAATTATTTTTCTAACTCTTTAGATGTAAATTTTTGCTTAAAATTTCTTTATAGATGATTTCTTCCAATATTTTTTTTATTATTATTAGTTTTAGGTAAGATTTCTTCAAATATTTTTTTTATTATTATTAGTTTTAGGTAAGATTTTATCAATTCAACATTAGAAAACACTCTTTTACTAGGGCCATTACTATATGAATTGTTACATAATTCTTAGTAATAAGTTGACAAACTTAAAATAAAAACAAGAGTTAAAATCAAAGAACTTGATTCAAGAAGTTGATAACTTGGTATATCCTACTTTAATATGTTTGTTGCATTGCTTGAAAATTTAAGAAGAAATAAAAAAAATTGTAATTTACTTTGTTCAACAATTTTCAACTATTGATTCATATTTTTGACAGACTATTACTCTACCTTATCAAAGATTTGGATAAAAATAGTTCAAACAGATAAATAATATGAGTGTTAGCGAAAAATAATTGATTTTTACTATTTGAATTGGTTAAGGAGAACAAAATAATATAATTTATGAAAAAAAAATCAACAAAAAAATTATTCTTGGTAAGAATTTGAGGCCCCCTAAAATTGGGGGCCTAAGGCATATGCCTCAAATTTTGTATGCAAGAGCCGCCCCTGATTGTACTTTAATTTCTGTATTTCTTTTACCTCTGAATTAGTGTACAAAATAGAGTGTTGATAATTCTTAGTTTCTACTTCTGAGTTAGTGAACAAATAGAGCATTGATGGTATTGATCTGTTGTATTCCTTGGTAAGTTCTAATGCACATGTCGGAACTTGGAATATTTTATCTTTGAGCAAGGTGCCGATTGAGGATGCATCTGGTGTGTGGAGAGACACCCTTTTGTTTCCGGAAGTACTACATGATTAAAATAATGGAGGACTATATGGTATAAGAAGATTCAAATGCTTATCATTGCCGTAAGAGATGATATATTGCTGTTCTCTGATACATGAATTAATAATTTACTGAACTATGTACTCTTTATCTTATTCTGTATTATAGCTCAAAGGATGCAGCTTGCTAGTGTATACAAAGGAGAAGCAGATAAGATTCTCCAAGTTAAGAAAGCAGAAGCTGAGGCTGAAGCCAAGTATTTAGGTGGGGTTGGGGTTGCTAGGCAGAGACAAGCAATTACGGATGGTTTGAGAGAGAACATCTTGAACTTCTCACATAAAGTAGAAGGGACCTCCGCCAAAGAAGTTATGGATCTTATAATGATCACCCAATATTTTGACACCATCAAAGACCTTGGAAACTCTTCAAAGAACACAACCGTTTTCATACCACATGGTCCTGGCCATGTTCGCGACATTGGTGATCAGATACGCAACGGCCTGATGGAAGCAGCTAGTGCAAAGGTCACTGACTAGGTCTGCTCATTTGGAAAATATACGATGAGAAGCATCTCCCAACCCTGTGTCGCACAAGAAGGTTACACAATAAGAACAATTGGAGTTTGATAGTTTTGGTTTGGATTGCTTTTGTTTTCTCTAGCCATGAGCATTGGCATTGGCAACATTGTTTGATGTTGTATATCAAAAATAAAAATAAAGAACTTTTTTAAATAGAAAAGGGAGGAATACCAGAAAATGTTTATAATTTGTAAATTCACTTTCAGGTGCTATAGTGACTATACATCGTTTAAGTGGGTAAAAATATGTTGACAGATATGAGAATCTATATTTGTTTCTGCAAAAAGCCCACACAGTATTCAATCTTTTTTTTTTATAACATGAACAGGTTGGTCAAAACATGTTATAAGTTTGGTTTGGTTAATATTTGAAATTTCAAACAAATTAAAAGTATAAAATTAGGTGGATGAAAAATAGTAGCTAACAACCAGTGCTGTTAAATTTGACTGGATCAGTTTCAATATTCTTTTGACATAACTACGCCAGTACTCATTAATGTTGCTGATTTTGATCTTAGTACCTTCACCATGATCCGTCAGCTCTCACATCGAGACATTATTACCAAAATATTTAAAATGAAAAATTGATTCGCTACTGAAGATTATACGCCAATTAATATGAATATTATGACAAAACGTGTGTTTTGAAAAAAAATTGAAAATGCAACCATACCCCTAGGGGATGGAAGCGCGGTGACAAGCCGATGTATGATAATATTCAACAACAGTATTATACTTGTTGTAATTCCATAAGGATCAAAAAGGATAGAATTTATATTTTAATTTTATCCCTACTAATTGAGATAAAGAAGCAGTTTTCCAAAAATATCACCCACAACCATCATAATACTGTGTCTACATAAATCATGAGTTCCTTTGGCCTCCAACTTGGATATGTCTGACAAGGAAGTAGTAGTATTTCTAGTCCACATAACCTTTTTTTAAGGGGTTTACACCCTAATTAATAAATATTTTCAATAACCTCAATCATAAAAGTATATTTTTGAATTGTCGTTTAGGTTTAGGAATAAAATGCAAGATTATTTTATTCTGCGTTTGGATGGAGGTGTTATTTATTCCACTAGTTATATATTAGTGATGGAATAAGTTATTTCATATACATAATGGAATAACTTATTCCCAATCAAACCTCCGTAATATAGTGCTAAGCTAACACCATAGGAATATATACTAAGGGGTATTTATGCTTGAAAGAATAAACAAATTGCTATTGAGGAAGAAATTGATTATTTCCATATGTAGACAGTAGACTATATACAAATGGAGAAAAAAAAGGGAGTATTTTTTTCTTTACTTTTTAAAAAATAAAAATAAAAAGGTGTAAATCATTTTACAAATTGCAAAAATGGTGGATCAGTTGCAAACAAAAGGTACATGTAGAAAAGTATGTTAATAATAATAATAAATAATTGTGGACCCAACAGTGATGGTAGATAATGCGTTACTTTTTAGACTGTAATAATAGAAAATGATAATATGTTTTAGGTATGTGGTTACTTTATTCACCGTACAACATATGTAAATGTAATAATAGAACCACAAGAATATAAACCAAATTATAATAATTACATTAGAGTTTTGTTATAATTACAGTGCACTGTAATAATAATAATAATAATAATAACAACAACAACAACAAAGTAGAGATTTGATGGCACTAATCATTTTTTTCTCTATTGGCAGACAATGGTTAAACTATACTGAATTACAACAAAACTGCTTCCCATCTAAATTTAAATTAAAGATTTCATTTGTCTTGGAGAGAGTTAATTAGACATGACGTAGCACAGTTGTAATTTATTGAAGCCATAATCTTAAATAGAAAAGTCTGGAGGATGTAAATTATGATAAAAGGTTAGTTGGTTGAAAAGTGTCTATGCTAATAGGTAGTAATGCATTATCTTGATGTCCTTACGAGTAGTCATAGTGGTTGTTTTGTTACTACCGATTGTCTCTTGTACTTTCATACGTCTTTTTTTTTTACTCTGTTTTTATTTTGATCTGAGGATCTATTGAAAACAACCATTTTACCTCACCTCTAAGGTAGAGGTAAGCTCTATGTTACATTCTATCCTCCTCAGATCTTGTTAGGATACACCGAGTATATTAGTATTGTATTTGTCTTTTGTTTTCTCCTCCTTTTGTGTAAAATTATTAGCATACTTTTTCTGTTAAGATTTTTTTTTTTTTTTTTCTGGGGGGGGGGGGGGGGGGAGGGGGGTATGTTTAGAGGGGTATAAAAAATAAATTAACAAAATTAGAAGTGTTAGTGGCAGAAGTAACCTACCAATTTATGTCTAATCAGATGTATTAGTAGTTGGCTGCTTGTGTTTAACTCAAGTGGGTATCATTAATGCTTAAAAAGTCTACTCAAAATAATGTGTATTTTTCACTGTTGTAGATTAAGACGACCAAACCATAATCTTGAAATAACACCATTAACTTTAACTATGAGTGTATGTAACAAGTTAATCAGTTTGGACCACAAAAATAACAACGATAAGATGCTCCCTAGGACCACATTTATTGTTGATATAATAGAATAAGTGATTGACAGATATTTATCTACAGTTGCAACACATGTTTTCTTTTAGTATCATTAATTATATGTGAAATGATTATATATGAAGATCAATGCCATTTATGTGCATCTTTTCTTTAGGTATTCATTTTTCGATTGTCTCAATGTGATTTATAGATCATGAATTTGAGCCATGAAATCAATCAATAGTGTTAAGAGTAGGTTGTGTGTGGTTCTTCTCGAAACCCTGTGTGAACGCACGATACATTGTTCATTGGGCATTATATAAGTAATCATTTTTTAGCATGTCATATAAAGAGAAAGTTGAAGGTAGATCCACATGTTGAAGTTTATCTGTTCCTACAACGATATCAAGTTAATATACAATAGTAACTAGGTTTGTCAAGTTAATACATATATCAAGTTTTGTCAAAAGCGACTATAGGTTTGTATGAGCTTATATATGGCACTCGAGATCCGCCCCTGAGTAGAGGGACAATCCAGTAGATTAATCAACAACAATATATCCAGTGTAATCCCGCACAGTGAGGTATGGGGAGGGGGGTAGTGTGTACACATAACTTACTTTTACCTCAAAGGTGATATAGAGAGGTTGTTTCGGATAGACCTCTGGCTCAAAACAAAAACAGTCTAGGAAAAGACATAATGGAAGTGCGATAGACAAAAAAATCCGGATGATTAATTGAAATACATAAACTGGTCTAGACACTACTGTTATAATCTATGCTTTCGAAAGAAAAATACAGTGAGGTGCCAGAGGCAAAAGTCTTCACATTAGGTGCAAAAGGAGACTCCCTAATTATACAAAGAAAGAGGTTGTCCACCAATTAGAATGCAACAGGAGCAAAGCTCAATCCAAAATAAGAAAAAAAAGATATCATTCTCATCTACAAACTCTACTACTAACTTATATCCATTGTGGATGAATCACAAGGAAGATGGTAACATAACTATAGAGTAGACTCGACAGTATGCCACAAGGTTATAAAAATACGTTGAGCTAATATTCGAGTCAAAAAAAAAGAACTCATCATTCCCTAGCTAAGTAAAAGGAGGCAGAATAAGTAAGCAGTTCAAGTCAATGAAATAACAGCAAAAGAAGTATGTAATTGGAGCTTTTAATAATTTGATCGAGATTCATATGAAGTGGCCAAGAATGAAAAGAGAGGATGGTAATAATGAGGGAGATTAGAAAGTGTGTAGATTCTGGTAGAAAAAGATTGGTTTCCTGTTGATAATAATCATTCTGTTTCAACCTTTTTTTAAAACAGGAACATGACAACAATGAACTATGAAATGAAAAACATACCATACGAGTGAAAAGGCCTTTTCAATTCCTCTAGTTGGTTGAGCAGTCTATTAGTAGTTAGCGTTATCAGCACATTCCTCGTGTCCCTCCATCAATTAGTACCTATAGCAAATTCTATAGACAAGTGAACTAGCAGTAACAATATCATCCTCCAGAAAAATCGGCTTTTTAATTTCGTTTCCTCTTTTTGGCCCTTCCCACCTCTCTTTTTCTTGTATACTATACAATTTTTTTGTCCTGAAAGATCAAGGAATTAATTTGTATTTGCAACAGAAGAAATTTTTGTATAGAATGTAAACAGGCTCACACTGTAGAAAATGAATGATTGAAGATTCCGAAAATAAAAGCAGCAAAACTTTAACACAATAATGAGAATTGCATACCAAATAAATCATACAACCCATATGCAGCAGTGCCCTACCTTCTGTATGTTTCATCTCACCACTTTTTCACCATCTCCTGTACTATTGCACACTAAGATGTTAAAGAATAATCATAAACATGTCCCGTAGATTGGAAATTTTACCGGTAGGGTACTATGTCATGTTAAGATTGTCAAGAATTCAGCCACAAGAAAAGGAATCAAATGATGGTTAATGTATCCAATTTCAGCGTAATTATATATTAATAATCATTTTATAGAGGTTTCCAAGACCAGAATTTGTTAAGTCAGCTATGGAACAAGTACATCAGCATGCAAGTCAAAAATTGTAGGTATTCCTTAGCAATCTATAAGCACCTAAGTTATAACAGTTCCCAGTTTAAGACGAATACTTGAACCAAAACTTAGTGAAGTCCTATTATCTGCAGTGTATTTATGAATGGTGCACGTGAATGATAACATGAAAGAAAAACACAGCATGCCTCTATAGTCTATGCATACCAAATTATATTAGTAGTCAATCTTATAGGCAGCAAAGTAGAGCCAAAAGTCAGTTGAAATTCGTTGAAAAATCTTTTCAGCTATAATATGCAATCCATTGTGCCGACAGCCCCCTTGCTTACAGTTTGCTCAAAGTAGCTTTTTCCAATCAGGTGAAATAACCAAGCACTAAGAAAAAACTTTAACTTTCAATTCAGAATCTGATGTGAATTTTTCAACAAAGTACCACCTTGTATGAGAGTAAGATAGATGGTCATGATGCTTAAAGAAATAGTTAACCTAAAGCTTTTTAAACAGTCTCGGTTGATAGGAATAAAATAAACAATTAAATACTTAGAAAATAGAAAGAAACAGAGAACTTTCCCTCTAACCTTCCTGTTGATGCAACGTCTGTGGGGCTCTTAAAGCAGATGCTCTGGAGTCATTCTTCTGGATACAAGGATCTGCTTCCGGACTGTTCTTAGGTTGACTGATCTCATAAAAGCTTATCTAATTTTTCATGCAACAACCAATGAAGAGAAACTTGACTAGAGAAAAGAAGCACGAAAAATTCAGACAACTATTCTAGACATGTCTTCCAACATTTAAAAATAATTCTGATGGGAAATTATTACTTCATATCACTAACATCTTCAAGTCGCTTCCCCTTTCCACTTGGGCGAATTTTATATTTACAATAGCAAGTGTTAAAGCCACCCAATATAAGCATAAAAACTAGCACAAGTTGATGTATTGATAGCCATGAATAGCTCAAAACACAACGAATGTTCTTTGTTCTTGCCCCCTATTTCCCAAGTGACATATCAAAGTTTTGATAATTTGCATCGCTGACTTAATGAGATATCAACTTCATGTTGCATTTGATCAAATAATAAGATCACTATCAGCATGAATATCAACTTCTTTTGGATAACAGATGAAGATTCAAAAGCAAAGTTGAATTAAGAAAGTACATGGCAAGAGCAAGGAGTATAACAGCTGAATCCAGAAGTTCTTGTATAGATTAATCAAAACACACAGTTCAGGATAAGCTTTAGCATTTTGGGCAACTAAAACTGAGAAAGCATTGCATGGCCTATAAGTTCTCTCGACTATATGAATGAACCTGGTTCAATATGAGAAATATTGACATGTCGTGGGCTAAGGTCAATAAATAAACTGACAGCCAACAAAAATGACAATATTAGTTAGTCTCTGCCTTTGTTTTTTCCTGTAACATTTTTATTTACTAAAAGCAGGCAAGGTAAGTCAATTCACAGATACGAGTTAGAAAGTAAAGTAGAACATAAATATGGTGAAATTTTGGTCAAGTTATAAATAAAGTACAAGCCTTTTTGTCACTTTTTTGTTAACCTCCTAAATCTTTTTGCTGACTCTGCAGTTCAAACAAGTTAGGCACTTAAAACTCCCCTCATATTCAGCAAATGGAATGAGCATCAAGATGCAGCTTTATAACATACATTAGGACACCCTTGATTCAACTCATTGCCAAAGTACTTGATATTAGCCAAAAACTATGCAAGCTATTACAAAAGGTCCCATTCTATCCCTGTAAGATGTTATGATTACGAACAAGCGTGAGCATATTTCTTCAGAACAAAGTACCTCTAGCTTCACATATAACAGGTCATTATATCATCAATAGGCAATTGATAAAATTACAATGCTCAATTTCCTCATATTGTCTACAAACAATATCTCCAAAGCCGTCTATTAGAAGTAACAAATCAAGGAAAGTGAAATTAAAAGAATTTATACACCCTAAGTATCAATATTCTACAAGAGTTAAGAGATATGAAGAAAATGAATTAAACTGAGGGTGCATCTACAAAGACTTCATTGAACATGTCATCCTCACCATTTGCTGTAGTAAGCATCTCAGCATCCTTCTCCTCATCGCTGGAAAAATCCCGTTTCTCAAGTTTTGCGTGAGCTGCAATGAAGATCATCCTTTGAGCTCTATCCATGCCAACCCTCGATTGCCCTTGCAGAGAAACCCATCTCATAAAGGACCAATTACATTTGAATCCACATGAGGTTGCCTGAAGGAAGAGAAGCCTAACCGCAACCTTCCCCAGCGACTTGAACTCTTTCAGGCAAGTTTCCCATACAAGCCTGCTACTCTGAGGATTTGCAATTTTCATTCTTCCTGTTATAGGATCCCGCTGCTTCACTTGAACAGCCTGAGCGTACAGTGGGTCAAGCCCTTCTGATCTCCATTTCATAAGCTCCATTAGTGCAGTGGGAACTTCCTCACGTGGTACTAGCCGTGTTATTAGCTTGTCTATGTCCTTCTCTTGATCATGTGTCAGACGTTTAAATGGTGGAAGATACTTCCCACTTGCATCCCTCACTAAGTATAATGGATCAAGTACAAATGCAGCTGACCATGCAGGGTGATAGTTTTTCTTGAACCGTGTATCAATTATCTTCTCAATAGGTCCCTCAGCAATGCTAAATTTGGCACACCAGTCCTTTACTTTAGCTCTCAACTCCTCCCAAAGAAGAAGACACTGACCAACTAAGGGTCTCTCGACCTCAATATCATCAGTCATCTCCTTGATCAGCTTCACTAGTGAATGAACAGCCTCCACATTGTTCCAAAACCCAACATCCTGTATCATTTCAGCAACTTCTTTAGCAACAGGATCCTCTATGCATGAGACCTTATAGGAATCATCCAGCACTATTAACTGCAGTATTCGAGCATAACTTAGTATATCCTCCAACATTGCAATAACAGGACCATAGTTCTTAGAGAGATTGCAGTCAGCTGAAGGAACTCTAATCAACCCTGCAAGCTCAACACCATGCGACCTGAATTTCCTAAAATGATTTCTGATTTGGGACTTGCTATTGAAAAGATTTGCAATTTTTAAGCAATTATCAGTGACAATTTTAAAAAGTGGAAGCTCTCTACCAAAGTCCTTCAACAAACTAATAAATCCATGAAGTTGGCATGAAAGATTAACCATCCAATGATTTTGTAACTCCAAATTCCTCAATGCCTTACCTTTATACTTGTCTCCAACTATTCCTACACATCTTTGAACAACATTACCACACAACCCTTTAATAGTTTCACGTAAAACTTCCTCTGCATACTCAGATGGCACCAAACCGCCCTTATACACTGCCTTATGAAATACATTAGTACCATTAGGAAGATTTATGATAAATTTAATCACAGTATCTTCCCCATACTTACAAATATCCCTCCCCCATCCATCTGAAGAAACTTGAAAAAATGCTGCATCGTGAATCCTGGCTTCGGACTCCACTCTTGCTTCTTCAAACTTAGAATCAAGTTTTTCTCCTACAAAATCCTTTCTTGACACCTCAGGCAAGCCTACTTGGTTAAGAAAAGCCTTGAATTTGGGATGCTCGAGACTCGAAAGTGTCACTGTCCCACAAGACTCATAAAACCAATCAGCCAACAAATTGAAAGCTGAATCAACCTGGTCCTTACACAAAGCTGGACCAGGTGAACCTTTCAAACTTTTAAGCCTCTTTACACTATCTTCCAACATCGCTAAAGCATCCAAATCCTCTTTCCCACCCGACAACATCAAATGTTGTTGATTAAGACCCGTATGGGTAACAATTGCTTGAGCTGTTTGGAGTGGTGAATAGCCCATTTCGCCGCAGAATCGAGGCGAAGTGTTCACCACTCCAAATTGTTGCGAATTTGAAGAAGTACCAGTAAGTGGTGAACTTCGCTTGCGATGATTATTCTGCGAAGTAGGTGAAGCTAAAGGGGGTAATTGTGAAATGGGCCTCAAAACTGAGCCAAAATTGGGACAAGTACCTCTTTTAAGATGCTCTGTAGCAGTCCGAGATGGATTTGAAGCCGAAAACGCAGCATCACACAAAGTGCACTTGAGTTTCACTGCTTTAGGGAGATTCGTTTCCGGGTTTTGAATCAAAATAGGCTCGAGATGAGCCCAGTACCAAGCTCCTTTCCCTTTGATAGCTTTTGTACGGACCGCAACTAACCCTTCATATCTCTTGCTTAATGCTTTTTCCGCCATATCTTCGCTCGAAGTCAACACTGAGTTAACATTGACGTCAGCCATTTCAACAGAAACAAAATAAATTAAAAAGAGCTTTTTTTAGGATATTGAGTTTGTTTATCAATTCCTTATATATTTGACTATCATCATTATTGTGTATGAAGAATTTCGATGAAAACAAAGTGGGTTCCAGCCGGTGTTTCCATACCGGAAACCGACGATCCAACCGGCGAATGAAGAAAAAACTGAGAGATAAAACCTGCAGACTATGTGTTTTGAGAAAATGCTTAACTGAATCTGCAGGAGAATTGGTGAAAGGAGCAAGAATGGTAGTATTGGTTAGGAAAAGAAAGTGACTTCATTGGAGTCTTATTATGCTACTTTTGTCGCTCACAATTGAGAAGACAACCTGCGCAGAGAGGGGAGTGGGGTGTGTGTGTGTGCGTGTTAAACCTGGTACCACGTGCTCATATAAGCGCGTGCCCAAAAACTACCTACACGGTGTTTTATAGATTTCGTCGCAAGTACTCTTTCATTTTCAATTAGATGTTTTGCATTTGAGTGCTCAGCTGCTATTAGCTTTTTTAGTACGAAATCATATTTGTTTACTAAATATTTGAATTTAATCGATTTTCGATACGAATGTGGATAGAAGCGAACCCATGTATGTATTTTGGTTACACGTGCATTTGTTAACTTAACTTCTAAAAAAGATTATTTATATCTATCTTGAAAAATTTGTATAGTCTAAATATAATTAACGGTGGCCCATGAAATGTATAATAGTGTGCTTTGTATGGTTGTCTTACATGTGAAGACGTTCACCCACACGACCAAGGTTTTATCCCAACTAAAACCTCTTTTTCTAGCTTATTATTGATGTATCCGGAGTTTTTAAAATTCTGAGCTCGCCTCAACGCGCCTAGTTGAATTAAGAAAGAAACTGTGAACATGAGGAGTAAGGTGGGGTCCAGGAAATGTTTGAGCCAATGGAAATTGACTCCTCCACTTATGGTCAACACTGGAGACTGATACACACTGCTTAGGCTGACATCAAAGTAGACCAATTTTATATTTATGTAGAAAATGAAATTCACCAATGACAGCTTGGGTATTTACTGTATTTCTATTTTATTTTTTTTCACTCAATTATGATTAGGGTCAGAAATCAGAATAGTGTATGAAAGATTCTGTTTTGGCGGAAAATCTTGTAATTTGGAGTTGGTGATGATATGGTTGATTTTGATTATGTAATACTAATTTGGATTATGCAACCAAATTTTCCTAATATTTTTGTACTTTTTTATGTGCAAAATGAACTTGTATTGTGGTATTCATCTCAAGTGAATAGGGTCTAGGTGTCTATTTCAAAGAGCAGATGCAGATGTATTTGTTGATGGTACGGATTTAGAAAATGGCAGTAAATTTTACTTCAAATTAGTACATATTAATATTTAGAAAATTATTTCTTAGTATATATACGAATCACAAATATAGGACCTAATAGCTCTAAAGGAATAATATATAAGAGAGAAATTTATGTTAATTCAACTAATTTAGAAGTTAATTACTTAGATATACTCTATTTACAATATTACGTATCTTATCAGATTTTGATGCGTTCAAATACGTCTAGATAGCTGTATCTCGAAATACATGAAGTCAAATTTGAGTGTAATTTATTCTAGATACATTATATCTTGTATCCAAATGGATTTGCATCTCTCCCTATTTTAATAGCAAAAAATACATGTATCTTAATGTATCTTTCTCAATATATGATAGAGAACTCTTAATTAATGATAAGATACATAATATTTTGAATTTATAGATAATAATAATAATAATAATAATAAAACAACAACAACAACAATAATAATAAAACAACAACAATAATAATAATAAAACAACAACAACAACAATAATAAAATATGTATCTTAATGTATCTTTCTCAATATATGATAGAAAACTCTTAATTAATGGTAAGATACGTAATATTTTGAATTTATAGACGACGACGACGACGACAACAACAACAACAATAATAATATGCAACCATCTATAAAAATGTTAAAAACACAAATAGAAATATTTGTAAAATGATTATTGTGGGTTTTACGGGCCAACTTCGAGGTTGGTGGGATAATTGTATGACCTTCGAGCAAAAGGCTACGGTAATTAATGGTACTTCTAGTAATGAAGGTGTTAATAACCTTGGTATGGCTCTTGTTGCTAATAGAGAAGAGGCGGTTTATACCTTAGTCTTAACCATTTTAGAACATTTTAATGGTAGATTTACCAATCGGTTCGAAACGGTTCGTACCCTTTTAAATGGTCTACAATGTAGAACCTTGGGAGAATTCAGATGGTATAAAGATACTTATATGAGTAGGGTGATGGAATTACTAGAAAATAAGTATGAGCATTGGAAGCTCTCATTATTTCTACTCCTGTACAGATACCTCCTGAGATTTCGAAATTCAAATTTAAAATTGCTTATGACTTGAAAGAACTTCTTGATAAAAAGTTTTCCGAATTTAAAGCAAATCCTATAAATTTGTCTGAAAGTTTTGCTGATAAAATGGAAAACACTTTTGATTTTGATATTTTTAATCCATATTTGGATTTTATCACTGTTTATATTGATGATATTTTGATTTACTCAAAAACTCTTGAAATGCATATTAAACATTTAGACATTTTTAAGAAAATTGTTATACAAAATGATTTGGTAATTTCTAAACCAAAAATGAGTTTATTCCAAACGGAGGTAAGATTCTTAGGACATCTTCTATGTCAAGGTAAGGTTACCCCAATTCAACGATCGATTGACTTTGCTAGTATGCCTAATTACATAGTTTCCAATTTAGAAAAAGAAATTCTGCAAATTTAAAATGTGATACATGGACAATTTGCTTTTGTTACCAAGTGAGTGGTGTGTTCGGTACAAAGGAAAATATTTTCCTAATTTGTTAATATTAATCAAATTTATTTTGAAAGATATTTTTTTTAAGAAAATAAATTTCTTAAAAATGAAAAAGATCTACCTAACAAAAGCAGAAAAAACAAGTTATTACTAGCTAGTGACATTCTATCTTTGCTTGTGTCCTCTTTATCCTCCAACACATCTCATTGTTACCCATATCCCTAATAGCCCTCTTCTCCACCATCCCACACCCTTACCTCCCCACCTCCACCTCTCGAAATATCTATTTAAATTACATAAATATATTTTTAGAATAATATTATTTGTTTACATATCGAACACAAGAAAATAAATAAACTTCTAGAGTTTGCTGCTCTTTCAAGCTAGATAATGATTTATACTGCTTACTCTTATTTGATGTGTGCTAGCGCAAATTAAAATTGTGTGTTTAGACGTGGAATTTATTTTTGAAAAAGTTAAAAAATTTGGGTAAAAGCTACTATTATTTTACTTGAAATATTCCTAAAATCATTTTCAAAAACTTTGAGTTCTTTATTTGACAACAGTTACATTATTAGTACCATTACAAGATATTTTACGATTATGTAACCACCTTGTGGGCATTGCATCTTGACTTTTCCAATAATTAACAAAAGGATTAATTATGACTAAGCTAACGAAATCATAATTTAGGCTTAATTAGTGGGCTAATAAGTACTCATCCTATATACTAAACTACACGAGGACATGGCAATTTTATATATCATAATATAAATCATTATAATGGCATATAAACTTATTTTGTTTTGGAAAGAATGTAAGTATTATGACCTATTAAACAATTAAGAAATGGATAGTTAAATCATAAATCTTTAGCATTTGGTGAAGTGCTTAATGATTATTAATATATCAAGCACGACTAATTGGCTATATATTTGTTACCCCGTAATCAGTTCCATAAAAGGAGCAAAAAAGTGAGCATTTGTATGATTAATAGTCACTTGTAATATTATGGTGGTTATAAAACACTTGAATGGTTTAGTTGGATTAAACAAGAAGCAATGTATCATTTAAATACATGTGCAAATATACCATAAGTCATTAATCCTTCTTTTAAGTTTTATTTATTCAATTCTTTTTCCAACTAAGGGCAAATTATTAAGGTTTTTGTAAGTGCTGAATTTATTGTAAATTTAAAATTATGAATTCAGACCTGGTACTATTTATTGTAATTTTAGTTATGTCCCACATAAAAAATGTTCGGGTTTAGATATATGAACTCTGTAGGCAACTCTACCCGAGAGAACAACAAACAAATGATGAAAGGAAACTTGCCTAAACTATAGATGATTCGACTAACTAAATCTAGTTAATCTAATTCGAACTAAAGACTTAGATAAACAAACGATCTAGATAGAGTAGATTTACATTATAAGAACACAAGACACAAAATTCAAAATATAACTGAAAACATTGCAACACTCGATTAAGTCATCGCCTGTTGAGTATGAGCAATGCTCTTATTTTAAATGGCTTTTGCCTTGTAGATAAACTTGTTTGCAAAAACTAGGTTTTGATCTTGCAGATGTTCCTTTTATAAGAGAGATCAAAACATAGGACGCATGCAATTGGCCGAGGTTGGTTTATCTCTGCAGTGCCCACCAACCACCAGAGAAAGTACAGTTCTATAGTAGTACTCAATTGACTATTTGTAGGTCAAAAACTTTGCAGATCAGGTCCTTTCCACGATAGTTTAATTTGTTAAATCATCAAAATTAAAAAATACAACAAACTTAAACTTCTACAAAGGAAAAGTTGGTCCAGTTACGATACTTGGAGGGGTCGTATCCTTGTCTTCGACATTAGGTTTTGCGTGTTACTTATAGGGCATGGCCACACGAACACCAACTAGCTACAAGGCATTGGTTATTGGTGCTAATAATGGTGTGAGCTAGGGAACGACCTAATAAGGGGTATTATTGGTGTCTTTTGCGGCTGGGCATTGACAAGGGTTATCAATGGGACAACATAAGCATGGACGCACTTGTCACTTGGTTTGGCCAAGACCACAAGGTCGTTCATGGCGCTAGGCATTATGAGGATTTACTAGACGCCATGGGAAACAACCAAGGGATCACAGGGCACGGCTAGAAAGCCACCCATGACAATATAACTCTGATCCATATACAATTTACTACATACAATTACAAATATGTTTTTACTTTATGTGAAATTTTTTAAATTGAAGATGATGTTATATTTGGTTATAATTTTCACAAATAATATTTGGTTGTTTGAACGTACTACTTTTCCTTTTGAAAAAAAAAATGATATATAATTCAAATGAGATCATTGTTATAAAAATATCTAGATTAAAATTTGAAGGATAAAAAAACATAGTAGAAATGAAAAAAAAATTAAGAACAAGAATATTGATGTTTAATGTAACACCCCGTATCCTAAATAGACCAAACCAACAAATTTTCCAGAAGTTGCAGGTGCAACCCATGGTTGCCACCCACGGACCGAAGGGTGCCCTACGGTTCGTGGTTCACCACCTATAACCCCCTCCCAGAAAAGGTCCAGAAACTATTCTAAGGCACGACCCACGATCGAACCCACGGACCGTGGTCCAGGTTCGTGGATCGAGGCCCCATAACTTAGTCCCAGAACCTCGTTGACGGTTGATCAGCACGGACCGTTGGTCCATCCACAGTACGTCGATCAGTTCCGTCGATGGCCCTGACAGTTTTTAAGTCGAGTCGTTTGGTCTTTTCCTTATGCGTTGGACCCCTAAACTACGTCATTTTGGTTAGTTTTAGCCTGGTAAACTAATTAGAACTTACCCTAATCAATTATTCACCAAAATCAAGCGAAACTTAGAGCAAATTAAAGGAGAAAGTCGAGTAGTCCTAGTTCAAGAACACAACGAGTTTTCATTAGTTCCAACCCCGAGATCGAAAGATTTCTTCGTGGAATTTGTCACCAGGTATGTGGCATTTCACTAGTGGGTTCCTTTCACCCATTAGGTCCTTAGATTTCAGTCAGAATCTTGATTCATTTAATATTATCTAGACTTAGGGTTTCTTGAATGTTAAAAATTGTTGGGTTTTAGCTGTTAAAATGATCCAAATCAGATTATCGTATTGTTGCTTAGTTTCCTGTACCATATTTAGAACTAGCTATGTAGTTCTTTTAGTTCATGAATTACACATGCTAGGTAAGTTATTTTAGATATGCATGCTTCAGTTTACGAATGTCATATTATTAGTTATAATTGTTGTATTCTCAGAGTTTGCATGTCAATAATTGAGTTATCCATCATTTCACATTTCAGTCATAATATTACTTATATACACTCTAATTTGGAGTAGCTTAATATCGAGTGGACTAGGGTTCAGCATACCCGAATAGTCTCAGAACTACGTGCCCCATAGGTTTATAAGTCCCTTCTATGGGAATTACATTTTAGTGATTATGCCAGCCATGCCTCTATACCTCTGGCAGGGTATATTGGGTCCTCTCGATGGGACGTATACATCGAACTCCACATTTAGCTCATATGGTTTTATGTCAGTTATTAGTAGCTCCCTTACAGTCAGATTTTATTGCATTGACTATGTTATCAGATTTTAGTCTCAGCATGTTATAAACTTGGTCATTGCATTCAGTCATTTCATGTTTAGTATTCTCAGTTTAGTATCATGTTTATCTCATATCATTGCTCAGTTATATGTTTGTTCAGTTATGTTTATTGGTCAGCTTTACTCTATCATGCATGCTCAGTACCTTTCAAGTACTGATGCATACTCTGAGCTACATCTTTTCGTGATGTAGATTCAGGTCCTCAGCTTTCAGGTCACGCATAGATCGATTTTTTATCTCCATTTCAGCAGCATCAGTGGTGAGTCCTCATTCTTCGAGGACTATTGGCATGCTTATCTTTTCCATTTTAGTCTTTAGTTTCAGTTTTTGCTACATATTAGCTGGGGCATGTCCCAGCACTTCTAGTCAATTAAAGGCTTATTTCAGACATAGTTAGTTTCAGCTTTAGTATTTGAGTTTGACTTTTCAGTTGTTGTTAAATTCTCAGTTTTTATATATTCAGATAGTATATGGGTATTTCCCCTCATTTCGATTGTCTTGATGATTTAGCTTCCGTGCAGTATTTCTTTACTTTAGTGTAGTTAGTATGCTTATGATATGCCAGCAGGGTTATCTTGGGGTCACTCGTGATCCTAGGTCCCGTGTCCGCATCCTGGGGGTAGCTTCGAGGCGTGACATTTAACTCGTTATTAATTTAACGAAAAATGGTCAAAATTACCCTCAAACTATTCGAAATAACTTATACATACCCTTTAATTATGTTTGAGATCAAAACTACTCTTGATGTCTATGTTTTGGACCACAAATACCATTAAAACGTTATCTTTACCATAAGAGCTGACATGACAGTCCACTCAGGCAGTCCAACATGACAAAAATACCTTCATCCCAATAATGTTGTTCTTCCTTGTTCATTCCTATCACAAAAAGAAACTCAAATATAATTCTTCCATTGTTCTTGTTTGAGTTGTTGTTCGGACTTTGGAACTCCAATTTCAAAGTGTGTTGATTGTTTGAGGTTGTGATTGCATCTTGAAGGATCAATTCATTGCTTGAGTTTTGAGGTCACATATTCACAAAATCTATATTTAGATTTCAAGCTTTTAAGAACTCTTTCATATATTTTTTTTATTTTTTTGGGATTTCAACTCAAATCTTCAAACTAAGAAATTAGTTGTTAAATGTCAATTTCCAGCTTCAATTGCAATATTCAAGCAATTTTTAGTAACATTCAATTAAATCTCTTCAATTGTTTGCACTTCAAAAACCCAACAAAAGCTATAAATGTCTCACCAACAAGCTTTCAAATGAGTAGCTTTTTTCGAGTATCAACACAAAAAGAATGACTTCAAGATTTTTTCAACATATTTCAGCCTTGAGAATTAAATTTTAAGCCTTAGATTCGATGACATCAAAACCCAAACAATGAACTCGATCATTCAACACACAACTAATATCTCAAATGAACTTCAGCACACTTCGAAATTGAAATTTCAAACTCCAAACAATAACTCAAACAAGAACAATGAAAGAACTATTTTTTGAATTTTTTTAAAAATAAATTGTGATAGAGATGAACAAGGAAGAACAACATAATTGAGAGGAAGAGATTTTTGCCGTGTTGGACTGCCTAGGTGGACTGTCATGTTAGCACATATGACAAAGATAACGTTTTAAGGGTATTTGTGGTCCAAACATAGACAACAAAGATAGTTTTGATCCCAAACATAAATGAAGGGTATATATGAGGTATTTCGAGTCAAAAATATCCTTTAACTAACCAAAATAGCTCATATTTACCTTTAAACTATATTTCGGCTCAAAACTACTCTTTCCGTCAAACTATTGAGTCAAAAGTGCCCTTCTTATTAACGAAAGTTGTTAAATGCCATGTGGATGCCACATTGCACACCAATAGGGTTCTACTGCCATATAGACTAAATTTCTAAATCTTAATTACTCTTTTTTCCCCTCATTTCATTATTTCCAGAAATGATTTCACCCCTTCTCCCTCATTTCGCTGCTAGGGTTTCACAGTTTTCTTCGTGGCTGGGTTTCAAAGTGGATATTCATGGTTGTAGGTTAGTAAATATTTTTTCTTGTTTTATTATGTTTACGATTTCAAAGCATGATAGTTAGGATTTCAAATCTTGCCCCTCATTTCACGGTTAGGGATTCATAGCTATATTCGTGGTTGTAAGTTAGTAAATCTTTTTTCTTATTTTATTATGTTTACGATTTCAAAGCATGATAGTTAGGATTTCACAGCTTTCCCCTCATTTCGCGGCTAGGGTTTCATAGGAAAATAATGAAATGAGGGGGGAAAAAGAGTAATTAGAATTTAGGGATTTAGTAGATGTGGCAGTGGAACCCTATTGGCATGCAATGTGGTATCCACATGACATTTAACAACTATTGTTAATAAGAAGGGTACTTTTGACCCAATAGTTTGACGGAAAGGATAATTTTAAGTCGAAATATAGTTTAAGGATATTTTTTACCCTTTTCCATAATTTTAATCCTTTTCCGTTAATTTAAATACATATTGTTAGGTCCTATATTGTCACAAGAAAGAGAAGTCATATGAAAAAGTTGAAATTAAGTAAGTGTAAATAGTAAAAATTTATATTCTTAGGTACGTTCTATATTCAGTTTGTCGCACCAAAAAATTTAACATGCAACTTGAAATTAAACATGAGTTGTCTCAACTGAATCAACATTTAACGTTTGTACGGGCGTTCTCTGAAACTTATGAGCGATAAAATTAATTCTATTTTATGGGGCATGCTCTATAACTAAGCATTTAATGCCCTTTCTTTTACGGGATTTATAGAGTGAAAATGATTTGTTCTATAATTGTCTATTATATTATTTTGAGATGTCCAATAACAATATTTATCCACTTTATGAAATCAATTGATAATTTTACACTTAGTTTATAATTTATCATTATCATTAATTATATAGTCATTTTTCTATTATATTTTTCAAAATATTGTATTTATTATATTCAAATAGTGATATAGTAAATTATAATTTCTTAAAAAGTGTGTAAAATCAATAGTGGACAAGTATTATTGGACATGAGAGTATTATTTCCAACCATAATAAACTTATTATTTCTTATAAAGTGAAATAAAATCAATTTAAATTGGGTAATGGATAAAAATATTTGATAATTTCATATTTTAAATAAGAGAATCAGAATAATCTTTTGTCTGAACTTATCTAACATCAGGTTCAATTAAGTATTTTAAAAAATAAAATAGACATAGGTTAAATGTGTGCGATAAAATAGAGTATCCCAAATTTTTACTCAACTAAAAATAATGAAGAATGTGAATATTGAGTAGAAATTTCAGTGGACACCTTATTTGGTTATCTCCATGTAATATGTACTCCTTTTAAAAAATATATTTATGTTGTAAAACCAAATGGATGCCGGGCCACCCTTTTAAGTGTCATCACTTGCTATACTAAAATGATGCCATGTGGGGTCACCCATTTTTGAGGTGTCATCATTTGGCCAAGTGAATAACTTCCTAATGGTTAGTTTGTATGTTACTAATTGGCTGTATATAGCCATTACTTTCATTCACTAAAGGATGAGATAAGAAAAGTTTGGAATATATTATGCTCTCTCTTTGTTTGTTCTTCTTATTATTTTAATTTATTAATATTAGTTTGTTAGTTAGTTATTTTATAACACGTTATCAGCATAAGACTCTATTAACTTGAGCTACTTTAAATAGGTAAAAAGGGTACTTTCAATAGGTAAAAAGGGTAAGAATTTTATTTTTCTAAGAAAATGTCTCATATTTCTAAACTTGAATATATCGAGCACAGGATACTCGTCATGGATACTAGACGCTGAAATCCACCTGGATGCGATGGGTCTGGTAGACACCATCAAAGATAATAACCAGGCATCCAGCCAAGAACGTGCAAAAACTATGATATTTCTCCGCCACAATCTTGACGAGGGGTTGAAAATGCAATACCTCACCATTAAAAACCCCCTTATATTGTGGAATAATTTTTGAAAGATAGATATGACCACCTGAAGTTGGTTATTTTTCTACAGGCGCGTCATGATTGGTTTAATCTGAGGTTACTAGACTTTAAAAGTATAACTGAATATAATTCATTCATGTATAGAATTATACTACAGTTAAATTATGTGGAGAAGAGGTCACTGAACATGATAAGCTTGAGAAAACATACTCGACATTTCCTGCCTCGAGTATGCTCCTGCTACAGCAATATCGAGAAATGGGTTTTAAAAAATATTCTGAATTACTTTTACATCTTCTTATTGTTGAATGACATAACGACCTATTAATAAAAAATCATGATAGTTGGCCCGTTGGTTCTATGTCACTCCCTGAAATGAATCATGCAAATTATCACCAACGAGAAACAGGTCGTGGCTCCTATCGTGGTCGTGGCTTCGATCGTGGTCATAAAATAAATTATAATCATGATGGTCATCTTGCACTAAAAAAATGACCAGCAGTATAAAAAGAAGGGTGAAAGATAAGAAGTGATACAAAAGAAAAATTCAGAAAGTGTATGTCATAAATATGGAGGAATGGGGCACTGATCACGTACTTGTCGATCATCTAAGCGTCTGGTTTAGCTCTATCAGGCATCCTTGAAAAAGGGTGTAAAATAATCTAGAAGCAAACTTTATCTCTGAAGATAATGTTAAGCCCATACATAAGATAAATAATAATGCAGAAGCAAACTTCATCTCTGAAGATAATGTTGAGCCTATGCATCTAGATGTAGCTGATTTCTTTGTATTCCTTGAAGGAAAAACGATCAGTGACGATCCCATGATAATCTAGATAATTTTCTTTTCTGTAGTTTGTATTAGTTGGTATGTTTGTATTTTTCTAATCCTTGTAAATATAATAGCCCTGTTTAATAGTAACATTTTACTTTGTTTATATCTATTTTTGAAGAAAATATGGATATGCCCCAAACTTCATTTTGATCAATGATCAATCATGAAGATATTTGTGTAATTGATAGTGGAACAACGCACGCCATATTCAAAGATGAGAAATACTTCTCTTACTTGCTTAGAAGAAAAGTAAATGTTACTACAATTTCTGATAATTTAAACTTAATGGAAGGCTCCAGAAGAGCTACTATATTTCTGCCTAAAGGGACAAAACTTGTTATAGAAGATGCATTGTTCTCTTCTAAATCCCCAAGAAATATGTTAAGTTTTAAAGATATTTGCCGAAATGGATATCATATTGAGACAATAAATGAAATGAATGTTGAATGCCTTGGTATTACCAAGATTATCTCAGACCAGAAATATATGTTGGAGAAATTATCAACTTTATCTTCTGGCTTATATTATGCAAAAATAAGTACAGTTAAAACACATTCTATCGTAAACCAGAAGTTTACTAACTTAAAAATTTTTGTACTTTGGCATGACCGAATAAGTCATCCTGAATCAATAATGATGAGACGAATAATTGAAAACTCAAATGGACATCCATTAAAGAACCTGAAGATTCTTACGAATGATGAATTTTCATGTGCTGCTTGTTGTCAGGTTAACATTGAATCCCCTCAATTTTTAGAGCGTATACATGGGGATATCTGTTGACCTATTCACCTATCTAGTGGGTTGTTTAGATATTTTATGCTTCTAATAGATGCATCTTCAAGATGCTCTCATGTGTGCCCTTATCGTTTCACAACCTGGCGTTTGCAAAATTATTGGCACAAATAATAAGATTAAGGGCGCAATTCCCAGATTATCCTATTAAGGCTATTCTCCTTGATAATGCTGGAGAATTTACATCTCAAGCTTTTGATGATTATTGCTTATCAATTGGGATAAGAATTGAACATCATGTTGCTCATATTCATACTCAAAATGGCCTGACAGAGTCATTTATTAAGCGCCTACAATTGATAGCAAGACCTCTACTTATGAAAACTTAGTTACCCACTACTGTTTAGGGCCATGCTATCTTACATGCAGCATCACTTATTCGTCTCAGACCAACTCATTCTAATAAATACTCTCCGTCACAATTAGTATTTGGTCATGAACCAAATATTGCTCATCTACAAATTTTTGGATGTGTTGTATATGTGCCAGTAGCACCACCTCAGCGCACTAAGATGGGCCCCCAAAGAAGGTTAGACATATATGTTGGGTTTGATTCACCCTCCATAATTCGCTACCTTAAGCCATTGACGGTAGATTTATTTACTGCAAGATTTGCAGATTGTCGATTCGATGAAACAAATTTTTCGTAATTAGGGGGAGAGAAAAAGGAACTTAAAAGTAAAATTGCATGGAAAGTTCCATCATTATCTCATTTTGATCCACGTTCCCATATATGTGAACATGAGATCCAGAAGATCATCCATTTGCAAAACATAACAAATCAAATGCCAGATGCATTTACAGATTTGAAAAGGATAACAAAGTCACATACTCCTGCAGTAAAAGTGCCTATCCGGATTGACATCCCAAAAGGACCATCTACAAGTGTCATGACTTCTGAATCACAAATACGCTTGAAGTGTGGCAAACCATTGGGTTCAAAGGATAAAAATCCTAGAGAAAGAATTACGAAAAATGACACTACAAAAGAATCTCACGAAGAGATTCAAGATATGATTAATCCTAATATTCCTTAAGAGATCAGTGAACCCGAGACTCAAGTGAATGAACAACTTTCAACAAGTTCTACGGGTGATGAGATAAGTTTAGATTGATCGAAAATCATAGTTGATAATGTTTTCGCATATAATGTTGCACTTAACATTATGAAAGACAGTGAGGATCTTGAACCTTTATCTATCGAAGAATGTCGACGAAGATTTGATTGGCCAAAATGGCAAGAGCAATTTAATCAGAATTGAACTCACTTGCTAAACGCGAGGTTTTTGGACCGGTAGTCCAAACCCCAAATGGTGTAAAATTGGTTGGCTATAAATGGGTTTTGTGCGAAAGCGAAATGAGAGAAATGAAATTGTAAGATACAAGGCACGCCTTGTTGCGCAATGATTCCCTCAACGACCTAGTGTCGACTATGAAGAAGCATATTCACCTGTTATGGATGCAATAACTTTTCGATATCTCATCTGTTTAGCTGTTCATGAAATCCTTGAAATACAGTTGATGGATGTGGTTATAGCTTATCTTTACGGTTCACTTGATAATGAAATTTATATGAAAATTCCAGAAGGACTTAAAATGCCTGAAGCATATAGTTCAAAACCTCGAAAAATGTGTTCAATCAGATTACAAAAGTCATTATACGACTTAAAACAATCAGGGAGCATGTCGTATAATCGCCTCATTGAATACTTGATAAAAGAAGATTATATAAATGATGTCATTTGTTCTTGTATTTTTATTAAGAAAAGAACATTAGGATTTGTTATTCTTGCTGTTTATGTTGATGACATTAATCTCATTGGAAATCCAGAAGAGGTCCAAAAGGCAACTGAATATCTAAAGAAAGAATTTGAGATGAAAGACTTTGGAAAGACAAAATTTTGTCTTGGTCTACAAATTGAACATTTAGTAGACGGGGTCTTCATCCATCAATCTTCATATACTGAGAAAATTTTGAAACGATTTTACATGGACAAAACACATCCATTAAGTACTTCAATGGTTGTTCGGTCACTTGAAGTGAGTAAAGATCCATTCCTACCTCAAGAAGAGAATGAGGAGCCTCTTGGTCCTGAAGTACCTTATCTTTGTGCAATTAGTGCACTTATGTATCTTTCTAATGCTACAAGATATGACATAGCATTTTCTATTAATTTGTTAGCAAGATATAGTTCTTCCCCTACACGAAGACATTGGAATGGAGTTAAACATATATTGTGATATCTAAAGGGGACTAGTGATTTGGGTCTATACTATACTAACAAAGATAGTGCAGATCTTGTTGGTCATGCAGATGCAGGTTATTTATCTGACCCACATAAAGCACGATCTCAAATAGGCTACCTGTTCACATACGGAGATATTGCTATATCATGGGGATCTACGAAACAGTCCATTGTCGCTACTTCTTCAAATCATGCTGAGATAATATGTAATGACCCTCCGGGTCATTTCTGTATTTTGTCTTTTGTGTGTCATTTAAAGTGTTCCTATAGTGACCATTGGGACTGACAGTTCGGTCACCTGGTCGTTCATTTAGTTAATGTGCGAATTTTAGTGTTTTTGGAGCTTACGAACCTTGAACAATCATTTTCGATCAAAGATTCAAAAAGATGACATCGAAATCCAATTCTGATGATTCCATCAGCTCCGGAAGGGTCATTTTAGGCTAGTAGTATGGTCGGCATGACTCTTGAGGTTTTCAGTGTGAGTCGGTACGATTAGGCATTTTAACTTTAAGTTTCAGCCTAAGTTTGACTTTAGTCAACATTCTAAGTAAATGCGCACGGATGAGAATTCTGTCAGCGTGGTCAGCTCCGAAATATCGAGTTTGGTCTAGATTGACCCTTCTTTTGTGTTCCGAGGTTTCCGATATTTTTTCGAGCCCTTTTGTGGTTTTTGACTTAAAATGGCATTTGGGTGTGGGACCTACTTTTTGTCAAGCTGACCTCATATGAAAATTTTGACTGTGCCATTAAGTCCGAAATATCGAATTTGGTATTGATTGCATATCTCGTTTGCGTGCACGAGGTTCCGAACGAGTTTGTAGCACCCCATCGGAGTTTTTAAGTTTCTGAAATAAGCTGAAAATCTGGTGTATTTATGCAGAAAATTCAGCACTTGTTCTAAAATTTTAAAAGGGCTTAACTCTCTCATTTCAAGTCCAAATTCATTGATTCAAAGGTTCATCTTGTAGGGTTTTTTGCAAAGAACACGTTGGTGAGCTCGAAAACTGATTTGGGGTCCCCGTTTGAGGTAAATTTCATAAAATACCTGCTGCAACAACCCCTTTTTGTGAGCTTGGTTTCGAAATTTTTGAGACTTGTTTTCTCAGTCATTTTAGGTCTTATTACAGTGATTCTTGAGGATATCTTGAGTGATTTTTCGAGTAGAACATCGTGGTGTTGTCGGAATTCACTATAGACCTCTCATTTTTAGTAAATTTACTGATTCAGTTGCTGTCCCATTTCTAGTTCTTAAGAAACTTCGGGTTTTGGTTGCATGTTGATATTGTGATGTTCTCAAGCCCCGAATTGTGTCCCATTTTGGGATATGAGCTCGGAGAACTAATTAGGACCTACTTTTGGGATTAATTCAGGAATTTCAGCGGGGGTCCCACTTTCCCCGTTTTGACCCCAAAATTGACCCGTCTCCGTTCGTTGTGATTTTGGTGTCTAAATGACCGTACTAACGTTGTGATCCTATATTTGATAAAGTGACAACGTTTAAAGGTCATTCTGGAAGAAAACACTCCAGCAAAGTGATTTGAAGCGCGCGCGATCAACCTTAAGGTAGGGTACAACTCCCTTTCTATTAGATTGAGCTTAATTGTGTAAAAGCATGTCGATTGGAGTGAATTTGGGGTGGGTATCAGTTTCCTACTTTACTTTGATTAAATACCTCATGTTAGGATCAATTGGCCATATTTCGGGTGTAGTATCATGTTAATTGATTTAGCAGAGTTGCATGCTTATATGTTAAATGTTATTGTATGCTTGTATGCTATGTGTTATATGTTTGTTCGTCCTTAACCGTAAGTATGATGTCCTAGGTTAGGCTAGCATTGCCTTAGACTTATGACCCTTGTGGGCTAGATAACCTTGACTTTCTGCCGACGTCGTTAGAATGACTTAGCTCTTTATAAACTGGAGTAGCAGACTTGAGTCTGATAGTTGAGTCTTAGATTAAGCGTTATCGCTGCTTTCTACACTTCTGTATCTTCTCCCTCTAATTTTGCGGTTTCAACGCGTTCTCGAGGGTTTGGTGCATCACCAGAGGCGTGTGAGATAGTATAGGCTTGGAGCCTTTTCTATGATTTCTTAGAGTGGACGAAGTTCCATGGTGGTTGTTGCTGGATTGGATCCTATTGGAGATACCATCACCCCCGGGATCATTTTTTTTAGCTGAGCTAAGAGCGTATCGCTGGCTAGATAGACTCCGTGATTTCGGCGATCGCCCCCGGGCCTCTCTTTCTAGCTGGACTGGGAGTGTGCTGCTGGCTGGGTGTCCCTGGGTCGCTCCTTCTAGCTGGGCTAGGAGCTGACTGCATGGTAGGACGACTCACAATATCAACCTCACCCTCGGGTTCCTCTTTCTAGTTGGGCTGGGAATGGACTGTTTGGTAGGATGCCCTCTAGGGTCACTCTTTCTAGCTGGGCTGGGAGTGCACTGCTGGTTGGGTGGAATCTAATGTGTTATCTTGGTTACTTTGGGATGGGAGCCTGGTTTTCTTCTTTCTCAGTAGATTTAGCTTTTCTGTATACCTATCGGGCTTTTAGGGGTCCGTTCAGATTTTATTTAAACTTGCGTACGAGTGTACCTTCTGGGCTTATGAGGGTTCAGTTAGGTTTAGTTTACTTGTACTTAATTTATTTCTGGCATGCTCGTGTGCTTCATTTTCTTATCCGTTTTGACCTTTTTATGTCTAGATTCTATCATTTCTTATTGTTTTTACCCTTTTTGCTCAGTCGGCCTTTGATGCCTACTGAGTACCTGTTGTTTTGGTACTCATGTTACACTCTGCATCTATTTTGTGATGGAGGTCCCAGTACCAGTTACCAGCGGTGAATAGTTCCAGCCTTCTTTTGCAGTTGGCGTTTTGAGTTTGTCTTGTCTCATTCTTTTGTTTTAGATAGTCTTGTTGCCTTTGAGACACACTTTGTTGTGGTCCACTTTTGGGACTTGTACTCTTTATTAGATAGCTTTGTACTAGTGACTTCCAGGTTCTGGGAGGGATTTTGTATATATTTATTTTGGTTTGCTTCCGCCTTGTTGTCCTTGTTTAGATTATTGTTTTCGCTAGTTTCTGCCCTTACGCTCATTGCTTGATGTTCTGAGTTACGGGTTGGCTTACCTACTGGTAGAGTATAGTAGGTGCCATCATGACTTGAGAAATCGGGTCGTGACATAATAGCTATTCATGAAGAAAGTAGAGAATGTGTATAGTTGAGATCAGTGATGCATTTCATCAAAGAAAGATGTGGTTTGAAGTGTGATGTTAAGGTACCCACAGTGCTCTTTGAAGACAATGTTGCATGCATAACTCAACTAAGAGGTGGCTTCATAAAAGGAGATAGAACGAAACATAGTTCACCAAAATTATTTTTCACACATAATCTACAGAAGAACGGTGATATTGATATACAACAAATTCGTTCAAGTGATAATCCAACAGATTTATTCACCAAATCTTTACCTGCCTCAACTCTTGAAAAGATGGTGCACAAGATTGGAATGCGAAGACTTAAGCACCTAAATCGTGGTCTTTATCAGGGGGAGTAAAATACGCATTGTACTCTTTTTTCCTTAGTCTAGGTTTTGTCCCATTGAGTTTTCCTAGAAAGGTTTTTAATGAGGCATCAATCAATGCGTATTATGAATGTCTATGTATATTTTTGTTTTTTCAACTTTTCTTTTACATGGACATCTAAGGAAAGTGTTGTAAAAATAAATGGATGTCATGTAAGCCATCCTTTTAAGTGTCATCACTTGCTATACTAAAATGATGTCATGTGGGGTCACCTATTTTTGAGGTGTCATCACTTGGCCAAGTGGATAACTTCCTAATGGCTAAATGTTAGTTTGTAGGTTACTAATTGGCTATATATTGCCATTACTTTCATTCACTAAAGGATGAGATAAGAAAAGTTTGGAATATATTATGCTCTCCCTTTGTTTGTTCTTCTTATTATTTTAATTTATTAATATTAGTTTGTTAGCTAGTTATTTATAACAATTTTATTATTATTAGTATTTGATAACTTTCGACAATTTCTTTTTGCCTTTTTTCTGCTAGCTTCCCTTTCCTCCTCCTCTTCTTCCCTTTTCCTTCTAGTCGTACTTTTTTTTAAATTTTTTTTATAGAAATGGATTGAAGAAATTTTAAAATATACAAAATGAGGTTAAATCAACTTAAGTCTTGAAAATAATGACAAATTACTGTTGTTTCAAAATGAACTTAATAGATTTATTGCTTTCTTGACAAAATTAATATTTGACGTTGGTTTTTTATGATATATGAAACTTATGTTTCAAAATTGAATTTATTTAGAATAAATTTCGATGTTAAATCATGTATTGGATTGTTAAATTTCAAAGATCAATTAATTATTTTTTGATAGAAAAAATTCAGACACACCAAATTGAAATGCTTCAGAAAATAATACTTGTAGTTAGTTACAAAATTCAGAAAATAATGTTTTTAGATTGCCATAATCAAATAAATTTCATTAAAAAGTTATATCTAAATTTGAGTTTTCTTAAGTTCACAACTTCAATAAAAGATGTCCGAAATTGACTTTGACATGACATATCAGACTTCAGATAAAAATATTTGACGTAAGACCTTCACAAATTCACATTCCAAATAAAAATATCTAAAGTCAGACACATATATTCAACTTCAATCGTGTACATCTGATATAATTTTCAAAGCAAGTAAACTTTTATTTTTTATTAAATATAAAAATGAACACGAATTAAATGACGAACCCAAAAAGAGGTCCATTATAATTAACGGGCTTTCACTAATCAACCATCAACCATCTGTACTGAAACGGCCCAAGCTTGGGTCAGTATCCAAAAGGCCCATAAATACTTTAATACATATTTAAGCAAGTAAGAAAAAGGCGAAGAATCAAACGGTCAATTGTTTAGGGTTTTAGAGAAACCCTTTTGCAGCTCCGCTTTTCCTTCTGCAATGGCGTTCTGGGGTTAGTATCATTCTTTTTTCATGTCTTTTCATGTATGAATTCCATTTTTGAACACAAGAAACGAAGTACATTAATCATATAAATTTAAATTTCTCTTTTCTTTTTGTGTGTCTGCTTACAGGAGTTGAATTGAAGTCTGGTAAACCATTCACTCATAATTTCGAAAAAGAGAGGGGAAGGCTTCACATCTCCCAGGTTTGCTTCAAAAGCTTTAACACTCGCTTTCCGCACATTTATTTTCTCTTTTTCATGGGTCATTTCGATGTTTCGTGTGATTAATTTGTTTTTTTTATCTTAAAGATGTTGTAGTATTGAAGTATTTGGCCTTGATGATATTTGGACATAGTTGAAATTTTATGTTCTTGTAATTTACGTATATCTTCATCAAAGTGATTGAAGTGCTTCAATTTGTTGTGTTGAGCTGCCATAGCAAAATAGTGATATGGATGTTTCATGTTTGTTACTTATGGGTTATCGAAAATGTTAAATAGATGAAACAATTTGTTGGTGTTAGTTCTTAACCAGCACAGCATCTTTCGTTTTCCGTCAAGAGTACATAAGAATTCCATCAAAGTAAGAGGTTAATTAAATAAATTGTTTAGGTTTTCCATTATGAAAATGGGTCAAATTGCGGTTTAGTGTTGAAAGCATACGCCTCTGCCTGAGTGTTTTAATACTTTTGTAACACTCAAATTTGGACAAATACTCCTTAAGTTATATTGGTGTATAGACAAAATTGAATTGGCTTAGTTGTTGGCAATCTTCTGGATGTATTTCTGGTGTCCAATATCACTTTTTACTCTTTATTTTTCTCATCATTATGCTAATTTTATTTGTTTGTCTGAGTGATTCAGGCAACATTAGGCACAGGCTCATCAAACAAAAAAAGCATAGTTCAATGTAAAGTAGGTGATAAGGAGCCAATCTACGTGTGTTCGTTATTGCCAGAAAAACTGGAGACATGCCCATTGAATCTCGAGTTTGAGGAGGATGAAGATGTTACCTTCTCAGTTATTGGTTCTCACAATGTTCATCTCTCTGGTTTCTTCTACGGAGAGAGTGAGGATTGCTGTGGAGATGAACATGGATCGTATCCTTAAGATGCTACTATATGTTATTCAGTTTGAACTTTACCATTTTGATTTATGGAAATACATAAATGAAATTGTTTTCTTGAAAGTTTGAATCTATTTTCTGTATTCCTTGACATTGGTGTAAAGCGACTACGAGGAAGGTGCTTCTGAGACTGATAGTGCGTCTGATGATTCTTTCGAATTTAATTATGACACAGAAGATGAAGATGAGGATGGCTCAACCGACGATGATGGTTTTATCATGTACCCACCTTCCCCTATTACCAACAGTGGAGGTAACTTCGCGTTGTACTTTTCTTTGGGTCTTGAAAGATTCTGCCAATGGTGTACGTTAAGCTTACATGTGATTGGAGAGGAGGATCAATCCAAAATTTGAAATTTATCATTCCCTTTGTCCCAATCTATGTGGCATTGTTTGATCCAGCATGTAGTTCAAGTAAGAAATGATGACTTTTGAAACTTATTTTTCTGGGAGAAGAGGATGTATGCAAAATCTGAAAGCATTGGTGTTACTAGTTTGGCAAAAATGTTGCAACTCCAAATAGTTAATTGATGTGATTAAGAATGAGGATCCATTCTGATTACTTGTGGTATCATGATAGCAGAATTGAATACATTTCTGTTTCTCCAAGGACCATGATCACCTTTCTTTTAAAAAAAGTTTAAAACCTTTGGTTTCCATATATAGAGTGGGATTTTAACCAGAGTAAATTGAAAATGGTGGTAGACAATGTCCATATCACTGATTTCTCAAGTGATTATCTAATATCTGATCTTGAATATATTTAGGAAACTACTTTTGTGTTAAGGAAGGATAGGGCATAACAATTGTATTGCAAATTTAAGTTCATTAGCTTCTTTTGATTTTTTCCTCCTGTGAAATGCATATTTCCTTATATTTAAAATGCCTTAAAATTTTGTTTGCATTTTGTAAAGTGAGAATTGAAGAGATACTGGAGGACGAAAAGCCTACAGATGAAAATGGTACATCCAAAAAGCCAAAGAAGAAGAAAAATCAGTCAAATGGTATTGATGACTCTGAGCGCCAGATAGTTGTGAAGGGTAATACTGACAGTCCTCTGATGGAGAGTGAAGATGAGGATGGCTTTCCGATATCTGCTCCCTCTAAAAACAAAACTAAATCAGTGAGATCTCAAAAATCAGATGGAACTAAAGATCAGGATACCGGTGAGGAAGCAGGTGAGAAGAAAGGCTTAAAAAAGAGACTTCGTGATGATACTGGCAAAGCCAATGATCAGCAAAGGTGAGAACCATTTTACTTTGTAGAGTGTATTGTGAATTTTGAATTTAGGCTGCGGATATATTGCTTAATGGGGATGACCTAAATTCTTCATGGTATTCTGTAAGGTTCTATCTTCTAGATCTGATTACTTTTATGATGTATTTTAGTGATGGTAACTCTATTTTCTTCTTATCCTACAAGCAGAGAAGACAACGCTAAACAAAATAAAAAGAATAAGAAGAAAAAAGTAGTGGATGGGGAGGAATCGGCTCGTGAGGATGTTTTAAAGAGCAGTGCCAATCCAGAGCATGTAGAGGGTAATGATGAGGAAGCTTCAGTAGGTAAAACTGAAGATGGTCAAAAGCCAACTAATGAGAAGTAAGTTCTGCTCTTGTAGTGTAGAATAATAACGAAAAGAATAAGGTTATAAACTGATATGTTTCGCAAATGAATCTGGATTGTTATGTGCATAATTAACAGGCCCAATCTGGCTTAAAGTTTCATCCAATTGCATGTTTTGAATTCTGATTGGCTTTCATATGAGCTTATTGTATATTTTATTGAACTCCATTACTTTTACTAGTAAGAAGCCTTGTGAGTTTATTCTTTCACTAAAAATTGTTCTCAGGGATACCGAGAAAAAGAAGAAGAAGAAAAAGAACAAGAAGAATCAACAGGACGGCGAAGCAGTTACAGAGGTTGAAAAAGACAAGAATGAATCACATGAGGTACAGGAGGAGAATGCAGGGACTAAGCCTTCTCATGCGAGGACCTTTGGAAATGGATTGGTCATAGAGGAGCTGGCTATGGGCAAGCCAGATGGGAAAAAAGCTTCCCCTGGAAAGAAGGTCTGGTTTTCTTCCTTGTCAAGTGTAATTAATTGTTCTCTCAATGGACTGTTTCATTTTGTACTTTCCTCGGAAAGCAATGGGATCTTGCTATAACGTCACAATTAAGTCAATCAAGATTTAGGCTTCTCCTCTTTGATGAATTTGTAAATAATGACTTTCTGCCACTGAGCAGGTTGGTGTACGCTATATTGGCAAGCTGAAGAAGAATGGCAAAATATTCGATTCCAATACTGGGAAAAGACCTTTTGAATTTCGCTTAGGTACTATATTTGATCTTATGTGAAAATGGTTTTTATTATTTTGATGTGTTAAACTTGGGATTTTGTGCTTGCAGGTATTGGTCAAGTTATAAAGGGTTGGGATGTTGGTGTAAATGGTAATTTACTTGGATGACTGAAATAGTTACGTTTCCAGTGTTGAGGACTAACTTATTTATGTACATCCTACTATCAGGCATGCGCATTGGGGACAAAAGGAGAATTACAATCCCACCAGCCATGGGGTATGGATTTGAGTTTTTGTTCTGTTTACAATCATTTGTACTTATCCGTTCATTAGTGCAAGAGCATGAAAACCTGTCTTGGGTTGTGACAAAATTCTTGTAAGATGCAAGAGCATGCCTTAAGTAGGGGCATTGACTAGAGTGTTTCCCTTGCTTGAGAGTGAGAGAAAGGAAAATCAGAAACCAAATTAATTTTTTCTTAAGCAAGTTACTAATTTTTGCCTGTTTGCATATCCTTTGAATTTCTCGTCTAATGAATTGGAGCTGTCTTTCCAGTTTTTGGTTATCATCCATGCATGATTGAGTAATGGTCTTTTTTTTCAGGTATGGGGCTAAAGGCGCTGGACGTGACATACCACCCAATTCATGGCTGGTATTTGATGTTGAGCTGGTAAACGTTAATTGATTGTGCATTCACATGGTGGATGTTTTTGGTCCGTTCAGCATATAATTCTAGAATTGTTGTCATAGTATTCTTTTTATGCAAAAACAAGTTAGCTTCACTCGCGGGGAGAACTTGTACAAATTATACATGTAGAGCAGGGGTTACCATTTTTGTAAGATGACTCAATTTCCATTTCCTGCTAAAATTTTGAAGTATTGTATGACTTGTCGAGAGTACATTACATTTTCTGTCGGAAGACCAAAATCCTTGGATGATCATATGTTTTGCTTTCAGTTTACTGTTACTATCTGTTCATTTAGTAAGGTTTGGGTCCTTACAATATAAGTCTGTTGGTTCAAATAGGAAAAGTGAGAAGTCGAAGTCAAAGTCGGATGACTTCTCAAAATCAATGGTTCATGTTGATGAATTTCAACATTTGAAGTTGCAGATGTTGATCTTTGAACCTTATTTTTCGTTTGTCATGGCCTCTGTTAGAGATTTTAATATCACTCTCCTACAGATTTTAAGTTATAAAGTCTGTTTTAGTTTGAATTAGGCTATCAAGTTCACTCAGCTCACAAACTTGGTACTTTTTTACACTCTAAATACATTACTTTGTCAATTTGCAAAATCAAGGTAGAATTGATTAAATTGTTTCCTTTTTGCTTTAAAATGGTCATTATCTTGGTATTGATGAATAAGACACATAAATAGAGCGTCTTAGTTAAAAGGTAAATTAGTAGAAATATTATTTTTGTTTAAAAAAAATGGATAATACTTCAAGATAAAATGAATATTATGTCCTATTTTTGGTACTCGACTTCTAATTTCACAGGATACAGCACTTCTTAAACATCAATACAACTTTTAAATACATATATCTTTGTTTTCTTAAAACAATACAAAAATTGTATAAACAAGCTACTATCAAACCTATATATATAATATACAAAATATAATTACGGTGGTATGTTTATGTTATAAACTTTATTATATATTCAAAAAAAGAAAAACCTTACAATGAGGATTGTAACAGGAACACCAAAAATGAGAAATAACATGATCGATCTTCGTGTAGCGTTACAACTCTAATTATCGTGTCACATTTCCAACAAAGTCTTATTTTATTTATTTTACAAGAATCCTAGCTAATTATTTTCATACCCAAGCTGTAGAGTCAAATTATGTCCCTAGTTTAAAATTTTAAATGACATTCTTTTTTTAAAGAATGTCAATTATTTTCTTACCAAAGCTAGAGACTTAAATTACGACTGAAATTCAGAAATTTAAATGCGGGTTTGATTTATTTTGGAAGAACATTAATAGTTTCTCTAGACAAATTTGGAGAATTAAATTACTACTACAAAATTTAAAATCTAAACAGGGTTTTAATTTATTTTGAAGGAATAATGATAATCATTTTCTTACAAATTTAAATAAAATTTTACCTTATCTTAGAGGTATTTCAGTTATTTTTTTATCAAAGTTGGAGACTTATTTTTTTTAAAAAAAAAACTATATTGGAGTTATGTATTTCAATTATTTTTCTTACAAAAGTTTGAGGCTTAAATTACCACTGAAATTTAGAATTTTAAACAGGAATTTTAATTTATTTTGGATGGTAATTCAATTATGTTTAAATCCACAAAGACAACCCACAACTTGAAGTGAACTATCTCTAAACCACAGCTTAAACCGAAGAAGGCACAAAAGACTAAAATACCCTTGTCAAGAAGCAAACATGAGTCATGACGATTACCACTTGCTTGCTCTTAGATACTTATATATAGTATAAGTACCACGTAAAATAATTCACTTCTTTATTTATTAATTCATTCTTGATAACACACAAGCCACTATAGTTACCAACAAAACATACACACATCACAAAAAGCATAACCGCTGAGCCAGAAAAGTCTCTTCTTTCCTTTGGATTTATTCATTAAAACTTAGTTCAGTTTCTTTTTGCCTCAAAAATGTTGAGACAAAAGCCAAAAATTGTGATAATTGGAGCAGGAATTGCAGGTCTAACAGCAGCTAAAACACTATACACAACAACACAAAAAAACTCAAATGAATTATTTGATCTTTGTGTTGTTGAAGGCGGAAACAGAATTGGTGGAAGAATTCTAACTTCAGAATTCAATGGTGATCAAATTGAACTAGGTGCTACTTGGATTCATGGAATTGAAGGTAATCCAATTCACAAAATTGCTCAAGAATTTAACTCATTTCAATCTGAAAAGCCTTGGGAATGTAAAGAAGGGAAATTAATTGATAAAAGTGTCACTATAACAGAAGATGGTTATCAATAAATTCTTCTCTTGTTGAGTCCATATCAATTTTTTATAACAAAATGTTAGAATTTTGTTCTGGTCAACAAAATTTTCAAGATGGGGTTTGTAGACAAATTCTTGAAAGTTTGAATCTTGAAAATGGTAGTACTAAAAATCTCACTTGAAGAAGGCGTGTTCGCGATGTTTGAGAATATACATAGGCATTATTCATCAGCAGATGATTTGGGAACTCTTGATTTTAATGGAGAAATTGAGTATTGTAATTTTCATGGAGATGAAATGACTATAGCTAAAGGGTACTTGAGTGTGATTAAATCTTTAGCCTCTGTTTTACCTGATGGTTTGACTCAATTATGCCGAAAAGCGACCAAAATTGAATGGCAATCTGACTTAATATTGGAAAATGATGATGGTGGTAATGGTACTAAGCCAGTGAGGTTACATTTTAGTGATGGATCAGTAATGTATGCTGATCATTATTGTTACAGTCTCATTAGGTGTTTTAAAGAAAGGAATTTGCGATAACTCTGCTATGTTTAGTCCTCAGCTTCCTAGTTTCAAGACTGAAGCAATTTCAAGACTTGGATTTGGTGTTGTTGACAAGTTATTCTTGAAGCTGAGTAGTCCAAGTACTCATGATGATAATGGCATGATATGTCCCTAGTTGCAAATGGTATTTCATCAATCGGACTCGAAGTTATTCCACCCTAAAGTTCCTTTGTGGATTAGAAGGACATCTCTTATATATCCAATTTATCCAAATTCAAGTACTATAGTATCATGGTTTGCAGGTAAAGAAGCTCTTGAGATGGAATCTCTTGATGATGAGGAGATCATAGATGGCATTTCGACAACAATGTGATTGTTTCTTGCAAACTCAAAACAATTCAAGAATAACTCAGATTCTGCAGCAGAAAATCGCGTAAAGTTTTCTAAGATTTTGAGGTGCAAATGGGGTAGTGATCCTTTGTTCTTGGGTTCATATACTTACATAGCTGTTGGATCTAGTGGAGATGATTTGGATGCTATGGCTGAACCATTGCCTAAAAGGATATCAAAGAATTGTCCTCCACTTCAGATATTGTTTGCAGGTGAAGCAACACATAGATCTTGTTATTCAACAACTCATGGTGCTTATCTTACTGGCCTTAGAGAAGCCAATAGGCTTCTTAAGCACTTTCAATGTGTTGATGATGTTTAAAATGATTGCTGTTCTTTTTTCTCTTGTTATTTTGATATTCATTTGGATTTGAGAGTGTAAGGGGAATTGTTAGAGGGTACTTAGATGATCAAAAATGTTTGTCAAATTGAACTTAATAGGACTTGAATTCGAGATCTTTAGTTAACGATGAATGAATATTTACTTACTGTCAAATTGAACTTTAAACAATTGAAGTTGGGCTCTGAAAAAGTAGTATCTTTAGTCAGGTCATATCATGTTGTTTTTGTTCTGTTTATTAAAACAAAATACCATGTGAGCTCATCAACTTCCAGCTCCACCTTTTGCCAACCATTTATTCCTTCATAAAATGCAATGCCCATTCTTAATTATGATTCACTATACTTTCACTAAGGGTGGTTACGTATAGAGGAAAATGTTTTCAAGATTCTCATGTTCGCTTGATTAAATTTTGAAAATATTTTGTATAGTAAAATATGTTCCCTAAAAAAGAGGAAAATGACTTTTCCAAAATAGAAGAAAGAAAAACAAATTACACAAGTGTTATTCCACGTTAATAATGTTCTCCACACCTTCTAACACACTTCATCTTCACTCTAGTCTAAATTTTATGAAAATATTTTCCTCGAGTCATTTGCACTTTTGCTCCTATTTTGTGTTTGATCTTCAATTGTTGTCTGTCAAAATAAGCAATTTTTCACGAAATATAGGCGCTCATATTTTCACATCAAAATGTTCCACAAGTTATGCCCCACACCCTTTAAGAACTTATGCCCCACTAGGCATGAATTTGATTTATAAGGAAAAAAAAAACAAAAGACCAACCCATATTTGAAGGATAAAAATTAAAGACTTTGAACCACAAATCCATCTGTAGCCTTCATTACAGATCCATTTTTAACACAGCCTCCTTTTTGCCTAATTTCAGTCTTTACTCATCAAATGTTAGAATGAGATTCTGCAATTTCATACAAAGACTTAGTGGTACATCAACATTATGTCAATCACAAAAATGTGACAATTTATAACAGCTCCTACTGGTAGAAAATTCCTATCTTGTGGCACCTATAACAAGAGTGAAGTAATTCTAGGTTAAACTAAACACAAATTATGCCCTACTAAATCCTATCAAAGGCAATCACTTTTTAATATTCAGCAGATAAAGGGATCTTGAGGCAAACAATTAGCAATAAGATAACAACGATCAGTTCAATCAGGACGACGGGCTCTGCTCTTTAGATTCCATTCCAGGCAAAGATAAGTTGTTTTGTGACGCTGAGATTCTTGAGCTGTATATAGAATTTGTAGTGATCAAGTTATCCCCAGGAAAGGAAATAGAAGCAGCAACTTTGGGACTTGGTCCAGAGGAAGCACCGTCAGTTCGTTCTTCAGAAATGGGAGGGGCAGGAATAGCAGCAAAAGCAGCATGCTCGACTCTTTGCTTCTTTGGCTTCTGCTCCAGCTGTTGACCAGGTAGAAAGCTACCGACCACAATCTGATGCACTCAAGACGTTCAGATTAGTTTTGCAAAATCGTTGTCGGACACAAATGAGGAAATAGTAGAAGTTTTAAAGGAAGAAGATATTCAAGGTCGCAGTTATCAGTGGGTGCAATTGGCCATTCATAAGATTTCAAGAACTTTCCCGCTAACAGGGAATGCATATTGCACACAAAGGAAAAGTACAGGAAACGAAAGATCAATAATATTTTGTGTGGCAATTCCAGCCAATAATCCCAAAATGTGATTCTTTTCACTTGAACAGCTTGTTCCTAACACCTTGTTGGAATAAGAATAAGTGGGGCAAAAACATTGGTAGTTAGAGACTAACCTGAATGGGACCAGCAGCTACCAACATGCCTGCAAGTCCTCCTCCCATAACCCGACCATCAGGGCCTGAAAGAGAGACACTCATCCCACCAGATCTGCTTTTTGTTACTCCATTATCACTAGGCATAAATGATCCTGTCAGAGAGAGAATTTCAAAATGACCCTGCAGCAAGCAAGAACCATAAATCATAATTTAGATTAGAAGAAATGCTCAGATGATGAACAATCCATCATCGTTCTTGCATTCATTCCCAATGGGACAGAAGTATACTTTTTATGCATGAATGATTTTTTTTTCTTGCTTTTTTGTGCATAGTAGAAGTAAACAGCTCACACCTCGTAGGTCAAGGTACCACCAGAAGAATTAGGCTGACGGAGTGTAACATTTGAAATTGCACCATTTGCAGCCAGCACACAAATAGCTCTAGATCCTTGTTGAGCAAATGAAATTATTCTCATGTTGACATCCTAATACACCAAATAAATCATATCAAAAAGAAATTGGATTTAAAGTATTCCAAGACAAGTACAAACATCCAAGGAAATTTCAGCACATATAAATGTTCAGAAGTAAGGTTCCTCAGCTACTATAATTGTTTGCCAGCAGTGAGATGGAACTTTTCTTGCATTTGGTGCAAGTTCTAGTCAGTATGTTTCATCAAATACATATTTTAACCTGACAGACAAGCTGCATGAGGATTATTTGTGCATCCTTTAATCGACTACGATACCAAGCTCCAAATCAAGTTGGAAAGAGTTAACTCTCTAATATTTGGACTGACAATTACAACATCTATCCCACTTTGTTTAACCTACTTTCTACTTTGTATTTCCCAGAAATATGACTTGCTTTCTCAAATGGCAAGGCCCGTCATTGCCAAATCACACACATTATAAAATTTTTAATCATTTTCACTGGAACTTGGGAGACCATGAAAGCCAATTAAAGTCCAACCATAATGGAAAGAGGGTATCAATCTAAAGCACCAAGTGCATGTGCACAAGTAGGTTAAACCGTTGAAGTAAGTTAGTGCATCTTTTCTAGACAATTATCACTACAATGTCAAAGTATGGAAAAAACGTTCCCAAGGCTACAAACTTTTGGGTCTCCAGATCTAGTGTTTAGTTTCTTCAGGTATGATCCTCCGTGAGCGAAGGGCAAATGAGCATTGAATTGAAATTTGTTTATTTCACCCATATTTAAGATTCCAGTATTGTATTTCCTATTTCAGATGTTCAGTACTGCATTATTGAAAACCACAAAAAATGTTTGATTTAAGGTATGAACTTCTAAATAAGTTGTCTTGATACAACCACTACATCCAGGAGTACTGATTTCCAAAAGTTAAAGAGATGTTGGTTCAAGACATACTAAATAGAAGTAATTAGCGCTACATTGTTAGCACTCAACGTCTAGTTTTATATTATACAATAGAAATAACCAATAAGCACCAGCCACTTGTTACAGGCCTAAGGAAGATCTACATATGGATATTGAGATATCTACTAGCTGTATATCAAATCATTCACAATTACGTATATCATAGGGCATTTGTTTAATGTAAATATGCATAATTGAGTAAGCAGGTGAATTGAAGCCATATAAATTGATTATCCAGTTACAGTTCTAGGATATTGTATCAATCAGACTGGGTAGGAAGTAATAATCACAATAAGAGTAACAACTAGAACTACCTCCACCCAACTCATTGTCTTCTTTGACCTCCCTTTCCCAAGAAAATGACCTTTTGACAATTTTTTTTATCAGAAGAAATCTAGGGTTCATCAGCCTATGATGCCTTAAAAACCATGTTGATAATGTCTTCATTTCATTCAGCAGTAGACAGCAGCATGCAACTAGCAAGAGGCTAAATGCAGACGAATTACAGCAAAGCAAAAGCCATAATATTTGTCTAAATGGGGTAGTTCTTGATATACAAATTTATTTTTCACCTTTGAAGAGATACATAGAAACTCCATTTGTAGGTGTTTGTGAAACTTTTGTACATCCGACTCACCTGCTTTAGTGGGAATTGATATTCATATTTCATACCAAAGAAAATTTTAAATATAGAATATAGCAATGACATGCATGCGTCAATCTCTACTGCATACGAGACAGCCATATAATATATTTCTATTACCCAAGGGTCTAAGCAGAAGACCTAATTTGATTCCTATCATTCAAATGAAGCGCTCAGTTGGTGGGGTGGGAAAAAAAAAGGAGATGGAGAATAGAGACGGCGGCCATTTAAGCTTACTCCAGGAATTAAAAATATCATCCTTTAAAGGGAACAAAGGTTCAATACATGTTTCTTCCGTCAGATTGAATTATGACAATGCAAAATACCATGTTCCGAGAAGCACACTTTATTTAGGTGCTTCAACCTGTTTCTCCTAAAATACATCAGAAATTATTTTCTTGAGAAGGAAAAATACATCAGAAATTGTAATTATACCTCATGTCAAATTCAGGAGAAAATTCTTACTTTTCACCAATATACCTTCTCTATTGTCTTCACCAAGGGGTGGCACCATGTGTTTTCACTATTCATCGTTTTTACAGAACAGTGTGAAATATAAGTCTGACGTCTTTGGCTGACTGACATAGATAGCCAAAATCCAAAATATATCTGTATCGAAGTTCCTTTTTGCTTTTAAGTCACCTCTTATAGTTACTCTTTTTTGACTAGTCAAATACACTAGAGAAATTTGAACTTGACATATGGAAAATAGAATCATATATTTGATCGACAAGTCTGGTCCACTATCCCTCTTCGTGCTTTATCAGTGCCTAGAAACACATTTGCACATATCGCCAGCTAGAAGCCATATTTAACCCGATTTCGCAAGAGTATACCTAGAAGCTAAGATGATGTTTGAAAGATTGAGCACTGATGAACTTTCATTAGTTAGGTTAACCGTTCCTTCTATTTCAGTTACACCACTATTTGGCTGGATAAAGAAGGTCAAAAGAAAAAATTGTGTAGCAGTCCATAACATCAGATTAACTTCTCTAGTATCCCTACTCTAAAATTTTTATAATTAGTCATAACTTATGGAAGGAACATATAAGATAAGTCTCTCCATAACTCTAACTTCAACAAACACCATCCTTCCTTTCTTCAGGTCATAAAGCAGGCATAATGGAGTACGAGCATACCTCACCAGCATTAACAGTGATCACATGCGGTGCAAAATTTGCACCAACAGAGTATGCCATCCCCTCCCCTAAGGAAATACAGAGTTAAATATTAGCTCAAACAAAGTTAAACGTTCAAGAGACAGGGAACTGAACTTTTAAATATAATATCAGTTTCCAACAAGTAAAATTCATAAGCTTGATATTTAGATAGTATTATGTTGAAGCAAAACACAGAGAGCAAGTTTAACCAGCTTCAACAGAAAATTGGAGAAAACTATATGCTACTAAGTTTCAAAATGGTTCACTGGTCAAGTCTATTAATGGATTCAATTTTTTATTCTTTTGATAACTTATTAATAGATTCACTGAGGCACTTCATTTTTGCATGATTATATATGAATTATGACAACAGAATTACATCTGTTGATATACTGTCAATAACAAAGTTACATCTACTGACAAATGTCCATGTATATTTGCATTCTAGTTTCCGAAATTTGATAAACAGCATAATAAACAGAATTTCGTTACTCGCATGCATTCATGAGGACATATCTTCAGATGTTTCATAATGATGATAACCCTTTTATTATTCTGAGAGAATAAACTATCTTATAACGCATTGCAGCTAAATACAAAATTTAATCTTGTAGAAATCGAGAAGATAAACGATCAATGAGGTGGTAAAAGAATAATACTTTAATAGGGCCATGCAAACATATATGATTACTGTGCTAACTGAATGTCTGGTATTCTCTATCATAGCAGTAGAATGTCTTGCACAATAGTGAATGACTGAATATTCAAATAGTAAATGTTTTTGTGCCAGATCCCATCTACATTATAATTACTTGTACAACTATAACTGAATTAACTGATTTTGAGCTCAATATTTTTTTGTCATGTAAAAAGATAATAGTACAAGAATGTGAGTCAGATGGGTCAGACCAATATAGATTCCATCACTTTCTTGTCTTTGCAAAAGTTAATCAGCATCTTCGTTATATGCACTTGGTTATTTTTTCTTATTCCATCTCACAATTATTGGGTAAAGACAGACCTGTCCAGTCATATCAGCTTAAAAGAATACACAGCCACGTGGCCCAACTCTATTTGGCTCGATTCATCAAGAAAATTGCAGCTTTAGATTAAGTAAGATTCTCCGCTTTTAGTATCTTCTTCAACATCATAAATGCCAGGAAATGAAGACCCTTCTTGATAGGGGGGACCCCAGTTTAAGTTAAATACTTACAATAACTCACTTCAATGAACAATGCAGAAACAAACAGAAACAGGGCAAACAAATCCACACCAGTAGACCCAGCCTCAGACTGAAACATTATTGATCACAAATAACTATTCAACAGCATGAATACTGAAACATTTTATAATTCCATTCAAATTCTAAAATATAAAACAGACCCACTCATGCAAATAGGGGGAAAAAAGGATCAATAGGAGGGCTAAAATGTTACCTGGAGTTTCGACCTCAAACTTGTTCTTCTTCTTAAAGGAATCAATGGGGCGACTTCCACTGTTTTTCCAAGCTGAAAAATCTCCAGCAAGAGGAATTGAAGCTGATATTGGCATTGGTGATAATGCAACGGCTGGTTTACCATCTGGTCCATACTTCCTAGGTCTACCCCTCTTCTTCTTCGTCTCTTCTGTCACATTTACAGGGGTTGTTGCTACAATTGATCCACTAAACTCAATATTATTACTTTCACTCCTGGGAGCCACTCTGTAGCTTTCAGGAGCTTCATCACCTTTAACTGTAACCACAGAACTATCAACTCCTTCTTTCTCCTCCATGCATATACACAATAATAAAATACCCAAAACCCCTTAAACCCCAAATAACTTAAGCCCCAAAAACAGTAAAAAGATTTTTGTACTCAAGAACTCAAAACCCCTTAAACCCTTAAGATAACTCCAAATAACTTAAGCTCCCAAAACAGCAAAAATATATTTGTTTTTCAAGAACTCAAAACTCCATAATAACAAGATAATAAAAATACAATCTTTTTTCAAATGCTAATATATATAACAAGCAAAATACCAAGAAAAGTACAAACTCAGCAAATCTGCAAATGCTAGAATTAGTTGTATCTACAGAAAGATCATCTGACCATGTGCAGTGGAAATCTGATGACTAACTGATACTCTGTTACTGTAGAAGAAAGAACAGAGCTTAAAAGAACAAACTAATTTTATGAAAATGGAAAGAAAATATGTACTGGTAATTTTTATTTTTATTTTTTGTGCTTTCAAAATTTCTTGAGAGAGTTGGTGAAATTAGGGTTTTTTGCAGAAAAAAAAGTGATGGACGAAAAATAAAGTTGAAAATTCGGGAAAAATAAATTTAAATTTAATTAAAATATGAAAAAATAATTAAGTATTAGGTAATATTTAAATGGAAATTTCAAAGTAGCATTAATTATGATTTAAGTAAATGATTTGACGTCCATCTTGGATTGTTAATAAATGATGCTTTTAAAAATGACTAAAAGTCAAGTGAATTGAATATAAAAAGCAAAAGAAATTTGGGAAGAAGAGAACTCCCTTCACTTTTAAATTGTGGTTTAATTTATTTCAAGCTGTAAAGTTAACATTGGTGCCATACAAAATTTTCCAATCTCTGACCTTGTCTTTGTCTTTTTAGGTAAATTAAACTTGACCATTCAAACAACATTAAGAAAAAAATACCCTTGATTTTTTATTTTAAAAAATATTATACAGTTTAAATGCCATAGTTGAAAGTCCAACAGAATCTAAAGAGGCAATTACAAGATATATAATATTTCAAAAATCCTGGAGTTATGACTTATGGAGTCATTACAATTAGTCAATTTTGGTAGTACTCAAAGAAAATATTCCTATGTTATCCAGGTCTTTGTGGGAGTTTGAATAATTTTCAGCACATTTTCTTTTTGAATATGTTGGTGAATGAGGAAGCAAAAGAGCTACATTAATTGATTTTGAGAAACCAACTATGTGGAAAAGAGTATTATGGGACCAGAGGCAGTTATGATTATCTCAATAACCAGTATACTATATACAATAAAATCTAGCGAAGATTTCCAATTTAAAATACAAACTTTCACTAATTATAGAAGCTTCATAAACAATAATTATTCTTTTGGGGTTATCTTGTGCTATAGTCCAATGATATCTTTTCTACCGAGACATGTAAACTCCCATCATGTCTGGCTTCCATGGAAGTCTAATTGATTTCATTCCTAGGTATAATTGGGAGTTGAAAGCCAATAGCATTGAAGACAAATTTGACATACTATGCTTTGTCAAGCCCTTGAAGGATAAACAAATCTACCTAGTGAAAAAATCGTCTTTACTTATCTTACTAGTGGTTCATTGTATCTATTGATACCAGCCAAGAACCAACATTATTTGACAATTAGCTTGTCATTCTATCTATACTTTCCACCCAGAGGAGCAACGCCAGCGTAGTAACTTCAATCGATGGAATCAAAATTAAACAACACCCTTTCAAAACACCATCCTGTGAAAATACAAGTACAAGCTAAGATAGTCAATTATGATGAAATGCAGCAACATAAAATAAGCAATTAATTTATCAATACTGAAACTCATAAGCTGAAACTGAATCATGACATATAAGGACAAACAATGACACTAGCAAAGGTGGCAACAACAAGCCTACTCTTAGCCATGGCGGCATTCACACTTGGGGAGGTTGACTACTTTTCCCATACTGAAATATAAATGTGTTGGCACCTGCAAGTGGTGCAAAGCCAGCTCTGACCTCCGCGGCACTCCCAATGAGTACTAGTGGCACGGGTTCTGCCAGACACAGATTCTTTTCCTAACTGCTGCGCTGTGGTTTCTAATTAAAAAGAAAGGGTGCATTTCAAATCTGCAACTTTGATCCCTTTATTTGCTTCAATGTATGATGATGATGCTAAAAGAAAGTATCAGCATAGCATTCACAGATAAAGCACAGTATGAATAAAGTCATTATCCACTACAAATTTGATTAAATCAAGTAAAATCTCGCCATAGCTCCCATTACATTGTTCTCACAATTGCCCCACAATAATCAGCTCAAAGTAGTTGGAGTGACATCTACCTTGTGGATAAACTTCACCGTAAACATGCGCTCTGACAGATCTGAAAGTTGGAATAGACATTCATCTCCAGTTTTTAGGCCATAAACTTCAGTAAATGATGCCCAGTTTCCTGTCAAAACCTTAGAACCGAAATCTTCATGATAGATGACGATGACAGGCCTGGTTCTATTATCTGGTCCTTTAAGATAAATAGTAATCTTTCTCATCTTTTTGCAGCTTGGTAAAACTTCTGGCCAACTTTGTGGTAATTCCTACACAATAATTTGAGGCTTGAGGAGAATAAAAACATATATACCCTCAGAATCAAAAGACAATTTCAACCAAATACACGTAGTTAAGCACAATGTGGAGTGGACTAGTTCTCTAAGGAGAAAGCTTCCTGCCATAAATCATGGTGAAAAGAAAAAGAATGAACAGTGTAGTCAAATGATTGGCAGTGCCAAATATTCAAATATCAATGGAATGTAGACCCTGCTTCAAAGAAAATGATATATGACAATGTTCCAAGGAATAGCAAAACTTTTTCTCCTTGAGAAATAGACAGAATGTTCATTCTTCATAGAATAAAAAGTTTGTTGAAATCAGCCACTTGCTATGACCAAGAAAAAAGACAAGAAAATAATGTCAATTGCCAATCATGTTGACTAGGTTCTTTGAAAAAGATTGTCATTTCAACCACAAAGAATTCTCATTAATTTTTAGATTGAAGAGAATATAAACTTTACCATCAGAGTGATGCTTGCAATCAAAATTAGCATAATAATTTACTATGAACTCGGTGGTGATTTCCTGATATCCTCCTTTTGTATAAATAAATATGCATTGATATTAGTAAAATTGGCTTGCAATCATATTGTTTATTCCTTTCAAACATTTTGTTTACTGACAAAGTAATCAGCCTTTGTTGTCAATCAACATGAATTATCGAAAATATTGTAGAGTATTTAGGCCGAAAGTATATGATTATTCAATGCCAAGGACAGGTGAAAACAATACTAAAATGCATGTCACTCCAATGAACAGTATATGCTGCAGGGATATACACTGTTCAAGCAGTGTATATGTTGCACGGAAGAAATCAAACAAATAAATTCCTTAAAATCCAGCTAATAGCACAAGGAATGATATTTCAGCAAGATTTTCACCAGAAAAGATCGACCATCCACTCGCAGCAAACATGAGAAGCTGCCAGCATCAGGAAATAATGTGTCTCCTGAATCAGCAGGCTCGCTTTCTATAGCTTTGTTATTACCAATTTCAGCCTCAGGGCAACCTTGACCATCTTTCTCTATTATTTTTGGCTCTTTTCCTGCATTTGTTCATGCAGTATGCATCAAATAAAAAAGTAGTAGGAAGGACGGTAAAAGGGATTGAGCAGTGAATACATGCATCGGATGATGAGCAATTATGAGAAAAGTATATCAAATGAATTATAAACTAAATATGAAAATGTCATACCATTTAACTTTTTAGAAGGGCAACGCGTTTTTGCTGCCATTTGCTTCAGTTCTCGCTTATCTACTCTTGTTTTCTTACCTGCATGACGCAGAGCCCCTCAATTAACAGGTAGAAATCAAAATAAAATAACGGATAAAGGAAAATTCTAGTCTCACAAATAAGTCACAGAATAATAAAACTACATTTAAGACGGCAGAACAAGAATTCGCTTAATATAAAGACGCCAAATGACTGCCTAACAAAACATATCATTGTGTTGTTGAAAATATATACAGGAGCAAATCAAATTTAATCACAAATTTGCATGGAAAATGAGGAAAAGAAAGGGAACAGTACAAAATTTTCTTTTTTCTTCTTTCGTTTAACTAGATAAGTAGGATGGGAAGTGGGTGGGGGAGAGAGAGAGATCAGTTTTCTTTTAGCGCCACGAAAAATTCTCACTTCCTTTCCATTTTCCCTCTTTGTATTTTTCCTTTCCCTTCCAAAATCTCTAGACACAGAAAGGATATATTAAGAAACTATGACATATATGAAAGGAAGAAAATTACCCTTGACACCATTTTCAGCTGATTTCAGAGTGTCAGCATCAATGTTTGATGCAAAAGTTGTGGTCACTGGCAGTTGTCCAGCTCTATCAGACACTGGTACAGCAGTAACTGAGGGTGTTGAATTCTTTTTTTCCCTTAAATTTATGTCAGTTGCCGGGGATAGCTCATCATGAGAAGTTGCTGTAGAATTAGTTCTCGGTCTTTCCTTCCCCGTGCAAGTGCCATTGTAAAAGTTGATCTTCTGACAACCACTTGTTCCATATATTTGAACAACAAAGTGTTGACCCTGAATATAATGGAAGACTAAGAAGTCTCCCATTTTTAGACCATGTTCAGATGAAAAGGTCTGCCATCCTTGTCGAATTGCAAGCGAACCATTATGATTACTAATTCCCACCTTCCATCGTTGTCCAGTAGAGTCCTCCAGCTCAGTTTCTTGATCCTTCAAGTGAGATATCAATCGAGAAAATCTGAGGGGAATGTACTGAAAAGTTTGTACTTAAGAATATTAATGTCTATAAACTGATATGTGACTCAACATCTAGGGTAAAGAAATAATTTACGCACTACACCATTGGAAGTGTTTGAATTGTACACTGAGCATTTGGTTATCCAAAAAAATCCAGAATTTTTACACTAGTTCTGTCCTGTCATGTGCTCAATTTAAATTGCATAAAATAACAATTAGGGAAGTTAAAGCAACAAATGCATGCCAACTATTTCGGAAGAAAAGAAATGCATGAGTATTGAATTTGCTAAAAGCATAAAGGACTGTAAGAATATTTTTCACTCAGAAGCTACAAAGCTTATTTTTGAAGTATTTTTTCTTCCATTACTTAGGAAGGGAAAAGGGGATAGTGTGAATTGAACTCACACTTGTGAGGGAGGCTCCCAACTGTTACAACTAAACTATAAGCTATGGTGTCATAAAAAAATAACAACTTCCAGGGTGAAGGTGGCTAGCTCACTTGGTGAGCTCCCGGCCTTTTACAGTTTAGGTGGAGGATTCAAATTCCAATAGTAGCACATAATTCCCATCCTTTTCCCGGATGAAATAAAAACATTACAGCTTCAGAACATAAACACATGATCTAGCTTTTTCATGGTATTGCAAGTACAAAATCACGTGATCTAATTCAAACAAGATTTGAATTATATTAAACAAATCATTTTTACAGTTGATATTGAGAAATTTGAAGAGAGAACTTTTACAAGTAGCTAAGGAACGGAATCATATGATGAGTGTGATAGGTTAGTTTACATGCTTTACAAAGTACATGGCCAATGTGACATGACAAAAAACATCAGTTACATGTACTGACTGCATCTTCGTGATGCCACCAATGAAATTTGATTGAACCTTAAACCCCCCCCAAACCCCAAATTCGGCCCTCCAATCTGCTTCCACTTTGAACATCAGTTCGTAAAAATCTACAATTTCTCCCTTTACTTCCTCCTCCTCCACATGCATCACCCCATTTTAACAACTCTATGAAGTTCTTTTGTGTAATCTTGACTAATACCCATATAAATTTTTTGTATTAGAGTCCCCCTCATTTAACCATAGCGCATTCGATCTTTCTCCAACTCACCTCTTGGACCAAGGCTGAATTGGCTAATTCCCTTTCCAACCCCTTTTCTCTCTCCTTCTCTTCTGACTCCCTCCTCACTTCAGCCATATCTAATTCCCACTTCATTTATAATCTATTTCAGTTTCACCTCTAACCTCCCCAACACTTCTTTATTACACAACATTGTATTTTTTTAAGCAATTTCAACTTCTTGGCAAGACTTTAAGAAAGTCTCCCCTCCACTGCATAAATCCACCACCAACCAATCACTTTATCCCCAAAATCAATCACACTTAGCCACACGTTCTCAAATCTAAAAAAAGATCCCTCCATCTTCTTCTACATTTCGTTTGAATAGTGGTAATGTATTCTTCAACATTAAGGTTATGCTGGAGACCTCCAAAAACTATAGTAATCCTAACAAATATATTAACTGTTCAACATCCTCTACTCATTCTTCTTTACACCAAAAGTAAAAGGTTATAATACAATTCCACTAAATTTTATGAATGGAACTAAAGCTATCTTCAAAACATCTTTTGTTTCTATCTTTCCATATCCTCCAACATATACAACGTGGGACAATTCTTCACCATTTCTTCTAACTCTTGCTACCTCCTCTTCTGATCCAACAACTGAGAAGGTCAGTTGTGTGTTCTGGCATTATCCAGTTGGTTTCAGATAGACTAAAGGAATAATGCCTACATTTGTGAGGTCACTCTGCAGTGTAGGAACAAGTGGTTATTGGTTTAAACAGCTTCATTACCTAGGTGTATCTCAGCTTCTAACTCCTTCCAAAAAGACTTCTTTGACCCTTCCCTCATACATCCATAGAGATCCCCTAAATTCTCACCTCATTTTATTGCTAATGTATCTAAACCGCACCCTGACACAAACTCCCTCTTGTTAACCTCCAAATACTCAACTTTCTATCATCTAAAGGAACGAGTATTCCAACCACACTTTCCCCGGCCGAAATATAGTCATACTTCACCCACCTTTCAATACACACTTCTAATAATGCTATCTGTCAAAGTATCCAATTTTCTTTCTTGACTAGATATCACATTTGCCCCTTGTCCTCTAAAACCTACTTTGATAAGTTTACTGATAGAGATTCCAGCCAAGAAGGGTCATCTCTTGAAAGACAAATCTAGGTCCATTCATGATGTTAAATGGAGTTGCCTAGTCTCCCTATTTTTTTTGCGTAAAGAGAATTGTATAGAGGAAGTAGATGACTCTGTAGATTTCTTAGGAGCCTAGTAAATCTAGATTCTAACTTCTGTTTACCAATTTTTTGAGGTGGCCAGCATTCCTTAATGGTGAGGTATACAACAGTACATTTGTCAAAAAAAAGGAGGTCATCTCTCTAACATTCCTTCTTTTTTTTTTCACATTCTATAGGCAGTGTAATCTCTACAAAGTTTGAAACACGAAATGCTACAATTGACAGAACTCATTCGACAACTCAAATGAGATTATGAAGTTCTATTAATACAAAACCAACACTTAACCTAGGATTTGTCAAGGGTTTGTGGTCCTAAATGCAGGCAACCCAATTATCTAGGCTGAGCTTTTTAAGAGAATGATATGATAGACGAAGATGTAATATACATACTAAAATAGAATGGTTTAAATAGAGGAGTAATACACATACTAAAATAGGATGGTTCAAATAGAGGAGTAATCCACATACTAAAATAGGATGGTTGAAATAAAGGAGTGTTATAGGATCACAGTGCAATAGGAAGTTACAAAACAAATTGAAGGAAGTTAAATATAATGGTTGTAAGAGCAGTAATACTATATGTAAGATCAAATTATACCAGAACTTGGAGAAAACTGTCATTGATCATGACTTTGAAGAAAGAGCTAACAATTGGAGAGGGATCCCTTTCTCCATGTATCAACAAGCACGTGCGGGTGCACAATTCACATGCTTCATTGGGGTGGTTAACCATTTCTCTTGTACGTACAAAGTATGCTATATTCCCATAAATTTCTTCCCCCCTACATAAAACAAATACAAAATTTCATGTAAATATTGGTTAGAGATGGTCCACTAGAAGGGAGGAGGAGGCACATCAGGATTCCACTAATTTGTTTTGAGGCCACTACAGCAAATTGGAAAAGCTAAAAAAAAAAAAAGTAACTAAATGGAGAACGGAAAAGCTGCAGTAAAGTAACATAGGAGGAGGAGAATAGAAAAAATTCAAAGAAAGAGGAGAAGTGAAGAATAGAAAATAGAGGGAAAATGGAGAGGAAGAAATCGAAAAAAGAGGAGAAAAGAAAAGGAGGAAGAGATCGAAAAAAGAGGAGAAGATAAAAGGAATAGAAACTAGAAGAGAAAAGAGAGAGAGAAAAAAAGGTGGGGATCCACAATCTTACAGTAGCTATGGTTTCAATTCCCAAATTCGAAACAGAGGGCAAACCAGTGTTTTGGACGGCGAAAGGCGACAAGGGTCTGCCTCGCCACAAGGCGAGGCGAGCGGCAAGGCGCTCCTGTTTTTGAAATGCGATGCCAAAAGTTAAAATACTTAATTGCATATGTAAATAATCAAATTCTCAATAGCAATAACATATTAGCAAATAATTCAATTCAAAAATTGAAAATAGATAGGACATACTAAAAGTTTAGAACTTAAATGAGAAAAAATACAGAGGTAGAAGTGACTCTGAAGAAGGAAAAACAAACCGAGGAAGAAGAAATCTATATTGGTTGGACTTTGGAGTAGCCGGAAAAGTCTAGCTGGTCGCCGGAGGAGTCTAGTCGAAAACCCTAAAATTATCTTTTTACTTTTAAAACCCTAAAGCAGTCGCTTTTTTTTAAAAAATAATACAAAAGGCGACGCCTTTCTTGCTCTCGCCTTTTGTCACCACAGCATCGCCTTTTGAAGATCGCCTCGCCACAAAGCTAAAAGGCGATGAAGGGTCGCCTTGCCTCACCTCTCGCCATTGGCGATCGTCTTTCACAACACTAGAAACATTTAAGATTGAAAGGAAGCAGAGAGTACAAATCATACCTGAAACCGACACCAATCAACACTCTTTGAGAAGGAGTGGGGAAGTAGTCCACAAAGATGCCAGTAAAGTTGAAATGGAGAGGATAAATGAGGATGAGAACAGATACGAGACATTAAATGAGCTTTAAGGAAGTTCACGGAACATACCTAGGTCAAGGATCGAGCTTTGGGATTCACAATTGACGGAACTTCACAAGACCTCTCAGTTTCCTTATCGAGCTTCTTCAAGTCGACCACATTGAGAATTTGCACTAGTGAAAAAGGACAACAAAAGCTCATCTCGAAGCTTCCTCCTGGGCCAGCCATTTATCTTTAGTCTCTTTTTCATTTACTCGAAAATTAAATGACCCATAGGCCACTTTCATATATATTGAAAATAATCAAAATGTCTACAAAAGCAAATTAACAAAAAGGCCCAACGGGCAAACTATGAAAGTGCACACATGCACAAAAATATAATGAGAGTAGGTCGTCGGGATGTTTTTGCCATGTTCATTATAATATTCTAAGTAGATAGCACAATAGGTGTGATAACACACTAATTAAATGTTCTATAAAAAGAAATAAGGCAAGCCTAGAACTATGAAAAAGAAAGAATGTTTCTCCAAAATACAAGCTATATTGGTTGTGACAAGTAACTTTGAAAAATACATGAACAAATTAAGCAAAAATTATTACAAAAACCAATGCTTTCTTTAGGAAGTTTTAAACTCAAAAACAAAAAAGAAAGAAAAAACAAGTGTAAGATCATATTATACTCCAAGTTCTAGTATAATATGATCTTACACTTGTTTTTTCTTTCTTTTTTGTTTTTGAGTTTAAAACTTCCTAAAGAAAGCATTGGTTTTTGTAATAATTTTTGCTTAATTTGTTCATGTATTTTTCAAAGTTACTTGTCACAACCAATATAGCTTGTACTTTGGAGAAACATTCATCTTTTCATAGTTCTAGGCTTGCTTATTTTTTATAGCACATTTAATTAACGCTATCACATCTATGGTGCTATCTACTTAGAATACTATGTTGGACATGGCAAGCACATCCTGACGACCTTCTCTCATTATATTTAGTGTGTGCGTGCTTGCATAGTTTGCCCGTTGGGCCTTTTTGTTAATTTGATTTTGTAGACATTTTGGTTATTTTCAATATATATAAAAGTGGCCTATGGGTCATATTTAATTTTCGAGCAAATGAAAAAGAGACTAAGCTAAAGATAATGGTTGGCCCAATCTGGCCCAAGAGGAAGCTTCGAGATGAGCTTTTGTTGTCCTCTTTCACTAGTGCAAATTCTCAATGTGGTAGGCTTGAAGAAGCTCGATAAGGAAACTGAGAGGTCTCCTGAAGATCTGTCAATTATGGTCTCCAACTGTGAATCCTGAAGCTCAATCATTGACCTAGGTATGTTTCTTGAACTTCCTTTAACCTCATCTAATGTCTTGTATCTGTTCTTATCCTCATTTGTCCTTTCCATTTCAGCTTTACTGGCATCTTTGTGGACTACTTCCCCACTCCTTCTCAAAGATTGTTGATTGGCATTGGTTCTAGGTATGATTTGTACTCTCTGTTTCTTTTCGATCTTCATGAGAAATGTTTGCTCTTTATTTCGGTTTTAGGTATTGAAACCATAGCTGCTTTGAGATTGTGGATCCCACCTCCTGTAAGCTTTGGTTTGAATATATGCCTCCGTTGTAATTGTCTTCTTACTTTGCAATTGCTTTCCTCTTGTTTTGATTTTTGAAAGACTTGTGGACTAAAATCTAATTGTCTGATGTGTAATAAAAGTTGTAGTTGCTTCCACCTTTCTTTGGAAATCGTCCTTCCAATGTTGTAAAAGGCGAGCGTCTTTTGGCCTTTGGCCTGAGGCGAGGTCTTGTCGCCTATTCCTGGCAAGGCAAGACGAGATTAAAAAGGCGATAAATGGTGAGTGTCGACACGACGAGGCAAGGCGGCAAAGGAATCGCCTTTTGTTTTTTTTTTTTTTGAAAAAAAAGCCTAATTTGATAATTAAAAGACAATATTAAGGTTTATTTAATGTTTTAGCAAACCTGCGACTCTCTTCTCCTACGCGAGTCTTCCTCTCTCTTCTTCTTTATTCTTCAATATATGCTATTGCTATTAAGATTTATGATATTTATATATGCAATTAAATATTTTAAGTTTTTGATATTAATTGGAGCTTAATTCAAAAAGGCGAGCACCTCGCCATGAAAAGAATGTAATGTGAGTTGATTATTGTTCTCACAACTGCCTCACAATAATCAACTCAAAGTAGTTTGAGTCACATCTACCTTGTGGGCTCCATGTATAGTTAACATATGTTTTAACCGATTTGAGAGTTGGAATAGACATTCATCTCCAGGTTTAAGGCCATAAACTTTAGTAAATAATGTCAGTTTCCTAATTCTCATACTAGATGACAGGCCTAGGTGTATTATCTGGTCATTTGAGATAACTAATAATCTTTATCTTTCCATATGCTTTCTGCTCGCTAAACTTGTGGCCATCTATGTGGTAGTTCCTACCTAGTAACTTAATGAAGTCTAAATTCAAAGATCTCGAGTAGAAAAAAACATAATACACCCAGGAATCAAAAGAAAATTTCAGCCAAACACATGTAGCTAAGAATAATGTGGATTGGGCTACATATTCTCTAAGGAGAAAACTTTATGCCTTAAATCATGGCCAAAAAAAAAGAATGAACAGTGTCAAATATTCAAATAGCAATACAATGTAGACCCTAATTCAAAGAAAATGAGATATGAAATGTCAAACTTGAGCCTACACCCCGAACGTGGCCAGCACTCAGAATCATCGCTGGTCCCAAGCGAATACTTGATCTGACTTACTACTATGCGGAAGACTTAACGACTTATGCAAAAGCTTTATAATAGATAAGCATCACAATAATTAAATAAAAACAAAATCATCTCAACAACTTTATCTGAAAGTCTAAATAATAATGATGTGTGTGTTTGAATACATCAGAATACAATTACTTGACTGACAACTCATCTATGAAACCTCTAATAAACTAAAGATAGGTGTCAGGACAAGATTCCCGGTTACATGAATACTCCACTAGCCATGACTACTAAGGATTGAATAACTAGATAAACTATAGCCCTTTAGAAGTAAAGAGGTCTCATCAAATACTGATGGAGAAAAATCCTAGTGAAGCGTTTGTTGCCGATCCTAAAATTCTAAAATTGTATAAATTAAAGATGCAGCGTCAAATGGTGTTAGAACATGAAATGTACAATATGTAAAATAGTTGAATGAAACAACTAGCTAAACTGAATATACTAGATTGAAAGACTAAATGTAAAGGTAGACTATAAAATAGTCAACTGAAAAGGAAAGCATGCATGTGTACATTACAACCAAGCTTTACAATTGATTATGTATGTAATAGTAACAAATACTGAAAATATATAATTCACTTTTCTTGGGTAGTTTCTCTCACCGACAACCATCACATGAGCCTCATAATGATACAACACCTTGCCCACGTTGCCAGAGCCATCTTATACCCTGCCATGGTAAAGGACGAACTTAATCAGGAGCTTTTTGAGGAGTCGCTGAACCAACAACACAATCCTATCTTATCCTTATGACTAATTCACATCTAATACACTTTTAACAATTAGGAATTGATCTTAACACATACATACAAATTACAAATCATTGGGTTCGGGCCTATACACATACGGAGAATAATGTTACATGACATCTCCACTTTGAATTCTAGTTCTACGAAACATCAAAACTTTTTCTCCTTGACAAAAAGACGGAATGTTCACTCTTCATGGCATAAAAAGTTTGTTGAAAGTTGTCATTTGCTATGACCAAGAAAAAGAACAAGAAAACAATGTCCACTATCAATCATGTTGACTAGGTTCCTTGAAAAGATGGTCATTCCAATCACAAAGGATTCTCATCAGATGTTCCAACTTTTTTACATAAGGCAGACATTCAAGATAGTAAACCTGCACAAAGAACTAGAAGTTTTGTCTTATTGGCAAAAGTTAGAACATAGGTATGTTGCCCATCAGACATAAGTTCTAACTTTTGCCCATTAGGTGCAAGTTATAGAGTACCTAATAAGTTAAATTTAGTGAATAATGTAAAAGGGTGCCCGTGAGGCACAAGTTATTTTTTTAAAGCCCCTGAGCTACGCTTTCCTCTAATGCAAAAGTTATAGAGTACCCCTATAAATTAGACTTTGTAAAGCCGGCAAGAGTCATAAAATTTCCCATAAGTAAGACTTAGTGATATAGTGTAAATTGTTGCTCGCGAGGTGTAAGTTGTTATTTTAATCTTCAAGCAAATTTTTTCAAGTTAATGTCATAGATTAGATCTCATATACGAGTTATTACATACTATAAAAAATATTTTTTCACTTAATTTGAAATTTTTTGAAATTGAATTTAAAGATGGATTTGTGTTTGGTTATAGTTTTTGCAAATAATATTTGGTTGCTTGAATGTGATTATCCTTAACAAAAACATGAAATATGATTTAAATATGAAATATAATTTAAATAGGATATTTTGATAAAAAATAGAAAAATTGAAGAAAAAAAAATGTAGTGAAATTGAAAAGGTGAAAACAAGCTTTTGGGTATCCTCCAAATTCTAAATACAGTATTCATGGCCAAACACAAATTTTTAAATAGAGTGAAAAAAAAGAACTCTAGGAAAAAAGTGAATAATTCTCATGGTCAAAGTAAAACAAATACTCCCTCTCCCCGTTTATGTAGCACCACAAATTCGTCTTTTCAATATTTTCAATGTTAATTTTCTTTTCATTCTTCTATCATTATTTAAATTTGTCTTAATCATTAAACCCATTTTTATCAAAATTGTAAGCCTAAAAACTTATGGGACTTCACATTTCTCTCTCCCAACCCCTCCCCCCCCCCCCCCCCCACCCCTTAAATGTCATTCTGTCTCATATGTATCTAAAAGAGAACCTTAGGCCTCCATATTCACTTTCCATTCAAGGAGCCAAAATTTGGCTTAACTCCCAAAATCATTTTTAAAAATTGGCTAAAATTTCCCGAGTAACTAGAGCTATCCAAAAATTTCAACCTACGCAATCCCAATAATCACAAGCTCATACAGTTATCCAACCATCATATACTATCCAGGACACTCATGACCACACATATTTCACATAAAACATTTTAAAAATTTGCACATCTGAACATATATGAATAAATGGAATCTTTTCAAAAAAGTAGAATATTTACATACCTCAGAGACGCAACAAAATACTGCAGAAAATATTCACCCGCGCACATCTCCACAAAATACTGCAGAAAACATTCACCCACGCACATCTCCCAAGTTAACTTCCTAGAGTCCCATTCTAGGCCTTTAGGCAACCTTTTTCTCATGATATTTGATCATAGGAAACTTTTTTCTCTTTTCTTTCACTTGACTATATTTCAGATCGGGGGAAAAGTTTTATGTCATTACCATACATAAGTCCCATTTAGAGTTTTGGATTTGATTGGGGGAAAGCAGTAGACTTCCTATTAGAAGACTGACCCTAAGCAAGGGAGCTCTTCTATGGACTTGCGAGAGGCTACAAGAACTATTTCAGCCGCATAAACCAACATTTACAAAATCCTAATCTCATTAATCAAGCGTTAAGTATCATTCGATCGAAACTTTAAAACATACAACAGCCTGGGGGGAATGCTACCTGGAGTTTCGACCTCAAACTTGTTCTTCTTCTTGAAGGAATCAACTGGGCAACTTCCACTGTTTTTCCAAGCTGAAAAATCTCCAGCAAGAAGAATTGTATCTGATATTGGCATTGGTGACAATGCAACAACTACTTTAACATCTGGTCCATACTTCCTAGCCCCTAGGTCTTGCCCTCTTCTTCTTCGTCGTCTCTCCTGTCACTCAATGGTGTTTTTGCCAGAGTCGATCCACTAAACTCAATATTATTTCTTTCACTTCTTGGGCTACTCTATAGCTTCAGGAGCTTCATCTCCTTTAGCTGTAACCCCAGAACTATTAACTCCTTTCTCCTCCATTCATATATACAATAATAAAATAACCAATACCCTGAAAACTCCAAATAACTTAAGCCCCCGAACCAGTAAAAAGATTTTCTTTTCAAGAATTCAAAACCCCTTAAACCCTGAAGACAACTCCAAATAACTAAAGCCCTTAAAACAGTAAAAATATTTTATTTTTCAAGAACTCAAAACCCCTTAAACCCTGAAGACAACTCCAAATAACTAAAGCCCTCAAAACAGCAAAAAGATTTTATTTTTCAAAGAACTCAAAACAAGACAACTCCAAATAACTAAAGCCCTCAAAACAGCAAAAAGATTTTATTTTCAAGAACTCAAAGCTCCTTAAACCCTGAAGACAACTCCAAATAACTTAAGCCTCCAAAACATCAGAAAAAATATTTTTTTTCAAGAACTCAAAACCCCAGAATTACAAGATAATCAAAATAAAATCCTTTTTCCGAATGTTTATATATACAACAAGCAAAATACCAAGAAAAGTACAAAGCAAATAAGCAAATGCTAGAATTAGTAGTATCTACAGAAAGATCATCTGACCATGAGCAGTGTAAATCTAATGACTAACTGTAGAAGAAAGTACAAAGCTTAAAAGAAGAAACTAAATTTATGAAAATGGAAAGAAAATATGTACTGGTTATTAGGGTTTTTCCGGGAAAAAGGTGAAGGAAGAAAATAAATGTTGGAATTTTGGGGGAAATAATCTATAAATTAATTAAAATATGGAAAAAATTAACTATTATAGTTAATACTAGTAAAATTACCCGCGCGAATTTAATATCACAAAATTTATAAAATAATGCTTAAAACTTATCGGTCATTAAAACTAAACACACTATATTATCTTACATAGTAACAAACATTAATAATGTAAAGGAAAATGAAAAATATTACATATTATCATTTATCCTTAATAACATAAGCATAAATTAATGACTGTAAAAATACATATTAGGATCTGTAACATAAGCAATGGTGTCAGTGAGTCATTCAACAAGAGTAAAGTACACAAATATATAATTGTGAAGAAGAAGAGACTTAGAATTTTTGTTGTTTTAAAATTAGAGGAAATCCCTCTATTTATAGACAATAAAAGGTAGTGTGAACAAATGTTTTTTGTGCCTTATCGGAAATGTTACAACTATTTGAAAAAGTTGCAACCCTTCGAAAAGATCACAACTTTTCATAAAAGACGCAACTCTTCATTAAAGTCGCAACTCTTCAGTAAAGTCGCAACTTTTCATAAAGGTCACAACTATTCATAAATGTCACGATTTTTTCATGAAAGGGGAAGGCTAGTTTTGAAAATAAATAAATTAAAAGGGAATTCTAGTTTGTGGTGACGCCACGTAGGCAGGCCTAATGTTCTCTTTTATATATATATATATATATATATATATAAATGACTCAAGAGACCCCTATACTTGACTTCGTTTGTCAGTTGGACCCTCCTACTCATCATTTTCCCAACCAAACCCTTAAACTCATCAAAACACAATATTTTAAACCCCTCTGACCATTGACCGAACTTATGTGACATTAATATTGGTGAGTTGGAAATATACGTGATTACACACACTTGAAAGAGAGTTAAAACAATATTTTACTTTTAAAAAAATCAATTTAACAAAATTAAAAAATAAGATTTATCTTCTTTTAACCCTCCTTCACCCACACCCTTTCTTCTCCTCCACTACCCCTCTCTCCTCTGCCTCTCACCAGTGGTGGATGTACAGTGCTCCCAAGATAAAAAAATTACACTATATATATGAGATCAATTTTTTTCTATACATACATATATATATATATATATATATTTAAAATTGAACCACCTGAATATATATTAAAGGAGTAGTCTAACGGTTGAGGGGGTTCAAGATTTCGCTTAAGTGAGCTTAAGTGATAATATTAGCGTGTTTAATTCTTTTTGAACCCCCTTAATAGAATTCCTGGCTCTGCCACTGCCCCTCACCACTGCCTCAACTTTGTTCTTTCTCCAACCCCGCATTCACTCTTCTTCGCCTCTTCTTCTTTTTTCTTATACAAATTAGTAGCCTCAACTTCTTCTAAAATTTTCGTTTTTTAGGTTTGAAAAATATTAGTATCATTCTTTTATTAGATGGTTTCAACGAGGAGATGCGGATAATGTGAAGGATGATTGTGACTATTGAAAATTTTAAAACTCCATTGATAAGCTTAAAAAATAATAAATGGGTCTTGTGAATTTGTAAAATTAATTAAAAATTTTGATTGGGGATCATTGAGTTTGTGTTGGTGAACTTGTAGTTGAATTTACAAGTTAAATCAAGAAGAATTTGATCTAATGGGTATGAATTTAGTGCTCAAATTGAGACCAAATATGAAGAAGATGACTATTTGAAAAGTTTAAGAAATAAAAAAATTGATCTATTTGATTTTTATTTTTTTAGCACTTAATTTCATATGTGGCACTAAAAAATGATGTGGAATTCCACATGTAATTACGTCCATTACACGCACACTGACCGGAGGAGACAAGGGCTTAAAATGTTGTATTCTGATGGGTTTAAGGATCTAATTGGTAAAGTGATCAGTATAAGGGTTCAACTGACAAACGGAATCAAGTATAAGAGTCTTTCAGGTCATTCCGCCAAAATTAATACGTAGTAAATGACGCTTTTAAAAATGGCAAAGTTAAGTGAATTGGATCAAAAAACAAAAGAAATTTCCCTTCACTTTTAGATTGTTGTTTTAATTATTTCAAGCTCTAAAGTTTACGTTGGAGGCATACATTCACATTTCTTACCTTATCTATCTTTTTAGGTGAATTGAAGTTGACCATTCAAACAACATTTAAGAAAAATGGCACCCTTTATTTTGATGATAAAATTGTATTATGGAGCTTTTATCCTTCCATTTGGGTCAAAAGTAGAACAAGATGCAAGGTGTAATTCGAAAAATGTTAAAATGTCATAGTTAAGAATCGAACTCAAATTTAATGAGACAATGTTGCAAGATGTACGTAAACAGTAAGTATGACTTATGGAGTCATTTTAGTATCGTTAACTTTGGCAATACCAGTAACTCAAAGAAAGTATTCCTAAGTTACCCAATTTCAATGGAGAAAATCTTGTTGAGAGCGCCACTCCAAAATGGATCGTGCGTGATCCGAATTTAATCATGCTTCAATGCAGGCTCCGAACATGAGAAACCAAAAAAAAAATGTTACCCGGACCTGGGACTTTAAAATGATATGCAGCACATACCTTTTTGGATATTTTGGTGAATGAGGAAGCAAAAGAGCTTATGTTTAGTGGCCTTTAGAAGAATGTGAGCACTGTAAGTTTCGAAGTTGAAGAAGATATTCTGGGATCAGGGAGCTAAAGGTTGTCTCAATAAGCACATAGCAACAAAATCTAATGGAGATTCTCAATTTGTAAAGAGAAACTTCCACATCTTATAAGAGGCAAATATTAATATAAGAATCAAGTCCGCGATCAATATTCGTAGACTATGTACACTTACAAGACAGCAACTCATTCCAACTGCTATGCTTCTAAAAAAAAAAGAAAAGGGTGCATGTCAAATCTGAACTTTGAGACCTTTATTTGCTTCAATGTATGATGCTGCTAAATGGAAGTATCAACATAGCATTCACAGATAAAGCACAGGATGAATAAATCCAATATCTGACTACGGATTTGCTTAAATCAAGTGACTATATAAGAACCATCAAGTAAAATCTCAACATAGGTCCCGTTACATTATTCTCACAACTGTCTGACAATAATCAACTCAAAGTAGTTTGAGTGACATCTACCTTGTGGGCTACGTGTACAGTAAACATACGTTTTGACTGATTTGAAAGTTGGAATAGACATTCATCTCCAGGTTTCAGGCCATAAACTGCAGCAAATAATGCCCAGTTTCCTGCCAAAATCTTAGAACCGAAATTCTCATGATAGATGACAGGCCAGCGTCTATTATCCGGTCCTTTGAGATAAATAATAATCTTTCCTATCTTCCTTCTGCCCACTATAACTTGTGGCCAGCTTTGTGGTAATTCCTACACAGTAATTTAAGGAGGTTTAAATTCAAAGATATCATGGAGACGAAAAGCATATACACCCAGGAATCAAGAACAATTTCAGCCAAATACATGTAGTTAAGCACAACGTGGAGTGGGCTATGTTCTCTAATGAGAAAGCTTTAGGCCTTAAATCATGGCAAAAAAGAAAAGATAAAAAGAATGAACAGTGTAATCAGGTGATTAAACGTGCCAAATATTTGAACAGCAATGGAATACAGGCCCTGCTTCACAGAAAATGAGATATCTTTTTCTCCTAAATATTATAGAGTATTTAGGCCGAAGTATGCTTACAAGCTTCTATATAACATCTTTCTTTGATTATTCAATGCCAAGGATAGGTGAAAGCAGTACTAAAATGCATGTCACTCCAATGAACACTCAAGATATACACATTCAAGCACTGTATATGCTGCAGGGAAGAAATCAAACAAATGAAATTCCTCAAAATCCAGCTAAAAGCAGAGGGAATAATATTTCAGCAAGATCTTCACCAGAAAATTTTGACCATCCACCTGCAGTGAACATGAGAAGTTGCCAGCATCAGGAAATGATGTGTCTCCTGAATCTGCAGGCTCGCTTTTTATAGCTATGTTATTACCAATGACAGCCTCAGGATAACCTTGACCATCTTTCTCTGTTATTTTTGGCTCTTTTCCTGCACTTGCTCATATGCAGTATACATCAAATAAGAAAGCAGTGGGAAAGATGGTCAAAGGGACTCAACAGTGAATACATGCATGGGATGACGAGCAGTTATGAGAAAGGGATATCAATGAATTATAAACTAAATATGAAAATGTTATACCATTCAACTTTTTAGAAGGGCAACGAGTTTTTGCTTCCATCTCCTTCAGTTCTAGCTTATCTACTCTTGTTTCCTTCGCTGCAGGACGCAAAGCCCCTCAATTAACAGGCAGAAATCCAAAAAAATAAAAAAAGATAAAGCAAAAATCGAGTCTCATAAATAACTTGACAGAACAATAAAACTAAATTTAATTCAGCAGAACAAAAAATATGCTTTAATATGAGAGACTGGAAGGAGATGCTTCATTGGATTTCTCTGTGGTAACTTGATTGTTGCTGGTACAGTGACTTTCTTTTTTATATAAACGCATCAAATGACTGCCTAATAAATCATCCATTGTGTGGTTGAGAATATATATTGGAGCAAATCAAAGTAAATCACGTATAATGGGGAAGAGGAAGGGAAATTAAGGGAAAAGTACAAAATTTTATTTTTTCTTTCATTTAACTAGAGAAGTCGGGAGAAACAGACAGATCATTTTTCTATTTGCCCCACTAAAAGTTCTCTCCCACTTCCTTTCTATTTTCCCTCTTTGTATTTTTCCCTTCCCTTCCAGTCTTTCCAGACACAGTAAAGATATTAAGAAAATATGGCATATATGAAAGGGGGAAAATTACCATTGCTACCATTTTCAGCTGATCTCAGAGATGTGCTAGAGATAAGACCCACATGATGGTGATTTTCATCTGTTTGGCCCAAAAGTGAAATATTGTTCACTGGTCCAGAAATTTTTTCAGTCTGAGTGATTTTTACGTCAAGGAAGGGTGCTTTCAAGGTTAAGAGCTCCATCTCCAAAGGAACCACATCTACTGAACTTGATTCCCTTTGTGATATTATATCGGTGTGATTATGAGGTCTATTTTCACCTTGTAGAACATCACTGGTTCCTTCTTCTTGGGGAACTACTTGTCGCTCTCCAGTTTCGGCATCAATGTTTGATGCAAAAGTTGTGGTCACTGGCTGGTGTCCAGCCCTTTCAGACTCTGGTACAGCAGTAACTGAGGGTGTTGAATTCCTTTTTTTCCTTAAATTTACGTCAGTTTCCGGAGACAGCTCATCATGGGAAGTTTCTGTAGAATTAGTTCTCGGTCTTTTCTTCCCCGTATGAGTGCCACTGTAAGAGTTGATCTTCTGACAACCACTTGTTCCATATATTTGAACAACAAAGTGCTGACCCTGAATATAGTGGAAAACCAAAAAGTCTCCCATTTTTAGACCATGCTCTGATGAAAAGGTACGCCATCCTTGTCGAATTGCAAGCGAACCATGATGATTACATATTCCCACCCTCCATTGCTGTCCACTTGAGTCCTCCAGATAAGTTTCTTGATCAGTCAAGTGAGACACCAATCGAGCAAATCTGGGGGGAAAGTACTGAAAAGTTTGTACTTAGAATATGAATGGCTATAAAGTATAAACTAATATGTAACTGACACACCTGGGCTAATGAAATAAGTTACCCACCACACCATTGGAAGAGTTTGAATTGTACATTGAAAATTCACTTATCGTAAAAATTTCAAAAAAAATTACACCAATTTTGTCCTTTCATGTGGTCAATTTAAATTGCATAAAATAACATTTAGGAAAGTTAAAGCAACAAATGCACGCCAACTATTTCTAAAGAAAAGATAGAATGTGAACCCTGCTAAAAGCATAATGGAGAGAAACCAAACTGAAACTACAACAAAGCTTATTAGAAATTGCAGCTACCGCCTACCTTATAAAGGACTCTAAGAATATTTTTCGCTCAGAAACTTCATAGCTTTTTCTTAGAGTAAATTATTTTTCCATTACTTAGGAGGGTTGGGAAGGGGAAAGAGGATAGTGAGAATCGAACTCACACTTGTATGAGAGTTCCCCTCTTTTAATCATAATGCCCTCGATCTTTCTCCAACTAACCTCTTGGGCTATGGCCAAATCAGCTAGCTCCCTTTTCAACCCCTCTTTCCTCTCCTTCTCCCTCTAACACCCTTCTCACTTCTGCCATTGCTTTTTCCCTACTTTATTTATAATCTCTCTCATTCTCACCTCTACCCTCCCAAACACCTCTTTATTCCACAACATTATATTTTTTAAGCAATTTCAACTTTTGGCAAGCCTATAAAAAAACCTCCCATCCACCGTAACTCCACCACCAACCAGTCACTCTATCCCCGAAATATATCACACTTAGCCACATGTTCTCAAATCTAAAAGCAGATCTTGTCTATCTTCTTCTACTTCCATACAACCTGATAGGTGAATGGTCTGATAACCTTCGCAGAAGATGAATCTGGATCACGTTGGGAGCCAACTCCTCCAAAGAAGTAGACACTAGGAATCTGTCTACTCTTGATCTAGATATTGGGTCCTCCGACCTAAACCAAGTGAAAGAGGCACGTGTTAAAGGAAAATAATAGGAAAAAGGTTATCAATAACACCAAAACCTCTTCTGTGGGAATCTTATGGTATTAAAAATCCACCTAACACCCAAGGCATATACGACCTCCCCATCTCAACTCTTAACTCCTCCCAAAAAGACTTCTTGGACCCCTCCTTATAGGTCCATAGATGCCCCCCGAATCCTCACTCAATTACATTGCTAATGAATCTAAACTGCATCCCTAACACAAACCCCCTATTGTTAACCTCCACATACTCCACCTTCTATCATCCCAAGGAATGAGTATTCCTCCCAAAATTCCCCGGCTGAAATACAGTCATACTTCATACTTCATACTTCACTCAATCTCCCCCCCCCCCCCCTCCTCTCCCTTTCCTAATAATGCTATTGTAAAGGTCTCCAAAAAAAATTCTTGAAAACATATCGCATCTACCCCTCATCCTCTCAACCTAATTTAATGATGGCCCTTTTGTTGGGGTCATTCATTCCCTCACATTCCAACTAATAATTTTACAATCCATCAACACATTATTCCCCCTCCCCTTTCTTCATGTTCACCACCCATCTCCTTGTTTCATCTTCGGTATACCACAATCATACCTCCACTATTATGTGCCTCAATTGGTAACCTCTTTTCTCCACCAATCCAATTTCACTGAAACTTCATCCCCTCTCGCCTCATAATCTATACAACTCAACAGATCAACTACTTTCTGGTAACACAGCAACCCCTTCGGCACTAGAAGCAAAAGAACCAAACCTGAAACAGGACTGTCCAACGTCCCTTGGTCAAAGGAAACCCCCCCCCCCCTACCCCGACCACCAGAAGAAGAAGAAAAGTTCCAGGTATTATAGAAACGACCAGCAGCTTCGTGGGGGGACTCTTTCCTTCGAAAGTAGTCCCCCAATCACATATCTGGCTAATTATTAAAATATTCATCAGACTAAAAAAAAGACATCAATTATGTAGCATTACAGGACCAAATAACTGACGTATCTGATTTCAAGGTTCTATTAGTTTTTTCTATTATTCTCTAAGCACGAAATATTTCAATTTGGAATTTTAACATCATTGAAGACTGACTTGCATCTTTTGTTGATCAGTTTTAGGAGTATATTTAATGAACTTAAAAGTACTATCTTTTGATCAGTTCTTGAGAAGTTATTCCCCTGATTCACACTTGACAGAGAAACACAATTGAGAAAAACTAATCCAGTATTCCAGTGTTAAACAAGAAGGTTCAGAATTCTTCGATTGTTGGCAATTTGGACTGGCTGTTTGGTCTCTTTTTTAAAAATTTCAACAATGCAGATCGGGATCATTTGAAAGTGTAAGGAATATAATTTTTTATAACGAGCTCAAGTGGCTGTAAAGACATTTGAAATGTTATATATGCAGCAGACTCAAGCCGGTGATTGAAGGATGATGAGACAGATTTATCCCATTCCAGAATTGAAAGGGCCCTCCCCCTTAATCCCTTATGACTAGCTTGAAAGCTTCGTCTTATTTCTCTGTCGATCGATCTACATAAGGTTGTAATGCTTCAGAAGATTTAAATGTAACATTAGCAGGTAGGCACGGTACTCAAGTATTGGAAGAATTTACATGGATCACAAGTTGAAGTTGGTCTGGTCTAGTCATAGTTTGAACATCTTTCTGTTTAAGCATCACTAGGTGAGGGGGGAAAGACTGAATTTATTGATAGAGATTTCAGCCAAGAAGGGTCATCTCTCTAATGTTCCTATTCCTTTCATTTTTATCCTATTCTATAGGCAGTGTAATCTCTACGAAGTTTGAAACACGAAAATGTTAAGATTGACAGAACTCATTCGACAATTCAAATGAGATTATAAAGTTCTCTTTATCCGAAACCAACGCTTAACTTAGGCTTTGTCCATGGATTGTGGTCCAAAATACAGGCAATCCAAATATCTAGGCTGAGTTTTTAAGAGAATGATATGATAGACGAAGATGTAATACACATACTAAAACAGAGTGTTGTACAACTGCAGATGCTAAAATGGGTGTGGTGTTACGCAAGAATGGATAAGGTTAGAGATAACCACATCAGCCAAACTATACAAGCCGCGCACATAAAAGATTTAACAAGAGAAGGTCATCTGAGATGTTTTGGCCATGTCCGACATGGTATTCTAAGTAGATAGCTCCATAGGTACGATGGTGTACTAATTAAATGTGCTAAAAAGAAATGAGGCAAGCGTAGAACTATAAAAAGAAAGAAAAAATTTCCAAATTAACCTCAAAAAGACAAGCTTAATGGATGTAAAAAGTAAATTTGAAAAATGCAAAGACAAACTAAGCAAATATTGTTATTAAAACCAATGCTTTCTTTAGGGAACTTTAAACTCAAAAACAAAACAAAAAAAAAAAAGAAAAAACAAGTGTAAGATTGTACTATACCAGAATTTTGGAGAAGCGTTTGTCGATCATGACTTTGAAGAAAGAGCTAACAATTGGTGAGGGATCCCTTTGTCCATGTATCAACATGCACGTGCGGGTGCACATTTCACATGCTTCATTGTGGTGAACCATCTCTCTTCTCCTGACAAAGTAGTTCTCTTTCCACAAATTTCTCCCCCCTACATAGAGCAATTACAACATTCATATAAATATTGGTTAGAGATAGCACATTGGGATGCCACAAATTTGTTCAGAGGCCACTAAATTGAAAAATGGCATGCTAACATTGCAAATGTAATTTAATATTTTTATACTGTAAGGAGTATGGACATGGTTTTCGACATGGACATGTGCTTCTCGATTTACAGAAACAAGAAAATTCTATGATACACAAGGTAAAATTCAATACCTAGTCAAAGATTTCATCTTTTTCACTAGTTCGGAACTCTATTTACTAGCCCTAGCTTCTTATAGCAACTCAAAGTAATCATCTCTACAGTAGAATAGGCAATTTAGTAAAGAGAATAGAAGTGAAACTAAAGAGGGAAAAAAATATTCATACCTGCGTTAATGGCGAGAACCGTGAAGCTGCGCTTAAGTTAGCAGAAGCTGCCGTGAATAAGCCTCGGTTTTGTATTTTGAAGTTTTGGAAAAGGTTAAAAATTTACCCTCGCACGGTTAGAAATGAAATCTTCCATCCTGAGAGCTCAAATCTATTTCTTTAAACTTCTGCTATTAGAATTGAATAATTTTCTTTACGGAATATTGTGCATTCGGTGGGTTTTATTTTTTTATTTTTATTTCATTTTATTTTTACATATTCTGCTATGTTTTTTTTTACCGTTATTAATTTATGTTTATGATATTCATTGTTGTTTTTCAGTACATGTTTTAAATTCTGTTATTTATGTTTTTGCAAAGTTATTGGCTCTGGTTATATTGAACATATACACATATAGTAGGTATATTTATTGTGCAAAAAATAATTATTATTCTCAGTTTCAAGAATTCATGATATTTATATAAAATTCTATAACTTAAAAGTATTATATATAAGCTTACATATTATCTATTTTTACATAGATATGAAGTTTCTCACTTATTAATTGGATAAATTCATTATGCAAGTTGAAAAGTTATAATTGCTTTCATGTTCAAGTGTAATTTCTTTTTGAATTTGTAAACAAATTTTTGAATTTTTTCCTGAGACATATATCACAATTGTATAATTTATGCAACTTAAATGTGTTCTTTTTCTTACGAAATGCATTTGTATATATATATATTCTTATTTTCTTCTTAATTTTCCTTTTATTATTGATTAAAGAACCAATGATTTATTATTTCATGAACAATTCATTCGTTAGAGTTCTTGAGTTATGTGATAATGACAAATAATCAAATTCATGCTGGAATATTGCTAATATTTTTTAAGAACTTATTTTTTTCATTATTTTTAATGTATGGATATTAGTAAAAGATTATTTGCAAGTTCAATGTAATTATTATTTATGACCACGCGAAGCGCAGGCAAATTACCTAGTTTAAATATATTTCTGGTTATATTTTTAGAGCACTAAAAAAATAGTTTTTTAAAAAGTTAAACTTAAGTAATTTTTAAGTTAAAAAATAAAAAGTAGAGTAGTATCTATTTTCAAATTTGTTTTATTAAGTCATTTTAAAGTTATTTTTAACTTTGTCAAACACTCCAAAAATTAAAAATTACCTAAAAGTAGATTTGATCAACTTTTAAGTCAATCCAAATCAATGTTTGGATGGGTTGAAAAAAGTAGTTGTTAAATGTTAAGTCAAAAAAAAAAAAACCAGGAAGCCTCTTATTTTTGGTTTTTAACTTTTTTTTAAAGTCATTTTTAACTTATTTTAAATTATTTTTAATTTTACTAAACACTTTCAATAGCTAAAAATAAATTAAAAGTATGTTAGTCAAAAAATATACAATTTTACTTATATGTTTAGTCTAAGAGCTCGTTTGGATTGGATAAAAATAATAGCTTTTAAGTCAAAAAGTAAAAAATCAAACTTAAATAATTTTTAAGTCAAAAAATAAAAAATAGGGAGACTTACTTTTTAATTTTTAATTTTCTTTTAAGTCATTTTAAACTTATTTTAAATTATTTTAACACTATCAAACACATCCAAAAACTACAAATGACTTAAATAGGTTGTATTATACTCATTTCATAATATTTTGACATAGATTTATCCTCAATTTTGGCAAAGGAACACATGTTAAGTTCATGATCAAATAAATCACTCCCAAATTTTAATATTTGATTCTCTTGGAAATCCACTTCTCCATTATAACAAGTAAATATGTTACGGCCATAAACATTAAAATGCTACTAAAGATTAAAGTGAATATCTAAAACAACAATTCAGTTTAACAATCCACTATAACAATAAAATGCTACTAAAGATTAAAGTGAATATCTAAAACAACAATTCAGCTTACCAATCCCTATAAAAAATAAGTATGTTACGTCCTGAAATACAATCACACTTCTCTATAATCATTATAACAAGAGAACATAGTCTCTTATTTGATGAGGATGTAAAAGAATACATGCAAGAGACAGAGTCCTTTCCAACTTGACGGAATTTTAGGAAGTATGCAAAAGATAATCATACTTTATTGCTATTATTTGTTGGTACTAGTGGTGCAAATAGGCGGGTTGGGTCAAATTTAAGCGGGTTAAAAATGGGCTAATATAAAATGGGTAATAATTCAACCCGCCCATATTTGAGGTGGGGGGGATCCAGGGTAGGGGTGAAAAAATAAAAATTTGAAGTTGAAAATATTTTTTAAAAACAAACTTAAAAGGAGGGGTTGGTAGGGGGTGTGTGGGGGGTGGGTCAATGGTAGGGATGAAAAAATGAAATTTTGAAGTTGAATTTTTTTAAAAAAAACAAACTTAAAAATTATTTTTTGGGGGGTAGGGGGCTGATAGGGGTGTGGGGTTCGAGGGTAGGGGTGAAAAAATAAAATTTTGAAGTTGAAAATATTTTTAAAACAAACTTAAAATTATTTTTTTTGACTGAGGGGGGGGGGGGTGTTCGAGGGTAGGGGTGAAAAAATGAAATTTTGAAGTTCAAAATATTTTTAAAAAATACACTTAATTTTTTTTTGGGGGTGGGGGTCGAGGGTAGGGGTGAAAAATTTTTCCGTCATACCAAACACACCCTAAAACATGCTTAGTGCACTTTAAGCAATGTCAATACTAGTACATGATTTGCTTATTTCACACTATTATTTATTATCCAATATAAAATTAAACAAATAAAAAAAATATAATTATAATTAGCAAAAGAAATGTACGTTTAAAATAGATATTTTTGGAGGGCAAAAGACTTCACATTTTCAATTATAGAGAAAAATAATTAGTTTTATAGAAGAACATAAAAATGAAGAGAAGTTACAATATATTTGGTAATATAATGAATTTTGAATGAATAAAAGTTAGAAGCTTAACTCATTTGGTTAATCCATATTTTACCCATATTACCTATATTTTTATGACTTGAATATGGGTATCAACCCATATTTTATCCATGTAAAAAGTCACTCACCCAACCCATTAAATATGGATGGTTACCAAAGTATGGGTTCATTTTACCGGCACTAGTTAGTACTTAGGGATTTAACGATAGATTTGAGGAAGGGGAAGATAAACTCTGGCGAGCACCAATTTTCAGTGAAATTAAAAAACTCGAATTTGAGTCTTAATAGAAGAAGAATCTGAAAATAAAAGAAAATAGGTGGATTTTTAAAAAGAATTGAATATTTAAAATTGGATGTGAGTTATTTGATTATGAGTTTGACGTGTGTCCCGTCGATAATGAGAGGGGTATATTTGGATCGAATGGATAATATAAAGGAGATATTTAGACCGAAAGAATAATCAAGGGTGTATCTAAGGTCAAACTACTTAATTACATAAATATTCCTGCTATATTTTACTAATTCTCCCTTAAGTTTGAAATAATTATATATTTACTCACTAATTAATGATGTCATCCCAAATTTCAAGTCCAATACACCTAGATACATGTACATTTGCTTCCAAATACACTAAAATAGAAAAAGAGGCGAGCAAAATTGTCTATGTATCTCAGATACATGCAAATCAACCTAGATATATTCTGAAATACAGATACATAGGAAGAGAGGCGAGAGTGAGAGAGTCAGATATATGCGAATCTATTTGGATACAATGTATTTAGAATAAACTACATATAATTTTGACTTCATGTATACGGAGTTCAAATTATAATAAGATTCGTAATATTGAAAACTCGCGTGAAGTAAAGTAATTTTCTCTTGAACTAATGAAATTTGTGTTGTTTGCTCCTAAATGAAAGAACTACTAAACATCCTACTATAACTACTCAACCACATGGTACTTCACAAAAGTTACATATTCAGAGGCCATTTTGAGTTTTCTTGCATACTTATTACCATATAAGATAAACATTTCTTATTTTTAGCCTTACCGGGCTTACTCTACTTGTACTTCAGATTGATTTAGGGTTTATATATCAAGCTTTTCCAAGTTCATCAATGGCGAAAACGATTCTAACAATAAGAGGATTACACGAATTACACACAAATAAGCAGTGTTTAAGTATCTTTTCTTTTATGCACAGAATAGATAAGTTGCTCCAACATCCACATTACAACCAAAGAAAATGATCTCTTTTGCATAACTAATCTTGGTAAGAATAGAAATTTAATTAATTGCTATTGTAATGAAGTGGTGTACAAAATTTGAAACGCCAACAGAATTTTTAGTTACATTATAGATGTAATAATGTATTGGACAAATTTTCAGAAAGTGAAGAGAAATAAGTTTAAAGCTTAACGAATTCATGTCGCATGGATAATTCACCTACTTATTTATAAAATCCAGTCCACGTTCAATATTCGTAGACTATGTACACGTTAAAAGAAGCCAATATACAGATTGACTTTTTAACCATAAAGCAAGAAAATGATTAGCTCAAATAATAAGAAAATGAATTTTCTGTCTCTTGTTGGTGTTAGACTTGTGTTCTGGGAAGAACAAATCCAAGCCTCCTCTCCTCAAAAGAATACTCAATCTCTACAGGAATCTCCTCATCTGTCTTGGAATAATTGTAAGGAACAAGAGCATTATGAACTGGTGTTACAGCCGTCTGCATAGGGGCAGACACAGTTAATGGAGTAGAAGGGACAGGAATTGTTGCCACTGTGAGAGGAGTTCTGTTCTCTTCTTCTGTAGTATAAAGTGTCTTCACAGGAGTAGAGAATGGAATTTGGCTACTTGGAAGCATCTTATTCGCCATTTCATTATGATTATTATGCTTTCTATTCAGATCTTCCAAAATGTTAGTTGCATTGAACTTGGATGAATCAGTGGAAGAAATGGGAGAGAAAGGCTTCCGTGTCATAGTTTTCTCCATCTCGCAACCATTTACTGTATTGGACTGCTTTTTCAAAGGAAGTCCAGCAAGATCCAAACCTTTCCGCCCTACACGAAGAAGTATAGAAGAAGATTAGCTGCTGATATTTCCACCAAGTTGATCAAGGGTTATATTAAGGAGATTAAAATTGTGAGATACCTGCTGATAGAGCTGGCAATCCATCATCGTTAGAATAATTGAATTGATCTCTTTGATGAAAGAGATCAGATTTCTTTGTGTGATGTGTGTTTGGTGTAGCTTTGGTTGAATGGAATTCAGTCTTTGGAGTTTGAGGCATTGTTCCTCCAATAGAAAGCTTTGGAGTTTGGAGCATTGTTCCTCCAACAGAAAGCCTTCTATTGGTTGCACCACTGCATGACATTCTACGACCCTTTTTGGCACTTTGGTTCTTCATAGGGCTGGGCTTTGAGCCATAGATAGCTTCATGTTCTGCTATTAATTGTCCCTGAAGTTTCTTCTGGTCCTGAGTTGAGATAATGTGAAGGTTTTAGAAGACTGACTCATCAATGATAAGCAAAGATTTTTATAGCTTCAACAAAAAGTCAATTGAGAGTTCAGTTCATACTCGTTGTCTTTTACGTTCTTCCTCCTTTTCTTGTCGTAAGATGTTATACTCTTCAAGCATAGCGAGAAGACGGATCTAGTAGAAAGTAAATCAAAAACTTGAGGGGAAAGCTCATGTGCCTGCAACTTATGACAGAAAATTGAAATAGTTTAAAAAGACAAAAGTGGAGAGTACATACTCCATCATAAGTGAAATCGATTCCTCTCTCACTTTCCCATGCTTTTGTTTTTGATGCCAATGCTTCTACCATTGCTGTTCAATAACATTAATAAGTTCAGACGTTAGTATCAGGCAATATTCGTTGTTCAACAATTGATAACTTTGTCCTTCTCAACACTGAAATTTCATTATTAACCAAACAACAGGATATATCACAAGCTGTCAAGAGGTAACAGTTCTAAAATTATTTTTTCCCTCAACACTTAAATCACCAGATTTATGAGACAATAATAACTTCAGATTAAAAATAAGTTCTCCAGACAAATGGGACAAACAATCAAGAAGTAACTTATACCTGGAAGCTTATTAACTAAAGTACGAGCTTTCTCAGCACGCTTTAGAGTAAGGTGGGCACCTCGTCCAGCATTATATCGATTTTCATCCTGTGCAGGAGTTAAATGAGATAATTAAGTAACTATGAGTATACTATAAGTACATAACTGTGCAAGTCAAAAGCAAACCAACCCTGTTGTATTCTTCAAGCCAACACTCCTCCTCACATGCGGCAATCCATTTCTCCACCTTGTCTAATATTTCTTTCCTGCTGAAAGCTTCTTCTTTAACTTGTGCTATTTGGAGTTCAATTTGCTCGAGGATAGAAGCTGCATCAACAGCTCCTTCAAGAGAGCGAAAAGGCAAGAGATCTCGACATTAATCACATAAAAAGGCCATAGGCTTAAAACTAGAACTGTCTTTTTGGCTACAAGATAAATACCAGATTCAATAGCTTCTATAGCAACATCCATTGCATTATCTGAATCAGCAACCATGTGTGTTTTTCTGCAGATCTCTTCTAGTTCTGATCTTTTCTTTAAAACAAGCTCTTTCATTTTGCTTGCTTTCAACTCTTCCAAGCGGGACAATTCTCCCTCAACCTTGATAGTAAAATATCAAGTATCAGTTCCCATTAGTTCACACTCAATAGACAAAGGAATAGTCGTGTAGTGGATGACGCCAAAACAATTCATCTAATCTACAATTACTTACATAGTTAATGAATTCCACTGACAGGATATTTGGCTCTGTTATCTCATGTTCTGAGGCAGCTATCTTACAAGTAACATTCTGAAAAGTCTGTTGCTCTTCAATGGGGGTGTCCATCAAATTCCATAGTTCCAACATGGAAGATGCAAGCTCTTGCAGCTGCAGCAATAAGAAAGTCAGCAATGTTTGTTAAGTGAACAAGGAAAATAAGCATCAGTGACTTCTGAACAATTTAATCATTCACATACCCGTTTCATCCTGAGTAACTTAACCTCTCGTAGTCTTCCTATTGCAGCAGCTAAATGTTGGATTGTATCATTACTTATATTCTTGGTTCCTTCAGATTCCCCTAGACTCGGATGAACCTCATTGACAGTATGTTTGAAATCCATACCAAGAACCAAGCATAGTGAGTTCAAAGTACTTAGGTGGTCCAAAACTTGTTTTAAGCGTTCACTCTGCCGCAAAAGGATAGTAAAAATCAGTCAAATTAGTTGTTATTTCATTTGCTTCAGGTGTGGGGGATTTGGAACAACTGAATATGGTGCAGCAAAAAACTGACCTTCTCCTTTTGAAGTGCCTGCAGTTCAGCATGTAATTCTTCTAGCTTTCTTAAAGATAAATCACTTTCATCAACTACCACAGCAGTAGAAGTACAACCAGTGGGCTTAAAAATTTCATCCCTAATCTTCTGTAACTGCTTTGTAACTTCAATGAATTGATTCTTTCTATCAGATTTCCTATTGCGCATCTCTTCCAATTCTGGAAGAATGGTTCTAAGTTCTGCCTTCAGACCTCCAAGGCTCTGATCAGACTGAACACAACATTCATAGTAAAATTGATTACTATCTTATGAAACTAAAATTAACATGTAAATCCAATTTGAAATCATACAATTACAGATATTGTCTAGAATTATCATCTCGGAGATTCGCTAAAGAATAACATCATGTATGTCATTTCTTTCTACAAATCCCTGAAAAGATAACTTGTAAGGCTATTTGGTTACGTTTTCCTGACCTGTCTAATATGCACTGGTCGCTCCCCCATCGCAGAACAGATAGCTGCAAGCTCTGCTTCAGCATCAGCAATTGCCTGCCTTAATTGAGCTCTACACTTGTTAGCTTGATCCACTTTTCTTCTATATACTTCTAAACATTCTCGTTCAAGCTCATACAGCATTTTGTCCCTTTCAGTATCAGATTCCCCAACTTCATCCCATATAATCTTTAAAAAAAGGAGAGAAAAAGGAAACATGTTTGAACAGTAGATTAGTATCAAGAACTGATGAATTTCGAACAAGTCAGTAGTAGCTAATTCACGAAAATTACCTGCAATTCATATAGCAATGTTCCACATGTAGTTTCCATTTGCTGAATTGGATCACCTTGAGCAGCTGTCATCTTAAAAGATGTTGGATCTGTTAACAAAAAACAATCTTTATAAGATCAGTGTAGCATAAAACAAACACCATGAGCAAAATCTATTGAACACAAACACTAATCTCATTAATTGAAGTGAAACTTAAACCCTTAAAACTCACTCCGACTACTTCTACTGACCAAATCCAGAAAACACATCCAATTCTCCACTCGAGAATTTCAAAAATAATAAAACCCTAAATCACATGCTAAAACAAATCAGGGATTGGTAAAATAGAGATCGAATGGATTTACTTTCATCGGTTCGATCATTCAGGAAGAAAAAGAACAAAAATCCATGATTTACGCATCGATTTACATACTTTTTCTACAAATTTACACATCATAGAAGCAGAAAATTTGTTGGAAGTACCTGAATCAACAGTTACGTTGCAATTTGGAAATCGGAAGCTGAGGTGTTTTTGTTCTGGAAGCTGACTGATGGAAAGATGTTCAAAATTATTGATTCAAATGTAGCTAAGATAGAGAGAGAAATGGGAAGGAAAATAGCCGTTAAAATATGAAAAATTCGACCGTTGAAGATGAGCGGATCTGTAGTATAATAAGAATCGTATATTCTGCAAAAGGTTCAGTAACGTTCGACCGTTTCGTCCCTTGATTTTCTAATGTTTTCAAATTAGTCCATAATCTTGCGAAAAATGGAAATACACTCCTCGAGTTTGAGTTATATACTGCAAGTAAAGTTTTAGTCCAAACATGCTAATTTTATCTTCTTGTTTTTTTTCTTTCTTTTACTAAAACATGATGCACTTGTCTAAGTGGTTATCTGTGTCACATCTGGCATTTTAATTAAGTATTTTTTTGAATGATGTATAGTCATTGAGTTTAACTGATCTCAACATTTCAATCGTAAAAACTCAAATATTGAACTAGTCCAATATATATCTTAAATTTATCTATTCATACATGTTTGATACGAATGATAAAAATTTCGAAACATTGGGACTTAATTATTGTCATACATACATACACTTCTTCTGTTTTGTGAAATTTACTCATTATTTAATGCAAGGATATGTGAACAAACAAATAAGAAGACCTATGATGTGTTTGGAATCAAGGAGGGAAGGACAAGAAAAGAAATTAAATGGAGAAAAAATTGAGAAAGAGTATTTTTCTCTTTCTTTATCTAATTTGGTTAGAATTCAAATGAATTAGAGGAGGGAAAGAAAATGAATTTATCCATCATGAAAATTTAAACCTCAGGAAAAAGGTAAATTTTGGTATGGTCCATAGGAGAGAATGATTTTTCTACTTTAAAGAAACAGCAAAAACAAAAGTAAATTGTAAAAGAAACAGTAGAATTTTGTACATAGCCAAAAAAAGTAAAGAAACAGCAAATGACTTTCTGTTTAATTTCATTTTACATATTGCTAATTTATTCATTAAATTTCTGTTTATTATTTTATCTTGTTGTTGTTCTTCTATTTCTGTTGTCATACTACCAAATTCATTTCTAATTGATATTTCATATTTATTTAATATATCTATTGCTGATGTTGCTATTTCATTATTAGGTTTATTATGATTTCTTAGTGTTGCCAAGCTTGTTGATGTTAAATTTTGTAACCATATTTTTACTGTTCCTATAAGTGTTCTTTCTATGTACCCTGGGGCATCATTTATTGTTATTTTATTGTCTATTAGTTGTTTTGATATATAGCTTATCCATAATTGAATTGTTTTATTTGTATCTGCTACACAGTCTAAGTCTAAGAAGGAGAGGTGGGATTTTATTGCAAAAGGAAACGCATGTATACAAGTAGTAATAATTATCCTGCACATACTTGAGACCTGAGAAAATTAATTTCATGTACTTTTATCTTACTGTGGAATGTGAATATCTAAACATAGATTACAACACCAGCTACAATAAGAGATCTAAAGTAAACTACAAGCTGAACTCCTTTCCAGAGATGAATATTCTTCCGGTAGCTGTGCTGTAGAAGCACGAAAAATGGTTTTAGCAACAATGATCTTTCTCATGAAGCATTGCTCTGTCTTCTCTCGAATTCTCTCCTTACAAGATCAAATACCAGCTCATTCCATGTATCAACAGGACCTGGCATGCACCAATGCAAGCAGTCTTGTGGAGGGGGTTTACCATCAGGACCTCGTTTTGTGATTTTGTTTGGGTCGGGGCTTCTGTAAGGACCAGGATGTCCATCATGGCGATATGCAAAGACTCCTGTGATATCCATAAACAGTAAGGCGGACTTGTTGTTTTTCTTCTTAATTGCACAAGTGTAACCCGAGAATTGCTTTTCGTGCATTATGTTTGTGAAGCCATTTTCAGCCAGCTCACCATCCTCTGCAGGCTTCACTTTTCCAGTACATGATCCTCCCGTGTTCCATGCTCCGCCCTCGTAATGATCAGGTGAAAAGGAACGAACAATGGTGATACCACTGAAATTCGGATGTGTTGCCATGGCAGTCAGGATGGTTTCAACAGAGATTCCAAAAGCTTCAACATTATTGACCTTCATCTTTCTAGACTTGTCTGGCCACCACAATTGTCCTCCAACAATCTCATTATTCAGAACATAAACAGATTGCTTTGCAAACCAGTGGCCGGAGGAGAGCACAACGACATCAAACTGGGGGATGTATTGCATGAACCCATCATCAGGAACATCAAGGTGGAGCTTAACTATACCTGCTGGAGCGAAATCAAGAGGCCCAGATGTTTGGTTGACAAGCCATGAAGACCAAATGCGAACAATCATAGTAGATGTGGATCTGAAATAGTACCGCTGCATTCTTTTGTTCCCACGATTTTTCGGAACCTCATACTGCCAAAAAGGAATAACAAGACACAAAAATCTGATGATGAGATACAATGAAACAACACCTTGAATGTACATTGGAAGAGGGACAAAGCATGTATGAAGTTCTGTAATTCAATTTGATATTCCAAGGGCTTCAGGGATAGTAAATATTTAGAAGGGATTTATGGATAATAAACATTTAAAAGGTCTTCACAGATAATAAACATCTACAAGGGCTTCACGGCACAGATTCCAAATGTGAAATAACTAAAAGCTGAGTTAGGATAAAGGAACTGCGGTCATCAGCTTCTTAAAGAAGAAAAGGAGAAACAAGATACAAGAAAAAGGCAGATATGAAACAATTCTGGAACACTTCACAGTTCACAGGGCACTATAACTCATTACTGGTCAGTATTTAGTGGTTGAAAAGACAAATAAGCTACCACTTGACCAAGAGGATCATATAATTTAAATGAGCAACATCAATGATTCACCAAGAATAAAGTTAGGTCCAGAAATGAAGGGTAAATAGATAGCAGAAAGCATCTATCGAGCACAAATGAATGGTGAATAGATAGCAGAGAGCATCTATTGTTCATGGTTGACATATCCGACCTAGTGAGACCGAAATTATTGAGGGGCAGGTCGCCCTATCTGCTCCATGTCCACCTTGTCAATCTCTTCATCCAACTTCCCACTAGGACCTCCTTTGACCATCCCATTCATTATTTGCCACCAACAACTAAGCCTTTCTTTAACTTCAACATTTATTTTTTCTCCAGGCTCTATTAGGGCGGAAAGCCGGAAACTATAACTGATAGCCGTATTATTGGATTTGCTACCCTTCTATACCTATTTGTGCTTATATTCATAAAAATGGAAAGTCTATTTAGTCCTTGTTGCAAACATCTTACTAAATGTCATGAACCAAAAGTAGGCACCAATTTTTAATACCAGTTACACAATCCCAAGGGGAAGGTCAATACTTAATTGTATCCAACCTACACTCATCTATGAACCATATAAAACTTTGCAGGTTCTAAACAATAAGTAGAAGAACCCAAATTGAAAAGGAGAAAGAAATTACAGCAACTCATGCCAGCTTATAATGCTGAACTGATCAAGTTTCTACCAATGCAGATGTTCATGGAATAAAAGCAAGCTCACATGCTTTTGTTGATACATACTAAATGACAGAGTTGAAGAATCGAGGTTATGACTCTCCTAATAGTAAAAAACAAAACTCGGTACATTATAGTTGTACTGCTCAAGTGCTCATCCTATAGGAAAAACTATTGGAGTAAAAAATAGGGAAATATGACGACAACCTAACGTTATTACAGGAGTTGCGAACTTTTAACATATATGAAGCTACACTTAAGTATAAACCAAATAAATCTTTACAGGTTCTAAAAGATAGGTAGAAGAACCCAAATCGAAAAAAGAGAAATAATTTACGATTATTCAATGTCCAGGTTACGCCCACTGAACTGATCAGGTATATTCCCAAATTGACTCTCTTAATAGTATAATACAAAAACTCAGTACATTATAGGTTGTACTGCTCATCCTATAGGGGGAAACTTTTTGGAGTAAAAAAAGGGAAATGAGACTAGAACCTGACCTTGTTTCAGGAGCTGAGAACTTTGACACATATATTATATAACAATATCGATCCTGTTCTACATTTTTCAACTAATGTAATTTTCATTTTCAAAGTGTGTGCCTTTTGTCGCTATTCAGGTGTCGTTCACATTTCAAGATACTGAAAATTAAAAGACAAGACAAAGTCAAAGGAAATGCTGCAGAAAGTAGCAAAGAGATCAGGATTCAAGGTTGCTAAATAGTTAATCCAAGTCACACTCCAGAATTGCCAAACTACTGTACATCTTTTTTTTATGACAAGGGAGAACCGCAGCCGCTACCCTTTGGGTGCGCACAGGGTAAACCCTCTGCTCCTATGCAATAGCTCACAAACCACACAAGAGAGGTAACCCACACTAGGCAAGCCCGGTGCAACGAGCTCGACCCAGAAGGCAAACCCCTTGCTTTCGCTGCCAAACTACTGTACATTTTGAGGAGCGTAAAGGTACCTGCCAAAGGATACACAGCATTGACTCCATCTGGTTGCGAGCAACTGAGTCACCAATGAAAGCTAACGTCTTTCCTCTCATTAGTTCCAAAAACTTCTTTGGATCAAATCGTGGCAGTTCACACCGAGCTGGTTTCCATCGCCAGTTCTCATAATCCTTATCAGGCCTTCCATTTCCTTGACAGTTCTGCATCTGTGTCAGGACAGGGCAGGAGTCATTTCTGTACAATGGTCCAGACTGATCAGAAATCCATTTTCCATGATATAGATCACATTCTGCAACATTATCAAGGATGTTGAGAGTTTCAGAACAGCATCACAAAGAATTTGGTTTAGCAACTAAGTCAACTTACAGCAAGCAAAGAAGTTGCAGCTAAATACAACTATGAAACAATTTCATTAACTAGAGTAAGCAAATCTAGAGTCTTTCAACAACTCATATTGTCTCAAAAAACTATAGGAGGGCCATATTTTATCGGCATATAAGTGGAGCATCTCTAACGAAGTATGAATACAAGTGGCTTGCACAAAACATGCCATCTGTACTATGTATGGTGAAATTCAGCTAATAGACTTGCTTAACAGGTAGTTAGAATGAGATTTCAGCAAGATGGAAACTGAAGACAAGCATTTTGATGTAGTGTGCAGCAAATTATCCATCTCACTTAAGATGCTGAAAATTACATCCCGGGAGATATGATCACCATCAAACATCAACATCCATTAACTTAGTTTGTCTTCAAGCTATCCTGCATTTGTTTGTTTGCATACATAAGCACAATTTTTTATTTTCAATCGTCGGTATCGATTTCATGAACGATTAATACGAATAACAAGGAGAACAAAAAAGCAATTCCAAATCAAAGGAAATAACTACTTGCTTTGATAAACAAGAAAAAAGAAAAGAGCTCATCATCTAGTAAAACAACGAAGATGTGCTACTGCGCAGAGTCTAGCAAGATACAAATAAAACAAAACAAGGGATGAAAGTTGAACCTGGATCTAGCTTAGCCTGATTTACGCTATTGGGTCCAGTAGATGAAGATTTTACGTCCTCTGAATGGGTATCAGAAGATGGAAGAATCCCTTCAATCTTGCTTTCCTTATGCGAACTAACATTGTTACTCTTCTCGTCTTCTTGCTTTGATTCAGGATGTGGTTGAACCACAGAATGATTGGATTCTGACAAAACAGGTATTTGGGTAGAATTTTCGACTAGTTCCCCCTTTGAATTTGGCTCTTTCTTTTTGTCTTGAGACTTGGAAGTCTGGTCCTTTTCATCCTCAAGTCCTTCTTCATTGTTTTCCTCCGCCGTCAAATTAAAGTTAGGTGTACCATTAATACCAACATCATTACGTCGAGGATCAGCAAATGTTACCCTATCCCCTAATAAATTAGGCCTTGTCAACTGGTGAACACCATAAAAATACTCATGAACTGCAGCCCCAATAGGCTGAGAAACCAGAAATGAGGAAGCAAGAATTAAAAACACAGCAAGACCTCCTACTGTAGTTACAATAGACAATAGTGACTTTGGATAGGACAGCGCGGAAGGATCTTTAGATGAAAAAGAAGACATAGCTTCTCAAATGTCTAGCAATTTCTAGAACAACATGGGGTTTTCCAGAACAACTGATGTCACTAGGATATGCCTTCAGAACCACAATCCCCAAACCAAAAGAAACTACAAAATAATTGAATCTTTATCCAATTTTGAGAATGTTGAAGCTCTCAATGCCAGAATAACCACCAATTTCCAGAAAATTGGACCTTCAGATAAACAAATCACTTCCTGAACACCGACTCCACAAATAAGCTGCAGAAAACTGAAAAATGCAAAGCATAAGCAGAGCAGATTAAAAAAAAAAAAAAGTTGACAAATTGAAGAACCCTATCTAACAAGCAACAACACTTATATATGGATAAGTAAGATCAAACTAGAAAAACAAAAATCAAACACTCCCTAATATTATCCGATTTATCAGAAATGAACCCATTCAGAACCAAAGAACTAACCTTCAGGAAAACCAAAATCAACCCATTTCATAAAATTCAAAGCTGATGAAAGAAAACCCACAAATGAATCTTCAAAATACACCGGAAACTCACAAACAAATCGCCGGCGAGCTCTGCTTACTATCAAGTTTTTTTTTTTTTTTTTTTTTTTTTGGAGTAAAATGAAAGCAACGTCAGAAGAATAATATCGGATCTGGCGATGCAAAAATTAGTACCAGTAGTATAATAATTGATTATGGGGATTATAAAAAAATCAAAACTTTACAAGATCTGGATGAATAAAATTGATAAATGCGGCTCTCATACACATGAACCAGATATTAATTTTAAATTTGTTGTTAATTAAGGAAACCTAATTAACAATCGTCAATCTTAGGAAGCCAAGTGTGGATACAAGTTGGATACTGTTGAGCATGTGATTATGTCTGTGTCACGTGTCACCGTCAGAATTAACTTGAATACGCAACATTATAAATTGTAATTTTTTTGTATAATTAAGTTTACGCGTATTAATCAATAAATGATTATTTTAATATTAAAATAAATTCTTGTGTTTTATACTTCTTTTTTTCTTTCTAAATGTTGGTGTCACGAAGAAAGGAATATTATTCTTGTTCGGTGAATTTGTTTTTTTCGTACAAAAGGAAATGCATGTATGTTATGAATTTGGTGCCTATAAATGAATGTCTTTTAGAAGAATGAAAAAAAAATATATTCTTTCATTTATGTTTTAAAAACATCTTGAAAATAATACTACCTCATTTGACTTTAATAATACCTCATTTGCCTTTTTGAACTAATAAAGAAAAAACTTTTTTAGGTAAAGAAGTGGATAGTTATATAAAATGGATCAATTTTATTATTCATTATATTTTTGTTTAATAATATACTCATTGTTATGTTATTTTGCTCAAAATTGCTTTTCAACTAGACAAATAACTCAAAATCTAAAAAAGTTCCAAAAAATGAATCAATTTGTCCTTAAACTATTCAAAAGAGTTTTGTTTCCAAGTATACCTATATACTTGTTAATTAGAGACATATCTCTCCGCCGGCAAAAATAGATACATATCCTCAAACATTCACTAGGTAACTACTTTCTCTCTTTCTTATTAACTGTCGCTTTTGTAATACTCCGTAACTTAAAATACATTTGCGACTCATAAACATTAATGCATAGATGTGATATCGGGGGAAGTATACCATTGAAAGTGGTTAAGCATTCTATGTAATCCTTATATTTAGTCATTTGAAAGGTTAAACAAAAGTTTTAGGCCAAAGATATCATTAAAGAAAGAGAAAATACATCATTACCCCCTTAAACTATAATATTTTTAAAAAAAGGACACTGAAACTTTGCAAAGGTCTTAGTACACCCCCTTATTCTTGTTCAAAATGAATTTATTACCCTTATAATCCTACGTGGTCCAAAGAGTGTATTTCAATTGCCACTAGCGAGTGACCTAAGAAAAAAAAATTATTTTGTTTATTTCAACATTAATTTAATTAAAAATATTATTTTCTTTTTATTCTATTTATTTTATTGTATTTTTTTCTTGACCTTTTATCTTCTTTTACCTAGAAGATTGAGGTTTCAAACTTCTGTTTCGTTGAGGGAGATCGGAATTAATGAGATGATTATTGAAACGAGAAAGATATGAAAGCGGAGTAAGGTGGTTGAGGAAGATCGAAAATGGCGTCGGCAAGATTAACGACAATGGTGACATCGAAGGGAGAATCACGAAAATCACCAGAGGTCATGTTCAGACTATGTAGAATATACCCCATATAAGTCAGAGCGTTTCAGTCTTTGCAGATAATCAAAGGCATTTTGGTTAGCCATTGATTTGATAATTTTTTTTATTTTCCAATTTTAATTTTGATTATGTGGTAGAAAATGGTTGAGATGGTACTATAGCAATGGTGGCAGTAGGATTGCCGGAGGCGGCAAAGAGGGGCAAAAAAGTCTGGGTTGCAACAGTACTCCAACGTACTTGAACAATTGAAGAAGAAGAAAAGAGAATTTTTTTTTAAAAAAAAAATAGATTAGAAATAACATATGTGAAAATAAAAATAAAAAATAAAAAGTAATGACACATGGTAGGTGATGACTAGTGTGTGTATGCACTCTCTTTCTTATATGTGAGATTGACCCAAAAATGAGTTTTTTTACCACTTTTAAATTATTCAAAGGGGTATTAGGACCTTTTGCAAAGTTTCAGTGTCTTTTTAAAAAAAGTGTTATAGTTGAATGGGGTAGTCATGTATTTTCTCTTGAAGAAAAGATTCAAGCTTAAAGGTTCATTGTGGAGGAATACTACAAATGATCTCATTTCTCAGTTGACTTTGAACGAGCATATCTCATAATATATAAAGAGTTGGAGGACCTACAACCTATCAAATTAAAGGTATTTGAGTCAAGTTTCCAACAAAATAAACCTCTCATAGAACAATATCGGAGTAAAAAGTTATGTTCATTCTACGATAAACGCGTGCACTACCCAATCACTGCAAGACATGTGGCACTTTAGAGAAAGTCGGCCAAACTTGTTGTTTTTATATTAGAAGTGGGATATACTTTCTCATATTCTCAAGAATAAGGCTGGGCACCGGACCGGTATTGGTCCGGTACCATTCCGGTTCGTTCTTGTCCGGTAGTCTTCGGGACGGAACGGGACACCGTGAACCGGTACATGGGACAGAACGGTATCATGATTTGATACCGGTGTCCCGGTACCGGTTTATTTCGATTCCGATCCGATTCCGATTAATTAATTTATATTTTATATTATAATTTATATATAGAAAAATAAATAAATAAATAAATAAATAATATATATATATATATATATATATATATATATATATATGTTAGGTGAAGGCGTGCAGGTGCAGCTAACTTTCCCAACTCCCAAGTCCCAAGCTGCAGCTTTTCTGAAAAGCTGCTGCCCCCTAGTCCCCTACCCCCCGCCCGTTGCCCCCTACCCCCTGCCCCTGTCGACCTGCCCCATCCCCAAGACCCCAACGGAAATAAATTCAAATGGCTATATTTTTCAATTCCAACATATAATCACCAATTCACAATTTCTAAAAACTATATATACTCCCTCACTTTATATTTTTAATTACAATTTACATATTTACAATATTTAACAATTAACAATCATCAATTTCTCTCAATTCTCAATCTTTCTCAAAGTTTCAGACTTTCAATATTCAAGTTTCAAATTTCAATCATATTATTTTGTAATTGTGAAGATTTCAATAATCATTTGGTGAATTTTGGAGTAGGAATCTTCTTCAAACTTCAAGTTTCGACATCAATTTTATAATCATTTGTTATTTACACAAACATTTGGTAACTTTGTTCCACTCTCTAATCTTATATTTATTTTTTGTATTTATTATTTGTAAGTTGTTCTTGTTATATTTTATTTGTTCTTGTTAAATTTCGTATTTTGTAATTTATAATTTTATATCATGGAGTCTTCTAAAAAAAGTGAAGGTAAAAAAGGTATTGTACACGGAGTAAAAAATATGTTTACAAAAAATAAGAATGGTTCTAGTTCTTCTAAATCTAAATTTCCTCTTGTTAGAATGAATACTGATGAATTTACTCATGTGAATGAAACTAGTTTTTCTCATCCCGGTCTTATAGAAATTAATTCGGATACTCCTATTATTCCCAAAGAGGTTTATGAAAGACATTATGGTAATTATCAAGAAAATGAAGAAGTAGAAATTGATGAAGAAGATTTAGATGATACACCAACTAGTCCCGACCTCAATAGTACTGAAGTTCCACCTCAGGAGGACAATCCTCCGGTTGAAATTAGTCGTCCCCCTATTGTTCCAACTAGAGGTAAAACCAAAGTACAACGTACTTTAAAATTAAATATGTGGAAATTTTGTTAGTTGAATGAATAAAAAACTTTCAGTATATGTAATCTTTGTAAACAACATTTTAAATATAAATCTGGTGGGAGTGGAGGTTCAACGGGAGGATTAAAAAAACATTTGATGCAAAAACATAGTAAAGAGTGGTTTGCATATTTATCTTCTATTAATGTTTGTGAAAATTCTAGCATTGGAGCATCGGCTAGAGGGTCAAATATGGTTCAAGGTGAATTAAATACTTCGAACCCAAGTGGTTCTCTTACACATCGAACGTATAATAAGGATCGTGATCGTGAAAATTTTGCAAAAATGATTGTTGTTGTGGTTTACCTTTTAGTTTTCGAGAACATCCGGGTTTTATTGCATATATTCGTGATGCATATAATCCTAGTTTTAAAGGTTTATCAAGAAGTATGGTAAAAAGAGATATTTTTGAATTTCAAGAAAAACGTTGTCAATTTTTGCGTGCCTATTTTGAAATAATGGATTGTAGAGTTGCTATTACCACTGATATGGGTCGTAATCCTAATGGTTTTGATTATTTAACTGTTACTGCTCATTGGATTATTATAATTGGAATTTACAAAAAAAAATTATCGGTTATAAAATTTGTCAACAGAAAAAAACTGGAATGTATTCACTACTACTGTGTTGGAAATTTTAGATTTTTTCGGTCTTTGTGATAAAGTCATTAGTATTACTTTAGATAATGCTTCTGCTAATTTAAATGTTATTAATATGCTAGAACCTAGGATTTGTCCTATTAGTAAATATGTTTTTCATGTTAGATGTGTTGCGCATGTATTAAATTTGGTTGTTAGTGACGGTGTGAAATTATTTGAAAATAGTTGTGATAAAATTGATAATGCTTGTTTTTATATTTTTCATATGCATAGTAGTAATAGAATTAACCAATTTAAAGAGCTTTGTAATGCATGTAAACTTCCGTTTAGAAAAGTTCCTAAACATGTAAAAACTAGATGGAATTCCTTTTATGATATGCTTGAAGTTGCTTATACATATAGAGAGCCAATTACTATGCAATTTAATAGTCATAATGTTTATCCTGAATTAAAACTTAATGATAGTGATTGGGATGAAGTAAATGAACTTGGAATATTTTTTAAATCATTTTATGATGCTACTAAAATTTTTTCTAGAGTGTATTATCCTACTATATCCGAAATTTTAATACATATATGGGAGATTTCATCTCTCTTTTCTGAATATAAAACAAGTGAATTATTTGCTAGTGATATTGAAGTTATGATTACAAAATTTAAGAAATATTTTTTTCTTATCCTTCAAATTTATTTAACTGCAATTCTTTTCAACCATGAATATAAAGAATATGGTGCAAAAGCTTTAGTTGAAGGCATTTATCAAAATTTAGATATTAAACCAGAAGAACAACTTGATTTGGTAACATGTCAAAATAATATAAAATTACTTGCTAAAGAAATGTATGATAAATATTGTTCCTTAGATAATGTTGAAAATCCTCAAATGTCTATGATTCGAGTAGGTGCCCATGGTAGAGTGAAACATAAACTTGGTCTTGACTCTTCTAATAAATGTGAATTTGTTAAATATCTTGAACAAGGTTCAGATAATATTACAAACGAGGAAAGTATACCACAACTACTGAACTAGTGGAGGGCTCGTGGAACTCAATTTCCGAAACTTAGTAGAATGGTGAAGGATGTGCTTGCAATTCAACTATCATCAGTAGCTTCAGAGGCAACTTTCAGCGCAGCAAGATTTCAAATTGGAGACCACAGATATTCGTTAGCAGAAGATAGTTTAGAGATATCGGTGCTTTTTAGAGATTGGATAAATGCTGAGCGTAGAAATCAATGACTTCCAAAGTTAGATAATCAATATGAACTTTTCATAGATTCAACCAATGGATGTGGTAGTGACGATGGCATGGAACTTCAAGATCGTCAACGAGCTTTACCAAGACCAGTAGTTGATTACGGTCAATCTATAGTTGAGTTAGAGAAAGGCTTTGCGGGACTATACAACTATTAGTATTACATTTGAGGCTTAGTTGAAACAAAACCCTCCCTAGAAGGTGGCTGCGTAAAGTATGCACTCTACTAATAGTTGTAAATTGTAATTGTAATTTGTAATACAAATTTAAATAAATTGGATTGATATTTTTTAAATTTGCATTTGTGTCATTGTTTTATCCTTATTTTTATTTTTTATTTTTAAATTACAAACTTAAGTTATTTAAATTACAAGTTATAAATATAACTTATAAGTTATAACAAATTAACAAGTAAGAACTTATAAACTTCAAAAGATTCAAATCTTGAAATTTGAAAACTAAGCTAAAAAACTTTTTAAATAAACTTTATTAAACTTAATAGGTAAAAAAATTTTAAAAAAATATATCTTTAAAATAAACTTAAGTAAAAACTAAAATTGCATTATAAATTTCAAAACTATTAAATTAAAGTTTAAACTTAGAAAAATTAAAAAAAATCATATTTTCGTAATTCAAAAATTCAAAATAACTAAAAAAAATTTAATCATTTTTTTGAAATAGCTAGATGTGTCGTCCCATTTATCCCATTCCGGTCCGTTCCGATTCCATTTCGGTATATAGTGGGACGGGACGGAACCGAGTATTAGTCTCGGTAATTCCGGTCAGGTTCATCCCGGTACCGGTCAACAAACCGTCCCGTTCCGGTCCAGTGGTTTCGTTGCGCACTCTTACTCAAGAACGTGTAAGGACTGGTTTCAAGTTATTTCTTCAAGCTTTTCTCATCTTTAATCCTACAAAGCTTAAGGTAAGTTGGTTTCTTCAAGAAGTGTCTTTCTCTTCATAGACCTATTGATATACTTAGCTAAATGTTTTCTTGAAGGAAAAAGTATTGTTCTTGGAGAATAGAAAAGGGCAGGGGATGTTTTTCTTGGATATATAGGTATAACTCCTCTTCTATCTCCATAAATAGTATTTCAAGGATTCTTTAAGTATAATTTGCAGGTATGACTCACGAAACTGTGATAGGAAGCCGTGAGCCCATGTTTTACCCATGGTAGTTGGTGTTTTGGTGAGGAGGGAGTTTGTAGAAGGCTGTGTTGGTTGTTGTTTTGACCAAATGAGGGGTCAATGGTATTGTATTGAGGCAGTAAGTTGGTTACGATAAAACGGAAGGCTAGGTATAGATAATGCAACTCTTATAGTTCTTGAAAGTTTGTGCTCACCAAGTGTTTGATGAAATGCCTAAATCACTAAGAATATGTTGTAGCTGGTTATATGAGCTCCTATTATTTTAATTTATGGCATTAGTTCTCTATCAACTTAAACTATGAGCTTATAAAGGAATTTGACATTCTTAACAAAGAACTCGTGGGATGGTGTTCGGAGGCCATGAGTCTTACTTTTTATGTTAAATGTGGATGATTAAGGGCGCTGGTTCACTATAGTTAAAGAATTGAGGAGTAATACTGAACATGTAAATAAGTCATAAGCCTACTTAAAAAGTAGAGAAAGAGAAGGGTGTGGCGATACACCATTCATCTATGGTAATTGTTGAGATTGTCGCTGGTGAACTATTATTGTGTTTTTGGCCTTCTTGTGATTCTTGATTAGTTTCTTATACTATTCTTTTATGGTTTTATGTTATAGATAAAGTTGTCAGCAAGGGAGTTTGACGACGTAAGATAGTAAGTCCTAAAGTAAGGTATGTAAAGCTAAAACCTTTTTTGCCCTTAAGGCACGACCTTAACTCGCATGTTCTTCTGATAAATGTCACTAGAGATTCTATGATACTTGAAAGAAAGTTATCCTATTTTATAAATCCTCTCATGTTGAGTCTTAAACCTATAGAGTTACAATACTCTTCAAGGAAGCAATATGTTTCACACAACTATATTTGTCTACAGTTAAAAACTCTTAGAAGTTAGCGGTGTACAGGTTGCATAAATTTAAATAAAGCAGTTGGCCACAGACTATTCGTAAGTGTATAGTTCACAAGATATATGATTCTTAAGCTAAAGAAAGTAATCACAAATTGTATCACGAGCTATGTGATTAATAAATTAATTATTATAAATATTTGCATGTAGTTGAAATTATAGAGTACTCTACAGTGTAGGGTGGATATTTTTAGGGCTACTACGTGCGACGCTACTCTGTGCACAGAATTCGGATATAGTCAGCTGAAATTTTTCATCGTGGATTCACCTAACTGATACAGGCATGCGGGCAGACCATATAGGAGCCTTGGGGGGAGTACCTTGATAGACCTCGTTGTCCAGATTATAAGATTTCATGCATGGTTGTGACAGTGGGCTACAGATGCCATACAGGGTTCACTAATCGCCGTCAGTAGGCCATCATGTGATTCCCTGATAGTTAGTTTTACAAAGAGCAAAGAAGCGATATAATGAAGTAAAGATATCACTTAGGCAAAAGTAAAGGGATTCTACATATAAATGACTAAGCCACGAAATGTTAGATGAGAACCCTTGAAGGTTGGTCACAATTTCAGTTACGGATTATATCTCCTACATACATATGCTCAGATTTGCATATCTTGATATTTGATGCATTTTAGCATTCTTACATATCTACTTGTTATTCAGTCTTGCTATACATACCAGTACATATTTTATATGTACTGACGTCCCTATTATTGTGGCGCTTCATTTGTATCACTACAGGCTCAGGTACTTAGGACAACAAGCATTTTCAGTAAACTAAAGACTTTCAGTTTAGCAATTGGTAAGTTCCATCTCTATCTGGAGCTATCAGATATTTAGAGCCTATATTTTGCTACGTATGTACATATATCAGAATGGGTATGTCGGGATCCAGTCCCGACTTGTTATCAGATTCTCAGATGCGTACTCTTTAAAGGCTTCTTAGACTTAGTTTTGTTTCCGTTGTAAAGTAACCCAACGGGCCTTTTGTTATCTATGTTTTAGTATGTGTCTTCATATAGGTTCTGCTGCTTATGAATCTACAACTTTGGCATGAGATTAGTAAAGATAATAAGCAGGTGCTTGTGTATATCCTTGATGTCTTCCCCTTTCTAGTTAGGGGTGTGACAGCTTTAATTTTAAAAAATTATCTCAAAATATAGTCACATTAGAAAGTTATGACTAAGAGCCTGTTTGAACTGACTTTAAAAAAGTAATTTTAAAGTCAAAAATAAAATGTAAGGGAGACATACTTTTGATTTTTAAAAATTAAAAATCATTTAAATTTATTTTAGGTTATTTTTAACCTTGTCAAACACTTTCAGAAACTAAACAACTTTGAAGTCAATCTAAATAGGCTCTAAAATTGATTGTTATTTTAAAATATACCCATAATATTAAAGAGAAAATATTAATTGTTTTTACTAAATAAGAATATTTTTCTAAGTTATAACTTGTTGTGAATGTGGATGTCTCAAACATAATATGTTGATAGTACGTGCATGACAAGGTTAAAAGTGTTGTATTTGTGCACTACTTATGCAAAGTGATGGATGGCTTGTGTCAGCCATTTACTACCACATGCACTTTGCCTATAAAAGGCTTGTTACTCATTTGAATGTAGAATGAAAATGAAGGAATAAATACAGTACTTTCTCCCTCTATTATCTTTCTTTAAGTTTTGTTACTTTTAGTTCTTTTATAACACGTTATCAGTACTAGACTTCGCCAACTCGAGCAACTCTAAATAGGTAAAAAGGGCAAGGATTTTATTTATCTAAAAATGTCTATTTTTTCTAAACTTGAATTTATTGCCTTGGATATTTCGGGCAAAGGATACTCGTCATGGATACTAGACACTGAAATCCATCTGGATACGATGAGTCTGGTAGACACCATCAAATATAATAACTAGGCGGGGAAATGAAAACGCTATCGGAGATCGATATTTTATCTTCATCGAAACAAAGAAGGTCGAGGATGGTCTACGGTGCGTCTTATCTTAAGGCATCCATCCAATATCGGGCTAAAGCTTTGATATTTCTCCGCCACCAACTTGGCAAGGGGTTGAAAATGCAATACCTCACTATTAAAGACCCCCTTATACTATGGAATAATTTGAAAGATAGATATGACCACCTGAAGTTGGTCATTCTTCCATAGGCGTGTCATGATTGATTTAATTTGAGGTTACTAGACTTAAAAAGTATAACTGAATATAATTCTTTCATGTATAGAATTATGTCACAATTAAATTTATGCAGAGAAGATATCACTGAACATGCTAAGCTTGAACAAATATACTTTACATTTCCTGTCTCGAGTATGCTCCTGCAGCAATATCAAGAAATGGGTTTTAAAAAATATTCTGAATTATTTCACATCTTCTTATTGCTGAACAACATAACGACTTGTTAATGAAAAATCATGAAAGTCAGCCCGTTGGTTCTATGTCACTACCTGAAGTGAATCAGGCAATTTATCACCAGTGAGAAAGAGGTCATGGCTCCGATCGTGGCCGTGGCCCGAACGTGGCCGTGGCCGTGGACCGATCGTGGTTGTGGCCATGGAAGAAAAATTCAGAAAGTGTATGTCATAGATGTGGAGGAATGGGGCCCTAGTCACGTACATGCCGATCATTTAAACGTCTCGTTCAACTCTATCAGGCATTCTTGAAAAAATGTGATAATAATACAGAAGCAAACTTTATCTCTGAAGATAATGTTGAGCCCATACATAAGGTGGATAAAAATTCAGAAACAAATTTCATCTTTGAAGATAATGTTGAGCCTATGCATCTGGATGTAGTTGATTTTTTTGTATTTCCTCAAGGATTACCGATCAGTGAAGAGCTCATGATAATCTAGATAATTTTCTTTTATGTTTGTTTAGTTGGTATGTTTATGTTTTTCTAATCCTTGTAAATATAATAACCTTGTTTAATAGTAATATTTTACTTTGCTTATATCTGTTTTGAAGAAAATATGAATATGCCCCAAATTTCATTTGGATCAATAATCGATCATGCGGATATTTGTGTAGTTGACAGTGGAACAACACATATCATATTTAAAGATGAGAAATACTTTTCTTGCTTAGAAGAAAAGCAAATGTTACTACAATTTCTAGTAATTCAAAATTGATTGAAGGCTCCAGAAGAGCTACTAAATTTCTGCCTAAGGGGACAAAACTTGTTATAGAAGATACATTATTCTCTTCTAAATCTCCAAGAAACTTGTTAAGTTTCAAAGATATCCACTGAAATAGATATCATATTGAGACACTAAATAAAATGAATATTGAATACCTTGGTATAAACAATAATGTCTCAGGCCAGAAATGTGTTTTGGAGAAATTACCAACATTATCTTATGGCATATATTATGCAAACATTAGTACAATCAAAACACATTCAATCGTAAACCAGAAGTTTACTGATTTAAACACGTTTGTGTTATGACATGACCGAATAGGTCCTCTTGGATCAATAATGATAAGACGAATCATTGAAAATTCAAATGGACATCCATTAAAGAACCTGAAGATTCTTACCAGTGATGAGTTTTCATTTGCTGCCTATTGTCAAGGCAAATTAATTACTAGGCCATCACCAATGAAGGTTAATATTGAATCCCTTTAATTTTTAGAACATATACATGGAATATCTATGATTTATGGTCCTAATTGATGCATCTTCAAGATGGTCTCATGTGTGTCTCTTATCATATCGCAACCTGGCGTTTGTAAAATTATTGGCACAAATAATAAGATTAAGGGTGATATTTTCATATTATCTCATTAAGGCAGTTCACCTTGATAATGCTGGAGAATTCACATCCCAAGCTTTTGATGATTATTACTTATCAATAGGGATAAAAGTTGTAGCTCATGTTCATACTCAAAATGGCATTGCTGAGTCATTTATTAAGCGCTTACAATTAATAACAAGACCTCTACTTATGAAAATTAAGTTGTCCACTACTGTTTGGGGTCATGGTATCTTACATACAGCATCACTTGTTCGTCTCAGACCGACTCATTATAATAAATACTCTCCGTCACAATTGGTATTTGGTCATGAACCAAATATTGTTCATCTACGAATTTTTGAATGTGTAGTTTATGTGTCAATAGCACCACATCAGTGCACTAAGATGGGCCTCCAAAGAAGGCTATGCATATATGTTGGGTTTGATTCACCCTCCATAATTCGCTACCTTGAGTCATTGACGGGAGATTTATTCACTGCAAGATTTACAGATTGTCGATTTGATGAAACAACTTTCCATAATTAGGGGGAGAGAAAAAAGAACTTAAAAGTAAAATAGCATGAAAAGTTTCATCATTATCTCATTTTGATCCATGTTCCCCTCTGTGAACAAGAAGTCCTGAAAATCATCCATTTGCAAAACATAGCAAATCAAATACCAGATGCATTTACTGATTTGAAAAGGATAACAAAGTCACATATTTCTGCAGTGAATGTGCCTATTCGATTGACGTCCCAAGAGGATCACCTAGAAGTGTCATATGACTTCTGAATCACAAACACTTCTGAAGCGTGGTAGACCATTGGGTTCAAAACACAAAAATCCTAGAAAAAAAAGCGCGAAAAATAATAAAAATGATACTATAAAAGAGTCTTATGAAGATGTTCATGCTCTGATTAATCCTGATATTGATCTTGAAGAAATCAGTGAACTCGAGACTCAAGTGAATGAAGAACTTTCAATAAGTTCTACGGGTGATGGGATAAGTTTGGATCGATTGAAAATTATAGTGGATAACGTTTTTGCATATAATGTTGCACTTAATATTATGCAAGACAATGGAGATCTTGAACCTCTATCTGTCGAAGAATGTCGACGAAGATGTGATTGGTCAAAATGGCAAGAGGCCATTCAGTATGAATTAGACTCACTTGCTAAACGTGAGGTTTTTAAAACTGTAGTCCAAACCCCAAATGGTGTAAAATCGATTGGCTATAAATGGGTTTTTGTGGGAAAGTGAAATGAGAGAAATGAAATTGTAAGATACAAGGTACGCCTTGTTGCGCAAGGATTCTCTGAATGACCAATGTCGACTATGAAGAAACATATTCACCGATTATGGATGCAATAACTTTTTGATATCTCACATGTTTAGTTGTTCATGAAAATCTTGAAATACATCTGATGGATGTGGTTACAACTTATCTTTGTTCACTTGATAATGAAATTTATATGAAAATTCCAGAAGGACTTAAAATTCCTAAATCATATAGTTCAAAATCTGAGGAAATGTGTTCAATTAGATTACAAAAGTCATTATACTGCTTAAAACAATCAGGGCACATGTGATATAATCGTCTCAGTGAGTACTTGATAAAACAAGATTATATAAATGATGTCATTTGCCCTTGTATTTTTATTAAGAAAACAACATCAGGGTTTGTTATTCTTGCTGTTTATGTTGATGACATTAATCTCATTGGAACTCCAAAAGAGGTCCTAAAGACAATTGAATATCTAAAGAAAGAATTTAAAATGAAAGACCTTGGAAATACAAAACTTTGTCTTGGTCTACAAATTGAACATTTAGCAGACGAGGTCTTCATCCATCAATCTACCTATACTGAGAAAATCTTGAAACGATTTTACATGGACAAAGAATCCATTAAGTACTCCAATGATTGTCCGATCACTTGAAGTGAGTAAAGATCCATTTCGACCTCAAGAAGAGAATGAGGAACCTCTTGGTCCTAAAGTACCATCTTAGTGCAATTGGTGCACTTATGTATCTTGCTAATACTACAAGGCCTGACATAACATTTTCTATTAATTTGTTAGCAAGATACAGTTTTTCCTCTACACTGAGACATTTTTGTTTTATACTAACAAAGATAGTGCAGATTTTGTTGGTCATGCAGATGAATGTTATTTATCTAATCCACATAAAGCTCGACCTCAAACAAGCTATTTGTTCACATACGGAGCAACTGCTATATCATGGCGATCTATGAAGCAATCCATTGTCGCTACTTCTTCAAATCATGCTGAGATAATAGTTATTCATGAAGCAAGTAAAGAATGTGTATGGTTGAGATCAGTGACACATTTCATCAAAGAAATATGTGGTTTGAAGTGTGATGTCAAGGTACCCACAATGCTCTTTGAAGACAATGATGTATGCATAGCTCAATTAAGAGGAGGCTTCATAAAAGGAGATAGAAGGAAACACATTTCACCAAAATTATTCTTCACACATGATCTCCAGAAAAATGGTGATATTGATGTACACCAAATCCGTTCAAGTGATAATCCAGCAGATTTGTTCACCAAATCTATACTAGCCTCAACTCTTTGAGAAAATGGTACACAAAATTGGAATGCGAAGACTTAACAATATAAATCGTGGTCTTCATCAGGGGGAGTAGAATACGTGTTGTACTCTTTTTGCCTTAGTTTAGGTTTTGTCCCATTGAATTTTCCTAGCAAGGTTTATAATGAGGCAGCAAGCAAATGCATATTTAAAGATATATGTACTCATTTTCCTTCCCTAAAGTTTCTTTAGTTAGGCATAGATATCCAAGGGAGAGTATTGTGAATGTAGATGCCTCAACATAATATGTGGATAGTGTGTGCATGACAAGATTGAAAGTGTGGTATTTGTGCACTACTTGTGCAAAGTGATGGATAGCTTGTGTCAGTCATTTACTGCCATATGCACTTTGCCTATAAAAGGCTTGTTACTTCATGTAGAATGAAAATGAAAGAATAAATACAGTACTTTCTCCCTCTATTATCTTTCTTTAAGTTTTGTTACTTTTAGTTCTTTTATAACATAACTTTGTATTATTAGTTTATTAATGAATAGGAAAAGAACTAAGTGACCATTAAAATAGAACTGAGAGAATAGCTACCTATAATGGCAACAATATTATAATGTTTACTTCCACCGTTATCATGATTAAAAAGAATATCATAATATTAGAAATTAGTGAAGTCAATTTGACCACATACTAGTGTAGAATTTAGAATGTAGACCATATTGTCTATTATAATATTTAATTTAAAATACATAGCTTTGTGGGATAATATTAAAAATACATTTATTAGAAGTTTCATTTTATAATTTAAAATGAAAATTTACAATTCGAGTTAGTGATATTGAAAAAGAAAAGATTCAAGCTCGTTTGAACATAAAATATTGTCTCACTATTTTAAATATATGCTTTTTGGTAAGTTATATATATATATATATATTGAATATTAGTAAGCAACTGAACTATTAGGACCCGTTTAGTTACTGTATAAGGCTCGACTTTATATACAAGTAATTGGTTAATTTAATATATTGTTTTATTTGTAAATAGAATAACAATTATTTATATATTATTAATTTTATAAAAGATTAGGCTGATAGGTTTCAAATGTTGTATAAAATTTATTCATGTACTACCGTCGTTCCATATTAGATGAGTATTTTACTAAAAATATTTATCGCATATTACTTGATTACTTGCTAAATTGGGATATGATTAATGCGATTAACTTTGTCTCATTTTACCCTACAATCAATATGACATTTGGAAGTTTAAACATATTTTAAAGATTCAAAGTTTCTTTTTATTTCAAAAGTTTAATTAATATGAACAAAGGGCAAAATAATAAAGTCAATCAATCTATTAATAATTTCTTAATTACCATGTAAAATAGAAAGTGCACATCTAATATGAGATTGAGGGAGTATTAATTTGATTTTTATACGGTGTTTTAGTAATTATACGTAATTAATACTTACATAACTTATGAGAAAATCTATAAACAATTTTATGTGATCGAGGTAAAAGGTCGAATAAGTTATGTGAGTATTGATTATATATAGATTAAAATAATAAAATGACACATTTACCCCAATTAATTTACTTTAGAAAACTTTCTTTATTTATGTGTACTTTTTAAAAAAATAAAACTATTTGTTTACTTTTACGACTAATCGAGTCACTAATTACTTTAAATTATATTATATGTATGTGGGTATTAGCTACATATTTTGTGTTAGAATTGTTTAATTGGATAAAACCAAATTTTTGTTTTTGTCGTATACTTTTACTTTTCATATTTTGTTAAGATATGGTTAAAATTATTTTTTATATATATGTAGTAGATGTTATAAATACCTTTCAACATCTTCATATATTTACTTCTTCATAGTTTTTTTTCTTAAATTTTGACTCCACCATTACCGATAAGATCTGCTATACAATAGCATTCTTTGCTCTTGGACGGACAAAAACTAGTAACTCGAATAGTTTGTGCAAAAAGTGTTAAAGCATCAGCTGAAATATTATGACTGGTATTATCCATAAGAATAGGATATGAAGTATCGTTAGGGTTGTTGGAAATCTAATGAAATATACTTAATCTATAAACTTGGAATTCCTTTTTTTTTTTTTGTGAAATATTTAAAATATCCGACACTTACAAAATTTATTTTAATATTACCGACGCGGAAAAAGATTTTACCCATTAAAGCAATAAAATTGTATGAAAGTTTTGTTAAAATTATATTATAATTATATAAGGGGTTATATGAAAGTTATATTTTAAGTTTTATATATTGTTATAGTTACACATATAATATTGTTATAGTTATATTTATAAGTTTTCAGAAAACAATATGAACTTTATAATTTATATATATATATATATATATATATAATTTTCTCATACACGAAAAATTATAAGTGAAATGATAAGTTCAGAGAATTATATACATACTTCATACGATTTTATACAAATTACACCAGCAAAAATTGTGAGCAAAATTGTAAATCTTCAATGAGATATACATATTTTATACATAAAAATTTGAGCAAAATTTTTAAACATCCTGAAAATTTTCATATACATTTGAAGAAAACATATTTTCTGCTTGGTAAACTAAAATATCCTATTATGTTTCCTAAATGAGTCTAATTTTGTGTATATATAGACAAAAAGAATAGGGTAGATTACACGAATAAGCAAACATATATTAGTTAATTAGTTAATATAGCTATAGTTTGAATTAATTATTATTCACAACTTTTTTTTTTAGCTATAATACGCCCGCTATACATATACAAATACAAATTATACAATACTTATACAATTACACAACAGATACACAAATACAATTCGCCTTTCACCTCTCTCCACTCTCTTCCCTCTCTCGCTCACCTTTCTCAATCTCACTCGCCAAATATACAAATACATATGTATAACAATTACACACACATATATATATACATACACACACAAAATTCGACATATATACAAATACAATTCACTTCTCTCTATTCTCTGCCCTCTCTCGCTCCTCTCTCTCCTTCCTCTCCCAATCTTGTTCGCCTCTCTCCTCCATCTAACATGTAGCTACAAATTATAATTAGCAAACCATACTTATGAAACCTGTATTTGCGAAATTTCCACGAAGGAATATCACATACGGGCGACGTTAGGCCCATTTATGGCTGCGAATCAGTGTGAACTTGGCCCAAGTACCATTGCTCCATGTCTTCTTCAAGAGTTATCTTTCACAGTAGTTGAAGCTTGTACGCTTCGTCCATTGTTAATCAGCACATTTATAACAGCTACAAAGTAGAAAATTCTGTGCGGAAGGGGACAAGAATCAAATAATTTCTCTACATTTTAGGGTTTTCTTCTACTCCAATGGCGACTCACAGTTTTTCATTACTTTCAATCCAGTCTTTAACTTCCAATTCTAGCAACAAACAAAGTGAGAATACTAATACTTTTTTAACCCATAAGTATTGTAAAGCTCTAGCTACTACTTTTACTGGAGGAAAGCTCTTGATTCGGCCGCAGAATTTGAACAATTTTACTCTCAAACGTCGTCGTTCTACAGTAGCAACGGTTGCCTTCAGCCTCCCTATCACGTAAGCTTTCATGTCGCTCTGTGTTTGGATTTCATTTGCTTGTAAATTATTCGCTCCGTTTCAATTTGTTTGTCCTAGTGTTGCATTTAAAGTACATTTTACAAAATGAGTAACAAATTGTTGTTTCCGACTGTTGGTTTTTGCTTTGCAGGAGACCAGAGAGTTCTGAGAAACAGCCCAAGTATGTTTGCTTAGTTAGTTTAACTGGTTGCTGTTTAATTTTGTGTTTTAAAATAAATGTAATCAACTATGCCTAAACCACAGCTCACTTGGAGTTTGTTTATGAATCATCTTTATCCATTTGATTTGTAATGTGAAAAACAGCTTGTTGAATAATGTTGTAGATGGTCGTCAAGAGCAATACAGGCATTTGTAATGGCTGAATTAGAAGCAAGGAAGCTCAAGTACCCAAATACTGGCACTGAAGCTCTTTTAATGGGCATCTTGGTTGAAGGTTAGCATCAAACTCAGTGGATGCTTCTGTAGAAACTACGTTTTGATTCCTACTATGGCATACGTGTGCGTGCATGTATGGATAGTAATTCGTCTATTAGGTTAGGAAGATAGTTTTTTGAGTTTGAATGAAGAGAAATTTGCTTTGCTAGGGACCAGTTTGGCTGCCAAGTTTTTGAGAGCAAACGGTGTAACCTTTTTCAAGGTGAGTGAAGAAACACTGAAGTTGCTTGGAAGATCTGACATGTATTATTTCAGTCCAGAGCATCCTCCCCTTACTAAACCAGCTCAAAAGGCTCTTGACTGGGCAGTCAATGAGAAATTGAAATCAGGTAATGCCCTTGCTTTTTCTGTTAGAAGATATATGTATCATTTACGGATTTGTCGAGAACAACCCCTGATATGAGTACACTATGAACATATAAAGCTTAAGATATAATAGACTTACTTTAGTGGTTTTAACAGGGACATCAGCTCTAGATAGTGTACCATTTTCCACTGTACAGAGATGTGCATGCAAAGGTTTGATCAACAAGAATTAGAATAGGGATAATACATTATCTTATAGGATATAATAGGGATGATAAATAAAATCCTCATAAAAAAGGGATAATACATAAAATCCCCTCTCAACTATAACCAGATTCTCAGTTACACAGTCAAACTTTTTGAATGACCTATTACCCCCTAAACATCTTCAAAGTGAACTTACAAAGGACCTATTACCCCCCTCCCCTGTATATCTTCAAACTGGAATCTTGACCACCTTAAGAGGCCAAAATCAGATTTAAATTGGCAGTGTAATGCTGCCACGTGTTTTCCATATACTCCCTTGTCCTAAATTATGTGATGCATTTTCTTTATTTAGTTTGTCCCAAATGAATGATACTTTTCATATTTGAAAATAATTTAACTTTTAGTTTTTCATTTTGACCTTAGTGAGTTGATTTATAGCCGCATAAGTATCTATATCTTTTTTAGATCACAAGTTCCCAAAAAAAAATTCTTTCTTAGTCTTCGTGCCTAATCAAAGTGCATCACATAAAATGAGACAACAACAATAAACTCTCGGTAATCCCACAAGGGAGAAGGTAGGATGTACACAGACCTTACCCCTACTTTTGTGAGATAAGAGCAGTGTTGTCAAAGGCCCGCTTAAAGGTGGTCAAAGTTCCACTTTTAAAATGTTAGTGGGTGGGGGTGATAGGTTCCTTGTGAAGTTTGAGTATGTAACTGGAAATTTAGTCTTGGTTCAAGGTTTTCTTATGTATTACCCCAAGTAGAATGTCCTAAACATACAAGTGTACTAAAATGTATGTCAGGGCGCTTTTAGTATCTCGCATTGTCCTATATGACTAGAATAAAGCTGATTGATTGCTGCAAGGAAGACTCTAACTTTTGCCTGCAATCCTCATTGATCAAGGAATGAGGCTTGAGTGTGACATTTATTGGATAACCCACCAGTACTATCCACGATATGGCTATACCGCTATACGCCTATACCAAAGTTGACTGCTTGCTGTTTGGAAGACTCTTACTTCTGCTTGCAATCCACATCGAGCAAGCAATGAGACTTGAGTCTAACTTCTATAGGATAACCCGCCTTAGGATATAGTGACATCAGTGGCACTAAATGTACAAATGACAATTGCTTTCTGGAAAGGTGGATATAAAATCTGTAAATCCGCATCTTAGTACCACCAAATAGGCAAATACTTTAGAATCTGAGTTGTGTGACACCTAGAGCCTGCTCCTCTAGTCACTGTGATGGAAAAATTAGCAGCTTTAAATATATTCAGACTTCACAGGGTATTGTAGTTATCATCTTTTAGGTTTAGATTTTGTAGGTGACACCTATTTGTTGGTTGGATATTGGTGCAATAGGATCCTTTTCTGGACCTAATTGAGGCATGCAAGTGCGATTAAAGTAGGCATGGATCCAAGTGGGATACAACATGAAAATATTGAGTTGAGTACAATTTCTTAACATGCTATGAGGATGCAAAGTTGGTTATCTCAAACAAAGTCCTTGTAATAGATTTGTCGTGGTTGTGTGCTTACTGCTTAGGTTGCTCCTCATTAGATTCCGGCAAGTCTTGTTGATTGATCATGCAAGAGCTTAAGCAGCAGTAAAACTGTGGTGATACCACAAAGTAGAACTGATGGCTTCAGGGGCTTCAGTGATGCACACTTTTTCTATTTAATTGTTTCACTACCAAATCAAAGGAAAGAAAGAACTTTATGTAATTTCTTATTTCTGTTTTTGGTGTGTGCGTGTGTGAGCAGTTGGGGGTGTCTATATGTTGGGTATCCATTTGTATTCAGATCTATTTCATTCTAATACTAAATAATTTGTCGTATAGGAAAGTTAGGATCTAAAACTAGATATTCTCTAAATTTATACTTATTCCTACACCGATATAAAATCTCTAATGACCAACACTGGATCTGATGTAAGTGTAAAAATGACAATTAAGCTTTAATCTCTAGTAGCTGGTATTGTGTTGGTGTCAATGCTGACTTGGCTAGAGATAGACTACAAGAAAAAGATCCATATAGGTGGTAACTACTAGTTGAGGATAGGTTTCACCTTTATATTATCTTTTGATGAAATAAGTGGTTGTATTAATAAGAAAGCATCCAGAAGATGCAAGAATTACAAAAGTAGGAAGAGTCAGCTCCGGGAAAAGGCAAACCGATATCATATCAAGAAACAAGGGAGCAGACAAATTCCAAATACAGATCAGGGTTAAAAACAGGTTTATGAAAACCCCAACTAAAAAGAAGAACTAAGCATAAGTTTGGAGCAGACAGTGAGATACCATCAAGGCATTTGGTCCCTTTCCGTCCATAAGCACCACAAAATAGTAGCAGGAATCATAGACCATATTCTTTTGATGGATTTTTCAACTATGCAGTTGCTCCAGCTAATAAAAACCTCTCTTAGACTGGTTGACAAAACCCACTGTGGACCAAAAAGAGAGAATATTGACTAGATATCAGCAACAATAGCACAGTGAATGAACAGATGGATAACAGAGTCCAGGCTGCTAAGGCACATATAGCATCTGTTAGCTGAGTGGAATTTTCTTCTGCTAAGGTTGGCTTGAGTTAGGCATGCATTATTGAGGGCCAACCAACAAAACATACGGACTTTGGGGGACACCTTGATCTTATGTACAAGCTTCCATGGCCATTAGGATAGTTTAGAGGGGGTTTGAGGTATTAACTCTATTTTTTGTATCACCAAAATGGAAGAAATGCATAAATTAGGATATCCAGAGAATTCATTTTTGTTTCCCCCGTCTTGAAGTAATAGAACCACATCATCTAACGGCCTAGGCATCTTTAAATTTTCTGAAGGTAACGCGCACCGCTGGTTCTTGAGAATTTCTCAGTTATACAAAAACAGATTTGCCGACTCTTAATTGTGTCATTTTAAAAAAACAAGAATCAACGTTGCATCAAGTATCCAAGTCACTCTTCATATGACCTAAAGCCTGTTATACAAATTTGTTCACCTGTTTCTTACATCATCGAACACATACACTGAACTGATATCTTTATCCACTAACCGTGACACTTATTATGGAATTAATTAATTTTGTTTTAGTGTAGAGGGTGAAACAGCATAATTTCAGAATGACTACATAGCATTGAAAATGCATGATGAAACACACAAAAAAGCTAAAACTGGATGCCAACATTGAGCTAAAAATGTCAACCCAGGTTCATTTATCTGGAAATATGGCAAGTATCATTAGACTCTTGTTTACATGTATTTGTGATGAATTTACAGGTGAAGATGGGGAAATAACCGTCACACATATTGCTCTTGGTATTTGGTCAGTAAAGGAATCAGCTGGGCATAAAATAATGTCTACACTTGGTTTTGATGATGAGAAGGCTAAAGAGCTGGCCAAATTTGTAAGTTCCAAGCTAGATCTATTACTCTTAGTTCCTCAATGGGATTCTTTACATCCTTTTCTTGCTTGCAGATGGACAAGGACATTGAGTTGACCTATAAATAGCCAGTATTGGAAGCACATGCATTATTTGATGCATCCTTCCATCACAATCTTCAGCTAGTTTCTCCTGCAGAAGAGCTTAGTAACAAATGTTCATTTCCTTGTAAGCAATTTTCCCCCATACACAATTACCATTTATTTTAACCCGTTTTCGGTAGAAGACATTTTGTTATCTAAACGGCTGGGAAATTAACGCCATCAATTTCAATGTTTTAGTATTCCCCAAAAATGCATTAGTCTCTTTGATCCTCCTTTTTCTTTGGTTTGGGGAACTGTTTTCTTTTAAGGTACAGAATGCTCTCCGTTTAAAGATGGTGATTCGAGTGCCTGGGGAACAAAACTATAACTTGATATTTTCAGTTTTACTGATGAGATCAAATCAAGTGAAATTCGATCTAGTAATACAAGTTCCTAAATGAAGTCTAATATTTAGTTTGAACACCTTATTTCAGCTTGGAGTACTAAATTCTGAACAGAAGTTATAGGCTTACAGTTTTCTCGTAATTCTCACCCACTATAGCTTTATGAATAGTTGTAGACAATGATCACAATGCCTCGATAGTCAGCATTGGCAATTTGATCATGTAATAAGAGTCTTGATATTTTATCATCTTAAGAAAGTCTAACAGACATGGCCTTCCTAAGGGCTGGTCTTGATTTATTTTTTTGTCCAGCTCCACTTAAGAAAATTTTGAAGTTTTCCTGTAAGGTAGACGTTCAGGGCATTTTAAGATCGTGAACTTACTCAATTAGCCAAAAGTTGGAGCTTTGGTATGTTGTTTACTAGACATTCAGGATATTTCAAGACATTAAACCTATTCACTTGACCACAAGTTCTATCTTATAACTTAGGCTTGATGGGTAATATAAATTCGTTTCAACAAATCTTTTCAAGTTGAGGTCATTTTAAAAATATTTTACTAAGGAAAAATAACATAGTTGTTCGCAAGGAGCAAATTAATTACACACTCTTAACATTACCAATTTTTTAGAAAAGGAACAAATTTATCACACTCTCATGTCCTTTACTTTGAAGCCACTTAAATTATATAGTATAAAGTACAGAAACCCCAACAATTTGGGCGTTAATCTTATTCGGGACATTTCTCAATTTATATCTTAGATTTTTCAGAATTTGCAAATACATTATTCCTTTGTCGGATACGTAACAAACGATACATAAGTTGTGTATAGATTTAGGTTTGAAATAAATGTTTGTATCAGATGCATTATATACAAACAAAGTTGTAATGTATTTGATAGAGGTGAGTGGTGATTCGGATGTTAAAACAGAGAGAAGGGAAATGGAATTTTTTTGTAATTAATTCAAATTGTGGTGATTTTTAAAGATTATGTTATCTTAAGTTGGTAATTACGTTACTTTTCCTAAATTATAATTACACATATTCCCCATTATACCATTTTGTAGCTAATTATCTCCTTTTTCATTTTATTTTTTAAAAGAAAAAATACATAATTACCCCATCAAACTTAGATCCTTTTTTAAAATAGACACCTTAAATTTGCAGGACCTATTACGCCACGAAACCATTTAAATCCACAATAAATACGTCATTTGGACCCATTTTCTCAGCAATTGTAATTTCACGTTAGAAAACTGCAATAAAGAGTAAAATTGCAGTCCCAAACCAATGCAAAACTGACACATGGCATTGCCAAACCAAAGTGAAAAAAGGCCCACGTTTCTTCTTCCCCAAACCACTATTATGGTTGTTGAGAGCTCTTCTCAACAACAAAAGTTGGTTCTTTACCACGGAAGCGAATTTCTTTATTATATACTCTATCATTAAGTTCTAGCAATTCATTTTAAGGTTTTTTATTAGAAAAATCTACTTAACAACAACATAATACTTAACCAATATAACACCTAATTTTATCTGTCATCAAAGAAATTCGAACTCATTTCCGTTCATATAGTTTTTCAAGATCAAAAGTATCAAAGAAACTACTCGTACGAATTTTACAAACTGTGAAATTTACTAATTTCAGTATACACACAAAGCTAAAAAGGATTAAACTGTATTTTTGGAGAAAAAAATTGAAATCAAACACCAAATAAACAATAAGAACGCTAAAAAATAACACAGAAAACTTACATATAAATATATATTTACAAAGAAATTCAGGAAAAAAAATCTTTTGAAGTGAAGCAGGCCGAAAGAATTAGGAAAGATTTTTAAGGGTTAAAATGTGAGTAGGTCAAGGTTTTACCCGACCCCACTATTAAACATGTAAGAAAAATAAAAAATATTATTTTATTTGGGAGTTAATAACACGCACGGGTTATGAGAATTGTTGGAAATGGTTGGATGAAATAATAGGACCCGCAAATATTAAGGACCCGTTTGGCCATAAATTTCACAAATAATATTTGGGGAAAAATTTGACAAATAGTGTTTGTCCATATAATTTGGCATTATTTGACAAATATTTTTGGCAAATATCCCAAATTTCCAAATACTAGTTTTTGTAGTATTTGGGTCAAATCTCATTATTTGGGATCTTTTAAAAATTGAAATTTTACATCAAACTCTTATCTTTTACAAAAAATACCCTATATAGTAGTTGTTTGCGTTGTATTACATAATATTTTACGTGAACACAAAAATAGTGATGAAATATTCAGTAAATATGAAAGTGATGATATGTTTATTGAAAATGATTAACAATCGGCTCAAGGTAACAAAGTCATGTGTTTTGTCTACTTTACGATATATGAAATGATGCTTGATGCATTCACTTCAAACTACCACATTGCTCCAATGTCATGGACATTACTTGTTATTTGTTGCAACGAAGATCCAGTTGACTTGTAATACAAACTTATGGTTAGTTTGGATAGTTTTTAAAACTTGTGAGCATAAATCATATTTTTTCTAAAAAGGTGAAATATGTTTCCTAAATAATATGGCCAAACACATATTGAAATTTCACCCAAATAATATTTATTAAAAATATTTGGAAATTTATGATTAAATGCTAGCTAAATGTCGGCTTAAAAAAGGATAGAAGTTTGATAGGTAATGGTGTATTTTCCCTTTTTGAAAAAACTTTTATATACACGTGTTTTGTTTTTTTTTCTCTTCTTTCCTTCATTTTTCTTTCTTTATTCAAAAATTATGTTTTCTCTTTTTTTCATTTTTCATCACTATCTGATTTATATTCTCTGGCTCCTTCTTTCCGTACTTTTCTGTTTACCTTTTTTTCTTTTTCATTTTTATCTAGTGCTCATTTTTCTAATTTTATTTAATATTATTATTATTATTATTAATTTCTTTGTTATCTAATTTCATTTACTTTTTGCTCTTTTTCTATATCATTCTCTTTTTAAAAAATCATAGTGAATTTTTATTTGGATGTGCTTTGGTTCTTTCGTGATACATTTTTCGGTCCGCTATGATATTCGTATGGTAAATATCATATACGGATATGACATCATCAAATTTACGCTTAATTTTGGTATTTCAATTTTATATCAATTTTAACAAGTTAATTATTGTAAAAAATAATTTTGATTTTAATAAATAAGCTAAATGGAGAATTTTCTTAACAATTTCTTATTGTAGTTTAGTGAGTTAATTTATTTATTTTATTAATCTAAAAATAATTTTTTCTGTTTTTTTTTAAAGGCAAAAATCTATGAAGGGAGACAAAATTTAAAAGAGATAAACTAACAAAAAATGAAAACAAAAACAAAATAGAAAAAAGAAGAAAATAAGTATTAAAATGTTATGAAATGATTTATTTCTAATAACGGTTAAAAGGTGACAAAAAGATATATAAAATAATGAATGAGAAAAAGAAAATCAATAAATGAAAGGACAAAATAAAGAAGAATCCTACGCTGCTTTTGTGTGCAAACTAGAAGCATTTTCTGTAAATAGTTGGATCGACTATGTATTTGTGATATTAGTTCAAGAGGGAGATTTGTTTTTGGTAGTTTGTGTATTTTACTATTTTTTATTAAGTGGGACAAAATTTTATATCGGATATTTAGAGATATTAGACGCACTTTCTTCTATATCGTCAATTAATAAAGAACTTTTAAATTTTTTTGTGTAAGTTAAAAAAGAAAATTATACATATAAAAATGTTTGAAGCTATTTGATATAAATTAATTTTTCAATGTAATTGATCGCAAAGGCAGTTCAAAAATTATTTTAGGTCACAAGTTTAAATTTTTTATTTTACTTAGGGAAAAGGGTCTCTCTTTTCTTTTCTAAAAAAATAATTATGTATCAAATTTTAGTTTCTACATATGGGCCAAGTTAAATAATGTATTGAATAAACAGTAAATTTCTTAAATAGCCACTAAAATAAATTTAATTACGCTCCATAACTATTGTTTACTAATTAAGATTCGTAGCTACATGTTAGAGGGATGCAAGCGAGGATGGGAGAGGGAGAAGATAAGTGAATTGTAAATGTATATAGGTCGAGTTGTATATGTATATTTGTCAAATAATTATATATATATGTTACTGGTATACATATGTATTTGTATATCTGGCGAGAGAGATTAGAAGAGGGAGGAGAGATGTGAGTGAAAGAGGGCAAAGAGTGGAGAGAGGCGGATTGTGTATGTATATATGTCAGATAATTGTATATATGTAACTGGTATACATATATATTTGTATATCTGGCGAGCGAGATTGGGAGGAGAACGGCGAACGAGATCGAGAGAGGGAAAAAGTGGACAGAGAGGCTAATTGTATTTTTATATATATAATATAATTGTATATGTACAAGTATAATTTGTATTTGTATATGTGTAAAAGAGGAGATGGGCGAGAGAAAGGTGACGTAATTTTAACTAAAATTAAGTTGCGAGTGGTAATTAATGGAAACTACTACATGTGTCAAATAGATGGGTTGAGTTGAAATTGAAAATATTAGAATGAGTTGAAATAGAAACTGGGTTGAGTTTTGACCCACCCAAGTTTACTTTGGGCTCAAATGGGCTTAAAACGGGTTGGGTCTTGACTTGCCCAATTTGTCCCGCTTAATCTTAATAATTTTAATTTATTGTTATTAAAATTTTATAACCACATTTTGAATTTCAACTTGAGAAAATTTAAAAAAGGGAAAAAGGACCCCGAACTATCGTAAATGGTATGCAGATACCCTCCATCATATTTTTGGGACACTACTACCTCTATCATCCAAAAACTATTGCAAATATGCCCTTCACTCTAACAAAAGACTAAATAAGGACACGTGACGCAATCTTATTTATCGATCTGATTCTTATAAATGTTGGATCGGTGGATAAGAATGTGGCACATGTATGTCCGTTAGTATAAAGAGTATATATGTTATAGTTTTTTAACGGCAGGGGCACCAATGTCCCAAAAGTATGATAGAAGGTATCGGCATACCATTTACGATAGTTTGGGGTTTCTTTATCTTTTTCTTTTTTAAAAAATAAGTTACACATGGATAGATAAAAATATAAAATAGATAGTAATTTATACATTCAATGTAGGAACTATAATGCAAATAAAGAGTTTTAAAATAAGTTGAAATTGAAGATTAGTTTAAAAGTTGGTCAAACCTACTTTTAAGTCCGTTTTTTACTTCTGAAAATGTTTGGCAAATATAAAAAATATCTTAAAATAAGTCATAAATAATTTAAAAATAAGTTAGAAAGTGCTTGACAAGGTAAAAAATGATTTAAAATAAGTTTAAAATAACTTAAAATAAGTCAAAAATCAAAAGTAGCTCTTCTTTTTGTTTTTTGACTTAAAGTCATTTCAATTTGATTTTTTATTTTTGACTTAAAAACTACTCCTTTTTAAGATATGCAAACGGGCTCTAAATTAGGCTTAATTGAGAATTCTCTCAACATGGGTTACGACTTGAATGAGTTAAGATTGAACCAACTCAAATGATTTTGAACCCAATCCTAAAAATTATGGCGGGTTACCTATAATTGAGCTCATTTTTGACACCCTTAGAAACTATAGATATGTTAGTTAATAACTAGTATATGTTTGATTATTTGCGTAATTTTCCTCAAATAAATTTCAGACTTGACCCATTTACAATCAACTAAAAATATTTATTTAAAAAATACCCACCAACTAATAGTCGTAGTTAAATAAATAATTCAAAATTATCATTTAAAATTTACTAGAGGAGTCGATATAGTTCTAATACTCAAAATGACCTAATGGGTCATTACAAGAAAAACTTCAAATCATTAAGAATCAATAATCCGACAATAAAAAATAAAATCAAAACCCTTATCAAAATTGCTAAACCAATATTTTTTCCATAATTTTGTTTTGATTTTGAACAACCTTACTTTGAGACAACCATAAGCAAAAGTATGAAACTAAATCATAAGTCAAATACTTTATATATTCAATGATTTAAATATAATTTATTAATTTATCATCAGGTCATCGGTTATCTCGTTAAGAAAAACCTCAAACCTTTAAGAGCCGATTATTAAATAGTCAAAACCACTAAATTAATAGTATTTTTTTTAATTCACGTTATTGATTTCAGTTTGATTTTTAACAAGCCTACTTTGAGACGATTAAAAATAAAAGTATATAACTAAACTGCAAGTCAAGGACATTATATATTCAATGATACAAAATATAATTTATTAATTTATTATCGGGTTATCATTTAACCCGCTAAGAAAAATTTCTCAAACCGTTAAATAAAAAAATCAAAATCGTTATCAAAATTATTAAACTAAAACTTTTTTCAATTCGAATTATTGATTTCGGTTCAATTTTGAATACCTCTAATTTGATATAATCAAAAATAAAAGTATAAAACTAAATCCTAGTTCATGAATTTTATTTGTCCAATGATATTAATATAATTTATTAATTTATTGTCGAGGTTATAGATTAATCCATTGGACAAATAAAGTCCATGAATTTTATGGGGGTTTAAATCGGTTTTGATAAATTAATTATTTTTTTTAATCGAAACCGATATATTAATTGTTTTTTTTTATTTGAGTTGTTGGTTTTGATTGAGTTTTGGACAGTCCTACTTTAATCGACCTTCTTTATTAGTTGTTATGTTTTTGTCACTATTTTCTTCTCCTTAAAATGTGAAATTGTTCTAGTTGAACCAAGTCTTTCAAAATCAACATTTTACCAGCAAGTGGTAATATCTACATACATTCTCCTCTCTTCACAGCTTACTAATGGAAATTCACTAGGTATTCGCTCTTCACAGCTCACTATGAAATTTCACTGAATATGTTGTTATTTGTGATGTCAAAACTAAAATTTTCAGTACATTTTCTGCTCTTCAAAATTTTTTTGTGAGATTCCAATATGGATATGTTGTTGTTAGATTTAATAAAACTTAAATTTCACGCTCTTGATTGTAAATTAGTCAATTAAACATTGAAAAACTAGCTTACTTCTAAACCAAATTGATAATTAAGTAAGTATTTTCACGGTCACTGAACCTTCAGTTCACTCATCCTCCTGCCAAACTAAAAACAAGGGTTTAAGCTTTTCCCCCCAAAAATCCCTAGTCTTCACTCTTCAATTCGCCAAGAAACGGTTGCAGTAGAAGCTGAAAGAGATGAGTTTCGCGGCGTGTAAGACAATGCATTGCCCCACCGGCATCGAGAATTGCGCCTCCGGCTTTATCACTCACTCAGCCGCCGAAATCACCCCGCAAATTCAGACAGCTGACGTCGACTCCGACTGGCCAGCCACCAAGCCAGTCGGCCCCATGCCGAACCTTGTTGTTTCAGCTGGAAATGTGCTTGAAGTTTACTTGATTAGGGTTGAACAAGCATCATCCAGGGATGCCGCCGAAGTAGTGAAACGTGGTGGCCTTATGGCCGGTATTTCTGCTGCTTCACTTGAGCTCGTTTGCACTTATAGGTATTTCAGTTCGAAATATCAAATTATACGAATTTGTTTTATTTGGATATTTTTACTGTTTCGAAAACTTGTCTTTTTCTTGTGTGACATGTGTAGGTTACATGGAAATATATATTCAATGGGTGTGATAACAGCAGGAGGAGCTGATGGTGGGAAAAGGAGGGATTCAATTGTCTTATCTTTTGAAGATGCTAAAATATCCGTTCTTGAGTTTGATGATGCCACTCATGGGCTTCGGACCAGGTAACCTGCAGCTAATACATTTAAATGAGAGATTGAGCCAAAATAACAGAAAAGATGTGTAGTGGAGTAGTGGAGGTGCCAAAGCTGGCAGGCACCACAACTATTAAATGAAAAAACACAAACAAGAAAAAAAAAGATGAAGTTACTGTTGACGTCTTGTCAAGGTGGTGAACTTTTTTAGCTTTAAGCACCTCCCATGTTGTTCTGTTTTAGAAAACTCTGAGAGCTCCCCAATTTTCATGTCTATATGCATATCTTAATGGGCTCTTTAATAAAGATTCCAAGAGTCTGCAATTTTTTTTATATGGCTACCTATAACATGAGTTGAATGTCATACTTGCTCTTATGTTTTTTTTTGTGCGTTATAGTTGGAGAAATCATAACTTTATGAGATTCATCAAAATAGTAATTTTAAACGTCTACCCTATGAATTCTCAAACCATTCACTGATCATTAAGTATATTTGCCCTTTACTTCCTGTTTCTTTACTATTTAAGCATGAAAAACTGAGAAACTACATTAGAATCTCCTTTTTCTTCCTTCGTTCCAGCTCAATGCACTTTTTCGAAGGTCCAGACTGGTTTCATTTAAAAAGAGGACGAGAGTCATTTGACAAAGGTCCTATTATCAAGGTTGATCCGCAGGGGAGATGTGCTGGTGTATTTGCTTTTGAACAGCAGATGATAGTCCTCAAGGCTGCTGAGGTTTTCTTTTGCTGTTTTTCCTCTCCTTTCCTTAGTTAACCTGAAGTTTAAATTGTGTAACGTTTTGAAGATGTATCTATCCCAATTAATCCTTCTGAAACCCTAACTGTTCTGGACTAATCATGCTCACACGATTTACTGGTGGATATTGCTGGCTGGTCTTCCAATTATCTTATTCAAAAGTTATCATTATAGGCTTGTATGCACAACCACCTACTGAAATTTGAATCAAAATTGCTTCATAATGTACTTTGACTGATTATTTTATTGGGTTTCGTAAAGGGATAGTTTGACCAATATTATTTATGAGGTAGCTGATTAATCTTCACACACAATACTAACAAAGAACTGTTTCAATCAAGTAAAAAAGAAACATATTTGGTGTTGGTTGCTTTGCTTTGTCAATGGTCTGTATATTCTTGATATTTGCGGATGTATGGTATTGTGTTTAGCATAGTCACCAAGGGGATGATGTAGTGGTTGAGGCGTAAGAGTGACCATTTGGAGATCCCAAGTTTGAATACATCTGCAATACTGGATGTTAGCCTATCTGCTCTAGTTTGGTGAGCAAGATTGCTTGGGACAAAAGCTTGGTATTGCAGGAGGGTAGAGGGGAGGGCCCATTATCCAACCGAGTTTCGGACCGTGCTCCATTGCCTATGGGGATTTCTAGGTTTGAAGATAAGATCACTTGGGAAACTTGTGGTAGTTTGTTGGAAGACATGTTTCCCAGTGGAATAGTTTAGGGACACACAAGTTGGTACAATTCCACCAATACCAAATTATGAATATCATCTTTATCAAAAATCAAAATTATGAATATCATGTGAAAGTGTTGTAAGGTTGTGGGAATTCTTGGGTTCTTTTTAGGTGATTAAAAAGATCAAATCAATATGTAAGAATTATTTCTCTTTCCATCGATGTGGTTTGGGTTGTCAGAATTTTCTTATATATTTTCGAGTGATGTATTCTGATTTTAGGTCAACTCTAGCTTAGCTGGTGAGGACAGTGCTTTTAGTGCTGGAGGTGCCTCAGCTCGCATTGAATCATCATATATCATCACCTTACGAGATCTTGATGTGAGGCATGTCAAGGATTTCACATTTCTTCATGGTAGGTATACCCTAGCTGTTTCTCATGTATCATTTTTTATAATTAAATTTTTTGCTTCCTCATTGATTCTTATTACTGTTCAGAGAGTGCTATGACAAAGTCGTGATTTTGCTAGTATTACAAGAATAAAACTAAGTTTGAAAATTAGACAATACTGGAGTTCTGTTTTCCACAATGTTTACACCTGATAAACTTTGTTATAACCTGTATAACTCTTATCAGACACCACGACTGGTCCAACATTTTTGTTCTCTTCTGTAGTAGAATGATATCTCTTGGTTGTGAAAATATAGAATGATATCTCTTGGCTGTGAAAATATACTTCGTTAGTGCCTCCAGAGCGTTGTCTAGTTGTAAGAGTGTAACTTGTGATGTGTGGGGTAGGTGCATGCCACAAGAGTCTCAACCCTACCGTGAACCAAAAACATGGTATTTAAGTGGAAGAGGGTAGAGGGGTGGACCCAATATCCTCCAAATTTTGGATTGTGTGCCAGCTGGTCATCAGAGATTTCTTGGTTAGAAGATTTTTTATTTGATTGTTGTTGTCACAATGGAAATTGATTCAGTTGAACTCTATTTGACGAGAAAAAGATTAATTGACTTCTATTTCTTTTTTTATTTTTTTTGACAAAGGTAACATAATTGACTTCTATTTCTTTCATAATCTTTATCTTTATCTTTTCCTATCTAATTATTTTACTGGCCAAATACATAGGCAGCCCCTAAACTTGGCAGGATATTTCAGTTTGACACCTCAACGAAATACTCAACCTATTAAACACCTGAATGATACTCAAAATGTTCCAATTGAACACATATTTTCTTATTCTAAACAACATAAAATGCGTGAATGCAACTCGCTGTGGCAAAAGCAACCAATAATACAAAAGCAGGTTAGCAAAGGGAAAAAAAATCAATCTGAAGAAAAAAAGAAAGAAAATGAGTTGAGTGAATAAAGCTCCGGTGCGCTCCCTTTCTGGCAAAGTCGCAGATCTGTAGAGTTCAAAGGAATGTTTAAAGAATTTTTTTGACAGCTTAGACAGCAGCTACCAATGGTCGGATAAAACTCTGTTTAAATTCAGCCATTTTGAACCATGGGATGGTCTTCAAAACTCAAAAATCTTCTCTGTTGACAAATTGCTCGTTGGAAAAACTGGTACTTTCGGCCATTTTGAAACCTGGAAGTGATGGAATCTACTACGTCAAATCTGCATACAACTACCAGAATAGGGGAAATGCACATTTGACCCGCGGCCATGGAAGTTCATCTGGAAGACCAAGGCCCCTTACAAAGTCTCATGTTTTTCTTGGCTTGTAGCAAGAAAAGCATGTCTCACTCAGGAAAACTTCAAGAAGGGGATTTCATCTATGCTCTGGATGTTGTATGTGTGGTGAAGCCAGAGAAATAGTAGTCGTCCGTTTCTACATTGTCCTAACTCCTATAGATGGACAATTGTGGCAACTTTTTTTGAACTTGGTAGGACTAAGATGGCCTATGCTAGCAACAAGCTGTGATTTATTGAAGTGCTGGAACTATAATGGTAGTGCAGTGTGCCAAAAGAAGTGGTGGAAACCTGTCCCAACTTGTATATGGTGGACAATTTGGGAGGAGAGGAGATATAGAATTTTTAAAGACAAAAGCAGTTCTGTCCAGAGAGTCAAAATGAATGGTATTTTTTTGTTTCATTTTTGGTGGAAAGAAAACTATGTAGAGACAGCGGAGACAAAAAAACACTAGGTGATTCTTCCTATATGTTCTTGCCTTGGTGGACATAGTTACCTAGTACCTGGTGGGAGATGACAAATATCCTATGGAATTAGTCGAGGTACGGACACCATGGTCATAAAAGATATTATGTAGAGGAGACTGAATCAATAGTTGACATGATAAGTTCCTTGTGAAAGGGTACTCTTAAGCATGCTTGGGTTTTTGTAATTGTAAGTAGCGATTTTATGGTGCATATCTAGTATGTATATATATATATATATACACACACACGCGCGTTACCAGTTTCAAAAAAATGCAACTCAAGCTCCTCCATTTGGTAACCCACCCACAAAGCTTAATGTGTTTTTACCATGGAACTTTTTGAATCTTGAAAATCCTTTTTCTCAGCAAGCTTCGATTGGATGATATGTCCATTCCGGTCCTGCCGAGAAATCACCTATTAGCCATCTTCTTTCGTACCCTCTTAACAACCCTCACCCATATAGGAAAATCATGTCTGTCCCAGCATGTATCTGGTGGACAATATGGAGAGAGAGAAACGCTAGATGTTTTGAGAGCAAAGGTTGTGATCTTTAGAAGATCAAATTGAACCGTATCAAACTTCTTTGTTTCTGGTGCGAACAGATGTACCTAGAGGATACTGGGTCAATTATTGAGATCCTTGGCTCTATTTAGATTTTAGATTCAGATATCCTGTTTTGTTGATAAGTTGTAATTATGGTTTTTAGTACAACCCATGTACCGGTTTTTTAGTCAATACATACGAATGTTACCTTTCTCAAATAAAGAAATATTGGAGAAGGACAGAAATCTAATTCTCCAGCAAAACTAAAAATTTTCCAGCTAAAGCTCAGGTACATTACACTACATGAGACTTTCCATGTCACTGAGGTTTGTTCAATTGACACATTTTGAGTACAATTCATGTGTTTAATAGGTTGAGTACTTAGTTGAGGTGTCTAAATGAAATATTTGGACAAGTTTAGGGAGCTTCCTATGTAATTTGGCCTATTTTATTTTCTAACATAAGTCCATGTCGGCCTTCAAATCTAAAGCTTATCTTTTATGTCCACTGTTAATATAAGAGTAGAAATATGAATAATATATACAATCCTACTTAGAATAGGAATAGAAATAGTATATAGAATCCTACTTGGAAAAGGATTATAATGTAGTGTCCTAGTTAGAAAAGGAGTCTAATGTAGTGTCTATAGATAGGGTCTCAATGTAATAATGTAGACACACAATTCAATAATATACATCTCCTATATTTCTCACATCCACCATCTGCAGTTACCACTGTTGCCAGTTTGAACTTTGAAATGTGCCTTTATGCAGGTTATATTGAGCCTGTCATGGTTATCCTTCATGAACGGGAACTCACTTGGTCTGGACGCGTCTCTTGGAAACACCATACTTGTATGGTCTCTGCCTTTAGTATTAGTACAACGTTGAAGCAGCATCCACTGATATGGTCAGCCGCTGTAAGTTACAATGATCTTTGTTGCCAGCATTATTTATATATATTCTTATTAGCTTGAAGCAGAGAGAAAAGAGGCAACAAAGAAAGGAGATCACTCCAGTAAGAGCTATTTCTTGATGATGACTGTATCACAGTTCTTTCTATTTTGGGGTTTGGGTTTGGTGAGGGAAATAAGGTCAAGAATGCTGCTAAAGTTAAAAAGTCCTACCTCTTCTGTTTCATTGAGGTATCACTGTAATTACACTTGATGACAACCTTTAGCTCATAGTACTTCTTTTGATCTTGTTTGTCTTCCTTCTTTATTGTGTTTTCTTTTTGTCAGTCTACTTACATTTACTTCTCTCAAAATATTTTCCTCATATCAACAACCTAATAGAAGAGCTTTTGAAGGTATAGAGATGAACTTTCTAAACTTGAGAAGTCTCTTATCCCTAATTTCTTTTTGGTGTATCCATGGAGTACCAGTTTGTATAGAAGATTGGTGAAGTTTGTAGAAAACCATTTTGTTTTGTAGTTTTCTACCTTTTGTAATACCTTTGGTGTACATGCACTTTTTTCGCCCAAATGTTAATACAACTTATTACCTTGTCAAAAAACAAAAGAAAACAACCTAAACCTGAGAGTAACTTTGTTGTTGCCACTGATTAGTCATTTCCTGTGGTGCAAATATTTCTTGTCTTTTGTTTCCTGTAGTACAAAAGTAAACCACATTACTTAGCAAAAGAACAATGAATTTGTTCTATTTTTGATTTGTTTCCTTTGTTTTGTTAAGTCTGTTAAACAGTAGTTTTGAGCTTAAGGTTCTATAGTGTGGAGAACAAGATGTTTCAAACATGGCCTTGGTAATGAAAATGTGATTCCAACTTATCACGAGAGAGTTGATTTGGTGGACAGCGGGTACTAAAAGGCTGATGATTCAAATATATATCATGAAATTTCACAAAAATATTTGATGAGAATAATGCAAAAGTACTTTACCTCTTTAAAGGGCCGTTTGGTATGCGGGATAGGATAATCTAGGATATCCCATGTGATTATTTTATCCCACCTTCTATACAGGATAGCAATCCCACCATTTTAGCACAAATGGTGGGATACTATATGGGATTAGCTAATATCTCAAACCAAACATGAGGTAAAGTTAATCCTAAATCCTATCCCGGAATTATCATCCTTATCCCATGTACACCTACCAGAATTATGGCATTTCTATTCTGCAACTTTAGAAAATGTACAACGGTGAACTTGCTGTTTCATTTTGTAGAGAGAACTTCAGCCTGCTGTTGGTTTTATGACATCTTAGGCTGAGTTAAATGTTGTATTAACTCTTTGTTCCCATTATCCGAATTGTTTTCCATTTTCCTTAAGTTTTTCCTCTCTCATGTTCTTCTTGCCTTTTCACAACCTGTGCTGAACTGTGTCACTAAGACGACATTCATTTTAATTTCTTGTTTCAAGACTTTGACATGCTCATTTCTGATAACTATCAATGTTTGCTTGAACCTTACTCCATTTAATTATATATTTTCTACAGTAGACTTCATTTACATTTTTTTTTTCTCCAGAATCTCCCTCATGATGCATATAAACTTCTTGCTGTGCCATCTCCTATTGGTGGAGTACTTGTAATTGGTGCAAACACTATCCATTATCATAGCCAGGTCTGTTATCTTCATGACACACTGCTTATTCCTTCATGATATTCTTACAACTTTTGCTACTATGTTTCATGTGCTGACTTTGATCTGCCTATTTTGCAGTCATCTTCTTGTTCGTTGGCGTTGAACAATTTTGCCTTCTTTGGTGATAACAGGTTTCTTCCTGAGCTCTCAGTATCTCTGCCCTCCCTCTATTTTTTTGCTTACAAAAATCACACCCAGGCTTTCACCCCCTGTTGTGTGTGTGTGTGGTGTGGGAGTTTAGCATAAACTTGTACCATGTTTATTAGTAGAGAGGTTATGAGTGGGAGGGGAACATAAGGCCAAATACCTCGGTAACAAGGTGGCTTCATACAATCAATTTAAGAGTAAAACTAGTATAGATGCTCCTTTCAGACACAATTCAATAATATTCTTCTCCAATACTTTCTCACACATACGTTGCGCTCTAGAACATTTAATTGAACACTTTAAAGGCATGCCATTGTGAGAAAATAACATTAGTGAAGACATATCTTAACCCACCTCACTTTCTTCCTTATGAACAATGTGTGCTCCATCTCAATCCAAACACGTCAACGACTCACCATCTAAATGGGTAACATTATGCCATATCAATTCATACTCTTTTAGAGTTCAACAATATCTATAGTCACTTGTTTTTCCTTTACTGAAGAATCTCAACTTTATGAAGTTCAACATCTAGGTTTCATGTAAGATTCTAACTTTGCAGTGTTTTTCATCCTAACACCCTTTATAATCTCAACTCATAACAACATTTAAATATGGGGTGAAGGCATTACCTTTTGCCTTTTTAGTTCAAATCCTAGCTTAGCCCCTTTTTGTTTTTCTTAGTTCTCTTGCAAATCTAAATTTTTTTTCCAAGGATTCTAATGTTAGGGTTAGCATAAGAATTGTAATTACACCAAAACGCTGTTAAAAACTTACCTCGAAGTTGGGAAAAAGTTTTGGGATAAAAGAATGACTTCCAAGTCGTGCCCTAGCCTGGGGTTTTGTTTTTGAACCAAAAATCCTGGTTAAACACCTTTCCCAGGTGCGCTGCTGTGCAGCTACGTGCGCTATTGCACAGTTTTGGCAGTGAGCTACGTCTGATGCACTCTTAAGTGTGCTATAGTGCAGTAAGTGCACAGGCTGGTTCCAACACACAATAATGTTTTTCACATACTCCAAAGTCTTTGATACCCTTGTTTGGGCTGTGGTTCTCATACACCTCCATGCTTCCTTTCTCACTTCATTAAAGCTATAATTAGCCTGAATAAACGTTCAAAATTATGGGGGTTTACAAAGATTGCCAGAAACGATATAGGAAGACAACAATCCATGCTGTCAACCTATATACTTGCACTTCCAGGTATGGACATCTTGGAACGTAGACAGCATAGCATAGGGTTCAATGTTGGGTCAACTAAGAGCAAGGATTGATAGGGATGGTTCTAACTTTGCTACATGTAAAGAACTGAATCTTAAGCTTAACTTAGCGCTAAATGCTAGCTCATAAGGCAATGATTGTCCAAAATCATATAGGGAGAGACAATCATTGTATCCTTAACAAGTGTGGGACTCTTAACAGCTATAATGGTCTTGAAAAGGGTGGTTGTTTGCTTCATAAGGCCTAATTCTCACAGGTAGTCTATGGATTTGTCATATTTGAATTGATCTTCGAATTGTTAAATGAATTAGATTCATTTTTATGTGTTTTGTCATCCAAACTGCCCATTTTGCAGCTTATGATATTTTCTATGTGCTTGCTGTTTCTGATTTACAATTTTCTTCTTACATTTAATTTGGTTTCATTTGTACTCCACTATAAGTGCTGTTCTTTGATGCCATTTTCACGCTCTTTACTTTTTCTTAGTAATTGTGCGCAGATCCATTCCTTTGATTGCTCATTCAATGCAGTGTGTTGATTTGTTTAGTTCCTACAATGAGAATAGGTCCCAAACCTGTATCTAATTTTGTAATACGTCCTTACGATTACTTTCAGTCAAGAAATGCCAAGATCATCTTTTAATGTGGAGTTAGATGCAGCTAATGCAACTTGGTTAACAAGTGATGTGGCAATGCTGTCGACAAAAACAGGCGAACTACTTCTTCTAACGATTATATATGATGGGAGGTAATGTCTTTTCATCCTGTTATCCACTAATTTTAGGAACTGGAAATCAGGAACTCATCACTATTTGCATTTTTTGTTTTTTCGAGACTAGTTTATTTTGTTGACTTGAGAGTTGAGACAACATTCTTTCTTATCCTGATACATTGAATCTAAGTGGTAATCTAGTTGAACATATACAGTTTTATTACCTATCATCAGGAGTCCAGAAATTTTCTGGCTTTACAACATTTTTACACTGTTAATTGTCTAATACCTAGACTTCGAAGAGATGAACTGGGATTTTGAATTTAATTTAATTATTTTGCAGATTTGTCCAAAAGCTCGACCTTTCAAAATCTAGAGCATCAGTACTTACATCGGTTGGCGACCTCTTGAATTCTATATATATACACACACACACAAACACACATACATACATATATTATCTAGGGTGTTTATGTGTGTGTTTATTTATTTATTAAACGTTTTTCTTGTATTTTTAGGGAATTACAACAATTGGAGACTCATTATTCTTTTTGGGCAGTCGCCTTGGTGATAGTTTGCTCGTGCAATTTTCTTGTGGTCTTGGTGGGTCAAATTTGCCTCCTGGGGTGCAGGAAGAGGTTTGTGTCCTGATTTTTGCTGAAGTAGCTTCCTTATTTTTTAGCTGGTACCTTTTTTTTTCTTCTTCCTCTTCTGCATATTCCTTACTTATACGCACTCTGTTTTTTTATACCTACACTATAAATTTATACCCTTTTGATTAGCTATCTTCGTTTATTTTCTTTTTCCTGAATACTTATACACCAGGTTGCTCCAATGATCCCATTGCCGTCATAAAAAAATATATGGCTCATTAATACTGCAGTCCCTACCTTTTGCTTACTCTCTCCTATTCTTTTTATTTTTCTTGAAAATTAATACTTCAAAATTATTTTTCTTTATAATTTAAACTATTTTTACTTGTAATGAAAATAATATGTTAGAAAGAACATTTAAATGATACACATTCATCGAGGGTGTTACTATTCCTAGTCGTTTAAGCTCCTCAGTCCATGGGGGTATTAGTATGCTAGCAGCCTTTTCCAGTTGCTCTTCACTTTCTAAGGGTTGGTTCTACTCATTTCTTGCCTTTCTGCCTCTCATCCAGTGGTACCGACTTTGTTTTCTGGAAACCTATTGCTATTTTACATGTGTAGGTTGGAGATATTGAAAGTGATGCTCCTTCTGCAAAGAGGCTAAGAATGTCATCCTCAGACGCATTGCAAGACATGATTAATGGTGAAGAGCTTTCCTTGTATGGTACAGCTCCAAATAATGCACAATCAGCACAGGTGAATTATGTTCTCTGCTAACTATTCTGTTATTATACATGTTTTTAATTGAGGATAATCAGTAAAATGACAAGAACATGTTTTTGTATCAAGTACATATTTGCACTCGGGTGACATCATTTGATAATTTTGTAAGCAGTGTTGTCAAAAGAGAAAAGCACAAAAAAGCGCTAAAGCGTCAAGCACACTAAAAGCGTGGGCTTCACTGGAAAACAACACACTATGAAGTTTATATATATGTATATATATATTGCATATAGTTAGGGGATTGGTGGGCCAAGTCGAATATGGGTTGGTCGAAAATGAGTTAGGTGAAAACAGATAAAATATCCGACTCGACCCATATTTGGTACGGATAATACGTACTTCTCTTTTTAGGGTGTGTTTGGTATGAAGGAAAATATTTTCATGTTCTCCTAGGAAATATTTTTTTGGAAAATGAGTGGTCTTGAGTCGATGTCAGGAGGCCAAAATCCGGGTCTCAGGGTGGAGTTGGGAGTTAGGGTAGCGTTCAATGTCTGGACCCGTTTCGGAAGGTGAGGTTTAAAGAAGTCATATTTTCCTTATTTAAGGGAAGTTTTTTTCTTAAATTCAAGGAAAATAAGTCTTGTGAAAAATATTTGATCCTACCAAACGTGAGGAAATTGAATTTTTTTTTTTAAAAGATATTTCGCTTCATACCAAATATAGCTATAGTAAGTGTACTTTGTAGAGGGTCTACACTCTTACATACTTTAAGGAGAGTGCAATTGGTGGATACCCATGAGTTATCCATATTTTATGGTGGATAAATGGGTTGGTCCATGTTCGACCCACTTTTAAATGATTGGATAACCAACTCATTTAAAAATGGTTGAATTGAGCAGATACCATATGTTTTACTCATTTTACCACCCCTACTCATAATGAAGTATAAGTTCATCAAATCATCAACTTAAGTTTTTGTATGGAAAGATAAACCCATTCTTGATTTTTTACTTCTATTCACTAAAATAATATTTTGCATGCAGTTTTAACTTTTAAATAATCATATACAACATAAGGTAGATAGATCCACTGCCCATTTCAATTCTGAAATTCAAAAAAATAATGTAAGGCATTTTGCATAGAATTATAATTGTTAAATAATGATATACAACAAGAATATAAAGGTGAACACCATTGGGTGCAGCACTATCGCCATGACTTAAAAAAAAATATTTAGTCCTCCATTTGTATCTTTATTATTGTCCCCTCTTAGTCTCTTTACAACTGTCATATGTATAGTGAGTAGTGACAGTTATAACAGTTGACACCATGGATGGACAAGTGTTCCATTGATTTCTACAAATTTTCTACAATGAAAAAAAACAATACAGATATAAAATTTCAGTATCAAAGCCATTATTTTTAACTTCACAAGTTTATCCACTTTATACAAAAGGAAAAACGGCAAAATACCAAATCAAAAGAAAAAGTCAACTAAGTCGGAAGATTTTTTTTTTTTTGGGTTTATATCTCTTACTAAAGATAGATATGAGATGTGGGACAAGGTGAGAGTGGCATCGTAGAGTGTCTCTATCTCCTGTTCTTGAACTGTTCTGTTATGTTTTTCTTGAGTTGATGGTCTATCGGAAAAATCTCTCTACCTTCCAAGGTAGGGGTACGGTCTGCATATACACTATCCTTCCCATACACCACTTGTGGGAATACATTGGGTTTATTATTGTTGTTGTTGTATCTCTTATTAAAAATAACAAACAAAAACAAAAAACCCCCAAGGCGTAGCTCAAGTGGAAAAAGGTGGAGGATTTGTGGCTTAGGTCGCAAGTTCAATCCCCACAGCATGCAAAGCGAAGCCCAGTATTTAAGTGGAGAAGGGTAGAGGGGCGGGCCCATTATCCACCGAGTTTAGAAGGCTGTGATTGGTCCAAAGGGCGGGTCACAGACGGATTTCTCGGTTATCAAAAAAATAAAATAAAAAAATAACAAACAAAAAGAATAAAAAAAATGAGTAGGAGAGAGAGACATATAAAAAGGACAAGAGAGAGAATCAGAGAAGAGAAAAAGCTACCCATGATGAAGGCTTGTTCCGCTGCACTTGTCCCAAGTTTAATTGATTTTAACTTTTTCTTATAATTTCATCTATTTTCTCTGTTTTAAATTTTTGGGCAGTCTAATTTTCTCCTTTAATTAATTTTCCATATATCCTTTGCGATTTTCCATAAATATGGTCTAGGAAAGTCGGCAGACTAACTTAGACTTTAAAAAAAGGAATTGTAAAGGGCCCTCTGTCACGTGCACCTCGCTTGAGGTCATGCAGAGCGGCAAAGTGCTTGTGTGCCTTGCTTTTGCGCACTTTAACTGTGCATTTGCTTTCTCTGCTGGTAGGATAAGTTAAAAGAAAAAGGATTATTTGCAGATGACATTATATTTGTTGATGAGACATGTGGTGAAGTTAATAATAGGTTGAAAGTTTGGAGAGAGGCCCTAGAGTCTAAAGTTTTCAGGTTATGCAGGACTAAGATAGATTACCAGATTACAAGTTCACTGATGTGGCGCATGAGGCAGAAGTGAAACTTATGATCGATGCACTAGTCATACCCAAGATAGAGCTTCAAGTATCTTGGGACTATAGTTCAAGGAGACAGGGCAATTGACAATGATGTCGCACATTGTATTGGAACGGGTGGGTGAATGGAGGCTTTGCGGTACCGTGCAATATGAAGCCCAAAGGCAAGTTCTACATAAGTGGTTAGGCTAGCACTATTGTATGGGGCAGAATGCAGGCCAGTCAAGAGTGCACACATTTAGTAGAGGAAAGTAGCGAAGATGAGGATACTCAAATGGATGCGTGGTATACTAGGAGAGATATATATTAAGAACGAAGTTATATGGAACAAGAGGAAAGTGGCCTCCGTGGAAGACAAGATGAGGGAAACAAGACTAAGATGTTTCCAATGTGTGAAGAGGAGGTGCGATGATGCGCTAGTGAGGAGGGAGGTTGACTGTAACAGGAGTTTGGAGATGTAGATATAGGCTGAAGAAGAACTGAGGGAGGTGATTAGACAAAGCATGACACAACTTTAGCTGATTGAGGACATGGACATGACATTAGATTGAAAGTTATGGAGGTTAATGATTAAGGTAGAAGGCTAGTAGGCATTCGAGTGTTGTCATACTTCTAGTTGTATAATTTAGGTATCAGATGGTTTCTTTTTTCCCAATATGTATTAATATCTATTTGCTACACTTGTTTTGTACATTTGCTATTTTGTTGTCTCTTTTTCTTTCGTACTTACCCAGCCGGTTACATTTGTTTTGAGCCGATAGTCTTTTGGAAACAACTTTTCTACCTTGCGAAATCCTAACCTCCCCAAAATCCACTTGTGTGATTATATTGGGTGTGTTGTTTGATAAGTTTAAAAAAAGGAAAATAAAAATCTTGGACTGTACCCAATGAATTGTCCCTGCTTGCATTTGGTGAATAGTTTGCCAGGAGAGGAACTGCTCTAGATGTTTTAAGAATGTAGAGAATAGTATGTAGAAGATCACGCTAAATCGTCTCTTGATCCTGTGTTTTTGATGTAATCAGATATACTCAAGTAATACTGTTTCTATTATTGATGTTCTAGATTCAATTTAGTCATAGGACTGTAGAATTTGGGATCTCTTTTGTACAAGTATGTACTGTTTAGATCATGATTTATATATATACTGTTACCGGTTTCAAAATAAAAAAGGAAAAAGAAAAGGGAGACATGTTCTGAAGCATTGTGTCAGCTTTGTAATGTTCAATTGTATTGTTATATTATTGTTACTGTTCTGAGGATATACCATGCTGAAGTTGCATGTATCCAGCTTTTAGAGGTCTTTACATGACTTTTTTCTTTTCCCACGTTTGTCACATTGGAGAGATTTGCTTAACATGTCTCCGTTTTGTTCATTTTCCTCTTCTATCATGTCTATTAATCATATGACAGGTTAGTACTTGCTAAAAAAAGATAATGAAACCCAAGTATACTTGCCGAATTTTTGAATCTTTGCGTCTTAATATGGGAGAACAATAAGTTGACAGGAGTAATGTGGTATTTAGTGGAGAAGGATAGAAGGACAACTTTAGAAGACTACAGTTGGTCCCAGGGGTTTGTCCCATATGGATTTCTAGGTCATAAAATAAGTTGTCTATGATATGATTGCAGAATGACTTCTGGCTATTTTGTTCCACCGTCTTTATCATTAATATCATCTTCTGTTATTACTCATCATATTACATGATTTTCCATGGTTGCAGAAGACATTCTCATTTGCAGTGAGGGATTCCCTGATCAATGTTGGCCCTCTAAAAGACTTTTCGTATGGTATGAGAATTAATGCTGACCTGAATGCTACTGGAATTGCCAAGCAAAGTAATTATGAACTGGTTAGTTCTCTTGTTGAAAGCCCACCCAGCTTGAATCCGGTTAATGGTCGAGGTTTAACTTGTTTTTTCTTTGTTTTGAGATATGCACTTACAATTGCTCTGCTTAACACTAAAATACTCTACCAGCATGTCGTCTCTCTACCATTTTGTATGACTAGTTTGTCTTCAGTATATGAGGCAATCTGTCTTGTATGTAATGTTAAAGGATCAGAAAACCAGCATAAAGTTGATTATTCGGTGGTATCATGAATTCTGTTTTCTTTTGGTAAAATACTATCTTGATGTAGACTTGAATGCACTGAAAAGCTGAATTAGAGGTGTTGGCCTTCTCATTTGTATTAAAACAAAATTTTGAAGAAATCTTTGTTTATAAGCTAGGAATACTTTATTTTTTTTAATGAAGTAATTAGTTCTATTGCAGGCATCAAGTATATGCATAATAGTTACAAAAGCTTAGTAGCAAAAGGTCAGCTCTCCTTTACATTGTTAATTAAGAGTCAGGGAGCTGACAAAGTTCAGAAATGAATCAGGGGAATCTAGAAGGGATAAATAAACCCAACTATACAAAAACACGAGGCAATTAACTTTTAAAGATCGGTAGGTAGTTGATATTCCATCAAAGCATCTTCTATTCCTTTTGTTCCAGATACTCCAAAAAATGGCTGCAGGTATCATCTTCTGGATTCTCTTGATGGTGCTATCAACTTTCCAGCAACTCCAGCTTATCACAAGAGGCATGACCCATTTGAGGCCAAAAAGAGCTAAAAACATACTCCACAAGTCTACTGCTATTGGACATTGTAGAAATAGGTGGTTGTGTGTTTCTGCTTCCTTCATGCACATATAACATCTGGTAGCCATTGAAACTTCCTTCTGGTCGGGTTGTCTTGGGTCAGGCAAGCTCCATGAAGTGCAGTCCAGCTGAAGCAGCTAATCTTAGGGGGGGCAATTTGATCTTCCATATAAGCTTCCAAGGCCAGTGGTCTGTAATTGCATTTTGTGGGCCTAGAAGCTTGAATGCTGCCTTAACTGAGAACTTCCCACCCCTTTTTTCTCCCCAATTGAGTTGGTCTGGTGTTTCATTGTTAATTGCAACATTGTGAAGTGCTGCTAGTAGGCTGATCAACTCCATTTCCCAATCCTGGATGTTCCTTCTGAGGATGATGTTCCAGGAATTCCCTTCTCTGTATTGCTGAATAGTAGAGTTTGGCTCCCTTTCTATCTGGAACATGTTAGGATAAGCAACCATTAAAGAGGAGTTGCCTATCCATTTATCCCTCCAGAAATTGATATGTTGTCCATTCCCTGCTATTAAGTGTTTGTGTTGAGAGAACTCCTCCCATAATTTGCTTATACTTCTCCAGACACTAACTCCATATGGCTCTGTTGAAACATTAGAACGCCAGTGGTTTAGGGCTCCATGTTTAGCAATAATCACATCCTTCCAATGGCTCTGCTCCTCTTGAGTGTATCTCCACAGCCACTTCATAAGTAGGCATTTGTTGTGTAGTGCTAAGTCTCTAATGCCCAGACCATCTAACTTTTTTGGTAACAAGACTGTTGGCCACTTGACCAAATGGAATTTATGGCTTTTGCTATTCCCTTCCCATAGAAAATTCCTTTTGGTTTTGTCCAGTTGCTTCAAAGCCTTACAGGATATGGGAAGTACTTTTTCTTTATATAGTCCCTCTATTTATCTGGCACCGTTTCTTTTTAGTTTGTAACAAGAAGAATGCAACCTTTCCTTATTTGGAACTATTAATGGCACCATCCTCATGTTACCTCCCACTTCCACTTTATTGTGAAGAAAAGTCAACTAAAAGTAAGCATTATAGTGACTTTAGTATGGGCAATAAGCATAACAAAGTCTTCCCTTATTTCTTAAACTCTCTGCCCTGTCAAATGGTGCCTCATAAATTGTGACAGGGAGTAATAATATCATCGATGGTGAGAATTAGATCCTGATGCCATGATTGACCATCTCTATTCATTGTACAAATTTTATAATGCTCATACACTTTTTGATGTACTGTTAACCGGCACTCTTCTGGCATACATTAATAAGCTTTTATCGTACCTTCAATTTAATAGATTGGGCAAAAACCTCAGTATACAGCAGTCAAGTAGTAGACAAGAGATTGTAGGAGGTTTTACATTAGTCAAGTTGTGTATAAGAAATGGTAGAAACTAACAAAACATGATTCTCCACAAAAATATCCAATCATCAGTACTCCCTGGAATCATGTGGACTCTCATAAAGTTGACTAAAACCATAAAATACACTTAATATGTACAAGTGTATTTTCAACCACCTCAAGAGATCTCTTGTTTCTCGTCGCAAAGGATCCAATCTGTGCCAAAGGAACGTTCCCATGCTTTCTTTCTCTTTCTCCTACTTATCCATTTGATGACCTTGCTGGTCAGGATATCCTTCACTCTCCATGGTGTTAGGTTTGCAACTGTCCTCCATTTGTTGTTTGCTGCTTGATGATGGATCAGCAGGTGAATCATGTTATCTTCCTGCGTTCTTACACATGTAGCTCCAATTATGTGCAGACTTTGCCTCTTCTTGATAATCTATTACGTGGATATATCCTAGCTTCCAGTCATGTGAAGAAACACATATTCATTGGAACTTTGGTTATCCAAATTGTGATATGCAGTAGCAATCCTGCTTCTTTTGTAGGAGCCTGCACTAAAACAATATCATGGAAAAAACTCCTCTGATATGCCTGTTCCACCTCTAAGTGCACTTTCTGGAGGATTGATATCTATGTTACTTAAATTAACAACTCTACCCTGGATATATATTTGATTACATAATGATATTTGGAAGGAAGTTATGATGAGATCCCTGTTTATTTTTTATCAAGTAAACTGATCCTTATTCGCTGTTATGTTTCTTCATGCAGAAGACTTACACATACCTGTTCTGTTGTAACATGAAAAAAAAGATTTTAAAAATTATATGCAAGATATTTCTGTCCGATTCAAATACAACAATAGAATCAAGTTGTGGTTATAATGCTTATAATATAATATGTGAGAATCAAGCCCCTAGAGCTTTGGTTTAGTAGTAAGAGTGCAGAATATGATGTGTGGATCGGACGCCCTTCACGGGTTTAAATCTTTCTACAACCAAAAGCCTAGTATCTAACTGGAGAATGGTAGACTGCCGGACCTGTTATCCACTGAGTTCTGAATCTGGGCCGGACCCTTGGGGATTTTCTTGGTTATAAAATAACGAGAAATAGAAACTAAAAATTATCTTGTGGTAATAGATTTTAGATTTGTAACTCAAGAGGTTGATAATTTTTTTTTTTGTTGAAGTCCTTTTGCTGAAGAACATACAAATGTCCAGAATACAAAAACCTAAAATATGATATAGTGTGATTAAAATTTTATCAGCTTTTGGATGCTCTATTACTTGTTTTCTGGTCCAGTATGAGATCTTTTTAATCTCTTTGGGACATTGTCAGGTATGCTGTTCAGGTCATGGAAAGAATGGTTCTCTGTGTGTGCTTCAACAATCAATCCGCCCAGAAACGATCACCCAAGTATGTTCTCTCTCTACTCCAGTTTCTTCTGGTTTTAAAGCTCTGTGAAACTTCCTAGTACTTACATCACATCACATCACATCACATCATATCACATGTGATAAGTCTTGTCATTGCATGTTATTTGCTGAACTTCAAAGCTTGTATTACCTTTATAATTTCTTCCTATTTCTTTGTTATGCTCATTTACCGCAAGCTTCAAATGTTTATTGTGCATATAGCTATATGGTAAGAACAACTATGTGATGCAGTGACAGATGTAAGATTTTCACTAAGGGGGTTCAAAAAGGTTTGAAAAATAAAAATGTAGTGCCCCGAGATTTGAACTTGAAACGTTAAGATGAATTTTGAAACCCCTAAACCATTGAGCCAACCTCTAAGTCTGGTGTTTGTATGCACACCAAAATTTAAAATATACCTTGTATAGATAGTGTGAGTTTTTTGCCAAGGGGGTTCGGGTGAACACCCTCGCCCCCTCACCCCTCCTAGATCCGCCCCTGTGTGGATATTCATTTCAATTTGTGGTGTGTTTTATTTTTGCTAAAATGCTAAGACATCCTCTCTTTCTGTCATCCACCCGCACTCATTTACATGGGTTTATCGTTCTTTGAAGAGGTAATGATCCGAGTCTAGCAGCATACTTTGTGATATAGGTTTTGGAATATGGTGTATTTAGCTTGAAGTGTTAAGAGGTTCATACATACTAGAAACAACTAGTGAGGACCTTCTTTTGTTATCTGAACGGTGGGTTTTTTCCATTATTTCCTATTGCTGTGGAGAGTTAGTTTCGTGGCATGAACGAATTTCTTTGCTTCGATTCCGCCCCTAAAGCTAGCTCCTAGTGACTGGTGTAAAAAGAGAAGAAAAAAGATCTTCTTTTACTAAATTGAATAACAATGTACAAGAAGAGCTCCTTATATATGCTCTCTTTCTCTCTCTGTTCTTCTCTCCTGCAAAGCCTTTCAGTGGCTCAAACATCCTTTAGAATGGGAGATAAAGTGTTTTTTCTTCGAGCAACAAATCTTTTCAGATAACATTATCAGTGAAGGCCAAACACAGGTGGTTTTTATGTAAAGAATCAAGCAAGCATTTCTCCAGAAAGATTAAAATCGAAGAAGACATGTTGCGATGGGTCTGCAATTCAATGAAATAAGCTTTCAGGGGCACAGGGGATCCTCACAGAAGATGGGGAAAATTACAGTACGTCTACTTATACAGGGTCTACCAAAATTACAATTTCTATGGGCGTTTTCTATGCATAGAAACATGGCGGGGAGAAAGAAAATCAGCGATCATCATTCCAGAGGTGGACTACAATCTAGGTTGGTGCAAAATTAAATATTATCAGTTTCTTGGGGGAGTCTTTTCGTTTCACCAGGGTAGACCTTCATGGGAGCAGCTGCTATCCAGAAGTGGTTGGTATGAATTCTCAGCGCATAACAAACTGGAGGAGCTAGATGCGTTACTTTCATCCCGTCTTTTGGCACCTTTCATGATCCACTCAGTTTGAACACAAATTAAAAAATCATCCATAAATGGTTTCTGAAAGACGGAGGATGACAGCAGGGTTGAGTGTTTACCCCCCCTCTCTCTATTACACAATCAATTTTCTTTTTGAATTCCCCTCAAAGTAGGAGGCAAAGAGGGTATTAGTGGGTGAGTGGTTCTGGAAATGGAGGCGATTCACCCTAGAGCGATGGTACCCGGAACTGAATTTGCAGCACCAAAATCGAACCATCCTTGGATAAGGGCTTCGACATACCATTACATGCATAGTTGGAAAAGTTGCTTAAATTCAGAGGCGGGGGATTCATTGATATAGATGAGGGTGTGGAGAAAAGGAACCATCTCCTTTGGACTCACATTTGTGTTACTGAATCGATTTGGGATCCTCCAGCAAGGTTTATCTGGTGGTGGGAGAGTGGTCTTTTGTAATGTCAATCATTGAGACACCCACACTAAAATCACAGCTGCCTGAAAAGCTGCTATGACACAGTTTAATGTCGAACAGTCCAAACACTTGTCCTCATCAAGTCAAACACCAGCTGTGTCTTCTCAATTCTAATTGCATCAGGCCTTGGGAATGGCCCATTTACTGTCTTTTACTCTTTTTTCTTGTTTAATTAGTTACATTAGTTTTGAAGTGCCTTGCTCTTCTTCCCTTTTTATTAGCAGTATGCATATTTTCAAGCCAGCTTTCATGCACCAACACAGAAATCCCAAATTCATGTTAACCACCTGCTAATCTTGCAATACATGGCACTGTATTTTTTGATTTATTTAGATGATGCTCCATGTGACTGCAACTTGAAGAAAATCCCATGAACTGTCTAGTTTTATGTGTAATGAGAAACACAACTGGTGGTGACTTGAAGGAATAACTACTAGTTACTTGATTATGAGTGTCTTACCAGAGTTCAATTTTTATTGAAAAGCTGTTGAATAGGATTGCACTGTAATATGAGTTGTACCATGATGTGCTTGTTCTCTTTGCTTTTCTTTGTTCATAGCTTGATATCAAGGAGATGTCTTTGTTGAAAGTGCTAAGCATTTAGGAATTTCGCTGTTTCTCTGCTTTCTTAGTTACACAACCTTGATTGGCATCTTAACTTGGACTAATGGAAAATGTTTTATGATGTTCTATAACTTAATATTAGATATTCAGCATATCATGACATTGCCTGTTAGTGAACAGTGTACACAAATCTAGCCGGAGAGAGTAATTTTGATGCTTAATTTTACTTTGTGAAGGAAGCTTTACCAGGTTGCAAGGGAATTTGGACTGTCTACCACAAGAATACACGTATCCATCTCAGCGAATCCTCAAGGATGGCAGATGAAGAAGATGAATATCATGCATATTTGATTATTAGTTTGGAGGCTCGTACTATGGTACTCTTTTCACTTGTGGATAGTTCCAAATGTAAAATATCTGAGAAGAAAAATTATTTTTATTTTCCTGTCTATGCTGCTTTATAGATGGAATTGAATCTTTTGTTGAGATACCTGTAACTCGATTTTCTTATCTTCTTCTGGCAGGTTCTGCAGACTGCAAATAATTTGGAGGAGGTAACAGAGAATGTCGATTACTATGTTCAAGGAACTACTCTTGCTGCTGGAAATCTATTTGGGAGGTGGTTTTTTTAGCTCAATCATTATGTTTGTATTTCCTTTTGCCCTTCCAATATCTTCTGTCATATAGTATTTAAGTCTTCACTGAGTTTCTTGTGCTGCTAAACTTGATGCTTGGGAATTAGAAAGTACACACATGACCTTTCTTCCCCCTGCAACAATTTACTTCCTTCTTGGCCTGTTTGGTTTAGACTATTTTAGTTTGTTTGATTACTACCTTAGTTCCATTTTATGTGATAATATTGTTTCATTTGATAACTACTCTCCCCGTTTTATTTTATATGATTATATTTGATTAGATACAGAGTCTGTGGTCTTAAGTTCACAAATATATATATGATAAGTGATGTTGACTTGCGTGATGCCGGGTATTATGAAAGAGATGTTGTTCAGCTGGAATATTTCTATATGTTGGAAAAGAAGGTTTCAACATGTCAGTTTGTGGGTAATAAATAAAAGTTCAAGGGTTATTAAAGTCCTTAAAAATTCTTGGAAAATAAACTTGCTAAGAAGATTGTCTTTTATGCTTTCTTATTTGTTCCTTGTCAAAATTTTTTAAAAAGCTCATTCCTTACTACTAAATTACAAATCATGCCCTATAGTGCTAGCACCATTTTTTCTACTTTCCATAAAAGCAGACATGGGCCCTTAGTCCTTCATAGAGTAATTTCCATTTGATTGGGCCCTTAGGTATTGCACATAGTTAAATACCTTTTTTTTTTTTGAAAAAGAATCAGCATAGTTAAATACTATTTCCTTCCTCTCTTCACTTTTGCTTGTCTATTATTTTCAAAAATAGATTTTTAACTTTACTTTTTATTATTAAAATATTAGAAGTCAAAAATACCCCTGAAATATAGGAAAAGGACTAAAAGTACACTTCATTCACCTTCTGGTCTAAAAATACCCTTCTACTCATCTTTTTGATTAAAAATACCCTTCCATTTACCTTTTTGGCTCACTTTTACCCTTGAAACTAACAACCCTCTCTTTGTTTTGTTTTTTTAAAAATATTTAATATGTGTCATTTTCTTATTTGATGAAATAAAACCCCACCTCTAGTAGATTTTTCACCATAATTTATCCAACTCAGCACAATATACCTTTTCAAGACCCCAATTATTTTTTTTTTAAAAAATCTAGTAGTAATTTTTATATTTGCTGCAGTTTTTTTCTCTTAATTTTGTTTTAGATAATTAATATACTATTAAAAATAATAGTAAAGCCACAATTATAACAACATATTATATTTTTCATAAATCCTAAGCAGTATCTACCTTCCATTTTTTTTTCAAAAATAACTGATAACTTAATTTTTTTACTGATAATTCTGTGTTTTAACTAATTTCAAAGAAAAATTTCCACAATAAATTATAATTAAAGATTAACTCATTCAAAAGGAAAGAAGAGAAGAAGATAGATGCTCGTAGCCTGTAGGGAAAAGAAAACTAGGAAAAGAGAAATTTATACAACGTATTTATGCATAAGATAATATATTATTATGATTATGACGTTATTACTTTGTTTATGAAATACTAAGTATTTATATCATGTTTAGAATCTTGATTTAATTAATTAAATCGTAGTTGTTATTTTTTTCTTATGCCACGTGCCTTCAATCCGAGTAAGAATTTGGAGAAAATGGAGAGGAGTCGGATCCAAAAATAAATAAAAATCAAAAAGCTAAAACAAATGCCAAAAAACGACTAGAGTTTTAAAGAAACATATGTATTTGGGGTCTTAAGAGGTATATTGTTTTGGCCTTTATAAATTATGAGAATTGATCTAGTTGAGGTGGGTTTTATTTCATCCAATAAGAGAATGAATGACACATAATAAATGTTTAAAATGAATAAATAAAAAAAATAAAGAGAGGGTTGTTAGTTTCAAGTGTATAAGTGAGCCAAAAAGGTGAATGAAAGAGTATTTTCAAACCAAAAAGATGAGTAGAAGGGTATCTTTAGACCAAAAGATGGATGAAGGGTATTTTTAGACCTTTTCCTCTGTTCACTTTTTCTTGTCTATTATTTCAAAAATATTTTTTTTAACTTTACTTGTTATTACTAAAATATTAAAAAAGACAATTAACTTTTTCATAATTTATCCTTAGCATCAACTACTTATTCCCCAAATCATTTTTAAGACGTAATATTAAATATTAATAAGGATAGTGTAGTAACATAGTCATATCAATCATTATTTTTAATAGACAACTATGACAAGTAAAATTGAACGGAGGGAGTATATACTACAAAGTTATACTAAAAAGTAATTTGTGAAAGGAATAAAGAATGAGAAGAATCGATACTATGAATCGACAAGAATGTTATCCTCCTATTGGCTGGAATTTTCCTGTGAAATCAATTCATATTAATTAATAATAATAATAAAGTAAATAAATGTTATTTTCTATTTGGATCTTTTATAAAGACAAAATTTTCTCTTAAACGTGTTCATTTTAGCAAATTAAGAAAAAAATATTATTTTCGTCTGATGTTATTTTTATCATTAAGTAATTTTATGAGATACTGAGTCAAATTTATGAAATATCTTTTCAATATTTTTATAATTATTTTTTCAAAAAAACTAAAAACCTATCTAACCTACATTTTTAATTAAAGAAACCTAATAATTGGTCTGGTACGGTTCAATTCAATCGTTACTTTGATTTTTAAAAATTTACTAATAATTCTAGAATTAAATCTATGGTAGAAAACATCTTCCCTGATGCTTATATACTCATAGATAATCAATATTTTAAATTTATTTTGATCATTAATAGACTAAATATATATTTGTATCAGTAGTAGACTATGCATATTTTCTCTATTTTATCTTAAATATTATTTTGACAAAAATACAGTGATAATTTCGTTTTTGTTTTAACAATGTTAAGACCCATACTGACATGGGCCACTCTTCTGCTAGTTTGTAAAAGAAGTAGAAGACACATGGTGTGGAATGTGGCACTGCTTGCACTTATGTGGGTTGCATGGAGAGACAAAAATAAGAGAGCTTTTGAGGGTGTAGAGATGAATTTTGTAATTTAAGGAGTATCCCTTATTTTCTGTTGGTGCACCAATGATATTCCATTTTGTATAGAAGATTGGATGTCTTTGTAGAAATCATTTCATTTTGTAGGTTCTCTACTTTTTGGTATACTTGTATATGAGCGCTTTGCCCATACATCAATAAAGTTTTACTTTATCTAAAAAAAATTGATAAGTGATGTTGACATATATATTAGATTAGTGATAGTAGAGTATTGCATTAAATTAGTGTTGAAACACTTTTTGATAGAGAAATTAGCACAACAACAACATACCCCCCAGTGTAACCCCACAAGTGGAGTATGTGGAGGGTAGTGTGTTAGGAAAAGAGATTGTTTCCGATAGACCTTCGGCTCAACAACAACAAGAAGCAGTAAGAACAACAAGAAAACACAATAATCAAGGCTAGGGAAACAACCAATAGAAACAAAAATCAAGACTCCAAGTTACACTTCTGTAAAGGGAAAGAAAAACACTCGACTACCTGTTAACCGATTATCCTAATTTTCGACCTTAACACCCTCCTATCAAGGATAATTTCCTTGGTGAGCTGAAGTTGCGTCATGTCCTGCTTAATTCTCATGAAATTTGAAGTTTGAATAAGTTAATGAATTTTTTTTTTTATAACCGAGAAATCCGTCTGTGACCCGCCCATTGGACCAATCACAGCCTTCTAAACTTGGTGGATAATGGGCCCGCCCCTCTACCCTTCTCCACTTAAATACCGGGCTTTGCTTTTCATGATGTGGGGCTTGAACCTGCGACCTAAGCCACAAATCCTCCACCTTTTATAAATTTTATAAAAGTGGAGTCTTCTCAAACATATTTTGGCGTATTAAAGTAGAAAGTCACTGTGTAATTGAAATGAAAATGGCAGCGTTGATACATCATTTTGTTAGACACAACTGGTTTTTGTATTCTGTATAATCACATTTCTTTGTCATTGAAATTATATTTTTGTCAATGCAAATCATTTTCTAATGACCTTTTGTTTGCATAATCAAAACCAGTGATTCCTTCATTTGTTCTTGCCTCGTAAAAAGCTTTCTTGATGTAAACGTTCTTTAAGATAGAGATATTTAGTTTCTGTGCTCTCTGTAACCTTTCCTTTTTCGTTTATTTATTTGTTGACTTGGTCCATTAGATTCTTGAATAGCTGAAGTCCCCCCCCCTCTCCTGAAAAAAAAAACGAAAAAGAAATTGTTTCCTGATTTGGTTGTGCAAGAAGTTGTACAGTAATTTCGAGGAGATTGACAAACCCTTTTTTCTCCTTAAAGGTACCTATTGCTGATTCAAAAGAAAGGGTTTGATGACGGCTCTGCTTTCTTTGTGGTCCTTAAATTATAATATGTTATACGTATAAAAAATGAGAATGCAGTATGTTCTACTCTTTTGTTTATGGTTGTTATGAATGAAAAAGTAAGAATTTAGTTCCCTAATCTGGAGTTCTGTTTTGTATATGCCACACTTTCTTTTCAAAACTTACCATTAGACTTATATCTTGAATTTTGTTTTCTTTTCCTTGCTGATTATGTTGAGCAGTTGCATGGGTTTTTAAGTTTTTTAAATGCACTTCACGTTTCTGTGTAGACGCCGAGTTATCCAAGTGTTTGCTCATGGTGCTCGAATTCTTGATGGTGCATTTATGACTCAAGAGTTGAGTTTTAAGGCACCAAATGTGGAATCTGGCTCGAGTTCAGATACTTCTATTGTAGCTTCTGTTTCAATAGCGGATCCTTATGTTCTATTAAGAATGACAAATGGAAGTCTTCAGCTTCTTGTTGGAGGTATATTAGCAAGATAAGTTATATATGCTTTTGTAAGTTATTACCTCTCTTCTTGCTGTGGTAACCAACAAGAAAACCCATTCTCCGTTGCTTAATTTGATAAATCCTGTTCTAGCATAATACCCTGCTGTCTTTATGCAATATTACTTACTTGTTTCGTGTTGATTTGTGATATTTGTTGTGAACATTACTTCATAGAGTATTTTTTTTTGCAGGCTCGTACATCAGAATGCCCTTTAGTACCTTTATTCTCAAAACTTAAATTGTTACTAAAGCATATTGATCTAGTCCGTATGAGTAACGATACAAGTGAAATATGACTTCAACTTAATTTAAAATAAACTTGAAACCAACTTATACATGTACTGCAATTCCCAAGGGACTTACCTCTGGCCTGAATCATTATCTAACTACTAATTTGAATCATAATCTGCATTAGTAAAAATACATGCTGTAGTTATTTACTTCTTGGAACCAGAATGTCAGAAAAAATGGTGGAAACTTGTCCCTGCTTGCATATGGTGGACCATTTGGAAGAGAGGAACTATAGAGTTTTTGAAATAATTTTGTGGAGAAAATCAAGATGAATTGTATATTTTTGTTTTATTTTTGGTGTAAAGAAAGCTATGCTGAGGAGGCTGAATCACTAGTTGACATGATAGTATCCTTGTGAAAGCAGTAGCCTAAGCATGGTTGGGATTTTGTAATGTCTTCTCCACTGATATGGTGTAATTTAAAATATATGTGTATAGATATAGTCGTTACCAGTTTCAATTTTTTTTTATTTCTGTAAGGCCTGAGCTGGTTTATTAATAACTGCACAATTCACAGTTTAAGTCTTTCCGTTTTCTGTCTTGAACCATGTCTTTTTAAGCTCAACTTTTTCATTTATCCTGTGTTTCTCTTCCATGCTGACTTTATTATTCCTTTCAGATCCATCATCATGCTCTGTTTCTCTTACTGTTCCATCAGTATTTGAAAGCTCAAAAAAGTCAATATCTGCTTGTACACTATATCATGATAAAGGTCCTGAACCTTGGCTCAGGAAGACTAGTACTGACGCTTGGCTTTCTTCTGGCATGGGGGAGGCAATTGATGGTGCCGATGGGATAACCCAGGATCAGGGTGATGTATATTGTGTTGTTTGTTATGAAAATGGCACTCTTGAAATATTTGATGTTCCCAATTTTACTTGTGTTTTCTCTGTTGATAAATTCATTTCTGGGAGGACCTACCTTGTTGACACCTTTATGCAAGACTCGGTCAATGGTCTTCATGCACATTCAAAGAATACTGAGGATGTAATCCGACCTGGACAGAAAGAGAATAGTAAGGACGTGAAGATAAATGTGGTGGAGTTGATGATGCATAGATGGATAGGGAAACATTCCCGCCCTTTTCTTTTTGGGATATTGGCAGATGGGACGATTCTAAGTTACCATGCATATGTTTTTGAAGGTTCAGAGAATTCTTCTAAAGTTGAGGGATCTGTTTCATCACAGAATTCCATTAGTCTTAGTAGTACAAATGCATCTAGGCTCAGAAATTTAAGATTTGTTCGGGTTCCAGTAGACAATTATGCAAGGGAAGAGATGCCATCTGGAACCCAATTACAGCGAATGAATGTTTATAAGAATATTGGTGGTTCTCAAGGAATATTTCTCACCGGATCAAGGCCATCTTGGTTCATGGTGTTTCGTGAACGACTTAGAATACATCCACAGGTTATTGTTAACTTACTTCCATGTGTATTTCACATATTCTTGTTGTCGTTTTCTTGGTAGAGTAGAGAGGTTGGTGAAATTAGATTAAGTTGATGCCCATTTATGCTGGTTATTTGTGGTGCCTGGGTGAGGAATGAACCAGGAAATCATGGTCTTGCCTTGAAGCAACTTTCCTGGCACCACAACCATTTAATGTACCTTTAACCTTTGATGTCTAAGCTAAAAACTTTCACCTTGGGTCATTTACCTGTTATGTACTCTTCTTGACAAGTACTGCTTTGTTGCTGCAGCTGTGTGATGGACCTATTGTTGCCTTCACTGTCCTTCACAATGTTAACTGTAATCACGGACTTATATATGTTACTGCCCTGGTACGGTAATGAAATTGCACTTCTTCCGACTTTCATGTATCTGCGCTAATGTATTTTTGGATTGCTTTTTGTCACTGCAGGGAACTTTAAAGATTTGCCAACTTCCATCTTTCCTGTCCTATGACAACTATTGGCCAGTGCAAAAGGTGGGAATTCATTTTTGTAGACCAGTTAAACAATTTTCTTTTCCTTTTATTCCCTCCTTCCCTATTTTTTTTTTTTTTTTTGGATAAAGTAAAAAAAAGAAATATTTTTTTTTATTTTTTGTTGAAACGGGCAACTTGTATTCCTCAGCATTAAGGGCTATGCTGGCCACCACCTCCAAAAAGCATTAACAGAGGAAAGAAAAAAAACCAGAAATACTTACAAAGAACCTACGAAATCAACTAATGGATTTCCTCTTCTATATTTTGTTCTTTACACCAAAAACCTAAGGAAGTAATTACTTTCCATTTAATCTTCTGTATTGAGCATTCTTTTCCTTCAAAAATCCTCTGATTCCATTCCTTCCAAATATTCCACCAGATACAAGCAAGTACTTTCCTCCACCACTTCTTTTGACTCTTGCTGCCCCCCTTCTGATCCAACAACTCAATAAATCTGATGTGTGTTCTGGCATACACCAGTTTAGGCTTGCTAGATTGAAGAATAAAGCCCATACTTGTGTTGTTACTTTGGAATGCAAAAATAATTGTTTGTTGGTTTCTAGTGCCTCTTTGCATAGTAAGCATCTAGAGGCTATGTTGATGCCCCTTTTCTGTAATGCTTCACGAGTCAAACAGGCACTCCTAGCTATCAACCAGACAAAACACTTCTCTTTAGTGGGAGCCACACTCTTCCAAACAGCACTCCATGGCCCTGTTTTCCTTCCTCCATTTACCGATAGACCCCACTTGTACAATTTGTTGACAGAGAATCTTCCATCTGGGTGTTGTTTCCATAATAGACTGCCTGTTTCCAAATTAGTTCCTGGAAAGCTTTCTATCATGTTCAGTAGTTCAATTACCCCTTCTATCTCCCCGTCATTTAACAACCTTCTAAATACCAAATTCCACTCTTGTTGAGACCACAACTCACTGATTTTGCTATCCGGATGCACACTGATAAAGTCCAGGAAACAAATTTTGAAGAGATCCTTGACCAATCTAGTCTTCTTTCCAGAATAAAGCCTTACCCCCCCTCCCAACTTTAACTTTTGTATTAACTTTTAGAGTCGGCCAAAAGCTTCTGATATTCCTCCAAACTCCAACTCCATAAGTGGTTGTTACTTCATCTGAACACCATTCCCCCTTCTTGGCCGAATTTGTGTTGTATCACCTCTTTCCATAGTGCATGCTCCTCTTGGTTGTACCTCCATAGCCACTTGCTTACCAGACTTTTGTTATGTAACATGAGCTTCCTTACTCCCAAACCCCCATAATTCCTCCCTTGTGGAACTTCTGCCCATTTTACTAAATTGAAACTGCTCTCAATTTTATTTCATTGCCAGAGGAAATTCCTTCTCAAAGCATCTAGAATTTTGACCACCTCACCAGGTATAGGGAAAAGGGACATCACATAAGTTGGTAAGGAATTTGGTATAGAGTTTATTAAAATGACTACCTCCCAATGAAAGGTATTGAGACTTCCAAAGTGCCAACTTCCTCTACGTCTTCTTAATAATTCCATCCCAAATAGTAATGGCTTTATGGTTTGCCCCCAATGGCATGCCTAGATAGACTGTTGGTAGCTCCTCTACCTTGCACCTCAAGATGTTTGCTAGTGTTTGTATCTGTTGAACTTCTTTTACAACTTCTTTTACAGGAATGATACTGGTTTTTCTCCAGTTAACCTTGAGTCCAGAACAAGCCTGAAAAACTACCAGAATCACCCGTAAATAGCATAGCTGTTCCTGTTTGCTTCACAAAACACTATTGTATCATCAGCATACAGTAAATGTGTCATCTCCATACTCTTGTTTGCCCTGTTTCTTATATTGAAACCTCATATCCAATTGTTTTCCAATGCTTTCCTCATTAAACTGTCAAATCCCTCCATAGCTATAAGAAAAAGAAACGGAGATAGAGGATCCCCTTGTTTAAGTCCTCTCAGGAAAAAAACTTACGGGTTCTCCATTAACAAGGATGGAGAACCTGGTGGCTTTAATACAGAAGTCTATCCAACCGAGCCATCTGTTTCCAAATCCCATTTGTCTAAGAGTGTTGATCAGGAACTTCCAATTTAAATGGTCATAGGCTTTCTCAATATCCAACTTGCACATAACCACCGGTACGTCTCCTCTAATTCTAGTGTCAATACACTCACTAGCAATTAAAGCAACATCCATTATCTGTCTACCTTTAATGAAGGCCATCTGATGTTTGTTCACAAGCTTGCTTATCACCTTCTTCAATCTTTCTGCTAGAACCTTGACTATGATTTTGTACACCCTTGTGATCAAACTAATTGTTCTAAAATCTCTCAGATCATTTGCCCCCACCTTCTTTGGAATCAAAGCTACAAATGTAGCATTAAAACTTTTTCCAAATTTCTGTTGAGTGTGGAAGTTGTGGAAGGTCAACATTAAGTCCTCCTTTATAGTTTCCCAGAAAATTTGAAAAAAAATCAATGTGTAACCATCCGGGCCAGGTGCCTTGTCTGCTGCACACATTTTGATCCATTCTAACACCTCTTCCTCTTCAAACCTTCTTGTAAGTCATTGTTACTCCTCCATAGTAATAGTTTGAACATAAAAAATATTCAAATCTGGACGCCAACTTTCAGATTCTTTGTAAAGATTTTGATAGAAATCCACAATGGACCTCTTAATCTCCATAGAATTAGAGGACATAACCCCATGGATCATCAAAGAATCTGTAGTGTTGATTCTCTTACGCGCAGTGGCCATTCTGTGGAAATACTTTGTGTTCTTGTCACCCTCTTTGATCCACTAAATTCTAGATCTGTCTCCAATGGATTTCTTCATTTCTAGCCGTTTGTTCATACTCCATGGCCCATTGTGCTTTCATCATTAACTCTTCATCAGTAAGAGGTCTGGCCTCTTGTATGATATCCAAACTTCCAATTTGCTCCAGAAGTTGGTCCTTTCTAGCCATCCAGTTACCTTTATTCTCCTTGCTCCATTCCTTGAATTTTACTTTCAAACTCAATTTTGTTGTTAACATAAAGTCTGCTCTTCCTGTCACATTAAAAGAATTCCACCAGTCTTGTACTTTGGATTTGAACCCCTCCACATTCAGCCACCATTTTTCAAACTTGAAATATGATCTCTTGAAGACCTCATCCCCACATGACAACAAAATTGGATTACGGTCAGAACCAAAACTAGGCAATGATTTGATTAAACAATTCGTCCCAAGGAAATGAATGCATGAATCTGCCAATCTGTGATGCATTTCTATGATTTGACCCTCCTCTCCAAGTGTAAGATCCTCCAAATAAAGGGGGGTCGAGTAGCTCTAGTTCATTGATACAACTAGAGAAGTCTTTCGTTGCTCCTGAAAGTTTGATACGATTTGTCTTTTCTGAAGGGAATCTAGTAGTGTTGAAATCGCCACAAACCACCCAAGGTCCTTCACAAAAGCACTTCATTGCACCTAATTCTTCCCATAACTCATTCCTTTCATTTCTATCACATGAAGCATATACTGCTGGCTGCTGTAAGAAACCAAGTGAGATCTACATTAATGCCACTCAACTTGCAAGTGATCATCTGATTTCCACTCTCCACCATCTCCCCCTTCCAAGTCCTTTTATCCCACATAATAATTACCCCCTTCCAAGACCTTTTATCCCGCATAATAATTATACTCCCTTTACTACCTAATGCCTCCATCCAAATTCCCCCCGCCCATCTATTACCCTCTAATTGTTGACTATGATCTCCTACTGTTCCCTTTAATTTTGACTCCACCAAAACATTGCCTATAAAAGGTTCTTATCAAGAGTTAAATGAGAAGTTTAAAGTTAAATTGTTTCCAAATATAGTAATATGATATTTTTTTTGGAATAGACTAATAAGGAAATAGTGCCATATAAACTGGAATGGGGGAGTATATGTTCACATTATTTTAAGCACTCCTTTAGTTTTTTACTCTATGCATATACAAATATTGGTTTCAAATGTCATTTTGTTTCTAATGCTCTTTCTATGTTTTTCTATTTTCAAAAACTGCAAAAAACAAATACTTTAAAGGAAATTCAAAAGTGTTTTCTAAATTATGTCTTATTATATTGATCCTCTGGATATATTACGATTAATCTGCTTTTGATGAACTAAGGCAACACAATAATTGTGCTTGTGTCAAGTATATTCATGGATATCCAATTGAGGACAGAGGTTAGAAATTTTGGGCACTTCGCATGAGAGCTTCAACAAAGATAATATGATTGCATAATGGCTAACTAATTGATTGATGAAAGTGATTACTAACTGGAAGAATTTGTGCAGTGGCCAACTAATGGATTGATTAGAGGGATTTATTAGTATAGTTTCAAAGCTAGGGATAATTGCATCTCGAGCAGTTGAACTACTGGTCAAGGAATGTCAATTATCTTATTATAGATATAGCATGTTGTTCAGCTTTTTCAATAATATGAAGAGCTCCTCCCTGTGAAAATGATTAAAGTAATGCATATGAACTGTTGTTGGATATTTGTTTCTCCCAATGGATATCTGAATTTTAACATTTCTCGTCTTTCTTCTCTTTTATTCTTGGGACTGGGTTGCAGATACCACTAAAGGGAACACCACATCAAGTTGCTTATTTTGCTGAGAAGAATGTTTACTCAGTTATAGTTTCAGTTCCAGTGAGTATATGCTCCATCTTCTGTTATCTATTTGTGGTTTGAGATTAATGTATTAACATATGTTGTTAGGCTGGTAATATTTTGCTTTCAAGAGTTAGGCTGGTAATACAAATGCTCAGAGATGAGTCATAAAGCATACAGCAATTTGTGTACTACAGAGCTTTCCTACACATGAATGCACAACATCAAATTGTTGGTTGACTACACTTATGGTCAGCGATCTGTGTTTCACCCCCCGCCCACCCCAAACCCCCACTCTCACACACACACACAAAAAAAAAAAAGAGGAACTAAAATAGAAAGAATGTGAATCATTGGTGGAAAAACAGAGGCTAGCATTAATATTTACTGGCTTCATTTCATACAGTTCTACTTATTTCCGACAGGTTCTTAAGCCATTGAATCAAGTCCTATCAACTATAGCTGATCAAGAGGTTGGCCAGCAGTTTGATCCTGATAATTTAAATTATGAAGGAAGCTATCCTATAGAAGAATTTGAGGTGCGGATTGTGGAACCAGAAAAATCTGGTGGGCCCTGGAAAACAAGGGCAAGTATTCCTATGCAAAGTTCTGAAAATGCTCTAACCGTGAGGATGGTTACTTTACTTGTGAGTTCAATTTTATTCCTCCTCTCTTTTTATTGTTTATTTCCTTACAGAAGCTATTTAAAAGAAGGGAAGAATTTAATATTGAGTACAAGCTCTCCAAAAAGGATTTCAAACTTAATTTTTTTTTTCTTTATAAAAAAATTCAATGTTTATTTCCTCTCTCAAACTTAGCTGATTCAATTCTTTGAAGGTCAAGTTACCACCTTCCAGTTGGATTCTTAACATTGATAACCTCATTTATTGAGAATAAAATATCTGTGGAAGGGGGGGGGGGGGTATTTCTTTAATAAAAAACTACAACTTTTGGAACTCCAATTTGGTAAATACAAGATACTGTTTCTAGTGGTACATACATTCAACTCTTCTGTGCATTTTCTCTGTTGAATGTCACAATTACCTAAAGTAGAGTTTCTGAAGCTCCAGTTTCCCTTTGAAAAGCTCTCCTTGGAGTGATCTGTTTAAAAATCTTAAAGATATTTCTCACCCTTAAGTCGGAAGTTTAAATGAAAATACCATGGCAAGGAAATTTGTTGGTTCCCCTAATTGTCACTTTGTCAATTGAGATGTGACCAGGGGTATTTTGTCTCCTCCCCTTTCCAAAAGAAAGAAGAAGAAAATAAAACAAAACCTGGAGCACTACTTGAACACAACTTTGGTAGGAACATGAGGTGACTATTAAATCTTACCTTTAAAAAAGAGGAATATGTGGAGACTTTCAAAAATTAATCATTTCCTCTTTTTTTCAATGTTCTACAACAGAATACAACAACGAGAGAGAATGAAACACTTTTGGCAGTTGGAACTGCTTACGTGCAAGGGGAGGATGTGGCTGCAAGGGGGCGTGTGCTTTTGTTTTCTATAGATCGCACTGCTGATAATTCAAGAACATTGGTATCTCCCACCACGTGGCTTTTGGCTCCATATTTCCTCCTTTTTTGTGGCAAAATGAGTTGTTTTACTCTCTTCTTTTAAATGGTTTAAGGTCTCAGAAGTCTACTCAAAGGAATTAAAGGGTGCTATACCTGCTTTAGCTTCACTTCAAGGTCACTTGTTGATAGCTTCTGGTCCTAAAATTATCTTGCATAAATGGACGGGGTCTGAATTGAATGGAGTTGCCTTTTGCGATTATCCTCCACTTCATGCTGTGAGCCTAAATATTGTAAGTACAATTTTTAGTGGCTTTTCCTTCACTTCTCAGGAATATTATCAGATCAAACTCCCGTTAAGGCTTAGTACTTGGGCGTTTTATTCAGTACATTTTTCATTTCATCTAGGGAAGTTATGTAAATCATGTTTCGTTTAATTTGTAATTATTGAAGTTTAAGAATGTAGATCAAAGGTAGCCGATAGTCCACCCTCTTCCGAATTTGCATAGAGGATATAAAAGTTTATGAATATAATCTGAGATTTAATAATATAAGCTCACAAGGAATAGCATAATTTATAATCTTAAAGAGTGGTGAGTTCAACATTTAAAAAAATGCCTAGTGCATATCCCATTTTTGCACACCAGGGTTGTGAAAATCCACGAGAAGTGGCAGGGTGTGCCTAGATTGAGGAGTTCCAATCATAATGCTGTAAAAAGTGCATAAGATGTTGTCATGATTTGGTGAATCCAAATGCTGCAGTTCCTATTATTCTGCATTGTTGGTAACAACTACAAAATTCGATGAGATAAATCATTTTGCAAGATCTCAGTGTGCTTTAAAATCGTGTGCCCTGCACCCAACCCTGAGTATATGCTTAGGCCAAAAACGAAGTGGAAAATAACGTGAATGAAATGTGATGAAAGGAGCAACACTCTGCTAATAGTTTCCTTTCTCTATTGAAATATTCAGATTGGTTGTCCTATATCTATTACTTGTAGTTGGACAAATATTTTTGGTGGCTCAAGCTACAAAGAGAATCAAATAGACTGTTGGGGAGGAGCACATAATTTATTGTTTATTCTCTAAAACCTTGTCAATTTCCATAAATGAGGGATCTAGTAGTAGCTTTTCATTCTTGGGACAAAAGATATCAAATCATGAAAGCATTTGGAGTTCTCTTTGTTTAGTTTCTTAAAGCTTCTCACAAAAAAAATATTCTGAATGTTTTCCATACCTTTTCCTTCAATGTTGTCAATCATAGGTGAAGAACTTTATTCTTCTTGGAGACATTCACAAGAGTATATCCTTCGTCAGTTGGAAAGAGCCTCAACTGAGTTTATTGGCTAAAGATTTTAGTCCGCTTGATTGTTTAGCAACAGAGTTTTTGATTGATGGTAGCACTCTCAGTCTTGTAGTTTCAGATGATCAAAAGAATGTTCAGGTAAGTTGTGGTTTTATATTTTTTTTGTATTGTCGATGCAATAGCTTTCGTGATAAAATACGGACCTTAGACCTAACTCAACCCCAAAAACTAGTTTAGAAGTTGAGGTTGTCCAAGACGATATAATGACAACCACCCATTTCCTCCACATACCAAGCTTACCAACCATAGCATGGACAACATAACATGGAGGCCTAACATTGAAACACACAATAACATGGATGAGCCTAGGTTTGGTACCATGATAAGAAATGAATCTTGGGCCTAACTTAACCTCAAAGCTAGCTCATAAGGCGAGGGTTGTCCAAGACCATATGAGGAGAAACCTATTACCTCTACCAATGTGGGACATGTAAACCTTGAAGGCCATTTCTCTTCTGTGAAACATTAAGTTTGCAGAACAAGTTTACTCTAATAGCATGTGTACACCCAATGTCTAGGATTAGTTGAAAACCCATAAGTTGGTTCGCTCTAACTTTTTCATCTGATGCAAAACTTGTTGCCTATTACCTTTGTTTGAGTGGGTAAAAGTCCTACATTCATTAGCTAGCATTTGGGGTTGAGTTAGGCCCATATGCCATATTGCCAGGTCCATTCCCGTTTGTGCTCCCGGTCCACGCTCCAGTGGGTCCTGGGCATGAAGGGGGTTGTTAAAATTGGTAAAAGTCCCCCATTGGTTGGGGAATGTACTGGTGGTCTCCTTATATAAACTTGGGTAATCCTCCCATCATGAGCTAGCTTTTGGGGTTGAGTTAGGCTCAAGTGTCATATCTTTACAATCTTCAACCTGAAAGTTTTGTTTTTTTTGTTCTCTATTTAGCTCCCTCCTGTACCACTTTTTTTGTTTTAATTATTGTTATTATTAACTTTTTTTGTGCTTTCTTTCCTTCGGGTCGGAGAAGGGGCTCTCACTGATCAGAAAAAGGTGGATGAGTTTGCTACGATATGACTATTCTAATGCATGAAAATGATGCAAACTAGCTTTTGCCACTGAGCATGTCGTGAGCAAATTCAATTTTGAGTCACAGAATTTTATAGTTTTCGTGGATGATATTCTAAAGTGAAGTTTGTGACCTGCAACGTAGTTATGGAAAGTATATAACTAGTCATACTTGCAATAGTTATTCAGATATATGTTGGTCAGTATCACTGATCTTGCATAGCATTCTGATAATGGTATCTAGCCAAGAGGTTAATATGCTTTTTTACTTCCTACTGCCATTATCTTTAGCAATGGTTTGAAGACCTGCGGTGTTATTCAAATTTAATCAGGGGCTTTGATATCCGACTCTAATTACTTAATATTTGCTTAAATGTAGATATTCTACTATGCTCCAAAGGTGTCAGAAAGTTGGAAAGGGCAGAAGCTTCTGTCTAGGGCTGAGTTCCATGTTGGTTCTCGCATTACCAAGTTTTTACGGTTGCAGTTGCTTCCCACTACATCTGAACGAACTGCTACCACTCCTGGCTCTGATAAAACTAATCGCTTCGCTACAGTGTTTGGCACTTTAGAAGGTAGCCTTGGCTGTATAGCCCCTCTGGATGAACTTACTTTTCGTAGGCTTCAGTCCCTGCAGAAAAAGCTTGTCACTGCTGTTACCCATGTTGCTGGATTAAATCCAAGATCTTTCCGCCAGTTCCGTTCAAATGGAAAAGCTCATCGGCCTGGTCCAGACAACATAGTTGACTGTGAGCTGCTATCCCAGTAAGTAGTCTTTGGAACTATCTAGCACTTCTTTTTAGTTTACTCAAATGTTGTTTTTATGTGTTGCCAACTTCCTTGTTTAGACAATTGAGTATGTACCATATTATGTTTGGTGGTACCTTCTCAAAATAAAATTATGTTTGGTAGTGAGTGAAAAGGAAACGTCTTGCCTTGTGATGAGATTGAAGAGCTCCATGACCATGACTACAATAATTTGTTTCTGAAGACTGGTTTGGGGTACTCTAGATTTCACACTCATTCCTACACAGACATACAAGTCTCTGATCTGACTAGATTAAAAGAGCATTGGCTAATGCATGACGTAATAGACATTCAGGAAAAAAATAGATGACCTATTAAACGTGTCACAACACCAAAGCATTCATCCTAACTGGTTAGTATAACTTTCCTTTAGATGATTTTTAAGTCTCATCTTGTCATCTTCATTTCTCATAGTGTCACATTTAATGACTGGTGCATAGTGAGGTCTATGGAGGACATGATTAAATCTACCCCACTGGCCTCCGAGTTTACCCTTTATATATGCTACTTATACGTTATCATATGTGATCACTTTTGATTTTGACTGGATGTTGTATGACTGCATATCTATCTCAGTAAGTTTTGTTGGAGAGTACACATTCTTGTTTGTTTCGTAAGAGTTCTCAAAGGGATTTATAACCTCCTAAGGGATGCACCTACTACATTAAGATTTTGAGTTAGATGCTCCAATTCTTTCACATGGTATTAGTGCCAAACTTTGGTAAGGCCGTTTTCATAATTGTTCTTCTGTATCTATTCTTTTTACTCTGTGTTTCTCTCATCTCTCTCAATTCAAGCCCTATTGAGCCACTAGATTTGCTCCAAGCTCACTCCTATGCCTGTTGAGCCTACTCTCCTCTTGGCTCCAGGCTCCCTCTTGAGACATACTCTCTCTTTATCTCTCCTTGAAAGTGTTCAAGTTTGTGTGTGAAATCCTAGAATAAGGTTAGTTATCCCTTATTTGTTGTGTAAGGGTTTTCAAAGGATTTTATTATGTCTTGGGCTGCTTCACCCATTCCTTTAAGGTTGAGTTGGATACTCAACTTTTTTCGCAGTGCCTAAGACCATTAGCATAGAGCAGTGCCAAAACTATGCAAGGGCTTAAGCTCAAAGCACTATCAAAATGTGGGTTTTAGTAGAGAGGCACAGTGAAGGAAAAATAAAAATTGTAGTATACATAATGCTTGAAGAGGAGGAGCTAGATGGCCCAGTGAGGTGCGAGAGGTTGGTGGTGATAGGTTCGAGGGGAGGTAGAGGTAAACCGAGGAAGAATTGGTGAGAGGTGATTAGACAGGACATATCACATCTTCAACTCACTGAGGTCATGATCTTAGCTGGGAGAGCATGTAGGTCGATGATTAGGGAAGATGGTCGGTTGGTAGTTAAGTGTCTCCTCTTCTCCCAGTAGTAGAGCAGGGTTTTAGTCTGGAGCACCTATCTGTTTCCTTACCAGTGGCATCATCCTATTCTTCAATTCTATTACTACTGTTGTTTCTTTTACTTTTGTTATCTTCACTATTTTTACTTTTTACTGTCAGCACTTCTCTTTCTTCAGTATTTCCATCATAGCTTTTGTCTCTTGCATTTCTTTCAAACCTATTCGGAAAATATTTTTCTTGAGTTGAGGGTTTATTGGAAACAACCTCTCTTCCCTACAAAGGTAGGGTTAGGGTCTTCGTATATCCCTACCCTCTACAATCATACTTGTGGGACTATACTGAGTATGTTGTTGTCGTAATGCTCAAAAAGAATATAATCACAAAAAAAAAATAAAAAAAATAAAAAATAAAAAAAAAAAAAAAAAAAATTTAAGACCAGTGTAATTGAAAAACGATAATTTAAAGAAATAGATGAAGTAAAAAAGAAAGTAGGTTCAGAAACCAGTTAAAATTTGGATTTAGATGAAAACATGTAGTATTAAGTTTCTTATTAAGTTACTACTTTTTTACTACTTTTCTGAAATACAATCTCTAAATTCCTTTTTCTTTTCTGATTATGTTATTGTTTAGTGTCTACATTTTAAATCATCTTATGGGTGTGTTTTAGCTTTTGAGGCCTAACATTTCCTTCCATGTTGTTGGTTTTACTATCGTTTTTTGAACTTCCTTTTGAGAATTGGTAGTTGTATTGATTAAAAAACACCAAGAAGGTGCAAGCAAAATTTTTTACAGATTAAAAAAAAAAGTATGTCCCTCTTCTTCTTAGGGATCCTATCAGATCTTGTAAGGTAGGAGCATTAGTTTTCCAGATCTGTTTCCTCTTTCCAGAAATCAAGCTATCATAGCAAGATTTTCACTGTGAATTGATATCTGATTTTACTTTTCTAAATCCTGCACTACGATAGAACATCGGAAGTTCTCCAGAATTGGTAGCACTTTACCATCATTGCCTCTGGACTCTAGAGGACACTGCGTGCTTCTAGCATTACAGAAAGTCTATGTATGTCAGGGAACAGCTTTTTGAGAGGAGCATGACCTATCCATTAGTTATTCCAGAAAGAGATAATCCTCCCATCCCCAACTTTGAAATTAATGATGTCCATAAATTGTTGCCACTGATTCCAGGTGTTTATCTAAACCCCAACACCATAAGGGATGTTTATAGTTTTAGTACCCAGGGGCTATCAACTCCATACTCCTCACTAATTACTTCTTCCATAAATCTTGTTCTTCAGATATGAACCTACACATCTGTTTCATCATATAGCTGATGTTGATTTTGTGTTGCTTCAGATTCCTAATTTCCAGTCCCTGCTCCTTTTTACTAGCTATAAAATAATGGTCCATTTTACTAGGTGAAATGTCCTCTTTCCCCTTGTCATAAGAACTCCCTTTGTTTATCCAAAGTCCAAATTTTTTTAGTCCAGCACATCATTTATCAGTACTAGTCTACCCCTCAATGGCAAGTATTGACTCTTCCACCTTGCCAATCTATCCTCACATATTTCCAGTACCCCTTTCCAAATTTCTGATGCTTTGTTCTTAGCTCTCACAATAAAAACCCAAATAAGTAGGGACGTGATCCTACATCAAACCCCAATGCAGTTGCAAGCATGCCAGATTTTCAACTTCCTTAACAGGAAAGAATAGATTTCTGCCAAATGTGATGGGGCCCTGAGATTGCTTCAAAAACTGTGACAATAACTCTGAAGTGTCTAAGCTGCTCCACTGTTGCACCACACATAACTAATGTATCATCAAGATAGTTAGATGGAACTTCCAAGCCATTCTGTTCATTATTTGAAGCTCTGAACTACCATTATGTTTAGCAGTCTTGAGCATATTTCTGAAGCGTTCCATTACCAAGATAAATAAGAAAGGGAATTGGATCCCCTTGTCTCAAACAGGGGAACTATTTACTAATACAGAATGTCTAGTGGTGCTTATGCAAAAGGCGATTCTTGTATTCCACTTTCTCCCAAAGCTCATTGATGCCAGAAACTAAAGTACGAAGCTCCATCCCCCCCCCCCCCCCCCCCCCTTCTAGTATCCACACATTCACTGGCAATGAGAATTGCGTCCATGCTTTGTCTGTTCTTATGATGGTCATCTGAAAATCATCAAGTAGTTTGATCATCGCCCTCCTCAATCTTTCTGTCAGAATTTAGAAAATGATCTTGTAAACAGTGAAAATTAAATTGATGGGTGTAATATCCTTCAAACACATCACCTGGTTTCTTTGTGATCAAAGCATTGCAGGTCATATTCAATTTTTTTTCTAAATGTTCCTGTCAGCAAAAAAAGATCCATTCTTTCATAAAATGTTCTATGATAATAGATCAACATGTTTGAGAAAAGGCCATGGTGTGTCTATCAGGTCCCAGGGCTTTATCATTAGCACACTGCTTGATGACATCCCATACATTCTGCTCCTCAAAGTCTTTGTGACCAATCATTCTCTTCTCCCATTTATTTTTGGACACTCCCTTGTATTGAAATCAGTTCTGTAGAATGCATGACTACGTTAAGTCAATTTTGGGACAAAGAATCTCCATAGAAGGAAAACTATGTTCCTTGGCTTGAAGGTAGGTATCTTCCGTTGGAAATTTTATCACCTTTTTGGTGGTGGGTGAAGGCTTATCAACGAGACTCGTGGTGCTTAATGCTGTGATGAAGTGAAAATATTTAAGATCTGGTTATGACTTATAAAATTTTGTGAAATTTGTGATAATACACTGTGTCTCAATCTTTTTGACAACGTTGATCAGGTGTAGTAGCATCTGAATTTGTATCGTTAATGTATATATCTTGTTCATTTTGCAGCTATGAGATGCTCCCATTGGAGGAACAGCATGAGATAGCTCAGCAGATCGGAACCACTCGGATGCAAATAATGTCAAACTTGAATGACATCATCTTGGGTACAAGTTTCTTATAATGTAACTCTAATGAGGACGTATAGATCAGAAACCAATGTAGCTAATTTGAAGGAAGTGGGGAACTGGAGCATTTCAGAAGTAATCTTCGACCAGTTAAAAGCCTTCAGTAATCATCCTCGTAGAACCAAGACAGCTTTTAACTCCCAACAAGCTGTTTCCTCACAAATCATGAATCTGAAGAGCATTGCAGTCATTATTCTCGTCAAGAGCAGCGTTGGTTCTCCGTTGTTATTGATGGATGTATATGAATTAGGTGTATGAAACCCAGGGTCATATATTATGTATTGTTGCTTAAGATGAAAGGTGAAGCTTGATCTTCTATAACCAATCATTGCTTATCTTGTAGATTATGTTATGATGTATAAGTGATTATACCATCACCAAAGTTAGGAATTAGTACGAAGGGTATGCAGAGCAGACCTGTGATCAAATTCAGCTTGAACTTAGATTGAATGAGAAAGTGTACTTGAGGTGATTTTTGCTTCTCAAAACCAGAAAAGTTGGCACTCGAAAATACTAGTTTGTCCAATTCAGTCGATTAACAGTTTGCATCTATTGCATATTTTCTGCCACCTTGCTCCATATTCCAAATAACTAAGAGTGACACTTTCATTTCCAGAGTTTCTTCTTCTTTCCCTTAAAGCATTGTGTTTGTAGTTCATACAGATTCGTACTAGAAACATACTATGTGGTGGGTGGATTAGTGATACTCGAATTGAAAAGCTTTGTTCAAGGAAAAAAGAAACCCTTGTCACTTTCACCATACTCTTGCTTCCAATTCTGATTCTTTTGTTTTATTTATGTATCCTTTCTTAACGAATGATTGTTAAAGTAGTTCAAAATCTGGGTTACAGCGTTGCACGTGTTTATACTCAGGATGGTGATGATGGACGTGAACATTTAATGCCAATTGCCAGTCTTAAAGGAGAAAAACTCTAGTCATTGATGCCATGGCTTCTCAAAAGAGAAGAAGAGTGGAGTTTATTGGACGCATTAGTAAATACTTAATAGATGGACAACACAATATTGATCTAAGTAAAATGGTTCTGTCTGAAAAATATTTGTGGGACATATACATATGTACTCTCTTACTTTTTGCCAAAAAAGAAGTGTAGTATGCAATTGTCTATGAATCTAGCTAATAAATACCTGATTATTCAAGGTATAATTTATTCCTATTTTTACTTAAATAACATGTGTTATGTCAATGACACCAAGGGGATACTAAATGAATAGAATTAGAATATGAATGAAATATAACGAGATAGAGCTACTGTGAGGCTCCCTTTGAAATGAGGCTAGGGAGCCACTACAAAGAAGCTTCGGGTATTATGAAGGAAGCTTCTAGCTCATATTGCTCATGGGTTGGGAACGAGAATTGAACTTTATGAGATCGAATCTCCTACTGTGCCTCAGTAGCTTAGCAGTAGAGTGGTCGGTTTACCATGTTTACACAAATCATAAAGAAGCATTAAGCGACCATAATAACCCTTTTAAATGTTAAAACTCCATGACTTTACTATTTCCATGAAAAAGAATATCATCGAAATAAAGTAGTCAAAATCTATTCATATAGTTGGGACAAATGCTTTTGGAAATGTCTAGAAAAAGAGAGACACAGAATGCAATGGAGATTAGTGAAGTTATAGATAGCATACGGCCTCCTCTCCCATGATTAGTTTCTTCCTCTTTTTCCAATTTGTAGTCCCATTCATATTACATTATTGCGTATAGTCCATAATCACTAGCTATTGTTGTTGATCTCTTTCAAATGCTACCAAAAAAGCCCATCATGAAGTTAACTCCTCAATTCTAAAAAGATCCTAAATTTGGTCCCATAAAGGGATACGTGTGGGAAGAAATACTATCCATTTGTGATGGAGAGAAGGGAGAGTGATCTATCCATACGTGCAATTAGGAATCCTCAATATAGTTTACAGTGTTTACGTGTGTTTAGTTATTCCCAGTTGTCCTAGGCTTGATGGACAGAGTTACCAGGTACCTATTGTTGGTGGGATGTGATAGGTATCCCATGGATTTAGTCGAGGTGTGAAAGCTAACCCAAATCCCATGATCATAAAAAAGAAAAAGAAAAAGGGCATTAGGTTTCTTTGGTGGATAATAACGTTAAATTATTCATTATCCTTTCTTTTTTGTTAGAGCTATATTTAATATTCAACGAGTTACATATATAAAGTATGAACAAAAGTTACTGGTTCCGAAAGATGGTACCATAAGCATAGCTTCCTCCCCTGCATACAATAAGGAAGAAGCGATTGTTGGCTTGTTTATTCTTTCTACATAAAAAAAAAACACGAGAAGTAGAATGCCAAGTCTCACGTAGGTACCATTAAGAGTTGTAATGAGATTAATAGAATATGTTTATTATCAATTAGAGGTCTCGAATTTGAATGCTAGAATAGAAACTAGTCGTAGCCCCAAATGGTTGAAACACCATGTAGGAAATTAAACAAAAAGAAAGTTACGCGTTGATTGATGGAACATGTATTATGTATAGTCTCCTAGACAAAATATAATAATTTATAGCTAATCTTTTAGGCAGAGCTAGGTGCCGTTCGTGGGTTTCAATGAACCCAGTAGCTTTTTCTAGATCATGTATTTATACTAGAAAATTAAATAAATATATATGTATTTTAACTTGTGAATTTCTAACAAAATTGATTGACGGTTTAGTGGTAAGGAAGGGACCATGAAATGTTTTTCACACTAGAGTTGTGAGTTTGAACCCCATCTCTTTTTAAAAAAAAAGGAAATTTAGAACCCCCAAACTCTTAATCTTGACTCCGCCTCTGCTTTTAGGTTGAATTAGATATAAAGAGGTACAATTGAAAGTTATCGACTAACAAAGTATTAGAATTCGAATTCGTGACACTATGACTTGAAAAAAAATAAATGAAGAAAAAGAAGACCTTATTATTACACTGTTCTATTGAAGAAGAAAGAAAGCAATACATGCTGCTAAGGCAAATTTTACGCCTTGCTATATGACTCATGCCAAATTAATTTAATGTCAAAAAGTAGTTTTTGCTTTAGGCATGCCTTTTGTCTTCACTTTATTTATTTGTACCTAAAGAAAAGAATATAACATTTTGGTCAATGTCCTTTTATGAATACATTTTCACATGCAATTTATTTCTTTTCAAACTTTTTAAGTTTCTTTTGGTAAAAGGTCAGCTATTTGCCTAATTTCTTTTGTATATAAACCTATTTAACTTTGAATTTCTCTCCCCTCTTAGGTGTTTGATTGGGATTTGACAATGGGGTTCTTGATTGTGATTTGTGACAAAATTATCACTTTATATCTTCCAACAATTTGGTGCTATTTATATTTCCTGGTCAATAATTTTGAGCATGCAAGACATTTTTATTTTGATGAGTTATGTAGGTAATATAATTTTTGGTTGGTAATCCATTGGTAGTTTGTCGCTACATTATGTATTGAACCTAGGGGCGGAGCTTCATCAAATGAATTTTTTCCCGTATGTATATTACAAATCAAAAATAATAAAATGCATGATAAAATATATTAATAGAACCCCTTTGACTTGAAATAGAGTGTGATTTAAGTCTATTTCTATAGAAGTTAAAGGGGTAATTTATAAATCTCCTTTCAGATTTCAATTAGCAACACTAACTTCTGTTATAATTGATGATATTACGCTTATCTTTATTTCATATTAGATAATCGAAATCTGCGAGGTGTTGGAGACTTTAGGAAAAAAAATATTGCTTTTTCTTGATATGTCAAAAGTAACAAGTAAAAATGAAAATCTATTTAAGGAATGAGTGACAAGCGGAGGCGAACCCACCTTCATCAGTAGGGCTGCACGTACACTTGTTAATTTTAGAAAAAATCATGTGTATATATGTATATCTATCTTACAGAAACTGACAAAAACTAGGATACAATTAATAGTGCACTCATGAGGAGCATATGAGTGTTCTTGTGCCGCTTGTACAAGACAAAGGAACCCCCCGCGAGATCAGAGTTTGAATCCAGCTAGAGCGCATTTCATTATTATTTATTTTAAGTTTTACTTTGAGATCATATTTAATGCACCCAAAGTCTTCAAATTCCGAATTCATCTCTGGTGACAAGTAAAAATGAACCGAGGAAGTACTATTTAATTCATTTCAAATTAAATAACTTTGAAGAGGATCAATAATCCTTCCATTTGACGTCCTATATAAAACATCACTATTTTTAGCGTTGAGAAGTATTAAAGGCACTTCAATGCAAACAAATTTTAGTCAACTGCTGAATGCTTCTCTTAATTTGTCGTTCTTTTATGCTTTTTTATTGTTCCATGTGAAAGAAATAACAGTGGATATAATTTCATAATTTGAAATAGAGAAACAAAAATAATAAAAGATAATTCCGAATGACAATATATTTTACAACTAAAATTTCTTATATATATATATACATGTATTTTCTCTATAATATATAGACTTCCTTCGGCTTTTTTTTTTTTTTTTTTGGAATTTCTCTATGTTGTATTTATGTAGTATTCTTATTTGACGTTTTAAAAATAAAGTATCAAAAAATTTAATTGAACCGTAATTAAATTAAAACTAAAGAGAAACCAAAATAGTTTGGACAGGTTGAAAAGCCTAAATTCTAGTTGTCTAGAGTAAAGTAATAAAAAATACTCAAGTAATATAATATTAATTTAAAAATACGGTAAGAACTCATAAATTGTTATCTCTTGTATTCATATTAGCAAATAAGAAATAATAAAATATGAAAAGAAAAAGAAAAGAACTATCCGAGTCCACATACCCAACTGTATATCCTTAAGAAATTTAATCCCCTCAAGTACCCAAGGTTGTAGATTAACTTCTTTCAAGATAAAACGGATTAACCATTAAAGAAGTAGTGGTACCTCAAACTTCAATAATTTCAACAGACTCAAAAAGACAACAATAAGATCACACACAGACAAGATCGATCGATTGATTTTGTATTCTAAGAAATGTATGTAGAAGAAGGAAAGAGTTCGATGCAGAAAAATGAGATAAATTCTCTCAATTTATAGCCAACAAAGGGTAAAGGTCACAACTCTTTGGAAAAATGATAAAGGTCACAACCCCTTGGAAAATGCACAATCATTCAAATGGTCACAACCATTTAGAAACGACACAACCTTTCATAAAGGTTACTACCCTTCGACAAAGTCACAATCCTTCATTTACTATTCACACCCTTAAAACCCAATATAAAACTTCAAATATTAAATTCATGGTCTCCACTCAAAACTATATAAAGATTTTAGATTCTCACTTTAACCATCATAATTCACGTACGATATATATTGTTTGACATCAAACGGAACAATCAATCAATATATATTTCAACAAAAAAGTTGTGTCATGTATCTTCCTCATTCATCATTCTAGAATTTGAGACTCTAGATTTTTTGTGGCAAAAATTTGGTACACTAACATTATGAACTTTAATGATGGTCTCCAAGCGTGTAATCTGACTAATCACATTAAAATGACCAAATCTAACAAGTCAAATGGCACATAATTAAAATCTACATATACACATTCTATTGAGTTTAGGTTATATACATTGTTAATAAAAAAATTTATATACTATCAGGTTACTTATATCTATTATAGTTCAAGATCATAAATTTCAAAATTTAAGCAGATTTACACGTAGATAATATTCTTTGAAAGGCCAGACTGATGATGGCTTAGATTAAAAAAAAAAAAAAAAAAAAAAAGATTCAGCCTGATTGTATAAAGAAATTCCTTACGATTGATAGTGTATAAAAATTTCTTACGAGTATATAATTTAAACTCGTCGCTTCTAGCCGATAATATTATATTTACCTTATTATTTTCATTTCTCTAATTAAGTATTGTATGAAAATTTGTATTTGAACCAGAAATGTTAAATTATTATTTGATCACATATAAATCTTTAAATAGTAAACCCACCATAGATATAAGAGTAATTGATTTTGTGTTTTGACTAAAAGTCTCAAATGAGAAAAGGGAGAGGTGATGGTTATTATGCATTCTTTGGAATAAAATGGATATATATAATTGCAGAAATTCCTAAATGTTTCTTACTATTGGAACAGACAATCCATAATTTTTTATTGACTATTTTAATTTAATTATGTAGTGATTGCTGAACCCCCACCCCCCGCAACAACAACATATTCATGGTGTCTTCCACACATGCACTATCTCTTTTTTTTTCTCTTCATTGAAAAATAATTTGTTGTGTGACTATTTTTTTGCATTGAATACTCATTATCTTTTCTTTTCTTTTATTCTTGAATAGTGATCGTACAACTATTTACTCAATCGTAGACATTAATGAAATACATTAAAATAATCTATTAGATTAACACACATACATATATTGTGTTATATCAGTTTATGTCATCTCGCATTTAAATGAGATGAAATTTTATTTACCTTAAATATCACTATTACATATACTTATAGGTAAATATCAACTCTAAATACTTGTATAAGTTAACATTTAGGAAACAAGGTGATCTTTTTACATGGGATCTGTCTTGCTTGTGATGGGTTTTCACGACGTATGGCTGAAATCAAAATAAAAATAAAAAATGGAAAGACTTCTTTATTATATATTATTATATGAGTCCCATACTCTTTACAGGGTGTTCTGTTTAATTAATTAATTTCAATTTACACGTCTCCTAAAGAAAAAAAAATACTTGTTAATTGAAAGTATTGTGAAGCTAACATGCCATATTTTTCTACAACATTACTGTAATATACTTTCTTAGTTAATTTTTATTTGTCCATTAATTTTTTTTTTTATGTTTTCTTGCAACGGTCTAGGATTAATGTTAGTAAATAAAAAATTGAAATAACTTCGTAAATATATCTCAAGTAAGAAAATCAAAATAATCAAATTAAATTCAAGCAAATTTCAAATTAAATTTTTTTATTAGAATTGATTAAACTATCCATTTTAGCATATATATATATATATATATATATATATATTATGAAGAAAAGAAAGAGAATGTATTTTTCCTATTTTATCCTTAACTACTCATTCCACGCACAAATTCATTTCTTATTCCTTATATATACAACTTGTTTGGATGGTTAGGTTTAATTTAAATATAATATTTATTTTAATTGTTACTTAAATGTTAGAGTTGAGGATCTATTTGAAACAACATCTTTGTTCTTCGTATCACCTCTGAGATAGAGGTAAGATTTGTGTACACACCATTCCCCCTACTCCCTAAATTTCATTATATGTGGGAGTACACTGGGTATGTCGTCGTTATTGCTGTTACTTAATTTTATTGTATTGTAGCGTTAAACTCATTGTTATGTAACAATAAAAGTCTCATTTTATGTAACAATCGATTTGATGTGATTGCATCTTTACATTTTTTTTTTCCTCATTTTGTATTTACTTATTATCTAATAGTCATTTTTATCGTTTACCTATTTTTTTATAGTATCTCTACTTTATATCTTATTTTTTGTAGGTTCATTATTCAAATTATTAGTGTATAATATTATATAATAAAGAAAAATAATATGTAATAACATTAAGTAGTGTATAAAATTTATTACGACTAAGTAAAAATAAATGAAGTAATTATATAGGCACCATTTTTACTAACACGTGAATTGATGAAAAGAATATATATAATGTTTGTGTAGATCAACGAAGAAATAGGCAGTTTGACGAATTGTCGTGAGATTTAGATGGACAAAATTCTCGTTCCTTTCAGTAATTGTAACATCTAAGTTTGAAGCAAATGCTTCCTTTTCCAACATTTCTCTCTAGTTTTACGTACATCTTTATTCTTATATTATAACTATAAACTATATATTATATTATTTTTCCCACTACATATCCCGCTGCCTTAGGCCTTTCACCTCATCCCCATATTTATCTCATTCCATTTAATTTAATCCTATATACATTCATTCTCTTAATGTTTTATCGTTAAAATTAAAATATTTAATATTTTAGAATGCGAATGGTGTTACATAAATTGAGATTAAAATAAAAAAGTAGGATATTTTGATTTGTAATTATTAGAGGTGAATTCAAGATTTGAAATTTATGTGTTTATTAATATATGTATAATGTATACTTCTTTTGTTAACTTTTACTTGTTATATTTGAACTTGACACACTCATTAAAGAAACATTAATTATTGACATGGTTATTTTACCACACTACTTCCATTAATTTATGTCTTAAAAAATGATTTGGGTAATTAAATAATTTTCTTAAAAGTGAAAATTTATTTTAGGAACAATTGACAAGTAAAAGTGAACGGATGAATTAATACTATCATCTAAAATTATTTGTTGTTTTATTCTTTTACACCCCCTTTAAGAAAACATTATTTAAAAAGAGTTTTAATTATTTTATCCTTATTCATGCTTTAAGATATGATCTCTATTTATTAAATGTTTACTCTATTAAAGTATTTGTAATCTTCAAAAATAATTATTATAAAGGATAAAATAGAAAAAAATAACAATTTTTTCTTGAAATTTTTAAAATAATAAACAATTTGAGATAATTATTTTAAAAAATTACTATAAATAATTTGAGACAGAGAAAGTAATTAAATTGACAATCAAATATATATATATATATATATATATATATATATAGTGAATCTTTTAATACATGTATAGAATCTAAATAAAAACCTCCACCTTCCTTGTCTCTTCCTACTCCAATACAAAATTATGTTAACTTCCAGAATAGAATGAGTTGAATAGATCACTGTTCTATATAATATATGCTTTTTATATTTTACATTATGTATATTATATCAAAGATTAGAAAATTAATCCCCTTAATTACTCAAACCAAGATATGGAAATGTAAGATGCACATTTATTAATTAACCGACAAAGAAAGCAAGCATCTTATTTACTGTTTTTCAAATGGTAGGCAATTAATCAAAATGCAAATAATTAACTTAATTATAGCCCATCAATCTAGACTTTAATTTCTTTATACCACGAGTCTAGACTGATAGACATGTATTTATTAAAATATATAATTAAGTTCTACATTATATATTTTAAAAATGTAATTACATAAATCCATTTATTTTATTTTATCAACGGAATACGTGATGTGAATGATTATCATTGTCCAAATATAGGTGAACGTAGTGATCTATTTTTTAATTTAAGAAAATTAAGTATACGATCACGAATATTTTTTTTATACGATCGCGAATATATTCCTATAAATTATTTATACTGATATTGTATATACTTTTTGCATTGTCGATAAATGTTAACATATGATAGCACGTTACCTATATTGCTATACTTGGTTGTAAAGTACTACTAATATTTATTATAATTATCTTATAAATAATCTAATTATATAAATATTTTCGTATTTTTTATTGATGTTTGATGAGGGTATTATTTTTGAGAATCTATAATGCATGCTTCTACTGAGGATGAAGTAATAATATATGTTCCCATATATCTCAACAACACATTCTCCACTTGTTCATCACCATTTCACAATTAATTACTTAATAATATATTGTATTTGGCTTTTTTATTTTTGTCAAACTTAAAAGGCGCCCGTGCACGAAAGAAAGTATGTCACTACTCATTGCTTTGTAGTTAGTTAGGGGTGTACAACTTTTCATTTATCATATTAAATATATTAATTTTTTAAATTTATAAATCAAACTAATAAGAGTTGTGTTTTTTAGGTTTATTTCTTTGGGGGGGGGGGGGGGGGGGGGTCACAACACAAGGTAAGAAACAAAATTTATCATTTCTATCATCTATCTTTAATTTTTCGCACATTATAATAAACATTTTAAGGTATAAATATTTATGAAGTTTGTATAGATATAATGTCGATTTGATTTTTTTAAATTAAAATCAAATCAATTATGATCGAATTTTCCTTTTCAACATCAAACTAGTCAAACAATATCACCAGTAGATTTTTCCCCAATTTGATTTGATTTATTAATTTGATGTGGTTTGTCAGTTTCCTTTGAACACCCTTGTTTGCAGTATTAAACCATTTTCAATTCTTTAGGAAGATTAATAGCGGAAATTGATATGAAAATGAAGAAATCAAAGCGAGAGTTCACATGATATACTGAGTAATAAATAGTTATTTTACCCTACATCTAATAATATATATTCATCTCAATTTATGTTATTACGATGGTGCTCTAGAGACTTATTCTTGAGCGTGTGAGGAGGTATTGATAAGTCTAACATCGGTGAAGATGAGGAAACTTGATGATCTATTTATATAATAATCTTATAAAATCTTTACTTTATAAGTTAGATTTTATGACTGAGTTTGATCCAAAATTCATTTTGTTAACAAAAATAGTCTAATTCTTGAATTAATTTATGGATTTTTTTCGCGCACTGAAAATGACAATTTTATATATATTAACCACACGTTATAAAATGTGATCCTTCTTCTTGGTATCTGATTTGAAAGACACAGATTTAGTAATACTCATTTTTGTAAAATTTTCTTTTCCATTATTTCATAGTTTCATGACCTAATTTCCACAAATTAACAAAATATTTTTATCAAATCCAAATCATTTTAATTTGAGAAATACGTCATTAATGTCCCTCAAATTATGAAAATCAAGTTCAAATCATCCTCGTTTGAGAAATATGTCACTAACGACCCTCGAATTATGGAAATCAAGTCCAAATCATCCAAGTTTGAGAAATACGTCACTAATGACTTCGAATAATGAATAAATCTTATGAAAGAAGAATTAAGGGATCAACAGATTTGTACTCGCAATCTTGATCAATAAAATTATGTGTCAAAAAAGGGAAAAAAAAACCTACGGCGATACATTGCCTAAACTTTAAAATTTAGAAATCTAATAGTACTCCTTATGTAATTTTTTTTCTTTCTTCAAAATTTTAATGCATCTCCTAATAGTTTGAATTTATGAATATATTATCTTCTCTGTTTCAATTTATTTACCAAATTTTCCTTTTTAATTCACTTTCTAAAGAATTCTCTTCATTTTGATCAGTGGCGGAGTCAGAAATTTCATGAAGGGTGTTTGAAAAAAAGGAAAACAAACATTGCTAGTGAGATTCAAACACATGATCATTTAAGACTCTTTCAAGGCATCTAAAACCACTAGGCTACAACACCTTAATTATTCTATCAAAGGTGTCCAAAATTTATTATTTAATCACTTCATGTATCATTCTACTTATAAATACGATATCATTTTTCGACAAAGGGTGTCCAATTGAACACCTTCACTGTAGGGTAGCACGCCTTGATTTTGACAACGCTTTTGTTCTAATTTTTCATGCGACATGTTTAAGAGCATAAAATTAGAATGCATTTTATTGTATTTTTAATTTAATTTTCTTTTATTCTCCTAAACAGCATATCAAATCAAAATCAGACAATTAGATTAAAATGAAGAGGAGCATGATTTTCATCTTGATCGCCGAGGTGAGATATGATTTAAAAATTGAATTCGACTCCAAAAATAATAGACATTAATTTCAGAAAGCTTTAAAAGAAAAAAAAAACATTAAAGAGTTAACTACTCCCTTGACTTTTTTAAAACAAAAAAATGTGGCAAAAAAAAAGACAATAAATAGTTTCACAATGATTTACCAGTGAAACTAAAACCCGACAAAAAATAAAAAAAGAAGAAAATAATAGAAGATGTTTTGAGTGTGACCAGACCCCCCTTTAGAAGAAGAATGTGTAGTACAGAAAGTAAAAGTTAAAAATGAAATGACAGCAAGCAACTCATATATTGTTACAAGAAACGTTGCTATCAACGAGGAGGATTGTGGTGGAGTAATAAATATTTTTTTATTTTAAATAGAAGTTTTGAGTTCAAATTGACTTTGTTAGGAAGCACTTTAATTCTTAATGTGAAACTTTTCAACGCAAATTTAAATTTAATCGAGCTTTAATATGAATACTAACACGAATTGAAAAGAAAAAAAAAGTGGGGCAAGAAAAGGTAGCACTGGTGTTCATGTTGTAGCCAAACATACTGGAAAATAAAAGTTACCTTTTCCTGACTTATGTTAGACACATAATCTCCAAATTCAAATTGAAAATCTAACCCGAAATTTGAGCGATCAGCCGTTGAATTTCATACCGAAAGTAGATCAAATACTTCTTCCGTCCGTCGTTTTATATTACTTGACTTATGCTATATTTATTAAAATATATTATGCATAAAAGAAAACTATATTATTTAATATAAGTCATATAATATGTCTTTTTTTAGTTTCTCATTTGATGTTCGGGGCCCATATTAGAGTCTCGACTATATTTGAATCAAAGTCCATTTGAGAATGGCGCTCCCAATAAAATTTTTCTATACCCAAAACTCAAATCGAAATATCTAATTAATGATAAATCAATCCCATTAACGACAATAGTTTAGTATAAGAATCATGTAATATTTAATAATAAAGTGAGTATATTTTATTTCATACTTCTAAAAAGAAGAGTAATGAATACCACTCCCATTGGATAGCAAGTGTACATCAACTTGAAAGAGACAAATTACCCTTTTGCTTAGTAATTTAAACCACGCTCTGTCATTGAATCTGGGACTATTGTTACGGAGTGTTGGTTAAAGATCCGTGCGACACTTGATAGCTTACTTACAATTCTTTTAAAATTTCGCAAGCTCAAGTAAGTCTTTAAAATTGAGATCGCTAAAAGAATGTAAAAAAAGACTTAGAAAGATTTGGAAAGTTTGGAAGAAGACTTTTTATATTGCTTGGAGAATGGCTTATTTGAGCTTACGAGATATTGAAAGAATAGCGAGTAAGTTGTCAAGTGCCGCACAAAGCTTTAGCAAATACTATAAGTCTGTGACACTATGCAGTGTTTTTATTTAATCAATACCATAGTTTTTCAATAATTTTTATAAGAGTGGAAAATAAACTACAATTACAAATAAATTATTTTAAAAACTTAATTTTATTAATAAAATAATAAGTATAAATCTATTTATTTCTTGCTTTTATTTTAAAAGATTTTTCTGTAATTCAAATGTTTACATATTTTTCGAATAAGAATAACGTGTCCGTTAAAAGATTATTATTAAAAAATATTTGATTGTTAAAAAGAATTCAATCAAATTTAATCTGATCTATGAAACTTTCAAGACAGACGTTAGAATAGAATAACCTCTAAAACTCTTAATTAAATAAATTTTACAGAATTTCACAAATTTCGATGCCTAGCGTAATGTCATGGACTTATAGTATTTGCTAAAGCTCCGTGCGGCACTTGACAACTTACTCATTAATCTTTCAAGATCTTGTAAGCTCAAATAAGTTCTTTGAAACTAAGATCGCTAAGAGAATGAAATGAAAGACTTAGAGAATTTTGGAAGAAGGCTTTATATTTCTTGGAAGATTGCTTACACTTTTTAGGATGCCTTACAAATGAATGACACCTCTATTTATACTACCTCTTAAGGGCCTAAGTGTAAATAATATTTATTCTACAAGTCCCTACTTATTTACACTTTGGTTTCTTTCTAGAAATTTCTACACTTTCTAGGAAATTTCAAATCTTTCCGAGAAAATATCTAAGGACTTCTAGAGTTTTCTATAAACTCCTTCATAACTCTAGACTCTTTGTTCCTATCCAGATATAAAATTTGACTGTGAACTGACGGGATGTGACAGTAAGCTATCTATATTCATAGCAGTGACGATTCTGATTTTTTGTTATTAGACTATTTGTAAACATCCCACGAGGCGCTTTTATCTTCATCTCTGCAACCTCCATTCTCCAATTATTTCTCATTCTTCTAATCTAATCCTCTCTCTGTTTCTTTCTCTTTGTTTTTCTCTCAACTTTTTCTCATTAAACTCATCAATCAATCTTCTTGTTCTTTACTCAAAAACCCATTTTACATTATTCAATTCTCAAATTCTTAATCATGGCGCTGGAAACATGGTTGAATAAGGTGAAAAAAACGATAGCTCACAGCTTTGTTACAGTAAGATCAGCCGGTGCGCCACGTGCAAAGACGGCGGTGATCAAGAAATCCAGTGTTGGGGTTTTAGCATTTGAGATCTCTGGATTGATGTCAAAGCTACTCCATTTATGGCAATTTTTGTCTGAGAAAAATATGATAAGAATTCGTAATGAGTCAATATGCCTAGAAGGTGTTCGTAAAATTGTCTCAAACGATGATGCCTTTCTTCTAGGCCTTGCTTGTGCGGAGATTGTGGAGAATTTAAGGCTGGTTGCGAAATCTTTGTCAAGAATCAGCAAGAGATGTGAAGATTCACATCTCAGAAGCTTTGATCGATTCTTTACTGAATTCGCAAATACGGGTCGTGATCCTTATAATTGGGTTCTTAGTTTGAAGGATATGGAGTTAAAAATCAAGAAAATGGATCAGTTTGTCACTACAACTGCCCTGCTTCATCGACAAATGGATGAGCTATCAGTACTTGAGAATAGTTTAAAGAAAGCTTCGAATTCGAGTTCCCATTTCAAAGATTCTGACATTTCAATCAAAGAACAGAAGATAGTTGAGCTGCGACAGAAGTATCTGTGGCAGAAACAAGAAGTTAAGTATCTAAAGGAGCGATCTTTATGGTGTCGTAGCTTTGATACAGTCACATCATTGTTGGCTCGATCCATTTTCACTACACTAGCAAGGATCAAGCTTGTTTTTGGTATCAATCATGGATATCCAAATTCACTCCCACGTAGTCTCTCTGCTTCAGCCACTGTTTATCCTTCAGAAAATCATAACACATGCAATTTCGTCTCGGGGCCATTGATGAGCAATCCCCCTATACTGAAAGTCTCAGATCATGAATTTTTCGACTCAAATACTAAGGTACTTAAACCACCAACGACTACTTTAGGCGCGGCTGCACTTGCTCTACATTATGCTAATTTGATCATTGTTATGGAAAAAATGATAAAATCACCACAACTAGTTGGGGTTGATGCTAGAGATGATTTATACTCCATGTTACCAAATAGCGTTCGATCATCATTAAGATCAAGACTAAAAGGAGTAGGATTTTCGGCTAGTGATCCAATTCTTGCTGGTGAATGGAAAGATGCCCTACAAAAGATTTTAGGATGGTTGTCACCTTTGGCACATAACATGATCAAATGGCAAAGTGAAAGGAGCTTTGAACAACAAAACTTAGTCCCAAAAACTAATGTCCTCTTGCTGCAGACTTTGTATTTTGCAAATCAAGAAAAGACTGAAGCTGCCATAACAGAGCTGTTAGTTGGTCTAAACTATATTTGGAGGTTTGAAAGAGAAATGAATGCTAAGGCCTTGTTTGAGTGTACCAACTTCAACAACTTCTTGAATTTGAAGCATTCAAGTAATTAGTCTTTTCTTGTTTGTTCCAAGTTTTCTTTTTTTCTTCTTCTTTGTTTTAATTACTAATAGATATATAATTTGAAGGATTGTTAGATGTAAGGCCTGTTTTGTTTTAACACAAATCTGTATATTGTATCATATCAATTGTAGACTATTACTATAAGATTTGAGTCAAGATTTTCAAGTTCATTGAGATTCGAGATGTTGTTTTGTATGAATAATTTTGAATTCTGCAGGCATGTGAACATATTCTTGTATCTGCTATTATTGTGGTATCACATGGAATCCAGTTTGATTTAGGTCCAAGATTACAAATCTGAGAAAATACTGTTTAACTTACATTATAATTAAAGAATACTTGAAGATAAACCACAAATAAGTTGGTTGATGATATGATTGGTAATAGACTATATGAGTATTAAGTGGTCCCTTATTTATGGTGAGTAGGAGGATTAAACAACAAATTCCTACTTTGGATCCTCCATGTGTCATATGATCTTTTTTAGGGGTCAAATTGTGATTACATTAAATTCTTCTAACGCCACTCACCTTCCAAAAGAAAGTGAGTTTAACTTCTAACAATAATTATGTATTCCCTTCGGACCACTTTACTTCTTGTTTGTTTCGATCTTTATCATTAGTCATAAATATGTAGAAAGAATTATTAATGTGGTGCAAAAGAAAGAAATATTAAATTGATAGAAGTAAATCAGATTATCTAAAATATAATTAGGTCATTAGTTACTTGAAAAATAAGACAGACAGATAACCTGCTATAACAAGTGAGATTGGTCTGAGTGCAACAAAAATTTTTTACATTGTCAGTGCGTATGTGTTAGCAATGAGTGCTCTAATGGAATTCAATGTGAAAGGGGGAGCAACAAAGTAAAGTGCATGCATGAAAACTGGGACAAGAGTTTGCCATATCCTGTGTACAAGAGTAGGCCACTGTTGTAATTCACTGTCCAAATGCATATGCACATAAAAGAGTTAAAATATGGGGCCTTTGGAAAATTTATTACATGGAAACAAGCAACTTGTGATTTGCACATATTGTTGGGGAGAGGAGGAGACTTATCATAATAAAACTTAAAGCCATTGCCTTGTTATTGTGGGATGACCCCACTTGTTGAATTGCCAAGTATTTTTATTTTTTAGGTTTTAATGCATCACCTTATGAGTTGGTGGATCAGAATATTCAAGATTACATAGTTGAGATATTGCATTTTGATATTGTGACATCCGCCTTCTCTCATCTCTCCATCAATTTTTTTCTTTTTCCAAGTTTCTCCACTGATTCTTTTGTGTTGTGCTTTCACAATCTTTGGTTGATGACACAAGCCAAATTGATGTGGTATGATTTGGTATTGAACTATATCCACACTAGATCTTGTTAAGTTGAAAACGTTGACAATGGGAAACTACTTTACACATATTTCGCGTTTAATGTCGCACTTGTAGATGGTTAAAAAGTTGTCAAATTGTATAATTTTTATATAGGTTATCATCATTTTACAAGTTTCATATTTAAATTATTGGGTGTTTACGAAATTCCCCCTGAACTATTATTACCTCATATTAAAATACCCCTTGAGCATATATGGCATGCATTGATATTTTTGAAAAATCCAAGCAACATAGATGTTACATCACATTTCAAAAACTACTTCATAGAGTTCCAAGTGATGATACATGTCGTATAAAAATTACGTGAGTAGTTTAAAAATTCTTCTAAACTATTACGGTTCATGAACTTCATATCTAAACTTCCACGAGCTCATTGTGTTAGATGAATTCATTTGTAAGACTTCTTTTATGGATCTCCCACACACCTCTTATAAATTATCTCAAACATTTCCTATGCTATAAGTCCAATGCTAAGTTTTTGTTCAATTAATGCTAGTTGTCAAGTTATTCAAAATTTAAAAATATTTTCTTATCAGTATATGAACGTTCGAGGATGACTTTTTTTTTTAGTTTTCCATTTGGTGTTTAGTATTCGCATTGAAACGCAACTATTTTGGATTTGTGTCTCATAGGGCACCATTCAGGGAAGGACGGGAAGTGCTCCCTGCCAATGATTTTTTCATACCCACATATCGAATTCGAGACCTAGAGTGAAGCAGTCTCATCCACTGCACCACATCCTTTGATGGTATTCGAAGATGTAGTTGATATATAGAATAATATTTTATTTGAGAGTATTCGGCAACATGGCAACATCATTGATCTAGAACTACAATCTTTTTGGGTGAGGTGCATGAATAGCCACTTTGGGGCTGCTATTTAAACTTTAACCACGATTTGTAAATTATTGCAAGTTTAGTCAGTACCTCATTTCAGATACTTTGTTCTGAAGTATAAATTATGGAATTCAAATTTAAAGATATAATTATATGACATATGCATTATTTTGATCACTTGATCATAATAAAATTACATTTAATTGATCACTTCTATTGTTGTTTCTTTCTTATTCCTTTTATCCCATGAAAAAATTGAGCTTTAGGATACTAGTCTAAAGGCCCCAACATATTATAAAAAAATTTGCATCAATAACCACTTTAATGTTGCTATTTAAAATATAAGCACAATATTTTATTATTTTTTAAAAAAAAATGTGCATTTTAATCATTTGGCTTAAACTTCAGCATTATTGCACAACAAATATGGCAAAATCGTTATGTATGTCTAAAGTTAGAGAGTGTTAAGTCTAATTTCATACTTAACTATTTGAAGTTTGAACAACATAAATAGATTTCATTATTTTCTAATTTCTTCGTCACTGGAGAATATTTTCCCACAACATCATTCATGGAAATTTCAAACAAAAATGGAGTATCTTTAAAAATTATAAATTAGTCATCTTCTTGTTTTGTTTTTCATATCAGACAAATATACATTATTAATCCTAATTATATATACATCCAATGTGGGGCGGTGAGAGACGAAAAATAAATTAAAATAATTAATTAAGGTAGAGACTATTTGGTATACATGACATTAATAGAAACGAAAGTGCAATTTTACACTATTTGGTACTATTTATAAAAAACTTGGTACATAATCAAAAATAGTGATTTAAATCCTATTCTTAAGTTTATCAGCTTTGCATAGTGGATTTTCCTTTGCCAAAATCGCACGTCCTATAGACTTGAAATTGAAAGTGCATGCATGTTCTTCTGAATATCTATGAATCTCGCAAAATATTTCGTCGCACTTACAATTGAACCCTAGTAATCCCACCTTCTTCCTGCAAACCATGCATCTTTGTGGCTTCGTCTTCATCATCAAATCATCTTTTCCGATTTTAATAGTTAGAGAAAACATCTTGTGGAATAAATATATTTCATCATAGGGATCGTGATTTCTTGAATTTGCATAGGAACCACAATTCCTTGGGCATAAAGTTGGGTTTTCTGTTTTGTCGCAAGAAGTCATTTTTTCTTCTTAATTATTTGGTTATAATGTATTTTTATGCAACTTATCAGTCGTAGTGATGGTTGTATATATAATGATGTATTTGGGGTTATAATTACTTTATATAGAGAGTAAACTTTGATGGAATCCAAATAATAATCAAACTAGGAGTTCCCTAATATTCATATTTGGAAATTTGATTAGCCTATTTGGGCCTCTCTACACTAACTTCCGCCTTCTTTTAAAGATATTTTAAGAAAGAAAAAAGTTACCTAATTAGATAAATATTCCTACTATTTTTATTAATTTAACTTTTAGTTTGAAATAATTACATATTATCTCACTAATTAATTATATCAGATTTTAAGTCAAATACACCTAGATACATAGAGTTTAAAAAATTGAACTTCAGTTATTCTTGAATAGCGATTCTCAAATCGCTTATATTTGTGCAATTGATTATGGTAGGTTAAGATATATCATTAGTGAGAGAAAACCTTTATACATTCAATGTAAATTAAATTGATTATAAATGAGGTAGGACAAAATGGTTTCAATCAAACCTAGCACTCGTTATTTTTTTGGGAAAAAGGACAAATATACCCTTGAACTATCGTAAATGGTATCTAAATACCCTTCGTTATACTTTTAGGACACTGATGCCCCTACCATTCAAATTTTGGATTGTATATACCCTTTGAACTAACGGAGAAACACGTGTCACAATCTTAACGGTCTATCCAAAATTTATTTATTTATTATCCCTAATTAAAAAGCCCACCCATAAACCCATCCGGATATCTATAACCCAAAAAAAAACCCAAACAGGGCCACACCCAAATAAACCCATTTTCACCATCCAAACACCCCACGAAATAGATCGACACCGAAACTCCACCACACCACACCACACCACTGCAACTTCATCTTCACCGGCAAAGCCCCAAAAACAAAAAAGATCCACACACATATTATAATCCAAAACCTTCTTGGTATACATGTTCCTCTGTTGTGTGATCAATAAACCTGATGAAGGTAGTACAAATGTGAGTCAATAACAATATGTTTTATTTCGAGAAGGATAGGGGGAAAGATGAGAGAAAGGACAAAGAGATTTATCGGTTTATTTTGAACTCGTGAGATATTAGTGAGAGGTTTTAATTGAGAAATCATCACCAACTACCAAAATTGACAACACCCAGATGTTTGTAACTTCGAATTTCAATAAGGCAAGAAGTTATAATTTTTGCAATTGTAAATCCATTCGAAGCTTTCTGATTCTATTCACCGATACTATTGGAGCAGCTATGCCTGGCAACGGAACCGGGAGGTGTCGGTTCCCGTTCTGGTCCGTCTCGGTCCATTACCGGTTCCATCTCGATTTCGGTATGTACCGGGTAGTGCCGCTAATAGCCGGGTCCGGGAGGGGTAACGGGACGGAAATCGGAATTTATCGGTTAGTCCCGGTCCGGTCCGGTTCAACAGTTTAAATTTATTTTTTTTTGGGAAAATTTAGCCGTTGAGAGCCGTTGGGCAACGGGTTTTGGGCCCCACCAACGGCTCTTTTCACCTCCCTACTCCCCTTTACACCTCCCTACCCCCCAAACTTTTTTTAATACCCCAACCTTCTAAAAACTACATTTTCATCCCTTTTTTTTAACTATAAATACTCCTAATCTTTCATTCTTTTCACTCACAAAAATATAATCTTCTCTCTACTCTCTAATCTCTTAATTCTCTTATTCTCGTTAAAATTACGAATTTGATCTTTGGAAATTGGAGCTTCAAAATTCAACTTTCAATTTTCGGCTTTCGATCATACACATCTACTTTTTTAAGTAGATGTTTGGTACATTTGTTCCAACTCACTTTTTATTTAGTTATTTATTTGTTTGCATTTAATTATTTATTTTGTGAGTAATTAGTCTCTAGTATCTACTTATTTAGTTATTTATTTGTTTAAAATTTTGCATTACATTTTCGTATCATATATAATTTACTACTTTTTATATTTGAATATGGATTTCGGTAAAAACAATGTTGAGAAGGGTAAAACAACAATAGTTGATTCGATCACTAATTTATGGAGCTCAAAATCCAAGAAAAATAAAAAAAACCGGTAGTACGTCTAAATCTACAACTAAAAAAACTTCTCAATTAAGAATAAATACGGATGATTATATGCATATTGATGATAGTGTTTTTAATGTTGATAGTAATAGTGGATTAGATCCTTATCATGAACATTTACAAAGAAGGTTTGGTAATTTTGATGAGGAATTACCTGAAAATGATGAAGATGATGATGTTAATGATTATATTGATAGTTTTGATATTAATGTTGATGAATATGATGATGATGAAACTCAGCCAACTACGACTACTCCCACTCCCAATCCCCCTTCCCCTCCCGCTCCCTTTCGTTGTCCTGCTCCCGTTCCCCTCGTGCATCCTAGGACTAAGGTAGAACGCGCTAAAAAATCAGTTATGTGGCAATTTATGACTTAGAATGAAGATAAAGTACAAGCTATTTTTAATAAATGTAAACATAGAATGAATCATAAAACTGTAGGAAAACAGGGTGGGACGGGACATTTGAGTAATCATTTAATGTCATGTTGTAAAAATGAATTTTTGCATGCTAAAACTGTAGCCGAAGCTAAAAAGAATGGTACCACCCTTCCTGAAAATGTAGGAGTAGAGGGCTCTACTATGGTCCAAACACAATTAAATCTTTCTAATATTTCTAGTTCTAGTATACAACGGTCATATAGTAGAGAAAAAAATCTTGAAGAATTAGCTAAAATGATTGTTGTTATGAGTTTGCCATTTAATTTTGCTGAAAATCCCGATTTTATTCATTATATTCAAATTGTGTATAATCCACATTTTAAAGGTTTTATTAGAAATACAATTAAAAAGGCTATCTTTGATTATCAAGCTCAACATTTTCAATATCTTCGTTGTTTATTTTATTATAATAATTGTAAAATAGTTATTACTTCTGATATGGGCCGTAGTGTAAATGGTAATGATTATTTCACTATTACTGCACATTGGATTGATGAAAATTGGACACTGCAAAAAATAGTCTTTGGTTATAAATGTTGTGAAATGCATAAAACCGGTAGTTATATAGCTCAAACAATTATAGATGTTTTACAAAACTATGGAATTTGTGATAAAATAAGTAGTGTCACCTTAGATAATGCTTCTAATAATAGAACTGTTGTTGAAATACTAAAACCATCTCTTTGTCCTATTTATATTGATGATTTTCATATTAGGTGTGCTGCACTCATATATAATTTGATTGTTAGAGATGTTATAGCAATGTATAATGATGGTTGCATAAAAGTTGAAACTCCATGTCATTTTATTTTTAAATGTCAAGTTAAGTCTAGACGCAGAGATTTTGAAAATCGTTGTCGCGAATTTAATCTTTCACCTAGAAAAATTCCTAAATCAGTGTGTACTAGATGGAATTCTTTATATGAAATGCTTGAAGTCGCTTATGAATATAGGAAACCTTTACAAATGGTTTGGAATGCTCATAATTTAAATATGACATATAAACTTGATGATAATGATTGGAATTACATAAAAGAACTTATAGAATTTTTAAAAGTTTTTTATTTAACTACAAAAAGAATATCTGCACTTTATTATCCAACTATTTGCTCTGTTTTACCTAATAGTTGTGTTGTTTCTACTAAATTTTATAAATTCAAAAATAAACCAAGATTTGAAGAATCTGTTAACAAAATGATTGAAAAATTTAGAAAATATTTTATTCATATTCCTCAAATTTATTTAACCGCTTGTCTGTTAAATCCACATTACAAAGATGAGGGTGCATCACGAATGGTTGATAAAATATATTTTAATTTGGGTATAGATAGTGAAGATGATGATGAAACACCTAGTTGTCAAGATGTTAAAGATAGTATAAAAATTGAAGCTCGAAAATTATATGACTTGTATAATTCGAATATAATTAATGCAGTACATAATGAAGAGCCTCAAACTTCTAGGAGTAGATATAATAATGAAGATGATATTGATGATATGATAAATTGTTATCTTGAACTTTCCCATAATGATAGAAATGATTTTGATGCGTATATTAATCAAAATACAGAACCTACTACTGTTGATCTTCTAGAATGGTGGAGCAATCGCGGTCAAGGATTTCCAAAGCTTCAATCGATTTCTCGAGACGTGTTAGCTATTTCAAGCATCTTCGGTAGCTTCGGAAGGTGCTTTTAGTGCAGCAAGATATCAAATAGGAGAGCATAGATATTCATTAGCAGCAGATAGCTTGGAGATATCGGTACTATTTAGAGATTGGATTAATGGCGAGAGAAGGAGTTATGGTCGTCCACCTTTACCGACCAAATTTGAAAATGACATTGATGAAATAATGCAAGATTTTAGTGACGACGGCACTGATGCAATGGAGGAACTAGCTAATCAACCAATTCCAGAGCATGTTACTAGGGAAATGTTAAAAGATTTAAAAAAAGATTTTCTTGGTAGCATGAACTATTAAATTTAAATGTCTATTAGTATGAGTATAACAATTCGAGGTCTAATTCAAACAGAACCCTTCATAGAAGGTGGCTGTGTATATTAGATTTTTTAATACTCTACTAATATTTTATAAATTGTAACTCAACTTGTAGTCTTGTACTATTTAATTAATATTAATAAAAGTATAGGCTATTCGCCTTAATTTTTTTTTATTATTGTCTTGATTCTTGAATAAGTTGAATTTAAATTTTCAAACTTTTAAAGTGTGAAATTTAAAATTTTATAGTTTTATAATTTTAAAGTTTGGATTTAAATTTTCAAACTTTTAAAGGGTGAAATTTAAACTTTTATAGTTTTAAAGTTTGAATTTAAAGTTTCAAAGTTCAAACTTTTAAAGGGTGAAATTTAAACTTTTATAGTTTTAAAGTTTAAATTTAAATTTTCAAATTTTTAAAGAGTGAATTTTAAACTTTTATAGTTTTAAAGTTTGAAATTTGAATTTAAATTTTCAAACTTTTAAAGTGTGAAATTTAAACTTTTATACTTTTAAAGTTTGAAAGTTTGTATTTAAAACTTTAAAAGTATAAAAGTATAAATTTTTAACTTTAAAATTATAAAATTTTTAATATTTTTTGAGTAATATTCCTATTTTTTAATTTTGATAATTTTTTTAATTTTAAAATATAGATGTTGGGACCCGGTTTCCGGTCCGGTACCGGTCCGGGATGGGACTACATATAAATTTCTGAAATTACCAGTTCCGGTCCGTCCCGGTTCCGCTATAGTTCCGGCCCGTGGTGCCCGGTTCCGATCCGATAGTTCCGGTTCTGGTACAGTTGCCAGGCATAGGCACAGCGATGAAGGAGAGACAGGTTCATGATGGTCAAGTTTCATGGTGGTCAAAGGGTCACTGCATCATTGATTTCTCCCTTTAGTAGCAATTAGAGGTGGTTTTGTTGTGGAACTTCATCGGAGAAGTTGAGTCACGGCGGTGTGGTGGAGTTTCGGCATGGGTTCGATCGGGTGTTAATTGGTTGCTGATGGTTGGTGGAACAATGAAGAAATTGGAGTTTATTTAGGATTTTTTTTTTGGTGGGGGTGGGTTTGGGTTATAGATATCGGGTGGGTTTATGGGTGAGTTTTTTTAATTCGAGATAAAAAATAAATAAATTTTGGATAAGCCGTTAAGATTTTGACACGTGACTCTCCGTTAATTCAAAGGGTATATACAACCTAAAATTTGAACGGTAGGGGCATCAATGTCCTAAAAGTACAACGAAGGGTATTTAGATACCATTTACGATAATTCGGGGGTATATTTATCCTTTTCCCCTATTTTTTTTTACTAAATATTTCATTATTTTCTAATTTCTTTGCTACAAGAGAATATTTTCCTACAGTATCATTTATGGAACTTTCAAATATAAATGGTGTATAGTTTAAAAATTACTTTCTTCTGTCCAATAATAATAGTCGTTCTTTATTGATTTCACTTAGGAAATAAAAAACAGTAAATAATTGGGTAATTTTACCAAATCACTCTTACTAAATACTCTCTCTATTTCATGTTAACTGAATTTTGGGGTGTTTTCATTGTTCAAAATAATTAAATTATTCAAAGTTTAAGATGAATATTTGAAATTTTTTCCTTATTTGTCCTTTTCTTTAATGAAGTTTGAAATTTTCTAGATTTATGATTTCACATAGGACAATAGTGGAAAATATGATTTAAATTATGTCCTTGAATTACATCACAAATTCAGTTAATATCGAATAGAGGGAGTATAAGTTATATAAACATTTAAAAATGCATAGTAATTAATAGCAAAGATAAAATAGATACAAAATTGTAAATTATTTATTGGCTTTATAAATTGAATAAATATTGTTGAACATCTCAAAATAATATAAGTTGACAAGTTAAGATTAACGAAGGGAGAATAAATTAATCATCTTCTTGTTTCGTTTTTCATATCAGATAAGTACACATTAACCCTAATTATACGTCCAATTTGGGATGGTCAAGTATCTATATTGAGAGATGGAAAATAAATTAAAATAAATTAAGGTGGAAAAAATTGAACATTGTGGCTTAAATTTATGTACCTTATACTCAACAATATACTATCGATGACATTAATAGAAACGGAAGTGCAATATTACACTATTAGGTACTATTAATAACAAACTTCATACATAATCAATAATAGTGATTTAAATCCTATTCTTAAGCTTATCAGGTTTGCATAGTGGATTTTTCTTGGCCAAAACCGCACGTCCTATAGACTTGAAATTGAAAGTGCATGCATGTTCTTCTGGATGTCTATGAGTCTCGCAAAATATTTCATCGCACTTACAATTGAACCCTAGTAATCCCACCTTCTTCCTGCAAATCATGCATCTTTGTGGCTTCGTCTTCATCATCAAATCATCTTTTCCGGTTTTAATAGTAAGTGAAAACATCTTGTGGAATAAATATATTTCATCATAGGGATCGTGATTTCTTGAATTTGCATAGGAACCACAATTCCTTGGGCATAAAGTTGGGTTTTCTGTTTTGTCACAAGAAGTCATTTTTTCTTCTTAATTATTTGGTTATAATGTGTTTTTATGCAACTTATTAGTCGTAGTGATGGGTGTATATATAATGATGTATTTGGGGTTATAATTACTTTATATAGAGAGGAAACTTTTATGGAATCCAAATAATAATCAAACTAGGAGTTCCCTAATATTCATATTTGGAAATTTGATTAGCCTATTTGGGCCGCTCTACACTAACTTCCGCCTTCTTTTAAAGATATTTTAAGAAAGAAAAAAGTTACCTAATTAGATAAATATTCCTACTATTTTTATTAATTTAACTTTTAGTTTGAAATAATTACATATTATCTCACTAATTAATTATATCAGATTTTAAGTCAAATACACCTAGATACATAGAGTTTAAAAAATTGAACTTCGGTTATTCTTGAATAGCGATTCTCAAATTGCTTATATTTGCGCAATTGATTATGGTAGGTTAAGATATATCATTAGTGAGAGAAAACCTTTATACATTCAATGTAAATTAAATTGATTATAAATGAGGTAGGACAAAATGGTATCAATCAAACCTAGCACTCGTTAATTTTTTTGGAAAAAGGACAAATATACCCCCGAAACTATCGTAAATGGTATCTAAATACCCTTCGTTATACTTTTAGGACACTGATGCCCCTACCATTCAAATTTTGGATTGTATATACACTTTGAACTAACGGAGAAACACGTGTCACAATCTTAACGGTCTATCCAAAATTTATTTATTTATTATCCCTACTTAAAAAGCCCACCCATAAACCCATCCGGATATCTATAACCCAAAAAAAAAACCCAAACAAGGCCACACCCAAATAAACCCATTTTCACCATCCAAACACCCCACGAAATAGATCGACACCGAAACTCCACCACACCACACCACTGCAACTTCATCTTCACCGGCAAAGCCCCAAAAACAAAAAAGACCCACACATATATTATAACCCAAAACCTTCTTGGTATACATGTTCCTCTGTTGTGTGATCAATAAACCTGATGAAGGTAGCACAAACGTGAGTCAATAACAATATGTTTGATTTCGAGAAGGATAGGGGGGAAGATGAGAGAAAGGACAAAAAGATTTATCGGTTTATTTTGAACTCGTGAGATATTAGTGAGAGGTTTTAATTGAGAAATCATCACCAACTACCAAGATTGACAACACCCAAATGTTTATAACTTCGAATTTCAATAAGGCAAGAAGTTATAATTTTTGCAATTGTAAATCCATTCGAAGCTTTCTGATTCTATTCGTCGATACTATTGGCGCAGTGATGAAGGAGAGACAGGTTCATGATGGTCAAGTTTCATGGTGGTCGAAGGGTCACTGCATCATTGATTTCTCCCTTTAGTAGCAATTAGAGGTGGTTTTGTTGTGGAACTTCATCGGAGAAGTTGAGTCACGGCGGTGTGGTGGAGTTTCGGCATGGGTTCGATCGGGTGTTAATTGGTTGCTGATGGTTGGTGGAACAATGAAGAAATTGGAGTTTATTTAGGATTTTTTTTTTTTGGTGGGGGTGGGTTTGGGTTATAGATATCCGGGTGGATTTATGGGTTGGTTTTTTTAATTAGGGATAAAAATAAATAAATTTTGGATAAGCCATTAAGATTTTGACACGTGTCTCTCCGTTAATTCAAAGGGTATATACAACCTAAAATTTGAACGGTAGGGGCATCAGTGTCCTAAAAGTATAACGAAGGGTATTTAGATACCATTTACGATAATTCGGGAATATATTTATCCTTTTTCCCTATTTTTTTACTAAATATTTCATTATTTCTAATTTCTTTGTTACAAGAGAATATTTTCCTACAGTATCATTTATGGAACTTTCAAATATAAATGGTGTATAATTTAAAAATTACTTTCTTCTGTCCAATAATAATAGTCGTTCTTTATTGATTTCACTTAGGAAATAAAAAACAGTAAATAATTGGGTAATTTTACCAAATCACTCTTACTAAATACTCTCTCTATTTAATGTTAGCTGAATTTTGGGGTGTTTTTATTATTCAAAATAATTAAATTATTCAAAGTTTAAGATGGATACTTGAAATTTTTTCCTTATTTGTCCTTTTCTTTAATGAAGTTTGAAATTTTCTAGATTTATGATTTCACATAGGACAATAGTGGAAAATATGATTTAAATTATGTCCTTGAATGTTTTTTTTCAATAAGTGTGCATTACATCACATATTCAGTTAATATGAAATAGAGGGAGTATAAGTTATATAAACATTTTAAAATGCATAGTAATTAATAGCAAAGGTAAAATAGATACAAAATTGTAAATTATTTATTGGCTTTATAAATTGAATAAATATTGTTGAACATCTCAAAATAATATAAGTTGACAAGTTAAGATTAACGAAGGGAGAATAAATTAATCATCTTCTTGTTTCGTTTTTCATATCAGATAAGTACACATTAACCCTAATTATACGTCCAATTTGGGATGGTCAAGTATCTATATTGAGAGATGGAAAATAAATTAAAATAAATTAAGGTGGAAAAAATTGAACATTGTGGCTTAAATTTATGTACCTTATACTCAACAATATACTATCTATGACATTAATAGAAACGGAAGTGCAATATTACACTATTAGGTACTATTAATTACAAACTTCATACATAATCAATAATAGTGATTTAAATCCTATTCTTAAGTTTATCAGGTTTGCATAGTGGATTTTTCTTGGCCAAAACCGCACGTCCTATAGACTTGAAATTGAAAGTGCATGCATGTTCTTCTGGATGTCTATGAGTCTCGCAAAATATTTCATCGCACTTACAATTGAACCCTAGTAATCCCACCTTCTTCCTGCAAATCATGCATCTTTGTGGCTTCGTCTTCATCATCAAATCATCTTTTCCGATTTTAATAGTAAGTGAAAACATCTTGTGGAATAAATATATTTCATCATAGGGATCGTGATTTCTTGAATTTGCATAGGAACCACAATTCCTTGGGCATAAAGTTGGGTTTTCTGTTTTGTCGCAAGAAGTCATTTTTTCTTCTTAATTATTTGGTTATAATGTGTTTTTATGCAACTTATTAGTCGTAGTGATGGGTGTATATATAATGATGTATTTGGAGTTATAATTACTTTATATAGAGAGGAAACTTTTATGGAATCCAAATAATAATCAAATTAGGAGTTCCCTAATATTCACATTTGGAAATTTGATTAGCCTATTTGGGCCGCTCTACACTAACTTCGGCCTTCTTTTAAGGAAATTTTAAGAAAGAAAAAAGTTGCCTAATTAGACAAACATTCCTACTATATTTTTTAATTTATCTTTTAGTTTGAAATAATTACATATTATCTCACTAATTAATGATTGCATATACATATAGTCATTTTATTGAAAGTAATTTTTGATGCCCATACGTATATTGCTAAATTTGGTTATTTTATGTAAATGAAAATTTTGCTATATTGGGTACAAAATAAAATTACTTTACTGTATATCTAGGAAATTGTCTCATAAGTGAAATTTTCTTTCATCGTCTTTTTTAGAATAATTATTTAGTAAATAATTTATTTATTTTTACATGTCACAGACCCTTTAGATCGTGGTATAATTACCTGCTTATGTTTTAAAAATAATTATATCGCCATTACATAGGAGCTAAATCAATCCAATGCTGCAAATCAAAATCATGTAGATTAATAATGAGAATGTGGACATCGAGTGTGAAGTCTTAATTAGTTAGTCCACAAACATATTCAAGAAAATCTTATTATAAAATAGAATAAAACAATGGATAAGGATCAAAAAAAATTTAAACTATGTGAAATTGAATAATAATGTCTTCAGTTAATAGTTTGATTTAAAAATGTCCCTTCATTAATAGTTTAGTTTAAAAATATCTTTATTATTACTTAATGGGTCAAAATGCCCTTTTTCTAATAAAATATAGTAGGTTTTTTTTTTCTTTTTAAACATATTCTTTTCCTAACAAAATTATTACTATTAAAGAACTCAATTCTTATTTCTTTTCTTTTAAAATCACTTTAACTAATAAATAAGTAGGAAATAATCGTTTTCTCTTCTTAATCTCATTTTAACTATTAAAATAGAATATGTACCTTTTTAACTCACAATGTAGGTCATATATATAAGATCATAATAATCCCATCATTAATTTTCATTTGGATAACGATAAAAAAAATCATAATATTTATTTCTTAATCTTTTCCAAATTTGAAGTAAGATAAGTATTATATATTTTTAAAATATCATATTTAGGAAAATAATATGTTTAAAAAAACAATAATATGTTTATTTTGTATGAATTGAAGATGGAATAACTAAATTAACCAAGCATAACTAAATTCAACATAATTAGTCCTGACATTTCTAATAATGCATAAATTCTAAGCACGAACCAAACTATCCTTTAGTGGTGAGAAGTACATAGAAAATTGACCATAACTTCACAAGAGAAGACTTCCAAGGATTTTTCCTATTGTAGATTTGTAGTAGTTCGTAGAGCACTAATAAACTACTAGTGAACATTGAACCCACTACCTAGCCTAAATTTTAGCAAAAAATTTTAAGAACCCGTTTGAATTGGCTTAAAAAAAGTAGTTTTTAAGTCAAAAATAAAAAGTCAAATTTAAATAACTTGTAAGTCGAAAAATAAAAAATATGGGAGACCTACTTTTTATCTTTTACTTATATAAACTTATTTTTAAGTTATTTTTATTCTTGTCAAACACTTCCTAACTTATTTTAAGTCATTTTATACATATTTTAAGCTATTTTTATATTTTTCAATCACCTCCAGAAATTAAAAAAACAACTCAAAAGTAAATTTGACCAACTTTTAAATCAATCCAACACCACCCTCTAAGTAGTTTGGTAAGGCATATCAAGTTTGTTGACCAATTCTTCAATTGGCTATGACACCACGCTTCTTCAACAAAAAGAATTTGCCCAAAAATGTTTAGTCAAAGAATTCTTCTCACACGAGTGCTTAGGTAAGAGAGATATCTTCATATTAATATATTATATTCTCTCTGTCTCAATTTATGTAATTTACTTTTCTTTTTAATCAATCTCAAAAAAATGAACACATTTTTATATTAAATAATAATTTAACTATAAAATATCTATTTTATCCTTAATAAAATAATTTACAGCCACACAAATTTCTAACATTCATTTTAGACCACAAATTTTAAAAATTTTCCTTTCTTTCTTAAATTCCATACCGAATCAAACTACCTCATATAAAAGTAATCAATAACAGACAGTACGTTTGCCTAACCTTTCTTTGCAGAAATGGTGCGGTTGGCATGTAGGTTTAGTTGCAAACTCCTCTAACCCACTAACTCTCTTCTATATATATGTATGTGCTGTTCCCTCAGCCAACAAAGAAAAAAGGGAAATGGCGATGACAATATATGTTGCTCCAATGGCAGAAAACAACTCTTCTGGGAATTCAACCTGCAAGAAAGAGAGACAACAAATTTCTATTCCGTTTATCTGGGAAGAAAGACCAGGAATACCGATAAAGGATTGGAAACCAAAGCCTGTGGCTATGGCTATGGCTACTACTAGTGGTGCGTTTACGTTTACACCCCCAGTTAAGCTCATTGCTTCTGTTCCCTTTGAATGGGAAGAAAAGCCAGGAACACCACTCCCTTTCTTCTCCCAGACATCTCCACACGAAAATATTGTTGGCTTACCTTCAACGGTTAGGGCTGTGCATGAAGGTGGAGATGACTTCTGGGCTGGAATTGGCGAGTACATTGATCAGCATGGTAGTCATGAAGAAGATGAGATGTCAGAATCAGAAGTTGAGGCATCTGATTCTGAATCAATTTATGAATCCTTCAGCTCAGTCCCTTCTTCCCTCCTAGCTAATGGCTTCATACCAACTGTGGACATATCAAGTGCTGTTCCTGTGGAGCAAACTTCTCCGACAGCAGACATACACCACAGCCAGCTACGGAGTCCTCTTTCACCAACTTCTGAAGCGGGCAGCAGTGTTCTTAGTTATGCCACTGGAACTACAAGCTTGGTTGGGACTGCTTTTCTGGAAAAGCTCTTCCCTCTGTTATCACCTAATACAGGCTTTCTTCAGAACTGCAGCAACCCTGAAAAAGGAGGTTCTCATGTTCCTCTGAAAGCACTTAATAACAATCAAGTTCGTGAAAACAATTGCAGCATCAAAGTAAGGCATCCACTAACTCTAGGTGAGCTGATAATGATGAGCCGAAGAAGAAGTTACCAAAGGAAAACCGTCCAAATGCAGAAGCAGACCATCTCTAAGGTAGTTCTCTGATAAACATCAATCACTTATCCTGTTTAAACTAACAACTGGTAAACACGTGCATAATAACTTGCATTAAATAGCAGTAAGACGTTTTCCAATTAACCCTCTTTATATATGCCCGACTTAAACAAGAACAATATAATACTTGTTGCAGGAAATAATGGATAATGATGTTTTTGGAAGCTGCATCCTTGGAATTGGCAACAGCATTGGCGAACTGCACAACAAGTGGAAGAGGCAATTGCAACTCAAACTAATCTGAAAGATGCGCATCTTCATTCACAGTTTGGCACAACTTTGAAAGGGCTTACTGTCTCGTCATCTATGAAAGACATATCTGTTATCCATATTTAATTTAAACTTGTGCAACATGTTTCACATTCTACTGTACAGCTTGGAATTATAATTGGCAACATGATTGCAACTTTAGTATTAACTGTCAATGATGCACATATCGAATTCCATAATAGGGACAATGCATTCTCAGAAAAAAGATGACATAACTAACACAGCATATACTATTTTAAAGCTATAAACATTTAATCAGAAGGCCTAACTAGTTCAACAACTTTACGTATCCGTTCCATAACAACAGGAATGTCCTTTTCTTTTACCGTACTAAAACAACATCTGAACCATCCAGGTTCAATACAATGGCAAGCTGACCCTGGAGTCACGTTTATCTTAGCTACATTCAAGAGCATCTCCCACAGCTCAAGCTCTCCCTTTTCATTATAAGGGCAAATCAATCCGCTCATATCAACCCAACAATACAGGCCTGCACTGCTGTTCATGCATTCAATGCCCAATTGTTTTAGACCTGCCACAAATAAGTCAAACACTTTGCGCAATCTCTCTCTGTTTGTTCTCATATAATCCTTGATGAACCCAGCATCTGTAAGCATTGCAACTAATAGGCTCTGTGTTGGTGCTGAAGCGGCACAAAATCTTGTCAACTTTTTAGATGCTGCCACAACATTCTCATTGAAGGAATACAGAACGCCGAGCCTAAACCCTGGCACAGAAAGGTCTTTGGATAATCCATATATTATATGAACCCTGTCCCTGTCAGGATCCTCTTCATCAAGAATTTCAGCAATGCTTACAAACTCTTTACCACCATAATTAGATCCAGCAAATACTTCATCTGATATTACATGGATGTTCTTCTCCCTCGCAAAATCTAAGATTCTACATAGCATTTCCCTACTCAGTATGTTCCCCACAGGGTTAGATGGGTTTGAGATGAGTATTCCACGGACCTTTTGCCCTCGCTTTCTTGCATGACTAAATGCTTGATCAAGAGCTGTTATGTCCATCATGAAAGCATCGGAGCTACGACAGTGAACAGGTATTATATCTACGCCAGTTCTCCATTTTATGTCCCTATCAAAGCTGCAGACAGAATCTAGTTACACACGAACTGCACAGCACTGGTGTGCATACTGGAGGAAATAGAAAAAGACAATGTGACATTATATTAAATCAGGATGAAATTAGAAATTACCCAGGATAATAGGGGGTTGGAACAAGCAAAGCATTCCCATGGTCAGCCAAACAAAAGCACAGAACCTCAATGGCCGGAGTTGCACCTGATGTAAACACCATCCGAGATGGATCAAATGACACTTTTTCTCCCATGACCTGAGACATGAAGCCTGCCATGGCCTACAAAATTAAGATTACAATGTTACAATATATCATTTATAAGAAATCGCTGATAGAGGTAATTTAATTAGACGTTAAAACAACTAATAGTGCCCGACAAATACCCTATTAGACAGCAGATGAATTAAATTGCTACGAGACTGAAACTACAATAGGTGGACTGTAAAGAAGAAAGGACATGAATATCAACAACACTAGTATGCTCTAAAACCCAAAGAAAAATTAGGTGAACTCATGGAAGATCAGCACCATATATAAGTAATCTGAAAGTCTCGTTTTAATCTCTTTTTTTAAAAAAAAATAATTGTGGTTTACAGGCTAGCTTGTGTGCACCTTGACTAATTCCACGGGGTACCTGCCTCAATTTAATCTCTTTTTTATTGATGAAGTCACATTTTGGCAGACAAGAAATTGATAAATTAAGATGCCTGGATTTGGGTGGCTGAAGAATCTTAGAAATCCAAAAGAGAAGCATACAGTACAAATTAGGTGTGGTACAAAGTCCTGAACAGTTGAAGACGATGTTGTCAAAAGCGAAAAGCATAGATTTGTGCATTTAAAGCTTGCGCTTTAGTGGAGAAAGATGTAGATCAAGGTGGGAAAAAGGAAACACATGTGTAACACAACAAAAAACAACTATAAATGCAAACAACAGATACATGGGGAAAATGGTTGCTGCACTTAATGAGATATAGGGAGTCAAAAGCATGCTAATCAAGTTCAAAAATTATTTTGAACTTTTTGATCCAGAAGCAAGTGCAACTCTGTTTTTTTTTTTTGGGATGAAGTACACACTATTATTGAACCCCCTCCCCTCCCCCAATATATAGGCAGTATATATATCCATGAAATTGGGTGAAAACCCATGTATACAAGCAGTATATCTATAAAACAATCTATAATCTAGTTTTTCTTTTCTTAATACAACAACATACCAAGTGTAATCCCACAAGTGCGATAATTTTCTATTCGTAATCACTATCATATTTATCCAGAAAATCTGTTAGCTATATATGCTGTTTTGCTAGCTCTATCTATTGTTCAGCGTCAACCTCTTCAAGACAGAGACCATGAGAATGCTTCAAAGCGTCAATGCCTATGCCAAAGAGTTGCTTCCACAATGGCCAATGTGAAGTACTCAGACTGAGTTTACACCAAACTTCAGGGTTTAAACGCGGCTTTAGTGATGCTTGTTAATATCCCTTCCTCCCAAAATACTTGTCCTATTTCTTTGTTTTAGGTTGTCCCAAAATGTGGCCCAACAACAATAAATACGCCTCAATCCCAAACAAGTTGTTGACTATACGAATCCTCATATACCGTGTTTCTCCATTTAAGTTCAACTCATGTCATCATTGTACCAAATAAAAATGGAAGTGAAAATAAGCTAAATATTTTCTAAAAGAATCTCTATATTTTTTACATGCATATAAATCTGTTTAGTGTAAGATCAAATACTCCTAGGAAAGTAAAATGTATCCCCATTCTCTTTAAATAGAAAATTTTATACATTTTAATTACTAGAAAAAGTTGTGTAACCCTCTTTCACTCTTTTTAAGTATCATTTTACCCTCAACTTCTTTTTCCTAAGCACAAAAGTCAATATGGAACCACAAAACAATAACATACACCGTGTAAACCCACAAGTGGGGTCTAATGAGGGTAGAGTATACACAGACCTTACCCCTGTAGAGAGGTGGTTTCTCCTAATTGACAACTTTGAATTTCTCTTAATAAATACAAGACATAAAAAATACACAACCAAATTGGAAAAGGATAGAGGAGATAACAGAAACATCAATTGTTTAGCAAAACCAGAACCTATGGCCTCAGGTCATCCCAATCCTCCCCATTCCAGAGCAAAAAAAAAAACTTACTTGTAAACATGGGTATATCAAAAATTTATTTGCCCAACCTGGAAAGTTTTTTCTTTATACACTTCCATAGATTTTTCCAGTCACATTCAATGATTATAAGCTGAAGATAATTTCAAAAATATTGGGCAGCGGATAATGCTCCCTAGCTAAGAAGCATGTTCTAAATTTATGACAGTGCTCTGACTTCATACCATGTCAAATACTGACATTCGATGGTCACAACCTGTTGCATCCCAATATTGCTTTAGTGTTTGGACTCATTTCATTAAATTTGGACACTAATGACAAGCCAATTACTCCTCAACTTCAATCATTTGGGGCTATGGCATGATAACAAAAAGTAGTAATGAGGCATTCTATGTATTATGTACTAATAACGAAAAATTACAAATTTAAAATCCCTGAACTACTAGGAGAACTAGACATAATTTTGACCAAATGCCTCCTACCCAAAGTAACATATGTTGGGAGTCTTTTACATTTTTATAGTGTTACGTTAATTTTAAAATATCTGTTCTATGTAACATTGGAGCCATTTTTTATAGAGTATGTAACTGACATTTGTACTTTCTGAAATTAATTAAGGTGATTTCTTTGGTGTTTATGAATGTCTCATGCCCTTTTGAGGGAACTTGAACGAGGGAACTTGAACGATCAAAGTTGCCTATTTGGAAGAAGACACAACAATTCTGGAACTTGTGCTGAATTGGAGCTTTTAGAGGCAAGATTTGACATCAGTGCTTGATGTGCCATTGGCGTTGAAAGCTATTTTGGGATGTATGTGTGAGGAAATGGACCTCGGATCTACCTCAATCCAAAGTCTCATGCAGACAGGACTATCTAAGACCATATAATGAGACTATAACACATTCACTCAACCAACGTGGTACTTAACACTCAGAAACGCGCAGGACTAGAAAACTGTGGTGGTCGGAGGAGTATGGATAACATAACACGGGAATCTAACATTGGAAAACACAACAACAAGGATCGATGAGACTGGCTATGATACCATGTGAAGAAATAGATCTTGGACCTAACTCAATAGTCAACCTTAAAACTTAAAAGCTAGTCCATAAGGGAGGATGTCCAAGACAATATAAGGAGAGCACAAGTCATTCACCTCAACCAATGTTATGCTTCCACATAATCTAATAAACTACATTCTATAATTGTCAATTGACCATAAAATATAGAAATTAACTAGATATACTCTACAACATTTGCACTCCAAAAAGTAGCTTGGAAACAAGTACTAATGAATTGTGTAAAGATTTTTTTTTTTTTTGAGAAGTTATTTGTCGTACCAAAACAGCAAGGTAATTTTCTTTCATGTTTCGTGATCCTAGCAACACAGGTTCGATAGACTAAAAGACTGGTGCCTAGATTTTCAACAAAACACGCATATTCAGTAGCCATCTATTCCTTATTTTTCCTCATCGATTTGCATTCTTAGGACTAGCCAATTGTGTTCAAGAATAACAGCTTTATTAAATGAATGTACTTGTTACTTCATGAAAAAATTTGGTTAACAAGCAAACGAAGTAATAACTGTAAGTATGCCATATATTGAAAATCAAACAGTAAGAAATACCATAGAAAATTAAAATATGAAAGAGGAAGAAACTAGACGATACAAAAGACGCGCATTTATTCATTTATCCTACAAGAAAGGAAAGTCTGTTAATTCATCTTGACTGAACTGCAAAGATAAGTACCATTAATTGCTGGCCAGTCACTTGTATACAAACTAATTTTGTACTGATAGTATAAGTGGAGTAAAAAACAATTAAAGTGCTGAAAAACACAAGACCTTCCATAATTATTTTTAGTTCTATGATAGGAAGGGAATACAAATGGTTCCAGTTTCCCGTGTTTGAGAGCTACAGCACGGTAAAATGTTCTCTCTGAAGAAATTAGTTTCCACAAAAAGAGGGAAAACAACTCAGATACATAACAAGAATGACAATTACTATGCCAACAAGTTGGATTGAGGCATAAATGACTTTACAGCTGACTCCTACTTGTATCACTTGCTCCTATCAAAGCGTAAGCATCTCAGCAAACACCATTTCCCATTCCCCACCTCATCCTTCATTTATCATGCTGAAGAGAATTTATGTCATACCAAATAGGCATTACAGCAAAAACTCTCACTGTACTGAGGAGCAAGTTCCAGTAGAAAAACAAAATGAACTAAAATGCATTACCACTTTTTTTCAGATTTAAAATGCATTACCACTTTCAGCTCAGCCGATCCATCAAATGGCTGGTATGTAAGAATTCCATTGATGTTCAATCCATCACCGCCATTTCCAAGCGTGGAACCGTTCACATTGCTTGAAATCCACTTCTCAATCAAATCTAGCGACAACTTCAAGCAAATACAGAAGAAGAAACACATTGTAAAATCAGTGATTTCCAATACAGAAAGAAGAAATGAACCCGTGAATTAGCAGACTTTTGCCACAGAAAAAAATCACAGACAATACCCTGTTTTCCGCAATTCCGAGATCAATAACACCGTCGGGATTATCCAATTCATCGTACGGATCCGCTCGGAACCTATCCATTCCAATGTAGTAAGGGGAATCATTCGGTGCAGCAACCGAACTAGCCCTTGAAGACAAGAAGACGCGACCAACAGAACCACGAGTGGACAAATTTAAACGTGAAGACGAGCGTTGTAACTCGGAGAGGTTCGGCGACGATGTGGACGGTGACGGAGGATTAGAAGAAGAAGGGGTAGTACGGTGTCGTTTTGAGTAGAATTGGAGAAAGTAGAAAAGTGCACAAGGAATGAGTGAGCCTAAAATAAGGCCGCCTCTGCCTTGAACTACACCTTGTAAGGGCACAACGAGCCTCATGCCTGAAGTCCCTCCACTGTTCCCCGGAGATGCCTTACCGGTATCGTTTTCGTTGTCCAAATTAGGTTTCGATTGACCGGTCGAGGTCATAAGAGCCGCCGGATGCGACGGCGGAAATGTGGCGATTTTGTCGCGGGAAGGGTATCAGGGTTTTGAAGTTTAGTTTTACTTTGCTTGGCTGGCCAGGGAAGATAGGATTCTGTTGATGAGTGACGAATTGTCCGAAATGCCCTTCATCGAGTAAAAAAAAATATAAATATATATTTAATTCGTAATAAAAATTATTGTTTTTCGCCCACCGTGGGGCTCGAACCCACGACCACAAGGTTAAGAGCCTTGCGCTCTACCAACTGAGCTAGACGGGCTTATATACTTTATCTCATTTACAAAGTTATTTTATCACAGATTTTATGTCAAGTTACTATTTTATATAAATTAAGTACAACTAAATGACTAATTGTTTGGTGGTTAGTTAGGGAAGAAATTATTAATGTATAAAAACTAGGATAGTTAATATTATGTTTGATAGTCTTATAGTTGTTTTGGGTAAAATTTAACATATTAAGTATTATATTAGTTTCCTACATAACTAGGCAACCGAAAGACATATTATTATGATTTAAAACAAGTTGATATTTGTGTCACTAAAATCATTTTTATTAAAAATAAACTTAAATTAGTTTTAAAATAAGACTTAAAAGAAAGTGTCACAATAAATTATGAGCAACTTTCTTTAGGTGGAAAATCTATTATCCTTTTTCTCTCTTCTTCTACTTTTTGGTCCATTATTAGTGATTTTGTTATTACATAGTATATAATTATGTGGATATATAAAAAGAAATAAGTAATGGAATTAATACTTCCATAAAGCAACGAGACAGATAGATGTTCAAATAATTAATTTCATCCAGATAGACTACATGCACCTAGCATCGATTGAAGTAATAAACACAACACTAGAATTGGTGTATTTGTAGTGCCGTTGGGTAGATAACCAAACAGAAAATAAGGAGCTGTGCCTTGGTGTTGGGTCTATATATTATATTATCTTATCATATAGTATTCATATTGCCTCGCACAATGACGACCACCCTTCAAAGTGAAATAAGTTAAAAATGAGAGCGTGCAAGAGACAGCTCACTAACACTTCGATCGAATACACATGTAGCACTGTTTTATGAAGAAAAAAAAAAGTAATCTTGTATAGTTATTAGTTACAATTTAATATATGACAAACTATGTAGTTAGCTGTGTGTGATGATTTGTCATGACATCATGATATATAAGCATCATTCGGCACATTCTTTTGCCATATGGAAGTTTATATAAGGAGTATCTTGAGCCATGAAGAGGAGTCAAAATTGGAGCTTAGACATAATTGTTCATATGATTGATCAAATGAAAACACAAGTTAAAATAAGAGCTTAGACATTCAAAAAAGAAAAAACTCAAGAAAAATAACAAACAAACGATTAACAAATGAGAATGGATTGTATCGATACTCATTTTATTCATATGGATATTCATTTTTAGTGGATAATATGATCAATCTTTTAGTAGTTGGCTATCCAATTCATATTTAACGAATCGAATTGGATGATTATTTGTTTTTAAGGGTGTGTTTGGTATGAAGGAAAACATTTTTTGAAAAATGTTTTTCAATTTTCTCATGTTTGGTTGGGTAAAATATTTTGGAAAATTACAATTGTTTTGTTAAAAAAATCATTTTTTTTGTTGAAACGATAAATTTCAAGCTTATTTTTAAAAAACATTTTCAACTTCAATTTTTTTACCCCACCCTCACCCCTATCCCCCTCCCCACCCCTCCCCCCAAAAAAATAATTGAAGTTTATTTTTAAAAAATATTTTTAATTTCAAATTTTTATTTTCACCCACCTCCCTACCCTCGACCACTCCCCCGCCAGCCCCCAGCCCCCAGCCCCCACCCTCACCCCAAAAAAAACATTAAAGTTTGTTTTTAAAAAATATTTTCAAATACAAATTCTTATTTTTCATTCTACCCCACCCCTACCCTCAACCCCCCCCCCTCCCAAAAAAAAACAAAAATTTAAAGTTTGTTTTTAAAAAATATTTCTAATTTCAAATTTTTATTCTTTCGCCCCACCCCACCCCACTCTCCCTCAAAAAATTTAAGTTTATTTTTAAAAAATATTTTCAATTTCAATTCAAAAATTATTTTCTACTCTCTAGTAAAAATAAAAGATATATTTTCAAAAATACTTTCATTCATAATTCAAACACGAAAAAATCTTTTCCAAAAAATATTTTCTACTCACCAACCAAACATGAAAAAATAAATTAAAAATCTACTTATTTTTCAGGAAAATACTTTCTAGGAAAACATTTTCCGTCATACCAAACACACCCTAAAAAAAATATTTGTCAGCGGAAAGTGCGCATAATATTGCATCTCAAGTCGCAAGCACGCTACATCCCCACAAATAACATGGCAGCATTTATAGCAATTCCTCTTACACTATTGTTATTTGACAAATTTAAATTTCTATTGATCTGACTATCATTTTCAAACATCAAATCTTTATTTTCAACTACAATTACACGAACAAATTTTCAAACTTAGTACAGTTCGATTCTTGGCAATTTCCTACAAAAGCCTACTAAAGTGGTAGCTAATAATTTTACTTGATTAATTAATGTCTATAGATGCATCTAAATATAATATAGACTAGTGTTTTGCTGCTCATTCTCATAATATTCTTCTACTTTTTTAGGAAGTTCTTTCCAATAAATTTATATGACCGTGTATTATAATAGTGTCTCAATCAAGCAAACAGAAGAAATCATATTTTTTTTCCTTTTCTAGGATTGGTAGTTCAAACCTTATTCATGATTCTTAATTCATGTCATTTGATCAATAGGTCGCACACCTTTATTAAATGCTATCGACCAATAGACACCTATATGTATTGTTTTGAAAAGATAATAAAATAATCATGTATCATTGTAGTATTACATGTGTTTGTACATGATGCCAAGCTAATTATGTTCAAACTTCAAAAGGTTAATTAATTAAAATAGTTGGCATTTCCAAGCAGAGTTAGCGGTATCACCACATTTTTATATTGCATTTTATCATGCAAGAATAAATTAAAAAAATTATGCAGTGTACGAAATATCAAGAAATAGTAGTTCTGGTTTTAATTAATGTTAGCCCATATGTGTGGGCTTTTGTTATTGGGTCTATTTCCTATTATATTAGGTTTAGTTAATAGAAGTATATATATATATATTTCCTATTCTTTTGTATTGAGACTAATTCTCTAATATTGTAATATAACTCTAGTTATGTTAACATGGTATCAAGAGCTAAATCGATCCATGCTCTTTGAATTGTTGGTTGAAGACCTGGTAGCGGTTATCTGTTGGTCCACCAAGAAAGGCATGGGACTTTTGGACATTGCTTGAGTCGAGCTAGGCTACCTAGTGATTTACAAGCACCCTCATTGCACACTTTCTATATATCTGTCTCCATCCAATCAAAGACGTTTTTTTGCACTTCGTTCAAATAATAGTTGTACCTGTACCTTTTTTCACTTGTTTTAGCACTATATTATGCTCTAATGGGGTTTCATGGCAGTGCCTGTGATACCTCTTTATTCATTCATCACACATTTGGGCCACGTTCCAACGTGCATTATGCCAATAGGTCCCACTTTTGAATCAAACAAAGTAAATAGTAAGGGTGTTCAACCACTTAACTGTAAGGAGAGGGGCTTCATAATATTAATATAATAACATACATATATACCTAAAGTTGGTGTTATTCTGCATTTTAATATCAGAAATTAAAATATTAAATGTATATGACAATTAATAGGCATAAAGTGAAAAAATTTATGTCCATGACATGTTTTCCTCATTATATCTTACTCTCATTGCCCATTTTTAATTGTTATGTTGCACTTTTCAGAAATCAATTTGACTAATTTTAAAATTAAATTATATTCTATTAATTCAATATTTTAAGCAAAAAATTTAGATATTCAAAAACTATACGAAAAATACTATAAATTTCATTGTTTTGCATATTAATATGATGAAAAATGCATCATAAAATGTTAGTCAAAGTTATTATTGTTTGACTCTAAAAAAAATTATGACAACTAAAAATGAACGGAGATAGTAGTAATTATCCCACTATTCCTCAAACGACTATCCACATTCTTGACATTTTATTTGTGGAAGGAATCCTATACTTGTATAAAGAATATTTTCTTCTTTATGTTGAACGAAAATATTTTTCTGGTGAAACTTTGGACTCTTCAACTAAATCAAAGTTATTTGAGTTATATGATGTTGTTGGAGTTGTATCATGAAAAGGGGATAAGTCAAGAGTTATATCGTAGATTATAGTGTAATGGACTTTAATTTTTTTAAAAAGAGCGAGATATTCATATTTCAATATTAATATTTCTTTATTCATGTTTGTTCATTCTTTTTTCAACTGTAATCTACAATATACTCACTGATACCTAGTGTAATCTCATAAGTTGAATCGGAGACTAAGAGAGTAATGTGTACATATAGACCGTACCTTACGGTAAAAACATCTATCGCAAATAGGGATGGCAATGGAGCGGTGCGGAGTGGGGTGGAGCGGGTTGAGCTTAACCCGCAATTTTTTTTATCCGCCCCGCATAACAATTTTTTTCATTTTCAACCCACCCCGCCCCACATAACTTTTTTAATATTTTTTTTTTCTAATTAAGTTTGATACTAAAAATAAAATTCATAACAATAAAAAAAAATTCATTAATTTGTATTAATTTAATAGGATAGTGACTTAAAAATTTATTTTGAGGGGTCAATTGGAAGACATGTAAGAAATTATATTATTTTTTATTAAACTATTTTCATATACTATCTCGAATATTTTAGTAGATTTATAGAAATTATCTTAATAAATAATGATTTATCACTTTTATAACATGTGAAAAGTTAAAATTAAATTTAAAGCCACATAAAATCACATATATCCGCATCCACTCCATCCTGCATTAATTTTAAGAAAATCCATTTCACCCCACCCCGCATCTGCTCAACCCATTGTCTTCCCTAACCACAGATTCCTCATAATTTTCATCTACCACGTATATTGTACTCTTCAAATACGAATTATCACACAATGGACTCTTTGACATGACTCCAAAATTTGAATAATCTTGCAAGGTTATTGCTAATAATTATGATAAAATTTTGACTCTATCCCAAACACAACTATTGGGAGATTATTAAATTCTGACATTTTCCGTATAATTTGTCTTTTCTATATATTTGTGTTGCTTTCATGGTGTCAAATGGCGCTTCTTCTCTCTTCTCCGCAAACAAAACAAAGCATTCACGAGATAATTTCGCCCTCCAATCATTTCTAACTTTCGCATTAAAAGCTTTCACGCTCCAAACTCTCGCGACGTCCGCCATTTCTTTCACGGACCATGTGAACACAGGAGGAGATCAATGATTTCCTCTCAATTTCTCCTTTCATAACTTTCTCTTTATCAATAGTTTATAGAATCAATGGATGAAGAAATGGAGGATTTCATTGTAGAATGTTCGGACGTCGTATCTCAAATCGACTCGGAGTATGAGTTTGATGCCTCCAGGTTCTATGATTTCTGCCGGACGGAATCAACGTCCGAAGCCGAGGAAGCCGAGCGATGGTTCCAAACGGCCAGCACTTATCTGCCTTCTCGTAAGTCGTACATAAAAAACAACAACAACAATTTACATGAGTGTTTTAACTGAGTTTCCTTTTTTTTGGTTGATTTTGTGTATGAGTTTGATGATTAAAATTCGCGTTGCAAATTTTGTGTTTCAATAGAGAAACACGAATCGTTTGAGTTGACGTCTGTTTGTTTATCCAGTAGAAAGGTTATTTGTTTACATTAGATATGTTATTATGCTGGATTGGATGATTGTTGTCCTTGAAATCATCTTATTAGACTAGTAGGAAGTTAATCTGAGAATGTTGATGGAATGTACATTCGTTCTATGTAATTCTTCTGATTCGGTGATTGTGAAATGCAGAAATAAAATGGATAGTTTATAATACAATGCCTGTGGTGAAAGCACAAAGCTTTGGCTTCTCGAATTCCTTTTGTTCATCGTCCTTGTCCTCTTTCACATATGCTTTATCATACAAGGATTTTCATCAACAATATTGTGACTATGACCTCATAAATTTATCTTTTTGACAGCTATTATATATATTTTTTTGATCAGCTTATTCTGGTTAATTGGTTTATTCACTCTTTCTTTTTTATTTTCCTTGTTTATTTGGTAACTTCTTAGCTCTCATTATCAAGTTAAACCTGGGGAAAGAGATTACAGCAGGAAACTCAAATGGTTGCTCAAGGTTACAAGAAGGGAAAATGGCAAAATCAAAAGGCAACAACTCATACATTCCTGTTGGTTCTGAAGTTTCGCCCTCCAAATCGAAAACTAAAGGTATATATGCTGGCAATTTAAAAGTGTCTGGTCTCATTTTTTAACTCACATCAGAACATTCATCTAATGGATCTATCTGCAAGTATTAGAAGAGAAGCTCTGGTATACTGACTCAAAGTTTGCCTTTTCGTTGTCTGTGTGCTTAAATTGTTATTTGTTCTCTTAAATAAGTTTTGTAGCTAACTTACTTGTGCACTGTAACAACGCAAGATTTGAGCTAAAACTTGATATTCTGATTTCATTTATCCCCTAAACTCCACGGAGATGCTTAGTTAAATAAATCCGTGGACTTTCTTTAACCTAACTTTTAGAAGAAATAATTTCTAAGAATTGTGCATATTCAAGATCAGTCTTTATGCAGGGCTAGTGCTAGTAGTTTCATGGTTAATCGAATTATTATCTTATTGTAATTATCACTTCACCATTCTTTTCTGTTTATATTTTGCAGTTATATTAACTATCTTAGTGATTTTATTAGGCTTAGTGTCAGTACTCTGTTGACAGTATATTAAACAGTAGTTATTAGATAATATATGCACATGGTTAACTAGCAAGAGTTTAAAAAAATAATTTCAACATACATCTTGCAAAACTTCAACAGTATTTACCTGGTTTCCCTTGTACCCCCCCTCAGGAACTATATCCAAATGTCAAACGACTTGTGAAATTTGCAAGACAAAGCCAGAGCCAAGATCTTCAACATCAAGAGGTTCAACTTTAATGAAGCCCACGGCTAGTCATTTGGCTAAACAGAAGTATGTAAAAGATGTATATTCTATCTTATTTTCTTGAAGGTTATAATTTTGAAAAATTTAGTTTGTTTTTCATTCCTTCATGTCAGAAATTCTCAGAAACTACAACGACAACAGTGGCGAATTCAGCATTTTCACTTAGGGGGTTCGAAAAATAAAAATGTAGTTCCTAGGATTTGACCTTGGAATGTCAAGTAAATTTTGAACCCCTAAACCATTAAGCCAACCTCTTGTCTTGTGTTCAGGGAATTCAAAATCTATATATATACATAAAAAAAAAATCACCTTATATATAGTGTAATTTTTGCCAAGGAGGTTCAGGTGAACACCCTCCCACCCCTTAGATCCGCCACTGATTACTTCAGTGACAACATTACTTAAAAGTTGTAGTTCAGGCTTGTGTATGTTTCTGCAGTTCACTTTCACTTTGTTGGCTCTCTTGACTTCTGAAACCAGTTTAAACAATTCTTAATTTTTTCTTTCATTTTCTCATTCTTCAATTGCCAGGTTTCAGAATGCATCTAACAAGACTGATGTGACAAGCTCAACGAATTCTTTGGCATCCGAAATTATTGCTACCAAAAGGCAAAAGCTAGAAATCGGTTATCTACTTAAGGTGCATGAAGTTATTCAGTTACTGTTTGATGATAGTATTATTTTGTTATACTCTAGTTGGCATCTAAGTTTGTATTCCACACGTGTATTCCTTAAGCAGCACGGACCCTCATTTCTCTGCCCTCTTTCAGTGTAATGTTTCATCCATCTTACTCTTGCCATAGCAATTTTTCTTTTATTGATGTATGTCATGTTTAAATAAGAAGACTTATTTGTACTTTTTGTACTCTCTTCTTTGATCTTCAGACAGTGTCTTCTCTATGAATTAATGCTATTTGCCAAAGGACTTACTGTTTGATCTTTTGGAACTTCGACTATTCCGGAAAAGTATTTAATTAACTAGGCATTTGGACATGGATTGAGTGATATTTGAAAAAAAATACTAGTATTTGAAGTTAAGTCATTTAAAAAAAGTATGTGGAAGTACTAGTTGTAGTTATGGCAAGCTATGAACTAAGGAGAACTAAGCTAGAAAGGCAAGGATGTAAAATTATTTTATCAATTTTACTTCACTAACAACATTAAGGTGCTCAACATCATATGTATCTCCAGATAATGAATATGGTCATTGATTTTTATGAAATAGACATAATAAAAGTTTGTTTTAGGTGCAAACAGTATCCGTTTTTCCAATAGGTACTAACCTGGTGAAATTACCTCACTGAGTGCACAAGAGCAGTTTATGCTGAGAAAACAGTGGAATTAGTTGGTATGACATTTGGTGTAGCATTTACTCTTAGAGATTTTAAAAAATTGGCATGATTTTCATCTCCAAGTAATATAGGTTTAGTGGCATTAGATTTAATTGTGTACATAATTAACGTGTTCAAGTTAGTTTTCTATCTCTAGGATGTGTTCACAAAGTATTTCCCATTCCTAAAAGCTGTCAACTACTAGAAATATTTTTAATTCCTCATTTGATCTTGCAAACCAGATTGCTCACTTGAAGCATCAACGTCTACTATCTCACAAGATATCCAAGAAGGTACTATCTGAAGGATTCTTTGTTGTGGTTTCATATACAGATCATGTTTAAGAACTTCTTATGCATCATTATTTGCAGCTTGAGAGCTTTTATTCTGTTTTGGCAGGATACCTCATCCATCTCTATCCCGGCACATCCCAAATCTAAAGTTACTGTTCCTAGAGAACCTGAACTGGAAACTCTTCAGAGGGCACAAAGGCAAAGGTAGGCTTTTTAGTCTTGGTATACAACTGCTACCATTACCAGTTGGTAATTAGCTTTTTGGTTTTTCTGATTAAAAGTTTCAGGTGCAACAAGGACTCAAACTCAAGTGAAATCACGAAAGCCAAAACCCAAATGCTTAAAGCACAGTCCTTGAACAGAAATGTTGGTATTCCGAGTAGTGCTCTCTTGTGAAAACATTTTAATAGTATTCTCCACATAATTTTTCATCTGAGCCTTGTCTTTTTGTCCTTTCTGCAGATCCTCAACACTCCTACATTACCTCCTCTCAGAAAGACTAGAGCTCCGTTGCCTGAGTTTCATGTAATTAATCACTGCTTTTCCACTTCTCCTTTTTCCACATTGATGTTTAATCAATTAAGCTTACTAACTTGGAAGAGAAAACATGTGCATTCCCAATCTCAATCTCCTTAGTGTGTTCTTTAGGTTCTTGAATTGGATGTAGTGATGCTCAACCTTCACCTTACGTAAGACTGTTAGTCTGTTTTCATATTTTCTCCTATCATCGGAAGTTTAGAAAAGTTATTGGTGTTCCATGCTAATGGTGTTTGTGTGTAGATTCTCTAATTGGTGAGGTAGAATGAATTGGTGCAGATATACATTATTTATAGGAGTCTTTGATTGGGGAGTAAACTGATTCCTTATCTCTTTTTACTAGCATTGGGGTCTTGACTAATTCGCTTGCACCTCAATCATTCCGCTATTTACCTGCATCCCCCCATCAGTACTTTTACTGGGCAACTCATTTAATTTTTTGCGTATACTGAGATTTGAGATTTGACCTTCGTCTGCCATGGTCTTACTCCCAATTTCAAACCGCTAGGCCACATCACAGTAAACAAATGTCTCCTTATGAACTACTTGACACTAATTCTAATAAAGTGTAGCTAATCTTGACAAGGAATTACGAAGTGCCAATAATGATTTGATTCCACAACCATTTAGCAATCATATCCAGTCTTTGTAGCATTATCCCTATCACACAGAGGCTGTAGGGAAATATTTGAGGACAAACATGTAATTTATGAAGCTAGATGTTATATTTGCTCTGATTTTTTTGTACTAATTGATGCACTTAAAGTTTATGACTCAATCATCATTGCAACATTTGCATGTGTTCTGCAGCTTTAGTTTCTATGCTTTCAGTTGATGGAAGCTAACTCTTCCTTTTCTTTTATGGGTATTGCAGTTATTTAACTCTCTAAATGCCGATTCTGCCGCACAAAATGCTTTAGTGGACTTTAAAAGGTTGGATGGGCTTCTTTACTTCACCAATTGAGTAAACTATATGTGAAAGAACAAAACCAAAACTATGATGTTCTTAGTTTTGTATGAAACTGCACAACTATTTTCAGAGATCTCATGAGAAATTCAAAATTCATCTATTTCCTCTTGGAGTAGAAGCATGTAGAATCTTATCATAAAGTTATCATCGCCTTTTTAGTTCACCATATATAATTTGAACTAAAGCATCACAAAGTTCACTTCTTGTATAGCAAGTCCAGTTTGTGCTTATACTGTTTTGGGTTGTTTCTCAGACCAAACACTCAAAATGCTGTGAATCCAGGAAAATCTGTTACATCCCTCAAGTCAAGATCACATAAATGTAACAAGGTAGCATATTAGCGGACGTATGTTTGCCTGTTTTGGTCTTTTTAACTTTTGACTACGTGGTATATGCTTAAAGATCATGTCTTCATACAGATATTTCCAAGTAGGGAAGATAATGGCATAGGTGAAGACAATGGACAAGAAAGTGCATACTCAATGGTAACACATGATTTCGTTGTATACTTTTGCTGGACTTTCCATCAAACATGTCTCATCCTCTTTGTTAGTTGGTTCTTTTCCTTGTTTCCTGTTTTTAAATTTTTCGTGTATTATCACAGGAATCCAAATCCATACTTGATGAGAAACTTTCGGTGCATCCGCCAATTGAACTGTTTAATAAGGTACTAGTTTCAAAATGATTATGCATGCCGTATCGAATTCCTCTGATGGTGTATACTACCAATTATGCAGTAGCCTGAATGTATCAGACTTATATATATATATATATATATATATATATTAGCAACTTACTCATGTCTCAGCCAAAAAAAATTCTAATCTTGGTTCCTTTTTAATCCTAGTTGTCCCTTAGATCTGAAAAGGAAACACGTGAAGTGTCTAAGCCAAAAAAGAATCCCTCAGCAAAGGTGATCCTGAGGACTCCTAGAAAAACTTTTTTTTTTTTAATTATGCAGATGAATTGTTTCTAATACCCACTTTTGTTGTATAGGAGTTGAAGGAGAATACTCCAAATTGTTTGCAGATTAAATTTCAGGTATGAAGAATAGAACGATGCTCGATTCTTTCAACTGTTGACTGCAACTTCTTCTGATTGTTATTTCAATTATACAGAAATGTGTTGGGAAGACAAATCAGTGTGCGGCAGAGAGGGGCAATGACAGGTTTGGACTCCACTCCAGCATGAACAGGTATCCTATTGCTTGAGTTTCATAAATAGGAAAACAGAAAGTCCACAGAAGAACTTCTCATCAAGATAAACCTTTTAACCTAGAGCTTCTTTTGTTTACTTATAGAGTTTTATAAATCGACACTTACACATATCACTGGATCCTTAATAATTGTGCGAGCATAGTCTTAAAGTTATGGACTTAATTCCCTTTTGATTAATATTTGTGAAACACTTGAAATGTTAGTCAGTAGACTCAGTACTATCATATGTCTTGTTTTATCAAATTATTTTCTACAATAGTGACTTACATCCTTTAACCCATCTCAGCTAGAGCCATTTGTTTGAAACTGAGTTTGATTTTAATCTGGCTTTTGCGCGTCTGTGCATGCCTTAGTAGTAACCAATGGATGTATGTTTATCTTCTTTTTTTTTTTTTTTTTTTTTTTTTAAGTCTTTGGATCTAACTTGCACATTGATCTCTCAGGAGCTTGGGAATCCGATGAAAAAATACGTGTGATTGTTGAATTGCTGCAAGTTTCATGGGAGGTAGATCGATCCTCCTAATCCGAGAGTTATCTGGAAATGTATGTCTTTAGCTATAGGAAATAAAAGACTGTCCTCAAGACTTGCAACACCAAATTTTTGTGGCTAGCACTGTACAGCAAGTCAAATATAGTGTATTCCTTTTGGTCTGTTATGTACATCTACAAGGTATACATACATGTGCTAGGAAGGGGAGTATAGTCTTTTAAATACCCTATGTATAAACTTATATCAACTCAAGAGTTCAAAGAAGAAATAAAAGGCAAAAAGAAAAAAAACACACACCAAATATCGCATATACACCTAAATTGTGTATAAGAAGGGTTTCCAAATATATTACATTACCAAACCAAAACAAAAGCGGAATGCCAAGATGAATATTATAATATTATACTACGCAAGTCCTAATTTGATGTTTATTTGGATTATTACAAGCTTCCTCTCCTATATATAATGACACCAAATACAGCATTATACATCCATCACTACTAAATTGCATGAAAACACATTATAACCTAAGACTCTCAAAAGAGAAAAATTCACTCAAAAATGACTGTAACTCCAAATTTATGCCCAAGGCGTTGTGGTTTCTATGGAAACCCAAGCAATCACAATTTTTGTTCCCAATGTTACCAAGCTTTTCTGAAAGAAGAAATGGCAAAGGATGTATCAATTTTATCCGAAAAGATATCATCTCTTACTGTTATAGCTGAAAAGGATAATCACTTGATGAAGATACAAAAACCACAAAGGTGCATGGCTTGCATGAAGAAGGTGGGATTGATAGGGTTCAATTGTAAATGTGGTGGAATATTTTGCAACAAACATAGATATCCAGAAGAACATGCATGTGTATTGGATTTCAAGTCAATAGGGCGTGCGGCTTTGGTAAAGGAGAATCCTTTATGCAAAGTTGATAAACTTGAGAATAGAATCTAAGAAGTGTTTGGTGCTGTATCGCTATTATTGCTAGTTATGTTCCAAGTCTTTTTTATTTGGGTTTTTCAATTTTATCTTTTAGTACAGTCATGTCATTTGTTTTGATTAATAGTACTACAAAATAGTGTATAGTTGCAATTTTTGTTATTCAAGATTGCTAGACTCATTTGTTTTTATTAAATTTTAGATCATGATCTAACCTTTTTTTGTTTAGGGATTAGAACTTGGGGAGGGCCTACAAGATGAGGAATCTAACCCTATCCCATATTTAATCAGATTTGCACAATGATTTCCAAATATTAATATTCCAAACTAAAACCAAACGGATATTAGGAGAGGCATAAATTATGAAAGTCTTTGATCTTTATTAGGATTATTACAACCTTCATCTACTATATATAACCCCAAAAATACTAGCATTTTAACCCATCACTATCACTACTAAATCAGAAAACAACACATTATAACAACCGAAGGCATTGAAAAGACCAAAATTCACAAAACAAAAATTTCTTTTACAGGAGAAAAAAAAAAAAAGAAGAAGAAGAAGAAGAAAGAAGAAAACCCAGTGTTACGTGAAAGAGATTGTGGTTTCTATGGACACCCAAGTAGCCAATCCTTGTTTTCAATGCTACAAAGAGTTTTTTGAAAGAAAAAACCGCCAAGGATGCAATTGATTTATCCAAAAAGATATCTGAAAATGAAGCCAGAAAAGTGCATGATTGTTTGCAGGAAGAAATGGGATTAATAGGATGGATGCCTACAATGGGATTAAGTTGCAAGTGTGCTGAAATATTTTGCAGGTGTAGTAGATATTACGGGGTGACAATTGGGCGGGTTGGATTAAATTTGAATGGATCAAAATGAGTTAAGACAATAGGTCTAGACCAATCCAATCCAAATTTATTTGGGTCAAAAATGATTAGTAACGAGTCATAACCCAACTTGCCCAATTTTTATTAAGTTTTAATAGCTTTATTTGTTACTCCATTTATAAGGTTTTAGTGCCCTAATAAAATTATGTTTTTCTTTATTATTACTATATATATAACATATAAAATAAAATAAAATAATCTTTAAAAATATTGACAAGATTTCTCAAAAATCAATTTAGATTACATATCAACCCAAATTTTAATCGATTGAAATGGATTGGATTGAACTATCAAATATGCAGATCAACAATAACCATTCCAACCTTAAATGGGTTGGGTCGGATTTGATTTTGCTATTCGTAATAGATATATCCAGAGGATGGTGCGACTACCAATAATTTAAATGGCGGATCATGCACCTAAATACATTTTAGGTTCAAAATAATGACAACACTGCTTGCATTCATATTTGAGAAATTCCACGGTAGCTCTTCATAGATGTAAATCGTCACCAGTGCAGCTAAATATCTAAAGAAGAGTTCTTTATATATAGTAGTAAATCTTTCATTTGCACAGCTATGAATTCTCCCATTATGAAGAAAATAGAATGCACGTCATTCTTCGCTGCCATTTGTTCCAGGGATGGTCATTCATGAAAGCAAAAAATTGCAACACAGAAATATGAAAAAGTGCTAAAGCTTAATGTGATTAACTTACACTGTTTGAACTCTATACATGGACAAAAACATCAAGCTCAAGAGAGAAATAGATCTCAAGTACAAAGATTCAAGTAGAACTGCACTGGTTGTAGATCTAACCTATTGTGGATCTCATCCACCATAAAACGTTCAATCTACAAATGTGAAATATACTAACTAGCCATACCGTGTACCTAACCATCTTATAGGGGGAAATCTCTAATATCAAAAATACTTTGGCCAATATATATATGTTCCACAGTCGCTCCTGATTTGAATTGGAGTGTCTGTGAGCCCAACTCAAAAGGAGTTTTTGGATATAGCTTCTTGAAATCTAACAAGCCACTGTGCTTCAGAGGAATTGTCACCCTGCTGAACTTGCGGTAGTCCTTTCCCAATCACAAACTTTGTATAATCAATGGACTTGGGAGGTGGGTCTAAACAAGGTTTGGTTGGCGGGGGAGGAAGCAAGGAAACAAGTACCTTAGCAACCTCATGCATCGTTGGCCTCTCGCATGGGAATCTTTTCGTGCACAGCAATGCAAGCTGAAAAGTTTTCCTCACATGCGTTAAATCCATACATGTAACAGATACCTCAGGATCAACAGCATCCATCACAGTGTTATCATCCGCCTTTGACATTATCTGTAACACAAATCAAATTACTCTAAAGACAAATGTAATACAGGAGTTAAAAAGACTAGACATTTGATGGAATGTTGCAAATGCAAGAGGCAGGTAGGAAAATTTGAGATAAGCTGTTCTTTTCTATATCCAGACTGAGTTAAATCTTTTACAAGTAGCAACGTAGAGTAATAATACCAGCTGATGCAAGTTCAAGTCATTATCAACCGGTTTCTTTCCTGTCAAAAGCTCTAGGAGAACAATGCCAAAGCTGTAGACGTCTGACTTTTCAGTTAACCTGGAAGTCCTGGCATACTCAGGGTCAATGTAACCTATGGTGCCCAACACCAAAGTTGATGCATGAGTTTTTGCAGTAGGGATGCATTTTGCAACCCCAAAATCAGAAAGATGAGCCTCAAAATTTTCATCAACTAGAATGTTTGAAGATTTCACATCTCTGTGAATGATTCTTGGGTTGCAATCGTGGTGAAGATAAGCAAGACCCTGAGCAGCACCAACAGCAATCCTCAGACGTGTTTCCCAGTCAAGCTTCACCTTTTTGGAAGGTCCTATGACATGGATTCAGTTGATAATTAGCCATTTTCAAATCAATCCTGGCTTATAGCACCATTCTCCAACGGGGAAAACAGTAATAAATATCAACCAATAGTTAACAGAGTCTTACATGAAGATGCTTTATAAAAAATAACAAAGAAAAGAGGGTTACTAACCATGAAGTAGATCCCAGAGTGAACCATTCTCCATGTAGTCGTAACAAAGGAGATTCCCATGAGGGGAAAGGGAGTAACCATGCAAGCTAACCAGGTTTCTATGCCTGATGCTTCCAATTGTCTCCAGTTCAGTCTCAAACTCTCGCAAGCTGTGCGGATGTGTAGTGTAAAGTCGCTTAACGGCAATCGGTCGGGAATCTTTCAAAACACATTTATATACAGTGCTGGAAGCACCATATCCTATGATGAATTTCTCATTGAAGTTCTCAGTAATCCTCATAATGTCATCATATGTATGGATGGCCATATCCATGTGAAGAACCACAAGCTTGGGGGAACCTAGGGAATTAGAGGGAAACAAGATAAAAGCTAACATAAATACCTGAAAGTACTGAAAAACAAAAGAACAGAATGGACATGTACTAATTTTTACCTTGATTGGTCTTAGGCCCCTTCAGAAACTGGTGTGACTGGTTGGACTTGTACACTGCCACTATAACCATAGATAGGAGTGCTATGAAACCCAAAGCTGTGCAAACAATAGCTGTTCTAGTGAACAAGGCTGCAAAAGTAACAAGTCATTTTAGTGCACATGACTCTAGCATACCAAAAGATACGCTAACCAATGCACAAAAATGAAGTCATACCATTGGACCTTGGTGCATAGGGGTCACATATTGAACCTTTCCAGTTGCCACAAAGAAATGGGTTCCCCAAAAAGCTGATGACCATAATAAGGTGGTCATTAACTTGTACTAATACACATACATAATGATGACGCTTCATTCTATGCGGAAAATACCTGTCAGGTGGAAACCGCGAGAAATTCCGTGAAAGAGGAACAACACCACTAAAATTGTTGTAGGATATATTCCTGAAGGAAAATGACACAAAATCAGTAACTGTAGGAAGAATTAGAACGTCTATGATGTCAAGGCAAAGATGGATGAACTCACAAACTAGTTAGGCTGAAACAATTGGTCAATTGGTCAGGGATTGCTCCACTAAGATCGTTATCTGTCAAAGTACTACATAAAGAAACAAAGCCAATCAAAAATTCATTAGAATTGACTGATATTAAGGACAACTGATTAAACACTACATCAATATACTTGACAAAACTAAATGTACTTACAGAGTTATCATGGTCTGCAGCTGTCCCAGCTCTTTTGGGATGCCACCAGAAATCTTGTTGCATGACATATCACTGAAAGAATAGAAACCAATCTCAGAACACAAGAAAATCAGTATACTAAAAGTACACATTTTGAAGGCAGTGTAACCAAAGCTCTCACAGCAGAAACTCACATGGTCTGTATACTTTTCAGATTGCCAAATTCTAAAGGAATACGTCCATCAAGATGATTGCTGCTCAGATTCCTACAATGTGCAATGATATTGTGATTATGTTCAAGTCACAACATGATGCAAACTCCTTGTACATCTAAATGTTTAATATCTTACAGTGTGAGGAGATGCTCCAAATCTCCAATAGAACCAGGGATAGATCCAGAAAATTCATTGCCAGAGAGATCCCTAAAGAATACAAGTTTTAGTACAAGAAATCACTTGAACTAATAAATTTTATTGACCTTGACAGTCAAGAACTCACAACGTATCAAGGTTGATGATTCGCCCTAGTTGAGAAGGTATGTGACCTTTAAATTTATTTGCTGAAAGATTTCTGCCAGGTATATATATCAACAAAATATAACCAATGAGTTTGTACCATATGAAAGAAATTCAAAATCATTATCATGATCACTAGCCAAAACAGAAGCTATAACATACAGATACGTCAGGCTCTCAAGATTCTTAAACCCTGAAGGAATGGACCCGTTTAAGTTGTTGCCATGAACATTACTGAAAGAAAGAAACAAATATGTTTAGACTCAGAATGAATGGAAATAGAAAGAGAGAAAAAAAGAAGTTCCAAAAGGATAAGCAACAATCTTACAGTTGATTCAATGCCGAGCAGGAGCTGATATTTTCAGGAATTGGTCCCTCCAACTTGTTATTTGCAAGATTCCTGGTAAAGGAAAGCTAAGAACACAATATTCTAAGAGAGATGGAACCAGATTTATATACTACAAGAATAAAAGGCTCACAATTCAAATAACTGGTCCAGTTTGCCAAGTTCAGAGGGAATTCGCCCCATTAGCTGATTGTCATTTAATTGCCTGTAAATAAGATAGCTCAATGCATGAAGCAAAAAAAAAAAAAAAAAGGTGACCGCATAATGTATCTAAAATTGTGAATTAATCCTCTTACAAGTAACTAAGTTTAGACATATTTCCTAGTTCCGGTGGAATTGGCCCTGTAAGTTTGTTGCCGTGCAGGTACCTGTTGAATGTACATGTGAATCAGACAAACGAGCCACACGTAGAAAAGTATATGCATTAAAATAGGGGTGAAAACTTACAGCTTCCCAGTGTAGGATAAATTGCCAAAGATTGGAGGAATTGGTCCCACCAACTCATTTTCACTCAAGTCCCTACAGAGGAAACAGACATCATGAAACCTTCGTACTTGCAAGTAGTAAATAGTAACAAATGGAGTTTTAAAAAAAAACAATTATGTAATAGTATGAATACTCACAGAACAGCAAGAGCTTGCATTAGACCAATCACTTCTGGGATCTTACCAGTTAGCCTATTTCCTTGCAAAGACCTGTTGAAAGGACCACAATCACCATTTACAATTCACAGAAATGAACCCCATAACAGAACAGCCAAGGTAAAAATGACAACAGCTAAAAATCATTGAAAAGTTGAATTCACTAACAAGGTAGCCACTTGTAAAAATCCAATATTGTAGGGAATTTCTCCAGTTATCTGATTGTATGAGATATCCCTGAAATCACGAAAAAATAGACTTTGTTATAATTGGGCAGCAGTAGGAGTAAAAACAGTAGCTTAACGATATAAGAGCGAGGAGAGGACACTGACAGTATCTCAAAGCTTGTACAATTCCCAATATCATCTGGAATTATTCCACTGAGGTTGTTGCCCCGCACATCACTGAAATAATATGAAACTTATAATGTTAGAATAAACATAACACCAAACAGACAACAGTGCGTTCCATATAGACAACTGGTAGCAGAGCACATACAAATACCACAAACCAGTCAACTGGCACATATCAGGGGACAATGTTCCTGTCAACATGTTGCCTCTTAAGCCACTGCAAAACAGAAGGTATTATAACATTGAAAATTTCACAAACAAAAAGGAAAACCTCCAAAACACCAGGAACATGCACTCACAGGTATTGCAGAACTTCATTCCAATAGATCAACCTTGGTATCTCACCAATGAGCTGGTTTCGAGCCAGATCACTTCACCATCAAATAACCATTTGTTAATCATGTAGATTGGACTAAATTTTGAGTGAGATAAACTAAAGTCATGGAACTCACAGCGTCTTTAGATTAGGGATTTGAGTTAATGTGGATGGGATTGGGCCGGACAACTGGTTGTTTTTCAGATTCCTGTACCACATAATGAATTAATTCATCATAACCATATCAACTAGATATGAGAAGACATCATTTAACGTGATTAAATAACTCACAATAACTCTAGCAGCTTGAGCTTAGAAATTGAGAAAGGTATATCTCCATAGAGCAAGTTATCAGACAAATCACTGCAGAAAATAGCAAATCAACTAGTGTGAGCACTTTAATTTTACTGACACGCAAGAAAAAGATAATAAAAACATAGGTTAAAAACTGTTTACAGATAGATCAGTGAAATGCAGTTGCCAATTTCATCTGGGACTTGACCAGTTAATTTATTTCCCTGAAGGTCTCTGTCATTAACATTGGAATATAATATCAGCACGGAAAAATAACAGTCAATGGACCAAGAACAGTAAAAGAGAACATGGACCATACAAAGTCTCCAGATTCTTCAAATCTCCAATGGCTGGTGAAATTTCCCCGCCCAAGTTCAGATTAGACAGATTCCTTCGCAAGCAGAGAGAGGCAAATTTAAATAAAAGACGTATAAATTTTAGCTAAAATAACAAAGTGCTATACAGTAGCTAGCAGGTCATCAGAGTCCAGCTACTGCTTTGTTCCGGTGTATCAGTCAAAGTTAGGAGACAAGGATGGTAAACCTACAGGGCAACGACGGACATGGAGAAATTTCCACACAACACGCCTCGCCATGAGCAAAAATCCTCGTCGTGGATATCATCCCAATCCAGCAACACGTTTGCTACGTTGCTAAACGATGCCTTGATCGACATTAATGCTTTGCCTGCGCAAGCAGTCATAACCATTTTCAGTTTTCATCAACTAGTATTCCGGTAGTTATGACATAAACTGGAGCCTAAATATATCTTAAATAAAACGGATTTTTCGTTATCAGACTTAAATAGCATGAAATGCTGCTCCAGAAACTGAAAATAAAAACTAAATTCGAGCAATAACTTTCGTATATCCTAGATAGCACACGAAGCACTACCTTCTTCTAGAAAAACAGAGGAGCTAGAAAACACCAAAACAGCTTCTGGGCGTTCAAAAAAAATAGTTACCTTCTTCGGTGAGAGCTAAAACGATCGGTAAAACAAGCAATAGAGCGAACAGTAGTGCTTGTGAGCGGAATTTCATCTTCACGCTGACCTCCATTATCCTTGAGAAACTAAAAATAAATGCCGGGAGAGAGCAATAAGTGAAGTTTCAGAGCAATATGACCGGAGAAGAAGAAGGAAGTGGGGTAGAGTTTATGATGCAGAGTCAGTACAAGAATGTGTGTTATGTGAATGAGAGAGAAGGAGAAGGAGAAGAAGAGAAATAGGAATAGCAGGCATTTGGCGTGAAGTGAGAGGGAGTGAATATGAAATGCGAAGTGTGTGTGTCTGTTTTTAATGTCAGCTGCGTTTTATGAAGACAGAGAAAGTTGCCATGGTGGTTGCACTCTCCTCTCATATATAAAGAGAGAGAAAAGACTAATATGGTCTAAAAACATAAGCGTTTGTTCCTCCATTCCAAATATTTAAAATTGTTTATTACTGTGACTTATAATATTTTTTACGTAATTTATAAATTTATAACTTATTTGACTTTTAAAAAATGAAAAGTGTCACATAAGGAACAGATAGAATATTTTAATTTAGTGACAACTACTGAAAATGTATTGGATTTAATGTAAATTATTATTCCTATTCAACAATTATTTGTCTATTATTAAGTTTGTACAATTTTTAAGAAATACTAAAATAAAATGATAGATTTACTATATCACTTTTTCAATATAATCAAAATAATGGGGTGAAAAATATAATAAGAAAATGACTACAATTAATATTTATGGTGAATTACGAACTAAGTGTTAAATTATTCATTAATTCCATAAAGTGAAAAAAAATTGTTGGACTTATCAAAATAGTATAATGGATACCTGAGAGATAAGTAATACATTTTCTAATTTATTAGTACTAAATTTAGATACATTCTGTAGATATTCTTGATCTGTCACATGACATAGCAAGTGCTGATAAACTCTTGAAAGAACATGAAATTCTTAATAAAGAGTCGAGCAAGTTATTGAAAACATCCCTAAACTTGATGAGAATTTAAGAGTGTACTTCACTTGTTTTGCAAAAAATGAAGTATATTTAAGTTTACCTAGTTAAATAAAAAAATATTTTTAAGATTGTCAATAGTTGTGAAATAAAATAATACAATAGTTTTGGAAGTTTTGAATATTTCTCTCTTTAATTTAATCTAATTTGTTACTAATAATAATAAAAAAAAAAAAGCTTCTAAAGTTTATAATTGAACAAATTATTTTTCTTTATAGTTTAACTGGTATTAGAAAAATAATATTTTAGTAAAAAGATATAGTTGAGAAAATATATAGTTCCTTTATTTATTTTTGTCAGTTCAATTTATTAAAATAAATATAGTTTCAATTGTTTAATTTAACAAGTTAAGAGATATTTTGTAAATATTCAGTTTTAATTGTTTAATTTAACAAATTAAGAAACAATTTGTCATTTATTTTTTAATTTACTCTTATTATTGATGATAATATTTTTAAAGTATTATATTTAAAAATATAATTTGATAAACACATTAAAAATAAGTAAAAATAGACTATTAGAGTGTAATTCATACTCACTAAGCAGTAAACGGCGGTGAAACGACGTTCGTTAATGGGTGTTTGGAAATGAAAAAAGTGGTGGCAGCGGCCGTCACCCCGTTTCCCAAAGTTGTTCTATTTTTTGACAGCTACGCTTCTGGATTTTCCATCCAGCGCGTCACAATGTCTCTTCGCGCGTGCGCGAGTGAGCCTTTTTGCTTTAGAAAGGGGGACTAAAGTTTAAAATACTCAAAGAAATTACCAAAAGAAGTAGGGGTCACTTTGGACTAAAACAAAATAGTGGATATGCATGCATGTCAAATTAAAAATGAAAAAATACATAATTATCCCCTAAAAATGGTTCGTAATTTCAAGAAGACACTTAACTTTGCGAGATCTTATTTCTCTCTTTAATTAATTTCGAAATGGTATAATCACATTATTTCGAATGTCTTTTAAATTAATTTTAACTTATATACATAAGTAAATTGTAACTTATATAAGGTTAAACAGTAAATTTGTGTTCTCTATATAATATAAATCAGTTTGAATATATATCTTACGTGACTTGTCATTTATTGTCACTTATTTAATTTTATATAAATTTACGTATCCTTTTATATTTATTTAAAATTTTGAAACATAAATATCAATTAACACCATGTAAACGAGCAAATTTATTTGTCGTGCCAAAAAAAAATGGGAGAAACAATTTACATGAAAGAGATCATGCTTTCATTTTCTCCCAGGAAAGAGAAAATTAGGAATTGCTTTCTTAGCAAGCAAAATTTTAAAAGGCATCTTTATTTTAGTAGTGCCAAAAGAAACTTTATAGTATTGAGAAATTGTGTTTTTACGTAAATAGGGAAATTTGCAAAAAAAAATTCACCCATGCCATTTTGACTGTTCAACTTTTCTTCCTTTTTTTAATTTGCCTTAAAAAAGATGATTGCGTATATAGCATGTGAAGATCCGTATGCAGTACTTTTATACTCTTTGTGTCTCTAATTAGTTGTCTATTTTTTATTTTATAGTTATTTCTAATTATTTGTTTCTTTTACAAATTAAGAAAGGATTATTTTTTTTTTTACCTATTATACTTTCAATTAAATAATTAATTACTTTGAAAAATATAACATTTTTCATCCACTTTATAATTAATAGGGTAAAATGATAAACTCATTATATCATTAATTGTTTTCTTAATATGTATGTCAATTCAAAAGTGGACAAGTAATTAGGAACAGATGAAGTAATGTATTGTTTGACGTCTTCTATATTTGAGTATGACTCATTTCCCCTATAATAATAATTGAATAATAACTACTACTACTAAGCAATAATGAAACAATAATTATAATAATAAACGTTTGCTAAATAATTATCGATCGTTGATGCGTGACTGGTGTTCAATCTAGTGATTGCAACTTGGAATGAGAAAACAAGCTTTTCATCCATGATGGAAAATTCTCTAGATGAAATATTGTTAAACGATTACTTTGGATGCAATTGCAATTGTGTTCAATTTTAACCATCAATTTCATATTTGTAACGGTTGCAAAAAAGAAAGCCATCGCGATAGCTACCTTTTAACCTTCTCTCCGTAAGATTTCAAGCGTTGAAGTAAGGCATCACTTCAAAATAAGTCATCACTGTACTGAAGCAGCGCAATATTATTTCGATATTATGTGTTAATTTGTCAAATTCTTGAACTAAATTTTACTATTTTAATTTTATATTTTTTTTAATTAAAAATTATATTGAGGACATGCTAATCGAGGTCAATACCTATTAAATCAAGACCTATTGGCTAAAGTTTGCCCATGAAACGAATACCTAACACCTTTGCGTTATCGACTATTCTCAAGAATCAGCACTGACAATAGTCAACCTCTCACACTTATTCACTAGGATATTTGTGCAACTCGTTTTTACATATTTGAATCATCTTAGCCTTGTCTCTCTCATTTCATTCATCACAAAGGTCACTATCACTTTATCTTGAATATCTTCATTGCAAACCCTATCTCCCCTATTTTGGCCTGCACAACCATCTCAATTCTCAAACATCCTCATTTTCGCTTTTTTGTGTTTTTGACCGGTTAACAATCAGCTCTATACAACATAATTTGTCTAACAACCACTTTATTTAAATATGTGACACATTTTTATCACACAAGACTCTAGAAGAAGGCCTCCATATCGTTCATCAAGCTCTAATACAATATGTAACATTATCATCAATTTTTTCCATACGGAAACTAAACAATTATACAAAAATGTCGTGTTTCCCTTGTTCCGTATGAAAAAACATTATTATTGACCGGTAGCTGTTTTTATTTAAACATAGATATGACAAAAGATTAGAAAAAATAATACAAAGTGTTGCTATTTACGAATGGAAAAGCAGATAAGGACACAATTTTGTTGGCTACGACAATGGAGTACTTATTACTCACAGCAGAAGTCCTTGTATAAAGCTGTTCTTTTCAATTATTGAAAAACTTTATAATTGCAGACATTAAATTTACAGTAATTAATGGTATAATATCACTGATTGGTTTATTACTAAAGTTCCTTTAATACTCGACAAAGTATTTAAATTTGTCAAAATATGGATTAAATAAATTACTTTTCAACTTTTATTAGACTCCATTGTAAAATTTTAACCTGTTATCCACTATGGTAGAAGACATTTGAACATTAATTAAACTTTAAAAAGAAGACAAAACTTTCAATCAAATTATTGAGATTTTTCTTCAATATTTTATAAATTTAAATATTACTATATATGATTAAATATATTTTATTTTTAAAAATTATTTTATTAAGGGGCATGGACCAATAGTCAGAACCGGGTTAGAAGGGAAACATCTCCTGACCCGGGACCAACATCTAAGTAGGCTATGACCCATATTTCACGGGAGAAACGGGTAATAGCCAATTTTTGGACCACTAATTAATATTTAGCCATTGGAAAAGGTTCAATAATAACTCGAAACTATTTAAAATAAGTTCATTTTATCTTTTCTTTATGTTTTTATCGTTAATTAATTAGCCCAAAAATATCTCCTAACTAGCTAAATATAAGATAATTTGGCTAAAGCATAATTCTAGACCACTAGCTGGGATATATATTCGTCTGGATATGTTTGAATCCTATACTTTTGCTCTTTGATTGTAATTCCTATATTTTTTCTCTTTGATCATATTTAAGATTTACATAAAGAAAACAAACAAGGAAAAGAGTCGGATCTACTTTTTAACTTTGCCATTTAAAATTAGAAAAAATTGCATAAATATCATAATCTCTAAAATTTTCTATTATTTAAATTTCTTTAATAAAAATCCCTCTTCGATACATCCTTATCCCTATCTCGGATACACCCGTGAGCTATGTATCCACAGGTTTTCTGATGTATCCGGGATGCTATAATTTAAGAAATTTTTGTAATTTGGGAAAGAATATGAATATGATGTACTTATTTCTTACAAAACATCAATACATTTTCAGTACGATAGTGTCTTGATTTATTTCTCAATTTGCGATTTAAAATTAATATATCCTCGTTAGAAAAGTGGTTTACATATGCTTTTATCCTTAACAAAAATGGCTCACATCGCAAAGTTAAAAGAGTATATGAAGCCCTTTGAAGTAAATTTCATATTACAAACAATTAGGAGGACAGATTTATTTTTTCATTAATAAACGAAAGAAGAAGAAGAGGGCATTATATTGGGAGTCAGGCTTTAAGCTGTCAATAATATTAAGGAGCTACTACTGCAGCAGCGGCATATCCGCCTTTCTTGTATGTACAGTAGGCGTGCCGGAGACAAACAAATTCAACACGACATCTTATGCGTGCTTATGTTATTTCGCTTTCATACCTCACCCTCACCCCTTCTAATTTTATACCAAAATAATTTACCTCCTACCTAACTATCAAACGTGATATTACTTACTTATATGCATGATAACTCATCTTTAATCCAGTAATCAAACAATCCCTTAAGGATCGTTTCATAGTTGATTAGAGTTAGTCGTGTATTGGTAATGTAGGGAGGAGGTATTATTATATGTATGTATTAGTTATCCACATTTTATTCCGCATAAAATAATATATAAATTTCCCTCATTACTTATACATGTATTAGTTATGCTGATTTAAATTATAAATTCAAACACCATATTAATCTTATATGAGAATAATTTTCCTCCTAACTAACTACCAAACATTGTATTATTTATACAAAATTTTATATCTGAATAATTCATATTCAAAACAACCCTTAAAAGTATATTAAGGAGTCGTTTAGTAGCATGTATTATATATAAATAAATAATTTGCCTTGATATTATTTGATAGCGTTTACATATTGTATCCCGCTGGGGATTGCCAACGGTTGTATGAGATTCTGGACTTGTCCTCTCCTCTTGCCAATTGTACCTATTTCTGTTTTCCTTATTTTAATATTCCTATTTCACGTGACACGAAAAAAAATATTTTGTTTTAATGAAATAAGGTGTGATTTTTAATTTGTTACTAGTGATCAAACACGATTGAAATTGATTAAATAGTTAGTATTTAACGAGAAAATACCAAAAGAAACACAAACAATGAGGAAATGCGTGGGAGATCCTAAATAAATAAATGTGATTGTAGAGTGGGTAAATGTCCCACATTGGTTGGGGAATGGACTGGTGGTCTCCTTATATGAACTTGGGCAATCCTCCCCTCATGAGCTAGTTTTTGGGGTTGAGTTAGGCCCAGGTACTATATCTTTACATGATATCAGAGTCAGGTCCATCCTCGTTTGGGCTCTCGATCCACGCTCCAATCTAGCCTAGGCGTGAAGGGGGGTGTTAGAGTTGGTAAATGTCCCACATTGGTTGAGGAATGGACTGGTGGTCTCCTTATATGGACTTAGACAATCCTCCCCTACAATAATAATTGTCAAACACAATGAGCTTATAGATTAGGTACTCATTCAATTCAATGATGTAACATCTTTCTAAAAGTTGCCAAGCTTTGGAGACAGCATATAACGATCTTCTTAGAATATATAACAAGCAATAAAACCTTGTATTGATATGATTTCCTTTTTTACTGAAGGGAAAAAGGCAAAACAATCTTATTCTGATAGTGAAATTCGATTATTTAGACCAATCTTTAGTAAAATATTTTGAGCTATTATGCTAGTTGTAGGAGCAAAAAAACATAACAAGGAGATTTTTTAGCAAAAAACATAACGTAGAGTAAGCAGTTCGTGGATATATTAGCCTTTCCCCTTAAATGCAATAAAAACCAACCAATAAGAAAAGGGAAAGGGTTGGGGCATTGAGGGGTGGCAGGAGAAGAAGCCGGCGTTTTGCCACAAAATGGAGTTTATTTTTTAAAAAAAGTTTTTCAAAATAATTTTGTAAAATTTCAAGTTTTTTTTTTAAATACGTATATCTAACTAGAAAAAAAAATTAAATTCTTGTGGATGAGGGTGAAATTTCATCCAAACGCTAATATGAATTAATTTTTTAAAAACTTGATCAAATTTGAACAAACATTGTTAATTTTTTTTTATTTTCAAAATCTACGATCGCAACATATAACGGTTAGTTTGGTGATATGTTGATACTTGATAGACCATATATAGTAGAACGTAGGTGCATCAATATTTTAGCATAGTAGATAGGATAGAAGGGGCCAGGGACCTTTTGTTGAGATAAAATAAAATAATTGCAAGTGTTTAATAGTAGTAATAAATATACCCATTATAGGACCCGTGATGGCTATCACACCTATCTAACATTCACTTTCATAAAATTGATACAAGAGTCGATTCATATCTATTATATTTAAATTCTTTAATATTTTTCTGCACATGTAATTCATTTATGAAGTTTACACATGTAATCTTCTTTAATTTTTTATCGTTTAAAATAAATAATCTTGAAAAATGATATTTTTTAATGAAAATAATAAAATAAGTCACTTGAAAATTCTTGTAAGATTGAATGATTTGATCTGCCAACAAATAATAAATCCAATAGGTATTCAAAGCTAATAATAAGAGAGGGTTGAGTATAAATTGAGGACCCAAAGCCACCTTCCTTTCTTTATGAACCTATATATACACAAATTATTATCGTTGAAATTTGTAACATATAGTACCAATTAAGTTTGATATATTGCTGGTTGTTAACGTCTATAAAAAAAATTAAAGAAAGCATTTAATTGAGTAATAATTAAGTGCACATTTAGCCATGGAGAAAAAGGAGTTTATTTTGAATTTTTAAAGTTGAAATTTTGTTTGAATAACTTTTTGCAATAAATATTTAAAACTTAAACACATATTTTTTTTAAAAATATGAAATAAAATTTAAATGGGCTATCTTAAAAATATAAAATATTTTGATAAATTTGAAAAAAAAATTATTTAGAAAAGTGAATAAAATGAAAACGGAGTTTAGGTGTTTTTCAAATTCCAAATACAATTTCAAGATGTTTTTAAATTTTAATGTCCAAACATAGCTTTTTAAATAAAGTAAAAAGTATCGAAAATATAGTGAAATTCTCATGGCCAAACGGATGAAAAAAATCACTTTATTTGAAAATTATAAAGTTAGAGCTAGAATTGTGTTTGAATATACTTATTGTAAAGAATATTTAGAATTTAAATATATATTTTTAAAATAAGGTTTATGCCTCTAAATTCTAAAAACTAACAAAATCACCTAACATGAATAAATTACTTGAAACATACAATCAAATCTCCTCTAAATGAGTAATATCTCAAAATAAATAGTCACACAATATAAATTAGATCTCATATATAAAGTACTATACACTATTATAAATATCATTTCACTTTATTTAAAAATTTTAAAGTTGAAAATAGAGTTATATTTGATTATAATTTTGCAAATAATATCGATCGATTGAATTTACTTTTTCTAAAAACCTGAAAAAATATCTGTAAAACACGAAATATAATTCAAATAGGATCATTATTATATATAAAAAAAAATAGGAAATATAGTAAAAGTGGAAAAAAAATCAACTTTAAATTTTACTTATTTGAAACTCTAATAATCAAGCGTTGATCTTCAAATCAAGTGATTTTTAAAAAAAAAAAAAAATCATGATCAAACGTGTCTTTGAATTTCGAAAACCTTTCCTTTGTTCCTTGGATGATCTAATGCCGCTTCATGCATTTCAGATTAGAAAAAGAGGGCTTCTTCGATAGAGTGGTAATGACGTAAAAACAAGAATGTGAAATTAAACGTGGAAGTCTCTCCTACCGTATAATTTATTGAAACATTTCATTTTTCGAAAGTTAAATAATTTAAGTTTAATCGATAATTTACTAATTTTTAAAAAATTTAAAATAAAATTTATATATTTGTAAACTACATAAAAAGTACTATAAGTTACAATTATTGACAATTCAAAATTTTTAAAAGATACATGAAAAATTATAATAAAAAATAAACGTATTTAAATCTCAAAATTTAATATGTATCACATAAATTGAGATAGTACTACTTAGAGCTGTCAATATGGGCTGCCCCACAGAAACCAGGACACATAACTATAAGAGAGTAGCTACCAAAACAAGCTCCCTAAGGTCGCACCTAAGATCTGAAGGAATCACTTGAGAACTAACTGCATACCTGAAGTTAGCTTGTCTGCGCCCCATCCAGGCTATCCCATACAGGCTTTGAAATTTTACAGGCTAGGCTGGGCTAACCCATTTTTGATGTGGGCCGGAAAATGGTCAGCCCAGCCCACAAGTACGTGGGCTACGGGATTTGCCGGGCTAGCTCTTTTTTTTAAAAGTATATTTTTTATAATTTTTTAAATTAAATTATAATTTAAAATATTAACATAAATATCGAAAAGACAATATTACATGGTGTTAGTGTTATTACTTGTTAATCAAATCCACAAATAAAATTATCTTTATAATATTTATTAAGTTTGATTTCAAGTAAAAGCATAAATAACTAAATAGAAATATTAATCTAATTGTTTTCCAACGATCATAATATAACACAAAAATTATGACAACATTCCATAAGTTGCGGGCTATGTAGTGATTCCCTAGAAATTTTAGGAAAATTTTATTTTATGTAGTACATATTTTATAAACATAATTTATATTTAAATTGAAATATTTCAAACTTTTAACAGATTTTCAGTTTAGACTCTTGCTATTTTAATACACTATTTTATTTTTTTTAATAAATTTTTATTTAGCCCACAGGTCGGCCCTATCCTTGTTTTACAAGCCCCACAAATTGGCAGACCTATTCAGGTCGGACTAAAAAGCCCTATTCTTAAATGAGCTCCAAAAATCATAGCTCAACCCTATCAAATTACGGGTTAGACATTTATATACACTTGTAGTAAGTAGTTTGGTAATTAAATTAAATGCAATGATTAAAAACAATTGACAAAGAGATATATTAAAAGACAAGAGTCGTGTCATGCAGGGCATCCAAACAAATGAATAATTACTATACCGAACTAAAAAAACAAATACTTAATTATTGCTATCGATTTATAAATTTAAGCATCCATATGTTTCATAAAAAATGATCTTTAGAGATAACTATTTAATATCAATAGTTAATTAATTAAAATTAAATATATCTTTTTAGAGGCTATTGACACTCTATGTAAATGTCTTTAAAGCCTACAATGACATTGAATTTAATGACAATTAATCAATGTTGGTAAAAACTTTAACACCTTTTGTTAATGTGCATATTTATTTTCGCTAAAAGCTATTTTTTTATCCATTTTATTTGTCATTTGTATTAAAAATTAATATTTATTTTTATTGTCCTGTTTAGAAAATCTAACGATAATTTATCCTTACTATTAATTATAGTCATTTATTAATTATTTCTCAAAAATTGAATTATTATATTTAATGGGAGATATATGATAAAGTTGTCATTCTATTTATTATAACTAAAGAAATTAAAATAGTTAACATTGTAGACATTGAAAGGGTACTATATTCCCTTAAAGAGGTATCTCGAATATTCTGCAAATTCATGGATATTCATAAATAGATACAATCCAAATCATCTTAGTTCGAGAAATACGCCACTAGCAGCCCTTGAATCATGAATAAATCTTATGAGAGAAGAATCAAGAGAGGAACAGAATTGTACTCGCACTATTTGTCAATAAAATCACGTTTCTTCATATTTTATTTGTGATTGTAGTTTATTTTCTGTCACTTTAAAATTTGTTACAAACAAATTGACACGTCCGATGGGGACCAAATCTGCCCTTCACCTCTTCTATTATAAATAAAATTTGCAAATTTGAAGCCACAAGGTAGAAGAGTGAGTACTTCAAGTCTCGTTTTTGAGTTTCATCAAGTCTACACACCGACAAGCCTTGAAGCAAGGTGCATTTGTAAACATTGAAATTTTGTGGGACTCTACAAGCTGTATTTAATTCGAGTTAGGACTCTACAAGGTGTGTTTAAATCAATTAGGATAATTGGAGGCTACTCAACCCTAAACCCTAGTTCATGCCTATATAAATGGTACCATTTTCCCTTAAAGAGGTATCTCGAAAATTCTACCACAAATTCATGAAATATTCATAAAGAGATCAAAATCTCAAATGTTCCGCAAATTTATGAAATATTTATAAAGAGATCAAATCTAAATCATCTTAATTTGAGAAATATGTCACTAATGACCCTCGAATTATAAAAATTAAGTCCAAATCATTCAAAATAAAGAAATACGCCACTAACTGCCCTCGAATCATAGAGAAATCTTAAGAGTTCAATAATTTTTCAAGACAAATACAAAATATAAATTAAAGTTATTGAATTCGCCAAACTTATAACCAACACTCAAATTCCACCTTCGCTATAGGTTAAACTAGTCCATCGGACCATCACAAGCTTATTTCTCTCCTTTCCAAGATAACAATACCATATATATTTGATAAGTTAATTCTGTAATGGTGATCCATCACATATGACTAGAATTGAAATTCACAAATCACTTATCATATCTCAACGATGATAACTAATACAACACTAAGGTCAAGACACATGTATGGCTTGCTAGCTAATTAATTCAAGTATTTTTCTTTAAGGTTAATGTCTCGCAGTATCACCGAATTTGAGGGTGGATTTAGAATCTAAATTATGGGTTCATTCTTTAATCTCTTAACATTAATCTTATTATACTTTTATAACTATGAATTCATACAAATTTTTATGTATTTTTTTCATTTTATATCAAAAATATTATATTTAGATGAATTTGTTGCCTCCATGATCAACCAGAACTACAAAAATATCTAACCAATATAATCTCAAGGGGAAAAGACCTAAAGTATACATTTGACATTGCACCGAAGGGTGTGATCTATTGTCAATAAAATGGTTGAGAACTCTAAAATTTCATGTTCAAAACTCAGTAGATACAAATAAATACTAGATGACTCTTTCCATCTTTTCTAGCTTTGATGGACAGAGTTATCAAATATCTGCTAGCTCGGACACCATGACCATAATTATTTTTTATACATTTGACATTTCATATTCAGAGATAGATATATGTCTTCCGTTGTGCAATTATTTGGACTAAAATATCCTTGTCAGCATATATCTTGGACCGGCTTCTTTAAAAATGACACAATATATATTTGGTGTAGGAATTGGTCTGTATGTGCTACTTACCACTTCTTTTGTGAATGTTTTCTTGTCTTAAAACTGCATAACAATTATGTAAAAGCTGCTTACACATAAGATGGAGAAAAAAACAAAACATGTTTTACGTGTTTAATTTTGTCCCTGCATAAAGGAATCTCAGAAAAGTTTCTTTAATTTTAGTGACGTCATATTTCTTTTAAAAAATTAAGCTACTACACAAGGAAAAAATATAAATTGATGAAATCATAAAAGGTGCGTTTCGCTCGACCCATGATGAATATGTTTTAAGTTAACTGCGTGTTGAGCGCTTATGTGGAGCTTATTGTTCACTCAATGAAGGGGGTAAAAGTTCTTTTAATTTATATGCCAAAGTTAATGAAGCAAGTAAATTCATGACAAAAAGAAAGAGAAATTTGGTTACTCTGAAGTCTGATGATAGTAACTCTACAATATGTGACATTATGTCACGACCTAGACCGTCGTGATTGACACCCACACTAACACTCCGGTAGAAGAACCACCACTACAACCCAACCAAGCAAATAATCTAAAAATTAATGCATTTAAATCAAACACTAAGGAAATAAAAATAGAGTTCCCATAAACTCTAACAAAAGTCTAACAATAATAAACTAGCATTGCGGAAGAACAACCTATAATCTGAAAGTCAATGTACCAAAACATTCTAACAATAAACCAAGTCTAAACAAGAAGGGATACAATCTCATACTAATTGACTAACTAAAACAAAGGCCTAAGTTCGGAAATAATGGACATAGTCAAAAGAGAATTTCATGGCAGCTTGGAAGAATTGGCTCACCCTTGAATTCGAACGACGATCACTGATCTTCTAAGCGAGGTCTGTCAATAGCCGCTTGATAAGAGCAAGTGCAAAATCAGTACACAACCACAATTTACTGGTAGAACCACACGGCTATCCCGCTAGTGCAACATAAACAAGTCAAATAACATTATAATCACATGCATACATATCAACACATATAATATCATCAATATTTACTAACAACTTCACATTTTATGTCAAATCATTGGTCCTCTCATGGAACTCAAATCCAAACAATTAGCATGCCGGAATATGGCAACCGATCCCGAAACGTGGCAATCGATCCAAGTTAGTTATGCCGGAACGTGGCAACTGATCCCATTCACACACCACAATCACAATCACAAGTATATCATCAAGATCATACATTTAAGTCATGATTTCATGACATTCATCAATTATCTATCTCATTTACAACAAGTGTGATCAACATTGCAACATTCATACATATATATACAAGTATCATAATGAAGCAAAAACAAGCATACACTACACAATCATAGAATCGCAACCATCACCTACTTCGAAACAAGCGTGAACCCTAAGAAGCTTGATCTTACCTTTTGCGAATTCGATCCGCTTGTTCTTGGTTTACAAATAATTAATATAATACAGAAATCAGTAAACAATCATTAATTACCCAGATTACTAACAATTCTATGAACCCTAGATCAAACCCATGATCCCAATTATCCAAATTAGGGTTGTTTCCACCATAGAATCTATAACAAAACATTCTTCCATCAATATTCACTCATTCTATGGATCGAAAAATAAATTTGGGGAGTGAAAAGCTTGCCTTTAGTCTCAAGAATGGTGAAAAACGACTAAGAGTCGCCTGGGGGTCGTTCCTTAGCTATAAATATCGAAAAGTGCATAATGAGGCCGTTTGGGGGTTTATTAACAACTTTAATTCGAGTTGGGCCTGTTACAACGGCCACCACCCCACCACAGCGGCCCTGCCAAAGCGGTAAAACCCAGTGCTAAAGCGGCATTCTCGAGATAGAGAGTTATTTCAAGAATTTCAAAATTTTCATTTCACAACACACCTTTAACCCAAGACGCTCAGTAAATACCCTTTACGCTAAGATCGATTTCGTGAGTTCTACTCACCCGAATTCAATTATGTAAAGTCGTACGAATTTCTTAACGAGTTATCTAACTACTCATGTAATCAAAATCATAAATGATTCATCCGATTGTTATTAGATTTCTCTACACCTCAATGTCTCCGATTTCAACTAAATTTGGACAAGGTTGGGAAAATCCAAATACTATGAAAAAGTTTTTCTAGCCCCAAATTTTCCCCCGTTGGCTTTTCTATAAAAATGGGAACAGGTCATTACAATAGATACCAATTTACCCATCACTCGTCCCCGAGTGACAAAACTTAGGAAAATAGGCTAATGAAGGAATGAAGTAGTACATGAATCGACGAACAATTGGGGATACTTCTCTCGCATGTCCCTCTCGGTCTCCCAAGTAGATTCCTCAACTGGACCATCCTTCTATTGAACTTTCACGGACTTAATTCCCTTGGTCCTCAACTTGTGCACATCATGATCAAGGATTGCAATCAGTTCCTCTTCATATTGGAGGTCCTTGTCTAACACAATTGAGTCTCACTTAATGACATAATCCCCATCACCATTAATACCTCTTTGACATGGACATATAAAATAACGAATGAACACTTGATAAATTAGGAGGTTAAAACCAATCTATACGCTATCGGTCCCACACATTTAAGAATTTCAAACGGACCAATGTATCTAGGACTTAGCTTACCCTTCTTACCAAATCTCATCACCCCTTTCATGGGTGATACCTTAAGAAGAACATTTTCACCGTATTGAAACGTCATGTCTCTTACTTTATGATCCACATACTTTTTTTGTCTACTCTGGGCTGCTTGGAGATTAGCTTGAATACTCCTTACCTTATCTTGAGCATCCTTTACTAAATCAACCCCCAAATGTTTCATATCGCCAGCCTCAAACCATCCTATTGAACACCCCATGTAACCTCACTATCTCTTTCACATAAACTTTAGTCAATTGTTCATCATTGTAATCTATTCTTACAGGAATAAGGTGGGCTGACTTAGTCAATCTATCAACCACTACCCAAATAGAATCAAACTTCCCCAAAGTCTTGGGAAGACCAACCACAAAATCCATGGCTATTCTTTCCCACTTCCATTTCGGAATTGGCATTCTTTGAAGTAAACCTACAGGCTTTTGATGTTCATACTTTACTTGTTGGCAATTTTGACACTTCCCCATAAACTCCGCTATGTCTTTCTTCATGTTCGACCACCAATAAATTTGCTTCAAAATCTCTATATATCTTGGTCATATCCGGATGAATAGAATATCGTGAACCATGAGACTCTACCAACAATTTCTCAATCAAGTCATCTACTCTAGGAACACAAATTCTCCCTTTAAAATTGAGTACACCATTTGTATCAAGAGTGGTCTCTTGTTCCTTACAATTTGCAGTCTTCTTTCTAAGTTCCTCCAAATTCTCATCCTCAAATTGTTTGGCCTTAATGTCCTCAATGAATATGGACCTCACTTTAATACTAGCTAACATCCCACCTCTTTCTGAGATGCCCAACTGCGTAAATTTAGACTTTAAGGTTTGAATTTCTTTTGCCAAATGTCACTTGGATACATTCAAGCAAGCTAAACTATCCATACTTAACGCTTTTCAACTTAAAGCGCCTGCCACTACATTAGCCTTGCCCGAATGGTATTGAATGGTCACATCATAATCCTTAAGTAAGTCCATCTACTTCGCTGTCTCAAATTCAGATCATGTTGATTGAAAACATGCTGTAAATTACGATGATCAGTAAAAACTTCATACTTAACACCATAGAGGTAATGCCGCCAGATCTGAAGAACAAACACTATCGCTGCCAACTCTAAATCATGCATTGGATAATTCCTCTCATGCACCTTCAATTGACGCAGGCATAAGCTATAACATTCTTATCCTACATCAATACAGCACTCAACTCAGAATGAGAAACATCACAATAAACAATAAAATCTTTACCTTCAACCGATAATACTAGAATAGGTGCAGTGGTCAAAAGAGTCTTGATCTTTTGGAAGCTCTCCTCACATTTTTCAGTCCATTCAAATGGTATCTCCTTTTTGGTCAAATTAGTCAAGTGAGAGGCAATAGAAGCAAAGTTCTTCACAAATCGACGATAATAGCTAGCGAGCCCAACATAACTCCTAACTTTCGTCACAGAGCTAGGCCTAGCCCAATTCTTAACCGCCTCAACCCTTTGGGGATCTTCCATTACCCCTTCTTTTGAAACTACATGCCCTAAAAATGCAACTGATTTCAACCAAAATTCATACAACACCTAAAACACTACGAAAATGGTTGACATGCTCTTTCTCACTATTCAAATAGACCAAACTATCATCAATAAAGACTATAATGAACGAATCAAGAAATGGTTTGACCACCCCATTCATCAAACTCATAAAAGCTATCGGAGCATTGGTCAAACCGAAAGACATATAACCAAAAACTTATAGTGCCCAGAGCGAGTTCTAAACGTCGTCTTGGGCATATCCTTATGCCTAATTTCAATTGATGGTAGCCGAATCTTAGATCAATCTTAGAGAAAACTGATGCACCTTACAATTAATCAAAAAGATCATCTATTCGAGGCAAAGGGTACTTGTTTCGAATAGTGTCCCTATTCAATTGCCGGTAATCGATACACATTTTCATACTACCATCCTTTTTCTTAACAAACAAAACTGGAGAACTCCATGGGGAAGCTTTAGGATGAATAAATCTTTTATCAAGAATTTCTTGGATTTGAGTCTTAAGCTCTCTTAATTCTGCCAGAGCCATGCGATATGGAGGGATAGAAATGAGATGCGTACCGGGTTCCAAATCAATACAAAAATCTATATCTCTATTCGGAGGCGTACCAGGAATCATTAGGAAGCACTTCTATAAATTACGACACCACAGAAATAGACCCAATGGATGGAGCCCCAATCTTAACTTCCTTAATATGAGCCAAATAAGCCAAACTACCCTACACTATCAAATTCTTTTCCCGAATGTAGGATATGATCTTAGTTCGCTTAGACTTGTAACTTTTTCCACTCTAATTTTTCCCTTCCAGAAATTTCTATAGTTACAGACTAAGTATTACAATTCAGTACATCATAATAGGGGGACAACCAACTCATGCCTAAGATAATATCAAAGTCATTCATGTCCAAAATCACCAAATCAGCCCAAGTTTGAAAATTCATAAACAAAATAGGACAAGCACGATAGACATGGGTAACTATGACCGACTTTCCAACTGGGGTAGAAACACGAATAGGGGCATCAATAATTTCACAAATCATATCAAAATATGAGGCAAATCTCACGGATACATATGAATAAGTAGAACCCGGATCAAATAACACATTAGTCATCCAATCACAAATAAAAATAATACATGTGATCACCGCATTAGACGCCTCCATCTCATTCTTGCCCCAAAAAGCATGACACTGAGCCCTATCATTATGACGAGCCTTTTCCTAGTCTGGTTGCGCATTACACCTACCTCCGTTACCATTACCATTTCCTCTAACTCCACAGCCTCGTTGATTACTTCATCGCCTACTTTGTGGACGCCCTCAACCATTTTACCATTTTCTACGGGTATCACTGCTCTAGACTACTGCTGCATGGAATTTAACACACGTGGGTGGGGACAATCTCTCCTCATATGCCTAAGTTCTCCGTAATTATAACAAGTACGATCAAAAGATGGTCTGCCACCCGTCGAAGATATGACTCCCTGACTATCCTGAAAATTATGAGATGGACTTTTCGAGTAACTACCTGTAGAGGCGGGCATAGCTGACTGAATTGGCTAGGCTGCAAGCGTTGGCCTTCCAGCCCCTTGGAATCAGAACCTAGAAAATTATCCTAGTTCTTGACCCTTTTTGCCTATGCCTTAGCTTGACTGTCTCGCCTCACCCCCTCCACTTTCTTAACATAGTTTGTCACATCAATAAAGTTTCTCCCTGCAAAAGTCATATGAATAGATAATACTAGCAACTCAAAATTTAATCCCCTAATAAATAATCGGATTCTCTCTTCCTCAGTAGTTACCAACTGCGTAGCATATCTAGATAAAGCATGGAACTTGGCCTCATAAGCAGCCACAGACGTGTTACCTTGTACCAAAGCCATAAACTCATCTTTCTTGCGATCCCTTAAAGTCTTAGACACATATTTTTCTAGAAACAAAGCATGAAATTAGGTCCAAGTAAGTGGAGGTAAAGTAGAAGATTTGTACTCCATATAAGCTCTACGGCACTGCTTGGCCTCACCTTGAAGTTGAAAGGGCACAAACTCGATCGCATGTTGATGAATAATACCCAATTTATGCATCCTCTCATAGCAATCCAAAATGAACTCATACTCATCCTCACTCTCAGAATTAAGAAATATCGGAGGCTTAAGCTTCAGAAACTTAGTCAATATGTCATGTTCATTACCAGTCATAACAGAACCCAACAAAGGACGGAAGAAATATTCGGTACCCACGTTTCCACCATCTTGGGCACAGTGCTAGCAACAGGAGGATTAGTAGGAGCTTGAGTTGCTTGGACAGATGGAAGCACTCTAGGACTAGCCAACCTTTTCAAGAACAACATGATTTGTTGAGCTAACACCGGATCGATGAAAGGAATACTTGTAGCCTCAGCATACATCTCATCCTCTTGTTCAACTTCCTCAACATTTTCAACCTTAACCTCTTCTTCCATTTCCTCATGATGCATGAGAGGGTTCTTATTCACAAGAGCATTCTCAACAGGAGCTCCATTTCCAGTAGGCGCTACTCTTCCATGACCTCTACCTCTAGCTCTTCCTCTACCCCTGCCTTAACCACAATCTCTCGCTGCAAATTCCTCAGCTGGAGCATTAACGGGAGCTACGGGCCTGACGCTGTTATACCTAATATTAGCCATCTGCGAACAGAATTGTGAAGGTGGTTAGATACCAATTCGAATCGCCAAATACCAATTGGAATCAAGTCATAGCACAAAAGGAGACAAGAGAAAACAAAGAGATTTTCTAAAGTCCTATAGCCTCTCGAAGAAAAGTAAAGGCATCCCCGAACCGTTTCGTGAGACTCTACTAGACTTGTTTTGGTACATCGAGGTCAACGAACATAGGCTCTGATACCAACTTTGTCATGACCCAGATCGTCATGATTGACACCCACACTAACACTCTGGTGGGAGAACCATTGCTACGACACAACCAAGCAAATAATCTAAAAACTAAGACATTCAAATCAAACACAAAGAAATAAAAATAGAGTTTTCATAAACTTTAACAAAAGTCTAACAATAATAAACTAACATTGCAGAAGAAATACCTAGAACTTGAAAGTCAATGTACCAAAATATTATAACAATAAACCAAATCTAAACAATAAGGGATACAATCCCAATAAACTAACTAAAACAAAGGTCTAAGTCAGGAAATGGTGGACATAGACGAAAGAGAATTTCATGGCAGCCTAGAAGAATTAGCTCACCCTTGTATTCGAACAACGATCACTGATCTTCTGAGTGAGGTCGTCATTAGCTGCTTGAAGATCCCTTGTACTCAACAAAAATAAGAACAAGTGCAGAATCAGTATACAACCACAGTGTACTGGTAGTATCACACGGCTATCCTACTAGTGCAACATAAACAGGTCAAACAACATTATAATTATATGTATACATATCAACATATACAATATCATCAATATTTACGAACAACGAACAAGTTCACATTTATGTCAAATCATTGGTCCTCTTATGGAAACCAAACCCAAACAGTTAGCATGCCGAAACATGGTAATCGATCCCATATTTATGCTGGAACGTGGCAACCGATCTCATTTTTATGTCGGAACGTGGCAACTGATTCAAGTTAGTTATACCGAAACATGGTAAACGATCTCATTCACACATCACAATTACAAATATATCATCAAGATCATACATTTAAGTCATGATTTCATGGCATTCATCAATTATCTATCTCATTTATAACAAATATGATCAACATTGCAACATTCATACGTACAAGTATCATAATGAAGCAAGAACAAGTATACACCACACAATCATAGAATCACAACCATCACCTACCTCGAAACAAGCGTAAAACCCTAAGAAACTTAATCCTTCCCTTTTCAAATTCGTTTCGCATGTTTTTAGTCTACAAACAATCAATATAATATGGAAAACAATAAACAATAATTAATTTTACTAAAAATTCTATGAACTCTAGATCAAACTCATGAACCCAATTATCTAAATTAAGGTTGTTTCCACCATAGAATCTATAACAAAACCTTCCCCCATCAATATTCACCAATTCTATTACGTTCTATGGATCAAAAAACGAGTGAAAAGCTTACCTTTAGCCTCAAGAATGGTGAAAAACAAGTAGGAGTTGCTTGGAGGTCGTTCCTTAGCTCTAAAAGTCGAAAGTGCATAATGAAGTCGTTTAGGGATTTATTAACGACTTTAATTCGCTTCGGGCCCGCCACAATGGCCACCACCCTGCCACAGCGACCCCGCCAAAGCGATAAAACCCAGCGCCAAAGTGGCATTCTCGAGACAGAGAATTATTTCAAGAATTCCAAAATTTTCATTTCACAACACACCTCTAACCCATGACGCTCAGTAAATACCCTTTATGCTAAGATCAATTTCGGGAGTTCTACTTGCCCGAATTCAATTTCGTAAAATCGTACGAATTTCTTAACGAGTTATTTAACCACTCATGTAATCAGTGTCAAAGTGGCATTCTTGAGACAGAATTATTTCAAGAATTCCAAAATTTTCATTTCACAACACACCTCTAACCTACGACGATCAGTAAATACCCTTTATGCTAAGATCAATTTCGGGAGTTCTACTTGCCCGAATTCAATTCTGTAAAGTCGTACGGATTCCTTAACGAGTTATCTAACCACTCATGTAATCAAAATCATAAATGATTCACTTGATTGTTACCAGATTTCCCTACACCTCAATGTCTCCGATTTAATTCAAATCTGGACAAGGTTGGAAAAATCAAAATACTACGAAAAAGTTTTTCCGACCCCAAATTTTTCCCTATTGGCTTTTCTATAACGACGAAAATGGATCATTACACACTATATCAAAAATGATTTTTAACAGCTAACATTATTGGTACATTTAAGCATTTTGATATTATTAATTTATCTCATCATAATCTAATTAGCCTTGATGGCCATTCTCCCTTAGTGAAAAAAAAATGTAGTGAACGTTGGGGATTAATTGCCTTTGGTCCTCTTTTGGCAGAATGTGGTAATCGTCACCTATTTCTCAGTAAAAACTAATCATTTTTTCATCTTCTTAACAATGAAAGTAAAGTAAGTTCATCAACCAAAAAAAAAAAGTAAGTTCATCGCTATTTATAGTTGTGGATTTCTTCTTGAATATTTTAGGGTACATAAATTGGATAAATGAAGAGGAACTTACATAAATCTCACTAGTTTAGAAGCTAATTATTTAGATACATTCTAGTTTGCAATATTACATATCTTATCAGATTTTGGTGCTTCCATATATGTCTAGATACGTGTATCTCAAATATATATGGTCAAATTTAGGTGTAATTTGTTTTAGATATATTGTATCTCAGTGAATTCTCATGTATTTGATATCTCAGATATATGCAAATCACTCCAAATACATACAAATACATGTATCTAGTGGATTCGCATGTATATGAATACATACGAATCTCGCTCGCCTCTCTCCTTGTTTTTGTGTATTTGTTAACTAAATACATGTATTTAAGTGGAAGATATATAGGAAACTTTTTATTAGTGATAATATACGTTATATTTTAAAAATATAGGTAATTATAATTTATGCATGCAATAGTGAAGTATGTCTAGTTACAGTTTTTCCATAAACGAATTGCTCAAATTTAAACGGTAAGGATATCGTCATTTTTAAATCGACGGTCAAGATTGATTTTCTTTTCTAAGGAAATCGACAGCAGATCGACGGAATGTAAATTGCTGATTTTTCCTTTGTCATATTCGTGAAAACAATGGACATGATCGGTTAAAATCGAGGGATATCTAACCCTGTTGTCCGACAATTTTGAAAAATGATGGATAAGGTTGATGTTTCAAAAATATAAATAAAAAAATATAGTTACTTGAAATTGAACCCCAAATATTTTCTATGATTTAGACAATATTACCACTCAACTATACACGCTCTCCGTGAAAATTTTCATTATTTTTCTGTTTATACTCTTAGTAGGCGTTTGGCCATTTAATATCATATTGCGATATGAAGTCACGAGGTGGAATCAGTATTTAGACATGCGATTTCTCGTTGATTTCATCTCATGATTTCATGTAATGAGATGAAATTTCATATTCTTCAAAAATTATGATATGAGAATTTTATATCATAATTTGAGATTTTTTAAATATAAAAATTGATCCACAAGTTTATATTTCGTTAAAACAATCCCACAGACGTTTGGAGTTTGGAAAAATAGATTTAGAATATTGAAACAAGGCATGAACCATTTTGATATTGACAGACAAGTGAAAATTATCATAGTTTGTACAGTCTTACATAATTATTTGCGAGAAGACCAAAGGAGTGATGAAATATTTATGGTATATGAGCATATAAATATAGTTGCGGATGATATTGACCAACAAATGACTCAAAGTAACAATGTTGGTTCATCTTTTTGGTCACATGATCTAGAAATGTAAGTTTAACGTGAGGAGACTATTCATATTATGTGGGAGGATTATATTAGAGACTAGTTCACTACAATTTATGTTCAATTTTTTTTATTGAATTAAACTTCGATGAAACAATTACTTAAGTGGGGAAGAAATAACTTTGTAATAATTTATTATGTGATTTTATAAATTCTTGTTTGTTTGATAAGATTGAATAAACAATTAGGGTTATTTTAATAGTTTTACAACTTATGAGATTCTTATGTTTATGAGAAAATATAAAACACAAAAATTTCATATCGTATGTCCAAACAAAACTTTAATTTCATCTAATAATTTCATATTATGATATTCCATATCATGATTTCTTATTGCATGGCCAAACGGATCCTTAAACTCTAATTTTGCACTTCAAAAATAGACACTATCTATTATTTTTGTAAAGGAAAATAAATAAATCAGGAACTAAGAAAATTATTATAATTTTCTCACATTTTTATGAAAAGAACAATGGAATTCCGTTGATTTTCCATTAGAATATTTTTTTGAAAAACATAACGAACGAGCATGGTCAGTTTTCCCTTGATTTTTTGAACTGAGTCGATTCTATTTATTGATATTATTATTATTATGAAAAAATTCTTTTGATCAAAATGATATTTTATTTATGTTATTTTATTTTTTAAAAATATTTTTATCCTTTTAACTTTAATTTCTTTTAATTAAAAAATAAAAAAATTAATTTAATTTAAAATAAAAAAATATTATAAACTTTTTAATTTTTTGGCCATCCATACTATTATTAAATTATGTAGTAGTGAAGCTTCATACGCTTTATTCTTTTAATCATTTTACTTAATATTCAACTGTGAATAACCATATCTAAATGAATTAAACTAAAATTTGTATCCCATACAAATTTAAATGTATCATATTTTTCATCACTACACACTAAAGTGCAAAATAGGCTGAAAACAGAAAGGAAAAAACAAGGCGAATTGGTCTAGTGGATCGTTATACTTGTATTAGTTTTTATTCTGAACCCTTCTACTTGCGTCTTTATCATCTGGATCCTTAAATTCAATAAAATACAATTTAACAAATTTATCTAACTATTGACCAAGCTTATGTGTCTTAAGATGATTGAGTTGACAAAAGTGTGTGACTTCAAGCAAGGAGAGTGAATAACTTTTTTAGGTTTAAAAAAATATTAAAATTATAAAAGAAATATTTTTTTTAAAAAAACAATTCATTAAAAAGTAAGTCCTCCTTCTCCGCTACGGCCTCCTTTTTGGCCATTTTCAAGCGTGACCAAACTTTTTTTTTTCTTCTCAACAATTTACTAACACCTATTTAGCAGATCTTGGCGACTGATTCACCGCGGAGGGAGAAAGCGGACCAGCGCTCGCCGGAGACCACTGAATCGCAGTGGCGTGAGAGAGAGAAGCGGCGCTGGTGGTGCACGCCATCACTGTTTCGCAGTATATCAGTGTAAGAGAGACGCGACACTGGCTAGTGGAGAGGAGAACGAGGTGGGTGAGGGTACGGTCATGGCGGTGAAGAGGTTTTTCGGCAAGATTTGTTGGTGCGGTGGCTTAGGTTGTTGTTTTTGTGGAGGTTGGAGGAGGAAAGAAAAATAGTGACGGTGTGCGGCGGAATGAAGATGCGTGAGGGAGAAAGTATATGTGATTTCGCCGGAAAAAATGGCGACGATGGCTTTCTCCGATCGATTTTGGTCGTGAAACAGTGAAAATAATGAGAATTGGACATATGAAATTTCACTTTAAAAAATGCCAAAAATAAATTAAAGTGTTATTATTTTACATTTTATTAAATAATTTTGGTTAATAATTTTATAAAATAATTATAATATAAAATTAATCTATCTGACATGAATATGACAAGTCAATTATATAAAGAAGAGTGAGCTATACTGAAGAGGCTTAAAAGTTTTATTTTAATTGAATTTAAGGATCCAGATAACAAGGGTAAGTAACAGGATTCAAAATACAAATTGATACAGTACAAATATTCACCAGATCATTTTGCCAAAAAACAACAACTAATGCTTCTACTTTTGGACCCTCTCACTTTAGAAAAATAATTCAATTTGCAGAGATTTGCCGAAGCTAATCAACGCATTACATATTCTTTCGGTTTAATATTAGTTGATCGGGTTCATTTTGTATGGTGTTTATAAATTTATTAATAATTTTTTTTTACTATTTTACTTCTTAAAAGATTTATTAAAAAATTTACAAATAAATATAAACACTTTTTAAAATAATTAATTGTAAAGTCAATATAAAAAAATTATTTAATGCTTTCTTGATTTAGCAAAAGTGGATAATTGATATAAAATAACGATTCTTAATAATAATGATCGATTAATATGAGTCGAAAAGTAAAATAATACATATAAAAAAAAAAATGAACCATCCATTAATCATCTCCAGACACGTGGTGTCATCTCAGGCCTTCAAAACTAACGTCCGTCAGCCCTAGACAGCCAATTAATTGAAAGAGGCATAATATATAGTCCATAAAAAGTAACGTCGGTCAGCCTTTGTAGGGTGTCGGTAGTAAATGTTGGCGTGATTAAAAGAAAAGTGGAGTCGTACTCCCTCTACACATTTAGGCAGGACCCCCCAGCCCCGCACCCCCATCCTAAGCAGGAGACGAAGAATTCAATAGAAAGAGTCTTGGAAAAGATAAGTATTTACTGTGTTTTGATATGATTTGAAGCTCAAATTTTATGTTCACACGTAGTTTATACAATGAAATTAAAATCATAATTTTATATGAATTTCATAAATACAAATTAATTTAATACTAAAATATAAAATCAAGCTCTCAAATTTTATGATTTATCATTTTGCTCGATATGATGATTTAGACCTTACATGCATTAATGTGGAGTAATACATTTGTTATCTCAATACTTGTGCTAGGGATGACAATGGGGTAATACATTTGTTATCTCAATACTCGTGCTACGGATGACAATGGGATGGTGTAGGAGGAAGTGGCGGGTTGAGCTTAATTAGAAAATTTTTAATTTGCCTCATTTCGTATAACAATTTTTTTTATTTTTAATCCGCCACACATAAAATACTCACCCTGTATGAACCTGTCCTGCATAATTGTTTAATAATTTCCTTTTCTAGTTAAGTTTGATACTAAAATAAAGCCATTTTTTCATTGAGTTGTATTAATTTAATAGCATAGTGACTTAAAAAATAATTTTTTAGAGGTTAACTAGAAAATATGTAAGAAATTGTATTATATTTTATTGAACTATTTTTATTTACTATCTTGAATATTTTAGTAGTTTTAAAGAAATTATCTTAATAAATATTGCTCTATCACGATCTTATAACATGTAAAAAGTTAAAATTATGTTTAAATTCATTACCCATTACATAACCCGCAACCCGCCCCACCCCACATTAGTTTTAAAAAACCCCACTTCAACCCACCACGCATCCCACCCATCCTGCACAACCTTATACCCGCCCCACCCTGCATCCGGCTCACCCCATTGTCACTCCTACTTGTGCGAGATTGTGAACTTGGTTAATTCCTATCAAACGTTGGTCTTTATTTTTTGAGCAAATTTCACATATAACAAACATAAAAATCATATTTGTATGTTATAGCTATAGTTTGCATAATTGCGCTTCATAACAAATTTTATGTTTGCTTTGAAGTTTTTGATTTGTATAATTCGCTACAAATATTCAGTTTTATACAAATTGTTCAGTTTTGTATAAATTAATTTATACCTTGTAATTTGTATAATAAAATTTATATTTGTATAATTATAAGTGTATGAGACGAAAATATATGTATTTGTATTTGTTTATACACTTTTCTCTCACTTTATACAAACACAAACGCATTTTATACATTTTATATTGAAATGTATAAAATGACTAATTATATACCGAAAATGGTTAATTGTGAATTAGATGGCAAAAAAGGAGATGTTTGCTGCGAATTACAATTAAAATAAACTATGGCTATAACATTTAATTTGAATTAATAATTTGATATTTCATATAATTTTATTTTTTTATTTTTTTGGTAAAAAGCTTAATTATATCGTGTTTTCGGCGTGTTTGACTTTTTAAAATATAAAGAAATAGTTTAGTGAATTTATAAAAATTAACACTAACTTTTTTTTTATATAATTAACACTAACTGTAATAGATAAATTCATCAAATTAAAAATAAGTTGAAAATTTACCATTTAAAAGGTTAAAGAGTATAGGATCAATCAACTCTCTAATTTTGCCTCACTTCTCTTTAATATTCTTTTAATTCTCCCTACCTGTAAATAGAAATTCTGGTGAACTCTTTATTTGCATTGAAGGCCTCTCTTTTGGTTGCTTAACCATTTATTTTCAATTTCACTTCCCCTTTTTTTCCCCTCACATTATTACTTCTCTCCTTTTTTTTTCTTTTCTTTTCTCCATTGATGTTCTATACACACGTGGAAATCCAAATATCCTGAATTCACGTCGTGTATGGCTTTATTTGGCGATAACATTCCCTATTAAAGATTTTCCATACTCGGGATTCGAATTCGAGATCTTTGATTAGCATTTTGTTTGGATGATTATTATGTATTGTTTTATAATGTATAATATTATATTATATTATATTGTATTGTATCGTACTATATAGTTTTAATGAATTAATGTTTAGATAGATTATATTATTCTCCGTCTTTATATAATGTCACAAATTCATAATTTGAATAATAAACCTATAAGAACCGTAGGATATACTGAGTAAATTGCTATGAAAAGATAGGGTGAAAGATAAAATATAATCATTAATAAATAATGAGAAAAAGTATATTTAGATAACGATGTGATCACACCAAATCGATCGTTACATAAAATGAATCTGTTCGTTATTAGCTAATAATGAATTTAAGTGATAAAATAAAATTAAAATAATAAATAAAATAAATATTTTATTTAAATTAACTAATAACAAAGATCCAAACCAGTCGTAAGGGTCACATCCTTTGGTGGAACTTCTCTTTTATTTCATTCTCCAATATGACAAAGAAAAATAACTATTTATATATCTTTCTAACTTTGTCTATTTTTTGTTTTTTGTCAGAAAGAGTAAATAACATATACTATATAACAAAAAGTTTACGGGGTCATACCCAAACCAGACATAGCAACATCACACAAAGTTAGCATGTTAATGAACCTATTAAAAAATCAGGATTTTCTGAGTAAAATTTTCAAAATAAAAAATGTTTAGTATATATTTGTTATGAATTAAATCGATGAGAAAGAAAAAATAATAATATTTTTATATAGAAAAATTTTAAAAAAATCAATATTTCAATAAAAAAAATTATTTTTCACAATACATTTTCCAGTGAACTAATTTAATGGAATATAAGTGAAAATCACGCATAAAATATTTTTTTCAGTTATTTGCGAATAAAAAATCTTTTTATTTCTAGTCGTGAAGCTAAATATACCAAGATTATCCATCCTAAGCCAACCAGAATTTAAATAAACTTACAAGATTTTTCACATATCATACAAAAATGTTAATGTTGGTTGGACATAAAAGTAATATACAACTTAAATATACTTTTGACTTTTGAGTAACTCCAAAGAATTTGGTACACTGGTGGGAGTGTTTCATCATTAATCAGAGATTTCGAGTTCAAGCCTTGGATATGAAGAAAAATCTGTTGGGAGCGCCACCCTCGAATGGGCCCTACAGTGCGCGATCCTAATTTTGTCGGAGCTCTAATGTGGGTTTCGAATACCAAATGAAAAAAAAAAAAAAAAAAAAAACTCCAAAGAATTTAACTTTTGTTGGCCCCATATGACCTTTTTTTTCTTTTCTCAGTATCCTATAAAAAATATTAATGTTGGTTGGACATGGAAGAACTTTTTTGTTGTATTCTTTACTATAATGTGATAATATTCTTGGTTGTTTGATTTGAAGATAAATTAGGGTGTAATTAGATATTTTGATATTATTTTTTAGTGAATACTATTTTGTTTGTTATATTAAAAATAATATGTATCGTATAATTTTTAAAAATAAGTTGTTTATTTATAAAAATATCTTTTATAAGTGTGAAGTATGTAAAAAAAATGTATAAAAAGGATTTAAGAAACTATATTTTTTTATCATTTTAATTTATTCCAAAATAGACTATTGCAAGATTATTATTTTATCTCACTATAATTGTGAAGTCTTTATGCACACATACTTCAGCAGGTAACTGAATAGTCATTATTTCCAATTACAAATTAGTTTGAATGGGTAGCAAGAGACGAAATAACTTGCCCCAAGTTTTATAACCAAACAATGAATTGAAGTTACTAATTATTCTAAAATTATCTCCCTTTATCTATCATATCAAACGTGTCCTCTAGATCTTTGGTAGCAACAAGACTTTTTCAATAATTTAACAACCTTTATTGTATCTTATAAGGTGGAAATTTGTATCATTAGAACATAGTGACGGAGCCAGAAATTTCATAATAGATGTCCAAATATTATACAAATACATTTTTTTTTGGACGAATGAGTGTACTAACAAGTTTAAAATTAAACTACGTAATATTAACAATTAATATTTTTTATGACTAAATGTACTCAAAATTTAAATATAAACTGCATCATATTTAACTTTAATGTTCATGTTTAAATTAATATGAAGTGAATGGATGCATGCTCTTCTTAAAAAGTGGAAAAAAAGAGTTGATGCTAATGAGTTCGAACATACAAACACTTACAGTTTGTATGTCTAGACTCTTTCAAGGCACCTGAAATCACCGAGCCACAACACCTTGTTATGTCAAGGGTGTCGTGTACAATACGATATTAAACCACTTCGTCTATCATATTAGTTGTAGATACGATATAACTTTCTAATGAGTCCCCTGGCAAGAGCGTAGCTCCTCCCCTATTAGAATGCAATAAAGTACTCCCTTTATTTAAAAAAGAAAGACCAATCTAGTTTTGATTTGATATGAAATTTACGAAAACATAGAAAAAAATTCAATTCGTTGGTCTTAAATTAAAAAGTTATTAAATATATCAAAATGTTCTATAATTTATGGCCTTAAATACATGGCGTAAAAAACTAAAATTAAAATATTACAAAAAAAAGAGAGATTATTTTCTCTAAAACAAGACCAAAAAGAAAAATGAATTACTCCCTTCGTCCTAATTTATGTAACACATTTCGAATTTTGAGATTTAAATAAATTTATCTTTAACCGTAAATTTTGTTGGGTTATGAAGGTGAATAGGGCGTCATGCGAAAACATACAATCGCATATCATATGACTGATAAATCATATGACAACAACTTATACTAAAAACATAATATTATTATATAGTTTAGCCAATTGGCCTACATATGAAAAATTATTAAAAATAAAATATTAAAACTGTTGAGGGAAAATCTCCCCATAAACAAAAACTCTTTATTGACTACATTGTGGATGTTCTTGTATTGTGTTATGAGAATAAGGATTTTCAATTTATAGATCTCCAAACTTTTTCTCTAAGGAAAGAATAAACCAAATAAGAAAGAAAAATATTTTTTTTTTTCATGAAAAGTAAAAATATTTATGATAATGTTTCATTTTTTTTTTTAGGAAAAATAAACTTTAAATAAGGTAATAAAATTAGGCAAGTATGATTTTCTTAATCCGTCTTCGTCATATGCTTGATAATTTTGTTCTTCACAAAATCTTCATGTATCACTGCTGCTTATCATAATTTTAAAATTGATATGAGTTAAAAAAATTGGAGCCCTGCGTTAAAAGTTACAAGCAGGGTTGAAAGTGGAGTTCATGCATTAAAAGTAATATGCATGAGTTAAAAATGAAGCTCATGCGTTAAAAGTAAGATGCATGAGTTAAAAGTAGAGTTCCAGCATTAAAAGTTTGCAGGGGTTGAAAGTTGAAGCCCATGAGTTAAAGTAATCATGAGTTGAAAATTGATTTTGTTTTAAAGGATGTCTCCATATGTAATAACACAAAAATTTTTATTATCATCACGTTGATTGCAAATTGATTTGAAACCATCTCGAACATGTTTTCAACTTTGTTCCATTGGATCATTGAACCATGTGCTCTAATACCACTTATTGGGTTATGAAGGTGATAGGGCGTCATGCAATAACTTACAATTGCATATCATACGGTTGATAAATCAGATGACAACAACTTATACTAAAAACATAATATTATTATATGATTTAGCCAATTGACATACATATGAAAAACTAATAAAAAGAAAAATACTAAAACCGTTGAGGAAAAATCTGCTTATAAACAAAAATTCTTTATTGACTATATTGTGAATGTTCTTGTGTTGTGTTATGAGAATAATGATCTTCAATTTTTAGATCTCCAAAATTTTTCTCTAAGGAAAGAATAAATCAAATAAAGAAGAAAAATATTTTTTTTTTCATGAAAAGTAAAAATTTTTATGATAATGTTTTGTCTTTTTTTTTAAAGAAAAATAAACTTCAAATAAGGTAAGAAAATCAGGGCAAATCCTTACAAATTTGTCATATATCTTTTAAATATTATCAATTATTATGACTTATAAATTCTCGTTACATAGTTTAAAATTATATAAATTTCATTTCAAAAAATTAAAAATTTCATGCATAAATTTTTATTAAAACTTAAACTGTTTGATTTTTAAAAAATCAAATATATCACATAAATCGAGAAATATGATAGAATTACTTTTTAAACAGGATTCACAAATATTGAATGTTGGCATGATAGGGCTCGTGATGGGTATCAGAATTCAGAAGTAAATAAGATTGACTTGTATATAATTGAGTACTAAAGTCAATAGCATTAATTAAGTAAGTACTTTATCTATTTCTGCAACTCCATTGTTTATCTATTATTTTTAGTTACTGAAATGCATCTCTCATCTCAAATCTGACAACAATTGAAATGTTTACCAGTATACTTCAATTAATTACAAATTAACGATTTTCTACTATTTACTTGTGGTTTTGGAAACTTATCACATTATTCTTATTTGAGGGCCTATTATTTAGCAGTATGCATGATTTTATTTTATGTCATAAACAATGTCAATATCCATGATATCACATTAGTCCACTATTAATCATTCATAGTAAGAACAATTAATACCTCAAGGAGTCGTTTGGTTTGAATTCAAGTTATGATGGAATTAATTATGATGTGATAAGTTATAATAAAATTAGTTATGATGGAATAAGTTATGCTAAGATTATTTTTTATTGAGTGTTTAATTTGTTGTATTTAAAATAATAAATCTTAAGAACAACATATAAGTTTACAAAATTAGCCTTCATGGATGTGAAAAGTAATGTCTAAAAAGTATTTAAGGGGACATTTTTGTCATTTAGTCACTTTATCCCGGGATAAGTTATCCCGGGATTACTATACCATCCACGGGAAGGGATAACTTATTCCGGTACTAATTATTGGTACCGGGATAAGTTATCCCGGACTTGCCAACCAAACAACAAATTAAGTGACACTATAATTTAATCCAAGAATTATTTTACCCTATCATTCACACCAAACGACCCCTAAAAGATAATGTACGTCTCAAGTCTAAAATATTTAATTAGACATACCTATTTATAATATTAACAATTAAAGTAAACTAAAACTAGAAGCCACGATAACTAATAAATTCTAATTAAACATGGGTAAATAAATACCATGAATAACAAATTGTAAACAAATAAGAATTCCTACCGTATTTCCAACATTTCTTTTAAGCAAGAAAAAGAAGAAGATAAAGATAGATCATCAAGTTAAAGGCAAAAGTTGCTAGTCTTGAGACATTGAAACAAATTCTAAACAACACTAAAATTCAATATTTTTATTAAACTATAATTAAAAATTACACTTATTTTGAAACAGTCACTACAACATGTTCTCCCTCTCCTTCATAGATCGTTTCGTATGAATCATCTTTCGTCTTTTCAGAGATTGTTCCGCATGAATCTTCTTCTCCGTCTTCTTAATTTCCCCCTCTTCAATCTTGTTTCTCTCCGGCTTTCCATTCTTTTCGTTGTCGCTCACCATCATATCCTTGGGAACATCATCAAGAAGAGCATTTCATCCCCAAAATCATCAAGCCGTCTTCTTGTTGGTGTCATTATTGTGTAGTATGAGTTATCACAATTTAAAAAATTGGTAGTATGCATGCATGCACAAGTGAAAAGACTCCACTAAGTAGGATCTTCTATTTAATAACTCTTGTATTTTTTTACGTTAAAAACATGGAATAAGACATTCGTATTTATAATACTAACAAATCAAAGTAAATTAGGATTAGAAATCACTTTGACTAATAAATACTAATTAAACACAAATAAGTAAATAACATAAATAACAAATCCTAATTAAATATAAATACTGACGTGGATCACTAATCAATATCCATGATGGTGATAAGTTTATGACTCGATCTCTCAATCTTCAAAGTAATTAGAGTATTAACCAAGTTTTCAGCCTAAAATCACATATAGACCTATTTTTTCTCTGTTCAATTTATGTGATATTTTTTAATTTCTAAGAGTAAAATAATTTAAGTTTGATAAAAAATTTGCATATACATATTCATTTTTTCTTGAAATGAAATTTATATATTTATAAACTATATAAAACGTGTTATAAGTCACAATAGTTGACAATTCAAATAAAGATATAAATTTATAATAAATAGATTTATATGAATCTCAAAATTTAAAAATTGTAACATAAATTGAAACGGTGAAAGTAATTTGATTTTCTATCATATTATTATAACAGCAAATACAAAAGGGAAGACAAATAGTAGGGAGGTAAATTCAAAATAATCGGGCTTAAATACAAATATAAGAAAAAAAAGAGAAACAGAGGGTGAAGCAGTAAACGGCGGTGAAGCGACGTTAACTTTTGGTAGTCACTTCTCACTGTGCAAGTTAAAAGTTCGTAGCAGCGGCCGTATCTCCCCAAAAGGCTTATAATTCTGACAGCCATCTTTTCTTCCCCATCCTCCACGCTCTTTCAAAGCGCGTAGTATCAACTCGCGTCTCCACTTCACGCGCGTGGGTGTTGCGAGTGAGGAGCGAATTCTGAAGCTGATATAAAGAAGGAACAGAATAGTGATTGGTTTGGAAAGGCGGGGAGTAGTAGAGTTTAGAGAAAAGTAAAATAAATTTCCTAAAAAAGTTTGGGTTATATTGGAATAAAATAAAGAGACTGAATAGTTGTGACAAAATAGAGATTATCTGCAAGAAAAGGCATCATGTTTTTATTTTATTTTTTTTGCCCAAAGAAAGGAAAAGAATATTTTTTTTCAAGTGTGTTTCTGAATAGAGGATCGTCTTGCAGAAAAAAATAAATTCCTCTGTTAGTGTAAAATACATTGATTCTATGTTCTGAATATTTTGTTTTTCATATGGAAATGGAAAATCTTTAACCTTATTTTTTCATTTTTGTAGTTTGACTGCCTAAATTTTTACTTTTTTTTCCGCCCTGTTTTGTTTTGCTTCAAAAACTGAAAAGAATCAAAAGATGATACGCATATTGAGCAGTGGGCAGTGCCAAAAGCCTAAAAAAGATAGGGGAAAACCACATTGTGCAAATAAAGTAAAAGTATATAATATTTTTTTTTGTAAATATGTTACTGTAAACTTTTGAAATATCTTGTAATGACATAGATAGTTTAACGTTTAAACAACGGTTGAGGTTTTACGTTCTAATCTTTTTATTGGGAAAAAAGGTAAAAAAAAGAAAAATGTGCTTGTAACATATTCATTTGATTTAAAATTATAATCCTAAATTGCATTTAAAAGCTAATTTGAAATTATGATTTCAAACGGCATGTACAAATGCTACTTATAGGATTTGGGAGCCTGATTTCAAATTAAAATGAGGAATGCTTACCATCCGAGCAACTCTTTCTCGTCTGTAAAATTTGACTCATAAATTTATATTTTATAAAAAAAAAATGCCAACCTTGGGAGTTTGTCCACTGGTGGATTTATATTAGTCAGATTTGTGTACTGTTTTGAAACGTCTCTTTGGTAATAAAGTAATTTACTTAAAAAGAAAAAAACATTTGGCCCTTCGAACCAACCATGTAGGCATATAATTGCAAACGTGTAATATGACTCATATATGATTTCATTTCCGTTAAAATAGAATAATTTTTTTTTGTACATTGTTTAAAAAAAAAAAATTCTTTTCGTTTTTGACAACATAATAATTTATGTTTTCCACACGACAATTAACATATTTAAAACCACAAGATTAAAAAATATTTTAATACATTTAGCATGACTTTAATTTAGAATCAAAAGATTGAAAAGTTTTCTTTTATCTTTTTAAATTTTCTGTCAAGTCAAATTAGATCATTCTTTTCTAATAGAGAGAGTAATAATTTTTTTTTTATTATAATATTAAATTGAAGTTATATCAAATACAACTAAAATATAATTTAATTTAATAAATTTAAATATATTAGGTGAAAAGTTAAAAATAAAGATGGCCAAAAAGAGGGTAAGATATTTATGCATTAATTCTTTGAATTTTTCTATAAATTTCAAAAAGTAATTAGTGATTTATTTTCATTGAAAAAATAAATACTACAGCTATTTCTCTGCAAGCTTTACTGTAACTTTTTTGTAAGTTGTTACAATTAAAGAAGAAAAAAGAACCAACATGCCTACAACTTAAGGGTAGTTGCCTTAAGCAGTCAACAAGGAAAGAGACCTAATTGTAGGCCGGGACCTAAAGTTTTAAGGCCCAGCAACAAAGAATTTAGGGCTCGTTTAGTTGAGAATAAATTATTTCAAAATTAATTATTTTAGAATAAATTATTTAATTTTAAATCTAATTTATTTCACTATGTATATGAAATAATTAAATGATTAGATAAATAATTCAATAATTACCTAATACTGTCAACTAAATGTAGAATAGTAGTCTTAATCGATTATAAGAAGGTTTTAAAAATAAATAAATCTATGATTGATAATAAATATTATAGATATTTGTGGGCCAATAAATTAAGAATAAAATTTGAAGTTAAAATTACGAAGAGTCGGCAATTTATAACATTTTTGATTGGCTATTTTGTATTTCTAAGAAACTGTTTAATAGTTGATAATGTTGAATAGTATACATAATGTCATGAGTTTGTTTAGGTTGATTCTAATCAAACGGAGATGAATGTTGAATTGTTACTCTATTTAATAAAATATATTTAATTTGAAACTCAAATTTTAAATTTGTGTGAAATCTATATTATTTTATTCAATTGCTACAAGAAAATATGCCATATAATATACACAATTAAACACACGGTAAACTATCGATGAATGAAAATATATATATTAATTATTAAATAAGAGAAATGTCACATTTCAAAATTTGATAAATAGTTGAATCGTTACAAAAATTTCTTTCAGTAAATACTGAACCAAAGTAAGATACCATATTCTAATAATAATGATCTACATTTGTAATTTTGTTTTTTTATGCCCATCCCTAATCATATTTATAGAAACTTCACTTAAAAATGACTTTAAAAAATATTTGATTAATCATGACCAAACGCTAGCTTAATGTCTTAAATTGTAACATTAATATCTAAAATTGACTTGACTTCGTTTGTCAGTTGGACTCTTATACTTATGACTTTGTCAACTAAATTCTTAAACTCATATGTTTTAGTAAATTTAAAGGTTCCATTTACAGAGTCGTAAATATAAGTATCCAAATGATAAACAAAGTAAAATACAACCATCTCCTAAGTCATTCGGCCAAAAATTAAAAAAATGGAGGGATTTAATAAAATTGAATAGTACCAATCATAGGACTTGTGAGGCTATGTAATGTTCACTTTTTGATAAAATAGAGTGTAGGATCTAATAATAGCTAAACAAGGCTGACAAAATCCAGTCTGAACAAACTTGCATATCACTTCTCAATGGATCCTCACTTCAATTGCACATCTATAAAGTCATGATTCTATGTTTGGTTATAGTTATGCTTAAAACAACAATAGTACTATATGATATTACATGTGTTTTAATTTCTTTATATTATTTTTTAAAAAAAATATTATTTGGTTAAAACCAAATACTCCCTCTGTTTTTTAAAAAATGATCTAATTTGATTTGAAATAGAGTTTAAGTAAAGAAATAAGACATTTTAATCTTGTGGTTCTAAATTAAAGTTATGTCAAATATATCAAAATATCCTTTGATCTTGTGACAGCGTGGAAAATTAAAGTTAAAGGGTTGCCAAAAAAAAAATGGGTCATTCTTTTTTAAACAAACTAAATAGAACCAGACCATTTTTTTGAAACAGAGGGAGTATATTACTATTTATTTGGTTATTTTTAGATAATTTTTTAATTTTAATTTTACATATGATATATTTAAGATCATTAAATTAAATGATATTTCAGTATATTCTTTATATCTTTAGTTTAAGACGACAAAATTTAAGTCTTTTTGCCTTTTTATTTTTTTAATTTAAAAGCTACTTTTTAAAGCTAATCTAAATTCTAAACGGCCTCTTATTCTTCAAAACATATTTAGATTGACTTATTTTAAATATTTTTATATTATTTAAATAAAATAATAATATATTTATAAATACTTATTTTTATATAAAAATTATCCAAAAACTATAAGTACGTCCAAAACAAGCCTTTAATGGTATTGCGAATTTAACCACTTCCAAGATGGGTCCTTATATTTTGTTCTTGATTAAATGAAACCTGTAGTCTTTCATAACTTATGAATTATAAGCAGGGCGGATATAACATTCTATTATCGAATTCATCCGAATTCAGTATAGTACTCGACATTACATAAATTTATTAGGAGATACAAATTCAATAATTCAGAGATAAAGAGAAAAGTGAACCTTGCTTTATTAGACATTGATATTATAAAAGTACGTATTTGGCAATAGAAGAAACTTGTAGTAGTGGCTAAATTTAAATGCATAGCAAATAATCATGATGTTATAATAGTACCTATTTGTCAATAGAAGAAACATGTAGTAGTGCCTAAATTTTAAATGCATAGCAAATTATAATGATGTTATAATAGTACCTATTTGGCAATAGAAGAAACATGTAGTATTGGCTAAATTTTAAATACATAGCAAGCAATCATAATGTTATAGTAATGCTTATTTGGCAATAGAAGAAACATCTACTAGTGGCTATATTTTAAATGCATAGTAAACAGTGAATGTTTTAAACCAGAACACTAAAGTGGCTATCTGCCAACATTTTCATAAACAAACTGAGAAACTTAATTTAATTAAAATCAAAATTTGACAATTGCATTAGCAAGAAAATTGAAACTTATAATTGATGTTAACTGCAGGCAGATTGTGACTATGATATACTCGTCCCAAATTACTTGTTACATTTCACTTTACTGTTGAATTTTGATCAATATTTTAAAATGCGTTATTATATCATATTGATAAGAGAAAAAGAGCAACTTATAATATTTTTCTTTAGATTAAATTAAACATAAAACTAATGAATGAACAACACAAGCAAAAGTTAAAAATTTAAATCAAGCCAACAGCACGACAGCCCAAGAAGAAATTGAAGCAAAAGTAGAAAATGATAATAGAATGAACTGAGAAATAATTATAAAATCATACCTGTGAATAAAGAGCTTGGCGATTAGGCTTGTTAATATTTTTTATTTTAAAGAGAAATGGGAGCCTAAGAATTTGTCAATCATATTACAACATTTCAGTTGCATTTTTTTTCAAAAAAAAAAAAGATACTTTTAAAATTATTTTTAATCCATACTATATTAAATTTTATTTTCAACCATAGCAAGCAACAACAATGAAGATTATGTGAAGAACGAAAATTCAAGTCTAAAGGGAAGAATTATTAGAGGTTTTGTCTTGATTTTCTTATCATATTACAATTTTATTTTTCTTTTGAACGAAAGTCAAACTATTAACATAATTGCTTTTACTTTTTCAAAAAGAAAAAAAATACAATTTTCTTTTTCATGTTTGGTTGTTCCTTTTTTCGTTGAAAAGTTTGAACCTCTTGAAAATCATTCTTCTCATGCTACACAACACAATTGCAGCCATCATGTAGTCATTTTAAGAGTCTTGAATGATCTATCCCTAAATAAAACTCTTAAATGATTACATGGTAGATGTTATTGTGTTGTAGTATGCAAAGAATCATCTTCATTTTATGAAAGGTCCAAACTTTTTCTTCCAAAACATGAAAAAGACTTATATTTCCTTGTAAGAAATATAAAAACAATTATGATAATACGTTAACTTTCCTTCATGAGAAAAATAAAACTGAAATATCATAAGAAAATTCGAGGAAAAACGTTAACAATCCTCTTCTTTTGGTTCTTGACAAAACTTGATGAGCCTTCTTCACATGCTTGATAATCTTGGTTGTTCACATAATCTTATCACTGTTGCTTTCTATGGTTAAAAAATTAAAGTTAAAAATATTATGAATTAAAAATGTTTTAAAAAATATCTTTTTTTTTATATAAAAAAGAAGATGAAGCAACATGAATGTTGAAAGATAATTGAATCTTTTCTCCACATATAGTATCTAGACAAAAATCTTCATTATCATACTTGCAAATCGATTAGAACTTCTATTCAAACTCATGTAATCATTGGATCAAATTCCACTCGAGATCTATATATTAAATACTAAATTTTAAATACATAAATTTATTAGAAGAATTATCTCCCCCTTAAACAAGACTCTTAAACCACTATACATGGTGGATGCTATTGTGTTGTATGAGAAAAAATCTTCAATTTATAGAGATCCAAGCTTTTATTCCAAGAAACGAATAACCAAATATAGAACAAGTTTATATTTTCTTTTAAAAAAAAGTAAAGCAATTATGATAATATTTAAACAAAATAAAAAAAGAGAAGCACAAAAATTATTTCCAAAATCATGACAAAACCCCTAAAGGCTAAAACATACACCCTACCAGCCGTAGATTTGGTCCTTTTATTCCGTTGTTTTCGTCTTTTCTTTTTCCTTTTTATGATTTGGCTTATTTGGAGAAAAATAAAATTCATCTTCTTCTTAAGAAAAAAAATACAAAACCGATGTACAAAGTTAGATTGCAAGGAATTTTGGATGACAGAAAATTCTTTGGCATTCACTATAAATTTCTAGGTACAATTTTTTTGTTCTTTTTGGTGAGCGGGAGACAAAAAGTGCGAATATATACAGCATCCATATTCAGAACATTTATGTACATAACAAATTTAACTTTATCGTAATTTTTTTTTAATCTAACCTCTGCATCCTTGATGAGTTCAGGCTGAGTGATGCACATCGAATTTACTGCCCGCCAAAACTGGGTATATTTTACAATTCTCTGTCATCTAGCCATTGTGTTGATACTACTGGATATAAAACACAGCCTATGTTACAATACTCTGTTGTGCGTATCAATCATTGCAACTTTCTCCTGCAAACACAAAAAACCAAACTGACGACTTTACTGTGTGTCTTGTACGATAGCCAAACAAAAAATAGAAGAAAATGACATATTATAGCAGAGAAACCCTAGCTCATTGTTGTTCCTCAGCCAGAAGAAACGAACAACGTGTGGGCAGAAGATTCTCATTTAAGTGTCTAGGCATGCCAATACAATAACATAAGCAATGAAGAAAAAAGTTAGTAGAGAGTAACATTTTATCTATCTTCGAGGTGTTAGCATGTGAACTTGATAAAGAAATAACATCTCATCTACAATTGTGTCAATCAGTCCATGATCTCGGTAAGAAGCACTACCTCATCTGGTGCGACATTTTCCACAGGAAACCAGTGCATAAGAACTCCCAGGTGCATGATAGCAGGTATCAACTTGAACAAGACGGGGGTTGTGACCTGCACAAAATTCTCATTCTTAAACATCAACTAAGAAACATAAAGCATAGAAAGTATTTCCTCAAGCAATTAGAGATTTAGAAGCTTACAAGACTTAGAGCAGTTGTTCCGAGAAGGAGGAGGTACATCTTGCCCTGTATATGTCACAGAAAATTCAAAAGAGTGATAATGTGGACTTTGAGTGGGACAAATGATGTACTTGATGGGTTGGTTTTTTGTTTTTTTTTACTGCACATTGTAATTATGGTTGCTGCACAGGTTTTGTGCAGCTAATATATAATATATATGTACACACACCACACAATATGTTACCATCTCAAAATAATAATGATTGTACTTGGTGAAAGTAAGAATACAGCACAAATAATCAGCAAAGCCTAATCAAGGAGCTGCAGATAAAAAATAATTCAAGACTTGTTTCTTAATGCAAAACAAGCAGTATCTTCTTTTGAAAAAAACACATGGTGTCCCAATCAACTCACACATGCCTCAACTAATTTCACAAGGTACTTGCTACTTCCCATAACACATATACTGGGTAACTCTGCTTTGTTCACCAAAGCTTGGACATATGGGAAGATATCACCTAGTGTTTTTACAAAACAGGCAGAGTTCCTTTAGGGGCCTCTTCTTTCTTTTCTTTTTCTTTTTTGTTTAATAAGTAGGAGTTCTTCTAAATTTTCTTAAAAGCTAATCTTTAATGGAAAAAGTGTTTATGGTGCCATTACGTGACACAGAGACACTAAAAACATCTAGGCAGCCAGGAAAATTTTGCTAAGGAAAACAATGTATAAGTGCCCCTGTTGTTTAAAATACTGGGTGAGCACGAAACTGAACTGTATATCTATTGTTCCAAAACACGACTGAAATATTAAAAACCATAAATTCAACTAGGGCAAATTTAATTGCATTATACATACATGTAAAACATGGTATCATGTATAGTTGTGATTGAAACGAAATTAAAGAACCACTTGGTAAGTTTTAACCTTAAAACAATATATAAATTCAAATTGTGTCGTGCTATCTACTTTGAAACAACAGAAATAGTGGCATTCACAATCTATCTCCACAAAAGTAAGTGCAATTCCTTTATTTCATGAACTTAAGACATTAAGAGGAAGAACATCAGGAGATCAGTGTCGCACGGTCACACTTTGAACGTAAAAATTTTTTTGCCTCCTAAAAGGTATTATGAAGGGGAAAGGTTCAAAACGATAAGAAACATAACAGGTGAAAAAAGATAGGTAGGATGAGATCACCTGAACAATATGCAGGTTCGAGGCACGACTCAAGAGCACAAATGCGAATTCCCCAATTTGTGCAAGCAAAAGTCCAACCTGTAAAGTCACTCAAACTCATAAAAAATCAAGGCAATATATTTTGTCTAACAAGTGTTTAGATGGGTGACTTACAATAAGTGACGTCCTAATGTTATATCCAAAAACCTTTGTAATCACAGTGGCTACGGTAGTCTTAAAAACTATAACCAGGATAACGGAGGCAAGCAAGATATCCACATGTGTCCAAAGGAACTGTACATGTATCAACATTCCAATACTAGCGAGAAAGAGAGCTGCAAAGAGATTACGGATTGGTTCCACCTACAAGTAATATTAATACACTTAACAATCTCAAAGCATATTAGGGAAAATCGAAGTAGTCTGATGTTTCCAAGTAATACATTACAATCTACCATTGTTGTACAGAAAGCATGGTAATTAGAATGCTATTTCTGATATTTGATTTTTCCATATATCCGATAATGAAAATAAATACAGCTACTGATGAATAGTAAATTTTCCAAGCAGATAATGAGGGCTTTACCTGCCCAAGACATTAATGGAAAAATAAGATGGAAGAAGGATAGAACAATTAAAGAGAAATGGAAATATATGCTTCAGAGCTTAGATATGTTCCAAAATCAGTAGAAAAAATATAAATAGAAGAAACTGACACAGATAAGATGTCGTTGTGTAAAGATGTTGTAAGAAGCCAGGAACATTCAAAGATAATGAGAACACTCAGAGAAATATTAACACAAAGAAGATTGTTGAGTTGAAATAGAAAAATGAACTTTGAAGTAAGGATGCCTTAAAGATTTGTTCATGGTCAACATTCCAATTCATGTTTAATAATAAGCATGAGAGAAGAAACATCCTATCATAAATCAATACCTGGTCCAAGGTATGTTTTGCAAAGTCAGTTGTGGATATCATAACTCCGGCAACAAATGAACCCAGCTCAAGACTAAGACCCAGCTTATCACTGCACTGAAGAATCAAATCAAACATCCTCAGTATTCTCTGGCACTGCTTGCTATGTAGTCACTACTTCAGAGAGCTTTTACAAGATTGTTTCAGTAAAATATATATATCCTGCAATTTGCAACTGAAGAATAGCCATCCCATTTCTAGTAAGGAAAAATTAGAACAGTGTTCGAACTAACCCAAGCAGATAATAAGCAGAATGCCACCACCGCAAGCTGATATAATTCATTGGTCTGAAAATGACAAGGAATTAAGAAAGTAAACAGCTTGAAAAGGAAAGACTGCATAAAGCATGAAGCTCGGAAATGTACAAATACATGCAGCAGAGCTGATATAAATTGTTTATTGTCAGCACCATATGCTGGGATCAACTGACAAAAACGCTGGAGATTCGAACAATTATGACTGGTATGATACTGCAGAATGACCTACGAAAAGAATCGTGACTCCAACATTTCATTCAATTCCCAAGATCGGAATGGTTAATTCTAACGGAATCATGATATAGGTTTAATGCCATTCTGCCAAAAGCTCATTTTTCATTCTTAGATTAGACAAATTACCAGTCCATTATTCAGTTAAATTAGGTGGATTCTGACATCAGTTGGTAAATCAAGATCAAAGTGGTTGTGGTGCACTCTGGTAAATCAATATTTTATTCAATTCAACGATTGTCAGGTTGATTCCAAGGGAATGGTGATTCAGGTTAAATGCCATGCTGACAAGAGCTAACTTTCTTCATTGTCTTAGATTGGACGAATCACCATTCCATTATTCAGTTAAATTAGGTGGATTCTGATATCAGTTGGCAATTCAAGATCAGTACAGTTGTGGTACACTCTGAGTCTGACATTATTGAAGAAAATACAACCAAAGGGCAGTCATTTAAAGGAGCAGCTTAAGAATAATATGAACTGCTTAGATCAGCAGCCCTGATGCAAGATAACTCTTGCCTTCTGTACTTGATCATTGGCTGATGATTCTTCAAACATTATAAGTAACAGAAATTTTACTTACAACCTTGTATTACACTATTACTTTTGTCTTCAGAAGGCCTGATAAGTTACCTTACATGTACGAGTACGACTACTCCCTTTAACACCAAAAATAAAAACTTGACCGGCAACCATTTTAGTTGGTCCCAAAAATTTGGCCTATTTGCTTGACTATAAGTCTACCATTCTGCAGTAACTGCAACTAATACAGATTTGTACTTAAGACACGAAGTGATATCTTTCCATCTTGAGTATGGTAGCTTTCATACTTCAAATTATTTTTTAACCTCACTAATCACTCGCAAAAATTCAAAAACAAATTCAATTTGTATTCATGCCAGAACACAACTCCAATTTTCAGCTTTTTTTTCAAATACTACTTTTTTCCAAATTTCACAATTATGGACAAATGCCGACTAAATCTCGTTTGTGAGAACACCTAGCTTGGTAGAAAACCTCTTGGATTTTGCAGCTTCTCCACTTAATTATTCAAACATAAAAAATATTAATCCAACTTTTAAGAAAACCTCTTACAATCAAAAGTTTGTATTTTTTCCATTCTTTATTCAAACACCAAAAACACAAAAGTCAGACAACATTAAAAAAAAAGGTTTACAGAAAAGGATCAATTAATTGGTGTGCGTTGTGTGCAGGTGTGAGAGGTACACGGATGGCACATGCACACATAGCTACTATCACGGGTTGAGAAACTGACCCATAAATGACCTGCCTACGCTATGGGCCAGCCTGTGCTACAACCCAACTTGACCGGACATGAAACTATCACTAGCCCAACCCGCTAAAGTTTGGACAGGTTTCACGTTAATGGGTCAAATTTGACACCTCTAGATAATTCCATGTGGAGAAAAGAATAAATAGAGAAAAGAATAAATAAGAAAATATGATCATGAGAAGTACTCACTTGAGAAGATAACCGAATCATTAACTTCAGAAAACGAGGAACAAATGACCAAGTTAAAATTGATGCAACACTGAGGTACATGGATAAGATCAGCAGCCTAGACAGAGCAAACAGAATTTTTAGTCTTGATCTAAGCCTCCAATTGCTGCCAAATAAAAAAAGAAACAACATAGAAAGTGGCACGCCCATAAGCTTACACTTTTCCCATAGAGATAATTCCATGCAAAAGCCCACTGTTACCTCCAAGAACAGGAAGCAAAGCAAATAATAAGCCAACAGCGCAGTCCTGGGGATAAATGAAAAAGAAAAGGACCAACTTTCTAGTAATATGTATATGAACAAAGGACATGACCATTAAAAATTTGGTAATAGGGACACAGGTTTTACCTGAAAAATCAATGTTCCGATTGTCACTTGACCATGAAGAGCATTGTTGCTGTTTTTCTCAACCAGAAATTTCACCACCTGTTTATTTAAGATGGTCAAAGTCATCACTAGTGAGACTTACTTTATATTAAAGACAAGGAAAAACCGACAAGAATCATGGTTTTATATTATACCACTGCCGTTGATGACATTGATAGGAAGCAACCAACAAACACTCCCTCTGACAAGTTTGCACCACATAACTGCAGCACATTACAGAATGCATAACTAAGCAACAGTTATTGGAGAAGCGAAATTTAATTCCACAGCCATACCATTGCAGTTGTGCCACACAGAAACATAAGGATAACAATTTGAAGCAACCCTCCAAGAACAGCAACAGGACCAACAACTTTTAGCTGCATGATAATATGTTAGGAGGCTGACCCAAGTAAGGAAAGATATATACTGAAATACCGAGATACTTTTTCAAGAATTAGTTCTAACAGTTGTATGGAAAAAGCCCCACAAAGAATGATAAAGCACCTTTGTCAAGGAAAACTCCAGACCTAAAGCAAATAGAAGGAAGACAACTCCAAACTGAGCAACAGTCTCAACCTGTAATACAATCGACACTGAAAGAGTTCAACTCAAGAAACACACTTACATCATAACTAAATGAGTTTCAGCCAAGAATATGATAGTAATTTCACAGACTACTATTAATGAAAGTCTAGTTATTCAAAAACGAAAAGGACATAACAACGAAATAATATACGCCCGCAAATCAGTAAGCATCACATACCAAAAGCACAGACAAAACGTTAGCACCTCTCTTCATGAAATAAAGAAACTGAATGAAACAAAACTGAAGATTGTTTTCCGGTTTTACGCTCATGTACTCTATGCTTTTTCCGCTATCGTTATCATATGGAAAGATTACTTTGTCGCTTAATCTATGGATATTTCAACAACAAACAGGCAGACATGATTTTTCCTTATAAGCAATGTGTTGTCTTGTAGGATTACATACCTGTACCATTTCACTGATGAATTTCAAACCCCCTGGTCCAATTAATGAGCCAGCAAGAAGATAACCGACAATAACCTACCTCAAGAAATCATGATTAAAACATATTCAGTACTTGGGTTTAATTGAAATTTAGATTTATAAGCACAGAAGATGATAATCATCGAAGTAAAATTTCACAAGCTTCTAAAAGTACATACCGGCTGTCCTAAACAAGAAAAGATGATTCCACCAATGGCAGCAGAGACTATAACCACCACCAAGTCTGAGATAAGTCTGCAGACACACATTGTAGCACAAACTACATGTCACTAGCTGTGGAAACTACATGAAGGATGAAAATCCCTAATTATCTATGTTTTTTCAGTGGAATTGCCAGGATAAAAAGGGATTAACATTGACCTCACATCAACTTGAAGCACTGGATATTTTGATTTCTTATTTGACATGACAAACACATTATCCTGTCATCAAGAAAAACAGTATACAAAGAGCTAGTTAGGCACACGTTCACGATATTGACCAATGTTTTTTTTATAACAATTCAAGCATACATTTTTTTACCTTTTTGTCAATCAATGTAGTAACATCATCAGAACCTTCATTTTCAAGGGAGAAAACGTCTTGTAATTTGAATGATCTAGTATCACTGCAAAAGGCAAAAAAAAAAAATGAATAACTTCAGCAAAGTTCATACAAAGCCAGGAGAGGCATGTGATCTGTTTAGTTACAGCTTCTTATTTACTTTGTCTGTTGTGTCTCATTCTTCTTGATCTTCTCATGGGTAATTTTGGCTACCGTCTCCAGGACTCCCTAATGGAAAAGAAAGGTAAACTTTTCATAAAAGAGAACAGATTTTTTTATCAGCTGGAACCAAAAGTAAATTGCAAAAGTGTCAGACTCTGACAAACGCAAGTCAAAACGTTAGGCCTTTTGGTACTCTGATTAGGAGCTAAACTTAAAACATAGGAGAAGTTGAAGTTAAAATAGATATGCATGTCTTCAACTTTGACACAAATAATCTTCTTCTGATCGTAATATCAGAGATAACAACTAACATGATCCAAAAGTAAATTGATGACAAGTATGAATAGTTTAGCTTACCGTCTCATCAGCAACCGTACTGTTAAAGCTGCGTCCATCAGAACCTAATCAGGTGAGAAAAGCACATGATACATCCGACATTTCATTATGCAAACCACACAACTGAATGCATTGTTACATTCCTGAGTAACCATATTAGTTAAATGCCAGAACTTGGAGCATATTAAAAATTCCAATTGGTTTTTCTATTCAGCTCATCGCTCTTTTCTTTTTGTAGCAAATAAAATTGATTTATGAAAGCTCATAACTTAATTTGCCTTATTTACACTGTTTTGAAGAGGTTGTTTATCAATCAAGCATAAGACATAAATGTCATCATCAATCATCAAAGATGTATAATATATCATCATACATCATATAACCACCACGAATCGGTAACCTTTAGTAAAATATTTAGATGTAAACTCTAATAACCAAAAGTAAATTTGTCACAAGCTCATTAAAAGACCGGAAATACACCATTAACTTGTATAAATCAACTTCACTTGTAATCAGCGAATACAAAAAAACTAATTCCGAAAAAATAAATAAAGAGAAAATGGAGAAAACTTACCTTCAGGTTGATCGTTTTCAGAAAACTCTTTCTCGAGAACACGATCGAACATTTTGGCAATAGTGCCATCATTAGTTTCGGGAGCGGACGAATTTACTAAATTACCGTAAAACCTTGCCCTAATCTCCTTTTCAGATCTGGCCGCTAAGGTCATCCTCCCAGAATAAACAACCGACAGGAAGAGGAATATCCATGCTCGAAGCTTCTCTCTTCTCACCACAATCCTCTCCATTTACAGAGCTGAACGGAAAATACAGAGAGAATTTGCAGGAGATTGGAGAAGAAGAAGAAGAAGAAAGGGAAAATGGAGACGCAAAAGGTGTTTGTTTGAACTTTCCGCTTTATTAGATCGATGCCAAAAATTGAAAAGAAGTTATTGTCTCGATTGGACTGTTAAGTATTTTTTTCCAGGGCGGGATCTAAACCTGACGAATTTAATGAAGTTTCAAGTAATAGGATCTGTTCGGTCTAATTTTTGTCAAATTAATTCAATAATTTAATTATAAGACTTATATTATTGTTATAATACCTTAATATTCAAGGTGTATATATATATATAATTAAAGAAGGCTTAATAGATGAGGGGGAAAAAAGGCTCTCTTAATTTTTCAGTTTCCTGAAAAAAGTGCTGGTATATAGGTGAAATATTAGCTTTTAGAAATATATAGTGAATATTTATTGCACCTTCTTTGACGAGAAATTTTGTTAACTTTTTCAAATTTGAATATTCTTAAATTAATTTTTGATTTTATCATCATCACTTAATACACATCTAAATTAGTGTCTATTTTGCAACCTAAAGGTGGTAGTGGACTAGTGGAGTTTTAGTTACTGGCTTGCTTGTGGAAGCAAAATGAAATAGTTTTTTTTTTTTAAAATAAATAAAATAATAATAATTAAAACCGTAAGGTACGCCATACATGAATAGAGTTCTAACGAGGCTTGTTAATTAATTAATTGAATTAAAATGTATCATTCGTTGTTCACATATAGAGAACGTTATGTGTTATCATTCAAAATTGGACAAATTATAGAAATCACATACTTTTAAGGTAAAATTACAATCTATTCCTTAAAAGTTTATAATTACGGAAATCAGTCAAACGGATACAATAATATAAATGCTGATCCATTAATCTGATGCGCGAGATACATTAAACGTTAAGTAAGATACATTACATTTTATATATGATACACTAATTTGATGTACATTTTATACATGATACACTAATCTAATGCGTGAGATATACTAATCTGATGCGCGAAAATGAGGGATTTTGGAGATTTATAAAACTTATAAGGGATAATGGTAATGAATAAATTAAAATGTGAGATTTCTGTAATTTTTCCTTAAAAAATTATCTTTCTATTATTTTATCAATGGTCCATGTAATAGATCGAAGCTAATAGTAATTAAATGTAAATTTAAAATTTAAAATTGATGAATTTTTATTTATTTTAAATTAAAAAAATAAAAATATACAGAATAAAGATTTACTTACGATTAAAAGAGCAAAACTCACTGAATTCTCAAATTATATTTCTTATATATTTGTTGAATTTTAATTACTGTTTTTTAAAAAAATTCATTATATCATAAATCGACCCCGGCGTGGCACATCATGTCATAACAATTATTTAAGCAATGATGGGCAGAATTGACCACTTGGTAGATGAAGCAAGAGCAAATGACAAGTGTCTAAAAATAAAAGCTCTAATTTGCTTTGTTGCTTTTTTTATGACTTTCTTTAATTTGTTTGGTAAACCATCAATATCAAATCCTGATTAGCTGTAGAAACATGTTTTTTCTAGTAGTATTTTCTCTTTTTTTTAAAAAATAAATAAAAATAAATAGTATATAGTGACAACAATAACTTGTCACACTATTACAAATTTATTATAACATGTACTGAATGATTCTTACGTTCGTGGAATATTTATTGTGTAAAATTATATTATCTAACTTTTTAGTAACTTTTTGTTGGTAGTGCCACTAGAGAAACTTTTCTTGACTAAAGAGTGTTTTATTCTTTAATGTAAAAAATTTTTAAATTTAGTTAAATTCAATTGAATCAAATTTATATTTCTATTTTCGCCGAAATGACAAATTTAGGAACGTGGATAATGTAGCTTCCACTCGATTTGGGGAAAATCAGAATTCACAAGGGAGGACTGTGCTCGCCACACGTTCGTCACCCCCTTTCTCTTCTCCATTTATTTAGGCATCAACTCATTCCCAAATAGTATTTACAGAGAACAACAATGGCGTCTACAACTAGCATAATTCAATCCGGCTTCTCATGCGGCGGCGCATTATCTTCCTTCACCGCAAAGCCAAGGCGTATGGTGGTGGTTCGTGCCGAAGCTATAAACCCAGACATTAAGAAGGATGAAGCAAAAGTGGTCGACTCTGTTCTCGTCACTGAACTCTCTAAGCCTCTTACTGCTTACTGCAGGTTCATTTTCTCCTCTTATACATTTTCATAATTCCTCAATTTAATATATTATTTTAATATTTCTTCTTTTTGTCTTTACCTATGCGAAAATGGGGACAAGCTGCATAGTGGTATGGATCAATCAACAGTGTTTATTTATTCCAAAATTTGAAAATTCTTTTTGTAGCTTTGAACTTGCGACTTTTGTACGTTCATAGGAGAAAAGAAATTTTGTTCAATTTTAGTAGAGATGGGACATTATTTGGTTGAACTTGAAAAATTGTAGTCGTACTCCCGTCGGGAGTTACATGATACATGTCCGTGGAAAAAAGGAAGTCAGCCCTATTATTGGTAGTGAAATTGAATTTAATTTTGTTTAAATTAATTTCATATTCCAAAAAGTTTGTATAGATGGCCACTTCACTTTAAGTTGGTGTTGAAGGATTGTTTTTGGTTATACATGCTATTGAAAATAATTCAGTATTATTTCCTTAATAGTCAGGTGTTTGATTGCCAACTTTAGTTAATATATACCTTAAGTATGTTGTAATTATCATATGAGTACTATTTATACGTTTGATGTGAAACAACACTACGTGTGTTAGAGGCTTAGAGCACATAAATATTCCTAGCTAATAATAATGAAACATTTTATTGTAATGTTTTGATTGTTTTACATAATTATGTTTATCACATATGATACTATACCTGATTGTATATAATCAAAAAAGACTATTGTAAGAAGTTGCATCATTTAACCAAAGTAAAATGAATCACATTTTCTACATCTAAGAGACATCTTGAAACGGATATAAAAAATGGCTAATATGTCAGAGATCCTTGAGTTTTCGTTTAATCCAGGATTAGTCAGTTGTAGTTTTTGTAATGGAGACGGGAGAGATGTATATAACTCAGAGGAGCTCAGGATTCGACCTTGATTACCAATGTGAGTTGCGATAGTTGAATTTGTGTCTAGTTCGTCTCCGTCATTCATTGAGCACTGTAAGCCGAAGAGTCTCAAGGGAGTGACTTGAGGGGCTCAATGCTGAACGAAGACCCTCCTTCCCGGTTCCCACCCCCTTTTCTCATTAATTGGTTCGGACCATATGTTATCTACATTTACTGATAGTTGAACAGAGTCATTGATATCTCCCTACTTATTATTGTGTGTAATTCCTTCTTGATTCTACAACTCTTGCTATTCGAACTGAATTTAGTAAGTGGGAGATTTTTGTGTTCAGGTGTTGGAGGTCTGGGACTTTTCCTCTATGTGATGGAAGCCACGTGAAGCACAATAAGGAAACCGGAGATAACGTTGGACCCCTGCTATTGAAGAAGCAGTAAATGGTTATGGTATCGTGTTAGTCTCTAGATTATGAAAGACTCTTGATGCCTATTTCCTTATTATCTTTTTGCTCTATGTACCATTTGTTGAACGACTTTCCCAGTGAATGTTCTTTCTAGAATAAATTAAAACCTGAAAGTAGTTGCAATATTTAACCTACTTTTCCAGCAGTAGTTATTCTCAAGCTACAACTCCATCACAGAAACCTATCTAATCCTGTGAAACATGAGTATAATTTCCATATGAATCAGTTAAATGAGACTGATGAGTTAACCAGTCATATGAGTTGTTGGTTTAGCTAATGCAAATACTTTTAACATAATTGTACCATGAATTTTTACAATCTCTTAGTAGTGCTGTTGCTCAGATCACATTCTAATTGGATGAGTGGTATTGTTCATACCACAATCTACTTTGTGGGCTAGATTATCACATTCCTTCAGGATGAATTGGTGATGGACTTGGAAATCCTTTTCTAAAAAGCTAGCTTGGCAATGTTACACAATATTTTGTGGCCAATCATTTTTGGAGTTGATGAGTCATGAGAGATTCCAATCCCCTGAAATGAGACTAAGGTCAAGAGGCAAATAATGATTAAAGTTGGTTATCATTGCTTAAGGGAGTACTAATTAAGGAACTGCAAATTGCTTTTTCAAAAGGAAAAAAAGTAAGATGCTCACTTGGGATTTTAGGTGACTAAAATGCTTTTGTGATATGTATATTTGACTCGAGGGATATATATGTTATATTACTCCCTCCATTTCATTTTATGTGAGGTAGCTTGATTCGATACGAAGTTTCAGAAAAAAAAATGAAGACTTTTAAAACTTGTGATCCAATGAATGATAGAAATTTGTGTGCCTGTAAATCATTTCAAAAAAGGTAAAATATACATAGTTAAATTGCTACTTAATATAAAAATGTATCATTTTTTTTGAAACTGATTAAAAAGAAAAGTAATAGCCGGAGTATATTATATTTTAGTTCCTTTATTCCAAGGTCTGACTTCTAAGTGGAGCTTTAGCAGAACTTAGCGTGAGGTTAAGACAAAAGTGGTATCCCCTTCTCAAAATAGATAATACTATTGGCTTTTCGAAATATTGAAGTCAGTCTTATAAATTATACGATAGTGTTTATCTGGTCGGGAATAAACATAATTAAAAAAACAATTTAAATTTAGAGAGTCAAATAATTTTAGTCACCATTAAAAAGATTTAAAAGATAAATAAAAAATATGTGATTAAAAATAGACTTATTTGAAGCTATAAATTCAAAAGGTAATTGCCAATTGGGATGCAGAAAAGTAATAATTACAATATCCCAATTGATTGACTACTGATCAAAGTTTCACTTGTTTATGTTTTTGTTTTTCAAGTATGGTGTGCTCTTCTATTTATTCTTGAAACGTTTATCACAAGTTCACTGCAGAAGTCACGTTTAATCAAAGTATATTAGTTCTACAAATCATTTTGTACTAAAATGATAGAAATTAGTTACAGTATATCATATAAAAATGAAATAGTTAATCCCTCAAAATATTGCAAGTCAGTGAAATATATTTATTTATCGCATTTCAATAGCCAAACGACCCCTTAATGAAAAAATGTTGTACTGATCTGTCTTGACATTTCACAATGTGACAGCTACCGCCAAATCATTCAAAAAAAGAAAGAAATTCAGTAGTATTATTCTTAGGAGTCGGATTATTTCTCATGAATATTGTAATGTTTAGATTATACGATGCAACATGGAGTCTGTTTATTTATTTATTTATTTTTGCGTTCAGATGTCGCAAGTATGATTATTTTTACCTTCCTATCTCTGAAGGAATAAAAATTCCCAGTAGGGCTGTGGCTTCACCGGGAGCCGGACCTACGTTGAGCAAATGGGTGTCAAGTGATATTTTCTTTTTAAAAAGTTTTATTTAATATATATATATTAATACTATGTATAAAGATATATATTTAATGAAATGATATTACTTGACAAAAAATATCTATTGGCCTATTGGTTCATTACCTGATTTTGTTATTGGAGGTTCAAATCAGTATAAATCAATGAGTGGTTAAGTAGCAGTGAACTTAAGACCTCCTCTTCTAGCTTAAAATTAGTCTAAAATCTAAATCAATGCAATAAAAATATATCTTACTTATACATATAATAGTTAAATTTTTTATCTTTTCTTCTATAAATATTAATAATGTTTCTTAAAAATTCTATATATATCATTTGCTCCACCATTGACCCCAAGACAAATAGAGAATTAAAAACTGGTCAATCCGTCGGTATTGGAGTCCGAAGGAATCAGTCTTCATGGATATAATTTGAATTTTTTTAAGTCAATGATTGGTTGGAATATTATCACAAATTAGGATAGTGAAATCAAACCTAACCTGTTTAAGATCAATTCATTAAATTTTGGTGATATGTAATCTAAATTGACTCGAGAGAAATTCTGTTTAAATATTATTTTTTTTGATATGTTATATATATATTTATAATAAAAAAAAGATTAATTTTATTAGGTATTAAAATATTGTAAAATTGTAAAAGAACAAATAAAGAAAATTAAAACTTAGTTAAAATTGAATTGGATTAGATCTTGTCCCGTAATTCATTACCCAACCCATTTTGACTCAAGTAAATTTAAATTAAATTAAATCTTGATCCATTAATTATTTTAATCCATTCAAATTTAATTCAACCCGCACCACAATCAAGTTTAAGCAACAAAATTCTGTTCATTTCACAATCATATGCACAGTGCATGTGGCCGCTCCTTCAAATCTTCAGTCTTCGTCCATCGAAAGTAGAGCTGCTGCCGTCGCTTTCTCAACAACAAATTGACGACATTTTATTAGGTAATCAAACATTGACCTTCATTTGTCCACCTCCAATAAATAAAATTTAGCGTGCTTACTTTATGTAATATTATTCGACAATTTTCACTTTGTTAATTTGCGTTTGACATTGAGTTTTGTCTTAAATCATTTTTCTTAATATACTATCAAGGTGACAAGGTCAAACCTATTATTGTTGTTTGTATTTTCCAATATGACATTATATGATCATCTAATTATGTTTCCTAAGTTAATTTTTACATTTGAATTTGATCAAACACCAATCTCTCTTTAACGAAGGAAAAAATATCATCTTATTGCAGGGGTAGATTTAGGAAAAAAAAATCATGTTACAAAGGGCGAACGAGGACGAGAAAAGAGTAAAAAAACTACTATAGAAAAATATTAGCACTAGATTTCATAAAATTATAAATAGGTACATAAATTTTATTTTATTTTGTTTCCCACCTAATCTAAACCCACATTGAAACCCCAATGACTCGTAAAAAAATAACACTCCCAATAAAAAATTTTTATATTCAGAACCTTTTTTCTATTTTTATTTGTATGAAGTGTTAAAGAGTTTGTATGGTTCATATGTCTGCTGGCGGCTATTAGAACAGCTATTTAGTAGAAACACATGTTCCTTTGATTATTAACCTCCCCGCCCACTTTATTCTCTGTATTGTCTCCACCATTTTGGACCACCGCCGCCGCCTTCTCAACAACCTCCGTGTTCATTTCCATTCTTGAAATTCGCCGGAACCTGATGCTTCCTAATTCCAATAACCCTCCTTCGAAACCCAAATACCCTGACTTTTCAGATCGAAAAAACTCCTTTCTGCTTTCCTTTCACAATCCTCGTACATGGCTTATTCTTATCCTCCTCCTTTTTCAAATTCTTCTCCTCTTCACTCTCCGCTCCCGTCCCTTTTCCGCTTACATCACTTTCCACCCCCACTCTTCTTCTCCGCCCCTTTCCCTCCCCACTGAATCTTCCGCCGCCGTTCATGCTGATAGTAGTTCGACCATTACACAAGTTGATAATGTTACTGATTTATGTCCTTTAGGTAAAATATATGTATACGACCTTCCCCTGTTTTTCAACGCGGAGCTAATTCAAAATTGTAATGAGTTAAATCCATGGATTTCCCCTTGCGAAGCGCTGTCGAACGATGGATTTGGCCGGGAAGCGACCGCACTTTCGAATTTAATTCCGGAAAGCTTGATCCGTTCGTGGTATTGGACGGACCAGTTTTCATTGGAGCTAATTTACCATAATCGTATGTTGAATTACCGGTGCAGGACTTTGGAGCCGGAATTAGCTGCGACTTTCTACATTCCGTTTTATGCTGGTCTCGCCGTGGGGAAGTACTTGTTTAAGAATGCTTCCAGTGCAAAAGATCGTGATCTGCATTGCGAGCTGTTGCTCAATTGGGTACAGAATCAGATTTATTGGAAGCGAACTGACGGATGGGATCATTTCATCTCTATGGGTCGGATTTCATGGGATTTCCGGCGATCCAAGGATGAAGATTGGGGTTCAAGCTGTATATACATGCCGGGTATGCGTAACATCACGCGCCTCCTTATAGAGAAAAACCCTTGGGATTATTTCGACATTGGAGTACCTTATCCCACCGGATTCCACCCCAGCACCGCCGACGACATCGCCCAGTGGCAGAACTTCGTCCGTCACCGTGAAAGAAAAACTCTGTTTTGCTTCGCCGGAGCTACACGAGGGTTTATCAAGAACGATTTCCGGAGTTTATTACTGAATCATTGCTACAGTGAGTCAGATTCATGCCGAGTTCTGGACTGTGCTTGTTCCAAATGCTCCAATGGCACTTCAGAAATTATGGAAACTTTTCTGGATTCGGATTTTTGCTTACAACCCAGGGGTGATAGTTTCACTCGAAGGTCCATTTTCGACTGCATGGTGGCCGGTTCAATTCCGGTTTTCTTCTGGAAGAGAACAGCTTATTACCAATTCGAATGGTTTTTGCCCGGGGAACCAGAGAGTTACTCTGTGTTCATAGACCGATACGCGGTGAAAAATGGGTCGTCCATTAAAGCGGTTCTTCAGAATTTCAGCAAAGAAGAGGTGAAGTCGATGAGGGAGAAAGTTGTAGAGAATATAGCGAAGATAGTGTATGGTAAACCCAATGATGGGATAAATGGCGTTAAAGATGCATTTGATATTGCAGTGGAGGGTGTGTTGAAGAGAATCAAGAAGCACGGAGGAGACTATAAATGGTAATATAAATTGGCAAATAATAGGGATTTTAGGATGTAAATGGTGCAGGGAGGAGGCAGCAGCTTTGGTGGTGCATGAGCATGGCGGCAGTTATGTTTAGTTACTGTCTTCCTGTCACACAAATGCGCCATTAAATTGAAAGCAGCTGCAGTTCGGGATGAAGTTTTGATATACACACTTTAAATGATTGTTTTGTACTCGTAATAATTTTAATGCTGTATTTACGTGGTATAGGTTGTTTTTATGGATGAATTCTTTTGTTATAAATACGATAGAGGGAAGTATTGAAAACACCATTGAATTTGATGTAGATTATTAGTTTTATTTTTGAACTATTAATGGTCTTAAAAATATTATTCTATTTGACTAACTAAATTTATATACATTCTGATCTGCATCATGACATAACAAGTTATCTCAAACTCTTGTACGAGCATGAAATTATCAATAAAAAATCGAAATAATTATTGAAAACACTCATAAATTTAGCAAGAATTTAGGGGTCTATTTCACTCATATCGTAAGATCAAGAATATATTTGATCAGTAAATCAAGTAAATGAATATTTTTAAGATTGTCTATAATTTTAAAATTAAACAAATAATTGGCGACCCACTTGGGAGTGTATAAGATAAATGGGATGATATACTATTTCGAATGCATTTTGACCACTGTTAGTACTGTAGATTCTGAGTAATCCTTAGCTGAAGGAAACTTTATGTATTTTGAATGTTGTGAGTTTCTGATTCATTGCTTTAAATGGTTCCGGAGGAATGAAACAAAACAGAAGGACCGCGCTTGGGCCCTTTGTGTTTGTGTTGACTGTCGTGCGTACAACTGGTGATTGTTCGACTAAACTAATGCAATTCTTGTACTTTGTCTTGGACTCTCATGCTATACACTCTTGACGAGGCATTTGATGGTGAGATGTTTTTACTTTGACATCTCTTGACATAAAGTAAAAGAAATTGTGAAAATTCTTTAAAGACGTGTGTTCTAGTCCCACTAGCCTCACAATTATATATATTTTTTTTACTATAATCATTAACACCCCCTAAGAATAACCCTGATCCGCTATGCCTATTAAGAGGTATGCCGTTGCGCGTGTCTTGATAATTCTTAAAATCTGACAACCAATATCTTTGTTTATGCGTCTCACCTAACATTCCCTTCTTATTCTGTCCAACTGGGCCAGGTAAAGGGAAAATGAAATTTATTCAAGCAAAAATAAAATGAAGCTGAGAATAAATTAAGATTTCCATGTTCAATATTCAAAACTCGTGAAAAAAGGGGACATAAAATAAGCAAAGGCTCTTAGCATATTCACTTTACAACTAATATTATTATTAAAATAGACAAATGATTTGAATTGTTTCAATGATCAATCTTCATCACTATCTCTTTAGGATCGATTAGTGATACTTGATGAGTACATATTTATTTCTGTATTCATGCTACATTTGCTTTAGTCTTTTGCGTTACATTACTCTTATATTACAAGTAAATATCTGATGAACGACATGTCTGTTTGAGTTGTGTGCTTATATCGTTTCTTCAATGTTTTTTTTTTTAATTTTTTTTTAAAAAATTCTATCAAAAGTATTATAAATTATAATAATTAATAACTTAAAGTATTCAATTATATATTTAAAAATTACATAAAATGGACTATAAATCAATAAATCACAATGTAATAATTTAAAGTATTTAAAAAATGCATCAAAAATTATTCTAAATCACAATAATTAACAACTTAAAATATTCAATTATATATTTAAAAATTACATAAAATGGACTATAAATCAATAAATCACAATGTAATAATTTAAAGTATTTAAAAAATGCATCAAAAATTATTATAAATCACAATAATTAACAACTTAAAATATTCAATTATATGTTTAAAAATTACATAAAAACAAGTACAAATCACACTATAACAATACTCACAATTTTTTATCAGTGCTACATAAAATGGAATGAAAGAATAATATATATTATTTAAAAATTATATAAAAGTGATATTAATCACAATTACTAAGAATCTAAAATATTTAAAACCATACAAAAAATTTGCTAAACTTTCTAAATTTCATTTGTGCCATAGAAATAGGGATAGAGGGAGAAACATGTATTATTTGCAAAAAAAATGTTTTTTTTTTTTTTATAAATTATAATAATTAAAAACTTTAAATATTTTATTTAAAAGCATATAAACTTTTCAAACTCCATCACCGACGCATAAATTAAAATAAAAAGAGTAACATATATTGAGCCCATAGTTTAAATACGTGGAACCATGCAGAGACTTCAGAGTGAGCTATTTGGCTAAATCCACATCATCAGGTTTTATTTAGTAAGAATTATATAAATCATGTAGTAAGAGTTAATTACATCTTATTCTACTTTTTGCCAAATTATAAAATCCCTAAATATAGAGGATATCGGATATATACATTAAAAAAAGTCGATACATGGCTCATGGAATGCAAATGATACATTACTCAATGAGAGCGGATGAGATGTATCCGAGATGGGAGAGATGTATCCGAGATGGGAGAGATGTATCCGAGAGAGGATAGAGATGTATCCGAGAGATGATTGAGATGTATACGAGAGAGGATAGAGATGTATCCGAGAGATGATTGAGATGTATACGAGAGGGAAGTTTTGTAATTTTTTAATAATATGAAATTTTAGAGATTATAATAAAATAAAATGTATATTTATGTAATTTTTCCTTTTATGTATCACTTCTATCAATTTATCTTTTCTTTATTATTAGACAATGGTATTTTGAGTATTTTTTAAACCTGTAGTTATTATTTTTAATTTTAGTAAGTATATTGTTGTATCTAGTATTCTTAGTTTCTCTTATATTCATATCACCAATTTTTAGGACCTGTTTGGCACCAAGAATACTTGGGGAAGATTTGAGAAAAACTTGAAAAGTGGTAACAAAGACTTCTAAGGATGCATAGAAGGACAAAGACGAGAACAAAACAACCTAAAAAAACTGGATCAAAACTCATCAAAAACCGCTTTAGTAAAAAAATTGACAAAATGGCACCAAACAGCCTAAACTTGACAAAACAGTAAAAACAACATACAAATAGCAAAATTTGGACAAAAATTGCACCATAACAACAAAAACTAAACAATAATGGCGCTAAAATTGGCCAAAAACTAGTGTGAAAAGTGATGATAAAAAGGATTTAAGAATTCAGAGGCATTTTTGTCATTTTAATTATATTGTCTCAGAATAAATTATTATATTGTTATTCCACCAAGAGGGAGGATAACTTATCCCAACAATACTATTTATTTATCCTGGGATAAGTTATCCCATCGTGTGTAACCAAACAAGGGACTAATAGACACTACAATTTTATCCCGTGATTATTACCTCTTATCCATCACACCAAACGATCTCTAAAGGCCACTCAAAAGTTATTCTGAGATTATCTCCTCTTATCCATCATGTCAAACGACCCCTAAGGATATTATAATCATTTTTATCTAGGATCACAAATATAAATTTTAATCACGTGAAATTGTATGAAACTTACACAAAATACGAATAATAGTAAAATAGACATACTTCTATATATAACTTAATTCAAGTTAAACTATCTATCTATCTATCTATATATATATATATATATATATATATATATATATATATATATATATATATATACACACATACACACACACTCAAAATTGACTATTACCTCTTGTCTTTTAACTTTTAAATCAAAATATTTACTGTTTTGAAATGCTGTTATCGCGCTCAACTTATTCCCGCGAAGTTGGGAATTTTTTAAGAATCGGACGGTGAATAATAAACCTCAGGACTCATTGTAATCCAACGGCGTCAAATCGATTCACCACCAAACCATATAAATATCAACACAAACCCTAAATTTGTTTTTTCCTCTCTCCTCTCCTGCAATTGCAGCTCAACTGCAATACAGTATCAGCAGGACCACCGCCATTTTCTCACCTTCAAGCTTACATTTCTACCTTTTTCTACACTCAATTTACAGAGCTTGTAATGCCTGCACTTGTTGAAAGTGAAACAATGGCGTCTGAAGATTTAATGGAGCTGAAGAAGAGCGGAAATGGGTCATCCGCCGACTCCCACAAGAAGTCGAAGAAGACCAAGATTGATTCTGGGTCTGATTCAGAGGAGATAAAGAAGAGTAAGAAGAAAGATAAGAAGCGTAAATCTTTAAGCTTGGATGATCAGGAGAATGGAAATTCAGAGGTTTTGGAACCGGATGAAAAGATGAAGAAGAAAAAGGATGAGGATGAGGATAAATTGGTGGAGGAGGATAGTGAGGAGAAAGAGGAGGATCCTAATGCCTTGTCTAATTTTAGGATTTCAGTGCCACTGAGAGAAGCTTTGATTACCAAAGGGATACATGCGCTGTTTCCTATTCAAGCTATGACTTTTGATACCATATTGGATGGGTCTGACTTGGTTGGTCGAGCTCGCACTGGTCAGGTATATACTCTTTGCAATTACCTTCTTAACTCTTATACAGTGAAACAACATGTCTTTTTTTTTTCTTTGATGTTCAGTTAATAACTTAATACTTGCATGCTGATATTTAAAAAACATAATACATAAACAAACTCTAAACTTGGCCTCAGCGGTCAAGTAATCACTTCAACTTTGAGTATGCACGTCTAGATAACTCCACTGGCCTCCACTTTACTCGTTGAACACTCCAACTTACAAGATGATTATTGAGACACCTCCAAAATTTATGTGTCATGTCAGCATCTGTTGTCCACGAGACACAGTGGGGACGAATTAGAGTGTTTAGTTACTAGTTAGACCTAATTGTGATGTGCACTCTGAATGTTGGGAGTGCTTACTTGTCTATTTATGTATTATGCCATTAAAAAATTCTGGACATCATTTGTTATAATTTAAATGCTTGTTTCTGTCAGTGGACTAGCAACTTGTAATGTAAATTTTACTGATTGGATTATGTTCTGTATAGAGCGTGGCATTGGAAATTCTAACCCCAAACACGATGATAAATGTTCATGTGTTCCTTGGAAATTAGAATTAGGCAATTAAGCAAGTCATCTATAAGAATCTACATGCGCTTGTCTCTAAGGCGGGGGCAGAAAACCTTAGTTCTTTATGAGATTCTCATTCTTCTGCTGTCCACAATACTGACCTACACAGGAGCAGCTCACATTTTCTGGTGATTTTCATTCTAGAACCATAATTGACAGAGTTCCATTTACTTCATGTCCCACATTTTCGTCCAAACATCAAAATTGCTATTTACTTGTCCAAGGGGTACTCCCTCTGTTCCCGTGTTCACCTCTTTGAAAGAAACTTACAGTACCCTATGGTGCTTATGAGGATGTATTAGTGAGGATCCTCTAAAGGTACATGGGTTTCCCTTTGATGCGAATTTTTATCTGAAATGAGTTTTCTGAGAACACAAAAGTTGATAGTTTCTATTTTAAATTAAAACTTTGCCATTGCTTATTCATTACGATGAATGGACAGTGCCCACTTTGTTTCTATTACCATAAGAATAATAATGGACCAAATATTCCAGTATCACAAGACATTTTAGGCAATGTTTGTGATTATTTGTTGACTAAATAATCCCTAACAAGTTATTATTTCAATTTGTGTTCCCACATTTGCAGGGTAAAACATTAGCCTTTGTGTTGCCCATATTGGAGTCCCTGATAAATGGACCTACTAAAGTATCACGGAAAACAGGGTATGGGAGGGCTCCAAGTGTCTTAGTGCTTTTACCTACTAGGGAGTTGGCACTTCAGGTATTATTTTAGAGGCCTTGTGGAAGTTGACCGCTTCGCTGAATGTGAACCTCTGACTTTTGATTTCTCACTTCATGTTAATATAGGTGTTTGCTGACTTTGAAGTTTATGGTGGGGCTGTGGGGCTAACTTCATGTTGTTTATATGGAAATTCACCCATGGGACAACAACAAGTTCAACTGAAAAGAGGAGTTGATATCGTCGTAGGTACTCCTGGAAGAATTAAGGTAGTGTATTAATTGGTCTTATATTTTGTGACTCTGGAATATTCGTTGTTGTTATGTTTTCATGCTTCAGAGAGTTTAGATTTACTCCCAGCAAATTTTCCTCAGGACCACATCGAAAGAGGAAATATTGATTTCAGGTCCCTAAAGTTCCGTGTTCTTGATGAAGTTGATGAAATGTTGAAAATTGGTTTTGTTGATGATGTTGAATTTATATTAGGTATGCTACTATTCAGCGGTATCTTACCCTTATTATTTGATCTTTTACCCTCTCATTATCTGATGCTGTCAGTTATGTCTGTGTAATATTCTCTCTTTGAGAGCTGAAATTTGTTTGTGCATTAGATGTCATTTCCAGGGGTCGTGTCATATTATGGTTACTGATTTTGTTATGCTTTTCTTCTACTTTTCTCCTTTGAATTTTGAAGGCAAGGTAGAAGATGCAAGCCAAGTTCAAACACTTCTTTTCAGTGCCACTTTGCCGAGCTGGGTGAAGCATGTTAGTTTCTTATCTCTCTTTTTCTATAAATACTAGTCAGTGTTTGCACCAGGGGAATGTTTCATAGCCCTTAGTTTATTTCGAAACAAATTGCTTCTTCAGAGCTTGGAAAACAGCCTACCTTGGGGGTAAATGGGAGATGTACAAATTCTGTGTCCTGGGCTAACATTTTCTTTTCTCTCCTGAATAGTGATCTGTTTCTGGTGTCAGATATCTTCAAAGTTTCTCAAACCTGATAAGAAAACAGCTGATCTTGTTGGTGATGAGAAAATGAAGGCCAGCAAGAATGTGAGGCATATTATTATCCCATGCTCTAGTTCAGCCAGATCTCAGCTGATTCCTGATATCATTCGGTGCTACTGCAGGTTGGTTGTTTCTCATTCTTAAGTATCTGTTCGTTTGAGGTTTTTAGAATGACAATCAACTTATGAGATCATTTTCCGTCCTTTTTGCCATGAAATATCAGTGGTGGGCGCACAATTATTTTCACTGAGACAAGGGATTATGCTTCGGAGCTAGCTGGCATATTGCCTGGGGCACGTGCTTTGCATGGAGAGATACAACAGTCCCAGCGTGAGGTAAAATTTTTGTTTAAAATAAGTGATGCATTCTGGCATGCTCTCTTTTGCAATCTTTCCTGCTCTCTTTTTAGTGACTTTGCTTCTTTTAAGAATTAAGAGGATGAAAATTTCTCCAGATATAATCACCTTCTATTGTTGATGGTAAGAATATTAAGCCAAAAAGGACTTTGCATAAGTTGACTATTTGTCACATTCCTCAACTCCTTCAACAAATTTTATAGTTATGAATTTAGATTCTTCCAATTCTCAACTGACATCTGTTACTCTGATTGTTGCATGCTGTTCCAGATTACGCTTGCTGGATTCAGATCAGGAAAGTTCCTTACATTAGTGGCCACAAATGTAGCAGCCCGTGGATTGGATATTGACAACGTTCAGTTAATTGTTCAGGTTTGATATTATTAAGTTCATATTCGACATTCATGCTCAAACCTTATTGGTATTTGTGAATGCTAAAGTTAGTATATATGGTCAGTGTGAGCCTCCACGTGATGTTGAAGCGTATATTCATCGATCTGGCAGGACAGGACGAGCAGGTGAGATGCTAATGTTCGAATTGCTTTCATTAGATCACTGAAATTCACGGACATTCTTACTTATATTTGTTTGTTATTATTATATCATTCAGGAAATACTGGTGTTGCTGTAATGCTTTACGATCCTAAGAAGTCCAACATCTCTAAGATTGAAAGAGAATCTGGTGTCAAGTTCGAGCATCTAGCTGCTCCACAGCCAGCTGATGTTGCTAAAGCTGCTGGGAAAGAAGCAGCAGAAGCAATTGCTGAAATTTCTGATAGGTATGTTTTTTGTTTGTGCTTTTTATGAATTTTAATGTGCCATCGCTCTACCATTTAATCTATTTGCAAATTTCTGTAGTGTAATACCTGCTTTCAAGGCTGCTGCAGAGGAACTTCTACATACCTCTGAACTATCACCAGCTGAATTGCTTGCGAAGGCACTTGCCAAGGCAGCTGTAAGTATTTCTCCTCGTTACTTGTCTGACTGGGGAACCAAGTCTGGCCTTATGGTTGACAGGACTCTTCTCTTGCTTTTCCAGGGCTACTCTGAGATCAAGAGTCGTTCGCTTCTTTCTTCCATGGAGAACTGTGTTACTCTACTTCTTGAGTGCGGGAGGCCCATATTTTCACCTTCGTGAGTATTTAAACCATGTTCAGTAAATGGTTTTCTTACTATCTCCAATTATAGCAAGTCTTACCATGAAGATGAATCTCACTCAGTGAGAGCTAAATATGGCAGAGCCTATTGTTAGTTTGGTTTGGATAATTCCTCTGTTGATCTTTTGTACTTTTGTTAATATGGCAGCTTTGCATATAATGTTTTGCGGGGGTTCCTATCTGAGGACAAGCTTGAATCAATCAAAGGTCTTACTTTGACAGCCGATGGAAAGGGCGCAGTTTTTGATGTATCTGCTGATGACCTGGATACATTTCTAGCCGGTATGTTTCTCCATTTCTGCATTGATCTACCATAGGTGGATAGAAATCATCCAAACAAATGCTACTCTAAAGCCTCATTAATCAGTGTCACTGCTTGTCTAAGCTCTGTCTCATCTTTACTTTTTCCTTTCCTGATGGGGCTATGTAGGGAAGAACGCACAAGGTGTAAGCTTAGAGGTAGTAAAAGAACTGCCCCGGTTACAAGAGAAAGATCAGTCGAGAGGTGGAAGATTTGGTGGTGGTCGTGGTGGCTTCTCTGACAGGAGAAACAGAGGTCGATTTTCTGGAGGCAGAGACGGAAGAGGTGGTGGTGGGAGAGGTTATGGAAACTTAGGCCGTAGATGGTGAAGAATACAAACAATTTATTCAGACAGCTGACTGACTGTACAGGATTTTTTTGCCCTGTTGTGGGTTCAAAATTTTGCGATGATGAAGAAAAAAAATGTATATTACGGCTGCTGTTTATGGAATACTAACATTAGATTTTCCATATATAGGTTCAATTCACTTACTATTTTTTTAATTTCTTGCTTGCAGGAGGCAATTTTTTCTTTTCCAGTTTGTATTTTTAACTCAACAAATTTGCTTTTTCCTTGGTCTAAATATATTAGTACATATTATAAATGTAACAGTTTTATTTTCATAGAAGCTGACTGTAGTTGGAAATTTGATTTTGTAGTCTTTTACCAACTTAAATTTTAGTTTTATGTCTTTTTTTTCTTTTTACACGCAAGAGATTTAAACAACATTTTAAGTTGGACATAAAATTGAAAAGGAAAAGGTAGTACTTGAAATTAAGGTCTTATGAAAATAACAGTTCTAAGAAGTTGAAAAATTCACTCTTTAATTAAAGTTATACTTTTAATATATGAATATATGTAAGTGGAAGTCAAAACAAATTATGATTATCCAATAATCATAAGAAAAATATTGAATCATACCCACACCTATACATGTAATTTGAGAATAACGAAATAGTAGAAAAACATATAATCTTTAATTTCAATTTATTTATCTTACTATTTTCAAATTCTTTGAACAAGAATCTAAATTTATAAATATATTAAGTAATACTATTTTACATACTTAATTGATTTGAGCCTTAACTTGTGAGGGCAGTTTCCAGACACTTCCACCCTCTCCTCGCCTTCTCTATTCACCTGATTTTTGGATTCCATTCATTGCTTTTGCTTCTTATATTTTGGGAAAATTTTGTAGAATAACTCTGCTCCAACTAATTGATATCTGAATGACTTTTGTTCCTACTTCCTATCATCATTCTTGTTGATTTTTGAGGTCCTCGAAGCATCATGGGATGGTACACAAGATCAAAAGTTGGCATTGATGCTTTTCGAAGTTTCGCATCAAAGTTTTCGTTCAACAATTCAATTCAACGAACCAATCACTGCAATTCTTTGGTACCAAACGCTTTAGGCAAACCTAGTCCATCTGGGTCCTCAAGGATTTTGAGAAATTCGTGCTTTCAGTATGGAATTAAGCAAAATCAGTACAGTGGCCCCTTTTTCGGTGGGGCTAGAAGATATTACTACGTTGATCGACACCAAATTCATCATTTTCGTCCAAGGGGTCCTCATAGATGGTTTCAGAATCCAAGAATTGTTCTTATTGTTGTTTTGGTTGGTTCAGGATTAGTGATAACTGTTTATCTGGGTAATTTGGAGACTATACCCTATACTAAAAGAACCCATTTTGTGCTTTTGTCTAAAGATATCGAGAAAAGGCTGGGTGAGTCTCAGTTTCAAGAGATGAAAAAGTCATTCAAAGGGAAAATATTGCCTGCTATACACCCGGAAAGTGTTAGGGTGAGATTGATAGCTACAGATATAATTGAAGCTTTACAAAGAGGATTGCGAAAAGAGCAGGTATGGACTGATCTTCACTACGCATCAGATGCCGTGGAACCTCATGAGACTAGTGGGCATGGGACTTTGATGGCATTAAGTGATAGTAACCCCGAGGCGAAGTGGAGTAAAGACGATGAGATTCTAGATGACAGTTGGGTTCAGAAAAGTAGAAAGAAGGGACAGGAGAAGGGGTCAGAGTCTACTACCGGGCATATCGAGGGATTGCAGTGGGAGGTTTTGGTTGTAAATGATCCTGTTGTAAATGCCTTCTGTTTGCCTGGTGGGAAGATTGTAGTTTTCACAGGGTTGCTCGAACATTTTAGGACGGATGCTGAAATTGCAACCATCATTGGGCATGAGGTGTATATCAGCTTTGTCATTTTATTCGTTTAGTGCATTGTATACAGGTACATCTCTGTGTTGTTTTTAGTATTCACGCCTTTGCTTGCTTGATAGGTTGGGCATGCTGTGGCTCGCCATGCTGCTGAGGGAATTACAAAAAACTTGTGGTTTGCTATCATTCAATTGGTTCTTTATCAATTTGTGATGCCTGATGTTGTTAACACCATGTCTGCTCTGTTCCTAAGGCTTCCATTCTCACGCAGGTATGTGTATCACCTTTTATTTTCTGGATTTTGTAAGTTTCTCTTGCTTGTGTGTTTTATGTTTAATCTCTCTTTTAGGACTTAGTTAACATTGTTGCACCTTATCCTGCCAATTCTCTCTGTTATTCAACTATATTAAGTTGGTGAACTTTATAGTCATAGGAATGTCATGTCCGCATATACAGCAAAAACACGTAGCGAAGAAGTGTGCATCATAGATTATGTCATCCCAGTAAGCTCATTTTTGTGTGTTATGTAAGTACCATATGTGAAATATTTGTCAAATGTTGATGGGGATCATTGCAACATGTAGGCATAGAGCTTGAGCCTCTTTTTATAAAGGCGGTGGCATCCAAATCTTGGTTGGATGTCTTTATTGTCCCTTGTTTCTTTTCATTTGCATCCTCCAACACTCATGTTAAGAAGACGACATTTTTACATTAACTTTTTTGTACTCCTTATCTAAATTTCATTATGTTTCGTGCTATGGTTTTCATTGCACACACATGGGCCCTTCTAAGAGGTTGTCCCTCCATGTCAGATGCATATGCTATAGTACAGCATAATGGTGGACAGTGAAATTGTTGGTAGTTGGGAATCCAATGTTTTACCCCTAGTATCATTGCTTCTACTGTATACAAAGTGAATAGAGCTTGTAGAACAATCAAAGAAAAAAGAAAAATAAGTTATGCCAATTTGTTTCTGCTGCTTTGATCCAGCAGAACAGGGTGTGTGGGAACTCGATAATTTAACTCTAGCTTTACATGGGAAATATTTATAAGGTATTTGTTCGGATGGTATAATTATAAAGTAGAACAAGTTGATAATATTAGGTGTGTCAATGGTTTTCTGAGAATGGATTGTCCTGACCTTACTGAACCTTACTGAACCGATTCTTAGTCTATTTATTATAAAGTTGTCCTTAATAATTATGGTAAGTTTTCTAATTTTGTTAGATAAACCAAAAAAATACCAAACAGAACTGAAATAAATTCTTATATGTACAAAATACGTCATATATATTAAGTTTACGTATAACGAAGCATTAAATTTTTAACCTTGGGACTTGAGGTGGATTCATTTGGAAACAGCTACAAGTAACACTCTGACCGAACTCTACTACTACTAAAACTAAATTGGTTTCAGAGCTTGCAAGGATGCTCCTCCACTTGCTTTCTGCAGTGATGAGCAAAGGAGAGGATCCTCCCTTGACTGATTTGTATCAGGGTTCTAATGAGTTTGACATTTCAAGTTGTCTGGGAAAGACCAAGTTCCCATTTTATCTACGTTAACTTTATAATGGTCAGCGGGTTGCAATTGAAGTGCATATGCACTCATCTTCTGATGGTGTTGGTTCCCCCTCTTCACATGGCTTTTCTCGTTCTCTATCCTTTTCCCATTTTGCATGTTGATTCAACCCTGATCCATCTCTCATTTTTCTGTTCAGCGCTAGAAGGTTGTCAGTTTCATTAACTAGTGAGTTTTCCTAAAACATATAGAAGACATTCCTAAAAAAGAGAAAGGATATTTGTTGAGCATCAGCTATGTAGCACGGGCATAAATTTGAGTACATTTTTTTTTGATAAGGTAGGGGTAATAGATATGAGTACAATATGAAAATATGACAATCAAAATACAGGGGGCTATTTATAGATGGGTTGATGGTTTTCCTTTATATGTTTGAAGTCTAAGGAGTTGTAATAATCATTAATAACAATGAAAAACTAAAGCTATAAGATATATTCCATCAATGCTTACTGATTTTTACTGTATAGATTGTGAATTAGTCAAATTACCATCGAACTGGATATTATTCCATAAGATATTATCGAAGACATCTCAATATTAATGGGAGCTACATACTAAAGATGATTGTTAGAAAACAATAAAGCAGTGGGCTTAACCGCGAGGATAGATTGCAAGCACATCTTCTGGAAGTGAATTTTTGGCATTCCATGTTCACACAAAATCTAAAGAGAGTTTTCAACCAGAAACCCTTTCACAAACTGCTAGCTGCCCTTCAGAATTTTCCCAAGAAGTATCGGTTTAGTTTGAGTCCTGGCGTTTCTTATTTGAAATGACCCACGCTGTTACTTCTTCTCACAGTTGCATTGTGGTCTCAAATTTGTCTAGCGAATACCAATTTTAGGATGTTATTTGAATCTGAAAATCAGGAAGCTCTATCCAAAACTGAAACAAGAAATACCTTATCCCGGTCATATCCAGCGTGTATCTTGCCTGAAATATCCATGATTGCAGTATGCAACTAAAATATTAAATCCTGTGTGGTCAGAGGGTGTTTTGTCAATTGATGATCCTTTTGGATGAGAAGTATAATTTTGAGAAATAGGAACCTGAGTTCTCTAAAGCTTAGGGGCTAATCTTTGGTTAGTGAATCTAAGGTGGTTCTCAGGAATCTATCAGAGGAAATTTAGTGTGGCAAAAGTGACCCTCCACCCTGAAAAAAAGTAAAAAAAAAGTGAGGAGGAGACACTGCATCCATTTCCCTTCTTTTTATCCTGCTAGGAGTTTATTTATTTATTTATTTTTTGTGTGTGTGTGTGAGAGAGAGAGAGAGAGCAAAACATGGCAAGTATGACTTGTTAGAGTGTACTCATAGTTAATATGTGGATCTCTGCCGGCCAACTCAACTACTCAAGTTGGACAGCCAATGTTTTGAGGTTTTATCCTCTCATGCGCTTAAGTGCTTCTGAGCTTTAGCGGTGCCAATAGACGATAATAGTCTGTGTGAACAGATGCAATAATATGTGAGCAGCTTATGTTTCTTATAACTTAATGCTACTTTCTGACTGTTTTTAAAAATGCATTGAAAGCATATCCTAGTCTCCTCATTTGTGACATCAGTTTAGTTGTTGATTCCAAGACTTACAAATTTATATTTGTTTGTGTTTGACATACTCCATTTAGTCACTGGGGTAAAGGGCTTTAGAATTCTGTTGATCATGTTGTGAGTGGTGAAACTCGAAAGAAACAATTTGAAAAGGATTTCTATCTCCAAAGGGATTAGAAACCTCAACATTCAAAATGAATGCGAGTGGCAATATCTGCCATGTAACCCACCTTTCCGTCCACCGTTCCCACATAAAAAATGAAAAGAAGAGAGGAGGAAGTCACCGATTTCAGATGCTCGGTTATCTGGTGCATTTTATTAATGTGCTTAGTAGTGATCTAGTAAGTCTGCTGTTGTTTCTCGAAGTCTATATATTAGGCTTACTTTTGATGGTTAAAGTCTTGAGTTAATTGCTTAATGAGCTTGTTCCAGCAGTAGAGGTTGGTGATATCAGTAATTACTGATCATATAGAGTTTGGAACTGAAACTCTTGGCTTCAAACCTTTATGGCATCACCTACTTGTTATGTGGGTTTTTGTTAAATTCTGTTAATGTACCCTGTTATATCTCAACCGTTTTATTTGTGTGGGGTGCACATGTCTTCTTATCAAGCATGCGTATGTAATTCTCAAAACTCATTTCATGGTGATAGATAGGATGAATATTTTTCCTTTTTTTTCCTTTCGTATCGAGTTCTCATGCATTTCTGTGTACCAGGATGGAGATGGAAGCAGATTACATAGGGCTGCTGTTGATGGCCTCTGCTGGATATAACCCTCGAATAGCTCCCTCAGTCTATGAGAAGCTGGGCAAAATTTCTGGCGAATCAGCCTTGAGAGATTATCTGTCTACCCATCCCTCTGGGAAGAAGAGAGCACAGTTGTTGGCTCAGGCTAAAGTAATGGATGAAGCCCTTACGATATATAGGGAAGTGCAGGCAGGAAAGGGGATTGAGGGTTTCCTATAGAGGAGAGGATGAAATGCTCAGGCCATGTGAGAGTAGGGAGCCGCCCAAAAGCCAGCTTTTTCGGAAGTTATGCTCATCTTTTCTTCGCATCTTGATTAATTTTCATTTCAAGTTCCAGTAAGTGAAGATTAAGAAAAGAATTCTCTACAAAATTGTTGTTTTTGGACGACTCCAATTCTCTTTCGTGGCTGCTGAAATTGACTGTTCAATAAGCATGCTTATTCGTCTGTTGTAACTGTTTCAAATCCCGTGTAGGGAAGTTTCTACGAAATCCAGGAAGCAACTTGTAAAGCAACCTTCCATCTTTTCAGGTGAAATTGTGTTGTCGATCAGCTACCAAACTTCGCAAGTTTATCTGTTCATTTGATTGTCTTTGTAATCCATTTTTTCCAAGAATTTTTTAATGTCAATTCATGCCATGCCATGGTATCTTCCATACCTTGCCACTGCATTAACCAGGTCCAGTGAATCAACATTCTAATAACAATAGGCGAAGGTGCATTTTGCCTACGCTTTGTGTAAGACACCACAAAAACAAACAAACTAAACTAACATCTCATTGGAATGCGCGTCTTTTCCATTCCATCACTCTTACCTCTCTAGCTCCAAATAGGAAATAAGAGTAAAGTTAGTGTATACTCTAACCTCGTATGATATTGTCTTTGCTGGGTAAAAGCTTAGGATTGACTGTTCCCAATTTCATTATTTCCGTTTTTCAAATGTTTGAGCTACGAAAATGATGGAGTTGCAACGGCTAAAGTTGAAGAATACACTAGCATGCCTTCTTGAGAATTGCAGGAGCATGAGAGAGCTCAAGCAGATTCATGCCCACATCACTACATCCTCTCAGTTCTTCATCACTGACCGTTGGTTCTTAATCTCTCGCATTATTTTCTTCTGCACAGTTTCTCAATCAGGGTCTCTCAGCTATGCCGACGCTGTATTCAGGCTCGTTCCTCGAAAAACTCTCTTCATTTACAACTCCATGATCAGAGCTCACGCTTCAAGAATCCATGACCCCAATTCATCTCAGCCCTTAATTTTATACAAACAAATGCTCTTTGATGGTATTACACCTGACTGTATTACATTTCCCTTCGTGTTAAAACATTGCGTGAGCAGAGTTGATGGACTTGTCGGACCAAGTGTTCATGCCCATGTTGTTAAGTTTGGGTTTCACAGTGATGTTTTTGTGCAGAATTCTTTGATCACTCTGTATTCACAGTGTGGCTCAGTGAATAATGCAAGGAAGGTGTTTGATGAAATGTCTAATCGAGATGTTGTTTCGTGGAATTCTATAGTAATTGGGTGTTTGAGAAATTCAGAGCTTGATATGGCCTTAGAATTATTTAGGAGAATGAAGAAGAGGAATATTGTCACTTGGAATTCAATCATCACGGGTTTCGTACAAGGAGGTAGGCCAAAGGAAGCTTTAGAATTCTTCTATGAAATGCAAGTTTCTGGTGATGATATGGTTAGTCCAGATAAAATGACAATTGCTAGTGTGCTCTCAGCTTGTGCTTCTCTTGGCGCGGTTGATCAGGGAAGGTGGGTGCATGATTACTTGAATACAAGCGGAATGAAGTGTGATATGGTGATTGCAACAGCATTAGTCGATATGTATGGCAAATGTGGGAGTGTTTCTAAAGCCCTTGATGTTTTTAGGTCAATGAAAAATAAGGATGTTTTGGCATGGACAGCTATGCTTTCTGCATTTGCAATTAATGGTAATGGAAGAGAAGCTTTCGAGCTTTTCTTGGACATGGAAACAGCTGGAGTGAGACCTAATGCTGTGACTTTTACTGCATTGCTGTCAGGTTGTGCTCATTCTGGCCTTATAGAGATAGGCCGCTGGTGTTTTCGTGTGATGAGGCATGCGTATCATATAGAGCCACAAGTCCAACACTATGCTTGCATGGTTGACATTCTTGGTCGAGCTGGTCTCTTTGATGAAGCAGAAAGGCTAATCAGAAATATGCCAATGGAGCCGGATGTTTTCGTTTGGGGTGCACTACTCGCTGGCTGTCAAATGCACTGGAATTTTCAGTTAGGAGAAAAAGTTGCCAGGTATTTAATTGCTTTAGAGCCTCTGAACCATGCCTTTTATGTTAATCTTTGCGATATATATGCCAAAGCTAGAAGGTTTGATCATGTCAAGGAAATTAGAGCTCTTATGAAGAAGAAAGAGATCGAGAAGACCGTTCCTGGCTGCAGCACGGTTGAAGTAAATGGAGTTGTTTGCGAATTTTCTGTAAGAGGATCACCTCAAGTTTTGATGACGGAAATAATTAAAGTTTGAGTGATGAAATAGGAAGGAGTATTAACATGAGCAATGATGAAGAGAGACCAAGTGAAAAATACTTATTTGGTTCTTCTTCAGAGCCTGGCATTCGACATGAGAGTTATACTTTCATATGCCATACTTGTGGTGCTCTTGTTTTTCAGTCAGATTACGACTCAATGTCTTTGGGTGATCTAGTTTATAAAATAGCTGGCAAATGTATATGTGTAGTATACTGTAAAAATAGACATATATGAATTTATTGATCAAACATAAATACTTTTTAAAATAAGTTGATTTTAGAAGTTTGCTTAAACAGGCCTATAGATACAACCTTATATAAAAACTAAGGATCTAAAATAGAAAAAGACAATGTAGAGTTGGGGTTGGAAAAATATTTTGATATGCGTAGAGTGAACATGACATGCATTCTAACTGTATTTTTCATTTTTATGACACTGGTTCTTAAGGAAACATATTAATTTAAATCACATAACATTTATAAAGATTGAGTAGTGTTTGACTTGAATATAACCATTAGTAGTATGATCTATCTAGGACCTATTTTTTTAGATTAAGAATTTCTTTATAATAGTTTCATGGCTTGAATAGACATTTTATTTGAATGATTATAGTGCGAATGAGAACTTATTAAGGCAATTTGACATAAATACTTTATGATGATGTTTATGTATAGGATCAATTGTTACGCAAGATTTTGAAATCGTCGCTAGCCGTTACTAAACAATGATAAAGGGCAATAAATAGGATTTATGAGGACATATTTTGTGGATATTGTACCTCAATATGTAACTATAAAATAGGGTTTATATCCTTTTTTCAGTGATTGCAAAGAGAATATTACCTACTAAGACTAAAAAATGTACCATAATATTGAACACTTTCCTTTTTTATTCCGTCTCATTAAAAATATCATATTTTTATAATTGAAAATAATTTAACTTAAAATTTTTATTTTCTTTAATCCGTAAAGAAGTAATCATAGACACACATTTAGTCGAGGAGAGTGTGAGAGCACCTTTTTTTTTCTCTTTTAATTTTGTGCCAAATCAAATAGTATCATATATATTAAAATGGAGTAAGTAATAATTTCCAAAATGTATTGATATAATTATTATCTTTTCTAGTTAAAAAAAATAAATAGAAACAACACGGCAGTTAAAATTCTATTAAAGTAATATAATCTAATATTGCTTTAACAAAATGAACCATAATTCGCATATTATGCGGTTTCCAGTACTAGTTAATTAAGTACTATAGGTTATAAGTAGACAACTCTCGAAGAATACGTGTGTTTGCAATTAAGGTGATTTTTGGCTCCAAATGTGTTTGGTCCACTTTGATCAGAAACAGGCAGTTTGTTTGTCCATATATTTATTTCTAATCGAGGATGTTTTTAAAAATTTTTGTATTCTGTCTTGTAATTTTTGTGCATTTTACTTTTCTTTTTAATTTGTTATATTTTTAAAATTACGTGAAATATATTATAAATTATAATATTTAACAACTTTAAATATTCAATTATATATTTGAGAATTAAATAACTTTAGAAAAATTTATTTGTCTGTATATAATATCACTAATATCACATAAATTTAAAAATGAAATGTAACCTAAATTATTTGAAAATTAGTAAAAAGTACTTAGTATAAATAACAATAATTAATAACTTTAAATATTTTAAAAAACATACAAAAAAAAAAATAAAAAATTAATCAACTTTCTAAATTTCATTTTATAGCATAGATTTGTACGGAAGAATTACATATATCGCACGACCCTTATATCTAGTATTACATGGAGCAACCAATTAATGCCATGTATATGTTCTCTCGTGGAGTCATGTGTAACGCGCAGGTGATTGTGGATAACAATGAACGATGACAGATACCTAAACGCTTACGGAGCTATGTTTAATAGTTTGTTTGGATGGTTGTTACGTATTAAAAAAATATTATATTTAAACCAAGTACAATACAACACATAACAATTATTAATATCAATTAAGTACGATACAACATGTAACAACCATCCAAAAAAAGGTTTTTACAGACAAGATCACATTGAATAAATTAGTCCTGTTCTACAACATCTTTTTAACGGGTTACTTAAGTATCTTACATCATTCTTTAATTGGGGTCTCAATCTCAAATATTTATATTTATATAGTCATTTCTCAATCAGCTTAACATTGTCATTCACACTGAAAAGAGAAGAGAAAAGAGAAAAGAGAAATTAGATGGATGTTCTATCTCTTCCTACTAGTCTCACATTAACAGCTTTTTGTGTCATTTTAGCAGCAGCATTTGTGTTCAAACTTGTCTTCAACAAGGGTAAGTACCATCCTGTTGCTGGAACAATCATCGATCATTTGCTGAATTTCAACAGGCTGCATGATTACATGAAAGAAATGGCAAGCAAATACAATACCTATAGGATACTTAATCTTTTCCAAAGTGAGGTTTACACCTCCGACCCTGCTAATATCGAGTATATTCTAAAGACAAATTTCCCCAACTATGGCAAGGTAACATATTTTCGGCTAAAGGTTAATGCTTAACATAGTTTCTCAATCTCAATCTGATACAAAATGAAATCATGGTTAACAAGTGCTTGTAACAATTGATGTACACCATTCTCTATCCTAGCTGTTAAATTAGGTCTTAGACCTAACTTACACCCAAAAGCTAGCTCAAATGGAGGAGGATTGTCCAAGATGAGAATTTACTAGTTTCTCACCCTATCATGTTACAGGGTTGGCACCATTACAGCAGATTGAATGATCTTCTTGGTGATGGGATCTTCACAGTCGATGGAGGGAAGTGGAAAAACCAACGGAAGATATCAAGTTATGAATTCTCCACCAAAAATTTAAGGGACTTTAGTAGTGCAGTTTTCAGAATTAGTGCGGTAAAACTTGCTCAGAAAGTATCTGAAGCTGTGACCTCAAATCATGCAACAGATATTCAAGTATGGAACTCTGGTTTGCTCTTCTGCAGTCAATTATAAGCTAAAAACTCTTACATTTCTTGGCAGGACTTGTTTACGAAATCAACACTGGAGACGGTATTCAAGATTTTACTAGGTGTGGATCTAGACACTACAACTGAAGAAGGCATTCTCTTTTCCAATTCTTTTGATGAAGCTAGTGCAGTAACTCTCTATCGCTATGTTGATGTGTTTTGGAAAGTGAAAAGATTTCTAAACATTGGGTCAGAAGCAAATATGAAGAAGTGTATTAAAGTGGTTGATGAATTTGTATATAAAATTATCAGAAACAAGATAGAACAGATGAGTAAGTCGCGAGATGATAGCAGGGTGGTAAGTTCAAGCAGATCCTTCTAACTTATTTCCCGTGAGCAAGAGCACCAAATGATATTTGAATTTTTACATGTTTCGCAGATGAAGAAATCAGATATTCTGTCTAGGTTTCTGGAAATGAACAAAACGGATCCAAAGTACCTTAAGGACATAATCCTTAGCTTTATAATTGCTGGGAAAGACACTACAGCTAGCACACTTTCCTGGTTCTTCTATATGATGTGCAAGCACCCTCTCCTACAAGAAAAAATTGCAGATGAAGTCAGGAAAGCAACTGGAATAAACCAGAATTCGAGTATTGATGAGCTAGCTAACAGCATTACTGATGACGCACTGGATAAAATGCAGTATCTCCATGCATCATTAACTGAGACGCTCAGATTATATCCTGCAATTCCTGTGGTAATACATACATATAGTGAGAATGATATAATTTTCACAAACATAGATTTCATTAGGCCATACTTCATGCTCATACCTAGTTTTATATGCCTATTAGGCCAGTGTTTCATGTATATACCTCTTGATATTGAGTTTTTTCTCCATGCAGGATGGCAAAGTTTGTTTATCAGATGACACTTTCCCTGATGGGTTCAAAGTGAGGAAAGGGGACGCTGTCGCATATCAACCATGGGCTATGGGCAGGATGACATCTTTATGGGGTGATGATGCAGAGGATTTTCGGCCAGAGAGATGGATTGATGAAAATGGTTGCTTTCGGCAAGAAAGTCCCTTTAAGTTCACAGCCTTCCAGGTACCACAGAACCTTACAATCTTATAACTACTATAGTCAAAACTTCTAGGAGCTTAGCTTCACCAGACAGAAATAGTATTTCCCATCCAACCTTGACAAAGAAACAAATTAATTGTTGATTTATAGCCTTCAAATATAATGATTGATGAATGGTATGATTATGCGAGAAACTCGTATAAAGCTTTTAATCTCGCTCCTTCCTAACATGTGTTTATTTTTAACGTCACAGCTCATATGCATGAGACATTCACATGAGAACATTCTTCATTGAACACCCCTTCAACCTCGATCATCCTAACCTCCCAATCCCACCCCCTAAAAAAATCATTCCTAGTTACAAATTATAGAACCCAAAACAAACTAAAGGGCGAATGTCTAAGAAAGAAGGAAAACTTATCGAATTTGCCAGTAGCTCAAACAAAATTTTGCAGTTTATGGAGAACCAGTGTGTACTCATTAATATAAACTCTGATATTCAAATTGAAGTCTGGGGTCTAACGCCAAAATTTTTGTGTATCGTTCATGATTTTGGCAGGAAAATCCCTTTTACTATTACTAGAACTTGAATGACTCAAACCAGATACTTATAAGACTCTATGTTCACAGCAACTTAATTCTATTTACAAATAAGATCAAAGCGTTTGGCATACATGAAGCTCCTCTCTCCATGTTTGTGTTTTCTTCATCATTTTTATTAAACAATCATATATATGGTGCTATTGCTATAATTTGATGGAAATAATTTGCAGGGTGGGCCGAGAATTTGTTTGGGGAAGGAATTTGCTTACAGACAGATGAAGATCTTTTCAGCAGTGTTGCTGGGCACCTTTAGATTTAAGCTGAGTGATGAAGAAAGAATAGTTACATACAGAACCATGCTCACTCTTCACATTGACGGTGGCCTCCATCTTCATGCTTCCTACAGATTACGGCACCACAACCCGCCGGCCGGGAACAATATGGCTGCTTAATACTCCATATTATCTTGTCTGCATATTTAGGGCATGTCTATGTAGCGCGTAACTAAAATTCCGCACAATTATACAATTTGACATATATATTTGATTGGCTACTTTCCACTCCATCCAATTTTATTTGCTTATCCTACCAAAAATAGATATCTTCGGAAAATAACTTCTTTGTGTCCACAATGTAGGGGTATGATTTGTACACTTTACCTTCTACACACATTACTCTTGTGAGATTTCATGTTGTTGTTGTAGTAAACTTATCATTTTATTAATTAATTATTCACTTTGTTTAAATTTATTTGTTTTACTTTCATTTTTAACTAAATGCAACTTTCTAATTTAGTATGCAAGATTACATGACATTTTTGTATATTTGATATATCTTTAGTTTAAAATCACAAAATTCTAAAGTTTTTTAATACTTCATATCCAATCAAAATCATATAATGAATAAATTTAAACAAAAAAGTACTTCTTAAGAAGGTACTAAATCAAACATGAACTAAGGCGGTGATACTACTAGGTGTGTGCAAAGTGTCGCGCGATCAAAGCTAGCTTTAGTTGCGCGGCCGCGCAAGCTCCCGGAAATTCTTTTAGTTTTCTCTTGTTTTCACATTTTACGAGGAATGTTTTCATCCTTTCCTCATCCCAAAACCCCAATTCACATTCATTAACCTCTTCCAAAATCCTTATTCGTTCAGATTTGATTAGTTACGATAAACTTTTCTCCTCTTTTTTCCTTCCCAGCACTTTGAAGAAAAAGACCTACAAGAATTTTAATTAGAGAATTCCGGTTCTTCCTCAAACTTCAAAGTTAAGGTATGTAGGCTTCAATGAGAGTATTTCTTCGCTCTCACGCCTAATGTATTTTGATTCTCAAGAATTTCACAAGATTGATAGAAGCAAAGCTAGAGCTTTTTATGAAATTATGATGTTTCTTCATAGACTCTTATTTTTATTGTTTCACTTTGATTTTTAAACCTTATGATACCGATTTAGCATGATTTTTTTTATGGTTATTCAAACCCTTATGGATTTTAAGCATGGAAACAAGTATGATATGAATTACAACTAAAATACATATTATTTTAAGATATGACTTTTTAGCTTAGCCTCATATATGATTCAAGATGATAAGTGGTTTTCATACCTATGAGCATTATATGAATATATGTTATTTTGGGAGGACTATTTAGTACTGAGAGGATGCGAGTTTAGAAAACTCAAGTTCAATAACTACGCGCTATCGTAGGGACTATGTTTCACTGCTTTATCGATTGACCTTATGACCCTGAGAGGCTCAGATTAGTGAATCCACATAGATATGATATTGTCTTTTACTCTGGCAAGGTATAGGTCAGCCCTCCAACTCGGTTAGCTGTTGGACATAATGAGCTCACATTGTGTATGTTGGTTGTAAGGAACTCCCCAATTATGTAAATTTTATGATATGTTTATAGGTCTATATGGTTCATTTTAAGTATGTTATTTTATGTATATGATTATTCAAGAGTACTAAAAATGACTCAACTATATGCATATGTACCTTTGAAAAGAGATTTATATGATACTTGGTCATAGACTCTAACTGTTTTCTCTTCAACCCTTTTACTCAGGGGCGGAGCTATAGTGTCTTGAGGGTGTCCAATTGGACACCCTTCGTCGAAAAATTATACCGTACACCTAAGTAAAACCTTGTTTAAAATGGTTAATTGTAATACTTTGGACACCCTTAAAACAATAAGCTATGTGGCTCAGCGGTTGGAGGCTCTCTTGTTGAGCCCAGATGCGCAGGTTCAAATCCCTGCATTGACTCATCTTTATGGTCATTTTTTAAAGAGCTCATATTTTATTATTCCTTTAATTGTCTAAGGTAATAGTTAGTAAATTTCTTATAAATCTATAACTTAAAAATATAATAAAGCTAATTGAATTTTCAATAAATTTTATTTTTTATTTCTTTTCATTAAAGTTTGAAATAAAATTCTAATATTAGTACAACGTTAAAAGCAAACAAAAGAAGACCTCATTTGTTTCTGCTTCCATTTTTCATATCTCGATATTGTTGTCGTCACTAGAGATTAGTGTAAGTTTGAAACTTAAAAATGATTTCATTTTAAGTTGAACCCCCCCACCCCCTCCCCTTTATTTTTTTTACTTTATTTATAAATATTAAAGCTACATATCATGCGATTTGGTTTTTAAAATTTTAGAACATTTATTCATAAAAAATATTAATATTATGTAGTTCGATTTTGAATTTTTTAGTGCACCCAGTCATCAACTTTTTTTTACTTATATAATTCTTGGACACCCTTTGTAAAATTTCTAGCTACACCACTGCTTTTACTATACTTATGATCTTGGAAATCTTATTTCATTGTCTTGTTCGTGATTCTTTAAATGATTATGCTATTGTCCTCCCTTACTTACTCAATACATTCTATGTACTGACACATACATTTCTCTGTGTTGCATCCTTTTAAGATGTAGCTTTTGATATTTGCACTCAAATTTGTGGCTAGTGATGTTGCAGCACTCCCAGTTAGCTTTTGACGAGCCCTCCTCATTTGGGGACTCTGTTGTTTTAGACTATCAACTCTTTTTCTTATGTAGTCTTTGTTTGGGGAAGCTGGGGGCCATGTCCCGACAGACTTATATTTTCATTCTAAAGTAGAAAAGGCTTTATTCAGACATTAGTAATGTAATCTTATGGAATTTATTGAATTCTTTATTAAGCATGTGTTTCAGTTTCCGCCATATGATATTAAGTCAAGGGTTATCCCAAGATCATTCATGGTCCTCGGTACCATGTCTCGATTGGAGTATAGATTCGAATCGTGACACACACACACACACACATATATATATATATATTTTTTTTTCACTTCTTATTTCTCATTTCTTAGCTTTAATATGTTTACTGCACTTTGGGTCTAGCTCATAACTCAAAAAGTAACTCAAATGATGAGAATTTTTTAAGCCACACAAAGAAATCATTCATCTCATTAACCATTGATATTATATTAAACTTTATCATTTTTCAACACTCTGCGTTAAGTAGGAGGACTACTCAAACTTTACAAGGAAACCACTTATCTATTAATTATTGATGTAGAACCTTTTCATTCTTCAACACCGCATTAAATAGTAAGATTGTTCAAGCCTTATAAGCAAATCATACATCTCATTAATCACCATATAAGACTTTTTCATTTTTTTAAACGCCTGACTATTGGGCGGCACACACATAAGGACTTGTTTGCGTATGCGATATGAAATCACGGTATAAATCATAATATGAAATCATGAGATGAAGTTGAAGTTTTGTTTGGACATGCGGTTTGGACTTTTTATGTTGTATGTTTTCTCATAAACATAAAAACCCATAAGTTGTAAAACTATTAAATCATATCAATTCTTTATACAATCTTACCAAATAATTAAGCACAACTTTATAAAATCGCATAATACACTATCACAAAGATATTCTTAAAATATACAATATTTATTGATCAAGTTTTAATTCTATTAAAAAAAACATAAGTTTTGGTGTACTTACCCTTTAATATAATCCTTCAACATAGTACAAACAATCTTCTCATGTTGAACTTGCATTTCTCATTCATATGATTGAGAAAACGAACCAACATTGTTAGTTTGAACCATTTGTTGGTCAATTTGGTTGGTAAATATATTTGATGAAAAATAATGAATTTGGTGAATATAAATAGTAGAGTAGAAATTGATTTGAAGTAATAATAAATTTTATGTAAGCGAGAAAAATCATTATATGAGATATAAATGATTTAAAAAGTAATGTATGAATTATAAATTTTATTTACATATGAAATATATAGTTAGTAGTAGGGGCTGCTCTAATAAATTGATGGCCTAAAGCCAAATTCGAATGGAGGTCTTAAATTTGAATATATATTTTTTTATGAAGTTTATTATTGTCAATTATTTAATCTTTCTTGAGACATAGTATTAATAATTTGTCAAACTTCTATTACTTCTTTGTTCTTTTATAAATTTTTTTTATTTTCTACAAATAATACTCGATATTTTATTTTTAAAAAATACTTATAACCTATTACTTTTTTTTAAAATGAGGCCCCTCAAATTTTGGGGCCTAAGGCAATTGCTTTTTTTTTTCAAAGCTGTAGAGCCGCCCCTAGTTAGTAGTTATGTATGTGGGGTTGATTATAAAATATAAACTTGTGGGTCAAATTTTGTATTTGAAAAATCCCAAATCACGATTTTCGAAGAATTTAAAATTTCATCTTATGATTTCATATCACGATTTCATATGGCATGTCCAAATGCCTATTAGTTTACAATCTTATCTTGAGAAACTGATTTCATATCACAATTTCATATTGTATGTCGAAACGCCTATTAGTTTACAGTCTTATTTGGAGAAACTGAGTCCTTATAATTAGTATGAGCTTGTCACTTTTGTTCTTCATTTCACTTTTTGAATGGGAAAATGTGTTAGAGATAGCTATCGAGTTGTCTTGTTCCTAGTACATGCATGATTGATCACTAAAGTCTACAGACTACAGTGATAATGGAACAGCCCAGGTTGGTGCATGCATGGTGGTCACCCACCACTACTACATCTTGGACACATAAAGATTCTCTTGTCTAATATAAAGAAAATTAAAGTTGAAACAATAAAAATTCTTTTTGTACCTTAACTTACTTGCCTTTCCTTTTCCTTTTGGGGTGTGCTAAATATTATTCCAAAAATATTTATGTATACTTAGCATAACGCTAGGAGGCGTTGGATGGCTAGGGACTAAGAAGGACCTATAATGAACTCGAAACATCACTTATAAAATTTAATTTGCTTATTTCATTACAAAAGTTATTTTTCTTATGTTAAAGAACTTGTTTTCCGACGGAAATCATTTCCAAAACATTTCAAAGGGTACTAGAATTAGCAACTTCAACAATTTATTATCACATCCTGTTTTTCTACTTTATAGAAGATAAGAACTAGACCAATGATCAGAATGTGCTTAACTAAGTGGACAATCATATCATCATGTGTCTACCAAAAGGGATCAAAATGGAGACCAATTGATGAAATCAAAGGAGTTCCCCTTGATCCAATTATCTTTATCTTCACACTTTTAGCATTACTCACCACCCCTTTTTCTATCCTGTGAAGCTTCTTGTATCCTATTGTAGTTCCATTAGCAATTCTCTTCCCATCAACATAAATTTCATGACTTTTTACCCTTTGTCCTAGCCCAATTGCTTCTTGAATCCTTACCACATTAAACCTCAACGACTTATTACTCTTTCTTTTGAACTCAATCCAATTATCCTCTTTATCATCTTTTGGACCCCAATATGTCCATAAATGGTCATCGTCTAGCACGTTTTCGGGTCCGAATCCTCCATTTTTACCTCCCCTTTGACTACTTGCTTTGATTGAACACTCCTTGGCAAAATTGGTGGAGAATATTGTGTCAATTGCACTTCTAAATTCTTTGAGTCTTTGAACATCGCTGTTGTTTATTAATCCTTGTGTGTTAGGAGGCACGTTAAGTAGCAATACGCAGTTTCGTCCGATGGAATTGTAGTAAATTTCGAGTAACTCACTTAGGCTCTTTGGTTCTTGTGATTTATGCCAAAACCATCCTGGTCGAATTGATACATCACATTCTGGTGGTAGCCAATCTGTCCCTTTTGGGTCTCCACTGTTGAGATAACTACATTGGCGTAGTCAGAAATTTATATAAGAGAAAAATTCTAAAATGTCTCAATTGTAATTTGAAAATTGACCTAAGGCAATTTTGAACTTCTATTATTAATTACTATACTTGATTTTTTCATTCTATTAAGCAATTCGAACACTGCTAGAGAATTTTCATAGCTTTGAGACATGTCAAAAGACTGATATTTAATTTCACTCGGTATAGATGTATCCTCAAAATTCAACAAGTTTTTCTGATATAAAACTAGGAGCACAGAAACTAACAAAAAATCTTTTTGGTTTAAAACCTAGCAACAATAATATGGAATGAAGGGAATTTGGAATGATCTCTTTCTTTTATCTCCTATATCAACATATAAAAAATGGTTGAAGGAATTCCAAGCCTCCAACGGACATGAAGACAATTAAGGGCTAATGATTAATGACTAAGAGGAATTATGAGACAATAAAGGGCTAGTGATTTATGGCTAACAAATGCAATAAAAATCAAATTGACCATAAAGACAATTTAGTATACCAAATTAAATTGCTTGAAACGTTTTGGCAATACTCATTTTCAACCTAAATTTATTGTTGGAATTTTATAGGAAGAAAAGGATTTTCATTCATTTTGAGATACTCCCTCTGTCCCTAATTACTTGTGTATTTTTAAATTGACATGTCTATTAAGAAAATAATTATTAACATAGTAAATTTACCATTTTACCCCTATTAATTATGAAGCAGATGAATTAAAAACTTAAGATTGTCAAGAAGTTCCAAAGTAATTAATTGAGAGTATAATAGGTAAAAAAAATGTCTTTTCTTGATTTGTCAAAATGGACAAGTAATTAGGGACAACTAAAAAAAAGTGAACAATTAATTGGAGACACAGTGAGTATCAAATCTATTTTGCCAACACGTAGTTCCCCGGCCACTACTTAGGACAACACTAGGATTAAAAAAGAATAACACATTTTTTTATATTAATGTACGCTTAATAACATGATAATTTTGAAAAAAAAAAAAAGACATGATAATTATGTTATCACACAAATTGAGATTGTATTAAAGATCATAAGTTATATAATCTTTCATTTTTTTCTTAAAATTTTGCACCTAGTGAAAGTTATTATCTTATATAATTGACACTTTGACATGTATCTTCTTGTTTTTCATAAAAGGGTGATTGACATGTATATATAGCCAACTTAGTCCTGTTTACTAGTGACGTCTATTCCTTTTACAAGTCTTGTGGACACACTTGGCTACACAATTTATAAATACAGCTAGCACAAACAATAATATTAAGGAAAATAATTGTATTTTAGCTAGGTTTGGAAAAAATAAAGTTTACGTACTCAGTGTTGCTACCGCCAATAGACAACAATGTTCGATTGATGGTGGACCAACTTGTGTTTCCGGCGAATCCATGCTCATTTCCGACCCATCTGACCCCCGGTCCGGCGTCGGAAAATATGTTGATTGCACTCTGCAATTCATTCACCATTGCAAACCAATCATCGAAGTAGTAAGTCATGTTTGGTGCATTTGAACCCTTTGCTCCATCAAACCATACCTCTTTAACATCTCCATATCTTTAATTTTAAAAATGAAAATTATTAGTTACATGAACTTATTAACTTATATCTTTAATTTTAAAAGTGAAAATTATTAATTACATGAACTTATTAACTCATATACGATGATAACATATAAAAGAAATTGCGCTATCAATTCATCTAAAAGATAACTATATGTAAGTAATCATCCGAAAAAGTTACATTAGCAACTTGAAAAAGGGTTTTAAGGTATGTACACTCTATAAACATGTTGGTTATCATCTTTACCAAATTAATAGTATCAATTACTATTCTCTCCATTTCAATTTTTGTGATATGTTTGGTTGGGCACAAATTTAAAAATGAAAAGAAAAACTTTTGAAATTTTTGGTATTAAAAAAATCAACTTATTAAGAGTAAAATTAGAAGTTTAAAGTTAAATTAGAAGTTTAAAACAGACTAAAAATAAAAGAGTATCACATAAATTTAGACGGAGAAGTTATATATTTTTATCAAGAGATTCACCTATAATTATTTAATAATGCTTAGATTGTAAAAATAACTTTTACACCACAATACATAGAATTTATTAATTCCCTGAAAAATAAGATAAATTGCCTGCTATATATATATATATATATATATATATAATAGGCTAAAAATTCTTTACACATTAGATTCGATGTATATAGGTAAATTATTTTTTTCCTTTCTGTGTTACATGTATTATAACATATCATGTAAGGGAGAAAAGATGATAAGGACTTACTTATTGAGAAGTTCTTGTAGTTGAGCCAAATAATGTTCATTGTACTCTTTATTTAGCCCATAACTCTTATCATGACGATCCCATGGCGAAAGGTACAAACCAACATCGACGCCACGAGCCTTGGCCGCATTGACAAATTCCCGAACCACATCACCTTGCCCATTTTTCCAACGACTTCTTATAACCGAATGATCAGTATATTTAGAAGGCCACAAGCAAAAACCATCGTGGTGTTTAGCAGTGAGTATCACTAGTGATACTCCTGCTTGAACCGCGGTGTCAACCCATTGGTTGGCATCTAGGTTTGTGGGGTTGAAAATCGAAGGATTTTCATCCCCGGTGCCCCATTCACTATCCGTGAACGTGTTGACACCGAAATGTAGGAACATGATGAGTTCCCTTTGTTGCCATTTTAATTGAGCGTAATTTGGTAATGGGAGAATTGGCAATGGAGGTGGTGTTATTTGTGCTTCTTGGCTAGGAATGATCAATTGCAATAAGGTGATGACTAGACATGACAAAGAAGTATAAGAAGGCTTAGTCATGATTTTTCTTTTTTTCAATGTTGATAATGTATGGTCATGTCTAATAATTCAATTGTGTGAATGAAGAAAAATGAAGAAGAGAGAATGAATTATAAGTGCCAAAGTGGGGACCTTTTTCCCTTTGCTTTTTTTATGTTGTGTATGTACCATATATATAATGAGATTCTTTAATATGGGAAAATATGAAAACTATTTTGTTTGGTTGTTAAAAAAGGAAGTAAAAGGTGATCATAAATATGAAGTTGATTTTGTTACTTTTTTGCCTTTTTGCACTCTTTCACGGGTTGGCCTCCTAGTGTCATAGTCCTTGGACCAAGTAATGGACACATTTTCGCTGTTTTTTCTCAATGAAGAAGAGTAACAGTGACAATTATCATTCACTATGGAACAAACACTAACCGTAAGGTTGTTCGGACTCTTCAAAAATATTAACACATCAGTGCCACTATTTTGTGAGACATATTTAAAAAATCCGAACAATGACAACCACTTGAAATCAAATATAATACTCTTTTTCCCCTTTTGTATTTTTTTGTTTGATTTAAAACGTTTTAATCCAGTCTAGTATTATGAAATTGAAGAAACTAGAATGCAATTAAATTAAAGAGAAAATGAATGATAACTCTTTCTGTAATTCACGATTCATAAGCAATTAAAGAGGATAAAATAAGGAGAATATATCATTTTCCTTTCATACATATTAAACTAAAAAAAAAACTAAATATTTTGCAATTAATAAAAATTTTAGAGTTGAAAAAACAGTAAAGTATATTTTTATACTAAAAAATAAAAAGTCAATTTTTTTTAATCATTAATTTAGACCATAGAGCAGAAGAAAAGTAAATTTTAACATCTAATTAGTTTTTTTCTTACAACTACATACTTGTGCCATATTTAGAAATTTTTACAAATTAAAGTTTAGCAGAATAACTTAATTACTAAACATTTTGTGACGGATATAGTACTATATTTTATTACATAAGAGAATTCTTCCATTAATAAAAATCCAGCTGGACAAGAATCTATATATTCCCCATCACCCGTTAATTAAAATTACGTTTCGTTAGAAATACCAACAGCTTTTCGTTGATGATTTCACCCTCAATAAATGAATTTTACTGTCTTTTACATCACTCATCCAAAAAGAGTTTTCTCATAATGATAGTTTTATATGCATACTTGAATAATTAACTGGTTTATTATACTATCTTCTTCTTTTAATTGTTATAGTTTCCTTTTTTAGCGTAAAATAATACTCTCTCCGTTTAAAAAAAATGACCTCCTTTCTTTTTTAGTCTATTTAAAAAAGAATGATCTCTTTCTTTTTTTGGTAACATTTAAATTTCAGTTTTTCACGTGACATGTTTAAGGCCACAAGATTAAATGATAGTTTTGTACATTTGACATAACTTTAATTTAGGACCACAAGATTCAAAAGTCTTCTTTATTTTCTTAAACTCCGTGTCAAGTCAAACTAGACCATTCTTTGTGAAACGGAGGGAGTAATAACTTTGACTAATATTTTACGATGTATTTTTTCATCATATTGATATGCAAAAAATTAGAATTTATAGTACTTTTCGTATAGATTTTGATATCTAAATTTTTGTTTAAAATTTTGAATTAATGTAATCTAATTTAACTTTGAAAATATAGTCAAATTGACTTTCAAAACACACAATATGATAATTAAAAGTGGACAGAGAGAGTATATCTATATACAATATCTATTTCAAACTATTTGTCTAGTTTGAACTAATACGAAATTTAGAAAAAAGTAAAGATTTCTTTTTAATGTTATGATCCAAAATTAAATATGTGTAAAAATCAAAAGAGAGAAATAGACATTCTAATGATAATATCTGTAAGATAATTCCAAACTTCATAATTCACAAAATTACGTAACACTTACAAAAATGGACTTTCTTTCAAACAAACGAACAACCCAAGAAAGTAGACCAAGTTTCTCAGAAAATAGAATCGGAAATAATTTAATTTCTAAAATACTGTCTAGAAGATCCTCAAATACAAACGAAAATCAAGAATTAAATGATATTATAGATATAGATAGAGATCTACAAATTTTTCAACAAAATCAACTAAAACTGTTAAATCCAAAAACATTATATAATGTAAAAAATTTCTCTAGAAATAATCAATTATATAGACACTATAGAGAAGAACAGATATCAACAATAGGAAAATAATTTGCCATATTAGACTTAGTAAACCTTGCTTTCATAAAGACAATAAAAAATCCTAATCTAATATTAATGCATATGGGTCTAATAGTCATAGGAATAAAAGGACTAACTAGAAAAAATTTAGGATCTAAAATATTAATTGTACTATACGATGATAGATGATCAGACTTAAAGAAATCTATAATAGAATTAACTGAAGTAGACATGACAAATAATGGAGGTATATTTTATATTAGCCCAGACTTTTTAATAAATCTAAAAGAATTTAGCAAACATATTAAAATAGGAATCCAGACAAAAGGATATGAAGAAATGAATAATGGAAATAATTTATTAATGTGTATAGGTTTTATTGGAAAAATGACTTTAAGTAGTAATAGTACGTAATAATATATAAATAAATAAGTATATATAAGTATTTAATATAATATATAGATATATAATATTAGTAGTACTTATATAGATATATATTATATAATATAGTATATATAGTACGTATATATATATATATAATATACTATTAGTATATATAGTAATAATATTTATAGTAGTACTTATATATAATATAATATATTAGTATATATAGTATATATAGTAATAATATATAGTAGTATAATATAATATTAGTATATATATAGTAAATATATATATATATATAAGTATAATATAATATAATATATAAATATATATGTATAATATAATATAATATGATATAATATATATAATAATAACTAGATAATTAATATAGTTTAGTAGTCTTGGTAAGGTATGGCAAGATATTGTAAGTTGTTCCGTGTTTAGGTTTTGTTTTGAATATTTTGTAAGTCCTACTCAGTACTCCCTCTCTCATTTAGTTTAATTATGCTAATTTTATGACTTAAGTCCCTAGTTTCCCCTTGTTTTATTTTATTTTTCAATTTTTTATTTATTTATTTATTTATTATATTTGTTTTTGGATTCTCTTCTTCTTAACCTTTGCTCTTAACAATTTCATCTTTAACCACACCCCGAATAAGAAAACTGACAACAATTTCGTCCTTTCGTCAAGCGGACTATAAAGCCAAGAATCCTAGGAATTTACAGGTTAATCCATAGTCGTTGTTAAGAAATTAAGAAGCTAACCATATACTAAGGGTAAATTTTTTTAACACATATACAATAATTTACATCAAACTACAATTTTCATAAAAAGATAACATATTTTTTGGGAGGAACTTCGGGAAGTAAACATCATAAAACTTACATGATAAACTGAGAGAGGTTTCCCTTTCGGGAACCCCCGAAGGACTTTGAAAAAGCTTGAAAAACTTTAACACACAAATACACTTATTTTTATTTCACAAACTTTAATATACAAAAGAGAATTTTTGGTACATAGGGGAGTATGGAAGGAATATGGAGCAAGTATGGGGGAGTATGGCAACTTAACTATATTACGTGCTCTCAACTTTCTCAACTCTTTTTTTTCACTCCCTTTCTCAACTCTTACTACTTCCTCTTATATAGGCAAAATAAGAAACTTAAAAAGACCAAAATGACACTACTAAGTGGCCTTGATTTTTTAATGGCCGACAACTTGATAAGATTCTTTTAATAATGTAAGTCGGGTACGCATTGGGCCCCATCGTCACATGCATTATTAATTTCTTCTTTTGACTGACTCAATTATTTAACAGATGCGTGTTATGTCAACAGTTTTTCCCTCTTTCGGAGGGTAGTGATAAAGTGACAACACACTCAATTTTACAGGACACGTAGTGGATATTCCCACCTACTAATATTAATATTAATAATTCTTCATTTGTCTTCTTGCTCCCATCTTGTTCCCATAACTTTTTGTCTTTTCCTCTTTTTACTTTGTGACTTCAGGTTGATTTTCTTGCCATCTTCATGCCATTGTTGATTTTTTGCACATGTCTTTTTGGTTTTTATTATCTTATCTTGAGTAGAGAAATTGTTTTGTGACTAGTCCTTGTCTTTTGCAATTTTTTACCCATATCTTGCCCATGCCATTCTTAACATTTAGTAACTTGTCTTCCGTAGTATATGATATGGAAAGATAGTTAAGAGTCTAAGGAATATAGCATGATTAAGTGTCTAAATTGTGTAATGCAATAGTATCACAACTCATGCCTGAATCATCGTCTTCATAATGTTCTTATGAGTCTTGAATATTATTTATTTGTTCCTCGTCTGATAATGAAGCACTGCGAATATCGTCTTCTGAACCATTACTTGGACTGGGACTGTCTTTAATAATATGTTTGTCTTGGCTTTTTGTCTTGAAATTTTTTTTCTAAAGTTTGTTTGATTATTTTTTCTAATTTTTCATTTTTTTTCTTTTTTAAAGCATCATTTTTTCTTAGAGAGTCTTTATGAAAGTATCTAGGTAGTCTCCTTCGTGAGGAAGTCGACCCCTCTTCTTCACTTTTTGGCAAAATGACAGCCTTTAACGGATTTGATAAGTCTTTACCGGTTACCGTTTGAGCCGGACTAGCTATATCATGCTCAGATACAATAGAGTTCTTAGCATTCAGAGGGGAATGCACACCCGTCTCATCCATTTTTAAAGGAGATGGAGAACTCAATTCTTGCTTCTGAGTACTGTTGGTTCTTGGAACATATTTATTCTGAAAAGTTTCGAGCTGTTTTATAAATGTCATATTTTCCTGAATAAGGATTTCGTTTTTTGCATTGATTCTTTTGAAACCCTCAGTCATGGATGAACAGTGATCACAAAATATTATTTTGTCCGAGTCTTTTTGGATATTGTATTAGGGTATTTGGTTTGGGCTTTGTCTGAGAGCTGGTGAGATGTAATAATTAGGCCCAAGTATTCCTCTTGCATAGTCTAAGGCTTCGGTGAAATTATTAAAACCTTTAAAAAGTGGGGTTTTAACCCCATTTATGGAATCTACTACTTCTATCCAAGTTTGAAAAATACCTTTAGTCTTACCATGCATAACTACATAATATTTAAATTTATTATCTCTATTTTTATTTGAAAAGTATTGACACAAAGCATTAGATGCAGCAATAAAGTATTTTGTGTCTTGTTTATTATATGCTATCCATAGATTATCTATTAAACATTGCTGAAACTTATCTAAATTACAGTCTGAATTTACTCTAAAAGATAAGTTACACTTAGGATATGAAATTAAATTATACTTATCAAAATAAATTCTCTCCATTAAGTTGTCTGTTGTGCTTAGTGATCTGAAATTTTGTCTTCCTAATAATGTCTGAGCATAAGTATCTGGCTGGGCTATGCCCTTGCCTTTGTCTGCTGACTGTTGGCCAGTTGGTCTCATGCTTGGTCTCATACTGAAATAAAAATTAATTAGTTTTTAATTGTAGTCTACTTAATTTATCTGCTAAATCATTATCTTTTCCTTTAACATATTCAAAAATAATATTATTATATATAAATATTATATCTATAAAATTTAACCATCTTCTTTTATTACTAGCCTTACTATTTATTTTTTCATGAAATTTTACTACTGCTTCGCAGTCTGTTCTAACTAATACCTCTTGTTTATTTAAAATGTATAATTTAAAACTATTTAGTCCATATATTACTGCTAATACTTCTGTGTCTATACTACTCATATTACCTTTTTCTTTATATTGTCCACTTTGGTAGGCACATATTTTTTCTTCATTTTTTGGACTATATTTATTAGATCTAGATTTTAAAATCGCACCCATCCTAGTTTACTTCCTTCTGTTTGGACTATTAAGTAATCCGATTCTAAAGGTATTTGTAAGTCTGTATATTTTTAACTTTTTCTTTTATTTGTTGGACTAATTTTATATCTTCTATGTTAAAGTGTTTTTGTCCCTTACACCTATCTTAGTATACAAAGGTCCTGCTATTTTTCCTAAGTTTTGAATAAAGTTTCTAGCATAATTTACTAAACCTAAGAATTTTTGTAATTCTTTTGTATTATCTAACTTATCTGGCATTTCTAATACTTTTTTAGCTATATGTGGTTGTAATTTTATTTTTCCTTCTCCTAAAGTTACTCCTAAGAAATTTATATGTGTCTTACATAGTTCCATTTTCTTTTAACTAATTATTATTTCGTATTTTACAGATAGTCTAAATACTGTCTGTTGGTGTCCTAAAAGTTCTTGTATATTTTTACTAAATACTATAATATCAGCTACATATACTAACAAAATTTTTTTATAGTGTCCGAACATCTCATCCATCTTTCTTTGGAAGATAGGTGGAGCTGTCTTTAAACCAAAAGGCGTAGCGAGCCATTCAAAATGTCCTTCTGGACAAGTGAATGCTGTCCATTCTATGCTTTTCGAATGCATTTTTACCTGCCAGTATCCTGATTTACAGTTAAACTTACTAAATATCTTTTTACCTTGTATTCTATTAATTAATTCACTTTTATCGGGTAATTTATATGCATCTGTTCTAGTATTATCATTTAGTCTTTTATAATTTATTACCATGCGAGCTTTTCCTCTTACTTGTTCGCCATGGTTTCTAACCATAAAAGCTGCTGATCTATGTCTAGATGTAGATCTTCTTATTACTTCTAAATTTAGTAACTCTTTAATTTGTTTAGCAAATTCTTCTGTGTCTTCATTATTTGCTTCTATTGTTGCTGTTTTTATAGTATACTCGGGATTTGTTATATCTAATTTACACATAATTTTATTACTTCCCCAATGTATTAAGGATTTTTCTCCTATTATTTCCATTTCGTCTAAAATTGCTACTATTTTTTCTAAGTCTTTGGGATTGTTTATTTTTCCTATAGTATTTATTCTCTTTTGAAAATTGTAAAATTATGTTTCTATATTTATTAAGGTAAAATCTTTTTCTATGTTTTCTAGGTATGTATTGTCTGAATAATTTTCTTCTTGTTCTTCTTCATATATATTTGTTGAAGAAACTACCATTATTGCCACAATCGCCACAACATGGAGTTGTATTTTTTATTTTATTGTCTTTATTTAATTCTTTGCTTGAAATTTTTCTAGTTTGTACAGGGGTATATGTTGTATTCCTAAATAGCATTATACCATCTCTGGAAATTAAACAACTTCCGTTATTTTGTATAAGAAATTGTAATCCTAAGACTAACTTAGTTTTAATATTAAGATCTCGGACTAATAGCTTATGCATATTATATGTAGGTTTATAGAATTCACTACATGTATTTATAAAACTTATTTGTGCTTTTTCTATGTACTGGTCATAAAGATTATATGTTCCATCCATTTGTATTGCTTCTATAGGTTCCTTAAAATTTTTTAAAGTTGATAATAGATTATGAGGTAGTATCTTTTTATTAAGTAGGCAACTTGTACAACCTGTATCTACTAAAGCTAAAGTTTGTATTTCTACGTCTTTTATTTTTATTCTAACTAATATTTTTATTGTTCCAAATTTTTTATCTTCATTGCATATAAAACTAGTATTATTTTCTTCTACGTTCATTAATTCACTTTCTTCTATTTGGTCTAAATGTATTGTACCTTGTGATTGTGTAGTATCTATGTCTATTTTTTGTTTACCTCTTTCTAACTTAGTTATTCTTTGTTCTAAGTCATTTATTCTTGTTTCTAGAGTTATTAGTCTTAGATTAGTAGCATGGTCTTTTATATGAACTTGTTCTTCATTTTTATTTACTTTTTGTTTTAATTTATTTTCTATACAACTAATACAGGCTTCCATATAACAGTATTTACATTTGGCCTTATTTATTTTACTAGGATACCATTTACATATATTACATTGGTTACTATCTATTCCTTTTAGTTTTTCGAACTCATGACTACATTCATGAGAAATATTCAACATAGTAGTTATTATTTTATTATCTAGGAAATTTTGATTTCTTTCTGCTCCTATTTCATTAATTAAATTATCATCTTCTGAGTTAGATGTATCTAATTGGATATTTATTTCTTCTGTTTCTATACTTACTACTGAGTATATTCTTTCTGTATCTGACATGTATTCATCTACATTTAATAAGGTTTCTTGAAAGTCTTCTATTAATGGAGAATTTCTAGTTTTCATATTATTCTTTTTAGGGCATGTATCTGCTAAGTGTTCTATACTTCTACAAGTATAACATTCTAATTTATTTTTATAATTTCTATCATTTCTATATTTCCTAACATGTCTATCTCTATTTAAGTAGGGTTTTCTAGCTGAAGATTTTCTTAAGAAATATTTTTTATGTCTATAAGGTTTTTGGTTATAAACTGGTCTTCTTTTATATTTTCTTATTTTATTAGGTTCTTTATCATAACTTTGGGTAGTATATATCATTGCTTTGCAAAAGTTCATTTCATTTTGTTTTAATTGTTTTTGTATTTGTATATTTGTACATTTTTTAGTTAGTATGTCCATTATGTGATTTATTTTTTGTCCGATAGGCCATAATAGTGTGGGGTTTTGCACCACTCCTTCTCTTTTATACCATCTTTCTTCTATTTCTCTTCCTAAAGCTCCTGGTAATTTGTTAAATAATTTTCTACCTAATTCTTCATTAAAGGTATTTCCACTTATAGTACAGTAATATAAATAGTCTTTAAGAAAATTCTTTATATTTAACCAGTTAGATATACTTAATTGTTCTAATTTTATTACAGCATTTCTTTGTAGTGCTACTAAGCCACTATTTGGGTCTTCTCCTGTTAATAATACATGTATTTTATTTGTAAAGTTATATGGGTTTGGTCCTAATTCTATTAAACTCTGAAATTCTTGTGGATAAGTTTGTTTATAAGAGTCCCATAATGCTTTACAAGATTCTCCTAAAAATGTTTCTAAGAATTTATACATAGTTTCAGCGTCAGTTTCTTGATAATTTTTAATAAAATCTGCTACCACTCTTCCTTTCCATAAGTCTATTACCGTATTCCACATTTGTGGATCATGTGCTGCTATGTTTAATATTTTCCCTTCATTTCCTCCTTCTTGTTGTCTAATAGGTTCTTCTATAGGCATTCTTTTTCCTATTGGTTTAATATTATCTTTTATTTCTTGATCATGTCTTGTCCATGATTTTCTAGGTAAGTTACCTGTATTATAGCTAATACTTGGGGCTGCATTAGTCCTTTGAAACGGACTAGCTCTATGTTAACTAGTTGCTTCTTTCATTAGTTCTGTATAACTAGTTATTGATAAAGTATCTATTTTATCTTCATTTATGTCTTCAGGTTCTTCTATTCTATATGCTAAATTATCTTCTCTGTCTTGGCATATTCTAAAATGTTCTATTGTTTCCATTATATCCATTTTATCTTTTTTACATCCTTTACACTTAAAAATTGTAAGACTATTTTCTTGGTATTGTCTTTTTGCTTCTTCTATAGCTCTTTCTACCTCATACCCTCCTTCTATTAATTCTATATTCATAAATTCTTCCGGTTCTGTTTCTATGGTACTTTCTGTTTCAGTATCATCTAAGTTTCTTTGACTTGTATAATTATAGTCTGTAAACCTAATTGATGTTTCTCCTTTTGAGCTAGTATACATGAAATGTTGCTCGGGAGCAAATATTTTTGGTGTACTTAATTTATCTAGATTCCATTTTAATCCTGCGTATTCTTCTGAATTTATTTTTATTGGTTTTATTCCTTTATTACCCATTATTTCTACTACATCATTTACGTGGAGTTTAAATTTTGTGTTACTACTTAAAGTCATTTTTCTAATAAAACCTATACACATTAATAAATTATTTCCATTATTCATTTCTTCATATCCTTTTGTCTGGATTCCTATTTTAATATGTTTGCCAAATTCTTTTAGATTTTATTAAAAAGTCTGGGCTAATATAAAATATTCCTCCATTATTTGTCATGTCTACTTCAGTTAATTCTATTATAGATTTCTTTAAGTCTGACCATCTATCATCGTATAGTACAATTAATACTTTAGATCCTAAATTTTTTCTAGTTAGTCCTTTTATTCCTATGACTATTAGACCCATATGCATTAATATTAGATTAGGATTTTTTATTGTCTTTATGAAAGCAGGGTTTACTAAGTCTAATATGACAAATTCTTTTCCTATTGCTGATATCTGTTCTTCTCTATAGTGTCTATATAATTGATTATTTCTAGAGAAATTTTTTACATTATATAATGTTTTTGGATTTAACAGTTTTAGTTGATTTTGTTGAAAAATTTGTAGATCTCTATCTATATCTATAATATCATTTACTTCTTGATTTTCGTCTGTATTTGAGGATCTTCTAGACAGTATTCTAGAAATTAAATTATTTCCAATTCTATTTTCTGAGAAACTTGGTCTACTTTCTTGGGTTATTCGTTTGTTTGAGAGAAAGTCCATTTTTGAGATTTTCTGGTTAATTTATGTTTTTCTTGTTTAGGTGTTATTTCTACTTTCTTAAGTTGAGTTATTAATTCGTCTATATCTGTATTTTTAATGATTTGTTCGGGTTGTGTTTCTTTTAATATTTTATCTATTTTTATGTTTAATTCTATTAGTAATGCTATTATTGTATTGTTTTGTTTTAGGAGTATTTTGTCTGTTAGGTTAGAGGGAACGTGACTAGAATATCCTACTACTTCTTGATGAAATTTTATTGTATATTCTAATGCTCTTTTATAATTTATATCTTCTTTACTAATTAAAGTGATATTTGTTCAAGTTTTATAATTATTTCTTTTAGATTACTTATTTCAGTAGTAATTTTTTCTACTTGGTCTACGATTTTTGTTATTACTTGAGTATTTTTAATTTCTAATTCTTTAGGCTTTTCTACTATAGTTTTTATCAGTTTTTCTTTTTCTATTTTAGTAGATATTTTTTCTAAGTTAAATTTTGTATTTTGATATTGAATTTTTCTATCTATTTCTAATTCTTGTGCTTTTAAGAAGTCTAAATTATTTTCTAATTTATCTAGTATTTTAAATTGTTTGTTTTGTACTACTTCTATTTCTTCTATCGATTTTGTTATGATTTTATCTTGTTGTTGAATTTTTTGACTAAGATTTATTATTAAGTCTATTAAAGTATTATATCGCTTGTCTTCAGAATGTAGTATATGTTCTCCGTCAGTAAAATTACAATTTAAAGTACTATTTTTGGGTAGTGATCTATATTTCTTTTCTGGGTGTATTCTTAAATCTAAATATTCTAATTGTTTTAGAGAATCTTTTATATATATATATATATATATATCAAAGGAGCAGAATATTCAAAGTCAAAATCATTCTTTTGTTTTCTAGAATTCTTTGAAAAGCTAGCAGTATTATTTACAACCAATTGAATAATTTTTTCACGAAAATTATTATCACTAACTTCTTTCAAAAGTTTTATAAATGACATTATCATAAGTAATAGTATTGATATTTAAATCTTCAAATTGAGATTGTAATTTATAAAATTCGTTATTTTCACAAGAACAAATATCACCTTGACTAGTTTTACAAGTATCACAAGCATTTATATTAACATGCTGACTATTATCAGATGATTCAGGCAAAACAATATCTTCCTCAGAATCATAATCGGACTCCGAATCAGAGGTGTATAAGAAATTATAAACCTTATCATGAACTTTTTCATCTAGTTCTAAGGTTTTCAGCTTTTCAAGCTTGCAATTTGGTGCTATATGTTCAAAATTGTCACACCTATAACACTTAATTTTAATGAGTTCTCGCTTCTACCTATTCTTAGTAAATATTTTAGATCTATGAGAGGTTTTCCTATCTTCCCGTTCTTCCCTAGATCTACGTCTATGTTTTCTTTTTCTTCAAGGTTCATCGGGATTAGAATCTCTATGTTTGGTCTTCTTCTAAACGAAACAGGATCTCAGAAGACGGGCAGTAGTCCGCGCGGTCATCTTCAATCTAGCCTACTAACATTCGAATTCAAAGGATAAATACGAATCGAAATATAGACAAATTTTTATATAGTTTTATGACTGTATGGAAGGATCTAATCCTTTTACCCAAGCAAGAGGTCTGTCGAGATTCAAATACGTATTGTTATTGAGCCCATGTGTCTAGTAGTTCTAATCGGATATAGAGCACCTTTTTCAACTCGTTAATGGGTTTATATTTATAGCTAGCTAGATGGAGTCACAAAGACAAAGTCAATAATGTATTGTATCAAATATGACTGTACCACCACCTCGGAACCAAGTCAAGAAATCATATATAAATTTATTTATATTTAGATAAAGTCTAGATCTTTCATGGTAGATACAAAAGCGAAGTTAGATATCCGACATAAATATGATTCTTTTAGTCGGACATAGTCACAACTCTAGATTAGAGAAAGTAAAATAAGAGAAAGGACAAATAAAGTAAGTACCTTGTTGCTCTGGCCAACACCAAGGCCTATGATCGAACTATGCACAATTTATTAACTTTCGACCGATCTCTGGTAAACAAAAAACTTTACAAAACTAAGACTTTATAGACTAAAAAGGAATCTTTGTACAGTAGAAATGGGTCCTTATCAATGGGTCTCGTATGTACAGTAACAGTGTATCTACTATTGCTCTACAATATTTCTACTGTTGATAGTGACTTTTACTGTTTAAGATAATCTTCACATCTTGTCCTTTTTTTTAGCTCATGGAGGAAATCTTTCGCCTTTTTCAGTGCATCTTTCGAAGCTGGTTCTTTTGACTCGATCGGTTGAGCCTCTTGAGTATCATCACGAATATCATCACTTATTTCACTCCTCATAGAAGTGTCGGATTTCGCGTAGTGAGTGATATTGAGGAGTAGATTCCTCTTGACTTCGTCTAAATAGTTATTAATCATTTCTTCTTTGTTTCCATCTTGATTGGAAATTCATCTAGACATATGCTTAACGGAGCTATCAACAACTATCCTCTTGTGAGGAGAGGTACCATATTCATGAATTGTCTGTGTAATAAGGTCCAGAAGTTCTTGCCCATATAAGGACTTTGTTTTGGATCTCTTTTCATCAATTTGTCCCAAAAGTTATTATACTAAGTTCGATATAAACATGGAATTTGTTCCTCAGTAAAACCTACTTTTAGGGTCCATTTATGAATCCAGAGAATGGAGAATTCCATGAAGAAATAGATTTGTTCAATTTGTTCCATATAACATATATGATCTGATTGGTATAACTTATTAAGGTCCGGTGAAACCTTAACCCATTCTTTGTATAATTTTAAAAAGGGGTTAGGCAAAATCTTTGTCGTTGGACCGTGGTTTGACCACCAGTTTAAAAATCAATTAGGAATTGGCTTGGCAAATATCTTTGCACAAATCTTAATAAACCAAGTATGCTTGTGCCTCTCATTATTATAGTAGAGGACTTTGTTAAAAGCATTAATATAATCCCAATAGGTAAAATTTGTAGGGACCTTATTCAGGCAGATCTACCGTTCTTTCATTGAGGAAATGCCCCAATCTTCAATAGATATAATTTATTTTATAATCATTTTGGAGAATTTATAAACATTCTCTCTAGTGTTATAACCTGAAAAATGCTGAAATTCAGCACTACCAGTACTTATTAGAATAGTCTCATAATAAGATCGGGTTTCGTATAACTCACCTCAAAAATATAATTCGTTAATCAGATATCGCTGGAATATCTTTCAAGGTTCTTCTTTTCTTTGAATTTCAGAGTTTTCTAAAAGAAATTTCATTTCTTTTTTAGCTACCCTTTCGTAAGATTTGATATCATCAATCTCGTCTTTAGCTATTAAGGTAAAGGTATCATTTTGCTTCTGAGACAAATATGCCTATAGTTATGCTTATAATGGGCTATTTTCTGAAATATCTTCCAGATGTATAGAAGAAGCCTCTTTTTGAGAGCTTTTTAGATTTACCAAACTCATCCCTCCTCTTTGTATAATTGGGGGGCTAGATGAAGAGGATCCATATGACGATCTTGATGATCCCGGGGATGATCTTCCCCTTCCTTTGGTACAACCGCCTTTTCCTCTAGCCTTTGTCACCCAAAGAGGGTCCATCCTACAAATAAAACATTTTGTTTTATTCAAAGGCATAATATTCATTATAATAATATAGTTCATTGTCAAAATAAATGATCTTTTCTATTATATGAATAGAGTAGATATCTATTAGCATGCCATCTATAATTTTTCATAGAATTTGTTTCTTCATAGCTCGATTGAGAGAAAGTACCTTTAGTAAAGTAACTAAAGTTTTATCTGTAAAGAAAGGAGACAAAAACACTCATTATGAAGGTAAGTATTCTCTGGAAAAGAAATCTGGAAAAGAGTTATCACTCCCTTTTGTATAATGAATTTCAAAATCAAAAGGGTCTAACTGGGCCTACCACCTAGCAAATATTAATTTTGAAGCATCTTGTATAAAATCTTTATCAAACATATATTTTACTGATTGTGCATTAGTTTTAATTAGAAATTTTTGATTATATAAATCATCCTGAAAATTTTAATACACATTTAACGATGGTAAGCATTTCATGAGCCACTGTAGCATATGTTTTCTGAGCATCGCTCTATTTTTCAGAATGAAATCTGATCAGATATTCAGTTTTGTCATTGGGATTAATTTTCTTTAAAATCCCACCATAACCAACATTAGACGCATCTGTCTCAATTATTTTCTGGCAAGCTGGATTAGCTAGAGTTAAACAGGGCAAAGATTGCATACGAATTTTAATATTGTTTACCAAATTGGTGTGACTATCAGTCCATGGTGATTTATAATCCTTTTTAAGTCTGTCATATAAAGGGGCCAAATCTCGAGATAAATTTTGTAAAAAGGGGAAATATAGTTTAAGTTTGCAAAAATCTTTGCAATTGTGTCCTATCTGTAATAACATCAGAAAACTTTGATGCAAAGTCAATCTATCGTTGAATCAGGGTAACCTTACCTTGACAAATATGATATCCTAAGAATCTTAACTCCGTTTGGAATAAACTCATCTTTGGTTTAGAAATTACCAAATCATTTTGTATAACAATTTTCTTAAAAATGTCTAAATGTTTAATATGCATTTCAAGAGTTTTTGAGTAAACTAGAATATCGTCAATATAAACAATGATAAAATTCAAATATGAATTAAAAACATCATTCATAATTTTCTAAAATTCAGAAGGAGCGTTTTTCAAACCAAAAGGGATTACATTCCATTCATATTGTCCAAATGGGACATTAAAAGCTGTTCTATAAGAATGCTCTTTAAATATTTGAATATGCCAATATCCTGACTTTAAATCAAATTTAGAAAAGATATTAGCATCATATAATATGGATAATATGCCTCTTTTATTCGGAATAGGATACCGAATCCATTTAAATATTTATTCAAAGGTTTGTAATTTATTACTAACCTGGGGACACCTCGTTCTCTTTCAGCTGCATTATTAACATAAAAAACAGTACAAGACCAAGGAGATTTTGAAGGTTTTATCAAACCCTTTTGGAACAAATTATCAATTTCCTTTTTACAGAATTCCACCAATTCGGCATTCATCTGACAAGGACGAGATTTAGTATGAATATCATCCTCAGAGAAGGTTTCTTTATAAGGGAGAGTAACAATATGCTTTTTTCGATTCCAAAAATCACTAGGATGATCAGCACAAATAACATGGCCATTTGTTCAGAAATTAATTTAATTTTCTCTTGTACTTTGGTACATTTTAAAGTATCAAATATATTCATATTAAACAACTCAAGATGTAAAGAATCAATATGCTTTTGCTTCATATCAACTAAAACATTAATATCATGAGAAATAGGGTCTGTGATAAAAGTATAACTAATATTTTAATTTTCATATGTAGCAGAAAAACCTTTAGCATTTATGCTGGTAAATGGGTAAATAGTATTTATAAAAGGTGTTTCAAGTATAATTGAAGAGTATAACTGATTTTTTTCCAATAAAAAGAAATGCGGAATGCAAACTTTATTTTGACAAATACGCATATTAGGCAATTTATTCTTTATATCTAAAGCATGTTGAGAAGCAGATTTAACCATGTGTGTTGTTTTCTCAAAATACTTAGTAGTCACAATACCTTCTTGAATACAACTAACATCGGCTCTACTATCAATCATAACAATATTAGTATTAGAAAACTACTATCAATTAATATGGTGCATTTAACATACCACGTATGAGCAATTATAAATTGCATCATTCATAGAAACATTTCCTGTCTAGGATCAAGATTAAGAGGTTTTGCAAGAGTATATTCTTCAGCAATGTTCTTCCCTTTGTTATTAACAGTTTTGATCTAAGTAAGACGATGATCACAAATCATTTGATTTTGTTTAATAAATTTAATCTCATTTTTCAAATTTTCAATTTCATTCTTCAAATCATCAAAAGAAGTATCTCTTGTAGAAATAGTTTGTTTATTAAGTCTGTTATGAGCTTCAAACAAAGAATAAGGAACAAAATATTCAAATTCAAAATTATTCTTTTGTTTTTCATAATTCTTTGAAGAGCTAGCAGTATTATTAATAGCCAATTGAATTATTTTTTCACGAAAATTATTATCTGTAACTTCTTTCAAAAGTTCTATGACATTATCAGAAATAATAGTGTTGATATTTAAATCTTCAAATTGAGATTGTAATTTATAAAATTCATCATTTTCACAAGAACTAATATCACCTTGACCAGTTTTACAAGTATCACAACATTTATATACATATGCTGACTATTATCAGATGATTTAGGCAAAACAATATCTTCCTCAGAATCTGACTCAAAATTATAATCGAACTCTGAACCAGAGGTGTATAAGAAACAGTAAACCTTATCATGAACTTCTTCATCTAGTTATGAGATTTTTAGCTTTTCAAGCTTGCAATTTGGTGCTATACTTCCAAAATTGCCATACCTACAACACTTAATTTTGGCAAACTCTCGCTTCGACCTATTCTTTGTAAATCGTTTAGATTTACGAGAGGATTTTCTGTCATCCCGCTCTTCCTTAGACCTATGTCTATATCTTATTTTTCTATAATGTTCATCAGGATTGGAATCTCTATGTTTGGTCTTCTTCTTGCTATTAGCTGAAGTATCAGGTAGACCAAACTGGGTACAAAAGTCTTCTAGCTGAGATCTTTCTCTAAGCTTATCAATCTTAAGCTGTCTAGATAATTTCAATTTATTGGATAAGTTTATACCTTCTTGAGTACAAACTCCTATCAGCCGACCATAGGTATAATCACCATAAGAAATTTCACCATTCTCATTTCTAAGGATCTTTTTAACCCTTAAAGCAAATAATGGGGGAAGGGCATCTATGCACTTAGCTTTCCAATGCTCATACTTATTTTTGGGTAGTTCCATCACCCTACTCATATAAGTGTCTTTATACCACCTAAATTCTCCCAAGGTTCTACAACATAGACCGTTTAACAGAGTACGAACAATTTCAAACTAATTGGTAAATCTACCATTAAAATGTTCTAAAATGGTTAAAACAAAAGTATACACGGCGTCTTCTCTATTAGCAACAAGAGCCATACCTAAGTTATCAACACCTTCACTATTAGAAGTAGCATTTATCAAGGCAGCCTTTTGCTCAAAGGTTATATAATTATCCCACCAACCTCGCAGTTGGCCAGTAAAACTTGCAATTATCATTTTGCAAATATTTCTATCTATGTTTTTAACATTTTTATAGATAGTTGCATACATAAGCATTTTATGAACAAGAATAGTAAGTTGTCTATCAGTCAAGCCATCAAGGTTCCATTCATAAATTTCAGAACCGCTATAAGAAGTATTAGGCTGATTTTAGTCGCGTTCTTCTATAAGCACATCTTGAGGAGTTGGTCTGAAATAATAATACGTTTGCATACTAGGTTTATGCGCAAATTTATTATTACCACTATTCTTCTTTGGATAACCCTAAAGTTTATTAAATTTCAAAGAAACATGATCTTTAAAATCGAAAGCGTTTCCCATTTCATTAGCAAAACTTTCATACAAATACATAGGACTTGCCTTAAATTCAGAAAATTTTTTATCAAGAAGTTCTTCTAAATCATAAATTGATTTAAATTTAAATTTTGAAATCTTAGGAGAACTCTGCACAGGAGTAGGCATAGTAAGAGCTTCCAAATTAGTTTTAGAAGTAGAAGCTTTAGCAAAAGGTTTTAAATCATTTTTAATTTGTATTATCAAAATAGTTAGTTCATCTAACTTCTTATCAAGTGAACCAATATGTTCACCAAAAACTTTAACATAAAGTCCCAAATAATTATTTTGAGAAATAAAATTATTAATTTCGTTAATGCTGACTGCCGTAAAATCTTCTTCAACAATTTTTTTGAAAGGCAGTAAACGTAATACCAATATTATTAGGTAAAACAAAAGACGACTGAGGTGGATAAACAACCTTGATAATATGAACAGTTCCATCTTTATAAGATCTTTCGAGAACGTTGATGAACAAAGGTAAATAAGTGGTTATAAACTATGACATAAAATACATAATTTGATTATGTAAAGCACAAGTTTCATAAAACTCTTGAGAAATATTAGTTAAATCATCGACACTATAAGTGTCAAAAAATAAAGTTTTAAACTGGTTCCATTTATCACTTATAAATTCATTCTGAATGTACTTTCTGGCCAGGGAACCTGGGTTAAAATCAATTTGATGTAAATTCATCATCAAGTATTATTGAGATCAAAATCCATTTCGAACTGAGAAGGAATATGAGAAGCAATATCATTTGCCTGAACGATATTTAACCAAGGATTAATCTTTATTTTATTAACAAGTCTATCATTTTGAGTTGCAGATATAAATGATGGTAAAGTATATAAAGAAGCAGCATGATTACGAGCTGGACCAGAAACTGGATCAATAGGGGAAATATGATGCATAACAGATAATCTTCTAGCAAAAGAGAATGAATGTCTACTAAAAGGAATATCATTAAATTGCAAATAATGGAGGAAAGCCATCGATGAACTTAGCTTTCCAATGCTCGTACTTATTTTTGAGTTGTTCCATCACCCTACTCATATAAGTATCTTTATACCACCTGAATTCTCCCAAGGTCCTACATCGTAGACCGTTTAATAGAGTACGAACAATTTCAAACTGATTGATAAATCTACCATTAAAATGTTCTAAAATGGTTAAAACTAAAGTATACACGGCGTCTTCTCTATTAGCAACAAGAGCCACACTTATAACACTTAATTTTGGCAAGCTCTCACTTCGACATATTATTTGTAAATCGTTAGATTTACTAGAGGATTTTTGTCATCCCGCTTTTCCTTGGATCTACGTCTGTCTTCGTTTTCTATAAGGTTCATCGGGATTGGAATCTCTATGTTTGGTCTTCTTTTTGCTATTAGCTGAAGTATCATACAAAAGTCTCCTAGTTGAGATCTTTCTCTAAGCTTATTAATTTTAAGTTGTCTAGATAATTTCAATTCATTGCATAAGTTTATACCTTCTTCAGTACAAACTCCTATCAGCCGACCATAGGTATAATTACCATAAGGAATTTCACCATTCTCATTTCTAAGGATCTTTTTAACCCTTAAAGCAAATAATGAGGGAAGATCATCTATGAACTTAGCTTTCGAATGCTCATATTATTTTCGGATAGTTCTATCACCCTACTCATATAAGTATCTCTATACCTCCTGAATTCTCCCAAGGTTCTATAGCGTAGACTGTTTGACAAAGTACGAATGGTTTCGAACTGATTGGTAAATCTACCATTAAAATGTTCTAAAATGGTTAAAATTAAAGTAGACATGACGTCTTCTCTATTGGCAACAAGAGTCATACCTAAGTTATCAACACCTTCACTATTAGAAGTAGCATTTATCAAGGCATCCTTTTGCTCAAATGTCATATAATTATCCCACCAACCTCGTAGTTGGCCAGTAAAACCTGCAATTATCATTTTGCAAATATTTCTATCTGTGTTTTTAACATTTTTACAGATTTGCATGCATAAGCATTCTATGAAAAAGAATAGTAAACTGTCTATCATTCAAGCCATCAAGGTTCCATTCATAAATTTCAGAACCGCTATAAGAAGTATTAGTCTGATTCCAGTCGCGTTCCTCTATAAGCACATCTTGAGGAGTTGGTCTGGAATAATAATACATTTGCATACTAGGTTTATGCGCAATTTTAGTATTACCACTATTCTTCTTGGGATAACCCTGAAGTTTATTAAATTCCAAAGAAACGTGATCTTTAAAATCAAAAGCGTTTTTCATTTCATCAGCAAAATTTTCAGACAAATTCATAGGATTTGCCTTATATTTAAAAAACTTTTTATCAAGAAGTTCTTCTAAATCATAAATCGATTTAAATTTAAATTCTAAAATTTCAGGAGGTCTCTACATAAGAGTAGACATAGTATGAGCTTCTGAATTAGTTTTAGAAGTAGAAGCTTTAGCAGAAATTTTTAAATCATTTTTAATTTGGATTATCAAAACAGTTAGTTCATCTAACTTCTTATCAAGAGAACCAATATATTCACCCAAAACTTTAACATAAAGTCCCAAATAATTATTTTAAGAAATAAAATTATTAATGTCGTTGATGTTAACTGCCGCAACATATTCTTCAACAAATTTTTGAAAGGCAGTAAACGTTATACCAGTATTATTAGGTAAAACAAAAGACGATTGAGGTGGATAAACAACCTTGATAATATTACCAGTTCCATCTTTATAATATCTTTCAAGAACGTTGATGAACAAATGTAAATAAGTGGTTATAAACCATGGTACAAAATACATAATTTGATTATGTAAAACACAAGTTTCATAAAAATCTTGAGAAATATTATTTAAATCATTGGCACTATAAGTGTCAAAAACTCAAGTTTTAAACTAGTTTCATTTATCACTTAAAAATTCATTCTGAATGTACTTTCTGGCTAGGGAACCTGGGCTAAAATCAATTTGATGTACACCCATCATTATGTATTATTCAAATCAAAATCCATTTCGGACTGAGAAGAAATATCCTTATTAGAAATATTAGAAGCAATATCATTTGCATGAACAATATTAACCGAGGATTAATCTTTATTTTATTAACAAGTCTATTATTTTGATCTGTAGATATAACCGATGGTAAAGTATGTAAAGAAGTAGCACGATTACGAGCTGGACCATAAACAAGATCAATCGGGAAAATATGATGCATAGTAGACAATCTTCTAGCAGAAGAGAATGAATGTTTACTAAAAGGAATATCATTAAATTGCATACAAATCCTACCATCAGGATTTTGAGAGATATGAGAATACTCAGAATTAGTGATTGCATCCGCCATCTGATTTGGAGGAATAATTGACTCCAAAGTTCAAGTAGTTGAAAAATTAATTTCTTTCCATTTTATAGTTCGTCTAGTAGTGACCTTAGTTCTAGCAAAATTAGTTTCTACTAAAATAATTTCAGTAGATGTATCAAATAACTTACATCTAGGATTTAATGTAGAAAGCAATTCGAAATAAATTCTATAAGACAAGCAAATTAATTCAGAACTAGGTGCATAATTATAACCATGCGTTTTAACATTTAAAGTTAAGGTATCAAAAATATTAGCATCCGTTAAAGATAGCTACAAATTTGGTTGAGTATTAAAATAAATTAGACCATATGCCACAGTAGATTCAATCGAACCCATCAAAGATTGTCTAAAATTCAAATTTCTAGCATCACGCAAAGCAGCTAAAAATGTCTCAGGTAACCCTTTAAGGGTTAAAGGTTTTAAAACAATTTGTATCATGCCAATATGCAAGAAATTATACTAAGCTTTATACAAGTCAATATCTCATTTATTTAACAAACGAATAGTCTGCTCTGATGAATTTAACGCCAAAGATTGTTTAGTAGTTTTAATCAATTGTTTATTAGAGATTTTATAAAACCAACCATTGTCATAAATGAATTTAATATTAATTTTTGAAACAGTTTATTTGTTTAACAAATCAAGGTTTTGAGGTGTATCTACCTCTTTCAATCTAGTACCCTTAGTACTTGTTTCTCTAAGATCTATGAAGACAAAATCATATCTATGTCGTATACTTCACATCAATCTCATATGTACCGTGAAGGTTCCTATACTCTGATACCAACGAAATAGGATCTGCTAAGACGGGCGGTAGTCTGCGCGGTCATCTTAAATCTAGTTTGTTAATATCTAAATTCAAAGGATAAATTCGAATCAAAATATATACAATTTTTTATATAGTTTTATGACTGTATGGAAATATCTAATCCTTTTACCTAAGCAAAGGGTCTGTCGAGGTTTAAATACGTATTGTTATTGAGCTTATGTGTCTAGCAGTTCTAACCGGGTATAAAGCGCCCTTTTCGACTCACTAACAGGGTTAGAACCACAACTGGCTATATGGAGTGACAAAGACAAAGCGATATATTTATTTATCCTTTAAATTGAAGATGAACACGTGGACTACCGCCCGTCTTTTGAGATCGTATTTCGTTAGTATAAGAGCCTAGGAACTTTCATGGTACATATGAGATTGATGTGAAGTATGCGCCATAGATATGATCTTTGTCTTCATGGATCTTGGATAAACAAGTACTAAAAGTACTAGATTAGAAGAGGTAGATATGCCTCAAAACCCTTATTTGTTAAACAAATGGAATATTTCAAAGATTAATATTAAAACCATTTATGATTATGGTTGGTTTGATAAAATCTCTAATAAATAGTTGATTAAAACTATTGAACAATCTTTGGCGTTAAACTCGTCGGAACATACTATTCGTTTGTTAAATTAACGAGATATCGATTTGTATAAACTTCAGTAAAACTTCTTGCATATTGGCATGATACAAATTTCTTTTAAGCATTTGACCCTTAAAGGGTTACTTGAGACATTTTTAGCTGCTTTACGTGATGCTAGAAATTTAAATTTTAGATAATCTTTAATGGGTTCGATTGAATCTGCTGTCGCTTATGGTCCAGTCTATTAATATTCTGCCGAATTTATAGTTATCTTTAACTGATGTTAATTTTCTTGATGCTTCAACTTTGAATGTTTAAACACATGGTTATAATTATGCGTCTGGTTCTGAATTAATTTTTTTGTCTTATAGAATCTATTTCAAATTGCTTTCAACATTAAATCCAAAATGTAAGTTATATGGTACATCTGCTGAAACTATTTTAGTAGAAACTAATTTTGCTAGATCTAAGGTCACTATTATACGACCTATAAAATGGGAAGATATTAATTTTCCAACTACTTGGACTTTGGAGTCAGTTATTCCTCTAAATTAGATGGCGGATGCAGTCACTAATTCTGAGTATTCTCATATCACTCAAAATTTTGATGGTAGGATTTGTATGCAGTTTAATGATATTCCTTTTAGTAGACATTCATTTTTTTCTACTAGAAGATTGCCTGCTATGCATCATATTTTCCCTATTGATCCAATATGTGGCCTAGCTCGTAATCGTGCTGCTTGTTTATATACTTTACCATCGGTCATATCTGCGGATCAAAATGATAGACTTGTTAATAAAATAAAGATTAATTCTCGATTAAATATTGTTCATGCAAATGATATTGCTTCTGATATTTCTAATAAGGATATTCCTTCCCAGTCCAAAATGGATTTTGATCTGAATAATACTTAATGATAGATATACATCAAGTAGATTTTAGCCCAGGTTCCCTGGCAAGAAAGTACATTCAAAATGAATTTTTAAGTGATAAATGAAATCAGTTTAAAACTTGATTTTTTGACACTTATAATACCGATGATCTAAATAATATTTCTGAAGAGTTTTATGAAACTTGTGCTTTACATAATCAAATTATGTATTTTATGCCATGGTTTATAACCACTTATTTACCTTTGTTCATCAACGTTCTTGAAAGATCTTATAAAGATGGAACTGTTAATATTATTAAGGATGTGTATCCACCTCAGTCATCATTTGTTTTACCTAATAATATTGATATTATGTTTAGTGCCTTTCCAAAATTTGTTGAAGAAGATGTTGCGGTAGTCAGCATCAATGAAATTAATAATTTGATTTATCAACACAATTGTTTGGGACTTTATGTTAAAGTTTTGGGTGAACATATTGGTTTTCTTGATAAAAGATTAGATGAATTAACTGCTTTAGTAATTCATATTAAAAATGATGTAAAGACTTTTAATAAAGCCTCAACCTCTAAAACTAATATAGAGGCACAAACTATGGCTACTCCTGTGTAGAGACCTCCTGAGATTTCAGAATTTAAATTCAAATCAATTTATGATTTAGAAGAACTTCTTGATAAAAAGTTTTCTAAATTTAAAACAAGTCCTATGGATTCTTCTGAAAGTTTTGCTAATGAAATGGAAAACACCTTTGATTTTAAAGATCATATTTCTTTAGAGTTCAATAAATTTTGGGGTTATCCCAAAAAGAATAGTGGTAATGCTAAGTTCACTCATAAACCGAGTATGCAAACTTATTATTATTACAGGCCAACTCCTCAAGATGTGCTTATAGAGGAATGAGACTAGAATCAGACTAATACCTCTTATAGTGGTTTTGAATTAATTTGTTTGTCTTATAGAATCTATGTTTGGTCTTCTACTTGCTATTTGCTGAAGTATTAGGTAGATCAAACTGGGTACAGAAGTCTCCTATACAACATAGATATGATCTTTGTCTTCATGGATCTTGGAGAAATGAGTACTAAAAGTACTAGATTGGAAGAGGTAGGCATACCTCAAAACCTTGATTTGTTAAACAAATGAACTATTCCAAAGATTAATATTAATACCATTTATGATTATGGTTGGTTTGATAAAATCTCTAACAAACAGTTGATTAAAACTACCGAACAATCTTTGGTGTTAAATTCGTCGGAACAGATTATTCATTTATTAAATAAATGAGATATTGATTTATATAAACTCCAGTATAATTTCTTGCATATTGGCATGATACAAATTGCTTTTAAGCCTTTAACCCTTAAAGGGTTACTTGAGACATTTTTAATTGCTTTGCGTGATTCTAGAAATTTAAATTTTAGACAATCTTTGATAGGTTCGATTGAATCTATTGTGACATATGGTCAAGTCTATTTTAATACTTAGCTGAATTTACAGTTATCTTTAACTGATGCTAATAATCTTGATGCTTTAACTTTGAATGTTAAAATGCATGGTTATAGTTAAGCGCCTGGTTCTAAATTAATTTGCTTGTCTTATAGAATCTATTTCAAATTGCTTTCTACATTAAATCCTAAGTGTATGTTATATGATACATCTTCTGAAACTATTTTGGTAGAAACTAATTTGCTAGATCTAAGGTCACTACTAGGCGACCTATAAAATGGGAAGAAATTAATTTCCAACTACTTGGACTTTTGAATCTGTTATTCCTCTAAACTAGATGGCAGATGCAATCACTTATTCTGAGTATTCTTATATCACTCAAAATCCTGACGGTAGAATTTGTATGCAATTTAATGATATTTCTTTTAGTAGACATTCTTTTTCTTCTGCTAGAAGATTGCTTGCCATGCATCATATTTCCCCTATTGATCCATTATACAGTGCAGCTCGTAATCGTGCTGCTTGTTTATATACTTTACCATCGGTCATATCTGCGGATCAAAATGATAGACTTGTTAATAAAATAAAGATTAATCCTCGGTTAAATATTGTTCATGCAAATGATATTGCTTCTGTTATTTCTGATAAGGATATTCCTTCTCAATCCTAAATGAATTTTGATCTGAATAATACTTAATGATGGATGTACATCAAATTGATTTTATCCCAGCTTCCTTGGCAAGAAAGTACATTCAGAATGAATTTTTAAGTGATAAATGGAATCAGCTGAAAACTTGGTTTTTTGACACTTATAGTGCCGATGATCTAAATAATATTTCTCAAGAGTTTTATGAAATTTGTGCTTTACATAATCAAATTATGTATTTTGTGCCATGCTTTATAACCACTTATTTACCTTTGTTCATCAACGGTCTTGAAAGATCTTATAAAGACGAAACTGGTAATATTATTAAGGCTGTGTATCCACTCCGGTCATCATTTGTTTTACCTACTAATACTGGTATTACATTTACTGCTTTTTCAAAAATTTATTGAAGAAGATGTTGCGGCAGTCAGCATTAATGAAATTAATAATCTAATTTCCCAAAATAATTATTTGGGACTTTATGTTAAAGTTTTGGGTGAACATATTGGTTCTCTTGATAAAAAGTTAAATGAACTAACTACTTTGATAATACAAATTAAAAATGATTTAAAGACTTCTGCTAAAGCTTCTACTTCTAAAACTAATACGGAAGCTCTTACTATGTCTACGCATGTGCAGAGACCTCTTGAGATTTTAGAATTTAAATTTAAATCAATTTATGATGAAATGGAAAACGCTTTTGATTTTAAAGATCATGTTTCTTTAGAATTTAATAAGCTTCAAGGTTATCCCAAGAAGAATAGTGGTAATACTAAATTTGCGCATAAATCCAACATGCAAACTTGTTATTATTCCAGGCCAACTCCTCAAGATGTGCTTATAGAGGAAAGAGACTGGAATCAGATTAATACTTTTTATAGTGGTTCTGAAATTTATGAATGGAACCTTGATGGTCTTACTAATAGACAACTTACTATTCTTGTTCATTGAATGCTTATGTTTGCAACTATCTGTAAAAATATTAAAAATACAGATAGAAATATTTGTAAAATGATTATTGCAGGTTTTACTGGCCAACTTCGTGGTTGGTGGGACAGTTATATGGCCTTTGAACAAAAGGCTGCTGTGATTAATGCTACTTCTAATAGAGAACTTAGGTATGACTCTTGTAGCAAATAGAGAAGACGCCGTTTATACCTTAGTCCTTACCATTTTAGAACATTTCAAAAGTAGATTTACAAATCAGTTTGAAACAGCTCGTACCCTATTAAACGGTCTACGATGTAGAGCCTTGAGAGAATTCAGGTGGTATAAAGATACATATATGAATATGGTAATGGAACTACCCAAAAATAAGTATGAGCAATGGAAAGCTAAGTTCATCAATGACCTTCCCCCATTATTTGCTTTAAGGGTTAAGAAAATCCTTAGAAATGAGCATGGCGAAATTCCTTATGGAGATTATACCTATGGTAGATTGATTGGAGTTTGCACTCAAGAAGGTATAAACTTGTGCAATGAATTAAAATTGTCTAGACAACTTAAGATGGATAAGCTTTGAGAAAGATCTCAGCTAGGAGACTTTGTACCTAGTTTGATTTACCTGATACTTCGGCTAATAACAAGAAGAAGACCAAACATAGAGATTCTAGAGGTACCAATCGCGATAAACCTTATAGGAAAAGAAGACATAGACATAGGTCTAAGGAAGAACGTGAAGATAGAAAAGCCTCTCGAAAATCTAATGGATTTACTAAGAATAGGTTGAAGCGAGAACTTACCAAAATTAAGTGTTATAGGTGTGGCAATTTTGGACATATAGCACCAAATTGCAAGCTTGAAAAGTTGAAAACCTTAGAACTAGATGAATAAATTCATGATAAGGTTTACAGTTTCTTATACACCTCTGGTTCAGAGTTCGATTATTATTCTAAGTTAGGTTCTGAGGAAGATATTGTTTTGCTTGAATCATCTGATAATAGTCAGCATGTTAATATAAATGCTTGTGATACTTGTAAAACTGGTCAAGGTGATATTTGTTCTTGTGAAAATGATGAATTTTATAAATTACAATCTCAATTTGAAGATTTAAATATCAACACTATTACTTCTAATAATTTCATAGAACTTTTGAAAGAAGTTACTGATAATAATCTTCGTAAAAAAATTATTCAATTGGCTGTTAATAATATTGCTAGCTCTTTAAAGAATTCTGAAAACAAAAGAATGATTTTGAATTTTAATATTCTTCTCTTTATTCTTTGTCTGAAGTTCATAACAGACTTAATAAACAAATTATTTCTACCAGAGATTATTCTTTTGATAATTTGAAGAATGAAATTGAAAATTTTTAAAATGAGATTAGATCTATTAAAAAAAGTCAAATGATTTGTGATCATCGTCTTACTCAAATCGAAACTGTTAACAACAAAGGGAAAAACATTGCTGAAGAAAATACTCTTGCAAAACCTCTTAATCTTGATCCTAGATCGGGAATGTTTCTAGGAATTATGCAAATTATAATCGCTCATAAGTGGTATGTTAAATGCACCATATTAATTGATAATAGTTTTTCCTTAACTAATGTTGCTATGGTTGATAGTGGAGCCGATGTTAGCTGTATTCAAGAAGGTCTTGTGTCTACTAAGTATTTTGAGAAAACAACTCACATGGTTAAATTTGCTTCTGGACATGCTTTAGATATAAAGTATAAATAACCTAATGCGCGTATTTTTCAAAATAAAGTTTGCATTCCGCATTTCTTTTTCTTGGTAAAAAATTAGTTATACCCTCCAATTATACTTGGAACACCTTTTATAAATGCTATTCATCCATTTACCCGCATAAATGCTAAAGGTTTTCTACTACATATGAAAATCAAAATATTAGTTATACTTTTATCACAGACCCTATTTCTCGTGCTATTAATGTTTTATTTGATATGAAACAAAAACATATTGATTCTTTACAACTTGATTTGTTTAGTTTGAATATATTTGATACTTTAAGAGAAAATTAAATTAATTTCTGAACAAATGGTCATTGATATTTGTGATGATCATCCTAGTGCTTTTTAAAATCGAAAAAAGCATATTGTTACTCTTCCTTATGAAGAAACCTTCTCTGAGAATGATATTCCTACTATATCTCGTCCTTATCAGATGAATGCCAAATTGGTTGAATTCTGTAAAAAGGAAATTGATAATTTGTTACAAAAGGGTTTGATAAAACCTTCAAAATCTCCTTGGTCTTGTGCTGCTTTTTATGTTAATAATGCAACTGAAAAGGAACGAGGTGTCTCCAGGTTAATAATAAATTACAAACCTTTGAATAAATATTTAAAATGGATTCGGTATCCTATTCCGAATAAAAGAGACTTATTATCCAGATTATATGATACTAATATCTTTTCTAAATTTGATTTAAAATCAGGATATTGGCAGATTCAAATATTTAAAGAGCATTCTTATAGAACAACTTTTAACGTCCCATTTGGACAATATGAGTGGAATGTTATGCATTTTGGTTTGAAAAACGCACCTTCTAAATTTCAAAAAATTATGAATGATATTTTTAATTCATATTTGGATTTTATCATTGTTTATATTGACGATATTTTGGTTTACTCAAAAACTCTTGAAATGCATATTAAACATTTAGACATTTTAAAGAAAATTGTTATACAAAATGGTTTGGTAATTTCTAAACCAAAGATGAGTTTATTCCAAATGGAGGTAAGATTCTTAGGACGACTTATTTGTCAAGGTAAGGTTACCCCGATTCAACTATCAATTGACTTTGCTTCAAAGTTTCCTGATGTTATTACAAATAAGACACAATTGTAAAGATTTTTGCGAAACTTAAACTTCATTTCCTCTTTTTACAAAATTTATCTTGAGATTTGGCTCCTTTATATGACAGGCTTAAAAAGGATTATAAATCACCATGGACTAATTGTCACACCAATTTGGTTAAGAATATTAAAATTCGTGTGCAATCTTTGCCCTGTTTAACTCTAGCTAATCCAACTTGACAGAAAATAATTGAGACGGATGTGTCTAATGTTGGTTATGGTGGGATTTTAAAGTAAATTAATCTCAATGACAAAATTGAATATCTGATTAGATTTCATTCTGGAAAATGGAGCGCTGCTCAGAAAAAATATGCTACGGTGGCTCATGAAATACTTACCATTGTTAAATGTGTATTAAAATTTCAGGATGATTTATATAATAAAAAATTTCTAATTAAAACTGATGCACAATCAGTAAAATATATGTTTGATAAAGATTTTAAAGATGATGCTTCAAAATTAATATTTGCTAGGTGGCAGACCTAGTTAACCCCTTTTGATTTTGAAATTCATTATAAAAAAAGGAGTGATAACTCTCTTTCAGATTTCTTATCCAGAGAATACTTATCTTCATAATGAATTTTTTGTCTCCTTTCTTTACAGATAAAACTTTAGTTACTATACTAAAGGTACTTCCTCTCAATCGAGATATGAAGAAAAAAATTCTATGAAAAATAGATGACATGTTGATAGATATCTACTCTATTCATATGATAGAAGAGATCGCTAATTTTGACGATGAACTATATTATTATAACGAATATTATGCCTTTGAATAAAACAAAATGTTTTGTTTGTAGGATGGACCCTCCTTGGGTGACCAAGGCTAGATGAAAAGGCGGTTGTACCAGAGGAAGGAGAAGATCATCCCCGGGATCATCAAGATCGTCATACGGATCCTCTTAATCTAACCCCCTAATTAAACAAAGAGGAGGGATGAGTTTGGTAAATCTAAAAAGATCTCAAGAAGAGGCTTTTTCTATACATTTGGAAGATATTTCGGAGAATAGCCCATTATACGCACAGCTACAGGCATATTTGTCTCAGAAGAAAAATGATACCTTTGCCTCAATATCTAAAAATGAGATTGATGATATAAAATCTTACGAAAGGGTAGCTAAAAAAGAAATGATACTTCTTTTAGAAAACTCTGGAATTCAGAGAAAAGAAGAACCCTGGAAGATATTCCAGCGATATCTGATTAACGGATTATATTTCCCGGGTGAGTTATACAAAACCAATCTTATTATGAGACGATTTTAATAAGTACTAGTAGTGCTGAGTTTCAACATTTTTCAGGTTATAACACTAGCGAGAATGTTTATAACTTCTCCGAAATGATTATAAAAAAGATTATATCTATCGAAGATTGGGGCATTTCCTCAATGAAAGAAATGCAGATAAAGTCCTCTACTATAATAATGAGAGGCACAAGCATACTTGGTTTATTAAGATTTGTGCAAAGATATTTGTCGAGCCAATTCCTAATTGATTTTTAAAATGGTGGTCATACCACGGTCAACGACAAAGATTTTGCCTAACTCTGTTTAAAATTATACAGAGAATGGGTTAAGGTTTCACCGAACCTTAGTAAGTTATACCAATCAGATCATATCTGTTATATGGAACAAATTGAACAAATCTATTTCTTTATGGAATTCTTCATTCCCTGGATTTATAAATAGGCCCCAGAAGTAGATTTTACTGAGGAACAAATTCCATGTTTATATCGAACTTAGTATAATAACTTTTGGGACAAATTGATGAAAAGAGATTCAAAACAAAGTCCTTATATGGGCAAGAACTTCTGGACCTTATTACCCAGACAATTCATGAATATGGTACTTCTCCTCACAAGGGAATAGTTGCTGATAGCTCCGTTAAACATATGACTAGAAGAATTTCCAATCAAGATGGAAACAAAGAAGAAATGATTAATAATTATTTAGACGAAGTTAGGAAGAATCTACTCCTCAATATCACTCACTACACAAAATTCAACACTTCTATGAGGAGTGAAACGAGTGATGATATTCGTGATGATACTCAAGAGGCTCAACCAATTGAGTCAAAAGAACCAGCTTTGGAAGATGCTCTAAAGAAAGCGGAAGATTTCCTTCGTGAGTTAAAAAAGGACAAGATGTGAAGATTATATTGAACAGTAAAAGTCACTATTAACAGTAGAAACACTGTTGAGCAACAGTAGATACAATGTTACTGTACATACGGGACCCATTGATAATGGACCATTTCTACTGTACAAAGATTCCTTTTTAGTCTATAAATTAGTTTACTTTCTTAAAGGAAAGACAAGTTTTAGAAACCCCTCTCTCTTCTTTTGTAAAGCTCTCTTGGTCTCTTTGGCTTTTGTATTTTGAGTTCGCCAGATACTTATCGGAGTTGTTAATAAAGTGTATAGTTCGCACAGGCCCTGGTGTTGGCCCTTGTCACAAGGTACTTTTTCATTCTTCCTTTCTTTTACTTTCTATTTCTCCAATCTAGAGTCGTGACTATGTCCGGCTAAAAGAATCATATCTATGTCAGATATCTAACTTCGCTTTTATATCTACCATGAAAGATCTAGACTTTATCTAAATATAAATAAATTTATATATGGTTTCTTGACTTGGTTCCGAGATGTCGGTACAGTCAGATTTGATGCAATACGTTATTGGCTTTGTCTTTGTGACTCCGTCTAGCCAACCGTGGTTTTAAGCCTGCTAATGAGTTGAAAAGGGTGTTCTATATCCGGTTAGAACTGCTAGACACATGGGCTCAATAACAATACGTATTTAAATCTTGACAGACCCCTTGCTTGGGTAAAAGGATTAGATCCTTCCATACAATCATCAAACTATATAAAAATTTGTATATATTTCGATTCGGATTTATTCCTTGAATTCAGATGTTGACAAGCTAGATTGAATATGACCGCGCGGACTACTGTCCGTCTTTGGAGATCCTGTTTCATATATTTGTACAGTAGAAATGGGCCCTTATCAATGGATCCCGTATGTACAATAACAATGTATCTACTATTGCTCAACAGTGTTTCTACTGTTGATAGTGACTTTTACTGTTAAAGATAATCTTCACATCTTGTCCTTCATTTATGCTGGTAAATGGATAAATAACATTTATAAAAGGTGTTTCAAGTATAATTAGAGGGTATAACTGATTTTTTACCAAGAAAAAGAAATGTGGAATGCAAACTATATATATATATATATATATATATATATATTAATCTCTATTTTTAAAAATTGTTACCTAGTTTTGTGAATTATGAAACTTGGAATTGTCAATAAAATTACTAGGACTTGTCCTACAGATGACTTTCGCTTTGCCTTTAGATTAATATATAATTTAACAACAATCAACAGTAAGACAAGTCTTAGTGAGTTTATTTATCGTAAGACAATTTCAAATTTCATAATTCACAAAACTATGTAAAAATACAAACTAAGTAATGTACAATATTTTACCGTAGAAGTGTATATAAAAGCTTGAAGTATGCATACTCTTTGTTTTGACTAAGTGGATCAAAATAGGATAGGACATGACCTCGATTTTTAATCCAATCTATTTTAGCTCAAATTAAGTTTAGGCAGCTCATGACCGAACCGATCTTCAATTCAACACCTTCTAACCTCCTTAATTTCAGCTCAATTCACTCATTTAATAACCTCCCTTTACGCTGGTGCGAGTCTTATTGACTAGATTACATTTTAACTGGGGTATTTGTGGTTCGATTTGGATTGGTTATTGGTTTAAATCAAAATCAAATCTAGTTGGTTTTTTAAACTTCTAAAACCAAATCAAACGAAAAAAATATATTGTCTATTTGGTTCAGTTTTTTTTTTTTTTTTTTATAATTTGAAAGTGATAAATTTTTTGAGGACATAAGTATCTCGATAGACATGAACACCTAGTACATGAAAAATCCACATGAAAGCTATTGTCGGTTTACATGAAAGCTATTGTCGGTTCAATGAAACAATCCTAGAGTTATTATTACACAAACAAAGTGATTCAATTAAGAGAAAATGTAACTATCTTATGTAAGGTAGGGTGGGTAAAGACTTAAGTAAAGGATTTTGATGGACTTGGACCTAGGATAGTAATAGTTGGGCTAAAATTTAAGAGTTGAGCTTGAGAAAATGGTAAAGTTAAAGACTAAGTTAATTAAAATTTAACAAAATATTTATATTTTATTTATGAATAATATATAAATAATTATAAAATTTACGTATCTAATCTATCGGTTCGATTTGGTTATTTTTGTGGTTATTTTTTAGTTAAACCAAAATCAAACCAAAAAGTATCGATTTTCAAAATTTAAAACAAAATCTAACCAAATCAAATCAAACCAAATTTTGATTTTTTTTTAATCGGTTAGGTTCGGATTACTGTTCGATTTGGTTGTTTAACTATAACTATGAACAACCCTAGTTAGAACAATGATTAAAATAGTATAAGAAATTCAAAATAAAATTAAATCTGCTTGATTTAAATATACGTTAAAATATTTTTTTTAAAATAGCTAGAATAATCACTCGCATAAACAAAAAAAAAAAAAAAACACGTATATGTTAAAAAATCAACAAAGATACAAAACCGATAGCATTCAAGTTAAGCACTTTACTCTTCTATTCTTGATTCAATAATTTCACCTTTCAATCATGAGCAACTATTTCTCCATTGTGTTGTACATTTGTTACCGTCTTTTGCTTTCTTTTTTTTTCCTTTAATTCTTTTATTTGCTTCTTTCTTTAGATTTTTTCCTTTTTCTTTTGGGTACATTAAATATGAAAACAAAATTCATTACCCTTTTTTTAATCGAGGGGAGTTCACTTTTCTACATAATATAATAAAAATCAAGCACGGAGTCTTCTTGCACACTCCGCCATTACTTTTTTCTCATATTTTGTATGATTGCAATTTGCAGGTTGTTCTCCACAACAAATTTTAAACATATGGAAAATTAATAAATCACACAAATAAAATCTGATGAAACATAAATATTTTATTGATAATAGTGCGGGTACAATTCTATTCCTCTCTTGATTCTACTTTCCTAAAATTTATCTATGATTCGAGGGTCGTTAGTGGCGTATTTCTCGAACTAGGATGATTTAGATTTGACCTCTATGAATATTTAATGACTTTTGTGGAATACTCGAGATGCCTTTTCAAAGGAATATAGTACCCTTTATATTGTTAGGGTTTTACCCTGATTTTCTTACCATAATTTAAGAATTATTTTTCCTTAAAGAAAAGATAAAACATTACCATAAATGTTTTTACTTTTCCTGAAAGGAAAATATAATATTCTTTCAGGGTTTTACCCTGATTTTCTTACCATAATTTAAGAATTATTTTTCCTTAAAGAAAAGATAAAACATTACCATAAATGTTTTTACTTTTCCTGAAAGGAAAATATAATATTCTTTCATATTTGTTTTATTGTTTCCTTTTAGGAGAAGGTTTTGGAGTAGCTAGAGTCCTTTTCTAATAAGAAAAGGTTTTAGGACTCTATAAATATAGGTTTTGTTTCTTCTAACACAACAAGAATCCACAATGTAGTCGTTTAAGAGTCTTGTTTATGGGGAGATTTTCTCTCTACAATTTTTATGTTTTTTATTAGTTTTTAATTATGTAGACCAATTGGTCATATCATATAATAATAATATTATTTTTTTTAGTATAGTTTTATGTGTCGTCTAATTTATCAACCATATGATTTGCAAATTATAAGCTTCCGCATGACGCCATATTCACCCTTTCATAACCCAACATATATAGGGGTATTGAAATAGGGTTTAGGGTTGAGTAGCCTCCAAAACTTCTAATTGAATTGAACACGCCTTGTAGAGTCCCAACTCGGATTGAACACGTCTTGTAGAGTCCCACAAAATTTCAATGTCTACACTCTACCAACTAACATATGTTGTTTGTACAAAAAAAATGTTGTTCATCTTGTATTCCTAAGATACTTAAAACAAAATCTTTGAAAAACTTGATAAGAAACAACAAAGTTTAAAGAGTAACTTTAAAACTAGAAAATTAAAACTAGTAGAGAAAATAGAATCAGAAAAGCTACCCATTAGGGAATACTGGCCAAATTAGTATGTCTGCTGCTTTCTTTCATAACAGAGCCGTTATTCCCAGTTGTCATAGAAATCTCTCGCGCGGGAACAGAATAGAAACAATATACAAAATATTTTTCTTAAAGAAGAAAATCGAGCCCACTGAATGCACAATGTCCCCTTAAGGAAATTATTCCCCTCAAGTACTCGAGGTTAATGGAATATATCCTCCCAGGATAGAATGATCTTACTCACCGGTGTATCGGTACCTAAAATCACGGTGTTAGCGAACCACTCAACGGCAGTAAAGTACAATTAGAATACTAGATTTAATAGTAGTAGTAGAAGAAGTCCAGAAAATTGGTTCATTTAAAATGAGAGGAAATTCCTCAATTTATAGAAAACAAAGGGTAATGTGAAAAGGTTCTTATTGTGCCTTACCGGAAAGGTCACAAACCTTTGAAAAAAATCACAATCTTTCGGAAAGATCACAACCTTTTATAAAAGTCACAACTTTTTCATAAAAGTCACAACTTTTCGACTTTTCATAAAAGTCACAACTCTTCATAAAAGTCACAACTTTTCATTAAAATCGCAACTCTTCATAAAAGTCGCAACTCTTCATTTTCCATTCACACCTTTTAAAATCCAACAATCCCCCGCATGAATGGGGAATGACTCCAAGACAAAGAAACAGTCAAGTATTTGTACTTTACAAGCAAGAATTAATTGCATCTAGATAAGTAGGTTTCCCTTTGGACTTTCCGTAGTGAACATATGTCGGATATACTCGGTCAATTGGTAGATGCGATATCTTTGAACTGTCAAGCTTTGGTGTATACCTAGACAACCATATGTCACACAATTAACCCTTTACCGTCTATGGTTCTTACAGTTGTGTTCGTTTCAGCCATGAACACCTTCTGATTTCACGAGTGTATAGAGAATAGGCTTTTGACAATAATTCTCTAGTGGCTTACACTTCACACTCACATAGGTGATTTGTAACCGTGTCATCGCATAGATACACTATTTGGTCAAGTCTGCCAAACTTAGCAAATCATTAAAAACTTTAAGCTTTATTAACTCATTAACATGCCTTAATGTTTTAGCCGTTCCTAAACATTGTCTTCATCATGAGAATGGATTGAGTTGATTGACAATGTCGAACCATCAGTCACAACTTTGTTTTTCTCCTTGAATCTAGCTTTTAGGATCTCTAGTCTAATAGATAGAGTTACTGCCATGATGACTTGTCCTAAGCCGTAAACCCATTTCCTTAGATGATCTTTAAACTTTCTTTCTAGCTAGGCCTTTTTGTAAGTAGATCTGACACATTATCCTTTGACTTTACATAGTCAATTGTGATAATTTCACTAGAGAGTAGTTGTTTTCTAACGATATTATGTCTATCTCTTATATGATGAGACTTTCTGTTATACATCATGCTCCATGCCCTACCTATTGCATCTTGACTATCAAAGTGTATGCATACTGATGCCAAAGGTTTGGACAAAAAAAAATATCTATCAAGAAATTTTGGAGTCTTTCAACTTATTCACCGGCCTTATCTAGAGCACCTATCTTAGAGATCATTATAGAGCTAGCGATACATGTCTTTTTGGAAGATTTCCAAGAGATTGCTCCTCCACCAAGAGTAAATACATATCCACTCGTGGATTTTACTTCATTTGATCCCGGTGATCCAATTTGCATCACTATATCCTTTCAATACTACTGGATATTGTTATAATGCAAGACATAGTTTTGAGTATGTTTTAAATACCCCAAAACTCTTTTCATTGTCACCAATGAATTTGATTGGGATTACTCGTGAACCGACTCAATTTACTAATAGCACATATTATATCTGATCGTATACACTTCTTTATATACATCATACTTCCCAATACTCTAGCACAATCCAATTGTGAGTAACTTTCATCTTCACTCATTTGAAATGCAAAGCTCACATTTATTGGAGTCTTGACAATATTGAAATCCAAATATTTGAACTAGTCAAGTACCTTTTTGATGCAATGAGACCGTGACAATGTTAAGCATTATGGAGTTCTAAGAATTCTTATACCTAAGATCGCATCAACAACTCCAAGATCTTTCATATCTAACTTGCTTTCTAGCATACGTTTAGTAGCATTTATGTCATTAGTGTCTCTATTGATGATCAACATGTCATTAATATACAAACAAACAATGACCGTGTGATTTCAGTGTAAACACATTTATCACTTCCATTATTCTTAAATTCATTTGCCAACATGGTTTGATCAAATTTCTTATGTCATTATTTGGGTGCTTGTTTTAGTTCATAAAGTGACTTAACAAGTTCGCACACTTTCTTTTCTTTACCAGGAACCACAGAACCCTCGAGTTGTTCCATGTAAATTTCTTCCTTCGATTCTCCATTTAAGAAAGTTGTTTCCACATTCATTTGATGAATTTAAAGGTCATATACCGCAACTAATAATATTAACATCCGAATTGATGTAATTCTAGTTACTGACGAGTATATATCGATAAGATCAAAACCTTGTTTTTGTCTAAAGCCTTGACAAAAAAGTCTTGCTTTATATTTGCCAACAGTTCCATTGACTTTCATTTTCCTTCTGAAGATTCACTTTCAACCCAAAGATTTATTTTCTGGAAGAAGATCAATTAACTTCCAATATGGTTGCTCAAGATTGCATCAATCTCACTATTGACACCATCTTTCCAGAAGGATGAGTCTACAGAAGACATAAGAAATGTTACAAAATCATATTAGAAGAAAGTAGATGTCCTTTGACATTTACTACGCTTCTAAATCTCTTTATTAAGTACATTCTCTTTTTTCCTTTCCAAGATCTTCTAGACCCTTCACTAGACTACTCAAGTCTAATTTTAAAGTCCACAATCATAGGTCCTATTTTAATCCTTTTAGGAATAGGAACTTGAATTTTGGCTAGACACCCCCACACTTTGAAGTATTTGAAGTTGGATTTCCTTCCTTTCCATTTCTCATATGGAATAGATTGTGTCCTGAACAAACAAAATTGATTTATTTCTGAAAAGACAAAACATTTTGTTGTTCCTTTTTGCAGTAGGGATAGTTTCTCCACACAAGTCTTGTGGTAAACCTGAACTTATAAGTAATGCAATTATCATTTTCTTCAAAGTTTGGTTATTTTTTTTCATTCTGCAATTCCATTATATTTAGGTGATTAGGACAGTAGTTTGATGGATAAATACGTTTTCCAAACATATTTCTGCAAAAGGAGATTTATATTCTCCATCCCTATCACTTATTATCTTTTTTCCAACTGATTTTCAACTTCAATATTATATTGTCTAGACATTTCTATTGCTTCATCCTTACCATTCAGCAAATAGACATAGTCGTTTCGAATGCAATTGTCAATGAAAGTTATGAGACACAAATGTCAGTGTAAATCAACTCTAAGGGATTAGAATTCCTTTCAACAGATTTATAAGAATGCTCAGCATACTTAGATTCCACACAAACTTGACATTTTTATTTATTGCACTCAAAGTTAGACAAAACTTCTAAGTTGATCAGTTTTCCTTACAAGGTTTTATAATTGACATGCCCCAATTGTTCATGTCACAAACAGTTTGACTCATGCAAGTAGGAACAAATAAAAATATTGACTTTGAAATGCTCTCCACAAGGTAGCTTTTCTCACAAATATTTTGTTCCTATTTCTTACAATTTTTTGTGATACAAATATTGTTTAGAGTCATCACCGTGTCAAATGTCCTTTTCGAAAGGACCTTTCCATAACTTTCAATTTGATTGTTATAGAACTATCCATGAACAAAGTTTCATTGGGTCCAATAAAGGCAATATAGTCCAAATGCTTCTTTTACAAAATATGACAAATGACTATTCACCAATATTCATGTCTATACAAATAATTATATTTAATAGACATATCTTTTCATGAAAAGTCACAACAATTTAAGTGACATTTTTTCATAAAAGAACTCAATCATTTTGAACAAGTATACATATACTTTGGTAGTTTCATACTAGTCATACCATATACTAGTAAAAGAGAAACTCAACGACCACAATATCAAATGTACTCCAAGAATTTTGTGGGTCTAACATAATAAAAAGTATCATCGAATTTCATATCTTGTGCTCCAAATTTAAATTAGACACTAAGTCTAATTTTATCTTTGTCATAAGCATAGAACCCCCCACATTTTAAATATGATCTCAAAAATATTTTTCAAGTATTTGAAAATAGTTTTTCCACATTTTTTTTCTCATGCTATCAAAGTGTCATTGGCAATATGAGACATCTTTTGAAAATATTATTCAACAAAAGAATTATAGTGCTTCAATTCTCTTTGACAATCTTTACACAATGTCAAAGTTCATTCCATAGAGGCACAAAATCACAAACTCTAAGTCACTGATATTTTTCCTCTATCACAAATATATAGACATACCACTTAGTATTTAGAATACACAATAAAGACAAAATTTTTTGTACAATTTGTTTCTATATATAACGGTGAAGTTTATAGAAAGTCAAAAGTACAACATTGACTTATTATGTGAAGTTTTCATACTCTTCAAACCAATAGCATAGTCTAATTTATCCAGAGTAGAAAACTACAAAAAATTTTAGCCTACAAAAATCAAACACAATCAAATTTCACATGGAGCGCAAAACTACAAAAGTTTTTTTTTTAGTCTCCAAACGTAATTAAACATATTCTTAGATTATCACATAAATATGTTTTTATTTTCAAATAGCCTTCCAACTATAACATTTTGACATACTTGTGCATCTCTCATTCTGCAAACTAAAGAATTTTAAAGGCAACACTTTTTGCCAAGGAAAATTCATTCAAAAATCATATGGTTTGCAGGTCTTTTTCCAAAGATATACATGATAAATATCAAAACTGTTAACTTTTAGAAACTATTTTCCTCGTTAGATAAATAATAAGAAGGTTACCTGGTGTAATCTTTAACCAAAATACCACCAATTCTTTTAGTACATTTTCACTTCGACCTTGCTAAACAAAGCATCGAATTTTGGAGAAGTAATGCATTAATCTTCTACTTTCATGATCCGTTTCTCTCAATTAGTAGAATATAAGAAATATCAACAGTATAAAAATTTCCTCAAGATTGTTGTTCATCTTGTATTCCTAAGACACTTAAAACAAAAATTTTGAAGAACTTGATAAGAAACAACAAAGTTTAAAGAGTATTTTCAAAACTAGAAAATTAAAACTAGTAGAGAAAATAGAATCAGAAACAGAATAGAAACAATATACAAAATATTTTTCTTTAAGAAGAAAATCGAGCCCACTGAATACACAGTGTCCCCTTAAGGAAATTATTCCCCTCAAGTACCCGAGGTTAATGGAATATATCCTCTTAGAATAGAACGATTTTACTCACCGGTGTATCGGTACCTAAAACCACAGTGTCAGCGAACCACTCAACGACAGTAATACACTTAGAATACCCAATTTAATAGTAGTAGTAGAACAAGTCCAGAAAATTAGTTCATTTAAAATGAGGGAAAATCCCTCAATTTATAGAAAACAAAGGATAGTGTGAAAAAGCTCTTATTGTGCCTTACCGAAAAGGTCACAAACCTTTGAAAAAATCACAATCTTTCGAAAAGGTCACAACTTTTTCATAAAAGTCACAACTTTTCATAAAAGTCGCAAATTTTCATAAAAGTCACAACTCTTCATAAAAATTGCAACTCTTCATTTTCCATTCACACCTTTTAAAACCCAACAAAAAAATTAATGGTGTAGTGAATCTGTTGGCAAGACATACTTTAACTAGAGACGTTTTGAATCTGTTGGCAAGACAAAAAATATTATGTTTTTATCACGTTTTTTATGTGTGTTTGTTCTTCTTCACGGTCCAAACACATAAAAAAATTATTTTTTAAAAAGTGAGCAACAATGACACTTGAATTCTAGAGTTCTGCTTAGTCTTATATCATGTAAGTTGAGTAACTATTTTATGAATCAAGCTCACGAAAAGTTATCTTTCTTTTGATGAATTGCGGTGAGAATCAAACTTAGAAAGTTTACGATTTTACCTATACAATAAAAATATTTATGTGCGCCTAGTTGTAATCTTGGTAGCTAATGCAACTATGCAAGTGTATACTCATTGTATAACGAGTACATAATAATTATATATGGGTCAAGTTTTACATTTGAAAATTGAAATCATGATTTGAAGTTCCAAAAAATCATGCTTTTTAATAAATTTGAGATTTGAAATCTTAATCTCAAATCACATATTTGAAATCATGATTTCATATCGCATGTCCAAATGTATTTGAATTCCCATAGAGAAGTCTTACATTACGGGTGCAACATTTTCTATCAAAGGCGATTCCACACTCAAAAAAACTCGAATTTGAAACTTCTGATTAAAGAGATAAAAGTGCTTACCACTCTATCACAATCTCTATTATAAACAATGTAACTTATATCCACTAATTAATGACATGTAATGAATGTTGGTATATATAATCAATGCAATTAATCTGTTTTCAAAGGTCACTTATCTTAGTTTTTGAATAACTAATTCCATTGGTTAATGTGTATTAACTTGCACTTACTTATTTGAGTAACATGATTAGTATACAAAATTTATAGTGTCTGTGTATAAAAATGAAACTGATCCAACATGAACAGTGATCTAGTCAGCCACTGGATTCAAGTGGATAGCACAATGGCTTACAAGTCAACTAGAATACTATAGTTTTATATATATTGCAGAACATGTACATAATTTGCATTTATAAGATCAATTACCACTCGAAAATTTAGATTGGATTTTAATAATAATGCAACAAAAATTAGTTGAGACGTTTTCCAAATATAGATATCGGTCAAATAAATACATAGCCGCCTGGTTTTGAAATCGTCTATTTTGATACTTTAACTTAATCTTATTCTATTTTGGCGTTCCATCTTCACTTAATAGAGTAAACAATACAAATCTTACTAGTTTAGGAGCAAATTACTTCCTTTCGCGCGAGTTTCTAATATTACGATTCTTACAAGAATTTGGCCTTTGGATACAAGTATATAGGCGTGTTAGATATATGTATTCAAGTGGATTTGCATGTATCTCGGATATATAAGGTCAAAATTAGGTGCAATTTGTTCTAGATACATTATATACAATTGGATTCGCATGTGTCTGACTCTCTCACTCGCCTCTTTTCCTTTCTTGCTCGCCTCTCTCCCTATGTATCTGTATTTCAGAGTGGATCTGCAATGTATTTGGTATCTCAGATAGTGTATTTGCATGTATATCTCGGATACATGTATCTAGTGTAATTTGCATTTATCTTGGATACATAGACTACCTCATTCGTCTCCCTCCTATCTCGCTCGCTCCCCTCTCTCCCTATTTAGTGTATCTAGTAGTAAGAACACATGTATATTTAGGTGTATCTAACTTGAAATTTGGTATGTAATTATTAATTAGTGAAATAATATATAATTAATTTAAACTATAAGGAGAATTAATAAATATGATAGAAAAATTAGTATAATTAAGCAATTTTTTCTTTAAAATATGTCTATTAAGTCATTTACGGTGACATGATAAAGAGCTGTTCCTAACTTTCCTTGAGAATGTGAGTGAAAACATAATAATTTCCTTTTTTTATTCATCCCTTAAAATTTTCACAATTTCTTTTCTATTATTGCAACGATTTGGGTAAAAATTAATCTAAATAAAAGAATTGAACCAAATCGAGTTTTATTTAATTTGATTTTATATTTTTCAAAATTACTAATAATATTTTATTTCAGTTTTATTTTAAAAAGTAAAATCAAATCGATAAATTATATACATATTATTTTTGAATTATACATACATAATATATTATTTTTATGAATATTTTTTTATGCGAAAAATGTATCACTCTAATGAAAAAGAGTAAGGTACGATGCTTCTTTTATTTATGCAACAATATTGGTAAATTGTTTAGTACATTAGATTATCTAAAGTTGACACCAACTTTCTCTTAATCACCATAACTATTCCTTGTTCATTTTAAACATCTCAAGTCAGCTCCACTATTTTATTTTGACACTTTTTTCACAATCTCAAGACGATCCTAGGCGCATATTAATCAAGCGTGATCACATAAATTAAATGGTCAATTATATCATGCCAGCTCATTTTAAAGCAATATTATTAAACACACAAAAATACAATTGAGGATCAAAATTGCTATTTTCCCTAAAGAGAAAAAATAAGGGTCAAAAACACATAACAAAGTGAACAATGAATAAATGACATGTGGTCTTTCTATCCAACTAATTTTTTTTAAAAAAAAGGTTTTGACCAATCAAAAGAAAAATTATTTTGCTAAGTGGACTCCCCCATCCACCTCCACAGTCATCTTCTTTGTCATATTTCTCCTTTCTCAAATTTCATGGTCTTTTTCGATATTTACATATTATTATTTTGTCTGCTATCTTCTTCCTTTTTCATGGTCTTTACACCATACCCACTCCATTTTATCGTCTTTTTCTCGTCGCACCCTCTCATTCTTCATTTGATTTAATGTTTAGAAGTATAAGTGTGAGTTATAATGGATGCATGAATAATCTAGTGAATATTGTAGACAGTAATCAGGGATGTTTTCCCCTATATATAAATATCAATTCTTCTTGCATTGTGAATTAGGTTAAATAAGTGTCTCACGTATTTGACATCCACGGAAGGACTATAAGCTTTTGGAGAAATAATGGGAGATGCATTTGATTCGAAAATGAGGAAGAAGAAGAGAAAAAAAAATAGGTTAAATAAGTCTCTCACATATCATTCATGTGTGTATCACACACATACCCGATATTAGGTGTTTAAAATGAACAAAAGCTAGTTGGGATTTTTAAGTGAAAGTGCAAATTTTAGGTAGTTAGTGATGGGTAGCGCCTAATAAAATTGGGCATGATCACTATTATTAGTAACTATATAATCATATTCATATTCCGTAAAAAAAAATTATCATTCATTTGATATTTTCGTATATTATATAAAATGATGAGATTTTTTTAAAATAAAATATAAATTTGTGGATCATTTTTTGTATTTAAAAAATAAAAAATCACATAGCGAAACACTAATTTCATCTCATTAATTTAAATCACTAATGAAATTTCATCTCATAGGTGATTGTGCATGTATATGGCCTATATAATCCCCTTCAACACAACTTCATTCCTCCACTCCACCTTCAATTTTCTTGCCTGATAATCTTCTTTTAATCTTCATGGAACTAACCAAACTTCTCTGTCTTTTCATCTTCTTTAGTATAGAAGATCTGCTTATTCTTCCACAAGCAGAGCTCAACATCTTTCATCTTGTGATTCTTTCATGTTAAATTTTCCTTTTAATCTTGAAATCAAGACCTTCGCCATTATATCTTGTAGACTATTCATGTCTAAAGCCACCAAGTATCTGTCAAATTCCTCACTCGACTTTCATCAAACATACCCGAAATTTCATGGATAAACAGAGCATGACTTTCATGACTAAATTCTTGACTCAATCAGGACAAAGTGATGAAACATATATACCTCCTGCACTTCATTACATTCCACCAAAATCAGACTATCAAGAAGTTATTAGTGAAGTGCACATGGTGCTCTTCCCTGTATTCAAAGAACCTGTTGGCTAAAACCAAGCTCACCCCACGTGATATCGATGTTTTAATTGTCAATTGCAGTGGATTTTGCCCTACCCCATCCCTTTCTTCCATCATTGTAAACAAATTTGGCATGAGAGAAGACATTAAAAGTTACACAATTAGTGGCAGCAGTGCTAGCGCGTTAGCTATTGACATAACTCAAAACATATTTAAATCTCATAAGGACTCGATAGCTGTTGTCCTTAGCACAGAGATTTTATCTACAGGTTGATATCCTGGAAAAGAACCATTAATGCTCGTTATTAATTGCTTATTCCGAATGGGTGCTGCTGGGATTTTAATTTCAATTAAAAAAGAATCGAAAAACAGAGCAAAATACGAGCTTGTTAAAACTCTAAGAACTCAGAGAGCTTATGATGATGACAAGGGGTATTTTTCTGCGTATCGCGAAGAGGATTCAGATGGATATACTGGAGTTACACTAAAGAGAAACTTATTGGAAACAGCAGGAGAAACACTTGGGTCTAATATAACAATTCTTGGTTTACAAATTTTGCCTTTTACTGAGAAAATTTTGTATGGGGTTTCAATCTTGAAAAAGAAAATGGTAGACAAAAAATCAAGTGTAAAGATTTATGTGCCTAATTTTAAGTCAGTGATAAATCATTTTTGTTTACCAACTTCAGGAAGGGCAGTGATAAAGGAGATAGGAAAAGGGTTGAATCTTGGTGAGAGTGATATGGAAGCTGCTTTGATGACATTGCATAGATTTGGGAATCAATCTTCTTCTTTGTGGTATGAATTGGCATATTTGGAGGCAAAAGAAAGGGTGAAAAAAGGTGACAAAGTTTGGATGCTTGGGATGGGAAGTGGTCCTAAGTGTATTAGTATAATTTGGGAATATATTAGGCCCATTTGTGGGGAATCCCAAAGAGGTCCATGGGCTGATAGTATTGATGGATATCCCTTAGGATGAATACGTATGGTCTTAAACAATTCGGTCAACTAATTTACGAAATATATGCAAAATCTATATATTGTGTATATTTTTACTTTATATACATATGTTATACATATTTATACAAAAATTTTATATAATATCAATGTATATTTCAGTCGTATTGATAAACTCGTTGGTTGAACTGTATAGAACTGTAACTTAACGTTATAAATTGAATGCAAGGCCCAATTAGAGCCTAGAGGGAATTTGAAAAATGATGTTGGAGGTGAGTGATTTTGAACTTTTTATTAGAACATAAATAGTCATTGTACAATTATATTTGCTAGTCAACAAGAGTCCTTATAGTACTTGTTGTCTTAAACGACTTAAACCTTGTAATATGATTGTTTATTACATATTCAAGGCTCACGAGAAGAGCGTAATGTGCAAAAACATTACTTTACATATGGTATCAGAGCCATTGATTGCTAAGGGCCTATTATATCTCCTATTTCCCTTTTGCCAAAATATGTCGACTTCTGCCGTAGCGAGCAGACATCATCACCACTTTGCCTTCTTTACCAATCGACGGTAGTATTCCCCTTTCTACCGCTTCAATTTCAGATTTTGCTCTCCTCAATCAATTTCAGACGTCATCACCCTTTCTGCGTATATGTTTGAATTATTTTCGCCTTTTCAGTCACCTTTTGTTGGTACAATTTATCTAAATAGTCCTTAATGTATACATAAAAAGTATCATTTTGGTCCTAATCCTAAAAACTAACTAAAAACATAAAAAAAATTTGTTAAGTTTAATTGTGGGTCCCACACTTTTCTTCCTCCCTCTTTCTTCGCCATTGCTTCTCCTTCATGTTCTTTTTTTTTTTTTGTCATTTCTTTTACGATTTCTGCTCCCAAAATCATCTCATATTCGACAATGAAAGTGATAATTTGTATACCTAGTAAATTTTGAGGATGTATATAGCAGATGCCATCATCCTCATCAACAGTTGGAATGAACTCATCAATAAAAGGATGGGAATTCCGATCACCACCTTCAACTTTTCCAAGTAAGTGCCAAATATTCTCTTGATCAGTTGGATCAAATTTTACACCTCTTGGCAATCCTGGTCAGTCATGGCCGACCTGGAAAGACCAACTTAAATGTTTCAGTTAAAGGTACCATAGCTACTTATTCCCTTTTATTTATTTTTCCTTCCTTTTCATGGAGGGGAAAGGGGATCTTGACAACTTTTCAAGGAAGCTAATTACAATCAATCACAAATTATCGCTTTCATTGCCGAATATGAGAGAATTTTGGGAGCAGAACTCGTAGAAGAAATGACAAAAAAAAGAACATGAAGAAGAAATGGCGAAGAAAGAGGGAGCAAGAAGAGTGTGGGACTCACAGTTAAACTTAACCCTTTTTTTTATGTTTCAGTTAGTTTTTAGGGTTAGAATCAAAATGATACTTTTTATGTATACATTAAGGACTATTTAGATAAGATGGTATAGATAAAGGACCAAAATAATTCAAGCCCTATACATGAAGGACTATTTTGATCATTTTCTCAAAAAATGAGCAACATGTTTTAGAGAAAAGAAAAAAAACTCTTTTCCAAATCTACTAGGTCTTTCTATTCAAACTTTAAAATTCAGCTTTAGACACTCAAGTATGAAGTTAGTCCTAGCCAATTCCAACTTGAACTCATGAATTTGAATTTGATTTTGATTTTGAGATGGTTAGAAATTAAAATTTACTTAAGCTTTTGCTATTTTTTTAAAATAGGAGTCCTTAAAATGACTATTTATGCACTTAGTCGACATAATTATTTGGTATATAGTATGTACTAGTCTGATTACTTTAACTTCTTATTACCTATGATTATTATACTATTTTTTTTTTACTTTAATTTCAAATTGAAGATCTTTGATTAATGGCAGATAAATTTCATCCATCCTAATAACATTCTTTTGACAGTGATTTTACATTAATATCAAATAAACTTATTCCCTAGTGGCATATTTTTCATATATTTCAACTTTACTTAATTAGTGTGTTGAGTTAATTAATTCGCAAGTAAGTTGTTGGAGCCAGTAGTAGCTCAAAGATGTTGGCAGGCCACTACTTGTGATTGTACGTAGACACGGTGTTAATGAGATTTTTATATCTGATTTTCGATATCTATATTGAAATTCAATTAAATTTGAATTGACATTAGAAAAATCTACATTAGATGGTAAAACGCTTCCTAACAAAAAGGACTCCATATCCAAAAGAACTCTAATCTAACTTTGTATTCAGGAAGATTTGAATCCAAAAATATTTATGACTCCATTACGACCTTCGATAAAGAACATCTAGTTAAGTATATGCAAAAACAAACAAATGAAAGAGCATAATTACAATTAAGTCCCGAAAAGAAATGAACCTGGAGCACAACATTCACTAATTAGAGAGTTCCCCTTATATTAAACTAATATTAAACTAGATGGGGACGACCCGTGCTAGGCACGGGCCCAACATCAAAATAAAATAATGTTCAGGAAACTTGGTGCGACACGTTAAAAAGACTTGTGTTTTATATGGGATTAATTACTTAAGTGGATCTCTTTTAAAAAATTATTACTTATTTTAAATATATTTTTTAACTATTATCGTTTATAGCAATATATAACAATATTATATATTTTATTAGATTTTTCTCTCTCTCGCCTCTTTCTCTTTTTTCTCTCTCAGTTTTTTAATTTTCATCTCTCATTCTCGCTCTTTCTCTTTTTTTTTTCTTTATGTCGTTCTTTCTCCCTTGTTTTCTTTTTGTTACTGTTTCTTTTTTGGTTTCTTTTTGTTGCTTTTTTCTTTCTTGCTTTTTTTTTGTTGTTTTTTCTCTCTCTTACTATTGCTTTTTTTCCCTTTCTTTCTCTCTCTACTTTCTTTCGTAGAGTAGTCAATGATTCGTAGAATTAATAAAATTTGTATCATAATTAATTTAAAAAATAATCTAATCGTAGCAAATGAAGTGACATAATAAATTGCAAAATGAATTAAACTTGAATTAAAAATGTATTACACACATATTAAAGTTGAATTAGAAGAGAATTAAACATGAATGCAAAATGTAGCAAACGAAAGAGCATTCCATGATCTGTAAACTGAATGAATTTGTATCATTAATGAATTTAACAAGTAATTCAATCGTAACAAATCGATCAATAAATTGCAAAATAAATTAAAGTTGTATTTAAAAGTATATTGCACAAATATTGAAGCTGCATTGGAAGAGTTGGAAGAGAGAATTAATCATGAATGAAAAATGTAACTAATGAAAGACTAGACAATGTCTACAAAATAAATTAAATTTGTATCAATAATAAATTAAACAAGCAATCCAATAGTATCAAATAAATCAAAAAATTGCAAAATAAATTAAATTGCTTTAAAATTGTATTACACAATATTAAAGTTGAATTAGAAGAGCGAATTAAAAATGAATGAAACACGTAATTAACGAAAGACGAGACAATTATCTATAAACTAAATTAAACTCATATTATTCATGAATAAAACTTATATTATATGTATCTTATAAATTATTTTTTCTTTTATCACTAAGAAAATGAGTGATGGTTGCAATATGTATTAAAAATGTATTGTGCATGTCTTATAAATGAATTATTAGTGTGGTACCTAAATTATTCTTGTTGGTATCCGTAAGAAAGGAGTGAAGGGTGCAATACGTACGTATTATAAATGTATTATTCATAAATAAAACATGTATTATATGTGTTTTATAAATTAGTTTTGGTTTGTATCACTAAGACGTGAGTAATGTTTGCAATATGTATTAAAAATGTATTGTGCATGTATTATAATTGTATTATAAGTGTGTTACCTAAATTATTTTAGCTGATATCATTAAAAAGGTGTGAAGTTTGCAATATGTATTATAAATGTAGGATGTAATGCATGATTTTAATATAATTATGAAACATATCTAATACAACTTTAATACAAACACGATATAGTTTTGTAAACTTCATCCTTTTCGAGCTTCAATCTAATATTTTTCCTAAAATCAATTCTAAACTTAACCAAACCCTCTTAAAATTGAGATATAAAATTCAAACGATATTTTCAATTATTTGTAGGAACAACCTATCCAAACTAATCGCAAACGAAAGAGCAGTCAATGATTCGTAGACTGCATAAAACTTGTATCAATAATTAATTAGACAAGTAATCTAATTGTAACAAATGAAGAAACATAATAAACTGTCAAATGAATTAAACTTGAATTAAAAATGTATTACACACATATTAAAGTTGAATTAGAAGTGAATTAAACATGAATGTAAAATGTAGCAAACGAAGGAGCATTATGTGATTTGTAAACAGAATAAAACTTGTATCAATAATGAATTAAACAAATAATTCAATCATAACAAATCAACCAATAAACTGCAAAATGAATTAACTTGTATTAAGCATTACACAAATATTAAACTTGAATTAGAAGAAAAAATTATGCATGGATAAAAAATATAAGTAATGAAACACCATACCATGATCTACAGAGTGAATTAAACTTATATCAATAATGAATTAAACAAGTAATCTAATAGTAACAAATAATAAACTACAAAATGAATTAAAAGTGTATTACATAATATTAAAGTTGAATTAGAAGAGAAAATTAACAATGAAAAACGTAACTAACGAAAGACAAGACAATAATCTATAAACTGAATGAAACTTGTATTATTCATTAATAAAATATGTATTATATGTGTCTTATAAATTATTTTGGTTGGTATCTCTAAGAACATGAGTGATGTTTGCAATATGTATTGTGTCAGTGTTATAAATGTATTACAAGTTTGTTACTTAAATTATTTTGGTTGATATCACTAAAAAAGGAGTGAAATTTTTAATATGTATTATAAATGTATTATTCATGATTTTAATACAATTTTAATACAATTATGAAACATATCTAATACAACTGCGATATAGTTCCATAAACTTCACCTTTTTCGAGTTTCAATCTAATATTTCTCCTAAAATCAATTATAAACTTAACCAAACCCTCTTAAAATTAAGATATAAACTCTTAACGACATTTTCAATTATTTGTAGGAACTACCTATCCAAACTAATCAACAATTCGTAAAATTCAAATAATGAATTTCAAAATTTGAAGCTTTATAATGACCATCAATGGTGAACTCTTGCTTCTGTAATTTTAGAGATTTGAAATTTTCGCTTAAAAACGTGATTTTGTATAATTTTTTGGTCTTTATGTCCTTCTTTTCATCTTGTTTTTGGGTAAAAATAGTGAAATATGGGCATAAACTGATTTGAGGATAGTCATTTAATTGAAAAGTTCAAAGAAGAAGAAGAATAATAATAAAAAAAAAAGGAAGATAAATAATGTCAGAGAAAGAGACGAAGAAGCAGAAGAGTAAAAAAGAAGAAGCGGAAAAGGGCTGAGAAAGAGGCGAAGACTACTGTACAATAAAAAATGTTACATTTAGTTAGAAAAATTATATTGACATAGATGGTAAATATTTTTATAATGTAGCGATGTGATTTACCCTTTTATATGACTAAGAAAGTCCCTATCATGTCATTCCAATGAAGAAGTTGATATACATATATGTGTGTGTGAAAAACCAATATATATAGTCTGTACATTACACAAGAATAAAAAAAGATAGCTTTTTCATGAACAAATAGGTTTAGTATCACTGTTGTAGTAGTAATGTGAAAACCCATGTTATGGATAAAATATACTTGAAACAGGGACGACAACATGCTCAATTCTTGCTAAACAATTTAATGTAGCCATCTTTAATCTTCACTTCTACATGCCATCTTTGCTCATATCTTAATAATCTTTTGAACTTCTGTAACATCAAACCTGCCAAACAACACTAACAATTCAAATTAGGATACAAAAGATCTCAAGAAACATCAACACCACAATACTATTATGTTAATTTCACACAAAAATACTTCTTAACTTACAAACTTACTTCCAATGAGCCTTTTAACATCATATATAATATGTTCCGAGTTAAGACCTTACCATACTCTCTTGCTTCCTCCTAAATTTACAAATCACAATTCCATAAACTACCCCAAAAATCAATAGGAAATTTTGCAACTTTGAAAACATTACATGCATATCTTAGTCATCATTCATTGTGAATACCTTATTTGCATAGGAACCAACCTGTCTTTCTAAGAAACAATAACATAAATACAAATTTGTTCAATAGATTGAAAAAAGTAACACCAACCAAGGAAATGTAAAATTGTCATCATATGCTTTTATTGGGATCGTGCCTTCTAAAAGTCAGTAATCATTCATTCAATGGCTATTTATATTGAAAGTTGAAACACAATTATAAATTTGTTTTTATGATTTATGAGATATATAAAATAATGATAGGAAGGATAAGACAACATGTACATTCATATTCCAACAATTTCAATTATTAAAGGAATAGTAATAAAGATCCTCAGAAGTATAATGTAAGAGATAGTTAATTCATATATTGTTGCCTTCCTATGAGTGCCTGTTCAGTCCCAAAGTACTTTTAAAAAAAAACAGAGAAATCTGAATAAGTGTTTCCTTCCTATGAGTGTCGTTCAGTACCAAACTTAAAAAAATAAAAGATCCTGAGATATCCTTCCAACAGTGGTCTATTACAATTTGCAAAATTGCAGGCTTCTTAAGTTAAACTCTATTCTATACTTCTTCTTAAGTTAAACTCTATTCTATACTTCCTTCAAGATTCTATAACTGGTATAATATTTTTCCTTTCTTTGTTTTAACAAAAAAATTAACAACATTCAAGGATATTCAAATATGGCTAAACCTCTACTGTCCATTTTATCTAACAGTAAGATGAAAATGAAAGGATTAAGAACGCTTTGACAGTTTAAAAACTCAGTTTTGAAATCTACATAAATATTATCTTTAACTTGCATCATTTAGAAAAGAGATCAGATCTTTGATATATTCAAATATATGAAGTGTCAAACCATAACTTTAAGAGTTAAGAAACTAAACAAAGTAGCTACCTTGGGGAAAAATTGCATATTGCTGTATGTAAAGTTGAGTTCTTTCTCCTTCATAAACTCAAAAAAAAGTAAGCAAATTTTAGTTTCACATCTTCATTGTTGATGATGTTTATATTTAAGTATTGCTTCCAAGAAAAAATAGGTAATACATTTATTGAATCTGTATTCAGCCTGCAAAATCTTGAGGGAAAAAAGTTAAATTTGCTAGATTTAAAAACCCAATCATTTATTAACAGAGCAAAATCATTTATTAGTGTAAACATGCACAAAGCTCCATATCATATCTTTCCTTGTAAAAGGAAGGTTGATAATGACCAACACAATCCCTAAATGTGCACGAGAAAGGGAAGAATAAAAAAAGAAAAGAAGATCAAGGAATTTAACTGAGAAGGTTCAATGAGAGAGAGAGGAGAAATTTGGTTCAACATGAGTAAATGAAACAACACGTGTCTTCACCGCTACAAACATATAATAGATATTTCTAAAAGGGCATTAGTATACAGGGCTTTTCATATTTCCTCCATACAAAGCTATAGGCATTTAGTAGAAGAATAGTTGAACCAAAGTAATAAATCAAAAAAAATGTAAATAAACCAAGGATTTTACTCCCTCAATAGTAGATGCTTCAACATTTTAAATAAACAAATTCTTTTACCGCCTCACCCTTGAGTTTATAAACTTTTTTATCAATGATAACGGAGACAAAATATCTCTCCCAATAGACAACAAAACAGGTGAATAAAAAGACAAATCTTTGAACAAGAACACTACAAATTCAATGAAGAAGATCACTGAAAAGGGAAACGATCAAGTTAGAAGAAAAACTTACTGATGAAGGAAAGATAAAGGCATAAGAAAAGCAGGATTTAACCTCTATTGCTAAAATCCTGTCCATTTCATCATTAAACACAACTTTAGTAGAATAATCTTTGAGCATTTTAGAAAATCAGTTGATGTCTCAATAATCATATCTAGCTAGCCTCTTCATTTTACTATGATAAAATATGAGAAACAAATTTTAAGCTCAAAGACAAAATCTAATGCTAAGAGCTCCTAAATTTAAGTGCAAATAGTGAACATTTTAGAAAAGATAACTATTAGTGAAGTAAGTAAAAACTCACTGCATTTAAAAGTATGTATTGCCAATACAACCAACTCTTGAAATGATTACTATTTATATTTATCGATCAACAACGTATCTGGTACATCTGAAACATTGGAGATCAATGAAATTTATGTATTTGCCTTTGAGTTTAATACATAAGTGCAATTGTTCAAAAAAATAAATAAGAGAACCGCCATTCACCCAAAAATAGAAGCACATAAGAACTGTAGTCATAGAGAAAGGAGAACAAAAGATGAGGCTTAAAATGATGACAACTCATCTAAACCATCCCACAATGAGCCAATGTAATGGAGTTGGTGAGAATTACCTTAGAAGAGGAGAAAATATATACGTACTCGTAACCCAATGTCATTTGTTGCTCGTCAAAAGTCATTAATCCTGCAAAAATCAAATAAAATCATCGAGATATAGTAACGGGATCCAAGTTTTCAACAATCAATAGAACGGAGCTCAGTGTCACATTTGTGTTATACTGAGAACATATGAAAAGATTATAGAAATGAAGAAGTGGAGACAGAACACTAATTTTTCAAACAAATTTTGATCTTACTACTGTCAACAGAGAGAAAAGGAGAAAAATTAGAAAGCAAAAATTGATATCCTAATAAATAGAATAACATAATCATGTTAACGGGCAAATGTATATAGAACTGGACAATCAAGAATTAATAAATACAAATATTAAAATTATATAAAATCAAATGATCCTATAAAGGAATCCTTGACAATTATCAAAGTGAGAGCCTATAACATCAACCCCAATAAATTAGGGTAGGCTTCAAAATCTTACGGATCATGTTACTTCATTAAACATCCAATTCCCTAACTTATACAATCCACATGCACTGAAATTGTTCGCTTGTATAATTTTGAACAATTTCACTCTTAAACCCCTAATTTTCATTACCTTTAGGGGGGGGGGGGGGGGGAATTCATGTGCATATATTAATTTTTTGATTGCTTGGTAGTGATATGGGAGGAGAATTTCGCTCTAAACCCAATTTTCAAACTTTGAATAAAAATTTCAAACTCCTACACAAAAATATAAAGTGAAAGCATAAGGACAAAAATAAACAAACAAAAGAAAGAGTGGCAACATAACACACCATCAATAAAAAAATTATACACTTTAAAAGAGTGCCTAACATAGAAAAGGCATATAGCAATATATATGGACCCGAGATCCAACACTGAAGTTTAGAAACTATAAAAGCAGTAAAGCACAAAGAGAAGGAACCTATTCATATTATAAAGCTCACCGGGCAAATAAACAATGAACTTGCCTTAACAACGTTGGGTTTTCTGCTCTTGTGTTTTTGTGTTGAAGCATAGCGCAGAAGTACAAAGAACCAAAACAGCCCTTGAATATTAGAATCAGGGACTTGATGAATATAATAAGCCTTGAAGAGAAAAATAAGTCATATTAGCCAGATTGAGAAACATGTAAATTTACCTTAAATCATGAAGAAATACTTCGGCAAGGCATCCCAAACAAACAAAAATCTTGAGGAAACCTTCACAGAGAGATTTAAAGTGTCTATATGTAATGACCCTCCTGGTCATTTTTGTATCTTGCCTTCGGTGTGTCATTTAGAGCATTCATGTAGCGATCCCAAGTCATTTATGACTTGCTGGGATTGACAATTCAGTCACCTGGTCGTTCGTTTGGTTTTAGTACGAGTTTTAGTATTTTGGAGCTTATGAACCTGAAAAGATCATTTTCGATCAAAAGTTCAAGAAGACAACCTCAAAATGAAATTTTGACGGTTCCATCGGCTCCGGAAGGGTCATTTTAGGTTAGTAGCATGTTTGGTATGACCCTCGAGATTTTCAGTGTGAGTCGGTGCAATTAGGCTTTTTAGCCTTGGAAATTTGGCCTAAGGTTGACTATGGTCAATATTCTTAGAAAACGCGCTCGGATGAAAATTCTCTCGAGGCCTCCGAACTCATTTTGAGCCCGTCGGTGGATTATGATTAAAATGGCTCTTGGAAGTGGGACCCACTTTTTATTGAGATGACCTCTGATGGAAATTTCGACTGCGCCGTTGAGTTTGGAATGTCAAATTTAGTAGGGTAGCATATCTGTTTTATTTTTATCGGATTCCAAACGAATTTCGAGCACCCTGTCGGAGACTTTAAAGTATTTAGCCAAAGCTGAAAGTGTAGCTTTTTAAAACTCATTTCAGCTCTTTTTGCCAACTTCTTATAACTCTCTCATTTCTAGTCAAAATTCAGTGATCTAAAGGTTCATATTGTGAGGTTTTTTGCAAGGAACGTGTTGGTGTGGTTAGATTTCATATTCAATTCGTTGAAGGTAAAAAGTTGTGTTTTAGCTACCATCATAGCTATTTCTGGGCTCAATTTTTGGGAAATTTTAGAAACTAATTTCTTGGTCATTTTAGGTTCGATTTCAGTGATTCTTGAGGCTATCTTGAGTGGTTTTTTGAGGAGAACGTTGTGGTGTTGTCGAATTTCTCTATAGACCTCTCATTTCTGATAAATTTACTGATTCAGCTGCTGTCCGATTTCTAGTTCTTGAGAAAATTTGAATTTTTGGTTGCTTGTTAATATTGTGATGTTTCCGAGCCCTGAATTGTGGCCCATTTTGGGATATGAGCTTGGGGAACTAATTGGGACCTACTTTTGGGATTAATTTCCAAATTTTCGACGCGGGTTCCACTTTCCCCGTTTTGACCCCGAAATTGGTCTGTCTCCGTTTCTTGCAATTTTAGTATCTAAACGACCATAATAACATTGTGACTCTATTTTTGATAGTGTGTCAGCATTTCAAGTTCGTTCAGAAGAGGAAGGCTCCGGAGAAGTGACTTTTGGAGCGCGCGTGATCGGCCTACAGGTAAGCTACGGTTTCCCTCTCTTAGATTGAGCTTGAGAGTGTGAATGTATGTTGATTAGTTGGGATTTGGGTTGGTAGTTATTGAACAATACATAGGTGTTTAGAATTCATATTTCGGTCTCTTTTGAGATTTATCGGTTAACAGTGAGCATGCTTGGTGTTTCAAATTGACCCTCCTTGTTGTGTGGAGTACTTGCATGCTTAATTACTGTTTATTTGCAGCATGTTCGGCCTTAGTTTAGGTTTGACTAGGGCTTGCCTTAGATATTCATGATTCGGAATCGATAGGCCTTAGTTTTGCGACGACGTTGCTCGGCCGACTTAGATCCTTATAGACTGGTGTAGCAGACTGGAGTCTGATAGTTTGGACCTTAGCTTGTCGATACGCTTACTCCGACGATAGTTATTCTTATTTTCCCCGATATTGCGGCTTCACGAGTTACGTCGACAACACTAGTTCTGATTCGCGATTTAAAGTTAGTTTTCATTCGGTTCCAAGGACTTGCAGTGATTGGCTAAGTGTGGATAGTGTTCCACGGACATTTTGAGCATGGGTCGATTTAGAATTTTTCAGCAACGACAGTGGCACCTTTGCCGGGCATCCGAATTCGAGCTCCGGTCTCGACTTTATTGATATTTTCGTAGAGCATCCGGTTCGAGGCCCGGCCTCTATCGCCCAGATACTTATATAGAGCATCCGATTCGAGGTTCGGCCTCTATCGCCCAAATACTTAAATAATGCATTCAGTTCGATTAGAGGTCCGGCCTCTATCGCCCAGATACTTATATAGAGCATCTGGTTCAAGGTCCGCCTCTATCGCCCAGATACTTATACAAAGCATCCGGTTAAAGGTCTTACCTCAGTTACTTGATACTTGTGATTGGCTATTGAGGTACTTCTAGTGAGCATTCGGTTCAAGGTCCGGCCTCCGTACTGCCAGATTTTACTTTTGGGATTGAGGTTATGGTTCGATGTTCTTTGTTCTTGGGTTCTCATATGCAATTCCCTTTATCTATAATTTTATGTGTACTCGTCGGGCTTATGGGGGTCCATTTGGGTTTTTAATTTAACTTGTACACGAGTGTACCTTTTGGGCTTATGGGAGTCTAGTTAGGTGTAGTTAGCTTATAGATTACTTTAGTTAGTTCTTTCTACACTCGTGTGCATTCCATTGTTAATTAGTTTTCCGTTCTTGACCATTGTTTATGTTATTCCTTTTTTTTATATTGCATTTATTTTTTAAGTTTAGTTGGCCTATCATGCCTACTAGGTACCTGCTGTTTTGGTACTCATGCTACGCTCTACATCTGTTTCGTGATGCAGGTCTGAGCACCAGTGGCCAGTGTTGATCCAGCTTGAAGTAGTCTGATCCGGAGATGGGGGTGAGCACACGGCGTTCTGTACTATTTCAGTCTCCATTTGTATATATAGACTTGTCTTTTGCCTATCGAGACAGTTGAATCTCTGTGGTCCACTTTTGGGACTTGTAATCTTTTTTTTTTGTAGCTCTGTACTAGTGACTTCCAGGTTTTGGGAGGGATCTTTATTTGTATATATTTATTTTGGTTTGCTTCCGCCTTGTTGTCTTTGTTTAGACTATTGTTTTTTCTAGTTTCTGCCCTTATGCTCATTGCTTGATGTTCTGGGTTACGGGTTGGCTTATCTACTGGTAGGGTATAGTAGGTGTCATCATGACTCGAGAAATCGGGTCGTGACAAGTTGGTATCAGAGCCTCAGGTTCACCAGTCTCACTTGTACAGAGCTAACGTCTAGTAGAGTTTTGCGGATCGGTGCAGAGACATCTGTAACTTACCTTTGGGAGGCTGCAAGATGTCTTTAGGAAGATTTCCTCTTTTGTTTCACTTTCATGTAATGCTTGTCTTATTGGTTCCTTAAAATCTCACTTATTTCACTCTATCGCAGGATTGCTCACACGCGAGGCGGCGCGGCCGGAGATGAAACACCCGGGCCTGCAGACAGAACCCTAACTTGGGGTAGACGTCGACCCCGAGGTCGAGCACCAGCCCGAGTTAAAGAGGAGGAGCCCCAGACAACTTATGTACCTCAACAGCCAATGGGGTCGGGACCAGCCCAGCCACTACCCGCACCAACTTCAGCTATTGATCTTTATTCCCTGCTGACTCAGATATTAGCAGTTATTGGGGATATGCGACAGGCACCATCTTCAGCTCCCGCTCCAACGCCACAGGGTCAGCCTACCGCAACGGTACTAGAGGTTCAGCCGCCACCAGTTCAGGTTGCCGCCCAACTAGACTTAAAGGACAGAGAGATGCCACTGCACGAGTAGAAGATGCTCGAGGTATTCTAGAGGTTGGCACTACCGATATTCTCAGGGGCGATAGGGGATGACGCCCACGAGTTACACTCACTTGCTAGAAGCAGCTATAGTCATTAGGCCTCTTGGAGTCTAGAGGAGCCGCCTTCACCGTTCATCAGTTTTTTGGGCCAGCCAGGCAGTGGTGGCGCTCTTATCGAGAGTCCAGGCCAGCTGGATCACCTCCTATATCTTGGAGTGAGTTCTCAGAGGCTTTCTTGGCTCGGTTCATGCCACAGAGCGTCAGAGATAGGCTTTGTGATCAGTCTCCAGATTGGAGAAGGGCCCTATGACTGTTTCAGAGTATGAGAAGAGGTTTCATGAGTTGTCTCGGCATGCTACCATGATTCTGCCCACAGAGGAGGAGAGGGTTCGTTATTTTGTACATGGGTTGCGGTACCGTCTGAGGGTCGACACAGAGCATTTGGTTTTGATCGGCCGTTTATTTCTTGATGTGGTCGATCATGCTCGATCCATGGAGCATATTTATCGTGAGGCCCAAGGGGGCAACGATAAGAGGGCACGCTACTAGGGTAACTATAGCGGGTTCCAGACTAGGGGAAAGGGACTCCTATGATAAGCCCCGCCAGAGGTTCCAGCAGGGCTAGTCTAGTCGGTCTATTAAGGCGGCATTACCTGCTTTTGAGGAAGGCCAGCATCAGCAGGGTAGTCCTAGTACGGGCCAGAGTTAGAGGGGATCAGATTCCCTCCCTTTCTATGACAGTCGGGTTACTACAGGGCGTTCAACTTCGGGGTGTTATGATTGTGGTACTCTTGACCATTGGTCCAGAGGGTGTCCCAAGCGAGGGCGAGGGGTGATTGTACCAGCTCCCCTTGCACCTAGACCAATTTTAACAGTATCCTCTCCAGCTAGAGGTAGTAGTCAGGACTAGAGCCGTTGGGATATTCAACAGGGTATCAGAGGTAGAGCTCGGGGAGACAGGTCAGGTGGTAGATCGGATGCACCAGGCAGAGGTGCTCAGGGCTATTTCTACGCAGCCCCGGCAAGGGCGACAACTGAGGCATCTAACAATGTCATCACAAGTATGCTTTTATTATGCCATCAGCCTGCTACAGTATTATTTGATCCAGGATCCACATTCTCGTATGTATCTATTTATTTTGCTCCCCGATTGGGTATAAGATCCAAGTCTTTGGCAAAGCCAATTCATGTTTCGACCTTGGTGGGTGAGTCCTTAGTAGTGGATCAGGCATTGCGATCTTGCTTAGTGACTATCCAAGGTTATGATACTAGAGTTGATCTTATTCTGCTAGATATAGTTGATTTTGATGTGATTCTGGGTATGGACTGGTTATCCCTCTACCATGTGGTCTTGGATTGCTATGTTAAGACCGTTACTTTAGCTATGCCTGACATTCCCCAAGTGTTGTGGCAGGGTGCTCATAGTCACACATCGACGGGGATCATCTCTTTTATGCGGGCTAGACGGTTGGTTGCTTCTGGGTGTTTAACTTATTTAGCCCTTGTGAGAGATGTGAGTCGGGAGAGCCCTTCAGTTGACTCAGTTCCTGTGGTTAGAGAGTTTGCAGATGTGTTCCCTACAGACCTACCTGGCCTACCCCAGAGCGTGACATTGATTTTGCCATAGATTTGGAGCCTGAAACCCATCCTATTTCTATTTCGCCTTACCGGATGGCTTCTGCAGAGCTCAAGGAGCTCAGTGTTCAGTTAGAGGACCTCTTAGGTAAGGGGTTCATCCGTCCGAGTGTGTCACCTTGGGGTGCTCCTGTTCTGTTTGTGAAGAAGAAGGATGGGACTATGAGGATGTGCATTGACTACAGGCAGTTGAATAAGGTGACGGTGAAGAACCGTTACCCCATGCCTCGCATTGATGACTTGTTTGACCATCTTCAGGGTACCGTCGTGTTTTCTAAGATTGATTTAAGGTTTGGGTACCATCATATGAGGATTAGGGCAGCGGACATCCCTAATACCGCATTTAGGACTCGCTACGGCCACTATGAGTTCCTTGTGATGTCTTTTGGGTTGACTAATGCCCCTGCCGCCTTCATGGACTTAATGACACGTGTGTTCAGGCCATATCTTGATTCATTTGTTATTGTCTTCATTAATGACATACTAGTATACTCGCGGAGCCAGAGTGAGCATGAGCAACATTTGAGGATAGTACTCTAGACTTTGAGAGATCATCGGCTTTATGCCAAGTTCTCAAAATGCGAGTTTTGGCTTAAGTCTATAGCATTCTTGGGGCACGTGGTGTCCAAGGAGGGTATTAGAGTTGACCCGGCGAAGATTGAGGCTATTTGTGATTGGGATAGACCCACTTCTGTTACTGAGGTTCGTAGCTTCGTCGGGTTAGCGAGTTACTATAGATGCTTTGTTGAGGGCTTTTCTACTATTGCGGCCCTTTTGACCCGATTGACTCGTGTTGATGTTCCCTTTGTTTGGTCAGAGGAGTGTGAGGCGAGCTTTTTGAGGCTCAAGGAGTTATTAACCACCACTCATATATTGACTTTTCCAATTGAGGGTGAGGGCTTCAAAGTTTATTGTGACGCATCCGGTGTTGGTTTGGGTTGTGTATTGGTGCAGCAGGGCCGGGTTATTGCTTATGCGTCGAGGCAGCTTAAGACCCATGAGCGCAACTACCCCACTCATGACTTGGAGTTGGCGACGGTAGTTTTTGCGCTTAAGATTTGGAGGCACTACTTGTATGGAGTTTTATGTGAGATCTATACCGATCACAGGAGTCTTCAATACATCATGAGTCAGAAGGACCTTAATTCGAGGCAGCGTCGCTGGATTGAGCTTCTGAAGGACTACGACTTCTCTATTCTCTATCATCCGGGCAAGGCGAATGTGGTAGCGGACGCCTTGAGCCGGAAGGCGGTGAGTATGGGTAGTCTAGCTTTCTTATCTGTTGAGGAGCGACCCTTGGCTTTGGACATTCAATTCATAGCTAATAGCATAGTTCGGTTGGATATCTCAGATTCTAGATGCGTCTTAGATTATTTGGGAGTTCAGTCTTCTTTGCTTGATAGGATCCATGGTTGCCAGTTTGAGGATGAGGCCTTGGTGGCCCTTAGAGATCAAGTGTTAGCGGGTGATGGTGGTCAGGCTACCTTAGATCCTGATGGAGTGTTGAGATTTGCTGGCTGCATCTGTGTTCCGAGAGTTGGAAACTTGATACAGTTGATACTTTCTGAGGCCCATGAGTCTAGATACTCTATTCATCCAGGTACATCGAAGATGTATCGTGATTTGAGGCAGCATTACTGGTGGAATGGCATGAGGAGAGAAATTGCTGACTTTGTTTCCTTTTGCTTGTGTTGCCAGCAGGTGAAGGCCGAGCATTTGAGGCCTAGTTGTGAGTTCCAGATATTACCCATTCCGGAGTGAAAGTGGGATCGTATCACTATAGACTTCATTATGGGGCCTCGGACTTCTAGAGATGTTGACAACATTTGGGTTATTGTGGATCGATAGACCAAGTCAGCGCACTTCCTCCCTGTTCATACTATTTTCAGTGCTGAGAGGTTGGCTCGTATCTACATTCAAGAGGTGGTTCGACTTCATGGGTGCCGACTTCTATTATATCAGATCGGGATTTTCAGTTCACGTTTAGCTTTTGGAGGACCTTTCAGGATGAGTTGGGCACTCGGGTTGACCTTAGCACAACTTTTCACCCACAGACGGATGGCCAGTCAGAGCGTATTATTCAGGTCCTTAAGGATATGTTGCGGGCCTGTGTTATGTACTTTGGAGGTCTATGGGATCAGTTCTTGTCTTTAGCGGAGTTTGCGTACAATAACAACTACCATTCTAGCATTCAGATGGCCCCGTTCGAGGCCTTGTATGGTAGGCGTTGTCGCTCTCCGGTGGGTTGGTTTGAGTCTACAAAGCCTAGGCCGCGGGGTACAGATTTGATTCAGGAGGTTTTTAACCAGGTGAGGGTGATTCAGGATAGACTCAAGACTGCTCAGAGTAGGCACCAGAGTTATGCGGATCAGAGGCGTCGACCTTTGAGATTCTCTGTTGGTGATAAGGTATTCCTCCGTGTGTCGTCCATGAAGGGCGTGATGAGGTTTGGGAGGCGGGGTAAGCATAGCCCAAGGTACATTAGGCCTTTTGAGATACTCCGGACAGTTTGGGAGGCTGCTTATGAGTTGGCCTTACCTCCAGCATTTTCATCCATCCACCCGATTTTCCATGTCTCGATATTGCGTCGGTATCTTCCTGATGAGTCTTATGTGCTCCAGTATGATGCAGTTGAGTTGGATAACCGTTTGACATTTGTAGAGAAGCCAGTTGCCATCCTAGCTAGAGATGTAAGGAGATTGCGCTCGAGAGCCATTCCTACTGTTAAGGTCCGTTGGAGGCATCGTCCAATTGAGGAGCCTACTTGGGCGACCGAGTAGGATATGCGAGAGCAGTTCCCCAGCTTATTTCAGCCCTCAGGTATATCCTTATCCTTTCTTTCGCAGACGAAAGTCCTTTTTAATAGTGGATATTATAATGACCCTCCTGGTCATTTTTGTATCTTGCCTTCGGTGTGTCATTTAGAGCGTTCCTGTAGCGATCCCAAGTCATTTATGACTTGCTGGGACTGACAGTTCAGTCACCTGGTCGTTCGTTTGGTTTTGGTGCGAGTTTTAGTGTTTTGGAGTTTATGAACCTAGAAAGATCATTTTCGATCAAAAGTTTAAGAAGACGATCTCAGAATGAAATTCTGATGGTTCCATTGGCTCCGAAAGGGTCATTTTAGGCTAGTAGCATGGTCGGCATGACTTTTGAGATTTTCAGTATGAGTCGGTGCGATTAGGCATTTTAGCTTTTGAAATTTGGCTTAAGGTTGACTTTGGTCAACATTCTTGGAAAATGCGCTCGGATAAAAATTCCATCAGCGCGGTTAGCTCCGGAATGTTGAGTTTGGTTTAGAACAACCTTTCGTTCGACTCTCGAGGCCTTCGGACTCATTTCGAGCTCCTCGGTGGATTATGGTTAAAATGACTCTTCGAAGTGGGACCCATTTTTTATCGAGATGACCTCTGATGGAAATTTCGACTGCGCCGTTGAGTCTGGAATGTCAAATTTAGTAGGATAGTATATCTGTTTTATTTTTATCGGATCCCGAACGAATTTCGAGCATCCCGTCGGAGACTTTGAAGTATTTAGCCAAAGCTGAAAGTGCAGTTTTTTAAAACTCATTTCAGCTCTTTTTGCCAACTTCAAACCCTCATAACTCTCTCATTTCTAGTCCAAATTCAGTGATCCAAAGGTTTATCTTGTAGGGTTTTCCCCAAGGAACGTGTTCGTGTGGTCAGATTTCGTATTCAAAGTTTCGTTGGAGCTAAAAGTTGTGTTTTAGCTGCTGTCATAGCCAATTTCGGGCTCAATTTTGGGAAAATTTTAGAAGCTGATTTCTTGGTCATTTTAGGTCCGATTTCAGTGATTCTTGAGGTTATCTTGAGTGGTTTTTCGAGGAGAACATTGTGGTGCTGTCGGATTTTGCTGTAGACCTCTTGTTTCTGGTAAATATATTGACTCAGCTGCTGTCCGATTTCTAGTTCTTGAGAAAATTCAGATTTTTGGTTGCTTGTTGATATTGTGATGTTCCCGAGCCCTGAATTATGGCCCATTTTGGGACATGAGCTTGGGGAACTTTTTGGGACCTACTTTTGGAATTAATTTCAGAATTTCCGATGCGGGTCCCACTTTCCCCATTTTGACCCCGAAATTGGTCCGTCTCCGTTTCTTACGATTTTAGTGTCTAAACGACCGTAATAACATTGTGACTCTATTTTTGATAGTGTGTCAGCATTTCAAGTCCGTTCGGAAGGGGAAGGCTCCGGAAAAGTGACTTTTGGAGCGTGCGTGGTCGGCCTACAAGTAGGCAACGATTTTCCTCTCTTAGATTGAGCTTGAGAGTGTGAATGCATGTTGATTAGTTGGGATTTGGGTTGGTAGTTATTGAATAATACATAGGTGTTTAAAATTCATGTTTCGGTCTCTTTTGAGATTTATCGGTTAACAGTGAGCATGCTTGGTGTTTCAAATTGACCCTCCTTGCTGTGTGGAGTACTTGTATGCTTAATTACTGTTTATTTGTAGCATGTTGGGCCTTAGTTTAGGTTTGACTGAGGCTTGCCTTAGAAATTCATGATTCGAAATCGATAAGCCTTAGTTTTGCCCCGACATTGCTCGGCCGGCTTAGATTCCTGTAAACTGGTGTAGCAGACTGAAATCTGATAGTTTGGACCTTAGCTAGGCGATATGCTTAATACGATGATAGTTATCCTTATTTTTCCCGATATTATGGCTTTATGAGTTACATCAGCGACATTAGTTTTGATTCGCGATTTGAAGTTGGTTTTCATTCGGTTTCAAGAACTTACATTGATTGGCTAAGTGTGGACAGTGTTCTATGGATAGTTTGAGCATGGGTCGATTTGGACTCTTTCAGTAACGATAGTGGCACCTTTGTCGGGCATCTGGATTCGAGCTCCGATCTTGACCTCATTGATATTTTCGTAGAGCATACGGTTCGAGGTCCGGCCTCTATTGCCCAGATACTTATATAGAGCATCCGGTTTGAGGTCCGGCCTCTATCGCCCAGATACTTATATAGAGCATCCGGTTCAAGGTCCGACATCTATCACCCATATACTTATACAGAGCATCCGGTTAGAGGTCCGGCCTCTATTGCCCAGATACTTATATAGAGCATCTGGTTCGAGGTCCGGCCTCTATCGCCCAAATACTTATCAGAGCATTTGATTAGAGGTCCGGCCTCAGTTACTTGATACTTGTGATTGGTTAATGGGGTACTTCTAGTGAGCATCCGGTTCGAGGTCCGGCCTCCGTACTGTCAGATTCTACTTTTGGGGTTGAGGTTATTGTTCGATGTTCTTTGTTCTTGGGTTCTCATATGCAATTCCCTTTAGCTATAGTTTTATGTGTACTCGTCGGGCTTATGGGGGTCCATTCGGGTTTTTAATTTAACTTGCGCACGAGTGTACCTTCTGGGCTTATGGGGGTCCAATTAGGTGTAGTTAGCTTATAGATTACTCTAGTTAGTTCTTTCTACACTCGTGTGCATTCCATTGTTGCTTAGTTTTCCGTTCTTGACCTCTATTTGTGTTATTCCTTATTTTCATATTGCATTTACTTTTTAAGTTCAGTCGGCCTATCATGCCTACTGGGTACCTATTGTTTTGGTACTCATGCTACGCTCTACATCTGTTTCGTGATGCAGGTCTGAGCACCAGTGGCCAGCGTTGATCCAACTTGGAGTAGTCTGATTCGGAGATGGGGGTGATCACACGGCGTTCTATACTATTTCAGTCTCCATCTGTATATATAGACTTGTCTTTTGCCTATCGAGACAGTCGAGTCTCTGTGGTCCACTCTTGGGACTTGTAATCTTTTTGTTGGTAGCTCTGTACTAGTGATTTTCAGGTTTTGGAAGGGATCTTTATATGTATATATTTATTTTGGTTTGCTTCTGCCTTGTTGTCCTTGTTTAGATTAATTGTTTTCGCTAGTTTCTGCCCTTATGCTCATTGCTTGATGTTCTGGGTTACGGGTTGGCTTACCTACTGGTAGGGTATAGTAGGTGCCATCATGACTCGAGAAATCAGATCGTAACACTACACAAAGAGAAGACACTCAGCAACACATGAATTCGCCATTGAAGAGTTGAGATCTACAAAGAAGAGTTGAGAAAATAGACCAATGAGACACGTGTTTATTCATCAATAAAAAGGGCCAAATTTACTGTACAATTAGTACTACCTTTAGTACAATTAGAAGATGCATTGTTCGTCCTTTTTAACTCCCATTTCTAAATAAGGTAATTATAAAATATAAAAATCAACTAAGTACCTTGAAAATAAAAGTTTATATAGGCATTCACTGAATCTCCTATCCTGTCTTTTTTATGTTGAGTGCAACTTATTTAATTAAACAAAAAAAATCAATTTTGGGCCACAAGCTACTAAGCTAGCTAAATCCAAGACCTAATATCAAATACTCATCATTTTAGCCTAGTGTATAACGGGGCAGACCAACGTGACTGTTAGAGGTTCATTCGAATCCTCAATAAAAAAATGATAATATATATAAAATATATTTTATTATATATATAATATATTAGCTGAGATTCCCTTTATACTATTTTCTCCGTCCTATTTTATATGTTATATTTTTACTTTGTACTTGCATTAAGAAATTATGTAACTTTACTCTTCTACTCTTATTTAATTTGTTTGGAACTCAAGTTTTCAATTAATAAATATGAATATATTTATTTTGATTAATTAATTTAACCAATGAACATGAATCATTTACTTAACTTTTCTAAGTTGGCAAATGTATATTTTCAAGGCTAACAACTCATAAGGGTAAAAAAGGAACAATATCGTAATTTATGCATTAATTTTATGAAATAACAAATATTATGGAGCAACTATTTATAGAAAAGGATGCCAAATAAAATGGTATGGAGAGAGTAATTTTGAACCATTTCAAACAAAGAAGAGTGATAAGATAGTGGAATAGGACTGTGCAACTTGGACCGCAAATGTTATCTCCAATTTGCCTGTTCAATTCTTGTTGAGAGTGGAAGTTATCTAATTTTAAAAAAATTAATATTCGACGTAAAAAGATTATTTGTACTATGTGAAAAAAATTATATTAGAAAATAACTAGTTACTCTCTTCATTTCATATTAAAATAGTTATCTAATTAAGTTTTACTTTACATGCCTTTAAGAAAACTTAAATAAGAAAGAGAGTAATTTTATTAATTTACCTCCAGAGAACTTTTTTTTGAAACTTTACGAACTGTTTATTTTTTTATTTTTTTTAAAAAGTATAAGGGTAGAATGTGAAAATTTTGATTAATTCTATATTGAATTTGTAAATAACTATTAACTTTGAGATCACTATTTATAGTAATTTAGACAACTAGTATGATACATAGAGAGAGTATTATAATTGTTGATTAATAAATCTTTATATAATTATATATATTTAAAAGATTGTAATTTCAAATATTTATTTTTAAAAATAACATGAGATATGTAATTTATTACGGTGACGTTTTAAAATATTTCGATATCTTATTTATGATTATAATTTATTCATTTGATAAAAATATATAAAAAATATTTTTTTTATAATTTCTCAATTTGTTAGATTTATATATATATATAACTCAAAATTTAAATTATATATCTAAGTAAATTTTAATTTTATATCACTTTAATCATATTTTATAATTTCAAATCATAATTTTTATATTACATGTACAAACGGCATCTCCTCAATATGAGCGAACAAGTGTGGCCAACGAGTTTGATGTGGTGTTAACTGATAGGGGAAAGTAGTCAAATTTGGCGACCATTTAGCTTGTCACAAACCCCACAGTAGCATGGCTTTGAATGCTCCTTATTCAATTTCTTACCTACATGCCCACCTACTTCTCTTTACTTTTTTTTACTTGATATTTAATATTTATATTAAAGTTAGATAAAATTTGAATTGATACTGAAAAGAGTCACATTGAAAGTAAAGTCGCTTCCTAATAAAAGCTTCAAACCCTTAGTTAAGGATAAATAAATACTTATCACATTATCACAATCCTATTTGGCAGGGGTGACATAAATACTGAAAAAATTCAGTTTTTTGATTTTTCGATTCAGTGTTATTTTTTTAAAAGTTTGATTCGATATTCAATGTAAGGGTCTCAGAATTTAGGTACACCGAAGAACCAAACTTTTATTTAAATAATTAAAAATTAAAAATAATAATTTTTTATATATATAGACATTCTCTTAACTAAAAATAAAAAGTCAACTAACAATCAAATCATTTATGAACAAATCAAAGTAGCAACAAATATACCATTCAATAGTTAACTTCAAATATTAATTTCCAAGAGGAACACAAACATATTTTTATTAATGTACATTATGTAAAGGAACCCGTCTTTGTCCTTGTTTTTCTCAAAAATTAATTGGAGGTACAAAGTTCTTAACAAAGACAAATATAGGATCTATAGCACAATATGTGTTCCATGTAGAGACACATCATTCATTAACATAATTTTAAATTTTTAAATATCTTATTTGATTTTGTCCTCATTTTATTTTTCATTAACACCAAAAAAACAATCTAAAAATACCGAATTAAACCGAATCTAAGTAGAAAAAATTGAACCAAATTAATTTGATTTAAAATACATGCACAATTTTTTAAAATTAAAGATTAAAGAACCAAATTAAAGTTTAAAAATCAAACCGAAGAACTGAACGAACCATATTTGGTCATCTAGCTACTTCTCTTTTAGTGAGTAATTATAGTGAGAGATGAGCGTGTGTCAGACAGATGAGTGTCTTTAGGAAAATTGCTGTTCTAAATTCTTGTATCGGTTACTCCACATGGGATTCGGGGCCGATGGTGACCATTATTGATTGTGATGCCCATAAAAATTTAATAAAAGAAATTATAAAATTAAATAAATAGATACACACATCTTATCTTATGTGATATAATATATATAAATTATGAGATAAGATGCGATATGTCTAAAATATTCGTTCATTATACCTATATTATAGGCTCAAATCTTATAAAGCAACATAAGCTGTTACATTTGTCATAATTATTCAGAACACTGACTGTACGTTCCATTTGGTACGAGAAGCCAACTAATAATGGAGCTTGAACAAATAAGTAATTTGAAAATTAAAAGTGGCTTTCAAATAGTAAGGAAAAAAGTAGTTAGGTCTCAAGTGACAGAGTTAGTACCTGAAGTTAAAACAATATTTGGGCAAGCTTTAGCATTATTGGATGATTTTTAATTTTTGCATTTATGTCTAGATTAATGAAAATTTATGGCTCAATCTATTTTTGACTTTTTTTTACTATAACCTATTTTTAATAGACTATTTTTTCCTTCTCTAATGATGCTTTTTTGTTTTACTACGCGAGCAAATCAAAGAGTGAGGAAAGCAGAAGTGTGACATGAATAAACTAGTAGTAAAAAAATTATAGTACTAAGCATTTCTCGCATTCTTCTTATTAAAGGAATCGGTGAATGAAAAGAAGATCAAATCGTTAAAGTTGAAGTCTTTTTCTTTATCAAGAGTGAGAGATCCGTCTAAGAACAATAGAAACAAGGTATACCATCGACTTGAATCTTAGAAGAGTCTCTATCTTTGTTCATACCTAGAACAAAAAAAAGCAATGAAATTGATGAATGAATGAGGGAATCTAATATGGTGTAATTCTTCCACATGTATTCCATATGATTAAAAAACAATCAATCTACTTGTGTTAAGAATAGTGCAATAAAATCAAATATCAACAGACTCTTATTGAACCCTGTTATGTCAAAGACATAATTTTATGAATTACTATTAAACTTAATTTAATCTTCTATTAACATAAGTTATGTAACAAACATCAATATGAATTATGGTGCAGTGATGAGACTGCTCTACCCTTAAACAGATGTCTCGGGTTCGAGTTTTGGATATGAAAAAAATCTTATTGAAAATGCCACTCGCGAATAAGTCCTACAGTGTGTGATTCGAATTTCGTCGGATCTCTAATATAAACTTTGGACATTGAATGAGAAACAAAAAAAAAATTATGTATAAATTAAGTTATGTCTTGTAAAACATAATTAGTGGTTTATAAACTTCTCAAAGTACAAGTGTGTTATTATGAAAAATAATGCAGCATTTTAACTATTTAACCATGGAAACACATGGACCATAGTCCCATGACTATTAACACACTTGAGCCAGGTTCCCTTTCTTAATAAAAGCCTTTTTTGTCCACTTGATATTTTTATATTTGTATTGAATTTCGACTATTTTAAAATTGTGCATTGTAGGGCTCTAAAATTCGAACCTAAGAGCTCATTAAGAATAGTGATGCATGCACCACAGTCTCAATAAAAGCCTTAACTACCTTCCCATTCATGGAAACAGCCACCTACTTTTATTACCAACACAAGAAGACACATTAATGGACCATCCATTCTGCTGAGTATTCAATACTATCTAACACACCGACGCACTCCCAGATAACACTATTCATATTCAAACCTCTCTTCTTCAACTCTTCATTCTCCTTTGTTTTCTTCAAAGAATGGCTGGAATACTAGTGAAATGCTTGTTTTTCTTCGTATCACTATGTCTTGCTATCAACCTAGCCAAATGTATCCCAAACACAAAGAAAACTTACATTATCCAAATGGATAAATGGGCTAAACCAGATGTATTCATCGACCATGTTAAATGGTACTCATCACTAGTAAAATCAGTACTGCCATCTACACCAGAGGGAGAAAAAACAGGGGACGAAGAAGAAAGGATACTTTACAGCTACCAGACTGCTTTTAATGGTGTTGCAGCTCAGCTTAGTGAAGAAGAAGTGAAACAATTACAAGAACGAAATGGGGTTTTAGCTGTTTTTCCTGAGATTAAGTATCAGTTACATACCACTAGAAGTCCTATGTTTCTTGGGCTTGACCGTGAAGACAGCAGTAAGTTGTGGGCAGATAGATTATCTGACCATAATGTTATTGTGGGTGTTCTTGATACTGGGATTTGGCCGGAAAGTCCGAGTTTCAATGATACTGGAATGAAAAGTGTTCCAGCTCACTGGAAAGGGGTTTGTGAAACAGGGAGGGGTTTTGAGAAGCATCATTGCAGCAATAAAATTGTTGGTGCTAGAGTGTTTTTCCGTGGATATGAAGCAGCTTCCGGTAAAATAAATGAAAGTGGTGAGTTCAAATCGGCCAGAGATCAAGATGGGCATGGTACTCATACTGCTGGAACAGTTGCAGGGTCTGTAGTCCGTGGTGCTAATCTTTTGGGTTATGCTTATGGTACTGCCAGAGGAATGGCCCCTGGTGCTAGAGTTGCAGCTTATAAGGTGTGTTGGGTGGGTGGGTGTTTTAGCTCGGATATACTTTCTGCAGTTGATCAAGCTGTGGCTGATGGGGTTAATGTTCTGTCAATCTCTTTGGGTGGTGGAGTTTCGTCTTATAATCGCGACAGTTTGTCAATTGCTGCTTTTGGGGCCATGGAGAAAGGGGTTTTTGTTTCATGTTCAGCAGGAAATGGTGGGCCTGATCCAATTAGTCTAACAAATGTGTCACCATGGATCACTACAGTAGGAGCAAGCACTATGGATAGAGATTTTCCAGCAACTGTTAAGCTGGGGACGGGGAAAATTGTGACCGGAGCTTCACTTTATAAAGGTAGGATGAATCTTTCAACACAAAAACAGTATCCTTTGATTTACTTGGGAAGTAATTCGAGCAGTCTCATGCCGAGCTCATTGTGCTTAGATGGTACCTTAGATAAAGCTTCAGTTGCTGGAAAAATTGTGATATGTGACAGGGGAATTAGTCCTCGAGTTCAAAAGGGGCAAGTTGTAAAAGAAGCTGGAGGAGTAGGAATGATTTTGACGAACACTGCAGCTAATGGTGAAGAGCTGGTTGCTGATTGTCACCTTCTACCGGCAGTAGCAGTTGGTGAAATAGAAGGAAGAGCAATCAAGCGTTACGCGTCGGGTAGAAATGCTACTGCTTCTTTGAGATTTCTTGGGACTAAATTAGGGATCAGGCCTTCGCCTGTGGTTGCTGCATTTTCATCCAGAGGACCTAACTTCCTCACTCTGGAGATTCTAAAGCCAGATATGGTGGCACCAGGAGTGAATATCCTTGCTGGTTGGACTGGTGCATTGGGTCCGTCTAGTTTGCCAATTGATCAACGAAGGACGAATTTCAATATATTGTCTGGAACTTCAATGTCATGTCCACATGTTAGTGGCATTGCTGCTTTGCTCAAGGCCAGACATCCAAATTGGAGTCCAGCAGCAATTAAATCCGCACTCATGACAACTGCTTATGTTCATGATAACACTTACAAATCCCTAAAAGATGCCTCATCTGTGACTACTTCGACCCCATATGATCACGGTGCAGGACACATCAATCCACGGAAAGCTGTTGACCCCGGTCTGATTTATGACATAGGGGCACAAGATTACTTCGAGTTCTTGTGCACGCAAGAACTCAGCCCTTCACAGCTAATGGTTTTCGGAAAGTTCTCAAACAGAACTTGCCACCAGTCGCTTGCTAATCCAGGGGACTTGAACTACCCAGCCATCTCTGCAGTATTTCCTGAAAAAGTTTCAGTGCTGACCCTTCATAGAACAGCCACTAATGTGGGTTCTCCCATCTCAAATTACCATGTTGTAGTCTCATCATTCAAAGGCGCAGTCGTGAAGGTCGAGCCAGAACGATTGAATTTCACCAGCAAAAACCAGAAACTGTCTTACAAGGTGACGTTCAAAACGATGTCTCGTCAAAAAGCACCTGAATTTGGATCCCTGATATGGAAAGATGGAACACATAAAGTAAGAAGTCCGATTGCAATCACATGGCTAGCATCACTATAGTTCAGCTTGCCTAATTTCAACTAGCACTTTGTTTCGCGAGGATAATAAAAAACATGTTGCGGCAAGTCCCTATGTTTCAGCAGTGTTGTTTTCACTAGTAAACAGTTTCTTTTGTTTATTGCTAGCTATATTGCCAAATTGCTTGTAGCAACTATCATAATGATGAATTTGGTAATACAAATGCAGAAAAAGTCAATTTCAATTGTTGTTGTTATCACGCTATACTGTTAGATCAGTACCCTGTAGAATAGTCAAGGTGCACAAGAAATATGTCTCAACGACTTGAGAAACTCTTGTCCAAAATCTAGGGCATTAGAACCTGTCTCACACAAAAGGCTAAGGTTTGTGGAAGACTATTCAGAGTATAAACCTCTACAGAGCTTCTGAACTCCTCTATATGGCCAGTCAAGCATTCATTAAACTGAATTGATTGGCATGAATGCTTCACTCTTCAACCGATATGGTTGTCAAAATTCTAATTTATGTTGCGCCTCAATTACTTCGTGGGATGAACCAACACCTGCTAACTGAACCTGACCGAGCGAATCAACTTTACGGGGCTTAAAGTGGACAAGTATTATTGGTTATCTCAAAATAATATATTAAACAACTATTATTGTTGGATGGATGAGTATTCCTTTCATTCATCTTTACTTGTCCATTATATTAAAAATAATCGTCCAACAATTTTTGTTCAGTTTGGAAAATTAAGAGATAATTTACCTTGTATCTATTTCTCTTTCCATTAAATATTATTTAATACTCTCTCCCTCCACTTTTGATTGTCCTGATTTTTGATTTTTTTTTTTGAGTCAAACTATAAAAATTTTGATTAACATTTTACTATGCATTTTTTCATCTTATTGTTATAAAAAAATTTTTGCAACTTATAGTACTTTCCGTATAATTTTTGAATATTTAAATTTTTTGTTTAAAATATCGAATTAATGTAATTCAATTTAACTTTAAAAATTAGTCAAATTGACTTTTGAAAAATGCAACATGACAACTAAAAATGGGTGAAGGGAGTATCTAATACATTTCTCAAAACATTAAATTTAATATATTCAAAAGGTAATATAGTAATATTATCATATTAATTATTGTTTCTTAATGTATGTCAAGTCAATAATGTACAACTATTGTTGGATAGAGACAGTGACATACATAGAATTTTTGTAAGTGGGGTCGAAATTTAAAAATAAATAAATAATAAATAATTGATATAATAACAACATCATATTAATAAAAACATTTAAAAGGTGCTCATAAAACATAAATCAAGTAAACTACTGCAACTATCCTCAATGAATTTTCATATTTTGAAATGTATTCACAATAGCCTCATTAGCTATGTTCACCCAATATGACTAGGACAAGGAAAATAAAAAGAGTCGCAATGAAGGAGGAGTCCTGGAAAAGTAGGAAGCGTGCATAACAGTATGATAAAGTTGCGCAAAATACTTTACTTCCAAAACCAAACAGAAAAAGAAAGCCAGCCGCAAAGAAGTTAGTAGAAGTCAAGTCAAATAAGGAGAACTAAGAAGTGAGTCGAGTTCAACTTGAAGAAGGAAGACTGAGCTTGAGGAGTTCAAATCTATAAATAGGACAATATTTTCTTCAGAAAAAATTGCGCACTTACGAGAGAGAAAGAGAGTAGAAAAACGCTTTCAAGAGTTGAGAGAGTTTTTATTTACTTATTCTGAGTGCTGAGAGGAGTAGTTGAGAGAATTAGTTTAGGACATTGTCTGAGTGAGGTTTTGATCTTCAAGTAGGGGCAACTTGTAGATTATTGGGTAACATATGCCTTGGGGGGTTTGTGTTGTAGGGTTACGGAATTAAAGTTTATAATTTCATAGGATTATGAAGTTTGTAATCTGTTGTAACTCAGAGTTATTTATTGAAGTTGAAGTTAGAGTTATCAATTGTCTAAGTTACTATTGTTCTTATACTTCATCTATCGATCTGTAAAATATAACTCCGCTTGTACGTGTTCTTACGTGATTAACGGAGGTCATAATTCCAACCGTCAATCATCACCATCGAGGACTGACAAGTGACCATCAACAGGATGGTAGAGATAGGTGACAGTAAGGTAGTGTTTGCATGAAAGAAAGAACTTCAGTTGAAGGTTGCAGATTTTTTTTAGCTTCTTTTCCCTCACACGATCTTTTTGAATCAAAGATAATTAATTTTGATTTTTCTTAATATATTTTGATGGCTAAAAATTTTCAACCAAAAATGTTGGTAATAAAGATACAATCCACCACTACTATTGCAACTATATCTCTCACATAAATAATGATATGGCTTAACAATGATGGAATTATAGTTTTCTTAGTGTCATTTTAGTTGGTCAATCTCATTTTTTTAAATCTTTTTTTGTCCGACTGCTCCAAAATTCAAATCAAAATATCATCATTTTATTAATTTTTAGATGTAAACTAAGTAACGTGGAGATGAAAGAAAGGATAGAAAAATGAGCAACTAGGTGGCGCTGGTCTCTGGTCGGAGAAAAGAGATGAAGGGGAGAGGAGGAGAGACAATGATTAAAACAATATCTAACTAAATATACATGTATCTGAAGAAATATACATCTGAAACTAATTAAGAATTCATGTAATTGATAAAGTGTACATGTATCTGCATTAAAATTATATGTATCTATGAGAAGATTTCTAATGATCTAAAAAGGGAAGAAGTTTTTAAAATATAATATAATTTTTTGGAGAAGAAATTCAGGAGAGTGAACTAAAAAAATTGAGAAGCATCATGTATTATGCTTTTGTAGAGCAACTAATATATACATTAATGAAAGTGGGTAGAGAAGTTGGAGAAGAAATTTAGAAAAGAATTCGTGATTTGCTTCTAACACTCCATCAAAAATGATCATTAGCGACAATTAATTAACGGCAATAGCCAGTGGCGGAGCCAGAATTTGGTCAAGGGGTGTTGAAATATAAAGAAGCAAAATTGCATAAAAACCGAGTGTCAACATGTAGAGTGTATATATATATATATATATATATATATACTAAATGGGTCTTGCCCGTGCTTAGCACGGGCCAACATTTTAAATTCTATATAATTGTTTGTTTAAATCTTTTTTAGAAATATGATTGAGATCTGAAATAGTAATAAATATTTCTGAATAAAGTTGGTAGGAACATTGTCAAGCTTTGCAGAAACACATTGTGAATTGTACATATTACTATGCATTCATACCAAGCCAAGCAAATCATCAATGTAAATTTTCCAAACCAATCACAATAACTTAAGTCACAAATTTTATTTGACAAAATCAAAAGTTGATATTTTTATAAATCTCTATGCTGAGTCATCTCCATCCAATAAATCGATATCTTCAGAAAAGAAGAAAATAACCCACATAAGAATAGAGAAGAGCAACAAATAGAAATGTTGACATGAATAACATATTAATGAAGTGTTTTCTATAGTTACATTGTTTTTAGTAAAAGTACATTAAATGATGAGACTCAAAATTGCTATTGCCGACTTCGGTCACCAATTTGCTCCTTCTATTTTTTTTTTTTTTTTGAGATCTTGCAAATTGAACCTCAATTGTGCCATAACAATCACAATAACAAGTCCCTAACCTCTCATTCTTCAATCTGTTATCTTTTTCGTTCAAAAAATAAGAACAATAGTATACACCTTTTTTTTCTCATAATAAGATAATATATACCTCATTCTTATCTCTTTATAAAACTGTGAGATTACATTTTTATAATTTGACAGTTGAACTACTGTGAAGAATTACTTGTATGCAGCCTTTAGTGTAGTCATTACCATATCATTTGTTGTTGATCTTTCGATACATGTTATAGAGGAACATTTTTAACGGTACATCTACTTGAACTATTAAATCTAGAGATAAGAGAAGACCTAACTTTATGTTCAATTGCAAAAGAAAAATAACAATGATAAAAGGAATCCATTTTAACCATTTTCTACAGGATGTATAATGATTCAACATCTTCATAAATCATTCACAAAGACATGAATGGTGTCCCACCTTGGACATTACAATTCAAGAATCTCCTGATCGGTTACATTTTGTGGAGACTTCTCTACTTTTGACTACTCAGTAAAAGCTAGCAACAACTGCACACTATCAGTCTCATCATCCTTTTACGTCAAAACAATCAATGGACTGCAGAAATTACGTTATTTACACTTCAAAGAAGAAGTTGACAAAGAAATTGTTCCTCAAAGCCTGTTAAAAGAGTAAGGCAAGAGGTAATCATAATACCGTGCAACATGATGGTCTTTTTTGATAAATACTACACAAATGATTCTACTGAAAAGATTCCAGAAGGAATTTGCAAATAAGAGCACAATAACGTGTAGTACAAATATAAGCTACCAATATTATAAGATTAAAATCTTAATTACAACAGAAAATGACTTCTCAGAATTCTTTTTAACATGAAACTTGTACACTTTACAACACTCAACCTCCTAGATTCAACACCAATTTCTTTCAGATACATGGCTCCTGCTTGGAATGTCTCACCAGCATTCTCAAAAAGTAAAAACTCAACAATCAGCTACAATGGCATTATTTGTCATCCCCATAACATCAGGATCATAGTTTATTCAGATGTGCATCTGATTTTAAAATTACAAAAGTCGGACATCATCGGTTATGACAAAAGTTTCTGCCTCATATACATTTCCTTTTCCTGTGCACCATCCCACTAAACATAGAGTGGAACTGCTGACTTATCATTTTGAAATTCATTTTAACCTTGATACCTTGCTTTTAAGGGCGAAACAAAGATGAGCAACAGTGATACGTGAAAACCAGAAAGGGCCTCTTGTTGTATGTTACAATATATACTAAAGATAAGAGAATGACATGACTCTACTTACTTTGTAAGAATTCATAGAAACTGGAAGGAGTTTAGCATAGAATGCACGACCAAACATATTGTAACAATATGATTCATTGCAGTTATTTTATATAGGAGAAAGAGAGCTTGAACTTGTTTTCTATAATGAACCTGCAAAACACACGTAAATATGATAAAAATATAATCCAAATTCTTGATTCAACAATTGAGTGAGCTATAAACAAGATAAATATTTGGGCAAGGTTTATTGTTCTTTACCAAAATAGACTTAGCAGACGAATCATCTTTTACTAAATCAAGAGAGAATCAAGGGTGATATCTTTTTAGGTTTATTAATGGTGTTGTCCCGAAATCTAAGACATTAATCGAGATAAAGGAAAACACTCATCTATTTTCATCTTCTAGGTTAAATGATATTAGCATAATACATGAGCATGACGAAAAGTGCACCTCTATGGAATACTTTCATTTCTTAATTGGAAAGTTAAACTACATGGTGTCTGTGGCAAAATGTTAAAGAAAGGGGTAATTGAAAATGTCAGTATAAGTTCTTTGGAGACATAGATTAATAGTAAATATTGATATACATTAGCATTACTCTAATGAAATAGTGAGAAAAGTTTATATTTCATGTACAAGTATAAAATATCAGCCAATTTACAAGTTCATCAAAATCCTTTTCTTAGTAGATAAACCCACACGTAAATTTTGTGAAATAGTCTCGAGGATTAGTTAAAAGGGCTGAGGGTGCTCCTGCTATAAATTAAGAGTATCATTAGTAGAAATATTTCAAGGAGTAGTTAAGTGATCAGGAGATAATAACAAACTATTTGTGTTCACCCAAATGGCTTGGGAATTGCCTTTGGCTTCTACATCTCTGAAACTTGTTTGGAACAAGCTACCGAGTTCCTCTTCGCCCTTCATCACTCTCTATCTCCGACCCTTGACATTAGTTAGTTTGTACTTTCCTTGCTTTCCATTTGAGTTTTCAAAGTTAAGGTCCCTTTTCCTTATCCTTTTTTTCTGACTTATCTCCCCATCCCTTTCCTTGCCTCAACTACTACTCTTATCATTAATTTTCAAAAGATCCAAAGTTATCTTTATAAATCTTAAAGCTCTGAAATATAGAGAGTTAGTTTTTAAAATATTTTCTTCTAATCTTTTTAGTGCCCTTTTGACGACAAAAATTGCAACATAATAGCTACTATTAAATAAGTAATGAGACGGAAAATATAACAATCATATTCACACGAGTGGATAGAACTTCATCATGAGAAAATAAAATTATTCACCTTATAATGGTCAAGTAGTGGAAACCTTTTCAATTTGAGCGTAGGCACAACTAAATCAATTGAAGTATCAAACTTATACATAGCTAAATTAGCGTACCTTAGAAAATGACACAGTAGCAACTCAACAGAAAAAACTCTGAGTTGATAGGCATTTCAAGACTCTAATGTTAGAACCTCCGAAGATGATATTGGAAGCTGAAAATTGGATTTGGTATGGCATTTACACGTCAAATCAAAATTTCTTTGGTGAAAAGCTTCGAAATCCACCATTTTTGAAGCTTGAATCTCAGATTTAGATTTCCCATTTCAAAGTTTTCTGGATGATTAAAAACTAAATCTGACTTGATGATAACATTTTAACATTAAATTTGTCAATACATAGCTGACACTGGTGATAATTGTTCACGTCTCCGTTAATTAAGGTACATTTTTTGTTGATGAACTCGAGTTGGATATTTACTGATAAAGTCGACAGAGAGACGCATGTGAAAATAAAATGATTGAGAATATACATATGCTTTATTATTTGTTTCAATTAAAAATATTTGGCACAGCTATATAGATTGTTTGTTGCAAAAATCTATTATAGAAGATGAATTTGTTATGTCCTTTGTACTTATTGTGTGTCAATGTTCACTATACTTAACAGGATGGGGATGTATTAGCTGGTCTACATTGTTGTTATCATGTTAGCCGCTTCAATTGATTCCACGTTCGGATGGGATTTTTGTGTTGGTTCATCCACATTGTAGGAAGAATACCATTAAGGTGTTTGAGTATTTGATAATGCTAACGTCCGTTAATAATTTATTTGAGGCAGTTATGCTAGTAAAGAGAATAAAGAGAGCGATTAAAGAGTGAAAGTAAAACCAAAAGAGCAAGAAAATGGAGAAGCAGGAAAAAATCAAAATGAATTTAGCAAACCCGCTTGGTTTGTTAAATCAACTTGAGACTTAAGACAACCAAAATAAATTTGAATGGAAAGCATACCTGATGTCACAAGAATGAGGAGAAGACGAAGAGAAAGTTCTTATTTGTCGTGGATTTCTACAAATTCTTGGCCTCTGTTTATTTGTTCTCTTGGCACAAGTTACCATTTTGCCCTTCAATCAGATCAGATCTTTCAGAATTGCCATTGGTCGTCCTCTCTTCACCTTTCTATATAATAGAAATATATACACACATCAAAAAATATTTATATCTAGCTACACAATGCAATTTTCCAACGAAGGAATGTCGGTCGACACCCTTCAAGTGTATGTGGCTCCGCCACTGGCAATAGCTTAATTGCTGTCAAATATATATTTTAACGGCAATTAACGCTCTTTGTATATGTCTCTAAAATTTTTAACGATATTGGTTCTAATTGCCTTAACTAATACTGGTAAAGATTTTAGCACTCTTTATTAATGTCTATATTTATTGCCTCTAAAAGTTGTTTTTGTTGTAGTGTAAACTGGTGTGTTTTACTTACCTTCCATATTTAGATACACAGTATTTAATTAGCCTGTATTTGAGATACATGTATCTTGATGCGCCAGATTCATGTATCTAGAGACCAAAATATGATAGAAATAGTAATATTAAAAATTCACGGAAAGACAAGTAATTAACTCCTGAATTAGTAAGATTTGTGTTGGTTGCCCATAAATAATAATGTTTCTTCCTTTGTGTAGAATGAGAATTATGAGAAGTGTTGAAAATACAGTATGTATTAGTAAAGTTAGTGTAGTGATAGAAATAGTTGAGAGAAAGAAAAATATTCTAAATCTCCAACTTATTCGCTAATCAAAATTGAAGAGAAGTTTTTTGTATTTGAATGAAGGTGTCTTTTGGTGGAACCTTTTCAACATTTTAACTATTTTAGAAATATTTGAGTTACATTGTTAGACTGTCATATCATGAAGGGATCAATTAATGATTATATCACAATAAACTTAAATCTCTTTTAACGTAAAATTAAATTACTCGTACCTTAACCTATTATTTTTAAACTATAGTATATATTATATAAAGGAAATGTTGAATGAGGTTTTGTGATTAGATTTCACAAGCCAAAACTTGTCCTAGTTGTCTCACAGTGTATTTGGACCACAACGTATTTTTGTTTTTTTTTTCCCTCATATAATATAAAATAAAAAGTGAAGTCAAAATTTTAAATCGCTAATATATCAATATTGCTTGGATAAAGCATGAGTTCATGAAACACTCCAAAATCCAAATGGCCCGCGCGCTCTTCACAAGCAAAACCTGGCGCTGATTCCCATAATCTCTTACCACGTGGGCCATGGAGAAACATGTACGTACGGTCTCTGTGTTCCAGAATTACAAAGAGACTGAACATACACTAGGAAAAGTGGGCCACATCCTTGAAGTTTTTTTTTTTTTTTTTTTTTTTTAATAAATATTTTCTCAGTCTTAATTTACATGATTTAAAATGAAATTTAAAAATTTTTTAAATAAAAAGTTATGATAGTATAAAATAAGTAATACTGGTAGATATTTGAGTGACTATAAATTATTTTATTAAAAATAAAATGAGCATTTTAAAGTTATTAAATATAGAAATATGTTATTTTTATTGGGGTTTTAAAAAAATCATATAAATTGAAACATGAAAAACAAATAGTCAGTAATATTTTTATTAACAATAATAATATGAAATCTATTTTGATGATAAACTGAAAAAAATCTGTTCCTACATTAATTTATATATAGATTCTATAATTAAACAAATATTAAATTAATCTAGATTCCTTTTTGAATTATTGTCACAACTACTTTTCACTACAAGTGTCTTCCTTCCGTTTAAAATAAATAGTGTTTTGATATAATTAAGAAAATATTAATGACGTTTTTTAATTTTATTCTTTTTTTAACATAAAATGAGTAATAAAAACCTACTATATTTTTTAGAAGATATTTGTTAAAAATGAATTAATAAAATATACTTCTTCTGTCTCAATTTATGTGACTTACTTTCCTTTTTAGTTAGTCCCAAAAAAATAACACATTTCTTTATTAAGTAACAATTTCACTATAAAATATCTATTTTATACTTAATAAAATAATTTACTACCACACAAATTTCGATCATTTATTTTGGACTACAAATTTTAAAATTTTTACTTTATTTCTTAAATTTCATATTGAGATAAACTACGTCACATAAAATGAAAAAAAAGAACTAGTTTTAAAGGTATATTCAAACTAAAAACCTCATTTATTTTGAAATGTAAAGAAATATCCGTGTTTTGTGGTCCATTAGTCAGGTGATTTTGGAACGTGTCAAAAGCTAACTACTTTTGAGTTTTGACGCCAAAGGGGGAAAATTAATTTGGATTCGGTGGGAAAAACTACTCCCTCCATTATCTTTTTATATATTATTCTTAATTAATTCTTTTTGAAACGTTTACATTTTATAAAAATTTTAAAAGAAAATTTAAGAGTACATTAATAAAGTTATTTTTTTATTTATGATTTTCGTCAAAGCAAATAGTAGAAAAGGAAAGAGTCATTTACGAGACGTGTCGCTTGCATGTCTCAATAAGTGGTTGCTTCGGGCATCTCTTGAACAAGATGAAGCTGCTGGTGTAAATCCCTCGGTACAGTCAAATTTTTTGTCACTCCACTTGTGATGACAACATTATATATAGAAACAAGTCGAAATAAGAGCTACAATCCAACAAATATACCTACACGTATACACAAATTGTACCATACGTTTCCTGTCCATTCCCGACTACATAAACGATTAACGAGTACATAGTATATAAATGTTATTATCTCTCTGTAATTTCTGTAGCGGTTGCACTAGTTGGACTAATGTTCAGTGACAAGAACGATTACTCTGATAATTGCCGTATGCGACGACGCCACCGTGGAATCCAAATGAGAAGGCAGCACCACACGAATCTATCACTATCATATTTGGGGCAAGGAATCGGTGAAGTTGGGAAGATGGAATCGTCGTCTTCTCGTGAAGCGGAGACAGTGGTTGGAGCAATCTCTATACCTGGAAGGCAGCGTGTAATGGAAGATACAATTTCAATTCGACCTAATCTTTGCTTACCGGAGATCAATCAACGCCGACCCATTGATTTCTTTGCTGTTTACGATGGACATGGTGGACGTCATGTAAATCCTACGGTTATGTTTAATTAAACCAACATTTCTTTATCTTTTTTATTGTCTCTTATATTTTCAGGTTAAATTTTTAATACGGCTGAAAATCCATTAAATTTTATTTTATTTGCTTAAGATAATGGAGTTCGTTTTATTACTGCTGGGATATATTCGGAAGCAACCTTTCTACCTTGGCTAATTAAAATTGAAAACTACCCTACTTGGAAGTTGGGATTCTGTTAGGTCCTTCACATGTTCTCTGTCTATAAACTGCTGTAGTAGTTCTTTATATCAGCATAATCAACTTACAACTGTTTTGCCTATGCAGGTAGCTTCAATGTGTAAAGAGAGAATGCATGAGGTACTAGAAGAAGAGTTGATGCGCATGAGAAACAACGTAGACATGGGCGGTAGCAGTGGAAGACGACAACCATTGGAAGGGCAGAGGATGGAGGAAGCATGGAAAAGAGTATTCAAATGTTGCTTCTTGAAGATAGATGAGATGGCATCATGCATATGTAGTGAATGTGGTAGTGTAGGCTACGAATGTGGCTGCCCGCCGAGCGTATTGAAACCGACAGGCTCCACTGCAGTGGTGGTAGTGTTGACGGACGAGACTATCATTGTAGCAAACTGTGGTGACTCACGTGCTGTTCTTAGCCGCAGTGGAAGTGCGATCCCTCTTTCTTATGATCACAAGGTATGTCCCTCCTGCTAAGTAAACAGGCTGTGTTCCTCTTAATTAAGTAGTGTTAAATATACATTAGTTGTCGGTATTTTATTCATTAAGCACATTAAATGGATAATGCTCCACCTAAGCAGAGCTTTACATGATTCGAGAGGTTGAACTAGTTGATGGTTGAGCATGGCTGGATTCATGATTTACCGTCTGCGATCTCTCTGAGTTCAATTATTATTAACTTTATAGAGAAAATATGAAAGAATCATGTAGTAGATTACTACGTACTTAAAGAAAATGATTTGTCCTAATTAAAAGTGACTTGACTTTCTATTGCAGCCAGACAAACGAGAAGAACGTGACAGAATAGAGGCATGTGGAGGTCGAGTTGTTTTTACGGATGGAGCACGAGTTGAAGGAGTACTTTCCATGTCTAGGGCAATAGGTAACTTCTTTTTCCGTTTGCAGAACATGTTTCTCTGTGCAATGACATAATTGCAGTTGCCAGTGGAAATATTACTCGTGGACATACGGTAAAAGCTTAATGTGGTCTGCCTAAATTTCTGCATCCGATGAAGGAAACTGGCATTAGAACTGTAGTTTTGTTTGTTTTTCCTTTTACGTACATCATCCCTTAGAGGGTTAGAGGGTAGAATATTGCCTTCAGCACCGACTGCTACCGTTGCTTCTTCAAGCAACAATATTAACTCTTCTATAAAGAATCTGCAACTTTTTGTTGTGGAGAAGTCGAGCTAAGAAAATCCCTAACTGTAACCAATAAAAATATAAGGGCACATATCTTGTATCAGGCATGAACAAAAGATTGGAGACAGAGAAGAGTGATTATTTGTTAATGGTAGTGCATAATTGGCTAAACCGCTATTTATTGTTTGCTTAGAAAATTAGTTGTAGTCGTACAGATTAAATGAATTGTCAGGCAATGTAACAATAGTACATTTGAGGATCTGCATCTCTTCTAAGGTTATACAAAAGAGATCAATTGGGGTTTATAGCAGGTTTCATATTTAGGACTATTTGGAAAGTGCATGTTGGTAGAACGCCTACTTATACATCCGTATCCAATGTATAATGGGCAGCTTCCCTATAAGGTTAGAGAAGGACAAACTGGGAGCTATTTAGTGATGATTCAGGAAGAGGCATTTGTTGCCCTAAACGGATTTATAGTACTTCCATTGATGTTTCACATTGATGTAACTTTGACGGAACAGTTTTACTAAGGGGAGTGTGGTAGCGATACCAACATAGTTGTTCTTTAGTCTATATTTCCAATGCCTGCTCAACCTTGTAAGGATGCTGTAATATGTAAATTTGCAGCAGGGATAGTTGTATAAGAAACAAAAGTTGTCTTTCAATGACTACATTAAAAGACCCAACTTTGGTGCAAATACTATTGAATTTGACCCAACTTTGGTGCAAATACTATTGAATTTTCTGTTATATTTCATTGCAAACAGGAGACAACAATTTAAAGCCATATATCACATCGGAGCCAGAGATAACCTTCACAAAAAGGGAAGCAGAGGATGAGTGCTTGATTATTGCAAGTGATGGGTTGTGGGATGTTATATCAAGTGATATAGCGTGTGCAGTGGGTAGGGAGTGTCTTCGACAAAGAGATCCAGCTGGGGACCTTAGTTCGAGGCCTTCTTCAGTAGAAGGTGATAGCAGAGGAGCAATGTTTTCTTCACGAAAGGCATGCTCAGCAGCAGCGCTGCTCACCCGGCTTGCTCTGGGCCGGAATAGCTGTGACAATATTAGTGTAATTGTGGTGGACTTAAAAAGAAACCACACTGCTGTGTAGTTTCTAGAGCTAGAATGCAACATACGAGGCACTTTTCGAGTTTTTTCACCTAATCAGGTAGCTTACAATTTGGGTTTTCCTCTTTTACCGTCATTAGCAAGTGATCTTTTACATAATGAATGAAGTTGACAATTCAGACATACACAACCGGTAAAGGTTCTATTCTCCCATCATGTTTTATTTTGTGTGGCTGGCGTCTAGTAGAAAATGAAACGTAAGATATCAGTTTGATTTTATTCTTACATAATAAGCGTACTACGTACAATGTCTGGTCAACCTTACAACTTTAATCTACAATAATATATGACAAAGGGAACCAATATTAATAAGAACATTCATGATTTTCCAATGAAATTGAGATGCATTGTTTAGAGAATCTACATCAACTGATTTTGCACAAGAAACTATAGTTGCAATCTCTAAATGAATTGATCCCTTTACTCGTTTAATCAAAACTCAATTTAGTGCTCGTTTTTTCTGTCAAAATATAATTTTATTGATTAATTTTTTTTTTTTTTCATATTTCGCAATAAAAACTTGATATCGACTTAGAATGGTACCAAACTTTGCACGTCACTCCTATAATTCATCCTCAAAATTTGGGAAGTACCTGAATAATTTTTCGATTTCTAAAACTAAAAACTGAACTTTCAGTCGACTCATTTTTATGCTAAAACCAAGTCAAAATATCTATGGTTAAAATTTCATCTCAAACTCATTTGGAACCTCAGTGACACAAATAAAGTATTCTACTAGCTTGAAAACGGTATTTCTGACGTAATGAAATTTCAAAACACCAAAAAAAGATCATATTTCTTTCAAACTTCTGACCAACTATTCAAAATGCACCAAAAAGCCTCAGAATCCAAATCGAAGGTCCTATTAACCTAAAGAATCACGTTTTGGAGTTTAGCATCTCGTATTTTTCTGGAATTGTAGTTCAATTGGTCAGAGCACCGCCCTGTCAAGGCTGAAGCAACAGGTTCAAGTCCCGTCAGTCCCAACAGATCCAATAAATATATCAAAAAATTTCTCCTTTTTTCTGAAGGGGACTGGGGGAAGAATTCCATTATCAAAGCGTAGGAAAAATCCTTATTTCTTTTTCCTTTCGTTTTGGTAAGAAAAAGACATATGTGGTTGGATTAATAAAATTATTGGTAGCATTATAGTCATTATTCCAAGAAATGTTGACTTTTTCGATTGCCCCCATTTATGTAGTGGAATCGAGTACTATACTTTTTTGAGGAGCACATAGGCAAAATGAATGATGACATTCTGATATGAGCTCAACTTCTACAAAGATTAACCAAAATCAATCATATTAACTTTCAAAGCAAAAAACTTGCATAATTCTCAATCAAACACCTTGGAAATCTAATCGCCCACCCGGCCCCTTAGACCACAAATACTATAAAATAATAATGAAAAGGAAAAAAATGGCCAAAACGCTTTTAAAAAGTAAAAACCAACCATGAATGTTTTAAACAGGTATTGAGGGAGTAAGTTACACGTGTAGAAAGACAATTGTCCATTAGTGAGGTGTATCAGCTGTTAGTTAGCTAAGTTGTTAGAGTTGCTAGTTCTATCGGTGCTCTCCCCGATATCGGTGCTCAATACTACTCCCAAAAATATGATACTAGCTTTTATGTTTTAAAAACATATTTCTTTCTGTGATTTGAGATATTGCTCAAAAACTTAGCTCAAAGGCTATATTGGAAATCAAAGTTTCCCTTCTTGCTTAATTGTGAAAGCATTTACTCTTTTCTGAAAACTAGCTCAAAGGCTCTTTGGAAATCTCAGTTTCCATTCTTATTTAAATGTGAAAGCATTTTAAACTCTTTGGGAATACATAGTCCCCATATATTTCTTTGAAAAAATGAACTTCAAACTTTACTCTTTACTCTTTACTCAACTTGAATTTTAAGTCTTTAAAACAAAGTTAAAAGCATTTGCAAAAGACTTTTTGAAAAGACTCTAAGAACTTCCTACAAGAAAATGCATTTTTAACTACAGATACATCGTAGCTAAACATGAAAAGATCCTTGGCTAAACACTTTAGCTAAAAATATTGTTTTCGTAGCAAGATGTAGCGTGGCTAAAAGTTTGCTACAGACTTTACATATATGGCTAAGTACTATAACTTATTGCTACAAAAAGAAATGATGTTGTAGCAAAGATGCTATAAAGAATTTGCTACGAAATATGTACGTATAGCAAAACAAATTCTTTTTAGCCGCGAGATATAAAATCTGTAGCATTTTTTTATGTGGTAGACACAATATATTCTGTTGAAGCAAAAAAAAACCATTTCTTTGCTATGAAAATTCAAACTTTGTAGCTATATTATATTTTAGTCTCGTGGCAACAATATTTGTATTTAGCCATGTGTAAGAAAATTTGTAGCTATAAATTGAAGTATTTGCCATAATTTTTTTATTTACATGGCAATGAATTTATTCTTTTTGCCACGAATACATAAATTATACTAGCTAGATTTTATTTATTTTTCCATAATAGCGGAAATGTATATCTATATTTTTTATAATCTATATATAAATTTTGCCACAACTACAAAAATTCATTGGTACAAATGAGGAATGTTGCCATAAGCATTATTAATCACAAGAATTTCTATTATATCGATAAAACAAAAAAAAAATCAATATAGATTTCAAGTTACACATAATTACATATTTCAATTTCAGAACATTTACAATACATAATTCTTCTATAATAGCTATAACAATAGCAGTATCTTGCTTAAGTCCTTATGTAGCATCGTCTTCTCCTTTTTCTCGAGCCATTGTCTCCAAGCTGCTCTAATAATTCTACAAATTTACCTGCAAATTTTGATTAAGTTATAGATCAATAGTATCAAAAAGCAAAAGCAATTATATCTTACATATAATTTAAGTACATATAATTATAAATTTTACCTAAAAGAATTATATTTACTAAAATATGAAGTTTTTGTTCTTTGATCCAATTAGGTCAATTTACATCTCAAAAGACTATCAAACTTTGCCCAAAACATCTAAAAAGCAAAAGTTCAACTTATCTTGTCATTAATTTCAAAGAATTTCACTCTCAGTCTTAATGAAATCACCATTGTTCATCTTAAATCGATGAGAACCAATCTACATAAATAAACAAGATAAGATAATTATTTCAATGTCTACATTTTGACAACTTAAAGAAGAAAGTAAAAATACTAATTGACAACAATGGAGAAAAAGGAAAATTAAAACTTAGAATGTGATCGATATACTAACTGATGAAGCAAAGGGGAGGCGGATGAGGAGTATGGCGGCTAGATTTTTAGATCTGTTTTGAGAGTTTAGGGTATTTGACTTTTCAATTTTTTTTGTCAATCTATTTTTATTCTCTAATAAAAGAAGGCTGTAATTTAGGTAATAAAAAAAGTTAAGAGGGAAACAATTTGGAGGGATTTTTTTAGTTACTTCTCTTTTTAATTTGTGAATTCATATTCCCTCCTAATAATCAATTTGTGAATTTATATTTACTCCTAATAAACAGTATTTAAAGTCCATACGTGCTAGATATAAATAATGTTATAGAGATACTTCCATATTAGCTATATTCAATTATTAATCCTTAGTTCAACTAATTATAATTATATTATAATAATTATTAATTAATTTAAATTAACAAAACATCACAAAGTAATTGTCCAAATAGATTAAATTCGAGTAATATAGGAATTTCTCAAAATACTTGCTTAAGATAAAACTTGAGTGAGACTTTGTGAAGTTTTGTTTAAATTTCATATAATTAATTAATCAAAACTAATTATATATAGTCATCAATTTTATTTTTTTTAAATTATAACTTAAACTTACAAGTAAAATCATGTAAAGTTATATTGAATTGAATGATGAACACATCTTATTACACTAGATTGATGAATATATTATTTGAAGAGATCATTTGTGAATCACATAACAAGTCTCAAAATTATTGATCATGATGAAGTTTGAGTGGAAATTTTTTAAGTTATATTTGGAATTCACAAGTATGAGAATTGAATCGAACAATATGTTTAACACAACTAATTACAATGGAACATTCTCGAAAAAAAAAACAATATCGAAGACACTTGATCAAGATAGAGCTTTAGCTAGACTTAGTTAATTACTTTTATTAAAGTTTGATAAATTATTTAATAAAAATTGTTAAATATAACCACCTATTTATTCAAATTATACCTATAAAATTGAATGAAATGATTAATACCTACAATTACACAAAATCGATAGGTATTATTTTCATGGAATATGCTTGAGTCAGATAAAACTTCTAAAATCACTTGATCAAGACGAAGTTTGAGTGAGATTTATTAAAGTTTGATTTTGTTTATATCTTCTAATTAGTGAATCGAAGTTAATATAATTCCTTATTTATTTAACTTATATTTAAAACTTGCAAAATATAAAAATAAATTCAATCGAATGATCAACGACTCTAATTACACTCTCTATGACAAATAATAATCTAGTTATTCAATCAACTACTACCAGTACTTTTAAGCACTAAAAAAAAATATTGTTTAGCTATAATATTTTATTTTAAATAACTTTTTATGGCTAAAATAGTTACAATTGTTAAGGAAAAAAAAATTCAACACGTGACAAAAATTAATAATCAACTATAAAATTTCATCATAGGAAAAGATCTATGGCAACATCATCAACTTTTGCCACATTATCTTATAATTTGAAGCAAAAATATTCATATAGCTACCATATTTTATTTCAATAATTATTGTGACTAAAAGGTTACTATTGCTATAATAAATTTAAATTTGTGGCAATAATTAATAATTAGCTTGGAAATTTTACTATAGCAAAATATTTGTGGCTATATCATTTACCTATTGCCACAAATTTTTATTACTTGCAGCAAAAATATTTATTTAGATGCATCGTTTTGTTTCAAATATTTTGTTGTGGCTAAAGGGTTACTATTGCTATAATAACTTTTATCGCGTGGCAAAAACTTTTGACCAACTACGAAATTTTATCGTAGCAATAAAATTGTAACTATTTAGATAATTATTGCCACGGTTTTTAGTAATTATAACAAAAATGAAGCATTAGCTTTGCCAACTTAATTTTCATGGCTAAGAAATTTTACGAATTTATAGATAGCTGTGAAGTTCTTGTAGCTATTATTAAGCAATAGCCACAAATTTTAAATTCGTAGCTTTGATTTCGTAGCAAAAAGTGCATTTTGTTGTAGTGATCGATCTTAACCTTCCTTTAATTTGAATTTATGGATTCAAGGTTATGACTCATGTTTCTAGATGATTTCTAGTTGTTTAGAAGTCATTTAGTATAGTTATAATCAATGGAAAATGTTAGTACACTTTAGAAGGACTTAAATAGGCTCCTTTTGGGCGCACTGCAAGCGCACCGCCCCAGCCTCTTTGGCGCTAGCTATGGGGGTGCGACGCGCCTGGCCTTCCCCAGGTGCATCTGACGAACTTTTTTAACTTGTTTTCTGATCCTAAATCGTTTTAAATCGATTTCTTTTCTTAGATTCAGATACCCAAAGCATGTACACTAGAATCTAACTCAAAACAACTCTTAACGTGGCTAAAACGTCTCAAGAAAACCCATCAATCACATGTAAGTTCAAGAATGGAAACAATTCAAGAACACAACTCAAGAATATCAAATTCTAACTCTTTTAGGACAAAAATCGCTGAATTAAACATGTTTGGCGCGTGGGTGAATGGACCCAATGCTATGTGATCTCACATACCTCGTAGGGATCACCTGTTGACGAAATCTACAAGCGATTCCATACAAAGACGACGAAACTTGAACTTTCTTCTCCTTTCTCCTCTTTTCTCTTTTCTCCAAGCCCTAGAGTAGATTTCCAATTTTTATAAACTGACCAAATTCAGTTTTTACCCTTAATTAATTCACTAAAACGAAATAAATAAACTGGGTAAGGAAAAGAACAAACTACCCTTTTAAAATCTAGATTTGGACATTTTCTTATTTGAATAGCCCAACTTCCAATAGGCATAACTTACTCATACGAACTCAGAATCACACAAACTCAGCGGCGTTGGAAAGATTATTCCAAGATCTTTCCTATGATATCTGAAAACACACCTAACTCATCCTGAGCTAGAAGTTATGGTCATTTGAAGTTGACCAAAATCCAACTTAACAAGCTTAACAAATTTTCCAGGTTTTTATATTCTTTCCAAAAATGATTATTTCCACTTTTTAATTTCTTTCTAGTTATAGGGTGTTACAACATGCTTCCTTTTCCTGGTCTTTTAAAGCAGGGCAGCCTTCTCTTGTGTGCAAATTAAGAAAATCTTTATATTGCCTCAAACAAGCTTCTAGGCAGTGGAACCTAAAGCTCACTGAGGCCCTTCTTGCTTCTGGTTTTCATTAGAGTCGTCATGATTACTCTCTTTTTTACCATGACTGCTGGCCCTGATCTTGTTATGATCCTAGTTTATGTAGATGATCTGGTCATTACTGGCTCTAGTTCATCCCTTATTGAGGAAGCCAAGCATGTTCTGCACCATCATTTCAAAATCAAGGACCTGGGGAACTGAGATATTTCCTTGGTCTTGAAATTGCCTGAAATAGCCAAGGCATTATTATATGTCAAAGGAAGTTCACTTTGGACCTCATTGCAGATATGGGCATGGCTAGATGCAAGCCTGCTAGTACTCCTTTGGAGCCAAATCAGAGGCTTACTAGTGCTGAATTTGATCAAGATCATGAAGAACATGTGGATGATGAGTTACTTACAGATCCAAGAAGTTATCAGAAGCTTGTAGGGAAGTTTTTGTAACATCTCGCAATTTGAAATAACTAAGAAGAAGCTAAAAATTGGAAATAGTCTTTTTTGGAAAGAATGAAAATCTAGAAATTTGTTAAGTTAGGGAAGAGTCAGTTTTGGGTCAAATTCAAACGCCCATAACTCCTAGCTCAGGATGGTTTAGGTGTACTTCTAGATATGGTAGGAAAGCTCTTGGAATGATCTTTCCAACGCTGCTGAGTTTGCACGATTCCGAGTTTGTATGAGTGAGTTATACCATTTGGAAGTTGGTAAGTCCAATCCGGATTTTGTAAAGGTAGTTTGGTCTTTTCCTTGCCCAATTATTTTATTTCGTTTTTGGTAATTAAGTTAGGGTCTAATCAGAAATAGATCATTTTACGTTTTTACCAAAATACACTAAGGCTTGGAGAAAGAGAAAAGAAGAGGAGAAAGGAGAAGAGAAGCAAGACTCGTCAAGATCATTGAGTTTAGCTTGTGGATTTCGTCGGGGGTGATCCCTACAAGGTATGTGAGATCACATAGCATTGGGTTAGTTCACCCACGCGCCCAACTTAATTCAATTTCAGCAAAGTATATTGATTTGAAAGTAAATTCCTTGAATTCTTGATGAAGTTCGTTTGAATTCTTGTGGGTTGTGTTGTTGGAGTTTTCTTGAGATTGATTCACGTTTTTAGTTGTGTTTTTGAGTAGAATCTGATGTTATTTGAGGATATAGATGATTCTCAGTGTTTGGGAAAAGAACGTATAGAGTTTAGAGAGCTGAAAAGAAGAAATTTCGTCGGGCAAATTTGGCAGTGCCTCCACATCGCGGACCAACTCCCTAGATTTGGGAAAAATTGTTTCGTGTCGCGGAGAGATCACAGACCGTTCTGCCTCAAAAGTTGTTTTCGAACCAAAAATTTAAATGATTCTCCGTGCTGCGGACCCACCCTCAAACAGTGATTTTTTGATATTTTCTCATATTTAGCTATCTAAAATCATTCCTAAACATCATGAGATCTTTCCTATCACAAATTACAATCCCTTAATCCATAATTCAATTCAAGAAAAGTTAAGAGTCAAGTTAGAAGTTAAGAAGAAGGTCAAGAGAAGTTCTTTAAAGTTTTCAAAAAGTCTTTTCCAAATGTTTTAACTTTGTTTTAAGATTTAAAGTTCAAGTTGAGTAAAGATTAAAGAGTAAAGTTTTGAAGTTCATTTCTTCAAAAGTATATGGGGACTATGTATTCCCAAAGGGTTCAAAATGTTTTCACATTTAAACAAGAAAGGAAACCTTGATTTCCAAAGAGCCTTCGGGCTAGTTTTCAGTAAAGAGTAATCGCTTTCTAAATGAAGCAAGAGAGAAAACTTTAATTTTCAAGATAGCCTTTGAACTAAGTTTTTGAGCACTAATCTCAATTCACAGAAAGAAGGATGTTTTTAAAACATAAGAGCTATTATTATATTTTTGGGAGTAGTATTGAACACCGATTTGGGGGAGAGTTCAGACAACTCACAGCCCCCATAAACCATATAGCCGTCATGGGTAGAGAAGGGTCATACTTTCTAGATGATTCCTTTAGTGTTTTTTTTAGCATAGACTAGTGGATCCACGTAGTAGTTCAGGTCCTATACCCTTGGCAAGGTATAGGATGCTCTGGCAGCATGAGGGAAATCGATGCATCATCACTGTAGCTCTTAAGTGATGGTTGTCGGTTAGAGAAACTCACACAAAAGTAATTGTATTCTTATATACACAGTTTAATTGTATTTTTACATACATCTCAGAGTTATATGTATCTTTGTATACACAGAGTTGGCATAATATTTTAAACAACTTTTCTTTGTATTGCACTTGTTTTAAACTGTTTTATATTGAAATAAGTTCAGTTATATTGAGTTTAGTTGAGTCAGGTAAGTTCTTCAGTTCCTTTCAGATTCTTTCAAGCCTATGTTATGTTTGGTATTCCAACTCGCATGCTCGTACATTCAATATACTGATGCTAGTTGGCCTGCATCGTATTATGATACAGATATCTAAGATCGGCATCCAGCACATCATTGATCCATTGAGCAGTTCAGAGTCTGTTAGTGAACCTTTTTGCATTTTGGATGACTCTTTTTTCATTGCTTTCAGTTTAGTATTAGTTCATTAGGATGTCGTGGGTCTGTCCCAACATTCATCTCAGTTGTTTAGAGGCTTCATAGACAGGCAGTCAGTTAGTTAATTTATTTGTCATTACTTTATTATTGGCTTATGTTTTTGAGACTTGAGGTTGCCATTTTGGCCAAGTTGAATGTTGACTTTTGAGCATTCTAAATTGTTTTATTATTCTAGTGAGTATAGTGCTATTGATCATTATAAATATGCGTATAGTCTTCCGCTGAGTAAGTAAGTCAGGCCAAGGGTTCGCTTGGGGCCAGTAATGGTTCTCGAGTGTCAGCCACGCCCAGGGTGTATGCTTGGGGCATGACAGGTGTACAAATAAAAAAAAAGCTAAAATGTAAAATAAAAAAGTTTTCATTCATCGAAAGATTAAATATTTAAATAATTGTGATTTTTGTATTAATAGAGTGGGAGTTTTGAAATTGTTCTATTAAAAAATATAATTATATGATCTCGATAAAAGAAAATCATAATTATATTACCATTTGTAAAAACTCTAGCTTATATAAATTCGAGTTCGGAGCCTAAAGGTTCAAAAAAAATTGGCCAAAAATTTCAAAAGGGCAACATTTAAATGGGAGGATAAACGCCTTGTAAATTAGGATAAAAATACGCAAGGCGCGAGCTGACATCGTCTCAGGTCTGCTACGCCTTGTAAGGCGCATAGAGAGGTGCGTCCTTGCCTATTGATAAAAAAAAATAAAATTCATTGCAATATATATTTTTCCATTAGTATTTAGCTTTCTTCACTAATGAAATATGGAAAATAGTTGAACTTTATTACAATTTGAATGCATACATAATATATTTCCAGTTTCACCAAGAAATGTTTCTTTTCCTTATCTCATACCAAAATAGGGCTATTGTTTTCATCAGCTGATTGAGTCTAAACATGCTGGAGAATAAGTTAAAAATGTTGGAGTTCCTCCTGCTAAAAGCTGGTTGAAAATTGGCCAAGCAGAATAACGGATCCTTCCAGCAATATTATGTTCTCATAGATGCAACCTTAGTTTTCATAATGAACAATACTGTCATTTTATCCAAAGCTCACATGAACGAAAAGCACAAAATCCAACATCACACAGGAAAAAGATATATATTGCAATGATTTTTTTTTATCAATAGGCAAGGACGCACCTCCCTATGCGCCTTTCAAGGCGCAGCAGACCTGCGTCTTGTAGGATGTTGTCAGCTCGTGCCTTACAAGACACATAGGGAGTTGCGCCTTGCGTATTCTTACCCTATTTTATAGGGCGTTTATCCTACCATTTAAATGTTGCCTTTTTGGTTCTCAACTTACTTTTATTGCCCTTTTAAAAATTTTATCCAATTTTTTGCCCTTTAGGCTCCGAACTATCCTCCAAGCTAGCAAGGTGCTCAGAGGGTCGAACTTGATAAATATAGAATATATTAGGACAAGTTAATGTGGAATGCCTAATTAATGACTATGAAAAATACCTTCTGCTCATCTCCAAGCTAGAAGTTATTCTATAACAAGATATCATTTTATTTTGAATAGAGACTTTGGAATGAACTGAGTTAACATGATATTATCGTCTGAATGATCAAGTTACAAATATCAACTTGTTTTGAATAAATATGTTTTCCAAAATACTTATAATTAAAAGCAATTTATTTCGCTAATTAATTTGAAAAGCATTGTTAAACAACAATTATTATTTGATCGTATACTTAAAAAGTGCTTCTAAAAGCATACTCACATGTGCTTTTTGAAAAGAAAAAAAATACTTCTGGGGAGAAATTGCTTGCTTCAACATTTGCTTCTCCTCAAAAATATTTTTTATTTTCCTAAAAGCTTGGACAAATATCTTAATTTAAAAAAAAAAAAACAAATACTTTTGACCTTGGAAAATCAAGTTTGACCAACCAGACTATATATTAGACTAATTAGAGATACATGCTAATGAAATTTTTCAGTCATGCGAAAACTAAATCAAGATTAAGATTAAATATCACAGCATCCATTGCCATAAAAGGCTACTTGCTAAAAGCAACTTAACAGAATAAACAATTTGCAGTCATTTATGCAAATACAAATCATAGTCTTTAATTAGCTTCCTCAATAATAGAAAAACTTTTAAGCAAAGCTTAATTAACCATCTCCAAATAAGAAATTCACCTTGGTTAGTTATATACTAACTATCCAAGATATTCAACTCAAGAAGTTACCTTCTCCTGAAACTAAACTTCAATATAGTCTATCTTCAAGTCAACCACAATAACACTTATGTTATCTTCGCTACCCCGTCCCATAGCTAGCCGAGTAATCAACGCTGCTGCAGCTGTACTTGGCGAAGAAAATATGTCTCCTCTCCCAAATGGCTTTTCTTTTTGAAGACATTCTCTCGCCACCTGACACGCCTCTTCATTTGATACAACGTTCCACAAACCATCACTGGCAAGAATTAAACACTCATCTTCTACTTCCCTTTTTGTGAAGGTAAACTCTGGCTCAGATATGATATATTTCTTTAGATATTTGTCTCCTGTTTGCAATGCAAAATAAAAGAAGGAATTTGTCAATATTGGTATTTAAATTTCTATACAAAAAACCCCAATTAAAAAGAAAGTGCCTTAAAGAAATATATATTTCAAAATTAACAAGCATATAAACCATACAACTTCACTTACAACAAATTATCTAATTGAATGTCATCAAGGTTATGTTATCTTGGTTGATATTCAATCTCTACAAGGCATTCAAAAATTAACAAAACAATTGAATCTGCAAATTTTAGTTATATAACGACATAGGTTTTCTTCCTGAATCAGAAAACCACTGATCAACTTAGATGCATAAAAATTACAACTCAAAAGGTATCAAACCAACTTACTCAATTTTGTTTCTACTTTTAGTTGTCATCTTATAAGCAGACATTGAATGAACGGACATACAACACACAATTCCAACATAAGCCCTAAATAATTTAAATCATGATTGTCTCTATTTCATAACCTAAAACGAATGATGGATATATAAGTATTGCTTCAATTGGTAACTGCAATAATGTCACTGCATAGAGAAATAGGTTACTGAAAAAGGGGAAAATGAGTTACCTATTGCACGAGACATAGCCAGTATTCCTAGAACTCGTGCATAATCGTCAAAATCAACATGGCCTCCACATGCCTCTATTCTAGCACGTTCCTCTGGTCTGTCTGGCTGTAATGAAAAGTCGGATTATTTTTAATGAGTAAAATTATTTTCTTCAAGTAGTGCACTACAATACCATATTGTCATATCTCAAAGCTGAAGCAAGAAAATAATTAGATATTTCCTTAGCTAAATTTGGGACTTCAACAAAGAGAGAATACAAACATAAATCATTTAAAAAACTCTTGTTACATACTTTATTTAGTTGCACCAAAATTATAGTGTACTTTATGAATATTAAAACAAGTTGTAGATGTGTTAGCCAAACATGTAATTAGTTATAATGAAGCTCATATGTATGGAGGGATATCCCTAAGCTAGCAGTCTGCTCATATCAATTAGACAAAATGCAAATGCCTAGTATTAGAATTAGATATGAAAAATCATTAAATCAATTTTATTTTTAAGAAGGCCTTTTCTGTTGGTTGCCAAAAGAAAAAAAAAATGTGGAAGAAGGCAAGTTAAACTTGCATAATTGAACATCTACAACATTTACACCGTATAAATGCCCATCTTAATTTTATCAATTATATTTAATGACAGGGGTGACTCAATGATATTGGGGTCTAAGGCACAATACAAAATAGAGGCCTTAAATATAATTAATAAAACAGAAGTTCATGTACTAGCAACACAACCTTTGCTAACATATTAGTTTCCACATAATTTTGTTATGTGCTGAATTTTTTAAAATTTTACTCTAAAGTCATGGTACACTTTTAAGTAACAACCTCACAGGTATAGTGAGATGTAGACAAAATTCACCTTTTCTCTATCAGGTGGATCAAAAGGCAAAATTTCTTGATATGAAGTATTTTACTCTTTTAAGTGTTTTACTTGACCTAGATCTGAATTGATTAGATACATAGATTCTTAACTAAAGAAATGATACCACTTACAAATTGAATAAAAGAAAAAGATATATTTAGATCTTTAAAGAATAAAAATATTTTTTTTTTGTATAAAAACAAAAAAAAATATTTTTTTTGTATATAAACAAAAAATTCTTATAAAATTCATACCTTGTGATCAATAGATAGAGGCATGGCTCTCCCACCACGGCAAAGAACAGCACGTGAATCTCCGCAATTTGCCACAATAATAGTTTTCTCTGTTAGAATTGTCAGTACAACAGTGGAGCCTCCTAGTCCATAGTGTTGTGGTGGGCATCCACAAGGAACACCTATACCACACTCATAGCACGTAACAAAAGACATTTCATCAATCCTCTCGAAACAGCTCTTCAACACCCTTTTCCACATCTCCTTAACCCTCTCCCATTCCAATTGTTTTCGTCTCAGACGGGTGATGTTATCATTGTTGCTGCTGCTTCCACTTATGATGGTCCTCGTCATCATCAATTCTTCTAGTAGTATAAGATACATTCTATCTCTACACAATCCAGCAACCTGCAATCGATAATTTTTGTAACCATTATAAGTAGTAGTCCTTATTCACTAATTTAATTTATTTATATCCACTTTAATCTAGGATAATACTCCTAAAATGGATCGATTTAGATTTATAAATTGTTTCTTATCAATGGAAGTAAATTGGTAATGAAAAAATATGAACGGATTATTGAGAGAAAATAATGAATTTTTTTTCTTACATGAGGTCCACCATGTCCATCGTAAACTGCAAAGAAATCAATGGGGCGATGTTTATTAATATAAGGGGAGCAAAGATTTGGCCAAACAGATATCGCATCTTCCATTGAACTCCTTCTTCCAATTAAAGAAATTGCTCCAACCAGTGGCACTGGTTCTTCTGGTGCGCCTGTGCCTAATGTTGCCGAATTAGAATCAGACATCCTGAGATTTGGTACACCAAGATTAATGATGAAAAATTAATCAACAAATGAAGATTCACATAAAAATTACAGAAACCTTCTCGGGGAAATCATCAGTTAGGAATTGTGGAAGGCTTCTTGGGGAAATCGTCAGGGAAGAATCAGAAGCCTTCTTGGGAAATCGTCAGTTAAGGATCAAAGAAGCAGTTTTTGAGAAAATCATCAATTAAAAAAGTGCAAAATCCTTCTAGGGGAAATCGTCATTGAGATTGATTCTTATTGATGCCATTGTTACAAAAAGACATGGACATTTATAGGAGTGTGAAAAAGTGATGAGTACATTTTTTGTATTTTTGTAATATGTATAGTAGGAAGTAACTCGTGAATGATTTCAAATGTATGATGCATGTGTATATACATATATTTTTGTAATTTACATCTGTTTTGTATGTAATTTGTATTTCTTATGTTCACATTTATTACATGCATTTATTTGTTTCTAATATAATAAAATCCCTAGTTTTTCAATTAGAAACTAGAGTAACACAATTAGAGACTAGAGTAACAAAAAATGATGAGGTTATGATTTATTACTTGCTTCTTATAGTGTGAAAACAAGGTGTAGCATCCATTTTTTGAGTTTTCTAAGTCATGAAAACTTAACATAAATATAATTAATTTTTCAACCAACTTTTTCCATCTAGTCAAAAAGTATTTATTATACTTATAAAATGACAGAAAAAGTAAAAGAAAAAAAAACTACTATTAAACCTTTATTTCTTGTTCTCAGGAATTAAATTTGTAGATGAAATCATTAATTTTATTTCTTATATTAAATAACAAAAAAATAGTATTTTTTGTCAAAAGAAACAATATAGTGAAAGATTTTCATTAAAATTGTATTGCACAAAATTAATGTTTACATGATGAGTTGCTATTCTCAATCGATTTTCTCTGTATTACAATGGACCAAAATTTTATACAACTACATAAAAAAGAATCAATCTGTCAAATTTGGACAAAGAAAAATTTTAAATGGATGTTTAACTTTTATATTGAGAAGTCAAGAATCAAGTGTTTTGCTCTCTATATAAGTTGCTCATAGAGCAAAATAATTTAAACAATAAAAATTGTATTACCAAAAAATAAAATTCAACACGACATAAAAATAAGATTTCATTTGTTTACCACATAAAAGAGAGAAGCTCTTTTTCTTTCATATCTCCACCAATTTCAAATATAATATAGAATCTTCATATATTATTTGAAAATAAAATGATAATATATTGAAACACCACTAATAGTACTTGAAACTTTGTCATCTTCAATGGCTAGAAGACTCATGTTGGCCTCTTGTGTTGTTGTTGGTGCTCATAACTTCAGTTTTTATTGTTGAGTAAGAATCGGTTCAATTTGCATTAGTCTTCTATTGATAGCAGGCAATGCACCTTATTCAAGAAGGTGTTCATAGACCCATCTTGGAACATCTTAAGGAAAATTTACCTCTCAAGGAAAAAAGGATAATTTCTCCTCTAGAAGCTAAAATATGGCACAAGGACATTCCTTATAAGATGTACTATACCATGGTTAAATGGATATGCTCTCTTACACCACTATTGGGACTCAACACAGATGGTTCGTGCATAGAAGGTAAATGTGGAGGAGGAGGGGTTCTCAAAGATAGCACATGCAACGTGTTGATAACATTTAACATACTTTTAGGCATTCGACCAAACAACTAAGCTAAATCATTTGCATTGCTGTTTGGACTAAAACAGTGCATAGATAATAGTATGAACTAGATTGTAGCTGAAATAGACTTTCTCATGATGCAGAACACCACTAATGCAATACGGAGAAAACCCTAAAAGATTGAAGAAATTGTTATAGATATCGCGAGTCTTGTGGGATTTTATGGAATTACCATCACCCACTGCTATAGGGAGGCAAACAAAGTGGATGACAAACTAGCATCCCTCAGCCACTCTATGAAGTCTTAACAAATTTATCTGTAGTATAATAGCATTCCAAAAATTGTTAAAAGGAATCATAAACATGGACAAATAGTGCCTACCCTCCTTTAGAGTCAAAAGATGTAAACTCAGTTCATTAATCTACAAAGCCCTTTGAAGGCCTCGAGTGTTAAAAACCATTAGTTTTTTTTTTTTTTTGGCTAGGATCGTGTTTTGCATTATCACTTGATTGGTATGCCAATCTTCCAAGAAGGTATGGTTAAACCCTCCTTCAAATATAATCCTTTTCAAGTGACAATACAAAGTGACATTTTTTATTTTTAAGAAATTGTGTCCATGACATTCTATTTTTATTTTTTTGGAGAGGCTAGGCATCATATTTCTCTTGCTCATGTATTTTGCTATGTTCTTCTAATACATATATTTAATATACAAGATAGGGGTCATTCCTAACCCCCATCTTGAAAGTGACGTTTGATTATTTTTTTGAAAAGGGTTTAGAATTGAATGTCCACGACTGACTTTGACATAAATATTCTTGAATCAAATAAAAATGACAGAAATACTGACCTTATCTATCATATTATTCATCGCTTAGAAGAATACTTGCTAAAAGCAACTTAATAGAAAGTCAAATCGAAGTCATTTAAGCAAATACAAATCATTGGCTTAAGCATCCTCAATAAGAGAAAACTTTAAAGCGAAGTTCAATAAACCATCTTCAAATGGGAAATTTCCCTTGGCTGGTTGTGCTTATTAACTATCCAAGATGTGCAATTCAAAAAGTTACCTTCTCCTCATGAAACTAAGCTCCAATATAGTTTATCTTCAAATCAACCACAATAACATTGATGTAATCTTCGCTACCCCGTCTCACAGCTAGCCGGGTAAGTAGTGTTACTACTGCACTTGGAGAAGAAAACGCAGATGGTTTTTCTTGTTGAAGACACTCTCCAGCCATCTGACACGCCATTTCAGTTGATACAACGTCCCACAAATCATCACTTGCAAGAAACTACAATAGTGGTATATGATTCTCTAAGGTCAATACATATGAACTGTGTGATTCTTATAATTTTTATAAAGTATTGATTTCTACCATATGTCTAAAGTGTTTTGAGTTTTAACTGCCGTTATTGAAATACTTTCTAAATAATATTTATGTATATAAACTTTTAAAATAATTTTTATAATATGTCGATGCCTAACTGTTGGAATTATGACCTCCTTAATTCTATAAGAAACACATACTTATTACTTGTTACTTACTATTTGAAGTTAGCAGTAAATAAATCGGTAAAATAACTTGTTCAAAACCTCGTATTATTTATAGCCCCTTCAAATAACACAGTGAATACATAGTCAAGTAACCTATGCAATTATAAACTCTAATTCCAAGCTACCCAAGATAAAAAACCCCAGGTTTAAGTCTTCTATCGTTCTCCAAGTTCTTCAAACTTGTTAAACGAAACCTACTCACAACATTTGATCGTAATCAAAAACTCTTGACTACAATCTCACACCTTTTCTCTCAACTCGCAGCACCCCCCAAGTAAATATCAAAACTCTCTCAAACCTCTTGATCATGTTTTGATTTTTCTCTCAATGTAAGTGCGCAATTTTCTCCAATGAAACTATTGCCCTATTTATAGATGGACTTGAATCCAAAACCTATTTCAACTAGAAATCCTACTTGTGCTCTACTTCCTTTTTCTCTTGAAACTTAGAAGCTCACGCGTAGGATTCCTACTTCATGTAGAACTCCTAACAAATTATGTACTGTTTCGTTATTTCTAAAACCTTCTCCCAGTCAGATTTGGATTAGCTGGAACATGTTGATACGACCTGTTCTATGCAACTTGACACTTTGACATTCTTCAAAACATTTATACCTTTCGCGTCTTATAAATTCCCCATTTTTGAACGATGGCAAACTATTCAAACTTCTGTATTGAATTTGTATTGCATTGAACAAAATAACATGTGGACGCGCATGTGTATGCAGTGGATGCAAGCAAGCTTTTCCCCTTTTGACATCAGACAAAAATACGAAAAGGAGAAATAACCAAATACATCATTACAAAAAAAACCACAAAGCATTAGTCATTAGTTACACAAAAGAAGAAAGCAATAAAAAGTCATCATCCACAACAGTTAGTAAAGCACATTACAACTTCAAGAGGATTTCAAAACACATGACACAGCATGGGGAGACATATCTACACAGAAGGTGGCACACAAGAAGATAAGGACGGGGAACCCTTAGCGAACATAGTAACAAAACTCTTAAGATGAGTTGAGTTTGATGATCTCTCTGTCTCCAGTGTTGCTTGTACCTTAGCCAATTCTTCCTTGAGTTTAGCATTTTCTTCAACCAACCCAGCATGCTCAAACCCATAGTTAATATATAATTGATCCATAGCATTTGAGTGAAAGGCCCTAAGAGTAGCAATTTTCTCATTCTTTGTAGTCAATAATGGCTTCAAGCGTTGCATAGGAGTACTAACCCCTCTAGATATAGTAGGTATGATAACAGGATCTATTTCCCATAATACATCCTTTGTAGTTTGTTCTTGCCATTCTTTAACTAGGACGCGAAAATACTCAAACACCTCTTCTAACCATAATCCATACCCAAGTCCTTGGTCTTTATCATCATGTACACAAATCCTGTAAATGTGACTCAAGACTAATTTAGGTGGATTGATTTGAACTTTGGAAATCAACAGCTCCATTAAAGTAAGGTCCAAATAGTTCGCTTTAGTACACTTCTGTGATCTAAAAAGAAGGATCTTATGCACTACATCAAAGAGGAGTTTGTGTAAAGGAATCATGGATCATTTATCCACCATAGTGTAACCCTCAAGCATAGGATCATATGCAAACCTACGTGATATCTCAAAGGCTAATGACAGTCCTTCCAAAGGAGGCCATATGTATTTGACGTAGTGACACCATCCCTCATTTGGTACACCCAGAATTACAGACAACACCTTAACAGTTAAGGTAAAAGATATCCACCTACCTTACTAGTAATAGAAGATACAGACCCAACAATATTGATATAAAACTCCCTAGTTTCTTTCCTCCCCATTTTACGCCTTCTATTCCCTAGTAAAAATAGAGTATTCCACCCTTGTGCCTATAGCATTAGAAGTAATTCCCCTATTTCAAGTCCCCCAATACCTGTAACAACCCTGCCCCTAATCACCTTTCTTTTCTTAAATGCCATAACCCTTGCCTTACGAGTTTCAGCAGTAATAGCCATATCGTTAACAGAATCAACAGTGTGACTAGATTTCTTTATTGGTGTGGACGTAGTATCTTGTTTCTTAAAACTACCCATAGATGCACTTCTCTTTCTTTTCTTATCTTTCTTAGTTTCAACGATATCATCAAGAATATCAATAGGATTTTCAGGAGGGATAAACTTACTTTTTATTCCATGGGACTTCTTGGTAGACCTAGTGAGTTGCGCTGCATCCAAATCACGTTGTACCGCCCTAGTAACCTTTGCTGGAATCGCCACAGATGGTGCAGAAGGTGGGTATTTTCCAGAGACTCGATGAAGTCGGGAACGGAGTTGCTTAGGGATCATCTTAACCAATGGAGTATCATTGTCTTCACTATGCGTAGTATACATCTGTTCTTTGGACAATTTTAGTTCCCCTCACAATGTGAGTTATGAGAATGTTTTTCCCTCTGAATCGAGGCATCTACCATGAGTGGGTATGCAAGATGTGTCACACCCAAGGAATCGACGAGCATGATATCGGGCAAGATGAACAGACTGTCTGGGTACTCATATAGTATAATAGTAAGATTGTGGTTTTCAGATGGTGAAGTCATGGTTTGAGAGATACTTTGAGCTTAGGGTTTCCGTGGAGGAAGTAGAAGCGAGATGTGTTCTGGAGAGTTAGTGTTGGGAAGTGAATGGGCTTTTAGAAGGAGAAGAGAGAAATAGGATTGATTTGATAGTGTGGAGAGATTGATTGGAATTTTTGGCGGTTTAATCATATTTATCTGACAGAGTCCATTTAATGCAGGAACATGTGGGAAGACACGTCACTATTTTTAGTCCTCTTTTAGAAGTAAAGTGTACATACCTTTGGTTGTGAGATTATAGCCTTTGAACTCTTAACCCCTTGAGTTACTAGTGTCTTGAGAATTGCAACTTCTTTAGTTATAGTGTATAAGAATTATTAAAACTTAACATATAATGTAATGGACGACCCTAGTCTATTTAGTAAGGCTAGTTAGGCGATTTTGATCATCCCTAACTCTAACATGTTCCTTTCAAAGTGTTCCCTTGTTAATGTCTTAGTGAAGATGTCAACAATTTATTGTTCATTGGCACAGAAATTCATGGAGATTTGTCGTTTTTCCACATTATCTCTCAGAAAGTGATAACGAATGTCAATGTGTTTGGTTCTCTTATGTTGTACATGATTTTTTGCAATGTTGATTGCACTTGTGTTATCGCAGAAGATTGGGACACACTTAACATTAAAATCAAAATCACTGAGTTGTTGCTTAATCTATAATAGTTGAGCACAACATGAAGTTGTTGCTACATATTCAGCTTCTGCGGTGGATAGTGCAATCAAGTTTTGTTTCTTTGATCCCCAAGAAATTAGACAAGATCCTAAGAAATGAGCCATACCTGTGGTACTTTTTCTATCTGTTAGATATCCATTATAACTGCATTAGCATACCCTATTAATTCAAAGTTACACCCTTTTGGATACCATATTCCTAAATCAGTGGTTCCTTTCAAGTATCGAAGAATTCTTTTAACAACTTAGAGATGAGATTCCTTGGGGTTGGTTTGAAATCGAGCACACAAGCCCACAGTCAACACAATATCCGGCCTGCTGGCAGTATGTTACAAAAGTGAACTAATCATACCTCTATACAATTTTTTTCCCACTGTATAACTTGTTCCTTCGAGGTCTAACTTTATGGTTATGGATATTGGGGTGTCTATTTGTTTGGCCTCTTCCATTTTGAATCTTTTGAGCAGTTCGTTGACATATTTTTGCTGGTGAATTAATGTACATGTAGATGTTTTCTTTATCTGAAGCCCCAAGAAGTAGTTTAACTCTCCAATCATGTTCATAAGTTTTGCAAATTCGTTTGTGAGTTCCTTGTTTGTAGCTCCAAAAATGATGTCGTCAACGTACACTTGTACAATTAGTAGATCATTTCCTTTGTTTCTGAGAAAAAGCGTGTTGTTAATTTTACCTCTTGTATAACCATGGATTAGGAAGAATTTTGACAACTTATCATACCATGCCCTTGGAGCTTGTTTCAACCCGTAAAGGGCTTTTTCAAGTTTGTAGACATGGTCAGGATAATCAATCTTCTCAAAACTAGGAGGTTGTTTAACATACACTTCTTCTTTTAGTAATCCATTGAGGAAAGCACTTTTTACATCCATTTGATACAAGGTGAATTCCATGTGTGCTGCAAATGTTATGAGTAGCCTAATTGCTTCCAACCTTGCCACCGATGCAAAATTTTCATCATAATCTATCTCTTCTTCTTGATTGTACCCTTGAACTACCAATTTGGCTTTGTTTCTGGTTATTGTACCATGTTCATCTAACTTGTTCCTGAATACGCACTTTGGACCAATTATAGTTCTGTTTGGTGGTTTGGGTACAAGGTTCCAAACTTTACTTCTTTCGAATTGGTTCAGTTCCTCTTCCATAACTATTATCCAATCTATGTCTTGAAGAGCCTCACTGATCATATTTGGTTCTATCATAAACAAGAATGCATTGAAGGCACAAAGATTTTTCATACCTGATCTAGTTGTTATTCCAAAAGTGAGATTGGTGAGTATATTGTCCAAAGGATGTGATCCTTGATATTTGTAGTCTTTTAGGACCAGATTGTGAGTTTCTGTATCTTGACCATTAGTAGGTTCTGTTTGTTCTTCTTCAATCACCCTTCGTTAAGAGCATGAATATTGATTTCATCATTTTCATGGAGCAAAGCTGTTCCTTTTTCCTGTTCCTTTGCATTATCAATGGATACCCCTGGGATTTCATCATCTTTCTGCAAGTTCTGGTTAGACATAGTATTGTACTCATCAAATACAACATGTATACTTTCTTCCACACACATGGTTCATTTGTTCAGAACCCTATAGGCTTTGCTATGTGTGGAGTATCCTAGAAAAATTCCCTTATCTTCTTCCATCAAATTTTCCTAACAGGCTTTTTCCATTATTATGAATGAAACATTTATATCCAAATATTCTTAGATGTGAGATGTTTGGTTTTCTGTCTTTTAATAGCTCATAAGGGGTTTTATCTAGCAGAGGTCTTGGTATGCATCTACTTATGGTGTAGCATGCAGCATTAATGGCTTCAACCCAGAATTGGTTGGTGATTTTGCTAGCAATCATCATTGTTCTAGCCATTTCTTGAAGGGTTCTATTTTTTCTTTCTACTACACCATTTTTTTGGGGGGTTCTAAGAGCAGAGAAATTATGATCCACTCCGTGAGAGTCACGGTACTTAGCAAATTTTGAGTTTTCAAATTCGGTACTATAATCAGACCTATTTAATATCAATTGTTTTTCAAACTTGTTTTGGAGTTTTCTTATAAGAGAGCAAAAAGCTTCAAATGCATCATCTTTAGAAGCCAAAAAGCGAGTCCAAGTATACCTAGAGTAATCATCAACCAGAACAAATACATATCTTTTTTTTTTTTTACCCCCTGCTTTTGACTCTCATAGGACCACATAAGTCCATATGTATCAGTTCAAGAGACCTGGTTCAACTTATGGCTTATTTGGGTTTAAAGGATGACTTTTTACTTGCTTTCCTAGAGTACATGCTTCACAGACTCTGGTCTTCTTGAATTTCGTTTTAGGCAATCCTATAACTAGTTTATTCAAGATGAGTTAATTTAGTTGTACATGACTAGCATGACCTAGACGTTTGTGCCATAGCAATGGATCTTTGTCAATCACACTTAAGAAGACTAAGTTTTCATCAAAAATATTTGAGGTATCTACTGTGTATACATGTTTATCTCTATTTCCTGTCAGAACAACCTTCTAAGTTTTGAGATTTACAACTTTAACCTCAGTTGATGAGAGAATTACCTTGTTTTCTTTATCACACAGTTGAGATATACTTAGAAAACTATGTTTCAAACCTTCTACATGGTATACTTTGTCTATTGAGTATTCATCTGATCTGTCTATCTTTCCGATGCCTCTAATCTAACCCTTTTTCCCTCCACCAAAAGCTACCATTCCACCTCTTCCTTCTTTAAGTGAGAGAATTTGTGATGTATCCCCAGTCATGTGTCTCGAACAAGCATTACCCATGCATCAATGTTGCTTGCTTTCTCTCACTTTTTTCTAGAAAAATTCACAGGTTAGTTTTAGGCACCCATATTAACTTGGGTCCTTTACTAGAATCAACATGATAAATAAGATCTCTATGTATTCATTTAGGTAGATTAGTTTTCCTTTGAGTACACATGTTCCTTTGAGGAGTCTTATATGTGCCTCTTTTTTTATTTTCTATGGTGATTCTGTATTTTGGATAATCTATCTTAGAGTGACCTGAGTTACCATAAATGATGCATAACAAGGGATTTTCAATTCTAGGTTGTTCAAAGCCTATTCCAATTTTTTGATTTCGCTGATTATTTCTCAGATGTGATACAATCATAGATGACTTAGTCCATTTATTTGCTTGTTTAAGCTCATATTTAGCCCTCGTTAGTTCAAGTATCAATTTTGTTGACTTTTCTTTTTCAGTACATAATTCATTTTTGGGCCTTTTAATTTCAAGTTCATCTTTTAGCCTATCACAAATTTTGTCCTTACTTGTTTCTTTAAGTTTTAGGATTTCCGTTTTATTGGACATGTTCCAAGACTCTAATTGCTGAATTTTCTGAGATAGAAGCTTATTTTTCTCTTTTAGTTCAGCATTGAGTTTTTCAAGATCCATATACTCAAATTTTAAACTAGTTAGGAAAGCAATTATCTGATTCTTGGTTTTAACTAATTCTTGAACTGTGTCTATAAATGTGAGCATTAGAAAGGATAATTTTTTTTTAGAGAATTTTAATAGCTTATCTTTGAGATTAAAAATATTTACCTCATTTTCTTCAGAGTCTGAGTTAGGTTCAGGTTCTGATTCTTCTATGGCCATCAGAGCAATGTCATCAGCATCTTCTTCATACATCTCTGAACCTGTTCCCTAGGTTGCATACATAGCTTGCTCTTTCTCTTTGTTTTCTTTTTTTGGTTAAAAAGTTCCCTCTTTTCCTTTTCAGCTCTCTCCTTTTTCCATTCTATTTTCCACATAGGGCAGTCCTTAATTTGATGATTAGTTTTTCCACACTTGAAGAATTCTCCACCTTGTGGTTTCTCTGTATTCTTCTCTTTGGTGGGTGGTCCCATCTTTCCAAAGTTTTTGAAAAGTTTCTTGAAGTTTCTGCTGATCAGTGCTAAGTCTTCATCATCTATATCTGATTCATTGCTTTCAATTACTTTGAGTCCAAGATTTTTTTCTTTGCTTCCCTCACTTCTTTTATCAACGTTCATCTCATAGGTTTTGAGATTACCTACTAGTTCATCTAAAGTCATATTGGTTAGATCCTTGGCTTCTCTGATTGGAGTGACCTTAATTTCTCATGATCTAAGCAAGGTTCGAAGCACTTTGTCAACCTGTTCCTTAGTGGTGTATACTTTTTCCAAAGAGATTAACTCTTTTACTACAGTAGTGAATCTGGTGATTATATCTTGAAGTGACTCTCCAGATTTCATCTTGAAACCTTCGCATTCAATGCATAGCCTAGCAATTCTGAATTTTTGAACTTGAGTTGTACCTTCGTGAGCATTATGTAGAGTATCCAATATATGTTTCGCAGATGTACAACTTGAGATGCAATTAAACTCATCATGTCCTAGTCATCATGATATAGCTTTTGCATTTTTTCCAGCATCTTGTAGTCAACTTCTCCGTATTTGTCCTTAAGTTTTGGAACATCTTTACCTTCACTATCCTTAACAGTAGAAAATAAAGGCCCATCAATGATTCTAACCCATAGTTCATAGTCCTCAGCTTGGATGAAGTCCTTCATCCTTGTCTTCCACCATGAGTAGTATTGACCATTGAATAATGGTGGTCTGTTGATGTGTTGCCCTTGACCATGCCCGGGAGGTGGTGCAAAATTCATTATGATCTTTATCTTGAGTTATTAGACTCTTGATTAAGATAACTTGCTCTGATATCACTTGATGGAATTATGACCTCCTTAATTCTATAAGGAACACGTACTTATTACTTGTTACTTACTATTTGAAGTTAGCAGTAAATAAATTGGTAAAATAACTTGTTCAAAACCTAGTATTATTTATAGCCCCTTCAAATAACACAGTGAATACATAGTCAAATGACCTACGAAATTATAAACTCGAATTCCTAGCTACCCAAGATAAAAAAAACCCTAAGTTTAAGTCTTCTATCGTTCTCCAAGTTCTTCAAACTTGTTAAACGAAACCTATTCACAACATTTGATCGTAATAAAAAACTCTTGACTACAATCTCACACCTTTTCTCTCAACTCGCAGCACCCCCAAGTAAATATCAAAACTCTCTCACACCTCTTGATCGTATTTTGATTTTTCTCTCAATGTAAGTGCGCAATTTTCTCCAGTGAAACTATTGACCTATTTATAGATTTGGACTTGAATCCAAAACCTATTTCAACTAGAAATCCTACTTGTGCTCTGCTTCCTTTTTCTCTTGAAACTTAGAAGCTCACGCGTAGGATTCCTACTTCATGTAGAACTCCTAACAAACTATGTACTGCTTCGTTATTTCCAAAACCTTCTCCGAGCCAGATTTGGATTAACTGGAACATGTTGATATGACCTGTTCTATGCAACTTGACACTTTGACATTCTTCAAAACATTTAGACCTTTTGCGTCTTACACTAACACATAGTTTGATCTTTATAAAAAAATATTATGCAAATTATGTTGGATTACTATTACTCCACCACCACCACCATCATCGTCGTCGTCGTCATCATCATCATCATTTTTATTATTATTGTTATTATCATGATCATCATTTCTATTATTGTTATTAAGGAAAAATGATAAATATGCCTTCAAACTACCGTAAATGGTATGCAAATACCATCCATCATACTTTTGGGGTATATAACTCATTGTCTAAGTTTTTATTAAAACAAAATTCATATAGGGGTATATGATCCTTCTCACAAAATTCAGTGGTATATTTGATATTTCTCACACGTGATTTTTTTTTTTTTTACTTGTTTATTTGAACAGTTAATTTCAGTCTTAAATATCTTATTTGTGGATATATTTGCTTATCATTATATGAGTTTCTTGTTTTTATTTAATTTTTTATTTTTAAAAAGATGAAAAAAATAAAAAATAAAAAAGGGTGAGAATGAAATAAAAGAAAGGAAGGGAATAAATAAAATTAAAATTATTTTCTTTTACGGTCATATCTGTAATTTTTTTGTAGTTATGCAAAAAAAAGAAATGACAAATCTAAAGAAGACTTTATGAAAAGATGAGTGTGAATTAAAAATATTTTGAATTTAATTTTGTAAGTGAGCTTGTCTTGCAATTTAAATTTCAAACTTTATTTGTGTCAATTTAAATTTTGTACTATTCTTTATAAATTTTTTATTTAAAAGGAAGGGAAAAAGGAGAAAATTACTTGGCCTTTGGCCATTTTATACTTTTAATTTTGTATTCTAAATTTTCTTGGTGCTAATAGTTCATTAAGGGGTCGTTTGGTTTGAATATGAATTATGATGGGATAAGTTATGTTGGAATAAGTTATGTTGGAATTAGTTATGATGGGATAAATTGTCCTGGGATTATTTCTTATTGAGTGTTTGGTTTGTTATATTCAAAATAATATATATTGATAAATTTTAAGAAAAAGTTGTTTGTTTGCAAAATTACCCTTCACCTTATTTAAACTTTTTAAATTCTTCTTTGTGAGCTTTAGTTATTTATTTTTTAAAATAAATATTTTATTTAACTTAAATATTTTTGTTTATGTATTCCATCGATAAGTACTATGTGTATTTAAAAATAGAACTTCCCTCTTAAATTTATTAAAGAGAAGAAAATTTATGAGAAATCAAAATAAAATAAACATAAGAATTAGTCAAATAAATTCATAAATAAAAATTATATTTATATAGTATAATTTTTTAATAGAAATATGTATAATTATCATAAAAATAAGGAGTAGTAAATATTATTATACATGATATTTAAAAAAATATAAATATACATAAGTGTGAAAAATGATATATAAAAAGGATTTAAAGGGACATATTTGTCATTTACCTATTTTATCCCGGGATAAGTTATCCCAGGATTACTATACCATCGATGGGGAGGGATAACTTATCCCGGTACTAATTATTAATCCCGGGATAAGTTATCCCGGACTTGTCAACCAAACAACATAACTTTTTTTTTATCCCATCACTATTTCCTTATTCTATCATTATTTCTTCTAATCCCTCACACCAAACGACCCCTAATAGATGCCCCACGAATCATAGCTGAAGTCTAATCTGACTGACACTCAATAAAACAAGTTTTGGAAGAGGGAATCTTCGAAGATGAATGTAATGCGGAAAAGCTGGCAACATATGTTGTCGGTTCTATTTACACGTTTCTGTCATCAGGGGCTTTCTCTGCTCCTTATCCTCATCAAAGCGGAGCTCCTAACAGCTGACTTGGACGACTCTAAAATAAATTTCTTTCTAACAAAAGCGATTACGTATCTAAGGAAATTTAGATATAAATTCAAAATCTTTAATTAAAAAAAAATGAAGTATTTATAACGCCTTAATCTTGTTGTTCTTCCTCTTTCATTTCAGTTAGCAAAAAGGATGAGGTTTTCTTCTGTTCGGTGAGTCCTCAAACTTTTCGTCTCATCTGTCCCACTTGTCAAGAGATTTTCTACACGTAATGCATGCGAAAAATTTCATCATCTCATTTCATGTAGGGGTGTTTGTGGTTTGGGTTGGATCAATTATTGATTAAAATTAAAATTAAACTAATTTAATCAGTTTGTTAAATTTTTAAAACAAAATCAAACCAAACGAAAAAAATAACCTCCAGTTTGGTTCAATTTTTCTGATCTATTCCATTTGAAAGTAATAATTTTTTTTAGGACGTACTTATCTCGATAGACACGAGCAACTAGTATATGAGTGATCCATAAAAAAGTTATTGTCGGTTTAATTGAGCAATACTAACTTATTGGTTAGCAGGGTAGGTAAAGACCAAAATGGATTTGAATAGATTTGGACTTAGGATTGTTATAGTTGGACTAAAGTGTTGGGCTTGAGAAAATGGTTAAGTTAAAGATTTCAGCTAATTAAAATTTAATAAAATATAAATATTTTATTTTATGAATAATATATAAATAGTTATAAATTTTATATATCTAATTTATCGATTCGGTTTGGTTATTTTTATGGGTTTTTTTAGTAAAACCAAACCAAATGGTATCGGTTTTCAAAATTTAAAACCAAACCAACTATCAATTTTTTTAATCGATTTGATTTGGATTGCGGTTCGATTTAATTTTCTAACCATAACCATGAACGGCCCTAATCTCACACTAAATGAGAAATTCACATCCGAACGAACTTTTTTATTTTATATAGTATTTGATTTTGATTTTGATTTTTGGGTTGTGGATTTGAATTTGGCTTTTATGTTTAAAAAATTTAATCCAAAGTTATCTGAATTGAGTATATAATATGTAATAATTACTATAAATTAATTTACCAGTAGTTTTGTAAGATCTTACTCAAGTATACAATATGTAAGAACAACTTCCTCTGTTTAAAAAAGGAAAGACTTATTTTTTTTTATTCTATTTCAAAAATTATGATTCCTTTCTTTTTTTTTAGAACACTTTAATTTTAACTTTTCACATATCATATTTAAGGGCATAAAATTAAAAGATATTTTAATATATTTGACATAATTCTAATTCAGAACCACAAAACTAATTTTTAAATTTTTTTTAATACCAAATCAAATCAAACTATTCTTTTTTAAACGAAAAGATTATTGAATAGTTTGCCATTTGCACAGTAAAGTACATCATCTGTCCACTATTAGTTGTCATGTTGTGCTCTTCAAAAGTCAATTTAACTAATTTTCAAAGTTAAATTAGATTACATTAATTTGATATTTTAAATAAAAAATTTTAATTTTAAAAAACTATATAAAAATATAATAAATTGCAATTTTTTATATCAATATAATAAAAAAATATATTATAAAATATTAATTAAAATTTTTATAATTTGACTATAGAAAAAGAAATTATTACAATTAGAAATGGACGGATGAGTAATAAACTTAAGGTGGAATCTTCGAAAATGTATGTAAATGCGGAAAAGCTGGCAACATATGTCTTCTCCAATCCAAACACTACTCTATACCCACAGGGACGTTCTCTGCTCCTCAAAGCGGTGCCTCCTCTCGTCATGTTTTACTACGTGGACAAAAAATTATGCCAATTCTTCCTCTTTCAGTTAGCATGAAGAACCGGATTTTCTTCGTTCGGTCATAGTAGGCCCATCTCCTTATACTTGTCAAGAGATTTTCTACGCGTTAAATTTTACTTTCTCCGCCCATTTTTATGTGGCACTTTAGAAATTTCAAGATTCAAATAAATTTATTTTGAATTTTTAAGTTTTTCATAGATCTATTTAATATTTTAGATTATTAATTATTATGACTTATAGTAATTTTTACATAGTTTACAAATATATAATTTCATTATTTCAAAGAATATAAAAATTTCACATGCAAATTTTCGATTAAAATTAAACTGTTTGACTCTCAAAAAATAAAAATATCTCATAAATTAAGAGAGAGGAAATAATAAGAGGAAATTGCTCAGACAATCTATCTTCTAATTTTAAAGTTATAAAAGTATCAAAGAAGCAAAGATAAAAGTTGAGGGTAAAAAAAAAAACCGCGAAAAATTCCATCATCTCACGCTTAATGATAAATTCGAAAGGTACGTACACAGTTTACATCACTGAAATGACGTGTCATTTTACATCACTGAAGTTCTCTAAAAAGCCCTCTCCGTTCTTAGTTGTTTATTTTCATTTACCATGGGTCTTATATGGTATTACCGGTAATAATATGTACAGATGCAACCAAACATTTTTTACGTTTCTACTAGTACATCTTGTTGACAGATGTTCTACTATTTGGAGTTCTAATCTTTCACACGCCTCCTATAAAACAAAATGCCAGTGTTTCATCTTTACTACAGTTTTATAACTAAAGATGGAGAACAGAGGCAATGTCGATCAGAACGATGAAGGAAGGATGCATCGCCAATACAGAATTCAATTGAGAAGGAGAGAGCAAGCCCGGGAAGCACAGATGAGGGTAGGAGTACTGCCGCCGCCAGGGGTTGGATCAAAGTCTGAAAAAGGAATGAGGCCTTCAATGGAAGATGAGGTTTCAATTCACCCAAATCTTTGCTCCCCGCCCATCAATGGCGGTCGACCCCTTCATTTTTATGCTGTTTATGATGGTCATGGTGGGTCTCAGGTATACTTGCTACTTTTTATTTGACCATGTTATGTATTTTTTTTTATTTTTTTTTTTTAAAGTTAGATTACCTATATCTCTTCTATTTTTTTTTTAAAAAAATGATTAGGATTGTTTAACTTTAAAAATCATTTTACTTTTAATGAAGATTACAATTCTTTACTTTAGATTAGTTATATGTTTTGAACTTGTTTTATTTCAATTTGTTTGTTTGTTTTTTTTATTTATTTATTTTCATTTTTAAAAGAGTAGTTATTTCTTTCCCTTTTTTTCAACTCTTCCATCAATTTTAATCTTGTATAAGAGTAATTTGGATTGGCTTAACAAAAATAGTTTTAAGCAAAATAAAAAATCAAATTTAAATGATTTTTGAGTAAAAAAATAACCCAAAATTTTGAATTTTAACTTTTTCTTAAAGTCATTTTATACTTATTTTAAGCTAGTTTTAACATTGTAAAACACTTTCAAAAGCTGAAACTGACTTAAGTTTGAGTAACTTTTAAGTCAATCCAAACGGTTCGATAATTTTAGCAAATCTTTCTTAAGATCACAGGATTTTAAAAAAAAAATTCTTTACTTTCTTAAATATCATGTCAAAGTTAAAATCACATAATAAACTGAAAATGAAACAAGTTATAAGTATTTTTTAAAACAAATTTGAAAATATTAAAATTTGAGTCTTGATAACCTAAAATTGACTCAGTATATTTTAGGGATCCTTTGAAAAATTTTAGGGATAGTTTAGTTGGTCGGTGAGATAACAACATAGAAATAGACAAGGACATCATTTTTTGTGGAAATAAATTGAAATCACTAGATCATTTTTGGTTGATGCAGGTATCTGCGCTCTGCAAGGAGAAAATGCACTTGATTGTAGCAGAAGAACTGATTCGCCCCGAGAACAATACAAAAATGATGAGTAGCAGCAGCAGCAGCAGCGGCAGCGGCAGCGGCAGTAGTTCCAGTTCAGATAGAGGACAACAACGAGATTGGGAGGCAGCATGGATAAGAATTCTGCAAAGAAGTTTCCAACGGATGGATAAAATTATATGCTTTAACTGTGACTGTGGTAGTTTAAGCTACCGCTGTTTGTGCCCACCAAATCAAAACTTGCGTCTGATGGGCTCCACCGCAATCATAGCAATTGTAACAGATCATGCCATTGTCATTGCAAATTGTGGTGATTCCCGCGCTGTTCTTAGCCGGAATGGAAATGCCCTCTCAGTCTCCTTCGATCACAAGGTAAAAAAACTAATTTATTATTTTTGTTAAAGCCTATTGAAGAAAACCTTACTCTATGTGCAAAAACCTGGTTCTTGTGTACTTTACAGAAATACCTAATTTTTTGAGATGATAACACCAATTTATAGTGGAAACCTTCCTCTCTCAAGGAATGAAAAAAACCACACTAAAATTTTGTATTAATTCAAGATTACAACTCTGTCAATTATGAATCTAATTCTACAAACTAAGAATTTATTATTCTCTATAATTCTTGTGATGTTTTTAAATAACGAAGAAGCTTTCCTTAAAAAAAGGTAAATATGATTTAATTATCAACATGAGATGGTTGTGCATTGATGGAACTGTTCCACCTTTAATCAAAGGTCTTAAGCTCGAATTTTAGGTATGGAAAATTTTTTGTTGGAAGTGCTTCTTCAAATATAGGTTTTGCAGTGCATGATTCGAATTTAATCAAGCTCCAATGTGGACTTTAACATTAGTGAAAAATGATTTGTCCTAATTATAAAAGCTACCCTTTTATTTGGTTGCAGCCAAATAGGCGGGATGAACTCGCTAGAATAAAGGCAGCGGGTGGAAAACTTGTTTATTCTCGTGGATTACGGGTTCAAGGCGTTCTAGCCATGTCTAGGGCAATAGGTAATATTTCTCTCTTAATTTCAAAGACTTTTTCAATCTAACACAATTGGCATTGGAATTGTTGCTTCATTTCTTTTTCCCTTCTACCTTTTTTTTTTTTTTATATATAATTCATTCACCTAGGCAGGGGCGGCTCAACATAAACAAAGGCCTAAAACGAAATTTTAGTTAGAGGCCTAAAAATCTAAATAAATTTTATGTGTTTAAAATTTATTTTTCTGACACTTTTAAGATGTCAATTATTACTTAAATATTTTTTTATAAATAATTTCTTAGAAAAAAAATCCTTCCATTATATATAAGGTAAGATTTTATCAATTTAACAATGAAACACATCTTTTCACTTAAACAATCATTATATGAATTGTCAACATAATTCTATAAGTAATAATTGACAAATTATAATAAGTTAACAAGAATAAAATAATACATATTTTAATATATTTTTTAATTATAAATGATTAATTTTTTCTATAAAATAAACACTCCGCCTAAGGCAAATGCCTTATTTTTATTGCATAGAGCCGGCCTTCACCTAGGTTAAACTCACCCGTAGTGATGGGGTTTGGTATGACCCTTATTAGTCTATATAAGCTCCCAAGAATATACACTGAAGATTGGTAAAGTCTTACATTTTCCGGAAACTATATTTACTCCTCTATAGGTTTGAATAAACAACACTATATATGTTATGGAGTAGTTGAGCTAAGATATGCCTTAACAAGTTCCCAACCTAAAACTTCAGGGCATATAACATGTATATATCATGTAGAAGAAAAGATTACTATTTTAACTAATATTTGAGAACAATGAAGTTAAAACACAATTATGGCATCTAGAAGTGCAAATTAACACCCTAGCTTCTTAAAAGGAAAAAAAATGTAGTAGTTCTAAAACAAGAGCATACAGAGATCAAATGAATTTTAGGCAACAGAGTCAATCATGATTGATATTTAGGGTTTTATCATAGAATTACACATGATGTGTATGTTGGAAAGGTGTTATAATTTCCTTTAATTAACGACACATAATATCAAAGTAGAAACAAAATTGAGTATACAATTGTGCACGACGTGTATGTCAGCAATATGTTGTGTGTCCAAATAAATTAGTACCACACATTATTCAAAAGGATATTAAAAAAAAATGAGTATACGTCATAGAAATTTGTCGTTTATGCATTAAAGAAAATGGTGGCTTCCCAATGGGGTGTTATTGACGATAGTTTAAGAAAAACGGTTTATGTTGCTAGAAATGGATTAGATAGCACTTTTTAAAAAAAAAAAAAAAAAAAAAAAAAAATCACAAAAGTCTCATCTAGATATTCCATCAAAAATTGCAATATATATATATATAGTACTTGGATATTAAGAAGGAAGTCCATGTAGATTAATTTGTTTTGAAGTTCTACCACCTTTTATTAGTACATGTATTACTAGTAACTTAAAGCCTCTTGATGTCAATTCCACCCTCAGCATTAGGTTTATATAGATTCTCCAAGATCTCAAATGGTACTTAGATTTCTCAGTAGAGTATCTCAAAAAAAAAAAAAAATCTAAGCAAAGCTCTTTTCAATAAGTTCAATAGTTCCTTTACAAGGGTTCATGACAGTCATAGTATAAATTGGAATAGCTTGAACAACATGTTTAAAAAGAATGAGTTTACCATCATGTGATAGAAGTTTAGTATTCCAACCACCAAAGGTTTTAACATTTTTTAGTAACCAAACCATCAAAATAAGTAATTCTTTTCTTTCCAATGTATATAGAGAATCCTAAATAATTAAACAGGGAATTGTTTCTCAATAAATTCAGTAGCTCATCTCATTATGTTAATTCTATAAATGGATATTTTAGGACCTATGAAGAAGAAATTTTGTTTACTATTTACTTGTTGACCAGAGTTCATTTCATATATACTTATGAATTTGGTTCATAACAACTTTATTAGATCTTATATTGCCTCCACAGAAGATAATAATGTCATCTGCATAAGCCAGATAAATTGCTTTTAGACCATTCTTTCTCATAGTGAAACATGTGAACCTCTCACTTTCGAAGAGGTTATTTAGTTTTTCTTAAAAAACTTCATGAACTATCAAAATAAAAAAATGTAAGGGATAAAAGATTTTCTTGTTTCAAATTTCAATCTCTGAGTGAAAATGAAAAAGTTATTTCTAGATTCATTGATGAAGATGGGATACAATATCTTTCATATATCAACTTGTGGATCATATTAGGCAAAACATCATTAAAATCAAATTTCTTTAACGTACACAACAATAAAGAAAGACCAGACTAATTGTCATAGACCTTTGACATATCTAGTTTGATCACAATATTACCTCCAATATTGCCATGATTAATTAATACCCTAAATAATTCTTTGAGATTGTAAGACATTCTCAATAATGAATCTGCCCTTCACAAAGCCCATTTGATTTTTGAAAATCATATTGGATAGTAGAGATAAATATGTTAAATTAATAAATGAATTATTTATATTACAATTCATGTGTATATGAAATACCTCAATGTGTATTTAATAGGGTAGGTCTTGTCTTTAATTACTTATAGATTGATTGTTTTATTTTATATATATTTTCGATGCAAACCATCCTCGGAAGAGTAAGAAAAAAGAAGGTAACAAGAGTATTTTGCTTCCTAAAAATATAAAGAGGCGGAGTATAATTACACTGCAAGAAGAGGTTTTCAAATGTGCTACTTGTCCAATTACTATAGGTCTCACTTCTTCTGTGTCTGTTTGTGTTGGAGGAAATTTCAAAGTAGTTGATTTTTTTTTTTTTGGTTTACTTCTTAAAATGATTGAATGTTGTAGGGATTTAACTATTAGTAAATCTTTTTGTTATTTTTTCTTATTACAAATAGGAGACAGTTATTTGAAGCCATATGTTATATCAGAGCCTGAGTTTACCTTCGTAAAAAGGAAGGTAAATGATGAGTGTTTAATTCTTGCTAGTGATGGTTTATGGGACGTTATATCAAACGAAACAGCATGTCGGATAGCTAGAGTGTGTCTTCAAGGAGACGCAATATTTTTTTCGCATAGTGAATCGGCAGCAGCGCTGCTTACTCGGATTGCTACGGGCCGGAATAGCCATGATAATATCAGCGTTATTGTAGTTGATTTTACAAGAAATCAAGAAGGATGAAAGATTCCATAATACAAGCATATATGTTTATACTAAAAACAATGTGATAGTGCATCCTATGTTGTTTATGATAGGCATATAAAACTACTACTTCTTTTTTTATCATGTTATGTATTTACCTTTGACTATTTTCTAAAGTTAGATTACCTATGTCTCTTTTAATTTGTTTCAAGACTTTTTTTTATTATTTTAAAAAAAAATAATATTTAAACATTATTTAACTTCAAATATATTTTATATTTATGAGGATTATAATTTCAGAATGCGAGCGTCAAAAATAAGTCTTAGTTCTAATTATTTTTAAACTCCTTCATTTATTTCAATTTTTTTTTTCTTTTTTTCTAATTTCACTTTAATATTCTGTATAATTCTTGTTATATTTTTAAATAACAAAAAGTTTTCCTTCAGCAATAAAGTGAAGAGATGGCAATTGGGGCAGGCACACCGTTGATGGGGCAGGGCAAGAAAATAACTAAACGGGACATGATAGAACAGGACAGAAAAATCATATTTACTTAAAATACATAATAGAGTAGGACGGGTAACGGTTCAATTGTATTGCAATTTGTTTACCGGAATACAAAGTGTTCATTGTATTACAGTTTGGCTTGCTGGAATACAAAGTACCTGATTTTCAAAATATTTCAACACAACAAGGGTTATTATTTTGTGAAACTGTTTGATTTGTTTTAAATTATGAATCTTTTTAATTATTGTAATTAATTATGCAGATAATTATTATTTTTTTGGTGAAAAAACTGGTAACTTTAGCAGACTATGGTAGAAAGGAAATTGCAGTACTACTGTTAAAAACTATATAAAAAAAAGTTCTAAAAAATCCCTTGCTTTTAAGTGAAGAATAAAGAAGGAGAAATAGTTTAGTGAGAGCAAAAGTTTTAAAATGATTCAGCCTGTAGAAGAGATGCTATATGCTGTTAGATTTTCTCATGTTTGAAGTTCGAAATTTTTAACTATATGGAATCTTCAAATTAATATCAAATTAATGAATATTCACTGTAGTGATATGAATTTGGCATGACCCTTATCAGTCTATATAAGCTCCCAAAAATATACATGGAGGATTGATAAATTTTTTGTTTTTTTGGTAACAATATTTACTCCCTCTATATAGGTTTGAATAAATAACACTGTTGTGGAGGAGTTGAGCTAAGATATGCCTTAACAAGTTCCCAACTTAAAACTTAAGGGCATATATAGCATATGATCATGTAGAAGAAAAGATTGCTATCAAAACTAATAGTAGAGCACAATGAAGTTAATACACAATTATTGCATCTAGAACTACAAATTATCACCCTAGCTTCTTATGGAATAAATGAAATAGTTCTAAAACAAGAGGATATAGAGATCAAATGAATTTTAGGCAATATAACCTGTAAGTGAAAAATACAATATAACAAAAATACAATATTACAATTGAAAATAAAATGAAGAAATAAAATATTTTCAGACTGAGGCGCAGATATCTCGATCTCTTTAAGGAGGGAGATTCAAGCCCACTAGAGCAAAAGATTTTCACTGATCCAGCCGTAATCCTTCTTGACTTGTCCTCTCCAGTATACAACAACCTAATCACAAAGTGTAACTCAACAAACACTACAAAAAAAAAAAAATAACCTAAATAGCGGGGGTTTATTTTAGATACTGTAGGGGTTAGGAACCCCAGCAGTTCGCTGTAACAGAGGTTTCTTCAAGCCCAAAAATAGGTCTGCCATAATTAATCTCTGGGGGGTTTTCACTAACCCCTGTAACAAGCAGCGGAGGTTATTTTGCGGCGGTTTAAACCCCACAAATTGATTCTTAGGAAACTACCACTTAAATTCTAGGGGTCACAACCTCTGATAGTAATAACAAAATAGCAGGGATCGAAACCCCCACAATTCATGAAAATATAAATATCTTCCTATATTTTTTCCATCCGTGGAACAATGCTCTAAAGCTAATTCGGTCAATAATAATTCAAACAATCATCAATTTTTACAAGTAATGATACTGTTGATATCAGTGGAACAGTGCTATAAACCTTCACATTGTTAATGATGCCATACAAATGTATTCAACTCCATCACGAGTACATTAATGTCATCCTTACTACCCCGATCAATTGCTAAACACATCATTCACTCTAATCATTATGACATCCGTTCAATCATGCAATTACATCATCGAAAGTATCTAATATGATTGCGAGACACTTCAACGTTTGCCACTATACAACAAATATCACCGGATGATTTTGCGTCAATAGAGGAAAATGGTTCACTAGCCGTATCTTGGCTGCAAAAAAGAAAAAAAAAAAAAAAAGAAAAACAAAACACCAAAACATCATAAGCAACGCCAGTTAAGGGTGTGTTAGAATTTTGGTTAGTCACGAGGCTTACGATCTGATAACTCTGGGATATCAGATGAAACGGATATCAAAACTCACATATTACCACAAGCTTAGAAAATTGGAACATCATACTCTGCATAGACAACCACACATAAAACTAGACCAGACAATTAGCAAGCTGACAGCATATGTCAAACTACTGTGCTCTGGCATTCTTTATAGTCAATGTCAAAATTCAAGGAAAACTACAGCTTTGAAAATGCTTGGAGATTTAACTAGTTAGGATATAGGAGTTCCAAAATTTCCTATACAGCTACGTTTACAAAATAACTACAGCCCATTCATTGGTAAATGTTCCTAATTTGAAACCATCAGCATGGGCAAGTCAACAACATATATCTACAACAAGCTCTGAATATATTGTGTGCGTCTAACCCACACATCACGTGTTGCCTTTCCACAGTTTCCACTAAACTAAATTCCTGGAGCTTCAGGAAGTTTGACTTGTTGATCAGACCTTAGATAATAATTCATCTAAAAGCAGCTATAAGAATTAAAAAAGAGGCATCAACATGCTTTCCCAAAAGAAAAAAACGCCAACAGGACAAAAGCATGCTACATCAAACTTCTCCATTTATGTTCTATTATTAACATTATGAAGGGCAAGGTAGTAGTAACATGTTTTCCTAGTTGAGTTATGATTCATGGCACACAACTATGAATCTCAATCCGTTGATGATTCAAGTGATATAGTTTCTATTGAAGCCACTAATTTGAACAAAGTTAAATCACAGTTGTCTAATCTCCAATTGAATTCTCTGGATGTTAAACTATAGTACAATTTATTTTACTCCAAAAAATGTTGCAGATTTCAGACCATAGTCCAGACTTTTGACAGAAATACTTGGAGTAAGCTAATTCAGTTCATTATTTGGCAAATACCAGCATAGACAACTAAGCCATGAAAAGTACAATAAAGTTAGCCTAATTCTACCACAAAATACACAAAAATGGTAGACTAATGCAGTTCATTATTTAGCAAATTTGATAATTTCGAATTTTTCATCCACAAAAAGAAGAATCAAATTAACCTAATTCTACCTCCATGCATCTATACAAACAGCAAATAAATAAACTTACCTAGTGAATAAAATCAGAAATTTGTACAAAAATTTTCGATCTATGAAGATTGAGATGAGGAAATCCTAAAAAGTGAGAGAAGTGAAAAAAATTTCACCTTAAAATGGCTATTCCGATTCCGAATCAAGTGAGCTAGCTAATGCTTGCAAGTTGTAGAAATGACTGAGAAATAGCGGAGGAATGGTGGAGTAATGATGGAGGAATGGTGGGGTATAGATGAGAGAAGTGTAGGGGAGGAGCGAGTGAAGTTTCCAGAAATAAGAATTAAAATATTGTTTCCAATTTTATATTTTGTAATAAAAGAAATTGTATTTTCCTCTATTTATTAATATTTTTCTTTTTCAAGATGGTGGGGATTCCAAAACCTTTAATATTTACTTTTATTTTCTGGCAGCTACAAAACCCCCGGTATATGATGCAATTTGAGGGAGTTGCAACTAACCTCCGTTATTAAACCCCCATAATTTAGGGCTTTTTTTGTAGTGAAACTCTAAGACAAGAGTTGAGTCTAAAATTACAAATAAAAAAAACACCTCCCTTCAACTAATAAGAATTCTATTTTTAACTAACTTTTATGCACTCTATAATTTCTTGTGTGTACCAAACAAATGAAGATCACCACTATTTATAGTTGAGGAAGTCTTTCTATCAATTAATATGTAGATAATGATATAGTAAATTGTGAAGATAAATCCTAAAGGTTACATATGTTACAAGATATAACGGAGGAATAAAGAACGAAATAAAGGAACACAAAGCCACCAACGGCTTGTGAGCTGCTGCACCAAGGAATTAGTAACATATGCACTAACTTCAATTGGAGTAATGCAGAATAGTAATCAACGGCAACAAATTACTGTCAATACATCCTACATTATGTAACATATCTGAGAAGTGCACCAACGGCCATAAACCAACATCTATGTGGCAATGCAAAAATGCATATTCTTAATTTATTAAATGGTCACAATAACAATTTCCCATCCATTTGAATACTTTGGGTAAGAGAGTAAATAAGTTGAAGGAAGATTATTATGCATAATAAAAGTGTGCTCTGCATTGAACCTTCACTTAGTGAAATAGTAACTTTTACTTCAGATTCGTAGTAATCTCAGACTTGAACTATGACTGCTTAAGAAAAATAAAATATCACTGTTCACACACAATAATCAAGGTTTTAACATGAGCTTTAAAAGTCAACACGTTACGACCTTGTGCTATCCCGATTTCACGAGTGCTTTTGAGAATAAGCTCAATTCTCATAGGAAGCGACCTATTTCCACACTCACAAAGGTGAAATTTGAGTAGGGTACTCCTATAAGCTTAACACTCCACCCATACGGGCTACAGGTATTCATTAAGACTTTTATCAACTCAACCTTCACAAAATCACCACATAAAACAATATATGCACTTACATCATAGGGAAGGAATAAAATATAGTGCATACAAAAAGTCATCATATAATTAGTTTTTCCCTTTGAACCTGGTTATAAGATCTCTAATCCCTAGGTTAGGTTTCCTCATATATGACTCAAGGATTTATAGGCTTCAATCCCATCCCTCTCGATATGCTCTAGGCCTTTTCTCTTGTTAAGGCCTTAGTAAGAGGATCTGCAAGATTATCACACGATTTGACATAATCAACATTAATGGTACCACTTGTCGAATATGATCTTACATTACTATGTTTCCTCCTTATAGGTCTGGATTTACCGTTGTAATAACAGTTTTGAACTCTATCAATTGCAGCAGTGTTATCACAATGAATTAAAATAAGAGGAATTGATTTTTCAAAAGAGGGTATTTGAAATAATAAATCTCTCAACCAATTCGCTTCTTCACTAGTTGAAGCTAAAGCAATTAGTTCAGCCTCAATGATAGAGTTAGCAATTATAGTTTGCTTTTTGGATCTCCAACAAATAGCACCACCACCCAAAGTAAAGATACAGTGGTAGAACATGAATCACCTGATAAGGTGTTTCAATCTGCATCTGAAAAGCCTATAAGTACAGCAAGATATTTTTTATAGAACAAACCATTGCTATGCTTTAAAAAGAAATAAAGACCGATTTTTAAAAAATCAATTTAACTTTAAAAGAAAAATTGATTTACAAAGAGTCGTCACTTAAGTTTTTTAAAGAAATTAAGAAAACTTGATTGAAAGACTTTAACAGAAAAAGTCTAAAAAAATTAGAGAAAAGGTTCAATGTTCTCATGTACACTTCAAGAAGGATTTTAAGGCATTTGAAGTGTCCACTAACTTGCGGTTATCCTATGAATCGAAAATTGACTTTTTTTGACTAACTTAGAAAAAAATTTCTTAAAAATAATAAGGATAAAAACCATTTAAAAAAGAAATTGACTTGAACACTTGAAAGTAATTTGAAGAGCACACTTTAGCTAAAATATAACCAAGTAAAGAAAGCAATTGAATCTTATATATTTTTAAAAAAAATTGAAAAAAAAAAAAGAGAAAACTTTGGATTAATTAATTAAGACATTTAAAAAAAATTTAAGAGCATTTGAAATTTGAGAGTTTAATAAAATAGAATGTAACTCAACATAATGGTCAATCTTTTGGGGAATTAGTAATCAAGAAATGGACTTGGGCTTCTCAAGCCCAAATTCCCTGCTATATCAATCATTGTTGGGACTGCTGGATTGCTGCTATCATACCCATTTGGGGCCTGGCCCATTTTCGCCCTATGTATATCAGCTTCTGAAGCATGTATATGAACCTGTATTTCAGCATTGCTTTCTCAAGATAACCAAGGCCGACTCGAAGAAGCTGTTGGGCAACAAGAAAATGCAGGGAGTCGTGAGTCCAAAAGGGAGTTTTCACATGCAAATAAAGAGTAATAAGATTAGCATTCACACTTAAAACTATTTCACAAGAATAACACCTTTAATAAAAATACAATAAATAAGACATAGCTAAAGTACACATCCTAAATGACTTCATTTTAAAATGTTTGGACTCAAATACATCTTATATAAATCTATTATTTAATCCAGAAAGTATATATCCTAAATGACTTCATATTAAAATGTTAACAATCATATATTAGAGATTTACTATTATTACTTATAACGTTTATATAAAATTTCACAGATTCTCATGTGTTGGACACTCTAAGCATACTTAAACAAATAAGTTATGCTGCTGATTAACAAAACAAAGAAGGGATTTCAATCAATTCATAGCAACAACTGATAACCCAAAGTAAATGGCAAGTATTAAGTACTCTACCAGAACTCCAAGTTAGAATGTAAAAAAAATAAGCATATGAATCTAACGTAGTTAAGCTAATCTATAACATAAAGGAACCTACAGAACGGGAAAAAATGGAAATGGAGGATTACCTTTTCAAGTGCAGCGACTGGGACGAGGAGCAGAGAAGCTATTCCGCCTTCACCACAAAATGATATTGTTGTAAACGTTTCAATTATATTATACATGCGTAATTAAAATTCACTCATCTATAAGGACCAACTAATTTTAACCTAATTACAATTAAGGGAACATATCTCGTGTAACGCGTGAATGAAAATATTACTCCATTATATTATGAAAGCGAAAAGCATCAAAGTTTCCTGCAGACGCATAATCGATTAGTTCTACTGAAAAATGGATGTGCAGATTAAATAAATTTTTATCATCTGTTTTAGGTATTTTTTTTAAAAAAAAACGATGTTAGTAAGGTATTATACATCATGAGATAAACACAAAAATAAAAAGTTTATCCTTCACAAAAGGAGGGTTAAGAGACTAAAATCTACAAAATAATTAACCCTCCAAATATAAAACTATTTAGATAACATAAAAGTTTGTAGAATGTTTTTTTTTTTTAGAAGTTTGAAAATGCCTTTAGGACGTGCCAAGGGCTATATATGAGGATTTTAGGTTATGCAATAGAGAAAATCACGAGTTAAATTATATTTAGAGATTTAATTATGTTGGAATGTGCATGTAGGAAAAGAGAAGTTCTCCGTGTCGAGAGATCTTAGATTTTGTAAGTAACAATAGCACAAAAGCAGGCGGCAACACGTTGTATGTCTATTCATTCAATGGATATTTATAAGACGATAAAAGATAGAAACAAATTAAAATAGAGCAAATTGGTCGGATACCTTTTGATTGTTGAGTTTTGGGCCTTTTTCCCTTCCTATGTAGATAAATAAAAGTCTAGGTTTTGGGTCTTCCTTCCTTTCCTTTGTGGATAAATTTAGCCCAAATTTGACTTGCCCACTTTTGTCCATAAGCCAAATATTATGGTGCATATGTAAGACTTTCTTTTAGGTCTTATTTTGGAAGAATCACAAGAGATTGAGAGCAATCATATAGCGAGAAAAGTGAGAAAGTACAGATTTTCCACAAGCCATAGCAACCAATTTCAAATCATGATTCCCGCTTCGTTTCTTATCCGATTGAGCTGATTTTTGGACAACTTGTTCCTTTTAACTTAATCTTTGATTGGAAACTGAGAGAGGGTGCTTTGGAATCATGTAGCTCCAAATTTTGGCTCATGAACAGTAGTTGCGGGTTTGGTGTTTTTGCTTCTTTTATTTCTCTAGTTTTTGGTGCTATCTTGTAGTTGTGTTGCTCATTGTTTGACACTTTGTTGGTGACCATTTTGGAGAACAATTTTGTAACTCTTGTTGATTTTAGTGGAGCTTTGTGTCATGTCCCGCCACTTCATAGTTAAATTTTGCATCTGGATATGGGCAGAAAAATCTAGAGTAGTGAAGAGGTTTATAGAGAACTCCAGAATTCCCTAGAGAATTTTCAAGAAGACTCTAGAAGAACTTAGAAGCTTTCTTGGAAAGCTTTGGAATATCCTAGAACATGTAGAGAGTTCTAAAGAGGGACCAAAGTGTAATTATTAGAGGGACTTATCAAGTAAATATTATTTCCACTTTAGCCTCTAGGTTGTAGTATAAATAAATGGGGCATTCATTTGTAAAGAATCACTCAAGTGAAAAGCAATCTTCCAATTTAATACAAAGCCTTCCTCCAAACTTTCCAAATCTTTCTAAGTATTTCCTTTCATTCTCTTAGTGATCTTAGTTTCAAAGGGCTTACTTGAGCTTACAAGATCTTGAAAGATTAGTGAGTAAGTTGTCAAGTGTCGTACAGAGCTTTAGTGAGACTCTAAGTCCGTGACAATAAGGTATCAGAGCGAGGTTTAATACTAAGAAAATGGCTAACGAAGAAGACGTGAACGCCGCTAGCACCACCAACGTCCATTTGGATGGTGGAAAGAAGAACCGCAAGGGAAAGAAGCACCAAAAGAGTAATGAGGAAATATCGCTTGACCCCACACAAAGCAAGGCGCTAACATCTTATCCACCTTCGACCACAAAAGCAAGTGGCGATGAACTTGGCGAGGGGGCTATTGACGTCACTGCCAGAGAGGAGTAGGTCGCAAGGGTTGAAGTGGCGAGGCAGGCCGTGGAGATATTAGGTCGGCGTTTGAATGTGGCAGATGGCAAGTTCAAGACTCTGGAGGACTTCACCCTTGAGGAAATCGACAACCTCCGCAAGGAGTTGGAGGGACGTCAGGAGGGCGAGTTTGAGATGAAGGAGGCTATCACTTCCTTGGAGTGTCGGCTCATGGAGGCGTTAAGCACGATTTATACCCTGAAGGCCGAGATGAAAGCACTCAAGAAGGGCGTGGAAGTTGGAGGATCATCGTCGCTTGACCAAGATAGGGAAGCCAAGGTCGAGGCTCCCAAGCCACATATGTTCAAAGGCGTTTGTGACGCACAAAAGGTGGAGAACTTCTTATGGCATTTGGAGAATTACTTCAAGTGCAATAGGCTAAAGAACGATGAGAGTAAGATCAACACCGTTGTGTTATATCTTTCAGAGATGGTCATGCTATGGTGGAGGCGTAAGGAGGCCGAGATAGGGAAGGGGACGTGCACCATCAACACCTGGGAGCAATTCTGGGAAGAGTTCAAGAAGTCCTTCTTCCCTAACAACATCATCTATGAGGCGAAACGCAAATTTAGGGAGCAAACGGACAACATATGCGCATATGTGCAGGAGTTCACCACCCTCACGCTTCAAATTCCTAACCTTATTCCACTTCATGGATGGGCTGCAAAATTGGTCCAGGACGGAGTTAGAACGTCGACAGGTCAAGATTATAGATGAAGCCATCACTCAGGCCGAAGCTTTGACATACTTTAGGCATGAGAAGCTAGACAGAGCCAGAGGAAAGGAGATAAGAGGTAGTCATGACTATGGTGGGGGAGATCGTGGCAAAGCGAGATGCAGCGGCCACATCCCAAGAATCATAATACCCATAGGTCCGATTGCAAGAAGTCTAGATGTTATGGCGACACGGAGAAAAAGGCAAAAACTGCTAAAAGAGGTGGTTACTACATATGCAGTGAGCCGCATGGCTATGCAAAGTGCCCCGAACTAAAGAGCTTTGGTGTTATCCTGCGAGAGCAGAAGGAGAAGGATGCGCAGGAGCAAGAAAAAGGCGTAGAGACGACGCAATTGGGCTTGATAGGATTATACAAAGCCATCACTAAGCAGCCAGGAAAGCCAAGAGGATACGGTGCACAGTATGTCGACCTCACGATTAATGGAAGACCCGTTCATGTTATGGTCGACACAGGTGCAGAGACCAATATCATGACTAAGGCGGCAGCGACAAGGTTGGGGTTGAGTTACAGTCCAAGTAATGCCCAACTCAAGACGGTCAATGCACCACTGACTCCCGTGTGTGGAGTCGCACATGGAGTAAGCATCACGCTGGGCCAGTGGCAAGGTAAGACCAATTTCACTGTCGCAACTTTAGACCTCTTCGATATCATTCTAGGGCAAGAGTTCTTCCAAGAGTGTCACGCGGTGATCGACCCTTATCTCCAACTACTTCTAGTCATGGAGCAAGGAGGATCATGCATGGTTCCCCTGGTTAAGGTACCAAAGGCGGAAGGACAAGTCCAACTAACGACCATGCAGCTCGAGAGAAATCATAAAAAGAAGGAGTCGACGCTTATAGCCACCATTGCAAGTTCGAAGAAAGACATTGGTGCTAAAGGATCCTTGCCATCATACACGAAGAAGGAGAACATTATCGTGTTGCTATAGAAGCTGCCAAGGCGTGTGCCATCTAGAAAGGAGGTAGACCATAAGACTGAGCTGAAAGAGATCAGAAAGCAACTGAAGGCGTTGCGCGAAGGCTTTGATCGAGTCAATGGACTATTGGCCACGCATACGAGAAGACAAGACCCGATTGGTGACGATGCGACGTGATCATCACATTAATAGGTGGGGGAGAGTGTCATGTCTCGCCACTTCACAATTAAATTTTGCATCTGGATAGGGGTAGAAGAATCTAGAGTAGTGGAGAGGTTTATAGAGAACTCTAAAATTCCCTAGAGAATTTCTAAGAAGACTCTAGAAGAACTTAGAAGCTTTCTTGGAAAGCTTTGGAATATCCTAGAACATGTAGAGAGTTTTAGAGAGGGACCAATGTAGCGACCCCTTTCCATATACCGTATGCACATAAATTGCAAGATGTAAAAATATATTTATTTTTTTCGTTTCTCCTTTTTCCTCATGCAAGTAATTAATGATAATAAAAATTATCCACTTCCGAGTACCCAAACTAGTTGGGATCATGCTTTACAATCATTATCAACGAGTAGGACATGTAACATATTACAAAACTTGGGCTTAAACACCCCAAATGAACCAAACACATAACCATACTTAGATTACAACCCATGAACATGATACGGCAAGGCTTCAAAACCGAATGCAAATATATACATCATATAGATCGATATAAGTACCAAAATTTATACAAAATATATATGTCTATATGCAAATGTGATCTTCTTTTAAGTTCTCAAAATTTCCATCTCCCATGGCCATCTTCATCACTCCTCTCGATCAGCCCCTACGATAGAAACAACTATCGCTAAGCATAAAGCTTAGTGGTGTAAAAACTATAGGGTCGAAAACCTCAAAATTCATCAAGCCACCTTTTCCAAGTCAATGAGCATCATACTTGAAATATAATAAATAAATCAAGTAACAATAGATAACAAGTATCAAATTCGATATTCAAAGATACAAATATCAAGAAGCTCATAGCACCCTTTTCCAAGAATTTCAATATCAAGGTTCGCCCCATATATACTTCATGTCGTCACACCCGGCACAAGCAAGTATCAAGAAGGGTCCCTGCCCTGTATCAAGAAGGACCGAAGCCCTGTATCAAGAAGGACCGAAGCCCTGTATCAAGAAGACCAAGAACCATATTAAAAATGGCTTTCTAGTTCGTTCTTAAAATGGATAACTTCCATTCCTAAGACGAACTACAAATCCAGAGTCAAGATGGCAAATGATCTGAATCAAGAGGCCTGCCAATAGTGACAAAGCCGCAGCCACAAGAAGGACATAGTCCCAACAAGAGTGCCAAGTGATCCAACAATCCGTACAAGTGGGCGAGATACACAAGCATCATACCAACATGCCAATGCAAGGTAACAAGAGGTAGCTGAGGTATCAAGATCAAATTTCATTTATACCAGCCATCACAAGAGTTCAAGTACAAGTTGATACACAAACCTCAATACTTTAGTGTAGCAATAGTCCAACAAACTTTGCAAGCAAACCGGAGGCCAACCAACGTATCAAGTTCCTCAACTTGTTCACAAGTCTATACAACCTTAAAAATGCAATTAAATAACTTCTTTAATTCCTAATATCTCAATAATATCGAAATAAAATAGGATTACCACACAGACACAATGCTGTTCTCAAAACAGTGATTCTGGACAGTTTAGTACCCCATGTTGCAACTTAAATTTGAACAGGAAATAAGCAAAAATAGATTTTGTAACCTTCATTAAAGTTGTAGATACATCTCTTAAGATTGCAACGCAACAAGAATCACTGAAAAATACATTTTGTACAAAAAGATATCATCAATACACTAACAGTGGTTCCTACCAGAATTCTAAACCCGAAATCTGGACAACACTTGTCCTGTGTTGCGTCCCATTTTTCACATCTATAACAGCTAAATTACACTTTCACATAAACATAAGAGTTGTAGATATATGAACCAGCTTTCCAAATCATATTTATGCACCCAAAACGGAGTTCTAGATACTGAGATATTCTCAACGTAACACAACCTATTCAGCTACAACAACAGAGAAATCTGGACAGAACTTGTCCTGTGTTGCGTCCCAGTTTTCACATCCATAACAGCTAAATCAGACTTTCAAATAAACATAAGAGTTGTAGATATATGAATTATCTTTCCAAAACATATTTATTCACCCAAAACGGATTTCCATATCACAAGATATACATAATTTACCAAACACTGCCTAGTTCGGGAACAGATTTTCAGCACTTACCAACAAGGTAGTTTGTCTCTTGAATTTCTGCCAAAAGACCAAGGTTTTTTCTTGTGATTTTGATGAAGAACAGATGATAAGCTAGTTTATAAGGGTTTTAATTCCTCCATTCCACGAAATTATTCAAAGAGAAGTGGACTATATAGTCAACAAGTGATGCTTATCACTTGGGACACTTGGCTGGCCAAGGTGCTGCCAGCCATACCTTATATTTTTATCCTTTTTGTGCTGCCCAAAATGCATATTTACATATTTATATGTATATGCCTCATCACCAATTAGTTATACATAATTAGTATAGAATATTTTCTAGATACCCCAATACAAACCCTTAACTTACGATAACAATTTATGCTAAGCAAGTTAGCAATTTTCACAACTTTAAAGTTTCCCAAAATGAAAGTAAACCATATTGAAATAGTTTAACAACGGTAAATCAATATACACGTTCTTATTAACATTTAGGGGTGTTACAACCAAAGTGTAATTATTAGAGGGACTTATCAAGTAAATATTATATACACTTTAGCCCCTAGGTTGTAGTATAAATAGATGAGTCATTCATTTGTAAGGGATCACTCAAGTGAAAAACAATCTTCCAAGTTAATACAAAGCCTTCTTCCAAACTTTCCAAATCTTTCTAAGTATTTCCTTTCATTCTCTTAGCGATCTTAGTTTCAAAGGGCTTACTTGAGCTTACAAGATCTTGAAAGATTAGTGAGTAAGTTGTCAAGTGCCGCACGGAGCTTTAGTGAGACTCTAAGTCCGTGACATTTGGCCTTGTGGTTTTTACTTTTCACACCGAAGAGGTTTTCCACGTTAAATTTGGTGTCTTGTGTGTTGATTTATTTTGCTTGATTTGGTTGATTTGTTTGCTACCCAAACAGTTTTTCTTGTATTATTTTGTCTTCTCTTGGTTCAAATAGAAGGAAAAGTTTTGACTTGGGTTTTCTTCCGCTACTGCCCTGTCGTGCACATTTATTTTGTGCTTGTATTTCCTAACAAAGTGGTGTCAAAGCATTGAATTGTTGTTGATTATCTATTTGAATGATGGAGTCAAATATGAGCAAGATGGTTTATTTGAATGGTAGTAATTATCATACTTGGAAAGGCAAGAAGAAGGATCTTATATTTGTTAAGAAAATGCATATATCTGTGATTGTTTCTAATAAACCCAAATCTATGAATGATGAGGATTGGGAATTTAAGCATTTATAGGTTTGTGGCTATATTAGACAATGAATTGAAGATAATGTGAGAAATCACATTGTTAATGAGACACATGCTAGAAGATTATGGGATAAGCTTAAGACACTTTATGCTTCAAAGACTGGCAACAATAAATTTTTTTTGTTGAAACAATTGATGAACATCATGTATAAAGAGGGCACTCCTATTTCTGATCATATTAATGTTTTTCAGGGTGTTCTTCGAGTTTCTTTGACTAATTCTACTCTCAGTGGTGTTGTGACCATGAAATATGCTAAGAGTGGTGTCTTGATTGAAGAGATGAGAAGAAGATCTCAAGTCTCATCTTTTTCTACTTTACACTCCGATGTTTTAGTTGCTGAAGACAGGGGGAGAAGCAAGTTTAGAGGTCACAATGACAGATATAAAAGTAGAGGAAAGTCAAAGTCCAGATTCAAGAATGTTACATGTGACTATTTCCACAAGAATGGGCATATCAAGAAATATTGTTTCAGGTACAAGAGAGATATAAAACAACAAAATAAAGAAGGCGATAATGAAAATCGTGTTGCTGTTATTGCTAACGATGACCTTCTTGTTTCTTGTGATGAAAATGCCTATAATCTTGTTTGCGATGAGTTTAGTTGGTTTGTGAATTCTGGTGCTACTTCTCATATCACACTCAGAAAGAAATTATTTTCTTCTTATACTCCAGGTAATTTTGGGATGTTGAATATGGGCAGTAATCATGAGATTGCGGTTTTTGGTATTGGGACTGTTTGTTTGGAAAGTAATAATGGTTCAAAATTAGTTCTCAATAATGTTAAGCATACTCTAGATGTTCGCTTGAATTTGATTTCTATTGGATACCTTGATGATGAGGGTTGTGTTAATACCCTTGGTGCTGGCCAGTGAAAGCTTACAAGAGGTTCGATGGTGGTAGCCCGTGGTGACAAATTGTCTAACTTATATATTTTTCTGGGCTCCATTTTAAGAGGCTCAGTAAATATGATGGAGAATGATATTTCATCATTGTTATGGCATAGAATACTGAATCATATGAGCGAGAAGGGGATGGGCAATTTGGCTAAAAAAGAATTGCTTTCTGGAGTGAAACAAGCAAAGTTGAACAAGTGTGTTCATTGCTTAGCCGGTAAATAGAAAAGAGTTTCTTTTTAGAGTTATTTGCCTTCAAGAAAGCTTGATTTGCTGGAGTTAGTACATTCTGATTTGTATGGTCCTTTTAAGGTAAAGTATCATGGTGGTTAAGGCTGGGCATTCGGTCAGTTTGGTTCGGTTTATAAATTTCGGTTCGATTTTTTCGATTTTCGATTTGGCAAAATATGAAAACAAACCAAACCGAAATAAATTCGGTTTGGTTCGGTTATTACAATTTTAGTTCGATTTATTTCGATTTGATTTTTGATTTAACCAAATTTAATTAACGCGGCCTGTGGGCTATAGCATCTGGATTATTTTCTGCTGGCTTGGTTATAAACTAATCAAAATTTGACTTTCTTAGTCTTAATTTATTTCACCAAGTCTCAACTTTCAACCATTCAAATTGTTTCTTGGCAGTTAAACAAATGCAATGAGCTCCCAAAGGATACCATATTCAAGAGTCAAAACCCATAAATCAACAAGTACATGACAGTGGACACCCTTCTTTATATCAAAAAATTAAAATATTGAAAATAAAAATCGAAACTAATCGAAATAACCGAAAAATAGAAACCAAAATTTAAAAAAAAATCGGTTCGATCGGTTTTTTCGGTTTTAACCATATTATGTCCAACCCTAACTATATATAATAAACATGATAGTATGAATAGTGTATTAATATAAATAATATATTGTATTAATAATTTAATAATTTACTATATGTAAAAATGACATTAAATATGATGTATAACTAATAAATACTTATATTAGTTATATAATAAATGAATTAAAAATACTAAGTACTAAATAAGAAATTAAATAATATTATTTTTTCTTATAGAAACAAAAACTAATAAGATAAATTACCCTCAAAAGGTACAATTACCGTGAAACAAAAGCGTGTAGGAAAATAAACAACATATAAGAAACAATATTATATTACAAGGCTAATGTGAATGTATAGAGTACAAAAGGAGTGAAAGGTAAAAGACATAAGTATAGGAGATACAGTGGGTCACTCCCAAATGTCAAATTGGGCCAAATTTTAATGGGCTATTGACATTAGATAGATTGGGCTGTAGCCAAACCGAAAACCAAAAAAACCGATCGAAATTTAAGTAGTGTTAATGTATTAAAATTCGGTTTTTCGGTTAAATCGAATTAATTTTGTTAAAAACCGAAAACCGAACCAAATAACCGAAATTTTAAAACTGAAAATCGAAACCGACCAATCAAACCAAAAAACTAAAATTGAAATTAAAAAAATTTCAGTTCGGTCGATTTTTTTGGTTTGAACCGAATATGCCCAAGCCTAATGGTGGTGCACTTTACTTTGTGACTTTTATTGGTGATCATTCGCTCCCGAAGTCCAAGGATCATGTACTTGATGTGTTTAAAATTTTTCAAACTTTGGTTGAGAGACAAATAGAAAAGAAATTAAAATGTATCCGTTCTGATAATGGTGGTGAGTCTATTGGTCCTTTTGATAGATATTGCAAAGAGTTGGGTATTCGGCATTAGAAAACTCATCCAAAGACTCCTCAACTAAATGGTTTAGCGGAGAAGATGAATATAACTCTTGTTGAGAGGGTTAGATATATGCTTTCAGATGCTAAGCTGCTAAATTCCTTTTGGGTAGAAACACTTAATACTGCTACCTATGTTATCAATTTATCACCTACTATTGCTTTGAATGGTGATGTTCCTGACAGAGTTTGGTCTGGTAAGAATGTTTCTTAAGATCATCTTAAATTTTTTGGGTGTAAAGCCTTTGTACATGTTCCTAAGGATGAGAGGTCAAAGTTAGATGTTAAAACTAGATAATGTATCTTTGTTGATTATGGTCAAGATGAATTCGACTATCATTTATTTGATCCAGTTGAGAAGAAACTTGTTAGAAGTCGTGATGTTGTGTTCTTTGAAGAACAAACAATTGAAGATCTTGACAAAGCTAAGAAAGTTGATTGTCAGAACAATGAGAGCCTAGTTGATGGTGATCCGGTGCCTTTGACTGTTCCACCAGGTGAAAATCTTCAAGATGATGTAAATCAAGTTTATATTGAAGATGGTGATCATACTCAGAATGACCAGTATGTCGTTGATGCTCTAGTGCAAGACAATGTAGTTGGTCAGTGACAAACTATTATTGATGCTCCAGAGAGTTCTCTCAGAGATCTACTAGAGAAAAAATACCTTCATTTCGTTATTCTCCCAATGCGTATGTACTCTTGACTGACGGGGGAGAACCAGAGAGTCTTGATGAGGCCATGAAAAGTGAAGAAAAAGAAATGTGGTTTGATGCTATGGAGGATGAAATGAAGTCTCTACATGATAATCATACCTTTGATTTGGTTTTGTTACCTAAAGACATAAAATCTTTGAAAAACATGTGGGTTTTTAGGGTGAAACATAAAGATGGTAACCCAATTCCATAGTACAAGGCTAGATTAGTTGTGAAGGGTTTTAACCAAAAAAAAGGGAATTGATTTTGATGAGATATTCTCTCCAGTTGTGAAGATGTCATCCATCCGTATTGTTCTAGGCTTAGCTGCAAGTCTAGACTTGGAGGTTGAACAGATGGATGTTAAAACTGCTTTTCTCCATGGTAACTTGGATGAAGAAATTTATATAAAGCAATTGAAAGGCTTTAAAGTCAAGGAAAAAGAGAATTATGCTTGCAAGTTGAAGAAGAGCTTGTATGGTTTAAAACAAGCTCTCAGACAATGGTACAGGAAGTTTGATTCTTTTATGAGTCAGCAGGGCCTCAAGAAGACTTCTTCAGACCATTGTGTTTTTGTGCAAAAATTCTCTAATGGTGACTTTATTATCATTTTGCTTTATGTTGATGACATGCTTGTTGTTGGTCATAATACTTACAGGATTAAAAGTTGAAGCAAGAGTTGAATTAAGTCGTTTGCTATGAAAGACTTGGGACCAGCAAGGCAAATTCTTGGCATGCAGATTGTCCGTGGTAGAGATGCCAAGAAATTATGATTGTCACAAGAGAAGTACATTCAGAAAGTACTTTGTAGATTTAACATGGACAAAGCTAAGGTTGTCAGTACACCTTTAGCTATGCACTTCAAATTGAGTACTAGACATTGTCCTTCCACTGATGGTGAGGAGAAAGATATGAAGAAAGTTCCTTATGCTTCACCTATTGGTAGTTTGATGTATGCAATGGTGTGTACAAGACCAAATATTGCTCATGCTATTAGTATTGTTAGTCGTTTTCTTTATAATTCGGGAAGAGAGCATTGGAATGCTGTAAAGTGGATTATGAGATATCTTTGTGGCACTTCTAGTCCGAGTTTGTGTTTTGGTACAGGGCATCCTATTCTTTGTGGTTATACTGATTCAAACATGGCTAGTGATGTTGATCCTCGTAAGTCTACTTCAGGCTACTTGATTACTTTTGCAGGGGGAGCTGTGTCTTGGCAATCTAGGTTGCAAAAATGTATTGCTTTATCTACTACAGAGGTTGAGCTTATTGCAGCTGTTGAAGCTTGCAAAGAGTTAATATAGATAAAGAGATTTTTGGGGGAACTTGGTTGTGCTCAAGAGAGGTATGTGCTATATTGCGACAGTCAGAATGCTATTCATCTTGGCAAGAATTTTATATTTCATGATCGGTCTAAACACATTGATATGAGGTATCATTGGATTCGATATGTGTTGAATTCTAAGTTGCTTGAACTTGAGAAAATTCATATCAATGATAATGGTTCAAACATGATGACTAAAGCTTCACCAAGGGGGAAGTTTGAAGAATGTTGCATCATCGCCGGGATGGCGGTTTCCTCCACATAGTCAGTAGGGGGAGAAATGTTGGGTTTTGGGCCTTTTCCCCTTCCTATGTAGATAAATAAAAGTTCAAGATTTTGGATCTTCCTTCCTTTCCTTTGTGGATAAATTTAGCTCAAATTCGACTAACCCACTTTTGCCCATAAGCTCAATATTATGGTGCATATGTAAGACTTTCTTTTAGGTCTTATTCTGGAAGAATCACAAGAGATTGAGAGCAGCCATATAGAGAGAAAAGTGAGAAAGTGCAGATTTGCGCACAAGCCCTAGCAGCAAATTTCAAATCGCGATTTCTGTTTCATTTCTTATCCGATTAAGCTGATTTTTGGACAGCTTGTTCCTTTCAACTTAAACTTTGATTGAGAACTAAGAGAGGTGATTTGGAGTCCTGTAGCTTCAGATTTTTGCTCGTGAACAGTAGCTGAGGGTTTGATGTTTTTGTTTCTTTTATTTCTCTAGTTTTTTGTGCCATCTTGTAGTTGTGTTGCTCATTGTTTGGCACTTTGTTGGTGACCATTTTGGAGAACACGTTTTTAACTCTTGTTGATCTTAGTAGAGCTTTGGCCTTGTGGTTTTTACTCTTCACACCGAAGAGGTTTTTCACTTTAAATTTGGTGTCTCGTGTGTTGATTTATTTTGCTTGCTTTGGTTGATTTGTTTGCTGCACAAACAGTGTTTTTCTTGCATTATTTTGTCTTCTCTTGGTTCAAATAGAAGGGAAAGTTTTGACTTGGGTCTTCTTCCGCTATTGTCCTATCGTGCACATTTATTTTAGGCTTGTCTTTCCCAATATTTATTCCTAATTTATGCATCTAAGTAGATTAGTGTTTTTTTGGTAGGGTTAGTGAATAGTGATGGTTCAGGAAGAGAACTTACGTTGCCATAAATGAAATACATACCACTATCTTTGATGTCAACTTGTCAATGTTGTATCTTTTAAGTGCTCGATGATCGTTATCAACATGATTAAAGGGATGACTAAACTCTCATGGAGATTGTAAAATATATATAATTGATGATATTTAACGCAAAATACATTAAATAATGTCACGATTAGTTATTTCTCTAGAGAAAGTAATGGAATTGCAGATGCTCTTGCGAATCATGTCAAAGATGAAAGGCAGAAATTGATGAGTAAAGCATATATTTTCTCATACGCTTGACTTATATTTATAATATAGAATAGTCACAATTACAATCCTATTACAACTACAATACATAGAGATCAACTCTAACACAAACTCTAACACCCTCCATCAATCTGAATGGGAAGAGTGAACGTGAAGATTGGCAGTTAAATCACGAAAACGTGAAGAGGCTAATACTTTGATAAATAAATTAGCAAGTTGCTCAGATGTATGGACATGGTAAACCACTAAATCACTATGACTAATCTTTTCACGAACAAAATGATAGTCCAGAGCAACATGTTTTGAACGGGAGTGAAAAACTGGATTATGAGCTAGATAAATGGCTCCAATATTGTCACATTTGGCAGATACCGAAGAAGTAAGAAAAACGCCAAGATCCCAAAGAATATATTAGAGCCAAGTAACGACAGCAGTGGAAAACTCTGCTTCGATACTTAAGCGTGCAAAAGTAGGTTGTTTCTTAGTAGACCAAGAGATAACATTAGAGCCAAGAAAAATACAAAAGCCAGTTGTGGATCGTCTAATGACTGAACAACCAGCCCAATCAGAGTCAGAGAAAACAATAAGCGACAAGGAATAATTCTTATACAATTGTAAGCCCCAATCAATTATGCCAGTGAGATATCGAAAAATGCCTTTGACTGCTTGAAGATGCAATTGTCGTGAATGGTGAAAAAACTGAGAAGCAAGGTTGACAGCAAATTAAATGTACGGCCTAGTAAAACACAAATATTGTAGACTCCCTACCATTTGACGATAAATAAAAGGATCTTCAAGCAAATGAGAAAAAGTAGAATTCCAATCCAACTTACTATGATGTGGATTTAGCACCGGTTTACACTTCTCTAATTTGAAGCGATGAAGAAGTGAAGTAGTATAACGATGTTGAAGTTAAAGAAGTCTTAAAGAGTTGCATTTCAATTCAATGCCAAGGAAGTAGTGAAGTTGTCCCAAGTCCTTCATTGAGAATTCGGAACTCATTGAAGAGATAAACTCGGATACTAAAGGCTTTGAAGTGCCAAAAACTGCTATATCATCCACATAGATTAAAAGAATAAAGCAATTAGCCCTTGAGTGAAAAATGAACATGCTTTAATCTGAAACACATTGCTTAAGTACTAGATTAAGAAGAAAACGATCAAGACGATGGAACCAAGCTCTTGGGGATTGTTTAAGACCATAAAAAGCACGTTGCAACTTGCACACATAATTGGGATAATCTGGATGTTCAAAGCCCTTAGGTTGACGCATATAAACAGTCTCGGATAACTCACCATGAAAGAATGCATTCGACACATCAAGTTGATACATATACCAAGTTTTTGAAGAGTCAAAGATAAGACCAAACGCACTGTGCTAAGCTTAACGAAAGGAACAAAAGTCTCGAAATAGTCCACCCCGGGCTGCTACGAAAGACCTTGAGCCACTAAACGAAGCTTTAAATCTTTCAACAGAACCATTTGCACAAAACTTAATCTGAAACACCCATTTGTTGCCAACAATATTTGCATTTGGAAGAGGTGGGACTAAGGTCCAAGTTTTGTTGTGGACAAGAACATTAAATTCAGAACTCATTGCCTGCATCCAACGAGAGTCTTTACAAGCTTGAGAAAAGGAAGTAGGTTTGGATAGAATGAAATATGTGGAAGCTGTTAAGGAAGGGAGGATGTGAGGCTTGAGCGATCCTTTTTTAGAACGAGTGACCATATGATGAGTTTGAGGATTAACGATGGGTGATTGTCAAAGAGATAGTTGGAGATTATTAGATGGAGAAAGGGTCTGCGTGGAAGGGGCAGGAGATGAAATATCTCATTCAAGAGGAGCAGCAGAGAAGGGATTCAAAGTGGAGACTACAGGTAGTTAGATGGGAGTATCGTTACTAGTTGAAGGAAGAGAATTGGCAGAGGTATTCCCCTGATGTAAATGAGTCTGGAGACTCCTATTTGGAAAAGAAAGTTGCGAAATAAATGGATTTTGAGTACTCTTAATTGAAATGTGATCCTGAGTAGGTAAAATCGGACTACTACTCCTTTTTGAAGTTCCTCCAAAATGAGTGATATGAACGAGAGAGGAAAAAGACTTAGAATTATCAAAAATAGTTGGGAATGACGTAGAATTGGGTGAAGAAGTTGGTGGAAGAGTAGGAAACATACTCTTAAATGGGAAAGACAAAATTAACATGCCGAGAGAAGAGAAGTCTATTTGAGAAAGGATCCAAACATTTAAATCATTTAAATCCTTTATGTTTATCTGATGAACCAAGAAACAAACATGGTTTAGATCGAGGGTGGAACTTAGAGCACTTATTAAATGCCACAAAGGGATATCAAAACACACAGATTAAATCGTAATCATGGATATGGCCATAAAATAGTTCAAACGGAGATTTATAATTCAACACTAGAAGAGGGGTTACATTGATAAGAAAAACAACATATAAACAAGCATCACCCCAATATTTAAAAGACATAGATGCTTGAAAAATAAGACAACAAAGAACATTAGCAATATGTCTATGTTTTCTTTCAGCCCTACCATTTTGAGCAGACGTGTGAGGACAAGAAAAACGATAGATGATGTCATTTTGCTGGAAAAAGGATTTAAATTTTTGGTTAACACATTCTCCACCCCCATCAGATTGAAAATAGGAAATAGAGGTGTGAAAAATATTTTTAACCATTGCATGAAACTCTTTGAATTTTTTGAAGGATTCAAATTTTTCACGCATCAAATAAATCCAAAAGAATTTAGTATAATCATCAAGAAATAAAATATAATAACGGTAGTCAAAATTTGAGGCAATAGGAGTACGCCAAACACCCGAATGAACTAAAACAAATGGAGAATTTGCATTTCTACTAGATAAAGAGGACGACATTCTAGTTTGTTTGCCTAAATGACAAACATTACAAGAATTATTGCAAAAGGAAGAAGTACTACTAATCAAATTTCTAGCAACTAAAGAACGCAAAGATTGGTGACCAGGATGTCCCAAACGTTGATGCCAAGTAGAAGCAGGAACGACACTAGCGAAGAGACCAAGATTGGAGGATCTGGATGAAATGATGCGGATGGGATAAAGAGATCCAGTATTATTACAATGGAGTAGTGTTGTATTGTTCTTCTAGTCCTTAACAAAAAAGTCAGAATCAGTAAATTGAATGAAGCAATTATTATCGGCACATAAACATTGAATAGAAAGTAAATTTTTAGCTAGGGAAGGAACATATAAAACATTCTTTAGGACAAAAGGTTTAGAGGTTGTAGGAAGAATAGAAGAACCAATAGAGTTAAATGGAGAGAAGAGTACCAACGCCAACCATGACCTGAGAAGAACCAGAGTATGGAGCATGAGAAGTAAGGGTAGAAGGATTATTTGTTATATGCGCGATGCTCCAGAGTCCGGATACCAAACTGTTGGGTGAACCTCCTCCAAATTCATAGTAGCAAATGATTGACGAATATTGTTAGCTAGAAAGGAGTGATTGAACCTGTTTCTACACTCTAAGGCAATGTGGTTATAGTGAAAACATATTTGACACTGTTTAGCAAAAGTAAATGGTGGTCATCCCAAAATACCATTAGCGAGTGAAGAATGTTGAATATTATTTTGAAAATTCGACCATGAAGAATTATTGGATCCTCGACCCCTACCATGTGGTCCTTTGTTATTCATGCCACGACCTCGTCCATGTTAGTGTCCTTTCACAGGTTGACGCTGTGAGGGGATGATGCAGCAGAATTGGTTTGCCCATGAGTTGTCAGAAGCAAAGCAAAATTAGGATTTGATTCTTCTAAAGAAATTGTACTAATGTGGGCTTCTTCTGTGAGGAGGAGTGGTCGTAACGTAATAAAAGTAGGAAGCAAACCAGTGGCGTTTAATCTAGAGTTCCAGACACAAAAGTACAGTAAGATGAAGGTAGACCTTGCAAAGCTCAGTGACTAAATCGTCATCCATCAAAGGCTTGCCAATTGCCCTTAGAGAGCAGGCAATTGAGTGAAGTTGTTGAAGATAATCCTCCATAGAAAAAGAGCATTTCTTGAAATTTTGAAATTTCTACTTAAGATGAATGGAAGAGGAAGAAACTTGATCCAAATACAGTAAGGCTAAAGTGTCCCTAGCTTCTTTAGATGTCTCACAAGAATAGTTCAAAAGTGTATCAAGAACTGTCGTCGAAAGTGTTGCATTAATCCAACTCAATGCAATAGTATCACACTGAATCCATAATTTATATTCTTCATGATTTGGCTATGGACACAATATTTTTCCCTCTACAACGGACAACAGATTATAACTTTTCAGAATTATGACAAAAACCTTCTTCCAAGTAAGGTAATTGACATATGTCAATTCAATAGGGACAAAACCTTTGATATTAGAAATTGTTGGAGGGGGAACGGGAAGACCAAGGGAAGATTATTCAAGGTTTGTTGAGTGGAAGAGGCGGAGGATGTTTCTGGGACCATTGAAAAAAAAAAAGAGAGAGGAAGAATCGTATACGGCTCTTGATACCAAGATGAAAGGCAGAAATTGATGGGTAAAGCATATATTTTCTCATACGCCTGACTTATATTTGTAATATAGGATAATCACAATTGCAATCCTATTACAACTACGACACATATAGATCAACTCTAATATATACAAACTCTAACCGTCAACACCCGTCAAGAAGATAAAATTTTCCTACATGAAGATATAGAAGACCTTCCTAAGGAGGCTATTGGCCCTCTTAGAATGGATAAGATGTTGCTTCCGTCCTTTCAAAGACGAGCATAATATGAGCTACCACGATTCTCCTACTTTTATAAATGTCAGTATATTTAGGCTATAGCTAGCTACTAGTTATTTCTATATTTATATAGGTTTATAGCACTTCAATATGCCAGAACTGTTATAAGTCTTAGGCAAGATGTCTTAGAAGTATTAACTCAAATGCCTCTTTTTATGTACGGAGGTTAGGTCGTCATACTTCTTGCTAATCTTATTTATATGGTTATTAAAACATAAAATAATTAAAAAGTATCTTTAAGTATAACAAGAGCTATAATTAATGTTGATGAAAATGCATCTTGTAGGGGATGCCAAAATTAGAATGGTTGAGGTCTAAATCATGATGACAGGAATCACTGATATATATGCTGCACAAAGGATTATTTCTTTCATTAGCTTTTAGCTTAGTCTCTTAAACATATAAAAGTTGGTGAATGCAAAATGACCAAATGTACATGACAATCTATGTTATTCATTATTTCTATCGCTAACTTCTTCGATATTTTTTTCTAATATTTGTATAATAGCTAAAATTTGGAGATTCAAGTTGTTTGTAATTATTTGAAGAATTCCATTCAATGTTAATTGCCTTGTAGAGATGAATATTAACCAAGTTTTGATAACCTTGATGACATTTCATTAGATAATTTTGTTGTTGGTGAAATTATAATGTTCTATATATATGTGATGTTCTTCTTTTTTTTTTCTTCTTTTTTTTTTTTTTTTTTAACTCCAACCACCAAGGATACGAGTTCCCTAAGTGGTGGGGGTTTGGCATAGACCCTACCATTTATATTACTAAGCATAAATACATTTGAGGGGGACATTGACCTAGACCCCAAGGGAACAAACAATTTATTGACAAAAGATGTGTGAGCACATTGGGAGGGGAGGAGGGCTACCCTGAAGCTTGAATCATGAGCCTCTAGTAGCACCTCCTTTACAATTCTATGGGGGTTCGAAAAACCAATTTGAATGCTTCTTAGGTTTGAACCTAAAGGAAGGCATATGAAGTTTGTCTATTCGAAGTGCACCTTTGATTTCTTGAGGGAGATCATCTTCTTGGAGGAACACTTCATTGTTGGTGATATTGATAGCATACTTAGCAAGGGAATCTGCAACCATATTACCTTCCCTATAGCAATGTTGCACTGTGATACCATGGAGCTTCACTTTCTTTTGAATTATATTAATAATCTCCTGTAGCTTCCATGGAATATATATGTAATGTTCATTATCATTATTAGTAAGTAGTCTTCTAGATGAAAAATGATGTGAATTGTGATAGAGTCAATATTTCTGTCTTTATTTTATTGTTTGTGAGATTAGCCTTGTTCTTCATCATGCACACCAACAAAAATTATGTTCCAGTCAGAATGAGCCATGGACATCCAATTCTGACCCTAGAAAATAACAAGTGTTTTATTATCTTAACCTTAATAAATGCCTTTAAAAAAATTGATTTTTTTAATGGTGTAAAAACTCCATATATTAACTTAAAGATAATTTTAAAAGAATGAAAATTATTTTAAAATCATCTTGAAACTAAATAAAAAATAAAAATACTACTTATTTTAAAATAAAATAAAAATATTATAATGGAGTGGATATTTCCATTATGCTTAGTGTTTTCTCCTCTTGAAACGTAACAGGGGACTTTATTAAAAGCCAAAGTCATCAAATTCTAGTAGTCAAGCCCAACCAAGGATGCTGTTTTGTGGAATTGAATCGATAGCCTTTTCTTTTTCGAAGTGATATAATATCAAACAACAATAACCAATGAGGTAATGATGAAACTATACCAAATCACTCATTGAGATTTTTCCTTTATTATCTAATAATAAATTTAACGATGTTACAAAACAAAATATGAAATAATAAATAAAATAGATATTATATTTAAACTAATAGCAAAATACAATACAAATGTAATAACAAATCATTCAAACAAGTTCTATTATTTTTTGCCCACTTATGAAATCGAAAGAAACGACAGTAACATTTATTTGTTCATCCACTAAAAAAATTTCTGGTTGTTTAATTAAAGGAAATTGTCCTAATAATTCGGTGAAAATAAATCAAAGTTGTCACCATCAGTAATAAAATAGTTTCTAATTATAGCAAAGATAGTCAAAGTCAAACCATAATGAAAAAAAAATGGTATAATCAATATTGGTTTTGAGTATTTGTTGATCGATTAATTTGAATTGGTCAAATCCATTTTAGAGAAAAGAAATCAAAATTGACCTCAATTTTGATTTTGACAAATAAATTGAAATTTGTTTTGAACAGACATAAAAATGTATCATTTGGGTCATTCTTGCTAACTTGTTACCAAAATAGGGTGTATGATTTTCACTCACATTAGTTTGATCAAAATATCCAATAAAAGAGAGACACAAATCTATTTTCTAAAAATAAACATAGTAAAGGAAAGAAAATAAAATTCATTTTCTATCATCATTTATCCTGGTTATTATTTTAAATTATTGATTTGAAAATTGAAATTTTATTTGAATATATAACTTATATATTAAAAATTTTAATTTCATAATTTGTAGAAATTATCAAAAAATTTCAATTCTTATACAAACTTCATATGATATAGATAATTTCTTTACATTAAACATCCGTTTTTTGAATTTGAAATGTAAAAGGAAATCTACTGCTCCTGTCCCCTGTAGTAATTTCATTTTTAATGGGTGAAAGGGACTGAAATCAGCCTTGCCTTATTAATATTTTAATCAAGCAACATTTATTTAGTCCCACTTTGACATTCAATTTACATTCTTCTTCTATTTGCTAAACAAACAAAAACAATATATATATATATATATATATATAGACACACACACACTAATCTGTGTAATATTTCTCTTTTATTAATGTAGCAAAATATAAATTTTGTTTTAATCGTTGAAATTCTTTTGTTTTTTCATTTCCATTTTACATCACAATGTTATATTATACAGTAATAAAGAAAATAAGGAGTTCAGGATGCCTAATCAGAAATCAAGAATGTGGTATAGAGGCCCTATATCGGTGGTTCTGGAGCTCCACGTCGGATCTAATGAATCTGAATATGATATTATGTTAAATTAGGAATTGAATCTAATTATCAACCCAAAAATTAGCTTAGAAATAAGAGGATTTCAAATCTTATAAGGAATTCAGAGTTTCATCTCATAGGCTCATTCTCATCAATAGAGTCGCACCCTACCTCACCCCACCCCGACCCTAACAACCACAAATGGCAAAATTGGGCTGCATTGACCATTCAAACTCATGCACTACTTTTTGAATTAAGACTTCTGATTGCTGAACTATCTACAATGTTTTTTCATGAAGCATTTCATTTTGTATAATTTTTCATTTCATAATGTTAATACTATTGTCGTAGAACAAATTAAAAGGCTCTAATTTTACTAGGGTGATAATATGTACATTACGCATGTTAAGCATTTATTTACAGCTTTAACAATTGTAATCCTTATGTAGCTCTATATACACTTTTACTAATTCCCATGAAATGTCATATTGAATCATGCCTTAGCCACACCACAAAGATCACAAAACTTTTCTGTGTAATTTCAGTCATGAATATGATTAACTTATTCTAGCATAGAAAGAAATACGAAATTACTCTAGTAACTGAATATCTAATATTTGATTTTAACTTGACATATAAATGAAATTTCGTTCGAAATGAGAAATTATATTGACTCAAACCTTATATTTTAAATTGACCCAGGGTTAAACCATCCTACTTTGCATGACATAAATCTGAGTACAAGAATCAAATTATCTATTTTTTTTTATGTTGAAATAGAATTTAAATACGTAAAAGTTATATATAAAAATAATATTCCACAACAACTAATAATTTAAAATATTTAAAAGATAATATCAATAAAAAGTAAATAATTATCGGTATCGAATGTTATAAAATCAACATAGATTAATATAATTAAATGATTGAATAAAATGAATGTACATTAATTAATATAGTTAGGTACGTAATTGTCGTGTATATTTAAATATGTATTATGTATTTGATTTGACATAAATGGATAAAATTTTATCCACACAAAGTGGGACGGAAAGAATACTTGGTTTTCAATATGAACGAAATCATTTGTAATATATGTTGAAGAAAATACTAATTCAAGTTCATTCGTTCCTATAACTTTAAATTTATTTTAGCAACTTTTGTCAAAGACGTAACACTATTGGCTTATAAAATCATATCATACTAATAATAAAAATTCTTTATCAGATGCATGTCCTAATTTTCAATGTTGGAATTCTTCTTTCTTTTCTTCCTAAATAAAAAAAAGATACACGTCGTTGTATCATTTATAAATATATTTTTTAGATTGAAAATGTTAGCAAAATTATTTTAGTTGAAGAATTTGACAATTTTAAAATAAAGTCAGTACACGTGGTTCCATATGTCATTATCCATTTGAGGTAAGGCTAATCAGTTTTGCCCACGTTTCATATTTTTGTCTTTACAAGTAAGAATTCCTACTTCCAGAAGGAATCATGTGGGGACTTTTTGTCCAAATCCAAGCTGTCATGCCAGGTATGATAGAGTTCGATTAAATTTAAACTCGTATTGTAAAATACTTTTTAACAAAAAACATTCCTTTTACTTCAAATAATTTAAATTTAAAATCGTTGATTAAGTATGAAAGATTACTTACTATTTTATTATTATTGTTATTATCCCCGGTTGATCCACATGTTTTCTTCGAACTTATATATATATATATATATATATTTCCCTTTCCCTTTTGTAGCAGTGATGTTATATATTATTGGTAGAATTTGTTTGGGATGCGAAATAAGATATATATATATATATCAAACACATTATAAATCTAATCTTAAATACCAACTTTTATGTCATTAAATTTGAGCTTATTTTATTCATACTTTGAAAGGCAAAAGAAACCATCTTACTAAACATAACTTGGATACCAATTATTGCAGAAGATCATATTTTAACTAGCACATAATCATATATAAAATAAATAAATAAATAAATACTACAAAAATTTAACGAGTTTTGACCAAGTCTAGTCCTCACGAACAAAAACAAAAGATAATTTTCACTTCGAATGAGAAAAATAAATAGTGCAAACACTCATGTAACAAAAAAAATGATTTTTCAGATCTACAGTAACAACAATTTTTCTAAATTTACAAGAAATATAGTTTTCCAAACCAACTTAGAAAATCTAATATAACTAAAATTGACAAAACTCAAAACACAATGCAGCACTATGCAATTATTTTAAAATAGTTGCGTACAAAATATCAAATAAAAATGGAACTGAGGAACCACGACAAAATCCTTTGTGTATTAAACTTTGTTGATTTCTATCTTTATATTAAACTACTTTTCATTAATTAGAAAGGAGAAAAAAAAAAGATACGCCGATGCAGATATTAATATATTTCATGACTGTATACATTTTACTTACTCCAAAATAAAATATATAGTCCTTAGCATTATATTAGTTCTTATGGACACAAAGAAATTGTTAAATTTCACCGACAATTACGTTAATCAGTTGTCCTTTCTTGATTGTCAATGGTTAATGATGTTGGCTTTTGATTATCATCGCGTCCATAATTAATACTACTTCCGTTCATTTTGACGTTTTTATATTTTTTTCGCCTACTTTTAGTTGTCCTATTATGTTTTTCGAAAGTTAATTTAATTAATTTTCTAAGTAAATTTAGATTACATTAATTAAATATTTTAAACAAAAAAATTAGATATTTAAAAACTATAAGAAAAATACTATAAATTGTTATTTTTTGCATATCAATATATTAAAAAATGTATCCTAAAATATTAATTAAAATTCTTATCATTTGACTCTAAAAATAAGAATTATGATAATTTAACATGAACGGAGAAAGTATTTAATTTTGCACTCTTTATAAATAACAGGAGCAATTAATATGAGACTCTATTATAAAAAAAATTAAATTATAAAAAAACTCATGCTAAAAATAAAATAAAATGATGAGTAATTATAATGAAAGATAAGTGTTCAACTGCAAGACATTAGTTCATTATGGGAAAACAGAAAAAAGGGCAATAGTTGTGGGAAATTGAAGCTAATGATGCTTTTCCCTGTTATGCTTTCTGGCACGACTTCCATAAAAGCCAAAATGGCATCTAATACAGTCAACGCCATTTTTTCCTTTTCTGTTTTTTCCCGCTCCATCGTGATTTTTTTTTTTCGAGATGACTCAGTTGGTTTGGTGGATAATTATTCACATGAATGATCCTGAATTGATTCTTCCATAAAATTTTCTAAGTCGAGCCTAAAGTGATTTATATTTCTTATGTGGTCTCACCATAGAATGCTAATCTGAAACTAGAAATAATTTTTAGCAGTTGCATGTTATCCTGAAATTAGAAAAAATTAAAAAATTATATTGTACCAAGGTAAATTTGACTATTTTCACTCGGATGATAATTTAGTATTCAATGTCCACTCATGAAGTTTAAATGTAAGATAATAACAAAATTAATTGGTATTTTTACACTTTCACCAGTCGAACCAAGAAGTTTATTTAATAAATCATGAAACTTCAATGCACTTATTGTTATAAAATTTATGATAATGATAAATTGATAATGATCCATGCCCACTCATGAAGTTGATAACAACGGTAATAAAGATTAGTCGTTCACCCACTACAAAAACAAATTGTGGTCATTAATTAAACGAAATGGACGTATCAAGTTGTCAACATCAGTAATAAAAATTTTACTACTATAATATTAATAGCAGAAAATAGTCAAACCAGGAGAAATTAACTAAATAGTACGTTTTCATTTCATCATAAATTTTGAAAATTAAAACTTAAAATATGGAAATTAGACGGGTGTGTTTAGATAAACATTTTATTTGAAAAATATTTGGAGGTTTGTGAGTGAAAGTGAAATTTCTCCTACTATGAGCAAAATCTGAAGTTTCTGAAACTTCGAAAATTTTCTAAAAATAAATTTTTAAAATTTGATTTAAAATCTATGAATAAATAAATATTAAAAGAGAAAATTTCAAAATATATCTAAATCTATGTGCCAAATGTAGCTATTACGTAGTTTTTAAAAATGTTTAATTAGTTGAGAATAAGAAACTGCCAGATAATAAGAAAATGAAATTGTAGAAGTAGACGAAGTGGCAGAAACCTACTACTCAACTGTCCTCTATATTTTAAAGGATGAAAGGACCAGGGGTGTATAAATAAAAATATGTGATAGATTCAATTGAATTTAATAATTTTTGTTTAAATAATATATTTATATTAAAATATAATTAAATTTTAATTAAAATTTAATTATTAACATTTGAAATTATAATTATTAAATTTTAAATTTATAAAATTAAAATTTTAACTTCGCTTTTAAATTTATTTATTTTAAAAACCATAGTGATCAGCTTTTGCCTTGTTATGTGTTATTTGCCCGTGCCATTTGGTAGGTGTATGTAAGGTTGTCATTTTTTATTTTAGCAAATACCAGTTGTTATTCCACCTTGACAACCAAATTTACACTCTTCTTTTATTCGTAATTATTATTATTAAGCACTAAATGCCAATACCTATAATATTTTCTGTTGAAAACAAATACTCTTTTTATGTTCAATTTTTTTAATTCATTTAGAAGTGAAGGTGAAAGTATATTTTTTATATTCCTCCTTTCTTTTAGAGTTTTCAATTTTATTTTCTTGCCGATTTAAACTCATAATATTATCATTCTAATAACTTTTTTGAACTAAAATTCACGATCTTAAAATTAGAAGACTGAGGGGAAGATAATGGGAGTAGTATAACTGGCTTTCCCCCAAATTTTAGCGTGATTTCCTCTTATTTTGCGTAGAGATTATAGTTTAAGAAGAAAAAGTAAAAGGGAAAAAAAAATAATAAGTGGGGCTTTGACTAAAAAGGGACCACAAGCAGACTGTATGTATTGTGAGAAAAGCAAAATAGAAACAAAATAAAGATATGCACAAAAAGCCATATATCTCTGCAACAAAAAATTAAATCCCACTTCAAAAACCTCAATTTTGTACAACAAAAATAAAATCTTTGATCCAAAAAAAAAAAAAAAAAAAACTTATGTTGATTTTTCACCGCACAAATTCTTCATTTCTGTAATTTTTTCTTCAATTTCAATCATGCCATCTCGTGAACTGCGTTCACTACCGCCGTCGCCGCTGTTGTCGCCGCCGCATGTTCACCGTCAGAGCCACAATCTATTGCCACATCTTGCCGGAGGAATAGCCGCTGCTGCATCTCTCTTTATTCTCTTCACTTTCTGCTTCAGGAAAATCAGCCTGAAGCGAACCGTTCCCTCTTCCGATTCCGAGTCAAAACCTCCTCACCGGTTCTCATACACCTCTCTCCGTCGCGCCACCTCTAAATTCTCTCCATCGCTTCGTCTGGGTCAAGGTGGGTTTGGTTCTGTTTACAGAGGAACTATCAAAAGCCCAATTACCAATTCCAATGTCTCGGTTGCTGTTAAAGTCATGGACGCTGGGTCATTACAAGGTGAGCGTGAATTTCAAAACGAGCTCTTTTTCGCTGGGAAAATTGATTCTAAATACATTGTTTCCACTATCGGTTTCTCTTCCGATAAAAGAGGCCGTCGTATGCTACTAGTTTACGAGCTTTTGGCTAACGGAAGCTTACAAGACTGCCTTTTACATCGCAAGTGTAGTGAATTGAAGGATTGGAAAAAGAGATTGTCAATTGCTCTTGATATAGCTAAAGGGTTGGAGTACTTGCACCATTTCTGTGACCCACCAGCGATTCACGGCGATATCAAGCCTAGTAATATTCTATTGGATGATAATTTCAATGCGAAGATCGGCGATTTTGGATTGGCAAGGTTGAAAGCGGAGGATCATATTGAAATTGAAGTGAGAAAGGAGAGTCCTGTAGGAAATGCGGCTGAGGATAATGGGTCGGTCGCTGAGGAAACTGAGAGTGTGATTACTGTTAATTGTTTAGACGAGTTTCACAGAGGAATTGAGCAGTCGCCGGAGAGTTTTGTTAGACTCGAGGCCTCGCCGGAGACGGTTACTGGGGTGGAATTGTCACCTGAGGCTCCTGTGGTGTCTACAAGAACGGTGGCAGCTATGGCATCCCAATCTGAGGGTCTAGAAAAAACGAGTCTTTCGGAGGGTAATTTTGATCGGTCCAGTATAGACAGTGGGATTGAAATTGGTAATAAGAAGAGTGGGGTGAAGAAGAAGAAGAAGAGCATTACTGGGAAAGACTGGTGGTGGAAGCAAGATACTGGTGGGACGGATTCAGGAGCGGTGAAGGATTATGTAATGGAATGGATTGGTAGTGAGATCAAGAAGGAGAGGCCGAAGACAGAATGGGTTGGGGCTTCGTCGAGTTCAGGACCAGTAGGAAAAATAGAAAAGAAGAAACATAGGAAGCGATTAGATTGGTGGGTTTCATTAGATGATGAAAAAAATGGGAAGGAGGAGAAGAGGAGGCCTGCAAGGGAGTGGTGGAAGGAGGAGTATTGTGAGGAGCTTGCTAGGAAGAAAAAGAAAAAGAAGAAGGAGCAGGGCTGGAAGGGTTCAATTAGTGATGATTGTCATAGTGAGTCTTGGTGGCCAAGGGATGATGAATTATATACTGCTAAAAAGAAGAAAAGGAGCAGGAGTAGGGGTAGTAAAAGTAGCATGGATTGGTGGCTGGATGGATTTAGTAGTGAGCTTCGGAGAGCTCGTAAGAATAGTTATGATTCTGCTAGTGGGGATATACCTAAAAGTGGTGGCATCAGTAGCACTCCAAGCATGAGAGGAACTGTATGTTATGTTGCACCAGAATATGGTAGCTGTGGGGATCTATCTGAAAAGTGTGATGTGTACAGCTATGGGGTGCTTTTGTTAGTTCTTATTGCTGGGCGTAGGCCACTTCAGGTGACGGGGTCACCCATGTCTGAATTCCAGCGTGCTAATCTTCTCTCTTGGGCACGTCACCTTGCCCGAGCAGGGAAGCTTCTTGATTTGGTTGATCAAACTGTTGAATCATTAGACAAAGAACAAGCATTACTCTCCATCACTGTTGCCCTGCTCTGCTTGCAGAAGTCACCTGCACGCCGACCATCAATGAAAGAAGTAGTTGGGATGCTTTCTGGTGATTTAGAAGCTCCCCAGTTACCAGTCGAACTTTCACCCTCACCCCCCTCCCGCTTCCCAATCAAGTCCCACAAGAAGATCCGGTGAGCTTAAATTAGGTTTCAGTTCTGTACAAAACAAAAGTTTAAGTTGTTGACTATTTCTTGTCTTTGTGGATGATTTACGATGTAAAGAAGAGATAGGAAACAAAGAATTAACAATTTTAATGGATTTTGATGTTTGCTTTACATGTTCTGCATATTGTTTTTCTTTCAAGTCGGTGTCTGTGGATTCTTTTTCCTTATGGAAACTAAATAACAATAGACAAAGCCATTTGATATTTTATCTTGAGTTTGGTAATGATTCCTAATTACGGGATATATTTGGACAAGCAGAACAAGGCCTCAGATTGAGGTGCTTTCAGTGATTTTTTGTGTCCAGGCTGCTGCTTATGGACCCATTATTTTGGACAGTTGATAGATATTACTATAACTGCTAATCGGCCCCTTCCCCACTCCCTAAAAATGAAGAATGAATTAAATAAGTGTCAGGGAGGAGGAGTGGCAAAGTGCACCCTTAATCCTTTCTTGGTAAAACTGGGAGATATTAGATCTATTCTGCTCGCGATGGGGATGATGCTTGTATGGTGGAGGTATGGATCTGCATTCAGGTATGCCTTTTTCTCCAAGATTATAGCAACTTGTTTGTGCTTTTTTTATGGTTTCAACTCTTTCACATGTAAATTTGTTGTATATGCAAGTTGCCCTGCGTTGGTTCTTTAAGAAATTTCTGTTGCCCATCTTTGTAATTATCAAATGTTGTTTCCTAAATTAAAATTCTTTGGTTTGGGTCCTCACCATAATCCATATATGCACTTGTAGATTGAGAGTCTCATTGCCCTTAATACTCCCCTTTCTACTTAGATATGAGAATCCATTAAGTTCAGCTAATGTTAAGTGCTTGTGCTAGTCAATATATTCCGAACCTTGGTAGAAGACAATATTTTCTCATATTAGTTGAATGCTCATTGTGCTAAAGGTCTCAGCAGCAATACCATTCAGCTGTTGCATGCCACAAAAAAAAACTATCGTCCGATGGAGGAGACGGGGAGAGTAAGAAATATATCTTATTCTGACATTGATTGCAATTACTTCTAGAGAGAACAGGGGAGAGACCAATTTTTTTTTTCTTATTAAGAGTGTATTTCAGGACATCGATACTGCTTATATCAACTTACCTATGGAAGGTAAGGTTAGAATAGTGAGTCTCGAGGTCAACCTTTTGAGTAGGAATTCTTTTTGGAAGTAAAATTTTAGTTGTCTAAAATCAGCTACCTAGGATTTTTTCTTGTTTTGATAAAGATGGTGCGAACTTAGCTTGGCTTCTAGATCTGCTTGGAACCCACACCTTCTATTTGCAGGTCTGCTCCCCCTTCCTTGCTGTGTGCTTTCTTGTTAAAGAATATATTTAATTACTTGGTATTTATCTGCTTTAAATAGCTGCTAGTCCATTAGCACAATGTGCTCCCATATTCTTGAACTTGGAAAAGTTAGTATACTGCTGTTAAGCTGCGCATTTCTAGGCATTGCTCAAGCCCATCTGTCTTTGGTCCCTTTTAAAAGATTTTTGTTCTAGATTCTTTTCCTCCTCCCACACTGCACTTTGGAGCTGATACTTAAGTGCATAATAATATTGTACAAGCATTACATTCTCTATTTTGATGCCTAATGGTTTCTCACACTTGTATTCATTATGCTGCCATGTGGTCTCTTGCAAGTACCATGAGTCATTTTTCAAGAAATTCAATGTACCGTCTTTAGATGCTAGATGAAATATAGAGGATGCAATTTTGTTTGTCCTTTTCCATGGTAGTGTTGTAAGTGTTAATTCTTAGTTGTTTTGTTGAGGACTTCAAAATCCTAGTTCGTCATTACAACCATTGTTGTCAAAGGCGAAAAATATAGAAAAATCCAAGGTTCGCTAGGGTTTGGAGTGTAAAGTGTTGCTAAAGCGTACGCTTTAGTAAGGAAAGGTGCATAATGTAGAAACAATTAAGTTGCATATTTTACCGTGTGTTAATGGACCATGGGCATAACTCAACCTCAAAAGTTATCTCATGGGAAGGATTGTCCAAGATCATATAAAGGGACCTCATCCCTAATCAACAAGAGGATCGGACATATTGTGTGAACAATATAAGATGGGGCCAACATCTAGTGAATAACATCTGGGATTGACTTGTGGGATTGACTTGACTCTGATACCATGTAAAGAGACGACTCGAAGGCCTAATTCAACCCCAAAAGCTAGCTCAAGAGGTGAGGATTGCCCAAGCCATATAAAGAGACCACTTATCCTTTTTACTGTCGATGTGAGACTCTTCACCCCCCCTCATGCCCAGGGCTGGACATGTGGAGCGTGGACAACTTCATATCTAGTCATTGATTTTCTTATACTACATTTGTAATTTTCGTGATCCTAATATTTAACTTATTCATCCTATAGAGTGAGAGAGGTCGTTTGGCTGATGAACAAATTGTACTAATAGGGATTATCTAGTGAATATACTTTTATTAGTAGATGTTTGGTTTATTAGATTAAAAGTGGGATATACTAGGTATGATATAAAACATGTGTTTGGTTGGTTTATACTAGATTAACTTTTATTTCTAATTTTAACCTTGGCCTTCTTAAAGGACTTGGGTAAAAGACTTTTGAGAGGGCTTGGCCTTCTTAAAGGACTTGGGGAGAAGTGCTTTTGAGAAAGGTATATTTTCCATATTGTTGTTTTATCTCAGGATTAGTAATCCTATGATTGTTATCCCACATTGATAGGTCTAAGGAGAGGTATAGGTCTGGGGAGGGTGGGGTGTGTCTGTTAAACCCTCGATCAAGAAAAATATTACCAAAACAGGTTTGACATTACAAGAGTAAAAGCTATGGTGAAAATACCATAGAAAGGAAAGTATTGACAACAAAAGTAGTAAAGATAAGCTAGTTGAAAAAGACAATAGTAGTAACACAGTTAAAGATACGGATAACAATAGAATACTAACACTACTACTTATAGAATGATAATGATAAGTGGAAGAGGGAGCAATCAAGGTGCTCTAAAGCTACTACTAACCCTCTACCCTAACCTTCAACCTCCATGCTTTTCTATCTAGGGTCATGTCCTCAGTTGAGTTAAAGTTGTGTCATGTCATGTCTAATCACCTCTATGCAATTTTTCCTCGGTCTACCTCTACCTCTCCTTAGACCTATAACTGCCAATCTCTCACACCTCCTTATTGGGGCATCTATGCTCCTTTTTACATGCATGAACCATCTCATTCTCGCTCCTGCATCTTGTCCACCACTTAGGCCACTCCCACTTTGCCCCATATATGTAACTAATCTTTTTTCTCCTAATATGTCCACATATCCATCTAAACATCCTTATCTCCGCTATACTCATCCCACATTGAACATGATATAAAAATAATACCACAATTGTGGATTAATAATTCCTGAATTGCTTATACCAGAATAAATTTTTAACCAAATGCGGGATATAATATTTCATTAATCCCACATTATATCCCGAGATTATTATGTCTTATCCTTGTAAGTTGTAACCATGCGACCCCTAACAAAGTTGTTTTGCCTGATATAACTATTTTCCATTGCTGCTGTTTTTAAAAAAGAATCCATGGGCCTGATGAATTTACATCCTTTTCCAGAAAGTACTTGGTTGGCTATTTTTTGCAGGCTTCAGCACATTTGTGCCTTCACTGAACAGTCATAGTGAGGTTTAGTGACCAACCTGCTCTTCTCCTTTATTTAAGGTTTAAGTGTGCCTTTGACTACACTTATTATAACTAACTTACAATGAGTTTGTAAAATTGAATCTGGTAATTCAGGAAGTTCCTTGCATTTGCACGTCCAGATGCTATTGAGCTAGAAACCCTTTGTGGTCCAACAGCATGTAAATCAGTTGTGTCCTCTCCATACTAATTACTTGAAGTGCTTTTGACCCTCCATCTTGTATGAAGGAGAACATGCTATAGCTTGACGAAGTTTTAGTGATCAATGATCTGAAATTTTGGGGTCGAATTGAAGTATCCCGAGAATGAGCTTCCCCTGACCTTACAGAATTCTGGTTCAAATTTACTGGAGGTTGTCTTGGGTGTGTTTGGTGTGAAAGAGAATATTTTCAATGGAAAATGTTTATCTCGAAAACAAGTTGATTTCTTACTTATTTTCTAGTGTTCTAGTAAGTAAGCAAAAAAATGTTATCTCAAGAGCATTTATATGTAATTTAGCTAAACACTATTGGGGTAGGAAGGGGTGAGGTGTGGGATGGTCAAGGGGTAGGGTTTGAGGGCATTGAGTCTGTGGGGAGGATACAATAAATATAAAATGTCCCTTATAGAACTTGTTTTCCCTACTTTTATTAATGAAGTCATTTTCCTCATTTTAAGCAACTTATTTTCTTGGAGAAAATATTTTCCAACCAAACATGGAAAAAAAAAATAATTAACATATCATATTAGCTATGGGTTGTATTGTTTCGCAGAAATAAGTTAGTGTTTCAACGATTGCAGGTTGCTTTTGATTAGGCACACAGACTGTTTATACAACAGACAGAGGAACTTACCCAATAAAAAGAGGGTAAAAAAATGGAATTTTTTACATGGTGTAGCAAACATGTGCTATGTATTTAAAAGTCATAGCTATACTTCGAAAAAAGTACATTTTATAGCTATACTTCACACTTTTTAGCATCTTACCTCCCTCTCTCACTTGCCACTTCCCTCTCTCGCTTGCCTCTCTCCTTTCTCTCACCCTCTCCCTCTCTCTCCCTCTTACGCTTCTCTCCCTCTGTATTTCTGTGTTTTTGCCCCTTTCTCTTTATTGTATTTTTGTATTAGAGCAAATGAATACAAGTGAAATCAGAGCAAAGGAATATAATCCCCATATTTTTTTGTTGTTTGTATCTTTGTATACACAAACTATATTCGTTGATACAACCTAAATGCGCATATGAATACAACAAATAGAGTCACCTGACACCTCAAAATAAGGTTTTTTTTTTTTTTTTTTACCTAATATCTCTAACAATTACTATAAATAATAAATACCTAAACTATGGCTATAGATTGTTAGTAAGGCCCTAACTATAGTAATTTTGGAAATTCCTCAACTAGAAATCCATATGTTGCAGTCTACATTTCTTGCCACTTGTCAATAGATCAATAATATGTTGCTCATCTTGTTTATCAGGAGGTATGGATACACCTGTTCTCATCTTTGACCTCCTTGTTAAGAGATTTTTGTTTTTTGTTTTTCATTTCTTTGATAAGTGACTTCTTTGCTTTGTTTCTTGTTGTTTGTCTGATTTTTAATTCGTTCATCCTTTTCTTCCAGAAGTGGTGTGTGAAAAAATTCCTATTATATATGTCTAGTGAACCACTATCATTTATGTGTTAAATCTTGATTTATACCTGGAGGTGTAATCAATTGATTTAAGCCGCGCTTCAGAGGTGTTGCTTTTGCTGGAGTAGCAGATGAGCTATGGTCGCTGGAACTTGACTTGGTTGCAAAATACTCTGCCTTGAACTTGGCTAGGTTTGTACACAAACTGAGCCGAGCATGAACTGGTTCCCAGCGCATGCTGAAAAACAAAAATCATATGAATATTGTTGTGAAGATAGAAATGACTCGAAAACATTTTCCTGGATTTGTTATGAAAAAACAAACCCAGAGAGGGAGCAACGGAACAGTGGTGTAAACAATACAAAAACGAGGGAACCTTGTGGCATGTTACTGCTATATGGTTGTCAATGGGGGGCTTTAGAAGCCGATGATAGCATTTTGAGCAGCAGCAAAGAAGCAGAACAACGTAAAATGTGTGGTGGAAGGCTCAAAAGGGAAGTGGAACAGTTCGATAAAAAACAGCAAGAATGATGAGGTCATTGATAGGAAATGATTAAAGATTTTGTTGGAGATTGGATTGGAAGGTGTGCGGGGAAGAGAATGCAAACTCATGTAATTGCACTTTGCAGTGCATTTGGTTCCCAAAACCCTAGATGTTGTTTTTATATTTTAGACATAGAAGTAAAAAGGTAGTTGGTAAAAGTCAACAACATTAGTCTTCCTTCTTCAAGCTTGCTTGTCCAACAACAAGCTCAATAGGTAGTTCAAGCTTATAACTTGGTCTAAAACTAGCATTTGAGCTAAGAGGAGCCAACTGCCAAGCTGAGCTTCTGCAGCAAATAGCTTGGCTAATGCACAACAATAGTTTCAATGGTTTATCCTCACTGTTCCTTTATTCATAGCATGATTGTGCTTGGTTTTTTGCTTTGTAGTCATGATTGAGGCTCCGTTCAGTGTTCCTGTCGTGATCGAAGCTTCAGTCCAAGATTATTGTGAATCTAAACCAAACTTTGCTGAACTTACCGTACTCCATGGTGTTTTGGATTTGAGAAATTGAAAGTCTTTGAACTTTGTGTACATGCATTGGAGGGGAAGGCAACATACTTGCAGTAGATGGCACATTGATGATTGACTCGGCTACCAAGGTACATAACAGAATTGCAACTAATATAGTTTCAAAACGTGATTACTTTCGAGCCAAGCTTATGATTTTGTATGTCAGAAGTTCGTGGGGTAAACACATGTTTACAAGAATGGCATGGTCAAAGATTCGCATCAAAGCTCAATTAAGATATTAGGACTGGAATGGTTTAAGAAGTGTAGGATTTGAAGCATGTTTGAGTATGTTGATTTGTCTGAAGACTAAAGTTTTAACATCAAGCGTAGATGGGTAGAGTACTTCAGTTTTGAAATGTAACATGAGATACCTCGGGGCGATTATGCCTTATGGTATCACATATGAGTAGACTGGTCATATTGTATTTTTCATGCTGTAAAGAAATATGTTTCATCAGAAAGAAGCAGTCGAAAAAATAAAAAGCTTCTTAGAAGATGGATGAGTTCATGGAATTTTCTGTCTGCAGTCTCTCATAAAGCTTGGCAATTCTGCGGTGTGGACTAAGTCTCTTATTGCAGGTTCCCATACTGTTTTATAAGTTATATCCTTCTCCTCGATAGTGTTTTTGTGAATTTCTTCTTCAGTGAAGTGAATATATTTGTCATCATTACTTTATGATGATGACTATTTCTGCTTACACTTTTAGATGGGCTGCATTTCAACACATCACAAACACTACTGTGGGCATATATGTACTCATTATATTATAATACTGATTCAGCTAATCCCTTTCACCCACCTAATCCCTTTCAAATTGATGAGCATCCTCCAAAACTGGTTTGTCCATTTGCAGTGCAATAGAAGATGGTTGATTGTCTCAGCTTGTTACCCACATAGAAAGCACCTAGAGGCTAGTTGGTAGCCCCTTATGTTGAGATTTTCATGAGTTACACTGCTTCTTTAGCCAAAAGCCAGATGAAACAGTTAACTTTGAAGGGATTTTTAGTTTCCATATCATCTTCCAAGGGCAATCTCTTTCTTTCACTTCTACATTTAACTCCCTGTATGCAGGCATGCAACGCATTGCAGCCAATCATTCTTTTCATATGATGTATCCAAGCAAAGAATATGCATTATGTGTATGTATGTGCAGGAGTCATGAGGGGCAGTGCTGTATGACAGTGCAACAAAGAATTGCACAGGACACAATGTGTTTGAAGGCGGAAGTTGATGAAATAGAGCATGCTTGCTGCTTCTCAGCATTTATATTGCTTACAGTGTGTGAACTATAAGCAATTTGCATGTAAGAAGGCAGGCCATGATCCTATTTCAAGATTACTTTTCATCTGTGCCATTCGAAGGTGATTACCTCTTCGCTTTATTTACTTGCCTGAAACTCATATTATTGATTAGAGACTTAGAAGTGTCGACATAAATTTCAAAAAATTAATCGAGATGGTGTGCTTTTAGTTTTCTGTTTGGATAAACTCAAAAGATCTTTCATTATATCAGAAAATGAGGACAAGTCTGAAAAGGTGTAATACATAACCTCAGATCAGTATGATCAAGTTGTGTGCATGTTGCTATCTTCAGTCACCCCAACTACCCACTCCTCCATGGTTAAATAAGTTAAGTGGGTCATTCTTCTAATTCTTTTGTCTAATTCACTTCCCCAGTATCTGATATATACCTGCAACTATGATAATTGAGTCATATTAGTTACACCAACTCTTTATTTTTGGACAAGCAAGGAAGGGGCACCTGTTATTTGTTCTGCACCAAATTCTCATTGATTGCACTTGCTATGTATTAGAGTGCGTTGAATTATCTAAGGGAAAATTATGCTGCTATACTAGATTTAATAGTGTCTATTTTCTGCTGTCCTCTTTTGATTCAGTGCATAGTATGGAGGTGGTGGGAAGTATTTCAATTCTACATAGAACTTATGGCATCTGGTTTAGAATTACCTATCACCTTTCATGGAACTTATATATATAATTTTTTTTATGCATTGAAAGTGCTGAGTTCTGATGAACCCCGTGACCATATTGATTGGACTTTGTACATGCCTTGTTGGTTCATTCTTTAGGCCTATAGTAGAAATCTCTTAACTTCTGTCTTTGGTCTAAAATACTACTGTATATTTGTGGTTACTGAGTGCTAGGGATACTTAGCCATGACTTATTCAATTCTCGAGATGGTCCACAATTCTAAGGGGATGGCTGAATGGTTGAGGCAACCTTGGAGGAGGAGAGGATGGCAGTATTACGGCTTTGACAGGTTGCCTGATGTATTAATTGAGGTGCGCATAAGATGATCCTGATATCATTTTGTCAAAAAAATCTTGAATCTCCAGCCAGGGGCAGCTCAAAGCCGTTGGTGGCCTAAGGCCAAAATCAAATTAGAGGCCTTAAAAAAATATAAAAATGTTTTTATTTTAAATCTATTTTTCTGGCTTTTTGAGATGCAGAGTTGTTAATAATTTTTTGTGTAGTCAATCTCTTCTAATAATTCTTTTTCAATCGATAATATAGCCAAACCACTTAATCTTTCTTGAGACATTGTCGATCTTAAATAAGATTTTATCATTTTTAATTTTGAAAAACTTCTTTCGGCTGAGACGATCGTTACGGGAATTGTTAAAATTATTCTATAAGCAATGTAAGCATTTGGAAAAGAATCAAGTCTTTTTATTTGATTGAGTATCTCAATTAAAGTATTGTCTTCTACTTTTATGATTTTCCTTGACACTTTTAATTCAGAAAATAAGTCTAAACCGTCAATATCGAAGTGAGTATTATGTTTTAAGGAACATTTAAGATTAAGACAATATTTTTTTAAATTCTCATCATTTAATGATCTCAATTTTTTTCCACTAAATAGAAAACCAAAAATATTTTCATATACTTCAAATTGTTCAAATCTATTTTGAAGTGAAACGATGGCTTGGTCTACTATGTATAAGAAGTAATCAACTCTAAATGATTCTTCAAGAGATTTTGTGATTTCATTATCAACATTCTCATCAAATTGTTTTTTTCTATTAATTACACGTTTCTTACGAAATACAGGTTCTATATCATCTCTAATGCAATTTCCTTAGCTGAAATCATAGCACTTGTAAATCCTTCTTCTCTATATGTTTTAAAAAAAAGAAACTAAACCTCTTAATTGATCTATAGCGACATCAATATGCATATCTTTTGATTGTAAACTTTTGCTAATTGAATTTACATCAAATAATACATCATACCAAATAGTCATACCCAATAAAAATTCAAAATTTTCAAGCTCAAAAATTGCTAAACAATTAGCTTCACTTACAATTTTTGGATCATCACTAACTTCTTCTAATTTAAATAAAGTATCTCTTATTTGTGGAGTTTGAAATCTTATTGCTTTAACACTTTCAATATGACTTTTCCATCGTGTTTGTGACAATGATTTAAGAGTAAAACTAGGTACACTATCTTTTAAAATTTTCCACCGCTTAGTAGACGAAGAAAATAGTGAATATATACGTTGTACCACTCCAAAGAATGATATAGCTTTCGTACAAGAATTAACCATATCACAAAGTACCAAATTTAGATTATGACAACCACATGGTGTATAAAATGATCTAGGATTTATATGAAGAAGTCTTTTTTGCACTCCTTGGTGTTTTCCCTTCATATTAGACCCATGATCATATCCTTGTCCTCTTAAATTATCAATATGAAGTCCAATACATTTTATTTCATCTAAAATAACTTCAAAAAGACCTTTTCCACTTGTATCATCCACTTTTAAGAATTCTAAAAAATATTCGGTTACATTTATTGGAGTTGCCGAAATATCTACATTTTGTATAAGACATTTGGTCTTGATGACTTGTATCTGGCGTGCAATCATGTATGATAGAGAAATACTTTGTTTTTATAACTTTTTCAATAATCTTGTTCTTAATTTCACTTGCCAATAAATTTATTAATTCATTTTGTATATTATGTCCAAGATAATGATTATGAATTTCATCGTGTTTGATTCGTCAAATATGTTCTTGCATAATTGGATCAAATTTTGCAATCATTTCAATAGGACTCAAGAAGTTTCCGTTATTTTCTTGACAATACATTTTTCCAATGTTCTCTATCTCTATTAATTTGGTCTTGAATGTTTTTATTGATTGTTTTATTATTACGCAATCTAAATTCTAAATCAATTCATGAACTCGTATTAATAATATGTTGGTTAGTTGTTTCATGAGTTCTAAGCTTAGTAGTAAGATTTTTTCAATCTCTACTAAATTCATTAGCTAACTTATTATTCTTTGCATTAAAGGTCATATTAAATAACTTACAACAAAAACAAAATACCTCATTCAAATCTTTGGAATAAACTAACCATCTTCTTTCATGTCTTTCTCCATTTGCCAACTTTTGAAAATAATACGTAGTAGAAAAGTGCCTTAAAAATTTATCCTTTAAAAAACATGTGTCGGTAATTCTAATTGGTCCCTTTTCTACTAATAAGTCTCTTAACTTTGTATCAACAATATTCCATTGACTAGGATCATAAATATTTTTAGGAGTACGATTATTTAATTCATTTATAAGTTCTTGATTTTTTTGGGAATCTACACCGACTTTTCACTAATTTCCTCTCCTTCTTCTTCTTTTTGGTTTATATCATTATCTAACTCAACTTCAACTAAGTAACTTGTTCTTCTAAAGAGCATTCCCCTACCTTTTTTGATTTAATTTTAACTTTGTTTTCCAAAAATTTATCAAGAGCACCTTTTTGAGATTTTATCAAGTTATCGACTTTTCTTTTTCTTTTAAGTTTTGAATGACCGGATTCATATTTTCTCGTTGACATATTAAAATCTAACAAATATTTTAAACACTATTTACAATATCAAATAAACAATATAATAAACACAAGACACAGAACAAAAATAATATTAGCAATTAGAATGATATTACCGAATTCAAAAATGTGAAGACTTGATTTCCGAAAATGAATCGGGCTGCTTCAATATAGTTTTCTCCAAATTTAAAATATAAATTATCAATAGAATAAGTAAATTTTAAAGCTTTGAATAAGAGAGATGTAAGATTAGAAAAAAGAAAGTGAGAAGAAATAGAAGGGAGGAGTATAGAATATATAAAATAAAATTGAAAAAAAAAAAGATAAAAAAAAAGAAGATAACTTGTACATTTAAAAAAAAAGTACACAACTTTTTATTGGAAAGTTAAAAAGTCATAATCATATCTATCAGACTATCACTTCATTAAGTCGTTTGTATTTATTGTCTTACATTTATTGTCTTAGTTCTAATATTTTTTAAAAAAATTTAATCTTATCTAATTAACTAAAACATGGGGGCCCCTAAAATTGGGGGATTAAGGCGAAATATTTTTTTTTAAGCCTAACTAGCTGCCCCTGTCTCCAGCTTAAAATTCTGAAATCTTGCGAAAATAAACCTTGTGTTTAGTGAAGTAATCATCATTAGTAATAAATCCAGAGAAAAGTCATAATTGTGATAACTTGTAGGTGAGACATTGTTGGTTGTGTTTATGTGCTCTGAACCTCTGGTATGGGCACTACCGACCTAAGCGATAGCACACTTAAACTGGACCATTCTATCATCTATTTTCTTTATCTTCATTTTTTTTTTTACCTTACAACAAATTCTCCATTACATTTACGTTGGATATTCTCAAAGTTTTTTTAGACCGTCTTGATCAGGGATGATAAATTTGGGAGAAAAACACAAATGATATCGCTTTGATTTTCTCCCTTGATCAGGAGTCCAACATGACACATGCATAAAGTAGTTTAGCCATATGACTCCTTCCTCTGATTTTATGGGCATTTATGTCCAAGTTATGGTACTTTGAGTTGAGATTTATACTAAAGGTTGATTCAACACCATACTTGTCTTTGTGAACAAGTTGAATTCTACCTGCATAAGACAACTTTTACATGAGTTTATAGCTAAAGGTTGATTCAACACCATACTTGTCTTTGTGAACAAGTTGAATTCTACTTGCATAAGACAACTTTTCAGCTCATGTAAAAGTTGGGTGACGTAGTGCAAGAGAAATCTAGTCAAAATATTTTTTTTATTTGATACTTCATTAGTTTCAATTTATTTGTGTGGTTCCATCCAAACAGACTTTTTGACACTTCATTCTTCTTTTCTATAGGAAGTATATGTTGTGATATTAATTTGACTGTTGTCTCATCATAAATGGTGTTTGGTAGGGGTGAGGTTCACTTAATTTGTCTGGGTGCTCACCTCCTCATTTAATTCTTTTGGATTCATCTTTAGATGTATAACACCTCTCCAACCAAACATCAAATTTTACACCAAATTCAAATTTGGTGTAAAATTTAGTGTTTTTGAGCTCCAACCCACATCAATTTTTATACCAAATTTGGTGTGTGAATAGTGTTACACCAAATTTGGTGTAACACTATTCATCACACCAATTCACTTTTTAAATACTTTAATATTATTTCATTACGTAAACTTTTAAGACCAACTTTTAATTAAACATTATATAAATCGTATGTTTTAATTAAATCTCTTGTATATTTAATTATTTTTATGTAATATTTTTATAATATTAATTTTAGATATAAAATTTAGCTTTTTTATAAATTATTTTTTCTATATATGACTTTTTTTAAAAATTAAATTTATGTTAATTCTACTATAAATTATAATTGGATATAACTACAATTAACCTTCACAAAAATTAAAAATGCAAACATATAAATTTTTAAACAAATAATACAATGTACTTAAAAATAACCGAAAATAATAAACATTCAACAAAGTAATAATTGACATTCACCATGAATTATATATGTTGAATGTTTTAGAAAGAATTTCTTTTATGAAATAAGTAAATATAAATGAAATAAGAAATAATAATATAATAATAAAGAGAGAGAAAAATATTCTTTTTTGGGGTGTGTTTGGTATGAAGGAAAACATTTTCCAGAAAACATAAAATGTTTTCTAATTTTCTCATGTTTGGTTGGGTTAAATGTTTTGAAAAATGTTTTCCAAATCAATTCATTTTCCTCAAATTTAAGGAAAATGATTTCCCTTCAAAGCTTAAGAAAACATTTTTCAAAACTCTCTTCCAACTTCAAATTACAATTATTATTTTTTTGAAAAAAATAATTTATTTTGTCCCTACCCTCAAATCAGCCCCCCAACCACCACCACCCACCCACCCCAAAAAAAAATTAAGTTTGTTTTTAAAAAATATTTTCAATTTCAAAAATTATTTTCTACTCTAGTAAAAATAAAAAGTATTTCTCGGGGACCGTCGAAGAAGTGCCTCAACGTGCCGCAGCCACTACTTTGGCTCCTTTTATAAAACATTTTTCATTCATAAATTAAGCACTAAAAATCTTTTCCGAAAAATATTTTCTACTCACAACCAAACATGAGAAAATAAGTCAAAAATCTACTTGTTTTTTAGGAAAACGTTTTCCTTCATACCAAACACACCCTTGGTGTAAAATTTGGTGCAGTAGATTGGAATTGATTACACCAAAAATAGTGCTAACACCAAATTTGATATAAAATTTGATGTTTGAGTTGAAGATGCTCTTAATAGTAGTAATTGTTATGTCATTTCAGATTATATTATAATCATAATAAGTGTCATTACCAGTTAGTCTGTGATTGAAAGATAGCTTTCAACAAATCCCGCCCTAATTTTTGTTTGCTTATATACATCAAAGTTACTTACTTCATGTGATCACAAGGTAAAAATGGTAAGATAATTAACAGTCAAAATAGAAATGGTATGATAATTAACAGTCAAAATAAAGAAGGAAATCTTAGTAACTTTGTTGATTGTTTACAAATTTTCACCTTATTGGTGAGAGTCCAATTCTTCACCTTGCGTCATGACTTTAACAAATAAAGGAGGAGAGTTGAAGATGAAGTTATGTTGGTTATACTTTTGCAATAAATATTTGAAATGATATTCATATTTGAATATACTTAAATACAACTTCAAAAGTGAAAAGCGACTTAAAAAATATTTTTTTTAAAAATATTTCTAGTTGAATTTTGATTTTTTTTTGCATGACCAATAAATTTCGAATAAATTGAAATATTATTCTGTAAGCAAGTAAATTTTTTTATGGAAAAGGGGTCTATTTGAGAGTTGAATCCAACAAAAGAGGAGGTGAGAAACACAAAGACCCCATGACCCAAATAAATAAATAAATAAATAATGCAATTATTAATTCAGACTGTAGTGTGCACTGTCCTCTATGGACACTACTACTGGGGTCTGTGGAACTTATACAAAGTATGGCCCGTCCAGAGAGTAAATTTTTACATCATTGTGACACCATTATTTTCATTAAAAATAGTAAATATATTAAGGGCCCGTTTGGCCATTCGATATGATATCATGATATAGAATCATGATATGGTATCATGATATGAAATTATGAGATGAAATTAAAGTTTTGTTTGGACGTGCGATATGAAATTTTTGTGTTGTATATTTTCTCATAAACATAAAAATCTCATAAATTGTAAAACTATTAAAATAGCCCTAATTGTTTATTCAATCTTATCAAATAAACAAAAATTATAAAACCGCATAATAAATTATTACAAAATTATTTGTTCTCCACTTAAATAATTGTTTCATCTAACTTTAATTTAATACAAAAAAAAATTAAACATAAATTATGGTGTACTAGTCTTTAATATAATCCTCCCACATAATACGAACAATTTCCTCACGTTGAACTTGCATTTCTCGATCATGTGACCGAGAAGACGAACCAACATTGCTACTTTGAGCCATTTGTTGGTCAATATCATCCGCAACTATATTTTCATGCTCATAGACCATAAATATTTCATCAGTACTTTGGTATTCTTGCAAATAATTATGTAACACTACACAAGTTATGACAATTTTCACTTGTGTATCAATATCATAATGGTTCATGCCATGTTTCACTATTCTAAATCTATTTTTCCAAGCTCCAAAAGTCCGTTCAATCACATTGTGTAGAGATAAATGCCTATAATTAAACAGTTCTTTGACATTTTGAGGTTCTCTTTCACTTCCTCGGTAATCTTGCAAATGATAGCGTAATCCTTTGTATGGAGCTAAAAATCCTTTTGTGTTTTGGAAACCAGCATCAAGAACATAATATTATCTACCAACAAACATTTTATAAAGAATTACTAAAAGCATATATGACGTAAATGAGACAGCTTTGTGTAAATAAATATATTTATTCTAAGAATGTAATTTATAGTTACCATATGTCGGAAATGGAAATTGTGACGTTGGTTCAACAAGTGCATTTTCAAGTACTTTACTATCATGAGCAGTACCTTCCTAACCAGCAGAAACAAAAGTAAGTCGCATATCAAAATCACAAGCACATAAGACATTTTGTGATGTTCTTCCTTTGCGATTACGATATGCTTGTTGCACCGCTTTAAAAACCTCCCCTTCTATATATGTTCCATCAATCGCACCAACACAATCCTATCAAATAAAAAATACATCAATATTAGTTTAGTAAACATAAAATAAATTGGAAGCATTATAGAATGCACTTCATAAAAATAATGTTTGTAAGAGTAATAAAAATAGCGCTTCCAAGACAATGCAAAGTCATAAAATAAATATTACCTCTTTAAACAAAGTTGATAGAAAATATGTAACTAAATACTAATAACTTACACATAAAAATATAAATGTGCACTTATTAAGGCCATAAAATAAATTTATTACTTAACAATCGATTGATGTGAGTTAAACTGACTATATGTTGGTGAGAATAATAAATTTTATGTCGGTGAGAATAATAAATTTTAAAAAGTAATTATGTGATTATAAATTTTATTTACATATGAAATAAATGGTTAGAAAAAATAAATGTGGGGTTGTTTTAACAATTATAAACTCATGGATTAATTTTTGTATTAAAATATCTCAAATTATGATATGGAATTCCCATATAACTCCATATCATTTTTTTGGAGAATATGGAATCACATCTCATGATATGGAATCATGAGATGAAATCAGTGTAAAATCACATGTCCAAATGTTGATTCCATATCACGATACCATATTGTGATATGGTATCGCATGACCAAACGCCTACTAAGCGTGCAAAATATAAAAACTCTATAATGCCCCACGCATGCATAGCCTTAAATCACATCCAGAGCCTAAAGGACAAAAAAATTTTACAAAAATTTCGAAAGGGCATATCATTTTGTTTTTTACCCATAGGAGCAAAATCGCTACTGGAGTAGCGATTTTGTTTTCACTCTGTTACTCCTATTAAAGTTCAAAATCCCACAAGTGATTTTCTCCAAAAAAAAAATTCCTTTTTAAAAAAATATCGCTGCCTGTGCAGCGATTTTGGCCAGTTTTTTCTTTTTAAAAATAAATTCAGATTGAAAATCGCTCTGCAAATAGCGATTTTAGTAAAAAAAAAAAAAAAAAAAAATTTTAAATCGCTGCCTTTGGTGAATTTTTTAATTTTTTTTATAAAATCGCTGGCTGGTGAATTTTGTTTTTATGAAAAAAATCGCTGACTTGGCAGCGATTTTGGTGGATTTTTTTTTTTTTAAAATTCAAAATCGCTGCCAAGTAAAGGAGTTGTTGACTGCAAAAGTATTTAGGATTCTTTATATACTTAGGTTGCCAAGTCAGCGATTCTTTTTTAAAAAAAAAAAAAAAATTCACCAAAATCACTGTCAAGGCAGCGATTTAAAAAAAAAAATTATTAAAATCGCTATCTGCGGAGAGATTTTCAATCTGAATTTATATTTAAATTTTTTTAATATAAAAACGCTGCTATAACAGCGATTTTATTTTTTAAAAAGAAAAAATCGGCCAAAATCGCTGCACGGACAGCAATATTTTTTTTTAAAAAGGAAAAAATATTTTGGAGAAAATCACTCGTGGGTCAGCAATTTTGAACTTTAACGGGAGTAACGGCGTGAAAACAAAATCGCTACTCTAGTAGCGATTTTGCCCCTTTGGTTTAAAAAAAAAATTTGATATGCCCTTTTGGAATTTTTGTCAATTTTTTTTCCCTTTAGGCTCTGGACTCGCCTTAAATCCGCACTCACCTTGCTCCATTGCGAGGTTTAGCCGAATAAATTAGATAAAACATTACATTATATATTTAAGATTAAATTATTATTTTATGTATATATTGTAGATGTTGAATTTTTCTTACTTTTTCTCCATATTTACTTCTTTATATTTTGGGCCTCTTGCGAAAATTTTATCTTGCATCCTAGCTCATAGGCTTCTCTTTTTCATTTTTAGTTTTTTTTAGTAAAAGAGTCAAAAATATCCTTTAACTATGTAAATTAAACAAAAAATGATCATTTGTTAATAGTTTGGTCTAAAATACTCATGATGTTTATACTTTAATCTGAAAATTCTCCTATAATACTTTCAGGCAAAAATGCTATTTTCTTATAAACATATAAATTCTTCTCTTTCTAAACACATTATTTTTTAATAAAAATATTATAATTCGTCATTAATTTTCTTATGGAAAATGGCCAAAAGTACTCCTAAACTATAAGAAAAGATTTAAAAATACCCTTCATTCATCTTTTGGTTTAAAAATACTCTTCCATTCAATTTTTTGGCTCACTTATTCCCTTGAAACTAACAATTCTCTCTTTATTCTTTATTTTTTTAAAAATATTTATTATGTGTCATTCTCCTGTTGGATAATATAAAGAGCCCACCTCAATTAGATTATTCTCATTATTTATCCAAACCAAAGCAATATACCACTTTAAGACCCCCTTTTTTAATATATATAAAAAATATTGTATTTTTTTTAATTTATTTTTGGATCCAACTCCTCTCCATTTCCTCAAATTTTTACTTAGATTGAAGACTCATGACATAAGAAAAAATTAACGGCTAATATATAATTAATTAAATCAAAATTCTAAACATGATATAGATGACTAATATTTTATAAACAAATTTATTATGTCATAATCATAACAATATATTATCTTATCCGTACATACATTACACACATTTTTCTCTATTTTCCTGCTTAAATTTTTCCTATGGCTACGACCATCCATCTGCCTGTTTTTTTTTTTGAATGAGTTAATCTTTTAAGTAAAATTGTTTGTGGAATTTTTTTGAAAAGTATTTATCACAGATTAGCAAAAAAAATTAAGTTAACAATTTTTTTATTTTTAAAAAGGAAGATAAATATTGTGACACTATTAATATTTTTATAATATATTAATTATTTAAAACAGATTTTTAATTTTTTTTTAGAGCAAATACAAAAATTGCTAGATTTTTTAAAATAAAATAAAATTGGGGTCTTGAAGAGGTATATTTTTTTTTTATTTGAATAGATTATGGGGAAAATTTATTTAATGAAAAAATGACAAATAATAATTATTTTTTTTAAAAAAAAAAAAAAACTTTGGTTGTTAGTCATAAAGGTATAAGTTACTCAAAAAAGTGAATGAAAGGGTATAAGTGAGCCTAAAAGGTGAGTGGAAAAGTATTTTTAGACCAAAAGATGGATAAAGGGTATTTTAGACCTTTTTCTATAGTTCAACGTAGTTTTGACCCTTTTCTGATTTTCTTATAAATAAGATCATAGTAAGTTATCATTAGCTTTCATTTAGATAATAATAAAATTCTTTTTTTCTTAATATAATGGAAAATATTTTTATTTCTTAATATTTTCTGAGTTGAACAAGGACAATCGTTTACTAATATAATTCTTGATTTTAAATAAATGCTCACATTATCACATAGGAAGGTGCTCCTTTATTTTTAATACAAAAAAATAAAATAAAAATGAAGGTATAAATTTGAATAATTCAAATTTCTACCCTTTAAATGCATTTATTTTCTTTTAAAATAACTTATTTACTCTGAATATATCTAATTCATTCAGATTTTATAATGTAATAATTTAAACAAACAAACAGTTATCCATGCATCTTCGATCCACCAATAACCATAACCATTACATCACAACACCACCGAACAACCATCATTAGTAGATTTTCAAGCGTGCTATAATTGTTTATCGACAAATGACATAATTAAATTTGTATGAGGTCAATAATATGCATTTTACTTTAACTTGTTAGATTCAATTATTAATAATTGATTATTATGAAATTAATAAGTAAAATAGCAAGTAAAATAAGAAAGTCTGATGACGTTGTGAATTGAAGATTCAGAGATGCAAGTCTAGCTCCTGCGACGATTGGAAATGGAGATTCCCTAAAGAATAACAACTAAGTAATACTTTTTTGGTCCCAATTTATATGACTTTTTAAAAAAAGACATATTTCTATATTTGATAATGACTTTATTTTAAAATATTCATTTCAATCTTAATGAAATAATTTATAGTCATATAAATATATATGACTTATATTAGATCATATATTTCAAATGTCTTTCCTTAAAAAAATTCTATATCAAATCAAGTACATCACATAAATTAAAACAAAAAAGTAATAAAACTTGAAATTCAAGTATATGAATGTTGTTGTTGTATTACTTACGGAAAATGGTCAAAAATAATTAAATTATCTGAAATAGCTCATATTTACCCTTAAACTATATTTTGGCTCAAAACTACCCTTCCCATCAAATTATTGGGTCAAAAGTGTCTTTCTTATTAATGGAAGTTGTTAAATGCCATGTGGATGCCACATTGCACGCCAATAGGATTCCACTGCCACATAGACTAAAAGGAAAAGGGTCAAAAATACCTTTAAACTATCCGAAATAGCTCATACTTACCCTTAAACTATATTTTGGCTCAAAACTACCCTTTCCGTCAAACTATTGGGTCAAAAGTGTCCTTCTTATTAACGGGAGTTGTTAAATGCCATGTGGATGCCATATTGCACGCCAATAGGTTCCACTGCCACATAGACTAAATCCCTAAATCTTAATTACTCTTTTTTCCCCTCATTTCATTATTTTCCATAAACTATTTCATTCTTTCTCCCTCATTTCGCGGCTAGGGTTTCACAATTTTCTTCGTCGCTGAGTTTCAAAGTGGATATTCGTGGTTGTAGGTTAGTAAATCTTTTTTCTTATTTCATTATGTTTACAACCACGAATATCCACTTTGAAACCCAGCCCCGAAGGAAGTTATGAAACCCTAGCCACGAAATAAGGGGAAAATTGTGAAATCCTAACTATCATGCTTTGAAATCGTAAACATAATAAAATAAGAAAAAAGATTTACTAACCTAGAACCAAGAATATCCACTTTGAAACCCAGCCACAAAGAAAACTGTGAATCCCTAACTGCAAAATGAGGGAGAAGGGGTGAAATCGTTTCTGGAAAATAATGAATTGAGGGGAAAAAGAGTAATTAGGATTTAGGGATTTAGTCTATGTGGCAGTGGAATCCTATGGCATGCAATGTGACATCCACATGACATTTAACAACTTCCGTTAATAAGAAGGGTACTTTTGACCCAATAGTTTGACGGAAAGGGTAGTTTTGAGCCAAAATATAGTTTAAGGGTAAATATAAGCTATTTCAGATAGTTTAAGGGTATTTTTGACCCTTTTCCGTTTAGTCTATGTGGCAATGGAACCCTATTGGCGTGCAATGTGGCATCCATGTGGCATTCACATGGCATTTAACAACTTCTGTTAATAAGAAGAGCACTTTTGACCCAATAGTTTGACAAAAAGGATAGTTTTGAGCCGAAATATAATTTAAGAATAAATATAATCTATTCCGAATAATTTAAGGGTACTTTTGACCCTTTTTTGTATTACTTATAATAGAGAATCCCTTTATAAATGAATTAAATAAATCATTATTTGGTGAAAACATTTGCTTGGTTCAATCTTTCAAAACGTGTACTCATTACGTTTCTCCATCTTCAACTTAGACAAAACATCAGTCATTATCAAAGGTTGAACTTTACTTCTCCTTTTGTTTTCTTGTAGAGTTAAAAACGTGTTTAACTAGTGGGCTCCCTCACAATTATAAAACTTTCAAATGCAATGAAAATATATTTCTTATTCAGGAAATAGGGACAACATCCAAAATGTACCATTCCCTTACTTTCTATCTATATGACATATGTTTTTTTTTTCTGTTAGTCAGAGACGCAGCGTGATATTTTTTTTTTTTTTTTTTATATTTAGTAGTAATAATTTATTTTAAATATTTAATAAGATGATTTATAGTTATACAAATATTAATAACTTTTTTTAAGTCACAATTTTTTTTTTGAAATTTCCTATCAAATCAAATCACATTAGGAGCATATCATTTAATGGACGGTTTGAAGTTGTGGCTATTATTTTCCTTTTCTGATAGATTGGTTGAAACGTGCCTCAATGCTATTGCTTATCTTAACCTTGCAACAGTTTAATTTGTATCAATGATTAAGTTACCCCATCAAAATGATGTGTGAAAGCCTTGCATAGCAAAATCTCTTTGTAGAACAAACGTAAAATGTTGTTAAACTTCCTAGTAAAAGGGGTTTACAAGTATGTTAAACTTTCATGGTACGTGGGATTAAAAGATCTTGTTGCATGTTTTTTTAGACTTTCGTTCATAATACTTTAAAACTTTTTCAAATAAAATACATATTTAATTAAATATAATTTCAAAAATTTAAATGTATGACCAATTGATTCTTGTCAACTTTGGAGACAATGCCAGAAATAGAGAGCAGAGACCATAGTGGTGGGGTTACAATTATAAATAACAAATAGCCAGTCTATATTATCGATTAAAGAAAACAGTATAGGTTACAATAATATAAGAAAATAAATGTTGGCGATGAGGTCTGTCCTTACCTCTACCTATTTATGGAGACATGCTGACAATCACAAGGGCCATTCAAGATCTCAATCCTAAAAAACGTATCTTTTTTTATTACTCTATTTTTTCTATTTATTTGTCCTATTTTATTTTTTTACCATTTAAAATTTAAAAACGAATTATAATAACACAAACCAATTAGAACATAGACCAATTATATGTACATATATAAATGTAGAGGAAAATGCTGGAGAACTTGCTAATCATTTGATCAACAAGAAGAATACTAGCTAGCAAGTATATTTGAAATGTTTTCTTTACAAGCAAGTGATGACTTATTAATTCAAATTCTCTCAAATTCATGTCAACAAAGCAAGAATATTTCACAAGATCCAGTTATGGATTTTGCTTCTATGGAGACAACGCGTACTCATATTCCTCCAAATATCAATTCACAGAAAAAGAGAATATCCAAAAGAAAACTGAATACTAATAATGAAGATGGAATTGCTTCAGATGATCGTTTCAAGCTTAGGAAAATTATACATAGAGATATTGAACGTCAAAGAAGACAAGAAATGGCTGCGCTCTACTCTTCTCTTCGTTCTCTCCTTCCTCTACAATATGTCAAGGTAATCTTTTTGACCACTATTTTAATTTTGTCAATAAGTGTGAAAAATTTATCCATCATATCCATGGCGGAGCTAGTAAGAGTTCATAAGTTCATCTGAGTCTTCTTTTTTTTATTTGGGTGGAAAATTACATTGTTTATAAATGATTAAATTTTTTTTTTTTTTATGTATATATAATAATAGATGTATGTTGTATCCGGCCCCTACAACTTCTTCATATTTTGTATATTCTCAATAAAAATTCCGATTCCACCACTAATCACACACAGTACTTCCTTTTTCTGTACTTCTTACTTCATAATTTATTTAAGGAAAAAGTCTCAAATATGCCATTGAACTTTGAGAAATTGACTCATCTATGTCATCATTTATTTAAAAGCTCGGCTCATTTGTACTATTTTAATTTGAGAAAAGGTTTATTTATGTCATTATTTGTTAATTGAAATGATATAGATAAATTAAACTTTTAATGAATGTTATAAATAAGTCTTTTCTCAAAGTTCAATGACATATTTGAATTTTTTTCCTTTTTAAAATGTTCTTTGTCCTTCCGCTCGACTTCTTTTTATTCAGTGCAACTGAATCCGAAATTTGTTTATGGCTTAACAGGGAAAGCGTTCAGTATCGGACCATATGCATGAAGCTGTGAATTATATAAAAGAAATGCAAGGAAACATCAAGGAATTGGAGAAACAGAGAGACCTGCTAATGAAGTCGTCTCCGTTACCCAATTCAATCAGACATGGAACTGAAAATGGTAGCACAGATAGCGGATTCACAGATTGTACTGTAACTGTCAGTCCCTGTCTGCAGGGTGGTGTACAAATCTCAATCAGCGTTGATTGTAAAGGGAAAATTTTTCCTCTTTCAAGAATTCTGGGTGAGCTTCTGAAACAAGGGATTAATATGGTTAGTTGTGTTTCTGTAAAAGCGGATCAAAGGTCACTCTACACAATTCACACTGAGGTACCTACTCTACATGTCTTACTTCACACATTTATGGTAACTTGAAATAATCAATTCTAGTGTAATACTAACTAGTTCAATTGCAAGTTAATGGTAAAAAAATAAAGCTAAATTAGTATTATTTTTTTACGAGTTTCATATCTTAACTATCAAGAGTATCTATCTAAACTATCACTTCTACATTTGTATCAAAATTCATTTCAATGCTAAGTTGGCCTACATGTGTTTGTTGTTTTGTGGGAACAATATTTGGTCAATTCATCATCAATATATATTGTAATGCTAATAAAATGATAATTTAGATAGGTAAAAGAAACCGTAAATTTTACCGTTCTCTCTTAAATTGAACCTAGCATATTTCTTATTACATTTTCAATGTAAATAATTTCAATCGCTAGAATTAATTGGAGACAAACTTTTTTTTAAAAGATAGTTCATTTGGGGAAAACTGCTCGATCATCCGATGTGAGATTCTTCAACATCATATCTCTCGTTTATTTGGGACTGAAGCATTGTTATTGTTGTTATGTTTCCTTATCAATCGTCAATTAGCAAATCGATCCGTTACGTTCTCTAATAAATCATTATGCATCTTCCTGCAGGCGTGTGATATGAACAACATTGATCACCTGGCACTGCAACAAAAAGTGATTGATATGATCAACCTGGACTTGCAATTCTAGGTTTACAATTAATAACATACCATGCAAGTGCATTTTTGCCAGTAAGGATGTTTGGGTTTGTAGAAAATGCATTGTTGCAGCTTAATTCCACTAATGGTCTGGCGTGGCAAATTGCGATGTATATAAAGCAATGAGGAAAATAAAGGATTTTCTGCTTTTCTACTTCACGAGGATATATATCTCAAAAAGTTACATTTCTTTTTGACTAATTTTCTGAGATAATAATTACATTAGTTGATAGTTGAGTGACTATTGATAAATGAACTCTATGTTTAACTTTTAAGAGATACTAGATAATATAATCGGAAAATGGTTACGGACAAGTTCGATGTATTTTCTACTCATGGCACGGTTGATCATTCATCGGTTTACTCATGATCTTATAAATTCTTTAGAGGTAGAATGAGCATGAACAATTTTATTTTATTTTAAAACGAACATGAACAATCAATTTGGTTTTAATTTCATCTGATAATTGGAGAATGTAATAAATATTTTTGCATAAAAATGTCATCCGAAATGCATGCTTTGCTGGAAAATAGAAGGTTTCATATTTATGTTTCTTTTTGTCAATAATAATTTAGCTTTAAAATGTTCATTTCGCTATTAATGAAATGACTTATAGTCATTATACATTTATGATTTATTTTAGACCACAAATTTCATTTTTTTTTTATACTTTTTAAATTCCTTGTCAAACGAAATTACATCACATAAATTAGGATAAATAAATACATATTTATTTTATGTATTAAGTTGCATTACCATATTTGACCAAATTTATATTTATCCATATTTTATATGAATGAATTGTGATTCAATCTATTTTAATTCAATCTATCCAAATCCGAGTCAATGCAACCATTTTTCATCCCCTAAACATGTGGGACAAGATCCTGTTGCATGTTTCATCAAGTTTATCTCTAGATGTTTCCAGTGAAAATTACATTTGAAAAAATAAATAGTCTTATATATAGTAGCTAGCTGTCATTTATCAATGGTGTTTTAATTTGGCAAGAAAGTCGCATTAAGTACTTCATTAACTTCTCAATCCTTGAAGCAGTCTATATCAGCACAATTAACTGCCTATAGCAGGTTTTACTCTATTTTTCAACTTATAGCATGCTCGATATAAATAATCATTATTTTTCATCTATTGTAATTTGTTTATTACATTAAAAAAAGCTATTTATTTTACGTTTTGTTTGAAAAATGAAAAAATAATTTATCACTTAATTTCTAATTTATTGTTATTATTTATTACTATAGTCATTTCATGATACATTTTCCAAAATATTGAATGAATTATACTCAAAGAGTTAGTATTAGTTTGAGTGACTAAAGTTTTGGCTCAAAAAGGGATTCCAAGGCTTTGAATTTTAGCTTTAAAATAAAGTTTTACTACTTTTATAATGTTTAGAAAATAAAATAATCTTATTGTATTTTTTATCGTTGTCTTCACTACATTTTAATACACTATTATATTGTTTTCATTTTCTTGGATTTGACCACATGATATTCAAAAATAATTATCTGACTAATTCAAATTTATGCTGTATAAAACTTATTTTAGAAGAAAGCACTCTTTTTAGGAAATTTTTTATTTTCAAGATCCAAACTCTAATTAAGAATAAAAGGATATCATCCGTTCGTTCGTGATCCCTCGGTGGTTACTTTTTAATTGAACTTGTATATATAGGAGTGTGTTTTTTTGGGCGACCTTTTATTTTCTTCTCGAAAGTGATTAGCCGCACTTGATTTACTATCCAATCAGAGGGCAATTATAATTTTATAGCAAAAAATATTCATTTTATATTGGAAGAGAAAACAAGAAGAAGATGCAGAACGGATACGGCTCCCCTTCATTATCCCTTTCCTTTATTTCGTCAAGTGCATGTCTAGATGAGAGACATGTGTCTTATTTAAAATTTAAAGGTCAAGGTTATATTATATTAACAAATATCATAACCATAGTTAAGTCAACTAATTTTATAAAACTACTCTCTAAATTTAGTAAAAAATTATAATATATTCCAAACAAAATTTGATATTTATTAATATCATTAATTTCATCTTATATGTTTACATGTGAATATAAAAATATAAGATGAATTTAATAATATTAATAAATATCAAATTTTGTATGGAATATATGATAAAGCACGGTAACGCTGGGTATATCATTGCCCACCCATAGGTAAAATCCAATTCTTAATTACTAGAATCTGCCCAACAAATTAAAAGAAAAAAAATAGAAAAGAGAAGATGAAGAAACTGCAAATGTGTCCGCGTAATTAAAATTCTTCTTCATAATTTATATCTTGAGAGGAAAATAAATACGGAAATAGCAAAAACTGATTTTCAAAAGCTATTAATTAATATGATTAGAAGATTTTTATATTTTTACATTTAAATATAAAAATATAAGATGAAATTAATGATATTAATAAATATCAAATTTTGTATGGAATATATTGTAATTCTTATCAAATTTGGAAAATAGTTTTCTAAAATTAGTTGACTTAACTATGGTTGTGACATTTGTTAATATAATAAAATCTTGATCTTTAAACTTTAAATAAGACACATGTCTCTCATCTAGACGTACCCTTGACGAAATGGAGGGAAGGGGTAATGGAGGGAAGCCGAATCCAAAAAAACAACATGGAATTGAAATGCAAGTTAATGTGTGTTTTGTGAGAAGGAGAATGTTTCCAAAATTAAAGAATACGTGATTTTTTAAATTTATTTTTTTGGTGTACTCTGAGTGGGGTCAAGGTTGAATCCAAGGTCAGAGTGAGAGTTAGGTAGTTGGGTCTCAAGTCGAGATTGGAGGTTAGGAGATGGGTATTAGGTCTCGGACCTGGAGTCAGAAGTTAGGTCCTAGGTCAGGATCAGATTTGAGAAGACGAGTTTCGAGGTCGAGATTTGGATCTTAGGTGGGGTCAGACGGAGAGTAAGGTATGTTAAGGTCAGGAGTCATTTCCTAAGTCAGGGTCAAAAGTCGGGTCCCAAGTCTAAGTTAGTCTTAAGTCTTGGATCTGGGTCAGGAAAGTTAGGTCTCAAGTAGGGGTGGGCATGATATGGTAGATATGAATATTATACCAAAGTCAAAATTTTTAACACCATAGTTTGGATTTATGATAATTGATATCCATTTTAAAAAAGTTTGGTATTCAGTATGATATTTGGTATTTATATAATTTTTTTTTAAAAAGTAGGATAAAACTACATAAATTCCACTACTTTAGCTCCTAATTACTAGGAATCTCGATAGTTTTCAATATTACTTTCTAAAACATTTTCGGTTATATATCATATGCATGTATCATAAGTCGTTAGAGGTCATGACTTTTCAGATAAGTTGTGACTTTTCCAAAAGGTTGTGACTTTTTTCATAAGTTGCGACTTTCCAAAGGGTTGTGACTTCTCGAAAAGGTCATGACTTTTCAGATAAGACACAAAAAACATTTGTTCATACTATCCTTTGTTGACAATAAATAGGGGGGCTTCCTCTCATTTTTCAACCACAATTTTTTTAATCTTCTACTCTTCTTCTCCTTGCATTTTAATTTTTTTTGTGTGATTTATTATCTTTGAGTGAGTTCGAAGTTTAGCGGAATATGAGGTACCACTATTCTGATGAAGTAAGTCGTTCTATCCTAAGAGGCAATATTCCATAACCTCGAGTACTTGAGGAAAATATTAATTATTTTTTTGCTTAATATATACATTTGTATATAATGTTCCAATATATGAAGTTAACATGATGTAGCCTAAATTCATTTTTTTATTAACAGTTTCTCTTGTGATGTTGATATATGCTTCTGAATATCTTTTCCAAAATTTAGAAAATCGTCACGATTTGTTTTTGATGCTCAAGACTAAAGAATGACTTTATTTATCAATGCTACTTATGTGATCTAGACTCCCATGAAGTTTGTTTCAAAATAGTTATTACTATATAAACATTGCCCTTTTGTTTTACTTATTTACTATTTCTTAATATTTTAGTATTTTAGACGAAGAAAAGTTCATATGACTACTAATAATGTCCGTTGAAGTTGTTTTAGTTTAATTTTTATTATTTATTTAATAGTTAATTTTATTAGATAATATTTTCATTAATGCAAATATATATTTATATTTGGGTAGATATTTGTATTTAAATTAAAGTATTATATGTCACAAATGTATTATCAAGTTAACAAGATCTTCTAACTTTAAAATATATTATTTTAAAATATTTCGAGTTTTATATCTAAATATCTGGTTAGATGACAAGAAAAATACAAAGCAAATATTGTTTATAGGGTAATATTAGTGAGATAAGACTAATTACATGATTGAACCTCATCAAATTGAAATAAATATATACATTATTGCATTTAACTAATAAAATTTTTCATTGACCATCTTCATATGTTTGCGAGAATAAGATATATATATATGACGATCCACATTGAACATTCACAAAAGAATCTACAATATTATTTTTTGCTAAGCGTATTATTCAAATCTTCGCTTAAATAAGCAATACTATTTACTATAACATATATTTTTGAAATTGATAATCACGTGCAACACACGTATCAAAAAACTAGTTACTATAAAATGACAAATTTTTAATTTTAAGAAAATGAAAAATAATTTTAAACCCCTATAATTTAATTTAAGTTTATTTTATTTTATTTTTTTTTAAAAAAACCCATTTTCTACTCAAATTATTAAAAAAATGTCCTTTTTAAATCAAATGCTAGAAATCTTGAACGGAGAGAAAAAATGTGCAAATCTTATTCACAAAATAAAGGAAAAATATTTTTTGGGATTATCACTTGCACGCTCGACAAAAGCGAGGGACACTTTTTTTTGGTCATATAAGCATTTTGTGTTTAATAGATATATATTTTAAATAATTTAAGTGTTCAATAACTACTAATTTTAGTTGAAATGACTAAGGTAAATTATGCGAATTACTTTTAAAAATGGTTATCAATTAAACCAAGAATCATTTGATCATATACATTAATAACAATATGGCAATTCCCGTGCGCAATTATATCTCAATCAAAATAAAGTAAAAGGTTCAATTCCATTATTATATTGCCCAAAAGAATTACCGTTCATAACTAAGCATAGACTGTATAATATATTTATACTCGTGCTTCACGTTCAACTCATGTCGATTTAAAACTTTATAATAAAATGAGCCGTTAAAGTAACAGTATTATTATTATTATGATTAATAAATATGAAAAATACATGATTCTATTTAAAACTTTATAATAAAATGAGCCGTTAAAGTAACAGTATTATTATTATTATGATTAATAAATATGAAAAATACATGATAGTCTATTCTAGGATTGGAGCGGAGTTCTATCAAGACAATAAAAAAAATTACACTAGAAATCTGAAAATATATTTCTCTTTTATTAAACGAATTTAAAATATTATATATTTTTCTATTATTTTTATCATACTTACGCATATACCTGTCCGACAAAAAAAAACATAATTGCACAGTTGGTGAGAATTGGACAAAGAATAGCTTCCACTATCTTTTTCACTTTCGTAACTCTTTTGAAAAAAAAAAAAAACTTTTCAAATTTTCAATCAATGTTGTTTCATATCATTTGGACTGCAGTCTAACAATTCGACATATTTTATTGATATATTTATATATAATTATACATATTGTCAAGTAAAATGTGTCAAGTCAACCTTTTAGGTGGAGTAAAAGTTTTCTTGTGAGTTTAAAAAGGGATGACCAGGAAATTAACGCAACTTCAAAGAATCACACTCTCTCTGTTGAATTTTATATGAGTTAGTTTAATTTAATATAGGGTTTAATAAAAAATAACTTTTAAAACTTGTGATTTAAAATAATTGATAGATATTGTGTGATTATAAATCATTTTATTAAGGGTAAAATAAATATTTTAAAGTTACATTGTTATTACTTAATATATAAATGTATCATTCTTTTTGAAACTGACTAAAAAAAGTAAGTCATATAAACCGAAACAAAGAAAGCATTTGTAACATGTGGAGTTAAATGCATGAATCTTTACATCGAAATTCATTTTAAAAAGAATAAAGAAAAAGATAAACGTATCTAAATACATATTCAATTTTATATTGAAGGATTGAATACATCTAAATTTGTTTTGTTTCTACCGAAAAAGTTAGAAATATTCCTATACTATGTAAAATTGAATAAAAATGACCTTATTTAATAGTTTAGTCTAAAAATACTTTTGCCGTCAATAATATGGTCCAAGAATGTTCCTACCGCTAATAGTTTGATCCAAAAATATCTATATTGTTACTTAATAAATCGAAAATATTCTTATATATTATTTCTTTTCTTTTCTTTTAAATCACATTTTATTCTTAGTAAAATATTACTTTTAAAGAACACTATTCTTCTTCTTTTTTAAAAAATAAATCACCTTAACTAATAAATAAGTAGGAAATATTTTTTTGTTCTTTTTAATCTTATTTTATCAATTAATATAGAACTACATATATCTTTTTAACAGATAATATAAGTCATATATATAAAATCATAGTAACTCATCATAAATTTTATTTCAATAACCATAAAAAAATTCTAATAAAATAAAAAATATTTATATTTCTTAATCTTTTTCGAATTAAAGTAGGATAAACATGTGTTAATAATAATATTATGATTAGGAAACCCATTAAGCAACAATAGGGATATTTTTGGACCAACCTATTGATGAAAAGGGTATTCTTAAACCAAATAGTTAACTAAGGACATTTCCGCTCAATTTTTCATTATTTAAAGGGCATTTTCAACCCTTTACATTTTTTCTATAAAAAATAGAATGGTTGCTAACGCAGAGTGGGCCGGTGCTTATTCTCAAATATCTTCATTGCTTCTTCTTCTTTCTTCGGGAAAAAAAGTTCACGATCCGTGGACTTCTACCTCCATGCGATATTGCTCCACCAGACTTTCACTCATTGCTAAGAAAATTTCACTGTTGCTTCCTGTAGAAGTTTGGCCCGTGTCAAGTATCTTCTAAAGATGAATTCCTTTTCAAAGAGTGCATAACTACATGGATAATCCCACACTAATCTATTAATTTGGAATCAAATTTGAGATTTTTCTTGAGAGGTGGATTTGATCCGTTCTATAACTTATTACTTGACTCAATTTGACCCAGACAAAATTGAATTTGATTAAATCTTGACTTATTATGACCTGTCCAGATTTAACCCAAACAAGCTCCATTGCCACCTCGAGATTTAACCCAAACAGGCCCCATTGCGACCTTTAGAATTTTAAATACAAAGTCAGGCCAGAAATATAACAAACAACTCAAAATTTTGAAATCATCTTCCTTTTTATTTTATGGACATGGTAGTTATTGTTGTTCCTAGTGGTGGTTATTGTGATGGTATGTGGCGGAATGAGTGTATATCGTGTGTATGCCACGTGTATATTATTGTATATCTTGTGCATGACACTTTTATATGACATACAAGTGATATATACTGTGTATATGTCCTATGTATATAATATAATAATATACTTGTGACATACACGAGACTATTGATCTTCTTCAACTTCAAAGTTTAATATGAAATTTGATTCAAAACTCTATGACAAATCAGTCTAAACCTGAGATATAGGTTTCAGCTTCGAAGCTTCAAAGCATCATAAATGGTGGCAGGTATAGTTCTTAATGTGTTAATCACCAAAACAGTACTTAATCACAAGTTCTGGTTGTAGAAAATAAAGTATTTAGTCTTCCAAAAGATAATTCAAGTACATCAATTTAATCCTTTGAAACACGTTAATTATATATTTATTAGTTTGTGGAATAAACAGGAAAATCATGGGGATATACACTTCAGCAGTGATATGTGTTATTAGATTTATCGTGAATTGTATATCTAGTCCTTTTATACTATATGTTGTATGGATTTTTATTGTGGTTATGTAACTATTTTCTTAAAATTAAATTTTATTACTACCTTATGTAGTTATTGACATTTTTTTTATACCTACAAAGTTTTACCTGTTTAAAATGTGCCCATATATTATTAGATTTAAGTAAAGAGATATTTCCTCTAGATAAACTTTTAATTAGAGTACAGACTGAGCGCCAAGCGTAATTTTTTTAAGATGGTTTCTTCGAGGAGGCATTTTCTACTGACATAATTAAAAAGGATGAGCCGTAGATTCATTCCATGTAGCTAAAAAAGACTAGAAAAGATATTAACATAAATAATCGTTCATCAAAATATTAGTCAATAAATATATACATAAAATATACATCTTTTAAAAATGTCCAAGCTCATTCTTATGGCCACTCGACACCAACATTATTAAAGCCCAAGTTGACTTGCCCTTATCTGTCTCTTTCAACACCAAAATTCTAGCCCACTCGACTTTTTTTAATCCTGACATTGGAAACTGATGAATTGCAGAGAAAACAGTAATAGTGAATGAATCTAGATAGGAGATGCAGTAAGATACATGGGAGAAAGAAGAATGAACCTTCTCATTATTAATAAAAGTATCTAATCAATTCAATGCTAATACATCTCTATTTATAGAACAGTAACTCAGCTTAACTAATTATAACAATCTACTTCCTCCGTCCACTATTATTTGTCAGGTATACTAAAAATAGTTGTCCAAAATTAATTGTCAATTTAAACAATCAAGAAACAATTAGTCACTTTTTTTCAATTCTGCTCTTAATAATTACATAACTACTAGTTTCAAAAAGTAGTCATTTTAAAGTTACAAGACTACTTTAATATAAAAAAAGTTGCTTTTACAATTTTCAAAAAGTACAAACCATTTTAATAATGATTGATAGTAGGATTATATTAGTCAAATTGCACCTTATATTAAATTTTTCTTAAGAGTTGTGCATGATCTTATCTTGACAAACAATAATGGACGGAGGGAGTAGTAACTAACTTTAGCTAATCTATTACATAGAGCCTGATTAAGCTTAAACTAAAACAGCTAGCCTCTTTTAGTCATATACATAATTTCACACCCCTCCTCAAGTTGATGGTTGGAAGAGGTTCTTCAAACCAAGCTTGGACATTAAGTAGTCATGTGGCAGCTTTCCTAAGCTCTTGGTAAGTAAGTCAGCCAACTGCTCCTTGGTGGATATACATGATGTGTTTGAATTAAATTTTGCATTATCTTCTCCCTTACAAAGTGACAATCCATGTCAATAACTTTCACTACAAGAAAAGTGTGAATTACATGAGAATTTTTTTGGGGATTGTGTATGAAAATTCGCAGGAAAAGAAGTTTCCTGCAGATTTTCCTGTAAAAATGAATCTGAAGGTTAAACTTTCATAGGTAATTATTTTTTGCGAATTTAAAAATTCCCAACTAATTTACCTAGGGATTTAAATTCCGCAGATAAATTACTTGCGAATTTTCTTGCAAATAATAATAATAAAAAAAAAGGAATTTTCTTACCAATTTATTCACAAGTAAAGCCGCAGGAAGAATTTTTTTGGGGATTGTGTATGAAAATTTGCAGGAAAAGAAGTTTCCTGCAGATTTTCCTGTAAAAATGAATCTGAAGGTTAAACTTTCATAGGTAATTATTTTTTGCGAATTTAAAAATTCCCAACTAATTTACCTAGGGATTTAAATTCCGCAGATAAATTACTTGCGAATTTTCTTGCAAATAATAAAAAAAAAAAGGAATTTTCTTACCAATTTATTCACAAGTAAAGCCGCAGGAAGAATTTTTTTGGGGATTGTGTATGAAAATTCGCAGGAAAAGAAGTTTCCTGCAGATTTTCCTGTAAAAATGAATCTGAAGGTTAAACTTTCATAGGTAATTATTTTTTGCGAATTTAAAAATTCCCAACTAATTTACCTAGGGATTTAAATTCCGCAGATAAATTACTTGCGAATTTTCTTGCAAATAATTAAAAAAAAAGGAATTTTCTTACCAATTTATTCACAAGTAAAGCCGCAGGAAGATATTCAAATAAATTTCTTTAAACAATATTAATTATTATCTCCTATTTATATAATTTATTATTCATTTAATTTATTATTCATTGAACCCCTAGACACATACCTACCTATCCATATTTTGCACACAACCACCGAGCCATTGCACAATTTCATAAGTGCCCAATCCCTCATGATATTCAATTTAATTGCTCTCCTAATGTTAAGTACCCATGAGATTCCATGCTTACTCCTTTATAATTTCTCCTTGAAATTCCATTCTATCAATATTCTAAGAAATAGCATTATAAATGCTAAATTTTTGGTGTCTTTTTCCGATGTGGTACAAAAGATACAATGACACTACACTATTTTTTGGTGTCTTTCTCCAATTTGATTAATTTTTAAGGTAAATTTTAATTTATTTAATTGAGTATTAAAAATACCATTTAGATATTCATAAATTTTACAAAAGTACTCTTAATTCATTTCATATCAATATGGTAATAAAATATATCTTAAATATTGGCTAAAATTCATGTAATTTGACTCTTAAAAGTGAAACATGACAATTATTTTTATATTTAGAATAAACCACTAACACCCAACTTTCATTAAACTTTTCTGCTTACACTTCCTATGAGATAATGTCCTAACTAAGCATATTAAACATAGCCAAAATTTAAATTATACATACAAAGTTTTTATAAATAAATAATTGAAAATATAAATAAATAAATAAGTTTAAAGTGAAGAAAGTTATACTGAATAATTGATAGTATATCTTATTGGGTATTTGTGGTATTTTTAATTTTAATAATTATATTTTAACACACTTAAGTATATATTTGCAAATAAAAATCATTTAATAACGTAATATATATATATATATATATATATATATAAATTATGTCATTTGTAATGCTTGTAAAAAACTATCAATTGGATATACAAGTAAAACTTATTTATTTTTCATTTAATATAATTTTATCAATGAAGGGTTATTAAACTTCACATTGCTAATGTATATCATCGAATTTTTATATACTTTAAGATAATGCTCGACTTATTTAATAATACACAATTTAATATAAATAATATTAAATCAAAATTAATTACATTTATGATAGCTGTTTTTCATTTGGATAAATAACTGGCCATACAATTTTAATGCTTTCGTCTTTTAAATTGAAAAAAAAAAAAAAAAAAACTGCATCATTGGTTTCTTGTGATAAGTTAAAAATATTGATGATGACATTTGTAGTACTGTTCCAACGCCGTGTTAGATTGATATTATTGTATAATAATTATTTAATCTAAAAGTAGAGTAAATATTTAACAAATATAATTCATTCTAATGTCATTGTTATTTTTTATTTGTTAAATATATTTAAAAGAAAATATTCCTCGAAGTTTTCAAATAAAACAAGTTCTTAGATTCCAAAAAGAAAAAAATTCTAGTTAAATTATATTTAAAAAATTTCAAGTATGCATTCCTCAAAAAATCTCCAATCAAATTCACAATAATAAAATCCCCAAGTAATTCTACAAGTTAAAAAAATCTCAAGTAAATCCTCAAGAAATAAATTTCCAACAAAATTCATAGAACATAAATCCCTAGGTAATACCACATGTAAAATTATTTCTAAATAATTTTTTAAGTTATTATTTCTAGTTGGATCGGGAAATAAGTTTATTTAGGAATTTTCTTTCAAACAAATTTGTGTTTTCTTTTTCATTACTTGCGAATTCACCTATGAAAATGGTATGTGCAAATTATTTTCCCCAAATAATTGCCCAGGTAATAATTTTATGAAAAGGGTGCCAAATTTACCTACCAATTTTTCTGGGGAAATATTTTTCGCAGGTTAAAAAGTCCAAAATTTAGGAATTTCATATTTTCGCATGAAAATTCGTAGGAAATTTATGCGAAAATAATCCCCAAGTATAATCTCCAGGTAATTTACAGTTTTCTAGTAGTGTTTGGTTCATTCATGAAAGATAGGGTTAGGTACAATTTGAATAACAACCTTACTATCACAAAACAGTTGCACTGGTCGTGTGACACTCAATCCCAACTCTTTATACAGTTATTCTAACCAAATTATCTCAGCCACAGTTGATGCCATGGACCTAAACTCAGCTTCTGCAGAGCTCGTAGCCATTGTGTCCTGTTTTTTTGACTTCCAAGACACCAATGCTTTGCCAAACATCACCATATACCTAGTAACAGACCTTCTCGATTCAATGCAACCTCCCCAATCAGAATCACAGTATGCCATTAACTTGCCTGTATTTTCAGAGGGCATTAACAGTGTAATGACCGGGTTCCGTCGTTATAGAAAAGCCAACGGGAAAAAAATTTGGATTGAAAAACCATTTTTGTAGTATTTGGATTTTCCCACCCTAGTCCTGTTTTGGAGGAAATCAGAGTCTTTAAGGTGTAGGGAAATCTGGTAACAATTGGGTGATTTATTTATAATTCTGGTTACATGAGTGGTTATATAACTCGTTAAGGAATTCGTACAACTTTACGGAATTGAATTTGGCGAGTAGAACTCTTGGAATCGATCTTAGTGTGAAAGGTATTTTCTGAGCGTCATAGGTTAGAGGTGTGTTGTGAAATGGGGATTTTGAAATTCTTTAAAATAGCTCACTGATTCATGCAAGCCGCTTTGGTGGGGGTTTTGGCCACTCTGGCGGGATGAGGGCCGCTGTGGCGGGTTCGACACGACTTAAGGTCGTAAATAAACCCTAAATGACCTCATTCTACACTTTTTGATATTTAGAGCTAAAGAACGAACCCCATGCGACTCCTAACAGTTTTCCACCATTCTTGAGGCTAAAGGTAAGATTTTAATTTCCCTAATCCATTTTTAGATCCATAGAATGTAATAAAATGGGTAATTATTGATGGGGAAGGGTTTTAATCTAGAAACTATGGTGGAAATAGCCCTAATTTGGATACTTGGGATCATGGGTATGATCTAGGGTTGTTAGAATTGTTAGTAATCCGGGTAATTAGTGATTGTTTATTGATTCCCGTATTATATTGATTGTTTGTAGACCAAGAACAAGCGGAACGAATTCGAAAAGGAAAGGATCAAGTTTCTTACGATTTCTAGCTTATTTCGAGGTAGGTGATGGTTGTAATTCTATGATTGTGTGATGTATGTTTGCCTTGTATTCATTATGATACATGTATGTATGTGGATGTTGTATTATTGATCACACTTGTTGTAAATGAGGATGTATAATTGATGAATTCCATAAATCATGACTTGATTGTATGATTATGAGAATGTACTTATGATTGTGATTGTGGCTTGTTGAATGGGTCGGTTTCCACGTTCCTACATAACTAACTTGGATAGGTTGCCACGTTTCGACATAATTATGGGATCGGTTTCCACGTTTCGATATAAACATTGAACCGGGTACCACGTTCCAATATGCTAACTATTTAGGTTTGGATTCCATGAGAGGACTAATGACTTGTCATAATTGTGTATCTTGAGAAATGTAAAGTTGTTCGTTGTACGTAAATGTTGATAATATTGTATATGTTTGATATATGCATGTGATTATATTGTTGTTTGACTTATGTATGTTGCACTTAGTGGGATAGCCGCGTGATCCTACCAGTACACTGTGGTTGTGTACTGATACTGCACTTGCTCTTATTTTTGTTGAGTACAGGGTATATTCAAGCGGCTACTGACAGACCTTGCTTAGGAGATCAGTGATCGTTCGAATTTAAGGGTGAGTTAATTCTTCCAGGCTGCCATGGGTTCTCTTCGTCTGTATTCACCATTTTCGGACTTAGATTATGTTCTAGTTAGTTGATTAGTTCATTAGATTGGGGTTGCACACTTCTTGTTTAGAATTGTTGAACTTTAGATGTTTTGGTACATTGACTTTCAGGTTCTAGATTATTTCTTCCGCATTGTTTAGTTCGTTGTTAGACTTTTGTTGGAGTTTATGGGAACTCCCTATTTCTTCTTAGCATTTAACTTGCTTCCATAACTTAAATGCCTTATTATTTTGATTAAAATTGGTTAGCTAATTAGTATTAATGGTTCTCCCACCGAAGGGTTAGTGTAGGTGCCAATCACGATGGTCGGGGTCATGATAAACAGTCGAAGTCCTGGCTCAGCTTTGATATACCTTACCACCTTCAAAGCTGCCTCTATATGTGACTTTTTTATTTTGTGCGTAAATTGACTCAACATATGTACTGTGTAAGCTATATCCACTTTAGTCATTTTAGGTAGAGTAGTCTTCCAATAAGCCTTTGATATGGTCCTGCCTCATCCTGAATTTTTGTTCAGTGACTCCTCCTATTAGATTCTTCACATGATCATCAAAATCAATGAAAGTTAATTTGATATTGGATTCCATAAGTGTGTTTCCTGATTTAGCTCCACTTAGTCCCATCTCAACAACTAGTTCTAGAGCATACTTTCTTTGGCTCATGCGAATTCCTTGTTGTGACCTTGCAAATTCCATCCCAAGAAGAATTTCAGTTCTCCTAAATCTTTCATCTTGAATTTCAACTTCAAATCATTTTTAGTCTGTAATATCAACTCTGAACTACTGCCAGTGACAAGCAAATCATCCACATATACTAAAACTACATCTATATGAGAGCTTGTCCTCTTGGTAAACAAAAAATAATCAAAATGGCTTTGAGAAAAACCATCTTGTACCAAAGCTTCAGTAAGTTTTTTGTTCCATTGTCTAGGTGCATGCTTTAGTCCATACAAAGATTTATTGAGCCTGCAAACCTTCTCTCTCTTACTACCAAACCCTTGAGGAACATGCCTATACACTTTTTCAAAGAGATCACCCTCTATAAAGGCATTGTACACATCCATCTGAAAGATGGGCCAGTGCTTAGCACCAACAATTGCAACAACACTCTTTACAATTACCATTTTAGCTACAGGTGATAAAGTGTTAGTGTAATCCAATCCCTCCTTCTGACTAAACCCTTTGGCCACTAGTCGAGCCTTATACCTCTCAACTTCACCATTTGCCTTGTGTTTCATTTTGAAGACCCATTTACACGATATTTATCAGAGGGAAGGTCCACTAAGGTCCAAGTATGATTATCCTCCAGGGCAGCAATTTTTGATTTCATAGCATCAATCTAGACTGAGCTCTTAACTACCTCATAATAGCTAGAAGGCTCTGAAGTAGCTGAGCAAGCAATAAGTGCAGCATTATAGGACTCAGACAAACAGTTATAGTTGACATAGTCGGAGATGAGAAACAAACATAAGCTAGGACCCTGATATGAAACAACATAATCCTGCATCCATATGGGGGGTTTGGTGATCCTATGAGACTTTCTGAGAGGCATAACAAGAATGGGTGGAGGAGGAACATCACTAGGCTCAAGAGACTCAACATAATCATAAACAATGTGATCAACATCATCTAAAGGAGGTAAATAGAATTTCATACAATTAGATGAGTGATAGTTTTTTGGAGCCTAAGTCATACTAAATATAGGAGAACACTGCTGCAGTGAATGTTCAAAAGGGAACACATTATCTTTGAATACCACATCCCTACTCACTATAAATGATTATGCCTGAGTGAGGGAATAACTAAGAAAAACTGCATGTGCTGCTCTAGGAAAGAAATTATCCGACTTTCTAAGGCAAGTAACATAGCCCAAATAGTCAAAGACTCTCAAGTGGCTGAGATCAGGAAGATGTCCGTGAAGAATTTCAAAGGGAACCTACCTTTGAGTGAGGAGGAGGGCAACCTATTGATAAGATAACAGCAGTAGTGACACACTCTCCCTAGAACTTGAGAGGAACATTAGCTTGAAATCTTATAGCTCTTGTAGTATTCAAGATATATTTATGGTTTCTCTCAACCACCCCATCTTGTTGGGGTGTATAGATATAAGAACTTTGGTGTACAATACCTAAATCTCTTAATAATTTTGAAACCTGAGAGTTGAAGAACTCACATCCATCCATTATCTGTCGTTAGAAATTTAACTACTGCAAAATATACATTCTTAATCATTAGTAGAAAATCAGTGAGAGCCATTATAACCTCAGACTGGGAGTTATGGATAAATAACTAGGTAAATCTAGAGTGATCATCAACTAATGTGAGAAAATATTTCTTTCTATCATGAGTTGGCACCCTATAAGGACCCCATACATCACCATGAATAAGATTAAATCATGCATTAGACATTGTAGAACTAAGACGAAAAGGAAGTCCTGATTGCTTAGCCAAAAGACATACAGTACAATGATCAGAATCAAATTCAATCATACAGGCTATCTAGACATTTTAGCTTCTTTAATGTGTCTATAGGAGCATGACCTAACCTCTTATGCCATAGGGCTAGGCCTAAATTATTTTTCTATTTTCTAATTAGAAAAGAACAACAACTAGACTTGTAGAGATCTTTATTTTCAGCACAGACTTCAGAAAGTTGCAAGCAGAGTTCATCGCATACAAGCCTTGAACATGCTTACCAATCCCTCTCACCTTTCCACTGAAGAGATCCTGAAAAACACAGAAGTTAGGGTAGAAGCATTGTAACTCCCTTGTAAGTTTGGATACTGAGAGCAAATTATGTTGAAACTCATGCATGCACATGACATTATGTATCTTCAGATTGCTCAAAACTGTAGTAGATCCTAAATTGCTAACTTTGACAACACCACTAGTCGATAGAAAAACATTACCATAACTAGGATTAAAGAAAGCTCTAGTATCAATTAAAACTTTGGGATCATTAACCATGTGATGGGTAGCTCCGGTATCCACTATCTAGTTAACAACATCAGTAGGAGATGTAGTGTAACTAGACATACCTGCTGATAGAGTTGTACCATTGTTATCAATTCCTTGGTCAATTAAATGAAATATTTGATGATATTGCTCAGGAGTGAAGTGAGGTCCATTTGCATTTGAACTATGCTGATGATAATGAGTCATTGTAACTATGTCCAGCTCCGGAACTAGAAGTACCTTCATTATAGGCAGACTTGTAGGGTGTCGAACTCAAACCACCATCACTCACTTCAGTAGAATGAGAAACATTCTCTAATGATCTTTGACTCTCCTCTAAAATCAACATGGAATAATCTTGATTGATAGAGGGTGTGGAAGTCATCATAAGGATTTGACTACGACTCTAAACGTAGGAGTCATTTAGACCAGTCAAAAATTGAAGCAATCTTTGATAGTCAAAGTGATGCACATAAGCCCTGGATTCCGGACAATTGCATCCTGTACACGACATTATTGCATCAAACTTATCCCATCACTCTCGTAATCTAGAATAATAGCTAGATACAGTGGTAGTGCCCTGAGACATTGTATGAATTTCCTTGTGAAGAAAATTAATCCTCGATCCATCAACTTTATCAAAACGTTCTTTCAGATCTGTTCATACCTTTGAAGCATTAGAGTCATAGATGACACTGTTCAAGAGATCTTTTTTAATAGAATTGATGATCCACAAGAGGACTATAGCGTTACATTTCTCCCATAGATCATGGAGTGCTGGAGGAAAAAATTCTCTAAAATGCTTATCATCAACGAATCCTAGTTTACTTTTTTCGAGCAAACCCAGATGCATTGACCTACTCCAGATCGCATAATTTTCTAGACCAGTGAATTGAATCAAGACCACGGAACTATCGGGAGAATCACTCAATTGAAGAAACACGGGTGATTATGATCAATCTCAAATACACGATCTACTGCGGGAGCATTGACAGGCTGATCTTCAACCGCCATTGAAGATATCTCTGAGAAAAGCTAAGTACACTAACAAAATGTAGACGAATTAACTATCAACACTGAATCTCTGCTAAATCGAATACCAAAGCTCTGATACCATGATGAATTGCAGAGAAAACAGTAATGGTGAATGAATCGAGACAGGAGATGCAGTACGATATATGGGAGAAAAAAGAATGAACCTTCTCATTATTAATAAATTCATCTAATCAATTCAGTTCTAATACATCTCTATTTATAAAGCAGTAGCTAAGCTTAACCAACTCTAACAATCTAGTAACTAACTTTAGCTAGTCTGTTACATAGAGCCTAATTGAGCTTAAACTAAAACAGCTCACATCTTTTAGTCATATCTATAATTTCACAGAAACTACCTTATTAGAATATATCCATATTATAAATATATATATATATATATATATATATATTATTTTTTTAAATAATTATATATCTTACTATTAATTAAGAATTTTCTATCATATATTGAGGAAGATACATTTAAATACCTGTGTTTTTGCTATCAAATACATAGAAATAGGGTGAGAGGCAAGCGAGATGGGGAGGGATATGAGTGAAATAGTCGTGTATCCTAGATACATGCGAATCACACTAGATACATGTATTTGTAAGTATCTAGACAAATCTGAACGAACCAAAATTTGGTAAAATTCTTAAAATTGTAAAACAAAGTGTATCTAAGTAATTAACTCCTTAACTAGTAAGATTTCGGTAAGTTTCCCTTTAAAATAAAAGAAAAATTCAGAGTTATTACAACATGGAATTAATGTGGTAGATGCAATCTCTAAAAATAAAATAGGGTGGTTCATTCCAAAAGATATCAGTCTCCATTGCAAGTTCATGTGTGCCCCCATGTACTCCAAAATAAAATCGTTGTTGGCATATCTTGAGCATCGTATTCTAACTTTTAAGCTAAATGAGGGTTTGTTTGGACGTGATTTTAAATTATAGGTTGATTTGAAGCTCAAAATTTTATTTGGACAAGTAATTTAAATTTTTAAAATTGTATTTTTTTTTCTTCTTATGAACATAAAAATTTTATAATTTGTTAAAGGTGAAAACTATCAAAACTTTCCCAATAATTATACAAATCTTACCATGTGATCAATCATAGTTCATAAACAAGGTATTAGAATATTCTAAGTTTTCAAATTAATAAATCTCATATTATAAATGAATATTTGTGGTTATATGTTATTACACACTTTCAAATACACATAGTTTTACAAAGACTTATTGATCCAATAAATCAATAATAGTAGTAATTAACTATTTTTTGATAAAATCCTCCTACACAATATAAATAATCTCTTTACGTCGAGCATGCACCGTATTTGTAAAATATAAATTTATGGTTCAAATTTTATATTTAAAATAATCTGGAATTCCAAATCCTAATTTTTGGAAAATTTAATATTTGAAATTATGATCTGAAATTGAAATTTTATACAAATTCTATAAACAAACACCAATTTGAAATCGGCTCCCAAATATTATGCCCAGAAACTAAGTAATTGTCCTTGTTTTGCTATTTCAATTCTCCTATACTACGTACTATATTAAGTTAGAGAGGTGCCATAATAATAAATAAAGGAAGCATAATGGCCCCATTATGGACAACAATTAAAATGAGACAAGTTCCATACTACCTGGAATATGAAGTTTATGAATTAATACTATACTATTTATAGCGGGATTTACAATCAAATTTTTTATATTTTAAAGTAAAATTATCCTATGAAATTTGAGTAAAAAACATCCTGACTTTAAAGAACAAAACTTTTAACCTACTAGACCCATCTTGCCAAAGGATGCTCATCGTATATAGTGACTACAAATTGGTATATATATATATATATATGTACAATTTATAGCATTTAACCTATAGAAAATATAAAAATCTTTGAATGAGAGTGAATTCATTTGAATCCTCTTGATCTTATGTGAGTCCTTCCCTAATAAAAGTTAATGGATTCACGTGAACAAGCATGCTTGAATTTAGATATACCCCAATATGACAAGCATTATGCGCTGTTGTTGGAAGCTAGTATGATTGAGTATAAATTCCATCATGTTTTTTTTGTACCACTCTTATAAATTAAATTCACTCTATTTTCAAGAAAATGTCGAGACATCAGTAGATGATTGCTTATTTCATTTTTGTACATAAACATCAGAAAGTTTTTCTATTTTATTTAAAACTTTCCCCCTCTTGTACTCCATTATCTATTTCTTTTTACTCAAGTGAAAAGGGTGCTTAACTATTCCAATGCCAACTTTTACCAATGCTGTGCATATATACCCAAAAGAGGTGTACCCTTCTAATGAATTAATCTACGATAAACATTTATGGCCACGGAGGTTGTTTTCGTATTACATTATTGGGTGCGTGAATAAAATGTTATATTATTAGTTGAAAAGATTAAGAAAGTTAAATATAAGTAGGAATATTCTTAATGACAACTTTTTGTAAAGTACTGGGCAGACTTACTTCAAGATATATAATATTTCATCACGTTGAGAATATAGCATATCTAGTCTTAATATGGCCCATCATTTGATCGTATCAGAGCCAATGATTTGATGATAAAACTATCGAAATGACAAAGTGATGACATGGGATCATGACGTTTCTCTGTCTATCATCAAAGATAGCTTAAAAATACACACACACAAAAAAAAAGGTATCAATACAATGTCTTTGTAACTACTAGGTGATATTATCATCCCTCAGTGCAGAAGACCTAATAATTTTACAATCCTCTGATGTTAATAGCTATTTATACATAAAAGAAAATAAAAAAAATAAAAAAATAGCTATATACATAAAAACTCAGCTTATAAAAAAAGTTAATTTTATCGAACTTTGTCCTTAATGTTAGGCATTTAGCACTAGTCAAGTTATTGTAGACCCTTAATAGATTAAAAGATTGAGAAGATGCATAGAAGATAAGAATGCTCCTAATGGAGTCAGATTTCTTGAGGAAAATCTTATTGATTTGGTCCTAAATTAATAATATCATAGTCTATATAACGCAATAATTTTTTTTGTAAAATCATACGATTTTTAACATATTAAGTGACATTAAATTTTAAAAATTGTCAAATGATCAGAAAAGATTCATTCTTTTTCAAACAAACTAATAAGGAAAATAAAGTAAGCATCTTGATATAAAACAAAAGAAATACAAATTTTGAAAATAAGTACCTTCAATGAAATAATGTTGAATTAAGGATAATTCAATTAAAAAGAGTAAATTCCTTAGATAGTTAATCATGTTTGAAAATTTATCCTATAATATTACTTTTATTTTTTTAGAATCATAATATCACTCAACTATTTATATTTTTCTTAAAATATATTCTTCTCTTCTAATGAAATGTCATGGCACAACATTCTTTTTCTTTTAACAAAAAGTTTTTAACAATACAATAAAAGTTTATTTAATGAATATATAAGCAACTTCTTTTAGGTATTCAATTCAAGCATTTACCCCATTCTTGAATTTATAAAAGGTGATAAAAATGTTTAATATTTATTGGGAAAACTGCATAAATCCCACTACTTTAGGTCCTAATTACTAAGATTCTCGATACTTTCAAATATTACTTCCTCTATTATATTTCGTGCTTAGGATACATGAGTCTGAATTCGTGAGATACATGTATCTATCAAAATTTTAAACCGTGATACATATTTTATTTGCTTAAATTAATTGGTTGTAATTGATTTCCTTATTTAGAGGAGTGAGGATTTTCAAAATAGACAATTAATTCTGAAAATTTAAATTAATTAAATCCCTTAATGTAAGACGGAAATCAAGGAGTGTATCTTCGTTTAATTAATTTTATTTATTATTTTTTGAAATAAAAATTTCATTAATATTAATAAAAAGACAAAAACATGTATAACTTGGTCATGTAATTTGATTAATTTCATTTTATTACTCTTAAAATAATAAATTCATTAATTTGATGTATCTATTAGAATATATAATGTATCCAATAAACTAAACACTTAGATACATGAGTATCATACAAGTACATTCATATGTATCATAAAAGTATCTAGTATTAAATTCATGTATTTGTTATCTGTATCTACTATTAATTCCATGTCTCTATTTATATGATCTAATATTATTTCATATATCTTTTATATATATAATTTGATGTATTAAGTATCAATTTCATACGTTATATTAAAAAATATGTATCTCGGATAAATGCGAAAATAGTTAGATACATGATAAAAGACAGATACATGACAGAACAAATTGTGTCAAATACATGCGTAAATCCCCGATATATTTATTAAATACATACATACTTAAAACGTCTAGATCCAATGGGAGAAGTGATGCAAAATTTTCTAGTTGAGTATGTAGTCGGTACCATTGTCAATGTCGAATTTGATAAATCTATTGTTCTTGAAATTCCTGCTTACAACAATACCCATTGTCTCTGTGCGCAAGAGACGTCTCCCCTTTCGAGAAAAAATGGTGGGTACATGAGGGATTGGTTTGAGAGTGAGAAAATCAAAGGCTAAGAGTTTGAAGTGTCTGTTGACAAGCTGTAGAATATCAATTTTAATGAAGTGTTTTTTCTCAATGACTACAGATCAAGGGAAGAAAAAGAGGAAGAGTTAGAGTTTTACCCTAACTCATATTACCTAAGAGAAAGATATTTGTTTTTAATTAAAATGTTAATTTTGAAGTTTAAATGTAAAGATAATTAATTCAACCTAATTTTAAGAGAGGTGAGTATTTGATTGTATCTTTAATAATATATTATATATGGTATAAAATATTAAAAGTGGTAATATATGTAATTGTTTAAAAGTAGAGGTAAAATTCGTATATATGGCAGTGATGTATGTCTAATAAAGTAGTTTATCCTATTTCTTATCTATTTGTCAATATTTTAAAATAAAACCCAATTAAGAACTATGTCTAGATAGGGGTGAGCAAAATCGAACAGAAAACCGTACCAAATCACAAATCAAGTTAGATCAAGAAAAAAAATCGACTAGCTATTTTGTTTGACTTGATTTGGTATTGAGGAATATAAACTCTAACTATACTTGGGTTAGTTTGGTTTTAACTTAAAAAAGTCAATCCGAGACCAAACCAATCCTACATTTTATATATATATATATATATTAAAATTTATATTATACATAAAAGTAAATACTTTAATATAATTCAAAATATTTCTTATACTTTTCATAGTTTTTGTCTTTTAACGTATTATTTCAAGTTTGACTTATAGAAGTTTGAATAATCCAATAAAGGTTATAGTCAATATATATTAGTAACTCTAATAAAGCTCAAATCAATACTAATGCTAACATAAAAAAATGAGTCAATACTAAAAATGACAATAATATTGAATATTTGGTCTTTTTTTTTTTTTTTTCATACAAAAGGATAATAATATATGTATAACTTAATATGCATTAGTACAAGAGAGTGACATATCATGTCTATTGCTAACATGCGGAGAAGAGGGTAGGGGTTGATTACAGTGGCGGAGCCAGGATCTTCGTGGATGGGGTTCAACATATAAAGAAGTAAATAAAAGAATGGAGCAAAACAGACCGGGGAAGAAAAAAATTATCCTTAATCCATTATATTTAACTTGTCTTGTCATTCCGCGGTGAACGTTTCTTCCTACTTTTACCCTACTTCATTGATTCTTTTTTAAAAAAAGTGATTTTTTTCTTTTATTTTTTATTGTTTTACTTTATTTTAAAATTTTAAAATAAGTTAAATTATTGTTCATTCAATCATATGTTACTTTAAAAATTATTTAATACTCTTTAAAAATGTGTGTGATTGAGTTACTAATATTTACAATGCATATTAAAAGGATAAATAAATGGCATCGCCCATTTTTTGTTCATTTATTCAATTTATAAGATTTTTCATTGGTAAAAAAAAAAGACGAATAAATCAAATAAGTGTAGTTTACATCTCTCTAGAATAGAACTGAACAAATGAGAAAGAAATATCATGAATAATCATGCCTTTCAAATTTAAAATAATTGGCAGTTTTTCAAAATGTTTCTTTGAATTAGTGTATGAAAAGAGAATTACGTAAAAATAAAATGAGCAGTAGAGATAAAATGAATAAAATACAAAAAATGAAAATAATATGCCTAATAAATTTGAGCAAATGAATATTGAAAAGGAGAAATAACATTAAAAAAAATGAAAAAAATAATAATAAAGCTCCAACCCAAAAATGTTGAGCCCATCTCAGCCTTTGCTATTTGATTTTCCAAATGAAGAAAACAAAACAAATTAAGGAAAGTGTTGTTGTGCGGAATCAAACCCAAGAGACATCCTGGCAAATTGTTGACCTCCCTCTACCACTGAGCTAGCCTCTTTACAAGTGTTGAGGGGGTTCATTTTAATATATATACACATGAAAACAAAATTTGACCCCATATAACAGTGTAATTTTCCGACGAAGGGGGTTCGGTTGAACCCCCTAACCTTTATGTAGATCCGCCCCTAGTTGATTACATAGCTTATTAGTAGTATTGGGCCATACATGCTTAACAAAAAGAGTTTCCATCTTGTCTGCTTCCACATACTTTACTGCAAACAAAGGGGAACTGCCCATATCAAAACAAAGTTGGTCTTCTTTAATTTGATCTTTAGTTTTTACATAGGTTTAGACAATTAAAATACATAACCTAATTATAGTTTTTTTTTTTAATGTTTAGTCATGATATTAATACTTATTAGACTTCTTTTATAACGATTTAATACTTTAATAATATGATCATTTTCATTATGACTTAAGTATTTACAATATTTAATTTATGCGATTTCATTATTACTTTTTGTTGAATATTTTAGTGTCATCACTCATATCATATTTTGTTTTACTTTCTTAAGAAACATCTAAGATAATTATATTTTGATATGACTAATGAAATATTTGAAGCACACATTAATTATATGTTTGTTTAAATATTTTACCGTAAAAATCCGAAAACCCGAGAAACCGAAAAACACTTGGGGTTGAAAAATCAAAAATTTATTAGTTTGATTTGATTTATAAATTAAACAAGTCGACACAAATGATTTGATTTGATATTTAAAAAATTCGGACCAATCCGATCCATGTACACCAATAGTCCTAGATATCAAACTTACACTATTGTGCCTTAGAGTTCCAATTAACATACTTACAAAAGAGGGGATATATGGCATACATATTAGACTTTTAACAAGTTTTGATGTAAAAAAAAGATTTTGATCTTAGAAAACTAAAACTGGTCCTAAAAATTTGACTTTATACAATTGACATCTCTATTAGTGATTTTTTTTGTCACCTCAAACTGAAAGCATATAACATGACTCAGAATGTGGATGTATGTAAAACTTAAAAATGATGAAGTGCACAAAATAAAAAAAAATGATGAAGTGCACAAAATCATTTTTCAAGTGACCCTTCTAATCACTTTCTGTGAGATATGGAGAAATTAAACATCACAAAAATAATGAGACAACACCAAGTTAAACAGATTCAAGATATATAGTGCAGAAGATCATCAGAGACACTACTCATGTTTTGAAGATGCAGAAGTGAAAGTTATGCATTGTTGTTATAGTGAAGCTAATCAAGTAACAAAAATTAACTTCATAGCTAAAATAACATCTACAAGTGGAAGTAGTATTTCTTCTACTTTTTCATCATTGAATGGATTTATTTCAAACTTGACAAAATAAGCTCCCTAATATAAAAGAAAAGATATGGCAAATGCTATTTTTTTTCATTTGAGAATTTTATGTTCCCAGAAACAAATAAAAGAGAAATAGGTAGCTTCATAGCAAGGGGTAAAATTAAAAAGAGAGATGTAATTGCATGGAATATAAGATATACGCAGAAGAATCAGTTGTCAATACCCTCTGGCGGCAGCTGTTGCAGACATCGAAGACTGCAATTGTAACAAATAGCGATAGCAGTCTGCCGCCGTCGGTCTTAGCTCCGGATTATGGTCCAAACACCTATTCTGCAATTCCCTCAACAATTTCGGCACCCCTACTAATCCACAGCTCTTCACTAATTGCCCTATTCCCCATATATCCACTTTCACTCAGTGATAATTCCTTCCCATTTCCGGCGCTGCTGCTGCTCCGCCGTGAGGATATAGCTGCGGTGCAGTCACAGCTTCATCGAATCCTGTAATGAACCATTCGTTCTCCCTCCTCATGACCTTATCCCATCCCAAATCCCTGTGCATAAATGAAAGATCATGTAGTGCGACTAACGCTTTTGTGATCTGTTTCAATGCTTCTATTAATTCATCACAATTAATAGGCTTGAATACCAATGCGAGATCTTTTTCCGATGCCTTAACCACGAATTCTGCGTGTGGGATTCTATGATCGAGAAAATCATATATTTCTTTGATTCCCAACCATTTTCTTCTATTAGAAATATTTCTCACAACTGTATTCGGAGGCATCTCCATGAAATTTCCATTCCCCAAATCTGTTCACTCAAATCGATCGGTGCATGGGAAATTGCTCCCGTAATGGAAGCATTTATCTGCTAGTAATGGTAATAATCCGGCAATTCTCCAGCACGGTACTAAAGCTTTTAGTCTTTCCACTGGTGTTGATAGATCCAATGTGTAAAGATCCGTTCGGATGATTCGGTCCTGTGATCGACTTAACACACAGAAAGTAACGGCATAGTAACCTAACACGTAAGGAAGGTCCATGTAGCTCCAAAGGAATTTCTCTACAATTGAAGAGGACGGATCTAATTGTCCTCTTAACTGATCAGTTTCCTCTCCTCTCCACAAGCAAAGATTCCTTAAGAAAGCAGTAACATTAGGCCATTGATCTTGTACGGTCTCCGCCAGAGACAATGAAGATTTCTGTACGAATACCATTTCGATGGAACAAAACTTGGATATGATCCTATTAATGCAATCATCCCAAAGGCCAATGTAGGAGTCCCTATCCATCGCGGTTGCAGCGGTGAGACTAGGGTTTGAGCGCATGATAGAAGTCAAAACATCGTAAGTGATGCCTCTACAGTCTAATAGCTCAGTTGAGGTTGTGAAAAATAGTTCTCTCCCTTGAGGCAAGTCTTTGAACACGTCCCACCAGAGAGGGAAACGGAGCTCCTCCGGTGGTGGCTGTTGCAAATGCCACGAGAGTGCAAACAAGCTTGGAAGTGTAGGAGGGGGAGATTTGAGACAACCAACGTAGTACTCAGTTGGATCTTGAAATTCCCAAGGAGTAGTTGCTGAAGAGAATTTTCTTCTGCCAAAGACTTTGAGTTGCATTCCATATTGGAATCTATCAACAGAAAAACCTTTTATGGGTTCATCTTCAAAGGCCTCCATAGTGCAAGCTACCATAGAATCATCCAAAAATGCAATTTCATCCGCGTTTAAAAAACTCGAACCTTGTAGCTTCACTCTACCTCTGTGATGCTCACCTTCTTCAGCCTACAAGCTCACTGATTCCTCCCATAGCATCCTAATCTTCCCAATGCGCCGAAGCTCCTTTGAAGTAGTAGAGGAAGATGGACCACCACCAATAATATCTAACGAAGAAGATGGAACTGTTTGAAACCCTAATAACTCGCCTCCTGTTCCACTCGACATTACCAATTGTTTAACACTTGCTACATCCACACAATATATACATGTCATTGACAGGTTGTTTTCATAATAATTTGCATTGATTTTAAAATTAATTGTTGTGTGTATGTTGTCGGTCATCAGAGTAAATTAAAAGCAAGACAAAATAAATAATTGTTTTTTTATGTGTACCAGAGAGAGGAAGGAAGGGTGGAGGAGGAGGTAAAGAGTTGGTGACAGTGAGAGGAGTACGAATATCGTCACCAATGATATTGGGCTGAGTTCCATTTCTAGTTTGAGGAGTTCTCATTCTTGATCCCATAAATTGAGATAATTCTTCAAACACTTCTTCATCAAATGAAGCTGGCAATCTATGAATCTTCCTTTCATAAGGGGAAAGTCTAAAATAACTCTTTCCAATTTGTTCCCTCTCAGCACCTCTCTCCCATTCATAGACTGTTATGAATCAGCCCCAACCCAATAACGTTACGAACAAGTACATAATATGGATAGGTATTGGGACAAGTAGGCCCAATACAAGCAACAAGGCCAGGCCATCACAAAGTATAATTTGGGATCCACATTGAGGGTATTGTTAAATAGAACATGGCATCACTATCAAAGGGGATCGTATGAATTATGTGCGTATGGCAGTTTCTGTGTTTTTCATCCCCAATTCTAGTGTCTAAGTTTCTCATCTCTCTTCATATCTCTATCATTAGTTACTTATTATTTCAATATTTCTATTGTAATTTGGTAGTTTGGTCATTGCAATTAGAATCTTAAAGTTGTAATAGTGTTCTAGTGCCCTTATTAATATAGTGAGAATTTCGATTTGTTACATTAGTGCTTTCATTGACGTACTCTAATGGAAATGGTGGTTTTAGATTGATTTAGTGGCAACACTGATCCAGAGGACTGGATCTATAGGGTGGAGCGGTACTTTACTTTTCTAGGCTTCTGTGAGGAACACTGGCTGCCTCTTGCTTCCTTCAATCTTGATGGTGAGGCCCTTGAGTGGTTCCATTGGATGTTTCGCAATAAACAATTTTTTGATTGGAATCATTTTAAGAAGAAGTTAGCCCTGTGTTTTCGGAAACAAACTGATGCAAAGTCTTTTGTGGTGGAGACTCAAATTACCAGAATTCTTGCTTTGTTATAGAAGCTGGAGGACAAATTTTCATTTATATCTCCACAGGTGCTAGTAGAAGATGCCGGGATTAGTGCTGCTACAGTCGTTAGCAAAGAGATTTCTTCTCCTTTGGCCAAAGAAAACTCAAACTATGTTGATAATGTTGAGAGTCATCCAGTGTTGTTTGGCACTTCTATCGTTGAACATTCAAGTCATGTGGACAATCTGTTCGACGAAATGCCTACCAGCGTTATCACTAAAGAAGTACAGGAAACTTTTTTCGATTTGGAAGATATTCAGCCACTCAAGTCTCTCAATGAATTTTTTCATAGTTGCTGCCCTAAGGTAGTTACAGAGGTGCAAACCGAGACTCCAATCAAAATGCTTGATGAAGAATCTCCAGGTCCTGAACACAGCAAAGTCCAAGTGTTTGATGAATGTTCCCGAAGAGATATGTCAAAGAGGTACAGTACTACTGCTACTTTGCTGGGTCTTAACTCTAGTAAACATAAAATTGCATTTGAGACATTTGGTGACAAATATCTTTCGAAGTTTTCCTTGGAGCTTGAGACTATTAATGATCTGTATCTTGATAGTTTTTTTTCTAAAGATTGAGGATAACATTCCACCAAGGACCATGCCTTTGAATGAATCGATGCTTGTTGTGGAGAGTGGAATATCTACAGATGGATTCAATGCTTACAATATCTTGTGTCAATTTTCATTTAATCCTAATGTGAATTCCTCTTTTGTCTTTGTTCATGAAACTGCGACGAATCTTTGTGTGTGGGATCCGGGAATAAGTTTTAACTCCATGGATCCAATGAGTTGTACAAATACAATGAACATGGATCTATCACAGTCCTTGGGATATACTAACATGTTTTGTTTCATTATGCTAATTCTCTAACTCAAGTGTGGGATCTCGGACAACAAAGTTTTGGTAAGTGGGTTGTTGCAGATGAGATGGTACTGATGTAATCGGAAGTACATGATACATACTCTAAGGTGAATCGTGTGTTTGATGATAGTTCTGTAAGAGTTGCATCACGAGAGATACAATCAATTGCACCTTTGGATATTATACGTCTTCCCAAGTTATTTTGATTCCTACTACGACTATCAATAAGGCTGCATCATGTCTATGATGAACTTGATTGAGCATGAGTTACATAATATCTCTATGCTTGAGGAGATCGTGATTCTTTTTTGGCGCTGAGGGTGTACTAGCTAGTAATGCTACAGGTCCTGACCTTGAATTTGAGCATATTCTTATTGGATATGGTGTTGATGGATTCATTATTTTGATAATGCTTGACGCTTTGGATTTGGGTGATAAAATTATTAACTTCCCTCTCAATTTTTCACTGTATGAATTTGCAGCATTCCAAGCTTGTGAAAATAATCATTGGAGTTTGTCTGTGATTTACAGTGAGGTTGAGTTGGTTAAAGATGCTTCAATTGTTGATGATTATATTTTTCACAAGTCAATGCTCGTTGAGAGTAAAAACACTTCTATCTTGGTTAGTTGTGGAAAGTTTAAAACTATAATGAGGCTTATGTGCTATCTTGCCTATTTCGGTGGTCATAGACATGTTGAAGAATGCTTTGTAGCAAAACAAATTCAGCTTGCAAAGCTTGGAATAGCAAATGGTGCAGCCATGAGAACCTCTATCCTTATAAGATTTCGAGCTTTCCTTGTTATAATTCTTGACAGAACCATCAATGTTTCTCCCTTCTCTGTGAAACACCTATGGAGGTAAACAAAAAGTGTAGATTGAGGGATCCCGAATCATCTTTCTATCTTAAATAGTCTTATTGCTATGAAATAGCAAGTATTACTAATGCTCATGACTATATTAATATAAAGAAGGTATTGGAAATTATCAGGCTTAGCAAGAAAGAGCAGATGACAATTCTTAAAATTATGGCTTCTGTTATGTTACTTGGTAATATGGAATACTCTGAAGGTAATGAAATTGTTTCCTCTATTCTGGAAGTTGACAATATTTGGTTTGAACTTCACACCACTATTGCAGCGCTTTACACACACTCAAGTCTTGAAAGATTCCACATTATATTATTAGTGTGGCTTTACTCAAACCTTGAGGACAAGGTTCTTATTGAGGACGAGAGTATTGTTATGAATCAGCCCATCCCAATAACGATACTAACAAGTATATCATATGGATAAGTATTGGGACAAGTAGGACCAATACAAGCAACAAGGCTAGGCAATCACAAAGGATAATTTGGGATCCAAACTGAAGGTATTGTTAAATAGAACATGGCATCACTATCAGAGGGGATCATATGAATTATGTGCAATGGCAGTTTCTGTGTTTCTCATCCCTAATTCTAGAGTCTAAGTTTTTCATCTCGATTCATATCTCTATCCTTAGTTACTTGTTATTTCAGTATTTCCATTGTAATTCGGTAGTTTGGATATTGCAATTAGAATCTTAAAGTTGTAATGGTGTTCTAGTGCCCTTATTATTATAGTGAGGATTTCGGTTTGTTACATAAGACTTTTCTGAATTCACCCAACATGCTGTCCCATTTAGTTACAACAATTTTAACATCTCTGCTAACTTCATGCCTGTTGAGGAACTCAACCACTTTTCTATTTCTCTTGCCTCTTCCACTTTCTGCAATTCCCCTGCCCACAGCTTCCCTTGGAGAACCTTCTAGATCAACAAGCTCAGACGATGAATCACCACATTAGTACTGAATTTTCCAAGCCCTAGTTAGCCACAACATCTCGTTAGGTTTCCAAACTAAACTCACGTATTTCCCTTTCCTAAATTGTTGGTGAACTTGTTCTCCTCCTTCGCTCTTGCTCGGCTCTAAAGAAGGCCAAGGAGAGTGGGAAGGAGAAGAAGCCGTGTCTGAAGAAGACGCGGTCGGTACTTGATTTTGAGGAATATTGGTAGCGGTGGTAGTGTGGGTGGTAGATGATATTGGGCATGATTCCCACTCAGTATAGTACCGGCCTTTTGCTGCTAATGATGTTGATGATTAGAAGACGAAGAAATGAATTTCCATTGACTTGCAGTATATCTTGGTCACTTTGTATTAACAACTTCAATCGGATGATGTTGTTCGAAAGACACAAAAGTAGCAGTAGCAGCAGCAGCATGAGCTATATTATAAAGTGCAGAAGAAGAAATATAAGGAGCACCAAAAACCACCGACTGCTCGGCAGCGGTATAACATCATCGGGTGAATCTTGATCACGAGGGTCCGCTGGAGAGTTAGATAAATGTTGAGGTTGATTCTTGATGATATCTTCTTTGTTTTCATCCATTTCTTCAATAAGCCTATTTTTGCTTCTGAATATGGTACTTATCATTAAAAAAAACTTAATTTAATATAAAATAATTCTAATATATTAGGATTTATAATTAAATTAATATTTCAATAATTATTTAAAAGTTATTTATGACTTGTACTATAGCCTATATAGTCTCAAGGGAGAGTTGGAAAAATAGCCACTCTCCAAACTTGATTGAACATTAAGACAAAAGTCTTGAATAATTTGTGGTATACCCACTATTAATGATATCATCCACATGTCCTAATTGACACATACAAAAGACCTCCCTTAATTTTCATATCTCCACTTTGGTCCCCCCCCCCCCCCCCCCTTCTTTTCCAACTAATTTGGAATAATATATATTTGCATTTGTTAATAATTATATTATAAAAAAAGTAAAAAGACAAACGGGAAAGAAGAGCAGCTCATTTTGCTGTTGTAGAAATTGATGATTCCGGCGAGTTTTTCGGCTAAAAAATCCATTTTCAAGGTAAAATCATCATCATCTCCTACTCCATAGTCATGTTTACTCCATTTTCTTTCAAAAACCAAGCTTAAAAATGATTTTCCCGCCATTTTAGAAATTTGAGAAATCTTCCAGAATAGACACTTGATAACTCATTATAGATACAGTTTAGTATTTTAAAAGCATTAAAAATATGTTTCGCCATTGCAGGAGCTGCATTTTGAACCACGATCTCATTCGGTCGCATTTTTGTATGGATGTCGTACTTCATCGATCGTTAACAACTGATATTGTAATCTAGTATCCATCTTTGTAGTCTATAATGGCAATAGCTAAATTTGTTGTCGCTAATGGTGATTATATGGGAGTATGAGAGGAGACTCTTAAAAGCTGGAATTGAAAATCTTTTAGTAAGACGACAGTGCCCATTGCGTTGTGTTGCAATGATTCATATGATGATATGATTGCAAGTGTAATTGAGGCCGGTGAATTAACTTGCGAGCCGAATGACTTGGTGATTAGCTATCAAATGAATGAGAGGGGAAAAATACATCCCACATTCATAAAAAGTGATAGGCATGCGAGCTTGTACATGTTAGATATTGGTATTGATGGCTCTAGGCCTACATTGAGGATAAACGTTAATGTGATGCCTCCAATTGAACCAATGAATTCATTTAAGGGCGACAATGATTCGATTGGAAATGAAAGATTGGGTGATCATTCATAGGAGAGCTTAGGTAATAATTCAAATGAGAGTTTGGGTGATCATTCAATGAATATACATGATGATCTAAATAATGTAGAAAATCAGCCAGTAGATGTGATATCGACCCAAATGTTGTAAAGAAATCCAGCTACAAAAGGAATTGGGATCACAATCCAACCATTCTTTCTCCGATGAAGCTAATTTATGTATAAACCGAACTTTTAGTAATAAGAATGAGTTGCAATTGTTATTAGCCGAAGCGGCGGCAAAAAAGTCTTTTGATTTTGCTACTGTAAAGAGTTGTACTTAATACTTAAAGGTGAAATGTGTATCTCATAATTGTGCATGGATGTTGCGGGCGAGAAAATATGAGTGTTTGGATAGATGTTACCATTAAAAAAAGTAGCAATTTGAACTTTTTTTACCGTTGCAAATTTGTATATCTAAATATTTACTGATTATCAAAATATATAGACCCTTTATACAATCGATACATCTATTTGTGTAAGGTGTATGTATGACATATGAGATTTACACTCTGACATTAGTAAGATATATTTGGGTTTATATCTATGTTAACGCATTGTCAATACTTCACCAACTAGAATCTGACACTTATATATATATCAAAACTAGTAAAATTTAAAAAAGACAACAATTAATTAATAATAAATTATATATTTGAAATTTATTCAATTAAATAAGTTTAAACAAGTCATATGATCATGTAAGAGTCCATATAAATTGGGTGTGGTGATTAGTGATATACGAGGAAGAGTTGTGGTTATACAATCCACATCCTTAGAACAATGTTTGAGAAAACATAAGTATGTTTTGAGGATGTCACTTGTTCAACCACACATTGTTGATTGCCACCCCAATTTATATGGACTCATACATGATCACATGCTTATGTTGTAAAGATGTTGATTGTATAACCACACATAACTATTCCTCATTCATACTTGTGCTTTCTTCACATATTGGTTTGAAGATGTTGATTGTATAACTACAATTCTTTCTCATACATCATTAATCTCCACCCCCAATGTATGTGGATCTTTATATTACTTGTTTAAACTTATTTAATTTAATAAATTTCAATAATATTGTTTATTATTAGTTAATCATTCTCTCTTTTAAATTATACTAGCTACAGTCTATATTTAAGCGTCATGCTCTACTAGGTACAGTATAGATCATTTATGGATCATGATATCAGTCCGTATATACCTTATTAGTGTAGAAGTGTATATGTCGTTGGTACAATCTAAACCAAGCACATGAAAAAATATCGACTGTCTTAATTATCTATATATTTTTACCAACAGTGACAATGCTCAATTATCCAAGTTTTACAACGGTAATAAAGTACAAATTGCTACTTTTCAACTGTAACATTTGCTTTTTTTAGTGTATAAAAATAAGGATTCATGAACTCTTCCATCCTATTCTATTTTATTATATTTAAACATCTCTTTTTATTATGTCTCAAGTATCTCAAATGTCACGCCTCGAGCCTACTCCCTGGGCGGGATTGACACATGAGAACCATTGCCGGTCTAAAGCGAACCCTTGGCCTGACTTACTTAACTCAACGGAAGACTCTATGCATATTTATAATGATCAAAAACACTATACTCACTGGAATAATAAAACACTGAAAATGCTTAAAAGTTAAAAATTTAATTTGGCCAAAATGGCAACTCAAGTCTTAACATATGAAATGATAAAGTCAATGAAAAGACTAAAGAACTAACATCTGACTATCTATGAAGCCTCTAAAACAACTGAGATAGATGTCGGGACAAACCCCACGACATTATAATGAACTAACAAAGTAACTGAAAACAATAAAAGGAGTCCTCCGAAATGCAAGGAGGCTCACCAACTGACTCTGGAGTTCTCACTGGATCAACGATGCGTTGGATACTGATCCTAATTATATGTGTTTGTATCATAATAAGATGCAGGCCAACTGACATCAGTACATTGAATGTACGAGTGTGCGAGTTGGAATGCTAAACACAACATAGGCTTGAAAGTAATATGAAGAACTTACCTAGCTCAACTCAACTCAACATAACTGAACTCATTTCAATATAAAACATTTTAAAACAAGTGCAATATAAAGAAAAGTTGTTTAAAATATGATGTCAACTCTGTGTGTATGCAAAGATACATATAACTCTGAAATATATGTAAAAGTACAATAAACTGTGTATTAAGAATACAATTATTTCTGTGGGAGTTTCTCTAACCGACAACCATCACTTAAGAGCTATTGTGATGATACAAGCTTTTGCCTCACACTACCAGGGTCGTTCTATACCTTGCCGAGGGTATAGATATTGATCTACTAAGTGGATCCACTAGTCTATGCTAAAAAGCACTAAAGGAATCATCTAAAAAGTATGACCCTTTTCTACCCATGATGGCTACATGGTTTATGGGGGCAGTGAGTTGTCTGAACTCTCCCCCGTGTCGGTGCTCAATAATACTCCCAAAAATATTATATTAGCTCTTATGTTTAAAAACATACTTCTTTCTGTGATTTGAGATTAATGCTCAAAAACTTAGCTCAAAGACTATCTTGGGAATCAAAGTTTCCTCTCTTGCTTCATTTAGAAAGAGATTACTCTTTTGTGAAAACAAGCACGAAGGCTCTTTGGAAATCAAGGTTTCCTTTCTTGTTTAAATGTGAAAAATTTTTAAACCCTTTGAAAATACATAGTCCCCATATACTTTTGAATAAATGAACTTCAAACTTTACTCAACTTGAACTTTAAGTCTTAAAACAAAGTTAATACATTTGGAAAAGAGTTTTGTAAAACTCTAAAAACTTCTCTTGACTTGACTCTTACTTCTCCTGACTTTGATCTTAACTTTCCTTGAATTGGATTATGGATTCAAGGTTCATGATCTCATATTTATGGATGATTTCATGATATTTAGATGTACCTTAGAGTGTTGGAATCAACTAGAAAACATAGGTACTTTGCTAAGGAACAAGTAGTAAAAGGTGGGAACGAATGGTGAGAACTGGCGTCCCTGGCGCTCTGAGAGGCACAGGGCGCCAGCCCTCAAACTTCAGAGAACATGTTGGGGCGCGCTGGCTGGCACATCGCCCCAAGGGGTAAACTTCAGAGACCCTTTTGGGGGACGCTGGCTGGCGTGATGCCCCACCCCCTTCCTTAGGTGTTTGACGAATTTTCTTGCTCATTTTTCACCTTTAAATCCTCTAAACTTCAATGGTTGTTTCCCTAAACACTTAGAATCATTTATACCCTTAATATATGATAGATTCAAATTGAAATTACATCCAAAAACACGAATCATATCAGAAGAACCATCAACAACACAACCCACAAGAAATTCAAAGGAAACTTCAACAATGTTCATCAAGAACTCAATTTCTAAACTTTCAAAGACTTAAATTCGCTGAATTGAATCATGATTGGCGCATGGGTGAACTAACCCAATGCTATGTGATCTCACATACCTTGTAGAAATCACTCCCGACGAAATCCATAAGCTAATCTCGACGAAATCGATGAATCTTAAACGTTCTTCTCCTTTCTCCTTTTCTCCAAGCCCTAGCGTAAAATTCACTTTTCTAAATTGACTAAAATCTGACTTTATCCCAATTAAACTCCTAAAAATGAATTAGAATAATTAGGTAAGGAAAAGACTAATTTACCCTTCTAAAATCCAGATTGGACTTTCCTTATTCCAATAGCCCAACTTCCAAAGAGCTTAACTCACTCATACGAATTCGAAATCACGCAAAATCAGTGACATTGGAGAGATATCCAAGAGATTTTCTATCATATATGGAAGTGCCTCTAAGTCATCCTGAGCTAGAAGTTATGGCCGTTTGAAGTTGGCCAAAACTTAACTTATTATAACTTAACAAAATTTCTAGATTTTCATTCTTTCCAAAAATGACTATTTCCAATTATTAGCTTCTTCTAGTTATTTAAAATTGCGAGATGTTACAATATCCCCCCCTTGGAAACATTCGTCCTCAAATGAGATTACTCTTACTAGGCTAAGGGTGTAATATGCAACATTCAGTTCGAGCACTCACAAGCTAATGCCAAACAACATTCCAACTTAAAAATAAATATCAAGAAAGGATTAGTACCTTAATTTGGAACTTCTCCAAATTCGAAGAGATGTGGATATCTCTTCTTCATATCCTCCTTAGCTTCCCAAGTAGCTTCCTCAGCAAATTGATTCTTCCAAAGGACTTTGACTGATGCTACCTCTTTTGATTTCAACTTGCAAACTTGGCGATCTAGAATCTGAACATGAATATCCTCATAAAATAAGCTATCCTTGATCCCAATATTTTCAGTTGGTATGATCAATGAAGGATCTCTCATGCACTTCTTCAACATAGAGATGTGAAACATCAGGTGAACCGCGGCTAACTCTTGTGGTAGCTCCAATTCATAAGCTACATTACCTACCCTTCTCGATATTCTGTAAGGGCCAATATACCGTGGACTAAGCTTCTCCTTCTTACCAAATCTCATAACACCTTTTATGGGTGAAACTTTAAGATATACCCAATCATCTACTTCAAACTCTAACTCCCTTCTTCTAACATCAGTGTAGGATTTATGACGACTCTGCGCCGTTTTCAACCTCTCTTGAATCACTTTCACATTCCCCATAGCTTGATGAACCAAATCTAGTCCTATCAACCCTGCTTCACCAACTTCAAACCATCCAATAGGAGATCTGCATCTTCTCCCATAAAGAGCTTCATAACGAGCCATTTGGATGCTCGAGTGGTAACTATTGTTATAAGAAAATTCAATGAGAGGTAGGTAATCATCCCAATTCTTTTTTAAATCAATCACACAAGCCCTCAACATACCCTCTAAGGTCTGAATAGTGCGCTCTGCTTGCCCGTCTGTCTGAGGATGAAAGGCAATACTTAAGTTCACTTCTGAACCCAAGTTTTTTTGGAATGACTTCCAAAGCTATGCATTAAATTGCACACCTCTGTCTGAAATAAGAGAGACTGGAACCCCATGAAGTCTTACCACCTCTTGAAGATACAACTTAGTATAATCTTTTGCCGAATGAGTAGTCTTTACTGCCAAAAAGTGGGCTGATTTTGTCATTCTAGCCACAATCACCCAAGTAGAATCATGCTGCATGCGAGATCTTGGTAAACTTGTGATGAAGTCCATATTAATCATCTCTAAGTTCCATTCTGAAAGTTCTATATTCTGAGCCAAACCACTGGGCCTTTTGGTGCTCTACTTTAACTTGTTGGCAATTTGGGCACTTCGCAACAAATTCTGCAATGCCCTTCTTCATACTATTCCACCAATACACCTCTCTCAAATCACAATTCATCTTTGTGTAACCCAGATGAATGAAATATTTGGATCTATGAGCCTCCTCCATGATCCTCTCTTGGAGTCCATCCACCATTGGCACACACAATCTACCTTGATATCTCAGTACGCCATCTCTCCTTTGTTCAAAATCTAATACGGATCTCGGTCTTGCTTTTCTTTCACTTTTGACACTAATGAAGATTCAGCCCCATTCATTACCACTATTCCTCCTTCTGTGGAATCCATTAGTCAGACTCATAAGCGTGCAAGTCTATGCACATCTTTCACTAACTCTCTCTTTTCTTCCTCAATATGGGTAAACAACTTGCTTTAAGCATCAGCAACAACATTAGCCTTACCTGGGTGATAAAGAATACTCATGCCATAATCCTTAAGTAATTCTAATAACCTCTTTTGTCTGAGATTAACTTTTTCTGAGTGAACACATATTGAAGACTCTTGTGATAAGTGAAAACATCAACATAAACACCATACAAATAATGACGCCATATCTTCAAAGCAAATACTATGGCAACCAACTCTAAGTCATGGGTTGGGTAATTCTTCTCGTGAACTTTCAACTGTTTGGAGGCATAAGCTACGACTTTGACATTCTACATTAACACATAACTCAAACCAACTTTGACACATCACAATAGACAACAAAGCCTTGCATACCTTCTAGTAAGGTTAAAATTGGGGCAGTAGTCAATCTCTTTCTTAATTCCTGAAAGCTTTTCTCACAAGCTTCAAACTATCGAAACTTCATTTGTTTTCTGAGTCAACTTGGTCAAAGGGGACAAAATAGATGAGAACCCCTCTATGAAACTTCTATAATATCCAGCCAAGCCCAAGAAACTCCTAATATCAGTTGGAGATGCGGGTCTAGGCCAACTCTACACTGCATCTATCTTCTGGATATCAACTCTAATTCCATCAGTGGAGACTATGTGGCCTAAGAACGCCATAGACTCAAGCCAAAACTCACATTTAGAGAACTTAGCATATAACTCCTTATCTTTCAAAGTCTGAAGAACTATTTTGAGATGACTAGCATAATCTTCTTCATTCTTTGAATAGATTAGTATGTCATCAATGAAGACGATAACAAACATATCTAAATAAGGTTTAAAACATTATTCATAAGGTCCATGAACGCTGCAGGTGCATTATTGAAATCGAATGACATGACAAAAAACTCATAATGACCATAACGGGTCCTGAATGCTGTCTTGGAAATATCACATTCTTTTAGTTTCAACTTATGGTAGCCAGTACTGAGGTCTATTTTTGAAAAACAAGAAGTACCCTAAAGCTGATTGAAAAGATCATAAATTCTTAGAAGAGGATACTTGTTCTTGTTGGTAACCTTGTTCAATTGGCGGTAATCTACACACATCCTAAGGGAACCATCTTTCTTTTTCACAAATAAGACCGGAGCGCCCCAAGGTGAGACACATAGTCGAATAAATCCTCTCTCTAAAAGGTCTTTCAACTACTCTTTTAACTATTTCAAATCTGTTGGTGCCATCCTATATGGCAGAATAGAGACAGAACGGGTATCTGGAAGAACATGTTTACCGAAGTCTATCTCTCTCTTAGGATGGGCTCTGGGTTAATCATCTGGAAAGACTTCTGGAAACTCTTTAACTATAGGAACTGACTGAATGAGAGGTATCTCTACACTAGAGTCATTAACTCGGACTATGTGATAGATACACCCTTTAGAAACTAACTTTTTTACCTTAAGGTACGAAATGAAACGACCCTTAAGCACTGCTGAACTACTTTTCCACTCTAAGACTAACTCATTTAGAAACTAGAACTTAACAACTCGAGTTCTACAATTAACTGAGGCATAACAGACATGATATAAGTCCATACTAAGAATGACATCAAAATCTACCATGTCTAACTCAACTAGATTAGCCATAGTACTCTTGTGATTGACAGAGATGAGACAATAACAATAGACTCTATTTGCAAGAATAGACTCACCAACAGGTGTAGAAACACTGAATAGTTCACTAAGTTGCTCAGAAATAACATCAAAATTCATAGCAACATAAGGAGTTACAAAATAAAAACTCTTTCTTCGATTTAGCAAAACATAAATAGTACAGTCAAAGACTTGAATCAAACCAGTGACAACATCTGGTGAATCCTCTTGCTCTTGACGACTGTTGATAACATACAAGCGGTTTGTTCCTTTGCCATTACCGGAAGTAGCCCCTCTAGGTGCAGCTCTGTTTGGTGGAGTAATTGAAGAAGACTAGCTCTTTTGTCCCCATTAACTTTACCTTGCTTGTTCTTTGGAAATTCTTGCATGAAATGACCATTTTGACCACACTTGAAACAACCAGTGGAGCTCTCAGGACAAGTACATGAGTGGTTCTTACCACACTTGGCGCATGCAGGAGGCGTACTACCCCCTTGTGCCATGCTACCCTGAGAATAAGCAGGTTTAGCTTTGAAATTCTGGCTATTATACTCACCTTTGTTCTTAGGTACAAGTGCACTAGAAGATGATGGAGCAGGTCCCTTCTGTTTTTGTTAGAAGGATGACCGATTGGCATTACTTTTCTGCTGTCCAGACTCGTTCCCTGTCTTAGCTCTCTTGTTCTTAAACTTATCCCTTAGCTTCTCTTTCTCAGCCTGTTGCATATATACCATTAACCTTGAGATATCCATGTCACCTATAAGCATTGCAGCCCTACCTTCCTTACTTGACAGACGATCCAACCTAGCAACAAACAAGCTCATTCTACTCTTCATGTTCGCAATCATTTTTGGAGCATAACGGGACAATTAGGTGAACTCCAACCCATACTTATGAACACTCATAGAATCTTGCTTAAGTGTGAGGAACTCTTGTACCTTAGCCTCGTTCAGTTCTAGGGGAAAGAAACGCCCAAAGAAAGACTTCTCAAAACAAGACCAACTCGCAGGTGGTGCATCCTCAGCTCTAACCTCTTTCGACTGATCAAACCAAGTCCTAGGCAACATTTTTCAGTTGATATGCAGCTAGTTCAACCCGCTCAGGATCAGCAACATGCATGACGTCAAATACCTTCTTCAGTTCCTCAATAAAATTCTCTGGATCCTCAGTAGTGCTCAAACCCATGAAACTTGGAAGATTCATTCTTAAGAAATCTCAGATCCTAAAAGTATCAGCCACTTCCGTCTAGATCCTCTTTGTTGCCCAACTTGGCTCAACATCCGGATAGCCTCACGGAACTCAGCATTGGTAGCTTCTCCTTGAGGTTGTACTTCAGGTGCTTTTGGTAACTCTTGTTCCTCAAAATTACGTCCAGCAGGATGTCCTCTAACAACTCTTTCTGGAGGTATGATTATATGAAAACACATGCAAGCACAAATTAGAAGGAAACATTTTACAGATCAAACTTTAACGCATGAATGAGAGTGAAAGAAGTAAAAAAATTTTCCTAAGCATTACTGCCTCCTAATTAAAGATGTGGCGCGCTTCACATTGGTAACTAGGACTCTACAGACACGGCTTCATAGACTCCCTAAGACTCATGAACTCTGTGCTCCGATACTATAGTTTTCACGCCCCGAGCCTACACTTTGGGTGAGACTGACACTCGAGAACCATTGCTGGCCCCAAGCGAACCCTTGGCCTGACTTACTTAGCTCAATGGAAGACTCTATGCATATTTATAATGATCAAAAGCACTATACTAACTGGAATAATAAAACACTGAGAATGCTTAAAAGTCAAACATTCAACTTGGTCAAAATGACAACTCAAATCTTAACATATGAAATGATAAAGTCAATGAAAAGACTAAAGAACTAACATCTGACTATCTATGAAGCCTCTAAAACAACTGAGATAGATGTCGGGACAAACCCCACGACATTATAATGAACTAACAAAGTAACTGAAAACAATAAAAGGAGTCCTCCGAAATGCAAGGAGGCTCACCAACTGACTCTGGAGTTCTCACTGGATCAACGATGCGTTGGATACTGATCCTAATTATATGTGTCTGTATCATAATAAGATGCAGGCCAACTGTCATCAGTACATTGAATGTACGAGTATGCGAGTTGGAATGCTAAACATAACATAGTCTCAAAAGGAATCTGAAGAACTTACCTGGCTCAACTCAACTCAACATAACTGAACTCATCTCAATATAAAGCAAATTAAAATAAGTGCAATATAAAGATAAGTTGTTTAAACTATGATGTCAACTATGTGTGTATGCAAAGATACATATAACTCTGAAATATATGTAAAAATACAATAAACTGTGTATATAAGAATATATAACTTTTGTGGGAGTTTCTCTAACAAACAACCATCACTTAAGAGATATTGTGATGATATAGCGTTTTGCTTCACGCTGCCAGGGTCATCTTATACTTTGCCGAGGGTATAGAACCTAAACTACCTAGTCTATGCTAAAAATCACTAAAGAAATCATCTAAAAAGTATGATCCTTTTCTATCCATGATGGATACATAGTTTGTGAGGGCTGTGAGTTGTCTGAACTCTCCCTTATATCGGTGCTCAATACAACTCCCAAAAATATTATATTAGCTCTTATGTTTAAAACTATACTTCTTTCTGTGATTTGAGATTAATGCTTAAAAACTTAGCTCAAAGACTATTTTGGAAATAAAAGTTTCCTCTCTTGCTTCATTTAGAAAGCGATTACTCTTTTGTGAAAACAAGCACGAAGGCTCTTTGGAAATCGAGGTTTCCTTTCTTGTTTAAATGTGAAATTTTTTTAAACCCTTCGGGAATACATAGTCCCCATATACTTTTGAATAAATGAACTTCAAACTTTACTAAACTTGAACTTTAAGTTTTAAAACAAAGTTAAAACATTTGGAAAAGACTTTTAGAAAACTCCAAGAACTTCTCTTGACTTGACTCTTACTTCTCTTGACTTTGATCTTCACTTTCCTTGAATTAGATTATGGATTCAAGGTTCATTATCTCATGTTTATGGATGATTTCATGATGTTTATATGTATCATAGAGTGTTGGAATCAACTAGAAAACATAGGTATTTTGCTAAGGAACAAATACTAAAAGGTGGGGAACGAATGGGGAGAACTGGCGTCCCTAGTGCTCTAAGACGCGTGGAGCGCAATCCCTCAAACTTCAGAGAACATGTTGGGCCACACTGGCTGGCACGTCGTCCCAAGGGTAAACTTTAGAGACCCTTTTAGGGGGCGTTGGCTGGCGTGACGCCCTACCCCCTTCCGTAGGTGTTTGACGACTTTTTTTGCTCGTTTTTCACGTCTAAACCCTCCAAACTTCAATGGTTCTTCCCACAAACACTTAGAATCATTTATACCCTCAATATATGATAGATTTAAATTGAAAGTACACCCGAAAACACTAATCAAATCGCAAGAACCATCAACAACACAACCCACAAGAAATTCAAATGAAACTTCAACAATGTTCATCAAGAACTTAATTTCTAAACTTTCAAAGACATAAATTCGCTGGATTGAATCATGGTTGGCGCGTGGGTGAACTAACCCAATGAGTTTTGCATAATTAAGACACAACTTCTGATGCAAGTGTCTACGATCATACAATAGCTTAGTAACCCAACCAAGGGTTGGGATCGTTCCCAAGAGAGTTATTTTGAGAATTAATAGAAAAATAAAATTTAGTTCTAACTAGTCGTAGATAAAGACATTAACGATCAAAAACATTGTAAATTAAAGAGGAAATAAGAGAGTCAATTAACAATGGAGTTTTGTCACTAGTGAGTAAAAACAACAAATTAAATAAGGATTTCTAAGTAATGAGAGGGGATTCTTGGGATGTGATAGGAATACGGGATAGACTAGATCATTGGGTACATGCTTTTGATAGTAAATTCATTGAGTATGACTAGGCTAGAATTTAAGGGGGATAAGCTCTCTCTCGAGCAACTTACCCCGTTTCAAGCAGGTTCCTCTCGAGCACCCACTTGCCACATGAAGAACAACCTCCGACTTAACCCACTCACTCTCTCGAGCTGAGTGTATGGACATAGGACTAGGGTTCACTCTCTTAAGCTGTACCTCATGTCGACCCACTCGAACTGGCCATCAATTTAGTGGTCTTAGCTTTGCAACCTCTCGCTCGATCAAGTCGAAAACACATATATGTGATTTTATTTGCAACTACAACCTCATTAAGTTCATACACAACTGCTAAATGAAATCACATTTGAACTACGAATAGACTATCAACAAGCAAGACCCAACAACTAATCTAACCCATATTCACAAAATCACACCCCAAGATTTGGGGTTTTAGCCGTGCATGTAAAAGAGATAAAGAAGTATACCAATCTCAGTTTCCATCAATGGTATGCAAGATTAAATCTTAAAACAGGCAAAAAGGGAAGAATCCAAGAGACCCAAGTCTAATTTCTTGAAAATGAAACCCTTGAAAGCTCCAAGTTCTTCAAAACCCTCTCCAAAACTTAGAGAGAATATCTCCAAAACTCTATCCAAAACTTAATAATCTAAAAACTAGGTAAAACAAGGTAAAAATCGCTCTCAGAATAAAAAAACTGAACTAGTATTTATAGTTTTCAGAAAATGTGCTTCGAAGGATCTTTGGCGACGTTAGTGGGAATCGCTGATATATTCGGCGATCCGCCCTTTGGTCTACTTCATCGCCTTTCATCAATTGCCTTCAACATCTTTGTGTCCTTGATAATTGGGCAATGTAGCACTACTTCGCGGAGTCGTTCGGCGATTCGCCAGCTGCTCATTTTCACCGCTGATTTTCTCCTTTTCTTCAGGGCTCAGCACACTGGAGAAAAAGGCGAATATGCGATATGTTGGTGATTTGTCAAATGCGTTCGGCGATTCGCAGATCTTTATTTCTTCGTTCTTTCGACTTATTTTTGCTACTTTTTGCTAAGTAATGTCCATACTTTGCCTCAAATTTCAAATCCCTGAAACTTAAAGGTTTTCATCATATATCAGGATAAAACATGCATTTGAGGACACTAATTTCTTCAAAATATAGCCCTAAATGATTCTAAATCGTGGACTCATCAACACCCCCAACTTAAACTTTTGCTTATCCTAAAGCAAACTCAAGTTCAGTCGTTCAAAATGAGTGTCTTGAACAGTGCTACAAAAGACTTGATCATGAATGCATACAACAATACTCAATTTAGTTAGGCAAAGATCAATTGTGCACTCAAAGATTCAAGTAGTGATTCACCAATATCAAAGAATCTCATGTTCACAATACTTGCTTGAAATGCAAGTTCAAGCTCAACCAAAGTGTTCAAATGTCCCCACACAAGGAATGATTCCATATTTACACAATAGTTCGCAGTTTAAATCTTCGAAATCAGATGGAACACTCACACTCACAAAGAAGAACACAATGCATATTTCACTCATAGGTTTGTCCGTATTTTCCAAACTATAAGTTCGGAGTCCTTAAAATTCACCAAGCTATTTTTTTCAAGTCTATGAGCAGCATACTTGAAACATAATAAATAAATCAAGTAACAATATATAACGAGTATCAATTTTGATTTTCAAAGATGCAAATGACAAGAACGCTCGTAGCACTATTTTCTAAGAGATTCAATAACAAGGATCGTCCAATATGTACCTCATGTCGTCACACCCAGCACAAGCAAGTATCAAAAAGGGCCAACGCCCTGTATCAAGAAGGGTCACAGCCCAATAGTCAAGAGAACCAAGAACCATATTAAAAATGACTTCCTAGTTCGTACTTAAAATGGACAACTTCTATTCTTAAAATGGACTAAAAATCCAAAGTCAAGATGGCAAATGTTCTGAATCAAGGGGCATGCCAATAGTGACAAAGTCACAGCCACAAGAAGGACAAGTTCCCAACAAGAGTGCCAAGTGATCAAACAATCCGTACAAGTGGGCGAGTTACACAAGCGTCATACAAACACGACAATGCAAAGTGACAAGAGGTAACCAAGGTATCAAGATCAACTTTCAGATATACCAGTAATTAAAAGAGTGCAAGTATAAGTTTATACACAAACCTCAATGCTTTAGCGTAGAACAGTCCAACACAACTCTGCGAGTTGAAACCGTAGACCAACCAACGTATCAAGGTCTTCAAATTGTTCACAAGTATATAAAACCTTAAAAATGCAATTAAATAATTTTTTTAATTTCTAATATCTTGATAATATCGAAATAAAATAGGATTCGAAATTATCGAAATAATTTCTAAATAATTTTACTTGCATCACAAGTAAGCTCAGTCTGCACAGATGCAACTATGTTCCCAAAACAGTGATTCTGGTCAGTCTAGTACCCCATGTTGTAACTTAGATTAGAACAGGAAAACGGCAAAACTAGACTTTATAACCTCCATGAAAGATGTAGGTACTTCTCTTAAGGTTGCAACCCAAAAAGAATCACCTAAAAATACATTTTGTACAAAAAGATATCATCGATACCCTAACAGTGATTCATACAGGATTTCTAAATCCGAAATCTGGATAGAACTTATCCTGTGTTGCGTCCCATATTTCGAATCCATAAAGGCTAAATTAATGTTTCACATAAACATAAGAGATGTATTTATATGAGTTAGCTTTCCAAATCATATTTGTTCACCCAAAACGGAGTTCTAGAGAACGAGATATTCTGAACGTAATACATACTACTCAGCTACAAAAATAGATTTCGACTACTCACCAAAAATAGTGTGGGTCTCGAATTCCAGCCAAAAGACCAAGTTTTTTCTCTTGTGATTTTGAAGAAAAAATGGTAAGCTAGGGTTCTAAGGTTCTAAGTCTTCAAGGAACTAAAATTATATCAAAAAGGAGTGAAAATATATAGCCAAACAAGTGATGTTTATCACTTGTACACTTGTCCAATGAAGGTGTTGCCCAAAATAGTGTTGTGTGCTGCAAAAAATGCATATATATACACCTATATCTATATATCCTTCACCTCCTTTTACAATTCTACAAAATTCTAATTATATTATTACGTAAATACCCCAATAAAAATTCCATAAATTACGATATAATTTATGCTAAACAAGCTAGCAATTATCACAAAATTTCAAGTTCCCAACAGGAGAGTAAAACATATTGTAGTAATAAGCAACGGTAAATCGACCCCCTAAAAGAAATTTCGTCTCGAAATTTACCTTACATTAGTCCCAAAAAAAGTGCAGATATTGAATCCTCATGTCTTCTTCTCTCTCCCAGGTAGCTTCTTTTCCCGAATGGTTTCTCCAAAGTACCTTTACTAAGTGGATTTCCTTGTTTCTTAGTTGCTTCACTTCCCGAGCTTAGATTAAAATAGGTTCTTTATTATACGTCAAGTCAGGATTAACCTTAATAGATTCAACTGGAAGAACATGAGATGGATCAGAACGATATCTTCTTAGCATAGAAACATGGAAGACATTGTGGATCTTGTCTAACTCAGGTGGCAAAGCCAATTTATATGCAACTGGTCCAACTCTTTCAAGTATATCATAACGTCCAATAAATCGGGGACTAAGTTTTCCTTTTTGCCAAATATTATAATTTTCTTCCATAGAAACTCCTTTAAAAAATACTTTATCTCCCACTTGATATTCAATGTCATGTCTTTTAAGATCAGCATACGACTTTTGTCTATCTGAAGAAATATTTAGACAATCCTTGATAATTTTTACCTTGTCTTTTGTTTATTGCACCAATTTCGAACCAATAAGTTTTCTGTCACCAACTTCACTCCAACAAAGAGGGGTCTGACATTTCCTTCCGTACAAAGCTTCATAGGGAGGAATTCCAATACTTGATTAGTAAATTTTATTATAAGCAAATTCTATCAAAGCCAAGTGTTTGTCCCAACTACCTTCAAACTCCATAATGCAAGTTCGAAGCATATCCTCCAAAATTTGTATCACCCTTTCTGACTGGCCGTCTGTCTGAGGATGGAACGAAGTGCTAAATTTCATCTTAGTACTAAAAGCTTCCTGCAAGCTACCCCAAAATCTAGATGTAAATCGTGGGTCTCGTTCAGATACAATAGACATAGGAATCCCATGTAGTCTTATGATCTCATTAATGTACAATTCGGCTAAACGCTCAAGTGAGAAATCCATCCTGATTGCTAAGAAGTAAGCACTCTTGGTTCGCCTGTCCACAATTACCCATATTGCATCATGATTTCTTTGGGTGTGAGGAAGTCCAGAAACAAAGTCCATAGTTATTCTCTCCCATTTCCACTCTGGCATCGACAGGGGTTGAAGTAAACCAACTGAGACCTGATGTTCTGCCTTTACTGGTTGACAAACCAAGTATTTAGAAATGAACTCCGCAATGTCTTTCTTCATACCATTCCACCAATAATTTTCTTTGATGGTCTGGTACATCTTTATACCCCCAGGATGCATTGCATATGGTGAGGTATGTGTTTCACTCAGTATTTCTCTCTTTAATTTGCCATTATTAGGGACACATAGTCTATATTGATAAATTAAGACATAATTCTTTGTTAATGTAAAATCAAATTTTTCCCCGTTTTCAACTTCTCTGGTCAATTTGACAAGTTTCTCATCTAACTTTTGTGCTTCTTTCACCTGTTCAAGTAATATTGGCTTTACTTGCAAGCTAGAAATAACTGAACCCTTTGAATCAAGTGTGAAACAAACATTCATGGCTATTAACTCAAGAAGCAAGGGCAAAGGACTCACATAAATACTTGTGAAGGATTTTCTACTTAGGGCATCTGCAACCACATTTACCTGGATGATAATCAATCATGCAGTCATAATCCTTAATAAGTTCAAGCCATCCACACTGTCGGAGGTTTAACTCCTTCTGAGTACCCAAGTACTTTAAGCTCTTGTGATCAGTGAATATATGACATTTCTCTCCATTCAAATAATGCTGCCATATTTTTAAAGCAAACACTACCGCAGCAAGTTCAAGATCATGAGTAGGATAATTCAATTCATGCGGTTTTAATTTCCATGAGGCGTAAGAAATAACCTTCCCTTCTTGCATCAAAATGCATTCGAGAAAATTGTGAGAGGCATCGTTGTATATTACATACTTCTTCCCTTCAATTAGTAGAGTAAGTATAGGGGTCACTTGGCATTTGTCGCTCCAATTAAAATTCACTTCCTTCTGCAAGAGTTTAGTCAATGGAGAGGCGATAATGGAAAAGCCTTTCACAAATCTTCTGTAGTATCCTGTAATGCCTAAGAAACTTCTTACCTCAGTTTGACTTTTGGGAGGTATCCACTTGACAACTACTTGTATCTTATTAGGATCCACCTTCACACCTTCGGCCGATACAATATGTCCCAAAAAGTCACTTCATCTAGCCAAAATTCACACTTGGAAAGTTTAAAATAAAGTTTTCTCTCCTTCAAAATTTGCAAATAATCCAGAGGTGTTTATCATGATCTTCACTACTTCTGGAAAATATTAAAATATCATCTATAAAAACAACCACAAACTGATTAAGATAAGGCTTGAATACTCGATTCATTAGATTTATGAATACCGCAGGAGCATTTGTCAACCCAAATGGCATCATCAAAAATTCATAATGACCATACCGAGTTCTAAAAGAAGTTTTAGGAATATCATTCTCTCTAACACGCAGTTGGTGATATCCAGACCTTAAATCTATTTTTGAGAATACTTTATTACCCTTCAGTGGGTCAAAGAAATCATCGATCCTTGGTAGTGGATATCTATTCTTGATCGTTATTATGTTCAATTGTCTATAGTCAATACAAAGCCTGAGAGTGCCATCTTTCTTCTTTATGAATAAAATCGGAGCTCCTAAAAGAGAAACACTAGGTCGAATAAAACCCTTCTCAAGAAGTTCTTGCAATTGATTTCAATTCTCTTAATTCTGCTAGAGCCATTCTATAAGAAGTGATAGAAATTAGGGGTCAATCCAGGAGTAAGCTCGATTGGAAATTCAACCTCTCTTTTCGGGGCAATCCATGAAGGTTTTCTGGGAAGACTTTTGGGAAATCATGTACAGCAGGTATGTCCTTGATACCAGGATTCTCCAACCGTGTATCAACTATATGAGCAAGGTATGCCCCACAACCTTGACGCATCAACTTTCTTGCCAAGGCCGCAGAAATAATATTGGCTGTCAATGATCTTTCACCTTGTACAATGATGTGTGAAAATGTAGGATCTTTAAAAGTCACATGCTTAGACCTACAATCTACCACTGCATGATATTTATAAAGCTAATCCATCCCGATAATAACATCAAAATCCTTGAAGGGCATTTCAATCAAATCAGCAGGGAAGACTAGATTTTTGAATCATGAAGGGACAATCTTGATAAACTCAATTATACACAACTTGATAACCCAAAGGACTTTCAACCAGCACATCAAAATTAAGTCTCACAGATTTCACGTTTTCAGGAAGTTCAAGTGATGAACAAAAATAGGAATGTGTAGAACCAGGATCAAACAATGTAAACACACATAAGCCAAATAAGTAAAATTTACCGACAACTACGTCTTTTTCATCTTGATCCTCCATCTGCCTCATAGCATAAGTGCATGTAGTAGCCTTTGGTCCACTAGCTTTGTTCGCTCCATTTGCACCTGCTACTTGTGTATTCTTAAGTCTTGCACCTTTATTAGTTCGAGGAGGATTAATAGAAGGTTTATGAACTAAGCCTTCAGTTCTCAAGAAAAGAGCATTATTAGGATTAGGACAATCTTTCACTTTATGATCAAAGCTTCCATAATTGAAACATGCACCAGAAGCCCTCCTGTAAGTACCATAATGATTCTTTTCACATTATGGACAAGTGAGAAAACGAAACCTGCCTTGGCTATAATTTTGAGTGCTAGCTGTAGAAAATTCAGATCTGTTTTGCTTTTGCTCCGGTGGCCTGTTAACACTACATATTTTAGAATCATCAAACCTTCCCCTTTTGGATGGACCTCCAAAATTTGGTCCAGGCTTTTACAATTTGTTTTCATTTCGGCTAGCTTCTTCTTTATCAAGTCGTTCCCAAGTAAAAACAACAGACACTAACTTACAAAGGTCTCATGTTGCAGGATCGTCACATTCTTCCTAATGGAATCATTTAAACCATCTTCAAATTTCCTCCACTTGTCTTTTTCCTCTTTAATAATACGTCCAGCATATTGAGAGAGCCTTAGAAACTTTTGTTGGTACTCAGCAATAAACAAGTCTTATTGCCTTAAATTCAAAAACTCCTTTCTCTTTGCATCACAATTAGAAGGTGGGACATGTTTCATACGAAATTCCCTAAGAAAATCATCTCAAGTAAGAACAGGAGGTTTTACCTTGGCATTCGGAACATTTACCCACCAATCGTACGCATCCTTTTGTAATAGTGAAATAGCATACATAAATTTGGCAACATCTGAACACTATAACTGCTCAAATATCCTCTTCATGCGCTCCAGCCATTGTTCAGCATCCGTGGGATCGATGGTGCCTTCGAACTCCACTCCATCCATTTTCATTATTTTCTCAAAGTTAATCACGTTGGGATCATGCATCGCTTCAGCCATGTCGTGGAAGAATTCAGTCATTTGTTGAAAAAGAGGATTCATAACTTGAGTACCACGACTCATGTGAGGATATGAATCAGCTCTGGCACCCTGATTGTTTCCCACTTCAGACCCACTAGTGTAGGGAACATAATGATCTGAAAAAGGTTCTCCAACCTCTTCTAGTGCATGAGGTTGGGAAATAGGTCAGTCCGTAAGAGAGGCCATAACTTAACTCCTTCAAAAGTAAAGATCACATTGCATTATGGACATGTATATGATGCACGTGCAGTCTATATGCGATAAAACTTTATTATAAATTATGTAAGTGAACAAATGATCCAAATAAAACTTTTTTCGAAAGCAAACAAGTATACAAGTAAATCACAACAAAATTCCAAAACTACAAATCTAAGCTCTGATACCAAGCATGTAACGACCCTTTTTAATTACTATACACAAATAAATCACGAGATATTTTATGCATACATTGTCCTCACGCAAGTAAATAATGATAATAATAAAAAATATTATCAACTTCTGAGTACCAAACTAAATGGGTTCATGCTTCATACCAGCATTCCAAACAAATAGAAAATTTAATATATTACAAAACTTGGGCTTACACTCCCCAAATAAACAAAACATGTAGCCATACTTATATTACAAACCATGGTGACATGATACGATTAGCCCTCAAAATTACATGCAAATATACAACACATAGATCATGTATAAGTCCCCAAGTTTATACAAAATATAGATGTCTATATGTAAATGTGATCTTCTTTAAAGTTCTCAAAATTTCCATCTCCAATGACCAGCTTCATGCCTCCTCTCGATCAACTCCTATGATAGAAACAACTATCGCTAAGCATATAGCTTAGTGGTGTAAAAACTATAAGTTCAGAGTCCTCAAAATTCACCAAGCTATTTTTTTCAAGTCTATGAGCAGTATACTTGAAACATAATAAATAAATCAAGTAATAATATATAACGAGTATCAAGTTTGATTTTCAAAGATACAAATGACAAGAACGCTCGTAGTACCATTTTCCAAGAGATTCAATAACAAGGATTGCCCAATATATACCTCATGTCGTCACACCCAGCACAAGCAAGTATCAAAAAGGGCCAACGCCCTGTATCAAGAAGGGTCACAGCCCAATAGTCAAGAGAACCAAGAACCATATTAAAAATGGCTCCCTAGTTCGTACTTAAAATGGACAACTTCCATTCTTAAAATGGACTAAAAATCCAAAGTCAAGATGGCAAATGTTCTGAATCAAGAGGCATGCCAATAGTGACAAAGTCACAACCACAAGAAGGACAAGGTCCCAACAAGAGTACCAAGTGATCAAACAATTCGTACAAGTGGGCGAGTTACACAAGCGTCATACCAACACGACAATGCAAAGTGACAAGATGTAACCAAGGTATCAAGATCAACTTTCAGATATACCAGTAGTTAAAAGAGTGAAAGTACAAGTTTGTACATAAATCTCAATGCTTTAGCATAGAAAAGTCTAACACAACTCCGCGAGTTCTAATCGTAGACCAACCAACGTATAAAGGTCCTCAACTTTTTCACAAGTATATACAACCTTAAAAATGCAATTAAATAACTTCTTTAATTTCTAATATCTCAATAACATCTAAATAAAATAGGATTATCATCGAAAGTAAGCTTAGCGTGCACAGATGCAACTATGTTCCCAAAACAGTGATTCTGGTCGATCTAGTACCCATGTTGTAACTTAGATTGGAACAGGAAAACGGCATAACTAGACTTTGTAACCTTCATGAAAGATGTAGGTACATCCTTTAAGGTTGAAACCCAACAATAATCACCAAAAAATACATTTTGTACAAAATGATAACATCGATACCCTAACAGTAGTTCATATAGGATTTCTAAATCCAAAATCTGGATAGAACTTGTCCAGTGTTGCGTCCTATATTTCGAATCCAGAAAAGCTAAATTAGAGTTTCACATAAACATAAGAGTTGTAGGTATATGAATTATCTTTCCAAATCATATTTTTTTTACCCAAAATGGAGTTCTAGAGAATGAGATATTCTAAATGTAATACATACTACTCAGCTACAAAAATAGATTTCAACTACTTACCAAAACCAGTGTGTGTCTCGAATTCCAGCCAACTGACCAAGTTTTTCTCTTGTGATTTTGAAGAATAAATGGTAAGCTAGGGTTCTAAGGTTATAAGTCTTCAAGGAACTAAAATTATCTCAAAGAGGAGTGAAAATATATAGTCAAGCAAGTGATGTATATCACTTGTACACTTGTCCAATGAAGGTGCTGGCCAAAATAGTGTCGTGTGCTGCCCAAAATGCATACATATACACATATATCTATATATCTTTCACCTCCTTTTATAATTTTACAAAATTCTAATTAAACTATTACGTAAATACCTCAATAAAAATCCCATAAATTACGATATAATTTATGCTAAAAAAGCTAGCAATTATCACAAAATTTCAAGTTCCCAACAAGAGAGTAAAACATATTGTAGTAGTAAGCAACAGTAAATCGACATGCGACTCTTGTTTAGTATTTAGGGGTGTTACATTCAAAGGATGTTGAAGAACGGTTCACACACTCATAAGGGAGGTTATGGTACATGTCAAATTGGCTCACACTCTTAGAGGTTGACTAAGATCATATCAAGAGATAGCATCACTTAGTTGATCGGACCAACGGGGCAAATTCTAGGATCTATCATGCATGGTTCTAAGTAAGCTCATCGCACTAATCATTGACACTACAGTCAAACAAGACTCCACATTTTCTCTAGTGTGCAACGATCATCACAAGAGACTCGATTCGTTACTAGACTAGTGAAAACAAGATGCAAAGAGTTCACATATTGTTTATGCTACTTCATTTGGCCTTATCGTAGTAGCACATTCATGTTCGTTCGATTAAGAGCACTATTTTAGTCATTGGTATTGATCGGGACCGAGACTTAAAATTTTGCATAAGAACAACCACATTCACACACAAAAGGTGGCAAAAATTTTTGGACTGGTTAAAATCATTTTGCAATAAAATAATCAAAATGAGCCATATGCTTAATCATCCACAAAAACAGATAAAACACAATTTTAAAGCAGAACAACCCAAATATATACACAAAAGACAACTATCAACATAAAAGTATAGGCCTCACCCCGAACCCAATTAAAATGTGTATGTCCTCAAATGCAAATAAAAGTATTCAAAAGTAAAAATATAATAAGACAGAGAGGGAGGTAAACAAAGGTCCTGTCTATGCAATCTCTCTCTCTGTTGGGGTCTCAGTGGCTGGTGTAGCAGTATGTACTTAGGAATCAATGCCCGGAGTAGCCTTAGATGGAATAGCAATGCCAGATCCACTAGGAGCTGTTGTGGACGTCTCAATAGGTAATGTCTGGAACACTTCCTACACAGCTGTCTCTATAAGATTTGGCAAGTCTCTAAATAGCTCTCATCTCAGCTCTCTTGTGTCTCCTCATCATGTACCGATATCAACTCCTCGTCGATCTCTGCATCCGACTCTACATGTGTTATGCTATCCCCTTGTATATCTTCGATGGTAGCCGAAAGAATCCTCGAGGTCTCAAGAGCATCCCTGTCCTCAGCAGTCTCTAGTAATAAAGTGAAGTCAGTAGACTTAAGATAGTCTACGTCCTTCTTCAAACTCACAATCTCAGCTTTTAAAGTTGTCAGAGGCCTCCCTATGACTACTCTCACAAGCAATGACTTTCACTGTCAAAGCATAAACAGAAATCTGAAAGGGGGTAAGTATTACTAATATGGACCTGTCGATCATCTCAGGAACAGACCTCTCCAGTCGGGTAGCTCTCTCATAAACTGAATAGGCCAACTGCCCCATCTTCAGGATCATTGCCTGAGTGATCCTGGCAGGCTAGGAGGATGAGGAAGCACCTGGAGCCTATGAGGAAGAGGAAAAATGAGTGAGTATACCTGAGGGCTTAGAGTCCCGAGTAGACGAACGTGCCTCTGCTGGTAATGAGTCAACATTGACCTCGGGAGAAGTATCTGCTGGAGTTGCTCTCCTCCTGTCAACCTCTTCTCGTGTGAACTCGACCTCTATACGCCAAATATCGGTGGAGGAAGATGGGGCAACCTCAACATCCCTCGTAGTGTCATGAGGTACTCTAGCTCGCCGGGACAACTCAGTGACCAGAACTGGAAATGGCAAAGACTTCAACTTTTGTTTGGCTCTCATGGCCATCTCCTGTGAAATCAGTAGTCCTAGATCGATCCGTCTCCTGGCCATGATAGAACCCAGGCTAGCCGCCTTAGGATGACGCAGAATATACTCGTTTTGGGATGGCCTTATAGAGCTGTTATGAAGCCAAATCAGAACCTGGAGGTTATGTTTATGTCCCTCTTCTAAATGAGAGCTCTTACATCCATCCACCTCGGGGTGGTGTCAGCAAAACATCACAGCCAACCAACCTTTCAAATCATCCAAAGACTAAACAATCGACAACCCTTCGTAAGGAAGTATAGAGTGCAGCGGTCTACCCGATAGAGCATTGATATGCTCATTGTGACAGTCCACTTCTTTGCCTCTGACACTACTAAAAAACTGCTAAAAAACAACGGAAGTAAAAGCGACGGACAATATCGCTTCCAAAAGCGACAGACTAAGCGATGCTGTCCGTTGCTTTTTAATTAAATTTTATTTATTTATTTTTAAAAAAAAGCGACGAACGGCATCGCAAAGTCCGTCTCTTTTTAATTTATTTTTACTTTTTTTAATTTTTATTTTAAAAATCGACGGACGGCATCACAGAGTCCGTCGCTTTTTAATTTATTTTTATTTTTATTTTTTATTTTTTAAAAGAGACGGACGAAGTCGCAGAGTCCGTCGCTTTTTAATTAATTAATTTACTATTATTATTTTATAAAAAAATTGTTCTTTTTAAGAAGCGATGGACTGCATCGCTGAGTCCGTCGCTTTCTTTCGCGGAATTTTGCACCAATAATATATATAGTAAATAATTAATTATTTTATATCGATAGAGACACAATCCGTCGTTTTTTATTAAAAAAATAATTTATTTATTTAAAAAAAGTCACGCCGTCTGTCGCTTTTTATTAATTTTAATTGTTTAATTATTTTTTAAACTAGTGACGGACATCATCTTTATTAAATTAAACTTCTTTTGATGTGTAGTTAAATTATATATATATGTTATTTTAATTTATAAAATTAATTTGATGGATAAATTAGTTAAATTAAATTATGTTGATGTGTAGTTAAATTATATATATATATATATATATATATATATATATATATATATATATATATATATGTGTGTGTGTGTGTGTGTGTGTGTGTGTGTGTGTGTGTGTGTGTGTGTGTGTGTGTGTAATTTAATTAATAAACTCAACCTCGATAAATTAAATTTATTAAATATCTCCATGGTCCTGTAGAGCCTTCTATGTTAATAAACATGTTGAACAGGAAAGAGGTGCACAAAAGTTGGTTATTAATTATAAACCTCTTAATAAGGCTTTGAGATGGATAAGGTATCATATCATTAATAAAAATGATTTATTAGATAGGGTTTATGATGTGATTATATTTTTTAAATTTGATTTAAAATCAGGTTATTGGCAGATTCAATATATATATTGTTGACACCCAATTTTGATCGACCTCTAACTTTTTTTGAGAATAATATTCGATTAAATATGTAATATTTTTAAAATATATTTCGACTAAAAATTTTAATCAATTTTGTCTTAAAATTATATATGTCAAAAATTATTATTATCAAATTATTTGTATCGATAGTTGAATTCGAAATAATTATTTTACTTAAATATTTTAAAATCCTAGATGTGTTTAATTATATGAAAATATTTTAGTATGTGTAGTATTTTATTAAATTGAATAACATTTCCTTGATTTTCCTCCAAATCATTTAAATTATAGCCGATTTTATTCTATTTTCTTTCAATTCTAGCCCATTCGATTCCAATTTTTATTTTAATTCTAGCTAATTTTTATTTCAATTTTGGTCATTCTAATTCAATCTCAAGACCCATTCATTTTAATCTCGTCCGTCCATCTTTAAATTAAATCTTAGATCAAAATCTAGCCGCTCATCTAATTTTAATCCAACGGTCAAGATCAAATCAATATTTTCTCTCTTTTCTAAGCTACCAAAAGACTAAAACCCTAAAACTATTCATTCTCTCCCTTCCTCTCACTACTAAAAAAACAGTGAATACTGACCTAAAAATTACCAACCTCAAATGGAGGTCGGTAATTTCCGACCTCCGGAGGTCGGTATTCTTAAAAAGAATAAGAAATTCAAAAAACTTTAGGAAACCGACTACAAGTAGTCGGTTTTTATGCAAAATAAAGCGGGAAAACAAAATTCCGACCTCTGGAGGTCGGAATTTTTCCCTGATAAAATGAATTACAATAAAAACCGACCTCTTGATGTCGGTATTAATAAAATAAATAAATAACAATATTTTTTTTTCTCAATTAAATATAAAAAACAAAATTGAGAAATATTTTGATTTAATTTTATTAACTTCCGGAGGATGGTTTGCGTAAATAAATCATCTTTCGGATGACAATTTAAATAAATTAAATTAATATAAAATACCGACCTCATGTGGTCGGTATTTTTATTTCATCCAAATACTTAGCGACATTAGGAGGTCGGTTAGTTTATTACACAATAGTTTATGCAAAATAAAGCAGGAAAATAAAATACCGACATCTGGAGGTCGAAATTTAGATATAAAAATATAATTATCGACCTCCGAAGGTCAAAATTTAAAAAATACAAAAAATAAACAATTCCGACCTCAGGAGGTCGGAATATAAAAGATACATAAAAATACCGACCTCCGGAGGTCGGAATTTAAATAATACAAAAATAAAAATACCGACTTTCGGAGGTCGGAATTTAAAAGATACAAAAAATAAAATTACCGACCTCAGGAGGTCGGAATTTAAAAGATACATAAAATAAAAATACCGACCTCCGGAGGTCGGAATTTAAAATATACAAAAAATAAAATTACCGACCTCCGGAGGTCGGAATTTAAATAATACAAAATTAAAAATACCGACCTCCGGAAGTCGGAATTTAAAAAATACAAATACCTCCGGAAAACCGACCTCCGGAAGTCGGAATTTAATAAATACAAATACCTCCGGAGGTCGGAATTAACAAATACAAAAAATAAAAATACCAACCTCCGGAGGTCGGAATTTAAAAGATACAAAAAATAAAATTACCGACCTCTGGAGGTCGGAATTTCAAAAATACAAAAAATGAAAATACCGACCTCCGAAGGTCGGAATTTAAATAATACAAAATTAAAAATACCGACCTCCGGAAGTCGGAATTTAAAAAATACAAATACCTCCGGAAAACCGACCTTCGGAAGTCGGAATTTAACAAATACAAATACCTCCGGAAAACCGACCTCCGGAGGTCGGAATTAACAAATACAAACAATAAAAATACCGACCTCCGGAGGTCGGAATTTAAAAAATACAAAAATAAAAATACCGACCTCCGGAGGTCGGAATTTAAATAATACAAATCCGGAAAATACAAAAATTACAAAAATACCGACCTCCGGAGGTCGGAATTTAAAAATCACAAAAATAAAATTACCGACCTCCGGAGGTCGGAATTTAAAAAATACAAAAATAAAATTACCGACCTCCCGAGGTCAGAATTTTAAAAATACAGAAATCAAAATACCGACCTTTTGATGTCGGTATTAAATAAAATAAATAAATAACTATATTTTATTTTTTTCTCAATTAAATATATTGATTTAATTTTATCGTCTTTCGGAGGACGGTTTTGCGTAAAATAAAAATAAAAAAATATATTATAATACTGACTTTTGAAAGTTGGTAAAATTAAATAGTATGTAATTAAATTAATTTTTATTAAATAAATCGTCTTCCGGATGAGGTCGGTATTTTTATTTCATCTAATTACTTTTAATAAAAGCGACATCCGGTGGTCGGTTTGTTAAAACTGTTCCTATAAATCATAATTTTGCTAGCGTAATACTAAATTTTCATTCTACACATACAATTAATTGTTTAAAAGAGTGTAACAATTTTGTATACTTTTATAAATAAAAAGTTAAAATTCATGGAATAAATAAAAAAATATCTATAATCCATATTTAGAGTATGAAACTACGTTGATATGAATTAAGAGATAATTATACTTATATTTGTAGAGTAATGTACAAATTCTATCAGTCTGTTGTTAAATAATGAACTGAATATATCATGTCATGATGTAGAGGTGAATAGTTAATTAACATATAATATAATCTATTTGAGTATGAAATGCGAGATAATATTATTATATACGTTACGTTCGATTTTGAATGGATGTCAAGTGTTGTGATAATATCGTAGGCAATGATGACACGTAAAGGATAATTCATCGGAGTATGAAATACATTGATTAATTATATATACTCACTGAGTAGTTTAACAAATAAAGTCTTATATATATATATATATATATATATATATATATATATATATATATATATATATATATATATATATATATATTTGATATTGATAAACTTTAATTTGTTGATCGATAAAATTAAATTTATATAATTAGGAGGTATATAATTTAAATTTATAAAATTAACTTGATCAATAAAATTAAATTTATTAAATTAAACTTCTGTTGAATTTATATAATTAGGAAGTGTGTATATATATAATTTTAATTTATAAATGTAATTTTAATTAATAAAATCAACCTCAAGAGATGAGTTAATATTAAAATAAATTAATAAATACCGACCTTAAGAGTTCGATAAATTTAAATTATTATTTTATTTAAATAATATCAACATCCAGTGGTCGGTAAATTAAACACTTCTCTTAAAAAAAGAATGATATAGTATCAAAACCCTAAGGCATCTCTCACTCCACTCTCAGTCCTCTCTCTCACCCTGACCCACCCCCATCTTGCCCATCGGGCTTTCTTTTCAAAGTGGTCTTTCTCGATTTCGAAACGGAAAGGCTTGGTTGAAAGCAAAATTCGGTGTAATTCGGTATTAAATAAATAAATAAAAATATTTTATATTTTCTCAATTAAATATTAAAAACAAAATTGAGAAATAATTTGAATTAATTTTATTTAAATCATCTTTTGGAGGATGATTTTGTGTAAAATAAAAAAATAAAAAATTATAATATGGACTTCCGGAAGTTGGTAAAATTAAATAGTATGTAATTATATTAATTTTCATTAAAATATTTATATAGTACTTCCAAAAAAATTAATAAATTAATATTTTCTTTAAATAAATCGTCATTTGAATGACGATTAATTTCAAAAATATAAAAATAAAAATACCGACATTCGGAGGTCGATTTGTTTAAAATAATCCTATTAATCATACTTTTGTTAGTGTGCATAATACTAAAATTTTATTTACACCTACAATTAATTGTTCAAAAAGTGTAACAATTTTGTATACTTTTATAAATAAAAAGTTAGAATTCGTGGAATAAATAAAAAAAAATAATCTATAATCCATATTTAGAGTATGAAACTACGTTGATATGAATTAGGAGAAAATTATATACACTTATATTTCTAAAGTAATGTACAAATTTTATCAGTCCGTCGTCTAATCATGAACTTAATATCTCATCTCATGATGTAGAGGTGAAGAGCTAACATATAATTCATTCGAGTATGATATGGGAGATATTATTATTATATACGCTCGATCTTGAATGGATGTCAAGTGTAGTTATTACCTCCTAATTATGATGACATGTAAAGGATACTTCATCGGATTATGAAATACGTTGATTAATTATATACCCTTTGAATAGTTTAACAAATCAAGTCTTATAAACTAGTGGTTCAGATATGAAATACATTATCAATTAAAGAAATATGTATGATCAATTCAAGGAGATTTATATATTAAATTTGATATTGATAAATTTTTGTTGATCAATAAAATTAAATTTATATAATTAGAAGGTACATAATTTAAATTTATATAATTAACTTGTTCGATAAATTAAATTTATTAAATTAAACTTCTGTTGATGTGTAGTTGAATTATATATATATATGTTATTTTAATTTATCAAATTAATTTGATAGATAAATTAATTAGAACTTATTAAATTAAAATTCTGTTGATGTGTAGTTTAATTTTATATATATATATATATGTGTGTGTGTGTGTGTGTGTGTGTGTGTGTATAATTTAATTACTAAAATCAACCTCGATAAATTAAATTTATTAAATTAAACTTATGTTGATGAGTACTTGAATTATATATATATATATATATATATATATATATATATATATATATATATATATATATATATATATATATAACTTGTCACGACCCAAGTTATCTGTTTTATTTTTATCGGGTCCCGATTGAATTCCGAGCCCCCGTCGGAGACTTTATATATATATGGCAGCTGAATGCTGGTGCAGCCATTTTCTGGCTTTTAATCCAACTTCAAACCCTCATAACTCTCTCATTTCTAGTCCAAATCAAGTGATCCAAAGGTGCATCTTGTGTGGTTTTTCGCAAGGAACGCGTCGGTGTGGTTAGATTTCATATTCAACACTTCTTTGGAGGTAAAAATTTGTGTTTAAACTGTTGTCACAGCCATTTTCGGACTCAGTTTTTGGGCAGTTTTGGAAGCTGATTTCTTGGTCATTTTAGGTCCAATTTTAGTGATTCTTGAGGCTATTTTGAGTGGTTTTTCGAGGAGAACATTTTGGTGTTGTCGGATTTCGCTGTAGACCCCTAGTTTCTGGTATTTTCTCGTGAATAGCTGCTGCTTTTATTGTTCATTGTAGTATGTTTTGTGTTTTTCATTGTATGTCGTGTTGGGCTGTTCCGAGCCTCGAATTGTGTTCTATTTTGGGACACAAGTTCGGGGAGGTGTTTAAGAGCCTATTTTTGGGGTTAATTCCGGAATTTCCGGTGCGGGCCCCACTTTTTCCGTTTTGACCCCGAAATTGGGTTGTCTCTGTTTCTTGCGATTTTAGTGTCTAAACGATCGTAATAATGTTGTGATTCTATTTTTGATAGCGTGTCAGCATTTCGAGGCTGTTCGAAAGGGGAAAACTCCGGAGAAGTGACTCTTGGAGTGCGCGTGATCGGCGTACAGGTAGGCTACGGTTTCCCTCTCTTAGATTGAGCTTTAGAGTGTGAATGCATGTTGATTAGTTGGGATTTGGGTTGGTAGTTATTGAATCATGCATAGGTGTTTAGAAATCATGTTTTGGCCCCTTTCGGAATTTATCGGGTAAATGTGAGTATGTTTGGTGTTACTAATTAACCCTCCTTGCTATGTAGAGGGTTTGTATACTTAATTACTATGTTACCTGAAACATGTTGGGCCTTAGTTTAGGTTTGACTAGGGCTTGCCTTAGAAATTCATGATTCGGAATAGTTAGGCCTTAGTTTTGCCCCGACGTCGCTCGGCCGGCTTAGATCCCTGTAGACTGGTGTAGCAGACTAGAGTCTGATAGTTTAGACCTTAATTAGGCGATACGCTTACTTTGACGATAGTTATCTTTATTTTTCCTTGATGTTGCTGCTTCACGAGTTACGTCGGCGACACTGGTTCTGATTCGCGATTTGAAGTTGGTTTTCATTCGGTTCCAAGAGATTACATTGATTGGCTAAGTGTGGACGGTGTTCCACGAACAGTTTTGCACCTGGATTGATTGAGACTCTTTCAGCAGCTACATTGACACCTTTGTCGGGTTTTCGGATTCGAGCTCCAGTTTAGACCTCATAATACTTATATAGAGCATCCGGTTCGAGGTCCGGCCTCTATCGTTCAGATACTTATATAGAGCATCCGGTTCGAGGTCCGGCCTCTATCGTTCAGATACTTATATAGAGCATCCGGTTCGATTTACGGCCTCTGTATCTTCAGATTCTATTATTTGGGGTTGAGGTTTTGGTTCGATGTTCTGTGTTATTGGATTTTCTTATGTAAATCTCTTTAGCTATAGTTTTTCTGTGTACTCGACGGGCTTATGGGGGTCCGTTCGGGTTTTTAATTTAACTTGCGCACGAGTGTACCTTCTGGGCTTATGGGGGTCCAGTTAGGTGTAGTTAGCTTATAGATTACTTTAGTTAGTTATTTCTACACTCGTGTGCATTCCATTGTTACTTAGTTTTCGTTCTTGACCTCTGTTTGTGTTATTCCTTCTTTTCATATTGTATTTACTTTTCAAGTTCAGTCGGCCTATGATACCTACTGAGTACCTGTTGTTTTGGTACTCATGCTACGCTCTGCATCTTTTTCGTGATGCAGGTCCGAGCACCAGTGACCAGCGTTGATCCAGCTTGGAGTAGTTTGATCTGGAGACGGGGGTGAGCACACGGCGTTCTGTACTATTTCAGTCTCCATCTGTATATATAGACTTGTCTTTTGCCGTTCGAGACAGTCGAGTCTCTGTAGTCCATTTTTGGGACGTGTACTCTTTATGTTAGTAGCTCTGTACTAGTGACTTTCAGGTTTTGGGAGGTATCTTTATTTGTATATGTTTTGGTTTGCGCCCGCTTATTTATTTATTATTTTATATTTTGTCTACTCTTGTTTAGTTTTTACCCTCAGACCCTTTACTTGTTATTTCGGGTTATGGGTCGGCTTACCTACTGGTGGGTTATAGTAGGTGCCATCATGACTCGAGAAATTGGGTCGTGACAAGTTATATATATATATATATATATATATATATATATATATATATATATATAATATTTTAATTTATAAAATTTACTTGTTCGATAAATCAAATTTATTAAATTAAACTTGTGTTGATGTGTAATTAAATTACACACAACACACACACACACACACACACACACACACACACACACACACACACACACACACACACACATATATATATATATATATATATATTATTTTAATTTATAAAATTTACTTGATCGATAAATTAAATTATAAAATTAACTTGATCCATAAATTAAATTTATTAAATTAAACTTCTCATAATGTCTAGTTAAATTATATATATATATATATATATATATATATATATATATATGTGTGTGTGTGTGTGTGTGTGTAATTTTAATTAATTAAATCAACCTCAATAAATGAAATTTATTAAACTAACTTTATTAAATTTAAAACTATAGGTCAAAGTCTCACAAGTCTCACTCCTCTCTCACTATTCCTCTCATCGCCCGCCACCAACCCCGACGACCGGCGCCCAGCCACCATCACCGCGGACCGGCGCCATGCCACCATCCCCAACGACGGGCGCCACGCCACCATCGCAGCAGCAGCGGCGGTCGCGTACAGCAGCAGAGGAAGCTCGCGTCAGCAGCAGGAGGTCACGCCGCCTCCATCTCAACCGGCACCGCCTCCATATTGACCGGCGCTGCCTCTATTCCGACTCACTGCCCTTCTCCTTTAATTCAAGGTTAGGTTTCATAATAGTATTTTTAATTTCTTTCAATTTGAGTGTTGAATTAGTTAATTAGTGTATTGAATTAGTTTTTTTTATTGATTGTTAGTTAATTTGTAAGTGAATGATTGAGGGTTTTTGATTGTTAGTTTGAATTAGGGATTATTTGATTGTTAGTTTGTGTTTGTTGATTGTGAATTGAAAATTTTAATGTTAGGGTTAGTTTGAATTAAGATATCTTAGGATTTGTTTGAAATTTGGCATTTCTTGAGTTAATTAGTTTGATTTTGAAATTGTAGAATTAGATTGAATTAGGGTATTTAAGGAGTTGTTTGAATTTGGGTATTCAATTTGAGTGTTGAATTTGTTAATTAGTGTATTGAATTAGTTTTTTTATTGATTGTTAGTTAATTAGTAAGTGAATGATTTAGGGTTTTTGATTGTTAGTTTGAATTAGGGATTATTTGATTGTTAGTTTGTGTTTGTTGATTGTGAATTGAAAATTTTAATGTTAGAGTTAGTTTGAATTATATTTGGGGAGTTGTTTGAATTTGGGTATTATTTGAGTTAGTTTGAATTATTATTGAGATTTTAGGACTAATAGTTTGAATTTGGGATTAGGAATAGCTAGCTAGTTTGAATTTAGGATTTTAGCACTAGTTAGATTTTGGGATTTTAGGACTAGTTTGAATTTTTGATTTTAAGACTAGTTTGAATTTTGAATTTAGGACTAGTTTGAATTATTATTGAGATTTTAGGACTACTAATAGTTTGAATTTGGGATTAATTTAGCATTATAGTTTGGTTTTTGAATTCTAGGAGTACTTTCAATTTGGGATTTTAGCATTACAGTTTGGTTTTTGAATTCTAGGAGTACCTTCAATTTGTGATTTTAAGACTAGTTTGAATTTGGAATTTAGAACTAATGGTTTGAATTATATTTGATATTTTAGGCTAATTAATAGTTTGAATTTCGGAAACTAGCTAACTAGTTTGAATTTGGAACTAATTAGCTTGAATATATAACTAATTAAGTTTAGAAATTAGATATGAACTTGAATTGAAACTTGAACTTACTAAAACTTGAATATATATATAAAACTAATATTCTTGGATTTGAAGTTTATATTTAACTAAACTTGAATATTATTGATGACAAAATTGATTTTCTTGCAAGATCTATTTGTGTTCATCTAGTGTTGACACTTAGCTTTAATTTAGAAATAATGTGTTTGTTAAGCATAAGTACCAACACTAGTTGATCCTATTAATGACAAAATTGATTTTCTTGCAAGATCGATTTGTGTCCATCTATTCATGTGGGCGTGTTCTTTCATTTTCTATGTTGATGCTTGTTTTCAAATTGGCTCGTATTTAGGAAATAGGCAGTTGACGAATCTCAATGTTGTTGCGTGTTTGTGCTATGTAGTAACTAATAATTATTGAATCTTTTTCTAGTGTTGAAAGAGTTGATTTTGCGGGCTAGGCAACTAAGGAAGCTCAACATAAAAAAAAGTTGATACAAGCTTCTTTCATCAAAGTAGAAGATAAGGTTTGGTGTTTCTAAATTTCTAAAGTTCAAGTACAATTTCTTTTTATAATGTGTTTGTCTCCTTCTAGTATTGATACTTAGTTTAACTTTTGTGATAATTTGTTTGTGTCCATCGAATGTTTGTTTAGCATAATTAAGTACCAACACTAGTTGATCCTATTGATGACAAAATTGATTTTCTTGCAAGATCAATTTGTGTCCATCTAGTGTTGACACTTATCTTCAATTTAATGTGTTTGTTAAGCATAAGTATCAACACTAGTTGATCCTATTGATGACAAAATTGATTTTCTTGCAAGATCGATTTGTGTCCATCTAGTGTTGATGCTTAGCATTAGTTTAGGAATAATGTGTTTGTTAAGCATAATTAAGTACCAACACTAGTTGATCCTATTGATGACAAAATTGATTTTCTTGCAAGATCGATTTGTGTCCATCTAGCGTTGACACTTAACTTTAATTTAATGTGTTTGTTAAGCATAATTAAGTACCAACACTAGTTGATCCTATTGATGACAAAATTGATTTTCTTGCAAGATCGATTTGTGTCCATCTAGTGTTGATGCTTAGCTTTAGTTTAGGAATAATGTGTTTGTTAAGCATAATTAAGTACCAACACTAGTTGATCCTATTGATGACAAAATTGATTTTCTTGCAAGATCGATTTGTGTCCATCTAGTGTTGATGCTTAGCTTTAGTTAGTGAATTTAGTTGTTGGAATTAAGTCAAAATTAATGTAGTTAAAGATAAAAAGTTGTTAAGTTATTTAAACAAGTTAAAATAAATAATGTCGTTTAGTTGGTGAATTTAGTTGTTGGAATTAAGTCAAAACTGATGTAGTTAAAGTTAAAAAGTTGTTAAGTTATTTAAACAAGTTAAAATAAATAATGTGGTTTAGTTAGTGAATTTAGTTGTTGAAATTAAGTCAAAACTAATGTAGTTAAAGATAAAAAGTTGTTAAGTTATTTAAACAAGTTAAAATAAATAATGTCGTTTAGTTGGTGAATTTAGTTGTTGGAACTAAGTCAAAACTAATGTAGTTAAAGTTAAAAAGTTGTTAAGTTATTTAAACAAGTTAAAATAAATAATGTGGTTTAGTTAGTGAATTTAGTTGGTGAAATTAAGTCAAAACTAATGTAGTTAAAGATAAAAAGTTTTTAAGTTATTTAAACAAGTTAAAATAAATAATGTCGTTTAGTTGGTGAATTTAGTTGTTGGAACTAAGTCAAAACTAATGTAGTTAAAGTTAAAAAGTTGTTAAGTTATTTAAACAAGTTAAAATAAATAATGTCGTTTAGTTGGTGAATTTAGTTGTTGGAACTAAGTCAAAACTAATGTAGTTAAAGATAAAAAGTTGTTAAGTTATTTAAACAAGTTAAAATAAATAATATCGTTTAGTTAGTGAATTTAGTTGTTGGAACTAAGTAAAAACTAATGTAGTTAAAGTTAAAAAGTTGTTAAGGTGTTTAAACAAGTTAAAATAAATAATGTCGTTTAGTTGGTGAATTTAGTTGTTGAAATTAAGTCAAAACTAATGTACTTAAAGATAAAAAGTTGTTAAGTTATTTAAACAAGTTAAAATAAATAATGTCGTTTAGTTGGTGAATTTAGTTGTTGGAATTTAATCAAAACTAATGTAGTTAAAGTTAAAAAGTTGTTAAGTTATTTAAACAAGTTAAAATAAATAATGTCGTTTAGTTGGTGAATTTAGTTGTTGGAACTAAGTCAAAACTAATGTAGTTAAAGTTAAAAAGTTGTTAAGTTATTTAAACAAGTTAAAATAAATAATGTCGTTTAGTTGGTGAATTTAGTTGTTGGAACTAAGTCAAAACTAATGTAGTTAAAGATAAAAAGTTGTTAAGTTATTTAAACAAGTTAAAAGAAATAATATCGTTTAGTTAGTGAATTTAGTTGTTGGAACTAAGTAAAAACTAATGTAGTTAAAGTTAAAAAGTTGTTAAGGTGTTTAAACAAGTTAAAATAAATAATATCGTTTAGTTGGTGAATTTAGTTGTTGAAATTAAGTCAAAACTAATGTAGTTAAAGATAAAAAGTTGTTAAGTTATTTAAACAAGTTAAAATAAATAATGTCGTTTAGTTGGTGAATTTAGTTGTTGGAATTTAATCAAAACTAATGTAGTTAAAGTTAAAAAGTTCTTAAGTTATTTAAACAAGTTAAAATAAATAATGTCGTTTAGTTGGTGAATTTAGTTGTTGGAACTAAGTCAAAACTAATGTAGTTAAAGTTAAAAAGTTGTTAAGTTATTTAAACAAGTTAAAATAAATAATGTGGTTTAGTTAGTGAATTTAGTTGGTGAATTTAAGTCAAAACTAATGTAGTTAAAGATAAAAAGTTTTTAAGTTATTTAAACAAGTTAAAATAAATAATGTCGTTTAGTTGGTGAATTTAGTTGTTGGAACTAAGTCAAAACTAATGTAGTTAAAGTTAAAAAGTTGTTAAGTTATTTAAACAAGTTAAAATAAATAATGTCGTTTAGTTGGTGAATTTAGTTGTTGGAACTAAGTCAAAACTAATGTAATTAAAGATAAAAAGTTGTTAAGTTATTTAAACAAGTTAAAATAAATAATGTCGTTTAGTTGGTGAATTTAGTTGTTGGAATTAAGTCAAAACTGATGTAGTTAAAGTTAAAAAGTTGTTAAGTTATTTAAACAAGTTAAAATAAATAATGTGGTTTAGTTAGTGAATTTAGTTGTTGAAATTAAGTCAAAACTAATGTAGTTAAAGATAAAAAGTTGTTAAGTTATTTAAACAAGTTAAAATAAATAATGTCGTTTAGTTGGTGAATTTAGTTGTTGGAACTAAGTCAAAACTAATGTAGTTAAAGATAAAAAGTTGTTAAGTTATTTAAACAAGTTAAAATAAATAATGTGGTTTAGTTAGTGAATTTAGTTGGTGAAATTAAGTCAAAACTAATGTAGTTAAAGATAAAAAGTTTTTAAGTTATTTAAACAAGTTAAAATAAATAATGTCGTTTAGTTGGTGAATTTAGTTGTTGGAACTAAGTCAAAACTAATGTAGTTAAAGTTAAAAAGTTGTTAAGTTATTTAAACAAGTTAAAATAAATAATGTCGTTTAGTTGGTGAATTTAGTTGTTGGAACTAAGTCAAAACTAATGTAGTTAAAGATAAAAAGTTGTTAAGTTATTTAAACAAGTTAAAATAAATAATGTCGTTTAGTTAGTGAATTTAGTTGTTGGAACTAAGTAAAAACTAATGTAGTTAAAGTTAAAAAGTTGTTAAGGTGTTTAAACAAGTTAAAATAAATAATGTCGTTTAGGTGGTGAATTTAGTTGTTGAAATTAAGTCAAAACTAATGTAGTTAAAGATAAAAAGTTGTTAAGTTATTTAAACAAGTTAAAATAAATAATGTTGTTTAGTTGATGAATTTAGTTGTTGGAATTTAATCAAAACTAATGTAGTTAAAGTTAAAAAGTTGTTAAGGTGTTTAAATAAGTTAAAATAAATAATGTGGTTTAGTTCGTGAATTTAGTTGTTGAAATTAAGTCAAAATTAATGTAGTTAAAGATAAAAAGTTGTTAAGTTATTTAAACAAGTTAAAATAAATAATGTCGTTTAGTTGTTGAATTTAGTTGTTGGAATTAAGTCAAAACTAATGTAATTAAAGATAAAAAGTTGTTAAGTTATTTAAACAAGTTAAAATAAATAATGTCGTTTAGTTGGTGAATTTAGTTGTTGGAACTAAGTCAAAACTAATGTAGTTAAAGTTAAAAAGTTGTTAAGTTATTTAAACAAGTTAAAATAAATAATGTCGTTTTGTTGGTGAATTTATTTGTTGGAATTAAATCAAAACTAATGTAGTTAAAGTTAAAAAGTTGTTTAGTTGTTTAAATAAATTAAAATAAATAATGTCAAAATTATCATTATTGTTTGTGTAGATGGATCCTGATCGTAGTTGGATGTATAATCGAAACAATACTGGTCGAGCGGGTATGATTCCAGAATTCGCAGAAGGTGTCACTAGATTTATAAATCATGCAAAGACACTTGATGATTTTTTAACTTCAAGATTGATTAGGTGTCCGTGTGTTAATTGTGAAAATGTTAGATATCATACAACAGAGACTGTTGCTATGCATCTTATGATGAATGGATTCAAACCATGGTATACAGTTTGGACTAGTCATGGTGAGGTTGAAAGTGACACTATGTTTAATAACTTTGTTGTCGGTGAAAGTAGTAGATCTACCGAGCATAATTATTTCCAAGGTTCTAGAACGTCAGATATGGTTGATGATGCTTTTGGGATGCATTCTAATTTTGAACAAGGAGAAAATATAGAAGAAACTCCTAATGAAGAAGCAAACATCTTTTATGAACAATTGCATGATTGTAGTAGTCCTTTGTTCAACGGGAGTCAACACTCTAAATTGTCTGTTGCAGTTAGGTTGTTAAGTATCAAATCTGACAATAATATGTCTCAAGGAGCAATGAACTCTATGATAGATCTTATGAGGGAATTAGTTGATCCCAATGTAGAGATTCCTGATTCTTATTATAAAGCAAATTCATTGGTGTCTAAGTTAGGACTCTCTTCGATAAGAATTGATTGTTGTGAAAAAGGTTGCATGTTATACTATAAGGAGGATGTCGATCTAGAGTCTTGTAAGTTTTGTAGACACCCTCGCTATAAGACTGGTTCTACCGGAAAGAAACTTGCTATTAAGGTGATGCATTATTTACCTCTTATACCAAGATTGAAAAGGTTGTATACATCAAATAGCTCTGCTCCTCATATGAGATGGCACCGTGAAAATAGAAGGCCACCTGGTGTCATGTGTCATCCATCTGACGGAGAGGCTTGGAAATATTTTGATAGAACTTATCCAGATTTTGCTGCTGAACCAAGGAATGTTAGGCTGGGTTTGTGTGCGGATGGTTTCACCCCTTTTTCAGTTGGGGCTGCACCATATTCTTGTTGGCCTGTGTTTATTACACCGTATAATCTTCCACCTGAGATGTGTATGACAAGTCCATATATATTTCTAAATTGTGTCATTCCTGGTCCGAGTAATCCAAAAAGCAAGATTGATGTGTACTTACAACCTTTGATTGATGAGTTGAAATTGTTGTGGTTTGAGGGGGTAGAAACATGGGACATTTCTCGTAAACAAAATTTCAACATGCGTGCTATTTTAATGTGGACTATTAATGATTTTCCTGCCTATGGAATGCTATCTGGATGGATGACAGCTGGAAAGTTAGCATGTCCCTACTGTATGGAAGATACTAAATCATTCACATTAAAATATGGCCGAAAAAATTCATGGTTTGATTGTCACCGTCGGTTCTTGCCACCTGATCATGAGTTTAGGAGAAACAAATATGCATTTAAAAAGAATAAAACTGAACGAGATGGTCCACCCCCAATATTAACGGGTGATGATATTTGGGAAAGGGTTCAAAATTTTCCAAAGGTAATTGAGGAACCACCGTACAAATTTGATGGGTATGGTGTTGCACATAATTGGACTAAACAGAGTATATTCTGGGAGTTACCTTATTGGAAGGATAATTTACTTAGACATAATCTTGATGTCATGCATATTGAAAAGAATTATTTTGATAATCTGTTCAACACTGTAATGGATGTAACTGGCAAGACAAAAGATAATGTTAAGGCTAGACTTGACTTACCAGAACATTGTAGACGATCGGAGTTGCATATACAGGAGTCTGCCAACAACAAGTTACTTAAGCCCAAGGCTAGTTATTCATTCACAATGGAACAGAAGAGAAAAATTTGTGAGTGGGTGCAAAGCTTGAAAATGCCAGATGGATATACCTCAAATTTGGGAAAGAGGGCTGACATTGAGCGTGGAATATTACATGGGATGAAAAGTCACGACTGTCATGTTTTCATGGAACAATTACTTCCGATTGCTTTTTGTGGATTGCCTGAAAACATATGGAAACCAATGGCAGAGATCAGTTTGTTCTTCAAAGCCTTGTGTTCCAGCACATTGAGAGTAGAGAATTTGGTTTGGATGGCCAAAAATATCGTTGTTATTACTAATAAGTTGGAGAAGATTCTTCCACCTGGGTTCTTTGATGTGATGGAACATCTTCCCATTCACCTTGTTCATGAAGCCCTATTGGGAGGTCCAGTTCAATATAGGTGGATGTATCCTTTTGAGCGATAAGTAACTATAATACATTTATTCTTATTTCATAAATCGATCATATACCTTTTGAAATTATATATCTAATATAACATTTTACAGGAGCATTGACAAGTCTAAAAGGGGTATTAAGAATAAACATAGGGTGGAGGGCTGTATGGTTCAAGTATATCTAGCTAAAGAAATATCACACTTTTGTTCTTACTACTTTGATGATCATGTGTCGTGTTTGAGAAACAGACCTAATCGACATGGTGATACTGGGAATGATCCTGCAGTACAATCATTATCAATCTTCAACCAACCGGGTAAGGGTTCAAAAAAGCGTACATTGCGCAAACTTATCGAAAAGGAGAAAAAATCAGCAGAGCTTCATGTCTTGTTGAATTGTCTAGAAGTCCAACCCTTCTTAGAGTAAGAAAATTAAATATATAAACAACATATATTCAACTCCGATTTATTAAGGGAACTAACTATATTTTCAATGTGATTCTACAGTTATTTTGTGAGCCAATATGGTCATGATCAAGTGTTTCCATCATTTATAACGTGGTATACTAATTGGGTAAGTGTTGTAATATGTACACCTATTAAGAGATTAGTGTACTCTTCTTTCTACTAACATTGCTTTTAATTTACTAACCATTTATATATAGGTCTACAATTCAAAAAATGCCGCCACATTTGATCAATTTTTCAAAGATATTTCTTAGGGACCGGTTACAGTTCACACAATGCACCAATATAACGTAAATGGTTTTAAATTTGCCACAGAGAAATACTCAAAGAATAAGAAAACTAATAATAGTGGTGTTTGGGTTAAAGGTGATGATGGAAATCAAAATGAGAATGTTGATTATTTTGGTGTCTTTCATGAGATTCTAGAGTTGGAGTATTCGGGTTGGCCAATTAAAAGAATAGTACTTTTCCAATGCAAGTGGTTTGATCCAACTTCAAGAGGTACGAGGGAGTTTAAGCAGCATAATATCATTGAAGTCAAGCACACTAGGAAGTATGAGGCTTATGATCCTTTTATTATTGCACAGAATGCTAAGCAAGTGTACTATGCTCCTTATCCGTTGCGTAGGGATAAGTCTGATTGGTGGGTTGTAATCAAAACAAAACCGATGGGGCGAGTGGAAGTTGAAAATGAATTGGATGTTGCATATCAAAATGAAATATCAAGTGTTCATCAAGTAGTGGATGCTGAGTTAGAAATGAATTTGGATCATCCTGATCACATTTTAGAAGAAGTTAATAGAGAAGAGTTAGATATGCCAACAAATATGGAGGAGGATGAGGAGGAAACTTTCGAAGAGGATGAATGGATAGATGAGGAGGAAACTTCCGAAGATGATGCATGTGAATGGATAGATGATGAAGAAACTTCCGAAGAGGATGAATAACAATTTGTATGTTTAGTTGGTAGATTTTTAGCTATTCATGTTTGAGTATATTTTATATTTTGGTAGTTTTAACTTTTGTTCGACATTGTGAAAGACTATTTAGTAGTTTTAATGTGTCATGTAGGTAGATATTCTGAAACATGTGAACACACATTCCCTTTATTGATCATTGAATTTGCAGAAACAGAGTGATGTGACTAGAAATGGAGAAAAAGAGTTTAGGGACAATATTACCACTTCTCTGAAATATAACTTGTAGCAATTTGTATGTTTCGTTAGTGGATTTTTAGCTATTCATATTTGAGTATACTTTATATTTTAGTAGTTTTAACGTTTGTTCGACATTGTAAAAGACTATTTGGATTAAGCCTTATGTTATGATAACTTTGTTTGATATATATCTTTGACATTGTGACATTATTTTGTACTACTTTGTTTTAATCTTTATATTTAATTGATATAGATGGTAGATAAAGATAAGGGTAAATCAAAAAAATCCGCTAATCAAAAAAAGAAATTTAAGGCCAATGCTATGAGAAGCCCTACTGGAGTCGCGATATCTGATGAGTTCTCTCGAGTTAAACGAGCCTCAGTTTCAACTACTCACTTGGCACAACAGTCACATAATGCCTCTACTCATGTGGCTCCACAATCTGGTTATACTATATCTACACCTACTGTGGTACCTAGTTCAAGTTACCAAACATTGCAGGGCAATTCACATCTTGGTCGTGGGTCTGCCATACCATCAACTAGTGGTAGTCAATGCAATAGTTTGAATACTAATAGTAGATCAATTAGACTTTCCAATCTTCATCTTGAATCCAATGGCTCAGAGCCTAGTACTCCCACCACCCAGCACTCAGATGCACATGGTCCTCAGCCAGGCGATAGAGACAATTTTCGGAGACTCGTCATCGAGCCATTAGGATACAAGTATGATTTAATTATGTTTCATCTTTCATTTATCTATTTATATTTTAATTGATTGATTTTTTTTGTTTACTCTACTTTGTCAATGAACTCGTATTTCAGCTTACGTCCGGATGTGGGTATGGCAAAGATTATTTTAAAGTGCATTGGAACTCACTACAATGATGTGTATCCGAATTGGAGTTCGATTCCACTTAACACCCAAGGGCAGATGTTCAACAAATTTAAGGTAAGAATATATATCAATTAAATATACATCATATCCATTTAAATTCGCTATTCATTTGAAAAATAAATATTTAGTTATTTTTTATTACAGAAATATTATGTATGGGCTCCCGAACATGAGGAAGACGTTCAAGTGAACTTCAAGCTTAAAGCTTCAAAGTTGCTTTCTGGCACATTTTGTGACTGTCGGAAAGAAAACAGAATGCCTAAGTTTATGTTACCGGATCGATGGGCTCTATTACTGGAACATTGGAGTACTGATAAAAAATTTAAAAAGAGGAGTGAGATTGGGAAGATGGCTCGCGCATCAGAAAAGGGAGGCTCTTTGCACACTGGTGGAGCTATTAGCCAGGTTACTAGGAAGGAAAGAATGGTATACTTTCTTAATTTAGTAAAATAAATTTTTTCTTTTTCGATAAGTACTTTTTGGAGATTAATGAGATCAAATTCTATATATGTTATTTGCAGGAAAAAGAGTTGGGTAGGCCGGTAGCTGTAGCAGAGATGTTCAAGGTTACTCACATCAAGAAGAGTACGAACCCCACAGAAGAAGAAAGATGGATTGAGCCACGTGCTCAAGAGACATATGTAAGAACTCCATTCAAACTAATTTTTTTTTCTTTTTCTTGTATATATTACATTCTTATTCGTAGAGTTCTTTGTTTAAATTACAGGATAAGTATATACGAATATCTCAGGAATATCGTAGTACTCTACCTCTTGAGAGTCGGGACAGACCATTTACACAAGAAGAAAACGAGAATCTTTGGAAACAAAGTGCTGGTGAACTGATTAGAGGTTCAGTCTACGGCTATCGAGAAAAGGCGTATCAGAAGAAGAAGTCTTGGTATTGTGGTTCATCATCTTCAAGCTTCGATGGCGGGGATAGAGAGACAATATCTGCAATGGAGAGTAAGATAGCTTATCTCAATGCCGAGCTTGCTGCTGTAGCCGAAAGAGAGAAGAAGAGAGAAGAAAGAGAGAAGAAGAGAGAAGAGGAGATTGCGGCAGCAAAAGAGGTAGAGAACAAGAGGTATGCAGCGCTTCAAGCCCAACTTACTTTTCTTTTTGAATCAGGAAATATTCTTCCTCCATGTCCTGCCAGCAGTGATGGATCTGATCAAGAGGGTGATGAGAATGATAAGTCTAATAAGGAGAGTGATTAGGGTGATGAGGGGTAGTTGTATCTATTTAACATTTTAGACTTTTATATTTTGGAATTGTTTGATTTTATTTTGAAGTTGGATAAAGTTTATTTTGAAATAGTTTAATGTGTATGTTGAAAATATTGTGTTGTTTTGGTTGGATGAAGTTTATATTCTTTGGGCTGTTTTGGTATAAATATGCAGGTGGGAAATTATAATTACAGCAATTTGCTGCCAGTTTTATAGCAGAAAATCGACCTCCGGAGGTCGAAATTTCAAAAGTAAAAAAATTAAAATACCGACTTCCGGAGGTCGGAATTTCAAAAGTAAAAAAATTAAAATACCGACCTCCGGAGGTCGGAATTTCAAAAGTAAAAAAATTAAAATACCGACCTCCGGAGGTCGGAATTTAAAAAATAGAAAAATAAAATTACCGACCTCCGGAGGTCGGAATTTGAAAAATAATAAAATAAAAATACCGACCTCCGGAGGTCGGAATTTAAAAAATAGAAAAATAAAATTACCGACCTCTGGAGGTCGGAATTTTAAAAATACAAAACTAAAATTACCGACCTCCAGAGGTCGGAATTTGAAAAATAAAAGAATAAAAATACCGACCTCCGGAGGTCGGAATTTAAAAAATAGAAAAATAAAATTACCGACCTCCGGAGGTCGGAATTTGAAAAATAGAAAAATAAAATTACCGACCTCCGGAGGTCGGAATTTTAAAAATAGAAAAATAAAACTACCGACCTCCGGAGGTCGGAATTTATATATTAAAAATAAAAAAAGTAACAAATACCGACATCCGAAAGTCGGAAAATAAATTAATGAATTTTCCGACTTAAAATAAAAACCGACCTCCGGAGGTCGGTATTGAATAGCGACCAAGCTTTTTCCGACCTAAGTTGGGATGTCGGTTTTAGGTCGGAATTACAAGGAATACCGACCTCCGGAGGTCGGTATTTTTAGGTCGGAATTCACTGTTTTTTAGTAGTGTCTAAAAGATCTGCCTCCCCCTTGCTCTCACTTCTCTTCCACCCGCCTCCTCCGACGAAAACCGGCAGTAGCCGACGAGAAACAACCGCTAGTAGCCAGCGAGAGCTGGACTGCGTCTAGCGAGACAGCAGCTTCAGCCAGCGAGTGCAGTAACCAGGCAGCAGCTCCAGCCGGCGAGTGCAGCAACTAGGCAGTAGCTTCAGCCGGTGAGGGCAGCAACCAGGCAGCAGCTCCGGCGAGGGCAGCAGCTCCGTCCAGGTTTGTCTTTGTTTAATTATTATCCGTCTTCTTACAATTAACGTAAATTCAAGAATGATTTTCTGCTATATGTTATGACTATATACTCGAAATCGATAGTAGTTGTCAATCTTGTCTTAATCATGATGTTTGAATTTCTTAATTATTGAGTTGATTCAAATATTAGTTTGAATTAGGGTATCTTAGGATTTGTTTGAAATTTGATATTTCTTGAGTTAATTAGTTTGACTTTGGAATTGTAAGATTATATTGAATTGGGGTATTTAAGGAGTTGTTTGAATTTGGGTGTTATTTGAGTTAGTTTGAATTATTATTGAGATTTTAGGACTATTAGTTTGAATTTCGGATTAGGAATAGCTAGCTAGTTTGAATTTAGTATTTTAGCATTAGTTAGATTTTGGGATTTTAGGACTAGTTTCAATTTGTAATTTTAAGACTAGTTTGAATTTTGAATTTAGGACTAGTTTGAATTATTATTGTGATTTTAGGACTTCTAAGAGTTTGAATTTGGAATTTTAGCACTATAGTTTGATTTTTGAATTCTAGATGTACTTCCAATTTGTGATTTTAAGACTAGTTTGAATTTTGAATTTAGGACTAATAGTTTGAATTATATTTGATATTTTAGGCTAATTAATAGTTTGAATTTGGGACACTAGCTAGCTAGTTTGAATTTGAAATTTTAGGGATTTGAATTACAACTTAATTAGAACTCATAATTAATTATAACTTGAATTTACTATAAATTGAACTTAATGAGGAATATGAACTTGAAATTAGAACTTGAAGTTGGAACTAATTAGCTTGAATACCTAACTAATTAAGTTTATAAATTAGATATGAACTTGAATTGAAATTTGAACTTATTAAAACTAATATTTTTGGATTTGAAGTTTATATTTAACTAGTTTAAGAACTTTTTGTGTTAGGCAACTGAGGAAGCTCAACATCTAAAAAAGTTGATACAAGACTATATTGTTTTTTTCATCAAAGTTGGAGATAAGGTTGGTGCTTCTAAATTTCTTAAGTTCAAGTACAATTGTTCTCAATAATGTGTTTGTGTCCATCTAGTATTAATACTTAGCTTTAATTTTACGAATAATATATTTGTTAAGCATAAGTACCAACACTAGTTGATCCTATTGATGACTAAATTGATTTTCTTGCAAGATCGATTTGTGTCCATCTAGGTTGACACTTATCTTTAATTTAGGAATAATGTGCTTGTTAAGCATAAGTACCAACACTAGTTGATCCTATTGATGACTAAATTGATTTTCTTGCAAAATCGATTTGTGTCCATCTAATGTTGACACTTAGCTTTAATTTAGGAATAAAGTGTTCGTTAAGCATAAGTACCAACACTAGTTGATCCTATTGATGACAAAATTGATTTTCTTGTAAGATCGATTTGTGTCCATCTAGTGTTGATATTAAGATTTAATCTAGAAATAATGTGTTTGTTAAGCATAAGTGCCAACACTAGTTGATTCTATTGATGACTAAATTGATTTTCTTGTAATATCGATTTGTGTCCATCTAGTGTTGATATTAAGCTTTAATTTAGGAATAATGTGTTTGTTAAGCATAAGTACCAACACTAGTTGATCTTATTGATGACAAAATTGATTTTCTTGCAAGATTGATTTGTGTCCATCTAGTGTTGACACTTAGCTTTAAATTTAGGAACAATATATTTGTTAAGCAAAAGTACCAACACTAAACTAATTCAAGTTAAAAAGTTTTAAAGTTATTTAAATAAGTTAAAAAAAATAATGTGGTTCTGTTGATGAATTTAGTCGTTGGAATTAAGTCAAAACTAAACTAATTCAAGTTAAAAAGTTATTAAGTTGTTTAAATAAGTCAAAATATATAATGTGGTTTAGTTGGTGGATTTAGTCGTTGTATTAAGTCAAAACTAAACTAGTTAAAGTTGTTAAGTTGTTTAAATAAGTTAAAATAAATAATGTGGTTTTGTTGATGGATTTAGTAGAATTAAGTCAAAACTAAACTAGTTCAAGTTAAAAAGTTATTAAGTTGTTTAAATAAGTTAAACTAATAATGTGGTTTAGTTGGTGGATTTAGTTGTTGTATTAAGTCAAAACTAAACTAGTTAAAGTTGATAAGTTGTTTAAATAAGTTAAAATAAATAATGTGATTTTATTGATGGATTTAGTCGTTGGAATTAAGTCAAAACTAAACTAGTTCAAGTTAAAAAATTATTACGTTGTTTAAATAAGTTCAAATAAATAATGTGGTTTAGTTGGTGGATTTAGTCGTTGTATTAAGTCAAAACTAAACTAGTTAAAGTTGTTAAGTTGTTTAAATAAGTTAAAATAAATACTTTGATTTTGTTGATGGATTTAGTCGTTGGAATTAAGTCAAAACTAAACTAGTTAAAGTTGCTAAGTTGTTTAAATAAGTTAAAATAAATAATGTGGTTTTGTTAATGAATTTAGTCGTTGGAATTAAGTTAAAACTAAACTAGTTCAAGTTAAAAAGTTATTAAGTTGTTTAAATAAGTTAAAATAAATAATGTGATTTTGTTGATGGATTTAGTCGTTGGAATTAAGTCAAAACTAAACTAGTTCAAGTTAAAAAGTTATTAAGTTGTTTAAATAAGTTAAAATAAATAAAGTGATTTTGTTTATGGATTTAGTCGTTGGAATTAAGTTAAAACTAAACTAGTTCAAGTTAAAATGTTATTAAGTTTTTTAAATAAGTTAAAATAAATAATGTGGTTTAGTTGGTGGATTTAGTTGTTGTATTTAGTCAAAAGTAAACTAGTTAAAGTTGTTATACTATTTAAATAAGTTAAAATAAATAATTATTTATAATATAATTGAATATCTATATTTTTGTAGATGGATCATCGTTTGTGGATGTATAATATGCATTATGAAATTGGTGCTGGTTTGAAACCTGAGTTTATTGACGGTGTTAGAATTTTTATTGAAATGATATTATATGACTCCAATCAAGCTTAGAAGGTATTGGATCGTCATGTCATGCCGAGACATTTGACGGTGTTCAAATTGCTACTATGTCAGCTCAAATTGCTCAATTTACAGCGGCACTAGCATAGTCGAAGCGGAGAAGAATAGCTGAACAAGAAAGCATGAATGAGACCGTTCAGCAAATCAAAGAACAAGTGATGAACCTCGCTCGTCAACCTACTACTTCGGCTCTCGATGACACCGACGACGAGAGTGATGAGGATGATTATGTAGATCTCACTCCCTAGTTTAGATCTCTAGACATTTATAAACTTTTTCAAACGAATTTTGAAAGATGTTATAATTTTTTAATTTATGATTTAGGTACTTTTGAATGTTATTTTATATTTTGTTTAGATTGTTTATAATTGTGTGTTTGATTGGGCTGAATAGTATAGTATTGAATTGAATTGAATTGAATTTTATTTGCAGGTGACCAATAGAAATTGGGAGTTTCTGCTGCCAAAAATAATGCAGGAAAAGCGACGGACTGCGTGGTTTTATCCGTCACTTTTCTAGGTTTTATTTTTTAAAAATTCCAGAAAAGTGATGGACTGCGTGGTTTTGTCCGTCGCTTTTCTGCATTTTTTTTTTCAAAATCCTAGAAAAGTGACGGACTGCGTGGTTTTGTCCGTCGCTTTTTCTGGGTTTTATTTTTAAAAAATCCCAGAAAAACGACGGACTGAGTCGTTTTGTCCGTCGCTTTTCTTGGATTTTTAAAAAATAAAATTTCCAGAAAAGCGACGGACAGCGTCGCATTTTAAAAATAAAATAAAATTAAAATTAAAATTTACAAAATAAGACGCAGTCCGTCGCTTTTTTGCGTCTTTTTTTGAAAACTTTTTAGTAGTGTGACCATGACCGACTTCACCGGTCGAAACTCACTTTCCTTCTTCTTGTTGTTAGACACCAACTCCCCATAAGCTGTGTAAAACTCCCTAACCCAGGAAGGAAGGTAAGGGCCTCGGGGCCGTGTGAACTACTCAAACTCATGGTAGCGGAGGGTGTCCAAATCATTTGGGTATTTGCCTTCGAGACCCACCGTAGATAGCAGTTTCTCCTCTATGATAGTCCGTAATCCTTCACCGTTTGGTCTGTTCAGCAATCTAGGTAGAAGAGCAATAGGTAGTGCAAAAGTTACTGAGGGTGCCTGGGCTGGCACTAAGTCTGTAGTCAGAGGAGTAGCAGCTGAGGGAGTACTGGTGGTTGTGGGTTGATATCTGGCCTGGAGCGCATCCCTTTGATTAATCAGAGGTTGTTCATCCTCTAGTTCAGGGAAATTTGGCTCAATAGCTTCTCCTTTTCTATCTATATGTTTCTTCCTCTTGCCTTTGTCTCCCGGCTGGAGGTCAACCCCTCTCCTCTTTAGAGGGTTTGATCCTCCTTCATTATCATAATACCCTCTACCTTTTTCTGGGGTGGTTCGGTTAGATTGGTGCGTACCATATCTGCAAAAAATTGAGAGAAATTAAGAAAACAAACTCAAACTCTAGCACAGCAAATCTGGTTACACATAAACTTACCAATCCAATCGGCGAGTTGCCGAACCGCTTTGGCGAGCTAAGTTTGGCTCGCCAATGAGGTTGTCTAAACAATTAAGGAAAGTCGGTGATAGGAGAGTCCTTTCGGTGAATCGCCAACTACTTTCGGCCAGCAATAATTTGTCCGCTGAAAGTTACTGTGCATAAGGGTCTCAGGGGTGCAAATAAAGAACGATAAAGAGTACGTTTGGCGAGTCACCGAGTGCTTTCAGCAAACTCAGGCATCTCGCTGAAAGCTACATACTCAAACCACAAACTTGAGACGAAATTAAACACGAGATAAAGACAATAGAAGAACCTTAAATTTGCCGCATTTGGCCATTTGACGATATTTGCTCATAGAAGCGTTGTCACCCGCTTTATCATTGAGAATTTTTTTTATATTTAGTACAAACGTGGGTTACTCAGACTTCACCCAATCAATCTAACAACACGCAATCACGACCCAACCCATTAAAAAGCATAAATATTACAGACATTTGACAGTCAAACCATACGGGCACAATTTTTTAAAATTAAAATAAGCAATTAAGAATTCTAATCCGACCAGAGAGGCCCAGCACACATCAATACAATACGATCATTGCAAAAACGTTCAAAATTTTTAACAACAAACTCAAGGTTTTAGGACTAACCTTTAATGCCGATTAAATTACGATTGAAAAGCTAGGCGGCAAAGTATTCCAACTCTGAGCACAAATCAACAAATTAAAGTTCTAGAAAAATGTTAAAATAAAGAAAATACTACCTTGGTATGAGTTTAGGAGATTGAAGAGCGAGGGAGAGTGAAGAATTTCAAATTTTGAGTCTTTTGGCCATTATAAACCGTCCAGTTCGTGCCCATTCGGCGATGTTAGTCACACCCGCCGATCCACTCGATGACTCACCAAGTGGTCACTTGCCCGCCAATTGCTAAAATTCTTCAATTTCTAGGGGGTCAAGATGGTGGTCTACATCGAGGTCGCCGGCCTGGTAGGTGATGCGTTGAACTGCTTCTTAAGTTCGCCGAGTTCTACAAGCTCTAACTTGAACTTGAATTGAACCAAATAGTGGGTTAAGTCAGGCTCCACCGACTGACCATTTTCTCGTCAATCTATATTTTTCACCACTTTCCTCATTCAAACCTACACCACTAACACACTATTATTTATAAAAGCAAATTAAATCATTTAAAACCTTGGGTTGCCTCCCAAGAAGTGTCTTATTTAACATTGTGGCATGATGCGATTTCTTACTCACTCCCCATTGGTTGGGTTCGCCCTAGGTTACTAGGTAACCCCAATAGTTCATTTGAGTGAAGAGAATGCACCGCATAATTCAGGAGTATCCTGATCAGTTGGATCGATCTAGAATGAGAGCCAACCATTTGATTGAACACTTCAATACTCTCCTTCATCTCTTCCAACATTTGATCTTCTTCGGTGATCTTTTGGAGAATGATTTGAACTGTGTCCTCGACACGATTGTTCTCCCTGTCTCTAGACTGCTTCCTCTCATAAGAGGTATGTACTTCCTTTGACTCCTGCACTGGTTTTCCACCTATGCTATTTTGTTGGCCAACTTGTTCAGCAGAGTTACAAGTGCGGGTAATATGAAGTCCCTCTTAACTTCTTACTTTATCCCAGCCGAGTTGCCACTATTTTCCTCAGCCATGCTCAGGGAACCTACCTACATCAACAAATTCAAAGAAAAACAAAACTTAAAATAAGATTAGTAAACTAAGATTATTAAAAGCAAAATTCGTCTTAAACCAAAAACTTTCACGTAGCACCATACCCCGACAACGGTGCCATTTTGATGTTTGTGTAATAGTTTAGTAACCCAACCAAAGGTTGGGATCGTTTTTAAGAGAGTGGTTTTGAGAATTAATATAAAAATAAAATTTAGTTCTAAATAGTCGTAGCTAAAGACATTAACGATTAAAAATATTTTAAATTAAAGGGGGACACAAGAGTGTCAATTAACAATAGAGTTTTGTCACTAGTGAGTAAAAACAACAAATTAAACAAGGATTTCTAAGTAATGCGAGGGGATTCTTGGGATGTGATAGGAATACGGGATAGACTAAATCTTGGGTACATGCTTTCGATAGTAAATTCATTGAGTATTTGTGACTAGGATAGACTTTAAAGGGGATAAGCTCTCTCTCGAGCAATTTATCCGGTTTCAAGCGGGTTCCTCTCGGACACCCACTTGCCGCATAAGGAACAACCTATGCCTTAACCCACTCACTCTCTCGAGCTGAGTGTGTGGACATCGGACTAGGATTCACTCTCTCGAGCTGAACCTCATGTCGACCCACTCGCACTGGCCATTAATTTAATGGGCTTAGTTTTACAACCTCTCTCTCGAGCAAGTCGGAAACACATATATGAGATTATATTTGCACCTACAACCTCATTATGTTCATCCACAACCACTAAACGAAATCACATTTAAACTATGAATAGACTATCAGCTAGCAAGACCCAACAACTAATCTAACCCATATTCACAACATCATACCCCAATAATTGGGGTTTTAGCCATGCAGGTATTAGAGATAAAGAAGTACACCAATCCCGGTTTTCATCAATAGGTATGCAAGATTAAATCTTAAAACAGTCAAAAAGTGAAGGATCCAAGAGACCCAAGTCTAATTTCTTGAAGTTGAAACTCTTGAAAGCTCCAAGTTCTTCAAAACCCTCTCCAAAACTTAGAAAGATTATCTCCAAAACCCTGTCTAAAACTTAATAATCTAAACAATAGGTAAAACAAGGTAAAAATCGCTCTCAGAATTAAAAAAACTTAACTAGTATTTATAGTTTTCAAAAGATGTGCTCCAAAGGATCTTTCGACGACGTTAGTGGGAATCGTCGATGCATTCGGCGATCCGCCCTTTGGTCTAATTCTTCGTCTTTCATCAGTTGCCTTAAGAATATTTGCGTCCTAGATAATTAGGAGATGTAGCACTGCTTCATGAATTCATTCGACGATTCACCGATTGCTCATTTTCACCACCGATTTTCTCCTTTCCTTCAGGGCTCAGCACACTGGAGCAAAAGGAGAATATGCGATCTGTTGGCGATTCGCCGAATGGGTTCTGCGATTCGCAGATCTTCGTTTCTTCATTCTTTCGGCTTCATTTTGCTCCTTTTTGCTAAGTGTGTCCATGCTTTGCCGCAAACTTCAAATACCTAAAACTTAAATGTTTTCATCATATATCAGGATAAAACATGCATTTGAGGACACTAATTTCATCAAAATATAGCCCTAAATGAGTCCAAATTGTGGACTCATCACCCAATGTTATGTGATCTCACATACCTTTTATGGATAACCCCCGACGAAATCCACAAGCTAACCTCGACGAAATCAATGAATGTTGAACGTTCTTCTCCTTTCTCCTCTTTTCTCCTCTTCTCCAAGCCCTAGTGTAAAATTCACTTTTTAAAACTGACTAAAATCGGACTTTAACCCAATTAAACTCCTAAAAATGAATTTGAATAATTAGGTAAGGAAACGACTAAATTACCCTTCAAAAATCCGGATTGGACTTTTCTTATTCCAACAACCCAACTTCTAAAAGGTATGACTCACTCATACAAATTCGAAATCACGCAAACCTAGCAGCGTTGGAAAGATCATTCCAAGAGCTTTCCTATCATATCTGTAAGTGCCTCTAACTCATCCTGAGCTAGAAGTTTTGGCCGTTTGAAGATGGCCAAAACTCAACTTATTATAACTTAACAAAATTTTCAGATTTTCATTCTTTCCAAAAATGACTATTTCCAATTATTAGCTTCTTCCTAGTTATTTTAAATTGCGAGATGTTACATCAAACATACAATGCAATAAAATCTTACGTTTGTCGTTGTGGTAATTTAGGTATGTTGAGGACGTCACACATTGATACAAACCCAGGTCGACAATTCTTTAACTATGCAATTGGTGCATGCTCTTTTTTTAAGTGGCTTGAAAATAATTCATTAACGAGCATCCCAACAAAATTGAATCAGGAACTCAAGACATCAAATTTTTAAGGTGTTACCAAATTTCAAATATTAGAAAGGCTTCTGAACTCCGAAGAAAATAGGGATTTGCTATTTATTTTATTCAAAGAGGCCGAAGAGCAGAGAGATCACTTTAAAGGATTGCTAAAGACACTGAAAAAGATAGGGATCAACTAAAACAAATGTTGATATTGGCTAAAGAAAAATAGAAAGGCCTAAAAATTATATTGTATGGTTTCTTGTTAGTGGTTGCTTTTTGGAAATGTGTAACAGAGATGCAGTAGTACAATCTTATATTTTTTACTCATGTATTAGTACAATCTATTAATAAAATGAAGTCTTTTTGGAAATGGTAAGACAATACATTATATATACAATTTAAAGTCCATAACTGGCAATAATATACATCAAAACAAAAATAACATTTACATGATCCAACTGTCTTAATCTGACCACCAAAAACCAACCATTTAAAAAGCCAACTGTCTTAATCATCAACCACCAAAAACCAACCATTTAAAAAGCCAACTGTCTTAATCATCTACCCACTTGAAAAACCAATTGTCTTAATATTCAACCACTAAAAACTAATTATCTTAAAAACTAATTGTCTTATCATCAACACAGAAAATCAATCATTTCAAAAATCAATTGTCTTAAACCAACTTCAAAAACTAATTGTCTTAATAAACCAATATCACAAATACCTTACTCATCACCATTTAGCTCACCATTGAGCTCCATAACATTACCATCAAGTCCATTGAATTTTCATCACTGTCTTCATCTACTTTCTCCTCCATTTTTCCTGTTCTTTTTCTTCTTCCAACAATTCGATCTGCTCCTCTTCTTTTTCTTGTTCTTTGTTCTCTTCGATATTCTCCTCTTCTTTTTGTTCTTCTTCTCTTCAATTTCTTCTTCGTTCTCGTCCAGTTTCTCCTTTTTCTACCATCTTCTCCTCCTCTTGTTCATTAACTTCTTCTACAAAGTACTCATCAACTGCAACAAGATCTTCATCGACTATTGCTAATGGAAGTATTTCATCAACATCAACTGCAACACTGGAACAAGATCTTCATCGACTATTGCTAATGGAAGTATTTCCTCAACATCAACTGCAGCACCATCTTTATCAATTGTTAGTGTTGTATAGTCTTCATTAACTGTATAAAATCAGTAGTTCAAACAAATAGTATATAAATTATTCTACCTTCATTTTTCTTGTTCTTTTGAGCTCTCCTCAATTTCTCATCTCGTATGAAAGCAACAACCTCCATCATTAATAGTTCAAGGGATGCAACACGCTTACAAAAATTATCATCTTTATTTTTCTGTCCACTCGAAACAGAAGTCTCACAAAATTGATTGGAATTGTTCTAACCCAATATTTCATCCTCTTCGTTCTCTACTGCAGAAGTAAGGACAGTGACACCTTTCAAATTGACCTTTAAAGCATCAATAATTGTGTCCTTCACTTCGTCCGTATATGACTTTAATGTTGTCATATAATTTTGTTTGTCTCACGTACAGTAGGTATGAGGTATGGATGCACAACCTACAAAAAAAATATATATAAGTAGTACAAGGCCTTCACTAATTTACAAATATTGCTAGATAATAATAAATAAGTTTATACCTTTGTACTTCTCCATTTGTACTTAAATGGATTACCTTTGACAATGTTATCGCTCTTTGCCGTGTGCCATCTAAGTAAATAGGAAATTGACAGAGGAGAATCCAAGGACTTCTTTGCATAATTACTAAGATGAGGAAAAGCCTCATATATCCAAACCAGAAATTAATAAAATAACAAATAAATAAACAGAGACAATGAAATACTATATAAATATATAAGAGTTTAATATTAATCAAGTCCATAATTAATAAAAATTATCAGAAATGCCCAGGGGAAGCCATACAAAGCATACGATGCATTCCCTCTTTTCTTGAACACTTCACTTTGTTTCTTCAAATTAATTTTGTTCTTCAAATTCTTCACTGTTAAATCAAAACACTCTTTGCTCCACGGATAACTCTTGGAAAAATCTAAATCATCGATCATTTTAATGTGGTTTGAATCCACAATCTTAGATCGATCGTGGGCAAGCAACATCGAGTGGACAAACCAAACTAAAGAGCACTTCAACTTCTGCTCCTTATTCAAACTCATCAACTTTGTTCCACTGATATTCTTATTCTTGGTTACTTTATAGTAAAATCTCTCACCTTTCTAAAGCACTTTTTTCATTTTTGCATTATGGGGTATGCTGAACAATTCAGCCCCGTAATCAATGCAAACTCTTTTGAGCCAAAACAGGCAGGATTATCATACACACAAAACCACATCTCATGTAATTTTTTTTATCATTTTTTACATGACGCAACAATATGTAATGGACAATCTGTCCATTGAACTTGTAATATTCTAAAATATGCCTTAAATGTCCAAAACAAGTACATTTAAAGTCATTATAAATTTTTTCTTGAACTAAAACATTTCTAAAATCATGATAAAGAGTCATTCTTGCTCTCACAGAAATTTTCGCTGGAAAAGATCCTAACTCATCCATACATGTGGTTAGATTATAGGACGTACCAAAGATTTCTCTTACACAAGTTGGCAAGGACAGGGGATCATCATCCTCATCTCCACTATCTCTGCTATCTCTATTAGTCTCCTCATCTCCACTGTCAGTGTTTTCTTCACTACACTCAACATCATCAGTAGCCTGGGCACTATTGTCCTCATAGTTGACGATTTCAACCATCATATCAGAATCCGAGTTAGACTTGGGTTCTTCAACTATAATTTTTTTTTGTTCTTTGAATATCTTGAAACTTCTTCAGCTTTTCTTTTCTTGTTTTTAGAAGGATTAGGAACAGATTGTTTAACAATCCCACCTCTAGTTTTAGCCATAACCAGAGTAAACCTCCAATAAAACATGCAAAATAAATAGCAGATCCAACAGAAGTCAACAATGCGATTGACAGAAATGCCACTAAAGTCGATCAAAGTTTAGGCTATCTAACAAAGAGGGCAATGGAAAATACTGCACTTTGTGCAACAACAGACGTAATGCGAAAAAACAAGACCAGCAAAAGCAAACAAATACAACAGTGAAAAACAACAATCCACAACAAAAGCCAAAATTTCAAAATCAATAGGCAAGATAAACATAAATTTTTTTTAAAAAAAAAAAAGCAACCAAATAGGGTCAAATATTTATATCCAAACAAAAAGGTCATTAGAGACCACAAATATTCATGGAATACGGCGAAAAAATTTCATCCTAAACAAGAACATGAAGAAAAACAGTCCAGAAAAAGGGTTCATTAAATCATTACACAACTATAACAAAATAAACAACCAAATACGGCTAAAACTTAACAAAAAATACCATTATAGAATATTCAACTTACCAAAGATGAAACCTTTGAACTTGGGGAAATGGTTGAATAAGCTTTACCAAAGATGAAGATTTGAGAGAAGACGGTGAATAAGCTTTATCAAAGTTTAAGACGATGAAATGGTTGAATAAGTTAATAGAAGAGAAGTCGGTGACATGGTTGATTATACTGGTTTTATCTTTCAAGAATAGAAGATGTTCTTGAAAGATGAAAAGTCTTGCACTTGAAGAAGAAGAAGAAACGACGGAATAGAAACAAACAGAGATTCAGAAAATATTTGCCTCGATTTTCATCAAATAATAATATTTTTTAAAATGTATTGGGATTATAATATATTTTTGTAAAGATATATATTTTTCCCAAGTTTTAAAAATAATAAACAAGCTCATGACCCCACATTCACAAATTACCCCAATTTTTAAAAAGGTCAAGAGACCCATGACCCCACACTTTTTCCTTTTTTAAAGGCCCAACCCTAAAAAATAAATCAAAAATAAATTAAGTGGGTATAAAGTAAATTAAATTATAAAGGTGTCCCCAATGCCAATTCTTCTCCAGTCTCAAATACATGTGTGATGTGGTTTTTTGTTTTTGTAAGTACTGGCAAATAAAAATGAATAAAGAGAGTACTTATTAATTATGAAGAATTTATATGATTTTAAGGTATAATCTCTCATCATTGAATGTATATTCTATTTAGGGAAAATTACGCGGTTAAGCAAACTTATATTACTCCCTCCATCCCATTTTATATGTCATCCCTTTTTATAAATAGCTGGACCATAATAATTGTCATTTTATAAAATTTATACATAAATTACCATATTTTGCCTATTATACCCTTGATAGAATAGTTAATTAATCTTGTCATTTATTAATAAAGTTCACTTAAGAAACATTAAATAAGGATAGAAGGGTAAAATTACATCAATTCTTAATGCAAGTGCAAAGTAAAAAGGTGACATATAAAATGGGACGGAGGGAGTACTTAATTACTCATCATAGCTATACTTTGCTATAATTAACACTCACAACTAACATTATACATTAATTACGTGGACTGACTTCCAGTTTGTATATTAGCCACGTTTGTATATGTATAATTCGTCATATTTGTATAATTCGCAGCTAACAATTCTTTATTTGATTTGTATACAATTGTTTATATTTGTATATGACGATGGTTTCCTTTGGTTTTTCAAGTTTGTCATCATATACATTCAATCTTTTTGTGTATAACTTTTTAAAGTTTGTATAAACGTGTAGATTTTGGATTTTGTATAATATAATTTATATAATGTAATTTGTATAATATATTTTGTATAATTGTTTAAAGCTCATATGTTTATGTTTGTATCAATTCGTTATTCGAGTTTTATTATATTTGTATAATTCCAGACTTTATATTACTCAATTATACAAAAATACATGAATTATATAAACATACCTGTGAATTATACAAACGAGATGCGAATTATACAAATTATTGTCCTCTCTCGCTCGCCTTCTCTCCTAATCTTGCTCGCCTCTCTCCTCCCTCTCCCAGTCTCGCTCGCCACTCTCTTCCCTATAACATGTAGCTACGAATTGTAATTAGCAAACTATAGTTATGGAGCGCAATTAGGCTATTTTTGAGTGGCAATATGCGAAAGTTCCTCTTCTATTTATGTGCATCATCCCATAAGTAAAGTGATTGTAGTTTTAAAAAATAGCTTTACTGTTAAGGATTAAAATAGAAAAAAGATAATTAATTTCCCTTAATTTTATTTTAAATTTCATAAATAATTTGAGGAAACTCTTTTTAAAAGCCACAAAATGGAGCTAAGTGAAGAATATAGGAACTTCGTCAAAGTCATCCTTTGATACATATAGGCTATATTAATACAATATATGATTCCTTAAGGATTTTATTCATATCATGTCAAAAAGTTCATATTATTTAAAATCAGCAGATGAAGGTATATAATTGATGAGATTTCTTATATGTGATTCAAAATTTAAAATTGATGTCGAAACTACACAGGTCATGACCTGAATCTCATTCCCCTATTTTCTACCAATTTTCTTTATTAGAGAGACTATTTTTTCCCTAGCTTTTCTTTGCAATCGGATATATTTACATTGAACACGACTCGTTTAAATTGTATGAGAGTTAGGATTCAGGTAGAAGATGACATTTGATTTTTCTAAGTTTGTCCATAAGGAGATTATAGAAGAAGCAACTAGACATTCAATAAGGATAATACGACTTAATAGTCTTAATGCAAAACTACAAGACATTCAAATAAAGTCTGCAAGAAGTTAAATTTTGAATTGACCATTCATAAGGTAAAAGATAATATCAAGGAAGGATATAGTGGATTCAGAATTGACTATTTATAAGGTGAAAGATTATTAAGAAATGACTTAGTAGAATAATCAATGATAAAGATATACAGAGAAAAAAAATACAACATAAACAATATTGTCATGTCAAAAAGGCATTTGTTTCCTTTGGAAGGGTCTAGTGTTAGTGGTCATGATGGACTTACATGAGACTTCCACCAATCTTGTTGAAACATAGTGAAATATAGTAGTGTGTATACTCATTTTGATTAAGACAGTCTTTTCAAATCTACTACTCACATTATTGTAGTGTTATTGCTTAATAAGTCCATCATACATACTTATTGAGATTTAAAGACCGATTAGGTTGAGTAACTTTATTAATAAGGTTATCTCAAAGGTGGTCCATGAAAAACTTCATAATATTTTGTTAAAATTTATTTCAACAAATCAATTAGATTTTGACAAGGAGAAATGTTATTAACTCAAGAAATTATGCAAATATCGAAAAGAGAGGCAATCCATCAAATGTAATACTGAAGCATAAAAGTAATTCGGCAGGTTGCATGATGACTTTGCATAATAATTAATAAATATCAAAGGCTATAGAATTATTTGAACAACTGAGTCAAATTTTGTGAAAAAGATATTTATTTTTAATATAATATAAATAAATAATTAAATATAGAAGATATACTAAATTTGAGTATTTATATGTCACACCCCAAGCCTACACCCTGGGCGGGATTGACACTCGAGAACCATTGTTGGCCCCAAGCAAACCCTTGGCCTGGCTTACTACTTAGCGGAAGACTTAAATAACAAGAAAATAGTCTCAAAAGATGAACTCATGAAATAAACTTAGAATGTCTTTAAAGAAATATTCAACTAGCCAAGATGGCAACTCAAGTCTCAAAACATAAGACAATAACAAGGTAAAGACAAATGAACTAACTAAGTGTCTATGAAGCCTCTAAAACTAAGAGGGATGTCAGGACAAGACCCCCGATCATTCTAACAACTGAAAACTACTAAAGCAATGTAAATAGGGATCCTCCAAAAAGCAAGGAGGCTCACCACAAGACTCTGAGTGCTCAACCGGATCAACGAAGCGTTGGATGCTGACCCTAGTTACCTCTATCTGCATCATAAAAGGATGCAGGCCAACTGACATCAGTATATTAAATGTACGAGCATGCAAGGCGAATACTAAAACAAGACATAAGCTTGAAAGGAACTGAAAGAACAAATCTAGTCTCAACTCAACTCAACTGAATTGAACACATTTCGATATAAAGCAGTATAAATAAGTGCATTATAAAGAAAAGCTTTAAAACATGGATATAAACTCTGTGTATTTAGAAATACAATAGTAGCTCTGTATGTATGCAAAGATACAATATAAACTCTCGGTGTATATAAAAATACAAGTAACTCTGTGGATATAATAATACCAAATACTCATGTGAGAGTTTCTCTAACAGACAACCATCACTTAAGAGCTATTGTGATGATATAACATTTTGCCTTATGCTATCAGGGCCGTTATATACCTTGCCGAGGGTATAGAACCTGACTACTAAGTGGATCCACTAGTTTATGCTAAAAAGCACTAAGGAATCATCTAAAAAGTATGACTCTTTCCTACCCATGATGGCTTCATGGTTTATGGGGGCTGGGAAGTTGTCTGAACTCTACCGCATATCGGTGCTCAATACTACTCCCAAAATATAATACTAGCTCTTATGTTTAAAAACATTACTTCTTTATGTGGTTTGAGATAATTGTTCAAAACTTAGCTCAAAGGCTATCTTGGAAAACAAAGTTTCCTCTCTTGCTTAATTATAAAAGCATTTACTCTTTACTGAAAAACTAGCTCAAATGTTCTTTTGGAAATCAAAGTTTCCTTTCTTGTTTAAATGTGAAAACATTTTACTCTTTGGGAATACATAGTCCCCATATACTCTTTTGAAAAAATGAACTTCAATCTTTACTCTTTACTGAACTCAAAACTCAAGTCTTAAAATAAAGTTAAAACATTTGTAAAAGATTTTTGGAAAACTCTATGAACTTTTCTTGACTTGGCTCTTAACTTTCCTTGAATTGAATTAAGGATTCAAGGTTCATGATCTCACGTGCATGGATGATTTAATGATGTTTAGACGCACCTTAGAGTGTAGAAATCAACTAGAAAACTTAGGTACGTTGCAAGGGAACTCAAACGGAAAGAAGTGGAAAAGGGTGGAGAACCTAGCGTCACTGGCACTCTGAGTGGCGCGGGGCGCCAGAGCTTAAACTTCAGAACCTGGGTTGGGGTGCACTGGCTGGCACAGCGCCCTAAGACCAAACTTCAGAACCCTAAGTGGAGCACCTGGTTGGCGCGGCACCCCAGACCCCTATCCAGAAAATCCCCAATTTTTCTTGCTCATTTTTCAACTCTAAATCCTCTATATTCAATTGGTTCTTTCCCCAAACACTTAGATTCGACTACATAACCAAAATATGAAAGAATATACTCAAAATGACATCTAATTTTATGAATTTAAATCAAGAACTTCTCAACAACTTGAACAATCAAGAACCCAATGGAAACTTCAAACAAATCAATCAAGAACTCAATTTCTATACTTTCAAGAACATAATTTCACTGAATTAAATCATGATTGGCGCGTGGGTGGACGAACCCAATGCTATGTGATCTCACATACCTCGTAGAGATCAACCCTTGGCGAAATCTTCAAGCAATTCTTCAAGAACGCGACGATTATAAGCTTCTTCTTCTCTTTTCTCCTCTTCTTTCTCTTCTCTCAACATCCTAACTTATTTTTATAAAGCGTAAATTGATTTCAATCAATTTAGACCCCAACTTAATTACCAAAAAAGAATTTAATTAATTGAGTAGTGAAAAGACCATAATACCCTTCTAAAATTCGGTTTTGACTTTTCTTATCTAGACAGTCCAACTTCAAATGAGCATATCTCCCACATACGAATTCAAAATTGATCAAACTTGATGGCGTTGGAAAGATAATTCAAAGATCTATCTTACGGTATCTTGCATCATACCTGAATCATCCTGATCTAGGAGTTGTGGTCATTTGAAGTTGACTCAAAACTCATACTTAGCTTAACTTTGTCAAACTTTCCAAATTTGATTATTTCCAAAAACGGTTTCATCCAAATTCTAGTTCTTCCTAGTAGCAGGGTGTTACAATATCTCCCCCTTGGGAACATTCGTCTTCGAATGAGATTACTCTTATTAGGCTAAGGCGTAACGTCTAGCACCTAGCTCAACACCCAACAAGAAAAATGTAAATACAACATGTCAACTTAAAATAAAAGCCAAGAAAAGGATTAGTACCTTAATTTGGAACTCCTCCAGATGAGAAGAGATGTGAGTATCTCTTCTTCATATCCTCTTCAGCTTCCCAAGTAGCTTCCTCAACAAACTAATTTCTCAACAAAACTTTGACTGATGCTACTTCTTTAGTTTTTTAGTTGCGAACTTAGTGATCTAGGATCTGAACATGAAATCTCCTAATATGTAAGCTATCCTTGATACCAATATCTTCAGTAGGTATGATAAGTGAAGGATCGCCCATGCACTTTTTCAACATGGAGATGTGAAATACCGGATGAACCACTGCTAACTCTTGTGGTATCTCTAACTCATAAGCTACATTGCCAATCTTCTTGGATATTCTGTAAGGACCAATATACCGGGGACTAAGTTTCCCCTTCTTGCCAAATCTCATAACACCCTTCATGGGTGAAACTTTCAAGTAAACCCAATCATCTACTTTAAACTCTCAGTCTCTTCTCCTAACATTGGTATAGGATTTCTGACGACTCTAAGCTATATTAAACCTTTCTTGAATAATTTTCACCTTCTCCATAGCTTGATAAACTAAGTTTGGTCCTATCAACCCAACTTCACCAGCTTCAAACCATCCAATAGGAGATCTACATCTTCTCCCATAAAGAGTTTTACAAGGAGTCATCTGGATGCTCGAATGGAAACTATTGTTGTAGGCAAACTCGATGAGATGTAGGTGATCATCCCAGTTACTCTTGAAATCAATCACATAGGCCCTCAACATATCTTCTAGAGTTTGAATAGTGTGCGTTGCTTGACCATCTGTCTAATGATGAAAAGCAGTACTCAAGTTCACATTTGAATCCAAGCCTCTCTGAAATAACTTCCAAAATTGTGTAGTAAAGTGTGTTCCTCTATTTGAAATAATCGAAACTGGCACACCATGAAGTCTAAATACCTCTTAAAGATACAACTTGGCATAGTCCTCTGTCGAATAGGTAGTCTTTGCCAACAAAAAGTGGGCTGATTTGGTCATTAGATCCACAATCACCCAAATAGAATCATGTTGTATGTGAGACCTTGGTAAACCTATGATGCAATCCATATTGATCATCTCCCACTTTCATTCTGAAAGTTCTATATTCTGAGTCATACCACCGGACCTTTGGCTACTGAAAAAAAATTGCCAAAAGTCATAAAATGTATACACTATTTATACAGTATAGCTTACTTATACATTAGGTTTACACCAGTTATACATTATGATAGACTGAGAAAACTAAATATAGCTTAAGTTTACATGAAGTAAGCATGTTAAATGGGTTGGGCCAGCTAAGACCAGTCCATTAAAAATTACACCAGTCTATAATATCTGGCTAGACCGGGTCACCTATAATTGGGTTGGTCTGGGCTCAATAATGCAAAACCCCATGTCCAGTTCAGCCCAAAACCCGTTAGCCCAATTTTCCTAAACCAGCTCATGTTTTGGCCCTGTGGGCTTAATAAGACTAGTTGTTTATTTTTTTAATTATTTTTGGGAAAATTGTATGAAATAACAAACTATTTATTCAAATTAAATGTTATACCTATAGTTTATTTTTTTTGCAATTCGCAGCAAACATCCCATTTTTTTGTCATCTGATTCGATATACAATTAGCCATTTTATACATTTCGGTATAGAATGTATAAAATGTGTTTGTGTTTGTATAAAGCGATAGAAAAATGTATATACAAATATAAATACATATATTTTCGTACTATACACTTATAACTATACAAATACAAATTTTATTATACAAAATTACAACGTATAATGAATTTATACAAAACAGAATAATTTGTATAAAATTAGATGTATCTAGCGAATTATATAAATCAAAAGTTCCATAGCAAACATAAAATTTGCTATGGAACGCAATTATGCAAACTATAATTATAACATACAATATGATTTTATGTTTGTTATATGTGAATGTTGCTCTTTTTTATTTATCATCGTTTATCAACTTGAAAGTTTGAGTTAATCATATCAATATAGTGTATTGTTAACTATTTAATTTTGAGATAATTATAACTATTTATAATAATAGAATACTTACATTATATACATACTTACAATGTATACCAAATCCACCCACAATATACTATATATTATGATAGAATACTTACATTATATTAAGGGAACTTTCTCATATAGTCACTCAAAAATAGTTTAATTACACTCTATAACTATAGTTTTCTAATTACAATTCGTAGCTACATATTATAGGGAGGAGAGTGGCGAGTAAGATGGGAAAGGGAGGAGAGAGGTGAATTGTATATGTATATAGGTTAGATAACTTACAATGTATATTCTTATAATGTATACAAAATATACACACAATATACTTACAATGTATATCAAATATACCTCAATATACATGAGGAAATTGGACTCCTACCCATCATAAGAAATAGTGTATGTGTAGGATTAATGAAAAGAGGAAGTTGAGGAAGACTACTGTTGGGGCATTATGTCCAGGGTAGCAGCTTTGTTTAGATGAGTATTTGAAAATTGTTACTTGGTAAATAAAATAAATTTACTTCCCAACAAAAACATATACCTCAATATACTATCTAATATAATAGATGTGAATTTTACACAAATCTCTAGGAGTTAATTACATCTTATCCCTACTCTTTTTCAATTAAAAAAATTCTTAAAATTTGGTGGAATCCAGATACATCTCAAAACTGCCCGGTACATTGCGTCCTGATTTCGAATACATCGCTCAACGTCTTGATACATAGCATCTCGAATTCGGATACATCATTGAATGTCCTGATACATCGCGTAAAGTGATGTTTCTGACCAATATATCGTGTTAAGTGATGTATGTGACCGATACATCGTGTAAAATGATGTATCCAATCGATCAATACATCGCGCAAAGTGATGTATCCAATCGATACATTGCGTAAAATAAGATATCCAAGAGTATGAGAGAGTACATATTTTTGTAATTTTATCAAATGGTAGAGATTTTTAGAGAATATATATATATATATATATATATATATATATATATATATATATATATATATATATATATATATATATATAAAATATACACACAATTTATCATATTTATTGATTCTTCCTATAATTTGAAACAATTATATATTGTTTCACTAATTAATAATTTCATACCACATTTTAAGTCTGCTATATAGATATATGTATGTTTTGCTACCAAATACACTCTAAAATGCAGATACATAAGAAGAGATGCGAGCGAGAGAGGAAAAGAGGCGAGGGATAGAATCTATGTAATTCAAATGCATACGACTCACACTAGATACATGCATCTAGGATATATATCAAAGACATGCGAATAGTAATTTCAAAAACTTATGGAAAGGCACATAATTAGATCCCATATTTGTGAGATTTATGTTGTTTATCCATTAAATAAAAGCAAAATTCAAAGTTGTTACACGGAATTGATATAGTAGATGCAATCTGTAAGTAGTCTTTGTGAAACAAGATAGGTGGTTCTAATAAAAAAGTATTTGCTTTCTTCGTAAGTTCATGTGTGGACTACCGAGAGTAGTCCGTTGCTGCGATAAAGAACCTGTAATCATTGAACAAATTTGAGTAAAATTTATTGTTAGACTGTGTAAATAAAGTTTGATTAGTAAATATAAAAGTTTATTGTTAGATTGTGTAAATAAAAGTTTGATTATTATTTGTGTGTTTGGTATGGAGGAAAACATTTCTGAAAAATATTTTTTAATTTTCTCATGTTTAGTTGAATTAATGTTTTGAATTTTTTCTTTTTCAAATCAACTTATTTTTCTTAAATTTTAAAAGTTTGTTTTTGAAAATATTTTCAATTTTTTTTACCTCATCCTATCCCTTCCCCCACCCCCCCACCCCCCAAAAAAAATATATTAAATGTTTTTTTTTATAAAAAATATTTTTAAATTCAAATTTTTCATTTTTACTCCACCCCCTACCCCTCCCGCCCACCAATTTTATTTTTGACCCCCTATCAGGCCCCCCACCCCACACACACACGGAAAAAAAAAGAATTTCTAAAATTTATTTATTTTTAAAATTACTTTTATCAAATACTAATTTGAAAGTTAAGTCCTAAGTCGGGTGTGGTTGGATCCAGATCAAAAATTGGGGTCAAGTCCTGACTCAGTTCTCAGGGTCAGGTTTTGGGATTGATCGTTGGATTGACCGATTATCGAGATTGACATCCGGCTCAGAAATTATTTTTCTAAAAAGTATTTTCCACTCTCTAGTCAGAAATAAAAAATAATTTCTAAAATTGTTTTTCATTCACCAATCAAACACTTAAAAAATTTCAAAAAAAAAAATTTTCTCACCAACCAGACATGAGAAAATAAGTCAAAAGTCCATTTATTTTCTAAAAAAGTATTTTCTAAAAAAACTTTTTCGGAGGAAAACATTTTTCCTTCGTACCAAACACACCCTATAGCATGCATTGAAGAATTAATACAGCGCGGTGCAGCCAGAATATTGGTTTTCGTATGTTTCGTTCTCATAATTTGTACTACAAAGAATGGCAACGGCATTCTTCAAAATATTCTTATTACCTATCTAAGATAGAGCTTTCATTTGAGAGTATTAAAATTTATAGGTATGTTAGGCATATCTTGAGCATCCCTTTCTAACTTTAAAGTTTAACTTAAGAGCACCGTTTCAACATAATTTAAAATAAGGTTGATTTAACATTGAAGTTTTTATGATTCGTAGTGGCCGACGAGCCAACTTTCGCATACTTTAAGTAATTACGTAGAATATTTGCCATCTCCCATTAGAACCAGGTAGAATATCCTCATAATTTGTGAAAACTATCATTACTTTCCTAACTCAAATTATACGAGTCTTATCAAGTGAGCAATATATAGTTTATAAACAATGTATAAGTATATCCTATGATACCGAATTAATAAATCACAATATCTATGTTCATTTTATAATTAAATATTTGTGATTACATGTTATTAAAAACATTCAAATATATATAATTTTATAACAATTTGTTAGGATTTTGCCTTGATTTTCCTATATTATTTGAAGTTTATTTTTTCCGAAAAGGAAAAACAAAGTATTATCATAAATGCTTTAACTTTTCAAAAAAGTAAAACATTATTTTCTTTCATATTTGGTTTATTCTTTCTTTTAGATGAAAAGTTTGGAGATATATAAATTGAAAATCTCTATTCTCATAATGGAATACAACAACATCCACAATGTAGACGTTTAAGAGTTTAGTTTATGGAGAGATTTTTCTCTCTACAGTTTTAATATTTTTCTTTTATATAAGTTTTCATATAATTAATATTATGTTTTTAGTATAAGTTTTTTTCATTTAATTTATCACCGTCTTAATTTGCAATTATAAGCTTCTGTATGACACACCCTAAGCACTTTCGAACCCAACACAATTCACCGATTCAATAAGTCAATACTAGTAGTTATAACTAGCCATTTTTTGGTAAAATCTTCCAATATGGTATAAACAATTTCTTCACGTCTAACATGAATATCTTTTATAAAACCTAGAATTATCTTGTGGATAAAGTTTTACACGTAAAAACATTGGAATTCCAAATCCTACTTTTTAAAAAATTTAAGATTTGAAATCATGATTTCAAAGTTAAAGTTGAAACTTAATGCAAATTTCATAAACGCAAATAGTGATGTAAAATCAAAACTTGAAATCACACTTCCAAATCAAACATTAGTAGATGTCCTTGTTTTGCTATTTGAATTCTCCTATACCTATATTAAGTTAGAGAGGTGCAATAATAATAAATAAAGGAAGCATAATGGCCCCATTTTGCTGCTCTCCAGGGTGTGGCATCTGTCCTTCACTTTATTTCATCATGTAAAAAGTCAAGGCAAAACTCCCACCATTATAAAAAGTGAAATTTATATACAATCCTACTAGCTTCCAACAATACTCCATAATGGTTGTCATAATAATAGTCTCATCTACTAAGGCAAATAATTAAAATGAGGCAAGTTTCATAGTACGTGCATGCTTTTAATTGACTGTAGCCCATGCTATCGACACTATCCCACCCAAAAGATTCATGGTTATAACTCATAACTCAATCTGAAAAAATCTATGAGACGGATTAATAATTTAAATTTTATGAATTTCTATTACACACTTTATATAAGTACATACCCGTAAGTCGACTGATATATTTGCCCATATATGCCAATCATTATTGGATGTGGAATCATAATTTCAATTTTATGAATTCTAAAAATTTAGAATGTCGACTGTAGGTGGTATTAATTTGATTCTGAATACATATTTAATGAATTTCTCAACATAAATATATTGTTTGAGCAAACGTTATGAGTTCCCCTATGGACTTCTAACTATTTGGAAAAATAGTGTAAAGCTCATCAATATTTTTTGTACCACGGAAAAATTCTTTTGACCAAAATGGTAAAATAATATATTTCACACTATGTTATTTTACCTTTTTGAACATTTTTATCCTTTTAATTAAAAAATGGAAAAAATGTCAGTTTATTTTAAAATAAAAAGAATATTATGGACTTTTAAATTTCTGGGCAAATTCTGGCTAAATTTTCAGGTCATTTAACATTACCCTTATACCACTCTTATAAATTAAATTTTCTCCATTATCAAGAAAAAGACTAGTATCCAATAGACACGTTAATGTGACATATAGATGATTGCTTATTTCTTTCTTAGTCATTTTTTTTCATGAAAGGTATTATTTTGGCAGTATATACTTGGACCTTTTCCTAAGATAAGAAAGATCCTGTGAAGTACTATTCAAAATATAAAACCTTGAGACACAAAAAGAGAGGGTGATCCTATTGCATTAACTTCAAGAAAATAACTTCTCAGGTAGCGTGTATACAATTTTATTTAAAAGTTTCCCCCTCCTCTATTCCACTATCTATTTCTTTTTACTCAAGTGAAAGGGATACTTAACTATTCCAATGTCAACTTTTACCAATGTTGTGCATATATACCAAAAAGTGGTGTACCCTTCTAATTAATTAATCTATGATAAGCATTTATGGCCATGGAGGTGGTTTTAGCATTACATAATTGGGAGTCCTAGAATAAACTTTAATATTATTAGTTGAAAAGATTTGGAAGATAAATATCTTGTTCTTAGTGGCGAAGCTTTTTGAAAAATAATGTGTGGGTTAAGTCATAATATCCTACCATATTAAGAATATATTTAGTCTAAAGAAGGATTTTGCAGTAAATATTTAGCGAAAATAATATGATTGTTGTTATATCATATTAAGTGGCATAATAAATATAAGTATTTGTAACCAAGCCTCTATATAAATGTCGTTAAAGTACTTTAGCAACTCTGGGAGCCATGAAAGTAACACAATTACTGCGAAATGTTTTTGCGGCAATGCTAAAAGAAAAATTGTTTCCACAAAATATCTCTGTTATGATAGTTTTGTTGTCAAAGATAGCATGAAAATGCATGCACATAAGAAAAATCTAGTTCCAATGTGGGCTTCAGTGACCATAAATGGTTGACCGTGTGGACGGCACATGACGAATTCTCAAAAAAATTAACCTATGGATTATGGTAATGATCACATGGAATTTAGTTCAAGGGGAAAACTCGTGATTAGTGGTATGAGCACGTGATACTTAGAAGGGGGATTATGGGGTGTACAAGCAAATATGCACATTAATAATTGAAACGATTTAGAAGATCCGTATGCAAGAATACTCTTAATAGTGTGAATTTTTTTCAAAAAAAAATTATTAGCTTAATTTAAAGCAAATAGGAGTATCATGTTAAAAAAATATCTTTAGGCTAGATTACCCAAACACACATACAAAATTTCAGATAAAAATTAGCACGAATGTCCAGGTATCCACCATTAATTTGAAATATAATGGATAAATAGCCTAAATCTTTGGAGTTTGAAAATTTTCTGAAGTTCCAAAAGTGTTCAATTTATTCATAGAGTTTTAACTTATTAAGGTTCGAACTCCAAGATTTTTTTAATTTGTACTAATATAAGTAATATTTTTAGGTACAATATTGAGAAATATGCTAAATCATGGATAATTTCACTTATTGTACCTCCTGACATAAGTTCCTCAAAAAATATTAAAGGATTAGTATTTCATTCACCATAATCTTTAAATTCCAAGACTATTATTGTACCTCCTGATATAAATTCTCAAAGAATATTTAAGTATTATTTCACTCACTATAATCTTTGAATTGATAGATTATTGTTGTATATCCTGATACAAGTTTATTAAAAGAATATTAAAGTATTATTTCACTCACTATAATCTTTGAATTCCAAGACTATTATTGTACCTCGTGATATAAGTTCTCAAAAAATATTAAGGGATTAATATTTTATTCACCATAATCTTTAAATTCCAAGACTATTATTGTACCTCCTTATATAAGTTCTCAAAGAATATTAAAGTATTATTTCACTCACTATAAACTTTGAATTCCAAAACTATTGTTGTACCTGCTGATACAAGTTTTTAAAAGAATATTAAACGATTATTTCACTTACTATAATCTTTGAATTCCAAGACTATTATTGTACCTCTTGATAGAAGTTTCTCAAAGAATATTAAAGGATGGGCACCCTTCACTTCAAACACCGAGTTTGTGAATTATGTTCGAGTTATCAAGAGAGCAAAACGAGTGAGAGGTAAGAAGATAAAAAAAAACTCACACAATTTAATTTAAGCAAGGATTGTATCCTAGAATTCTAAAAAGTCTTGCTGTTAAAAAAAAAAAAAAGATCTTAGAAAAAGTAAAAATCCAGGACTGTATCATAAAGTTCCAACTTATACAATTGCAATCCAACTATAACTGATTGTTTTTGTTGCATGTCTCCTCAAATTGATAGCATTTAACATACCTTCAAATGGCGCTTCAGAATGCAAAAAATAATTCGGACTTTCAGCTGGGAGATATGAAGGAATTGGACATTACACAAATTAACACCAAGTTTAACAGATTCAAGATGGTGCAGCAGATCCTCAGTGACACTACTCTTATTTTGTACGAAAGCTAATCAAGTAATTAACTTCATAGCTAAAATGACATCTACGAATGGAAATAGTATATTCTTCTACTATTTCATCTTTCGAAAGAGGTGAACGGACTATTTAGCAATTGCATAATGCAACCCCTTAATCAAAAGAGAAGATATGACAGTTCAATTTTTAAAATTAATTCATTATGTATTCTCGTAGCATTTTGGTTAGGTCGTACATATCTAGCCCTCTTTGTTGGTAGGAGGTATGGTTATTGTATTTCAATTAAAAGAATGGACAATAATGATGAGGATCATTTAAATCCAAAATTTTGAAGAATTGTGGATTTGCAAAAGAATGTAATGTAATGTATGTTATGTCCCCACCATTGACTAAAAGATAATAGGAATACTAATTTATTTTTTTGGAGAAAATAATTCTCATGAAAATCTTGAATATAAAATGGCCGCATTGACTTTGGACAAAACAATTGAATAGACAAAATAGAAGGGAAAAAAAAAAACATGTGCTACTGATCAAAACCAAAATCCTAATTTCACCTTCTAATCCGAAGTTTCAGGGAAAAAACTGAGAAAAAAAAAAAAACACCACAAAATGTTAAGAATTTTATATTCCCAAAAACAAATAAAAGAGAGATCTAATTGCATGGAATATAAAATAAATAGGCATCAATCACTCACATACACAGAACTGAGAAAAATCAGTAGTCAATACCCTCCGGCGGCGGTTGCAGACATCGAAGACTGTAACTGTAACAAATGGCGATAGCAGTCTGCTGCCGTCGGTCTTTGCTCCGGGTTATGGTCCAAACACCTATTCTGCAATTCCCTCAGCAATTTCGGCACCCCTACTAATCCACAGCTCTTCACTAATTGCCCTATTCCCCATACATCCACTTTCACTCCATGATAATTCCTTCCCATCTCCGGCGGATGCCTCCCGGTCCCCGTCGCCGCTGCTGCTCCTCCGTGAGGATACAGCTGCGGTGCTGTCACCGCTTCGTCGAATCCCGTAATGAACCATTCGTTCTCCCTGTCGATTCTCCTCATCACTTTATCCCATCCCAAATCCCTGTGCATAAATGAAAGATCATGTAGTGCCACTAACGCTTTTGTGACCTGTTTCAATGCTTCTATTAATTGATCGCAATTAACTGGCTTGAATTTGCAACCTCTAGGCTTGAATACCAATGCGAGATCTTTCTCCGATGCCCTAACCACAAATTCCGAGTGTGGGATTCTATGATCGAGAAAATCGTATATCTCCTTGATCCCCAGCCATTTTCTCTTACTAGAAAAATATCTCACCACTGTATTCGGAGTCATCTCCATAAAATTTCCGTTCCCAAAATCTGTTCGCTCGAAATCGGTGTATGGAAGATGTTTTAAATTACTCCCGTTACTGCTCATGTAATGAAAGCATTTATCAGCTAATAATGGTAATAATCCGGCAATTCTCCAGCACGGGACTAAAGCTTTTAATCTTTCCACTGGTGTTGATAGATCCACTGTGTAAAGATCCGTTCGGATGATTCGGTCCTGTGATCGACTTAACGCACAGAAAGTAACAATAAATCCCACGGCATAGTAACCCAACACGTAAGGAAGGTCCATGTAACTCCAAAGGAATTTCTCTACAATAGAAGAGGACGGATCTAATTGACCTTCTCTCAACTGATCAGTTTCCTCTCCTCTCCACAAGCAAAAATTCCTTAAGAAAGCAGTGACATTAGGCCATTGATCTTGTACTGTCTCCGCGAGAGACGATGAAGATTTCCGTACGAATACCATTTCGATGGAACAAAACTTGGATATGATCCTATTAATGCAATCATCCCAAAGGCCTATGTAAGAGTCCCTATCCACCGCGGTTGCAGCGGTGAGACTAGGGTTTGAGCGCATGATAGAAGTCAAAACATCGTAAGTGATGCCTCTACAGTCTAATAGCTCAGTCGAGGTTGTGAAAAATAGCTCTCTCCCTTGAGGCAAATCTTTGAACACATCTCGCCGGAGAGGGAAACGGAGCTCCTCCGGTGGTGGCTGTTGCAAATGCCATGAAAGCTCAAACAAGCTTGGAAGTGTAGGAGGAGGAGATCTGAGACAACCAACGTAGTACTCAGTTGGATCTTGAAATTCCCAAGGAGTAGTTGCTGCAAATGTGTGAGCCAATATTAAATTATTTTGACTAATATGAAAAATTCAGATAATAGTAACAAGATACTATTAATGGGAACCGTGGTATAGACTAATATTAAATTCATTTAGCTTAGAAGGGGAAGAATAGAAAATTTAATGATTGGCTTTACACAAATAGAAAATTCTAAATTTATGGAAGAGACTTACATCTGATGGGAAACTCAGAAGAGGGAAGCTGCAATCTTTCACTGGGACCTAAATTGAATAGAAAATTAAAACTGTTACATCCTACAAGCTAAATATGGACTTAAGCAATTAGATTAAAAAATATAAAATACCAGAAGGAGCAAGAGCTGAAGAAGATTTTTTTCGGCCAAAGACTTTGAGTTGTATTCCAGATTGGAATCTATCTACAGAAAAACCTTTCATGGGTCCATCTTCAAAGGCCTCCATAGTGCAAGCCACCATAGAATCATCCAAAAATGCAATTTCATCTGCATTTAAAAAACTCGAACCTTGTAGTTTTACTCTACCTCTGTGATGCTCACCTTCTTCAGCCCACAAACTCACTGACTCCTCCCATATCATCCTAATCTTCCCGATGCGCCGAAGCTCTTTTGAAGTAGTAGAAGAAGATGGACCGCCGCCGATTATATCTAATGAAGAAGATGGTACTGTTTCAAACCCTAAGAGCACACCTCTTGTTCCATGAATGAATGTTTCAGTTCCACTTGACATTACCAATTGTTTTGCCCTCACTACATCCACACAATATATACATGTCATTCACAAATCATAATAATGTTCATTGATTTTAAAATTAATTGTTGTATGTACGATGTGAGTAGTTAAATTAAATGAGTAATTATTTTTTTGTGTGTACCAGAGTGAGGAAGTTCATCTTCCCTGAAGGGTGGAGGAGGAGGCAAAGATTTGGTAACAATGAGAGGTGTACGAATATCGTCAGCAATAATATTGGACTGAGTTCCGATTCTAGTTTGAGGAGTTCTCATTCGTGAGCCCATAAATTGAGATAATTCTTCAAATACTTCTTCATCAAATGAAGCTGGCAATCTATGAATCTTCCTTTCGTAAGGGGAAAGTCTAAAATAACTTTTTCCAATTTGTTCCCTTTCAGCACCTCTCTCCCATTCATAAACTTTTCTGAATTCACCCAACATGTTGTCCCATTTTGTCCCAGCAGTTTTAGCATCTCTGTTAACTCCATGCCTGTTGAGAAACTCAGCCACTTCTCTATCTTTATCAGCTCTCGTCTTGCCTCTTCCACTTCCACCTGTGCCGCCGCCTGAGGCCGCTCCTGGAGAACCTTCTAGATGAACAAGATCTGATGATGAACCACTACCACTACCACCACCACCTTGGTACTGAATTTTCCAAGCCCTAGCTAGCCACAACATCTCGTTAGGTTTCCAAACCGGACTTACGTATTTCCCTTTCCTAAATTGTTGGTGAACTTGTTCTCCTCCTTCGCTCTTGCTCGGCTCTGAAGAAGGCCGAGGAGAGTGGGAAGGAGAAGAAGCCGTGTCTGAAGAAGACGCGGTTGGTACTTGAGTTTGAGGAATAGTGGTAGCGGTGGTAGTGTGGGCGGTAGGTGATATTGGGCTTGATTCCGCACTCAGTATAGTACCAGCCTTCTGCTGCGAATGATGTTGATGTTGTTGTTGATGATGAGAAGACGAAGACGAAGAAATGAATTTCCATTGACTTGCAGTATATCTTGGCCGCTTTGTATTAACAACTTCAAACGGATGCTGTTGCTGTTGTTCGAAAGAAACAGACGTAGCAGCAGCAGCAGCAGCAGGAGGTATATTATAAAGTGCAGAAGAAGTAATATAAGGAGCACCAGAAACCACCGACTGCTGCGGCTGCTGTAGCGGTATAGTATTATCTGGTGAATCTTGTTCATGAGGGTCAACTGGAGAGTTAGATAAATGTTGTTTCTTGGTGGTATCTCCTTTGCTTTCATCCATCTCTTCAATAAGGGCCCCAGATGGATGGGGAAAAAAATACTAATTAAACACACACACCGCCCTAACTCTCCTTAGTCACAAAGTAAAACAAAGAACCATACAGAGTATTGAGAAAATGAAACCACCGTTACTTTGCTAGCTGTAAAACTAGATATGTTTTATTTAGACTTTCTTTCATTTTAAATATACTCTTTTCAATTTATTTGTCTTAATAAATAAATATATTTTGTAAATGTCTAAATTCACAACAAACAATAATTAATTTAACTTTCATTAAAAATTTTAAAAAAGGATATTGAAGAGACCTATGTTGAATCCTAGGGTATCTTGAGAGGGAAAGAAAAGTGAGACGTGTATAGGAAAAGGGGCAGAGAAAGAAAAGTCGAGATTGTGGAACCTGCAGTTGAATGAGACTTGACCATGAGCTCAATTTTAACAGTAAATGCCTTTCTCTTGTTAATCTTTTAAGTATTATTTTACTTAGTACTAAAATCTGATCGAAGTGGGGGCGTGTTTGGGGGGGTATGAAAGAGAAAACAAGTGTTTGATTTGAGAGTAAAAGTAATGATTGTACTGAAAACAGAAAAATGCGGCTACGAATGAGTTAACATTCATTCTTTTAACGAAGAAGCAATTAATGGTCTTTGTTTCCCTCTGTTTGGACTTCTGTTTTTATCAGAACAAGACTTGCTTTGGATCTACTCCCATACTTAATTTTATGTGTTTTCTTTCTCTTTATTTACCATACTTAGACTCCTCGACTAATCAATGCCTCTGCCAACTGATTAATCCATTGGAGCATGCATCTTCATTATTTCATTTTTTTCAACCTATTCCATAATTCACCACTACCTTTTCGGTTTCAATTACATGTAATCACTTATTGAGAAAAAATAATTATGTTGTTTGGCATCTCCGGGATTGACTTTTTAAGTAGTATTTTCTCAGTCCAATAATACTTGTTAATTATTGATTTTGCACGCTACGTAAGAAACTATATATAAAAGGGTAATTTACTATATAATCCTTTAAATATAAAAAATACAATGCCTTAAAAAATGTAATGGGAATAAATTAGGAACTAAGGGCTCGTTTGGTGTGACTGATAAACATAAATAGTTTTGGGATAAAAAAATAGTCGTGCGATAAAATTTAGATGTCTTGGTTGGCACTTGGTTGACATGGTTGGAATAACTTATCCCACAATTTATAGCATAGTTATGGGATAAGTTATCCCATATACATAATAAGATAAGTTATCACAGGATAACTAACCCCAAAATAGTTAATTCTAGGATGACTAGTTTTCAACCAAACCACCCCTAAATGTAAAATTATCCATTAATTTCATAAAGTGGATATCTCCAATAGTATAGTGGACAACTATTGTTGGACGGGGATACCTTATAAGTTAAAAGTTAAAAGTCATAAATTGATCGTATTCAATTTTGGTCTTTTGGCTTAAGTAAGGGTCTGTTTGGAAAGTCACCTGATAATTAAAATTGGTGTAATTACTAGGATAATAATTACCAGCCTAATAATTACAAAGTCTAGTAATTATGCTAACATGTTTGGTTGCCTCAGTGTAATTAAACTGTAATTACATATATCCTGTTTGGTGTCACAGTGTAATTTACACATATTATGTTTAGATGCACGATTGCAATCATAAAATTATATTAAATTTTAAAATAAAATTTAATTATTTAAAATTTATACTAGAAAAAATAAAAAAGTTTATAAATGATATTAAATTAAATATTTAAGATATATATTATTTTTTGAAAATATATTAATTAATAAACATACGTTCTTAACTAATATTATGAAAAAATATTTGATTTATATTTTTTCAGTTTAATATATTTCAATTGAATTGATGATAAAAACTAAAAGTATGAAGTTTCTACGAACATCGTGAAATGCATGTTTGATAAAAAGATTAATATACAAATAAAATGTCATAAATTATTAAAATGTTTGACAAAAAGATAATCTATCAAGTTAATTAAAAGATGACTTACAATGTGAATTCAATATTACCAAAACAAATGAAACTGAAAATATAACATAAGTTATAAATTAAAAAAAAATAACATAATACTCTTATCGCAAATTTCAACATAGCACACATAAATATGATTTTTTTTTTTAAAAACGTAAGTCTATAACCTTACTTAACAATAAATTCTATTTTAATTCAAAAATTAGAATACTAATAAAATTATGCTAATGAGAAAATAAGCATAGCATAAAGAAATAGATAATAAGAAAAAATTGCATAGAATCACGTGAAGTATGGTTTAGAATGAAAAGAAAATGAAATATAATAACATAAAATAAAAAATAAAATTTTAGAATAATAAAAATAAAAAAAGAACTTAAAATAATAGAAATAAAAAAAGTTAAAACGAAAACATAAAAATAGAAATAAAAATAAGAATTTAAAAAGTAATCAGCTAGTAAATTACATCATGTAATTACCAGCAATTCACAGTCTCTTCCTGTGAATTGGAGAGTGTAACTACCCCCCCCCCCCCCCGGGAATTACACCAATTACCTGCTCACCAAGTAATTACTTGTCCAACCAAATAGGACAGGCATTGTAATTACACCCAATTACACCAAAGTCAATTACCAAGGTGGCTTTCCAAACAGGCCCTAAGTGTTTAAAAACACCTTTTTGTTTTTTTCAAACATTTAAAAAATAAATAAAAATGTTTATAGGTCAAATACTACTTAAAATAAGTCGATTCTAACACCCCAAAGATTACTCTGTTTGTTTTAATTTATTTGACATATATTGACTTGCCCGAAATTCAAGAAAATAGAGAAAAATTTTGAATCTCATGGTGTAATGTTAATGTACCAAAATATCCTTTACAATCTTAGGGGTCGTTCCAACGATAACATCAAATAGTCCTGTGATTAAATTTTAGCGTCACTTAATTTGTTGTTTAGTTGACAAGTTCAAGATAACATATATCGGGATTAATAGTTAGTATCGGGATAAGTTATCCCTCTCCTTGAGTGGTATAATAATTTTAATACACAATATACAACAAATTCAATAATTAGGAATAGAATTTCAAAAAGAATCAGGAACTCAAGAACTCAGAACTCAACATCAACCCATCTCAAGAATATTCAAATCATAGATTACTCTTTTATTGAATTTAGATAGATGCAGGGCGTGAGGACGAACTCAGTCCATCACTATGATAGCCTTACATACATGGGAAGAACAAAGTTCTTAGCGAGATTGATGGAAACTTGAAGAACGCTTGAAATCCTAACTTTTTCTCCTCTTGAAACATTTATCTAATGATTTGAACTATTAAAGAATATAAAAAAGATGTTTAACACTACGAAGACCCTTAACTAGGTGTAAAAGGGTCGAATTTTAGGCTTAGATGGAATGGAAAAAGTTTGAAATACCCTTAATTAATAGAATACACACAACTCCATGTGCATCTAATGGAGGTCCTAACGGAAAAAACTCGTCAAGAGGTTGACTGCCCATCACCTATCATCATCAAAGTCTGTTGAAATACTTGAAATTTCTGCATGTGTGACGGACCTGCTGACGGTCTGTCTCAAGTCTGACGGCCCGTCAAGGCTATCGTTAGCATTTTTTTTTACACTTGGCTCTATTTTCAGCGACCTTTTTCCTATCCATGTTTCGGGTCCTTACAACAACAAACCAAACACTTAATAAGAAATAATCTTAACATAACTAATCATTTCATAACTTGTATTTAAACCAAACGATTCCTTATGATTTTAAAAAATGTCATGTGGAATGTTAGAATAAAAGATAGGAAAATTACGCGGTTAAGCAAACTTGTACTACTTAATTACTCATCATAGCTATAGTTTGCTATAATTATCACTCGCGATTAACATTATACATTAATTACGTGGGCTAACTTCAAGTTTGTATTATTTGCCACGTTTGTATATGTATAATTCGCCACATTTGTATAATTCGCAGCTAACAATTTTTTGTTCGATTTGTATTTGTATACGATTGTTTGTATTTGTATATAATGATGATTTCCTTTGGTTTTTCAATTTTGTCATCATATACATTCAATTTTTTTGTGTATAACTTTTTAAAGTTTGTATAAACGTGTAGTTTTTGGATTTTGTATAGTATAATTTATATAATGTAATTTGTATAGTATATTTTGTATAATTGTTTAAAGTTTATACATTTCTATTTGTATCAATTCGTTGTTTCGAGTTTTATTATATTTGTCTAATTTCCAGACTTTATATTACCCAATTATACAAAAACACGTGAATTATACAAACGTACCTGGAAATTATACAAACGAGATGCAAATTATACAAATTATTATCCTCTCTCGCTCGCCTCTCTCCACCCTCTCCCAATCTTGCTCGCCTCTCACTTCCCTCTCCCACTCTCGCTTGCCTCTCTCCTCCCTCTCCCAATCTTACTCACCTCTCGCTTCCCTCTCCCACTCTCGCTTGCCTCTCTCCTCCCTCTCCCAATCTTACTCACCTCTCTCCTCCCTTTCCCAATCTCTCTCGCCAGAATATACAAATACATATGTATAATATACAATTATCTAACCGATATACATATACAATTCACCTCTCTCCCACTCTCTGCCATCTCTCGCTCGCCTCTCTCCTCCCTCTCCCAGTTTCGCTTGCCACTCTCCTCCCTATAACATGTAGCTACGAATCGTAATTAGCAAACTATAGCTATGGAGTATAATTATGCTATTTTTGAGTGGCAATATGCGAAAGTTTTACTTAAAAGAAAATATACGGTTCTTTTTGAAACAGACTAAAAAAATGTAGATCTAACAAATTGAAACAAATAAAGTATTCACCCTAGTCCCCACTTATAAACTATTATCAAATTTAGGAATTAGGCCCCACTCTATTTTTATTACAAATAAAACATTACTTGATTTCTTGAGTAGTGAACAAGTTGAGCCAAAACTTAATTGGAAGCCTTTGAAAGTTCGCTTAAGCTTTAGTATGAAAATTTGAATTTTCAAAACTAAAATTCGATTCAATTAATCGTTGAAATAAATGATTCATCCTAAGAGTTTGAATCTCAAATTTGAGACAATCTCAAACGTTTACCCCTAGTAACTCCTGATAGAACTCCTTGCATGTTGTAACTTTTATTTTTGTTGGTGTGGGTGGGGGTGGGGGGAGTGTATTCCTATAATTCTGATTCTTATTTGACTTCTGCATGTCTACTTTTATTTAATTTAAAGAAAATATGTTAAATATAGAGATGCGTTTTCTTTTGAAAAAAAAGTTTCAACATTTTATCCAAAAGAAAATAAGTTTAGTAATATAATATAGGAAAATGTTGTTATATATATACATATATATAGTTGGAAAAAATACTATAATATTGATATTGAATTGAAATTAAAAATAATAATTAAATTCATAAATATTGATAAATCACCGTCTTAAAAAACGATTTCGATCTGACTTCAATGCAAAATGTTAAGGCCGGTCAATCTTTAAATTTCCACAAACTCTTTCAAGCACGCACTCATGGTTGAATATGTTATCTTATTAGGAGAAGACAACAAATATATAAGTGCAGGAATTGCATGTTTTGGTGAGGAAATAAATGAGATATCCGTTGAGAATGAATTTGTACATAATTCTCATCAGCACAATTAATTCGATAGAATGAATATGATGAAATTTTACTTTGCATATTCATCTGCACAATCAATTTATGTGACAACGGTAACAATCGTTCGTATATGTAAAGGAAAGATAATAGAAATAATTTCTAGGCAAAAGAAAGGAACATGTACTTCAGCATTAATATATTTTGATAAGAATTGACACGTAGTGAAATGAGCCAACAGCAAATATCATATTCTTGATTTTATGCAAATTCCACAATATTAACAAATTAAAGTGTTTTTATGGTCATGCACACGTATCTTGGATCTTATGAGTGCTCTAGAAAGACAATTCTCAAGTCTTTTATAAAAGACGACCATACCTTTACACTCAACGTAGGTGATTCCCTCAAGCCTATCTCAAATAGACCACCTTACGGCTATAGAATCATTAAGAACAAAGCAAACTCAATCTTATAAAATTTTACCTCACGTCATAGGAATTAAAAACAATGGTGTATATTGAGGCCTAATGGGTCCACCACACTACCACAATTAATGGGTTTTAGCCCTCATTCCCCTCGACGTTTTAAGGATCATTTTCCGTGTCAAATCCTTGGTTAAAGGATGCACTAAATTTCTATCGGACCTTATATATTTTAAGGAAATAACATCATGTTTCAACAACTGTTTAACTACACCATATTTCTTTTCCAAACTATTCCATATTTCCTTAGTATATTTATAAGTAACAAATAAATCAAATAAAGAATCAGTCATAAAGGATCGATCAAAGTGTGTATATATATATATATATATATATATATATATAATTATAATTTTGTAACCTTTTTTTTTTGTTGTCGTGTAGAACTCACAGTCAAGCCTGTAATTTTCTTATTGAAAATTGACAAAAATACAAAGAGAGAACAATAAATTTGTACCAATCACGAAACAATAAATTCACCAAGGCCAAGTAGCTTTCGATGAACTCATATATTAATGTACGTTGTATAGATTTGTCCCCCAAAAGTATCTGTGTGGAGTAGCATGTTACGTTATTGTATAAGTCTAACTAAGTGTGCCATATCTGTTATAAATTTTACCAAAAAAAATGGATCAGCAGGTTGGTTATTTTTCCAATTGTGTTTGTTTCCTTATTTAGTTAAACATAATTTTAAAATATTATCAAACATAACAATAATTAAGGTTTTATAACAAATTCCTAAAAAGGAAAAGGAAACACGACTCCCACCATCATCCCCTCACCTCCCAATCTATTTTCTATCCTTCCATTAGCGGATCCAAGATTGTCACTAGGACGACCTTAAGAAATTTTCCTTCGCGCTTTATTCACTAGATTAAATATTTAACTTGTGTGAAGAAATGTCAATATTTGTATATATATTTATTAAATCAAAATTGAACCTCTGTATATAATATATAATATAGCTTTCCGACTTGGTCAATATAATTGTCAGATCGTATTGAAGAATTTAGTAATTTTTGAAGTTGTATCTAGAATTTTTAGGGGCAGCATCAGTATCTAGAATTGAGTGTTTTGTTAATCCCTCCTAATAAATATTGTATCTAAATATGTTTTTGGGTTGTATCACTGTATCTAGTAAAATTGAGAAAGTGTATATAATAATTGAGTGCTTAGTTGATTACTCCAATTGAATGTTATATTTGATATAGAGCGATATGCCCCAAAATCACTGTATCTAGCAAAATGAGAAAATATTGATACAACTAGATTGAACAATAATACCGTGTATCCAATTAAATTAAGTTAACAATACAACAAAATTATTGTATTAGTAATACAATGCGAATTTCAAGAGATTATATATGAGATATAACACGAATTTCAGATTTATTATCACGCATCGTAATTATCAAAAGTGTTACTACGTATGGTAAATCAACACCTAAATTCCTCTAATAAAATCAACCCCACAAACCTCCCCTTCCTCAACCCCTTTAATTCAACTGGCTTAATTTAATTTATTGGTAAACTAGAACAACTTATAAATTGACAATTGGCACAAAACTTTCTAAAATTCAGAAAATAACAATGAACCTAAATAACTTATTAAAATGGGATAGAGTACTGTCAAATAATTTATATTTTGTTCCAACAGCTAAACAAATAAATGAAAACCTTAACTATTTGCTATATCAACGGGTTTCACCACTGATAATTTTGAACTAGTAAATGAAGTCATTATTCACGTTGTATTATATAAAAAGTAAGCAGAAGTTTTGGATTCGAAGATTAAGAATATGATACTACCACTAAATAAAAGCAGATTTATTTAAACTTATGTCTCAATTTACGTGAAATTCATTTTTTAGTCAGTTTTAATAAAATGATAGTACTATTTTTTTTTATATTTAGTATTTTCTTTGTTTCAATTTATGTGACATCTTTCGAATTTTGAAGATTCAAACAAGTTTATCTTTGACCATAAATTTTTCATACATATTTTAAATATGTTGAATTGTCAATTATTATAACTTATAATACTTTTTACATAGTTTACAAATTTATAAATTTCAATTCAAAAAATTGAAGATAACATGCTTAAATTCCTAATAAACTTAAATTGTTTGACTCTCAAAAATGAAAAATATCACATAGAATACAAAAAGAGTAACAATTTGATTTTAAACTGTTCATTTCATCCTTATAAGATGATCTATGACACAAACAGTTTTTAGACCATAAATTTTAATTTTTTTTTCTTTAATTAAATAACATTACATAAATTGATCTATATAGACACAAACATTTTAGACCATACATTTTAAATTGACTTTGAAAACGCCCGTGAGAGAAAAAATGGAACCCAAAAAAAAAACTTGGTAGACAACAGGCAAGTGGAGCAGTGGATAAAAAAACAAGCCCCAAGTATAAGTAAATATATTTAATGAATTATATTTTTATAAATTTACTATTATAGTGCTTTTCTGTAGATGTATATAATTTATTTTTAAAAATATAAATATTTCATGTCCAAACTCACAAATAAAATTTAAAAATTCAATTCTCGATATTCGATAATAGCACATCATTGAAACAGAGGGAGTATTTTTTTGAAACTATCTTAAAAGAAAAACAGATAAATATGACTATATTATATCTACACTATATAATTCGAGTCTTATACAAGAATTTGAGCTACGTTAATTAACTAGTTTTACAAACATCAAAATCAAATAGTCTATATAATTTGAGTGATATATAGTTGAATTGGCTCTTTTGCTCCATAGGTTTTTTTAATAGATTACACTTATAAATGTTGCCTAAATTCTTAAGTATGCATTTGAGAAAAAGTGTGAATATTACAAGACCTAAAAATAAAAAGGCTCTGTCTAAGGTTACCTTTTGCCATCTCTTGTTCACGTGAAGAGATAATTTACGGCAATAATTCACACTGACCCTAGCTAATAGTTAATTATCCATAATGCATTCAGCTTAGGGTTGACAATAATCCCATATACTTTATCTATTATGCAGATCATAGGCTCCAAATCCTATTTTCCCTGACCCCTAATTTTAAAAAGTACGAGAAGGATTTAATTGATATTCCTATAAGAGTAGTGTGAGATAACCGTCATTATCGTTGTTATGTATCAAGCCGTAAATAAAATCGATTAAATACCTGAAAGAGATTATGCACAAAAATTTAGAAACATGTGAAGTGATTTAAACTTGTTTCAAGTAAATGAAGAAATCAAAAGAAAACACCTCTATGACATATATATATATATACACACACACTACTATGAGTTACACTAGACAAATATACAATGTGGCATATACTGATATATATATAAGGATATACTCGGTATACAGTGGAGATATACAGATAAATTCCTTTTCAGTTTGAAACTCAACTCAAATCCATCTCAAATCACCTCCAAAATTGTTATTCACGTCCTTTAAGACATACCCAACAAAAATTACAAATTTTGTTTTAAGAAAAAGTTAGCAAAAGGGCCGTGAGTGAAAGAGAGAAAAGAATCTACATAGGGAGGAATTGTTTTTTAAAAGAAACTCTAATTGGAATAAAAGAAAAAGAAAAAAGAAAAGAGTTGGTAATAAAAAAATTTAAAAAAAATCATGAGAGGGAGGCAAAAAAATCAATAAGAAAAACTACAACAAAAATTATCTTAGGCTAAAAGAAAAAGGAAAAAAATTATAAAATTTTGTTTACTGGCAAAAGGATCGTGAGTGAGAGAAAAAGGACAATCTACATAGGGAGGAAAAAAATTAAAAGAAAGTTCAATTGGAGTAAATTAAAAAAGAAGAAGAGAAGAGTTTTTAAAATAAAAAAATAATATGATGAGAGGGTATCAAACTCAGGCATAGAAACAGAATCAATCGAAAGACTTTGATCACTCACATACAACTTACAAGTTACAACCATGACACCAATTAAATTATTTATTACATGGATACTCGCCTTTAATTTTATACGATTTTTGAGGCTAGTAAATGCTCGAATGGTTAGAAGGCTTAATGTGAATGATCTTATTGATAATAATAGCTTTAAAAAAATTCATAATCATCATCTCATTAATAAAGGTATTTCAAATCATTGCTCAAAAGTTTTAAAACCATGACCAAAGCCATTGAATAATGTTTCAAATCAATAGCTCATTCATTAGAGAAAAAAACATGTTGATAGTCATTACTTCAAATTCAACCCAACAAATATCACTAATGGAAAAAAAAATATGTTCCTACGAACAATGTTTTCAAAATATTTCTACTAACCAAAGAAAAATTTAAAAAAATATTTTCTTCCGTATCGAACACGACCTTAATTTCATACATTTTAATTTTGCTAAAAGGTCATGGTTTTGCATACACGCTACATAAACATCTGCGACCTTTATAACTGCTAGAGTTTAGGTTGGTTCACACATATATTTGGCATAGTCTCCAACAAAAAAAAATTTGCACATGGAAGATTATCTTACAAATAAGGAAAACAATTTGATTGATTCAAGAAAGCAGAATTTATAATATTTTATTGTACATGTAGTAGTTTATAGAAAGTGGATACTAGCGTTAACTTGTTGTAATCTAAACGTTACTCAAATAAGTAATAACCAAATTAAAAAATTACGTTAACTCATAGTAATGAGCTGGTGTACTTTGAGTAAAATTGTTACGTGCGTGTATCTTTCTTTTAGGAAAACGATTATATAATAGTAAAAGGAGTAATTAAAACAAGTACAAAGGAGAAAAAGAAGAAAAAGGTAAATGATTGAGCTATTGGATAGCTTTCTATACTATATGTAAGGGAAAACAAGAACTAAAAGAAAGCAAAGTGAAGTACACAAAAATAATTATAATAATAATAATTGTTATTACTTTACTATTAATAAATAAATTAAATGATTTTAATGTTTGGTAAATGTTTATGGACTTATTATTTAGAACTTTGGATTTTTAGGTACAACTTACAAAGCAATACATACAGAACATACAAAATTAGTAGTTTTAGAGTCAAATGTTGTAGTGATAATTTTTTTAAATGTTCTCTAATATATTAAATTGTTAACTATTGTGATTACTCATAATACTTTTATAATTTCTAAATAGGTAAAAAAAATTAAAATGAAGAAGATTTTATATTCGAATTCATATCGAACATAATTAATTTGATCCTCGTATTCCAAATCACGACAATCCTTTTAGGATGAAGGGAGTACTAAGAGGTTGTTTGGTAGATGGTTTAGAGATGAATTATGCATGTATTAAATTATGCATAAATAATATATATCAAGTTTGCTAGCTGATTAGGAGCTAAGTTATTCTTGTATATATATAAAATTAATATGGCATATGACTTACAATTTAGAAATTCGCATGACTAATACATGTATAAATTATATATGGAAGAATTCATGCATAATTTGAGAAGGATACAGATAAAATAAGTAAATACATGAATAACGAAATCCTGCATAATCAATCCTTGCATAAAATAATACATAAATTTCCTCATAACGAAGAATATTAGCAAGTCATGCATTATTCTAATCATTTATCAAACGACTCCTAATTATATAAAGATATTTTAAGCTTTTTTAATATAAGTTAAATCTATAATGGAAAAGGGCAAATATACCACTCAATTTTGAGATTTAGAGCAGAATATAACCCTCGTTAAAAAGTGGTGTGTATACATACTCATGTCGTCTAACAAATGGTACATTTTTACCCTTTTTCGTTAACATATCTATATTTACTTAATTAAAACGAAAATATACTATGGTTTTTTAATTTAAAAAATGTCACTTGGTTTTCAAACGTTATCTCACTGCTTTTTTACACCTCTTAGTCCCGATGCAAATAAAAAAAATCATTTTTTCTTCTTACTCGCTCTTTTAATGGATTTAAATCGAGTTTGAATAGATAAAGAATTGTGCTTTTTTCAATTGGATCGAGTTTGGGGTGTGTTAAAAAAATGGATAAGGTAACATTGTTAAATCAAGTGACATTTTTGGAATCTAAAACTACTTTGAAGGATTTTTTAAAAAAAATTTAGTTTGTTAACGAAAAAAATAAATATACATCTATTAAACGTTGAAAACATATATGCATTATTGATTATACGATAAAGATATACACACATCATTTTAGCGAATGATAATATATCTATTTTAAATTGCAAAATCAAAATATATATTTGCCCCCTTTAATACCAATCTCTATATAAAATAATACATAACGTCTCTAAAACATGCAGTGCAACTAGAAATTACTAGAATTAGCTAATTTTATTTTACTATATGTGGCTCAACATCTGATTCTTATAAGTTTGATTTCATATATATGGATAGTGGACGTAGTCACTCAAGAAATTAAAGCAGAATATATAATGGAATTGTCATCATTTTTTTTCTTATATTAAAGTCTCTCGTGATTGATCTATTCATCCTGCGATGGATGGAGTGACTTTGCCTTTGCCTTTTGCATGCAAATTGAAACACCTATCTAATCATCCTATCTCCCTATGCATCTATTCATCATCACTACTCTTAATAAAAAGCCTGCAAATTTTAAACTAACTTGGACCATCATATAATAACCATCAAACTATGGAGTAGCATTTTTGTTTTCCTCATCTTTTACTTTTTTTTTTTCTAAAAATAAAAATTAGAGTATTGTTATAATTGATTTTAGTTATATAATCAATATATTAGGATTATTTTAGTATAGTTTTCTTTGTCATCTCATTAATCGCTTCTATAACTTGTAATTACAAGTTTTCATATGTAGCTTTTCAATCTTAACAAATGATATTTGAGCTAATGATTCTATGGTTTAGGTTCAGCGAGGTCAAAAAACTTGATCCAACGTGGTTTCAAATTAATTGCAATCAATTTGATGATAATAAAAAGATTATATGTAGCTACTTATGGAAAAAAAAAAGGTATTGAGAGCACCTTTGAACTTAGTGCAAATTATTAGTATTATCTTTAAAGTATTGATAACCTTAAAAGACACTAATTTACTTGAGTAACTAAATTTAGATACATTCTCGACCTGCCACATGTCACAATAAGTGGCCTCAAACTCTTGTATGGTACTAAAAACCAAAAAAATGTTGAAAATACTCCAAAACTTGACGAGGATTTAAGATTGTATTTCACTCTCTCATATTACAAGATCAAAATTGTATTTAAATTCAATTAATTAAATAAAGAGATAATTTTGAAGATGTCAATTGTTTAAGAATAAAACTAATAACTCGGGCGGTGGTTTATTAGAGTTCAATAGTTGTCTAAAACAAAATCCAATGATACCTTTGAACATTCTTGCTGCTATGGAAGCTACCTGCTTAGGCTATTCTATCTATATGATCAGTGTTAATAAAAGGCTGCAATTTTTATACTGAGATGAACCATCATATAATAACCATCAAATTAAAGCATCTGTCACCAACTTCTTATTTCTTGCATCCAAAATAGTTGGTAGTGGGTAGGTGGGGGTGGAGGAGGTTCTTAAGTTTCACGAAATTGGCACAAACCGTTAGGAAAATGAAGAATGACAAGTAATATTGGAAATTTATATATAGCTTCTACTTTTAATTTATGTATGTAAGAGTCTACTACTCTTTTGGTGTTAGACCTACTCATATATACTTGTAGGCCGGCGACTCTCCTTTTCACATGACTACGTAGGTTGCAATCTCTGCCCCCTTTGTCCCTTTCTTATTTTTCTTTGTCTTTTTTTGTTTGATCATAGATTTTTAAATATTTTTAACAAATATTATTTGAGTGAAAATTTGGTGAAATTTCGCTATGTGTTTTGTCATATTATTTGAAAAATATATTTTATTTTTTTAATAAATATGATTTATATCCATAAGTTTTAAAAACTATCAAAACTTATCATAGGTTTGTATGACATAGCAAAAGATAGAAACAACGACGTAACAAGATTCATGACTTCCGCAACAAGTGAATTGGATCTTCGTTACGATATATAACAAGTAGTGTCCATGACATTGGCTCAACGCGATAGTTCAGAGTGAGTGCAACAAGCATCATTCGATACATTGTGAAGTATATAAAATACATGACTTTGTTATCCTGAGCCGATTGTTCGTCATTTTCATCATAACCATATCATCACTTTCATATTCACTGAATATTACATCACTACTTTGATGTTCACGTAAAAAAATCCTGCTATACAACACAAACAACTAATATAGATGATGCTTTTGTAAAATATAAAAGTTTGGTGTAGAATTTGAATTTTAAAAAACTTCTAAATAATGAGATTGGGTCCAAATACTATTTTTTTCTAGCATTTGGAAATTTGGATTATTTGTTAAAAATATTTACCAAATAATTTCAAATTGTATGGAATTTGATAAACTTTTTTTTCAAATTTACTTTGAAAAATCTATGAGGCCAAACGGTACTACTTCCCTTCAAATATGAAATATAATAGCGTTTCTCAAACAAGCTACAATATATAAAATAATATGCATTTATTATATGCCCTTCTTTGCTCTCATTTAGAGGGCCTCATTATGTCAGCATAAAGTCTTATGTTAGTGGTTACAATTGTTGGCTATAATGTTACATTTAGCAGCACAAAAGTGCTAAATGTAATACATGCCAACAAGATTATTGCTCGACCGGTAAAAGTATTACTGCATTGGAAAACCCAAATTACACCCACGAAAAGAATTATAAAGCAATCGATCCAATACTTTTTTAGAAAATTAAAAAAAGTAATTAATTTTTTTTTCATTTTTATTAGACGATGAAAATATTATACTATTCAAGTCAGTTATATAACGATAAAGAAATACCTGAGATTGTGTAACAATAAAAACATATAAACTAATTTTACAAAATATAATATATCACTTTTAAATCGCAAAATTTAAAAATATATCAAGTACTTTTCTTTATATATATATATATATATACCGAAGCATGAAAGAGCACTACAATATCATATAATCCTTGCCGTCCCTTGTAAAATAATATAAGGAGCAATATACCCTCTTCTAACTTGGTGTTTAATTCAGAGAGTAAGAATTAATTATTTCTTCCATTTATTTTTATTAATTTTCGAGCACTACAATATCATATAATCCTTGCCGTCCCTTGTAAAATAATATAAGGAGCAATATACCCTCTTCTAACTTGGTGTTTAATTCAGAGAGTAAGAATTAATTATTTCTTCCATTTATTTTTATTAATTTATATACTAAAACTAGATAGTCATTTTTATTTGTATAATTTAAAAGAATTAAAAAATAAATTATGATTTAGTTCATAATTTATCTTTGTTATTTACTATTATCATTTTTTGAAAACATTAAATTTGTTATATTCAAAAAATGATATACTCCCTTCGTTTTAATATTTTGCTTGATCTCTATATTATAAATAGATATTTCATCTTACTTGTTTATTTTAATCAATCAATTTTTTTTCATATGCACTGTTAATGTTAAATAACTATATAATAAATATAAAGTTCAAAAATATCATATTGATTCTTTACGGACATGCCAAATGAATATGCAGTAATGTAAATTTTAATTAATAATATGATGATAACATCCCTCGTGGCGTTTATTATTATTCCACTTGTTTTGTTAGAGATCAATTGTCCTTTGTAACAGTGGTAAGGCATCAAAAGCCGGCCGTGGGATTTGAATGTATCATAAATAAAATAGTTTATGCATAAGAGAGGAAGAATTAACAACTAAAAAGTAAAAACCATCAAAAGGTCAACAATAATAATAATTTTTTTTTAAAAAAAATGCGACTATCAAACGTAAGATTGTAGATGAATTATAACAATCATCAATGTGGAAGTATCTAGGTCTCAATGAATTAGATTTTGGTATAAATGCTTTCTAGAGTAATCCCTTTATTTATTATCTTGCTTTTTATAATTCCAGTTAATTTTCATTAGTAAGAATTTAGGAATAATGAAAAGTCATTTTTTAATCACCAAATATTTCTATTTTTTCATTATATCAACCAAATCGATTCGAAAGGTAGAAATCAACAAAAGAAAAAGTAAGTGGACATGACCTATTGAATCATAACTCTTTTCTATTCGATAAGAAGTGTAGTAGCACAAAATGTACTTCTAAGTAATTGCCTCATAGATCCTATATCTATCTATACAAGAAGAATTCATGTAACGAAGAAGATTTTTATTTGTACAAATGATACTTCGAGCTTAGAACGGACATGAAGAGATTAACGATACTTCTTTAATCAGTTGAAAAGGAATTATTAACTTATAAAATAGTAACTAATGATTTCGCATAAAAAAATGCTAGAAAAAAAGATTTTAAATAAACGTATATATTATGAGAAAATAAAATATTAAGCTTCTCTCTTACTCAAAGACAACCAACGATTCCTCCTCCATCGTAGCCATCAATTTCTCTGACGCTTTTCTTACCGATCTTTTCCGATCTTTCTTTGTCACCTCACTCCGCTTTCATCTCTGTCTTTCCAATAATCTCACTAATTCCGATCTCCCTCAGATGAACGGAAGTCCCCTTCGTAACCTCAATCTACTGGGTAAAGAAGATAAAACGACTACAATAATTGAAAAAATATGATAAAATAAATAGAGTAAAAAGAAAATAATATTTCTAAATAATAATATTTTTTTTTGCTCATCTCACTCGCCACTGGCGAGTGAAATACACTTATGTGCCACGTAGGACCAAAAAGACGTAATAAATCTACTTTAAACAAGAATAATGGGGTACTAAGACCTTTTTATAATTTGAATGTCTTTTAAAAAATAATGTTATTGAATGGGATAATAATGTATTTCGTCAAGTTTAAATTTCTAAGTAAAGTTGGAGGCTGGAGGCGATTTACACCTTATATAATAAAAATAAGCACAAAACACATCACACGTTAAAATATACACAATAATCGGTAACATAATTGCTAGATTGAGTAATTGAAAAATTTATTTCCTCATCTTCGATTCTGAAATCGGTAATCTTGGCTTGTTTTTTCTCATAATATAACCTTCATTGTTTGTCTTATCATCATCAACATAGTCATTGTTCTCATTTTCATCAACATAATTAGTAGTAGTACTAACATTCTTCACTATTTTGATATCTTTTTTCCTCTTTTCCACTACTATACTCTTAAGCCAATCCACCACTTCTAACATACTTGGTCTATTTTCAGGATTTCCATCAGTACACTTCATGGCAATCAAGATTGTGTTCTTCAATTGTTCACGATTGAACTTTCCTTTGAGCTTAGGGTCAGCAATATGATTAAAATCACCTTTTTGTATATATGGAAGAGCCCATTGCACAATGTCACGTTTGACACCATTAGGAAGTTTTTCTAAGGGTTTTCGACCGCTTATGATTTCAAGAAGTAATATTCCAAAACTATAGACATCACAACTCTCAGAGACTTTTCCCCACATAGCGTATTCGGGAGCTATGTAGCCTAGGGTTCCTTTAACCCTTGTTGTTAAATGTGTAACACCATCAGGTATCAACTTAGCAAATCCAAAATCTGCCACTTTTGCTTGGAAATTTGAATCTAAAAGGACATTGCTTGCCTTTATATCTCTATGTATGATATGAGGATTTGCTTCATGGTGCAAGTAACTACAAAATAAAATTAAAATTAGATAGTTGAGATTTGAGAAAATTTTGAATTAAAATAGGAAATATTCATTGAAGAATTATAAGCGGCACTACCAAAAAAAAAAGTATGATTCTCAGTGAAGACATGTATAGGATGACTTATAGAATTAGAATTTTTACTAATAAAAATAAAATATATAAAAGTAAATATGCGAAAAATGTCAAGAGAGGATTCAACAAATAACAGTATACATAAATTATTATTTTTATCTATCTACAAAATATAATTTCCTAGGGAAGGGTATCAATTGACATCCTTTTGGCCAGCTTGCCATGAAAAACAAGAAAGGTGAAAAGTTTTGTAGCAAAAAGGTAAAAAATAAAAAGAGTTTTCAATAGAAAAAGAGGCCGGCAATAGAAGTATTCAGATAATTAATTCAAATTCAGCGTATATAATAACTAGAGAGTCAAATAGATTTTTATGGATATACAAAACGAATATACTTGTTATCATCTAGAATCTAGTACTATTATATACTCATCCAAGTTTCAATTTGTTTTTGTCTACTACTTTTTCAAATTATATCAATGAAATTAATATTTAAGATCATAAAATTAAAAGACACTTTGATATATTCTACATATTTTTGTTTTAAGTCAAAATCACACAAATAAATTAAGACCGAGGGGGTTAAGATTTGAATGCAAGTGCTTACCATAATCCATCGGCAGATCCAATAGCAATTTTCATTCTTCGTGGCCAATCAAGAAGACAATCAGCAGAAAGTGTGCCATGGAGATGAGTGATTAAGCTATGATTAGGCATATAATCATAAACAATAAGCCTTTCATCTTCACCAGCATAAAATCCTCTTAAACCTAATAAATTTTTATGTCTCACCCTTCCAAGTATCTCCACTTCTATTGCAAATTCCATTTCTGCTTTTGCACTCATTGCCTTTAGCCTTTTAACTGCTATCTAAACAATTAAACAAAAAAAAAAGATTCTCAATCCAAGAAAAAACAAACTTGTAATTAGTTATGAACTTCATTACTCATGGCTAGTATATTTTTATGATAATATGTTGCTAAAGAGAATTAGTGATGGGTTTTGTTGTTTAGCTACAAAAAGTAAGAAAAGATAGAGTTGATTGCCTCGATGCCTTTACTTGTTCGACCCCAATAAACACTTCCAAACCCTCCTTCACCAATCTTGTTATCATTATGGAAATTGTTTGTAGCGTTAACAAGCTCCTTTAATGTGTAAATATCCCATGGATAATCCCTATTCTTGATCTGACCACTGAATAATTTCATCATAAACAAACAAAAAAAAAAGATATTTAAAATTACTTAAGCATATACATAAGCATATATATTAATTAGGATTATTCGATGTATACCTGATTTCTAGTTTTTGTTCACCACCAAAACAATTAAAACATCTCTTAAACATTATTGTTTTTGGGAGAGAAAGGAGCACAAATTAAAGGAATTATAATAGAGGAGGAACCAGCAAGAAAATGGTAAATAAATGTTGAATATATCAATGCAAATTAATGGAATGAGTCGTACGTACAGAAGAGACAAAATGGCATCCTTGGAAGTCAAGGACTTGAATTTTAATTTAATTATTTGAGCATGATGTTACATATATATTATTTTATTTTATTAGATAAAAAGAAACACTCAAATTTAAGGGTTTTATTGTGTATTAGATCTTCTGGAAGTATATAGGGTGTGTTTGGTAACAAGTTCTTAAAATGTGGAGTGATTTTTTGAGAGAAAACAAGTTTTATAAATAATTCTTGAAGTTTATTGTTTCCTTCTTACTTCCTCCATCCCCTAACTCTCACTTCCCAACCCATCTGAAGAATTTAGCTATGGAGATTCAAAGCTATGAATTAACAAGCCATTAATGGAGAAAGAAAGAATCTGAAACTTATATTTTTCAACAATGAATCTCATGTGTATACAAAATATCTAAACTCAAATATGTATAGTATGTACTAACTATAGCTATATGATCTAGTTAATCTAACTTAACTACAATTTACTCTAACTAATATTGTAACAAACTTTTAGTTCTCATATTCATAACACCCCTCCTCAAGCTGATGGTTGACATATGTCTTTCAATCCCAGCTTGGACATTAGATGTAAATGTGAAGCTTTCCATAACCCTTTTGTAAGTAAATCTGTCAGCTGCTCTCTTGTAGATACATGACGAGTCTTTATCATTCCTTTGAGTAGCTTTTCTCTAACAAAGTAACAATCAATGTCAAAGTGTTTAGTTCTTTCATGGAAGATGGGATTGGCTGCAATTTGTATTGCGGCTTTGCTGTCACAAAATAGATCAACTGGTTGTTTAATCTTCACTTCTAGTTCACTGTACAAGCCAATAAGCCAAGTAATCTCAGCCACAGTGGATGCCATACTCCTGAATTCAGCTTCTGCAGAGCTTTTAGCTACTGTCTCCTGTTTTTTGGATTTCCAGGACACAAGAGCATCACCAAACTTCATCAAGTATCCAGACCGATCTTCTTGTTTGCACACAAGTGCCCCAGTCTGAGTCACAGTAAACTGTCAGTAACTCTGAACTTTGGGAGGGCATGAACAGGCCTAATCCAGGTGCTAACTTGATATACCTGACTACCCTAAGTGCAGCTTCCATATGAGATTTCTTAGGGGCATGCATATACTGGCTCAGAACTTGTACAGCAAACGAAATATCCACCCTGGTCATAGTTAGGTACAATAACCTACCTACAAGTTTTTGATATCTGCCAATATCTGTCAAAGGTTTATCTCTTTCTATAGTATCTGTATCTTGTATATGTGAGTCATACTCAATAGATATTAGTCTAACATTTGGGTCCAGTGGTGTATAAACAGGTTTAACACCACTTAATCCCATCTCTGAGATACGCTCCAAAGCATATTTGCGCTGGTTCATGACATACCCCTCCTTGGTTCTGGAAAACTCAATTCCAAGAAAAAACTTCAATTCTCTTAGATCCTTCATCTTAAATTTGAGCTTAAGGTCATTTTTGGTTTTTACTATCAAGTCACTGCAGCTTCCAGTTACCAGCAGATCATCCACATACACAAGAACAACTATCAAATCCTTACTCTCTCTTTTAGTAAATAGAGAGTAGTCATAGTGACTTTGGACAAATCCCAACTGAAGTAATGCCTCAGTCAATTTAAGATTCCATTGTCTCGGTGCCTGCTTTAATCCATATAGTGACTTGTGCAACTTGCAGACCTTGCCCGACTCCCCCTGTCTGCCAAAACCAGGAGGAATTACCATATACACATCCTCAAGGAGATCACCTTGAAGAAAGGCATTGTGAACATCAATTTGGAAAATAGGCCAGTGCCTGGCAGCTGCAATAGCCAACACTGATCGCACTGTAACCATCTTGGCAACAGGAGAGAAAGTTTCAGAGTAGTCCAGGCCTTCTTGCTGATGGAAACCTTTAGCAACTAATCTAGCCTTGTATCTCTCAATAGCCCCAGAAGCCAAATATTTCACTTTAAAAACCCATTTGCAACCAATAGGATGTTTACCTGGAGGTAAGTCAGTAATACTCCAAGTATGATTCTCCTCCAGAGCTGTGATTTCAGCTTGCATGGCTTCCACCCAAAGAGGGTCAAGTGCAGCCTCATGGAAGGATTTAGGCTCAGGAGTGCTAGAATAGGTAGCTAAGGCTGCAGCATAAGGGATAGATAAACACTGATAGCTAACATGATTAAGATATGGGATATAGACAAAAAGATTTTGGTTTGGAGGTAAGATAGTCATGATGCCAGATGGGAGGTTTGGAAGGTCTAGAGGATCTTCTCAATGGCAAAGGGACAGTAGAATTAGTAGGACTAGAAGACACATTGACAGAATCATGACTATGAGATACAGACTGATCTGGAAGAATAGAAGTAGCTACAGGAGATACAATATCAGAATGCATCTCAGCAGTTGATAGAGAAGAGTTTGTGAACTGAGCTACTGGAAACAAAGGAGAACAGGTAGAGGAGGTGTGAAGAAAAGGAAAAAACTCTTCCTTGAAGATGACATCCCTGCTCACCAAGAATTCCTTAGTGTGTAATGAAAAAAGTTTGTAACCCTTCTAAAGAGTGGAATACCCAAGAAACACAGTAGGAACTGCTCTAGGAGCAAACTTGTCAACTTTCCTCACCTCAGTTGCAAAGGCCAAGCAACCAAAAACTCTAAGATGTGTAAGAGACGGAGACTTACGAAACAATAGGTCGTAAGGGGTTTTACCCTTGAGGACATTAGAGGGTAACCTATTTATGAGATAGACACTAGTAAGAACACACTCACCCCAAAATCTGAGAGGCAAACCAGATTGAAATCTGAGGGATCTAGCAACATCTAGAATATGCCTATGTTTTCTTTCAACAACACCATTTTGTTGAGGAGTGTAGATGCAAGAACTTTGGTGCAAGATACCTAAAGATTGGAGAAGTTCAGTGACTTGTGAGTTAAAAAATTCACACCCATTATCAGTTCGGAGGATCTTGACTGATGCATTAAAGATATTGCCAATCATTACCAAGAACCTTTTTAGTGCAACTATAACTTCAGATTTGGATGGTAGTAAGATTAACCATGTGTATCTAGAATGATCATCTACCAAGGTTAAAAAATACCTCTTACCATCATGAGTAGGAACTCGATAAGGACCACATACATCAGCATGTAATGTGTGGAAACAACAAGAAGTAGTAGTATTACTTAAAGGAAAAGGTAGTCTTGATTGTTTAGCCAAAGGGCACACAGTACAAGGAATATTAGTAGAATTATGTAGATGTGTAAAACAACCTAATTTTCTGAGAGTAGAAAAAGGAACATGGCCTAATCGTTTATGCCATACAGACAAAATTATTCTGGAAGGAAGTAATGCAGATACAGAACAAGTCTTAGGGACTGGATTGGTCAGAATTTGGAGTGCCTGCACTGGATTTCTCTTTGGCTATAACTGACAGGCAGTGGTAAGCACATACATATCATTCTCCATCCTTCCAATCCCCCTCACTATCCCATTGAAGAGGTTCTGAAAAATGCAGAAGTCAGGATAAAAGAGGACAGTGCAGTTCAGTTCCTTTGTGAGTTTAGACACAGACAACAAGTTATAGTGAAACTCAGGAATATGAAGGACATTTGAGATCTCAATCCCTCCTAGGATCTGAGATGAACCAATGTGTTTGACTGCAGCAAGATTACCAGTAGGCAAATAGACTCTTCCTTCTTGACTAGCAGATATTGGTTTGTACTGGGTTAACATGTGTAGATTATGAACCATGTGCTTAGAAGCACCAGAATCAATTATCCACTTATTAGTAGAAAGTTTACCTGTGGTTCGTACAGTGGAATCAATGTCAGTCCTTCCATGGCCAGAGTCTAGAAGTTGTAATATCTGCATGTACTGTTGATGAGAGAAGTGAGGATATGGCTGTGGTTGTGCTGGTGGAACGTTGGTCATAAAAGCATGTGATACACCAATAGTAGAGTTACCACCACCTAAAGGTGTACCAGTGCTGGTAGTGAAATCTACAAGGTTAGCTGAACTAGGGGAAGACTTTCTCTTGCCCTTCCAATCAGCAGGATAGCTATGGAGCTTATAACATTGTGCTCGTATATGACCTTTCCAATTACAATAGTCACAGTACAGGTGGCTATTAGTATTTTTCCTAGGTCTGAAGTTAGAACCTCCAATACCAGATCCTGATCCTGCTCCAGGTCTGAAGTTAGAACCAGAACTACCAATGCTAGATCCTGATCCTGCTCCACCAGAGCTTGATACTCTTGTAGTAGAACCTGAGAAGCTCTGGTGTGTATTGTTCCCACTGAAGAAAGCTAATGCTTCATTCAAATTACCGGATGGAGGCAAAACATCACCAACAGAATTAGCCTTACCAAGTATCCTCTGACTCTCCTCAGAAATTACTAATGAATAGGCCTTGTTAACACTGGGTGCAGGATCCATCATCATAATCTGGCTCCTGCACTGATTGTAAGATTCATTCAAACCTAGAAGAAACTGCATCAAGCGTTGGTACTCAAAATGCACAACATAAGCCTGTGATTCAGTACATGTACAACCAGGTACAGGCATGAGTGAATCAAATTCCATCCATAGCTCTTTGAGTCTAGAGTAATAGGTGGAAATTGATGAAATTCCCTGAGATAGTGTTGCAATTTCCTTGTGCAAGTAAAAAATATGAGATCCATCCACTTTATCAAACCTTTTCTTCAGATCAATCCACACCTGCTGAGCACTGCTAGCATATACTATACCACTAAGCAGTTCACGACTAACAGAAATCATAATCCATGAAAGAACAATCGCATTACATTTCTCCCATAGAGCATGTAAGGAATCAGGGAACTTATCTTTGGAACTGGTACCATCAACAAAGCCTATTTTCCCTTTTCCTAGCAGACCTATTTTCATTGATCTACTCCACAGGGAATAATTCTTAGATCCAGTAAGTTGAAGTGAGACTAGGGAGCTACCTGGCGTATCACTTGATTGCAGATACAATGGATGATGAGAGTCACAGATCACTTCTCTACTTGCAGCTGTAGAGGCATTTGAACCAGAGTTGATTCCTTCACTGATCGCCATTGATGCAGATCTGAAAAAACTTGCGGAAGAGAAAAAAAAATCAAACTGTTTCTCGAACAATTCAGCTACTCTCGAAGCAGCTGATATTGTAAGCAGATGATCCAATCAGTAGGTCACTGATGGCTCTGATACCATGAAGAATTTAGCTATGGAGATTCAAAGCTATGAATTAACAAGCCATTAATGGAGAAAGAAAGAATCTGAAACTTCTATTTTTCAACAATGAATCTCATGTGTATACAAAATATCTAAACTCAAATATATATAGTATGTACTAACTATAGCTATATGATCTAGTTAATCTAACTTAACTACAGTTTACTCTAACTAATATTGTAACAAACTTTGTAACAAACTTTTAGTTCTCATATTCATAACACCATCTGAATTCTCAACATAAGAATATTTTGCTAGTTTATATATAAATGCTTAGTGGATATTATTTTTATTTTTTACTTAGTTATCAAACATTAGACAATAAGTAAGAAACACACTAATTTTTTTTAAAAAAAATTCTAATAAAACATTTTCATTCCTGCCAAATACACGTTAGTTTATGCCATTTGATGAAATCAATTGATCGAAATATTTATTGCGATATCTGAATTTTGCTTCACATATTAAAACAAAAAAACTACATGCCTTTCAAAAGATTGTCATGCCGCCCAAATTTGTTTCAAAAGTAATTACGAACAATATTTAGCGTAATTTTAATATATAGATCCGGAAAAAACAAACTTTTTACGCTTCAAAAGTTAGCATAAAAAACAAATCTCAACTGGAAAATGAAGTTCTTTAATGACTTGCTTTAGTGTTCCTCACTTTATTGTATTATTTAACATAAAAATGAATGTAAATTGTCATTTCTCTTGAATATGATCTCTTTGTCCACTTTATATTGTAACTACTATCACGCGACAAGTCAAACTTATTTATGTTTTGATTGTAATGGAAAAAGTGATAGTTATTTTGACTCTTATAATAATTAAAATTCATTCATGAAAAAATTACGCGGTTAAGCAAACTTATACTATTTAATTACTCATCATAGCTATAGTTTGCTATAATTATTACTCACGACTAACATTATACATTAATTACGTGGGTTGACTTTGAGTTTGTATAATTAGCCACGTTTGTATATGTATAATTCGCCAGAATATACAAATACATATGTATAATACACAATTATCTAACCGATATACATATACAATTCACCTATCTCCCACTCTCTCGCCCGCCTTTGTCCTCCATCTCCCAATCTCGCTCGCCTCTCTCCTCTCTCTCCCAATCTCGCTGCCATATATACAAATGCATACTTATAATATACATTTATCTAACCGATATACATATACAATTCACCTCTCTCGCACTCTCTACCCTCTCTCGCTCTCCTCTCTCCTCCCTCTACCAATCTCGCTGGCCTCTCTCCTCCCTGTCCCAATCTCGCTCGCATCTCTCCTCCCTGTCCCAATCTCGCTCGCATCTCTCCTCCCTGTCCCAATCTCACTTTCTATATACAAAGACATATGTATAATATACAATTATCTAACCGATATACATATACAATTCACCCCTCTCCCACTATTTGCCCTCTCTCTCTCACCTCTCTCCTCTCTCTCCCAGTCTCACTCGTCTCTCTCCTTCCTATAACTTGTAGCTACAAATTGTAATTATCAAACTATAGCTATGGAGAGTAATTAGGTTATTTTTGACTGGCTATATGTGAAAGTTCCTCAAATATAAACCCATGCTCTTCATGGTACTGGGCCTTCAGTTGGAGCCTGAATGGGCCTCCAATGAAGTATGGGTACTGGCGTAAAGTATTGTAAAGGCCTGCCAGGCCTGCCTGTTAACAAATGCCTAGGTACAGCCCAAATGGAATGTGGGTTGTACAACTAATAAAGGAGGCCTACGATTAGGTCAATAGTTACTAGACAACTAAAAACAATTGTTCAAATTATGCAAAATGTCGGTCCATAAAATTTATTTGTCATCGTTTTAGCCTAATTTATAAAATTTACTTAAACTGGTCATTCGACCTAATTTATAAAATTTACTTAAATTTTGGAACTGCTTAGAGGTGATTGAGTTGATCGAGATTGAATAATATTTCATGTATAGTTAGTTTATATATATATTATATCCACTCTTTTGAGTGTATCATATATAATGTATCGTCAATTTATAGGTTATGTATAAATAGATGTATTGTACAGTCAATATATATTTTCGATGATTTTTGGCAAGCTATTTTTTATAAACAATGTATACTTTCTATGATTATTTAAATTAACCCAAAATAAATTGAGAAAATGACATGGTCTGGCTAATAAAAAACATATTAATAAGTAGTTGGAATTATAAGTAGAAATAGTGTTGCAATGGAAGCACTTTATTTTTCACTTCTGTCAATTTTGATCAAAAGTAAATAATGGAGTTAGAATTTGAAATTTATAGATTTTGAATTTACTACCACATAGGTAACGCATTTTAGTTACTGAATTTGTAATAAAATATTTAGACATATTAATATGTATATATATACATACTTGATCCAAGTAAATATTCCTAAGTTCATCCGAACCTGTATGTAATACATGGCCTCTGCCCTTTCCTGTTGCTTTCCTATGGAAGTATTAACACATTTATATTTCACAAAATTAATGTTTAATTCATCTAACCTTTTTTTTCCCCTAAAAATTCATCCTCGGCATAAAACCAACATCAATTTGTATAAAGCAAATGGACATATCCCTGTCCTTTTTTTTTTTTTTAGTTTCCAATCAGTGTTTGTAATCTGCATTTGAGTTTTAATGAAATTCGAACCACCCATTGCAGGGCTTATTCAAGGATAGCACTTAAACAAAATGTTTTGTATATTTAAGGTTCGAATCTAAAATCTCTAATTAAAAATGAAATAATATCGCCACCGCACCACAACCCATATCGTATCCCTATTCCTTTCTGATCCTTCAATTGAGTGGTTGATAATTTGATTTTTTTTTTTCTTTAAAAGAAACAAGTGAGGACCACAATCGACTTGTCAATTGATAAGAGAGACTCACATAACAAATGCTTGTTATGTGAGATATAAAATAAAATTTCTCGCATTTATCAAGTCATACGTGAATGATTGTTACGTGTCAAGAGTAAGTTTGTTTTTATATATTAAAATATTTGGTTAGGTTAAATATAAACAAAAGCTAAGATATGATTGATTATTGTTGAAAAGTTCATTTTTTCATGTAATTCTTATGAACTTATCACGTTATTGAACATGAAAAGAAAAAAAGATCAGAGTCGATTTTCTTGAAAAACGTCACAGAAGGAACAAGGTTAAGTAGAGGAGAGTCATGTTTGTAATTTTTCATTAAGGGCCAACTATAACAATAATAATATGGATGGTATACTTTTACAATTGAGATTTAAAGAAAGTCATATATATATAAATTTGTTTTTATTTTATTAAAATAGAGAAATTATTGTCAATATACCGTTAGCTCAGTATATAGAATGAAAAATATCCAAAGATACACCTACTCAAAGTCATAATGAACCAATGTATGTTTTCTTAATTGAGAACTTTAGTTTATTGTGAAGATCGTGAAATTTTGTATGAATTTAAAACGTTAAATTGTTGAATATTATTCACAATCTACATATAGAAGTTGAAATTTCTAACATTTCAATATCTTGGACGTTCGCATTATGAAAATCTCTATTACGTCATCAAAAGAATGTCACCACATCAAAAATAACTTTAACGGCAATAATTGAATTGCCGCTACATATGTATTTTAGCGGTAATTAGTACTTTTTGTATATGTCACTAAAATCTGTAGTGACATTGAATCTAATGACACTTAACTAATGTCGATAAAAACTTTAGCACTCTTTATTAATGTGTCAGTTTATTGCTGCTAAAATTATTTTTGTTGTAGTGTGTGGTGCAGTAGATAAAAAATAATTTCTTTTACTGCTGGCAAGATATCATAAACCAAGAGTGCTATTGGTATGGTTTCTCCGATCTATCTAAGTTGTTCAGTTTTTATTTTTACCATCTCCTTAAGAAAATCATAAATATCCTTTAGGAAATTTTTTAGAAACTTTATGAATTTATTTATATTTTTTAAAATAAAATAAAATTGCAAGTGTAAAATGAAATTTTTTTTCTTCTGACTTTATAATAGAAAAGTATTTTAGAACAACTATTTTAATAATTGGACAAGTAATATGGAACAAATGAGATAGAAAGTAGTTCTTACTTTAACTTCTTCCATTTAATTTTAAAAATAAGTGTCACTTAAATAGGAAAAATACGTCAATTAAGTAATCAATGAATAAGTAATTTACTAAATTATGTTTTGAGAATGGAACATTATTAAGAAGATGAATTATAATCATATAGCTGAAATAATATATTGTCTCTTTTCACTTTTACTTATCATATTTTGACTTAACACACATTAGAAAATAATGATTTGTATGATTGTTTTAACACTCTCTCTAGTAAATAATGTTAATCATTAGATTTTGAATAATAATTTAAAAAATAAATAATTAATGACGAAAATGAAAAAAAATTAGTAATATTTTTTTGATATATTAAATGTAAAAATAAAATAAAATTTATTTTTAAAATAATAAACAAATAAAAATGAACACGCTATAGAAAATTGTGTTGAAAAAAAGACAAAAGATAAATAAATGGTTATCCATGTCATGTGTGAATTGCAATGACTCCTAGATCTTCTAGGTGTTGGACCTCAGAGTTTTTTTGTTTTTTTCTTATGTGTGCGTCCAAACATCCAGGCTAATCATCATTATGTAAAACGGAATAAATATCCTAAGCTCAATAAACAAGTTTAACTTCTTGTTAATCATTCTTAATATTTAATTAATTCCACTTATCGTTAAGTTTCCATAAGAACGTGGTGCAACCAGCTTAATATGATTCGTCCTGCTTTTTGGCTTTATATACTCCAGTGGATACTATGGGCCAACTTGACCTAATCTAACAATTACTACTAATTTAATTATCATTACCAAATGATTATAATTCAAAACACCCTCCATTTTCAATTCTTCTTTTCTTTAAACATCCATCATAACAAATTTTTATTTTGTTTTGATTTATCTGGTATTCACATTAGAGTTAGACTAAATTGGGATTCACGTTATAAAGTAAAACGTTTTCTAATAAAGACGACTCCGCATTTAAGGGGACTTAAACTAAAAACCTCTGATTGAGAATAAAGTACTTGCACTCCACCACAATCCTTATCGGTCATCATAACAATTACTTTATTTTTGTTGTTATTGAACGATTTGAATATTAATTAATATTAAATAAAAGAAGCTTATATGGCAACATAGAAGGAAATGTGGCTAGTCTGTAGGACCTTAGATCTCAGCCACTACAAGATAAAGTTTTCCAAAGATTAAAAGCTACCTAATCAGTGCTTGGTTTAAATATTCTTGTCCTTTTGCTTATGACGTGTTTAAGCCATCGATTAATTAGTTAATTATGTCACTCATTGGAACTATAACTTGTTTTTCTCGCTTGATTTAAAAATTCTCTATTCATTTCAATTTGATTAATCTTCGAAGTTATACTGAATTAGATTAGTTTATTATGTTTAATTAAAATTTAGATGTTCAAAATTCATGTAGTTTGATTCTCGAAAATTAAAATGTGACAAGTAAAAATTAAACAAAAAACTATTTATAATATATTATAATATTTTCAACATAAACACTAATGTAGGAGTCTTATATGATTTTCTCCTTATGAAACCGGATCGTGTATAGCAATAATGATTTAAATTATTGGTTGACGGAATCCTCACATGACGGATGAATTCCCATATTAGAGCCTAAAATTTTATTTGAACCTTAATCATCACGGTAATCAGAAAAATCATCTTTATTTCTATACCCATAAAGGTGTATTTATACATTATATAATTTATTGGTAGAGTTTAAGAATATTTCTCATTTGGTTTGCTCTTGTAATATTATGAATTTCTCTGGGAGAATTTTTTTAGACAAGTCTATTTCAACCAAATTTTGAGAGGTGGTTCGATTTTATGTCCCTTTCTTAAATATATTCACTTCTTGAATATTAATTTACAAAGTAGAGATCTTAGCCAAACCCTTACCACTACAATGCAACTTTAAATTATTTTTTTTAAGGAAGGTAGAGTTTAGGAGAAGAACAAAATGGTGTGCAAATCTAATTTACACTCCTTATGGGTGGGCTCGGCGACTCAATAGCCCTTTCCATTTCTCAACAATACTAATTTCTTTTCTTTTTTTTGATTTTTTATTTAGTGTCTGGAGTCTACATTGGAGTCAGGAGCGTATCTAAAGGAGGTGTCGTGGGTTCACATGAAACATGGTCCCTCTCTAAATCATATATGGTAGTATTATATTTTTTTAAAAAATATTTAAATATAGATGTGTGAACCCTTGTTTAATGTATCACACAATAATACGATGATGATTGGGTGCACCTTTCTAAGTGATAATATTTTTGGCGTTTCAACTAATTTTTTTTTTCTGTTAATCTTTCAAAATTTCAAGTGTGTTACATTGAAAATTCATAAAAAATTTAGCACTGTAATTTTTTTTTTGTAATCGTGACCATCTTGTTGAATTCTTAGATACACCTTTATTTGAAGTTCTAATTAAATTTAAATCGCACACTGCAGATTTCATTCAAAAATATTGTTTCTAACAAGATTTTTTTCATACGAAAGTTCAAATCCAAAACTTCGAAGCTGTCCCGCCATAAGCCGGGTTGATAACAATACTATTACAATACCGACAACCTATATATAGCTACTCGATAGTGGTAATTATTTCTATAATAACAGTGGCACAATTAACAAAACAATCAAGAATGAATTGTCGTTTTTCAAGGTCCCAAATAAGAACAAGATTTTTGTACAGTGGTTCAGATTCTTCATGTGCAATGGACAAAGTTTCCTAAAGTCTAGGCCCCATTATTATAAATGTTGTGCTGAAAAACATAAAATATAATTTATAATTGTTTTTTTTTCCTTCTACATCCTCTTTGCTTTGCTGTGGTGCATCAGATTCTTATGTACTCGTAAGATAATGTATGTTTAGATACGATGCTTGTGTCTACAAATAATGATGCATTAGTGAATAGGCAAATCCGTACAAGAAATGACAACTATTTCCAAGACCTCATAATCAGTGTTACCCTCTTCCCAAATTGTTTCTTTACTCCTCTCCTACAATTTATCTTCTTCGATCCGTCCACTTTTAGTTGTCATATTTTTTTTTAAGAGTCAAATGATAAGAGTTTTAACTAACATTTTACGATTTATTTTTTTTAGTTATATTGATATGCAAAAAATTATAGTTTATAGTACTTTTATTCATATAGTTTTTGAATATCTATTTTTTTTTGTTTAAAAATAACAAATTAGTGTAATCTAAATTAACTTTGAAAATTAGCTAAATTGACTTTTAAAAAGTGAAATATGACAACTAAAAATGGACGGCGAAAGTACATTTTTCTTTTTAGACTGTAATTTTTTCTCATTTCAGAAAGAAAAATTGGATGTGTTTTATCTAAGTAGAAATAAAGTAGTTTGAGGAAGTGCATGAAAATTATATATTAATTGGTCTAATATATAAAGTTGGTCTCGAGTTCAAATTATAAAGGTAGTAAATCTGTTTTCGGGAATGCATGAATGTTAGATCACTATTAAAAAGAATTACAGGAATTAGTTATGAACTAACACAACTAGAAACAAAAGTTTTTTCTACAACAAATCTGCAAAAAATTTATACTATAAAATATGATTTTCTCACTCAATCAGCTAAATGCATGGTGAGAAATATATTCTCATTGAATTAATAGTGGAAAGCTTCCTAATTTTTCATATGAAAATATTATTATATTTTCTTTTCTCTCCAAAACAATCAAAATATTTATGGGAATTGCCACTAAACATATCCTATGAGAAAATAGTACATTTTTCGTAGTGTTCTTCGTAGCTAATATATCACCAAATTGCTCGTAGCTAGCATAAGTTTTTGATAATTTGTTGCAAATCATCATAAAATAGGATAAGTAAAGGAAATTTGTTGTTTAGCGACAAAATTTATCTTTCGCTAATACATATTTTTTAAGTGGTATATTCTGAATGCCTACATTAATTATACAAACATTGGTTTCTTAAAGGCAAAGTATTCTGTGGATGCGGTGAGCCGTGAAAGACATGAATGTAAAGATTAAAAGGCAAGTAGAGAGCTAAGAGGATATTGAAATTAATGTCACAAAAAAAGAGAAGGCAAATAGAGACATATGAGAATTAAGGAAAGGACAACAGGAATCCATGAAAAAATCCCAAGTAATGTCGTGTTATGTTAGTGAGGAGGAAACAAAAAACAAAGAAATGTGCAATTTTGGGATAATACAAGTATACAGCCTACATACAATAATAACAACAAACATAAGCCAACACAAACAACAAAGGTTGCCACGTGAAGCGGCCCTTTTGGAACCCTAGTCTAGGAAAGGCACTATATATCCTTGTCCTTACTTATGATGCTGCTAGAGGTTCTCATCCCTGTTCTTTTTGTTGGAAATCTTACGAAAAATATCTTGATGGCTGTTATAGGCTCTCATCCCTCTTTTTTGTGTTGGAAATCTTACGGAAAATATCTTCATCATAAATACTTGTACCAAATTCACCAAAGCTTGTACTTCACCAATAACTCTTAAAGGAAATTCTCATAGCTTGAGGTGTGTCGAAAGACACTGTCCTTAAGGATATTTTACCCGGTATAAGTGTATCCCCAGGATTCAACAAACTCTTCTAGTATAAAACTAGGAGCCAGAAACTAACAAAGATTTAAAGAAAGAAAACCCAGCATAAGAATATATTAAAAGAAAAATTGTTATCTTGTCTCCACTCTTACTCACCATCAGTAAGAATAAGATTTATATAGGAAATTACTAACCTCTCTAATATGTTAATGGTTGAAATAGTCAAAAACCATAAAAGGCATTGAACACAATTAACGTATTGAAGGTAATTCATTTCAGCAAAAAGACGTTTGGTAATAGCCAAATTATGACAAAAAATAATGGCTAATTAAGGATAATAATAATGGAAATAGAATATTATTTATGGAGAGAAAATATTTAGGACATAAAATAATATTCTTTTTCAAATATAATAAAAAATAAAATAATTTCTTTTGAGATACTAGGATCATTTTTCCAACACTTTGGTCGTTTTCCTTATAGTTAATTGTAAAATAATTGCATGGGGTATAAAACGGTTCGGAATTGGTGGACGAATGATGTGACAACATGTGGCAAGAATAAGCGATTATAGCAATCTAATAAGAATTATTGAGTAACATCTCCGGGACACGGTCGTTCAATGCGGCTAAGTGTAGGAAGGTTTTGAAGTCAACACCACCGTAACCAATACCTAGCCGGTAAGGCCCATCTAGGTCCAAAAGTTTGGTTCCAAATTTGAAATCCTAGCCAAGCAATATAAAGGATAAGATAGGCGTGACAATCTGTATTTATGAAAGGTGTAGAAATCCTAGTTGGCCGATATGCAATAGTACGTTGATCATGACCAAGTAAAAGATAATGAGAGGGGCGAATTATATGGAAGTTGTACTAGGGCTTCCACAATTCTTATGAAGCACATTGTATGCTATAAGTTTATAATTTATCTAGTCTTAAAGCTTATGGTTACGATTCAAAAATATGGACGTGATGGCACTTGCCTATTTCCACTAAGACAAGTCAGCCTCAATCCAACGAAACGAAAGAAATGCGGAAAGTAAAGCAGGAATAACAAAAAGGCAGAAAACTTAGTCATTCTAATATAACTCTCAAAATCTATTGTCACGTGCACAAGTCACTACTAATACATAAGGTGCGGAAATGAAAAATAAGTACAAGTCTCAATGTCTTTGTTTCTCAAGTAGAACAAATCATGACATAAAGGAAAAAGAGGGCCGGCCGGATGACAAACAACTACCTCTCAAAGTCTTTCAATAAGCCTCGGGTATAGAAGAAGAAGAGCAATCACACAGAACCAGAAGCGAAACCTACACAAATGTAAAAGCAAGGAGTGAGTATCAAATAACATGTTAGCCAACAATCAACCTGATAAACAAAGCAAAACTAGCTTGAAAACGAGCACTATTTTCATCCCAACCAAACCTCCTCAAACTACAACTTATATAGAAATCAACCCAATGTCAGAATTCATATTACACAGTTCATAAGTTCTCATGATCATAGTCCAGTAGTCACTAAACAACAACCATCAAGTAGTAAGAATGATAATCACCAAGTGTCAGATTGATCAATCACAAGTAGCAAGATCATCAAATCAAAGCACAATAATCAAGCACACTGAACACAAATCCACATATATATAATGCACAATATCAATTGAAATTCATGGGAATCACACATGGTTCATGAACTAGCTGGTAATGCCTTTGGCATCAATATCACTCATTGATAATGACCTCGATATCAATATCACTAGTTGGAAATGACCTCGACATCAATAACCCTCACCGTCATTGACCTTAGCATCAATATTACTTGACGGAAATGACCTCGAAATCAGTAGCACTTGCCGATAATGACCTCGACATCAATATCACTCGCTAAAAATGATCTCGACATCAATTACCATCACAATTTTCATCACAGTGCTTATAAATCAATGTATGTAAGCAATTTCACACCACAAGGAAGAGACAATAACTTAAGCAAATTAAGTTTACAATAATGCCATCAAAGCATTTCATCAATCATCACATTAGGGTTCACAACAAGGAAAATTCACAAAGTAATATGATCAATACATTTCTTTTCATTAATCCCCTTTTTATTCATTAATATCAATCAAATGGAATAACTAAATCCATCACCTCATTCCCATTACTCCTCAACACACACAAATGAAAGGAAATGCACGATTCTACTAATTTTACAAGGTTTAGGAGATCATTTGTGTACACCCAGGAAATAGTAAGTGAAACTAGAGCCTTGCGTGAGAGTTTTAGAGTTTGATGTGTGGGTTTATAATTGTAAAATGGCTTTCCGAGCTTAGAATGATGGGTTTAGGGGTTAAACGTCAAGGTACAACCCCCCCCCCCCAAGGACCAACCAAGGGTCCTTGAGGGGACCCTAAAGCCTAACCCCAAATCTGCCCAACACTGCCCAAGTTGGTAACCTACGAATGGGACCTACTGGGCGTAGGTCCATCCACGCCTAGTGGGATATGGTCGTGGGTCAAGATCTAAATTAGGGAGTTGCAAGATATGACCTACGGACTTGCAGGACGGCCAATAGGTCCATTCACGGACCGTAGGTCCCAGACATAGGTCATGCCTGCAATTTCGTCCTAGTCTCAGCCAAGGTAAGGGACTTTAGGTAATTTCCTTTTTAGTTAGTTTGTTAAGGGATAGTTTTATATTGTTATAATAGATTTATATTGGACTTTTAAGTCATTAATTAACCTATACACTTCATAAAATCCCAACTTCCCAAATCAAAACAAAACTTTCCCCCAAATATTTCTCTCTCTAAAACTCTATAGAAGAAGAAGAATAAGTTGAAGTCTAGGGTTGAAGGGGCTGTCTTTTCTAATCAATTTCATGGATATTCTTCAGTGAGGTATGGTAGCTTTTCATATATGGGTAGCCTTCACCCATAAAGTCCTTTCAAAACTCAATTTCACAACTTGAAATCCTCCAAAAAGCTAGAGTTTTATTCCAAGTCATGGATTCACTTCAAAAAACATTTCTAATGGTTTAATGGCTTTATATTATGATCAAATTGATGATTATTTACCATTTTAAAGATGAATTCCATGAGAATCCATGAAATCCCCCATTCTTTCAAATTGGATCTTAAAGTGTGGGTATTGATTTATGCAAGTAGAATCTTATAGAATTATGGAGTGTTATGATTGATTTAGTATTGAGTTATGTTATTATAATGACATTACATGTTTTCCATGGCTAACCCTAGGTTAATTGATGAAATTGAACTAATGTGGGTTGGTGCCTTAAATAAGGAAATTGAAGACTTAGATGTGATATTCTAAGATTGATGAACTACTTTATGAATTACTTGAGATTAGAGTAACTAAAGATGAATTACTTAAAAGTAAAGCTTGTAGACATGAATTGATTGGATTAGGGCTTATATGATGGATCATAGTTTAGTAATATTGAGATTGAGTTTGCATGATGTTATATGACTATAATTGGTTAAGAAGGAATCCTGTGGTTAGATTATCTTGAGAATTAGGTACACATGATGATCATGTGAGGTATTGCTTGAGAGTAAGGCTTGTAGTATGAAGATGATTTCTAGGGCTTTAAGGGTAAAAGCTAATATAAATGGGCTAATGATGTTAAGGCTTTAAGAGGGAAGCTATTATATGTGATGAATTGTATGTGGTTTCATTGTGGAAAGACTCCACCAACATGACCTATATTATGAGTATTTGATATCATGCTTTTAATGATTTGATTACTTGAACTATGATTATATCCATGTATAATATGATGAATTCTAAATGTATTGATTGAATATGGTCTTTGGTCCTTAAAGGGGCAATATATGATATTATACATGCTTTGTGAAAGTGTGTTCATGATTTAAGACCATCTTATGAGAAAGTAAAGTGATCATGACTTTGATGTAATTGTGGTGTTGTTGAAAGTCTATTCACTCACACACACTTATGCATGACTATGAATGAAGAGATCATGATTATAATGATGTTATTGTGTTGATTGAAAGTTAATTCTCATAAACACATAATGAGCGTAATGTGAAAATGTTTCTCACATATTAAAGATGCTAGGTTGAAAGTCAGTTCTCACCTAATTGAATCTAACATGAAGACATGATCTAATGATCTATCCTAATAAAATAAGTTAAGATTCAATAAATACTTCATGGGAATTGTGCCTAGCACCGAGTGGATATTGAGAAGGAGATAGAGGCTCTCCTGTTAATAAAAGACGGGTTTCTAAAGCCCTCCCGTCAATAAAGGCCTAGTTTCTAAATGTAATCTCATGATATGGAAGTTCCCCCGTTAAGTAAGGTTGAGTTTTTATAAGCAATCTCATTATTCCATAAACTACGTGCCCCCGTAGGTTATTTAGCTATTGGATCCATTTCCAAGCTAATACATTTTAGTTCTACCTTAGGCAAGTAGGATACCCCTTCTCGGTGTAGGGCATACACCAAATTCCATGCAAGCTCACATGGTCTATGTTGGTGTAATAACCCGAACCGTTATTAATTAAGAAAAGCAAAACTTTGGGAAATTACTGGCCACTGTCTCGCCAGGGCAGGACATATGCTGCTAGGGCGGTGGTGCCACGGCGGGATAAGCTGATGCCAGAGTGGAATAGGAGAGACATAATGTAAACGTGAAATACTAATATCTCCTCTTCCTAAAACACCTAATTTAGACGTAAACCACCTTAAAAACCACCAAAAAGCTGCCCTAAGCTTGGGAAAGAAGGAGAGAGAGATTTCTAGCATAAGGAGATCGATGGATTGTGGATTTTCGATCAAGATCACCGTCATAAATTCCAAAAATAAGAATCAAGTCAAAAATTCCATGCAGCTGCTTGGCACCCAGGTAGGCTAGGTTTTATTAATTGAGTAGTTATAAATTTATGCTCACTGTGTAGTATAATGAAAATCAATGGTAGAATTTATGTGTATGCTTTAGTGCACCGAACAAAGATGATTAAATCATAGGAAAAAGGCTTAGATGATAAACTAGGGCTAAGTATGGTCAAGTTATTGTTTAAGTGATATATGTCGACGAATACTTGTAAGTGATGGTTGTGATCCCATATTGTGTGATGTATGCTTATTCTTGCTCCATTATAATTCATGTATGTATGCGAATGTTGCATTGTTGATCACACTTGTTGTAAATAAGGATAGATGAATGATGAATGTCATGAATCATGACTTGATTATATGATTATGAGAATGTACTTGTGATTGTGATTGTGGGTTGTTGAATGGATCGGGTGTTGCATTCCGACATAATAACTTTGATCGGTTGTCATGTTTCGACATAAATATGGATCGGTTGCCACGTTTTGGCATAAATATTGGATCGAGCACCACATTTCAGTATGCTAATTATTTGGGTTTGAGTTCCATGAGAGGACCAGTGACTTGACATAATTGTATAATTTGAGGATTGTGAAATGATACATTGATCCTGAATTGATACGTGTTATATATGATTACTTCGTTGTGTTGAGTGAACCTGATAGTTGTCCTATTTGTTGAATAATTTCGGAAGAGTTGAGTCCAAATCAGAATGTGATGCGGTAAGTGGGGACCAAGGATCTAAGAGTTGTTATTGATTAGGTAGAGGGCTGGTCATATTATTAAAAGTTAGAAGTGGGGGTAGTGTATGTGATGTGAATACTTAGGTGGATTTCACCTTGGGGAAATGGTATGTCGTGGGTGGTTAGTCGGAATGCTTGTAGTTGTGTTTATGGACTATTCTATGCATTAAGATGGTTTGGATAAGATCAAGAACCTAGTAAGTAGGTTGACAGAGAAGGTAGTTATTAGTAAGGGTGCTAGTGTAATTCTGAGGTATTCTAGAAAGGGTAAAGGTGGAGAAGCGAGTGGTTTATTGGATATTCTTGCTAGTTGATTTCTTATGATATGTGGTGGGCATCGGATTGACTGATAATGCCTACTAGTATGTGTTGTTTTGTACTGATACTACTTTTGCTATGCCTTTGGCATAGTCTGGATGCAGGTCGGTGATATTTCATTTAGCAAAGATAAAGAGATCTCCAGCAACTTCTATTTTTTCTTCCGCATGATGGGAGCTATGTCTTTTCATTATTATGTCCTGGTTGTACTCTTAGTAGCTCTTGTACATGTTTAGACTAGATTCGTGGTGGTGTTAATTACTTTACAAGTCTTAACCGAAATTGTTCTAAAAGTTCTTATTTATGAAACCTTGTTATTTCATTTATCTTTGTTTTCTTTAATTTTCTACATATTTGAACTATTGGGATATGATGGTGCTCCTACTTAGGTGTTAGGGTAAGTGCCTGCACGACCCGGTGGGTTGGATCGTGATAAATTGGTATCAAAGCCCAGGTCACCGATCTCCCCGTACAAGAGCAAAATATGGAATAGACTCCTGCAGATTAGTGTGTTGATGTCCACATCTAATCTTTAGGAAGTTATGAAACATTCTAGGAAGTCGTTTCGTTTCTTTTCTCCTTTCGTACGAGTTGTCGGTTGTGGTATGAGTTGAGTCCAATAGGTATCTCCCAATTTCAATTGGTATTTCAATAAAGTGAGCTAGACGTCGTATTTCTGATTGAAGGAGCACGAGCAAGATAAACTGAAACTGAGAAGGTTCCAATTGGTATCTGGCCTTAGAGGTTGTACGAATACATGGATGACCAATGATGGTCATCTATGGATGCGAATTAACTAATAATTTGAACTTGTCTGTAAAGGTGTGCTTTTGTTCTCTGAACTAACTGAAGATGTGAAAAGTATTTTCGCTTGTGTGTTGTGGTATGATTATGTGCACAATGTTGCATGTCTGAACTTGATATGTGTAATATGTTGCCTGAATTGTTGAAATTATCCAAGTGGTAACTACTTGAGTATCATGAAACTCGTTGAGAGAAAAAGTCATAACAAAGTTTGGTGCGAGGGTCTAGATAATCTACAAGTGATTTGTAAAGCGGAAATATGGACGTGCGTTGCGACCAACTAATAATCGTATGAATGTCTGGGCATATCCTAAGGACGAGTATGTAGTAATGTGTAAGTAATGTAAAGGGATTGGAGAGTGTATCGTTGGGTTGACTCGGGGTAGGCAGCGATTATCCCAATTAAGGGGAATTATCATGTATGCCTAGTTCTAGACGGAGAATCTAAGGGAGGTGTAGAAAAGAGAAGAACACAGAAAAATTGTTGGCATAGGTTCTATTTCCATCAGGGCCACTGTGGTGGGATTTTCCCGCCAAGGCGAAATCGCCAGTGTGGGATTTCTCCCGCCAGAGTGGGATAGGGAGAGACAAAATCTCTGCCCTGTCTCCCTTGTTTTTCCCTAGTCACAACTATTGATCCCGAATCGTACTCGAACTAAGCCCTACAATCCAATCAGTGTTCAGCAATCGATGATAGAGTATAGAGACTAGCAATTAATTTCTGGCCGCAAAAAACAGCAGCAAACAAGCATCCGCGTGCTTACAAAAAGGATAAGAAAAACAAAAGAGAATTTAGTATTGTGCATTACAAGCCCTAGAAGGGCAAAAACCAAATCAAGGACTATAGGACTAGGTGGTGTCAACATCTGAGTCTAGATCCTTCGTGGGCACTAGGCCGTTCGCAGCCTCATCTATGAAAATGAAGTGTTGGAAGTCTCATTTCTCGATTTGGGGAATCTTCTGTCCAGAAGCGACACACGTGAAAATGATCCTCACGGTCTTTTATATCTGAACTAGCAGACGATCCCTCTCCAGACTCTTCCTCCTTTCCTGGCGTAGCTCGCGATGGAGCATCTCAAACTCTAGGGAAATGCTGGGTGGAATCGAAGTGGTGTTAGCAAAGGAGCGCCCCAACCTTCTCCAGACGGCCTCCAGGTTTTCCTCGATCCGTGCACCTGAGAGTAAGGGCTAGAATCGAGTGGAACAAGTGTCGTCACCTCCCTCATCGTTCGACTCCACTGCCGACTGACTGTTGTTGGCCCTGCCTGTTCTCATCCTCTTGCTCTGAGAAGTAGAGCCCTATCTAACCAAAAGAGGGTGAAGGGGGAATCTATAGGAAATACCTTATCATCATCTAAAATGGGCACCCCGTCTGCTTGCACAATGCAGTAACGAATTGGGTAGGAAGAAGGCTTTTTTGTTGCCTCGGTAGATCATTTTCCACTTTGAAATAATCTGTGCCCCCACATTCAGCTCAATACCTTGCACCACACACGCTACCACCAAAGCCTGTGGAAATGTCATATTTGTGCGATTGCCCGAAAGGCGAATCCTCCTAGTAACCAAGTAAAGCCACCTCTCAGCATCCGGTGACTAGTCCGTGCTAGTAATACCTTCAACAATAGGCCAATAGACTCTATCCCAGCGCGTAGGCTCCACCAGCGTATCCCTCAACCAACCCAGATCCATCTCCTTCAGCTTGGCCTCGTACTCCTCATTCGAAGCCTTGAGAAACTCTAGTACCTCATTAATAGTAGTAGCATTTAGGGGGATGTTGACTTCCCGGATGCAAATGATAAGATGGGTATTGTTCCGGCAGTCGGTGGGCAGGATAATATAGAATTCCCTTACCCAGTCGGCGCGTGCGGCAGGGAGAGCCTCAATCAGTGGAGCCCATCCGAACTCCATCAGGCAAGCATAAAAGGCAGGCGCCTTTTCCTCCAGCTTGAGTAACACGAAACCTTCCTCGCAATAGAAATTATTGTTCCGGTAATCATAATGCCTCTCCTGACTGGCAGAATCAGGAAACTGGACGAAATGTAGATTGTCCTCATTAGCACCAGCCATTTAGAAAAACCTGCAAGGGTTGAAAAGTATACGTTAGAACTCCATGGGACTGGACATTAGCTGGGCAAGAGGGAATAAAATTTCTAAGCCTTAAAAATGGGGACTCAAGCTACTGTTTCCCCAAGTCCCACAACAGGGCCAAAATCTCGCTAGGGCAGGATGATGTTAGCTGCTGTAGCGGGATGAAGGTCGCCAGAGCGACTTTCATCTGGGACGAACACCAGGCGCGATCATGACTCATTTTCATCCTAAAATCCTCATTTTCGACAGAATTTCGGTAGATCAGAGTATATTAACTACCCTAGAACCGAAGTATGTAATTATTTCAGCAAAATAACCCCTAAATAGTGCCCATATATGAGATTTATATCAAGAGACCCTTCAACTTCCCCCATCCATTTTGGTACCAATTAGACCATATTTTTGCAAAATCCTTACATCTAGGATGTTGTGAAGACGTTGGGACATAAGGGAAGTACCCATGCTACATTTTCTAACAAATCAAGCAACCTAGTTCATTTTTAAATAACTACCCGATAAACCATTTTTAATCAATTAAATAGCAGAATGTAATCGTTGTTAATCAAGTATTGAATTAAAGAGCGTAATGAATGGGAATTTTACCTTAGAAATGACACTTGAAACAAATGAATCGAGAGAAAATTGGGAGAGTTTGAGTAAGGAAAGGAAGAAATGAGAAAACCATTCCCCATTTCCTCTTTTACTGTTTTCGATCTCCCACTACAATTGGAGATTTCTCGCCTCAGCGGCCCCACCTTAGCGAAAGGGCTGCTACCTTAGTAGGGTCAAGCTGTGAAAGTTTGATGCTCTCTTACCTCATGTGTTGCCACAAAACCTATGTGGTTCCTTGAGTATAGCGTCTTTTATATGTCAATTTTAAAAAGTCATTATCCATTGTGGTTCTGTAACGGTCTAGTTCTTTAGTTCAGAAGTACTCTGAGATAGGGCGTGTGACGATCTATTCGTTAGTCGTTTGGGGATGAACGAGGGGTAAATTTGTATCTATTATAACGACCCGAACCTTCGTTAATTAGAAAACGTAAAACTTTAGGAAATTACTAGGCCACTGTCCTACTAGAGCGGGACAAATGCTGTTTGGGCGGCAGCACCACAACGGGATAGGCGAGACAGAATGTAAATAACGTGAAATCCTATTTTATCCTTCTTTCTAAAGCACCTAATTTAGACATAAACCACCTTAGACACCCCTAAAAAGTTGCCTTAAGCTTGGGAAATAAGGAGAGAGAGATTTTTAGCGTAAGGAGATCGATGGATTGCGAATTTCCGATCAAGATCACTGTCACGAATTCTGAAAATAAGAATCGAGTCGAAAACTCTATGTAGTTATTTGGCACTCAGGTAGGCTAGGTTTTATTAATTGAGTAGTTATAAATATGTGCTCACTGCGTAGCATAATGAAAATCAATAGTAGGATTTATGTGTAGGCCTTCATGCACCGAACAAAGATGATTGCAATATAGTAAGAAGCCTTAGATGATAAACTAGGGCTAAGTATGGTCGAGTTATTGTTTAAGTGATTAATGTCAACAAATACTTGTAGGTGATGGTTGTGATCCCATATTGTGTGATGTATGATTGTTCTTGCTCCATTATAATTCGTGTATTTATGCGAATGTTGCATAGTTGATCACACTTGTTGTAAATAAGGATAGATGAATAATGAATGTCATGAATCATGACTTGATTGTATGATTATGAGAGTGTACTCGTGATTGTGGCTTGTTGAATGGATTGGGTGTTGCGTTTCGAACTTGAATCGGTTGCCACGTTCCGGCATAAATATAGATCGGTTGCCACGTTTCGACATAAATATGGGATCGATTGCCATGTTCCGGCATAAACATTAGATCGAGTACCACGTTTTGGTATGCTAACTGTCTGGGTTCCATAAGAGGACCAATGACTTGTCATAATTGTATATCTTGAGAATTGTGAAATGATACATTGATCTTGAATTGATATGTGCTAATGTGACCTATATATGATTACTTCGTTGTGTTGAGTGAACAGGGTGGGTGTTCTATTTGTTGAATGATTTCGAAAGAGTTGAATCCAAATCGGAATGTGATGCGGTAAGTTGGGACCAAGGGTCTAAGAGCTGCTATTGATTATGTAGAAGGATGGTCATATTATTAAAAGTTGAGAAGTGGGGGTAGTGTACGTGATGTGAATACTTAGGTGGATTTTACCTTGGGGAAAGGGTATGTCGTGGGTGGTTAGTCGGAATGCTTGTAGTTGTGTTCATAGACTCTTATATGCATTAAGATGGTTTGGCTAAGATCAAGAACCTAGTAAGTAGGTTAATGGAGAAGGTGATTAGTAGTAAGGGTGCTTGTGTAATTCAAAGGTATTTTAGAAAAGGTAAAGGTAGAGAAACGAGTGGTTTATTGCATATTCTTGCTAGTTGATTTCTTATGATATGTGGTGGGCGTCGGGTTGATCGATGATGCCTACCAGTACGTGTTGTTTTGTACTGATACTACTCTTGTTATGCCTTTGGCATAGTCTGGATACAGGTCGGTGATGTTTAATTTAGCGAAGAGGAAGAAATCTCCAGCAACTTCTATTTTTCCTTCCGCATGATGAGAGCTGTGTCTTTTCATTATTATGTCCTGGTTGTACTCTTAGTAGCTTTTGTTCATATTTAGACTAGATCTGTAGGGGTGTTAATTACTTTACAAGTCTTAATCGAAATTGTCCTAAAAGTTCTTATTTATGAAACCTTGTTATTTCATTTATCTCTATTTTCTTTAATTTTCTACATGTTTGAACTATTTGGATATGAAGGTTCTCCTACTTAAGTGTTAGGGTAGGTGCCCGCACGGCCCGATGAGTTGGTCGTGACAGTCGGTTAAGGCTAATTCCCACATGGTCAAGTCTAAGAAAAACTATGGTTACTCAAGAAGCTCTATAAAGTGTGGGTGGGGTATGAGACTTTATCCATGCATTGAACAAGTAGGCTTTGAGAGTTGTCATGGTGTGTTCCTCAATGTATAATGACTTATGAGATGATGAGTGGTTAACTTGTATTGTTGCTCTAAGTTGCTTTCCTTGACATGACTTATTAAACCTGAATGTTTCCTTGTCTATGAGTATTAACTATGGATGAGATAATAGCATGATAAGCATGACCATGGTGGCATAAAAGTGGTACTTAGTGTAGATGGGATTATGGAATCTTATCTATGCATTGCACAAGTATAACTTAGGGTTACTTATGAAGTGGTTCTCTTATGACATGAAAATCTAAGTATTTGTCTATGTGTATGAACCATGCCTTATGATAAATGATGTTTAAATTATGTCTATGTTGGAGGCTATCTTTCTGATTATGTTGTTATCATTTATGCTATGATGATCTATACATGAGTTTCATTATGAGTTATGCTTTCCAACTATATTTCAAAGATGATGTTCAAAATTGACATATAGCATGGTCTCAACTAAAATGTCTCTTTTGGCATGTTTTAAAGGTTTTTATGCATGGCTATCATACTTGGTACATTTTTGTGCTAACCCATATTTCTTTTCCATTTTTCACAAGGTGTAGGATTTGGCGATGTGGACTTCCATCCTCGTGGCTAAGATCATAGTAGATCAAGAAGAGAAGTAATGGTGAGTCTTCATAGTATTCGAGGGCTTGACCACATGTCCTTTACATTTCGTATTATGTTTAGAGCTTTATATGGGCTGCGTCCCAAAGTTTTGGTCTTAATGGTTATAGATGGTTTGAGACAAAGTGTAGATTTCCGCTTGTTTTTATAAAAGACTTCGATTGTAAAAGAAAAAAGTTTTAAATTTCCACACCATTCTTTATTATCTTATGTTGTCATATGTTATGAGGCTTTTCGGAGTCTTGTACACCGTGTCACATCTAAGGGGTACTCTTGGGTCGTGACAATTTGCCTCAATTTCAATCAAAGTAAATTCAAGACTTGAGTGTAATTACAATAATAACACCCAAATCAAATAATTTGGAAAAATTGGTCAAAACAACTCAAAAACTCAATTTCAAAAATGAGGTTTGTTACCCAAGGCATTTGAAACTCATAGGTGAAATTCATTTCGAAAAATGATTAAAATCGGTCCATAATCGCCATTTCCAATTAATCATTTCAACATCTTGATTTGAATAATTAATTTCATAGATAATAATGGGTAAATGAAGATTTAAGAATATGAGTTGTTACGCAAATAATTATTCTCAAAAATCTTGTTCAAATAGTCACACCAAAGCTCTCAAAACTCAAAAATGGTGAAATAGGGTTGAAACCCCGACTTTTGAAAGATATTTTGTCTAGGGGTCCTCCTTTAATACGGAAGGACAGCTCACAAATGAGTTACATGAACGCGCTCGTTTCCCGCGAACAAGGTCACCCCTCCGCGATCGTAGAGGGTTGGCTTCAGCAACACAGGTAAGAACAATCATTCAAACACAAAATCATTGAAAGGACCCTCGAGATTTGTTCAGAATCCCGTACACATAAATCATATATTCAAATTGACTATACACGACATTTTGATGGTTTTATTGAGTTCTAAAAAGGCCAAATCAAGCTGTGGGCATTTAAAAATTCAACTAAAATCTCACCTAGGCCTAAAATCATCCCAGAATTCAACGGAACTTTTGAAATTTGGATCTAAGAATCCGAACCCCGAATGTTGATCAAAATCAATCTAAATGCTAAAATTTCACAAATTTTTAACTTAGCACCTCAAATCCTTAAAAAGACTCCGAATCAGAAAGCGACGACTCCAATAGACCAATTTCCACATTCTGGGACTGATGGAATCAATGAAATTCCATTTCAACACTCAAAACTTCAAAAGGCACCAAAATCATTTTTAACAACTTTAGCCTTTCAAACTCAAATCTTATACAATTCACAACTTTTTTTACTCAAAATTTGAAAACAACTTTCAAAATTCAATTAGAAATAACTTGGGGTCAATATCAGGATGGACAAAGCAATACTTTTGAAAATTTTCAAAAATGACCAGACAGGTCATTTAGGGGTGTGCATTGATGCTTATCATGACCAACGACACTAACCTACGGTACGAGTGTCTACTATCATCGATAATATAGTAACCTAACCAAGGGTTGGGGTCGTGTCCCAAGGGAGTGTTTTGAGAATTAATAGAAAAATAAAATTTAGTTCTAATTAGTCATAGCTAAAGACATTAACGAGTAAAAACATAGTAAATTAAAGAGGATGACACAAAAGTGTCAAATATCAAATAGGGGTTTGTCACAATTAAGCTAAAATCAGCAAAATCAATAAGAAATCTAACCAATGAGAGGGGGATTCTTGGGTGTGACCGCAATATAAATTGATATAAATCATTGAGTACATGATTTCGATAGGAAATTTGCAAGCTAATAGTTACTAGGGTAAGCTTTAGATGGAAATAAGTTCCCTCTCGAGCAACTTACCCCGTTTCAAATGAGTTCCTCTCGGACACCCATTTGCCGCATGAAAGCCAACCCACTGACTCTCTCAAGCTGAGTGTTAGGATATGGAACTAGGGCTCACCCTCTCGGGCTGAACCTCATGTCAACCCACTCCTTAGGCCATCAGTCTAGCAGTCTTGGTTTCGCGACCTCTCTCTCGAGCAAGCGGAAATCACATGGGTGGTTTTGTATTGCAACTACAAACCCATTAAATTAAACCACAACCACTAGATGAAATCACCATTAAAATACATCTAACCTATCAGCAAACAAGACCCAACAATAATATCAATACATATTTGCTAAATCACACCCCAAGAATGGGGGTTTTTTAGCGACACATTAAGAGATAGAAATTTATACCTAAATGAGCTTGCATTCAAATGGGTATGAAGATTTAAGTCTTGTTACTAGCCAATAATGAATAATCCAAGAGACCCAACTCCAAATCTAGAAGATGAAACCCTCTTCTTCTTCAAGTCTCCAAAACCCTCTCAAGCTTAGGGCAAAAATATCAAAAAGTACTATTCTAATGTGAAAAATTATAATAATGGTTCGACTCTCCTAAAATTAATAAAGAGTTTAATATTTAGACTTCAAAAAATAGTGATGGCAGATCGCTCGGCGAGGTTAGTCGAAATCGCCGATTAACTCGGCGATTCACCGTTTAGTGTAGTTCATCACCTTCTTGCACTAGCCTTTAGGTGCTTGGAGATGCTTAGGCTTCAACTTCGTTGTTCTTTTCAGCCTTTTTGTTCCTTTTTGCGCCTAAGTGTTCATGCTTCCACTAAAACTTCAAATACCTGAAACTGTAAGTGTTTTCATCATATATTTAGAATAAATAAGCATTTGAGGACACTATTTCTATTAAAATAAAGCTCTAAATGAGTCCAATTTGTGGACTCATCATGCAACGGTCGGTTTTATGTATTATTTATTCGGTTTATCGGCTTTTGGTTTTAAATATGCTAAACCAATAGGATATTTTTTATCGATTTTGGTCCTTAAGGGTTCGGTTTTTTATTTTCGATTTAACCAATAAGAAAACACTTATAAAACAAATATATGACTTCTCTAATAAATTTGATGCGACAAAAACAATACTGTTACAAATGCTCATAAAATAGAAACATTAATAACAAACATGAAAAGAACTAAACATGTGTAACACAAAGAGAAATTAAGAGGAATAGGGTTCTTACTTTAGGTTTTGACGGTTTGTATAATGTGAAGTTGTGAACTCAACGTCATAGTGAAGTATGAATTGATGGCTAAATAACAAAGACGTAGCTATTAAGATACTGTGATTAATATTTAATATTTATGTATGGTAAAAGATGTAAAATACTATAGTCTGGGTTATCGTTTTACCCAATAACCCAATATTAAAATTCAATACCGAATCTATAATTTGATAAATTCTTTTATAAAAAACCATTAAAAAGCGTTAACCCAATAACCCAATAGCCTTAAACCAACACTTTTTTTTGTTCGAATTATCGATTTGTAATATTATCAACCAATAAAATAACATTTTTGTAAAGAATCACTAAAGAGACATATCACAAAAATGAGATATTAGTGTGAATAACTAATATTAATGTTGGAGAGAGTAATGGTTGGTTTTATTGATATAAATATTTTAAGATTGGTAAAAATAATAATATCAACTATAAATTTTATTTATATATGTAATAAATGTTTGATAAATATAAAATGATAAATTTTGTTTTATAAAATATAAACTTATGAGTATATTGTGAAGGCAGCGAAGCTACAGGAATTCACTATGATGAAGGCTTGTTCGCTAATATAGCGACCTTCGCTATAGCTATGGTCGAGATTTTATTTTCGTGTTTTAAGTTATTTTTCTCTTCAGCCTTGGTCATAATTTATAATATTCAACTAGAAGACCCTAAGGTTGACTTTTTCAAAACTTTGGACTTTTCTCTCCTTAGGTAAGTGATTCCAATTTATCTTTTTCTTCTCTTATCCATTTTTTTTCATAGAATTGAAGGGTAAGTTCTTAGTAGATGAGTTAAACTCTAGGCTAATTATTATTGGGACAGAATGCTAAGGGAGGATAATTATTCATGATTTTAATTCTTTCCACTAAATTTAATTTTTAGGCATGAAATTATTAATTTAGGCTTTAATTTTGATATAGGGGAATTTAGAATTTTATAAAAATGGGTTCTTGAGCATATGAACGGCTCAAGAGAGGTTAATAGGGCTAAAACTATGTGAATAAGATTGAGTTGATCATGGATTCCTTTGATTTATTAGTTAGACCTTCCAAAAAAGTTAGAATTAAATGGATTTGAATATTCAAGATCTTCATTTGAGTAAATAGGATATTAAAATAACCTTATACTTTATTGGTATTAGGCTTTGGGCATTTTGAGACATTGAGGAAAGAGAAAGCTCGACAATTTAGCTTGTTCGCTTTTCTGTTCAGAAAATGATATAGTAAACTTATCATTTTATTAATTACTCTTTAAGAGTGGGTCAGATCAAATATGGACAAGTAAAACTACATGGAAAAAATACTAAAATTATATAAAGATCGTTTGCTTGAGCACAATTTTTTTTTTTTTTTTAAAAAAAAGTTTCTGAAAATGTGGTGGTCTAAAGCATTGAAAGTTCTTATAAATCATTTCATCAAGAATAAGAAAAAATAAAAAAATAAAAAAATATAAAAAGATGATATTTTTTTTTTATTGGAGAAACTAAAGATGAAAATATATTATATTAATTGAGATAATAGTAATTGGGATCAGATCTACCTTCTCCGTTACTGAACTAGTCCAAAATTGCCCTTTGTAGAACATGTTTAACATAGATTAGCCATATGGCTCAAAATTAAGCCTCGTAGTTCAAAATATGTGAGGGCAAATCAAACCTCGTAATTCAACTTGAAATTGAAATTGAATTTCAGATTTTTCAAAAATTTGAAAAACAACAAAGATATTTCAACTTTTTCACTCCAAATTACTCACAGAAAGTCAATTATAATTTTTATTCATCGCCAAACACAACTTAATCCAACTTTTAAAATTAGTCAAATTGCCTCTCGTGACCAGTAAAAGTATATCGATTTTGAATTATAAATGTGGACAAAAACACAAAAGCGACGGGAGTGATAATATGAGGCTGGAGTTACGTAGGGACTAGCACTCCCTCCACAAATAATTTAGTATAGTTTACAAATAAAATATACTATAGATTGGTTTTTTTTTTTTTCCCTTTGGGTGATCAATTTGGATGATATAATATGGTAGGAAGAATGTTGCAGCATACAAGGACAAAGAGCAAGACAGTGTTCCTTAGCATTCCATAAAGTCACAAACATCCAAATCTCCAGATATAAAATAAATGCCAAGAATAAAAACAAACACACTTGCACAAGAATCCATATCCTAATTTTGAAAGCTATGTCTATATATTATTAATACATATTTTGGATTTTATCTTACCTCTCCACTCATTTTCTCTTTCTTATTTCTGGACCTATTAATATTTTGAAATGATTCCCTACGTGGACCCCTTGATCTCTTTCTATTTCAAACTTTTCGATGCATGTAATAGTATCAATTTTATGCTATCAAGTAAGTCCATACAAAATTAATTCGTGACATTTTGTAAAAACTATAATATTTAACTACCTTGCAAGGGTTTGAAAATCATCAATTTAAAATGCGTTAATTAAAGCACGAAATATCAGGGTATCATGAAAAGACGCTACATTCTAAAATATGTAATGTATGCAGTTTATTCTAATCTTAAATATCAATCATTGATTTCATGGTTTGAAGTGAAGATAATTTTATCGTTGCTTCGAGCAGGAGAGCTCGACTCTAAAAGGTTAAACAAAAGGCAAGGTGCCTTAGACCTCCAAATTTAAAGGGTTTCATTTTATTTTATTTTGATAATAATGTAGGTGTTTTTTCAGAAAAAAAATATTGAATAAGTACTATTTCACACATTTGGAATACTATCTAGAAAAAGACTAAAATGGATTGACTATATCAACAATTTAAAAAGAATCATTAAAAAAGTTAATTATAAAAAGTTATTAACAATTTTGCATCTCAAAAATCTAGAAGAATAAATTTCAAGAAAAATATATATAAATTTATTTTTAAAATTTTAATTAAGACTTTCATTTGATTTCCACTTTTAGATCATAATGTGTTTGAGATGCCTCTAGCTCGGAGACTAAACACAAAATAGGAAGACCTCAAAGAAGAAGAAAAATGAATACATTGGATACCAGTAAAGCTAGCTATTGATAACCCTCTCTACATTTTTTTCAATAAGTTAAATAAACAAAACTAAGTTATACAACACTTTTATTCCTTTCCTTGTCCTTCCCTATCTCCTCTATATTTGCTTTTTTTTTTTTTACTAACTTTTCATGGAAAAAAAGAAGAAGAAGAAGAATATGTCTCCTCTTTTTCTTTCTTTCCAAATTTTCATTCTTCTTGTGAAATTTTCGAAAGAAACATCTCCTTTATGCCTATTCCCCCTAATTTCCATACATTGTCATATTCTTCGTAGAAGCTAATTAAGAGAACGTGTACACGTACATATATAAATAAAATTTCAAGGTCTTCAATCTTGTAGCTCTTAAACTTGTGTAGTAGTATTGTGTTGATCATGAAGCCAATTTGAGAATGTTTGAAGAGTGTTCATATCAGCTCTATAATGTTTTTGAGTAAATTCAAGGAGAGTAGGCCATGTGAAATCAGGATATATTCGAGGGTTGTTGGAGTCCACCAATTCATTTGGTGGACTCACCACCTTATCTTTGTTTGGACAAAGAAAGAAAGCAAGTGATTTTCTAGGAGTCTTGTTGTTTACTACTGCTCTGTGCAGGCAACTTTTGTACCTTCCATTTGATAGCGCCTGCAAAAGGTCAAAAATAAAATATGTTTAAACCCCACTAGATCAAATTTATGTGACCACTTTTTCACCTATATTTCAACTTGTTCAATGGAGTATATATATGTGGACATCATGAATGTTGTAAGTCCTAATTAAACACACATGATATATCATTTCATCGTTGCAATGTGAAAATATCTTACCATAAATGTGTCGCCTATGTTAACTACAAATGCATTGAAATTTGGACTGATGGAACGCCATTCATCGTCCACAAAAACTTGAAGTCCGCCAACACAATCTTGATGGAGAATTGTTAATGATGTTGGGTCACAATGAGGCCCCGTTCCTAAGGTGAGCTCCGGTTTCTGACATGGTGGATAGTAGTTGAGTCTCATTATCGAATCATTTTCTTCGAAAAATTCTTTAAAGTGGTTCTTCTCTACGCCTAGGCTCATCCCTAAGAGTTCCATGATCCCAAGAGAAAGTGTGTTCATGGAATTGCAATATTCTTGATAAACATTCCTGTATAATTTAAGTGGAAAAAAAGGTTAATTCATTTACATATATAATCGAGAATATATATATATAGTGCATGCCTCTATATCAATTAGTTTATCTGGTTTTGAGTGACACAATTTAAAATAATAAAGAAATTTTTGAATCTTGCAGTCAGCTGAAACTAATAAATATATTGAAACGAATAGAGTAGTACGGTCTGTACCCAAGATGGTTAAAACTTTCACCCAATGTCCTTTGAAAATACTCTTCAACTATGTGAGATGATTCTTCTTCAGCAGAGTAACGAAAAGAGAGTGTCTCTTTCCAAGGTAGCTTTGACGAAAACCTTCCAGTAAAGCTACTAGCATAACCACAATGCTCACCAATTTTCCTCTGAGCTTTTTGTTTTTCCAAAAGCGGCAATTCAAAGAACGTATCCATATAACGATGAGCATTAGAAATAAGATTAGCATCAACTCCATGGTTCACCACAAGAAAAAAACCATGACTCCGACACGCTTCTCCAACAAGCTTAGATGCTTGTTGGGCCGCGTTGGAGTCACCAGAAAGAAAACCCCTTAAGTCAATAAGGGGTACGAGAAGTTCTTGTACTACGACACAAGGCTTCTCGTGGTCGGGCCATATGAATTGTGTGGGAATATTAGACTCACGTTTCATATGAGATGCATCAAAAATAAGTTGTTTTTTTTCATCTAGCATGGGAGATTTTGCATTTGTGATCATACAATCAATAGCCATTATTGCATGCACAGAGTAGGAGTAGTAGTTAATTTGTGAAGAGCCAAAAGTGAAGGAAATATAAAGAAACTAAAGAGAGAGTTGAGATAAAGGAAAAGCCAAGGCCGTTCATTGGGAAAATAGGTGAACAAAAATTGGAATCTTATAGGTCTCTCACTTAACAGAGAAAATGAATAGTTTGCTAAAAAGGGCTTAGCAATGCTTAAAATTGGGATAGAGGTCCTTATGTTGTTTGTCTTTTTTACTATTGACATCATAGAAGAGTTTCTCATATATTTTAAATTAAATTTTAAAAAATTATGTTTGATAGTAATAGATTTTGAATTGGATTTTAAAATTTTATTTTCAAAATACTAATTATTTTCAAGTTTCAAAAAGTGGTCACAGAAATTTCACTTGGAAAATCTTCATAGCTCAATTGATTGAATATTTGAACTTCCATTTTACTAGTGAAAGTTCAATTCTCCACTTTGTAATCCTCTTTATTTTCACTCACTTAAGTTTTGTTTTTATTTTTTAAAGACTAAAATACATTTCTAAACACAATTTTAAGTTATGAATATATAACTTCAAAAATTTCATTTAAAATTTAAATTTTAACTTTAAAATTTATGATCAAAGAAATAAATTTGCGCAGAAGTTAATAATGGTTAAAATAGAGATAAAAGGTCCATATGTTGTTTGTCTTTTCTACTGTTGGACAGGAAAGCGTTTCCCAATGGTGTTTGGAGTTTCCTTTGGTCGGGTGATTGAGCCATCACCATTCACCACCCTACCTTTTTATTGAAGCATACTCTTTTCATTCATAACATATTTCTGATACCGTCATCACTGGCGTCACCTAACTATTTGACTTGACACCATTATTTTTTTAATTTAAAAATAAATTTTTATTTTTATTTATTACTTTTTACATATCATTTTCTTTTATATTTTATATTTAAAATTTTTTATTTATCTCTCAAATAATTTTTCAAAACCTAATTAATATTCTTTATTTATTTTTCAAATCTTTTTTCAAGACCTAATACTAATTAGAATAATGTGTTAAGTTAAAAAGTGATAAAGAAAAATTGAACCGAGATTGAGAATTTAGTGGGGTGCTAAGACTTCTTATCCTAATGAGCATTGATTGATAATTTAGTTGGAGGTGGGGTGGGGTGGGGTGGGGGTTAGAGTTACTTTTTAAGTATATTATAAGTTATAAGTTGATTATACTAAATTTTTAATTTTTAACTTATATTATGTATTTTAACCCTAAAAATAAGTGTTTAAAAATATTTTTTTGTCTTTTTCCAAACAACTTTCAAAAATAAAAAATAGTTTAAAAGTCAAAAATTATTTTAAATAAACCAATCAAAATACCCTCTTATTAAAAATGACTATTAACATATTATAATAAATTAAATTACATTAATAATATGAAGAAAATAAATTTAAATTGTACGCCCCTTTTTTTTATTTAAGGAGATTCTATCCAATTATTAATAGGAAAAGAGCAAAGAAAGAAAAGTTGAAGACGGTTTTACGATAAGAAAGAATCCCTCTCATCTTGTGGCTAGCAGAAGCGAACCTCAGATTTGAAGACTTTGGGTGCACTAATATTACCTTAGCTCAAATATGAGCTTTAAGATAAACTTAAAATTAAAACAGTGAAAAAACATTCTAGCTGGATTTGAACCCAAGTTTCACGAGTAAATCTTTTAGCTTGTACCAGCAGCATAATGACACTTCTATGCTTTTCATGGGTGTACTATTACTAATTTCTGTCAGTTAATGGGTGCACGTGCACTCCACCCAAAGGGTACGGTCGGTTCGCTTCTGGACGGGCGATCAACATCAATACCAATCATGTATCTAAGTTTGTGTAAGTTATCATTTCCCACTTTCATTCCAAAATTGACATTCACTGAAGCAAACCCTGCAAGCCTTTGGTGCTCATACTTTACTTTCTGACAGTTTTGGCACTTAGTCGTCTTTCTTCATGCCAGGCCACCAATAAAGTCGTTTTAAATCTCGATACATCTTGGTCACACCCGGATGATACTGGATGGTAACATCATAATCCTTGAGTAACTCCATCCACATTCGATGTCTCAAATTAAGGTCCTTTCGGGTGAATACATGTTGTAGACTACGATGATCAGTAAACACCTCACACTTAACCCCATAAAGGTAATGCCGCCAGATCTTGAGAGCAAACATTATTGCTGCCAACTCTAAGTCATGCGTTGGGTAGTTTCTCTCATGCACCTTCAGAAGCCGCGATGCATAAGCTATGACATTTCTTTCCTGCATCAACACAATACCCAAGCTCGAATGTAAAGTATCACAATAAATAATGAAATCTTTACCTTCCATCGGCAGTGTCAGAATAAGTGTTGTGGTCAGAAGAGTCTTGAGCTTTTGGAAGCTTTCTTCACATTTGTCAATCCACTCGAAAGACACCTTCTTTTTAATCAGCCTTATCAAATGCGTGGCGATAGAAGAAATTATTTTCATAAACCGTTGATAGTAGCTGGCGAGCCCCACGAAACTCCTTACTTCAGTCACAAAGCTAGGCCGGACCCAGTTCTTGACTGTTTCAATCTTTTGGGGATCTACCATTACCCCTTCATTTGAAACCACATTCCCCAAAAAGGCAATTGAAGTCAACCAGAATTCACACTTGAAATTTTTTGCATACAACTTCTGTTTCCCAAGGACACACAAAACAGTACGAAGGTGGTCGGCATGCTCTTCCTTACTCTTCAAATACACCAAAATGTCATCAATAACGACAATAACAAAAGAATTTAGGAACACACCATCCATCAAACTCGTGAAGGCTGCAGGCGCATTGATTAACTCAAACGACATCACTAAAAACTCATAGTGCCCATAACGGGTCCTGAATGTCGTTTTGGGTACATCCTCGGGCCTAATCTTCAACTTATGGTAACCAAATCTTAGGTCAATCTTAAAGAAAATCGATGCACCCTGCAATTGGTCAAAAAGATCATCTATCCGAGGCAACAAATACTTATTCCGGATGGTGAACCTATTCAACCGTCGGTAGTCTATGCACATCCTTATACTACCATCCTTCTTATTAACAAACAAGACATGAGCACCCCATGGATAAGCATTAGGACGGGTGAAACCTTTATCAAGAAACTCCTGTATTTGAGCTTTAAGTTCTCTCAATTCTGTCGGAGCCATGCGATAAGGAGGAATGGAGATGGGTCGAGTTTTCGATTCTAAGTTAATGCAGAAATTTATATCCCTATCCGGAGGCATACCAGAAAAATCGATAGGAAACATTTCCTTGAATTCAGACACTACAGGAATAAACTCAATAGAGAGGGACTCGGCATCAACATCCCGAATATGTGCCAAATGCTCCAAACATCCCTACCCCACCAGTTTCCTAGCCCGAACACAAGATATGACCTTAGCTGGCTTAGGCTTGTACACCTCTTCCACTCTAACTTTTTCCTATCCGAGATCTCTAGAGTCACCGGCTTAACATTACTACTAAGCACAACATAATAGGGGGACAACCAAGTCATGCCTAATATTATATAAAAGTCAGTCATATTCAAAATAACTAAATCAACCAAACTCTAAAAACCCATAAATAGGACAAAACATACACAATAAACATAGGTGACTATGATAGACTCTCCAACTAGGGTAGAAATATGGATGAGGGCATCAAGCACATCACAAATAGCATAAAATTCCAAGGCAAATTGAACTGACACATATGAATAAGTAGAACCCAAATCAAACAAAACAGTAGTCATCCGATCACAGATAAGAATAGTATATGTGATCACTGCATCAAGCACCTCAATCTCGGTCTTGCCTTGAAAGGCATAGCACTGAGACCTGTCATCTTGACGGACAACCTCCTTGCCTAGCGACACTGCTCCCTTACTTGCATTATTATTTTCCCGGCCTCCACAGCCTCACTTATTTCCTCCTCGCCCATTTTGTGGACGTCCTCTGCCATTACTATCGCTACCCGCTGGTGCCGCTGCTCTAATATGTTGCTGCATAAGTCAGACATATGCGGATGGGAATAATCTCTCCTCATATGTCTAGGTTCTCCACAATTATAACACACTTAATAACTTAACCAAGTAAGCATCGTTGTTATTGTGTATATCATGACCCTCTTTGATATACACTCAATTTAGGAAATTATAGAAGAGATTCTAACATGCATCGCTACTATTATAGTAGTCGTAACATAATTTCATTATTTACTAAGCAACCTATACATGTTATGATACCAATACTAAATGCATTTTTCAAAGTAATGGTGTTCATTACCTAGTCGTCCCTTATAAAACTTCTTGAATGTTGTTACCTTGGCAAAGTCTTCTGACTTTTACCTCTGTCACAAAATCAACCACTTCTTGAAAAGATTTTGCTGAAGCAACCACCTATAAGCTTGAATCTGCAAATTTGGCCTTAATCCCTTCACAAAGCGACGAATTTGCTCTTTTAGACTGAAGCAAAGTGGAGTAAAATTTGGCCTTATAGGCTGCAACAAATATATTATGTTGCTTTGTATTCAGGAACTCATCTCTTCTCCTATCCCTCAAAGTTTAGGATATATACTTCTCTATAAAGAAAGTTATAGAATGTGTCCCAAGTCATGAGTATTGCATTTATTAGTCGGCACTCAACATGAGACAACCACCACATTTTAGTATATCCCTTGAACTGGTATGTCATAAATTCAACACCAAATTGCTACACCGTATCCATCTTATGAAGAAAATCATGACAATCAACAAGGAAATCATAAGCATCTTCAAATTCAGTACCCACGAATTATGGGGATTTCAACTTTAAGAACTTAACAAAAAGATCATGTTGGTTGCTAGTCTTTGCATGCCCACATTGAATGAGGGAAACATGTCTATTTGGACGGACGCATCCTCGTTTGCTAGTGTTGATGTTACCACTTTTGTTGCTCTAATTCTGACCATAAAGTGAATGAGGAAAGATACCAATTTGTATTACATAGATACCAATTGGATTCAAGTAATAACACGAAAATAAGAAAGAAATGAGATTTTCTAAAGTCCTATTGCCTCTTGAAAAAAGGTATAAACGTCTCTGTACCGTTCTGCAAGACTCTACTAGATTTGTTTTGGTACAATGAGATCAACGAACCTGGATCTGATCATACCAACTTTGTCATGACCCAGACCGCCGTGATTGACACTCACACTAATTCTCTGGTGGAAGAACCATTACTACACCCGACTAAACATTTATAAGGAACTAAAACATTTGAAGATATGAAAGCAGTTTTAAATAATGAACTAAAGATGGAGTTCCCATAAACTCCGAAGTTTAAACAAAACAACTAACATAATCATCGCAAAAGTTCACCCTTAGAACTGAAAGTCATTGTACGAAAACTCTACTAATCAACAAGTCTAAGAAAATGGGGTGCAACTCCCAGAAACTAAACATATGAATAAGTCTAACTATATAGTCTGAGTTGGAAAAGAATGAACTAAACAAATAGATGATCCATAGCAGCCTGAAAAAACTAGCTCACCCTCAAATTCGATCTCGGTCAGTGATCTCCTAACTGAGGTCTGTCAGTAGCCATCTAAAGATGTCCTGTACTCAACAAAGAAAGAACTAGTGCAGTATCAGTACACAAAACCACGGTGTATTGGTAGAATCACGCGGCTATTCCGATAAGCATAATATACGCAAACAATTACAAAAAAGTAAACATACATATACATAATGCATAATTCAATTATCATTTTAGGAGCAACATACAATTTCCCAATTTCAATGACGATTAGATATGAACATAATAATCACAAGTGGTCCTCTCATGGGGCCCACACCCAAATGATTAGTTTGTCGAAATGTGACACCCGATTCAATATACATGTATCAGAATGTGACACCCGATCCAATATATGTGTCGGTACGTGACACCCGATCTAATATATGTGTCGGAACGTGACACCTGATCCGATCAGCACAACCACAGTCACAATCACACACATAATGAATAGTACTCATAGTCATAAAATCAAGTAGTAAGTTCATGGCATCTAATTGTTCACACATAATCATTTCATTAGATTGATTCACATTTTCCTATTCACATACATGCATGCATACAATGAAGCAATTAACCGACATATATCACACAACAGCAAATAGAACCATCACATACCTCGAAACCAAGCCTGAATACTCCTTAAACACTTGAGCCTTCCCTTTTCGAAGTCATTCAGCTTGTTCTTGGTCTATAAATAAGTAATTAATGCAAGGATCAATAAACAAGGCCTAATTTACTCGAATTGTATCAAAATATCAACCCAAGGCCAAACTCATGATCCTAATGTTCAGCTAAGGCATTTCCCCACCATTAGCTTCTTCAGGCCAAAACCCTTCCCCAACGATAATTACTCAAGATTCTAAGTTTTAAGAATCAAAATACGGATTAGAGGAGTAATTTCCTTACCTTTAGCACTAAAATTCATGAAAATCTGTCAAGAAACTGCCCTTGGTCGTCCCTTAGCTCTTAAGAATGAAATATTGCAGAAAATAACGAAATTGAGGTTTTTCCTTGACTTAAGTTACGACTGGCCCGCCACGGCGAACCCGCCCTAGCGGGATTAATCCTGCCCCGGCTGCTTGCACGGAGACAGAAGCTCAAAATTTGAGTTCCAAGCTCCTATTTCACAGTACACCTTCAAACCTGGACGTTCTAAAACTACCCTTTCACGCCAAGATCATTTTCGGGAGTTCTACTCAGCCGAATTCGATTTTGTAAAGCCGTACAGGCTCCTTAACGTCTTGGTTATCCACTCATGTGATCAAATTCATAATTAAACCTCTTATCCATTACCAGATTGCCCTAGACCTCACCTGACTCAAATTTCGTCCAAGTCTTGCCTAGGCTAGAATTTTCCAAGTTACTACTCAGAAGTTTTCTAGCCCAAATTCCCTCCCCATTGACTTTTCCATAATGACAGAAACAAATCGTTACACTAGAACTAGACAACGTAGCCCATATACAAATTCATCTAACATGTAAAGTCTTCCATTCGAATCGATGATCTAACAAAAATAACATTGTTAACTTAAAAGATAAATTTTTTTTATATATATATTTGATTCTTTTTAGACTTTATTTATATACTTATATTGAATTTTTTATTTTTGTTTGTGTGATCGCCAAGCCTATACCAATAATATTTTGCTAGACTTGTAATGACAAAGTTTCCGTTTAAAAGATTCACATAAAGATGAAGAGGAATGTTCTATGATACCAGTGAAAGTCTATCGTTTCTCTTATTCTAATTTATGTGACATATTTTTCATTTTAGTCTTTCTAAAAACAATGTCATTTTCCTATTATCAGAAACAATTTAACTTTAAAATCCTTTTTATGTTAATTAATTTATAGTCACACAAATATTTAAGATTTATTTTAGATCATAAATATTTAAAAACTTAATTTTTTCTTAAACTTTATACTAAGTCAAAACTTAAACGATGCCACATAAATTAAATAGAGATAAAAATAAGCTTAGGTTCAAATCTCGTTTAGTGTCTTTCTCTTTTCTTTTTTGCAGCCCCCAAAATGTTACCTAAGAAAGCTAGTACTTTTCGTTTTTAGTTTGTCTAAAAAAAGGCATATTTCTATATTAAGTAATAATTTAATTTTAAAATATTTATTTTATCTTTAATGCAATATTTAATAGTCACAAAACATCTATCACCAATTTAAGACCACAAATATCAAAAGTTTTTTTTCTTTCATAAATTTCGTGTCAAATCAAACTAACTCATATAAAATAAAACAAGATAAATATAAAAACGAAAGCAAGGACAGGGGAAGCCGTATCATGGCGACCTGTAAATAGACAGTTTCTAATTTAAATTAAAGAAAGAAACGCTCTCTACATTAGTTTCAGTAGTAATCTCTTTAATTTGAAACAAGTTAACAAATAACAGCATTTTAATACATCATGATGATCCATTGAATGAGACATATATTACAATCAAACTAACCGGTTGTGCTTTCGGGAGATCAAAATTACTTATTTTTAAAAAAAGGTGAGGTGTTTAGCCAAGTATTGAAAAAAAAAAATGTTTATGAAGAGTAACATAGAAATTGTTTTTCAAAATAAATTAATTTTAAAAGTTTGACCAAACATATTACTAGTATTAAATGACACACAAAATAATTGGACCTAAAGAAAATGACAATTAGCAAAACAAGATATTGGGACTCTAAAGTTATTTCATATATATATATATATATGAAATTTGAGTTTTACCAATGACTGTCAGCATCTCCCAAGTGTAAAATCCAGTTTCAGCATGAAAGGTGAAAGGAAGTAATGGAGCTTGAGGGTGACATTTGGAGAATTATAAGCTATATATTATGCTCTTAATTATATTTATATGTATATAAACAGCTATTAATGTGCTTATGGTTGTCATTTTTTTAGAGGAGAATTACAGGGGATGTAACATGTCTATATTTATTTTTTAATAAAAGTTTGTCATTGTGCTTAATTAAGCTAATTTAATTTACTTTAAAATGTGCAACTTGAATATATCCGTTCAGAGTATCTAGCTAGAGGAATTAATGTTGTAAATACAGGATTCCTTCTTTATAGAATGCTATTTTCCAAAAATCAAACTCACACAAACCAAATTATTTTCCAATGCAAACATTATATAATATAATTTAATCTTGTGATCGACAGGCTTGCACCATATATGAACAATCTATCAAGTTGTCCCTTGGGGAATATCCAATAAAATTGGAACAAAAAAGCTATCAAGCTAATCAAATAGGTAGATCTCACACTGATGACTTCGTCTCGGATTAGTGAGGGTTCGATTCCCATCTTATACTATCCCTTCTCCCATTTTTTCTTTTTCTATCTGCAATTTTATTTTAATTTAGAAATAAAATCCTTCGCTGGTAAGAATTCCTTGTGAGTTGCTACAACACAACGTATTAATTAGTAATTTTTCAATTTGTTTGTTATTGACAATTTGTAATACTTTTCCAATCATATAAGTGGCCTATATCAAGAGTAACACCCATAAAGTAAAAGAAGTCACCAAGTCATTAATCTTATATGGCTCTAAGTGGCTTGTCGCGATGTCTATTATGATGAACGTTAAATTGGCTTACTTCCCAAAGTTCTATGATCACGAATTATGTATCATGAATCTCAAAGACTAATCTAATATAGGTTACGACAAATAATATTCATCATGATATTATTGATGTAACGGTCTAATCTAGTAGTGATATTATAATCTAAAATCGCACCACTTTAAAACACGTCAGTCAGTAGTGTGTAAGGTTTATTTACTTTACTTGTATACTCAATATCGTTTTCTTATATTCAAATTACAAAAATAAAATAAAACTATATATACAATCATTTCCTCTTTGAATAGACTGGGCATTTCCAAACACACCCCACCCCACACACATTGCCTTTTGATTGAGTGCGGGGGTATGGCATTGATGTTGGGATTTGTATGATATTGACATTTTGAAAGTACTACATATATTACTACTTATCAACTATAAACCAGAAGTACATGATGCATAATACATCATAGTGGAACTTATCTATGAAAGCACAAACATAATTTCGACAAATTAAAGTCAGCTTGGCATTATATTAGTGATATTTTTTGCTTTATCAAGACAACTAAATGAAACAATGAGAAAACATAACCTACTTTAACATAGTCATGTCTAACTATCTATATATTGACTTCAATACTTAAACAGCACAATATAGTTTTATAGGTAATGATAATAATGTTTGAGCAAATTAATCCTATCTAACAATTAATATTTGTCGGTCATGTCGGTATAACAAAAATAACTTTTCACAGTAATAAATACGTATATTAATAAAAAGTGTTAAAATATTTATCAACATGAGTTAATTGTTATTGGATCCAATGTTGCTATGGACTTTAGAGACATTTACAAAGAGTGTTAATTGCTTCTAAAAATATATTTAGTGACAACTAAACTATTGTCGTTAATTAATTTGAATATTTTTTGTGTAGTATCTGTTGTCCTGGCCAATCTCAGGCTCAGGTTAAAGGGATCAGTTCAAAATTAGCCAAAAATTTTAATCAATTAGCCAACAGAGAGGTTTTATAAAAATTAATAACTTATTATTCGTCCAGAGACGGATATATTGTTTACAGCACATGCTTGATATGTAAATTCACTAATTTTATTCCAAAATATGTAATTGTCTTTAAAGATCTATTTAATATATAAAAACTATAATAAAGATAGTATTATTCTAGATGTGAACATTAGATGATTAATAACATATTTTTTTCAACATTTGAATATGCATAATTTATTTATTTATAAACATAATAAATATACCGTTTAAAAAAATAAAATATTAGAAAAAAATATTTATTTAATAAAATAAAATCATTATTTGATATAAATGAAACATTTGTATTAGTTATTGATAGTGAAGATGGCTCGTGGTGATGGTGATGATGGTAATGGTTGGTGTTAGTGGTTAGTAATGGTGATGGTGATAGTTGTGATAGTGGAGGTGGTTGGTGTTGTAGTAACTGTTGCGATGTTGGTGGTAGTTATATATGATGATGAAGTTTGTTGATGTTAGGAGTTTATGATCAATTTGATGATTGTGGTCGAAGAATGTATGGTGAATGACGATGTGTTGGTGATAGTTAGTGACAATACTGGTTATGATGGTATAGGTATTGGCGGTAGGGATTGATCGCAATAGTGATAGTGAAGGTGGCGTTGACGGTGACACGATAGTGATGACAGAAGAATGTATGATGGTTAACAATGTGTTGATGATAATTGATGGTGGTGCTAATTATGATGGTGAAGTTGGTTGATAGTAAAAATTTACTACAATGGTGGCAGTAATTGATTGTGGTGGTGAAATAACCAAAAAATAATTTCAGTTATTCTTTTCCCCCTTCCTAGTTTATTAATAACAAAACGGATTTTTTCAATGTATAATAAAGTAAATAAAAATACTTCTAAAAAGCTTTGTTTTAAGAGATAACTAGTATATTTCTCTGTGTTTTGCGTGGTTACAAGAAAAAATTAAATATATTTTTCAATAATTAATATTAATAAATACCCTAATTATAAGCAGTGTAATAAAGAGAGAAATATAAATTAAGTTATGATATTGAGATGGTATATTCAGAAAAACTGTTAATGAGATGCTCTCAAGCTGCAATTTCAACTTAAATTGCTCATAAAAAGGAGAAAAACATAAAAGTTAATATAAAAGGTTACAATTAATCGGCCACTTAATTATCATAACTTCATAATAAATACAATAATATTGGTTTAACAAATAATATTAAGTTTACTTGTTCATAAATTAGTGGCTTTCTTCATTTATAAATGTCTTCATAATAAAAATAAATAAATATTTTTAAGACAATTGAGGAGTCTGGAAGAGGAAAATACTTGAGTTATATTTCAACATAGTTAAACATGAAATTTAAAAATTAGAGAGATATTCTTGCTTTTTGTCTCCAATATTTGATGCCCAAACTAACTACTAAGGCTCATCTAATATGTATTTGTATTGTGTAAAATTCATTAATAGTAGAGATCTCATATCTAAGCTCTTATTCTTATACATGTATTTTTTAAGAGAGTCTTGCAAGAAGAAAGAATTAAATTGTAATAGTGAAACATTATTGTGGAGGTTATATTTTTGTAATAAAAAATTAAAATACATAAAGTAAAATGAGATATATATTTTATTAAAATATAAGTCATGATATCATATAGTGACTTGACATAATGTTTATCTACTTCCATCTTATACATATTATTAAATTAAATAGTGACAAAGAATTAAATTTTCGAAAAAAATACATGCATATAGCTTCGAAAATGTAGAAAAGATATCAAGAGATGGATAAGTTTTTTTCTTCAAAGTAGATAGATATATGTTGGGGTATCTGCAAACTTAGTAAAACCAAGAGCCTGAAATAGTAGGATATATTGTTTAAAATAACTAAAATAGGTGGTGTCATAAACACATACTATATAATAAAATAATATTATAATATATGTTCCTTGCTTCTTTTTATTTTAATTAATTAATTAATATTCCTTTATCCACAACAGCATTCATCACTATACTTTAATGTCATTGTTTTGTTTGGTACATATACTTGTGGTTGGCCCAATTGTCAAAATTTTACTAAGCTTTCTCCTCTTTGTTCTTTCTTTTACAGGCAAAATTAAAGCTACTTCTGTTCTAAGTACCCGCCAGACAGATCAATTAAGAATCTCAATCATATCCCAATGAGGGGCCAATATTACAGCTTAAAAGGTACTCCTATTTACTTGTTTAAAAAAGGTAGAATTTTTAGAAAATATTAAATTTTTAATTCATCAACTTTATAATTAATAGGAGTAAAATAGTAAAATTATTATGTTAATAATTATTTTCTTAATGGATATGCCAATTCAAAAGTGAATAAATAATTAGGGATAGAGAAAATATCACACGACTCATGTAAATGTTCTTTCTATGTTCAAGATTGGACATCTGAATTGTACTCAATAATAATAATTTGATACGGGACTTTGATATTATCCAAACCAAAAATCCGTAGATAACCACATGCAGTACATTCTCAAATGATTGAAGAAACTTAACAGAGTTTAGACCAAAGTGGACTCCAAATTACACACAAATGACTAATGATCCCTAAACTAATTAGTTTGCGCGGATATTTTAAAATATAATATTTTTTTTTACTTAAAAAAATTAATACGAATTATTATTGAGTTTAAAAAGTGCATGTATAATTACATATAATGTTTTGATTTTATATATACAGCTAATGCTGACAAAAATTTACCTTAATCTATATGTGATGAGGATATGTTCTTCAAAGATACCAACATTATTCTAAAGGATTCTTCTTCTTTTAGTATAATGAAGATTAATAGCATATGTGACATGTGTTGAAGTGATATTTATTTTAATTAATAAAAATTAAATTCATAGATCAATCTATAACCTAATATTCAAAATATGATTCTACTTTTAGCTAAAGTATAAATATAATTTACAAAGTAGCAACCTCTTTAGCATAGTTCTCTCTCGTTCAATCTTGCAAAATAAGACGTTTTTCATTTAATCAAACATAATTTCATAAAATAAGGATGCAAAAAAATGAATTTCAGATATCGATATAAAAAAAACACTATAATCAAATCAATATTATACCACATAAAAATAAACTATTTGTAGTGGAATGAAAAAATTGAAAGATGAAAAAAATCAGATTTGTACATAATTATTTATCAAGTTTCCTAAAAAAAATTGAGATAATTTTTTTTAAGAAAGCAATTAAACTGAAAATTTGAAAACTATTTTGAAGGATGAAATGTGTAACTCGAAAATATTTATGTTGTTGACATGGCATTTCAACAAAATATAAATTTGAAATGTTTAAATTTATTCTAAATTTATTTATTTTTGTGTGATGCTTCAGGTTATATGTGGGATTTTTATTTTTTCCTATTACAAAAGTAGAATATTAAAATATATAACTGAGTTTTCAGAGATTAGGATAGTAGGTGGTTGAGGAATTTTAGGTTAGTTTTTCTTCTTCTAATATTTATCTATTTTTTATTATAAAAAATTTTACATACGTATTTTTAACTATTCATTTATTATTTATTAATTTTTTTTTTTTAATTATTTTATTTTTATTTATGATGTGTTATGAAATTTTTAAATTTAATTTATTGTCATTGGTGTCGTTAGCATCAACATCCAGAATTCAAGCACTACAAAAAATAAAAATAATGCATATTTTTTTAATTAAAAAAAATCTGTTATGATAATAAGGAAAAAGAAACTAATAAATTAAAAATATTACACTAATAATATGAGATCTTTAGATATTGTGACTTTCGTTGTGATTGAAGATTTTATGAGTAAGAATTTAATTATTTTTAAGGAAAAAAAAAAGGATAAAAGTGGAAGCAGTGATAGGTTTTTAAAAATTTGAGTCTTTTTCTATAAGTCTATTTTTAAAAGATTTTTATATAAATAATTTATCAAAACAAAGATTAAAGAAAATAATTAAACTGAAAATTAGGGTAGTTAAGTAAGTGGGTGAGGAATTTTAGGGATGATTTAAGTTAGTTGTTTTATTTATCAAACTTTATGTTTGTTTTAATAAAAAAAACTACCTACGTATTTTTAACCATCCCTTCATTAATATTTTGTTCTTCTTTTTGTTTCATTAACTGTTTTACTTTTTTTTTTTAATGACATTAAATAAAATAAATTAATATTATATTATATTATATATACATACATTACAATAATACAATATGATTATAATCTTGTATAAATAGTGTAGTTTTCTGAGGAAGGAAATATAGTTGAACCCTCAGCCCTAAGTAACTTCAACACTCCTTAATGATACTATATATTGATGACGTTTGCTTTAACGATTTTAAAAAAAGAAACATACATGGAAGGGAATTTAAAAAAGAGACACCTCAATTTTAAATAATTTGTGATTATTAATTCATGATAAGATATAATTTAAAGCAGTCTTTTCATTCAGAGAGAACATATTTTGACCAGCAAACTTGTGTAACCAATAATTGTTTATTATTCTTTCTTGCATTTTTCTTATTTTTTCGGTTACATTTTTACCAAAAAAAAAACCCTTCACTTGTCATTTTCAGTTTCTTTTTTTTTTTTTTTTGAAATAGCTAGATCAAATTTATGTTTTTTTTTTTTTTTAAATTATACTTTTTAGAACATTATATTTAAAAATATTAATCAATTAAATTAAACAAAATTATAAATGCGCTTACACAATCCATATTATATGTGTATGTGTATTTCTTTAAAAATGAGGAGACTGTTGTTAGATAAATCAAATGTTAAATGATCATAATAATAATCAAAAGGATCAAACTAAAGAATAATCAAATGTCAATACAGGGTCATAGTATACCATCACAATCTGCATATAAATTTAAAAAACGTAAATATTAAAACGATAAAGTATTTGATGAAAACGAAGAATATAAAAATTACAACGATATGTATTCATTATCATCCTTGTTACTATTTATATTGATTTTATTCTTGCAAAAATGAAACACTTACTGAAATCTAAAAAATAAAATGTAAATAACACAAGTAAAAAACGCCGATCAAATTTAATAGTGATTGACCTACATGGTCCACTGCTATGAAATCTACAGAATTCCTCCATTTATTCATCATCTGTTTCTTCTTTTTCTTTGCTGCATTGGAGAGTATATATGGTGATCCTTCTCCTTTCATCATAATACATAACAAAATAATTTTAAATCAAACAATTAAGGAATATATACACACAATACACTACTATGTTTGCCCTCATTTCTTTTATGATCTCACAGGTGTGTAATAAAATTTTTGTTTGAATATAATTTTTGTTTTACAAATGTTTGAATTCGTATTTTGAAGAGTTTGGTTAAAAAAGATGTGAATAATGCTTTAAGAATAGTAACTTTTTTTAAAGATGTGGGTTAGGAAGTTGAGATTCTTTTTAGGGATAAGGTTAGTTATTATTTAAAATTTGAATTTTAAATTAATTATTCAAGCATTTTGTTGTGGCTAATTTTGAGGTTCCTTTTTTTAAATGACGGATATCCTTTTTCTTTTTAAAATTAAAAGACTTTTCTTTCTATTATGTGAATACAATTTGATAAATTTTTAAAAAGAAAGGGAAGAAAAACTACCTCATTTTTTCTACGAATCCATAGTTTTTAACAATAAGTTTTAAAATTTATATTTTAATGGTAAATATTGTATTTGCTAACAACCCGTCTTTAGATTTATTTTTAATAAATTTTTAAAAATAAAGGGAAAAAAAACTACCCCATTTCCTTAAGAATCCACCGTCTTCAACTTTCTTTTTTTTACAATAAGTTTTTAATTTTTTTTTAATGGTAATCTTTGTTTTTGTCAATCAGTTTTAAAAAATTATATATATATATATATATATATATATATATATATATATATATATATATAAGATTGCCCTTTTATTTTATTTAATTTTATAAACACTTTTTTTGGGTGCTGACATTTGTCGGTATTCATCTAATTTGATGACATTAGTCATTTATAGAACTGCCTTTTTTTTTTTAAAAAAAAAAAGGTATAAATTATTTTTTAAAATAGTAAATATTTCCTAGATTAAAATAAAAAAATCTATCTATTACTAATTTATAAATTGAATGTTAAAAAAATATTAAATTTGTTTATAAAAATGCTGACATTTGTCATTATTTGACATGTGAATTTTTATTTAAAATTTATAATAATTAATTAGTTATATAATATTTAATTATTTATAATTTAAAATTCTAAAAAATTGTATGCTGACATGTGGCCTTTTTTTCTTCTCCTATTATATATAGATAGATTAATACAACTAGTAGATTTTGCATACTTAGTCAAAATCTACTTAATAAGACTTCAACACTTACTAATTATACTACATCAAAAATGACAATTAATTAGCGATAATAACTTAATTGCCACCATATATATAGAACGGTTGAAATCTCAGATTGTATGCTTAACATTATAACAATAATAGTTTTTTTTAATGGTAATATATATTGATGTATATGTATTTTATTATTAAAAATAAAAAGCATAAGTTAGTGGATATAAATTGTGGTAGAAGATGGCCATTACTTCTTATAACTTATATGATCATTAATTCTTGAAACTCTCATAGTCATTAGTTTCTTGTAACTTATGTAACATCTATCACATTTATCTTCTACTCATTGATTGTATGTTCACCTATAAATAGTGGTATTTTTTCCTTTGTGAAGTGAAGTAAGAAAAATATTAAGTGTGAAAAATATTGTAATGAATAGTTGTGAAAGAGAGAATTGAGACAAAGAAAATATTCTAAGTTTTCAATTATATATATATATATATAGTCGCTAAAAATAGATTTTTGTTGTAATGTTAAGCATACAATCTGAGATTTCAACCGTACTAATTAAGCATACAATCATTCAAATAATTAAACCAATCAATCATACAAATCTAATTAACAAGCAAAAAGCAAAGATGATGGCTATGCCCCTCTACTTAAAGTAAAAGAAGTTCAACACGTGCATTGTTTCCTCAATTTAACACATCATATATCATCAGTACATTTTTGCATTTTGGAGGAAGTTGACAAATCACTAAACAATTTATAGTGATAAATTATTAGATGCTTTTTTTATTCTTTTAAGTTGATCAGAAATGCATTTAGTATAATGCAAAAAGGATCAAATCAAATAATTCACAAGAATTTAAAGAGTATCATTAGTAGATCAGCACAAATCTTTAAATCTTTTGGTCGTTTACCGTCCATTAAAGCACCTTAACTTTAATCAAACATAAATTAACCACTGACAAAGCCATCCATCGACTGTTAATTTTGGAATAAAATCAAGATTATATGGGCAAGAAAATCACAATTTTTTTTTATGCTTATGGTGTCTAGGTCAGCTTTCGCACACCTTGATTAATTCCACGGGATACCTGTCACCTCTAATCAACAATAGGTACTAGGTAACTCTGTTCACCAAAGCTAAGACAAAAGGAAAGAATCACCTAGTGTTTTTTATCTCCACTGAATTTTGAACGTGAGACTTCAGGGTTCTCAATCATTTCATTGACCACTACGTCACACCCTTAGATGCCACACATCAAAGTTGACTAGATCAATTAGTTGAATACAATCGCCAAAAAACATGTGACAACTTAATTAACCCATAAAATTCCATCCACATGGCAGTTGATCCATTAATATCGAAGTGTGTTATGATAAAGAGTTGGTGATAGTTCAAGTAGAAAATACAAACACATGACAGTGCAGATAGAAAACTCACAAAAAATGATATTTCATGTATGTTTTTTATCATTACCTTTTTAAAAAAAAAATAAAAAATTGTTCCTTAGTTGATATGGGCAAATTAAAATATAGGGAAAAAGGACAAATATACCCCCCGAACTATCGTAAATGGTATGCAAATACCCTCCGTCATACTTTTGGGACATTGGTTCCCTTGCCGTCCAAAAACTAGAGCATATATACCCTTTATACTAACGGACATACACGTGTCATAATCTTATACATCGATCCGATATTTATCGATGGATAAGATTGTGCCACGTGTCCCTATTTAGTCTTCCGTTAGAGTGAAGGGCATATATGCTCTAGTTTTTGAACGACAGGGGCACCAATGTCCCAAAAATATGACGGAGGGTATCTACATACCATTTACTATAGTTCGAGAGTATATTCATCCTTTTTCCCTAAAATATATCTAGTTCCATTATCATGCATGATTCTGAGAGCAACATACAAAACTTAGGTAAAGGAAGGGGAGGTATAAAGTTCTATCAAAGGAGGCAAGTAACATGATGGTGGAATGGTCACAATGTCATCAAGACAAAATGGTAGGGCAAATTAATTAGTTTTCTACGAGAACAAAATCCCATGAAATTGACAGACTCTGCAAGGTTGGATCTTTAATGTTACAACTATACCTCTCTCATATATATATATGTGTGTGTGTAACTTCAAACTCATCAACTAATTATATTATGTATTTGCAGACAAATACAATTTCCTCTCTTTACACTAAAATATTGCTTGCTTTTTTACCTACCCTTGTATATGTTCCACATTATAATTCATTGGTGGGCCTGCTGAGGGATGTTGATTTTATTAAAATGGGGAGCAAAGACAATCTTATCTTAATTTATAGTCTTGGATTTTTTTTTGGGATTACTAGGGTTGAGTTGGCTACATGGGCAATGGTTCCAAAAGTTTGTCCTCTTTAATTTGCTAGCGAATCATTCGAACTCATATAAGGGATTCAAAAAATACTATTTAGATATTTGACTAAATGAACTAATAAAAATCCGGATAGAGGAAATGACTTATTTCAAGATCAGATGGTTCATCTTTTTGTCCTCTTGTTAAGGCCAGTGCGAACATATCAAATACAAGGGAAACATCCCACACTACTAGCTAGAATGTCATCTAAAGATTAAATTTGTAACGTAAAATAAATTTTGAACCCCTTGGCTATGACAAACACTAGAATATTTTCTTTTATATCAAAGGAGATTCAATCCACACTAAAAAACTGTTAAAAAGAGACGGACTGCGTCGTTTTTTTGGTCAAAAGCGACGCAGTCAATTTCGTCGCTTTTTGGCTCAACGCTTTTCCAAATGCGACAGACTATGTCGCTTTTGTTTTTTTAAAAAAGATTATTTTTTTTGAAGAATGCGTGCCGTCCGTCGCTTTTTTTATTTTAAATTTTTTTTTAATTTAAAAAAAGAGATGAAGTCCGTCGCTTTAATTGAATTTTAATTTTTTTAGAATCTTGAAAAGTGACGGACAATGAGACGCCGTCCGTCGCTTTTTTGGAAATAAAAATTTGAAAAATCCAAAAAAGCGACGAACTAAAGGATCCTGTCCGTCGCTTTTCTAGGTTTTTTTAAAAATATAAAATTAAACTAAAGGACCCTATCCGTCCCTTTTTTGGGTTTTAAAAAAAAAATTCAGAAAAGTGACGGACAAAACCACCCTATCCGTCGCTTTTTCTACAATTTTTTTGACAGCAGGAACGACCAGTTTTTGCTGCCCACCTACAAAAACAATTTAATTCAATTCAATTCAGTTCAGCCACAATCAAACACAAAATATTATAAAGAAGCTACACAAAATATAAAACAACAAACTTAAATTAACATTCAAAAATTGTGATTTAAAGACTTATAAAGTCTTTCAAAATTAGTTTCAAAATTACAAATAGTTCATAAAGACTATATTTTATCAGGATTTCTAAAATTCAACCTAATAATTAGTTCATAAATTCTATAAATCAAGAATTCTAAAGTTCACAACGTAAAATTTAAAATCCTACAATAATTCAAGATTTCTAAAGTTCACAATTTAAAGTTCTAAAATCCCACAATAATTCAAGATTTCTAAAGTTCACAACCTAAAGTTCTAAAATCCTAAAATAATTCAAGATTTCTAAAGTTCACAACCTAAAGTTCTAAAATCCCACAATCACTCAAGTTCTCTAAAGTTCACAACTTAAAGTTCTAAATGTTACGAAAATTCAAGTTTTCTAAAATTCATAACTTAAAGTTCTAAAATTCTACAATAATTCAAGATTTCTAAGGTTTCACAACCTAAAGTTCTCAAATCCTACAAAAATTCAAGTTCTCTAAAGTTTACAACTTAAAGTTCTAAAATCCTACAATAATTCAAGATTTCTAACGTTCACAATCTTATAAAGTTCTAAAATCCTACAAAAATTCAAGTTCTCTAAAGTTAACTTTAAGTTCTAAAATCCTACCAATAATTCAAGATTTCTAAAATTCACAACCTAAAGTTTTAAAATCCTACAATAATTCAAGATTGTTAACGTTTACAATCTTATAAAGTTCTAAATACAATAATTCAAGATTTCTAAAGTTCACAACCTAAAGTTTAAAATCCTACAATAATTCAAGATTTCTAAAGTTCACAACTTAAAGTTCTAAAATCCCACAATAATTCAAGATTTCTAAAGTTCACAACCTAAATTTCTAAAATTCTACAATAATTCAAGATTTCTAAAGTTCACAACCTAAAGTTTAAAATCCCACAATAATTCTAGACTTCTAAAGATCACAGCTTAAAGTTCTAAAATCCCACAATAATTCGAGATTTCTAAAGTTCTAAAATCCTACAATAATTCAAGATTTCTAAAGTTCACAACCTAATTAAAGTTCTAAAATCCTACAAAAATTCAAGTTCATATCTAATTTCTAGAATTTCTAAGTTCAAGAATTTTCAAGTTCAAAAATTTCTAAGTTCAAGAGTATAATTCAAGTAACCCAATTTTCAACAACAATATAATACATATAAGCACAAATACAATGACAAATTGAAAAATTCAACTAATCTCTAACTTCTTGCTAGCTTCTAATTATTTGTTAGTTCTAACTTCTAGTACTTAATTTACAATCATATTTAAAAATCCCCAATTTTTCTAACTTCAACTTTCAAACTTACTAAATTCAAGAACTTCTAAGTTGGAAAATTCAACTAATCTAATTTCAACTTTCATATACAATTGAATGTTTTTCTAACTTCAACCGTCAAACATACTAAATTCAAGAATTTCAAAGTTGGAAAATGCAACTAATCTAACTTCTAACTTTATAACTTCTAACTTCTAATTATTTGTTAGTTCTATCTTCTAATACTTAATTCACAATCATATTAAAAAAAAACCCAATTTAGAAGAAAACCCTAAAGTCAAAAATCCCTAATTCTCTACCTAACTAACAATAATCAAATATACAAATTAACAATTGAATAACACAATTCATCAAACTAAAACAATATACTAATTTATAACAAATCAACTATTACTAGAATTGAACAAAACTAAAATTAAACCCTAACCTTAACAAGCTAAGGAAATGAGGCAGTGGGGACGACGGGTGGCGGTGCCAACGGGGCAAGGCAGCGACGGGACTAATGCTCAAGGAGAGAAGGGCGACGGCTACGTGGGGTGGCGTGGGGAAGCGGCTGCGGTAGCGTAACAATTTGGTTTTAGAGAGAAGGGAGAGAAGAGAGATAAGAAAATAGGGGGAAAACCCGCTTTTTGGTTCAATATAATTTAAAAAAAGCTACGGACAATGTCTCTTTGTCCGTCACTTTTTTAAAAATATTTGATCAAAATTTTGACTAAAAAGCGACGGACTAAGAGACACTGTCCGTCGCTTTTTAAAAATGTTTGACTAGATATTTTGACCAAAAAGCAACGGACTAAGAGATACCGTCTGTCGCTTTTTTAAAAAATTAATTAATAAAATAAATTAAAAACGACGGACAAAGTGGTTATTTTTTAATTTATAAATAATTATTTTTATTAAAAAGCGACGGATGGCGTCTCTATATATATTCAATAAATAATTATATATATATATATATATATATATATATATATATATATTTAGCGCAAAAATCCTCAAAGAAAAGCGACGGACTAAGAGATGTCTTCCGTCGCTTTTTGTAAAATAATTTTAAAAATAATTATTTTTATTAAAAAGCGACGGACAGTGTGGCAAATGGCGTCGCTTCAAAAATCGACGCAGTTCGTCGCTTTTCTGTTCATCGTTTTGTGGCAGTTTTTTAGTAGTGACCGTTGTTATACATCATATAAAATAAAAAAGAATATTTTTACCTTATTTGCACAAGATATACTTTTCGTTGAAGATGATTCAAATGAATCCCCTTGCTTCCATCCCAGATCAGACCCAATTTGTTCGCAATCCTTAATTCAACTTCTCGACAACCTAATCTGCCGGTATATTAAACACTTTGAGGAGTACTAAAAATATTAAGAGGAACTTTCAATGACTATAGTTTAGGCTTAATTAGAGATTTATAGCATTTGACGATTGGAAGGTAGATGCTAGAAGGAGGAGAGAAGTGAGCGAGACTGGAAGAGGGGGGAAAGAGGCAAGCGATAGAAGGGCCAAAGAGAAGCGAGAGCCGACAAATATACAGTTATATTTGCATTTGTATATCTGATGGCTAATTGTGTGTCTATATATATATATATATATATATATGTATGTATGTATTAACTCACAATTGTATAATTGTATATGATTCATACAAATAGCCTATGATCGATAATTGTATATCATTGATACAAATCATTTGTATCAAGTGTATTAATGAATACAATTTGTATCAACGAATATAATTATATCAATGTTATCAAGTTTAAGTGTATTAACAAAATATAATTTATATCAACGAATACAATTGTGTATTTGTATTTGTTGTCGTGCGTGTTTGCATTTATTTTCTACCATTTGTTACCTTGAAAAGGTTACCATTGGTATCATTGAAATATATCATTTGTATTTTGAATCGATTTGTATCATTGAAAATATCTTATTTGTATTTTGCACCACTAAAAAGTATATGTACAATTGACAGTTATCATTTGTATTTGTATCAATGATGGTTAATATTGCTATGCGTATCATGATTGTTACCATTGTATTTGGAAATATTTTATCAGGGTAGAGGCCCAACCAATAAAAGGTGTGTGAGGCTCCATTAATTTTTTGACATGTGGATGAGTGGATCATTTATCTACTTTAAAGCAAAAATGCTACCACTAACAAGAGAGAAAATATATTTACACAATAAATTGAGTTGAACAAATATAAAAAAATGCAAGAGAAACAATATGTGCATTTGCTGCTTTTCTTTTTTAGTTGTTAATATTATATTAATTTTGATATTGCATTAGATATGTTGTTATTATTGTAGTTTATGTTAGTTTGAAGAAATTTTATAAACCTAGAACAAAAATAACAAAAAGTAAAATAAATTTTATTATTAATCTCAATCCCATCAGAAATAATACATTTCACTAAATATATAATAATAAAATGAAAAATGATTGTGGATCCACATTTTATACTTGTTGAAAAATTAAAAATTTTGAATTTTCTTTCCTAATAATTTTATAAAATCAAAGGATGGTAAATCAAAAATAAATATTTTGACGTTCAAACTGAATCTGTAACTTTTTATTTTTGAAAAAATATTGTTGTTGATGTTAGAAAAAAAGTTACACCAATGGTAAAAAGAAATAAAGATTAATTTTTCAGATCTTGATTTTCTCTCTAAATCTAGTCATTTTTAACTTAAATAAATCATTATTTAAAATAATTAACAAAAAAATAAAATATTTTTTTAAAATAAAATAAATTAAACGTATTCCACAAAATTTTAAGTACTATTTTATCAAAAAAAAAAAAAAAAAAGTAGAAAAGTTACTGTGATGAAAACAAAAATACAAATAATATTACGTAGAAAAAATACCATATCAAAATAAATTTGTCAAACCAACATATAACTACGTAACATATTCAATATAATCTCAAAATATTAAAACAAAGAAGAAGTAAACCCACGTTTTAATTTCTCTTGCATTTTTTATGTATGTTCAACTCAATTTATTGTGTAAATATACTTTCTGTCTCTTGTTAGTGGTAGCATTATAGCTTTAAAGTAGATATATGACTCACTTATCTATGTGTCAAAAAGTTAATGGAGCCTCACTCACTTTTTGTTAGATATATGGCCCACTTATCCATGTGTCAAAAAGTTAATGGAGCCTCACCCACCTTTTGTTGGTTCGGCCTCTGCCATGATAAAAAATTTCAACTATCAAAGTAATACAGAGGATCCACCAGAGCATGAATAACTTTTTCTACCATCATTCTATTCACAAATCACTAGTAATAATCACTAATTAATCATCTCTAACATCATCGTCAGATTCGTCACTATCACCATTTTTAAAATAAGCAGTTAAGATTAAGATATGACTGTTTTAAAGGTATAAACATTAATAACTAAAAACAAGCGGCACCCCCAATGAGTAATTATAGAAGTACATAGTTAAATATATAATTCATTCTTAGATTATCTATACATATATAAATATTTTTCTTTTAAAAAAAGAAGAAGTTGTAGGTGCACATACACCCTCGTAGCACCATATGAGTCTGCCTCTGCCTCTGTTAGTTACTATCACACTTATTATCTTCATCATTAATTATAATTATACTAATTTTTAGAGATGTGCTTTGCACGCATATCCTATATTTATTATATGCAAGGACGGCTTTACATGTAAAATGTGGAGCATGTTCTCTATGTAAAATTAATTATTTTATGTATACATTTTATCAAATTAATATAATTATGTATACTTTTTTATAATTGTGTATGTATAGTATATTGTTTTTTATGAAATTTTAGATATCTTATATATGTTTTCATCAAAATTTATTTATATTTTAATGATGGTTAAGTAAATAAAAAAAAAAAACTTTTTTTTTGGGTTTTCCATCCGATGTCCGGAGCCCACATTGGAGCTCCGACTAAATCCAGATCGCGCACTACAGGGCACATTCAGGGGTGGCGCTCCCAACTGGATTTTCTCCATACTCAGGGCTCGAACCCTAGACCTCTGGTTAAGGGTGAAGCACTCCCACCAGTGCACTACAACTCATGTTCTTAATAGTCCCTATAGTTGACCTAATCATCCCAGATATACTTGAAGAAGACATCCAATCAACAATCCCTACTATCAACCATCCCAATTAGCATTGTCGTTCTTACCATGAATACCATCGTCAATCACCATACATGATCTTTAGTCATTATCATCAACTGTCAACTATTAATATCAACCAACTCCATCATAACAACTATAATCAATTGTTATCATCACACCAGTTAAAGGTGTACATGGATTGAATTGGTTTAAAATTTTCAAATATCAAATCAAATTATTTGTGTCTAACCTTTTAATTTATAAAACAAATTGATAAGAGAGAGTTGCTCAGACGGTGAGTACCCCTCACTTCCAACTCGAAGACTGTGAGTTCGAATCAACAAAGGAACAAAAAGGTTGAAGCTCAAAATACTTGTGAGATGCAATTAGGGGCAAATATAGGTGGGGTAGCGCGCAATTAGGGGCAAATATGCTTAATTGTGAGATGTCATCAAATAGTATACAGTCGTTTCCATTCAAAAACACACTTAAAGCTTTATGACAATCAACTAGCTTTTATTGGTTATATAAAGATGACATATTTTTATGCTTGTAAACAACCTTTGATTAATTTTGAGATGACATCAAATACTTCACACAGTCCTCTCCATTAATAAAATATAATCCATAAGTAAAGCATATATATTTTCCTCAATTGGTTAAAAACTCCAATCATCTAAAAGCTTGCTCCTTATTAGAAAAACATAAGACATTAGGGGTCCAGAAGAGGAGATATTAGGGATGGCAATGGGGCGGGGTGGGGGCGGTTGCGTGGCAAACCCACTAAGATCTCAACCAGCCCCGCTCTCCCCCACATAACATATCTTGTTGTTTTCAACCCGTCCTGCCCCACCCCGCTCCATTCCACATATTTTGTAAAAAGCATTACAAATAATAGGCTCAATAAGTTTTCAACTTAAGAAATTAAAATTTTGTTAGATGTTAATCGCTAAAATTAACATTTTATAACATTATTTTAACATTACAATGTTTTATAACTCTTTTAGATATGTCAGCAACATTTTTTGTGGTAGATTTGAATTGGTTACATTTGATGTAATAACAAAATATTAGATGCAAGTAGTGAGATAATTTTTTCTTCTTTCTAGTTTCTTAGCCATTCAAAACAGTTTACGTAAAAGAAATTATTTTAATAAATAATGTTCTATCACTTTTATACATTTAAGAAGTTAAAATTAAGTTTGAACCCAAATGAAATCACATATACCTACAACCCGCCCCGCCCCACGTTAATTTTAAAAAACCCACTTCAACCAGCCTCGCACAACCTTAAATCCGCCCTGCCCCGCATAGCCTTAAATCCACCCTGCCCCATTACCATCCCTAGGAGATATCCGAGGAGACACAATATCTCATGAACTAGTTAGTTCATGTGTTTTAGTGTATGCTGTGCCATGATATCACTTAGACATGTTGGATTAGAAATAGTTTTGTCTTTAGAGATTTAGAGTTCATAAAAGACAAAAATAATGTTGAAACATTTGTAAGAGGGGGTGGTTATAGCTCTTCCTAATTGTCCAAGTTGTACATTGATGTTTGATGCTTGATGATGGTAGGGACCTTAACATTGGAAGAGAATATGATAGTGGAACTACAATATACACAAGAAAGAACAGTTGAATTGACCCTCTTCCATTACAAGTGCTGCTGGATTTATCCCCAAGAAAATCCAAAGAGAGTTGCAACCAGCATGACCTAGCCAATAGCCATTTTCTTTTAGGAGGAAGTTGAAGGTATTAGGCTGAGATGGGACATCGTGGAGCTGATGGGACAATGTCGTCAATAACCAATTTCACTACTAGAGGTGAATCCAGGATTTGAAAATGATCACGTACCACTAGGGGTGGATGCATGCACATTAGTCGAAGTGGTGTCACATACTTTATCAAACATACATAGTGCTGACGCTCAATTTTGGACCTCCACAATATAAATTAATCATCGAGCTTCCTGAATTCTAAACGATTTGAAATAATTGACTTTATAAAATTCAAAATAATTTTCAAGTCATTTTAAGTAGTTTTGTCATTTTTATAAATTTTAAAATAATAAATATGATATTTTATATAATTATGTGTCTAATTAGTATATTTTATGAATGTTCGAAAATTGTCTCAAAAGGATTTTAGTTTTATTTAAATATTTGGTTATTTAGTTTAATTAATTAATAGATTATATTTTGAGTTAATTAGTTTATAATTAAGTTAATTATTATATAATTATGTGTCTAATTAGTATATTTTATGAATGTTCGAAAATTGTCTCAAAAGGATTTTAGTTTTATTTAAATATTTGGTTATTTAGTTTAATTAATTAAGATTATATTTTGAGTTAATTAGTTTATAATTAAGTTAATTATTATATAATTATGTGTCTAATTAGTATATTTTATGAATGTTCGAAAATTGTCTCAAAAGGATTTTAGTTTTATTTAAATATTTGGTTATTTAGTTTAATTAATTAAGATTATATTTTGAGTTAATTAGTTTATAATTAAGTTAATTATTATATAATTATGTGTCTAATTAGTATATTTTATGAATGTTCGAAAATTGTCTCAAAAGGATTTTAGTTTTATTTAAATATTTGGTTATTTAGTTTAATTAATTAATAGCTTATATTTTGAGTTAATTAGTTTAAAATTAAGTTAATTATTTTATTTTGTTAAGATTAAGAAGCTCATTAATTAATTTATATTAATTCGTCTTAATTAGTTTTTAGCCAAATTACCAACTAAGCTCAATTTGGCTAAATTCTTAAATTCAATGGCTATAATTGCAATCCAATGGGCCAAATTCTAAATTCCAATCTAAGCCTTTTTTTTTCCTCACATACAAGACCACAATTGGGCCGATTTTCAACCAACTTTGGCCCAAACATTAACCCATTCAGCAACCCCAATTCTTTCCTCCAATTTCCAGCAACAACAGCAGCCCACTTTTTTCAACCCCATACCCAGCCCAGATCCCTGCTCAAAAGAAACCCAACAATTCCTTCTCCTCTTTCACGTTAACAGCAGCTCATAACGACCAGACAAAAATCTAGCGGCGTTAACAGCAGCTAAAACGCGTGAGCGACGTAACGCCAAGATGGCCTGTACGCGCCTCACCCTTCTCTCAAGCGAAAACAAGCAGAAGTAACAAACGATCCTAAGCGGCATTAATCATAGCGCCAAACAGTGACGCGTGTGACTCCACCCGACCCTCACACGCATCTCGTTTTCTTCCTCACGTCCCTTTCAATTTGTACAAATCGCAGCAGCAGAGAAACAGGCATGCGTTTCTTCCCTTTCCTCTTCCGAAATGGGTTGAAATCCTCAAAAAAAGGTGTCGTCCCAAATTGGTGAAAGGATTTTAGATTTGAATTTCGAATGGGCCTTGAACCCAAATTTTCGTCCGTTCCCCCCCCCCCCCCCCCTCCCCCCCCAAAAAAAACCCAATCTTAGAATCTTTCTATATATTTTCCCTTCTTTTTTATTGTTTAGCGGGGGTTGGGATTATTATTGAGCAAAAATACAAAGGAAATCTTGAGCAGAAATACTTGAAATATACACTAAACACATTTCGTAAGGAGAGGAGATAATAGTTTTGGTGTTTAAGTTTTAGTTTCTACACAGATTCTCGATTGGTCGTTCGTGTTCGTGTTTGAGTTCGAGTTTTTGCGTGGTGGAAGTGTTGTTTCAAGCTCGTCTCGTCTTCAGCTTGCTGCCGTTGAAAAGGTAAAATTCCCTTCGAATCTTAGCGTTTTGGAGATAATATTCTTTCCAGTGATGTCTTTAAGTTGTCTTTTGCTCTTTTTGTTTACTGCTTGGGTCTTTTGAAAATTTCAGTGTGTATTTTAGTTAAGCATGTCTCTAAAGTGTGTTGACAGTATGAGTTTTTTTATAATAAGGGCCTTAGGGATCACTGTTCAGTGTGTTTGATTAGGCATATTTTTTATATTTTTATTTTTATTTTTTTCCTTTCTTCTTGGCTCGTTTAAATCTTGACCTTCTACTTTTGGTCTAGTGGTGTTTGCTTTAAATGATAATTCATGCATATCCTCTGCCCCTATTGATTTGAATAAATGTTGAGATGTGTTCCAAGTTGATCTTGTGATTTTAGTGTAATCCAAACTTATTTTAGAGAGCATAGTTTAATTTCTGCTTGTATGCCATACCTTCATCGAGGTTACTTTGGTTTGAATGTTGTCGTTTGCTTATTCAGCTTGGTTTCATAGTCATATGGCTTGATATTTCGTTTGTTCATTGTGCTTTAAGGTAGTTGTGACCATCTCCAGACATGCTAGTTCAATGTAAGTTTGGATTCGAATATTTTTGTCAGCTCTTGTACTCCAAAATCTATTGAACCTTGTTTATCAATTATGATTTGCATTGTCCCAGCTTGTTCCCATATTCTCCCTTTTATTACTCAAAAAATGGCAAACTGCTTAGCTTATTTCCATGCTGTTAAGAAGTTGGTAATTTCAGGCGATATCATTGTGTGGTAAACTTTGTGTTTTGCTATATTTTGGTGTACTCCGATTTGACCCATTTTTATTTAAAACTTTCCAGTGACTTGTCCTTAAATTTGCAACATCTTCTTGAGAGTCTTTGGGTGTGAAACCTTAGGATGTCTCCTCTAAAAATTAGCATATTTGTATCCTTGTCAAGTCATAAGTGTGCAACCCTTGTTTTGATGTTTTATTTACTTATAGCTTTCTTGAATGTCATGCTTTTGAACAAAAGATAATCACCTCCTTGTTTACTTTTTTCTAAGTTACTCAACAAGTGACCCTTTAGCGTTATTGATTGGTTTGTTTCAATCTTTATTTATTTAGGATCATTGTGATCTATTATCTTTACAAAGCATGTTTTGGAGTTATGATTTTTCCTCTAGTCCTTGACATGTGATTTATAATAACCATCATGTAGCTTAATTTGTTAAAGAGCTTGTTCCGTACGTGTTTGCTTTCATGAAGATCAATAGCTCTTTTTATTCAATTTTTTCTTATTTGTTCATGGACTCTATCCTTGCATTTTCTTATTGAGTCGCGAAGGCTCAATCCTTTATTCGAGTCAGTCGGCTATTAAAATCAAAGAGCAGGTCCTTCAAAAATTAACAAACAGGGATTAGAGCTGATACGAATTTGTATACAGTAGGTGTATACGAAAAAATGAAAAGGGAACTTAAAAGGCCCACTCCTTATTTTACAAGTTGTATTTTGTTACTTTGGGTCTAAGCCCTTGTCATTTTCATTATTATTTTGTTAGAGTTTAGGACAGGTGGAGGGACATTAGACCTAAGACCCAAAAGAAAATGTCTTATATATATAAGACTAGGATAGGTGTAGGTGACTTAAATGTTTGGCCCAAAACAAAAATGGACCCAAGTATTGGTCTAGGCGGACAAAAAAATCAAACTAGGCCCAAATTTATTTCCCTCCTTTCTTTGTTGTGTTTATTTACTTGTCATCACATGCTATTAATCTTAAGTTTATCACGATTCAATTTTCCGACAGATTGTCATTCTGAACTAATCTTCTAAAAGTTAACTAATTAAATACTCACTTCCTATAATATTGAAACATAATCTATCAAAATGTTTAACTTAGATAACATCTCTATACTTCTCCTTTTCCCCTTTTAAAATGGTCTTAACTATAAAATAGTTCAATTTTGCAATTCAAGTTAAGTTAAATTAGTCTAGCCAAATAATTAATTATCGGATAACCGCATTAGCGAGTGAATAAGATGCTTTAAAACCCTCCCTAGAACACTAATAAGAACCATGAACCCCTTCTTAAGTTTTTATTAGATTTCTGTTTTAGTCTTTTGAAAATAATAGTTTTCTTAATTTTACTTTAAAATTAAGTGACGACTCTTAAAACCAATATAATCTCATTTTTTTAAAATAAAACAAAATGATGACTCTGCTAGGGATCTAGTCCGCTTGCTCAGAGAATACATTGATGTATTTTCCATGGTCTTACAAAGATATGTCGGGGCTGAGTACAAATATGGTGTCTCACAAGGTGCCGATTAATCCAGATTTCAATTCAGTAAAACAAAGGACTCGAAAATTCAAGCCTGAGTTGAGTTTAAAGATCAAAGAGGAGATTACTAAACAGATCGAGTCTTAAGTAGTGGAAGTGATACAATATCCAACTTGGTTAGCCAATGTCGTTTCGATTGCCAAAAAAGACGAAAAAATCAGAATTTGTGTTGACTACAAAGATCTCAACAAAGCTAACCCGAAAGATAATTTTTCATTGCTCAACATTCACATTCTCATTGATAACTGTGCTAAGCATGAGATGCAGTCGTTTGTGGATTGCTATGCGGGCTATCACCAGATCCTTATGGATGAAAAAAATGCTCAAAAGACAGATTTCATCATGCCCTGGGGTGTATATCATTACAGGGTGATGCCTTATGGTCTCAAGAATGTCGGTGCTACTTATATGAGGGCTATGACAACTATCTTCCATGATATGATTCATAAAGAGATCGATTTGTATGTAAATGATGTCATAATCAAATTCCGCGAGAGTTTGAATCACTTGACTCACTTGAGAAAATTCTTTGATCGCCTGCGTTGATACAATTTGAATTTAAATCTTACTAAATGTGCTTCCGAAGTGCCAATTGGCAAGCTGTTGGAATTTATAGTCGATAGGAGGGGCATTGAGCTTGATCCTTCCAAGATTAAAGCAATTCAAGAGTTACCTCATCCGAAGACCAAGAAAGAGGTGATGAGTTTTCAGGGAAGGTTGAACTACATCAGTCGATTTAAAGCTCAGTCCACTGTGGTGTGTGAGCCAATCTTCAAATTGTTAAAAAAAAATGATTTGACCAAGTGGATCGGAGAATGTCAGACTTTTTTTGATGCCATCAAGAACTATTTGTCCAATCCACCGGTGTTGGTTCATCCACGAGAAGGAAGCCCACTATTACTATATTTGTCAATCTCGAATAACGCATTTGGATGCGTGCTTGGTCAACATGACAAAACTGGGAAGAATGAATGAGCTATTTATTATTTGAGTAAGAAATTCACTCCATATGAGACTCGTTACACTTTGTTAAAACAGACATATTGTGCTTTGACCTGGATTATGCAGAAGTTGAGACATTATTTGTCCTCTTATACCTCATATCTCAGTTCCAGGATGGACCCGTTGAAGTATATTTTTCAGAAAGCAATGCTGATCGGGAAGTTGGCTAAATGGCAAATGCTTTTGAGTGAGTTCGACATTGTATATGTGACACAAAAGGCGATAAAAGCACAAGCCTTGGCAGATCACCTCGCGGAGAATCCAATTGATGAATAGTATGAACCGCTCAAGACTTATTTTCTCGATGAAGATGTTGCATTTGTGGGTGAAGATATTTCTGAAGCGTACCCAGGTTGGAGAGTATTCTTTAATGGAGCGGCGAATCACCAAGGGAAAAGTATTGGAGTGGTCTTAGTGTTAGAAACTGGTCAGCACTATCTTATGGCGGCTAAACTTCGATTTGATTGCACAAACAACATGGCTGAATATGAAGCTTGTATCCTTGGTTTGAGGATGGCCATCGACATGAATGTTCATGAACTGCTGGTCAATGGAGATTCAGATTTGCTAATTCATCATGTTCAAGGAGAATGGGCCGTGAAGAACTCAAAGATCACACCATACGTGCAATATACACAGAAGTTGTGCAAATAGTTCCATTAGATTGAGTTCAGACACACTCCCAAAACATAGAATGAGTAGGCCGATGCTCTTGCCACAATTTCCTCAATGATTAAGCATCTAAATACAAGTTATATTGATCCCTTGGATATAGAGGTAAAAGAGCAGCATGTCCATTGTTCACATGTTGAACCAAAGTAAGATGGTTTGCCTTAGTATTTTGACATCAAGAAATATTTAGAGACCGGGACTTATCCTGAGAATGCAAAGTTCAACCAGAAGAAGTCGATACGCCGTATGGCCCTCAATTTCTTCGCAAGAGGAGAAATCCTTTATAGGAGGACTCCGGATTTATGTCTTCTCAGATGCGTTAATGCTAGAGAACCCGCAAAGCTTCTAGAACATATACATGCCGGAGTTTGCGGTACTCACATGAATTAGCTCACTTTGGCGAGGAAGATCCTCCGGGACAGTTATTTGTGGATGACTATGGAGCATGATTGTTGCAAGTTGGTGCAAAAATGTCATAAATGTCAAGAGCATGGCGATTTGATTCGAGTCCCGCCTCACGAACTCAATGTTATGAGTTCACCTTGGCCTTTCGTAGCTTGGGGCATGGATGTCATTGGTCCAATAGAGCCAACCACCTCTAACGGACACAGATTCATTTTGATTGCCATTGACTACTTCACCAAATGGGTGGAAGCAGCTTCGTATAAGTCGGTGACCAAGAAGGTTGTAGCTGATTTCATTCGTAATAATTTGATATGTTGGTTTGGAGTACCAAAATCCATCATTACTGACAATAGAGCAAATCTCAACAGTCATTTGATGAGAGAAATATGTGAACAATTTAAGATCACTCACCGAAATTCGACCACTTATCGTCCCCAAATGAATGGAGCTGTAGAAGCCGCCAACAAGAACATAAAGAAGATTTTGAGGAAAATAATCAATAATCGCAGAGGTTGGTATGAGATGCTGCCGTATGCTTTGTTGGGTTACTGTACGACTGTCAGAATATCAATTGGAGCCATTCCATACTTGTTAGTATATGAAACAGAAGCAGTTATACCTGCAGAAGTTGAAATACCTTCGTTAAGAATTATCCAGGAGGCTGAGTTGAATGATGTTGTTTGGATTCGCAAGCGGATTGACCAGTTAACCTTGATTGATGAGAAGAGAGTGGTTGTTGTTTCTCATGGTCAACTGTATCGGCAGAGAATGATCTGTACTTTTCATAAGAAAGTAAGAGCCAGAATGTTTGAGGTTGGTCAGTTGGTTCTCAAACTTATTTACCCTCACCAGGATGAATATAAAGGGAAATTTGCACCAAATTGGCAAGGACCCTACATGGTTTGCAAAGTGTTATCCGGAGGCGCCTTGGTCCTGTCGAAGATGGATGACACCGAATAGCCTAAATCGATCAACTCAGATATTGTCAAGAGTTATTATCTGTGAAGTTTCAGTTTATAATTCTGTCATTTCCTTGTAATCGTTCTATTCGATTGTAATCACTTTGTTTAGAATTTTATCCCTTTTGTAATGAACTACGTCTGACCTAAATTCTCAAGAATGAGATACGTAGGCGGTCTATGTCTGCCTCGATCGATTTTCTTGTTTAATTTCTCGTAGTTCTGTTAATCCTCGAGAGGGGGAACTACATTTGACCTGATTTCTGTCTCAGTGGGATACATAGGCGCCACAACGGCTCGGTCATATCTCCCAAAAGATTTCTATTTTTTCTTTACAATAGAAACTGGGATAGAATTTTTTAGGGGAACTAAAAAATTCTCAAGAAGAAGATCTCTCCAACAAAGTTAAGACTGAAGTTATGTTGAGAATTACAACTGGGACAGAAATTTTTGAGGATGACCTCAAAAATTTCAATAAGGTTCATCGGAAGTTTGGAACAACTTTGAATACTTCTCAGCAAGTAATTAGATAGATCTCGATGCATCAATCTCCAAGACGTTCATTAAGTTTGATGTGACATGACATTTAGCAGTGACCTTTTGCAAATACAATTTTTTGAAAATCTATTTTTCTTAAAACTTTCCCTCTAGTTTCAATTATTTTTGTAAAAATATTTTGTCTTATCTATCAAGAGGTGGGAGATCGGAGAAGTCAACTGGAGATAGCAAGACAAGGAGCAGGCAACCGAAGAGATCGACACAGATCAATTCATTTTAAACTAATAATTTTTCTGTGGATGCAGGAAATATTTTATGCTACTTATATCAAAGATTTAGAAATATGAAAAACATTATTTCATTCAATTCCCAACAAGGCGAAGTTCATAATGAACGTGCAACTATGCTTAGAGATGAAGCAAATGAAAACCTTGAGGACTATACCGCCACCCAAAAGATACCTCAAAGATCACCTATGTTGCTCGGTGAAGCATCATCTTCGTTCGGTACCAGAGAGGCATCAAGAAAAACAGATTCATGCATTGCAAGAGAAAATTCATGCATCGAAGGAAAAGGGTCATGCGTAACAAGAGAAAGGAAATCATGCATAGCAAGAGAGTGGAAATCATGCATAACAAGAGAATGAAGTCACGCATGACAAGAGAAAGAAGTCATACATAGCAAGAGAAAAAAGTCATGCATAGCAAGAGAAAGGAAATCATGCATTGCAAGAGAAAAAGTCATGCATCGCAGGAAAGGAAACCATGCATCGCGAGAAAATCAACATTAGTTGCATCATTTTCATTTACAAAAACAGTATCAACGACGTCAAGAGGAACTATCAACATATTACATCAGCCTATTTTATTACTTCGACATCAAAGAAAGAGTATATTAAAGATTATATTGCAAATATAATACACAAGCTTTATTTGCTTTACGTCAAATTGGAGGAAGTTGACGTCAAACGCCCGAGAAGAACAATTGAGTGTCAACACGGTAAAAGACACTATCTCCCCATTTGAATTGCATGTTATGCTAATGATTTTTATCTTAGTATTTCCCGAGAGCATCCCATAAGGATGAATTCTCAAAGCAAACCATAGGTGCGAACAACATCAAAAGGGATGCAGCACAACGTGAAACTTTTTCTTAGCAGCAAACTAGGACATAGTCCAAAGAGGAATACCAAACTCTTGGGACCCGAGCTGAGAAGCGACTTCCACCACAATCAAACCACACCCCTATCAGAAGACATATGGTTTTTATTTTGGGTTTGCCAATTTCAGTTTCGCATCCAGAAATTTTTTGTCTCTACCGGAATCAACTTTCCAATCTGAGTGACAATGCAGCAAGAGCTCTGGAAATTATGTCTGTGTAAGTTCTTAATTATGGGTGTGAAGCATGCCACATTCATGGCTAAGAGGTTGCAAGCCTCTTTTTCATACTCGACTTACTTATCACTCCTCCAAAACCAAAGGATATCTTGCATAATAGGTTTTCTTTTCAATCGATTGAGTCAGACTACAAGCAGCCTGATTTCCTAAGTTGAGGAATATGTAGGCAGGATCAATGTTGAAACTCATTGTATTCCAACATTCGCTCTTAAATTTTTTTCTGAAGCATTCCGGTACCTTTATAATCCGACATTGGGATGGCTTTTGAATTCTTTCAGAATAGTGCATTAAATCAAGCGTGTCTAACTACAAGTGACCTGAATTCTCATATAGCCCAAGATATGTAGGAAATCCATTTTCGAGGTTCGGCCATAATTCTTAAAGTCTATACCAAAAGCTCTTTTCTGAAAGATGAAGATGTGGTCTGTCAAAATTGAATTTGTCAATTTTATTTGACTCAAATTTCTTTCGTCAATCTGAGTCAAACAAGGAACAGTTGTTGACACTCAATTTTGGACCTCCACAATATAAATTAATCATTGAGCTTCCTGACTTCTAAATGATTTGAAATAATTGACTTTATAAAGTTCAAAATAATTTTCAAGTCATTTTAAGTAATTTTGTCATTTTTATAAATTTTAAAATAATAAATATGATATTTTATATAATTAGGTGTCTAATTAGTATATTTTATGAATGTTCGAAAATTGTCTCAGAAGGATTTTAGTTTTATTTAAATATTTGGTTATTTAGTTTAATTAATTAATAGATTATATTTTGACTTAATTAGTTTATAATTAAGTTATATAATTATGTGTCTAATTAGTGAATGTTCGAAAATTGTTTCAAAAGGATTTTAGTTTTATTTAAATATTTGGTTGTTTAGTTTAATTAATTAATAGCTTATATTTTGAGTTAATTAGTTTATATTAAGTTAATTATTTTATTTTGTTAAGATTAAGAAGCTCAATAATTAATTTATATTAATCGCCTTAATTAGTTTTTAGCCAAATCACAAATTAAGCTCAATTTGGCTAAATTCTTAAATTCAATGGCTATAATTGCAATCCAATGGGCCAAATTCTAAATTCCAATCTAAGCCTTTTTTTTCCCCTCACATACAAGACCACAGTTGGGCCGATTTTCAACTAACTTTAGCCCAAACATTAACCCATTCAGCAACCCCAATTCTTTCCTCCGATTTCCAGCAACAACAACCCATCCTACTTTTTTCAACCCTATACCTGGCCCAGATCCCTGCTCAAAAGAAACCCAGCAATTCCTTTTCCTATTTCACGTTAACAGCAGCTCACAGCGACCAGATGAAAATCCAGCGTCGTTAACAGCAGCTGAACGCGTGAGTGACGCAACGCCAAGATGGCATGTACGCGCCTCACTCTCCTCTCAAGCGAGAACAAGAAGCAGTAACAAACGATCCCAAGCGGCGTTAATCACAGCGCCAAACAATGGCACGTGTGACTCCCCGACCCCCACACGCGCCCCATCTTCTTCCTCATGTCCCTTTTAATTTGTACAAATCGCAACAACAGAGAAGCAGACACGCATTTCTTCCCTTTCCTCTTTCGAAATGGGTTAAAATCCTCAGAAAAAAGGTGTCGTCCCAAATTGGTGAAAGGATTTTAGATTTGTATTTCGAATGGGCCTTGAACCCAAATTTTCGCCTGTTCCCCCTCCCCCCCCCCCCCCCCCCCACCCACCCTAAAAAAAAAAAAAAACCCAATCTTAGAATCTTTCTATATATTTTCCCTTTTTTTTTTATTGTTTAGTGGGGCTTAGGATTATTATTGAGCAAAAATACTTGAAATACACACTAAACACATTTCGTAAAGAGAGGAGATAATAGTTTCGGTGTTTAAGTTTTAGTTTCTACCATTTCTCGGTTGGTCGTTCGTGTTCGTGTTTGAGTTCGAGTTTTTGCATGGTGGAAGTGTTGTTTCAAGCTCGTCTCGTCTTCAGCTTGCTGCCGTTGAAAAGGTAAAATTTCCTTCGAATCTTAGCGTTTCGGAGATAATATTCTTTCCAGTGATGTCTTTAAGTTGTCTTTTGCTCTTTTTGTTTACTGCTTGGGTCTTTTGAAAATTTCAGTGTGTATTTTAGTTAAGCATGTCTCTAAAGTGTGTTGACAGTATGAGTTTTTTATAATAAGGGCCTTAGGGATCACTGTTCAGTGTGTTTGATTAGGCATATTTTTTATATTTTTATTTTTATTTTTTTCCTTTCTTCTTGGCTCGTTTAAATCTTGACCTTCTACTTTTGGTCTAGTGGTGTTTGCTTTAAATGATAATTCATGCATATCCTCTGCCCCTATTGATTTGAATAAATGTTGAGATGTGTTCCAGGTTGATCTTGTGATTTTAGTGTAATCCAAACTTATTTTAGAGAGCATAGTTTAATTTCTGCTTGTATGCCATACTTTCATCGAGGTTACTTTGATTTGAATGTTGTCGTTTGCTTATTCAGCTTGGTTTCATAGTCATATGGCTTGATATTTCGTTTGTTCATTGTGCTTTAAGGTAGTTGTGACCATCTCCAGACATGCTAGTTCAATGTAAGTTTGGATTCGAATATTTTTGTCAGCTCTTGTACTCCAAAATCTATTGAACCTTGTTTATCAATTATGATTTGCATTGTCCCAGCTTGTTCCCATATTCTCCCTTTTATTACTCAAAAAATGGCAAACTGCTTAGCTTATTTCCATGCTGTTAAGAAGTTGGTAATTTCAGGCGATATCATTGTGTGGTAAACTTTGTGTTTTGCTATATTTTGGTGTACTCCGATTTGACCCATTTTTATTTAAAACTTTCCAGTGACTTGTCCTTAAATTTGCAACATTTTCTTGAGAGTCTTTGGGTGTGAAACCTTAGGATGTCTCCTCTAAAAATTAGCATATTTGTATCCTTGTCAAGTCATAAGTGTGCAACCTTTGTTTTGATGTTTTATTTACTTATAGCTTTCTTGAATGTCATGCTTTTGAACAAAGGATAATCACCTCCTTGTTTACTTTTTTCTAAGTTACTCAACAAGTGACCCTTTAGCGTTATTGATTGGTTTGTTTCAATCTTTATTTATTTAGGATCATTGTGCTTTATTATCTTTACAAAGCATGTTTTGGAGTTATGATTTTTCCTCTAGTCCTTGACATATGATTTATAATAACCATCATGTAGCTTAATTTGTTAAAGAGCTTATTCCGTACGTGTTTGCTTTCATGAAGATCAATAGCTCTTTTTATTCAATTTTTTCTTATTTGTTCAATGATTTCTAATTTCTTATCCTCGTTTTTGTTGCATGTGAGATCTGTCCGAGTCCTCATGGACTCTATCCTTGCATTTTCTTATTGGGCCGCAGAGGCCCAATCCTTTATTTGAGTCAGTCGGCTATTAAAATCGAAGAGCAGGTCCTTCAAAAATTAACGAACAGGGATTAGAGCTGATATGGATTTGTATACACTAGGTGTATACGAAAAAATGAAAAGGAGACTTAAAAGGCCCACTCCTTATTTTACAAGTTGTATTTTGTTACTTTGGGCCTAAGCCCTAGTCATTTTCATTATTATTTTGTTAGAGTTTAGGACAGGTGGAGGGACCAAAAGAAAATGTCTTATATATATATTAGACTAGGGCAGGTGCAGGTGACTTAAATGGGCAAAAGGCCCAAAACAAAAATGGGCCCAAGTATTGGTCCAGGCGGACAGAAAAACCAAACTGGGCCCAAATCTCTTTCCCTCCTTTTTTTGTCGTGTTTGTTTACTTGTCAATACCTGCTATTAATCTTAAGTTTATCACGATTCAATTTTCCAACATATTGTCATTCTAAACTACTCTTCTAAAAGTTAACTAATTAAATACTCACTTCCTATAATATTGAAACATAATCTATCAAAGTGTTTAACTTAGATAATATTTCAATACTTCTCCTTTTCCCCTTTTAAAATGGTCTTAACTATAAAATAGTTCAATTTTTCAATTCAAGTTAAGTTAAATAAGTTTAGCCAAATAATTAATTGCCGGATAACCGCATTAGCGGGTGTTCTAGATGTTTTAAACCCCTACCTAGAACACTAATAAGAACCCTGAACCCCTTTTTAAGTTTTCATTAGATTTCTGTTTTAGTCTTTTGAAAACAATAGTTTTCTTAATTTTACTTTAAAATTAAGTGGCGACTCTTAAAACCAATCTAATATCATTTTTTAAATAAAACACATAGTCAAGGATCGATAAAGTTTATTAAACAAATTCATTTAGTGCCTCCAATTAAATTTTGTGTTTAAGAGTGTCTAACTAAATATATGATCGTTTATCAATGTATATATACATATTTTTTTTCAAAGTTAACGGCACTTTTCATCCATGTAGGTCCGCCTCTGCCTCTAACCAATTGGTTATAATACTGGTACATAATTAGTATATATAAGTTAAATCTAAAAATCTAAAAATTAAATAAGGAGAAGGCTAAATCCTAGACTTGAAGCAAATGACTACATCCAATTACGCAAAGTTTTGGATTCACCAGTCAAGCATATTAAGAGTTCGGAGTCAAAAAGACCACTTTTTCTACCAAAAATGTATAAGGGGCACTCGTTTTTTGACACAACCAAAAACAGGCAAATTGCTCGTAGCCCAGCAACATACCCAAATTACATATATTATTAGTTGTGTAAAAAAAAATAAAAAAAATACCCAAAAGGAAACTGGAAAATATGTTCTATTCTTAACTCCTATATTTATGCACTCAAACGGGACTAAATATGCTTCAGATAATTTCACTCTTTTTAAGCTATCTGAAGCATATTTAACTCGATTTTAAGATACCAATCATGTATGTTTGAATAGAAAGGGTTGTATTGACATTGTATAAACTAAAAGGGGGCACTTGGTAAATGGTTTGTAGGTGAGTTATGCAGGTATTAAATTCTTCATAAGTAATAGAGATCTAAGTAATATCACATTTGATAGCTAATACATGCATCATGCATAACTCTTATCAGCTACCAAACGACCCCAAGTGCTTAGCACCTATAACTTTTTAAGGGTGGAGGGCAAATCTGATAACCCACTTTGGCTGAACCATGTATGTCATTGATTCAACCACATTAAGCTCAACATTCTCTAAGGTAAAGTCATATAATCAAATTCATCACACTTGCAAGTTGATCCAAATGAGCCCACTAGCCAAACACACATTATAAGCTGTAAATATTCCAGGATTAAATTCCCCATGTTACAACATGACAACCTAAAGAACCCTTTTTTTCCTTTTTGGATAACTTTCCAACCTTCCCTTACAAGTTTACAGTGATCTATTGGAGGAAAATCCAGTCACAAGATTCCCCAACAATCCAGAATATGAACAATGACATCCGCCTTTTTTCCATATTGCATCCTTTTCTGGAACTAGCTGGAGCTAAAACTAGCTCTGGAATCTCGTACGCCATATGGAGCCAAGATTTCAATCAAGGAAACCTCTCTTCGACTCCACGCTTGCTTACTAATTTTAATCGTCTCTTGGATCAGCTTTTTCACGTTTGGTCGGTCCTTTTCCAGAAAGCTGGTACCTTGAAGAAGCAATTCATCAAGCTGTTTGGGAGGACAAGTTTGACAACCAATTCATCCCCAGACAAGCTTCAATTTTTTACCATTTTGAGTTATCTCATCTGTGAATATAATTAATACATCATAGGAAACTCCATCGAGCACCTCATTTCATCATGACCGATCCTTGTGCTATTTACAACAACATATGCAGTATAGTCCCACTCCACAAGTGAGGTCTAGGGAGGATAGAGTGTACACAGACTTTACCTCAAGTAGAGAGGTTTCCGAAAGACCCTCGGCTCAAAGAAAGCATCTAGGTTAGCGAGGATAGGGCAAGCTACATAGTAAGATAGATTCAACCTTAACATTAATGCAGTATTACATGGCTACCTTAAGCTAAGGTTCCATGCCTCTATGGATTTCAGGAAATGCTGGCATAACAGTATGTTATTCATGATGTTTATAAGCTGAGACATTCTATCAAATTAACTACCACAATAGCACAATTGATTAAATAAGTCCCCCCTATATAATTTTTCTTTTAAGAGAAAAGGAAGGCATTGTTTATGGGAAGTGCTTATAGATCTAGGATGATCAACCTTTCGAAGCATGGTCTTCAAAAAATGCACAATAACGCCAAGGAACAGATTTTAGTAATATACACTATGAAGATGAAGATCAGAAGAACAGATGTCCAAAAATCTCACAGGAACCATCTGAAATAGACTAATCAATATAGAAGGAACTCGAGTGATCCCACAAAGATGCCATCACCAACAGCCAGTACGAGGCATGGGAACGGTCATATATTCTGGAATAAAATGTCTAGAGCAGGTATCTCGCATATTACAAATTTAACAAAACTTCTAGGAAGAAACAAAACTTCTAGGAAGAAATAAAAATTCTAGGTGCTGCAGCTTTCTATTGATTAAATACTCCAATCATACGTTCTAAAATCATCAGTTGATTATACATAATTTACATGATTTTAATTTTGGTCCTCAGAAGACTATAGCCACATGCAAGCCAAATGAGGATGAACCATGCATCACGTAAAATTCAGGAAGAAAGGAAGTGCCCAACCTACAGCAACTGTCACAAGAAGGCTTCCGCTATGCAATTGTAGTTGCAGATATCTATGCCCTTATGTGATGACAGTAGGCTTTTCTCTTCCGGTGAAGTCCTTTAGCTTTGATACAGAAAGAGCGAGATCTGCAAAAGATATCTAGATAAATTTTCAAGGAAAATGGGAATATTTCATAGTTGACCTTGTAGATGAACAATCTAACCTATCAATGGTTTCAATGCAATTTGAGCATCCATGTCGTGTTTGGAAACATCCGGCTCAAACTGTTCGATATATATTCTGACTGTTGCACCAGCAGAACCAGTACCCTGTAAAATTGAGATCTCTAGTTGAATCCACTTAATAAATTACAGTGTGCAGTTTATGGATGAAATAGAAGAGAATGGTCACAAAACCCCGCACAACATAATAAGATACTAGTCCCTCCATGTCAATTTGAACATCTCATTTGTCCCCTTTAACATGCTTTTCAAGATGAAAACTTGATGGAACACTAGTTAAATCATACAGATTTTTTAAGAGTAGTTTGAAATATAAGGATTATGGCGTTATTATTTAGTGTCAGTTATTTAGACTTCAGATTATACTACTCCTGTTCTCAGAGATTTAACATAAGGACTCGTTGCATACCGATAGTCGAAAGATGATCCGTGACCCATCACTAAAAACAAAGCGAACCCCCTGTTTGGATGCAACACTTCCATCGACCTGAGAAACACGCAACAATTAATTAAAAAATTCAGAAAGATGGCTAGATATTCTCATTCCTGAGAAATCTCAGAACTTACAGGATCAGTATAGGCGAAGTCATCAGCAAAATCTAGGCTATAACTTCCTGCAGGAGAACCTTCAGTACTTAAAGAACTTAAATGCTGTGAATCTTGACAATCTTAACTTGAAAATGAGAACTTACCATACTTATCACCAGCTTTGCTTTTAGAAATCAAATCCCGAAGATACTCGATCATGTTGTTTGCGCCTTCTGATTCACACTCCTGGTCAGAAATTATGACAAAGTATTGCAGTTAATCATCTGGCCGATCAGTAGTCCACAAATCATTCCAGAAGACAGAAACTGAAATAACTGCAATAAGGTGTTTAATAGACACAAAAAGTGGTCACATAACAAAATGTGCTTGCCTCATAGTCATATCTCGAAAAGAAGTTCCTTCCATAAGTGGCCCAATGCTCCTTCACAACATCAGCAACAGAAACCAATTTCTCCCCTGATTTTGTATCCCTGTTCCGATATGCAAGTATTGAAAGCCAAGCTAAAACAGCCCTGTCAGTTACAAGTTCAAAATTAGGACCACAAAGTGTTGATAGCGGTTATACTACGCTAAAGTTTACAATGTAGCATAGAAGAGACTGAGAAGAGCAACAATTCATTTTGGTGATACAGATTAAGAGAAGAATCTCTAAGGGTGAATAAACTCTCATATCGCAAGGACACACAGCAATATCCACTGGCATCATTTAAATGAAATGGAAGAGTAAACCAACAACAGTTTCACAGGATGAGGGTTCAAAAAACGGGTACAATGAACAATACCATCACTATATTACTAACAACATAGGAGATAGATGTTCTCATTAGTATTTGCCTTTCTGCCACAGCATAAGAATGAAACAAGGAAATGAACATATCTGAAGTAATGTTTAACCCGATTTGGCAGTCACAAACTACTTAAAGAATCACTGGTGAACATGTAAACATACCATATACCATCTTTTTCACGGATGTGGTCAGAACCAGTCCCAAAACTTTCTTCGCCACAGATTGACAATTTTCCAGCATCCATTAGATTACCAAAGAATTTCCAACCAGTTGGCACCTGAGGGGCATAACTTGAGAAGTATAGTTGAAGAGTGCAACATCATCAAAAATTAAAGAAACAGTAAACAAGTTCTAACCTCAAAAAAGGGGAGGTTTAGCTTTTGGGCAACGCGATCTAGAGAACCGCTAGTGGGCATTGATCGAGCCAAACCCTACAAGATAAACGTGTCAAATTTGTGATGTGTAAAGACCAAAGCCAGAGGTGCATAAAAGGCTTAAGTGCTTCATGCCTTAGGCCCGGACTGGAAATATGGAATAGCATCTTGGGCATTGGCAGCAATAATTGCAACAGAATCAGATGGAGTAACAAAAAAGCTTCTTCCAAGAATCATGTTTCTATCACCATCTCCTGCGTAAGTGTACATGTGAAAATCAGACTTTGGTTCCAACTTCAATATGGCAGAACAGTGTTGTGTTCTGTCATTTTAGCATCATGAAAAGAGCTATAGGGGATGAGAAGATTGCAGTGTATATGTTAGCCTAAATGCAGGGATTCTCAAAGGAATCCGAGGTTTAAGCAGCTGGACAGGAGCTTAGCGGAAAAGCTCGAGTTATTCAGCTATGGTGGATGAAAAGATAGAAGATGAAGAATAGGATTCCATCGGGAAGTGTACTTGTATATTCAATTGATGATTCAATCTGTAAATGATACAATGCCTTATATAGAAATGAGAAAGAATCTTATCTTGCTAACTGCTTCTTACTAATCCAACAGCATAACTAACTACTCATAAGGAAAAACTAACTACTGATTCATTTATTGTGTAACAGTACTCCCTGCTGCAAAGAGATCCTTGACCTCAAGGATCTAAATGAGGAAACAATTAATGTATTAAAGAATTCCCAAGTAGCATGATCTGCTGACTTCTGCTTCGACTACCATCAGCAATTGATTCGCAATGTTGTTCAGACTTCAGATGATCCTTAGCTGTAATTCTCTTACACATTTTCCCACAACATTCATGTGTCTGTCCAGAGCTATTGATGACTGCAAAAGGTCGTTCATTCTTCCCAGATGGTGCAGTCACTTCAACTATCGGACTCGTATTCCTGAATAAAGGGCAAGGAGAGTGGAAAAACATACACAACTGATTGCCTCCATTCTCCATATTCCGCCCAAAAGATGTCGAACTCGTCTTTCCAAGTGAAGAAGCAGAAAACTGCAACAGTGGAAACTGAGTGCATCCCTTCCCCTTGAGATCACCCTTGTTCCCAAGAGTGAAATATGAACTAGAGATTTGATAATTGATGACTTCTAAATGTGTAACACTGTGACAGTTCACAAGGTTCATCATATGGCATACATTCTCATCCTCAACATTATTGCTTTCTTGCTCTCGATCACATCCCAAGTTGACAATGATCGAAAACCATCAATCCGTACTTCTACTTTTTCCTCTGCAATTAGTATTGGTCTTTCCTCTGCTATTAGAAAGAGCGATTTCTCAATCTCTTCATGTTGGCAGTTCTTATTACTCTCCAAGTTTAACCATAAATTGCAGGAAGTCATGCTCTTGGAAAGAATTGTATCAGAATGAGCTTGCCATGAGAGTACTTCTTTCCAATCACTATCCAAGGATTTTGTATCCATATCACTCTTATTATTCAAGAAAAGCCAACCAAGATGCATATTTTCAAAAGCCTCGATATCACTCCCATTATCTATAAAGAATGCATCACAAAACAAGTCTTCAAAAGCTTCAGTTTTATTGTTTCTTTCAATGGTGTCATTAAACAGAAAATCTATATCTAAATCTCTTTTAGGCATTTCATCGAGAACCTTGGAAGTATATGAGGCCTTCTTGATAGAAGTTTCTTGTGGGTAGAAATGAGAAAGATTAAAGAATTCAGAACTAACCAGCTTCTTTGGGGAATCTGCCCCAAATCTTTCCACTAATGCTACCACATATTCATTCCAAGTTGGTGGTTGAATGTACTGCCTGTATTTCATAAAGGACAAGTGCCACCGAACAGCTTCACCTTCTAACTGTAGAGCAGCAATGCTAAACTTCTCCTCCGTGGGAATGTTCTCCCTATGGAAGAATTGATCGATTCTAAGCAACCAAGATCTGACATCTTCTCTGGAAAACTTCAAAAACTCCATTGTCGACCTTTGAGGGTAATGTGAATTCTGATTACTGAAGCTACAGTGTGATTGTTGCTCTGACTGCCATCCACGCACAGGTATTGTCTCCTCCTGTGGGTATTTTATCTCTCTGATTCGCTCCATTGCTTGCCATTAGTTCCTTGATTTCAAGCACCACTTGATCCAATTTTTGAAGATTTGAAACTTCCTTTGCTAGAGTACCAATTTCCAATGACATTTTCTGCATCATTTCACGCAATTCCCTTACTTCACTAGAAGAACTCTCATTTGCTCTTGCTGATTTTGTCATTGCTGCCAAGGATTCGTATGGCTCTGATACCAATGTTAGCCAAAATGCAGGGATTCCCAAAGGAATCTGAGGTTTTAGCAGCTGGACAGGAGCTTAGCGGAGAAGCTCGAGTTATTCAGCTATGGTGGATGAAAAGATAGAAGATGAAGAATAGGATTCCATCGGGAGGTGTACTTGTATATTCAATTGATGATTCTGTAAATGATACAATGCCTTATATAGAAATGAAACTCATTAGGCAAAACTAACTACTGATTCATTTTTTGTGCAACAGTATAACCACCAACTTGGCGTAGACATGATAAGACTTTCTTATTATTTAAGATGCGAAAAATAGAAAGAAGTTAATGTAGAACTCTTAACTTACATCTAGGAAATAGATAATTAGGGCACAACAATTTAAGTAAGCTGATATGAAGCTCAAGACAATTCATCATTATGTTCTTTCCCATCCCTCAATATCCTCCATCTTGTTTCTTGTCAACATGAACAGTAATTAATCAAATTATGCCAGATTTGGATCCATGCCTGCTTTACCTTCATGCTGACTGGGTTTGAACTACAAACTATTTCCCCTTTCTCATTACAAATGTTCTTCAACAACAACAAATGGACGCTTCAATGCTACTTATCGTACTTAATTCCTTAAGGAACTACTCCAAATGAAACACCCTACACACAAATCCTAGGCTAATTAAAATTCCTATTTATGTTTTCCATTGTACGAATACAACTTTCTGCTTCGCATTTTTGTCCGCATAGAGAATCACAAGCCCCACAACGGAGGCTCAACATTCAAACAAATAAAGATATGATTTCAAGTTGAATTGATCTCGTTTGTTTAATTTATGCAAGAGAACAGAATGAAGTTTCTTCATTTCTGTTACAAATTTAACATTGTTCTGTTTTTCTTTGTTGTAAAGGACATTGCTTTTAATTCTTTTTTGGAGTTATAATATTTACGAACAAAACATCATGATTTAGCTTATGACAAGCAAATATGTTTTGAACTTAATTATATAAGTTATACAAGGCCGTTTTGTATAACTTATTAGCCAGAAGTACAAGTTAAGATATAGTTGAAATATTAAAGAAAATGTCTTAAGGAGATAAATTAGAAAAACTGGAATAGTTGGTCTTCTAAAAACTCTTCTAAATCATTTCTAAACAATAATACGAGGAAATCTCCAGAGGCATTATCATGTTTATTCTCATGTGTAATAAAATCAGAAATTAGAACTCCTAATTTGTTTTGATCAAAACATTTTCATTTTCATTCTCCATATAGAATCATGCGCAGACTAGTGAAAGAAAGAAGCAATCATTGTAACCAAGCTTTCAGCAATGGTATAAGCATGCAATTGAAAGAATATGACCATATGTTGTTGAGACTAACCGTCTAATTGCCCTCCTTTGTCCCTGGTCTCTTTTCATTTCAGAGATTTTGAGGTGGAGTGGGGTGGGGTGGGGTGGGAAGAACGGTGGAGTATCTAACTCAATGTTTTTTGATGGCATCTAACTTTGATTCTCTTTTCTAATCATTTTCCTTTCATCTAAGATTCAATCATTTTTGAACTTCAGCCAAGCATATTATATATGTTTTCTGATTAATGAAAGACAACTCAGGTGAAGTGTTGCGGTAGAAGGTTTTTGAGCATACCATCGCTTGCAGCACCAAAGTCAGGTCCATTCTCTCCATACAGGATATTCACCAAATCCGCAGCATACCTTGACCAAAATAACTAAAGTATCTTAGTTCTTTTCAAGAAGTTAAAGCACAACTACTTCAATAGATGCTCGTTACTTACGTAAGGTTAGGGTCTGGATGACCATGTCCAAAATCTTCCAGTGGCACTCCATTTGCAATAGACTCCTACACGACATACATAGATGATAAAGCTATAATCAAGAACACAAAAGATAGTTCAATAGCTAAAGAAAAAAACTCCAAGGCATACATACCAGGCTAGCTCCTAGTTTGTCAACAAAAATGGGCTTTGCATAAGCCCCTGTAACTGCATGCATGGCATCAAATACAAACCTGTCAGCAGCATCAGACGTTAACAAGGCATAAGCATAAGCAAAGATATCCAGCGGATGGGGGAGGATAGGAAGAAGGATACATTTATATATATATATATATATATATATATATATATATATATATATAGGGTCCTTCAGCGTAATCCCATTTTACTAAGCATTGAGATTAAGCAAGATATCTAGAAGTTATTGTGTTTGCACAAAATGCACTACCTACAGAATCACATTTGAACTAGTACAGTCAGTTAAACAGTGATCTCTTTGTAGTCGGTCAACGTGGATTTCCTTCCTTTATTTTGCTAGTGTCTTACCGGTACAGTTCTACTCATGGATGGGAACTATTTTTTTGAACAAATTGTGAAGATTAGGAAGTTGAGAGGATAACTTAGACCTCAAATAAATTGGAAAGAAAACAAGTTTCACCAAATGTACCGGATTACCAGAAGAAGGATGGAAGAGTAGGGTATACACTTCTATCTTTTATCTTATGTTTCCTTGGTTAAATGGCCTTTCAAAGACTTTAGGGGTGTCTGGTTTAAGGACAGGTTGTGCAGGGTTGCAGTAAAGGATTAATAATGCAGGGTTGGTAATCCGGAGATTATTTCTTGTTGAATGTTTGGTTCGTTGTATTAAAAATTAGATATACACAATATAATTCTAACCACGTGGTTTTATTTTAAACTAAATGAAATAGATTTTATCATTATATACCCTTGACCTTTTGTAACAAAATTTTGCTTACAAGATTCCATTCCAATTCCAACACAAGAACAGCAAGAAACCTGCCATTCCTCACAAATCTTGCAGAATCCCAAAATTTCTCTTTCTGATATATAAATTAATCTCAATTTGTTGGGTCTTAGTCACCAAAAGAAAAAGGAAAAAGAAAAGAAAAAGGTGCTCAAGTTGGAAGCAGTGTTGTGAAAGGCGATCGCCTCATCACCAATGGCAAGAGGCGACGCGAGGCAACCCTTCATCGCATTTTAACATTGTGGTGAGGCGATCGTCAAAAGGCGATGCCATGGCGAGAGAGGCGAGAGGCGAGAAAGGCGTCGCCTTTTGTATTTTCTTTAAAAAAGGCGATCAATTTAGGGTTTTAAATGTTAAAAGGTAATTTTAGGATTTTCGACTAGACTCCTCAGGCGACTAGCTAGACTTTTTCGGCGACTCCAAAGCCCAACCAATATGTATTTCTTCTTTTCTTCTTCTTCAGATTTCTTCTTCCTCTGTTTCTTTTTCCTTCTTCTTCAGAGTCACTTCTACCTCTGTTTTTTTTCTCACTGTTTTGACTTTTGTTCTTTTTTTTTCTCATTCAAGTTCTAAGTATGTATTATCTATTTTCAGCTTTTGGATTGAAATATTTTCTTATATGTTATTGCTATTGAGATTTTGATTTTATATATATGCAATTAAATATTTTAATTTTTTGGTATTAATTGGGCCGCACTTCAAAAAGGTGAGCGCATCACCGCTCGCTTTGCCTTGTGGCAAGATAAACCCTTGTCACCTTTCGTCGTCCGAAACACTGGTTGGAAGTGAATCAGTTTAAGTTGCCTCCTTTACATGGGAAACTTTTTACAAGTTAAAACTTTATATTTTGGTTAGGACTATTATTGAAGCTTCTTTTTGTCTTGGTGATGGACGTACTAATGTGAAACATTCAAGGAGAGGTACCCTACTGCATGTTATTTGCTAATGACATAATATTGATTGACGAGACGCGAGGTAAAGGGAGGCTGGAGGTTTGGAGACAGATCTTGGAGTCGGAAGATTTCAAGTTGAGCAAGACCAAAACTGAATACATAGAGTGCAAGTTCATGGTTGTGCCTCATGAAATGGACGTGGAAGTGAGGCTTGATACAGAAGTCATTCCCACGAGAGGAAGTTTCGGGTCAATAATCCAAGGTAATAGGGAGATCAATAATGATGTCACACATTGTATTAGAGCACGGTGGATGAAATGGAAGCTTGCATTCGGTGTCTTGTGTGATAAGAATGTGTCATTGAAACTTGAAGGTAAGTTCTACAAAGTGGTGGTTAGATCGACTATGTCATATAGGCGAAATTTTTAGGAGTTTCTTGTTATTCCATCTGTTACTATTTATCGTTTCTAACACTTTGATTATCATATTATTTCGTGGTAGTGACTGTTCTGTTTTTAGTATGCGGTGTCATGCTTTCTTTAGTATTTCGTCTTGACTTCTTAACTCCTGTTGTTTCTTTTTTGAACAGTTTTGTGATGCTTTTACTTGAGTCGAGGGTCTATCGAAAACAACTTCTCTACCTTGTAGGGGTAAGGTCTGTGTACACACTACCCTTCCCAAACTCTACTTGTGGGATTACACTGGGTATGTTGTAATATGAGCGGAGTATTAGCAAGTTAAAAACTTCTACGACTACAAGAAGAATGTAGCAGAAATGAGCATGTTGAGATGGACTTGTAGGTACAACTGGAGAGATAAGATTAGTGATGAAGATATTTGGGACAAGATAGGAGTGGGCCCCGTGGTGAACAATATGCTGAAATAAGACTAAAATGGTAGTGCAAATGCTCCAATAAGGAGGTGTGAGAGGTTGGTCATGATAGGCTTGAGGAGAGGTAGAGGTAGATCAAAGAAGTATTGGGGAAAGGAGATTAGGCATGACATGATGCAGCATCAGCTCACCAAGAACATGACTCTTGATAAGAGGGTGTTTAGTTCGAGAATTAGGGTAGAAGGATATTAGGTAGTTGTACATATTTCCTTTCCATACCACAAGTATTAGTAATTTCTTATTCATAGAATTCTATTACTTCCTACAATTTCTTTTGCTTCGGTTATCTCATTATCTTGTTGTTTCAGCTTGTAACTCTTTTCTTTTTCTTTTACATTTGTTCTTGAGTTGAGAGTCTATCGAAAACAGTTTCGCTACCTTCTCAAGGTAGGGGTAAGGTCTTCATACACACCACCTTCCCATACACCACATGTGGGACCACATTGGGTTTGTTATTATTGTAAACACTTTTTTGGAGTGTAGAAGGGCCTGAAGAAGAACTAGTATATGTTATCAAGGATATTTTGGTCTTTTAGTAATTGATCCCAATATAGGCAATACAAGGTAATTGAACAAGAGATTAATCAACACATAATTTATACCATGATTATCATTCTAGTACTTCAAACCAACAGTCTTTATTCCTCCCAAAGTGCCTAGGTTTTATTGGATTGAATTGTGCGCGGTGTTAGATGCAAGCAAACTTTAGAGTTGTACCAAATGCCAACATCCAAGGGCGTGCCTAAATGGTCAATGAAGTGGGTTTAAAACCATGAGGTCTCGGGTTTAAGATTCGGGGAGGCTAGGTGATTTCTTTCAATTTATCCAAGTCATAGATAGAGTTATCCAATACACGCCTTGGGCTGGGAAGATAGAAGGTATTCCTTGAATTAATTGAAGTGCATGCAAAATGGCCCTGACACCACAATTATAAAATACACTTTCTATTACATGTTATATATGTTGAATGAAGATATATATATTGGTGCATTGTTCACTAGCGAGGTAGCCCTGCATTTTGCTTTGATCCTGGATAGACTGAATTGGATGATCTAGGGAAATTAAGTTAGACAAGAAGAATAGTAGAGGAGTATGTGAAATACATTTCTTGCGTTTTTAGGGTAGTTTGGACAAAAAAATGCCAAAGATACTTTTTTTTACAAGGTAAAAGTTTATTGACTAAGTACCAAGAAGATACCAAAACTAAAAGTTACAAAAGACTGTTGGGGATATCCATGCAGTCAATTACAACATCTCCCTAGCAGCTCCAAAAACTCCATATGTTGATCTATATTATCAAGTAAACTACTTTTACACCAACAAAACAAATTATGTAAACATTTGTTTTTAACTCTAGAAATATGGTCTTTTTGTCCATCAAAACAAGCTTTATTTCTTTCTAGCCAGATAGTCCAGAATATGCACAAAGGTATAGTTCTCCAGATTTTGCTTCAAAGCTTTGTGTGTTCTCTGGTACTGCCAACTCTCCAATAATTCCTTCACACACTGAGGCATGATCCAAGATATCCCGTAAATACTGAAGAAAAATTCCTAACATTGCCTAGCTATTTTGCAATGCAAAAGAAGGTGATTCACAGCCTCCAACTCTTCTTCACATAAGTAACATCTATTACTTAATGCAAAACCCTTTTTTTGAAGATTATCTTGAGTAAGGCAATCTCCCCATGCTGCAATCCAACCAAAACAAGCTACCTTTATAGGAGCTTTAGTTCTCCAAATCTCTTTCCATGGCCAACTAGTATTCCAAAATCTTGTTAGCTTCATTAGATGGCTATAGCACTTTTTTACTGAAAAGGTTCCATCATTACTAGCTATCCATACTAGTGAATCCTCCTAACTCTGATCAATGTGGGTATAATCCAGTTGAAGGAGCAATTGACAAAAGTCGTCAATTTCCCAATCGTTCAAATTCCTTCTAAAATTCATCTGCAATCCCGTGTTGAAGTAAAAATCAGCCACAACTTCATCTTTGTTATTGCAACGGCTGAAAAAAAGAGAAATCTTTGTTTCAAGCACTCATCACCCGTCCAGAAGTCGATCCAAAATCTAATTTTGCTCCATTCCCCACCTCCAATTTGGTGAATTGTTGAAACTCGGCCCATAATTTACAAACCTTTCCATATTCCCCCTCTAGTGTATGAAATATTTGAAGGGGGGTTCCAGCCTTGTCTGCTACCATAGATTGCATCAATTATTTTGATCCAGACCACCCTTTTGTTCCTGCTAAATCTCCAAAGCCACTTAAACAACATGCTTTTATTGTGCAATCTCAAGTTTCTAATTCTCAATCCACCCCCTTCCTTAGCACTAGTGACCACTTGCCATCTAACTAAGTGAAACTTTTTGTTGCTACTATTTCCTTCCCATAAGAATTTATTCCTCATTGAGCCAGAGATACTTACGTTATGCTCATACATGATATTAGATAGAAATGTTTGTGTATTTTTTAATTTGGCTGTATTTTACTAAATGTATATGATATAGTAACCCCTCTAGAACTATTCATATCTCTCGAGTTCTACAGATGCTCTCTCTTCAAAAACTTGAGTTCCAATATTATTCATCACCTACTTTGAATTTATTAAAGGAACCAAGCTTATCAAGGGGAGGCTAATGAAGCCTTTGCTTTAGGCCCCCAAATAAAAATTTGAGGCCTCAATTTTTTTTAATCAATTGTGAATTTTATGATTTTTTATTTTCACTTAAATAATATAAAATTTAGATAAAAATAGAAAAATTTCTTTATATTAGATAATATTTTAGAATTTTGAATTAAACGACTCACATCCTTGTATTGATAAATAAAATTTTATACAACATCATCCAACATATCCCCTCAAGGCTCTGAGCCAACTCTAAGCCACCTACTATTTTAATAATCCACTATAAAAGTCTACCATAGTCCTTCTACTTCCTTCTCTCCATTAATGATGTGTTATCTGGTTTACTTGTATGGAATTTATGGAACTTTTCATTATATTTGCATAGGCAATATTTTATTACCATATCACTAGTCTTGAGCATCAGACTCATTATCTATTACACTTGCATTGATAACCTACTTTCAGGGATCATTTGATTTTTTATTGTATTTCCTTAACCACTTAGATAGCAATTATTTATAAAGTAATCCACTCATTTTATTCTAAAGTCACCGAGATTCGTTTTATAAATCGATTTACTTTACTTAATCAATAAAAATTCTTTCTATCCTTGTTCGATTTGAGAGAAAAAAATTTCTAACATTGTCTAGAATCTAATCTCTTCTCCATTTTATTAGAGGATAAAAATAGACACCTTACATAGATTGATAGACTATCCAATATACTATTGATGAGTGTAATTCGTCAACCAATCAATTATGTTCTTATGTTCATCCCTAAAAGACATTCCTAAATATGTAGTAGGTAATGCAAAAAACCAGACTTTGAAGACGAAGTCAAATGCAAATGATAATACTACAATTTGTTTTAGACAACACGAGATTTCGTTGTTCTAAGAGTTCTATTCTAATAAAAAAAAATTATCTTACAAATATTAGAGTCAATATCTGTGTGACCAAAAATAATTACGTTATAGTTCCAAAATTACCTTAGGAATATAATTATGCTAGAACTGGATAATAGAAATCATTACGAAACTAGGGATGAATAAAATCCAAAAATAATACAGGGAAAATATAATTTAGCAAATTAAAAAAAAAATTGAACACTAAGTAAAACAACACACCTGAAATCTGGTCGTGAAACAAGACTTCTAATGAGTGAAAAATCAAATACATTCTGCATGTTATCAGTAAAGTTATACATATGTATCATGGAGTTCATTTAAAAAAAAAAAAAAAACAGAAATTTAAACTTTTTAGGTTACTCACTTCCATTAGTTCCAAATAATCAGCCACAGGGTCAACCACCTCCACACTAAAATTTCCATAGTTTGTAACTCCAAGTTGAGAAAGATCAACATCAGGAATGTCAGCAATTTTTATTTCAGAAATCTGCATAACCCTTATGAAACAAGGAATTTAGATGTTGAATCATTTACCAATGAACTATAATAATTTCATACAGCTACCTATATTGTGTATGTCTATGCGTATATAGCACTAAAGAACCTTGCGTTGAATCATAGCAACATTAAGTCTTCTAATGCAGAATAAGAATAGCATATTATTTAGCACAAGGTGATGGAATCGTACAGAAAGGGTATTTCCATAGATCTTGTCCGTGATAGACTCGGGAGCTGGTTGGCCGCTGCTGTAATTGAACTGGGAAAAAAAATGATAATTAGAAATATTAAGTTCTTGGACTATTCAATTTAGAGAGGTCGCATATCAGAATTCAGAAACAGTCAATCTAAGAAATTCAATGTGGAACTGGTTTTTTGTAAAATAATAAAACAAAGTTTAACTGTGTATTTCAGCAGTCAATGGGACAGCTAAGAACAAGCAGTTCCAGATTTCCGGTACATGTTTTCTAACTAGATATTCTACCTTGATACCCCAATCATACTCGGGACCACCAGGGTTATGGCTTGCACTCATTATAAAGCCACCATTTGCCTGCGGATTTAACTTGAAGTGTCATTCAAAAATAGCAAAGAAAAAGCAAATAAAAAATGAAAGCAGAATTGTCACCTCTCTTTTCCGTATCACAGCAGACACAGCTGGAGTGGACAGTATACCATCCCTGCCAAACACAGTTTCTTCATTTATATATATCAACTACTTTATTCTCATTTTTTGATAAGAGCACAAAAATATGCTTAGAACTATGCCAGAATAAGGGAAACCCCAAAAAAAAAAAATGAAACAATTCTACCTATATGCTGACACTTGAATAAAAAGTGAAAGGATATGGACTCTCTGAACAGATAGCATTATAGAATATTATCATAAGGAGTGATTGCAAGAAGATATGGCTCAGGGAGACTGTAATTTATTACCACATGTGAGTACAATGAGCTAAGCATTTCAAAACTAACATTCAGAAACACATGGAAACATAAAGCAATAAGTTGAGAAAAGAATTATTCAAGCAACAATATTGCTAAGATGTGAAATTTGAAGAATTCATTCGTGCTAAAAGTGTAACTTGGGACACTCACTTGCCAACCAATATTTTACCGACACCGTTACCCGCAGCAATTTTAATGATTATCTGCATTGTAGCTTAAGATGCATTAGAGATCAGAAAACCTCAGATAGTCTTCAGGAATTAGGATACACATGAAACACAAAATTATATACAAACTTGACCACTACCTGTGCAGCTTCTCGATTGAAATATCGACCATCACCTCCTAAGACCAAGAGTCCATTCTTATAATCCTCTAACGGCAAAGAATTAAACAGTGCCTGTATTGAAACATCACAAAATAATTGCACAAAATTGAGTACACTTGGAATTCAATAACACCCAAGCTCAAAGAATGAGAGGAACCATACCTGTATCCAATTGGCAAGGTAATTGTCCTGCATAAACACTTTAACCTATAGACAAAAGAAGCATAAGTCATCCAAATGAACAGTAAGCAATAAAAAATTTAATAAACCAACAACAATAACAAACCAGTGTAATCGCACAAGTGAGGTCTGAGGAAGGTAAACTATACACAGCCTTACCCCTACCTTAAGTGGTAGAGAGGTTTTCCTATTTATTTTGGCACACCTTCACGCAGGCAGATTTCACTCTGTTTGGAGGGTTGTTATGTATTATTTCAGTATGTATCATATTGTGTTGTATTGTATCATACAATATTATTTTAATAAATACAACATTTGGATAGATTGTATCATTCTCCGTCATTGCGATATGTCTGATAAGCCTATGAGAAAAGTAAGGCACGGGATGTAGCTACTACGAAAAAATAGGGTAAAGGATAAAACATTAAAATGTGATAAATGAGAAGGAAATATTAAAAGTAACAAGGCAATCACACCAAATCGGTCCTTACACAAAATGGGACTTTTTGTAGGTAACAATGAAAATGAATTTAAATGATACTAAACAATAAATTTATACAACAATCAAAATAAACGTCCTATTTGAACTAACAATACTATACAACGGGTAATAATCATTCAAACAAACTGTAAAATTTTAATAAAACCAAAAGAAAAGGCACCTTTTTGCGTAGACCACTGGTACCGGTCTTTTGACCTTCAATAGGCTTGGTAGGAACTGATTTAATCTGGCATTCAAGTAAATCAAATTTTCCATTAAATCACATATAAATATACACGTTATATAGTGATATTTGGAAGCAATTAGATACCTTGAGATCCTGAGATTGGGCAACAGATGTAGAAGGAGGTGATGGAGAAACAGAGGATGCACTGACAACGAAAGGAACAGGTGAAATTGTTCGAAAAGAGTATTTGAATGAAGACAATCTGGGGAAATTGAGAAATGAGAAGGATCTATGGTGATGATGAGATGAAGTGATCCCAGAACACAACGATGGAATTGAAACTCGTGTGGATGTCAATGCACTCTCCATAGCCATTACTGAAAACAGCAGAAGAAGAAATTCGAAGAAGAAGGAAGATCTATTGTATAGTGAGCTCAGTTCAAAAATCAAAAATAGAGTATTCAGTATAGGTTGGAGTGAAAGAGAGAAAATGTGGGATATTTTTTGAAAATCTAATGAGATTCAGCGGAATTGCATAGCCGCCACATGCTTTATAGATTACTTATCGGCACAATTACTCATGGTTTATGCCACCCGCTTCACGGGAACTTCCTCTTTTTGCTCAAAATAATTAAAATTTGCAAATAATTGTTCAATAATGAAATAAAATAATATTTCAAGTAAATAATTCCTTTTCCTTCATAGAAGTTTTCTTTTTTCTCATCAGGTTTTTTAGGAAAATATGAAAACCTGATTAATTCAGATTTGTAAGAAAAGATAATTATTATTTTTTATGTTTAGCATTGTATATTAATTATTTATTTTTTAAAATCTAACACTAAACATTAATTAATATGAATTTTAATGATTAAAAAAACTTATATCAACCATTATTTTTTTCAAGAAATGTGCAAAATTCATAATAAACGGAGGGAGTATGTCAAATAATCAAATAAATAAGGAAAATTTTCAAAAATATATGATTTTTAAAAATATTTACGTCACGTTATTCAATATAAAATATATACAATATTATACCTAGAAAAAAGTATTTTATATAATGTATCAAACTTGTGTAAAATTATTTGAGTGGATTTTTTTTTTTCTACGCTTAAATTTTTTACTTTTTTTCAAGTTAAATACATGTTCAGATACAATCTCAATTTTTGAATACTTATATTTAGAAATAAAAAATCAAGTGTTGGTTGTATCAAATACGTAACTGTTTTTATGCTTAAACGCTTAAAAAATACTGTCCAAATTAAATAAGTTCATTGTTCGTATTTTATAAATCAATTGAACAGACATTGCAAATTTCTTTTTCCTATATAAATGAACAATAACTGTGCCTATATAATTTATATATTTTTTTATGTAATATTACATGAGAAGACTTATTCGGTTCGCATCCGAAGAAATAGCAATTACAAATTTATTGGGGTTTCAGAAAACTATGTCTAATTAACGATCCATATTTCTCGATGGAACGTTCCAAAATGTTGACACTGTCCACTAATGATGTACAAATCAGTGAACGGTCCATATATTCACAACCCAAACATTCCAAATTGCCAATGTTCCAATAATGATAAATATAATTATTTATTCAAACTTTACAAATTACAATAATTGAATCATTTTATCAATCAAATAGTAGCACTTGTGACCAAACTGTTTATGCAGTAATTAATAAGTATGTCTTTCTATCGCCATTAGTAATACAATAACGAAAAAGGCTTAAAATATTCTTAAACTATCCGAAATAACTCATATTTATTCTTAAACTATATTTCCGCTCAAAACTACCCTTCCTGTCATACTATTGGGTCAAAAGTATCCTTCTTATTAACAAAAGTTGTTAAATGCCATGTGATGCCACATTGCATGCCATGTAAGCGCCATTAGAGTCCACTGCCACGTAAGCAGCCAGCAGCAAGCAGCAGCCAGCAACCATGCTTTGCAATGCTGCAGACCTGCACAGCTGCAATGCTGCCAATAAGCAGACCCTGCAAGAACCAAATTCCTTGCGAAGCTCCCAACAATTGCAGAAGCAAAACCAGACCCTGCATCAGTAAACTGTTTATCTAAAACCTGATAAAAAAAAAAACCCAGAATTTGCAGCCCCAGATTTAGCCTGGTGATGTGATTGTTTTTGCCCCGTTGATTCTAAAGGCTAGCCGTCTTAATATTTAATTGTCTTGATGTTGAATTATATTGCTAAACGTACTTTGTAATTTAGAATTGCTTTGATATTTAGAGTGTATTGGTGATCTAGGTAGGAGTAGACATGATGCGCGCATTTAAGAGAGTGACATGTTTTAAGTGTTTAGTCGGTTGTTCTAAGACGAATAAAGGTTAAAGTGTGGGATAATAATGTTAGGCATATTTACACGTATTTTCTCAAACTTTGTTATGCTTTGTTCTGATTGAGAATAAATTCGCTTAATGCTCCTGAATTTTAGTTGCTCGTTTCTATTTCTTGGAACTAATTCAATGTGCTACTCAATTTGTAGGTGAAAAGATCGACTCAAAATGTCATGCATTTGTGTAATCAATAAAACCTTGACAATATTGATTAGAAATAATAAATTCATATCAACATTTGATTTCACTCCATTAATATCTCCACATAAAAGTGAAACTATATCTTGCATGCACACTAAGAAAATTATTATCTCCACTAATTGCAATAACCATTTTCATGAGATTTAAATTGATCATTCTTTATGTTGAATAATTTCTCAATCATGAGAGGTAATCAATGAAATTTCTTTAAAATTGGATGCTTTATCATTTTGATGTGACGAGACTTGACTGCACTGACTTTTCCTCATGAATATTCATTGGCATAATAGATTAAAGTCTCACCATTGAATCTAAAAATATTCAACTAATATAATCACTTGTGCGAACTTAAGCCCGATAGCAATCGTATAAGAAATATTAAATTTATCCTCAAAATTAGCGCAATCAAAACGATACTCTATCATTATTCACATTTTCCATTCTTTTTTGGTATGAATCAATTTGAAATTAGCGACACATATCATCAATTCATCAGCAATCACACAAATCAAAACTTTTTGCATCACAGGATTATGATAATGTCAAGCAGTTTCTTTAGAATATTATAATATTCCTCATGATCATTTAGAAGAAAATGAATAAAGATATGACTAGCCATACTTTCAATCTTACCAAATAACTCTTCTATTTTACCTGCAGTTAAATAACTCTCTCATTTAAGAAATTTCGTGGAGCAGAGAATATTCAATCAATAGTACTAATATTTGTTATGAATTTTTTTGCTAGCTAAATACAGTGAACGCAATTTTGTGTGAATGACATTTGTGGTACTGATTGAAATATGATTAGAAATTCATGTTGATAATATAACGTGTTGTTCAATTAGAGGAATACAAGATAAAAAGCTTAAAAAATAAAAGCATTAGAAATAAAAAGACCTAATATAAGAGTTTTTTTTTCTTTCTTCCAAGTATTTTTCAAGTTTTCAACATCAAATATGAGTTCTTATGTCTCTATTTATGGTAATCACAGAGCTAAACATATAAATAGTTATATTGATTGAACTTATAGTGAATTTGAGAGCACTAGTTTATTTATATATATTTAGAAACAAATAAAAGTTGCATGTTTCTGGACTTGAGATATGCAGAATGCATGACTCCGTACAAAAAGATGCTTACTAATTAAAATAAAACATGTCAAACATCATTAGCAAATTTTAAAGAATGAAGCAAAACCATTTGCACACAGCTGTAGAATTTAGCATTAGGAACTAATTATTTTTTATTCTTAGCCGGAAAAAGAAAACATAAATCTGTCTGCACATATATATATGTTTGATTGTACGTATCATTTATAGTTGCAACTTGCAAGCATATTCCATTGCTCATTTGAAGGGTTTTTTCCTATGGAGAAATATATATTTTAAAAATATACCTTTTAATATTAATATATGAAGCTATCAATAATTGTCAAGTGTTGATTAATTAAAACAGGGAATCTAAAGTTATATTAGTAGTTATTTTATAATGGAAAGTGACTAATTCACTTCCCAAGTTATATAGTATATTTTCACAAAATAGAGTCAGGTAGACTATATTAAGGGTAGCAAAATCAAACTCAATCTCGTCTAATCCGTTCAATCCTAAGTTTGGGTTGGTTATTGACCCACCCATTCGTCATTAGCTCAACTTATTTTAATCCATTAAAAATTGGGTTGATATGTAACTCGAATTGTCTCATTACAAATCTTGTCAAAATATTTTTAATTAATTTGATATGTTATATATATATATATATATATAGTCATAATAAAGAAAAATAATAATTTTATTAGATACTAAAATAGTTTAAAAGAACAAATAAAATAATTAAGCTTAGCAAAAATTGGGTTGGGTTGAATTGAGTCTTGACAGTTGACCCGTTAACTAAACCATTCTGACCCAAGCAAATTTTGGATTGGTTTGGATCTTGACCTGATTATTATCTTAATCCATTATGACCCGCCCAAATTTAATCAAATCCGCCCAATTGTCACCCATGAACTATACACAATAACATAAACCTTATTAAGAGTTATTTTTGATGAACCCCCTTCACTTTTATAGTGGCAAAAAGAAATTTTATGAACAAGTTTTCTTAGTAGTGTTAAGGTAATTAAATCTTCAAAAATTATATTTTCAAAAAAATATTTTGGGAGAAAACATTTCTGGGTCATTTTTGGCTGCATTAGGTCAAATAATGAAATAATTAATATCCGGGTGAAATATCCGGAAAACTAATACGTATGACTTCTTGAATTGTAGCATAACATTTTAAATTGCTAAGTTGATTTATTACGTTTAATTAATAGTACTATTATACATGTTTGGGTCCTAACGTAGAAGTCTACGTAACTAATGCATAGTTTAATTTAATTTGGCGCATTCAACCCTGCACTGTTAATGCTAACATAAAGTTGGGTATTGTCTTTTTTTTTAATAATAAAAAATAAATAGAATATGAAACAAAAGCAGCTGTGCCGCTCGTCTCCACCGCCCCGTTTATTTTCTTGTAGTACTATCTTTTCTTTGCTTATAGTTATCTACTATATTTAATTTGACCATTTTTATTTTATTTTTGTTATTTTTTATTGATAATAATTTTTAAGCCTATTAATAGTTTGAAGATAAATTAATAATCCACATTAAGTTTAGAGATATTTTAAATATTTTTCTCTATATTTTTTAGTTATAATAAAAATAATATTATTATTCGTTATCAATCACGAAAACTGCATTTGAAAGGTGGATATTGTCCTTTGAGTATACATTTTTATACGTAAAAAAGAAAATTAAATTGGATCCAAAATCGGAGAATTTTGGATCATGTTTGCTATATGAGTTTTTACCTAATTGATAAAGGATTTAATTTTTCATCTTTTAACCATCTCTCTATTTTTCCTACCTCATTTTTTTTAAAAAAACAAATAGATTAAAGTAACTTAAATTAGTTACAACATTGGTAAATTGTTTATAGATGATAAATTTGTGATGATTCATTGCTAAAAAATTAATAATAAATTTTGTTAGTTAATGAAATTTATCTGCGTTAATTATCCATTAGGCAAAGAATGAAAAAAAAAAATGATGTAGGACTGAGACTATTTTTTTTAATTATATGTCTCAAATTAGAATATTATGTAGTGGATAAGACTATTTCTTTTTTAATACATGTCTCAAATTTGAGTTTGAATATGAAAAAATCCTTCCTCCTCAACGAAATTTACAAATTTAAATTAGTCCGACTTTAATGAGTAAGGAATACCTTGAGAAAAATTAAAAAAAATCAACACCCCTCATGTCCTAATTCCTATCCAATCTCTCTTTATAGAAGTAATGTCGATTTTGAGAAGCAGAAATTTGAGAATATTGACCCTCATTTTGCATAAGAAAATTCAGGTACATTTCACGCCGTGTCGGTGTCAGCAAGGTACACCAAAAGTAGTAAACAGGGTGGCAAAAAAGAGGAGGATTTAGCAATTTGTTGATTTTTCTTTCTTCCTCGTCAACTTCAAACCCCCCCTCTCCCAATCGGCTATCTTTCAAGATTCCCCTATTTCCCCTTTCTTTCGGTATTAACGCCTCTCTCTCTCTCTCTCTGAGTTCTTGTTGACATTTCCAAAGACCCCATTTTTAACACTGCTCACAATATGGCTGACGAATCCATTTCAGGTTCTGCATCTTCTATCTCTTCAACATATATTTACAAATGATGAATGCATGATTTGACTTTTCTTTATTGTTTCAAAATTTTGGGTTTTTAGTAGCTTCTTTGTTACTATCTTGAATCTTGTTTAGATATTCGATCTTTGTTGTTCAATCATGATGGTAGCTTTCTTGGGTACATCATACTTCATGTAGTTGACAATGAAAATTGGCCAAATGAGTCATATTGAGTAGTAGTTTTCTTTTGCGGTTCTCTTTAAGTGTTCTGTTTTAAGTTTTATTGTGTATCTTGGAATGACTTCAGATATTCACAAGATTGGACACTTTCTGCTAAAAAGAAAGAAAAATGCCTTTTTCTGGTTGATCTAATTCTGAACTACTTGTTATAGTTTATGAAAACAAGGATTTATTAGCTACAGTTTGGTTAATGCACGCCCAAAGTGAAAGCTGCTACCTGCCTTCCATTTCTTGAATGAAATTAGTGATTATATTTGTTAGCTGGTAGGGCTGTATTTTATTTAAAAATAAAACTTTTGATGCTTTCAATTTAGAAGCTGTCCTGATTTGATTTGTTTCTAGAGAACTTGATCATTTGGCTGTGTGCTCTGTTGACAGCAGAATTTGGATGTTTGCAGGCAATTTAAAAGACCTTTCTTTGAATAGAAATGGTGCGGTGTCAAAGAAGTCTCATTTAGTTGTTTGCTTTGGAGAGATGCTCATTGACTTCATACCAACTGTTTCTGGAGTTTCACTTGCGGAAGCTCCTGCCTTTGAAAAAGCTCCCGGTGGTGCACCTGCTAATGTTGCTGTGTGCATCTCAAAGTTAGGGGGTTCATCTGCTTTTATTGGAAAGGTATAATTTTTTTTCATACTGTTCTACTCATTAAATGCAGTAATGGGATCTTGTTTGGACGAAGATGCTCCTTTTCTTTCTTTTGTTGGGGAGGGTGATAATGTTAGCTCTAGCTTTTATGATGTTCTATAAGCACACCAGTAATATTGGAATACAAATTTCTCATAACAGAGGGGTACCTACTTTGAATTGTTGAAGTTGTCCGTGTGCTTTTTTCCTTAGTTTATACAGTGCAAGAATTCTTTGATTTCCTGGTGATTAAATAAGTACAAGAACCATGCAGTGCAATTGTACTTTGTAATGTATAGCATGAGAGCATTGTTTCCTCTTCATGTAGTTGTGTCATATGGATACTTAATTATAGTACAAATCAGTAATTGTCTTTCAATTGTTGAATTTCAGTGATCGCTCATAAAAATTTAGGTTTTGCTCACTCTGAAATAGAAAACTGAAAACAGATTCCTTGTCAGTATTTTATGCAAATCGCTATGCTACGTTCTTTTTTTCTTTCGTGTTATGTAAAGAACAAAATATTCATAAAAGAAAAAATTCAAATAGCTATTTTCTATTTTTGAAAATGTTAAGAATTCTTACCATTCTTTCTTAGAAAATGATTAAATCCTACTGCTGCCTTCTGTGTGTGAATAAATGTGTAAATGATCTTCCATACTATTGGTTAGGCTAGTGTACAGTCTGCTCAGTCATATAGATACGGGAAACTGATTGTGCAGTATATTGGCATCATCATGCTTTACGTACATATTTCTATCCAACTAGCTCTCACGGGAAGAAGTTGGGATAGTGCTTGCATTACTATCTATATGTGTTGAGTTTCTGTATATGTTATTCATCAATCAATACAAGGCCCTGCACTGAATCCGCTTAGTCATGTTATATACTACTTTTTTTGCTTGTTCATCTTGTGGACTGAACCTTTTTTTCCTTGCTTCTGTACTGATTGCATTATTCTTATTTGAAACCTTTGTGCTAAGCCTTAATTGGCAATGACTTTAAATGTGGCCTATAGATAGCTTTAAGATCTGTGCATCTTTAATTAGGTTGGTGACGATGAGTTCGGCCGTATGTTGGCTGACATTTTGAAGCAAAACAATGTTGACAATTCCGGCATGCGGTTTGACCATGATGCAAGGACTGCACTGGCCTTCATTACACTCACAGCTGAAGGTGAGCGGGAGTTCGTGTTTTTCCGTAATCCTAGTGCTGATATGCTTCTTCGGGAGTCAGAACTCGATGTAGATCTTATTAAAAAGGTGTAGCTTCCTCCTTATTACTTCAATGCATAGAAGTGTTTTCCATTTAGCTTCAATGCAAAACTTTACTGAAGGCATATTAATCATGTCCAGGCCACCATCTTCCATTATGGTTCGATTAGTTTGATCGACGAACCTTGTAGGTCAACACACCTTGCTGCAATGGACATTGCCAAAAGATCAGGTAGCATACTGTCGTATGATCCGAACCTGAGATTGCCTTTATGGCCTTCAGAAGATGCTGCTCGAAGTGGAATAATGAGTGTATGGAACCTAGCAGATATTATTAAGGTATTACTTTTTCACAACTCATAAGTGCTTCACCTGCTTAGTTCACCTTGACAATAAAATCTGTATTTCTACATGCAGATAAGTGAGGATGAAATTTCATTCTTGACTGGAGCCGATGATCCAAATGATGACGAGGTGGTGTTGAAGAGGCTTTTCCATCCTAATCTGAAGCTTTTACTTGTAACTGAAGGTTCAGCTGGTTGCAGATATTACACCAAGGTATTCGTATCCTATTTTATCCACATATTTTCTTTAATTTCGTATGAAAATGAACTTATAATGCTTAAAGCTGAAAATTTTACTACATATGGCTAACATCTTTATTTACTCTGAAGATGAAAATGTCTCAGCCTCCCAGGCATTAAATTTTGACCAAATAGAATTTGATGTTATGTATACAGTACATTTTTTGTACTTATATGTTACTACTTTTGAAGTAAAATGCATGAACTACTGAGATTTTGTTGACTTGGTAGCTTTAATTTGCCAATGGATTCTGACTCAATTGATGCAGGAATTCAAGGGAAGAGTAAATTCGATTAAGGTAAAAGCTGTTGATACAACTGGTGCTGGTGATGCATTTACCGGTGGAGTTCTCAAGTGTCTAGCTTCTGATGCTAGTCTTTATCAGGTGCATGAATTTTGATATGAGCAAAAAAGGCAATAGTAGTTTTCACATTATTCATGCAGAGTCAAATTTTTTTTTCTCGTCATACTTTCTTCCCATGTTAACCCTGGTCTACCATTTGGCAGTGTTAAGATAGGTAAAATATAAATAATTCTGTTCTTTCTGAGACCCGTTGTGAAATCTTCAACCAATTGCATATTCTTTTTTTTTTATTCCCCTTATTCTAAAGTCTATTTACAAGTCCCTGAATAGGGAGAACCCCAGAATTTTGCTAGTTTCAAGTAGCTGCTTGCTTGCTTCAATACCGACTGTTGCAATTTGAACTGTGTGCCCTCTGGCTGAGGGGCCAAAATCACTGCTTTCACGGCTGTATAGTAATTTGATTGATGGGTGATTTGTCCGCTCATAGTTTTTGATGGTACACCCAGCAAGTAAAGATTGTTTTTGCTTTTACAGGTTTTAATTGGTCTTTCTGAAGATTGTCTTGCTTTCACCCGTGTAAATGGGACTACTGTGAAAGATTCTAACATTTCCTTATACCGGTCACTTTTTCTCGTTATTTATTTCCATTTTTAGATTCATCATGTCAGCATATCCATGAGTATGTCCTAGGACATGGAATACCGGGAGATAGATTGATTGCTTCACTTGCATTTTAGTCCATTTCATTGATTGAACATCTAGTTCCTAACTCTAGAAATCCTTTTTTATATTCTTGGCAGGATGAGAAGCGGTTAAGGGAGGCTATCTTTTTTGCTAATGTTAGTGCTGCCCTGACAGTGACAGGAAGAGGTGGAATCCCTTCCCTTCCTACACAAGATGCAGTTCAGCAAACTCTCGCCCAGGTCACTGCATGAGAAGGCAGAACAAGATTTTGTTCTCGTCATGCTGTATCTGCATTATTCTAGATTTATTTTCACAATGGTCGATTTACTTTGTTTTCGTCTCTGGCATCTGCTGGTTAGTTACTCTCTTTGGAAAGAAGTTGCAGCCAAAGAGACATTTAGGAGATGCAAGAAAAAATAGCGTAGCGCGTCTTCTGTCAGTCATGCAGGGAAATGCTGGAAAGCCTTTTTTTGCTAGTCAAAATAGAAGCTGTTATGTCTTCGGTACATATCTGATCCTTGTTTCGGATCCATCAGAAGCCAAGATAGAGAAGGTTAATATTGGTTATTGAGATTTACTGCGTGTAGAGAGAGAAACAAAAGTGTACATGCATTTAACGACTGTCCAGCTTTTGTTTGTTTAATATGTTTCCTTTTCGAGAGCCTTTTATTTCCCCTTTAAAGTGTCTGTATTATAAGCTGACTTCATGAGGGGGCAGCTTCATTGAGTTGTGAGAACTAATGGTGGCATCTGTCTTAATTAGAATCAGCAGAACGAAAATATTATGTGGTTTGATATACAACTCAGAATAATACTACTATCAAATTGTTGATCTTTTCCATGATTGGTGAGGTTTTTTCTTTTTGTAACTTTATCAGATTAGTACACTGTATTTGTGCAAAAAAATTGTACCCACCGAATATCACCAAAGACAAGTTTAAAAACCCTCTTATGTGGAGCTTGTGTTGGGCGGGTTTAACTCTATTATGTGATTTATGAGCTATAGTGATGTTTACCTGTGGGCATCCAAAAATGCGGTGCGGGTCCGTTGTGATTTAAAAAAATAAAGATACAGCCAAAAAGTCATAAAATTTGAGAAATCCCGTTTTATGACCAATTTACAAACTACAAACATTTGCCCAATGCCAACAACGTGCAGGCGCCGTTTGCTGCTAATTGCCATATGAAGCAGCAATCCCCACTAACTAGTCCCCAAATTCAGCGAAACGCTTACTCCAATACACTTTTTTCGGAATTAGGATTCCTTCTACGTGAATACCTCTCGACAACTTCAACTGCCCATATCCCCTCTTTTGAGCAATCAGAGTGTTGTTTCAATGGCTACCGACGCCAGTTCAGATCGGAATGCGACAGCCAAACCTGTGCTGCTACCGGAGATTGGGTCCGATGGTATTGCTAGAGAATCACCGATCATTGCTTACACCGAGAAGGTCCGTCTCTAATTTATACACTTTAATAATCTGTGCTTGCTTGCAATATACTATAAGTTACTGTATACACTTGTTAATTGTTGCAATGTTGTTTCCAGATAATTGAGGCAGAGCAGCTTCAATTAAGAAAGTGAGTTGACTACTTACTTAGACTCTTATGGATCTCATGTTCAACTTCAATACTATTGCATTGCTTGTTCCTTGTGCCATTTCACTAGTAAATGCCTTTCAATGTTACTTAGTTATCTTCGTCAGAATGAGTTAGTGCTGTTTCAATGTCAAAAGTTTACCAAGGATTGTTAGTTTACAAATCTGAAGTAACCAATATCAGACGGTTGAATTTGAGGAACACAAATGATTATGAAAGAAATTCAGTGGAACATTCTGTAATCCAACGCATAGCTGGATAGTAAAAGATTCTGTATTCGAATTTTACTCTAATGGAAAGCGAATTAGTGGATAAATTCACGACTAAAACATCTGTTAAATGTAGATTCTGAAGGTGATTATGGTGGTAAACATGAAAAGGAAAACACATTGACAAATTGACAAATTATATTGGACCAGGCTAGTATGTAAAGCTCATCTATGGCTAGTAAACTTATGCACAAACATGATCCAAAAACCTTCTTTCTCAAAGAGAATTTAAAGAAGGAGCATTAAGAAAAGAATTACTAAAATTCAATTGCATATAATTTCAACAAAATGGAATCCATGAAAGAGCTTTTCCTTTATTCTCCCAAATAAGAACATCATGGGATGTAGAGATCTTGAAAATTATTGTTTCAGTGCACAGGAAATCTCTTGCATCCCAGGAAATCCTTGTTTTACAGATTCTTAATGTTTTGCATGTTTTTAGTCCATGATCTCAGGAAATCCTTGTTTTACAGATTCTGAATGTTTTGCATGTTTTTAGTCCATGATCTCAGGAAATCTCTTGCATCCCAGGAAATCCTTGTTTTACAGATTCTGAATGTTTTGCATGTTTTTAGTCCATGATCTTAGTTCCATATATCCAGTGTATACATTGTCAGCGGTAATTGATTTAGAGCAGAATGTAATAGGGACCTGAAATACTGTGGAAGTCATCATCGTGTATATTTGCTTGTAATCATGTTATCACCAGCATTAAAGTTCTTTTCACATCAGATACGCACCCTAGGTTTTCTATGCAAGTATGCATAATGATTTTTCTCCTCTGGTATATCCTGTCAGATATATAGATGAAAATTACTCCAAGATTCGTGATGTTGAGAAGGAACTGGCAAACCTGTCAATGGAGATGAAACTTACAGCTGGGCCTAAGAAAGCAGGTCTGTGTGTCTATGCTACTTATTTATGCATAAGTATCTTATAATTGCACAGCTGATTTATGAGCTTTCCTGTAACCTTCAGCACTTGAACACATGAGAAAGAAAATAGAAATGTCAACAGAGAAAATCCGTATTGCTAAGCAGAAGGAAGAACAAGCACGAAAGGTTTGTCTCCCCTTTCTATTCTTTTTGGTTTTACAATCATTTATCTATTTAAAAATAATACTGATTGAATCCTTACGTCTCTGTTATCTGTTTTTCATATTTAACACTCAAAAGCACTTTTAAGATGTATTAACAAAACACCAACCTGTTTCTCTAATAATAAAAAAAGTGTTTCTTAAAAGCTTTAGCCAAACAAAAATTACTACTCTTCCGAAACTCCATTTGAGAAGAAGTCATTTAAAGATTAGCTGATAGTTGACACTTTTCCAAACGTGTGAAGTTGGATTTGTATCAGAAGTGCTTTTTGATTTTGAAAAGCGTTACTTATGTGGATATTTCATGTTCTTTCCCATGAGAAGTCTGGGAAGAAGCAAAAAAATGGTGCCTTGGCATGTTTAAATTACTTGCATTTTAGTCCTTTCCTTTTCAAGCTTGGATTTTAATCAAAAGTGACTTTTGGTTTCTAAAAGCTTTATTAGTGCTGGATTCTTCTTTTCCTTTTCCTAAAAGGTCAGGGAAGTAGCAAGATAGTGCTTTCACTTGCTAATTATCTCCACTTTCTCTCTTTTCCTCAATCAACCCGCTAAACCTGACACTTCTAATTGTTGTGCTTCCTTCCACATTCTGACTAATGCTTAATGAAACAACTTCTAAAATAGCCTAAAGTACTATACTAACTAAAGTTTCTTAATATATTTCCAGTTAGAGGCGCAGAAGGCCTTTGACTAAGAGAGCTGAGCTGATTTCTTCAAAAAAAAAAAATCAGTCCTTTAATATAAAAATTTCACCAATCAGGCAGGTTGTTGGGCTTTAAAACATAGTACATAATTTGAAATATCTGCTTGGTGGCTTGAGTTCTAAAGGAGAAGGTCTGTTGAAGTTTATTAGTCACTTGTATATATTGCCTTAGATGTAAACAATGCAACAGTGGAAGATATTTTGTTGTTCAACAAGCTGTTTTTGAACGGTGAATGCATGAAATGAGAAGGTGAAAGAAACACCGGTTCTCTAATAATGGCTTTTAAATCTTTTGTTAAATTTTCAAGGCACCTGAGATTTGAAATATAAACTAATCGCGGAAGCAAACAGCTTTTGTTGACTACGATTTTCTAATGCATCTCTTTACATATTCTTAATTATGAAAAATTGTTACTTAGTGACTTATATGTGGTTTGTAAATGTGTACATTTTTTGTCAAATGGAATTAATGTTCCAATTGAGACCCTGAAACTGAATGGTTTGACTCTCATACGAATGGTTTGACCTTCATTAAGATCTTTGCTTCTGAAGAGGTCAGCATAATCTTACCAATAGCAGATATGCATTTTCTAGAGTCATCATACCTGCTCTCTTTCCAAAGGCCAGATGAATCTTTTTTTTTTTTTTGGTGTAATCTCTAAGATGTAGATGATGTAGTTGAACTTTTGATATTCCATCAACTCCTTCCGTTTTTGGTAGGACCTTGCTTCTGTAATCCTTTACATCTTCTGGATGCATTTTTTGCTAGTGAAATTCTTACTATAAAATTTGTTGATAACACATGCCACAGCCCACATGCCCTACACCATATATAGTATTGATGTACTATTTTGCAATTTGCATGTACTTGATGCCAACCTCATGGGAATGAGCTTGTGTTTGCAAAATATTTACTCATTAAAGAAAAAAATGTGGTACCATCCCTCTGATGCCTTTCGTGTTGTTTATTGCACATCTTGGAAGAACCTCTCACCGACACTGTCTATTTGCAGACCGATCCCAAGCAAGTTGGGGTCGGCTATTTGAATCCTCATTGACCATGGTACTCCATTTGATTTCATCGTAGAACTCATTGAAATATTATAATAATAAAATTCCATATCTAAAATTCTAAATAAATGCCATGATGATGACTGGGTAGTTTACAGCTTTGTCCCGACTTCCAGTTTGAGGGTGAACACATACTTAGCACTTGCAACATCCCTCCCTTTATCTCATCAATCCCTATCTCCTCAAGATAACGCGCTTTGTAGAGCCTCCAGTGACTATCTAACCAACTACCAAATCCTGCCATCCATCTCTTTATCACCCATTGACTATGGATTTTCAAATTATTTTGGAATAACATTCAGATAAAATGCCACTTTTTGTTGGTTTGGCGTAATTTTTGTTTTGCCTATTCGTTCATAGAAAGCTATGGTCTATCTACAAGGTCAGGAGGCAACCGCTATATTATGCTGTTTCCTTTTTGTTCCTTCTCAAATCTTGGTTCCTTCCTTGAACTTCATGGGTGTTTGCAGAGGAAAAAACCAAGCTGCAAATCTGTACTGTGAGCAATAGATGATAGTATCCTCTATAAATAACTAGTTATTCATTCCCAAGAAGATCAGATATAGGATAATGAGTGTCGAGTGAAGTCTGTTCTCAGGCTACTTTATATCCTGTACTCTCCTGTCTTATTGATGACCTAGAGAAGGTGTTGTCCTCCTCTCAGTTTCCTACATTTCAGCTTACAATGAGTCTAACAAGTATTTACTTGTTTTCATCTCTTGCAATGATTTTGCTTCCGTAGTAGCAGCCTTTCTCCTGAATGTGATTTCACCAATCAAAAAGAAAAAATGAAAAGAAGGACAAAACAGAACAACACATAAAAAGGGAAAAACACTAAAGGGAGAGATGGAAGAAGAGCATTAGATCTGTTACTTAAAGGAAATTGTAACGGACTTCTAAATTTGGTATGTGATTTGCTTCTTCTTATCTGATTTTATCTCTAGGCATGGGAAGCAGCATTAAAAGCTGTTAAGGATGAGGAGGATTTCAAGCAAAAGCTTTGTGAGGACTTGAATAATCTGGTATTTTGCTTTTGTATATTTCTTGTTTTCATTTACAGTGTTAGATTGTGTGAATCTTTTCAAGCGTCATTATCTTTTATAGGTTCGTGAAAGTAGTAACACTCAGCTAGCTAGATTGGAGGAACTGAAAAGGAAGCTGGAAGCTTTAAATCCGAGCAGAGCATCCACATCCTCTGCCTTGGTAAGAAATACTTTTTGGGAATCTTTATGAGTTCACTAGCTCTGTATGTCTTCAACTTATTTGCTAGATGGCTACTAGATATGTTAGCAGTATGATGTCACCTTTTACGCTGTTGTATTTTATCTCCTTTTGGATGTGTGTGAATTGAGGAGCTGATGATGTTCTTGGCCCTCTATGATCCTCTTAGTAACTCAAAGTCTTCGACTAATTTAAGAGTCCAGTAACAAGCAACAAGAATTAGTATATGTGGCAGCCAACGTGCTTATTCAATATAAGAATGCTTACAAGAAAAAGGTGGCAGAGGGGAGTTGTTGATGCTTGTGAGAAAATATATTATTGAATTGTATATTTAAATTGTTACATTGAGACCCTATTTATAGACACTACATTGGAATCCTTTTCCAACTAGGATTCCTATTCTTATTCCTATTCCTATTCTAAGTAGGAAATACATATGTCTATTCTAACACTCCCCCTCAAGCTGGTGCATATAAATCATATGTACCTAGCTTGTTACAGATGTAATTAATACGAGGACATGTGAGGGATTTGGTGAAGATATCTACAAGTTGATCATTTGACTTCACAAATTTCGTAACAATATCTCCCGAGAGTATCTTTTCTCTGACAAAGTGACAGTCAATCTCAATGTGCTTAGTCCTTTCATGAAACACTGGATTTGATGCGATATGGAGAGCCGCTTGGTTATCACACACAAGTTCCATCTGATCAATTTTGCCAAACTTTAGTTCTCCCATCAACTGTTTGATCCAAACTAGTTCACAAATTGTTGTCACCATTGCTCGATATTCTGATTCTGCACTAGATCGAGCAACCACATTCTGTTTCTTACTCTTCCACGACACCAAATTACCTCCTACTAAAACACAATATCCGAATGTCGAACGTCTGTCAGAGGGTGATCTTGCCCAATCAATGTCTGTATATCCAATGATATGCTCATGGCCTTGATCCTCAAAGAGTAGTCCTTTACCGGGAGCTGACTTTATATATCGCAGAATACGAACAACTGCTTCCCAATGACTATCACAAGGGGAAGTCATAAACTGACTTACAACACTCACAGGTGTGAGATAATTTAACTTTCCAACAAGTCTATACCTTTCAGGATTACTAAGCGGCTCCCCCTGTCCTGGAAGGAGTTTAACATTTGGATCCATAGGAGTGTCAATAGGTCTACATCCCATCATTCCTGTCTCTTTAAGAATGTCTAAGGCATACTTGCGTTGAGAAATAACAATACCTGATTTAGACTGAGCAACCTCAATACCTAGAAAATACTTCAATCTGCCAAGGTCTTTAGTCTGGAAGTGCTTAAAGAGATGTTGCTTCAAATCGGTGATACCATCTTGATCATTACCGGTGATAACAATATCATCAACGTAAACAACCAAATAGATACATCGACTTGGTGCAGAATGCCGATAAAACACAGAGTGATCAGCTCCACTACGAGTCATGCCAAACTCCTGAATAACTGTGCTGAACTTCCCAAACCAAGCTCGAGGAGATTGTTTCAGACCATATAGTGACCTATGCAATCGACATACAAGGCTACTAGACTCCCCCCTGAGCAACAAAACCAGGTGGTTGCTCCATATAGACTTCTTCGGCAAGATCACCATGTAGAAAAGCATTTTTAATGTCCAACTGATGAAGAGGCCAATGACGAACGGCAGTCATAGATAGAAAAAGGCGAATAGATGTTATTTTAGCCACAGGAGCGAAAGTGTCACTATAATCTAGCCAAATATCTGAGTATACCCTTTGGCAACAAGGCGAGCCTTAAGTCGATCAACCTGACCGTCTGGACCAATTTTGACTGCATAAACCCAACGACAACCAACAGTAGATTTACCTGCAGGAAGGGAGACAAGCTCCCAAGTACCACTTTTATGTAAAACAGACATCTCATCAACCATAGCCTGCCTCCATCCAGAATGAGAAATTGCTTCACCTGTAGTCTTAGGAATGTAAATAGAGGACAAAGACGACACAAAGGCATAATGGGGTGATGATAGACGATGATAACTTAAGAAGGTATAATGTGGGTTAGTATTTTGAGTGGATCGTATACCTTTTTGAAGTGCAAGCGGTTGGCTAAGAGGAGGCAAGTCCGCACTAGGAGCAGGGTTCGGCACATGACATGAATCATTTGGAACTAGGGTTGGACGTGGACGATGATGATAAGTTAGTAGTGGTGGCACTACACCTGAGGTATGGGTAAGACCATAGATACATCAGGATGATCAGAAGATGTATAGTAAGGCTGAGACTCAAAAAATGTAACATCAGCAGACATAAGATATCGATGAAGATCATGTGAATAACAACAATACCCTTTTTGGACTTTAGAGTAACCAAGAAAGACACATTTGAGAGCACGAGGAGCTAATTTATCTTTTCCTGGGGCTAAGTTATGAACAAAGCATGTGCTCCCAAAGACACGAGGGGGGATAGAATAAAGATGTGATTGAGGAAACAGTATGGAATGTGGAACCTGATTCTGAATAGAAGAAGAGGGCATTCTATTTATCAAATAACAAGACGTCAGAACTGCATCTCCCCAAAAACGCAGCGGAACATTGGATTCAAGGAGAAGAGTACGAGCGGTCTCAATAAGATGCCGATTTTTTCTTTTAGCTACACCATTTTGTTGAGGGGTGTATGGATAAGTAGTCTGGTGAATAATGCCTTGGTGAGTCATAAAATCTTGAAATTGGGAGGATAAGTATTCTAAGGCATTATCACTACGAAGAGTACGAATAGAAACACTAAATTGATTTTGTATTTCAGCAAAGAAACTTTTGAAAATAGAAAATAACTCAGAATGATCTTTCATTAAGAAAACCCAAGTACATCTTGAATAATCATCAATGAAACTAACAAAATAACGAAATCCTAAGGTGGAACTGACTCTACGAGGACCCCAAATATCATAATGAACTAATGAAAAAATAGACTCTAAACGACCCTCAGTACTACGAGAAAACGTAGCACGAGTGTGTTTCCCAAGTTGACACGACTCATAATCTAATGTGGATAAACTAGACAAACTAGGCACCATCTTTTGCAGCTTGGATAAACTCGGATGTCCCAAACGTTTGTGAATTAGATCTGGGGAATCTGTAACGGAGCATGTTGTTAAGGAATTTGAAGAGGTAAGATAGTAAAGGCCTTGTGATTCATGTCATGTTCCAATCATCTGTCCCGTACTACGGTCCTGCATGAGAAAAAAATCATCGAAAAAAGTTATGCTACAATGTAGGGCTTTCATTAAACGACTAACAGATGTTAGATTAAAAGGAGAACCAGGGACATAAAGAACAGAGTCTAGGGTGACAGAAGATAGGGGTTTGGCTTTTCCAAACCCTTTTGGTTTTGTTTGGATCCCATTGGCTAAAGTAATACATGGAAGAGATTGTGACTAAACAATATCGGATAAAAGTGATTTATTACCAGAGATATGATCAGAAGCCCCAGAGTCCATGACCCATGTTCCAAGAGTACTAGATTGCGACACACAAGCAAAAGAATTACCCGCAACAGATACATCAGGTTGTGCAACCGAAGCTACTTGTGGAGACGTTTGCTTATTTGCACGATACTGAAGGAACTCATCATATTCTGTCTAAGCAATATGAGCATTATTGGATGGTTGATTAGGTTGAGCACCATATGCTGCTGGTGGAGATATCTGTTTACTCGCGCGATTTCGAAGGAACTCATTATATTCCTTTAGAACAATAGGATCATAACTGGGTGGTGGACCATGCAAAATATAACATATGTCACGAGTGTGTCCAGGCTTATGACAATGACTACACTTGGATCGAGGTTTCCCAAAACGCCCTCCCCCTCGCAGATTCTCCATATACTGATATGTACGCTTTTCAAAGGTTTGAGATGCGAGAATAGAGGAGTCAACAGTGGGTGATGAAACTGCTTTATGACTGGGAGGTGCCGCAAGACGAAGGAGACGAGAGAATAATTCATCGATTGTAGGAACTGTAGGGCTAGCTAAAATCTGATCACGCACAGAATCATGATCAGGAGGAAGTCCAGCAAGAGTAAGAACTAGAAACAATGTTTGTCTGTGTTCTTGTTGTTGTTCCACATTCGTAGTAACTGGCATCAATGTGTCGAATTCCTCCATGATTGCCTGTACCTGTCCCAAGTAAGTAGACATATCGGATTCTTGTTTCTTTAAGTTGGTCAATTGAGATATCACATCATAGAATCGAGATATGTCATTAGTGTATAAAGCACGAGCCTTTTCCCAAACTGTATAACACGTCTGGAATGGGCGAAACAAGGGCATCAATTTGGAATCAATAGAACGCCATAGGAGACTACATAATTGAGCATCTACTTTCTCCCATTGTGCTTTGGCTTTTGCATCTTCCTCACTAGTCTTTACCTTTACATCTACCACATAAGTCTTGTTCGTTAAGTGATCTTGGACACCTTGACCCTTGCACCACAGCTCAACCGAGGAAGCCCAAGATAAATAGTTTGAACTTCCCAATAAAAGTTCTGAAGTGATTATAGGGCTAGAACTTTCAATCCCTATATTTTTTGAACCAAAAACATCACACCCAAAAGACATTATACTAAATTTGTCTTGGAAACAACAAAAAATTAAAAAAAAAGCCTTGATTATTGAGAAACAGCCTGGAATAGCCAGAACCCTAATTTCGGCGATTGAATCTGGTCAAAAACTGTATGGGCCTGGTCGGAATGGCTGGACGACCCTAGCTGTCAAAAAATCTCTCAAAAAATATGATCAGAAAAGCCTCATGCACCGGCGCGTGAACCAGAACTCGCCGGAAACTGCCACCTCCGATCAGCGCATGAGAGCGCGTGGGGTGATGTTTTCCGGTGGTTCTGGCTGGGGTTTGGTCGCGGGGGCTTTCCATGCCTCGTGGTGGTGTTAATTTTCGCACAACACCCACAGAAAGAAAAAAGAAAAATAAAATCAGATCCAACAGTCACCGGAAATTGACATAGACAGGCGACTTGTTTGTTCTCACCAATGCTCTGATACCATGTGAGAAAATATATTATTGAATTGTATATCTAAATTGTTACATTGAGACCCTATTTATAGACACTACATTGGAATCATTTTCCAACTAGGATTCCTATTCTTATTCCTATTCCTATTCCTATTCTAAGTAGGAAATACTTATGTCTATTCTAACAAAGCTTTTGGAAGTTGCTTCTTTATTTAATCAATATGGTAATCTCAGATTGAACATGTAGAACTCGTGTAAATTTTGGACTGGAGCCAAATTATTTTACTTGATTTTCTCATTGCTTATAAAAACTGATGTATTTTTCAACTGAATGTAGAGAATTATGATTTGATTCTTCTTGGTTTTTGTCAAAGCTTCTGCTACTTCTTTGTTTCTTGATGAACCTTGTCATAGGTGGTTACTCTGTGAAAGCAGTATTTATTTTTAAACCTGAAGAAAGCTATTTGGCAGCATTGGAGATTGAACCAAGTCCAACTTATTTGGGCTTGAAGGACAGAGTTCCCAAGCTGGCCTGGATGATCTTGTGCCTAGAAAAACAGTCCCCAGAATGCTCCAATTTGGTCAATGCTTTAAGCCATTTTATCAGAAAGCTCTAATATCCCTGTGTTTGTAAGATGTGAGCCTACGTTTTGATACTTAAAGTATGTGAAGTGTGAATAACCTTCACTTGAACACTCCCTTGCGAGAGGGATGACAATGTTGAGGGAGAATGAGCACAATGTAGACCAGATAACATACTACCACGCTGTTGCCAAAACTAGAAGCTGAAACAATCCCAAATGTTTGATTGAAACCTTTATCTTTCAAGATAAGAGTACCAGAGTTCCTTGTGCTTCTTTTTGCTCCTTCCATAATCTTGTTTTTGGAGCTACAAGACTAAAAATCTCCCTGAGAATCTGAGATGATATGATGCTTCTCGTGTTATCTGCTTAATAATGCTTCCTAACCAAAGCTGCATAAAACTGATGGCCCAAAATGTTCTTAGGATCTGAATTCCGTGGGACCTGCACCGAGCAGTATGAATCGAGATGTTCCCTCAGTTCAAGGTTCACAAGCATCATTAAATGGATCATCTGAAACTACATTGAAAGAAGGAAACACTGGAAATGCTGCAGCAGAAAATGGTCAAAACCAACAACGTGAAGCAAGAGGAAAGAAGAAAATTAATGCCCAAGGAAGAGGGAAGGGAATTGGCATAATACCTAAAAGTAGAGGTGCAGCACCACCTGGTTGGACGGGGTCTGGGTTTGATGTGGATGGTAGAAGTTGATCACAGTTCAGTTTCGATTTAAAAGGTACACTTGCTGATCTTAATTGGTATAATGTCTAGAACAAGCTTTGAAGTAAAGTATCTTTACTCCCTTCTATTATGTGCTGTTTGTAAAATGATGATACACATATTCAATTCTGAAACATTTCTTAACATCCCATAACTAATGCTTTGAGTTATAACATTGCTGGGCCGACACTACACTCAAAGACGACGGAAAGCCGAAAGGCAGTCGATTTCCTCTGTACAGGTTAGGGGAATCATGCTATAATTCTAAATTGTTTTTAAAAATATACGGACATTCTCGAAGGCGGGTGATGCCCAGAAAGAATTCAAGTTTGAAATCCCAGTATTTGTCGGGAAAGACCTCACTCGCCGTAATATAGTAATATTTAAGGCTCTTCTTGAAATAGGTCGGCAAATAACCAATCCAATAAATCTTTCTGGTTGGATTTTATCAAATCCTCCCTCTCTTTTTTTTTTTTTTTGGAAAGGTAACAGATAAGTCCCTTTTGTTTAAGAACTTTTCTAGTTTGTTCTCGACCTAGTTCAGCCATTTTGGAAGTCTAACTTCCTGGATAAGAAAGACAAAGAGAAGATTTGAATAGTTAGTCCCGACAATCGGGTGGGAGAGGAAGAGGAGATTAATGATTTGAAGAATGTTGCAACTTAATCTCATTTGAGAATGACTTTTGCTTAGTTAGTGTGGATGAGACGGAAGTTGACTTCCCATCTAGATTACTAGAGTAGTATCACTCATGATATGGGTGATAAATGTCCTTCAAATTGGGGTTGAAAGGGAGTTAACTGATGCATACAGCTCTTAGTCACTGATATTTCAGTATTTTAATATACTCAATTATTGTTAGGAAGTATACACCACAGAACACCATTTGAAGTGTACTTTTAGATAAAAGAAGAACCAGATGATTTTTTATTCTAATAATCATGTAGCAAATACATTGCAAACAAGACATTCTGAGTATATTGTGGTAAAATATGTCTGATTATTGCATACATTTTGGTTAAAATATATCTCACATGGATATTTGTAGCATGCGTGAACAAGTCCTGTTATTAGGACATATGCACCTATATGGCATGCAAAAGCTTAGAAGCGGTAATATATACGAATTAGTAATTAAATTTAACGAGGGTGATCGTTACTTTTATCTCCTCATTTTTCTCTTTATTGTTTTGTATCATTACTACATGCCGTCCATGATTTCATTTCATAGATGCAACTTATAATAATTGCATCTTCTGGTCAAGTAAAATCGTAAGACATTTAGGGCTGAATATAGAGCCAAGATGAGCTTGAGCACTAGAGGTACAAACTCAGTTTGGGTATATGTTACGTGAGGCAGGAGTTGAATTCAAGCTTGGGTAAATAAATTTCTACGAAGTCGATTCAGTTTTAGTGCATGCATGAGGCCAGTTAATATCGAGCTCATCTATGAACTTGTCCTTGAGTTTGTCTAAGCTCCAGTCCAAAATTTACACGAGTTCTACATGTTCAATCTGAGATTACCATGTTGATTAAATAGAGAAGCAAGTTCCAAATGCTTCAAGAACTCCCCTCTGCCACCTTTTTCTTGTAGGTATTCTTGTATGTTTGTAAATATTTGTGAAAAAACGTATAAATATATTAAATGGAACCCGTAATATTGTAAGCAGCTCCGGGTGCCACTGATTCATGTAGTCTGTTAAGGACTTACGGCTCTTCATTTCTTTATGTTCTGAATTCGATTCCCAGTGCAGGCATTCAAGTAATTAACTGATTTTATCACCTACTCCTAGGCCCTCACCTCACTTTTTTCTTTTTGTTCTTTTAATTCTCCATTATTGTTGCTTAAAAAGCTTCTCCAATTTCTCCTACTTCATCATTGTGAGAAATATAAGGAAAGAATATTATTAAATTGTTGTTGTTTACATTATTACATTAAGACCCTATTTATAGACCCTAGAATACAATCCTTTACCAAGTAGGATACTATTTAGTATTCTTATTTCTATTTCTATTACTATTCCTATTCTAATAGAATTGTATAAACCTATTCCTATTCTAATAGGATTGTATAAACCTATTCCTATTCTAATAAGATTGTATAAACCTATTCCTATTCTAACAATCATATTTTCTTTTTCAATTTATATATACGAACCATATTTTGTTTCTGCAGTTAAAGTTACTTCATAAGAAGCTTCTTTTGGCAAGTAAATATGAATCATTTTATTTAACACATAATTTTTTTTCCTTTTGATAACACAACATTGATCTATCTTGGAATATAATTTGAGTTCTCTTTTTGATGACGCGACATGAAATATAATTTGAACAGTATTTTTTTAACTTTTGAAATATTGAAACAGTTTGTTTGCTAGACATGTTGGGTTGATTCTCATAGATTGAAAAAATGAAGCTCTTTGTTTTGCTAATAATTGTCATTAAACTTGATAATTAAGATGGAGAGCTTAGTCAAGAATATTGAAGGTAAAATAATCTAAGCCAAAACAAAGAATATGTTGAAATTGAGCTATATTTTTAGCAAATTATCTAATTGGATGCACTCTTTCATGAGTTTGGTTTTTGCAATTTTCTTCTACACTAGAATTTAAATATTTAAATCAGGTGTGAATAAAAGCTAAACCAAACAAAACTTATTTGTCCATGTACGAATAGAAGACCTAATCGAGTTAATCCAAAATTAATTGACCCAACCCATCCTCTCTACTCTGTCTTTGTGACTAATGCTACGTATTGCATACATAAAATAGTGATACCCGCCGCCTTCAAATCCTGAATCTGCCTCTGGTCACAAGAAATAGTACCACAATTTATTTTCTTGAGAAAACATCCTTGGCTTTTTTCAATTGTCTCATGAAATCAATGTTTTGGTTTCCAAAAACTATCACAACCTGCTTTTGTTTTCAAAACCAAAATACTTGATTCCAGAATTTAAGTGCTTTAGTTGTGTAGGAAAAATATGGGTCCTTAAGGGTTGGGAATTGGAAACCTTTGGTTAGAGAGTAAGTGACATTTTTTATGCCTGCAGAGGAAAAAGATTGGAGGCCATGTTCGTGACTGAATGAGTCTAGTCGAGCTTTGCTGATTGGATTAGTCTAAGAGCTACGTTGTGATTTCAAGTTCAGTTTGTTTAAGGACTAAACTGGTTGAGTCAAGTGGTACAGAAGGCCTTCCTTGTGAACATGGTCCCCGAGATGAATAAGATAACCTTTTAGATGTTACTCTTGTTCGTAGCTCATTATCTGCAGATACAGTTATACTTGGAAAAAATCATGTGACCATACATCAAACTAGCTGCAAGAACTGCTCAGCTTGTGCCAGTAGAGGCTGTATTATGTGAAGGTGTCAAATAAGAGTGCTAGTTAAGACTATAATATGCAGTTCGTAGCTGATAAGTAAGATATGCTTTTGGTCAAGGCACAACAAATTTCTTCTCCTTGTTTTCTGTTGATTTTGAGCTATCAATTCCTTTCTTTTTAAGGTAAAGGAGGTACTATAATATTACACTATACTGTTGTTTTTGTTTAAGCATATCAATGCATGACTAGGCTCTGTTGCTACCCACTCCTGCAGCTGTCCTTGTCCCATTTATTATAGTGGTCACGTGCAAGTACATTGCATTGTTTTTGTTTCTGTTCTGCAGCTTGTGAGGCAAAATCTCGTCAATTTGGTTGCTATTTGCATACGCTAGTTATTGAATTCCTAGATTGGTATACCATCCAAAAATGCTGGCATGGTGGAAACGATTTGGTAAGAAAACTTTATCTTCCAAGTCAGTAACCTGACTGTAGGTGAACCTTGCATTTCCAAGATAATTGCTAAATATGAATCTTGGATATTGTGGAAGCCCATATCTTGAGTAAACTGATTAGTCCTTTTTCTGGATAACTTATAGTCAAGCCCACTGTTTTCTAGTACCCAAGTGGTTTGCCTTAGTTATGACTCATGAAGAGTGGACACACACCAATGCTTAATGACGTTTCAGGCAGTTCTCCAGTCTAGTAATTTAGTGATCCCAGTAAGATGTCAGTTAGATGTGACAGTAAACTTTGTCTTATTTGGGTTGAGTTGGGTTGGGTGGGTTTGTGCGTTTACAGTAGTACCTAAACTAGTAAATTCATGTGGTACGACCAAATGAGTTAGAGTAGAAGCTGAGCATATACATTAACAAAAGTTAAATGTTTGGGCTTAAGCAACTTTTTGTTTTTGGTGTTTGAAGTTTGCTTTTGGACGACTTGTTTTTAAGTTTCTTGGAATGATGGTTCACAGTAGGGTTTATTTCTTATGAATAGATGTTTGCTTTTGCTAATATTTGTTGATCTTTGTCACAAGGCAGTCTTACATCAGTGGGCTACTAGGATTTCTTACTAGCAGGGCAGAAAAATTAGGATTAAGCTTCATTACCTCCATTTCATGACAGTATTTATTCAAAAATATTTGACGTTTCAAAAAAAGAAAAGTACTTTTCTCTAAGACACTATTACTACTTCAATCAGTTGAGGTTTACTAATTAAGACACGTAAGAAAAAAATGATAATTTAGATAACTACTACCTCCGTCGCAAAATAAGTGTCATTTTAGTTCATTACAAGGTGTAGTTCATTAAAATTCCCTTTTTATTAGACGTTATTTTGGGAATTGAGGACTATTAAGATGTAGTTCTTTAATGTAAGGGTGTAGTTGGAAACAATTATGCGTCTTGAATTTCTAAAACGATACTTATTTTGAGATTATTATTTTACTAAAGCGACACTTATTTTGGGATGGAAGGAAGTATTTACTAACATCTGTCTTAATTAGTCCGGAGTCCGGACACTGGGTGGGAAATAAAAAATACTACATAGTTTTGGTGTGCCAAATTACATTGTTTGGTATGGTAGCATAATATTTCAGTGATGGTACCTCAGAATTCAAATTCACCCATCAATTACAGGAGCACTTGAAAATAGAAATAGTTAATGCTTTATGTTTATAGTGGAGACATTATTAATAAATAAGATCGTCCTTTGCCATCTACAATCTTAGCTTCTGTTGCTGCCAATCTCCCGTAACTCACGTTTTTTTGCCTCCCAAACAGTAGTGCCTGTTCTCTGCTCTGCAAATATTTCAACATCATTACTTCAAAAACTTTAAACTGCAAGTGTTTCTCCAAAACTATTCCAACAATCTTATTAAATTGAGCCTAAGGCCATAGATACAGGCATGAAAAAAAAAGGATTGATAGCAACACTTTCTTGTGGATAACACTCCCCAACTTTTCATTGAGAATTTGAGTGGTACCCAACCAATCCATATCCTTGGGTATCTGTTCCAACCAGTACCTTTTTGTCAATTATTTTACTGCTACAAGAAACCATCAATATTTGCCATCTCCAATTCGTTTTTCTTTTCCATATGGCGTCCGATAGTGCTCCTCCCCCAAAAATATTTTATATTCATGACTCAAATTTGGGACCTTTGATTAAAGTAGATGCAGTCTCGTCCGCACCACATGTGCCTCCAATTCAATGAGATAGCTGTCATCTCACTGCCACTTCTGCCATCTGCATTTTGCATTTAATTAGACGCTTAGTGCACATTTGTTTAGGGTTTCTCTAATCTCCAACGTCTTTATCCAAAATTTGATTAATAATTGTTTAATGAGGAATCATTAGTGCTCTAACGTTCACTGAGAGAGGTGTCCCTTTGTTTGACTGACAGGGTTGCAAACCCTAGAGATTATGCATCTCACTATTTGACTAAACCCAGCTCCAAATTAACAAAGACCCTATCTATTTCTCTTTAATTTTAAAAAATAATCAGAATGAATTAGGTTTAATAAAGAGGCCATTTTAATTGCTTTGTGAATTAGAGATTTGTTGGTCGACTGAGCTAGGATCTAGTAGTGGCATGTGGGCAAACAAAGTCGACCTATGTCACTACTGGTGTATTACATAAGTTTGGATATGAAGTTGAGTTTTTGGTAAGGTTGGAATTTTTATTTTTAGCCTGTTTGGCCAAGTTAGCAGGGTGAGAAAAGCTAGTTTTTGAGAGAAATAAATGTTTTTTGAGACTAGCAAAAAGTTTTTTAGAATCTAAGAAATTTTTTTATTCGATCACTATTTTCTTATCTCATCACTATTGATTTTTACCCCTCACACCAAACAACCCCTAATTTATTTCATTGTAGTGATCATCTGATAGTGTAGAGAGGTGGGATGGAACATTTCGTTTTGAATTATAGAAAGAGGGTGACGTAAGGTTGGGGAAGCAAGAAATCTTAAAATGATACAGTATGCATTTTTTAAGTCTAAAACCCTTCCCAGGAAAATGGACCTGGAACCTAGGAGACGGCTAAGGGAGAGCTTTGGTTTTCGTAGGACACAAATTGTTATTTAGGATGTCACGTAAGACGTATATGTTTATTTATTTGATTTTATACAAATTTTAAGTGTATATATTTGTTCATAAATATGAGATGCGGTCAAATTAAATGATTTATTATGTAATTTGTAAAGTAAACATATGGGATCTTGTAAACATAAAATTTTATTCAAATGTGAGATTATTTCCTGCGGGGCAAATCTAGAGTCAATTGAAGTGATATGTTTGGTAAAACTCATTTATTTTGGTAAATTCTATATATGCGTAAATAATATATTCAACATTCAATAATGAAAGATCATTGTGATTTTCAAAATTAATAAATTACAAATTCTAATTTGGTTTTTAATTTGGTGGAAGAACGAGATCGAGGTAGGGTCAAGTGGGGAGGATTGGGGCGGCGTGGGGGGAGTTTGTGTTGACAGGTTGAAAAGGTACTTGGTAGAATATTTAGTATGTATCAGCTCCTTCATTATACTGACACCTGGTAGTGCAGTTCATAAATAATTTTTTAAAAAGGTCGTTAGGTTGGCTATAGGTTTTTTTAAGTGATTAAATTTGGATCTCGCACTATAGGGTTCAGTCAAGGTGGTGATTCCAATAAGATTTTCTTCATATTCATGTCTTAAATTCAAGATCTCTAATTAAGAGAGAAACAGTCTTACCACTATATGACAATCTTATCTTAATTAGGTTGGCTATAGTTATGCGTTTATGTTGAATGCTAATTCCCTCTTTTGGATTTGTCTTCATTTGAGAATGGGGAAAAAATGGCCATACATAACTCAAATTTATTGCGTAAAATGCCCTCTTTGGAGTCTTCACCAAAACTGAAACTCAAAAATGTCCAATGAGCATGGCAATTCTGTCCTTAAGCATGATGCAGGTTCAAGTGAATTCCATTTTGATACTATTTGCTTATTACGAGTGTGGGGTGGGAGCACGTAGGGAGGAATTTACACATGAAAAAAAGTCACGTGAATACAGGCAATTCGAGTAAATTCAATATCGTATATTTCAAAAAATATATTTATTATTATTATTTGAAAAAAATCGTAATTGAAAAAGATTGAGTGGCACACTGATTGAAAGCTAGTTTTAATTTCACTCATATTGCACCTTTCATAAGTTAATTGGTACATGTTGTCTCTTAAATCACTATCATAAATAATGTCAAATTGATATTTCATTCTTACCTTAAAAAATAATGGTGCATTCATTGTTTTGAAATTCTGAATTCTCTCTTGTATATACGTACTATACATGTTATAAGTTAAATTCCTTCTGAATTAAAATGAGGCAAGGGAGATAGCATATTGGAAAAAGTTGAAAAGGAGGAGAAAAAGAACACCTTAAAGTAATCACCCAAAAAAAAGGTTTTTTTTTTTTTTTTAAAGAATAAGGACAAGAAAGTATATAGAATTGGCTTGTAGTGATTGATTGAGGAATTTCATTTTGAATGAAAGAAGAGTGTACTACTGAATTGGACCTATTTCAAGAAGAAATTTTCTTCTATAGTATGATGAGCGACTTCTTTTCACTTTTGACAGATTCAACCAAAAAAAAAAAAAAAAAAAAACTTTTGACAGAGATAGTTGATGAAAAACAAAAGGCTTTTTTTTATTATTATTTTCTTTCTTTTCTCTTTTGGTAAGGCTAGGACTATGTATGTGGGTCAAATAGCAGGTCTTTGAGGACATTATTAGTGAAAAAATTTATTGTTTTCTACTATCACATCTCTATTTAAGTACACTAAAGTTTGCTAGGGTGTTTGTACTTTTGTGGCAAAAGTTTTTAGGGGAAATATTTTTGAAAGAAAAATTGCATCTTCACAAAAAATAATTCTAATAAATTCAATGGTAGATTAGTAAGTACTCCTTCATTTTGGTTTTGGATTTGAATCACTCTAGATACATAGTCGCCTTAGTTTAGTAACAACGGGACTTTTTGATGCTAATTCAAATTTAATTACTTTTCAATGTGCATATCGAACATACGGTGAAAAAGAAAATTTTGAGAACTCTCACACACCATCTTAAAAGCAAAAAATAACTGTACACATGATTTCCCTTTTTGTAGTAAATTTACCAGAAGAAATATATAAAAATACTATTCTATAAAGTTGTCAAAATGAAAGTAAAAGTATATTGTGTTTCGGTGAATTGAGCAAGAAAGTGTACATGAAATTAAAGTTTATAAAGATTTCAACTTATTGTAATTCAAAAGCACATTTTCAATAATAAAATACTGTATTAAAAGAAAATTTTACGTGCTACCTTTTTTTTATGGGAAAGGAAACACAAATTGTACTTTAAAGCAGAAACTATGTTTGTGTTTGAACCTACGATATAAAATTATGATTTTAAATCAATGTTTAAAAATATAATTTGGGATAATGATTTCAAATCTCAAATTTTCAAAAAAGAATTATTTGAGATTTCAAAATTTTTTAAATGTAAAACTTGAGTCATAGGTTTATATTTTGTAAAGATTTACATACGACATGAAAAAAATATATTAAAGAATAACTCGTTACTAATATTGTTGACTAGAAGATCTTTATAAAGTTATATATATTTAAAAGTTTGTGAATTACAAAATTTATTTTTAAAAAAATGGAAATATGTGATTTATCAATATAGTGTCTTAAAATATTTTGATATCTTGTTTATGAATTTGTTTAAACAAAATTTTAATTTCAAATCAATCTAATTATAAATCATGATTTTATATAGCAGGTTGGAAGCTGAGGTAAAGCCTAAGTTGTTAAATTCGATTACATATGTTGTTTTGTAAGTGGATTTTCCCATTTGGAAAGGTTAAAATTGCATATATGTAAATTGGTTAGTATATATCAGATGTATGCACAAGATACAAAACAATTCAGATAATTCATTCTTGTACTTCTTTTGTAGTATTAGGTGTTGTTTTGTATACTAATTATATACTAATTAATGAATTAAACTTGTACATATTAGTTCTAGTAGCTTAATTGTTGTGTTATTATGAGAAACTTTAAGCTCATCTTTTGATAAAAAAGTTTAGGAATCATATCGTAATGATTTATGATTTGATACCTCTTTTTGATGCAAAAGTGAGTGGCTTTACCAAAAGTAATGACAAAACCTTTTATTCCTTGTCTTGTTATTTTTGTCTTCAAAATTGTCTATTGTACTACACATCCCACCATGCAACTCTCCTAATGAGGCCCCTTTTAATTTGTTTTAACCTCTAGCTACCCATTTTACAGTTTTTAAAAAAAATCTTTTTCACTTGTCATAATTATTTTTTACAGTCAGAATGGTATAAATTTTGATTAATATTTTTAAGATATATTTTTTTATTATATTGATATGAGAAAAATTATATGAAATATTTAAATTTTAATTTTAAAATATCAAATTAATCTAACCATATTTAGCTTTGAAAGTTTGTTAAATTGACTCTCGAAAAATGAAATGTTACAACTATTTTGGAATGGAGAAAGGGAGTAACTATCAACCTAATATGGTCCCATATAACTTGTAATATTTGAAAGCAACACGGAACTAATTCGTCTATTTTTTTGTATGTATTTTTAAGGGACGTTTTACCCCTTTTTAATCGAAAAAATACTTCTTTTAAACTATACTTTTCTACGAGTTTTTGTATTTTTTTTCTTGAACTCACAATCTTAAAATTTGAGGCGAAAAATGCTTATCATTCAAGAAAACCCCATTTGAAAGTTTTTTTTTTTTTTTTTTCGTCAATAGTTCAAATTGAATAAGGAATAACAAATTTGCAACTGATAAGATCTGGTGTAACTTGTAAGTCATTGGAATTTGAACAACATGACAGTTGAAACATTTTGAATTTAAACTATTTTTTACTGTCAAATCAATCTTTGAACAATTTTAAAAGGATTTCTACTTAGACTGAAGCAAGTTTCAATATTATACATATATTCAACAGAATCAACAGTTTTAGTCCAATTTTATATTCATATTAAAATATTCACTAAATATATATATTAAAAAATTATTATACATATTTTAAAGAACTCATATAACGGTTATGAGGGAAAGGTCCGGGACAAACTAGTTAGTCGATTAGGTAATAGTCCTTCAAGTCTTTAAAATTGGATAGAAGTGACAAATAGTATTAATTAGGTTAATAGATGTTTTATCAATACTCCCAAACTTTTAACTTTTACACTTTAGTCCAACAATCGTCGTAGTTGTAGGAACAACTTTAGTAGTTGTCCAGACAACTACGAAAGATGTTACTTAGTTTAATCTTTTTATTAATATTAAAAATGAAAAAAGTAGAGAAAAAGTTATGAAGCCCACTTATTCCTTTTTTTAATTGGAAGAGTATAAGGAACTTTTAGCTCACGGTTATGAGGAAATTAATGGTATGTGATGATGTGACTAACCTCCAAAAAAGATTAAAAGAAAGCAATTTAATATGAGTTGTTTATTGAGATATAGTAATAGTAATTACATTAGAAAAAGTAAAAGCAACAACTCCTATTATAGTTTTATGACTACACTTAATTTGCCTTTTTCCAAGTAGAATGAGTCCAACAATGACTAATTATATTGGTCCCCATGACCCTTAAAAATGAATGGCATCTCGTCACGTGAATTACCCATGTGACCCAAGTCAGACCTTGTTCCTTTTTCTCATCATCACACAGTATCATGCACCACTTCTTCCATAATCTCACGTTCAATCTCACACACTATACTTTCCACTTCTTCCTCAAAAAATACACATCCACCAATTTCCATATCTTTGTCTATCAATGCATCAATATCTTCAAGAACTTGACAATTAGCTGAAGGAAAACTTCGTATTGTCGAGCACAATGTGTCAATCAATTCCTCCCCATCCATCGATCGATGCTTGTTTTTCATCAATATATCGACGAGGAGCTCGTCAACGAGATGGAAAATTAACTTTCGATTGCATTTGAGGGTTAAAGTAGAATTGAAAAGTTCTAAATAGTGAAAAATGGAGGGGTCAAGTGGGTGAGAAGGGGAGTACCATTTGGCTAAGGAGATTGGAGTAGTTTTGTCAAGACCCGTACGTTTTAGTATTCTCTGAATGTACTGATGATGAAAATTGAGTCCATCAATGGAAATGACACCGTTACATTTGTCGCGGTTTTCTTGGAGGGTGGTGAGTTTGTAGTAGTACGAATTATGGCTCGAACTACTAGATAACTCTCTGCTGCTCCTTTTCGATGGATAAGTATCTGATTCCTGAGACTGTCGCACAAACAAACATGACCAAATTTACTCATCTTTCAAATTCAACAAATACAAATAGTATTTTGAAAATTTGGCTGGCTTCAAAATTTTCAACTTCCATAAACTGGGCACAAAAGTTCAAACAAAATACAACTCACTTCTTCAAATTCCAAATATAAAAATCGCTTGTTTGTAGTTTTTCACATATTTAGATATGAAAGTAAAATTATTATAAGTCACAAATGATTAATAATTCAAATTATTTTGAAAATCTTGCTATTTTTTTTAATGTCTAGTGATAATGCCATGTAAAGTAAAAGTGGAACAGAGAGAATACTTGATATTGAAGTAAAGAACATTAATATTAATTTAGTACCTGCTTAATGAGTGACTTAGTAGTTGGAGGAGAAGGGTCTTTCCTTAATGGCAAAATAGTTGGAACAGTACTGGTGTTAACAAGTTGATTTGACAATGGAGTTTTCAGCTTGCATTTCTTCTCCGCAAAATTTGCTTTATTTGTTGCTGCTGCTGAACGAACAAATAGCTCTTCTTTCTTGCTCCGAATGGCATCGCAAGCTTGTGGTGGCTTCTTTTGAACAAATTTGTCACCTTTTCTTTGTTGCACTTGGTCTTTCGGCGAACTTTGAGGCTTAGGCTTAGTGACAATTTTTGCTGGTAATAATAATGTGGTAGTCTCTGAAAGCGGAGATAATGGTGAAAGTTTGGGTGAATGAGAGGTTTGATGTTTTGTACTAGTACTCTTGGGCTCCAAAAATCTGAACCTAGGTGAGCAAGAAGGAGTTGTTTGTTTGCTTGGTCTAAAATCATCTTCATTTCCATTTGATGATTTTTTTGGTTTGAGCAACACAACTTGATCATATTTAGCAGCTAATTGATCATCTTTTCTCCTGATACTAGTACTAGTGTTGGTAATGTCACGACCAACTTTTCTGCTGACGCTTTCTTTCACTTGCTTCACAATCTGCCTAGCATAGTACCCTGGACTTGTCGTTTGGTTATCATTTTCTTGTTGATAAAAACTCCTCCTATTGTTCCTCGCCATTTTCCTACCGACACTAACAGTAGAAGAAGAATCTGAAAATTCAAATGCATCACCCATGTTCTCTTTATTAATTTGAAGAGATAACCTGTGATGCTGATGGCGCTGATGATGATCTACATCTGACCTTCTGGCTAAAGATATTCTCGGCGTCTCTGGTAGTGAGAGAGTACCTGTAGTGATATAATTAGTATCACTACTTTCAAAGCTACTGAATCGTCTTCTATTATTGTTAACCAACACATTCTTTGACTGTGACTTTGTATTGCAATTAGTTGAAATTGAAATGCGAGGAGAGTTATTGTTTTCAGGGAGGAGATCAAGGCCCATTAGCCTAGCTACTAGAGTTGGGGTCTTGGTCCCCGCTGGTGAGCTGCTGCTACATTCTGATGATATATCATGATCTGTCCTTGTTCTTGATCCTGATGTTGACACTCGCGCTGATCTCGAATCACAGCTTGTTCTGATTTGAATACCTACCTGAAATATAAAATACACAAACCATCTCTATTTTCAAATAAAATTTGTGTATAATATTCAACTTTCAAAGAACATGAATACTTACCCCACCCCGACCCCAGACAAACAAACAAAAAATATAGAGCATCTTCTCTCTCTACAATATTGGGAAGTGAAAAACTTATTATATAATAATATTTGAAAGAAGATAATAACGGTTACAATTAGACTAACCGGGATATTCAAATTTTGTTCGTCTACTTTCATGGTTGATGAAGACGACAATGAACTTGATACCGATTTTCGTTCTGGAACAGGCTCATTTAATTCCAAGCTGTTTCTTGGTGCTTCAACTCCTGCATTTATCAATAAAAGTTGAAATTAATCAACAAACTAGAGAAAAGAGTAGTTGGGGTGATTTCAGTGACCAGATTTATTGAACCAACTTTTATCAGAAAACATCATGAATTTCTAGATTCGCTACGACCGATTTTGTTGAGAGTTACCTTTGAGGAGAGAAGGTTCGTTGTGTTGTTGAAAGAAGGAAGGATGATGATGATGATGTTGCTTCAGAGAGCGAGATTGTTGGTTCAAAGCTACTTGAAAATGGGGTAAATCGAAGATTTGGAAACACATGCAGCCACCAGGAGGAGGTGTAGCTTCTTCATTAATAATATTATTGATGACTTCTTCTCCTTTTGTTTTTCTTCTACTTCCTCTTTGAGTACTGGATTTATTACTAGTACCACTGCCACTGCCCCAGTATAACCACTCTCTGCCCATTTGTGTGAGAAGCTGGATGCACACAAGTAATTAACAGAATTTTTTTTACAAACAAATAGGAATGAAAATGACAAAACTAGTATAGTAATAGTCATTACTGAAGAACAAGAAATGCGGATCCATGAAAGGGATGATTTGAGTCTACCTTTTGATTCTGGTGAAGAAAATTTTGCTTTTTATCTGTATTTCTCTTGTCTTGTGTCCCTCTAGAGGGCAGTAGTCACTCACTCCCAAGAAAGTAAGAAATAGCAGGAGGAGGAGAAGACCAAAGACCAGAAAACTAACTCTATCTAGTCTTGGGAATAGAAATTTGAAGAGATTGCATAATAAAGGTTTCTCTTTCTCTCTCTAGTAGTGTTGGGTGAAGAGATCGATAGGCGGTATAACGAGGCAATGGGCACTATTCTTCACTTGCGCTTTGTGGGGTTTTAAATACCCGAGGTCATTGGGGATCTGCATCTAATCTAATACTCCCGACCTACTTTATTTATTTCCTCCTCTTCTCCTAACCATGGTTAATATCAGTGGTGGATGTACAGTGCTCCCAGTGGGTCATCCGATCCCTCTCGATAAAAAAATTACATTATATATATGAAATTAATTTTTTTCTGTACATATATATATTTAAAATTGAACCACCTGAATATATATTAAAAGAGTAGCCCAACGGTTGAGGGGGTTCAAGATTTCGCTTAAGTGATAATATTAGCGTGTTTAATTTTTTTTTGAACCCCCTTGATAGAATTCCTGGCTCCACCACTGATTAATACCCCTACCCCCTCACTGCTAGGTGACCTCCTATTTATTTCTCAGTGGTTCACTATATTTCTTAATAAATTATAAATAATCGCCCTTTGAATATTAATAAATATACCGTCTTGAAAAATATAATAGAGAAATGACTATAATTAATAATAAAGGTAAATTAGGAATGAAGTGGAAATTATCCATTGATTTCGTAAAATCAACAAGTCTTGTTAGATATCCCAAAATAGTATAGTGGACATCTATTGTTGGATGGATGGTGTACTAAAACGAAGTGAAGGGAGTATATGTAAAACTCTTTTCATTTTAATTTGTTTGTCTGATTTTTGACTTGATATATACAAAGTTGAAAGTAAAAAAGACTTTTTAATGTGATTTTAGACTAAAATTACGTAAAATGTATCAAAATATCTTTTAATCTTATGATTATAAACATATTATAAAAGTTGAAATTAAAGAATGATGAAATTTTTTTTTTAAAAATCAAACTTTCTTTTTAAAACGAAAAGTAAGACAAGCAACTTGAAATTGTTGGAGTAATAATTTTAGAAGAAAAAAAAATGTATGATATCAATATAATTTTAAAAACACACTTCCATTGTAACTAATTGGATGAACTAAAAATATATATTCTATTACATCCGGGAAGGAACCGAGAGGAGATAAGAGATAGGGGATGTCATATGCTACTTGCTTGTTCACTTTTATTTATTTATATTTTGAACTTTATAAGTTACCTCAGAAATAATGAATGGTATAAATAGTTTATCATAATACTTCTTTCGTTCACTTTTAATTGCATTATTTTTATTTTTAAAGGTAAATTATAAGAATTTTGATAAATATTTTATAATATATTTTTCATCATATTAATATGTAAAAAATTGTAATTTATATTACTTTTCATAAGTGTTTAAATATCTAAATTATTCATTCAAATACTGATTAGTGTATTTTAAATTTATTATATATACATATTTAATAAATTTATTAACATAAATAAATTATTTGAACAAAAGCGACACATGCCCTGCCTACGCTTCAATTGTGAAAGGGATGGAGTAGATATGCTTTTTTTATTTTTATTTTGTGCTATATGAACATATATGTGTATTGAGATTTTGATTATTCAAATTTGCATCATCTAAAATATATTTAAAAGGAGACAATGATCACGAATAGGATTTGTTTTCATCCGAAATATTAATACTAACAAAATACAACAAATTATATTATTCTATCAGAATCATTATTAATTAGTACTCCTTTCGTTTTAAAAAGAATGACTTCTTTTCCTTTTTAGTCTGTTTAAAAAAGAATAACCTCTTTCCCTTTTTGAAAACACTTTAATTTCAGTTTTCCACATGGCATGTTTAAATACATTTAACATAACTTTAATTTAAGACCACAAGATTCAAAAGTCATTTTTATTTTTTTAAATTTCGTGTCAAGTCAAAGTAGATCATTCTTTGTGAAATGGGGGAAATAATAGTTATTTAGAATAATTATTGGATAGCTATGTGGGGAAGGGGAATTTTGTCTCTTACAACAACTAGCATGAATATAATTTTTGAGGTTACTTATGTGAGACATACTATTAAAAGTTGCCTTTTTATTTTTTGATAAGCAAAAGTTACCTATTATAATAATGTAGGTTGTCATTTTTATCTAGTGAGGTAAAAAATCTACACTATCATTGTCAAAATTCAAACTCTATAAATCATTTTCTTTGAATAATAATCCAAATTCCAAACCTTAAATAGACAAAGGATGATACATCGTCTACTTGGGCGTATAGTTTTCGAGTACTCTGCATAATAGTGACGTAGTATAAAATTGCCAGTATGATAACATGTATACACTGTTCTTTTCAGAATATTCAACAAAATAAATCTAAGAAATTCTGGCAACTATCTCTTAAATTTAAAATTGAATTTCTTCACTTGTCACAAATAATATAAACTTTTATTTTTGACTATATTTATAAATATAAATTCTAGAAAGTTACATAAAGTGAAAAAGAAAAACCTACTTATCTTATCTACACTTGATGATATTTAATGCTACTTTATTTTGAAAAAGTTTAATTTCAAGAAATGGGACCAAAAGTACTTATGGGACATGAGATACGGACTACTTATTATATTTTTCGAATTGAATAAGAGAATTAATAAATAGTTAAAATGCTATTCATAATTAATTAACCACGTAATATTTTTCCCCTTCACATGCTATATAATCATTATAATCATTTACTCCAACTTGTAGAGTTTGCCATGAATGCTCCCTGCTAAGCAAATACGCGTTGAATAAAATTCATAATAATTGTGTCAAGGAACAAATAGAAAACATAATTAACGGCGTGCATAACATGTTTGTAATTGTGATCAAGATAAAAGATAATCGTATTGATAGAAAAGCCTGCGTGACAAAAATATAAATTTCTTTAAAAGTGACCATGATATCCATACCTGAATCTGAATAATTATTTAGTCATTTTTTGTTTAATTTTATGTCAACACGTACGGCATATACTTTTTTTATAAATATTTATTCATGTGAATACTATTTTATTTTTTACTTATTATTAATGGTAAATTTTATTTGATTTAATCAATGAGAGGAAGATAAATATTTTCGTCACGTTACTCCCACAAAATGTATAGTAAATTATGAATATATAGATTAAGCTGACACGTTTGCGTGTGAGATTCCCGACAATTACTAACTTTTATAATGACAAAAGTGTCCCTGTCACAATGATGGGCCACGGCCCACAGACTGATGTGCGCGGCTTATTCTGGGCCCCTTTGGGCTTCTACCAATAAACTTCCGAAAGGCCCACTTAGGACCACTGCCACGTGTTTCAACACTTCTTTCATAAATGCGCTCCTCCCAATTATCACCGCCTTGAAATAGAATAGAGGAGTGTTAATAGGGCCGTGCGAATTTATTGGCGGTATAATCTCTTTCGTAAAATTAGATATTTTATGTATATATATATATATATATATATATATATATATATATATATATATATATATATATTTTATTTGAGTATATTTAAAATTGTTGATTCACATTCTACAAGAAGATTATTATATTTAAAATTGTTGATTCACATTCTACAAGAAGATTATTTGATATATTTGATTAATTGTCAAAGTTAGCATCGGAAAATTATGTTGTATATATATGTCAAATTCTATATTTAAAGGATAATATTTAAAGTTGAACACTTTTGACATAAGCTACGTCTTTGATGAAGTGGCAATATGTATCCAATTGAATGAAAGAATTCAAGGTTTGAACCCCAAATAGCATAATATTTTTTTGTTTTATTTTGACAGTCACACCATTATTCTTGGATAGCTTTAATAAAATTTCTGACTCCGTTACTGCCGATAGGATTCTTAGCGATTAATTCATACTAAATACATTTTTTTATTTGATTTATGGTACATCTATGTTTTTAGAATTGCTTCTGGATGGAAGTTACTTGAATTCAACAAAATATAATAGGTTTATTTCAAACTCTATAGTCATAGTAAGGAATTCACCCAATTTTTATAAACAAGTTGATCAAAAACTTGTGATTCAAACGCCATAAATTTAAAAATCTTTGATAACCTTCTAGATTTTTCTTTAAACTTTGTCATCAAAAAGAAAGATTTAAGATAATTTCTATCATTAGGCATTTAATCTGAGGTTAAGATCTAGCCTCTTTTTTCAGTGAATTGCTCGTCGGATATGTTGTCCGTGACGTGAGTGATCCATGCCCTTCTTATTGCTATTTAATTGGAATATAGGATACGCACAAAGAAAAGCTTCATTCGTTGGTTATGAAAACGTTCCCCTCAAGATGTTCACTATTTTATTATCCGGCGAGTTAAGTCATGTTTATTTGACTATAGTTTTTAAGTAATTATTAAAAGATTTAAAATATGGAAGTTTAGATTTTCTATACTTTTTAGATGGTTTTTGAAACATATCAATTTTATTTTTAAAATTATAAAATTGATTTCAAAATTCAATACTATAAATTCGATGCATTGTTCTCATATTTTAACGACAAATTACTATATAGTATATACCCTACTCTCAATGAAACGCAAGTACGTAGTACAAATACCATCACTAGCCCACTCTCCATTGTATCCTCCTTTTCGACAGCAACTTAACGATGTGTACCAAATTCATCACAGAAGAACAATATTGATTTGAAATGTTTTTTATCTTCTTCTTTTTTATGACAAATCTGGAATAAATAGTTTTTGGTGTAAAATTTTACTGGTACCTATTTATAATCCTTTGCGGAATAATTAGCTCTGCAGCATCAACATGTGCCATACGATGTTAGGTAGTCAAGTGATTTCTTCCTTCAATATAGGAGAGCATGGTTCTAGCTTATTAGAGCACTATGCTTTCTCGTTTATTTATCAGTATTATTATTGTTATTTATATTTATTCTTTAATCGTATTACCATTAATGTTGTTACTTTTACTTGGATTATTTTTTGTTGCGATCAATATTTTTTTTTCCTATAGTATTTTTATCATAGCTTTTTCTTTTGTATTTGTCTAACCTATTATTGAAATATTTTTCCTAAACCGAGGGTGTATATCGGATACACCTCATACTATCTAGAGTACCGCACTTATAAGATTGCACTGGAACATTTGTCGTATATTCTCTTTGAAGGGACAACTCAAACTATATAAGCATTTTTTTTTTCAATACTTTTTTTCTAAAAGAAAGATTAGCAAACTTGATCAATTATGCCGCGAGAACAAAATACATGAATTTAGGTTTTTCTTACTTAATCATGATTACGATAAGGCGAAAGAGAAGCCAAACTTTTACATTGAATAATAATCAATCATATTTTAGAAGAAAGTGTCAAACACATAATTTAATAATTTGTGCTTCTTTTGTAGGACTTGATACAAAAACTTTATAATAAAAGCCTAATCTAGGTTGGACCAAGCTACCAAAAATCCTAAGATAAGCGCCCAATTCAAATAGAAACAGACACAAAGCTCCAAATTTTATACTATAATCCGTTGAATCTGGAAAAATTTTGAAATTATTTGACTTAAAAACAGTAGTATATATATAATTAATTTGGAACCTTAGGATATTTTTTGTTCATATATATATATATATATATATATATATATATATATATATATAATTTTAGATTTGACATAACATTCAAATTACAAAATTCTACCGACATAAGAGGATGAGATTTGACGTCTTTACTATTTGATCTTCTTGTCTGGCTATCTATGGACCATCTTCTTTGTCCATTTCAATCACAACACAAATAAATAAATATCAAAACTTGTAAGTTTTATATTTAGCTAAATCTTTTTTCTGGTAGAAAAAGGTTTATGATAAGTGCTTGTGTTCCTAGATGTTTTGATGATCAACTCACAAGTGCAGGGACCTGGTCCTTTCAGAGTATTAATACTCGTTCAGTAGTCAAAGTGCTGAACAATTGTAAAAGTCGTCCGCGTCAGAAAGTTGTTTGTATGTTGGGTAATAATTATTTATGATATATATTCAACAAAAACAACAACTTTACTCATTCATTCAAAGAAAGATACCGTCAAGCTTCAAAACAACAAGAGACCTGATAGAAGTGTTTCTATTGCTCTCTGTTTTTGCTGTAATTTTGGTTGCTTGTAATAGTGCGTATATTGAAGGAATCATTTCACTTGTGATAGAAGCGTTTCAAACTTGTGTGAATCATTATAAGAAAAAGGTTAAGGGTAACTTAGTATCTTACTCTAAAGTCTATATTAATTGGTTAGGATTAGTATAATGGGTAGTGTGGTATCTGCTCTGGCTCAACTAAGTGATAGAAGGTATTGCTTAGTGTGGAGATTAGCAGGCTAATCTCTTTTTGTAAACTGGCTTTTACTTTTGCTTAAGAAGATTTGTGGAAGTAGTTTGAAAAGTCCTGTTGAAATAGGTCGTGGTTTTACTCCCTTGAGCAAGGAGGTTTCCACGTAACGTTGTTTGTCAATATTTACTTTCAACATTTGTTCTTTATTGTCTATTACTGTAACTGTGTTGATGGCCTAGTCCCATCGACTTAAGTAGACGCATACATTCCAACAAATGGTATCAGAACCTGACTTTTCAATTTGGTTAACACCAAGAAAAGAAAAGATCCAGAAGGAATGACTGCTCCACCCCAATATGGAAGAAGGTCAGTCTTCACTAGGCCACCGCGTTTTAATGGAAAATACTATGGCTGGTGGAAGAATCGAATGCACGACTACATCAACGCTGAGGATTCTGAGTTGTGGGACATTATCCTTGATGAACCATATATTCCTACAAAGGAGGTGAAGGATGGGGAGCTTACCACTACTGTTGTCAAAACGAGAAAAGAATACAATGAGGCAGATAGAAAAAAGATTGAAAAGAACTACAAGGCAAAGAAGATTCTCGTATGTGGAATTGAAGCAGACGAATGCAACAGAATATTCGTTTGTGAGGTTGCCAAGGAGATATGCAACTGTCTTCAAACAGCCCATGAAGGAACACAATGAGTGAAAGAGTCTAAAGTTGACATGCTCACCACTCAGTATGAAAATTTCGTTATGAAAGAGGGTGAAACTATCTTTGAGATAAACTCAAGATTCACCTCTATCACCAACGAGCTCAGGTGCCTGAGTGAGCCTATCCCAGTTAGCAAGCAGGTTCGCAAGATTCTTAAGGTGCTTCCTAAATCTTGGGAAAGCAAGGTGGATGCCATTACAGAAGCTAAGGATCTGATGACTCTTTCCATGGATGAACTGATTGGGAACCTTTAGACCTACGAGCTAAACAAGAAACAAGGAACGAAGGTGAAGGAAGGAAAGAAGAAGAAGTCTATTGCCTTGAGAACATCTCAAACTGAGGTAACTGAATAGGAGGATGAGATGTCATATGTCACTAGAAGATTTCAGAAGATCATAAAGAAGCATGGAGGCTTCTAAAAGAAAATCTCTGCCAGCAGAACCGCTACTGTAAATGATCTATGCCGTAAATGTGGCAAGTCTGATCACTTCATGAGGGATTGTCCCAGTCAAAAGCAAGAAACTCATGACACCAGACCTCGTAAAAGGGACCTAGTCCCAGACCATGCTCGAAGGAAGGCACATGTTGATCAGTTGGTGAGAAAAGTTTTTGCTATTTGGGGAAATGATTCAGGTGAATCAGAAGAAGATGCAGAAAGTTGTTCGCGTCAGAAGGTTGGTGAAGTTGCAGAGTACTTCACCAATCGGAAGCGACGAAGTTGTTTGTATGTTAGGTAATAATTCTTCATGATATATATTCAACGAAAACAACAACTTTACTCATTCATTCAAAGAGAGATACCTTCAAGCTTCAAAACAGCAAGGACCCTAATAGAAGTGTTTCTATTGCTTTCTGTTTCTGCTGTAATTTTGGTTGCTTGTAATAGTGCGTATATTGAAGGAATCGTTTCACTTGTGATAGAAATGTTTCAAACTTGTGTGAATCATTGTAAGAACTAGGTTAAGAGTAACTCAGTATCTTGCTTTAAAGTCTATATTAATCGGTTAGGATTAGTATAGTGGGTAGTGTGGTATCTGCTCTGGCTCAACTAAGTGATAGAAGGTATTGCCTAGGGTGGAGATTAGCAGGCTAATATCTTTTTGTAAACTGGTTTTTACTTTTGCTTAAGAAGATTAGTGGAAGTAGTTTGAAAAATCCTGTTGAGACAGGTCGTGGTTTTACTCTCTTGAGCAAGGAGGTTTCCATGTAAAGTTGCTTGTCAATCTTTACTTTCAGCATTTGTTCTTTGTTGTCTATTACTGTAACTATGTTGAGGACCTGGTCCTATCGACTTAAGTGGATGCATACATTCCAACAGTTTACGATGTAATTCTAGGGGCTTTAAGGGTTTTGTTTAGGAGAGATTTTTGTGTGAGCTTATTTTTCTTTTGCGTGAATTGTGTGAGGTTATTTCTCTCGATATTGTTTACTCTCTTTTATATAATGTATTGTTTATTAATTATCTTTTTTTGGATGTAGGTCGATTGATCGAATCACATTAAAATGTATATATCTCTTTGACATTTTTATCATTGTTACTTATGGTTTCTCAAATTTTGTGTTGCCAACTTATACATGCCACCTGATTTTTGTGGTCCTAACAAATAGTCTTAGAGTGGTTTGGTCACGGATAAGATTTAAATTAAATTTCTGAAAATCATTTAAATAAATGTTTATTGATTAAGCTGATCACCCATTAAGATTAGATACCGGAATTTTTCAAATTTTTATCACAAAAATTGATTTAATTTTCAATTATTATTTATTTTTAAGAAAATATCAATCAACTCAGGTTCAAACGCCTAGTTTGATAGAATTCTACGATGAAGAAGTATAAGGCCTATGTGATTAAAAAGTAATACACCATTAATCCCTTTTCAAATCACAAAATTGGTAGTTGTACAACTCCTTTAATTATAAACAAATGATTCATCGGTTAGAGTAAATCTTTTCTTACGTTACATTCACGTTTCATTTTTGAATATTATTAAGTAAATATTAATTAAAAATAATCAAACGTTTTATGAGTAAAATGTACACTGTGGGATGTTTGTTTTGTTGGAATACGTGAAAGCAATCATAATTCAATATGAAACTTTAAGGTGAAGCTTGTACGTGAATCTTTCCAAACTGTACATCTAAACAATAGCTTATTAAAAAAATTAACGTGTCTAAACATTAGGATACATTTCAAAAGAGTATCTATATATATTCAATTACTTTCATCGTTTTAAAATATGTGGGGTTTTAGGCTTTTTTTAAAATAAAATAAAATAATAAGTGATACTTCAAATTATTAAGAATGCATTAATAATGCTTTTTCAAATTTATTCTTATTTAAATTAAAAAATTACATAACCAAAAAACTATTTATGAGAAATTACTATATTTTTTAAAGATATTTATACGTCTTACTTTCTAGCAATGAATAATTTCTTACGGAATATGCTAAGCCAATGCTAAGCTAAAGTTATCACTTATTTTGAAAGGAGGGAAATTTACTACTATTTCAATATGATTTTAATTAAGTTATGGAGTAATGATGAGTATCATTTATTTATTTTTTGGGATCCTCAGAAAAATTAGAATTCGCTACTCTTCATGAGCAAATGAGATGCACTCATTTACGTACAAAAGCTCACAAATTATACATCAAATATAAATTACATTGTAAATTAATGCGACAAATTTAACTGAAAAGTTGTTGATATGAAAAATTAATCTATCGCCTTTCATAAAAAATACCGTCTGTTACAACAACTCAACCACTCATCATAAGTGATGAGTATAATTTTACACTATCAATTTATTGGAAATAGTTATGGGTCGGTCCATGCATAATGAGTGGTAATTAGCTCATTAGTTCGTCCATCCCCAAATTCTATATATATATATATATATATATAACATATCAATATACTACTACGAGAATAAACATATTTTTTTCACCATATGATATGATGATTAGGATTTACAAAGAGAAAATATTATGTATTTTTCAGAAATTTTTTTTAGTCTGTTGACAGTGAAAATTTCTTGCTTCATGAGAATTCCGACCATTACAATTTACATGAGTGATTATTGCAAAATCCGCCTATGGAATAAACGATAAAGTTTCGTAACTAATATTTATTACCCATTAAATACTACAAATTGTTTAATTGATAGTGGCGTATCAGTTATCACTTGCTTTAGTTTTCAAGCTAATAATAATAATTAAAAAAAAGATATTTCAGTAATCAACCTTTTTTAATATTATTTTTTAAAGCTTATTTATCAAGTAGGAAATATCTTGTTTCCTTCCCCTATTAATTAATCCAAGAAATTAAGAAAAAAACAAAAAATAGAAACGTTGCAAGATCCATCTTTACTTGCATTTTGAAATTTGAGAGTTGATGCCCAAAAGGCACAGACTAATTTGAAAAATTAAATAGAGTATATTGGATAGAAACTAGTAGAGGGAAATAATAATGATAATGATAATAATCGTACATAAACAAATATCAATATAAATTGTGATAAAATAATTGAGATCTCTTTATCATCAATCAGCGATTGCTTGCTTGAGCCTAAATATGAAGAAATATATATATATTGAAAGCGTCACCCTTAAAAACGAGTCATAAAAAGTTTGAATCTGAATTAGTCAGACTTCAATACTAATGCCGAACACTATTTAAAAAACTTAAAAAAAAATAAAAAAAATAACAGAAACAAAGAGAGACATGTCTGACATATTATAAGAGAATAAATTATATATAGAGGGAAGTGTGTTGGAGGAGCGTCCGCTACAAAGGGGTGTCATAGGGAGGGGTAAACAACCTTGTCGTCACTTGAATCATTGCTTTCTTAATGTCAGCATATAATTCAAAAGGTAGCCCACATTTTAATTATCAACCTTATACCTTTGGACCCTATTTCCACCGTCCTGAAAGATTTGAATTTGGACCTTAAAAATAATAATAAAAAAAAACGTTTAATAACATAAATGTCATAGTATTAAGAGTTAATTACTTTGTTTCACTATTATTTTTCAAATTACAAAAATCTCTTAAAGTTTATGGATTCTGGATATATCATTGGACTTCCAAATACATATATAGGGGAGAGATGTATCTGAGAGGGGATGTATTCAAGAGTGAGACAGGACATCTGGATACATAGGAGAAAGATGTATTAGAGAGGAAAGAGATGTATGAGAGAGGGAAAGGACGTATCTGAGAGGGAGAGAGATATCAACGAGAGGGAATTTTTGAAATATTTTTGAATGATAGAAAATTTTAGAGATTATGATAATATAAGATCTGTATTTAGATAATTTTTTCAAAAAATTTTAAAAAGGGATTTTCTTTTGATAAACTTTACGTGACGCAGTCTGAATAAATCGGAAGTCCAATAATTGGTGATATTAATAGTTGGATGATTTGCTCTCTTCGTAGATTAGCCATTCTCTTTTAGAACTTTTCCCAATTTAAGCCAAACTTGATTAAACAATTGTTCCTTTCTTTAAAATTCAAATTCTTTATTATAATTTTAAAGTTGTTTATCAAACATTTAATGATTCCATTTTATTAATCAACTTTAATGAATAAAATCCTATTGAAATTCAATGCATTAAAACCTAGATTGTTAGAGTTGTTAGGCCAATAAATGACATTAATAGAAGTCACCTAAACCATTGACTTCCAAAATGACCACTGAGTCACTTGTAAGTGTTAATTTTAGTGACTGAATGGTTGGTGATTTAAGATTTACTTTTTTTCTTTTAAAAGTCAAATGATGTAAGAAAACATTTTAATATATATTTTCATTATATCGATATGAAAAAATTTGTAGTTTCTACGATTTTTTGAATATTTAAATTTTTATTTTAAAATATTGAATAAATGTAATCTAATTTAGTTTTGAAAGTTAGTCAAATTGGCTCTCGAAAAGTGAAAAAAAAATAAAAGAAAACTATAAAAATAACAAGATCAAATGCCATTTTTTTAGCAAGTGTTATTTCAAATAGAATTGTTCCAAAAATACCAACATTATTGATTAAATAACTATTTCGTTGAACAAAGTCTTCTCAATTTATCAACGCTCGACCTTTTGAGCGACAAGAATTTTATGTGTTGGTCTCCAAAACTTCTGATTTTCTTTGAATAATTATCAAATTACTTTCAAATTGTTAAAAAATAACTTAAAATTCTACAACATTGATTCTAAACAAAATGAAAACAATATCGAATTTTGTAAAAAAAAAAAAAAGGTGTCATGGCAAGCCAAATTGAGATGCAAGCCACATTGTTGTGGCTGGTATGTCACGCTCCAAACCCGACCGTAACGCAATAGACATTCAATGCTGAGAAACCACGCCAAAAATGCCTTATATAGAAATTGAAAAATGAAGAAATGACAATCGAAAGATCCAATTTGTGCGAAGAAAACGAGTAGAGAGGGTATTTTAAAAGAGAAAAATATGAGACATCATTTATTTTGGGAAATTGATACGTCTTGATTACATACATAATTCATTTTAATACATAGTAGATTTATCATAATATTGCTATGTATTGTTATAAATAATAATAATTCAAAATGTATCTCTAAAATCAATGATTATTTATTGAAAGTACTCTCTTTTAAAAAATATGCAACAACTGGACCAAATCGGGCAAATTTAGAACAATTGGGCTAAATATGGTAAGTTAGATTGTTGGGCTGACACAACGCATAATTTGTGGTCTATGCGGCCCACTTACCGTTAAAATAGAAGATGTCCTTGTAAATATTTGGGTACTATTTTTTATTTTTTTATTTAGATCTTTCAGGTTGCATTTTACTGATCTTCTATATAAAAAAAATTATATGAATAAAATAATATTTGTAATGGACTGTAAGGAAATGTCATTAAATACGTCTACGTATTCTTCTGTATATATTATGCCAGATAATTAATAGAGGAAATGAGTTAACTTAACTATTTACAATTTGTATATATTATGCCAAATAATTAATAGAGGAAATGAGTTAATTATTTACAATTTGCATGGAAGAAAATAATCTTGCAAAAAGCGGATCTACAGTGATTGTTGTGGTGATTGAGTTAATGTGAACCTGTAGATTTTGCCCATATATATATATATATCTTGTCAATGTATTAAGAAATTTACATAGTATTCATAAATATTTAATTGTGCACCTAATTATTATTGAATATTGACTTTAAGGTCATTACAAGAATCTATAAATTTCAAATTTTGAATTCTCCCATAAATTTTTATATATTCATTATAAACTAAAAACAAACTTGTAATACACTACAAAACAATTGAGCTGTTTAGAATGTTTAAAAATAGAAAGGAAGCATACTATAAATACATATGCAACACAAATCAAGCTTCTCTATGATAGTTGTTGACATTGGACTCCGACTAAATTCGAATCGTGCTCTGCAGGGACCCATTCGTAGGTGGCACTCCCAACAAGGTGTGAAATAAATTAAAAAAAAAGTTGACGGAAATATAGATACAACATTTGGCTAAACAACAAGAGGTTACCAAAAAGAAATAGGGGCAAACATTATACTCTTATTGTAAGGTATTATTCATTGAATTTGCAACTCCTTACGGTTGTAAATTATTGAGAAATCCTAGCCTTCTATAATCTAAATAACTGAGGAGAACCATAAACAAAATATGAACAAATGGTCCCATTGTCCCGGTCGGGGGTGGAGCCACGTAGTACTGAGGGGGTTTAATTGATTTTCCTTCAGCAGAAAAATTACATTATTTATATATAGTTAAAATTTATCTTTAATGTATATAGAGTAGACTTTAAACCCCTTCCGCCTTTATTTCTTCGGATTTTAAATTCCTTTGATGAAAAAATTCTAGCTCAGCCACTGACCCGAGCTACTATAAGCAGCGCATTTGAGGAAAGCCAATAAACAGTTCAGTCTCCACTTCCCAACTCTTTGTACTTTGGCTACAATTACCCCTTTCTTTCGGTTGAGCTGGTGGTGGTGCTGGTACGGGTGCGGGTGCTGACTCTAATAGCATTGGCCTAAGCCCGCACTGGATTGAGAAATGATTTTTCGTTTGTGAAAAAAAAAGGAGAAAACATAAATGCAATTATTAGCGTAACAAATTGTTTGAGATAAAAAGAAAAGTTTGAATATCCTATAAGATAATGGACATACGTTAAGTATAATGACACATCCATGTATATTGGTATGTAAAAAAAATAAAAATAGGTTGAAGCACTATTGAAAAGATGTAATAGAAAATTAAGTGGGATGATTTAAAACTATTTCATTCATTTCAATTTTATAAACGGTGAACCTATTTGATTGAGCACAGAGTTAAAAAAAAATATTAAAATTTATAATATTAAATACGTCACATCATTTTTGACGATATATAAATTTTTTGAAACTTGACTAATTAACCGTGTTCTAACATTTTTATGGCTGTAATAATTTCTCACTAACGCTAAAAGGAGAAGTTTAATTTTTTTTCAAAATTTAGAAAGGTGATGATTATTTTTACAATGATTTAAAAAAGAAATAAATCAATTGATAAATTAAAATAACAAATATCAGAGAGTTCACCTTTTCACGTAAACTTGCATTTTGTTGGAGCAATAGTCTCTCCTGAACGAAAGGGGGAAAAGTGCATATAGTTCATAGAATTAATTAAACCAATCAGTAAAAGCCCTAAAATGCATTAAATAAATTAATTGTTGATGATCATACCTTTGCGTTTAGACGCTCTATTTCGTCTTGGAACAATTGAGTCTAGAAATTAAAATGAGAAAAGAATTAAGGATTAATAATTAATTAGTGTCAAATATTGGATAATAATGAATTTAATTAGTACCTTTCTAGCCCTGATAATTTTGAGGGTCCTCTCCAGTTGGCCGTCAATGTCTTCTAGTTCATCCATTGAACATGACCCTAATCCTTGCCCCATTAGCTTCCTAATCAATTAATTCCCCAATTCAAAAATTTAAGTAAACTTCTTCCGTTCTAAACTAAGTGTTACGAGGGAGTAGTAAATTGATAATTGTGGCAAATAAATTAAGAAAATGGAGAACCGTTTGGAAACTTCAAGGATCTCTATCTTCTTTGCCATGTTAGCTGTTTCATGCTTCAAGTTCTGCAAAAATGAAATTAATCAATGGCGATCATTATCTAAAACTCATTCATTTGCCATTTGGACATGCAGTTCCATAGCTAGGAGTAAGATGTACAGTTTACCTTTCTCAGATTTCACTTGTGAAATTCTATTTGAATATTTTATTTTATCTACAAAAGATTGACTTGTCTAGTGGTATGTGACCAGTACTCTCAGGAATTGGATCATACAAGTAAATAGTCACTTTTAGCACCTGTTATCAACTACAACAATAACATATTCAGTGAAATCTCACAAAATAAGCCTAGGATGGTAAAGTGTACTAGAAATGTTATTTCCGAAAAATCTTCGGGTCAAGTGCATCAAATCCAAGTAAAAAAAAACAATAGAAGAAAGTATAGTAACTAATAAAAAAAGCAGTGTAAAATCTACAATAACAACCTCAAAACCTACTATCAAGTATTAACAAATAGCCACAATTTTAATATTTTCAAACAAAATATTCTCAACTTAAATATGGAACAACTCCAACAAATGCTACTGGAATTTGAATGATCAACAAATGGAACCCAAGAAAAGCTTCATGGGATTCAAAACCAAGGAAGGATTCAAGGGGTTTAAAACCAAGAAATGATTCATGAGGTTTGAAATTTTCCTAGAGTTTCAAAACAAAGAAAGAATTGATCGTGGGGTTCAAAAATTTATTGGAGTTTCAAAATAAAAAGTTAAATTGACGGGGTTCAAACCATTTTATACAAGTTCAAAACTAAGGAACATATCACGGGGTTCAATTGATAACCTTTACAAGTTCTTTCGTGTTGCAGTTTTTTCCCTATTACTTTTCAAATGTTGTCTAAAAACTCATAACAAACTCGAGATCTGACTATCCCACCTATTTTCTCACTCAAGAATGTCCTCTATTGATCACTACAAAAATGAAATAAGCTCCCCATGTTCATAAGACTGGAACTTAGATTCATGTCCCATGTTCATATATTTTCTTCTAAGCAAAGAAAAAAATATATGAACATGAAAATAAGCTCCAGTCAGAATGTGTAATTGTTATTTGGTAACAAAAAGATATAGTATTTATTATATCATAAAAATATTGATTGAAGCACAATGGGACATATAATATACATCATTCTTGCTAGCTCTAGTATATGAACTTCCTTGAAGAGATGTATACATATTTTTTGGATCATTTTAAAATATATTAGTCAAAGCTATCACATTATTTTAGGCTTTTCTTCACTAATTACAAATATTTCTGATATAGAAAATTTTAACAGCCAATGTTCAACTCAATGTCATGGATATTTGTTGTAAATTGTGATTTAGAGAATTTCTTTTGAGTTAAGTCTAGAGCAGCCCATCTTCATAAATGGTTTTATTGCATAAGGTTTGAGTATAGTCTAGAACTTCTTTTGTACTTAAGGTTAATCATATTCAGAAATCAAAGATCACTTCTTTTTTCTTTTTTAATCAAAGATCACTTCAATTCTCTAATTTCGAATTTGCTACGTGAAAAAATTATACTAGAAGTAGTTCTAGAGCTCTCCTTTTAATACCTATAAATATCTTGCTTTGTACTTGTCATTTTCATTAAGAAAAACTGAAGAACAACTCTTCCTCTTTTTCTCTTCTCCCACAAACCTCTTGACTCCTCAAATATTTCTCTTTCTCTAACAACTTTGAAGTAATATATATATATTGTCAATCAACCACGAGTTTCTATTAATATATATTCAATAGTGGTTGTTGTGAATCAATTGAAAAGGTAGAAAAAGAAAGTAGAAGACGATAAAACGTCCATTTGTTGAAAAGCGTTGACAATATTACTAACTAATTTAAAGTGTGTCCTCCTCTAACATTTTAAGCTTAAATTTTTAGATGACACAGTCACAGACTTCAACATGGTATCAAAACAGACAGAGAATCTAAAATCGAATCTCAACATCACCCAAATTAAAAAGAATTTCCACATGAATTTTTGAAAGATTTTCCCTTGCTATGAGGAATGCTGGTTTATAAGAATCATCTCGGTTAGCTTTTAGAGTCATCTCAAGATCTTGGGCTTATGCCATGTGCTCCAAACTTCAACTCAACTTCCTTTTCTCACCAATATCCACTTCTCACTCAAAAAATTGGTGAAAGTCCTTTTTTTTTCTTTTTTTTTTTAAAACAGGTAACATTTTTGTGTATTAATAACAAACCACACTAAGGGTGTAGTCCCTCATATTTACATTCAGATGAGCAAAAAAAAAAAAAAAAACTCCTAGTCCTTAATCTTCTCACAAGGAATCGAGTAGATGATTCTAACTCCTCCATTAAGCTATGTCCTTTCTCTTTCCTATACCTCCTTAGACTAGATAGGGCTGCATTGTCGCACCTCCATACCTTCACCTCGATACCATGTCTTAAGGTCGCCCCTTGGCTACTAGTGGAAGCAAGCTAGCCCTGAAGGCTGAGATATATTGGAACAATGATCCAAATAATCTTTAATCTTTTAAATTCAAAAATGTTGCTAACTTGATTGTCAACATCATAGAATTAGGGACACTTTGTGTAGTCCAGTGTCTTTTCTTCAAATGATCGAACTCTCATAAATGATGCAATACCCAGGGTAATGGTAGTGGAAGTAGCAAGTGTTGAATATTTTGTAATATAATGAGGTCTTAAATTGAACAGATGCATCTGTTCGTGAAAGAACATGACTATTATGAAAAGTTTTTTGTTCACGAAAGAACATGACCTTTATGAAAAGTCATATGTTCATGAAAGAACACGACTCTTATGAAAAGTCATCTCTTAAGTTCTATAAATATGAAGACTCTCTAGAAGTAGCCTATGAAAAATCTGCATGTATAAACAAAGGGCTTTGTTGTATCCTTGAAGAGAATTGTTTGTATTTACCTCAATGTGTATATGGCCAATAACTCTTTAAAGAAAGTGATTACACGCCTCAAAGCCCTTCTTCTTCAATTATATTTTCTACTATCATTTTTCTAATAATTTTAAAGAGTTATTGGGTTTGAAGAAGAAAAACTGAGACAAGATCTTTGAGTTCTTGAGGAAGTGGGTTAGTAAGATTTTTTTTTTTTTTTTGGAGTGATCTAAAGTATGATTCTAAGGCAGCAAAAGTGAGCCAACAATGGATTACAAAGGAAATGGCATATATCGGGTTCTGCTTTTTTAACTTTTCTTATTATTTATTTATGAAATTTTTGAGAAATGATTTTCCATAAATGTTAGGATAAATAATTTACTTGTGATGATCTTGAAATGCATTTTAAATAAGTTCAAGAATGACATACTTGATATGCTTATTATAAATTTGTTATTTGGGACAAAGAAAATTATTATTGCATAATTGTGTTGCATAAAGATCATGTAAATTTTATGTTCAAGTTATCAGATGATATATATGAATTCCTTTATTTGATGGATTATATCTATACTTGAAAGTTAATAGAATAAGTTGAAATTAAGAGAAATGAAAATTTTTGTTAGATCATTTTGCATTCATTAAAGGTTGAAGACTTTGTGTTCTTATTAAATGCTTATATGTTATAGTATTGGAACGCGATAAATTTGATAACAAGATGATCTACTAATATGTCCACTCAAGTTATGAAAAAGACATTTGAAATATTTGAAGTGTGGGGGTGATTGGATTATGATTAATAATCAATAATATTTATTGTAAGATAACTTTTGTATAGACATGACCATTCATACATAAATGAATTGGTGTGTTGGTCTATAAATAGAGAATTTTTTAATGATAATGATAAAATGCATATAAGTTGGATTTGTAACATGTATGAAGGTGCCATAAATTTTGCATCAAAATAGGCTTGAATTCCATAGTGGAATTAATAAGAATGTATTTAGCATATAAATGGTTGAAAAGAAATGGAATGGTTGAAAAGAATATGATTTTGAAATATTGTGGCCACAACTGATGCAATCATTCTAAGCTATTGAGATAATGATGTTATTTGTGACATGTCTATGTGAAAGATTTGTTTATTATTTATATTAATCTTGTAAAATTTAGTTTCAAAAGATGCAGTATTATAAATGTGTGAATGAATAAGGTTAAAATCCTTAAACTAAACACAAGTAATGGGAACTCAACTTTGAGTTAATCCACACTCTAACAATACAAGTTTGACGGGTAATAACAAGCTACTTTGTGTTGCTAAAGCACAAGTCTTTTTTTTTCGAGCCTTGATTCAAGTGTACTGCAGTTAAGAGTAGTTAAATGCTTGATATAACAAGGGCATAGTGACAAACTCCATAGTGCAAACTGTTACATGAACGTTAAATTAATTCTTAATGAAATTAGTAAATGTCTACAGTATCAGGGACATAGTAGTTACTTTCACCTATATGTATATTGAAGTGGTGCGCTTCAAGTAAGATCTAAAGGGTTGGTCTTGTAAATATTCATGATATCAGGACGAGCACATGGTCATGAACGTGCTAAAGCATATACTAAGTTTCAAAGCTATAAATAATATTATGTGTGTGATATTTTCGATTTTGACACAAGAAGTTGTGGTTCAAATCTTTTAAGATACTAATTACTTCATCAGAACTTTAAAATACTTGCACTAATAGAAAGCTCAAATCAATTATAAGATACTCTCAGGTATGCATGATATGATGAGAAATATTACAAACTAGTGGGGGATTGTTGGATATTTTGTAATAAATAAAGGTCTTAAATTGAACAGACATGTTTGTTCATGAAAGAACAAAACTATTATGAAAAGTCTTTTGTTCAGGAAAGAACATGACCTTTATGAAAAGTCATATGTTCATGAAAGAACATGACTCTTATGAAAAGTCATATATTCATGAAAGAACACGACTCTTATGAAGAGTCGTCTCTTAAGTTCTATAAATATAAAGACTATCTAAGAAGTAGCCTATGAAAAATTTGCATGTATAAACAAAGGGCTTTGTTGTATCCTTGAAGAGAATTGTTTGTATTACCCCAATGTGTATATGGGCAATAACTCTTTAAATAAAGTGATTACATGCCTCAAAGCCATCTTCTTCTTCAATTATATTTTCTACTATTATTTTTCTAACAGCTAGTATGAAATTGATTGGGCACTTGCCCACATGATTTGACCATCTTTCTTTCCTCCATGAGAAAACACTACTCAGTGAGATAGTGTAGTTAAGTCAATAACAAACCAAAGCAAAAGTTTGATATATAAATGAAAGTTCACCTTCTTGTGCCATATGCTAAATAGATTTGAAAATTTTGTCAAGGTAGCTCTTCCATGAGGAATTCCTACTAGTAGACTTTCTTGTACTCAAAATGAATTGTCTAAATTCTCTCCTTTATCTCATTGTTTATCTTATATAATCATTTGATTCTGCCCCTGAAGCTACCTCCTACTTCTTCTCTTTTAGGATAGGATCCTCAATCCTTTTTACATCACATTCTCGACTACCTCCTATACGTAACATCTAAACTTTATAAGGTTATGTGTGTTAGTAGTCTCAAGAATGGAATCTATAATGATGAAGCAGTTGGAATGTTGTTTACAAGTCTATGAAGGAAAAATCAAAAAGAGACAAGAAAGGTCACTTTCTTAAAACCAAGGCATAAAGAATGAAGAAGGTGAAAAGAGTTCTAGAGGGTATGGACAAGAAAGAAAATGTGACAGTTGTGAAAGAGGAAGAAACAATCGAAACAAACGCTAACAATGAAAAGAAAAGTCAATACTCAATTATCATTTAAAGGTTGTGGACTTGTGGTCATGGAAAAGAAAGATAATTGTAGGTCATGATATTTGGATAATAGATCAAGCAACCATATGTGTGAATAAAAAGAAAGCATCGTCAAAAAGGAAGTAAGAGTGGAATTCAAATATGTAATGAATCATAATCAAGTTGCGGATATCATTATTAAGCTTTTCAAGTTTATTTGAAAATTGAGATTAACATTTGAAACAAAGAAGAAAATTTCAAATTACATTTACAGATTTACTACATCCCTAACGACTCTTCTTCTTCTTTCTCATTATCCACAAGGTTGGATTTCCCTTCGGTTATTGCTATGACATTTCCAAGAAAAATGATTAATTTATGCTAATCATAACACTCAATTATAAATTTGTCAAACCTTTTTCATTTATTTCTTGATGGTAACCACATCTTTTTCCTCTTTTTTATTCATGATTACAACCTATAAATGATCATTGGTTTTCTCTTCATTGTTGGGTTTGTACTTGTTACTATTACTTCTTCCTCTTCCACCATTATCATATCCTCTTATCAACTAGTAGTATTCATCAACGCTTGGATGATATCATGTTTGAAAAATGACTAATGCAACAATCTTAAAAAAGTTTAAAAGATTTTACAAAATTCTCTCAGAAAAGTTGATAATAATGTGAAAAACAAATACTTCAATCTCCAAAGGACGAACTTGAAGCATTTAAATCGAAGAAATTTGAATACAGTTCAAATTCTTATTTAAGAGCGCGCGAAGGTTGTTGTGAACAAATTAAAAAAGATATGGAAAGAAAGTGGAAGATGTCTATATGTTAGAGAAGATACTGCATTCTTTAACATCTAAATTTAATTATATTGTATGTCCTATTAAGGAGTCTAAAAATTTAACTTTATAATAACAATTTAAGAATTCTTCACAAGAAGATGAAAAAAAAGATTAAATGCAGATCAGAAGAGTCGATAAACCAACTTCTTATAATCAAGGTATTCTTAAAAGATTATGGAGGGTGAAAAAATCTGTAGAGGACGTGGACGAAAAAGAGGATGTGGAAGCCATGCTGGCGTGTTACAAATGTCATAAATTTATTGATATCCTAAGTATATCATAGCAATATTGAAAAGAAATCCAACATGTTAGCGTCGAGAAAAAAGAATAAAAGTCAACACTATAGCTAAAACTTAAGGTAGATGATAGTCTGCACGACTAGTAATTTACTAATTATATTTTTCGCCTAAGTATGAAATAGGTTTTCTAATGTGTTTCAGTAAAACAATAAGAACAGTAAGTAAAAACACAATATTTATGTGAAAAATATTCGGCTCAAAAAAATGTAGAAAATCACGACTTGTTTCTCTAGAAGATTTAATTTCAACTTCACTAAATCACTGAGCTTCAACACAAAACAAATTACAAACCTATTTAACCTAAGAATTTACGAATTATAATTCCCAAACTTCAATACCAACCTCCCAAGGTATGTGTTCCTAAGTCTTCAAATTAACTCCACTTGAAGACAACACTCCTAATTCAGTTTATAACACATTGAGCTAAACATACATCAATATTACGACTCAATGAAAGCCTCCTAGTACATAGAATCTATAATAGGATTTGATTCATCAATGTGTTTCTTCAGCCTATTGGTAGCACTTGCAAAGTCAATTTTCCAATTGCCCTTTTAGCTCTATAAATGCACAAGTATTTTGGACGACTTCACCTCTATTTAAGCACAATTATTCATAGAGTTATTGTTCACTTCAAATTCCTCATTGACTTGAACTCTCTTGACTTAGATTTCTAAGAATCCTTCCATTCAAACTCCTTGCTTCTTTAGACTCTTTGTTCAAATCAAATTCATTGATTCTTTTGTATTGTAGCGAACTCCAACTCTTCAATTCAACAGTAACTTGAAGAGTTCTACTTCAATTAAGACTCCTCTTTCAATTAAAACTACTTACCTCTTTAGACTCCTCCTTCTAATCAAACTCATTGATTCACTTGTGTTTTATCCCGAAATTAACATCATCTATTTCTTGATTTATGCACTCTTGTCTTTATTTATTTTAAAAGCTTTCCCGAATTCAACTGCTCGTGACAGTGTTTCTTTGAACCGTGTTGATTGACGTGTTTCATTGTTCTTTGTCTACATAAATTTTAATTGTAGAAAATTCCATCAATTCTCGACCTTGTGATCCTCAAATTTTGAGGGTGGATACAAAGAAAGTACTGTATTTAAAGATTGTACCAAGAAATCATATATATGTGGGGATAAAAAAAAAGTACTGCCACGAAGACAATGGAGATCAAATATGTAAGACTCATAATCAAATTGCAAATATTTTATGAAGCCTCTCAATCAGTATGAAGATTTTAAAAAATTGAAATCACGATTGAGTAAAGAACAAATTCAAACTTACTTCTAGATTTTGTTTTGGGATAAAGTTGAATGATGAGTTTATCTATCTATCTATCTTTATATAAGTATAATCTTATCTAGAAAGACCTCAAGAACTAACTTATAAGTATTATCTGTCATTTGCACCAACCAAAAACAGCTTCTTATTCTTCCTTTTCTCATTTCCTACCGTATATTTACTAATAATTTAACTGATAAGTATTATCTATCATTTGCACAAACATTGTATTTATTTCAAACTATAAGTTTAAAAAAAATTCTTTTTTTAAACCCAAACTCAATATCAATTAAACTATATCACATAAACTTACACGAAAGGAGTATATTGTTTTTCTCATATAATTTTTTTGGTTATTGTTTGATGCACATATAAGAGAAAATGCTTACCTCCACGTAGTGCTCGAGTTCAGTGCTTTTGTCCACCGTCGCTGCTTCTCTTGCACGTGCACGGTATCTCTCAATTATCTTCTTCATGCTGAATCACCCCAAAATTATTAGTATTGTAAAGCTTTCATCAAACCTAAATTTTGAAGAGCTAGATTTGTGCTTTTGTAGCAGTAGATGAAGTCATGACTATATATATACACTCTCAATAGATTGCTACTGAAAATATTATTCTTGAGGGTTGCTAAATTGTATCTTAATCAATATAGCATGTTTTATGATAATTTTTTAGTCCATTGTTATTCCAGAATATTAAAATTTTATTTCGATGGAATGTACAAATAAAAGTTTCACCTTATTAGCTAAAAAAAACAAAATTGAATAGTGCAACTGTGCAAGTTGCAACCTTCTTGCGAGCCTTTTGGGATCTACCGGAACACTCATTCAGTAGTTAAACTTTAAAATTGATTTTGCTATGAAGGTGTCACTGTTTATATAAATTAATTGTTCTCTAAGCTATCAAAGAGAAGTATGCTGGAAAATGATCAATGAATGCCAGCAATTGAAAGTGTCGTTGTATAATCAGTCACCTGTAATTGCATTAGTTATAGTCCCTATTCCCAAAGAGTATGGCGCACTCTCCACACAAGCACCACCCGACGAAGGGGAGACGGGGAAAGCTACAGGCCCAAAACCTTTGACCCTTCTTTCTAAATAGGGTGCTCGAGGCACCTCATCTTCTCATTTTGTCGTTGCTCATTCCCGTTAGGCTGAAGTGCTTGGCAATTCTTTCTCCGCACCTGCTCAGGCTTTGCTGACCTATCTCGTGGTAAAATGAAGAAAATACAAAAGAATAGTAAATGGAGCACACCACAGAAAGATTCTAAATATGAGAAGTCTCCCTTGGATTCGAGAAGAAGGAAAAGAAGAACAGGAACGAAACGAAATAAAGTGTTTATAACTCTAGTTTCGGATGAGCTTCTCTCAATTATGTATGGTAATAGAATAGGGTGGCTTGCTCTGACCAAGACTCCACTCTTTGCTCTGTCCGCAGAGCATATGAATTTCCTGGAATGTAGATAGACCAAAAGAGGGAATGAAGGGATAGGAATAGGAATAGGAATTATAGTACCATTGGAAAAAAGGGCACATGTGGGAACATCTCTACTGACGAACCATTTCAATAGTACAGGTGCTGCCGTGCTACGTGGCACGACCACAAAAGTAATGAAAAAGAAAAAGTTATGTAGTTAGACCATCCATTCTATCCGTAAGTCATATACATCGTCAGCAGAAAGAATATTTACACTATTATGTCACATTTATTTATACATCAAAGTAAATAATTTATCATATTTTCAAGATATATGAAGACTTCCTTCCATATAAATATCTTTTTGATGACTAAAACACTCTTTGGTGCACAAAATATAATAAGCGAGGATATTACATGGGAGTAATCCTACCATTTTAGTATATCCAAAATTACCCAACACTTAAAACCACAACATGAATAAAGTTAATCTCAAAATTATTATTTTTATTTCACATAACAAATAACCTCTTTCATTCGGTTGAAGTAATTAGTGGAAGTAAGTATTTCCAAAACAATGTCACTAGCCCTTCCTATAGGTTAGGTAATAAGATCTCTTGGAAAAGGTAATTTTTATTTGTCTTCATTGAGAGTAACTTGTGATTATTTTCTCCATTAATTAGTAGGTTTCCAAACACAACCAAGTAGACTAATTTTAGTTGGATTTTAATTATTTCCCCAAAAACGAGGGTATTTTACTAGAGGAATTAAATAGGACGGTGACTTGACATAAAAAGATGCATATATAGCAGTAGTAATCAACACTATCTAGTACCATATATACTGCTCAAAAGGATTTAAAGCAACTAAATATATGTACCTCCACACCCACTCCCCACTCCCAAGAAAAAAGACTTTCCTCAATATACAAGGTACTCGGTGAAATATGTTGGATTCATGTCATCATTATCTCTCAAAAAGACTCTCAACTTAAATTTTCCTCAATGTAGAAGAAATGTATGTTGTATCAGTGATATCATACTGTAATAAATTAAGAGTCCCCTTTTGGATATTGCATAAAATAACACATCTGCATCTAGCATCTCAACCTTCTAAGTCATACTTCAAATTCGATTTGTTTAACACTCGAAATCCACTTGAATGTCTACCTTAACTTTAATTTTGTTGATGAGTGTTAATTAAGTACTCATTTAATTTGGTTTTCATATACAAGCTTGATTCTTTTATGTGTTAAGCACGTACATTGTTAAATATTTATTTTTATTTTGCTAATGGAGCATTGATTCAAACACAAGATCTATACCTAGTCTGATATCATATTTAAGTTCTTCAATAAAATAGTAACACATTTAACAATTAAGTTCGATTTCCCACCCTCTAATCCCATTCCCCTCCACATGATTCTATAAAACGAAATATTGTGTGTTGCAACTATTTATCCGGAACTCATTGAGTCTTAGTTATAAAAGATCAATATATTTTTTTAAGGTCGTACATTCATTGGATCAAACTTGAAATCCAAGTGTTTCTCTGAATATCTTAGGAAATCAAAGATAGAGAACACCTTGATAAAACATACTTGATCATCAATAGAAGCGCAGAGCTAAGATTTAAAGCTTATAGATTTTTAATCTTAATCTATTCAAGTTACTTGGTTCTAGATCAAGACAAATACAAGGTTTGAACCACAGTTACTGAATTGGACAAACCCATTAACTCATACCTTAGCTCCACCCATGATCATCAGATCTGTAAAATTAGATCTTAAACCTAACTCACACCTCAGAAACTAACTCAGAAATAGAATAATTGTCCAAACATTATAAGGAAATCATTCATCTCACCTGAGATTTTTTCATTTGTCAACAAGATTTGTTGTTTCCTTGATGAATAATGCAATAAATGAGATATGAACAAGTTACAATAAATGAGAAGCAATTAATGAACAATAATGAAGACATATCCAACATATATACTGAGTAGTGAGTAAAACATAAATTGATGCAGACGAGGTTATGACTAGACCAACTTCAAAAAAAAAAAAAAACAATATCATCGTACTGTCAAAGTACATAAAGCCCACACCTCTTTACTTGGAAATCAGAACAACAATGGCAAACCCAGAATTAAGAAAAATGTATACATTGAATACAGTGAAATTAATAAAATTAATTTATGAAAAAAAAAAATGTTACTTACTTGGAGCTAGCAAATTCAAAAAGTCTTCCTTTATGTGAGAAAATAATGAAAGCAACTTCGGCATCACAAAGAACTGATAATTCATAAGCTTTCTTCGTAAGTCCATTCCTCCTTTTTGAGAACGTCACTTGCCTACTCGTTGAATTCTCTATTCTTTTCATTTCAACTTTTCCTCTCACCATTTCTATTCCTGCAAAAATTAATTATTATAGCTCGAAGGATAAATCATCCATCGTCTTCAAAAAATTACAACGAAGAAACAAATTGATGGACTATAAGTACCTCAAAACATATTTCAGAAACAGATGAATTAATTTCAGCAAAAAAAATTGCAACTGAATAAAAAAAGGACTTTGGAAAACCCTAGCTGTGAAAACAAGCTAGAATGTAGTAGCAGGAAAAAAAATAGTACTATGATGGCTTCAAAATCACAGAAAAAAACACATTTAGCTAGAAAAATTAAAGGACGAAGACATTGAGAATTTGCGTACCGATTTTCCGGGAAAACGGAAAGAGGATGGAAAAGAAAATAATTGAGGAATTAGATTCCTAGAAAATATATATGAAGGATCTTTATTTATGGGATTGATGTATGCATCTCTTCATTTGCGGACCACAAAACCCAAAACATTAGTTTTCCCATATATGTGTAATGAGGTTTGAATTAACTTATTTTTGGTGGTTTTTGACTTTTAATCTATTTTTTTTTATTTTGAATTTGTTTGGATAACATAAAAAATGTACCTTTCTAAAGCTGAAGAGGTACTAAAATTTGACTATTACCCGATATATATATATTTTTTTAAGAGTTAAATAATTTAAGTTTGATCGAGAATAATTCAAAATATTTAAAAGATATACAAAATATTTATAGTAATAAATAGGCTTATTTAATCTCGAAATCTAAAATGTATCACATAAATCAATAACTTATAAGCCACATAAAAAAGAGTCAATTGAAACACCTCTTAATTTGTTCTCTTATTTATGGCTTTTTCCATCACTCTTATTCCCCACTAGCTAAACCAAAAAAAAGAGGGAAGAAAAAGCACAAAAAAAGTAAACCTTATTTTTATCTTGTTTTGGTAATCTCATCCTCAGAAAGCAACAGCATATATAATAGATTTTGTTTTAAGAAAGGAGAGAGACCGCTTATTCAGGCCCATAGAAATGGGGATTACACTTTTATTTTATTCGATGAAAACAATTGTTGTTAGAAATAAATTTATATTATCCTTCATAGTATACTATTTTTAAAAATATATTTAAATAAAAGATTATTATAAATGAAAAGCTTAATTAGTAACAAGCTAAGATTGGGATGTAATAGGAGGGTCCACATAAATATATAAAGTGTATGTTGAGAAAAATTAAATAGCCTTAGAATATAAAGTTGGGCAGACACCGAAAAGCATTTTGAAACGTTTGGCAGAAAAATGGCCAATGGTAGCAAGCCCTGTCACGTGGCTCACTTCCTTAGGCCGAGTCAGCTTCTTGCCAACTGATATTTATAAAGCTGAAAATTTTTTTAATATGATTGAGGCTCAATCAATTATAGTTGTGTGAAACTGCATCAATTTTTGATATTTAAATTTATAGACCCCATTTAAATATCACACACTCTCTCACCTTCATTTTTTCAAATTCCCCCCTTTTCCTTATAATAAGTATGTTACCTCTTTTTTTTTAATAGTCTTAAATTTTTATTTTTCAAAAGTCAAATGGAAATATGTAAATTAATATCAATTCAAGTTTTAGCCTTTTTTTCCCGTGATTGCTAATATGATTAAAAAAATTAAACTCCATTATAATTATAGTCTTCTTTTCTTGATTTATATATTTTTTTGATTGATTTTTTTTAGACTTTTAACTTAAATTTCAATAATATGTGCAACACCAAGTACAAAATATTTCTAAAAAAAAAAATTGAAGAACAAGTGATTTTAAAATACTTATAGGTATGCTCTCACTTACACATTGGTGAGGTTTTTTTGGGTATAATTTTTTTTAAAAAATTTAGTGATTGATGACAGTTGAATTAACTAATAATGAATAATTAAAGGACTAAAAACAAGCCATTTTGAACATAAAATCAATTTTTAAAATCATCATAATAAAATTACAAATCAAACTAGAAAGTGAAAAAATAGAATTAAATTTATATAAAGGTAACACCTAGATTACAAATAAAAAGAGTAAAAATTTAATTTTCACAACACACACACATAAATTGAAGTAAATAAAAAGAGGGAGATATTTTTATAATCAGTTTGGTGGTTTTTCGATTTATTTGTACTTTGAAATCAAAACTGATTATGTCAAAAAAAATTAAATAAAAAGAAAATAAATTGAAGTAAAAGAAATGTTCAATTTGACTAAATTTTTATTTAGTACGATTTTCGATATTCAATGAATACTTCTTAATACAAATATAAATTGTGTGTGAATTTTTCATTCAAAATTTATCTTTTAAAGGTATCCTAGGGATTTGATTCAATCTTTTGAGACGTAAAATGAAAATTTTCAAAGATTTTTTTCTAAGGCAACGAGGAATAATTATATTTTAGTTGAATTGGTTGAGAGGTGGCAATTTTTTAAATTGATTTAGTTGAGGAACATAAATGATTAATGGGAAAGAAAGAGCTAATTAAGTTACTAATTAATAAAGAGCACAAAGAAATTTTAAAAAAAAAGGGTGAAAAAGAGAGGAATTTTGAACAGAAGAGCTAAAATATTTTGGAGGGAAAAGGGGGGAATTTGGGGGAAAATGAAGGTGAGAGAGTGTGTGGTGTTAAAACGGGGCCCACAAATCCAAGTGCCAAAAATTGAATGGAATCTCACACAACTATTGTTGGATTCTCTAGGTCATTTTTATTTGAGAAAAAATTTATTTATAATATTATTTGTTAACTAAAAACAATTTTGGTTTAAAAAATCAATTTTTATACATGAACAATTATGATTCGTCAACATCATTAATTAGTTTATTTTTTAAAAGGGAAGAGGCTCAATTATGCCAACAAACTTTGTGAAAAGACTCAAAATATGTCATTCATTCAAAATTTGGTTCATCTATGTTATTCGTTAAAAGTTTGATTCATCTATGCCATTTCATTTAACAAATAATGGCATGGATGAACTTTTTCTCAACGATAAAATGTTATAGATGAGTCAAACTTTTAGGGATCATTTGGTAGCTAGATAAAATAAATTGTATCCATGTATTAAATCTGTATAACTTATACGACGTTTGGTAGGTGGATAAGAAAAAATATTCATGTATATAATTAATATGATGTTTGGTAGGTAGATAGAAAAAAGTTATTCATATATATATATATATATATATATATAGCGTTTAGTAGGTGGATAAGAAAAAAAGTTATTCATGTATAAAATTAATACGACGTTTGGTTGACAATTTTGAAACTCGCATAACTAATACATATATAAGTTATGAGGAAATTTGTATATTATTTATCCGAGTAGAAGGTGGAATAATTAATACGTGTATAGCTAATTGATGTGTAAAAAGTTAAAAAGACAATATTACCCTTATCACTCTCACATGTCTACTTTTTTTGTTCTACATAATTAAAGAAATGTTTTAATTTAAATACAAAGTTAAAGAATGAAAAATACAAAGTTATAGAAGGAAAGGATATAATTGTGAAAAATGTTATAGTTTAAAAAATTTTAATATAAAAAACAAACATCCAAAGAAATAATTTATGCATAACTAAACTCCGTATAACTAAATCATGCATAGTTAATACTTGTATAAATTATACCTATATAACTAATACATACATAACTAATATTCATATTACTAATACCTACATTACTAATAATTGCTTAACTAATACTCACATTACTAATACATGCAGAACTAATACCCGAATTACTAATACATATATGATTATATCCAGCTACCAAACGACCCCTTAATGGATGACCTTTTTCTCAAAGTTTGATGACATATGTGAGTCTTTTCCTTTTACAAAATGTTGTTATACTAAACTTTCTTCGGTTCACTTTTATCTGTTCATTATTTCAAAATTAGATTTAACTTTATGTATTATTTTTAACATAACAAGGAAAATAACTATTTTTTTAGGAAAAATGCATAAGTCCCCCCCCACCCCCACCCCCCAAACCTATGCCCAAAATCTCAGAGACACACTTATACTATACTAATGTCCTATTACCCCCCAAACTTATTTTATAAATAATTTCTACCCCTTTTCGTCCTACGTGGCACTATCTTCTGTCCCAGCGTGTGTTGACAATTTTTTCAAGTTATTTAGTTGATAGTGCCATGTAGGTCAAAAAGGGGTAGAAAATTATTTATAAAATAAGCTTGGAGGGTAATAGAACCTTAGTATAGTATAAGTGTATCTTTGGAATTTCGAGCATAGATTGGGGGGTACTTATGCATTTTTTTTATTTATATATATATATATATATATATATATATATATATATATATATATATATATATATATTTTACCTTTAGCATATATTACTTCTTATCTAAGAAAAATTCAAGATACTGAATATCAACTAATAAGGATAGTGTAGTAAAAATAATCATATCTATCACGCCCCGAACCTATACCCTGGGCGAGACTAGCACCCAAGAACCATTGCTGACCCCAAGCGAACCCTTGGCCTGACTTACTTACTCAGCGGAAGACTTAGACATAAGAAAGAGAATCCAAATACAAGATAATTCAACATGTCTCAAACTGAACTCATAATGTTTTTAAAAAAATAAACATTTAACTTAGCCAAAATGGTAACTCAAATCTGAACATAAACCAATAACAAAATGATGATGAAGGAACTAACATCTGACTGACTATCTATGAAGCTTCTAAAACAACTAAGATGGATATCAATACAGGCCCACGACATCTTAATGAACTAAAATGATAAAGTAATAAAAAAGGGGGATCCTCCAGAATGCCAAGAGGCTCACCAACAACTCTGAAGCTCAACTGGATTAACGATGCATTAGATGTTGATCCTGGTTACCTACGTCTGCATCATAATATGATGCAAGTCAACTGACATCAGTACATTGAATGTACGAGTATGCGAGTTGGAATGCTAAACATAACTTAAGCTTGAAAAGAATCTGAAAGAAACACTTACCTAGCTCAACTCAACTCAACTCAACTGATTTCAATATAAAGTAATGTAAATAAATGCAGTATAATGAAAAGCTTTAAAACATGGTTTTCAACCCTATGTATTTAGAAATACAACAATAACTCTGTATGTATGCAAAGATACATATAACTCTGAGATGTATGTAAAAATACATGTTGCGCCGTAATTTTCCTATCTGTAGAAAAAATTACCTTTTGAAATGTTCTAAGTATAAAACAAATCGAGAAAAATACTTAGAAAAGAGTCGCCACTTAATTTTTTAAAGAAATTAAGAAAACTTATAATTTTCAAAGATTTAAACAGAAAAAAATCATTTGAAAATACCAAAGAGGGTTCGGGGTTCAATTTACACTTCGAGAAGGGTTTAGGCATTCGAAGTGTCCGCTAACACGCGGTTGACCTGCGACTTGACTAAAAATATTTGACTAATTATAATCTAGAAAAAAGATATGATAATTTACAGTGTAATTAACTTTAGCAAATAATTAAATGAATGACATATTCTTATTTTTTTTTTACTTTTTATTTTTATTTTTTAAGAAAGAGGAACCTAAATATAAAAACAATTGAATTAAGTTGCAAGTAATTAGAATGTTAATTAATTAAAATTCATGTAATTCATTTTGAAATAGTAAGTTAAATCAACTTAAAAAGTTAAGCATGAAAATCAACTTTAATTAATTAATTAGCTTTTTGCAAAAATGATCAAGTAGGAATATATATATATATATATATATATATATATATATACACACACACAATATATTATTATTATTTTTTATCTTTATTAATTGAAAAGTTGTTTGACTAATATTTTTTAATGTTTATTTGAGAAAAAATACATTTTTAACTTGAATAATTTTAAAGAAAATAAAAGTGATTAAGTGAGAAGCTTAGAGATATTATTTTTAAGAGCCAAAGGTTTAACTTAATTAAAGCGTATAATTTAACCTATATATTTGTTTGATAAAATAAGCAAATACTAAAAATATGAAATATGTTAAAACTAAACTAACACAAAAGAAATAACTCATCTTTAGGGGATCTAATTAAGTTAGTTAAGTTCTAAAGTTAGAGTTAAACTACACACCATAAATAATCCTAATTAAATAATTAAAGAATAGGAAAGAAATTGAATTTGGGCCTCATTTTGGGCCAAATTCGTTGGAAATTGGACATTAAACCCAATCCCCTTTTTGGTATACACTGGTTGTATATCAGTGTATACGAACATGTATATCAGCTCTTTTTACGTATCTTTCGCTCCCGAACACCTGTATTCCGCCCCTATACTGTATTTTCATGTTTTGGACCTGTATATCAATGTATATTTGTGTATACTGCTGTATATGAGAAGCATACAGCCTGTTCTGGAACTTTCGAAGCCTGGAAATTCAAGTTTCCAGCCTTATTTGTCGCCTTCGACCTATTCGTCTGCTTCTCTATTTGACAATGAGACTGACTCGAAAGAGAAACAAATGGATGCGGGCCTTTATGGCCCATCCGGAATATGGGAAAATGATAGGAATCCAAGAGGACCCGAATAGCGTCACATGAAACAATATAAACACAAGGATTAGTACTCAAAAATAATATCCCAAAACCGTAGCTCCAAACGATAACAAGATTTAATTTAGGGACACAATAATTTATCCAAGGGAAACCAACTAAACACCCTTATGCCTTTTTCTCCTTTTCAAAATGGACTACAAGAAGTGATCTTAAACAAAATAAATTTAAACTACTAACTAAACTTATGATAGTAGATCAAATAAATTAAAAGAAGCAAACATGCTACCTTTGAACTCTAAAACGATCATTATGAGCAAATAAATATAATAACTACATGACAAACTATTTAACTCTCTTAATAAGTATCTCACGATATAATCCAAATAACGGCATTCTTGGACAGAAATCTGCTGCTGACTCTAACCCCTTCTTTTAAAGTAAAATGATCAAGATACATGCTCTCAAAAATACAGATAATGAATAGTAGAATCAACACATAAGCACGGCAGAAAATCCAAAATAGAGCCGCATGAACCTAAGGCACGCAGAACCAGCTCATAAGATGCGATACGGAAAAGAAAACAGCGCGATATTAAGGAAATCTCGAGCTAAGCTAATGTCCTATTATGTAGGTGACAACCATACTACTTCAAATCGACAACATGGAACAAACTGAAACTAAAATGACAAGAACATAATCGGTAGTATAAAGCCATGTTCATGCTCACAAGAGAATTCTTTCACATTAAGGCCAAAAGTCCATCAGCTAACCAGAACGAAGAGACAAATCCAAGAAACATGTAATTATCAGGTACTAAACTGGTCTAATAATTTCATACTACAAAATGATCCCAAAACAAATGAGTCGTATTAAGGTGATCTGAAATTATTACTCAAAAATATACAAGAGAAATAATGAAATGACTTCTTCAACACTTAAGAACATATAGCAAAAAAAAAATAAAAAAATAAAAAAATAAAAAAAAATGAGAACATTATTTCATCAAAACAGAGACAGAACATAGTGAAGGTGGTTAACAAACGATCAAATAAAGCATAAGGCGAGCATAACAGCCATGAAGTTGAAGAGAACCTAGAAAGCGATAGGAGCTTAAACGAGCATTAAACTACCAAGAAAACGAACACACACTAACATTTTAGACAAACAAGATGAAACAAATAACACAGATCGAACACATCATGTATAAGCTCACCTCAAAATCCTCTAAGAGCTACATATCAAACCAACACAATGAACTCAAAACGAAACAAAGAGATTACGAGTTGTTTACCTTATTGAGGGCAGCGATTGGGAACCAAACAAGCTGGGAAGTAATGAGCTCTCACCACCAAAGCACGACTCAAGGAATCGTGAATGAACAAAACAAACAATGGAAACAAAGAACTGATCGAAATTTCACTTTCGGTCTCTCTATAGTTTCAAGAACTTTTATGGTTTAAGTGCATTTCATTCTCTCAAATATCTGCTAAAAATTAAAATCCCCCCTCTTCCCTTTTTTTTTTTTTTTCAACATTAAAGAAGACGAATTTATATAGAGGGACTTGGGGTCCATTTAGGGGGGAGAACGGACGGATTTTTGAATTCCAATTTGGAATCCCCTTGTCTCTTTAAAAATCCTTGAAAAGAGGGTAGGGGACGTGAGGTGATCGATTAGGTTGCAGGGTAGTTGGACGAGATTTTCGGGTGGATTTGGCGTGAAGAAGAAGAAGAACGTATGGGCAGGGTCGCCATTTCCTGCTGCTCTGTGCTGAAGTTGTAATTGTCAACGATTGTAGGCGTTTGGTGGCTGCTGTTCACGTGCTCGATCCAGTCACACTGCTGGACTGTTCTGGGTTTCATCGCGCTGCGGAGAAGAAGAGCGCGTGGATGGGGTCGTTTGCTTGCTGCGTATTGGAACTAGAGGCGGTGGGCTGTCTGGAATTGTTGCTGCGTATTGGAACTAGAGGCGGTGGGCTGTCTGGAATTGCTGCTGCGTGTATTTTGGGATTTGTTTGCTGTTTGTTGTATTAGTGAAGAGGAAAAGGGATTGGGCCGGGTATATGGTTTGCTGTGTATGTTGGAATTGGGGGTCGTTTGGTGTTGCATGTATTGTATTGTGGGCTGGAATTTGGGAGTGGGTTTGGAATTGGTTTGTGGGCCATTTGGAAAAATGGCCCAAACAAGAAAGGAGGATTAAATCTTTTAAAATATCGGATTTAATTTGGATGAATTAACATTAATTAATTACCGAGCTTCTTAGTCTTGACAAAATATAATAATTATTTCCATAATAAAATAATTAATTTAGTTACGAACTAATTAACACGTCATTTAAATTATAACTTAAAGTAGTAAAACATTTAACTAGAATGTAAAATCTTTGTGATGATTTTCCAATATTCATAAAATAACGTGATACATATTTATTATTTAAAATTATTTAAATTATTAAAATGATAAAATTACTCTAAAAACGACTTGAAAGTATTTTGAATGTCATAAAATTTATTAATTCAAAATTACGACCCTTACTATTAATAAAGTATTTAAAAATATAAAATTCTGTCCGAGATAATTTTTTGAATACTCATAAAATGCATTAATTATGTACATAACTAAATAAAACATACATGTTATTAAAAGTGACAAAATTATTTAAAATAACTTGTAAACTATGTTTATTTTATTTTATTTTATTTTTTGGAAATTTTGTAAAATAATTATTTTAAATTGTTTGAAATTGAAGAATCTCGATAATTAATTTATATTGTGGAGGGTCAAAATTGGGTGTCAACAATACAAATAATCTGATGTATATAAAAGTACAAATTACTGTTGTAGGAGTTTCTCTAACCGACAACCATCACTTAAGAGCTTTCGTAATGATACACGTTTTTACCTCACGCTGCCAGGGTCATTCTATACCTTGCCGAGGGTATAGAACTTGAACTACTAAGTGGATCCACTAGTCTATGCTAAAAAGCACTAAGGGTTCATCTAAAAAGTATGACCATTTTCTACTCATGATGTCTATATGGTTTATGGGGGTTATGGGTTCTCTGAACGATCCCACATATCGGTGTTCAATACTACTCCCAAAATATGATACTAACTCTTTATGCTTAAAAACATACTTCTTCTGTGATTTGAGATTAGTGCTCAAAAACTTAGCTCAAAGGCTATTTTGGAAATCAAAGTTTCCCCTCTTGCTTAATTATGAAAGCATTTACTCTTTTCTGAAAAGTAGCTGAATGCTCTTTGAAAATCGAGGCTTTCTTTCTTGTTTAAATGTGAAAACATTTTAAACCCTTTGGGAATACATAGTCCCCATATACTTTTGAAGAAATGGACTTCAAACTGTACTCTTTACTCAGCTTGAACTTTAAGTCTTAAAACAAAGGTAAAATATTTGGAAAAGACTTTTGAAAAACTCTAAGAACTTCTCTTGACTTTGATCTTAATTGCTCTTGATTTGACTCTTAACTGGTCCTTGAATTGAATTATGGATTCAAGGATAGTGATTTGTGATTGGAAAGATATCATGATGTTTAGGAATGATTTTAGATAGTTAAACATGAGAAAATGATAAAAATCAATATCTGAGGGTGGGTCCGCGATGCGGAGAGGCATTTAAATTTTAGTTTTGAAAATGACTTTTGAGGCAGAACGTTCCATGGCCGCTCCGCGATGCGAAATAATTTTTCCCAGATCTGGGGAATGGCTCCACGACGCGCCACCACTACCAGATTTCGTCTGATGAAATTACTTCTTCGTTTTTCAGCTCTAAACCCTCTAAACTCCGTGGGTTCTTTTTCCAAACACTTAGAATCGATTATATGATCAAAGTACATCAGATTCTACTCGAAAACACAACTAAAAATGTGAATCAATCTCAAGAACCTCCAATCAACACAACCCACAAAAATTCAAACGAAATTTATCAAGAACTCAAGAATTTACTTTCAAATCTAATAACTTTGCTGAAATTTAATCATGATTGGCGCATGGGTGAACTAAACCAACGCTATGTGATCTCATATACCTTGTAGGGATCAACCCCTGACGAAATCCACAAGTTAACGCGACAATCTCGACGAATCTTGAACGTTCTTCTCCTTTCTCCTCTTTTCTCCTCTTCTTTTCTCTTCTCTCAAAATCCTAACTCTTTTTCCAAAAGCGTAAACTAACTAAGATTAGTTTAGACCCCTAAGTAATTACCAAAAACGAATTAAAATAAAAGGGTAAGGAAAATACCAAACTACCCTTCTAAAATTCGGATTGGACTTTCCTTATTCCAACAGCCCAACTTCCAAAGGGCATAACTTACTCATACGAACTCGGAATCGTGCAAACTTGGCGGCATTGGATAGATCATTCCAAGAGCTTTCCAACCATATCTGGAAGTACACCTAAATCATCTTGAGCTAGGAGTTATGGCCATTTGAAGTTGACCAAAAACCCATTTTTCCTAACTTAGACAAATTTTCAGATTTGTCATTATTTCCAAAAATGATTATTTCAAGTTCTTAGCTTCTTTCTAGCTATTTCAAATTGCGAGATGTTACAATATCAACATTGTTTTTCTAATTAGTGCTCCAAGTCCAAATGTAATTAGTAAAAGTGAATTAATGGAGTACTCTTTTCATTTCATTTTACTTGACTTCTATATCAAAAAATATTTCATTTTTCTTGTTTGTTAGGAGAGTTTTATTTTTTATTTCATACTACCCTTAGAACATGTTTGGTATGATGGATAAAGGAAGATAATTTTAGGATAATTGTTTTGTACCTATTAATTCCTTGTTTGGTTACAAAGTTTGAAATAACTTTGCCCAGGATAATAATTAGTACTGGTATGAGTTCCCCCTGCATCTAGATTAACAAATAATCCTGAAATAACTTATTCTGTAGTAAAATAGTTAAAATGACAATAATAACCCCCTCAAATTCTTTTTGTACATCACTTTTCACATCAATTACACTTATGGGGAGTATCTTTGAAAATAAAAAATTGTTCTTAAAATTATGCAATGCATAGTATTTTTAATACAACAAATCAAACATTCACTATTAGGGGTTGTTTGATAGTTGGTTAGAGTTATGCATATATTATTATAGCCATTAGTTCCGAGTGAATTTATATATTATTTTATGCATGTATTAGTTATGAAGGGATTAGTTAAACATATATTAGTTGTTCTATATTATATCCTGCATAAAAGAATATATAGAATTTCTCATAACTTATAGATGTATTAGTTTATATAGGTTTTAAAACAGTCAATCGAGCGTCATTGTATTAATTTTATAAATGAATAACTTATTTTCTATCTAGCCACCAAACGCTGTATAAGTTATATGGAAATTAATATTGATAACTTGTTTTAGTCTCATGGGACTATTGATCCAGCTACCAAACGACCTCTAAGAAATAATACCATAATAATTAATTCTATTATAACTAATCTTCAAACAAAACGACCAACCCCTAGTACCCCCTCTGTCCATTTTTATTTGTGTAGTATTGACAAGCATACTTCTTAAAGAATAATAAATAGAATGATAATTTTATTGTATCACCTTTTGAGTATAATAAAATCAATACTTTGAAAAATGCATTGGAAAAAGACAATATATAGTTAATTATAAGGGCAAATTGGAAACTATGTGATAAATTATCTCTTGATTTTCTAAATTGGACAAGTGAAAGTGAACATTTAATTTTAAAATTTATTTAAAAGTCTCATGGTTATTGAAATTGGTGTCATTCAAGGGTGGTAATTACACAATAGAGTAATTATAATGACCTATTAATTTAAGACACTGAAACATTAATTTACATAACTATCCCTTCTAACTATTTTTTTTTTTAAAAAAAGATTGAAATTTTAAATTTTCAAGATCCTAATACCCCTTACTTTTGTTCAGAGTGGTTTTATAGCGCCCCTTATGAGCTGAGTGTATTGAACTGTCCATTAGCGAGTGAGATGAGCTAAAAAATATTTTTAAAAGGTATTTTAGTATCTGTTTAGTTAAAAAAATTATTTTCCTTAATTTACTCAATTTATTTTATTATATATTTTTAATTCTTTCTTGTTCCTCATCTTCTTAGACCCAAGTCATTAGCCGAGAGAAATTGAGTTTCAAACTAGGTACCTGAAGAGAGTGAGATCAAAAATCATGTTGAATATAAGATCACTAACAAGATCTAAAAAAATTCTAAGGTACGTGAGGTTACAACATTCAAAAATAAGGAGTACAGTAGAATTAATATTTGAAAATGATCTGGGTGTGACAAAGTGTGTAAGAGAATATGTATGCACTAGACAACAAAGGGATAACAAAGGCAATCGAAAAATCTTGAGAAAATCATATTTAGAATAACTTTTGTGAAATAGTTGATATGGTGATTTGAAAGATAAAGAAAAAAAATATGGTGATATTTGATAAGTATATAGCAGTGTTAAATGCACGCTCTCAAAATTGAAATGGAGGAGAAATATGAAAGAGAAGAGCAAGTCTTTATTTCAATTATAGTTCGACTTCGACGTTTTTGATGCACCATTTTTTTGAGATGTACAAGGACAATTGATACAATGATGAATATCATAATTTTATTTTTAAAAATTGGTACATTTTGGTACTCACCTCCCCAATCAATTTTGGAGTGATTTTATTTTTGTTTCAAACTAAGTTTTAATTAAAGATTTAAATTGAGTGAAAAATTAAAAAAATTGCGATTTATGTGACATAAAATATATCCAAATAAATTTAGTGCAATCATCAATGAATAAAATAAAGTAGGAAGATCCATTAATAGAAGGAACATGTGAAGGTCCCCAAACATCAAAATAAATTAATTGAAGAGGACTACTGCTAAAAACACAAGAATGGAAAAAGTATAAGTGTCTAATCTTGCCTAGTTGACAAAGTTCGCAAACATTAGAAAAAACAAAATTAGAAATAGGTGGCCTAAAATTATATATAAGCCGCCAAAGAAGAGCTTTATTTGGTTGAGCCAATCGATGGTGTCAACTAACGAGAGAAGTGTGTTCACTAAGAAATATTGAAGGTTGGAAAGATTGAAAATGAGGTGATGAAGGTTGAAGAAGCCAAATGTCATGTATTCCTTGAAATAGTTTCCTACCTTGCAAATCCTTCACATGACAAACACAAGGATAAAATTCTATTTATACATTGTTATCAAGAATTATTTTAGCAACACTAAAGTAAATTCTTGAAAATTTGTGGGATATGGAGAATATTATTAAGATGAATGGACTCCGTCTGTAGATAGAATTGATGAGCCAATGCACCAAATAAAAATTTTCATAACATTATCAATCGATAAATCATCATTGTTGGTGTAATTATGTCCGTAGGGATTAGCTATGTTTGAGATCATGTGATGTGTAGCACCCGAATCAAAGTACCAAACATGATCAACTTTAGCTGAATAAGAAGCAAGATGTGCTTGTTTGGAAATTGATTGGAACGGTGGTTGCCTGTTGGTGGAAAATTTATTGGAGCGATTATAGTAATAATGAGCATCATGATTATTTTTACCACATATTTGACATTGAATACGTTGCTTGAGATTGAATATTATTGGACTAAGAGGAAGATGAATATTGGCAACTAAGTCAAGGATGAAGACCACCATACCTTTCATGGAAAATATCCACAAAAATCCCTTGAAAAACTTGAAGTCTTGACCTTGGAAGCTTGAATCCTTCACCTCTAATGGAGGTTTCTAGAGAGAGAACTTTTAAGAAGAAAGGTGGGTTCTATTTGGATTTTGAAATAATGAATTGGAAAATAGAGTTTAATACCTTTAATACTCTTAAAATATCATAATTAACCCAAAATAACTGTTCTCTCACTTAACTAAATTAATTAGCAATTTACCAAACCACCTCTCACTTGGCCGAACCAAGACAGCAAACCAGATAGTGACTCACGACACCAACCCACGGACCGTGGATTAGGTCACGCCCTATCCTGGTCAACTGTGATTCGTGGCTGTGGCTTGGTTTTGGGGGCCTTGACCTACGGAGGCCATCCACGGGGCGTGGATGGACTTACGGTGCATAGTCCCCTTCCATAGGTCACCATGTTTTTGGGCAGTTTTGGTTTTGGTTTTTTTTGGGGTCTTGGGGTTAGGCTTTAGGGTCCTTCTCAAGGATCCCTAGGGTGGTCCTTGGGGAGTCGTACCTTGGCGTTTAACCCCTAAACACGTTAACCATAGCTCGGGAAAACATTTTACAACAATAAACCTTACAATAACTCAAACACACACTAATTAGGCTCTAGCTTCACATATTCATTTTACGGGTCATTGCATTATCCCCCACTTAGGAACATTCGTCCTCGAATGACACTTAAAACACATTAAGAGGTTAACGACTCAAGACTAGTAGCCCACAATGCAAGCAACATCATAAACAAGCACAAAACTAGGAGGAAACATCAACTCCATATCAAAAAGCTCAATGCAACACAAGAAAGTAGGAACTACATCTACAAACTCATTATGCATCATAACTTCAACATTTCTCATTTCATTGGAGGAATTTCCTTCTCTAACTCACATCATGCTCATCATAACATCACTAAGCACATTAAGCAATTTCTTCATAAAAGCACCTTTAGGCATGTTCAACAATCAACCTCATGAAGCATATAGACAACTCATATAAATGCATATCAACAAGAGGAACATGATTCATATAAACTCATTTTCTCATTCAAACATAAAATCATTAAGAACATGCATAACATAAGGAGACCATAGAACACATATTTACACATAGCTCCAAATCATGAAACAATCTACAAGGAACTTTTGGTCTTCAGCTTGAATATGAATAGAAGGAAAGATATAAGGACATTAAAACTCTCAACAACCTCAACATATTATCCCTCACTTAGGAGTAAGCCCAACTAAGGCCAACAGGAAAACAACATTGGAACCCCAACAAGACATTCACAACCAAAAAGAACTATTACTGACCGGTGCCTTTATCCGGATTAACTCCTTTGTCTTTGTTAGCTTGAAGCACAAAGAAACAATTCTTCTTTGGAGTATTAGGATCCGGCCCATCAAGAGAAGCTTATTTGGCCTCCTTTTCTTTGGCCGTAAGAGTAGGGCAATTTCTCACTTGATGATCACTTTTTCCACACCCATCGCACCCAATAGTACCGGCTAAGCACTTCCCAGAATGTTTCTTTCCGCAATTGGCACAAATGGGTTTAGGAAATGGAGACCTACTTCCTTTCTCTTGGTTAACCTTAGGAGTGCTTGAAGAATATTGGTTTGGAGCTCTCTTCTTGAACCTAGGTTGACCTTGCTCATCAAACCTAGACCTCTTCAACTTCCTATTCTTCCTAATCTTGGACTCCTCAATTGATTGAGCATACATCATAAGTCTAGAAATGTTGATGTCATCATGGAGCATTGTCGTACGACACTCTTCCTCAACTAGGTTGGATACAGCGGTCACAAACCTACTCATCTCATCTCTAAGGTTAGACACCAAAGATGGAGCATACTTAGACAATTAGGTAAATTTCAAGGAGTACTCTTGAACATTTATGTTACCTTGCCTAAGATTGATAAACTCATTCATCTTAACCTCTCTCTTCTCACGGGGAAAGTACTTACCAAGGAATGCTTCCTTGAACAATTCCCAATCCATAGGCCTCGCTCCTACCGGCATATTACTCTTCCATTAAGAGAACCAAATTTGGGCAACATCCTTCAATTGATTGGCGGCAAATTTTGTTTTTTCAATAGAAGTCACTCCCATAGCATTACACTTCATCCAAAAACTCTTGGGATTCTCTCCCACCTTAAAACCTAGGAAAACCGGAGGATTCATCCTTACAAAGTCTCTCAACCTAAAATCCATAGTACTCACCATAAGGTTCACATTAGCCTCAACACCCCTAGTAGTTTGAGCCGTCATGGCTTGAGCTTGAGTAGTTACGGCTTGGGCCATCATCAAAAGAGCCGACCTAACTTTCTCATTGGTCATAGCCGGAGCTTCAACCGAAACTTCATTTTCTTGAGGAACTTGGTCACCTTGAGGATCTTGGGGAGGAACTCCTTCGTTCACAATCTTCTCTTCCACTCTCCTTGTGGTAGTCCTTCTTGTATTCATCTCCTATAAACACAAGAGAAGGGTTAGGAAAATGACACTTAAAGATCTAAACTCTAAGGCACGACTTCAAGAATAATGAAATAAGTGTAACTGCCTAACGTCTTATTGCCTCTCACTCATAGATGTGTTGCGACTCCACCGATGAACTAGACTCTACTAGACATGGCTTGTGAGACATCAATCCTAAAATCCCAAAATATTGTGCTCTGATACCATGTTTGTCACGACCCAAGGCTAGCCCCTAGATGCAACACGGTGTACTTGACACCGAAGGGGTCTCATACAAGCCTCATAGCATTTCATTGCATTCGATAATAGAAAAGAGTACGGAATTAAAAACTTTCTTTAAAACCATACAATCAAAATACTCATTTAAAACACTTTGAAACAATGGAAGTCTATTGTCTCACATGGCCATCTAAAAATAATATTTGAAACATAAGTAGGCTCACGACCCTTTACAATCGAAAAGTCTAACAATAGTCTTTACATGAAAGAAGATGAAACTTCTAAACACTTGTCCTTGATCTATGAGGACATACCACTTAGTCTTGGAGAATCTCAAATCCAAGTTTCAACTAGAGAGAAAGCAACTCACTTGCCGGAACCTACACTTATAGTAAAACATGAAGAAAATATGAATTAGCACAATTAAGTACTAAGTATGATAGTCATGCAAAAACATGCTTAAAACGAACATTTTATTTGAAAGTCATGCTTTTATGCCATTTTTGATAAAACTTTTCATGAACACAAGTATAAGAGGCAAAATATTCAAACATAATCAACATACAAGTCATTTCATCATGATAGAGACATAATCAACATATAAGTCATTACCTTTACATTAAGCCTTCACCTCAAGTAACCCTCAAGCTATTCCTTGTGCATTGTATGGATAGTGTCCCATCCCACCATCCACACTAAAGTACCACCTTAAGGTCAAAAGTGAACTTACCATTCAACCTTTCCATCTTTACGCAATACTCATACATAAGAGACATAAACATTTCATAAGTCATATCATTACATAAGGACCATCATCTAGGGAAACTCTAAGTCATACTTGTGCAATGTACAAGTAACATCCCATACTACTACTTACACTAAGTACTCCTTCGAAGCCACCATAGACAAGGTACATTCATACTCAATAGTCATGACAAGGAAGTAACTCATAATACAATCCAAATATAGCATACATCATCTCATTTAAGCATATAAGAGTCAACATTCTTCATTAGCTTCATTTAGGACACATTCATACATTAGCCATTAAGACTTAGAGAACTCACTATGACTCCCTCAAAGTCTACTCGTGCAATGCATGGATGACATCTCATACTATCACCCACACTTCATATAACTCATCAAGAAACCATAATTATGCACATCTTACATGATGGGAATAGACATTAACCGACATAAACCATGAGAGCAAACCATGAAATTCGGTGTCATATGGCCCCACAATTAAAAGAGGCCTAATTTCATACTCTACCGATAAGTAAGGGGCAATAGGAAACTATTTGTTCTTCGTAGGAATTATATTTTTTAAGATGTCTTAGGATACTTTAAGGGAAAATGCGAGGAGCAAGATGTTAGTTATCATGGTTTTAATTATTTCATGATAAATTATTCTGGAATAAGTTATTTCATCGTGTATATGAAATAATTTATTACAATACTAAGGTATAAATAATTCAAGAATTATCTAAAACTTTCAATCAAATACAAGATAAAATAATCATGCATTTTTTTATGAGATTATTATACCTTATACTTCATATCAAACAAGTCCATATTAATAAAAATGGTAAGTAAATTGCCAAAAGATAATATATTCAAAAAATATGATTAATCAGGTTAATTTAATAAAATAAAATCTAGTAATTTTTTTTTCTTAAATGATATGCCAAGTCAATATTATTGACACTCCATGTTGACCTGATACTTTTTCAAAATTGGCACTTTAAAGTTTTTATTTAAATACTTTAAAATGCATTTTTGCAATTTTAATTTGTTTTATTGATAATAATTCTTATTTATAAACATTAACATTTTTATAACTCTAACAGTGATTTTCTCAATTGAGCAAATACGCCCATAGTGACTATCAATTTATTTAAAATTTCATTTAATTTTAATCATTATTATTTTTGTCACAATCCATTGAAAATAAATAAAACATTATTTCAATTTCACTAAATCATCATTTTTCTTTCAATTGTTATGATTATTTATTAATAATTTTTTTTAGGAAAAATTGTATATAATAACAAACTATTAATTCAAATTAAATGCTATAAACATAATTTGATTTAATTGTACCCTATAACAAACTATTGTTATTTTCACCTCTCTCCCTAGTGGAATCTCACCGCCACTCTCGTTTTGGTGGCAGTCTGGCTCGCCTCTTTCGCTTTTATACAAACACAAATGTATAAAATGTGTTTGTGTTTGTATAAAGTAAGAGAAAATTGTATATATACATATATTTTTGTTCCCCTCTCTCCCCTCTTCCAGATCTCGCTCACCTCTCTCACTTTATACAAACACAAATGTATACATTGCATTTGTGTTTGTATAAAACGAGAGAAAATTGTATATACAAATACAAATGCTATATTTTTGTCATATACACTTATAATCACAAATACAATCTTCCACTGTCCATTTTTCTTTTGTCTTTCTCTCTTTCGAACTAGCCGAAATAGTTCACAACATAATACAGTTGTCACTCTGATTTTGGAAAAAATTGTTTTATTTTTGTTTTAGAGTCGCCACCTAAATTTTAAGGAAAATATTAGGAAAACCATTTTTATATGTAAATGTAAACTCTGTTTTGATTTGCGAAATCAGTGAGATTCTGAGTAAGAGTTTTGGTTATTCGAGGGGAATGTATTAAGCATCCCTCAGAGCCTATCCGAAGATAGTCCTTAAACTCAATTTAGAAAAATATAATTAGGAAAACTTGTTTATTTATTTGCTTTAAAAATCAATAATAAGTAAATGTCGTTAGTTTAAGAAAAAGAGTTAAATACAAGGTATTACATATATACGTATATAAAATAAAATTAATAGTAGTAAGTTTATCATATGGTAAAATAAATAAATGCACTTAAAATGTATGACAAGTTTTTATATGTTGGAAAATATAGATGTATCACAATAAACTTATCCTAAAAATATATAGATGTTGAATTTATGAAAATACGTCATTTTATTAAGATGTAAAAGAAAATGAAATAAGATAGTAGTTGAGTGTAAATATATAGTAGTATGTGTGAAAAATGAAGTTTAATAAAATAAATGATGATACTAAGTGTTAAAATATTATATAAAGTTTGTGATCTTAAGTATAGTATATTCATGTAAGTTGTTTAAAACATATGAACACTTGCTATTTATTTATATATACAGACGAATTGACTATAGATTAGATGTAGTAAAATAGTATGTATATTTAAGTGTAGGAATTTATAAATTATAAAATAAATAAATAAATAACGTTCATTAAAGGGATAGAAGATAAAAAATAATAGGTTATGTGAAAAATATAGAATTTATACATTTATGTATATGACATGTATATGTATATACCTTACATTTTGAACCTGTTGGCATATCTAAAATCTTGAAAAATCATGTTAAGAGACTAAAATAATATTCAATTTGAAAAGCAATAATAGTAAATATATTTTTTCATAAAAAGGGGTGATGTAAAAAAAAATATAAAATAGGACTAGCTGGAGTTTCTACTTTGGAACTCATTTTGGCCTAAAATATTACTAAATATAAAATAGGTCTAGCTAGAGATTTTTACTGTCTTTACTATACTTACTGTATTTGCTGTATTTGCCGTATAAATATAAGGGAAGTAAAACAGTAAAAACAGTAAATACAGAAAACACAGAAAATGCAGTAAACACAGAAAGTACAGTAAACACAGTAAAATAATACAGCAACAGTAAATACAAAGAATACAGTAAATAAACAGTAAAGTAAAACAGTAAAAACAGTAAATACAGAAAACACAGAAAATATAGAAAATACGACAAATACAGCAAATACAGAAATATAGTAAAGACAGTAAAAACACTAAATACAGTATATAGTATATACATAGTAGTATAGTAATATAATATATGTAGTAGTATAATATATAATAATATATATAGTAGTAGATATATATATATATATATATATATATATATATATATATATATATAGTAGTAGATAGTAGTAGATATATATATATAATATTATATACTAGTAGATATATATATAGTATTATATAGTAGTAGATATATATATTTATATAGTAGTAGATATATAGATATAGTAAATATATATATAGTAACAGATTATTAATATAATTTAGTAGTCCGTATCCAGTCCTTGTTTTGTGTCAACTATGTCCAGTCTTTGTTCCAGTCTTTGTTCCGTGTCAAGGCTTTGTTTCAAATATTTTGTACGTCCTACTCAGTACTCCCTCTCTCATTTAGTTTAATCAAGTTAGTTCATGACTTAAATCCCTATTTTCCCCATGTTTTGTTTTTCAATTTTTATTTTTGTTTTTATCTTTTATATTTGTTTTTGGATTTTGTCTTACCCATTTCATATCTTCTTCTTAACCTTTGTTCTTAACAACTTCGTCTTTAACCACACCCTGGATATAAAACTGGCAACAAATTCGTCCTTTCAAGCGGACTATAAAGCCAAGAATCCTAGGAATTTACAGGTTAATCCATAGTCGTTATTAAGAAGTTAAGAAGTTAACCATATACTAAGGGTAATTTTTAAGCATATATACAATATTTACATTAAAACTAACAACTTAGAAAAGTAGATAACATATTTTTGAGGGGAATTTTCGGGAAGTAAACATAGTAAAACTTACATGATAAACTGAGAGAGGTTTCCCTTTCGGGAACCCCCGAAGGGCCTTGAAAAAGCTTTAAGAAACTTTAAGACACAAACACACTAATTTTTATTTCACAAACTTTAATATACAAAGGAGGATTTTTGATACATAAAGGATTATGGAAGTAGGATGGAGGAAATATGGAGAGAGTTTTCTTACTTCTATTCTTTCCACTCTTTTTTCACACCTTCTCAACTCTTACTACTACCCTTTATATAGGCAAAATAAGAAACCTAAAAAGACCAAAATGACCCTACTAAGTGGCCTTAATTATTTTTGGCCGACAACTTGATAAGATTCGTTTAATAATGCAAGTCGGGTACTCATTGGGCCCCATCGTCACATGCATTATTAAGTTCATCCTTTTGGACTTATTTTACAGACTGACAAAATTATTGGACACGTGTTATGTCAACAGCTTTTCCCTTTTTTGGAGGGTAGTGATAAAGTGACAACACACCTATTTTTTACAAGACACATAGTGGGCATTCCCACCTACTAATAAATAATTACAAGACACGTAGTGGGCATCCCCACCGAACTTTCATATAATATATATAGATATATATATATATATGTATGTATATATATATATATAAATATATTATTTTTGATGTTTAATACCTAATATATATATATAAAATATATATATAAGTCTTCTTTTTCAAGACTTGCTACATGCCACTTTCTTTGGCATTTTCATCTTTGCCAAACTTTGTTGACTATATATTTATTTTTTATTTTTTTTTTTTGTTTTTTTTTTTTTTTTTTTTTTTTTTTTTAATAAGTAATGAAGTTTCCATAATATGGTTAAGTGTCTAAGTTGTGTAAAGCAATAGTATCAAAGCTCATGCCCGAATCATCGTCTTCATAAGGATCTTGAGTATCTTGAATATTATTTATCTGTTCTTCGTCCGATAAAGAAGGACTGTTAATGTTGTCGTTTGAACCATTACTTGGACTGGGAATGTCTTTGAAAATATGTTTGTCTTGGAAAAATTTTTCTAAAGTTTGTTGAATTATTTTTTCTAATTTTTCATTTTTTTTCTTTTTTAAAACATCATTTTTTCTTAAAGAGTCTTTCTGAAAATATTTCGATAGTCTTCTTCTTGAGGAAGTAGACCCCTCTTCTTCACTTTTTGGCAAAGTGACAGCCTTTAACGGATTTGATAAGTCTTTACCGGTTACCGTTTGAACCGGACTAGCTGTATCATACTCCAATACAGTAGAGTTCTTAGCATTCAGAGGGGAATGCACACCCGTCTCATCCATTTTTAAAGGAGATGGAGAACTCATTTCTTGCGTCTGAGTACTGTCTGTTCTTGGAACATATTTATTCTGAAAAGTCTCAAGCTGTTTCATAAGTTTCATATTTTCTTGGATAAGGATTTCATTTTTTGTATTGAGTCTTTTGAAACCCTCTGTCATGGCTGAACAATGGTCACAAAAAATTATTTTATCTGAGTCTTTTTGGATATTATATTGTGGTATTTGGGTTGGGCTTTGTCTGAGAGCTGGTGAAATATAATAGTTAGGCCCAAGTATTCCCCTTGCATAGTCTAAAGCTTCAGTAAAATTATTAAATCCTTTAAAAAGTGGGTTTTTAATCCCATTTATAGAATCAACTACTTCTATCCACGTCTGAAAAATACCTTTAGTTTTACCATGTATGACTACATAATATTTAAATTTATTGTCTCTATTTTTATCTGAAAAGTATTGACATAAAGCATTAGAAACTGCTATAAAATACTTAGTATCTTGTTTATTATAAGCTATCCATAAGTTATCTACTAAACATTGTTGGTCTTTGTCTAAATTGAAGTCTGAAATTACTCTAAACGATAAATTACACTTAGGGTATGAGATTAAATTATACTTACCGAAATAAATTCTTTTCATAAAATTGTCTGTTGTACTTAATGGTCTGAAATTTTGTCTTCCTAATAATGTCTGAGCATAAGTATCTGGCTGGGCTATGCCCTTGCCTTTGTCTGTTGGCTGTTGACCAGTTGGTCTCATGCTTGGTCTCATTCTGAAAATAGAAATTAATTAGTTTTTAATTGTAGTCTACTTAATTTATCTGCTAAATCATTGTCTTTTCCTTTAACATATTCAAAAACAATATTATTATATATAGATATTATATCTATAAAATTTAACCATCTTCTTTTACTGCTAGCCTTACTATTTATTTTTTCATGAAATTTAACTGTTGTTTCGCAGTCAGTTCTAACTAATACTTCTTGTTTATTTAGAATGTATAATTTAAAACTATTTAATCCATATATTACTGCTAATACTTCTGCGTCTATACTACTCATATTACCTTTTTCTTTATATTGTCCACTTTGGTAGGCACATATTTTTTCTTCATTTTTTGGACTATATTTATTAGGTCTAGATTTTAATATAGCACCCCATCCTAATTTACTTCCGTCTGTTTGAACTATTAAATAATCAGATTCTAAAGGTATTTGTAAGTCTGGTATATTTTTAACTTTTTCTTTTATTTGTTGGACTAATTTTATATCTTCTATGTTAAAATGTTTTTGTCCCTTACTACCTGTCTTAGCATACAATGGTCCTGCTATTTTTCCTAACTCTTTGATAAAGTTTCTAGCATAATTTACTAAACCTAAGAATTTTTGTAATTCTTTCGTATTATCTAACTTGTCTGGCATTTCTAATACCTTTTTAGCTATATGTGGTTGTAATTTTATTTTTCCTTCTCCTAAAGTTACTCCTAAGAAATTTATATGTATCTTACATAGTTCCATTTTCTTTTTACTAATTATTATTCCGTATTTTACAAATAATCTAAATACTGTCTGTAGGTGTCCTAAATGTTCTTGTATATTTTTACTAAATACTAGAATATCATCTACATATACTAACACAAAATTCTTATAGTCTCCAAACATTTCATCCATCTTTCTTTGAAAGATAGGAGGGGCTGTCTTTAAACCAAAAGGCATAGCAAGCCATTCAAAATGTCCTTCTGGACAAGTGAAGGCTGTCTATTCTATACTTTCCGGGTGCATTTTTACCTGCCAGTATCCTGATTTACAGTCAAATTTACTAAATATCTTTTTACCTTGTATTCTATTAATTAACTCACTTTTATCTGGTAATTTATATGCATCTGTTCTAGTATTATCATTTAATCTTTTATAATTTATTACCATGCGAGCTTTTCCTCGCACTTGTTCACTATGATTTCTAACCATAAAAGCTGCTGATCTATGTCTAGATGTAGATCTTCTTATTACTTCTAGTTTTAGTAATTCTTTAATCTGTTTAGTAAATTCTTCAGTATCTTCATTATTTGCTTCTATTGTTGCTGTTTTTATAGTATACTCGGGATTTATTATGTCTAATTTACACATAATTTTATTACTTCCCCAATGTATTAAAGGTTTTTCTCCTATTATTTCCATTTCATCTAATATTGCTACTATATTTTCTAGGTCTTTATGATTGTTTATTTTTCCTATAGTATTTATTCCTTTTTGAAAATTATAAAATTCTGTTTCTATATTTATTAAGGTATAATCTTTTTCTATATCTTCCAAGTATATATCTTCTATATAAGTGTCTTCTTGTTTTTCTTCATATAGATTATTTGAACAACTACCATTATTGCCACAATCGTCACAACATGAAGTAGTATTTTTTATATTTAGTTTATTATCTTTATTTAATTCTTTGGTTGGGATTTTTCTAGTTTGTACTGGGGTATATGTTGTATTTCTAAACAACATTATTCCATCTCTGGAAATTAAACAACTTCCATTATTTTGTATAAGAAATTGTAAACCTAAGACTAAATTAGTTTTAATATTAAGATCTCTGACTAATATCTTATGCATATTATATGTAGGTTTATAGAATTCACTACATGTATTTATAAAACTTATTTGTGCTTTTTCTATGTACTGGTCATAAAGATTATATGTTCCATCCATTTGTATTGCTTGTATAGGTTCCTTAAAATTTTTTAAAGTTGATAGTAAATTATGAGGTAGTATCTTTTTATTAAGTAAGCAACTTGTACAACCTGTATCTACTAAGGCTAAAGTCTCTATTTCTATATCTTTTATTGTTATTCTTACTAGTATTTTTATTGTTCCAAATTTTTTATCTTCATTGCATATGAAACTAGTATTTTCTTCTATGTTCATTAATTCACTCTCTTCTATTTGGTCTAAATGTATTGTACCTTGTGATTGTGTAGTATCTATGTCTATTTTTTGTTTACCTTTTTCTAACTTAGTTATTCTTTGTTCTAAATCATTTATTCTTGTTTCTAAAGTTATTAGTCTTAGATTAGTTGCTTGGTCTTTTATATGAACTTGTTCTTCATTTTTATTTACTTTTTGTTTTAATTTATTTTCTATACAACTAATACAAGCTTCCATGTAACAGTATTTACATTTGGCCCTATTTATTTTACTAGGAAACCATTTACATATATTACATTGGTTGCTATCTATTCCTTTTAGTCTTTCGAACTCATGACTACATTCTTGAGAAATATTCATCATAGTATTTATTATATTATCTAGAAAATCTTGATTTCTTTCTGCTCCTATTTTAACACAAAAGATTATTTTATACACAGATATTTAATTAGACCACGGTTTTGAGCTCATAATTTTGATAACCTATGTTTTTATAGAATTAGTTATTCTTAGAATTGTGGTCAATCAAATGATTTTGTTTGGTTGACTAACTTTTAATTGCCTATTTAAGCAATTTCTTAGTCATTAAGTAAATAATGGAGGATATTTTTTAGAATTTTGGTGCGATTTTCAGATTTTTAAAAACTCTCTTGAGCTCTGATCAACCATAAACCAGTTACCCTTGCTACTGGCACTAGCATCGAACCAGACCCCTCATTTCTAGCTCCACAGGAGCAACTAACCAAAACCCTTCTTCCCCAACAAGTAAAGCTCAGAAAAAGTGGATTTAGTATTTTAAATTTGTGGGATCTCAATAAAATAAATTTATATGGAATAACAATCCAACAAATAATGAGTTCTGAATTTTCCATCACTTCACCACTCCAACCCTTATTTAAATTAAAAATTAAAGTAAAAATAAATAACTAGAACCAACAAATACTACGCTATTTATTGGTGAAGGAAAAAACTATGAACAACAGAATTAAAAGTAAGATTTCAAACAACATAGCAACTAAAAACCATTATGATGACAACAAACAATACATTAAATCCTTACTATATTATAATTATAATATAGATGGGACAATAAAATATTACCTGTATAAGTATAATGTGAGTTTTGAGATTCAATGAAGGTTAATTTTGATTACATCAAAATTTTAGAACTGTTTACAATTTTTCTAGCAAGCTCCATGCTTCGTGCTGTGGCGACAAACAACAGCCAACCTAACCAATGGCGGATCCAGGATTTAGAGTCTGTAGGTGCCAAATAGACTTATCGATTAATGTGTCAGTTTTTTTCCTTAAAAAAAGGTGCTTTGAACCTTTTTTTCTCTTAAAAAATGCCTGCAACAAATTTCTCAAAAAAAATAGATACAAATGGAATTCGAACCCGCAACATTAGTCATTTAAATTTGCCCTCCAACCATGGCACCACAAGCCAATTTTGTTTATTGAATGCTACGCTTTATATTTATATAAATATTGTATATATATACCTATGTATATGTAGAGTTTTCGTCAAAGTTAGGGGATGGCGTTGCACCCCCTGACTCCTTCATAGATCCACCCATGAACCTAACAACCTTCTCCCTTCACCTTGTTACCTTCAATCTTCGGCAAAAGCAAAACTCAAAGCTTTGAATGCCTACCAACCAGCGAACCCCAGTTCGAACTAGCTCTGGCAAAAAAAGCCAAAGCGTCATCGCTGCTGCTTTATCCTCGCACTAGTTACGATCATTTGTTTGTTCTCCAGTAAGTATAATGCATTTGTTGCATTTTCTTATTTCTTATTCAAACTATTGGACTGTTTTTTCGTATGTTTTTTTTATTTATTCCGATGCTGTTTCCAAAAAATGTTATTTGGAATAAATATTTATTGGCACCTAATTTAGTGTTTGGTTGGGAAGTTTGAAATAACTTACTCCGAAATTAATAAATAGATTTGGAATAAGTTATTCCTCCCAAAAAGTGGTATAATAGTCTTATAATAATTTGTCATATAAATATAGTGATTTTGGATGGAAAATCTTGAGTTCCTCTATGCTGCTGTCCATTTTACGTGTCTGTTGAGAAGAAGAGAGATTAAGCACTAAGCACGTATTTCATTTAAATCGTACAAATGCATTTTAAGCCAATTTACTGCTGTTGTACTGATTGTCATTTTTTGAGGCCAAACTCTGCTATATTTCTGATTATTCACTACTAAAATTTAAGTCATAAGTTGCTTCATCTTTATAGTAAATGTGTATGTAAAAGAGTTTTCTGGTCTGATCACATCATATGTTTCCTTTAGCGTGGAGGTAGTGACGCCTCCAAAATTTGCACATAATTGAAGACAAAGAAAATTCATATATAAAAATAATTAAGCTAAATAAGGTGGAGATTTGTTTTTAAGAATGAATAACTAAAACTCTATAAGAAATATATATAAAAAAAAAACTAAATAAGAAGGTATTTTTGTAATCAAACCACTTATTTTAAAGTAGTATGCAATGGTTATTATTTTTAGTACAACAAATCAAACGATCAATAAGAAATAATGTTTGGATAACTAATTCTAGCATAACTTATCCCAACATAATTTATCTCAGCATAACTTGTATTCAAACCAGTGTTTTCAAAAATGTTTTTTTTTGGGCGAGTCTCGGGGCGGGACGTGCTAAAGCCGTTCCAGGCCGCAAATCAAAGACGTAGATCCATAGGGCGTATGTCCTAGAATTTGGGGTGTAAGCTCCAAGCGTAAAAACATAAGCCCCGTGTGTTTTTTTTTTCAGAGGTGGGGGTTAGCCCTTTTTTTTTTTTAAATCATATATTTTATTGTTATGTAATAATAATTCTCAAATAGTAATTGTAATACTTTATTTCTTCATGGTTATTATACCTTTCTCAAATAAAAATCATAATATTTTTTCTATACATTATAGGTTATTTATTAAAATTTATTTGTAAAATAATTAAAAGTTTTACTTTTGCTTATATTTTTTAGTAATAAAATTAAATATACAAGAGACTACGCTCGGTAGATCTATATGACTTACGCCTCGTATCTCGAGGCTTACGTCTCACCCAGTACTGCATAAAATGTCTCATCTTACGCCTCCTGCCTTTTAAAATACTGATTCAAACTAAACGACCCCTTAGTTAGAATTGATTGGGTTCTTGGATTATTTTTGTTAAATAATTAATATGCTAATTTTATAAAAGTTTTAAAATTAGGTGGTGATTCTTAATTATTTTTTTAATTATTAATTTTGAACCTCACGGCGTTGGTGATTTTTTTAAAAAAATTAGTTTTGTTAAATATATCTTAATTTTAGAAGGCATGTTACAAATATGAGTTTAGTAAAATGAAACGAAAGAACTGTTTGTCATTTTATGAAATCAAGATAAAATTAACTATTTTTATTCATTTCATCCTTATATTAGGTAATAGTTCATCATGCTCTCTATGTCCAGCCCCGTGCAATTTCACTCCACTTATCTCCGGTTGAAAATTTCCTATTAGTTTCTTATTCTTAAAAAAAGTGTAGTTATTGAAAAGAGAACAAGATGAAATTGTACAAAATACCTTTTTAATTATAATTTCTTATAAGTTGTTTAGTATGGAGGATGGAATTGATAAAATTATCTCATGAATTGGGATATATACCAATGCTAAATTGATGGCTCGTCGAAGGCGTGATTGTTTGTCAGTCCTGTCGTTAGCTTCATTTTTCTTCCTTTTCCGTTTTAAGTGATTTTCTGTCTAATATAGTAAAAAAAATATTATAAAAAACTATCGTTGTTTAAAAACTAACAATATTCATAGTTAAAAAAAACAAATATGTTGTCTAATACCGGTACATCATAGAAAAGCCTTTGATTTTTTTTGAAAATTTTCAAATGATTAATCAAAATATGAACATTGCAGAGATTCAATCAATTTGAGGATTAAATGTTATATTCAATATGAAAAGTAGAGTAAAGAGAGATTTAAGGAGGAGAGATGAAAAGAAGAAAGAAGAGATTTCTCCTAAGAATAGATATCTTAGGAGAAAAAGATGAAAGAACAAAGATTTTAGGTTGAGCGATGGAAACTAAAAGAAATAAAATTTTTGGACGGATTTGGAAAAAACTAAACATATACAAAAAATTTATGGGTCATTATTTGCTACTTTTACTAGCCGAAGTAATATATATATATATAACTATTTTGTGCCAATTTTTTCAAATCGGGCTAATAGATGCAAATTCTCTCTCTTAATTGATACAGAAAAAACCATCTTACACAATTATTTCTATTATAATTACTAATTTACTTTGTAACTTGAAATAACCAGAGTCTCACTAATTAGTAATTCTATACTATTTAAAGTCAAATACACCCTTTCTTTAAATTTCAAGTCAAATACATTTTTTATACCAAATATATTTTAAAATACAGATACGTTGGGAGAGAGGTGAGTGAGATAGAGGAGAAGTGACCGAGAGAGTCAATGTATCTCAAATACATGTACCTAAAGTACTAGATACATTCCAAATACATTTAGAAAATATAGATACATATGAAGAGAGACAAGCAAGAGAATAGAGTTACATATCCTAATATGTGAAAGGCGATTGAATATAGTGTTAAAATATCTAGAACAAATTCCACCTAATTTGATCCATATGTATTTGAGTATGCCAAGTATATATATCTGACGAAATAAATATAATACGAAAGATAATTTCAAAAATTAAAATAAAGACACATAATTAAACTCTAAATTAGTGAAATTTGTGTTGTTTGCTCATTATAAAACCATGTCAATTTATCAGATACCTTGTTTAATCGGTTTAGCGGTCCAAATTGTTAGGCCTTTTCAATAGAGATACCAAGCCCAGTAAACTTGTCATCGCGGCCCAAGAAACTTTTAAACCCACCAAAAATATCATATTTTGCAGAAATTAATAAAAGGCAGAGGAAAATATAAGAAAGGGAAAAAAGGTGTGAATGAAGAGAAAAATGGCAGAAAGGAGGAAAGAAGGAAAAAATGAAGGGAAGAAGGAGAGAAGAGAATCTGGGTGGCCATCAATCAAACTCAAATTAAACCTTGAGGTCAATCGCCTCAAAGATAACGATCTCATTACTGTACGGATTCATTCTTTCCCCTGTTTACACTAAAATTTGTTCTTGTGTTTTCGCCTAAATTTTCCACTAATTTTCGATTGTTTGTTTATCTTCTTAATATTGGTTTTATTTTGATGGGGCATGCTGTTAATGATATGAAGCTTAGGCAAATCATGAAACTCGTTGTTTAAATAATTCAAGCATAACCCCCTATAACTTGAGATTTTGATACATTTGTCATAATTGTGAGTGATTTGAGCTTAATTACTACTGCTCTGTTTGTTGATTTAGCAATTGTGTCATGCATTAGAATAACTGATTTTTTTTGTTTAAATGATTATGAATTAAAGTTTAAATCAGGTTGGATTTATTGTTTCATGTTTATATTCGAGAAGCTCGTTACTTCTATTGTTGTTATGTAGTTGGGTTTGCTAAATTGATAATGAGTTTCTCCAAAACAAGGAAGTTCATAGTTCGGGGGGCGGGGTGATAAGTAATAAGATTGTGTAGCTACTGAATTAGCTTACAATGTTTATGTGAAGCCAGAAGGTTGCTTGAAATTGTTGAAGGATACAGGTGTGTGTCACTTGTAAGAATTTTCAGTTAGATTGGATGATTCCACCTTTGATCATTGTTGTTTCGTAGGTTTGACAATCTGAGAAATCTTAATAAGAAGTCTATCAAATAAATTGAGTTGAGAGAGTGTTTTGTTGTTGAAGAACCTCCTACCCTACTATAAACAATTAAAGTTTGCTACTTTCACCATGTTCAATCAAAATAACAAAAATAATGAACATCTCTTATGAGCTACGATTAGGATTTATTCTTGATGTGATTATCGGAACAGAGAAACTGTAGGAGAATATATCGCGGATAAAATCAACCAACTTGCCTATTTGACAAGAGTCGAACCGGACACCTTTTTGCTATCACATTAGGAAGTAAGGATCTCTCATCTTTGCTTGAATCATGATGTCAAATCACAAGACCTTCATTTAATGATGAAGCTATTATTGGCTTCTAATAATTCCTCTATTTGCTTATATTATTCAGGTTGAGAATTTCCTTACTCCAGCTGAATCAAAGGCTTTTGTCAAAGCTGCAGAGTCAATTGGGTTTGTTCACCAAGGAAGTCGTGGGCCTGCATATGGCGAAGCTTATAGAGACAATGATCGTGTATCTATGCACGATCCTGATCTTGCAGATGCAATGTGGAGAGCTGGACTGAACAAATTATTTTCTGACATCAAAATTCGAGGCAAAGTTGCTGTTGGATTGAACCCTAATATTAGATTTTACAGGTTAGGTGTATTTTTGTCATTAAACTGTGATATTATTATGACATATATGTGATCCTTTGCCCTGCTGTGTGGTAAACTTACTTATTTGGATAAAACGTGGCATATTTAAGAAACATACTTTATTGTGTTTGATAAACATTGACTAGATTGAACAGGTCATAATCAACCATGTCGTTTACCTACATGGTGGTGGAGCGATCGTCAGATGTAGGATGAGATAGTGAATATCCAAAATACCATATGGCAGCAGATTAATAACAAATTGAATGCTGATTTTTTCATGGTTTTCTGGGGAAGTATTGATAGTTTCTTGCTTTGAAGGGTCATGAGGTAGTCAACATATAGGTGACTGTTTGAACCTTATGATATCAAATAGGTTGGGAACTCCTTCCAGTTTTATGAATCGTGCTTTTTACCTTCTAACCAAGTACATCCATCTTGTTTCTGTTTTCTTTCCAGTAATTTCATCGAAATGTCTAAACTGATATGACTGTTATGTACAAAATGCTTGTCAACTTACCATTCCCTTTCCTAATCTGAAATAGTAGCAATCATATGAATGTTTTTGAGGTAACACTATTTGTATCAAGAAAAGCGGTGTAGCCTTTAACTATTTAACTTGTTGATGTTTACCCTCTTAGCATTTTCTTTGTGGCAAATTGACCCCTTCAACTTTTCAAACGTAACCACTTGCCCTTACTTCAGTTTTCATTAATGGACTGTTAGGCTCTTGGGGTATAATATGGACTCTTTACTATTTTTTGTATCTTCAGTGGCAGTTTGGCACAACACTGTGTCACCTCACTCCTCTTACTTCACCGTTGTTTTTTTTTATTATTTTCTTCCTCCTCGCCCAATTGCTACCCATCCCACCTCAACTCCTCGTGCAGCAACTTCCTCCTCCAAGTAACTCCCCATCCCCAACTTCTTCTCTTCTTCCTTTCCTTTTTATTGTTTTCTCTTTCCTTCTTTTTCTTGTCAGCATCTGTACTTTATTTTCTCTTCATCCCAGCAGCTCCTACCCTTTCCCTTGGTTGCTTGTTTGAAATGAATTCAGACTTTGGTGTTAACCAAAAGTTCAAAAGAAAGAAAAAGAAGAAGAAACCACAAGAAGAAAAACCAGATTTGATTCCCAAAACAGTTTATAAACTCACAACCAATTTAAGTTTTCTCAAACAATCAGTAGCATAGATATAGCTAGGAAGACAAGCAAACCTTGGGGTCTATTCTGCTGTGCTGGAAGAAAATGTGGCATACAAAGTAATACATTCTTTACAAGATTCAACTTTTGGCTGGAGCTGTTGAAATGAAATACATGACATTTGAAAGTGGAATTTGGAATGAATGAGAAAATAACAAGGAATGAAGCAGTAAGTAAGAAAGGGATGATAAAAGTTCCATGTTGGAGGTCTCAATGGCCCAGTGGTTTGGGCTTGGGACTTCCATGTTGGAGGTCTCAAGTTCGAAACCCCTTGCCAGCGAAAGCAAGGGGTTTGCTTTCTGGGTCGAGCTCGTCGCACCGGGCTTGCCTAGTGTGGGTTACCTCTCCTATGTGGTTTGTGAGTTATTGCATAGGAGCGGGGGTTTTACCCTGTGCGCACCCAAAGGGTAGCGGTTGCGGGTTTCCCTTGTCATCAAAAAAAAAAAAAAAGTAACGGCAAGAAGTTGCAACCAGTGCTGTGGTGTTTGAGGGAGCTGTTGGGGCAAGGAGGAAGAAAGAAGTAGGAAGAGGATTGCTGCACTGATGTTGTGCCTGTGAGGAAGAAATTGTGTAAAGTAACTGTATAATTAATGAAAGTTGACAGAAGGAGAAATTTACTATGTTATGTAAAGTTGACACTTCACAATAATTGCCACAAAATATTGTTGAGTTAAAATATCCACAAATTAAATAGTTAAGGGCCTTCACAGCACTATTCTCTTTATGTTAGTTATCAAATTATATACTTCAATTATCTATGGTTTGATGATGTCTAACATAACAATTTTAATAAACTTTTTTAAACTATTAGGGTCGCTTGTTTGAAACATTCTCTTAGTTTTCCCTGTGGTGTCAGGGCCTTCGCAGCCATTTCTTTTCCTTTTCTCCACATTTGTGATTCTCATTTCCTTTTCCTGAGTACATGGTAAGGTGGACATTATAACAAATGTTTGGTCCTCATCAAGTAACTGTTGCTGCTCTCTAGGTACAAGGCTGGTCAGAGATTTGGACGGCATATTGATGAAAGTGTTGACATTGGAGAAGGGAAGCGCACACACTACACTTTGTTAATATATTTAAGTGGTGGTCCCAAATCCAAAACCAAAGTTGATAAAGATTCTCAGGATTCATTGTCTGAGAGCCTTGTTGGAGGGGAAACTGTCTTTTATGGTCCAAGAAACGCTTTGGTTGCCGAGGTACTATTCTCCCCTTTTCAGAAATGCCACTCCCACTCTTTCTTCAATGTTCCCATTCCCGATTTCCCTTCACACATGTAGACATGTATTACTTATTTTAGATGTGTTTCTTCATATTTCAGTTACCTCCATAGAAGGCAATCAATCAATCATGATTTGTTATGCTATATATCCTATTGTAAACTGCATAATGTGGCATCAATTAGAGAATAATGGCATGCTTTTCTTGAGTAAAAATCTGATTTTGTTATGCTGTTTATATTTAACATTGTATAGGTGCCTCCGACCGAAGGAATGGCTCTTGTTCACATTCACGGGGATAAATGTATGTTGCATGAAGCTCGGAATGTCACTAAGGGTATCAAATATATATTACGATCTGATGTTGTATTTGCTTGAACAAATGCTAAGCCTAAATGAATCATATTTGTTTTCTAAACTCCGTTGAGTTTAATGAGCACAAAATCTCTTCAACTTGTTGTAATTCACCTACTTCTATTTCTAACTTCATTTATGTCAAACTACTGCTGTATTCTGCCATAAATCTTTTTGCTTCTGGCGTTGCCCTGTAAAGAATTTAAGTTATACTTCTGTATCACACTGGAAAAAGCACTTGGATTAAACATTGAATCTTTCATGAGTATGGACTGGTGATAGGATTACTTTCACTAATATTCACAGGTAAAGGTGGGATGTCTGATATTTTTCCCTTTATAATTTTGTTGTTTGGAGGGAGTTGAGTTGGTTGCTTCTTACGTAATTGCCACTGTCAATCATAGAGCACAACTATTGTTTTTCTCGATTGAACTGCTGTGAAATGCTTTTACTTGAGCCGAGAGTCTATCGAGAACGTATGTTGCTTGAACTCTTTGTGTCGGATTCTCCAAAATTAGTGTGTTTTTGGTGAATCCGACACTGATGCGACATCGCAAGTGAAGAGTTCGTGCAACTTAGTTGTAAACAGCCTCTCTACCTCCCAAGGTAGGGGTAAAGTCTGTTAGCATTCTATCCTTCCTAGACTCCATTTGTGGGATTACACTAGGTATGTAGTTGTAGTAGTCATAGAGTAAAATTAATGTCTCTATTGCAATCTATTGAGATACTTAAGAAGAAGCTAATAGTTGTAGGTTGAATAAATTCATATGTGGAGACTTCCACCCTACCCCATCTTAGAATCTACGAGCTTGTATTATATCTCAATTTTGATGACAGTATATTTGAAAGAAACTGTATGTGTACGGTGAATACAATGAACAAGAAGCAACATTGATGATATTATTCTTCCTCTGCTACCTCTTCACCTTATAAGGGAATAATCAAGGTGCATAGATATTTCATACTAGTATTTCATTAAGCCTCAGTTATTAGACAGCAAAAAGAACAAACATAGGTACAAACACGCTCATTTCTCAGTTCACAGCTCTGCAGTTGAGTCTAACTTCTGCATTTTCAAGGACACCAACATTTCCAAGCTTGATCATTGAAGCAGCAAATTCCCTGAAGAACACAGTTTGGTCATTGGCAAATGCCTTAACAATCAATCCAGTCCTGTAGTCATTCAACAAACTCTGGTCTGATGCAAAAACGCCTTTGCCTGAAATAATTTGCTTGTAATAGTTGTTGTCAAATACTGATGAAGTTGGGTCCAAGAATTGTCCTGCATTGCGATCACTGTTGGGTTTCGGGCATTTCTGCTTTAAGCTCTGTGCAAATACTGCGTTCAAGCTCGGGTCAGTGTCGTGCACTGCGCTGAAGTTATGAAGTCTGCCTTCAAATGAAGAGCAGTGTGAGAATCCAAGTGTGTGTCCACCAGAAAGAGCAACCAAATCTTTCACTCCCAATCCCCTGTTGGCAAAGCTCTGAATGAGTTGGCTTGTGTTGAAGGATGGAGCAGGTAAGTTTACTGTCTCATTGGCCCTTGACACCCTTCCATCTTTTCTTCCTTTTAGTACATTCCAGTATGGACCTCCAGACTACAAAATTGATCAAACATGAAGTATTTATGAGCTTATGATTGCAGTTTAATCAGTGAATTGAACTCATATACACTGACAACGCCTTGCTAGCTATTAGTATATTTTAACTGGTCATATAGTGTTATTTACTGCTCGTGAATTAACAATTTAGTAGGGAGGATGATGAAGTAGTACCATGGCCACGACATCTCTAGCTGCGATGGCAACTATGTCAGCACAAGAAACAGTTGCTGGGCAAGCCTTTTCGAGGTTTGTTTTGACAGCATCAATCACATAGAAAGCTCCAAGAGAGAGGTTAGGCGGACCATCTTTCTCTGCTTTGTTTTCTGGTGTTGAATCAAGTAGAACTGATGCATCACATCCCTGTGAATAATTATTAACAAAACAGTTTCAATTTCCATCTCTTGCATGCATCTATAATATAATGACTTGCATTATGCACACAATTAATACATACTCTAATGAAACAATCATGGAAGAACATCCTGAGAATACGTGCTGGGACTTTAGGATCAAAAAACGAAGCATTGCGAATTGTTTGATAAATAATATCTTCAGCACGAGGACATGTTTGATCATAGTATTGAATTCCAAGAGTTGCACTGCATAGAGGGACTATTAACAAAATAAGAAATAAGAATGTAGAAAAAGGAGCCATTAATTAAGCTTAAACTGGTATCTGAGGATTTATTAATTAATTGCAACTTGAAAGGAAGATGAGATGAGATGAGATGATTGTGCAACAGGATTTTGGGTATATATAGCATGGAATGAGCAAATAAACAAATAGTATTTTTGGTGTTTGGTGCATGGAGATATTAATATGTACTTTCAAGTCACTCAATTAGTAAAAAGAGGGAAGCCTCAGGAAATTTGAAGCTTATTTTGTGCTTTGAGACTAAGCATTTCCAGCGATGCTTTTTATCTTGTACGATCAACAACATTACAAACAACAACTCCAAGAATAGTACATCCTTTTACTAGTACAAATTTCTTAAATATATCTGCTTTTATTTCACTTGGATGATCAAGAGTCTACATCGCCCTTTAAGAGATGAGTGGTCTTTTTAATATGGCTAGCTTGGGTATTCCTTATTGTTTGACTCAAAATTCATTTCTTTATCAGAACATGAGTACTCATTCCAATTTTCATTTATGATATTGGACTCTCATATATCAAATATGATTGTTCATGCACTAGATGGCTGGTCCTTGCCGTGAGAGGGTGTGTGAAGAGTGGATCTCACATTGTGATTCATGTGTGTTTTTTTAAGTCTGGTTTCCCATCACCTCCTCTATTAAATAAATGTAGGTTAAAATCATATGCGGTCCCTTAAAGTTCATATAATTCATTTAGATACCTCAACTAGGAGTTGTACCTATTGAACACTTTTATCATTCAAAACATGTATCCATTGAATACTTTTTGGTGACATGGCATCATAAGTGTAATACACATCCAAAAAGGCGAGTGAAGCCAATTTTTACCGACAAATCAAAACTAGACATGTCAACATTAGAAAAATAATAATTTCTATTAAAAAAATTTTAAAAAATCACTGGTAGTCGTCTGGACTTCTCAATCCAACATAGTCATTTGCCTTCGGCACCATCGTCGACATACCCCTTTTCCATCTATTCCTGCATTCTTTCTTTTTTTCAACATCATTCCATCATCATCAATATCGTCGTTATTTTCTTCATCGGAAAAGCATTAATTAAAGAAATAAAAATCAAATTGAGTCAAAAATAATTCCGGCACTAATATGAATTTGAAATTATTTTCTTTGAAATCGTTAAAGAATTCAAATTCTAAAGAACCCACAACATTGAAGAAGAAAAAATATCAACAAATCTTGATTGTTGTTCCAAAAAAAGAATGAGATTGAGAAAAATGACAACTACAATATTGAATTAGAATAAAGGAGAGGAGGTAGGTGTACGATTATCTCAGTGTGCGGTTTTAGCCAAAGGCCGCTGTGTGTGTTCTGGCAAAGAAGAAAATGAGGAAGAATGGAAGTCGGGGGTGGGCCGGTGCCTGGTATGTTTAGGCGAAGAAGAAAAGGCAAAGAAAAGTTTTTCTTTTTCTTTTTTTTGGCAGAAAACAATTTTTTATTTTATTTTATTTTACTTTTAATATACATTTTAATTATTATTATGGGCCCAATGCCACATGTCCTTTTTTGATTAGTTACTATGCCAGCGAGTGTATGACACAATTTCTATTTTTAGTTGATTGTCAAAAAATGTTTGATAGGTATTTTTTTTAACTAATAAAAGTGTTCAATTGGAACAAGCCTAAGATGAAGTGTCCAAGTGAAATCTACGGACAACTTTAAGTGGCTACAAATAACTTTAAGCCATAAATGTATTTACATAATAAACGAGGCAAACTAATAATGATGCACTGGAACCTTGCATGCATGCTTGTTAAAGACGGGACTTGTTGAACTGATGATCATCTAATATATGCGATATGTTTCCCTGCATAGTAAGTCGGTAGTTACGATGCGAATTCGGAATTTTTATTTTGTAAATTTAGAATAAGTATAATCATATCAATTGCAAAAAAAAATAAAAAAAATAAAATCTTTTTCTTTTTGTACATATATAAATAGTTCACGAGTGGAAAGTACTGGTGAATCTATAAAACTCGTCTAGGAATCAGGGTCGGACTATAAAATGAGGTATATATATAGTTCGTCAAAGTAAGCAACTTCAGTCTAGATAATGTATATAGTAAGAAAAAATTTCTATATTTATGTATGTACAAATTAAATTCAGAACTCAATTATGAACACTTGATATACTATTTACAAGGTAACTAATAAACTAATAAAGGTGTGTATATAGGTAATTTATCAAAAAAAAAAAAAAATGAGGTAAGGGAAAGAAAAATGAGAGATGGGCCTCACTAACACCTCGTTTGGATGGTTGTTACTTGTTGTATTGTATTGTTAGTTTAAATATTGGGTTTGTTTTGATTATTACTTAAATTATAATGATTCATATTATTTAAATATCGTTAGGTAACGACAAAAAGACAAGATATGATTTAGTGTGATCGCGTTGTTAGCTTAATACTTTCTTCCTATTTTGTCTTTATTTATTATTTAATACATTTCATCTTTTACCGTACCTTTTCATGTTAGCTCTAACCCGTATCCTACTTTTCTTTAAAAAATACAATATAATACATTATAAAATAATATGTAACAATCATCCAAATAAAGTAAGAAGCACATCCAAATTCATGTAATTATGAGTGGAGTTTTTCTTTAACGTAAAACACAGAACATAGAGTTTTTCTCTGTTTTAGTCAAAGATGGAAAGAGTAAGAAGCACATTATATATAGAGAGAGAGATAGAGAGATAGATACATATATGCTAAAACAGAGGTAATTAACGCGCCATGGAGAACGTTAATAATCCTTTTGTCCAATATATAAAACATGAGAATATAGTCCCACTAATTAAGTCTGAGGAGGATGACGTATACACAGTCTTATCAAGTTGTTTTTATTTTTTCTATGTCATATTAAGTGAATTATTGGAATTTGGTATACCTTTTAAGAAAAAATATTTAGAGACATAAATTTAAGACTATTTTTCATTATTATCCTTTTGATTATTTTTAACTTATTCTATTAAAAATGTCATGTAATTAAGAATCTCATTAAATGAAGAATAAATATACTGAGAAAGAACAATTCTCTTAAATTTTACGTAATTTCCTTACTTTAAACTATGAAAAAAACCTCAAGTCATTCACTTAATATCGACGAGAAGAAGTAATAGATAACGGCTGTTAATCTGTTTCTTTCAGGTTGGTCTAAAGCTTCAAGGCAAACAGTTGGTAAGGTACTAAGAGGTATACACGTATATACATACATAAAAAAAAACTTGGCTGTCCTGGATTCAAGGGGAAGAAAGAATGAATAACTACCTTATGGTTGGAGGTTTTTTTCTTTTTCCTACCCGATGTCTGGAGTCCGTATTGAAGTTTTGACGAAATTCAGATTGTGCATGGTCCATTTGGAAATGACACTCTCAACATGATTTTCTCCATATCCAGAATTTAAATTCGAAACCTCTGATAATTATGGGTGAAACTGTTCCACCACTAAACTAGTAACTTTCCTTATAGTTGGCGTACTTTATAACAACAGAAGCTTTAATTATTGCAGGGTTTGTTATTTTAATGAATTAATTAAGAGTATACTGTGCACGTTTTACACTATATATCAAGTGAAGCTAGTACGTATATAATAATATTCAGTGGGTAATTAGTTTCACAAGAAGTCTGATATATATGACGACTTGTAAAATAGTGTAATGAGATGTGAGGTTAAAATTGCACTAATAATATGAAAAAGAAAAGTACAATGATAATGTATATAACTTTAAGTCCTTGGATTTTATTGAAGACAAGATCATGTTTCTCGTGATAGGAAAACCACGTACTGTAATAGATTTCATTGCTACGTAACATAGCAAAAAGATATTTAGTGACAATAGATTTTCTATTTAGTATTATTATAGTTAAATATAATATATTATTACCGTAAAATCTTCTGTTTATTATATTGCATTAGTGTGATGGCTCAATTGGCCCAATTGTATGGCTTAGCATTTAGCAGTTTATAGGTTACGACGATCGTAGCCCAAACCGATTTAAAATTGTGTGTGAGTAGTTTTTTTTAAAAGTAAAAAAGAAACAAAAATTGTATTCAAGTTAGAAAATTCTAAGTAGTAGTAAAATGTTTGAAATTTTTCACTTAGAAATAATTGTACCTCTACTGTTTCAACTTGTTTATTTTACTATTCTTTTTAATTTGTATCAAAGAGAATGTTTTTTTTTCTTTTTTTCGCATATCTCTAATTTAAAATCACAAAATTTAAAAGTGTTCTTTAATTTTTTAAAATTCCGTATTAAGTTAAAATAATTGGACAAATTAACAAATTGAAAGGAGAGAGTATGTGTTAGTAAGTTAGTAGTTTAGCTTGTGAAGTTTGTTATAGCTACATTATGAGTTAGGTTAAGTGGTAGTTAGTAGGTTGCCTAATACACTATAAATAGCTTTGCATTAACTCATTCTTGTGAGTTTGTAGTTCAAAATCGATATGTCCTTTACAAATTTGACATTCTTTTACTTTCTGTACAACGAAGTTTCTTCCGTGGTTAAGGTAATAAAGGTCAAAGGTAGGTTTAAAAGATTAAATTGAAGGATACATGCCAATGATCTTAAGAAAGAGACATAAATTGTGTCACAGGAGATCGTTATAGTTGAATATTAGAGTTGGCAATATGAATCTGTTTAGTTCATACTAACGACATGTGCTTTAGGCTTGAGGGTTGGCGACTTGGAGTGGTCCATCTCGTTAACAGGATGGACCTTAGGTTGTGTTTAACGTCTTTATTTTCTTCGATATGTACAATGCATATACATTGTTAGTTGGTTAAACACAAAGAAATAACTAAATTTTAAGAACTAATAATATTTAAATTAATATAAAAAGATATTACCAATTTGGTTATCTACGTGATGACTGATGAGGTTATAGAATTTATTTAAATTGACTTTTGATGTATAATTTTCTACTTTTAATTAAGCTAAATCCAAATCAACTCTAAAAGAGAAGCGATACATCAGACATGGGAGGCGAACCCAACAAAATACTATAATAGTTATTGAATGGTCATAAATTCGAACCTACCTATTTAGCAATTTTGATATTATAAATAAACCCTTGTACTAAAAAGATTACAACATGGGTTGTTGGCTAAAATTGAACCTAGGTCGCAGGGATGGATTTTCTTACTTCTACCAGCAAACAACTCTATGTTCTTATATTCCTATAGAGTTGTTATATTCCTTATTACTGTTAATCTCTCAAGATATATATATGTATATATATATATATAATTTTTTTCAAAATTAACATGTTCAAGGTAGGTCCGCCTCCGAGTGCAACTCATTCTTTTTAGAGTTTGGACATTTTATTCTTCAATTTAATTTCTTTATGCTACTACTGTTATAAAAGTGCAAAGAAAAAGGCTGTAAATTTTAGGGGAGTTGAGATGATCCTTCAAGATTATATTAAAACAGTACATCATATGCCACGTGTCAACTTTAGGGGAGGTAGTCCCTACATGACAACTAAGAGTACACCACGTGTCAGAAATTGCCAGCCTGTTCTCTTGTCCCCACGTCAAATGGGACCCCACCCCCCAAAAAAAAGCAGCAGACCTAAAGACAAACCTGAAAGGTAGTCTTACTAGTAGCCACTGGATCACCACGCGGGCCGCCTCGAATTCTGAGCATGGGGCCCATTCTCCTAGAAGTGGGTCCTACCCTTCACATGACCTAAATATCTGGCCCTTTTTTATTTTTATTTTTATTTTTATTTGATGTTCGATATTTATATTAACAAAAAAGTTTCAAATTAGATAATCTCATACTCAAGAAAAAATTAAATTTAAAATCTCTTAATTAAGAATGAAAAAGTAATTATCATTTTATCATAACTATGATTACCTTGTTGGTATGTGCCCCAGCTTGTATCCTTTCTTTACCATTCTTATTTATCAATTATCTAAACATATTTTCATAGACTTCGTAAAAAAGGATAGCCATAGCCTTTGAATTAAAAAATCAATTAAATTTGAAGTTTTAAGACCAATATTATTTTCGTAAATTATGGTCCCACTATAGGCTATACGTGACCCCACCTTCTACTGTGTACTGACTAGTATTCATTGACCCACTCCCTCTATCCATCTTTAGTGGGCCCTACTGTCTACGTGGGTTACTCTAAAGTCACATGTAATTTATGAAGCAATCCAAGTGCACCGGGCAAATGGGAGTCCGAAATCTAAATAAGCCAAAAAAAATAAAAATGATCAAAATAAATTATTATTTTAGTAAATAACTAAAATAGATTTAGTGAAAGAAAAAATTTCATTTTATGCAATATTCTAAACGTTTTCCGTTATTCGCATAATGTGTATATTTTAATATATAACGAAATTATTTTTTACATCTTATAAAACGAACCTATTTCTTACACTTTGTAAAGTATAAATTTTTCTAACACTTAATAAAATGGAAGAAAATCTTATACTTTAATAAAAATTACTTTACCTATACATTATGTATAACGTAAAGTGAAAAGAGATGCTGAATCTCAATCTATAAAAGTCCAAAATCTTTTACTCCAAGAATCAAAGGATTAGTCAAATATATATGAAAGATTTATAAAATTCCTTTAGGTAAATTAAAACTAATTATAAAGATAATATTCTGTCAAACAACATCATTCGGGCTCCACTGGCTCGCGAGCAACAATCTACACCACACTATTTCATCAGTACAAACATAGATTTGATGGTGTCTACCTTCTGTTTAGACATACGATATAAAATCATAATTTATAATTAATGATTAAGTATACAATTTGAAATTATGATTTGAAATTTAATTTCAAATTCTCCAAAAAGCATGATTCGGAATTTCAACTTTTGAAATGTAAAATTTTATGTGTATATATATATATATATATATATTAAAAAGAGACCCATCATTCTGAATTTCGCGAAAGTAACTTTTCTTGAAATATAAGATTTTCTTTCACTTTACAAAGTGTAAGAAAAATTTACACTTTACAAAGTGTAAGAAATAATTTCATTTTTCAAGGTGTAAAAAATAGTTCCATTATATATTAAAACATACATGTTATGAGATTAACGAAAAATGTTTGGAATATTGCATAAAGCAAAATTTTTTCTTCCACTAAGCCTATTTTAATTACTTACTAAAATAGCAACTTATTTTGATCACTTTTATCTTTTTGTAACTTATTTAAATTTCGAACTCCGCAAATGGCCCCAAAGATAAGCACCACAGTACACTGTTACAAATTGAAGTAGCAGATTAAGTGTTACACACGACAATACAAGAACAAAATATGGTCCCACGTTTAGTAATATAAATCGGATTAAAACCAATCCAACCTAACCAAAAATAGCTTATATATATTCTTCCATCCTTTTAGTTATACTTTATTATTTATTGAAATATATATACCTCTCATTATATTTTGGTACAAATTTTACTTTTTTTAAGTAAGATAATGGATAGAGCACATTAACAAGCACTAAAAGGCAAAAAATTGAGTGCCCCAAAACTAACAAAACAGCAAGTTGACATTCAAAATTAACCAACCCATGTCATCACATCACAGCAGAGCAACCTCCTTTCCTACCGGAGGAATCAGATTCTAATTCCATTTGCTTTTTCTAACCTAATTTACAAGCAAAATGTTAAAGCAGCTATGAACTAGACAAAAAAAATCTTTTGAAAAACTACAGCTAGATGCTTATCCAGAAGACATTAAAAACAACCAAAAGTTTTATGGGGTCTAGAACCCTAATCAGGATTTAGAAGAGGAAGTTTGATCATTTTCACCGGAACCACAACCAACCATAAACTGAAGCTCTCTCTTGTCATAAATCTCCAATGAAAAATCCCTAAGCATCTGTGTAGTACTTGTAGTTGTGGAACCAGTAGAACTCGAACTTGGAGCCATGGCTGAAGCAACATTACCGAACTTATCTCCATTTCCATCACTTTTTGACACACGAGAGCTGCTGCTCAAATGAACCTCATTAGCAGCAGCAACAGAAGAGACCCCTCCTGCTGCATAACCCATACCAGGTTGCATTGCAGATACAAAATTTGAAATGGGTCTTCCAGGTACGTTAAATATTGGAGTGGCCCACAACTGAGCCCCAGTAGCAGCAACTGTTGTATTAGTGCCTGGCGGCAGCATATAGAAAGTTGCCCCACCGGTAAATGTAGTGGTGGGTACAAGTCCATTCCCAGAGCCCACTGGCCAAACAGGAACAAGACCTTGTGGGGTAATGGGAGCCACGGGTGCAAAATTTGACGCCTCATGTACCTCATAAAACTCGCTATTTGCAGCCCTTTTCCTTCTCTTCGTCGAGCTTTCTCCCTCGTTATTTCCCGCCGGAGAAGTCGTTGGTATTTTCAGCGTTCCGTTTACTGATACGGCGATGGCTGGAACCGTACCCGTTCCTGTAGCGGCAATGATTGCTGGCTCGGCGCGTTCTAGAAGCCACCTTATAGTCTCACCTTCCGATTTATGACCTAGCTCCCGCGTTAATTGGAAGATTCTAGCAGCACAGGCCGCCGGCATACGGATTCGCCGACCACGACCTTCGACTTTCGTGTGCCGGTCCTTTGAAGATCTTTTCACCGGCTGTTTCTCTACTTGCAATTGCATATCCATCCCAACTGACGTAGAAACTCGCAGATCGTTTTCCTCCGGTTCTTCCTTTAACAACAGCACCATATCGGTTGATGGCGCCGGAGATGGGTCCACCCCTTCCGCATCCGTGACATTCCCTACCGCTGCAATGGTGTATTCATGAGAATCGCCAAGTAACGGATCAATCTTCGAGTCGTTCACCTCGTCATCTTCCTGTTCAATGTTTTGGTTGTTCTCAACACTGGCCATTTTGCAGAAAAATCCAAACACAGCAGCAGATAGCTGAAATCCGAAAAATAAAATGGTTACAAACCCCAAAATTTAGAACTGAAATTAAACCCACAGAAGGCATGGAAAAGGGATTATGAATGACGAAAAATCAGAACAACAAAAAATAATAATGAAGAAGCCAGACTTGATTCCGAAACAGTTTTTAAGCTCATAACCAACTTTTCATAGCATAGATCTATAATAAAAGGACAAAATGAAGTAGCAAACCTTGTGAGTATGTATTCAGCAGTGCTAGAAGATAATGTACGATAGGTTGAAAATCTTGTGAAAAATACCTTCTTCTTCTTCACGAACACTTGTATGGAATATATTACATGATACAGAGTAACGCATTATACAAGATTCAACTTCTGGTTGGAGGTGCTAAAATGAAATACATGGAAAGAATAAGAAAATGACAAAGGAATAAAGAAGTTGCAGGGGCGAAAAACTAGTGCTGTGGTGGTGTGTGAGGGAGCTGTTGGGGCAAGAAGGAAGAAGAAAATAGGAACGCTGGTGTATTGTAACTGTGGTCTGTGAGTAAGAAAGGAGGATTAAGTTCCTATTCTGAAAGCTTTAAAAAAAAGAAGAAAATTGAAATAACTACAATATCCCAAAAAGTAACTGTGTAATTAATGAAAATTGACTGAAGAAGAAATTAACAATGCTGTGTCGGAGCGTTACACTCAAATGAGTCATAAATAATTCAAATTTAATTAAAGCTTTAATAAAATAGCTTTAAACACTGAATAAAAAATTAAAATGCCAGAAGAAAATTATGCTAGATAAAAAGTTGATGAGACAAAGATCAAACTACACCTTAATGAATTGGTGTTACTTTATTTTGATTCTTAATATATTTTAGATGAAGTGATTTATAATTTATAACATAATTAAAGATATATTTTGATAATTTTACCCTAAACTTAATAAATTGTCAAAAAATAGTGTTAAGTTCAATAATGGGTTTCACATGACTACCAAAATCTATCAATTGTTATTTTCTTTTCTAGCTTTTCTTGCTCTTTGGATTTCTTTCCTTTTATTCTGCCCCATTTTCCCTAATAATATTAATAGCAACAAACACATGAAAAATAAAAAGTAATGAAGCACGATAAGTAGTTTAGAAACCTCTTTATGATATGTCTCTTCTCCTCATACATCTATTCTAATTTTATCAATCTTTTTAGAGATGGATACGTCATACAAATGGTGAATTTCGTTAGTTACGTAGACATACAATTAATGTTAAAATTAGGTTTAAGATAAAAAATTAAAATAAATATAATTTGTTATATATTAAAGATAATTTCAATTATGTAATATATATTGGATACTTTTTAATGTATATATGTCTTAAATTGAACAGATATATATATTCGTGAAAAAACATGACAGACTATTATAAGAAATCATTTGTTCATGAAAGAACATGACAGTTATAAAAAGTCATACATTCGTAAAAAAAAACATGATTCTTATAAAAAATCATTTGTTCATGAAACAATGTGACTCTTATGAAGAGTCGTCTCTTAAGTTCTATATATATAAAGACTTTCTAAAAGTAGCCTAAGAAAAATCTACATGCATATATAAACAAAAGGCTTTGTTGTATAGATATATTTATATTTACCCGAATATGTATATGAGCAATACCTCTTTAAAGAAAGTAATTACACGTCTCAAAGCCATCTTCTTCTTCAATTATATTTCCTACTATTTCTTTTATAACAATATATATGTTAAAAGAATCAAAATAAAGTAACACCTATCATTTTGATGGTTTTTTCCTAAAGTTGACATATCCGCCAATTAAATAGTTAAGGGCTTTTTCGACATTGCCACCTTTATATTAAGTATCAAATTACGTTGTTCAATTATATATGGTTAGATGAGGACTTAACCTAATGCAAATAGTTCAACATGTTTAATAAAGCTTGGTATACTATTAAGGTTCATTTGATAAAGTGTATTAGAAAAGAGAATGCATATATAAATTTTGTATGTTATTCATATTTTGTTTCAACCTTTGTATATGCATCTTTATTTCGTACATAAGCATTAGATATATATTCTATTTTGTATTTTATTATGTGTAATTAATACATGCAAATTTATGATATTAACATATGAAATTTAATGCATTCATTGTCACGATTAAATAAATATTTATCCCTAATTTTTTAAATCTTTTTCACCGTATTGTAGATACTATTATTTTTGTAAACAAATATTCTTTAACTTTTTAAAAAATTTACGCAATGGCAACAATGCATACTATTTTTAATATATCCAATTAAATATTGCACAAAATATAATTTCAATATAAATAACGCAAACATAACAAATACTAATATCATCCTTATTTGTACACGTGCTATATATCCTATTGTAAACTCCACAATGGCATGCTTTTCTTGAGTAAATATCTGATTTTGTTGTGCTATTTATACTTAAAATTTGTAGTTATAATTTATTGATTTAATTCAACTTTTTATTGAAAGGAAAATAAATTACTTATCAATTTTTAAATTTAAAATCAAAATAAATTTATTGAATCAAATTGATTTGATTTTCAATTTGGATTGTCGTAGCGACTGGACCACCAGCTGCCGCCTGAAAAAGTGTACTGAGGGCCCACTCTCCTAGAAGCGCCCCACAAATATAACCTCTCTCTACCATTCTAGAAAGTCAAATCAAAATTTAATTAAGAGAAAATATATAATTACTCCATTCGATTATAACACATTTTTTAAAAAGACATTTAAACTTTACAAGGTTTTATTACCTCCCATAAAATAATTTAAAAGTGATATAAATATCCCATTTTTTGGTCAATCCCACTTATAAGAAAGAAAGTAAATGCACGAACCAATTACTGCTTGCCACATGTCAATTTTATATAATTTTCTACTCTTTGTTTTTATTTATGTTTTTTTTCTTTCTTTCTTAGTGTTAATTAGATATTTTCATTTTCTTCTTCAATTCTGCTTAACCTCAACCTTTGGTCTTCTTCGCTGGGTCTTCTTAGCTGACAATCTTGTTGCCACAACATTATTTTCATTTTGTCTATCACCAAATCAAAATTGAAATTGGGAAATCAAATCAGCTGTCAAATTAAATTTTTTCAAATTAAAATTTCTTTTTGTGATTTTAGCATTGATTTTTGCTCTAAATCAACATGGGTTGTATTTGGAAAAACATAAATTCTCTCTTCAGGCTCAGATCAGATAATTTTTGGTTGGTTTGAACATAATTTTAGCTCCGTAATTAATCAGAAGTCACTTGAAATACGATTTTTTTCTTTGACGTTGCATCATTTTTCCAGCGCTTTTCACCCTCGCCGGCCAAGAAATGAGGAGTAGAAATCTGAGGATGAAACAACAAATCTTTCATCGTCGCTATTGCAAAAGAAATCAGTTAGTTGTCAATGATTTTTTTTACCGGTGATCGAACTAAAAAAGCATTTTATTGATGGACTGAGATTGTGTATTCAGTTACAACTGAATCTATATCAAAATTCAATTTGAATGGAAAACGAAAGGAGAAAGAGAAAGAAATAAGAAAGAAAAAGAAAGAAAAAAAAAATCTCGAAGCCATTGTCTCCTTCAATGGACAATGGTGAAGCTTAGGAACGAGAAGAAAGAAAAAAAATATTAACACTAAAATAAAAAATTATTTATATATTTAATAAAAAATATTGCAAAAATAAGTGTAATCATATTTTTTTTAGTTTTCACGCTCTATATGAGTGTTATACACTCTCTATATTAAATTTCAAAAAAGGGTTCAATAATTTTATTTTAAACTAGTTTAGGGGTGTATTAGGACCCCACAAAATTGAAGTGTCTTTTTCAAAAAAGAGTCATAATTTAATGGGGTTTCTATGTATTTTCTCTTTAATTAATCACTAAAATTATGTTCAATGAGTGAGTATATGTAACTTATTTCAATTGAACGTTTGTATGTTTGATAAAATAATTTTATTAGTCATTTTTAATTTAAATTTTAGAAAAAAGTTATTAAATACAATTTGAAGTATTTATTAGGTAAATTAGTTAATTATTTAAATAATTTTTTTTAGTTATACACATCATTAAAATGCCTAAAATTTTATGAATTATTGAGACTAATTCATATATTGAATAAGGTAAGTAATTAATATGTACTTGATATTGAAGATCACACTCAAGTTTTGTTTTCTTTGTTAAATTGAAGTGAAAGTAAGGAATAAAAATGTTTTATCATATATTCAGGTATTCGATTAAGTGTCTAAATGAAATTGATAGGAAATTTAATGGGATGTCTCTGTACTAAGCCTTTTGAGGAATTACATCCAATGGCCTTATAAATTGGTGATTTTTATACCAGATATCACTTTTTTACTTTCAAATATTTGTACTTAGTCATTAAATTTATTTAAACTTTCAAATATTTTAATTTTCCAAAAATTTGCTCAGATAACTTTTCAATTTCGAAACTTTCACTCATAAAACTTTAATTTTTTTTAATTAAAATATATATTCAAACACAACTTTAAATTCTAAAATCACAATTTCAAAATCTCATTTTAAAAATAAGTTCTAAATTTATGGCAAAATGGGGCTTAACCTAGGACCCTTTGCTTGTTTCATGGGCTAACCTCTCAGTTTAAAAGTCATTTTTTAAAAAGAACTTGAAGTTCTACTAATAAGGCAGAAAGGTTAAAGGTTTAAAATCATTCACCTTTAAAATTATTTTAATAAATTATGAACCTGCCATTTAGAGTTGTTCAAAATTAAATTGAAACCAATAATTCATACAGAAAAGAGGTTACCGATTTTTTGGTAATGAATTATTGAGTTAGCAATTTTGATAATGATTTTTATTTTTTATATCAGGTTATATTTTCTTAATGGTTTGAAATTTTTTCTTGAGGGGTGATCTAATAGTAAATTAATAAAATTATATTAATATCATTTGACATATAAAGTTCTTGACTTAGGATTTTAGTTTATACTTTCATTTTTAACTGTCTCAAACTGTCAGTTATCCCACAAGATGCTAGTGCTTGATTTTGAGCACAATTACAACATATTAATTCATGTGCATGATTTATTTGGTTATCATTTATCACCTTATTTCTAATAAGTGATTTTCAATGTTTTTTTGTGTAAAATTTAAATGTTTAAACAATAATCAAACTAATAACAATCACTAATAATTAATAAATTAATATCTCAATAGTTCTATAATAATTTAACATGCTGATAAATCAATAATTAATAAATCAAATCGATAAATTTTAATCGAACCGATCAATACACGGTGGTGTTTATTGGCTAGTTTTCATTGACCCACCCCTCTTTGGATGGGGACCACTTACCACTCATCCCCTACTTTTTACGTGCGTTACTCTCAAGTCACGTGCATTTTCGAAGTAATCCAAGTGCACGAGGCAAATGACCCCATGAGTCACATGACAAGCACTGCTACAAAGGGATTTATAAAGTCAGGGAAAAAAAAAAAAGGAGATTCATGTGTTGCACACAATACAAACACAAAAAAATGGTCACACTTTTATTAGTAATAAATACTTTTATTAATAATGTTTATATTAGTAATGTTTGAATGAGTTATATATAAATTATTTTATATACATTATTTGGTTTGGTGTATTAAAAATAGCATGCATCGCATAAAATTTTTTATTTACAAAGATAATCTTCACAATTAAGGTGAAAAAGATGAAAAAAAGATTTTGAGGGGCTATGGGGTGTTTAATCATGCTAATGCATGTATAAAAAATTATTGCATAACTAATACTTAAAAATCCATAATATTAGTAGAACACACCTTAATACACAATAGAGTGAAAAACTAATGCTTGTATTTAATTATACATAGCATGAAAATTTGTATCAAACAAGATATTACTAATACATAGAGTTAATACTTGCATTATTTTTGCTAATACACATGGGTCATTTGGTAGAGTGTATTAGCAAAAATAATGCATACATTAGCTCTCTGTATTAGTAGTCCCTTGTTTGGTACACTTTTTCACTTTATTGCGTAATGAGGAGGGTATCATTAATATCATGGATTTCTAGGGATTAGTATTGCAAAGGGATTTAATACATGCATTAGCATGGTTAAAAACTCAAAAACACTTTTACATTTTTTCAATGAGTTAATATCTCGAAAGGTCACTCAACTTTGAAAACATAGCTAGCAAAATCATTGAATTTTGTTTTATATCAATGACTTTTCTAGATAAATTTACAAAATTGAGTGACCTTTTGAGATATTAATTCTCGTTTCAATTATATTTATGGAGGATATTTTTGTAAGTAAATAAATATTTTTATACAATGCATATTATTTTTAATACACCAAACTAAACAATACATAAGAAATAATCACTGCATAACTAATGCAAGCATAACTAATACTCCCTCCATTCCATATTAAGTTAATTTTTGAGGCATTTTTCATTTTTCAAATTAACTTAATTATTTAGTTTTCAAAACTACTTTTAGAATGTTCTCCCAATTTTATCCTTCATTATTTAGTATTGGAATTAGTGATTAATTAATATTTAGTTATTTTAATCATAAATTTGACAATAATTAATAAGGGTAAAAATGAAAAACTAGGTTCAATTTATGTCTTAATCTACTTTTCTCAAAGGGTGTGAAACACCTCAAAAATTAACTTAATATGGAATGGAGGGAGTATAATATCACTAATGCAACCATTACTAATATACTCTATTTAACATTATTTTTATACATTCTACCAAACAACGAGTTAGTTTTTAAAACCAATCCAACCGAATCAAAACCGTTTTGCTTTTCACAATCACAAAGAGCAAAAATGCATAAAATTCAGAGCCCCAAAACAAACAAACCAGGAAGTTGACATTCAAATAAATTTGACCAACCCATGTCATTGCAACAAAGCAACCTCCTCTCTAGAGAAGGAAACCACATTTTATTTCCATTTGTCTTTTTTATAGGCTAATTTACAAGCAAACTGTTAAAGCTAAGACAAAGGAGCTATGAATTAGGCAAACACTTAGTGCGTAATCAAGAACATCAAAGAGTTTCTTTTGAAAACCTCCTAGTAGTTGTAGTTGTGGCACCAGGAGAACTCGAACTCGAACTCGGCGCCATGACTGAAACACCATCACCCAACTTTTTTCCATTCCCAGCACTTTTTGACACACATGAGCTGCTCAATTTAAGCTCACTAGCACCAACAGCATTGACATTGATCAATGGGCTTGCCAGTAAATGAAGCCCAGCAACAGGTGGCGGCATAAAGTACCCTTTGCCCACTGGCCAAACAGGAACAACACCTTTTGGGGCAATGGGAGCAACAGGTGCAAATTTTGACTCCTTATGCATGTCATAAAATTCGCTGTTGGAAGCCCTTTTCCTCTTCCTCATCAAGCTTTCTCCCTCGTAAATTGTCGTTGGTACTTTCAACATTCCGTTAACTTGTACAGCATTAGCCGGAACCGTACCAGTTCCAGTGGCAGCAATAATCGCTGGCTCAGCACGTTCCAGAATCCATTTTATAGTCTCACCTTCAGACGTATGTCCCAATTCCCGCGTTAATTGGAAGATTCTAGCAGCACAGATCGGCGATAGACGGACTCTCGTACCACGTCCTTCCACTTTTGTGTGCTTGTACTTTGCTGGTTTTTTCACCACCTCCTGAGATGGGTCTGCTGCAATGGCAGATTCATGAGAATCGTTAAGTAACGGATCAGCACCTAAAACCTTCGTCTTGTTAACGTCGTCATGTTCCCGTTCACTTTTTTGTTTGTTCTCAACATTGACCATTTTGCAGAAAAATCCAAACTAGCTGAAATCCAAAAAACAAAAATGGTTACAAACAATTAAACCTCACAAAATTCAGAACCAAAATTAAACACGCAAAAGGCTTGAAAAACGAAGATAAACATTTGCAAATGGTGTGCTTGTGAGTGATACAAAATCAGAAAAAAAGTGAAGCGATTGATTAGAATTCAGAAAGAAATTCATTGTTGTTATCATCATCGTCATCGTTTGTTCTAATGATTGTAATTTTCTACAGAGAAAGAGGAGCATTTCACATGAAAAAAATCTTATCATCTTCGTCATCGTTTGTTCTAATAGTTGAAGGATAGTTTCGTATAGTAAAAACGAGTGAAAAAGTAACATTTGACATGAAAAAAAATGAACAGTAAAGAAGAAAACTTACAGAGGAGGATAAAAGACCTTAGGGAAAATGGATCCCCACTTTGGTGTTGTGGGTTGTATATATACGAGGTAAGAGAGAAGAGGCAATTATTATAGTTATCTAGGAAAATGAAGTCATTTAATTTATGAAAGCATATTGTTAAAATTTTTCTTGTTTAGGACAATAGTCACTCAATTTATGAAAATATATTATGAAAAATTTCCAAAGTTAATAAAATCAGTCAACTTACCAAGATATTTCATTTAAGTATCTTTATTGATTTTAAAACAATAAAATCATCCAACTATTGTCTTTTAATTAGAAAATATATGTCACATATTTAACATATATATGTTGTTTTTTAATATAAAATGTATTTAACCCGTGACATGCACTACTTTATCTAATTCACCCAAATAGAGAAGAAAAGTTATTTTAAAAGTTCTCAAGTCTATTTTCCTATGATGTACACGTGAAATCACTGAACTTTTTTTTATAATGTCATTGATGTACGTTAATTTCTTTTTTTTAACAAATATTAATTTACTTAATTATAAAATAGGATTAAAAACAAGTAAATTAGGGCTAATCCTATTTTTTTTTTTTAAACTAAGAGCTAATAATAAAAGGAAATAAAAACTACATTAAATCTTGAAAGTAAAATAACTAGTTAATATCAAAGATAAGAGAGGGATTATCTCATTAGAACGGGAAATAACTTGGTATTAGTGAAAAAGATGATATATCGTTTACTTATATCCAAGAATTTATTTATGTAATACATGTGGAACCGTTCTTTTTATATCATTTCAATCTTATTATCTATTATAAATTTAAAATGTTTTGCCATTATCAACTTCATTCATATTTTGTCCAACCTATTTGCTATTCAATCTTCACTATATTTTGTATCTGCCCTATATTCAGTTCTCACAATTTAAAATCAAGTTAGCATTTTCAATACAATTTTCAAGATGTACTTAATTTTAGAAAATCATCTTTTTAGTAATTTTAGAACTCAAAAGTTTTTTTAAAACAGTAAAATATGATTTTTATTATTCCGATCATTTTTAAATACTTATCAAAATTTTCTTTTTAAAAATCAAACCATGCAAATTTTGAGAAATTACTAACTAATTCTCAACACTACTGTCCTTTTGTCTCAAATAACTAAATAAGAAGGGGAAATAATTTCTTTTTAAGAAAATTATCTCTTTTTTGAAATATTAATGAATTTCATAAACATACAATATTGACAAATTTAAGTTTCACAAACTTTATATCCAACCAAATATAATAATATAAATTTTCTTATTTCAGCATAATTTTTATTTCTAAATTATTTTATATGTAACTATATAGAAAAAAGTTTATTAAAAAATTTAGCAATTGGACCTAGACAGAGAACTTACGAACATAGCTTATGATTTGAAATTATGTGTAATATCTTTCACTAGAGACATAAATGACACAATTTTTTTAAAAATATGAATCATCTCATCATGATAATAAAAAAGTAAAAATATTGTTCCAAAAGAAATATTTTCATCTTTAAGATATATAAATGTAATTTTACCCAATTTTCTGTTATTTTGTTACAAACAAAAAAATTGAACGGTTAGTGGTTTTGCGAATTAGATATAGTATTTTAATATTATTTAATAAAATTAATTTATGACTTGACTTTATATATCAATAGCACAATAAATTTGTCAGTAAATTTCATTTCGATATTCAAACTACGACTTATTTTGATGAAACAACTAGACACATGATATAGTATTCCTATCAAACATTTTTTGTTCAAATTTTGAAAAAAAAAAACTTTGTGCGCCTGGTTACAAACTTCTATTAGATAATTATGTCACCCACATAAAACATGTTATTTCATTTAATTATCTACATCCACCCAATTAAAACATGCTTTAGGTTTACCACTTTTGAATATGAGTCAAATGTATATAATTAAAGAAGATGACATATTTTATATCCAACATATGTTTGTTATTTAATTCAATGCTTGTGTATGACATAATACTAAAATGAAAATTAGATTATGTAAGTTTTTAAAGTTAGTTGTGATAACTTATACTAAAAGTTATAAGTTATTTTTTAAAATTTAATAGAAATAAAAATAATACTTTTTAGTGTAATGCCCATTATTTGTCACGCTCTGAGCCTACACTCCGGACATGACTGGCACTCGAGAACCATTGCTAGCCCTAAGAGAATCCTTGGTCTGGCTTACTTACTGTGGAAGACTTACAAATAAGAAATATAACTTATGCAATAACTTAAGAGATAATAGCTTAACCAAAAATAGCAACTCAAGTCTTAAACGTATACAATTGAAATGAATAAATTAAAGAACTATAACTATCTGTCTCTGAAGCCTCTAAAACAAAGAGGGATGTCGGGACAGGACCCCTAATCATCCTAACAACTGAAAACTAGAAAGACATGTAAAAAGGAGCCCTCCGAAAAGTAAGGAGGCTCACCAACAGATTGTGAGTGCTCAACTGGATCAACGAGGCGTTGGATGCTAATCCTGGTTACCTGCGTCTACATCATAAGATGATGCAGGCTCACTGGAATCAGTACATTAAATGTACGAGTATGCGAGTTGAAATACTAAACATAACATAGGCTTGAAAAGAATTTGAAAGGAACACTTACCTTGGCCTTACTCAACTCCTGAATAACTTAACTCAATATAAAGCAATAAAACACATGCAATACACAAAAAAACTTTTAAAAAAGTAGAAAACAACTTAGTTTGTTAAAGAAATGTAATAATAAACTTAACTGTACTCGTATAATAAAGTAATATAGTTTTTGTGGGAGTTTCTCTAACCGACAACTACCACTATATGCCTAAGTGGTGATACATCGTCTTGCCCACGCTGCCAGAACTGTCATCTACTTTGCCATCATATAGAACGCCTTAACTAAGTGGATCCACTAGTCTATGCTAAAAAACACTTAAGGAGTTATCTAAAAAGTAGATCCTTTACTACCCATGATGGCTACACGGTTTATGGAGACTTGAGTTAATATGAACTCGCATCCCCATATCAGTGCTCAATACTACTCTCAAAAATATACTTAGCTCATTTGTTTTTAAAACAAACTTCTTTTTTTGGTTTAAGATAATTACTCAAAACTTAGCTTAAAAGCTCTCTTGGAAATCGGTGTTTTCCTTTCTTGTTCAAATGTAAAAATATTTTAAACTCTTGATAATACTTAGTTCCCTTATAATTTTTGAAGAAATGGACTCAACTCTTTACTCTTTGCTTAACTTAAAACTTAAGTCTTAAAACAAAGTTAATACGTTTGTGAAAGACTTTTGAAATTTTGAAATACTTTATGAACTTCTCTTGACTTGATTCTTAACTTCTAGCTTGACTCTTAACTTTCCTTGAATTGAATTATGGATTCAAGGATTGTGATTTGTGATAGAAAAGATCTCATGATGTTTAGGAGTGTCTTTAGATAGCTAAACATGAGAAAAGATCAAGAAATCACTGTCTGGAAACAAGTCCGCGACACGGAGATGTATTTAAATAATTGATCGCAAAATAGTCCGTGACGCGGAGATGTATTTAAATAATTGATCGCAAAATTAAATTTTGAAACAGAGGAGTCCGCGTCCTAACTGCGACGCGTAGGTCATTTTTGTACACTGGGGAGCAAGTCCGCGACGCAAACTTGCGTGCCAAAACTTGCTCAACTTTTTCCTTCTTTGTTGTCTCACCCCAATTCACCTAAATTCGATCTTTTTCTCAATCCCTTTATAGATTCAAATGCCCAATATATACACACAACTCTTAAATCGACACAATTCCATCAATAACTCCACAATCCCATCAATTCTCAAGAACTAAAGCAAACTTCAAGAACATCATATTTTCAACTTTCTAGAAACGAACTTCGCTGAAACAAACATGATTGGCGCGTGGGTGAATGAACCCAACGCTATGAGAGTCTCACATACCTTTTAGGATCAAATCCTTGGCGAATTCCACAACCAAAATCGCAAGAACTTGACGAATCTTGAGATTCTCTTCTCCTTTTTCCTCTTTTCTCTTCTCTCAAAGCCCTAGCGTATTTCTTAATTGCGTAAACTAAACCAACTCAGGTTAGACTCCAAATAATTTACTAAAAATGGATTTAATTAATTGGGTAAGGAAAAGACTAAACTATCCTTCAAAAATCTGGATTAGATTTTCCTTATTTGAACAACCCAACTTCAAATGGGCATATCTCATTGATAGAAACTCGAAATCGTGCAAACTCGGCGGCATTGGAAAGATTTTTTCGAGATCTTTCCTACGATATCTGGAAACACACCTAACTCATCCCGAGCTAGGAGTTATGGTCGCTTGAAGTTGGCCAAAAACTCAACCTAACATACTTGACAATTTTCCAAATTTTTATATTCTTTTCAAAAATGACTATTTTCAATTCTAACTCTTTCTAGTTCTTTCAACTAGCGAGATGTTACATTATTACCCTTTATTGTATATACATGAAAATATTGAAAATTAATTTATTGTTTAAGAATATACTTGTTTACATACAAATACAATTTAACACTGTAATGTTGGGCCCGTTAATGAGCCTTTTCTTATCTAGTGTTTTTCCAATAAGATTTGATGATTGACATTTTGGTGAATCATTTTTTTCAACATTAGAGGAAGGAAAAAAGCAGTCAGATAAAGAGATAAATTGAGACATATTATCACTCTCTCATCCTTGTACGTCAATGTGATCCAGAGGTTCACAAGATAATTAATTTACAAAATATTACAAATCAACGATCTCAAATACATCTACTAACTTACCAAAGGTTACTAAATCTCATATTCCAATTGTGAATGCTCATATTCGATTTGAGGTTCACAAGATAATTAATTTACAAAATATTACAAATCAACGATCTCAAATACATCTACTAACTTACCAAAGGTTACTAAATCTCATATTCCAATTGTGAATGCTCATATTCGATTTGATGTATTCGATAGGACAATCTATTATTGTCAAGTCATGTCTAAAGCGTAATAAATCAATTGATTCCAAAGATTAAAATCTTCGAAAAAGGAAAAGAGTAAATGATCATAATATAAAGATAAGGATCGATGAGAAGTCCCGAAACATTAAAATTGATGAAACCTCTAAAGAGGTACAAATACCTGATAAGGTAATCACTTCCTAAAAAGAATTAATATGGTGATTAAACTCCAAATTCTATGTGCTTTTACAGCAGCCATTTAAGGTGGGATATTAAGAGGCAACTGTTTCTTTAAAGTAATTTTGGACAGGACCATCTTTTGACATTCTAATAACAAAGATATAGAATGAAGGCAAAAGGAAAGCAAGTGTAATAGATCTTTCATAAAATTTGCGTCAGCTTGAGTGTAATTTCTGTTCAAGTAACTAGAAAGAGAAGATATTTGAGATTAGAATTTCTTCTTGGCACCATTAAATCAGTGTTCACTATTCAGTAGCTTCAACATCCAACAACATATGCCTTTGAATGACAAGCAACCTCTCAAACTTGAAGAATACACTATTTTATGCAAGTTTTTCAACACCTATTTTTCCGTCTTAAGAATTGTCATTCACTATTCTCCTGTAATTCGATTGCATATCATACATTTGTCGTTAAAGTATCTTTTCTGGGGAAATGAGTGGCAGAGAGAGATGTCGGTCTTACAAGCGAGCTGAAATATTTACTTAGATAAGCTTGCTGGACTAGCTGATTGCAGCTCTCACATCCTTGTACTTCCCCCTGAAAATGAAGAAATATCTGCAAGCATCAGTGAAACTTTCTTGAATTGGAATTGCTCTCTTGAAAACGAACATATTGGTAAAGCCCCGTGCTTCATGAAGTGCAGTGCAGGTGGTCTCTTGCAAGCAAATATAGTGGTAAAAGCCTGTAGAGACATCCACACGAGGGGAAAAAAAATCACAATGTGGAAGTACTACTAGTTCTGTTTTGTTGTGGTGCCTCTGATTTTTAAACAGGTGAAAGCACAAGCTTGACAAAGGTACTTTCTCATCCACCCAAACCCCTGTAACTTGAATCTTCGATTCCAGCATTCAAGAGCAAAAAAGCCTGGAGAACAAATAACCATGACAACCCTGGATAGTATCAAGCAAAGGACTAGTCTGACATGCTTCCTCTACAGGACGGTTCATCCATTTCTTTGATAATTCTTCTGCATTTGCAGCAAGCTGATGCTGCAAGACAGCAGCACCTAGCGGTCCAACCAAATTAAGCCTTGTTGCAGCAGATACAACATCTCTCATCGTTATAAACAAGTAAGTCTTTTGAGAAGTTTCAGCATTCAATCCAAGAAGCCCACAGACAAGTCCAAAAATAGGAGCATGGTGGAAACGGACAGATCCGCTAGCCAAAGACATTTCTCGCATAGTTTTAAAATAAGGAACTTCCTGGAACACAGCAGCAGCCACTCTCAAAAGTGCTGATCCTTGTGAAATAGATGCTTTCCTACTAACTTCATTTGTCAGTGTTGCATCCAATATTTTATCAAGTTTATACCATGTTTCAACATTAGGAGATGTATTCAAAGTATAGACAAAAGGAAGCAATAGGCTTCCTGTATTCTCTAGTATATGGATCACAAATGTTCGAAGATCTTCAGGCCCAGAGACTAACCGGGCTTGAATAGCAGCCTCAACGCCAAAGGAATGAGCAAAGCCACCAGTAGGAAGAACAGAATCAAGCAACTGCCAATGGCCCCACTGAAGCAATTCATTCGGTGTGAATTGGAGACTACCCTCAATCTTCTCTTCCACATCCTCCATCTTTTAAGGCCTGAACAAGTCCTAAACAGGAGAGAGTAAACCAAACAGGATGAAACAACTATACCGTGCTGAATATACCGAAGTTCTTAAAGAATTTTATCTCTGGAAACAATATAAAATAGTTGGATCAGATTCTAGCTGACAACCTTACGTCTTAGCAAGTGAAAGCGATAATATATATCCTGACAGATTTAATTCATCCACAATCTTAGAATCTATGACCAACTAATGGTTTTCGTTTTACCCACTGGCTTAAAAAGGCAAATACTAGATATAAACTTGATAGCCTAGCCTAGCTTCTCTCTCTCTCTATATGTATGTAATCATCACAAGAACAAATCCAGTTTGTTAGGCATCAAACCTATTCTAAGCTGTCTTTTTTGTTTATGATATCTATTCTTAGAACTATCGCCACTAGAAACAAATATTTTTACCACCGCGAATCAATGAGAAATTTGTGCTATAGATTGTGTTTTTCCCACTCATTTCCCACCAAACAACTCAATCGGACATACAAGGTGGGAAACAATTCTCTCTGTCAAAAACTTCCTAAAAATTCATATTTATAAATGAAGTTTCAATTATGATATACTCTAACATTGAATAGACTAAATATCACAAATTCAAATTTCTACCATTAAATTTGGCGAATCCTGAGATTCAAGGGAAGTAGAGAGAGAAAAAAGAAAAGATACTTACAAATCGAAAATGGCTAAAAAGAGAAGATCCCAAATGCAGAATCCACAAGTCTACCCCAAATGGGGAAAGCAGAAATAATAGTGCCAATTTGGAGAAAAATTCCAAAACAGTCCCTTAACTTTAAATTTACATACAAAATCATCCCTACTTTTTGGCATAAAGTAGTAGTGGTCCTTGTGTTTCACAAATTGATCATTTTTTATCCCTTTTAAATGACTGTCTTAAACTGAACACCCACTCTGCCAATTCTCGAACCTTTTTGTCACTTGTTATAAAATTTCACGTCACATTAACATGTTCGTAATCTCTTAATTCCTTTTTCTTTTTCTGCCTGCAATATTTTTAATTAAATATACGTCTAGGTGAAACATATGCAAGTCGTACGTAAATCAATTTTGCAGAGATGATTTAATGATTTTTTTATGAGTCATACGCTATATCGAATCTAATATTTTGATAGTTCACAAATTTAATATTTATTATATAAGAATTAGACTTTTAGCATGTCTTAAATAAGAAAAGTGATAATGATTATAACTGACAAACAACTACTTAAGAGGGAACAATTGGCCTATAAAAGTTTTATGTATGAACTGAAGAAATAGGGTTCTTCGTCGTGATCTTAAATTGTATAAACTAAAAACACATTAGGATCTTCAATATGACAATCTTACATGAAGATGTTATAAAAAAATATATCTTAGCGAATCATACAGGAGCGAAAGCGTAAGTTAAAACACTAATTTCTAACTTTTGATCTAAATTCTAATCTTACGTCATCACAACTGTTAGAATATGCACATCAAAAGTATTATTCAAGATGACGAACAAACATAATAGCATAATAATGTAAACTGAATAACTTGTGAAACTCTTAACATTTTGAAGCTTTCACGCAACTCGTTCAGGAACTGGTACTCCAGGATTGCAGCCTTTTACTAATTCCTGACTAACTCTCTCAATCAAGTCTTGCGTGTGCAAATTTTTTTTAAGAAAAAGGATGGTCTTTCCTTGAGAACCACCACCCTTTTTTATACTTTTCAGCAGAGGGAAATGTTTGAAAGATGAAATGTCTCTAGTCATAATTAACAGTCATTAACAATCATTAAATATCATTAAGTATTTAGACACTGTTAAGTGTATTCAACAACAATGATCAATTGCCATCAACAACTAGGGATGGGCATATCTCGATTCAAACCGGAAAAACTGACCTAACTGAATTTTTTTTAATTTCGATTTCGGTTTTTCGATTTGTTCGGTCGATTTTGATTTCAAATTTTAAAATTTCAATAATTCGATTTGGTTTTCGATTTTTAAAACATTATATTTCGGTTAATTGAAAAACCAAAATTTTCAAAACATTATAATTTGCATTCCAATTTCCAAGCCAACAACCCATTATTAATCAAGCAACTTGCAAAAATAACTATATTTATAGGGTTATTAAAGTTCAATAGCTATAAGTATGTTATTTATAAAAAATTACTATATTTTATGTCTTTTTTCTAGCTGTATTATTGTATATGTTTCTTATTTTCTATTTATACATTGATACAATTTTAATTACAATGAACTAAATAAAGATTGCACAAATTCAAATTGGTATCTCAATGTATAAAACTCAAAGTACTAATATATCAAGGATACAAGTATTTATAAAAACTTAATGTATTAATACATTAAACAAGGTAAAAATATAACGATTTAGCAATATGAACATGACAATTTGAAAAATGAATACACCGATATAGTATACATATGAATACATTGTTGTTAAACAAAAGATGGATACATTGGACAACCCAAAAAATAAGAAAAATAAAAAATAATAGAATTTGTAGGTAGCAAAGTGTGTAAGTATTCGGCTGTATAAAATGTTGAAAAAAAAAAACAAACGTCAATCTCTTTTTGGTCAAGTTTTTCCTGTAATACTTGAGGCTTGATGTTAACTCAGGTATTTATTTATAAAAAATATAGTATTAATGTAACCAATAATACTTGCATTGCCTAATCAACCTTTCAAATTGGATAGATTACCTATGTATCTAGATATACTTGTATTCACTAATCACCATTTCAACTTGTGTTAATATTACAATACAAGTATCTATGTATATAAGTATTCTACTATATACAAATTTGACAATCACACAAACCTCAATTTCTTTTGTTCATGTTCTTCTGTACTACTTTTTTTTTTTTTTATAACTATAGCCATTGTAATGGAGAAATAAGTAATTCTTCAACTGATACCATATAAAAATAGATGAAAATATAGATGTGTACAAATATAATCTTTATAAAAAGGAGGAAAAAATCAACTAAAAAATATCTGATGAATTCAAATTACAAAAATTGCTCGTAGAATCATCAAAAGGAACTTAAATTGGAAGGAATTTGGGGGGAAAATACAAAAAAATTGTATTATAAGAGTATTGATGAAAGAGAGTATTAGTGAGGGTAAACATGTGGAACCAATCACATAAAACATGCATAGACATAATCAATTAGGTGTGTAATAATAACTTTCCTATTTAACTATTTAATAACTTTTCTAATTATTTATATATAATTAACTTTGCTATTTATTATGTAGTTATATCCATATAACATAAAAAAAGTAAACTGTAGCTATTTATTTTAAATGTATATTAATATTTGCCATATTCTGTAGTTTTTCCTGACCCAAATTTATATACCCAAGCCCAACCCAATCCAACTAACTCTAAAAAATAAATCTTATTTTATCGTATGTTGGTTGCTACAAATTCTCACAAACAAGTGAAGAACTCTTACTCCACCATCGTTGATGCCGCAGATTTAGACCACCATTGTCGCTGCCGCTGACAACAAGACAACTATTGCCTGACACTTTGTTCTTCTTCTCTATATTTACTGTGGTCTGTGGTTTGCTCATGTCCGTCCGTACATACTCATCTTGTTTTCTCATTTTTAAGCAAAGTTTATACTTGTCTTTAGGATAAGCTTACAAGCTTTAAATTTCATTTTTTGTTTGGTAGATGATGACGGAATCTCAATGTCTCAAAAAATCAACATTATCAGTGTTATTGAAAGAATTAAAAATCAAATTGAAACAGTTCAAACTTGAAAATTGAACCAAAATAAATCTAACCAAATTTATTTCAATTCAGTTTCAGTTAACATTTTCACCAAATCGAAAACCGAAAAATCGAACCAAATTTTACAAAGCCCTATCAACAACCATTAAATATCATTAAGTGTATTTAGACACCGTTAAGGATACCCAACATCTATTAAACACCATCAATAGCCAATAATAACCATTGAACATTATTAAAGGGTATTCAATAGTTATTAAACACCATTAACAACCATTAACAACAATAATTGCTTCTTTCATTGTCTAACGAAACAAAGAAACACAATATTTTCCTCTATGTTCGTTTAAGGAAATAATAAGATTTCCTCTTTTAAATCAATAAAAGTCAAAAACGATTTATTCCTAAACTGAAAAAATACTAACAGTCCTTTCCATTTTCGAACTCGATTAATTAATCAGGCATAGTAGGGACCACAAATTTATTAGCAGAGGCTTCCAATTATAATATTTAATTCGTGAAAGCATGAGTTAACCATATCATAATAAATCACAGATTGTACCACTAAAAATCTATAACTGCACTCCTCTATTTAATTTCAATTTTTTACCGTTACAACTTATTTAACTCCCCATGCTAGAATTACCGACACCAATCAATTAAATCAAACTTCTAAAAAATTTAATCCATTGATTAATTTAATCCTTTATCTTTATGCTTAAATTAATTCATATGACGAATATATTAATTCACATGATTTTATATATATATATATATATATATATATATATATATAAAATCCACCTACAGGATTTTCACGTGCCAACTTATAAACAACTATAAAGGGGTGTCTTCTTTCTCATATTCGAGATATGATTCTTTCAACTAATTATTATTTCACGAATGTAATTTTTTATTATCCAATCCATTAGGAATAATTTGACTCATCATAGAGTATCACCTTTTAATAGATTAAAATAATAAAATAAATTACACAGATCATAATAAATGTATCAAGATTAAGAGTATAAGCGCATGTAATACCAGAGATATTATTTATTGAAATTCAAAACCTAAATAAATATCTCAATTTGATCCGTTCAATACATACAAAATGTTAATTCCTTTTTTAACAACACCACTCCATTTAAATTTTGTCTTTTTAAATCCCGCTTGATATTAAAAATTCATCTAAGCTCTATTTTCTTAATATAAACTTTCTGGCTATTTAATGAGATATAAGATTTGTTAATTTCATGAATTTTAATTCCTTTTGTAATAGCATCACTCCATTTATCAGGTTCTATACTTTTTGCACTTAAAAGATACCCTAAATTGTCAACATATTTTACCAACAACTCAAATCCGTTAATATATTAGTAACAAATTACCAACAAATTGGTAGCTAATTTGTTATTCAGAATTTAGCAACGAATTCCTAACGAAATACCTACCGAAATTTTAGTAAATAAATAGTTTATGTTGTAAATATGGAGAGAAAAAATTGCGCCTAACTTAACAACTTTCTACTAATGGATTATCAACAAATATCACCAACAACGATAATATTACTAACTGAATATATATATCGGTTGGTAAATATAGTAGAAGAAAATGAAGTATAGTTTATTAATGGATTACCAACGAATTACTAGCTAAGTATTTGCCAACAAAAGGATTTTGTAGCTAATTTTACCAACTAATTAGATATAAGTTGGTAATTACCAACTAATTGTTATTTGTTGGCAACTTGCCAACAATTACTCAAACGGTTAGATTTTTTGCCAATGGATCAATTTTGTGGTTTGTAAATTACTAACGTATTAGAATCAGTTGGTATTTTACCAACTAGTCCATCTTTAGTTAGTGATTTTTATTAAAATCTAACAAAATAAAAAATCAATCAAAAATGGAAAAAATATAATTAATAAATTTTTAATCTCGTTAATAAGTTTTTAATCTCATTGATAAAATCAATTATGTTTTCCATAAGCATAAAGTTTTGAAACTAACATGATATCAATCTCCAAATTTTCTCTCAATTAGCTGGTATTCATTCCATAAATTTCTCCTACGTTTTTGCCGCCTCATATTCTCTCAATTGAAGATTCATATATTTTATACATAAATCATATACTAAAACATGTTTGTACAAAATTTGGTACAGAAAACCTAGGTAAATGAGTTTGTATACCATATTTCACGCACACACAGAGAGTCAGTTTGTATACCATATTTTATACACAATTCATACACTGATTTGTATGTTTGTATATAATATGGTATAATTTTTTTAGGCAAATCAATTTGTATACCGTATTATATATCCTTTCCATACAGAACTTACATATATAACATGATAAAAAAAAGAGTAAGTAAAATAGTTTGTATATAATATTATATACCAATTTTATACACTAATACGTATTGTATATTACATGATTTAAGAAAAGTAAACAATTTTTGTACACCATATTATATAGTGATACCATATAATACATAGTTGAACAAAATCAATTTTCATATAAATTAAATACACATGGAAATACTAAAAAAATCTTCTATTACTAAAGTTATACAAATTTATACGTTAATTCATACACACACCCCTTAGAAACTAACTTTATGGCCTTAAGGCATGAAATAAAACGACCCTCAAGCACTACTGAACTACTCCACTTTAAAATTGGTTCATAAGGAAACTGAAACTTGAATTCTCGAGTTCTGTATTTTCATTAGCGGCTTATACACATGATAATCAGATTTTGGGGTATTGTTTAGAATAAATAAGTTTTCCGCCTTTGTCTTGTTCTCGATTTACTTTTTCCACATATCTTTCTGTCATGACCCAGACCGTCGTGATTGGCACCTACACAAATCCTTCGGTGGGAGAACCATTACTACAACCCAAACAAACAAATTTTATGAAAACTAAGGCATTTAAAGATACAGAAGCAGGTTTAAAAGACTAAAAGAATTATGGAGTTCCCATAAACTCCCCAAGTTTTAAACAAATAACTTAACCAAACTAATAAGGAAATTCAACCCCTAGAACCTGAAAGTCATTGTACCAAAACTCTACTAACGGCAAGTCTAAGAACAAGGAGTACAACCCCGAAACTAAACAACACCTTAAACAAATAGTCTGAGTCCGAAAAGGGTGGACTAATTAAACAAGAAGGATTCATGGCAACCTAAAAGAACTGGCTCACCCTTGAATCCGATCATGCTCAATAGTCACCTAGCTGAGGTCTATCAATAGTCGCCTGAAGATGCCCTGTACTCAACAAACAACAAGCAAGTGCAGTATCAGTACACAACCACAGTGTACTCGTAGGATTATGTGGCTATCCCAATAAGTGTAATATACATTAGTCAATACAACAATATAATCACATGCACATATCGAACATATACAATATCATCAACATATACGAACAATAAACACTTCACGATTCTCACATATCATAGTTATATCAATTTAGAGCAACATCTTGTCTTTCAATATCAATCATCATTAGATATGAACGAACTCATCATAAGTAGATACACAACACAATTCAATGGTCCTCTCACGGAACCCAATTCAATGGTCTTCTCATGGAACCCACACTCAAACACTTAGCATACCAGAACGTGGTACTCGATCCACTGATTATACCGGAACGTGACAACCGATCCCATAATTATGTTGGAACGTGGCAACCGATCTAAGTTAGTTATATCAGAATGTGGCAACCGATCCAAGTTAGTTATGCCAGAACGTGGCAACCGATATATTCAACACAACACAATCACAATCATAAGTATATCCTCAAGATTATACATTTAAGTCATGATTTCATGGTAACCATCATTCATCTAACTCATTTACAACAAGTATGATAAATAATGTAACGTTCATATATATACATGTATCATAATGAAGCAAGAACAAACATACATCACACAATCATAGAATCACAACCATCACCTACCTCGAAACAAGCTTGAAACCCTAAGAAACTTTGATCCTTCCCTTTCCGAATTCGTTCCACTTGTTCTTGGTCTACAAATAATCAATATAATACGGGAATCAATAAATAATCACTAATTACCTGGATTACTAACAATTCTAACAATCCTAGATCATACCCATGATCCCAAGTATCCAAACTAGGCTTTTTCCACCATGGTTTCCAATTCAACTCCCCCTCCCCCCAATCGATAATTACCCATTCTATTACGTTCTACGGATCCAAAAAATGGATTCGGGGAGTGAAAAGCTTACCCTTAGCCTCAAGAATGGTGGAAAACTGTTAAGAGTCTCCTGGAGTTCGTTCCTTAGCTCTAAAAATTGAAAACTGCAGAATAAAATCATTTTGGGGTTTATTTACGACTTTAAGTCGTATCTAGCCGACCAAAATAGCCCTCACCTCGCTACAGCGGCACCGCCAGAGCTACAAAAACCACTACCAAAGCGGCTTGCACGAAACAACGAGATATTTTAATAATTCCAAGACCCCTATTTCATTACACACCTTTAACCAACGAAACTCAGAAAATACCATTCACGCTAAGATCGATTTCGATAGTTCTACTCACCCGAATTAAATTTCGTAAAGTCGTACGGATTTCTTAACGACTTATCTAATTACTCATGCCAAATTCATAATTAGATCTCTCATTTGTTACCAGATTTTCCTAGACCTCATTGATTCCGATTTCGTTTAAATTTGGACAGAGCTAGGAAATCAAAAGTTACTACTTAAAAGTTTTTTGGCCCCAATTCTTTCCCCATTGGCTTTTCAATAACGACGGAAACATGTCATTACAATAGATACCAATTTACCCATCACTCGTCCCCGAGTGACAAACTAGGAGAAAAGGGCTAAAGTAAAAATAGAGTAGTATCTGAATCGTCGAATAATTGGGGATACTTGTCCCACATAATTTTTCTGTCGAATTTGGGCTGCTAAAAGCTTAGATTGGATACTTCTCGCCTTCCCCTAAACATCTTTCACCAAATCAACTCTCAAAGGTTTCACATCTTCAATCTCAAACCAACCAATTGAACACCTACACATCCTCCCATATAATGCCTCCATGAAGTCATCTCAATACTCGAGTGATAAATATTGTTGTATGTAAACTTAACTACAACAAAAGTGATTCCCAACAACCACTAAAGTTGATCGTACACACGTTTACAACATGTTATCAAGGACCTTGACACAATCATCCGAACGAATCCTTTAGCACTTAAGCATGATAAAATTCCAAGTCAATATTGGCTACAAATAGAAATGAACCTGAATCAACCAACATACACTCGTAATACCCAAACAATCATAGTTCTTAACAATATCTCCATCCCTCAACATAAATTCCCATGAGCTTAAGTTATAACAAATTTGATCTTTAAGGGATATGTCCAAGCATACAACCCCTCCAACAACACTATCGAAATGCTAGATTTAGTAATTGTAGATTACCTCTTAAGAACAGTAGAATTGGACCCAATGATCCCCACATTCAACCACACATAATTGATACATGACTTCGACTAGATAAATATTAAGATTATCTGACAACCACAAATACGCATGGTAGCTCTTTTATAAATTCTCATAAGAAAGGTGGTACATGTATAGCCACTAAAATACTTTAACAATTCCAAGATAACACCAATTATGCCATTCGTAATAAACAAATCTTCCCAATCTTCCACTCAACCAAGAGAACATTGCAGGATTTCGTACCCCTGATCCACCACTAGGGATTCACCCATAAAAGTGAAAACACACTAGAGCATAACTAGTGAATCATACTCACAGCACTAACAACCATCATAAACACTCCGACCTTTTACCTTATTATAAACCAACACTTTTAAAAATGAAACCTTTATTAGGTAATTAATAATCAGTAGTAGTAAACTTACGACTCACCCCAGATGTAAGTCCTTTCAAATGCTTAATACTAGATACAATTGATCATTTCTCACCTTGCCAATTCATACCTTGATAAAATAAATCACCACGAATGTAGACTCACAAAAAAATAAAAATAAAAATAATTTGAATTTTAATTTCTACCATATAACACAATCCCTTTCTCTATCAACATTAGCTTATACCTTAAAGAGTTTTATGAATTCATAAATCTCCGTTTATCATTGATCTCATCTCCATCGATCTTACCATATATTTCACTAAAATTTCAATCATACTCATTACTAGACTCAAAAACAAAACCAATCACTTGTCATCACACTCAAGCTAATGTTTGCTAATGTCCACTAATGTCCGTAAACTCCTTTCTCAAGTCTTTTTCGATAGTTTTTACCAATCCAACGAACTTGTGACACTATTACCATAGCCACAACAAAATAAATGAAATCACGCGTCTTTAAACCTAATTATCTACCCCTCTGAAGATACCTCTTTAGCCTTAAGAATCAAATAAAATATTCTTGCTCTCGCCTCTCTCTAAAGGTTGTACTACATCCCACTATTTTTCTTCATCATGATCCTAACTCTTTTAAATTTTATTCGAGTGGTATCCCACCATCTTTTAAAACTTTTCATACAACCATATTACTTACCAAATATTAGAAAACCACAACCTTAGGTACTCGCAAGTCGTAATTACCATACAAAATTCGCTTAATCAACAATCTCATGTATATTTGCATCCCATCACAATCCACCACGAACTCTTATTACCATTATGCTCGGTTAACCCTGACAATCATTACGAAGTCAACCTTTTCATCAACATGACACCTCAAACTCAAGTATACCTATCAAATTCGAAGGGCTAACCCAATTTTATACACATTTACTTACTAGACTGTTCAATTACCTTCACTCAAGTATACTCAATGAGACTTTTTTTATCCATAAGCTTATCATTCCGGTATCGATCCACTCATTTATGGCTTAAGATAAAATCATCAGTCCTCATACTACCCTCCTTCTTCTTAACAAATAAGACAGAAGCACTCCACGTGGAAACACTAGGACGATAAACCTTTATCAATAAGCTCTTGGATTTGAGCTTTAAGTTCTCTCAATTCTGTCAGAGCCATGCGATAAGGAGGAGTGCCAGTTTCCAAATCAATGCAGAAATCTATATCACTATCCGGAGGCATACCAGACAAATTAGTAGAAAACACTTCCTTAAAACTCAGATACCACATGAATTGACTCAATAGAGGGAGACTCAACCTCAACACCCCGAACATAAACCAAATAAGCCAATAAACCCTGCCCTACCAGTTTTTTTTCTCGAATGGAGGATATGATCTTAGCTAGCTTAGGCTTGTACACCCCTTTCCACTCTAATCTTTCCGTACCAGGGATCTCCAAAGTTACCTACTTAGTATTACAATTAAGCCCGATATAATAGAGGGGAAAACCAAGTCATGCCTAAGATTATATCAAGTCAGTCATATCCAGTATAACCAAATCAACCCAAGTCTGAAAATCCCTAAACATAATAAGACAAACACGATATACAAAGGTGACTATGAATGACTCTTCAATTGGGGTAGAAACATGAATGAGGGAATCAAGTATATCACAAATCACATCAAATCCCAAGGCAATTGAAATAACACGTACGAATAAGTAGAACCTAGATCACACAAAACAATAGCCATCCGCGCACAGACAAAAGTATCACTAGTGACCACTGCATCACATACCTCAAACTCGGTCTTGTCCGAAAAAACATATAACTAAGCCCTGTCGTCTTGATGGGTAACCTCTTCACCTAACTGTACTACTCCTCTACCTCCATTACCATTTCCCCGGCCTCTACGACTTTGCTGATTTCCTCCTCATATGCCCAGGTTCTCAGCAATTTTAACACACCTTATAACTTATATTCGATTGCTGAACACTGAATTAGATCGTGGGAGTTAGTTTAGTACGATTCGACGTCCATAATTATGAATATGGAAAAATAGAGAAGATATGATTGAGATTCTGTCTCGCCCTATACCATTCTGGCGGGTGAAATCCCGCACTGGTGGTCTCGCCGTGGTAGGGAAAATCCTGCTTCAGCGGCCCTGACAGAAACAGAACCTCTACCAACAATTTCTGGGGTTCTTCTCTTTTCTATAATTCTCCTAGATTTCTTGACTATAACTAGACATTTAAGAAAATTCCTTTACCTAGGACAATCGTTGTCTACCCCTCCGGTCAATCCAACGAAGTACGAACTTTAGATTTTTTTTTATATCGTTTTAACACTACCACACATATATCGCTAGGATATACCCAGACTCTCACATGGTTATCAGTTGGTCATAACTCACGTCCAGATTCTTGCTTACAAACCACATCGTAATTTATCTAGACTCTTGCACCTAGTCTTGTGATGACTTTATTTTCACAACAAGTTTCACGACATTCAAACAGTTACAACTTGCAGATAAGTCCAAAATTTTTAATTAGTTCATTCCATAGACGACCATTACCGATCATCTATGCCTTATACGGTCCCTAAGGCCAGATACCAATTGGAACCTTCTCAGTTCCAATTAACTTGCTTGTGTCCCTCCAGTCGGGTCTACGACGTATAGTTCGATACTAATTAGAATCAGGAGATACCAATTGGACTCAACTCATACCACAAATGACAATAGTAGCTAGCGAGCCCCACAAAACTGCTAATTTCAATCACAGAACTTGATAGAACCTAATTCTTAACCACCTCAATTTTTAACTGATGGTAACCAGACCTTAAATCAATCTTAGAGAAAATCGATGTACTTTGCAATTGGTCAAAAAGGTCATTTGTACGAGGTAATGGATATTTGTTCTAAATGGTGACCTTATTCAACTGTCGGTAGTCTATACACATCCTCTTTTGCTAGTGATGGTGTCACCACTTTTGTTGCTTTAGTTCAGACCATAGAATGAAATAGGAAAGATACCAATTGGATTCAAGTCATAGTACGAAAGAGTATAACGAAGTGAGTTTTTCGTAAAGTCCTATAGCCTCTCGAAGAAAAGTACGGACGTTTTGCAAGACTTTACTAGACTCGTTTTGATACAATGAGATCAACAAACCTAGGGCTCTGATACCAACTTTGTCATGACCCAGACCATCGTGATTGACACCCACACAAACCCTCTAGTGGGAGAACTATTACTACAACCTAAACAAACAAATTTTATGAAAACTAAGACATTTAAAGATACTGAAGCAGGTTTAAATGACTAAAAGAATTATGGAGTTCTCATAAACTCCCCAAGTTTTATACAAACAACTTAACCAAACTAATGAGGAAATTCAACCCCTAGAACCTCAAAGTTATTATACCAAAACTCTATTAATGACAAGTCGAAGAATAAAGGGTACAACCTCGAAATTAAACAATACCTTAAATAAATAGTCTGAGTCCGAAAAAAGTGGACTTAAACAAGAAAAACTAACGGCATCCTGAAAGAACTGGCTCACCCTTGAATCTGATCACGCTCAACAGTCACCTAGTTGAGGTCTATCAATAGCCGCCTGGAGATACCCTATACTCAATAAAGAACAAGCAAGTGCAGTATCAGTACACAACTACAGTGTACTGGTAAGATCACGCAGCTATCCCAATAAGTGTAACATACATTAGTCAATACAACAATATAATCATATGCACATATCGAACATATACAATATCATCAACATATACAAATAATGAACACTTTAAGATTCTCACATATCATAACTATATTGATTTAGAGCAATATACCGTCTTCCAATATCAATCATCATTAGATATGAACGAACTCATCACAAGTAGATACACAACCTAATTCAATGGTCCTCTCATGGAACCCACACCCAAACAGTTAGCATATCGAAACGTAGTACCCGATCCACTAATTACGACGGAACGTGGCAACCGATCTCATAATTATGCCTAAATGTGTTAACCGATCCAAGTTAGTTATGTTGGAATGTGACAACCGATCCATTCAACACACCTCAATCACAATCACAAGTATATCCTAAAGATTATACATTTAAGTCATGATTTCATGGTAAACATTATTCATCTATATCATTTACAACAAGTGTGATCAATAATGCAATATTCTTATACATACATGTATCATAATGAAACAAGAACAAACATACATCACACAATCATAAAATCACAACCATCACCTACCTTGAAATAAACTTGAAACCCTAAGAAACTTTGATCCTTCCCTTTCCGAATTCATTTCATTTGTTCTTGGTATACAAACAATCAATATAATACGGGAATCAATAAATAATCACTAATTACCTGGATTACTAACAATTCTAACAATCCTAGATCATACACATGATCCCAAGTATCCAAACTAGGGCTTTTTCCACCATTGTTGCAAATCAAAACCCTCTCGTATCGATAATTACCCATTCTATTACGTTTTATGGATCGAAAAATGGATTCGGAGAGTGAAAAACTTACCCTTACCTAAAAAATGGTGGAAAACTATCAAAAGTTTCCCGTGGTTCGTTCCCTAACTCTAAAAATTGAAAAGTGCATAATAAAATCGTTTTGGGGTTTATTTACGACTTAAGTCGCGTTTGGCCCGCCACAGCGGCCCTTACCCCGCTACAGCGGCATCGCTAGAGCAATCAAACCATCATCAAAACGGCTTGCATGAAACAGTGAGCTATTTTAATAATTTCAAGACCTCCATTTCACAACACACCTTTAACTAACAATGCTCAGAAAATACCGTTCACGCTAAGATCAATTTCGGGAGTTCTACTCACCCAAATTAAATTTTGTAGAGTCATGCGGATTTATTAATGACTTATCTAACTACTCATGTAATCAAATTCATAATTAGATCTCTCATTTGTTACCTGATTTCCCTAGACCTCACTGAGTTTGATTTCTTCAAAATTTGGACTAGGCTAGAAAATCCAAAGTTACTACTCAAAAGTTTTCTGGCCTCAATTATTTTCCCATTGACTTTTCTATAACTACGGAAATAGGTTGTTACACTTTCTTTTTTGTTAGGTTGAGAGTTCTATGGCTGGGCACCGGACCGGGTTGGACGGGTACCGTTCTGATACCATTTCGGTTCGATAGTCTTCGGAACGGAACGGAACACCGTGAATCGGTACACGGGATGGAACAATATCATGATTTGATACCGGTGTCCCAGTACCAGTTTATCCCGATTTATTCTGGTTCCAGTCTAGTCCGATTAATTAATTTTTATTAATTAATTTATATTTTATATTATAATTATATATAAAAAAATAAAAAATATATGTTAGCTGCAGCTATAAAAAGGCCCTTAATGTTCTTATAAGTTTATGAATTATGACTAAGTCTTAATTAATAATCTCTTAAACTTTGTTTTTCAAATTTCCTATATTCAAAATGACTACAAACAATTGGCCTATAGGCCAATGGACAAACATGCAACAGCAGCCAACTCCCAAGCAGCAGCTTTTCTGAAAAGCTGCTGCCCCCTGCCGACTTGCCCCATCCCCAAGACCCCAACGAAAATAAATTCAACTGCTATAAATTTCCAATTCCAACACATAATCACAATTTCTAAAAACTATATATACTCCCTCTCTTTATATTTTTAATTACAATTTACATATTTATAATATTTAACAATTAGCAATCATCAATTTCTCTCAATTCTCAATCTTTCTCAAAGTGTTAGACTTTCAATATTCAAGTTTCAAATTTCAATTTTGACATCAATTGAAATTTTCGGTTATAATCATTTGTTATTAACACAAACGTTTGGTAACTTCGTTCCACTCTCTAATCTTATATTTATTGTTTATAAGTTGTTCTTGTTATATTTTATTTGTTCTTGTTAAATTTCGTATCTTATAATTTATAATTTTATATCATGGAGTCTTCTAAAAAAAGTGGAGGTAAAAAAGGTATTGTACACGGAGTAAAAAATGTGTTTACAAAAAATAAGAGGGGTTCTAGTTCTTCTAAATCTAAATTTCCTCTTGTTAGAATGAATACTGATGAATTTACTCATGTTAATGAAACTAGTTTTTCTCGTCCCGGTCCTATAGAAATTAATTCGGATACTCCTATAATTCCCGAAGAGGTTTATGAAAGACATTATGGTAATTATCAATAAAATGAAGAAGTAGAAATTAATGAAGAAGATTTAGATGATACACCGATTAGTCCCGACTTCAATAGTATTGAAGTTCCACCTCAGAAGGACAATCCTCCAGTTGAAACTAGTTATCCCCTTATTGTTCCAACTAGAGGTAAGACCAAGGTACAACCTACTTGAAAATCAAATGTGTGGAAATTTTGTTATTTGAATGAAGAAAAAACTTTTAGTATATGTAATCTTTGTAAACAACATTTTAAATATAAATCTGGTGGGAGTGGAGGTTCAACGGGGGGATTAAAAAAGCATTTGATGCAAAAACATAGTAAAGAGTGGTTTGCATATTTATCTTCTCTTAATGTTTGTGAAGATTCTAGCATTGAAGCATCGGCTAGAGAGTCAAATATGGTTCAAGGTGAATTAAATACTTCGAATCCAAGTGGTCCTCTTACACATCGAACCTATAATAAGGATCGTGATTGTGAAAATTTTGCAAAAATGGTTGTTGTTTGCGGTTTACCTTTTAGTTTTGGAGAACATCCGGATTTTATTGCATATATTCGTGATACATATAATCCTGGTTTTAAAGGTTTATCAAGAAGCATGGTAAAAAGAGATATTTTCGAATTTCAAGAAAAACATTGTCAATTTTTGCGTGCCTATTTTGAAATAATGGATTGTAGAGTTGCTATTACCATTGATATGGGTCGTAGTCCTACTAATTTTGATTATTTAACTGTTACTGCGCATTGGATCATTATAATTGGAATTTACAAAAAAGAATTATCGGTTATAAAATTTGTTAACACAAAAAAAATGGAATGTATATTGCTACTACTGTGTTGGATATTTTAGATTTTTTTGGTCTTTGTGATAAAGTCATTAGTTTTACTTTTGATAATGCTTCTGCTAATTTAAATGTTATTAATATGCTAGAACCTATAATTTGTCTTGTTAGTAACTATCCTTTTCATGTTAGATGTGTTGCGTATGTATTAAATTTGGTTGTTAGTAACGGTGTGAAATTATTTGAAATTAGTTGTGATAAAGTTGATAGCTTGTTTTTATATATTTCATATGCATAGTAGTAGTAGAATTAACCAACTTAAAGAGCTTTGTAATGCATGAAAACTTCCGTTTAGAAAATTTCCGAAACATGTAAAAACTAGATGGAATTCCTTTTATGATATGCTTGAAGTTGTTTATACATATAGAGAACCTATCACTATGCAATTTAATAGTCATAATGCTTATCCTGAATTAAAACTTAATGACAGTGATTGGGATGAAGTAAATGAACTTAGAATATTTTTGAAATCATTTTATGATGCTACTAAAATTTTTTCTGGAATGTATTATCCTGCTATTTTCGAAATTTTAATACATATATGTGAGATTTCATCTCTCTTTTCTGAATATAAGACAAATGAATTATTTACTAGTGCTATTGCAGTTATGATTACAAAATTTAAGAAATATTTTTTTCCTATCCCTCAAATTTATTAAACTGCAATTCTTTTCAACCCTGAATATAAAGAATATGGTGCAAAAGCTTTAGTTGAATGCATTTATCAAAATTTAGATATTAAACCAGAAGAACAACCTGATTTGGCAACATGTCAAAATAGTATAAAATTACTTGCTAAAGAAATGTATGATAAATATTGTTCCTTAGATAATGTTGAAAATCCTCAAATGTCTATGCCTCGAGTAGGTGCCCATGGTAGAGTGAAACATAAACTTGGTCTTGACTCTTCTAATAAATGTGAATTTGTTAAATATCTTGAACAGGGTTCAGATAATATTACAAACAAGAAAGGTATACCACAACTACTGAACTGGTGGAGGGCTCGTGGAACTCAATTTCCAAAATTTAGTAGAATGGTGAAAGATGTGCTTGCAATTCAAGGATCATCAGTAGCTTCAGAGGCAGCTTTCAGCGCGGCAAAATTTCAAATTGGAGACCACAGATATTCGTTAGCAGAATAAGTTTGGAGATATCAGTGCTTTTTAAAGATTGGATAAATGTTGAGTGTAGAAATCAAAGACTTCCAAAGTTAGATAGTCAATATGAACTTTTCATAGATTTAGCCATTAGATGTGGTAGTGGCGATGGCATGGAACTTCAAGATTGTCAACGAGCTTTACCAAGACCAGTAGTTGATTACAGTCAATCTATAGCTGAGTTAGAGCTTGCTTTACGGGACTATATACCTTTTAGTATTACATTTGAGGCTTAGTTGAAACAGAACCCTTCCTAAAAGGTGGCTGTGTAAAGTATGTACTCTACTAATAGTTGTAAATTGTAATTGTAATTTGTAATACAAATTTAAATAAATTGGATTGATGTTTTTTAAATTTGTCATTTGTGTCATTGTTTTATCCTTATTTTTATTTATTTTTTCTAAATTACAAACTTAAGTTATTTAAATTATAAGTTATAAATATAACTTATAAGTTATAACATATTAATAAGTAATAACTTATAAACTTCAAAAGATTCAAATCTTGAAATTTGAAAACTAAGCTAAAAAACTTTATTAAACTTAACTTGTAAACTTAATAGGTAAAAATTTTTAAAAAAATCTTTAAAATAAACTTAAGTAAAATTACATTATAAATTTCAAAACTATTAATTTAAAGTTTGAACTTAGAAAAATAAAAAAAAATCATATTTTCGTAATTCAAAAAATAAAAATAACTAATATTTTTTTTTTATCATTTTTTGAAATAGCTAGATGTGTCGTCCCGTTTATCCCATCTCGTTCCATTGCGGTCCGTTCCGGTTCCATCCCAGTATATAGTGGGACAGGACGGAACCGAGTATTAGTCCCAGTTATTCCGGTCCGATTCATCCCGGTATCGATCAACAAACTGATCAAACCGTATCGTTTCGGTCCGGTGGTTCCGTTCTGGTCCGTTTCTTGGTGGGAATAGAAAAGTGCCATCACGTCCATTTTTAGGTCATGACAAAATAGTAATAGAGCCCCAGGTTCATAGGTTTCACATGTGTATAAGCCAAGTCTAAGTAGAGTCTTGAGGGTCGTTACGGAGACCTGTGTATTTATCTTCAAGAGACTACACAGATTGTTAGGAAATTTCCTTTTTATTTTATCCTTTCTTATCGCGCGTGGTTACCTTTGCTAGTGCTAAGTTTCCACGTGTTGTTTTGGCAGATGCCGAAGACTAGAGCTTTTGTTTCTTGTGGTAGAGGGGAAAGAGTCCCCAAGTTTGTTGTTGAGGCCCCAGCTAGGGGTAGAGGTAGGGCTTGAGCTAGAGTTCGTGCTCGTAAAGTGGCATTGGATAGAGGTCATGCCAAAGGAGCGGCACCAACCAAATGTAGAGCTAGAGAGGCTTCTCTTGAGCCACAAGTTGAGGTTGCTGAGGACCATTTTCCTCCGGAGTTTGTAGCTCCTTTTTTATGAGACTTTGTTGAGGATACTAAGTGTGTTAGAGAAACTCTCTCAGGGTAGTGCGACAAGTACACCATAGGGTGCTCAGATAAGGCTAGGAGCACAGACTCCGGGTCAGCAGCAGCCTCCAGGTATTCAGGTTCAGATAGGCCAACCATAAGTAGTTCTTGCGTCGATTGTTGATGTACAAATTTCTCTCGAGGTTATTCTGATAGCAGCTCATCATCAGTGTTATGAGAGGTTTTAGAACCACCTAGTTTCAGGGTAGTAATAGTAAAGATGCTCATGAGTTCTAGACTTTGTGTCATGAGATGCTTGAGGTTGTGGGTATGGTGGATGCTCGTGGTGTCCGATATATTTCACTCCAGCTTCATAGCCACCCTAGAGAGTGGGGGGAGGGGGGGACTTTTATGAGGTCTAGACTAGTTCGATCTTCTCCGACAGAGTGAAATGTGTTTTCTAGTGCTTTTAAGGACCGCTTCATTTCTGGGATTATGACAGATGAGAGTCTTCTGAGGTTTGAGAGCTTGACTCAGGGCAGTTTGTCTGTGACCGAGTATGAGACATGTTTCTGTGAGCTTTCTAGGCATGCTTTGACTATTGTTTCAGATAAGGCAGAAAGAGTTCACAGGTTTGTGAGAAGGTTGCCTTCCTCCGTTAGATCCTAGTGGGGCAGCCAGAGAGAGGCTTTCTTCCGATCCATTGTGAGCACCAACAAGGAGACAGAGTTAATAGTTTTAGAGGAGCTTGGGGAGCCCAAGAAGACCCATTCTTTGGGTCAGTTTTTTGGTACTTCATCTGGAGGAAAGGTTCGCATAGAGGTCGTAGTTTTTTTTAGCGTCGGGGATCGGTTCATGCTTCTATTTCAGCAACTGAGAATGGATAATCAGCCTGATGAGTTATGGTTCTGACCGAGGTAGCCATGGTATTCATCTAGTTTGCCGCAACAGTTATCTATGCCTAGATCTTGCTTTACTTGTAGGGTCATATGATGCAACAGTTCCCTCTATAAACTCCTTCAGGATCTCAACGTTTTTATTTATTAGTTCATATAGTTCGCAACATTAGTTATTTGTGTCGAGATCTTGCTTTACTTGTAGGGATTCAGGTCATATGATGCAACAATTCCCTCTACAGACTCCTTTAGGATCTTAATGTTCTTATTCATCTGCTCCAACTAGGAATTCAGTGCCTCCGACTAAGGGTCGAGGCTGAGTTCAGTCCAGTAGAGGTGGTAGGACTACTAGTAGGGGTACTCTAGCTCCGTAGGATGGAGGAAGAGGTTCTATTCAGACTACAAGCGGTCGAGATGGACAGTGTTATGCTCTTCCAGGTTGAGATGTTGTGATCACATGTATCGTCCTAGTTTGCTATCGACCTGTATATGTATTATTTGATTCATGATCTACTTTCTCATATGTACACCTATTTTGCTGTTAGGTTTGATATGATGTCTTATTGCATACATGTCCCTATTCATGTTTCTACACCAGTGGGTGAATACTTAGTGGTGGATCAAGTGTATCGATCTTGGGTATGTATGACTTTCTCCGCATCATGTTATTCTTGATTGTTATGTGAAGATTGTGACCTCAGTGATGTCGAGTGTCCGAGAGTTGAGTGGATGGATGCTAGTGGTTCTTATCCTAGCAAGATTATCTCCTTCATTAGATCTCAGAGATTGATTGATAGAGGGTGTTTGTCCTGCTTGACTTTCATTTAGAATACAATTGTGGCTTGTAAAAATAACAAATATGTCTTTAATTGATCAATTAACAAAACCTGACTCTAGATAAGTCACATAATCATTTAAAATAGCCAAAAAAAAAAAAAAATTATAATCAAGAGTTTTTTAATAATTTGCTCTGGTTCGTGAATTAGTCTCTTTGAGAAGTGTTTCATCCAAATAATGTTTGGTATATTAAAGTGTATTTTGATAGCAGAAACATATTTGTAATTGCCATGAACATAAGCATATTTATGAGTAATAGAGTATTTATCATTACCTCATTTATTTTCGTACTTTGTTATTCAACAATCCCATTAACTTTACCTTTCTTAATGAATTTTGCATTGTCAGATTCATCAATTGTTGAATTTTATTGATTTGGACAGTAAAATTTTATATCTTTTAGATTTCTTTGGATAATTAATTAGTAACAACTTATTGTTCGAGAATATATTTTTTTCATGTGAATTATAATTTGAGCAACCCCATGCAAGTGTCTTAAATTATATTTTCTTTCAAGCAATAGTATAAAATGAGTCTTTGAAATTGCCTTACTAGAATCCCATTTAATAAATATATGATGATTTTAAGAGTATACATCCATAGGTATTTGGATAATGAAATTGCTCATCACACTACTAATCATATTTAAAAGTGTACCAATTATACCTTTCTACAATATTGTTTTGTTGATGTGTTCTTGGCATAGTCTATATGCACATACGTCATGTATCTCAAGAAACTTTGTAAATGCACTTGAATTTAATCTCGCTTCTTGTATGTTTTAAAAGTTTCACCGTCTTTATTTGACCTAATCATAATCCCCTTTCTATCTTACCGTGTTCAACCTTACTAATATAAACTTTGAGAATTTTTGTTACTTGAATTTTTTTTTTCAAAAAATAGATATATCCATAACGTGAGAATCATCAATATAGATGATACAATATTTTTTCTTCATAAAAAGAAACATTATATTGTTATGTATGATTCCAAGAAGTTATATATACTTCTAGTGGTACTTTTTATTTTTTTTAATTGTATTTGATTTGCTTTCCCTTTATGTATTTCAAACATACATTATCAATAAGTCATACGTGCGTAGTAATACACTAATACTAATCTTTATAAATTCATTGGGATATTATTCAAATATTTACGTCATTAGTAAGGATAATTGTTATCTAGTGGATTATATTTAATTTTAATTTTGTGATATAAGTGATTCAAAAAATATATCATTAGACTTCAATTTTTGTATAAATCATTAATACGAGCATCAATGTCATAAGAAATAGTATCTTTTATAAATTAATATATTCATATCCAAATTGAGAAAATTGAACCCAGAACCATCAATCAAGAAAGGAAAATCAAATTTCTAGAAACTAAGAGAACATATTAATGTTGGTAATTGATCGAGGTGACTTCATTATCCAAGATCAAGGCATAAGTTCATATACCTTCTATTGTAATCTTCAAACGATTTCTCACAAGTAAAAATATTTTTAAATACAATTTGGATAAAAAGTCTTTCAACTCATGCACATTTTAGTAACTACAGTAGAATCAAATCATCAAATATTATACGAGGGACTCTAGTTAAATATGATTCGAAACATACTAAAGTGGTAAAATATACATTTCATTCAAGTTAGAGTTTTAAATCTAAGGCAACGCTTTTATAAAGCAAACAATATCTACCTGAAATGCATTTCTAGCTGCCTGTAATACATTGTTTTTCTTAAACTTGTTGATTTAATTTTAGATCATTTTATCAACTACTTGACTTAAAAGGTTGACATGATAACTCTTTTAATTCCTTATTTTATTTCCTCTTAGATACATATATGGGATAATTCACAAATATTTCACTTATCCTTAAAAGTATAATTATTTTAAAATCCACCCTTAAAGGAAAACACGTTAGAAATTAACTGCATGAAGTATGGGACATTTAAAACAATTATGAATAACGTAAATTTGATGCTACAATTACACAAATAATAACACAATGAATTTAGATACGCCAATTGCTAAAGTATATAATAGTTCTCCTTTGATAGATACGATACATACTATCATTATTCAAATGGCTATTTAATCTTCACTAGGCAATTAATTTTATACCATATATCTTTTTGTTTCATAATGTTCACTATTTATAGATTAATTAATTCACCTTTTGAGCCTATTTAACATTGTAATTGGGAGGTCAAAAGTGTTTTTTTGGTTGAGAAAAAAACAATTTTTTTTGTTGAAAAATCGAGTGTTTGACAAATCCTTAAAACATCTTTTAAATGAAAGTAGAAAGAGTTTTTCTACTAATGGGAAGAAGCTAAAAATTTCTATTTTTTCAAATAATCAGAAACAAAATTATTTTTTAATTAACATATATATACACACCAATATATCCCTTATTAATTAATTAACATATCTCATAAGTTTTGTTAAGTTTCATTTAAGAATTTTATTTTTTATTTTATTTTATGTTTATAAATCATTATTTATATTTTATATATTATTTTACATATTATTTTATAGAATTACAAATGAAGGTAACAACAATACTTTTGCAGGATTAAAAAAAATAGTAACAATTAAAGATTTCAGTCCTCTTACATATTATTTTATTTTAATTAGATTTTTTTAACCTTAGAGTAATATAAACAAAAAATAATAATAACTAAAGATTGAATCTAAAATAAAATAGGTAATAAATAAATAAACAAAAAATATCCTTCTTTTCAATATTTTTCAATAATACTTTAGCATTTTTTTAAAAAAATATTAATTAAAGATTTCAGCTCTCCTAGAAAGGTAATAAATTTTTTTTTTTTCCTTTTCATAGTTTACATATTCATATCCTAGAAATATACTTGTCCTTCTTTGTAATTTGACTCTCAAAAATATTTTTTTTTTAAAAAAAATTAATCAAATACAAATTACTTATCAAAAACACTTTTCAAATGAATTTGCTAAATACATATTGTTTTTTTTTTTTTAAAAAGCACTTTTGTGAAAAACTATTTTAAAAAGACGCTTTAAAAAATAAATAACTTTTAGCAGCAATGCCAAACAAATTCTTAGATGAATTCGTAAGATCTAACCATAGTATATGCCTATTTATTCATTGACTTAAGTCATCTGCAGCCCCTTAAGTTGTGCGCATAATTTATTTAGACACCTCAACTAAGACTCTTACCTATTAGACACTTTAATGTTAACGAATATTTATCTATTGAACATAAAATGACAACTAGCATTAAAAATATTAGGGGGGAACCCATCGGTAGCCCCTTAAATTTGGCACCAATTCACTTAGACACCTCAAATAGGCTTTATTCATTTTAAACACCTCAAGTAGGGGTTCATTGTGTCATTTTGACACTTTTTCTATTTTCAAAATCACATATTAAGTGCGTACATCTAGATGCTCTTATGTGGAAAAATAAACGAATTGATATGTGACACATGGAAATTTTATTTTATTTTTTAAATATTCAATTTTACTTTCTTTTTTTCTTTATTCCAGATTCCAAACCCCATGCCCTCACCTCTTTCTTCTTCTTCTTGCGTCTGGATGTACGCACTTAATATGTGATTTTGAAAATAGAAAAAGTGTCAAAATGACACAACGGACCTCTACTTGAGGTGTTTAAAATGAACAAAGCCTATTTGAGGTATCTAAGTGAAAATTGGTGCCAAATTTAGGGGGCTACCGATGGGTTCTGCCAAAATATTATGTGTGTAATTCACACACATTATCTTGACAAAATCACGAATAAAATTACGACACGTGGCACATGGGCCCATAATTTTAATTTTGAAAAATAAAAAATAATTTTCCGCCTTTAATAATATAAAAAATTAAATTGACAAAAAAAAAAATTTCTCCCCGCACCCCCACCTAACCATCCACCCCATTTAACCTATTGCCCTTTCTCCTTCGTCTTGTTCTCTGTCACTCTGCCCATCGCCATCCACCATCGATTTCTCCGGCGATAACAAGAAAAAAATCTCCCCCACCCCTTCCTGAATACACCCACCAAATCCTTTCCTCTTTCTTTTTCTTCCCGTGTTACTCAAAATAAGAATAATCGACATTGATAAATTATTTCGAAATTGAAAACGAAGAGAAATCAGAATTATAGCAAAAAAAAAAAATCATATTTTTAATAAGTTTAATGAATGGTGATGGTTGCTCGATCGGAGTTACTGAAAATAAAAATGCACAAATATTGGTCGTCTTTTTAACTTCAATGGCCGATTTTTTTTTCTTCTTCTTGCAAATTCAACAGGCAGTTTGTTTGCAAATTTAACAGGCAGTTTGTTTACCGAAAATGAAGAAAAAAAAAAAAAAGCCAAAACAAAAGACAGAGAAATTTGAAATCTTGAAAATGATGGGTTGAAGAAGAAGAGGACTTGTACATGGATGTGAGGGTGGTTTTTTTTTTTTCTTTTTTTAATGAATTAAAAGATTAATGTTTAATTAAATTAATTTTTCATTTATTTAGTCAGTGCATGCCAAGTGTCAAGAAAGTAGGTACAAATTTACTTAAAAAAAATAAAAAAAAATGTATTCACACACTCATCAGTGAGATACACTTATTTTGCCACATCAATTTTTTGTGTTTAATAGATATATGTTTTAAATAATTTAAGTGTTCAATAGATATAAGTCTTAATTCAGATGTCCAAGTGAATTATGCGAATAACTTTAAGGGGTTGTGAATGAGTTAAGCCTTATCCATTTATCTTCGAGCAATAATAAGCATATCTCACTAATTAACTTCATGAAGAAATGATAAATTATGTATGCATATCTTTGTTTCATGAACTTTTTAGTTTGACCGGCCATGGCTGAATATGTACATGAAATAAACATTAATTAAGTCAGTTTATGCATATGTATTTTTTTCAACCATTCTAGTTTGGATCTTTTGATGACTAACAAATTTAAATTAAATATTAATACAAGCATAATATTCATACACATCACCTACCAACAATTGCAAGCTTTTGCAGAGCTTCAACCACAGTAAGTTTTCACCTTATTTCAAAATGTGTCAATATTAACATATATACATAAAATTAAAATTTAATATATCTATATAAAAGTAATTTTCAGCTGGATTGACACCCCTGGAACAAGGATAGCTTCGCCCTTCTGAAGCCACATTTTCCTCATTGATTTAATGGTTGGAATGTAAGTCTCTATTCTCTGCCTGCTGTTCGATGTAATTCCTAATACAAAAACTATGTAGAAGATAGTGTGCAATCTTTTTGGACTTGCCATGATGTGATCCATAGAGTCCAAAATTCATCAGAGTCAAGCTTGGCACTTGAAATTTCTGTCTACTATAGTCTACCTGACCTCTTTGTGCCTATTGAATAGGTAGAACAACCAATAGAATTGATCTTCCCCCATCCACTTATCTTTTCCCTCATCAAAAGAGAAGTGTTCTAAAGGTGTGACCTATGAATTTGTTATTAAATGTACCTTTCTGGTGGTTGATTTATCTCACTGCATTTGCCATAACACTAGCACTTAATGTTTGAAACTAAAAGGTCCTTTTGATAGGAACGATGGTGTATCAGCATTTGGTTGCATTTGCCCTTTATTTGCTCTTGCTGAAGAGTGCAATAACTGTGGTACATATGTTAAAAGATGCTACCTGTTATTACGTTTTGCACCAATTTGTTGAAAATACAGCACCATTTTTTCTTTGTGAAAATCATGACTTGTTGTTAACCATGTTGTTTATAGAGAATGGGAGTTTTGAGGAGTATAAATTTCTTAAATGCAACTAAATTCTCCAACGTTTCTTATTTATAGCCTTTTATCTTGTCATTCACAATATATAGGTTTATTCAATCAAAGCAAGGTGAAAAAATGTGCCTTTCCATCCAAATGTTTGGACTCTCATACATTTTCTGGACAAAAATCCAGTATTTGTTTCCTTTTACATTGACAAGAAAGAAGTATCACACTTGAAAGTCTTTTGCAGCAACAGAATTGCTGACAAAAACTGCTATGTTAAACTTCAATAGTTTTCTGATACAGAGAGCTGTATCTCCACCGTTCTTTCTCCACAAAGTCTGCATCAAGAAACTGAGCTATGAATGTCCAAAGCCGGTAAACATCTTCAAAGTTGGCCAGAAAGCTAAGGGCAATGGTAACTACTGATATCCCAAAGTCCTTTTTTTTAGATTTTTTGTTCTCTATATCTTTTTCGTCACACTTTTTTCCTTCTATAGTCCTCTGCTTCTCTTCCTCATACTTGTCTGGAAACCACAAATGTGACAGAAACCCATGGCTGAGAGAAATATTGTTCCGATCAGCAAGCTTCTGTATGAGAATTGGTTCCACCCTTTCTCCTTTCCAGTCGAACAGATTAAACGCCATAGCAGTTCCCCTGTCAAATTTTATCTTTGGTCCATAGATTTTGACCAGAGGAAAATGGTCCAATCTATTTGGATGCTTAAGTTTCAGGAGTGCACTAATAAGCCAATTGACTAGATACCTTCTTCTGTTACCAATTTGCATCAGTCCGAGCGAATCCACATGATCCAAGCATCTGCATTGAATCTCTATGCTTCCCTTTTCTTCCAGCTTAGTGTTGTCGCCTAGTGTACTAATGGATTGATCTAATTCCTCTTTGCTCTTATCCTTTGGAGCATCTTTTCCAGATTTATTGTTGTGTGTGGATTTAGCAGAATTGTGAGCTGAATTAGAGCCAGATATATGCAGCTCATCCAGTTTTGTAACAAAATTGGTTTTTTGTTCAAGCTCCGTGCCACTGCCTGATGAATCTAGTGAATTTAGGAGTTGTTTTGGTGGAACAAGACTTACAATGCCTGTACTAACCGAAGCTTCCAACATCGATACAACTGATTTCTTGACAAGGAGGCATCCAAACCCTGTAGGATTTTCACCAAAAACCTTATAGAAAGAGCAAATAAGGAAGTCAGGATGGATTAAGGAGAGTCCAAAGCTATCCATGTCCTTTGGTCCCAATGCACATGCATCAAGCAAAACATGCCAACCATTTTCCTGCGCCAAACTCATCCACTGATAAGAGTAGCTCGCTCCGGTCGCTCTTGACTGAAGGGGGAAGACAAATAGTCCCCTTGATTTCTTTTGCTTTTTCTTCCTCATAATCAGTTTCCTGAGTTTCGCAGAGTTAATTCTTAGCCGTGGCCATTTAAATTCTGCTGACATTATATTAGCCCCTCTTTTCTCTGATGTATTGACCATAGTCTCTAATGCTTCACTCTCATGATCATAAACTGTAAGAAGCTTTCGACTAGTTTTGAAAGGATAAGATTCGGCTATAAGCTTGAAAGCTGATGATCTATTAGCAGTAAAAACCATGGAATATTCATTTGTAGACATGTTAAGAAAATTCATGATCTTTTTCTTGATACAGGATTCCAATTGTGATCCATCACCGCCATGTAATAGCTCGGATTTGAGATCGACAGACTTGCAAGATATGTCAAAGAAAGGATACTCACTACATTCATGAGATGACAGAGAAGAAGAAGACGATGTCACCGGGACAACCGCAGAAACCTGTGATTGAACCTGTGAGTAAGAGAAGAGACCAATGCCAATGTAATCCAGGCACACATGGTTAGAAACTGACAGATGATAATATTCTTGATTCCGAATCTTGTCGACTTGGCGAGATTCGGAATACTTTGGATAAGCTTTGAGGAACTGAGCAAATGATTCTTGATATGAAGGAAGGGATTCATGGTTAGTAAAATGAATATTTGGGAAAAAAGAGGAAGTTGTTGTGGCTGCAAAGGTGTGCCGGCAAGCTGCGGTTGTGCTTTTGGGCTTAGGAAGAGGCTGATGGTTTTGAGGCTCAAGAAGTATAAGGAGAGGATTGGGGCAACAACCATGAATGCCTGATACTTTCTCAGCCTCCATTAAGCCCTTTGTGGACTGTTTTTTTGTTTAAACAGATTAATTTGTTGAATTATATTCATTCAACTATTTCTTTGTGTTTGTTTGGTTGTTGCTGTTTATCAAGTCAGCTATCACGTTTAAATAGTGATATGCTTAGTTTTCACGAAAATGACTTATAATCATTGTCCTTAAGCGCGTTTTGGGCCAGGTTGCTGGATGTGGGACCTTTGATTATTACTCCTATAAATTTCTTTGAGCTACTGTATTTGACCTTTTCTCCCTATTCAATAAAGAAAAGTTGTTCCCTTTTGCCCTTTTCATACCCATTCTAGTCTTTGCTAGCAATATCTGCTAAAGTTGACTCAGCTTTATCAAATTAAAAAAAGAGAATATATGTCGTTCATTATTGTATTTTTTTCTACTCTGTTTCAATTTGTATTTTACTGTCCCGTTTAGTGTTTGAAAAAGAATGCTCCTTCCTACTGAAAAGGGTAAAAAGTATTCATAAATTATGTGAAATTGCAAAAATATGATCTCAATTAATAATTCGGTCTAAAAATATTTTTGTCGTCAATACATTAGTCCACAATTGTTATCTTCAATACTTTCCTTGATATTTGTTAACTTCTATACACATGAAAGTCCCCCCCCCCCCCCCCCCCCCACCCCGCACCACACACACACACTCTTTTGCACAACAAAATTATTCTATGTTCGGATATCAATTGAATTCTCTTCGTTAAAGGTAGTTACATGATGACTGGGGTGCTTAAAAGAAATCAAAGAACCAATAAAGATAAAAAGAAAATGCTAAGTCATGATCTAATTTTATTTGACAAGCTTTGATATTGTGTTGAATTAATACATATGCTGATGAAAGATAACATGTCGTAATAATTTGTGATGTGAGTAAGTTATTTTGAACTTGCTATAAAGAGCCAAAAAAAAAAGAAGCAAAGCAATACTAGTGGGGAAGTGAGAAGAACTGACGAGAAGTTAGAGGGGAAGAAGCCTAATTCAAAATCTAAATTTCAAGATTTAGGAATACAAATTTAAGTACAAATATGATATGAAGATTTAGCTAAAAATAATTTCACATATCTATAAATAAAGTTATATCATAATTTATAAAGCTAACAAGATATTCCAAGGAGGAAATATTAATAAATAGGAGATTCTCAAAAGGAGATATAAGGAAAAAAAGTGAGATAAAAATCTCTATAGAAGACACCATTTTCTTCAATTTCACGTTTGTTTTTGTTTGATTACATAAATCATTATATTTATTCCGAATTTCTCCGTTAATTTTGATTAAAGTATCTAAAATCAATTGATCAAATTATATGGGATTTTCACATCCATACTGACATTGTATTGACAGTAAAAATGAAGAACCCACACAACTTAGGAAGAGGCTCCACTATTGGCGGCAATATGAATGCAGGGCTGGCCCAAAAGGGTCTTCAGTGAGGACAAAAGCGGCTTCAGGTCCCCCAAAGTAATGAAGTGAGGAGCAATTCTACCTTGTTAAGTAATTGAACAATTTCCTCAAAGCATGCGTCCCCCTCAATAATTATTATTATTTGCATTTGATGCAAGGCATCTCTTTTTTCTTTTTGCTTTTCCTTTTTCCTTTTTGGACACGAGAAAAAAAAAGTCAGACATTATCGTCATCCACCTCCCAGAAAAGTACTAAAACCTTTATCTCATTAAATTAAGTTGTAATCAAATGGTTGCTTCTATTCAACTTGCTCTACTAATATGTTATATATAAGTTCAAAAAAATTTATCTTTTAATATGAAACCTATAATATATTATGATTGAAGGACTGATTTTATGAAAATTACGTGATATATAATCGAAATCTCAGAGACACACTTATACTATGCTAAGGTCTTATTACCCCCAAACTTATTTTATAAATAATTTTCTACCCCTTTCGACCTATGTGGCACTATCTTCTGGGCCCAGCGCGTGTTGACAATTTTTTCAAGGATAGTGCCATGTAGGCCGAAAAGGGTTAGAAAATTATTTATAAAATAAGTTCGGGGGTAATAGGACCTTAGTATAGTATAAGTGTGTCTCTGGATTTTGGGCATAGGTTGGGGGGTACTTATGCATTTTCCCTATATATATTAGGCGTATAGTAAGAATTAATGGGAAATAAAGGGAAGATGAATTTGAAAGTTTCTCTTATGCTTTAGTAAGGAAAAAACATTTCTCCCTCATTGATGGTGGAAAGAAAAATTCAAGTGTTTAAATAAACACTTCTACTACTTGTTAAAAGGGTTGGAAAGAGGGACCCCTTGCATCGTCGCTGATTCACGCGAATCTTCTCATTTTATTTAAATTTCCGATCCTTGAAAATGACTGTCTTGAAGGCTTGCAAACTTTCATGAATGGTCGTGTGGTTTCTGAAAGGTTGCAATACCTGTGATTCCTCAGATTTTTCACTTATGAATTTTCTGAACTTTTTCTTCTTCTTCTGCACAAATTCATTATTCATGTACATTACTACCGTTGTGTACATTGCTACCGTTGAGACACTATTGTTTTGGGATCAATACATTGGTGAATAAAATCGTTCTATCTTGGGAGGATATATTCCAATTCAAACCTCGGATACTAGAGGGGAATAATTTCCTTAAGGGGACACTGTGCATTTAGTGGACTCGATTTCCTTTCCTTTCTGTTTCATATAATAATTGCTATAGATTCTGGTATGTTTTACAGTCATTAGTTATCGTTTATTGATTTCTGTTCTTCACTGCGTGATTTAAACTTTAGAATTTGCTATTTATGCAAAGTTTTGTTATCAGTAGTCTTGATTTAAAATACAGATTTCATAACAATATATGCCTTTTAACTTGACTTTAGCTTGAATCTAGGCCCTTCAATTTGGGTTATGCATAAGTACACATTTTAATTGGGGGAACTCATCGGTGGCCCCCTAAATTTGGCACGAAATTTCACTTAGACACCTCAACTGGACGTGTTCATTTTAGACACCTCAAGTAGGATTCCGTTGTGTCATTTTGACACTTTTCGCTGACATGGCATGGTAAGTGTAATGCACCCAAAATCAACACGTGAAGGGGCACTTTTTCAGGCCAAAAAAATAATATTTAAAGGTTTTTACTATTCTTCTTCCTCATTCCTCCACCACACACCATCCATTTACCACCGCTACCACCATCGCCATTAATACAATCAAATTAATTTTTTTATTTATTCAGTTCCGAAAATCACCACAACCATCGTCATCTTCTCATTCTTATTCTTTAGAAAATAGCACAACAGAGATATAGAGTGTATGAAAAAAGACAATTTTCGATTCCACCTTTTTCGCCGGAAAAAATGGATATGAACACTCATATTTAATAATTTTTCTTTCTTTCTCTCCTTGTCTCCCTCCTCCTCCTCTCTTTTTCTCTCAAAACAACACTAAGATAGAAAGAAAAAGAGAATCTAAAGCAATTTTAAAGAGCAAATTAAGAAAACAAATTAAGAAAATTGTTGGGTATAATAGAGAAGACAACTACCATGGGGGGCAAGGGGGCGGAGGGGAGGGGTTAAATTGATTGTTTTTAGAATAATATTTTTATTTTATTTACTAAATAGATTTTAAAATAATTTTTAACTTAAAATAACACATGCAATCATTTAATTTGTTGTTTGCCACGTCATCAACGAGTGTATTACACTCTCCTTCAGCTTTTTTCTTATTGTAAAAAAAGTGTCAAAAGAATATAATGGAACCCTACATGAGGTGTCTAAGTGAAATTTCGTGCCAAGTTTAGGGGGCCACCGATGGGTTCTCCCATTTTAATTTGTATAAAATTTTGAATAAATAAACACATGCATCTTACTTGGCATCTTACATAATTTTTTTATGTATTACATGGAGTCCTACGTGTATTATGCCACATAGGACACATGTGTCTACTTGTGCGCACCAAAAGCCAATTATAAAGTAAACTTTGTTCATGATAGGTTTTGGAAGAATTAATATTTTTGGCCTTGACATTTCCATCTAAAACATGGAGTCCAGTTGAAGTTTATGGTAACATATATAAAGTAAACCAAGAATTCAAATAGAAGAAACTCAGCGAAGGCGGTAATTAAAGGTTTCTTTGTAAATATTAATCAAGGCAAGTCTAACAATACCTTCTGCATCACAGTCTCCAGAGCCAACGTGCGTCTAATTACATTACATTAAGCAGAGACACAAACAAGGCAACTCTCCTTTAATATGTGGTCAAGCTGCTGTATGGAGCCACAAAAAATGCTGCATGCCAATAGAGTGTAGCCCTATAAAGCTGCATGCCAATATATACTTGAATTAAATGTTTACATTGGTTTTAATTTCTCCTTACCTTTTTAGGAAGAATTGATGTCGAAACCAACTAATTATCACACGAGCTCCTATGGTTTACTATATTCATATTCCCATAAATCTTAATGTTGCCACATTATGTTCATGTGTAATTGTCATTTGGGATAAAAATATGTAGAAGACCAGTCAATTTGAACAAAATCATGAACACAAAATCTACCTACAAGTACAACAACAATGGGTTGGCTCAAAGCTGCTCGGGCTATAGAATCACGAAGGTTATCTATTTTGTTGATTGTAAGGGAGCTCCAACTAAAGGATGAATTATTTTGGTAGCTTGAGGGGGTGCATTCCTTATCATCTATTATCTATATATTTTGATACTAACTTTTATTTTAATATGCAGAGAGAGTATGAACTACACCTGCTTGAGTTCAACCAATCTTAAGAATTCTTGGGTAATTAATCCGATCCAGCAAATGCATGAACAAGCCTTTCAAATTTGGAAGGAAAAAATGGCAAGGGGGATACATAGGGGCAGAGTCTATGGAATCGATGCATCCAATCAGTACTAGAAGGTACCAATCAGTACTAGAAGGTATTGGATCATCACGCCAAACCGAGACAATTGACGATATTCAAATAGCTGCTATGTTATAGCGAATCACACAATCCACATGTACCTTGGAAGAGTCTGAAGCACAACAAATTGCTCAAAATGTAAGCATGAGCAGGACCAATGAAGAAATTAAATTCAAAGAACAAGTGATTAGCCTCGCTTGTCGGCGTAGGCAACCCGTTCTCCAAGTGTGTCTTCTAGTAGCGAGGACACTGAGAGTGATGACGAAGATAAATACATAGCCTCCACCCTTCAACATCCCTTTTGTATTGTTATTTTATGACTTTTGATACTTTAGAGAACATTTTGTGATTAGAATATAAGTTAGTTACAAAGTTAGTTAGTTACAAATTGGTTATAGTACAGAGAAGTCAGAATTTGTACAGTTTGTTATCTATATATATATATATAGAATCACATATAATAGTTACTCTCTTAATTCACATTCAATGAAACAAATTTTTCATGTAGCTTTTCCAGAATCTTCTTCTTCTCTCATATGAACTCAAGGTTCATCAATGGAGGAATTAATTCGACTGTTTAGTAGCATAGTATGTTGATTTTCTCATGGTATCAGAGCCAGACCCATTCCAATTTGTTGTTCATCGATGTTGGGCCCTCATTTAGAAGTGTTCACGCTCCAGTTGAGGTTTGGGCGTACGGGGAGTGTTAAGAAGTCCCACATCGGTAGAATGATGGGAATTTGGTCTCCTTATATGGATTTGGACAAATCTCCCCTCATGAACTAGCTTTTGAGGTTGACTTAGACTCAGGTGCCATATCTTTACATTTTGTAGTTTTTGGAATTTTTTTAAAGACTTTATAAGTCTTTGTTTATGGTTTTAGTGTTTAATGATGTTTATTTTGATATTGTATGTACATGATTAGTTGTTTGGTTTGTTTGAAATGGTTGGATTAAATATATATTGAATTGTGTTTTAATTGCAGGTGGATAGTTTTTGCTGTCAAAAGAATGCAGAAAAGTGACAAACATGTTATTTTGTGCGTCCCTTTTCTGAAATGTTTTTTGAATATTTTTTCTTGTCGCTTTGTTCATATTAAAGAACAAAGATATGGACGGTGTCACATTTTTTTAAAAAAATTTAAAAATTGTAACACTGTCTAACACTTTCTTCTTCAGATTGAAGAACAAAGCGATGGACAATATAAGGCACGTAACAGATTATGAAGCTCGTGAGCCCCTTTCCTCAAATCAGCTATGAGTTCAAAATATTTTCACAATTGCAGTACACTAGGCAAGGCATGTAACAGATTATGAAGCTCGTGCGCCCCTTTCCTGCTATGACTACGGATATTTCACTTGTAGTCATAGCACCAGACATAGATTATCAAGTAAAACTAGAGCTTTTACGAGAAGAGTCCTTGTTCATGATTTTGTTCCAAATGATAGTTTTTTTCAATGTTAAATTTTGTTAGAAATAATATTTTTCACCTTGACATTTACACCTAAAACATAGAGTGGGTTAAAGTTAATAGCAACACATAAAGTAAACATAGAATTCAAATAGAAGGGACTTAGCTAAGGCGATAATTAATTAATGGTTATTTCTACAAAGATGAACAACCAATGTAAACTTTAGTCAAGTATAACAATACCTTTTGTGTCACAGTATCAAGTGCGACAAGCGTGTAATTACATTACATTAAGTAGAGACAGTAATAGGGCAACTCTCCTTTGGCACATCAGCTCAAATATTTGATCAAATTGCTGTTTGGAGCCACCAAAAAAGCTGCATGCCAATAGAGTGTAGCCCTATCACTATTTCCCTTATTATTACTATCATTCACGAACTTTTCTTTGTCATTTTTCTGCTTCTGGTTCATCACAATAGAGCTTTCATGTTTTTATAGAGCGATCCTTCTCAATTTAAGAAACGGAATAAACCCCTAGAGAATCGGCATATCCTATCATTTATTTTTGTGCTGTGTGACCTGTAGATATATATCTTCTTGCATTAAGGGTTGCTTTTTCTAAAGTCAGAAATGGGACAGTAACTTTTCTTATCTTTTACATATTCCATTTGGTGAAAGCTCTTTTAGAAAAAATATTTTCATCAGATTCTTCCTCTTGCATTGTTCTTGAATTTAATTTGCAGATGCTTCTTGATTTTATGCGTTCGAAGTGTGCCATTTGACGCTTAAGTTTAGGGGTCAAGGACCTTCAAACAACATATCTCTTTCTTTTAACTTTCATTTGACTTTTCAATTTACAAAATTCCAGTCTTGCTTATATGTTTTTAAATTTTAATTAATATTCCAAGTTTCCAACCCCTTTGGATTTCATGTGTTGAGTAGCCAGAGTTTGAAAACTGTTCAACACAGTTTAATGCGAATATAGAGTGGACTATAATGCACCTAGCTAAAACACGAAACATATCCAGGAAATTACGTTTTATAGTTTACCAACTTTAATCATTTCAAATTACAGAAGTCAGTGGTGTAGCCAGAAATTTCACGAAGGGTATTCAGGAAATGTACATGAGTACATTTTTTCTTTTGGATGAATGAGTGCACTAGAAATTTTAAAAATTAAACTACGAAATATACATGATTTTTTTTTAAAAAAAGTATGTAATATACATAAAAAAAATTTGAAAAAAATAGGAAAAATATGAAAGAGTGCACTAGAAATTTTAAAAATTAAACTAAGTAATATACATGAATTTTTTTGAAAAAAAGTATGTAATATATCATAGATTTGAACTCACAAATGCTTAAAGGCTTGACTCTTTCAAGACACCTTAAATCACTAGGCTACAACACCTTGTTGTGTTAAGGGTGTCCAAAATACGTTATTTAATCATTTTGTATATTATTTTACTTGTATATACAGTATAATTTCCCGACGAAGGGTGTTCAATTGGACAGCCTAAAGAGTATGTAGCTACGCCCTGACAGAACACAGAAGTAGATATGTTTTGCATAAATGATAACGCACTTCGAGTAATAATATAAAAGGAATTAAGCAATCTTGAGAAATTGAATTGCCGCATAAAAAGCAAGAACTGAAACAGAAATTAAGCCCAATCATATATAGAAATATAATGCAGATGGAAATAAAGAAGAGAGGAAAGTTTAGGAATATGCGGAGGATATGCTGTTTTAAGGTCCTTTGCCTCCTTAGTCACAACTTTTGAGTCAAATAACAAATTTCAAAGGTGATAATAGAGCATCTCTTGGTTTGAACAACTTTTTTTTTTCCGCATTACACCTATAAATTTATGGAGAAGGCAACTGGGGAATCTCATGAACATATTTTTTAAAGGAACTTTCACAAAATGGAGTTGTATAGGGATAACAAAATTACCCTCATTTTCTGACCCAAGAAAAAGCAAGCCCTTCATGCATAAAAGCTATAGGATATCTCGATTCTTGAGTGGTTTATTCCATCTCTTAAATTGAGAACAAATGCTCTATAAAAGCTTGAAAGGGCTCTCTTGTAATGAACCAGAAGCAGAAAAATGAGAAAGAAAATTGTTGGTAAATGATAATAAGAGAAATAGTGATAGGGCTACTCTCTATTGGCATGCATTAATATATGTATAGTGACTCCACTTCACTTTATCATGTATTTCAACTGACATGCCAAAGGAGAGCTGCCCTGCTACTGTCTCTGCTTAGTATACTAACTCAAAGGTCCGCTCTTAATACTCCGATGCAGAAGGTATTGTGGTACTTGTATTAAATGCTTACATTCCTTTTAATTTCTCCTTACTTTTTTGGCACGAATTGATGTGGAAGCCAATCTAACTATATATCCCATGGGCTCCTCTAGTTTTCATTATTCGTATTTCTTTAAATCTCAACGTTATCACATCATGTTCAGGTGTAACTGTCATTTGGGACAAAAATATGTAGAAAACCAGCTTTAGCTATCAAAAAGTACAGCGATGAGTTGGCTTCTCGGGTTATAGAACCACGAAGGTTGCCTATTTAAGTGCACATTACACCATTTTGTGTTAGATTCTAGGGGAACCTCAACTAAAGGATGGTTTAGTTAGGTAGCTCGAGGGGTATTTTATCTTATCACTAGTAAAATTACTCGCGCCTCGCGCGGGAATTTAATATCACAGAATTTATAGAATAATAATTGAAACTTAAACACTATATTATCTTACATACAAGATTACGTAGTAATAAACATTAATAATGTAAAAGAAAATGATAATTATTACATCTTATCATTTATCGTTTAATCAATCATTTTTAATTTGATTTTATAATTTATCCATTTACTTCCAAGAAGTGTTACAATTTGATATTTTTGGGGAAATAAATGAACATCAACCTGAGATATTAAATTTTCTAATAAATAAATAATCGTTGGTGAAGGGATAAATAAAATTTTAAAGGCCGAAAAAAGTGAACAAATATTCTAATTCTAACGGGTAGAAAGTTTTGCCCTACCTTCTGCTTTACATATATCATTTTAAAGTTCCCTTTTATATGTACCATAAGTAATTATTAAAATGGAAAATTAAAGGGAGAATGTATCATATTGGATAACAATTCAACTTATTATATATATACTTGAAAGGGAAAAATATTACACAAAACTACTTAGTTTGTTTTATTTTAGAATCAACATACCAGAGTGATGGAGTTCAATTTGAAAACACTTCTATTCCAATCGCAGCGTCGAGACCACATTTATTACTTCAAGAAAAGTATTTACAACTTACAATAAACTTGAGAATATATATGTCCATACTTCATATTGAATATGAGCGATTAATTTATTTTATATTTATCTATGTCTTTGGGATTAAAAGAGGCTCCAATCTAGTCATATTCCTCTATAGGTCATCCGACACATCCTTGAACCCATGTCAAAACCGTTTATTAATTTTTGTCTTTTTTTCTTGGTTTACTTCGCACATCAAGGTGTGATAAAGTTTTTAAGGTCTTTTATGTCCTTACAATGGCACACCAAATTTGAATTTTGTCTTCAATAGATGGTAGTATAGATCTTTAAGGATTTTTCTATTGTACCTTCAACAATTTCAGTAGAGAAAATTTATGCGAATACTCAATTAACGCGTGTTATTTATTATGTACTAATAAGTACTTATAACAATAACTTTGCAGAAACATAAACAACAAAGTTTAAAACATGTACTCAAAAACAACAATTAATATCATAAGCATAAATTAATAACCGTAACTATAGGAAAAAAGACGTGATTTACCCCTTAACTTTGTAATTTAGAGCTGATATACCCCGTTATGAAAGTGACTCATATACACCCATAATGTTACATAAATGACTCGTATATACCCTTTTCCTCTAACGGAATTGAAAAATTTAATTTTTAATTTTTTTTAATTTAAAAGAAGATAATCTATGTAAGGATATATTTGACCCTTCTTACACGTTTCTTTTTCTTTGGACTATTTTTATTCATCGACTAATTTGAATTTATTATTTTGATGGTAAAAGTCGCAACATTCAATGTCACGCCCCGAGGCTACCCCTTAGATGTTACACAGGACCTAGCATCATGAGTGACCCCAAGCTAACCCCGAGTCTAGCATATATCAAGCATGCTGAAAATATAACTAAGTAAATCATATACTATGCGGAAGCTAAAACCAGTGGATATCTGAAATGGGGAGAAAACCCAACTAGTCTGAATATATGAAACATGACAAGAGTTTAGTGATGACTGAATAAAAACTTACAACTCTAGCTGAATCTACTGCTATGTCTGAGAAACCTCTAACTGGATTGAGTTGTTGGGACATGCTCCCAGCTAACTCTAACAAAACTGAAATCTGGAAATAAAGATTAAAATAGAAAACATATCTATTGTCTTTGCAGTATGAGGACTCACCACTGAAGCTGCTGATGTCGAATTGAGAATCGATCTAAGTGTGATCTAAATGCTGAGTGTCTAAACCTACATCATGAAATGATGTAGCGCAAAGTATGTGTCAGTACTTTGAATGTACTGAGAATGCATGATATAGATATGTAAGCGGAACAAAGTATATAATTAAGCTGAACAATGTATAACTTAGCAATGATATAATTTGAACAAGAATATAGATATGTACTGAAGTATAAATGAAAACTAAATTGAATGCAATGACCAAGTAATAATCATGAATGTAACATGCTGAACTGTATACTGATGTAAATGCTGAAAATCTGACCAATGCACTAAGAGTCTGACTGTGGGAGCTACTATTAACCAACATAAACCACGTGAGCTAAACTTGGAGTCCGATGTATACGCCCCATCACGAGGACCCAATATACCTTGCTAGGGGTATAAAGTCATGACTGTGGCGTGATCACTAAAAATTAATGCCCAACAGAGAGGACTTCTGGACCTATGTTTGCATGTAGTTTTGGGACTTTGAGGGTACGCTGAACACTAGTCCAACTCGATCTTAAGTTTACTCCTAATTGAATATTCATGAAACTAAAATGCACTAAGTACCAAATAGCTCAAAATTGACATGCTAACTGAGAATGCAAAATTATATACTGAGAATATAATATTCGAAATCTGAAGCATAAATTTATGTTTGGTTGGCCTAACAAGTATACTTTATCAACTAGGATAAATTTTCACAAGCTAGGGTTTTGAGTGCTATGCATGGAATTATACTAGAATTATCAAGAAACAAGTTATTTAGATCAGAGGAACCATAATCGCAATAAATCTTGAAAATCTAGAAAATCTAGAAAATCTAGGTCTGAACAGTTTATGAGAATCTGAAGAACTAACTGAATTCTAGGGATCTAATGGGTGAAAGAAACCCACTAGTGAAATCCTACATATCTGGTGACGAAATCTATGGAGAAATCCTTTGAATTTCAAAGCTAAACTTCGAAGAACACTCATGCTTGTTCTTGGAAGAAGCAATCTACTTTTCCTCTCCTTTTTGCTCTAAGTTGGGTGATTTTTGGAGAATGAGGGTTCTGGGTATGTCTGACTAGATTATTAGGCTTAAACTGAGTAAAACGACGTAGTTTAGGCATCAAATGACGTTTAAGTGTCCAACGCATAGTGGAAAAGACTAATGCGACCCTGATTTAAATGTTGCCGAAGTGGCTTCAAGAAAGGCTTCACGGGCGGTCATGATGACCAAGGTCCGCCTAGCGGCTCGTGAAGATGCCTTGCCCGACATGGCTTCACTAAAATGGGCATAACGGTTTACTCTAAACTTGGAATTAGGCAAACTTGGGAGCGTTGGAAAGATGACTCAGAGATATTTAATTTGATAGGTGATGGGTGACCTAATTCATTTTATACTGAAAGATATGGCCGTTTAAAGTTGACCCTAAACTCTACGTCTGACAAGTCCTTTTCATGAACGACTTCACGGTCCGTGTGGAGCTTCACGGACCGTTTAGACGTTCGTGGTGCTTAACCAATAACTTTGGGAGTGAAACCTCACTTTAAATCTGACAAAGTGACTTCAAGGCAGGCTTCACGGGCCATCTAAATCACCATGACCCGTCAAGTGGGTTGTGAAGATGCTCTGCCCGATAAGACTTTACTAAAACGAGCATAACTTTTTACTCCCAGTTCGGAATTAGGCAAACTTGGTGGTGTTGGAAAGAGGACTCAAAGACCTTTAATTTAATAGGTTGTGGGCCACCTAAATTTTTCTGTGCTGAAAGATATGATTGTTTGAAGTTGACCTAAACCTCAAAGTTTGTCAAGCGTCTTTCACGAGCACTTCACGGGTTGTGTGAAGCTCTACGGACCATTTAGTGGTCCGTGGTCCCTCACAATAACCATGGTGGTTTCGTGTCCCTCTCACGGGCCACTTCACGGCCTGTGTGGAGCTCCATAGACCATCTAGTGTTCCGTGGTCTTTCACCTTTTGCTGGGTGCACAACCATGAGTAGGGTGACGGGTCGTGGTCCTCTTCACGGCCCATGGACCCCCTCCATGGTTTTCCCTTCTCTCTTGTTCAATCTTAGTTATGATTTTTGAGGTGTTACATTCATGTTAAGAATTAATGGTTGGGAGGACATTTTGATCTTGAGCACTCGTTTTTGGAGAAACGAACATTTTATTTTCCAAAATTAATGTGTTGTCCGGAATCATGCTTGGCTGGCGGAAAAATACTAGATCATCCCCAAGAGAAGATGAGGAGTTGATGAGTTCAATTCTTTGTTTATACATAATACTTTTATAGAGCATTCCTTCTAAGTTTAATCAAGAGAGAATAGGCATATCCCCATTTAGGTTTTATGCTTTGTGTCCTGTGTATATTATCATCTTGCTTTTGGGGGTAACTTTACTGATCCTTTTACGATTCCATTTTAGTGAAAGCACTATCTAAAAAAAATATTTTCATCAGATTAACCTCCTAATGCCTTGTCCTCGAAATTAATTTGTGAGTGAAAGATGCAGAAAACAATGTCTGAAAGCTGGAGATGCAGTTTGACATTATGTAGTTGAAGTGTGTAATAATACTCTTGAGACTAGGAGTCAAAAACCTTCAAACAACATCATCTTTCATCTTATTCCCCTTCTTTTTTTCCTTCAATTTAAATATCTATATGTACGGGGGAAATCATTATGAACACATGGTCGCACACAGTGGCGTATTCAAGATTTTTTCTAAGCGGTGTCATCATTAAAGGGACAAGAATGACTTAAGAAGAAAATCAATGAAGGTTTTGCTTTAGGCTTCCAAAATTTTGACGCCAACTTTATGAAAAAATATTTTTCTTAAAAATATAAATTTTGATTAAATTAAAAAAATTGTCTACTCTTTAAAAATATTTTTAAAATTTTAAATTAAATCTATCAAATAATAGAGGATTGCGAATAATTGTAATCAATTTAATGAATTGTAAATTAATTGTAACAAGCAAATAGAAAAAAATAAATTATTCTAATGAACAAATAAAAAAAAAATTCAAGCACATAATTAAAAAAAAATAGTAAAAAAGTACTAACATGATGTGGAGATTCGAGATGCCGAATAACGATGATTGATGTACAAGAACAAAAAGATAATTGAAGAAACTCACAAGTCACAAATATACAAATATAAGGATTTAACGAGTCAAATACTATTTTTATTTAATTATAATTCTAATTGATAAAGGACACAAAGACTTTGAGTTTTATTTAAATTCTAAAATAAAAAAGAATAGTTAAATTTGAATTAATTGGAATGGATTGGTAGGTGTTTAACGAAGGGACATACTATTTGAATTTAAAACAAAAATTTAAGAGGTAGAAGAAGTGAGCAACTTTCACGTATAACAAACATAAAAAACATATTTGAATGTTATAGCTATAGTTTGCATAATTGCCCTCCATATCAAATTTATTTTATATTTGCTATGGACCTTTTGATTTGTATAATTCGCTACAAACATCTAATTTTATACAAATTGTTCCGTTTTGTATAAATTTATTTATACATTGTAATTTATATAATAAAATCTGTATTTGTATAATTATAAGTGTATAGGACGAAAATATATGTATTTGTGTTTGTATATACACTTTTCTCTCGCTTTATACAAACACAAATGCATTTACACATTTTATGCCGAAATGTATAAAATGACTAATTGTATACCGAAAATGGCTAATTGTATACCGAATCAGATAGCCAAAAAAAGATATATTTGCTGCGAAATACAATTAAAATAAACTATGGCTATAACATTTAATTTGAATTAATAATTTGATATTTCATACAATTTTTCCAATAAAATGGGAAAAAACAAATTCAAACAAAAATTTTAGAGGTAAAAAGTAAGGGAAAAAACAAAAAATGAAAACGGGAAAAGAAATATCTCTTATGGGGATCAAACCTGAGACGTTAGACAGTTCTTGGGGCGCCTCCACCACCTGGGCAGCTTTCTTTTACAAGTATTGTCCTTTCTTTTACAACTTTTTTTATCTTTAAAAGTTTTTTTTAATAGATATATTCCATAAAAAAATTCGACGAAGCAGTGTCTACGTAAATCCGCCCCTGGTCGCACAGGATAAGGATGCTTGGCACTCGAACAATATTAAAAGGAAAGCTAAGCAGAGACTCCAGGGACAATTTATAACTGATGCGCGTACTTGTGTATGTTCCAAATGGAGAATTTCCATTGGACAATGCACTGTAAGGTCCAACCGAAGCAATCTCAGTGGTTGATGTGTACTATTTGTTGTCTATGCATAGCTGAGTTATTCACTTGTAAAAGGTTGAATTTTTAAGCAATACAAGGCTCAAACTTATATTCTTGCACTTCAAATTCTCTCTCTTTACTCATACACTCAAGGCGAATATAATAAAGCATATCCACAGCAGATCACCCAATTCCGAAACTGAAAGTTTGGTTGGAGCTGGTGCTCTTTCACTAGAGTCTAGTATTTTAAGTCATGAGATATGAGATATGCAATACACTTGATTGGTATATTCAAGGTGAGACTACTTAAAAATAAATAGATATAACTTACATTGTTGCTGTTTTTTTTTTTTTAAGTATTGAAGATGAAGCTTAATAATTAAAGAAAGAAGCAAAAGGACTCATCAAGAACAAGTTTATGATGATCTACCCAAAATTGTAGAAAAATCAATTAAGGATCCAGATCCGCAATAGATACAATCAATTTTGAGCCATTATTAGAAATTGTAGGTTTGAAGAACAAGAAAAATTGTTAGTTGACGATAGTACTCCACCATAGACGAAAAAGTTAATTGGTGTCGAACGTGCACGTAAGATCAAGTACAAACCAATTGAATAAACCTATAATTAATTTAAGGAAATAATAGTTATTCAAGAATACAAGATAATGATAAAATATGATGATGATATTTGGTAGATGTTTAATGTGGAGAAATTAAAGCCAAATTGACTTTGGATTCTATTGAAAAGAAATTGAAGCCGACTAAAGTTGACACCATGATTTTGTTGACGCTACATATTATAGGAAATTGATGGACAGTCTAAGGTACTTGGCTTTCACAAGACATGATATTTTTCATGACATGCCCAACTTTGAATATCTTGATTAAAGGATGCTATGTTGGAATTAAACCAAGATTAGTAATCCAAAGTTGTATAGGATTTAATATTTGGTAGTTTATTTAATTCATGTCTAATTAGGTTTCATAAAAGTCATATAGGAACAAATTTCAAGTCATTGCCTAATTTGGTTTTCTAGTATTTTTAAATAGGGCTGTTGCGCTACATATTTTCTAGTAGTGAGATTTAAGAATTCTTGACCTATTGTATAAAGCCTCCTACCTTTTCTCGTTAATGTGGAAATTTTCTTCTATATAATCATTGTTGGGTCTTTCACTTGTTACCATATTATTTCTTTGGATATTTTTTATTTTCTTCATGGTTTGTTGTGGTGATGGATACTGATGGTAGTTGTGAGTATCAATTAGGGATGGTGTTGGTGTGGTGGATATATAGTAGCTAGTGGTTGATGGTGGCAGACAATATGGTGACACATCTAAAAAATTGTTGAAAACCAATGGAAGACCTCAATTGTTTTTTTTGACAAAAACTGATGGATGTGACTGTTGAAAAATTATATGCACAACAGAAGCATATCAGAATTGTGTTGTTTACATGAATAAATGGTAACACATACGTTTACGCTAGAACACATATAATCATGCTAAAACACATAAAGTTACTGAAATTTAATTTCAAGAATTACCTCTTGAAGTGTGACGGATACCTTCAAGCAAATCCACAAGTTAGACAGACCTTCAAGCGAATCCACAAGTTAGACAAAAGTTCTGAGGTCTTCTATAGTGATCCCAAGTTCACATCCGAACTCTCTCAATACTAGGGTGGGCAAGTATCGACATCGTATAGAAAACTAATTCGTTTTTCTATGTTAGAAAATCCTACTTATAGAGATTTTTTCCCAATTCAAAAAGGAGAAGAAAAACACAAGGTTCTATTCTTGAACAAGAAAACACCAGCTATTTCCACCTTTTTTCCCCTAAAAATGAGATTTAGAGTTTAGTTAAATATGGACACTATAGGGACCACGAAATTAATTACTCAGACTTTCTATTTTGAAAATAATTATAAATAATTAATTTAAATCATTCTTACCATAGTAAATTACGAATCAATCCACTAGAAATCTGTAATTACACTCCTCCAATTATAGTTTGAAATTCTCCATTAAACAATTATGTAATTCCCATGTTAAGATTATAGGTACTAATCAATAAATTAAATAGCTAACGAATTTAATTCAATGATTCATTTCCTTTAGAGCACTGCTTAACTTATTTTATGTGTTAGATTCATAAATCCACTTACAAGGTTTGACATGATGAAAACATGTAAACTTCTCAAAAAGACATTTCATCAATCTCTATATCGAAACATGAATTTCATCAACTAACTTATTATTTTACCAATATATATTATTATCATCCAATCTATCAACCATATTGACCCATCTCAAAATATCACCTTTTAACAAATCAAAATGATAATTAATATATACATATCATTTAGTTATATCAGCATTAAGAATATAAGTACATTTAACAGTTTAGAGAATATGCTTTTGCCAGTCAGTTTAAAACAACTATCTCTACTCGATCTCATTCAATACATACAAAATGCACTAGTACACGAAGTTGGAACTATACTGTTCCCATAATCAAGATAAATTATATATAATCTTGTGCTACAATCGTACCGATTTCATATCCAATTTCCATCTTAGATTGTGAACAAAAAACTTTATACTTATAAGAACCGTTGATTTAATTCTCTGTTTAAGCTAAAACTCTATACACTAAATCATCTACTATACAAGTAATCAGACACCATAAACAAATATGCTCTATTTTTTTAATTAAAATTAATAGATAAATATTATTCTATAATAAATACTATATCCCAACAGTGACTACGCCAAACAATGGTGGGTTAGTTTTCTAAAAAATGAGGAATGTCTGCAATTTCCTTAAATTTCTAAATATCATTCTTTATTAAAAAAAAATGAGTATAAAAAATTGGTGAGATCCCTTGTTTTTTTAGAGAAATATATAAAATATAAATTTATATTGCAAAATAGATTCCAAAAATATATTTTAAAAAATTGATGGAGTCCCTCACCCGAGAAGAACCCATACAAAATTGCATGATGATATTGTTGGAGGATCTCCTGCTTGCCCTTGAAGTTTGCAGTTATATATAGACACATGATTTTTTACCCTCTTCGAGTTTTAACATATTTTTTGCTTTAAATATCTATTTTCAAATCTAATCTTTCTTTTATCTTTATTTCATTTTTAGTAGATTCTACTTGAGAAAATTGAAATTCATAAATATAGTCGTATTTTAAGATAATACTTTTATTATTGATTTTTGCGAGAAAAAAAAATTACAAAATGTATGTTATTTGTGTTTTCTTATATTTACCATTTAGATAGTATTTTATTGCAGGTCATTTTTAAAAGAAATATCAAAGATCAAACCCAATGGCATGTTGCCACATGATATTTATCTCAATATTTATTAAAAGCATATTCCATGGGAGAGGGGAACATTCCACTCTTTTCTCCAAACTTTTTGACAGTATCCAAAATTCATAAGGATATTTTAGAAAGATTAGATCCTAAAAAATAAACCACACCTAGACTATAAAACAATAAGAGGACTTAATGAAGGATTAAGAAAAATCAGTCGCAACACTCATCTTCTTCACCTTAGATGAGTGCTGAGAAATGATATAGTTTAGTCTTCCCTCACCATTAATAGACCTCCACTATTTCAGCTAAGCACCCCAAAACACCCATCAAAACCCCAACATAACCTCCTCGTCAAACACCCAAAATTCCAATCTTTCTTCTCCGTGTAAACTTCATGTTCTTTCTATGGTTTTAGGTCTATTGAGAGTTCCAGTTCGATCAAGGTTTTTTTCCCGATCAACCAAGTTTCAGAAGACATCATCTTGACATAAAGGTACATTTTTTACTTTGCTTGTTGACTAATACATGATATTTGATATGAATTTTTGTTTAAAATTGTTAAAATTGACTGTTAAGTGTGAGTTACTTATTAGGCATAAAGTTATCATTTCTTAAAAGTGATTTGTTCAGTTCTTGTTGCTGATAGGGAAGACACTGGTGCGATGCGGGGCAGGGCGTGGGCGGGAGAAGGGTGGATTGAGCGTAACCCGAATTTTTTTTAATCCGCCCCGCATAACAATTTTTTAATTTTGAACCCGCCCCACCTTGCCCCGCATAGACCCACTCTGCGTAAAATTTTTAATATTTTCTTTTTGTAGTTAATTTTGATACTAAAAATAAAATTCATTTTTTATTAAGTTGTATTAATTTAATAGATAATGACTTAAAATTTTATTTTTTAGAGGTCAATTGAAAGCATGTAAGAAGTGTAGTAGTTTTAATTGAACAATTTTCATTTACTTTCTTGGATATTTTAGTAATTTTGAAGAAACTTTCTTAAGAGATAATGCTCTAGCACTTTTATAACATATAAAAAGTTAAAATTAAATTTGAACCCGCATAAACCCACATAAAACCACCTAGACCCGCAATCCACCCCTCCCCGCATTAGTTTTTTTTAAAAACCACTTTCACCCACCCCACATTCCTCCCACGCATAACCTTAAATCCACCCCACCCCCATAGCTTTAAACCCACCCCGCATCCTCCCGCCCCATTGCCATCCCTAGTTGCTTATGAACATTTTATGTTGGAAGAGCTAACACCATGAGAAAAATAACAATATTTAATTAATAACATGTTTTATATCTTTATGTGATTTTGATTTAATATGATTAGGGATGACGATGGAACGGGGCGGGGTAAGTTTAAGGCTATGCGGGCAGTGTGGGTTTAAGGGGATGCAGTGTGGGTTGAAATTGTATTTTTTTTTTAAACTAATGCGACGTGGGGCGGGGCAGGTTGCAAGTATATGTGATTTTATGTGGGTTCAAACTTAATTTTAACTTTTTACTTGTTATAAAAGTGATAAAACATATTTATTAAAATAATTTCTTTAAATCTATAAAATATTCAAGATTGCAAATGGAAATGATTCAATAAAAAATAATACAATTTCTTACATGTTTCCCAATTGACCTCTAAAAACTATTTTTTTTAAGTCACCATCCTATTAAATTAATACTTTATGAAAAGATGAATTTATTTTTATGAATTATACTTTTAGTATCAAATTTAACTAGAAAAAATATTAAGCCTCGACACATTTCTTGTCTTACCTATGATGATTAAGGCAAGAATGAGTGAGGTTGCCTTTCTAATTGGACAATCCTTAGAAAAAATTAAGTGGGGTATGTCTATGCAGAGCGGGTTGAAAATAAAAAAAGTTGTTATGCGGGGTGGATTAAAAATTTTGCGAGTTAAGCTCAACCCACCCCACCCCACTCCCCCCCGCACCGTCTCATTGCCATTCCTAAATATGATGTCTTTCCATTAGGGGTGGTCTACTGCTTAAGTTCATGCTAGCCACGTGAGTTCTTAATATGATAGATAATTATTTTGCTTTGAATCAATAAATTATTTGAACAATAAGTTTTATTTAATTATAAGAATTTATGCTCAAAGTGTTAATCTCTAAGTGAGAGTGTATATAATATATCGTCATGACTGAGGTAGCAACTTTGTGTCTTAGATAAAGACAATTAACAACTTTGCGTCTTAAATAAAGTCAAATAATAAAACAGCAAGGTTACATTTACACATCTTGACCCAAACCCTCTTAAAAATATAAATTAAAATCTTTGATTCAACAAGCGGGTAAATCATAATTTTGGGTAATCAATACCTAGACATGTATTACCAAACTTGTTTGTAGTCTCTGGCTATGGTGTGTATTGGTGCGGTCTAGTAATCGGATTGAAAATACTATAAATCATAATTTTGTTAAAGTTAAAGAGAATTCATTACACGAGGTCAAAAGTTCAACGCCATAGGATAAATTCGTCATATAATGAATGATTGTGATAAGGTTTAAAGAGATTTTGTGGAATTTTCTGAATAAGTTCGTGCATATATTATTAATCACTTCAGAGATTTTCCTATAAAGTTTTATTTTACTAACACCAATGAAAATAGTGACTCGTTTTCGGTAATACATTTGATGTCTTCTTTTGTAGCTATGAAAAAATAGAATAGCATGATAGGGCAAGAAAAAAAAAAAGACATAGCTGAGGAACACAACGATATATTAGTCATAATGAAATTACATGATTATATAGTTGGGGAGATCATCTCCTACTTTCCTTTGAAGTTTGGGTTGGAACAATGTTTGAGAAAATTTAGGATCAAAAATCATACGTTTAAGATTCTTGTTTAGAACCTTATGTATGATTCTAAGCAATAATCTTAAAGGTATGATTTCTTATCCTAAAGTTTTTCAACTTTGTTCCAACGTCAAACTTCAAGGGCAAGCACGAGATGATTCCCCAACTATATCATCATGTAATTCCATACTCACTAATATCCATTGTGTTCCTCTATTATGTCTCCTTTTTTCTTGCCCTATCATGCTATTCTATTTTTTCGAATCTACAAAGGAAGACATCAAATATATTACCTAAAATGAATCACTGTATTTTCATTGGTGTTAAATAAAATAAAATTTTATAGGGAACATCTGTGAAGTGATTAAGAATATCTACATGAACAATCAATGAACTAGATGTGTTGATTTAAAATGAATATTAGCCATCAAGAAACCAAAATAATAGATAATATATAATAATTGATTCTTCTAAACAGTTTTAGCTTTGGTGGACATAATTACCTAGTCATAAAAAAGTATAAGTATTTTTAATAAACTCAGTTTTGAACGTGTCTGTTACATGTCCGATGTACGTGTATTCCAAGTTATTTTTAGTATGAATTCTAAATAATAACATTAAATTAATGAAACTTTTTTTTTTGTAACTTGAGGTAAATTAGTTAAGTAAAATTTCATAAATGTGACACTTTTTCAGTGACGTTATATCCGTTTCTTAAGAAGAAAAGATTTTTTTTATAAAAAGAGAGGAAGAAATGACTTAGTCCATCGATTTTTAAAAAGCAAGAGGACAAAAGAGATAAAAGTGAACGCGTCGCTTTTCTGTCGTTCTTAGCAAAACAAACCACGTCATTCATTACTTTTGGCAGTCGTTTTTAAAGCAATTTTTGGTTGTGAAAGTATCATATTCATGAATTTACATTTTACAAATTTAATTTTATTTACAAAAAATGTGTTTCAATAAACTTATGTTATTATTCAAAATCTTATACTAAATAACTTGTAATACACGTGCGATAGATGTGTTCAAAATAATTTATACCAGATGTATACTAATATGAGTATTCACCGATTTATTTATTTATAAATAATGCATTTTTGATATATTAGGAATGTTCTGAATCTTTGCGAAAGGGGAAGAAAATATTTTAATGGTTCACGACTTCTTGTTCGACATTCAAGGTATGTTAATAGTTTTAAGGCTTTGTTGAGGGATGTTTAGCTAATTGAAGTTCAAAATGTTAAATAGATAATGGATAAGTGTGAAAATGGGGGGTGTCGTACCCTTAGTGTGATGGTTCATTGATACGAGTACCAGTGATATAAAAGGAAAAGTTTATTACTATGAAATGGTAGTTTGCAATCCAAGAATGCTAAAGTGTATGGACATTAATTAGCCGATTAATGGTTGACTTGGTTGTTTTGTGTGTGCTTTATGTTTCTTCATTGAACCTATATGTTTGTGATAGTCGAGGGTAAATGATTGAAATGTGATGCATTATCATTCCCTATTTTATTAAAATATGCTATGCAAATTAATTGGCATGAGATCGAGTATGAGTAAGGTTTGAGCATGCATGTGGAGATTGTCCGTACTAGGGGTTATTTAATTTTGTGATAGTGCATTGAGATCTTCCTCACGGGCATGTGGAGACCATCCATGCCGTATATAGACCTTGCGAGTCCTCTATGGGCAATAAATTCCTGAAGAATTTTTTAGAAGCATCATGTATACATGATTGAGGCATTACTTGACATTTGATGTATATCATCTCATTGTATTGCATTGAATCTCATAACATCCTTTATTCATAATTGATTATGTGCTTAATTGATGTCGAACATTACGTGGCATAAAATATCCCTATTTTGTGTGAAAACTTGGTTGTTAAATATAATGTAGAACTTGTAAACTTGAAAGATTATTCTTACATAATCATGTCGCTATTTCTTTGTTATCGGTCTATGAGACATATTGTATATATGTAATTTTGTACTCATACTATATTTGGTGCACTCTTTTATGTTGTTGATTCGATTTTGAGTATGAGCATATCCTGTGATGCTTTTTGAGCTTGGGCATAGGTTATTTTGAAGTTGTGGTAAGCTATTTGGCTGTTTTGTGGCCCACGCCTTCCTCTATCTCTTTGATCACTCTATTGTTTTAACATTCAGAAAATTTCTTATATGTTCAAACTTTGTAATTCCAATTTCAGAGTTGCATAGTATTATAAAATATCTTGTATTTATGACACTAATTTTGGATGATATTTCAGCTTTTTCGCATTTCATTTGTGAAAAACTTGTATTTGAGATTTTTTAGCTTGTCACTGTTATGAATCAACCCCATCCCGACATGAACTTTGACGTCACAGAATTAGTTATTGGGCCAAAAAGGTTGATTTGGGATCCAGGCCCAATTAGTTACTAATTTAAGAGGAAGAGAAGTTAGAAAGATCGATTATGTGTATTGTAGTAAAACTGTCTGATCCTCTCATTTTTTTATGGAGTCTAAACTTTCATTTCCATTATTATCTCTATCCTTTGTTACTTGTAATTTCAATATTTTCATTGTAATTCAGTAGTTTGAGAGTTGTACTATTCTAAAGTTGTCCTCATGTTCTCGTTCTTTATAATATACTAATTAGTTCGGGCTTGTTACATTCACTATACTTTTCCACTAGATTTGTTGAATTGAATTTGTAAGAACATTGGGTGGGTCATCTTTCCTGTCGATTCAAAATATAGTTGTCATCATAACTTTTGATTTTGAGTCGTGATATGATGTGAGTGCATTTATTCTGTAATTATTTGTGGAGGTTAAGTGTATGAACTCTTAATGAAAGTTTGTATCTCGTATGAGTGAGTGTCGAATTACAGGAATACCCTTGAAAAATTTCAATATGTGTGTGTTGAAGTAGGTCGCATCCTACGAGAATGAGGATTATTTTAAAAACTGTCACGACCCGAGTCTACACCCTGGACGTGGCTGGCACTCAAGAACCATTGCTGGTCCCCAAGTGAACTCTCATGCTGGCTGACTACAAGCAGAAGACTAACTTAAGCATGCAAAAGCTTAAAACTGAATAAAATTCAACAAACTCAACCTTTCAAAACTTTAACTCAAATGAACAACTTAGAATAAAAATAATATATTCAACTATCATAAAATAGGCAACTTAAGTCTTTAAAACATTTAATAAAATAAATGAATAATACAAACTTCTCAAATATACTGATTATCTATGAAGTCTCTAACTGATAAAGATGGAAGTCGGTAAAAGACCCACGACATCCTGACTAAACTGAAAAGTAAATGAAATCCTTCGAAAACAAGAAGGCTCACCATAGCTAACTCGAACTCCCGGATGTATCAACAAATCTCCTATTGATGATCCCGAATACTTGTGTCTGCATCATGAAAAGATGCAAGCCAAATGACTTAGTATGTGGAATGTATGAGCATGTAAGGGGAATTCTAAAGCATACCATAAGCTTGAACTTGATAAATAGAAAAGAAACATACTTACATTTTTTCAAACTCACTCAACTCCACTCAAGAATAAGATACTCAACTCAAAGATTAGATACTCAACTTCAAAGATATGATACTCACTTTGAAATACTCAACTCATGATACTCAAGGATAATGCAATAGTAAAAGATGCAATATATGGAAAGCTTTATAAAACAGTAAAAACAACTTAGTTCGTTAAAAAAATGCAATAATAAACTCAACTTTATATATATAATAAAGTAATATAGTTTATATGGGAGATTCTCTAACCGACAACCACCACTATGAGCCTAAGTGATGATACATCATTTTACCTCATGCTGCCAAGGACTGTCTTATACCTTGCCGGGGGTGTAAACCCTAATTCACTAAGTGGATCCACTAGTCTGCTAAAAGCATCTTAAGGAGTCATCTAAAAAGTATGATCCTTTACTACCCATGATGGCTATATGGTTTATGGAGACGTGAGTTATCTGAACTCAAACTCGCCCCCATATTGGTGCTCAATACTACTCCCAAAATATACTTAGCTCATATATTTGTAAAAACAAAACTCTTTCTTTAGTTTGAGATAATTACTCAAAAACTTAGCTTAAAAGCTCTCTTGGAATCGATGCTCCCTTTCTTGCTCTAAACTCTTTTGGAAATTTCAGTTTCCTCTCATCTTAAATATGAAAACATTTACTCTTGGGAATACTTAGTTCCCATATATCATTTTAAAGAAAATGAACTTTACCCTTACTCTTTACTCAACTTCAAAGCTTAAGTCTTAAAACAAAGTTTAAACATTTGTAAAAGACTTCTTAAAATATGGTTCATGCCTAATTATAGACATAAACGACTCAATGCAAGGTTTTCAATAACCATAGATAGAACTCAAATACTTGGAACTCAAGAACTTCAATGTTACTACTCATTTCAAGAATGCTCAACTCAGAGGTTTCATGCAGAATTATGAGCGTGAACTACTCAACTCAATGACTCAAATATACTTCTCATCTCAAGACTGTTCGACTTATAATGTTCATGTGGAATTATGAGCATTAACAACTCAACTCATGGACTTTATGGGTAATAGGTAATAGTCCCATGATTAGGATTATAATCTCGAATGGGTTAGGAACTCGATACTCAAGACTTAGGACTTGAAGATAATACTCCTTTCAAAGATACTAAACTGATGGAGTTCATGCGGAAGTTATGGGCATGAACGACTCGATTCAAGGGTCAAAATATCAATAAGGACTCGTGTATACGACTCTTCTCATTCTCTTACTTACTTCCTCAAAACTTAGTTCAAATCAATAGTTGATCTCAAAGGATTCACAATTGAACTCAACGACTTTCTTGAACTCTACTCTTAACTCTCTCTCGAATGTGAATTATGAATTCAAGAGTTATGGTTCATGATATGAAGGATCTTGTAATAATAAAGTAGACTCGTGAGTACATTCTCCTCACTCATACTCACTTGCTCGAGTCTTGAAACAAGTTACTAGAATTTGTAGAAGACTCATCAAAAATACTCAAATGGACTTTCTCAAAATGTTCGAAAGAACTCTCAAGACTTAACTTTTAACTCTACCTTGAATTTGAATTATGGATTCAAGGGTTATGCTTCGGAATGTAGGACCTCTCAATGATTTAGGAGGGTTAAGATAGTTGATCACAAGAACGGGCGAAGACCCAAATTAAAGAACATTGGCGCGACGCGGAGATGGAATTAAATTATTGGTCGCTAAAATAAATTTTGGTACAATGGACTCCGTATCCTCTCCGCATCGCGGAGAGGGGGGTACTTTTCAGGGGACTGAATGTTCAAAACACCTCTGTGATGCGGAGCTGGGCACATATTTTTGTCCGATCTTTTCTTTCTCTCTCAAACTCAAATCAACTCATACCTACTGCAATTCTAAGGTCAAAATTCACAAATTCTTTTAACCCAAAACAATTTCAACAAAACCCACACCAGGAACTATCAATTAACTCATCTTATTCGCCACCCCTAGCCTCTAGTGCTCAATGAGAACTTCATTATCAAAGAATGAAGTACAAACCTCAAGAACTCAATAAGATTATCAATATTGGCAAAAACTCAAGAACTTAATAATTCAAACTCAAAAATGAATTCAAGGATAGAATTAAACATGATTGGTGTGAGGGCGAACAAACCCAACACTATGAAAGCTTACATGCCTGAAAGAACCATTTTCTTGAAGAACTTCAAGGAAAATCTTGAAAGATGAACCTAGCCTTAGCGTTTCTTGAATCCCTTGAGTGTAGAATTTTTGGAGTGGATGAAAGGGTTTGATTTATGAAAATTGATTTTTCTGCTCATTTAGGATAATTTAGATGACCTCCTAAGGGTTTTTAGGACTAAAATACCCTTAAAGAAATAATTAAAACGAGCTGGGAGTCAGAATAATTTTTCACCGGGCAGTGAGGTCTGTATTGGCTCCGTAATGCGGAGCAATCGCGGAGCTGCTGCCAGGTTTGGGCATCGTTAGTAAATCAGTCATAACATTTTACTCAGAGCTTGGTATTTAGCAAACTCGGTGGGTTGGAAAGAGGACACGAAGGGCTTTAATTTTGTATCTTGTAACTCACCTAACTCATCTTGTACTAGGAGTTATGGTCATTTGAAGTTGGTCCAAAACTTAAAAAAAACTTAGGAATGACTTGAATGAACTCTCTTTAGTTCTTCTTGGAACTCAAGGTGCTACATCTAGTGACCTTAAAACTCTAGAAATTTTAAATACCTCGGTAAAATACTACTCACAACGAAGGATGGTTCGAGTCTCAGTTAAAAAAAAATTTTGGGGTGTTGCAAAAAGGCTCTTGAAATTCAGAATATAACAAAATTGTAATCCGTTGGCTATTAAAAACTTATATTAACACTTTGATTATTGTGTGTAAGAGTGATACTTTATTTCCTTTAAGCATTAATAGTTCAAGTACTGTGAAACCACTACCGACCTTGGAGTTAAGATTACTATTAAACTATGTAAATGTTCAATACAGTACACACCTTCATTATGCATTTTTTTATAACCAAAAGTTCGAGGCTTTATGCCTTATTTATTTCATTGTTGATGTTTATGCTTTTTAATATTAAATTAAAATATTAAGTGCATATGTTAGTGGATATAAATTGACAAGAAGGTGACCATTATTTTTTGGTGTAACTCATGTAACCACTAATGTCATGATCTACCACTAATTACCCACCAACTCTATTAATTTTCTACAATATTACTATCTCACTACTTTTCTATTTAATCTATATATAGAAGAATACTATACGTATAAATAGTGGTGTTTCTACCTTTGTGTGAAGAGTATGAGAATTATACGAAGTGTGAGAAAATATTGTAGTGTGTAGTGGCGTCATGTAGTGAAAAGAATTAGTTGAGGGAAAGAAAAATATGCCAAGTCTCCAACTTATTTACTATTAAATATTGAGAAAATTTAAATTGAATGAAGGTTTGTAATGGTAAAGTTTTAGACTCTTCAACTAATCTGGAGTTGTTTGAGTCACACAACATTATTGGGTTGTTGTATCTAAGAAGGGACAAGCCAAGAGTTATACTGCTGTATCAGTGAATATTTTACCGTAGTGGACTTGAATCTCTTTAAAGAGAGCAAGATCATATTTGCACCTCAAGCCTAAATATTTATTTATTCATTTTTATTTATTTTATTTTTCAACTGTAATTTACTATAATTTGTGGTATACTCACCAATATATAGGTAGATAAATTGTGTAAGCCTGAACCAGCCAGTATATCAAGCAAAAGTAGATGAATGTACCATACAAGAAGACTTACACAGTTAGGATCTAAAAGGATTATGAAGGTGTAGGAAAGTGTACCATTTGGAAAACTATATGCACAGCGGAAGCATATCAGAATCTTTATACATGAATAATTGATAACCAATACCGTTTATGTTAGAACACATAATCATGCTAGAACACATAAACTTGCTGGAATTTAATTCGATAAATACCTCTTGAAGCGTGAGTAGATACCTTCAAGCGAATCCCCAAGTTAGATAGACCTTCAAGCGAATCCATAAGATAGACAACAACTATGGTCTTCGACAATGATCCCAAGTTCACATCCGAACTCTGGGCAAGTATCGAATAAAAACCTTTTCAATCTCTTTCTATAGGTTATGCGTATCCCTATTTATTGAGATTTCTTCCCAATCCAAAAAGGAGAAGAAAACCAGTCTTTCTTGAAAACAAGAAAAAACACACGTTGGTTTTGTTGAACCAAAACTAACGGTTTCCTCTTCTTTTTCCTTAGAATTAAGATTCTGAGTTCTAATTAAATATGGGCACAGTAGGGACCACATAATTAATTACTCAGGCTTCCTATTATGGAAATAATTTCAAATAATTAATTTGAATTATTCTTACCATAATAAATTACAAATCATTCCACTAGAAATTCGTAATTGCATTCCTCTATTTATATTTCGAAATTCCCCATTAAACACTTATGTAATTCCCCATGTTAAGATTACAGATACTAATCAATAAATTAAATTACTGACAAGTTTAACTTAATGATTAATTTCCTTTAGAGCACTACTTAACTTATTTCATGTGTCGGATTCATGAATCCACTTGCAAGGTTTGACATAATGAAAACTTATAAGTTTCTCAAAAAGGCATATCAATCAATCTCTATAACGAGACATGGATTTCATCAACTAACTTATTATTTCACTAATATATATTATTATCATCCAGTCTACCAGACATATTAACCCATCTCAGACTCTCACCTTTTAATAAATCAAAACGATAATTAATATATATACAAATCATAATAGTTATATCAGGATTAAGAATATAAATATATTTAATAGTTTAGAGAATATGCTTTTGTCAGTCAGTCTAAAACAACTATTGCTACTCGGTCTCGTTCAATACATACAAAATGCAGTAACACAAGAAGTTGAAACTATATCGTTACCATAATCAAGATAAATTTCATATAATCTTGTGCTACAATCGTACCGATGGCATGTCCAATTACCATCCTTGATTGTGAACAAATTTTTTTTATACTTATAAGAACTGATGATTTAATCCTCTGTGTATAAGTTAAAACTCTACACACTAAAGCATCTTATTTATAAGTAAACAGACACCATAAATGGATATATGATTTATTAAAACTGAATAAATATTTATTCTATAATAAATATTAAATCTTAACATATGGTTAATAGTATATGTCCCAACATTACCTTCTTGCAATAATTATATTGTAGTCAATTGCAAGAGTACGTTTGTCCTACTCTAAAAGAAGAGATAGTAATAGGGCAGCTCTCCTTTGGCATGTTAGCTAAAATATGCGATGATTATATAACACATGCCAATAGAGATAGTATAAACCCCTGGAGAATCAACATATCCTAGGTGATTTTTGGTAACTTGTTATTGCATTAGGGGGTTGCATTTTAGGTAACTTTTTTTGTCCCTTTATAATTTCATGAAAGCAACTCCTCTGGAAAAAAGTTATTGGAAGGAGATGCTGCATGATTTTATGCCTTTAAAGTGTGTTTTTTGACTTAAGGACCTTAGAACACCATATCCTTTACCATTCTCCTATTTTACCTCTTCTGTTTTTTCAATTTACATTTCTATGTTATCTATTTCTTGGGTTCAGTTTCTGAATAGTGAATATTAATAATAGAGAAATATGGTGGCATAATATAAGATGGGGATCTAGGCCATGCTTTTCGTTCGGCTTTTCGATTTCCTAAATTCTACTCTTGATTATGTTCTAAGATTTTTTTAGATTACAAGTCTTTTACAGAACAGGAAGTCAAGTGTACTGCTTCTACTGTCTGAATTGGACATAATAGAAGTTCAAACGTGCTTGTTGAATTCTCTCGTATTATTCAAGTGTGTTTTCATTTCACATTTGTGCCAGTTTAATCTTAAGACATGTGAAAGAATGAGCAGAAGGATTGGAAAATTTTCTGATATTCTATTTCATCCAAAACTTGGTATTTGTACAAGTATTTACAACTAAAAATTAAATGAAAAGTAAATAAAAGAAAATAACCAACTATACACTTGTCATTCTTTTATTTGTACATAATTAACTAACTTATTCCTTCACATGTTTATCACGTGAGCTGAGCTTCTTGGAAGCTTCGCTTTTCTGTACAGGTGTCCTCTGATCCAATGGCCATGATTGAAGGCTCTGATTGCTCCACATCAGCTTCAGATTTATACTTTGATTTGGTCGAGGAAGCATTTCTCTTGTCTGAAATATGAGGCTTCCTCTTCATTGTTTCTTCTCCAATTCTTGCAACACGTCCTTCATTCAAAGATGAGGAAGATGATGGATCTTTGTCAATATCCCCCCTCAAATTGGAGGGGTGATGAAACCCATAATTTTTGTAGCAGAAAACGGTGAGAGTCGCCTATAATGGTTTGGTAAAGATATCGGTGAGCTGTTGACTGGACGGAACAAAAGATAGTGTGATTAACCCGAAAATGAACTGTTGTCGCACAAAATGACTGTCTAACTCAACATGCTTCGTTCTTTCATGGAAAACTGGGTTCTTTGCGATGTGAATAGCTGCCTGGCTATCGGAGTGGACTGTGATAGGTAAAGACGGAGGTATCAAAAGATCGTCAAGAAGGCAAACAAGCCAGGTAATTTCAACAGTAACCCTTCTCATAGACCTGTACTCCGCCTCAGCAGAAGATAATGAGATTGAAACCTGTTTCTTTGATTTCTAGGACATAGGAGCGCCACCAAGAGTAATGAAATATCCACTAATAGAACGTCTGCTATCCCTGCAGGAAGCCCAATCAGCATCGCAGAAAGCCAGCAACTCAAAAGAGGGATCTGATGAAAGAAGGATTCCTTGGCCAAGGGTTCTGTGCGAAGATACCGGAGGACACGAAGAGCTGCATTAAAGTGAGATTCCCGAGGATGTTGCATACACTGACTTTGTGACAAGACGGCAAACGACAAATCAGGTCTAGTGTGGGTTAAGTCGTTAAGCTTGCCCACGAGATGTCTGTAGCTGGTGGGATTAGATAGAAGAGGTCCATCATCAGCAAGCAATTTGGAATATGGATCAAGAGGAGATGAAACTGCCGCACCAGAACAATCAAATTCCTGGAGAAGCTCTAAGGTGAAGTTCCGTTGATTGATTATAAATCCATGTTTTTCTCGGAGTCACTACAAAAAAAAAGGCATATATTACTACAAAATTCGTCGTAGCTAAATATGAAAATTTACATGGCTAAACACTTTAGCTATGATATTATTTTCTGTAGCATTCGTAGCAAGATGTAGCGTAGCTAATAGTTAGCAACAAATTTTACATGGTCCATGGCTAAGAACAAACATCTATTGCTACAGATTTTTTGTGTTGTAGTTATGTTGGTAAAAATAAATTGCCACAAAAAATATATTTGTAGCAAGTAATTTTATTTTTGCCACAACATACAAGATTTGTAGCTATCTACCTCAATGTTGCCACAAAGGTATTGCACAGTAGCAAAATATTTAATTTGTGTGCCATGTAAACTTAAATTTTGTAGCTATTTCTATAGCTTAGTCTCGTAGCAATAGTACTCGTGTTTAGTTACTAATGATAAAATTCATGGCTATGACATAAAATATTAGCCGCAAACATTTTCTTATTGTAGCTAAAAATTCATATCACTGGCCATGAAATATATTGAGTTAAAGCTAAAAATTCACTTGCTACGGAGAGTGAAAATTTATAGACATTTAATAATTGTATATGCATTCAATACTTTCATTACTATTTAAGAATTTTCGCAAGCTTTGTTAGTTAGAAGAGTTGCATAATGAAGATACAAATCCATTTCAAAATATTTCTCAAGTTATATATTATTGTGTATTACAATTTTGAAAATAGTTACAATATACAATTCTTTTAAGAGACAATCTTGTTTGAATCCAAAACAGAGTTCTTTCTTCATCACTTCTTCCACGATCTTCAATTGTACCTTAATTTGATCAACATCATCTTGATTTGTCATTTATATGTTTTAATTTCAGTAACATACTTGTAAATAATAATAATTAAAAAAAAAATTTTAGCACCAAGAATAAGGAGCGACTCATTAGATATATGAGTATGTGTACATATAGGATCTATATTCAAGGAGAAACAAATATGTCTAGATAATTCTTTTACTAAAAATTTTAATAGATAAAATCAAGGGGAAATGCAAAGCAACAATAAAAGTAAGCAAACCTACAAACTTTTTAAACTTCTTAAAAGGATCACCATGCCCATATATATAATCACAACACTTCGTTGTTGCAGTCGGCAAGCTATGGTTGCTTCAAACTCTATTAATCAAACTTTGAAATCTGGAAATTCATTCATTAGATATAATTTATTAAAAATTCTAAAATAAGTGTAAATTCATAAATTTAAATGAAATAGGCTTAATACAAATTCAAGAATCCTAAAATATGAAGATATGAACATACCTTGAATACAAAACCTAAAAAAAAGATAAAAAAAAGTAATTAGCAAAATATTAAATAAAATTTTTAAGTTGAGCAAGAAAAAAGTAATTAGCAAAATATTATAGAAATTTTTTAAGTTGAGCAAGAAAGTAAGGAAAAGAACAGTGAGGGGGAGGGGAGGCGATAGGGGGAAAGGGATCTGTTGTTACGAAGGGGAGGGGTAGGTTATTTAATAGTTCTAATTGGGCTTTAAAAAATTTGGGGTGGCGGGGCGGGGGGGGGGGGGGGGATTTTGAATTTTACATTTTTTCATTTTGGACGGAGATTTTGGGTTTGGATCTAAATATAGAAGGGTTTTTAATTCTTATAATTTATTTTTCTTTCAAATCTTAGTATGACATAATATTAAAAAATTATTCAAAACTAATATGAAAAATAATGTTAGTGATAGAAATTCCGTCTCAAAATCTTTTGCATGTGCTGCCACAAATATTAGCTACAAATTTCATTTTAATCAAATATACATTATTGTTTTTATATACATTTTAAATTTAATGATGCAATTATTAACTCATCATTATTTTATGGTTCTGTAGCTATAAAGTGTTTTTGTTATTAAAATTACGAAAAATAGTGTTCTTGAACTATGAAAAATTGAATAAAAATGTCCTTGTTGTTAATAGTTTGATCCAAAAATGTCTCTATTATTACTTAATTGGTCAATAATGTTCTTTTTCATATAAATTTATTATTTTTTAACACATTCTTTTCCTAATAATTTATTAGCAAATATTTATCCTAATTCAATTCTAAAAGATAACGAAATACAAATATTCTTCATTTTGTTAGATTTTTTTTTATCATTACAGAAATAAAATTAATGATGAGGTTACTATGATCTTTATATATATGACCTATATAATTATTTAAAAAGATACATGTATTTGAAATACTTTTATTGATAAAATGAGATTAAAAAGGAGAAAAAATTATTTTCTACTTATTTATTATTTAAATGATTTTAAAAATAGGATTCTTTAAAAGTAATATATTTATTAGGAATAAAAAGTGGGTAAAAAGAAAAGAAACAATATGTTTTTTTATTTCACCCATTAAGTAAAACTAAAGACACTTTTGGATCAAATTATTAGCAATAGGGACATTTTTGGGCCATATCATTGACGTCAGGAGCATTTTAAGACTAAAATATCAATTATGGATATTTTTATTCAATTTTACATCATCTAGAAATATCTTTGACCCTTTCTCATTAAAATTATTATTATAATTTATCAGATACACATTAACAAGTGCAATATTTTCTCTCTATATATATGCGCACTTATCAAAAAATCATATATATATATATATATACTTGCTTATCAAGAATAATAAAGGTAATATACATAATATCACTACAATTATTAAAATTTTAATAAATACGTTTTTTTAAAAAAAAAAATAAAATAAGTGCTTACATAAAAAAAATATGTATAGTTAACACTTGTATTAAAATAGTAATAAAATACCAAAAATAGTTAAATGCATAAATATATTTATGACTTTTAAATTAAAAAATTTATTGTACTTCTAAAAAGGGTGCAATTAATATTAAAAATAATATGTTGCATAATATAAAATACAAGATTGATAAATTTGAGGCAACAAGTAAGTATACAGATGAATATTTTTTGAAGATTACCTTCTTTTTCTCTTTTATATATTCTCTTAAAAAAATTAATTGGTTCTTTCATTTATATACACTTATTATATAATAACGTATTTAATTAAATTATATATAAGTAAGATACAATAAAATGAATCAACTCAAATGATGAACACCTTTAATTATATAAAGTCAATAATTAAAGATAATTGTCCCAATAAATCATGTATGAATCAAATAATATTTTTGAAATATATTTAGTTAGGATGAAGTTTGAACTAATCTTGTAGAAGTTTGCTAGAATTTGATATAATTATTTAATTGAAGTAAATATAATGACTTATTTATTAATTTAAGTCATATATTAAAGATTTGTAAATTATATTGTACAGTAGACTTGAGTCGAACAATTAACACCTCTAATTACACTAAGTTGGTATAACTATTATTATGATAAAACTTGTTTGAGTCAAACATCAATTTTGAAGCACTTAATCAAGAAGAAGTTTCAATAAGACTAACTAATGAAGTTATGTTTAAGTTCGATAAAATTAGTTAATCAAAATTAATTAGATATAACCACTTATTTAATAAATGTATATTTGACATTTACAAGCACTTCTATAATACTAAATCAAATCAAACAATTAACACCTCTAGTTATAATATATAAATAACATTATAACACATACCAACTCGTGGTAAAAAATAATTACTAGCTATAAAATTTATCACACTAAAAAATTTATGGCTATATCAACTGATCATGATAAATAATTTATAGTTGTTAAACCAATTATATTGCTACAATGTTTTAGTACTCGAAGCACAAATATTTATTTAACTACAATATTTTGTTTTATATAACATTTTTATGACTAAAGGGTTACTATTGCTACAATATATTTCAACACGTAATAAAAATTTATAATTAACTACAAAATTTATCATAGTAAATAATTTGTGGCTACATTATAACTTGAAGCAAAGTTATTTACTTAGCTATAATATTTTGTTTCAAATATTTTATTGTGTCTAAAAGATTACTATTACTACAATAAGTTTCAACTCGTGGCAAAAATGAATAATTAGCTACAAAATTTTACCATAGCAGAAAAGATGTGAATATATCATTTAATTATTGCCACAAATTTTGATAACTTGAATAAAAAATATTTATTTAGCTACAATATTTTATTTCAAATAATTTATTATAGCTAAAATATTACTATTGCTACAATAATTTTAATAACGTGTCAAAAATTTATGATTAGCTACAAAATATTTACTGTAGCAATAAACTTGTAGCTATTCATCCAATTTTTGCCACAATTATTAGCAATTGTAGCAAAAATGAGGAATTAGCTTTGCTATAAAAAATTGTGGCTAAGAAATTTTACGAATTTGTAAATAGCTATGAAGTTTAAAATTTTGTGGCTATTACTAGGTAATTGCTACGCTTTTTACATTCATAGCTTAGATTTCATAGCTATAGATACAATGTGTTGTAGTGAGTACTTCCATACCCAAAAAATAGTGAATCTCCCCCAAATGTTTAACCTTGAATTATGTGTTTAGAAAGTGCATAATCTGGTTGATTTTTGATTGATCATTACCTGTAATCAAAATGTCATCGAATAAACTACTCTAAGAGACACCAAATCACAAGTCTTCTTTTAAAATAAGGAATAGTCATTTAAAGAACTGGTGTATCCTTTGTAAGTGAGAGCCCCAACTAGCTTGGCTTACCACTGTCGAGATGCTTGTTTCAATCCATAGAGGGATTTTCTTAAGAGACAAACCAGATCAGGATTTAGAGTAGGCATACCAGTAGGGATTTTCATATACACTTCTTCCTGCACTTCTCCATGCAAAAAGGCATTACTGACATCCAACTGATGTATAATCCACACTTTCTTTACAGCAGTGAGGAGACATCTAATGGTGGTCATCTTGACCACTGGTGAAAATGTCTCAGTAAAATCCACACCTTCTCTTTGAGCATCCCCTCTTACCACTAGTCTGGCCTTCAACCTCTCTAGTGTACCATCAGACTTATGTTTAACCTTGTAAACCCACTTACAAGGTAGGGGTTTCTTTCCTGGAGGCAATTCTACCAAATCTCAAGTGTGATTATAGTCAAGAGCAGTCAGTTCTTCATTCATGAGATATCCACCCAGGGTAAGTAGAAGCTTGACTAAAACTCTTAGGCTTAGTGATAGTGGAGATAGAAAGAAAAAAATATTAATTATGGAGTGATAGAGAGCCAAAAGAATAGGCAGTAGGTGTAGGTGGATGGACAAAACAAGCATTGGTAAGGTCAGTGAGATATATGTTGTTACATACATAGTCAAAAAGATACTCTGGTCTGTGACTAATCCTGGTAGACTTTCTTGGGGGGGAAGGAGAAATATTAGAAGAAGATGAAATGGGAGTGGGAGTAGGAGACACAGGAAATGAAGATTCCTACATATGAGATCCTGTGTTTATTGAAGGGGAGGAAGTTTCTGGAGTGGTAACCTGAGAAGGGAAATGTGAAGAAGGCATTGGTGGAGGATCAGATAAATCAGGAGGGAAATTTGGAAACAATGGTGGAGAAGTGGTTGACTGAGAGGCAAAAGGGAATTGATTTTTTTTAAAAAAAATGGACATCTCTTGAGACAAAAACTCTTTTTGTTTTTAGGTCAACCAATTTATAACCTTTCTTCCCTAGAGGGTACCCCAAAAACACACAAACTACTGCCCTAGGTTCAAACTTAGCTCTGTTTTGGGAAAGAGTGGATGCATAACAAAGACACCTAAAACACCTTAAGTTGTGATATGATGGTTCTTTCCCAAAAAGAACCTTATAATGAGTCTTTCCTTTAAGAATCCTGAAGGGTAATTTATTAATTAGGTGTGTTGTCAATATATTGTCACCCCAGTAGACAATAGGCAAATGGGATTAAAACATAAAGGCTCTTGCAAGTTCTAACAGATATTTATGCTTTCGTTCTACTACTTCATTTTGTTGGGGAGTCCCCAAACAAGATGTTTGATGTAGAATTCCCTGTGATCTCAGGTAGAGACCTTCTTGAGTCCCTTTCCCTAATTCTAGAGCATTGTCAGACCTTATGCATTTAACTTTTCTACTAAACTGTCTTTCAATCATGATTACAAACTCTTTGAGGATAGTAAAAGCATTACATTTAGAACTCAATAAAAACACCCAAGTACCTCTACTATAATTATCTACTATAGTGAGGAAGTACCTCTACTATAATCATATATGGACCCCATGTATCAATATGAATTAAATCAAACACTTGTTAGGAATGAATCTGGCTAACTGGAAAAGATAGTCTAGTTTGCCTTGCTTTAGGACACATATCACAAACATGCTCAGAATTGAAAGAAGACTGAATGAAATTGAAATTTTTCATTACTAAATAGTGCACATGCCCCAATCTTACATGTCAAAGATCCACAGTAGGAATTACATTTGCAGAAACTGGAAAAGAAACTGAATTTGACTGAGGAATGGAATTGCTTCCTTTTTGAAAAGAAACTACATTGCTTTGTGACAAAACTTCAGACTTAGTACTAGTGGGATGCAAGAGATACAATCCTTCTTTCACCTCCCCAAAAGCTCGAGTGATCTTCATTGAAGGGTTCTGTAAGATACATCCACTAGTAGTAAGTAACACATGACAGTTGTCTTGACTGCACAACTTATGAACAGATAATAAGTTGTACTAAAAAGCTGGCACATGAAGCACATTATTGAGAGTTATCTTAGGTAGAATGGAGACACTTCGTGTATGAGTCACAATTATTCTGAAAGAGTTAGGTAAAATGATAGATATAGGTACAGGAAGAGGACTTAAAGAAGTGAACGACTTGGAATCAAAACATATGTGCTCTGAAGCACCTGAATCAATGATCCAGGTGCTGGAATTGAAAACTGAAAAACATGAACCAGAGTAATGTAAAATTGTACCAGTAATTGCTCCTGCATTGAATCCAGATGTAGAGGTACTTTCCTGCCTCATTTGGACATCCCTTGTTACTTGTTCAACCAAATTAGCATACTGGTCCATGTTGAGATATTGGCCAATATTGTATTCATGAGCAGAACTGTTTCCAGGTATAGCATTGTTAACTGCAAATTTTTGTATTGGATTTGTGTTTCTCATTCCCTGATTTCCAATTTTTTGATTGACTTTTCCTTAAGATGTTGCCATGAAGACTGCAGATTCAGCTGACAAAGTTGAATGGACATATACTTCCCTCTGATTCTCATCCTGAAGTAGTAGGGAGTAAGCATGATCGAGATTTGGCAAAGGATTCATCATCCAGATGTTTCCTCTTACATGTGCATACACATCATTAAGCCCCATCAAAAACTGGATCAACTTCTGATCTTTTAGGGATTTCACTAATCTAGCTTTACCTTAACATGTGCACACACAAGTATAAGATATGGTGTGATTAAGAGAGTCCAGTTCATCCCATAGTCATTTGAGTCTAGTAAAATACCCTGCTATGTCACTGTTAGCTTGAACCAGACTCGAGAGTTTTTTCTGTAAATGATATACCTTAGCACCATTAGATCTACCAAACCTGTGCTCCAAGCTATCCCATAACTCCTTAGCTATCTTGGAATAGATAACACTATCCCCAATGTCTTTTGGTAATGAATTAAGTAGCCATGATATCACCATATCATTACAGCAGCTCTATTGTTCATAATCTACTGCTTTCAGATTTGGTGATTTACATGTTCCATTAATGAATCCTAGTTTCTTTTTCCTAGATGAGGCAATCAGAACTCCTCTTCTTCAACCTGGAAATCCTCTTCCATCAAAGATTGAATTGACAATGGTCATTCTAGGTGAATTAGAATGAGCAAGGAAGTAGGGATGACTGTTATTGAGTGTGGTGTTGACATTGACCTGAGGAGTAGCGACCTGTTGAGTGATGTTGACATTGACCTCAGAAGTAGCGACCTGTTGAGGGGGTGTTTTCTCCCATTTTACTGTTAGCTTAAGAGAGGATTGAAAAGAAGATTGGATCGAGCTATTGCTCTGATACCATGAAAGGATTTGAGCAGAAAGATTGGGAAATTTTTTGATATTCTATTTCATCCAAAACTTGGTATTTTTACAAGTATTTACAACTAAAAATTAAATGAAAAGTAAATAAAAGAAAATAACCAACTATACACTTGTCATTCTTTTATTTGTACAGAATTAGCAAACTTATTCCTTCACATGTTTATCACATGAGCTGAGCTTTTTGGAAGCTTCCCTTTTCTGTATAGGTGTCCTCTGATCCAATGGCCATGATCTCATCTTTGTATCTCTGATTAAAGGCCCTGGTTGCTCCACATCAACTTCAGATTTATACTTTGATTTGATCGAGGAAGCATTTCTCTTGTCTGAAATCTGAGGCTTCCTCTTCGTTGTTTCTTCTCCAATTCTTGCAACACTTCCTTCATTCAAAGATGAGGAAGATGATGGATCTTTGTCAATATGCTGAACAATTGCAGCAGTGTATATCGATACAAAGTTCAATTCTGGATGTAATATAAGAAAACATGGACTAATTGATAAAAATTCTTTTTTTGCAGACAAATAATTACGAATTGACCATTTTAGTTTCTATTGGTTAATAATTATCTAAAAAACAAATCACAAGTTTTATGAATGATTAATGTGAATTGTCCTATGATGACTTGTTTATCGAGATCACGATGATTGGTTATTGTCTAGACATACAAGGATGAACAATCAAATTGACTCACGTCATCACTGCCTAGACATAATACGGTAGATCATATTCATGAAAACTCCTATGTCCTTTTAAAACAATATAATATCTCTCCAGTGATTTGCTTCTCCAAACATTAATGAAATACATCAAGAAATCAAATTTGTGTACATCTCAATGAAACAACAAATCTCTCAGTTCTGCCTGGGTTTTATATATATACTAGTTTCAGGTCACATGCATTGCACGTGTGTTTCATGCTAATTTTTATATAATCGTTGGAACAATTAGAATTCGACGTGTACATGCATGTAACGAATAATTAAATGCAACAATTACAATTAAAATTTTAAAATTGTGACAAGAAACATCAAATGAGGAATCTTATTTTAATGTTTAAAATTTATTTTAAGGAAAAAACTGTAAATTTAGAACTTTAGATAGTAATTAGCCAATTTGGATTATAGTCACAAAAGATTAATTTTAGCCTAAATAAAAATACACTTAGTACAATAAGAAATTTATAGAAAATCAAATTAAAGAAAATTAATAGAGAGAAAACACATACAAAAAATAAACAAAGAAAAAAACACGCAACAACATACACATTCTTTTTAAGACTTTAATCATAACAGTATGTATATGGAAAAAGAAATACATAATCACTCTATATTTTTTCGAGTTTTTGTTGACACTTCTCCCATAAGCAATTATAATTCAAGAGTCATCTTCATTTAGTTAAAGTATGAATCAAATAGAACAATAATGATATAAGTGGTACACTATCTAAACTATAGAATGAAAATAATAACGGGTCCTCATGAAACAAATAAAGATGAATTTATATGGATAAAAATAGAGTAATTAGATAGTATAAGTTATGAAAGATGAATTTATTATTCCTTATCACATTGAAAAGAAAATATACAATGATTGTAATTATTATTCAAAATAATAGTAGCAATTAAAGCTGCACCAAGTAATTTGTCTAAATTATTATCGATGAAACATTGCAAGATCTTCCATCTTTTCGATCAGCATTCCTTTAATAAAATGAAGGAATAATTTACACTTAGAGATTAAAATAATCATTCAATCTTTAGTGGGCATTGTGGTCTTTATATATTGATTTAACTCAATGGTCTCATAATAAAATAATTTACTTTTTAGTGTAAAGAAAAAGTTTAAAAAATGGAACTAATTTAGTCTTTAAAAGGGTAGAAATGCCTTATATTTTTTTATGAATATTTTGTCTTTCAACTTTTGACTTAACATTTTCAGATTTTTAATATTTAGTTTAACATATAGAATGATTACTATTTAATATTTAATTAAGTAAATATTTTATACTATTTTGATTTAACATAGAGATAAAATGATAATCTAACTTTATACTCTAGTGTTTAAAATTTTTTAACCCTTCAATCAAAAACAACCTTGGTAGGAAAAAAGGGACAAATACAATGAAAACCTTAAGGAAACTTACCGCGTAATATAGCACAAAAAGATTGAAGAGAGGACATCATATCAGAAAGAAAAATTAGGCATTCGGATTGTATCATAGACAAAAAGAACATACACAATGAAATTCATTTTTATACAATGACAAACAATCAAAGAAATATAAAAAACATTATGAACAACATATCCCAAAATTGTAGTCCACCTTACTTTTTTTCTATTAATATACCAATATATTATCTAAATATAACAATCAAATCATTAAATATAGAAGGAAGAATTATATAAATAACAAAATAAAAAGGGAAAGTAACAAGGCAAAAATTGATAGCTAACTCTTTCAATAGATTTATTGTACGCCCATCTAAATGTCAAAATAACATTTTCAAATGTATTAGAACCTTTCTGTGCCATCATATAGTTTCATGCAATAGAGAAGACCAAGAAAATTTTCATTCCAAGAAAAAGGTTGGAATATGAATTCTTGTACTTTTGAGTGCTCTTGATTTGTGTTGTTAATTTCTTTCTAGCTACAGGTCTTAAATATCTATACATTTCAATAATATGTGGAAGATGAAAATAATTCAAGTTAATTAGAAATGTTGAAGTGACGTACGAAAGTTCAAAAGAGTGATCTTTTCATTTACCATATTCATTGTAATTGAATGTAAGTTAAGTAGTGTGTTCAAAATTTAAAGCTGGAAAAACCTTTCAACTTCAGTAATTAAGTAATGCATGAATAAATAGGAGCAATAGAAAGACTTTAAAAAATCTGATCATTTGCCTTACGTGATTGAAAGCATTGACTACATAAATTAAAACTTTCTCCCAACTTTAAATACTTTAGAAAATTAAATAGAAGGATATAGTATAATTTTTATCTAATTTTTAATTAATTAGATAAAAATTAATTAGATTTTTTTATAAAAAATTAATTTATTGTAGGGGTAAAATAGTAATCCAACTTTGAGGTTAAGATCTTCCCACTTTTAGTAATATATGATAAGCGCAACATAGCTAAAAAGAGCACAAATTTTGTGTGAGAGACGTGATGGTGGAAAAAAACTCAAATGAAATCAATACATTGGTTACTTTTTGAGCGTGGATGTAACATGAAATTATTTTTCTCTTAGAAGAGATTTTGAACTATATACAACATACAAACTTGGACACCAATTAATTCAGCTTCATTAAACTTGAATGTCCTTAAATTGTAAGGTCTATTTTTACATCATGGGTCGCATACAAATTGCTAAATTAATGCCATACCATATGTGTTGAAAGGCACAAATAGTTTTTAAGCTGCACATAGTTAGTAGTTAACTAGTTTAGGTTAGCGTGATATGTAAACCGGAATAAATGACTATACATTTTAGTATTCTGAGAAAATGGAATCTAAATAATTTACGAGCCTGATTAAGTGAGACTGTCACTCGGAGAGCTGCCCTGTTACTGTCTCTTATTCATGGAATTCTGTTGCGAAAGTTGTTGAATCTGCTGTTTACATGCTCTATTCGCCACTGGTGAGTCACAATAGCCTTCTTCTCTAAAAGCTGAAACTAACTTCCAGCAGAGGTGGCGTGCTGTATTTTTAAAATAATTTAATCAATCATCCAGGCTATATTAACCCCTGATAATGTGGGGTTTGGAATGACACCTACCTGTCCATATATCAACCAAAAAATATACACGGAGAGGGATACAAACCATAGCCTCCAAGATTACATGAAGAGTGAGAGTCAAGTCTCAGAAGAAGGGAATCAATATCCTTCTTCATGTACACCAGAAGAAGGGAGTCAAGTCTCCAAGATTATAATTCCATCACCTGCAGCTTCCCTTGGATAACGCTTAGTTGCACATCTCTCGACAACAGATCGCAAGAAGTCATATTTGTATATATTAATGAATTTTTAATATGAATATAGGGTTTGAGCTAAAGCTATCAGGTACAGGCAAACCTGTAGTGATGGTGTTGTATTAATCCTTGAAGAAAATATCAGATGGGCTTAGGCTGACCTCTTAATTACAACACAGATTGACAAGCATCGACTGTAGTCTTGACAAAAATTAGTAGGAGGAAGTTTGTTAGGTACACATGAATACATATTTTGAAGACCGACAAAAGTTGCATCATGGAACAGGTTGTGCAAACGTGATCTGAGTTTAACCAGTCCTACTGGAAGAAGGATTCTGAAATTGAGTAGAGCTTTGTAATTTATTAGGAAGCATACACAAAGTAGGAAAACCACGTGAATAAAGATTCAAGAAGGAAATAAATCAAAGCCAAGTCAAAGAAGGGAACTACACAAAAGAGGCATGAAGTAGAGTCCGAGTTGAACAAGGTTTTGAGAGGCGCTGGTCTATATATGGGGCAATATTTTCATCAGAAAAAATTGCGCAATCACATAGAAAGAAAATCAAAACACGATCAAAGAGGTTGAGAGAGTTTTGTACCTTACTTTGGGGAGTGCTGCGAGTTTGAGAGAAAATTGTAAGATTGTAGTTAAGAGTTTTGATTACAATTGAGGTTTGAGTGTAGGATACGTCTAGCAAGTTTGAGAAACTTGAAAGACGTTAGAAGACCAAAACCTGGGGGTTTATGTCTTGGGTAGTTCGTTAGAAGACCAAAACCTAGGGGTTTTTGTCTTGCGTAGTTAGGAATTAGAGTTTAGAATTTCGTAGATTACATATTTGTGTAATCGTTGTGAACATGTTTTATGGAATTGAACTCTTTATTCCATATTTCTTTGAACTAATTGTTATTTTACGAAATTATTTACTACTACTTGCAAACAGTGAAGAACAAGTATTTAGTACGTGTTCCTTTACAGAATTAAGGAGGTCATAATTCCAACAAAGTTACTATATATCACCTACTTCCTCTTAATTAAAATTGGGAAAATGCATAAGTATCCCCAATCTATGCCTGAAATTCCAGAGACACACTTGTACTATACTAAGGTCCTATTACCCCCAAATTTATTTTATAAATAATTTCTACCCTTTTCGGCCTACGTGGCACTATCAACCAGATAGTTTGAAAAAATTGTCAACATGCGCTGGGCCGAGAAGATAGTTTTTTTTTTGTGTATGACTGTAAAATCATGTTATATAAGGATTAGTATGTGTAGTTTCCAGAAAGTTGTACTCTGTGCATTGTACTACGCTCTACTTTCGTTAATTTGACTCCTTTTAGATTTCTCTTTTTCAAAACTTGAGTTTGATTTGGTTAGCGTAATATAGCTTTGACGAACATAGCTTAGAAAACCTGTATATATTAATTAGATTTTGTTTTCTTCTGTATTTAGCTCGAAAATGAGTTAAAATTCTCTATAGCTTAGAACATGATTTAAGATTTCACAATAAAACTAACAGCAGCCTCTTGGAGGTGTGGTTCCATGGTTGTTTTCTTTAATAGTTTGTTTGCAAGTTGTCACATATTAGTATGTATACGCCTACATTTGTAAGCATACCAGTGAAAAATCATGAAATTTGTCTAATAAACTTGTACCAGAGAATCAACATGGCATAAGAAAACCTGTGCTTTCTGCAATTTATAGGTGCAGTAACATTGCATCTTGTTGACATTTCTCCAGGAAGGCTCTTCTTGTCACTTCACCCAGCTTCCGATATTCTACAGCCTCTTAGATTCATTATCCAATGATCTGATGTTGCTTGCATAATAAATGAAATACCCAATCTCTTGCGCAATTGTCTGGATCAATAAATCTATGACCTTTTCCACAACTTGAGATAAGAATTGGAACATTCCAGCTCGTGATGGATTACAATAAAGTTAGTAAAAAGTATTAGATGGAGTAGAAAGCTTGTTAAACCACATTTCGTGAAAAACGTAATTAAGGAACAATTTCATACCCCTGCGTGATATACTATCAAGTAAATCAGCCAATGGCATATGATCATCTTATGGTTAATGGTATCAGCATTGTATGATACTTGATTTTGTCTTGGAGGGTCTTCTGATTTTTAATTTAAGTAAGGATGGTGTTAGTATGGATCCCTGATTCTTTTCTTCAAATCTGTATTCCTGATTTTTCTTCTACAGGTTTAAAGAAAAATAGATAAGTAACTCATTTAGTAGGATTTTGATGTTAAACCGAAATTAACCCAATAAGGTGCTCTGTACAGCTAAAAATTCTGCTTGTTGTAATGAACTAAATTCATCAAATTTACTGTAGCACTGGATGATGAGGAAAACCGACCATTTATTGTAATGGAAGGTATTTCGTGGAATTAATCGAGGTGCAAAAGCTGGCATGGATACCATGGCCATAAAATTTGGTTAGTTGACATTAGAGGGGCTGGTTTGTAAAGGCCTTTGTGTGTGAGTGAGTGACTGTTATGGAAAGGTTTAGTCTTAAAGCAGTAGTTTGTTAGTTACTAAACTTATTTTTTAATTCTGGTGCATATACGTTTCTTTTTTGATCTGAAGCACGAATCAGTTTTTGTTTCTTTTTGCTCGATCTGAAGCACGCAGCAAGAGGTAATCTCTCTTTCTCTTTCTTTCCACTCGATCTCTCTCTCTCTGGATTTCTCAATCTCTCATTCTCATTTCTTTTTGCTCGATAGAAGGTGAGTGCATATCAACTATTTTGACGCTACTGCAATTTATTTATTTTTCCACTCAAGTTTCTGTTACTTGTCTCAAGCTTACGCTATTTATTTTTGTGATTGTTTTAATGCGTTATCTTAAAGTCGCTTTTGATATTGTAGTGAGCCATAGAAACCTCTCCTCTTTTCCACTATCACGGGTATACTGAAAATCTCCCTCCTTTTTGCATCTGTTATATAGGCCATGTTTCTGGGAGGAAGGATTAGTTATCAGGGGAGTAACTATGGATGTTTGATGGAAATAAGTTTGTGAATATGTATGCACCATATGGTTATCTCACTTAATCTGGTTTGTCGCACTGTCAACTAGTGACAATATCCTGTCATGTTTGTCATTTGGATTTGTGATGCTTGTGATCCAGTTGGATAATTAGTGTCTGATCACTTGAATCTTTTCACGCCAGTTTCCCAGGCAGGGAATACCTAAACTATTTATTTTGATAGAACACATTTCATCTTTGGTTTCAGTGTGTGAGCACTACCACAAATTTTCAATTTGTCAGATTGAAGGTTCAATTGAAGGTGAGACCCGAAAGCCTTATAGAACAAATTTTCGTGACCGTGATGGGAGGACTATTCTTATCTTGAGAGTGGGAATGCAGGTGATTCAAAACTATAGCTATGCTTTCAAGCTTCCATCTCTACTGCCATTAGCTTTTCTGGTTTATCTTTAATTATGATGCTGATGTGTTATGCATATCTATATGACTGGTCAGATTTGGAATATGCTTTGTTCAGGAAGTCAGATTATGGAAATAGTTCACCTGCAGGTTTGAAGAAAATAGATAAAAAGTTGATTTTGAAGAACGAAAATGTGAAATAGAGTTGGTAGCAGATTGGTAGCTGAACAACATGATGAAGAAGTACGACCCTACATTCAACAATTAATGAAAACTCAGAGCTGCTATCCAGTCCAAACATCTGAGGATAACAATTCTATTGACACTGTTGTTGAGCTGAACAATGAGCCAGGTTATTTCTTAAAACTTGAATTCATAGATTATCTGCATAATAAGATCTAAATACATGATAATGTATGTAGTACTAGTTGCATTTTGTAAACTTATGAGAGTACATATTCTCTCTGGTTTGCTTGATTGTTGTATAGTATTGATGTCTGTTTTCTCTCTCTGAAGTGTTGGCATTGCTGTTTCTTTTTTATTCTTAGTTTTTCTGCTGGTTATATCCTTTTGATATGCTGTGTTGTCCTCTTCTTCTCAGTTTGGACTGCTGGTTAAGGTGGAGCAAGAAAACAGTCTCTCCATTTGAAAATTTTCAATTGACAATTAAATAAACTTGGTTTCATTATTAGAGTTCCTTGCACTGTTTAGCTTGATTGTTGCACTGTACTTATTCTTTCTCTGATGACTGTCACAAGTGAGTTCTGAATTTATTTCAGTTCCTTCAAAGACAAGTAAAGTTCGTGGACCTACTTTGTTAAAAGATGTTTGGCATCTACCGCCGGGGAAGACAATTGTTGTGCCGTTTAATAGTCGTAATCAATCAATTGGAAAAGAGGGACGAAAGCTGGCTAGCTTTCTAGGAATCATTGCTAGAACTCCTCATTTGACGCCATTAAATGCAAATGATTGGCGAGTGTTTGACGACGAAGAAAAGACAAAGTTGGTGGAATTTGTGAAGGTATAAAATTATTATTCTTAACAAGTATCCTTTCTTTTTTATACATGATGTTATCTTGTTAACTTTTGCCTATCTTTTCAGAAGAAGTTCTCAATTCCGAAATGCGGAGAAGAGTTTGTGAAAAAGTCAATAGGAAAAAAATGGAGGGACTATAAATGCGACTTGAAGGCTATGTATGTGACCAAATATAAGACCAAAGATGGCTTGATGGAATAGAGCCCATACGTGCAAAAATCTACATATTAACTCATACAGAGCGTAGAGATGGTAGACCATTGGATGAGGAGTCTAAAAATGCCGTTGTAAGATCTCTTATACACTTTTACCTTTCAATTATGAAAATTCTAACTTGGAAATTGATTTGGAAAAAAAATGATTATAAGGTTAAAATATGAGGAATTGGTGCATGTACTGCAACTAATCTGTTGAAGCTTCTTAGCTTCATTGCACTGATTTTGTACTTCTTCACATTATTAAAAATCATAATCTTAATTATTATCAGTCAATTTCAAAAAAATAATCTTAATTATTATCAGGACATGATGAAAGAGAAGTTGAGTAATGGCGAGATACTTGAGGAACAATCTCATGACAGTGTTGCATGGGAAGGCGATGTGTATTCACAAGTTTTGGGAAAAGAAAAAAGTGGTTATGTCCGTGGTTTAGGACTTGGTCCAACCCCTTCTCTGTTTTGGGGAGTAAATCTTTCTTACGAAATGTTTCTGTTGATGGTTTGTGTAACAAGGCAGCAAAAAAGTTAGAACAAGAGATAAATGAGTTGAACAAAAAGCAGGATGAAGAAATGGTTTTGGTAAGAAAAAATCAAGAGATGCTAGTTTCAGAATTATCATGGATGAGAAAAGTCATGTGGAAATATGCTCCTACTGAATAAAGCAGGCCTCAAAACAATGGAAGTACTACTAGACAGGTTATCCAATTTCAAAGTTTTAACACTTCTTTTCTTAAAATTTAGTATAATTTTTTCATCTAGTGTGTTGATTTTTACTAGGTTTCTGATGCCAATAGTGGCAATGAACAAGCAATATAAGCACTGCTTAAGTCGCCAAGTGTCATCAAGTTCTTTCTTCTCACAGGGTAATCTTTTTTACCATACATAATCGTGCGTATCAACTATCTATTCTTTTGGTAAATCCTCTCTTCTAGTTCATATATGGTAGTGCTTCTATTATGAAAGAACACAAATGATATCAAGTCCTAGTCTCTTCCTCTTCATTTTTGTATCTTATTTTACTTTGTTTTAGGTAGTGGGTGTGGGTGCTGCGTAGGTTCTATTATGGAAGAACACATAAATGATATCATGTTCTTTCTGTAATATTGTTGCAATGCTAATTTTGCTTAGAGGTGATTTGTTTTGTTCATATATTCTCTGGTTATGTTTCACTGGAATATGTTTTGACATAGTGTGATGTTCTAGATCAAATACAATTGTTCATATAGTGAAAAAAAGCTTTCATCTTTTCATCTATGCATTACTTTTTACATTATGTTCCTGTTTTTATTTTTTTTTCTAATTTGGGAACTTTGTGCTTCTCATTGACAGTTTAACACTATGGGGATGTTCTTAGATCAACGACAATCATATGGAAATATTCGTTAATCTTTTCAAGTGTGTTATGGGCTACATTATGTTCTTGTTCTTGCATATTCAAAACTTGGTGCTTCTCTTGACATTGATTATTCATTTCTTGTAATAACCATCTGCTGCTATATGTGTACAGCGAGATATTCATTCAAATGAAGAGGTAGTTCAAGGAATGACATTGATCCAGAAAGCTGACACATTTTGCATTAGGAAAAAAAATAGTGGCTTAATTCCCTTGTTTTCTTCATTGTTGAACACATTTTTTCTATTGTGATGATTCATACTTTCTATTGTGAATGTATTAAAGATTGTTTATTCTTATTTTAAATGAATGACATTGTTTTGAGTTTGGTAATTCTTCTTTACTACCTTCGAACTTGTCTCTTTTGTGCATTTTATTTTTGATGTTATAAAAGAGGGTTAAATATGTGGATTAAGGTGAATTCATGATCAATTTTAAGTCATTACATTAATTGAGTGACAATTATTATCTTTGCCGGCAATAGCAAAAGCCACAAATGTGCTTGTTCCTAAGGTAGTTTTAATGGCAATAGTAAAGGCCGCTAAAAGTAATTACTTTTAGCGGCAATAATAAGGGTATTTACTGGCACTCGACATAAATGCCACTAAAGGCTTTAGTGACATTGGTTCCAATGGCATTTAATCAAATGCCGGTAAATGTATTTGTGGCAATAAATATTGCCGCTAAAAGGGAAATCTATTGCCGCTGGTGTAGTGTCAAAGAAGCAAAATGTTGTCTCTCGCTCCTCCACTGAGTCTGAATGTAGGGCGGTGGCTAATGTCCTTGCATAAACCCTATGGGTCACCAATCTTCTCTTTAAGCTGCCATTTCCAGTACGGCAATTACCTACTATTAATTTACTGTGACAATCTTGGAGCCATATTCTTGAGCAAGAATCCTGTCGTCCACAGCCGTGTTAAGCATGCTGCAGTGGACTTTCACTTTGTCCACCACCATGTCAAAGACAAAAAGGTTCGTATTGTTCATATTCATGTTATCATTCTCACGGAATCACTGGCAAAGCCTGCATTTGAGAGTAACCTATTCAAGTTAGGTTTAGGGTCGTGTTGTTCATGTTCATGTAATATTTCAGCAATCAGCGTGTAGAAAGGAGTAGAAACTCTATTTAAATAGCTTATACGTTCATTAATTGATGATATATCGATTTTACACACTTCTTCAAGTGTTTGTAGGAGTAAGGATCGAGAGAGGGCTTCAAAACAAGAGTTTGTGTTCATATTTGGTTGGAATATTTCCTATCATTATAACTCGGCCCGTCGTTGATGACAAGAATATGATAAGTATTTCACAGTATATCTTCCGTAGAGAGAAATATACAACTACAGAAAAAATCCTAAACAAGTCAGAACATCAAGTAAAACTAGATAACCATTGGTCATACCACTAACATATTACTCCCCGCCATCTCAATATATGAGACACTATTTCTTATTATTCAGTATATATATAAAAGAATGATACAATATATATATTTGGAAAATGTAGAAGTTCATGTCAAACCTCCCAACACCACAAACTAATATAGCTCATGTAGTCGGCTTTTGTTAAGAAGAAAACAAAGAGAGAGAGAGACCGAGCCGATGTGGTAATCAATGGGTTCCTACCTTACCACAAAAGGTAGGAGAAAAAACAATGTAAATGTCTAAGAAAAATAGAAAAATAACACCTTCTAGACAACATGAGGTGTGAGTAGGATTAAGCAGACAGTAATAGGGCAGCTCTCCTTTGGCATGTCAGCTGACAGAGAGTAAGTGAAGTGGAATCACTATACATAAATAATTGCATGCCAATAGAGAGTAGCCCTATCATTATTTCCCTTAGTCATTCACAAACTCGTCTTTCTCATTTTTTTGCTTCTGGTTCATCACAACAGAGTCTTCCATGCTTTTATAGAGCATACCTTTCAGTTTAGAGACGGTATAAACTGTTTTTTTTTAAGCAATTCCGCTAGGTAAGGGCTAGTTTTATTAATAAAGAGAAAAGGATCTCAAAGAGAAGTACAAGCAAGGAGGGCTAGGCCTTACCTTACTAATCTTAATGAGGCAACGAACCTCTACTAATTAACAAGAATGAAGAAAATAAGAGCTAGAAAAACTAGATATTTTATGATCATCATAGAGTTTATAATACACTTTGTGATGATACTACAAATGAGGATGGTTAAGTAATGCAAATCCTGTGACTTTTCATGCTAGTTGTGACCTTTAGATATCTTCTTACATGATATATGGGATTGCTTTTTCTAGGGTCAGAAAATGAGGTAACTTTTTTATCTTTTTACAATTTTATTTCGCTAAAGCAACTCCTCTGGAAAAATATTTTCATTAGATTCCCTTGAGAAAAAGTTACTGAAAGGAGATGCTGCATGATTTTTATGCCTTTGAAGTGTCTCATTTGATTCAAGGACATTTAAACAGCATATCCTTCATCATAGTCCTTATTTTCTTGTTCCCTTTGCTTCCTTTTTTTGTCAAATTTTCATTTCTATGTTACGTTTATCGAATTTTTTGCTTTTCATGTGGCCTTTTGTTTTTTCGAATTCCAGTAAATCAAGGGTTCTACTGCTTCCTTTGTCTGAGGTTAACATAATTTAAGTTCGAGGAGACCAAGATTGCTATATTCTCTCATATTACTTAAAGTGTGTTGTCATTTATCAAATGAAGTTCAGTTCTGGATGTTATATAAGAAAACATGGACTAACAGTTGATAAAATTTCTTTTCGACAGACAAACAATTACTAATTGATTATTTTATTTTCTTCCACCAGTGCCAGATTTCTCTCGTGCCAAAAGTTCTAATACCTGATGTACCTACATCACAATTAAAAGACATTATCCTATTTTTTACTAAGTACTAAAACTAGAACAACTTTTTTTAGCAGGTTAAAGAAAAAAGCTTGACACATAAATTGAAATAGAGGGAGAAATATAAAAAGTTGATAAGTTTTTAGAAATAGAAACTCGGCACGTGTGTTTCACAAGTATGTTGAGTCATGTAGTACACGGTTTCTTATTGATTAATAATTATTTGAAAAAACAAAGCACAAGTTCTGTTAATGATTCATGTGAGTTGTCGTATGATTACTTGTTTGTGACACTCATAGGCATAATCTCCACCATTAAGCAATGCACGTGCCACATGGCAATACGGGGAATCTGATGAAAATATTTGTTCAAAGGAGCTTTCACGAAATATTATTGTAAATGATAAGAAAAGTTATGCTCATTTTATGACCCTAGAATAATCCATAGACCACACGGCATAAAAATAGCAGGATATGCCAATTCTCAATTGGTTTATTCCATTTCGTAAATTAAGAAGGAATGCTCTATAAAAGGTTGAAAGGTCTGTTGTATGAACCAAGAAGCAGAAAAATGAGAAAGAATAGTTGGTGAGTGATAATAATAATAATAATAATAATAATAATAATAATAATAATAATAATAATCTTGAATTTATAAGCAAATCAGTGATAGGGCTACTCTCTATTGGCATGCGGCTATGTGTTCATCGCATATTTCAGCTGATACGCCAAAGGAGAGCTGCCCTGTTACTGTCTCTGCTTAGTGTAATTCTGATGCAAAAGTTGTTAAACCACTGCTTGTGTACCGTATCCGCCAGTGGTAAGTCCTACATCTGTATTATTCTTCTCTAAAAACTGAAACTATATTTCTCGTAAGGCATAAGTACCCCCAAGATTATGACCAAAATCCCAGAGACACACCTTAAGTAAACTAAGGTACTCTTACCCCCCTGAACTGTTTTTTTTTTTTTTAATTTTGTACACCTTTTGTCTTACGTGGCACATTCCGTGACTCCATGCAATTGAGGCACGTGGGAGTTATTTGGATGCCACATAAGCCAAAAAGGTGCACAAAATTACAAAAAAATGGGTTCAGGGGGGGGGGGGGGTGTAATAGGACCTTAGTTTAGTTAAGGTGTGTCTCTGAGATTTCGGTCATAGTCTAGTGGGGTACTTCTACCTTTTCCCTATTTTTTATAATTCTACATTTGTATTATTCTGCACAAATATTATTTTCCTCCCTGACACAACCAAACTGTAAAAGACTTCTCATATGGTATGCCCAATTTCCTTTTTAGTCGGTCTTAAAAAATCTATATTTAGTAAAATTCAACTTTAAAATGCTCATTTTATCCTTAATAAGATGATTATATCCACACAAACATTTATGGTTTATCTTATAGCATAAGTTTCAAAAGTCTTTTTTTTTAAACTCCATGTCAAGTCAAACTACATCACATAAATTTGGATGAGGGAGTATTACTATGTCTCAAGTACAGGTTCTTGGATTATGTATACTAATCCTTGAAAAAATAGTACGAGGGGCTTAGTCACCTTAGTGTAACCTCTTAATTACAACACAGATTCACAGAGCATTGCCATTCATGACAAAAAATTGAATTTATCATATATGTAATTCCAATGCTTGGAAATGGCCACATATCCAACAGGAAAGGTCATTTTGCATTTCGTTGAAGCTGATGAAATGCATAGACGAATGGCCCTTCATGCATCCGGTTTTAATGAATGAAATATATTTATATTACTCTTCATTTCTACTAAAATCCTAACTCAAACACTAAGACAACCTCTACTCTTGTTGTAACACCTCGGGTCCAAAGAGATGAGAAGTTTTAGTTTTTTTCACAGGCATGGTGTCAGCATAGACGACACCACCCACGATCCGTAGGTGGGACGATGGTCTGTAAGTGGGGTCCTGTCATTGGGGTCCAAGATTTAGGGGTCTCTGATCCCACCCCCAGCCGATTAGTACGGTTCGTGGTTGGACCTACTGATCGTAGGTCTGGCCGTTGGTGAGGGTCGAAAATTATTTGGAAAGAAAGGGCTTTTAGATCAACTTCAAACGGTCATATTTTTTAGTAAAAAAATGAATTAGGTAGCCCATGACCTATCAAATTAAAGATAATTGAGTCATATTTCCAACGCCACTGAGTTTGCTAAAATCCAAGCTCGAAGTAAAAGGTTGTGCTTGTTTCAGTAGAGCCCTATTGGCAGGGCCACAACCACGACCCAGTTAACGGGCAGTGGTTCTAATGAAGGCCCATCAGTCCCACCGTGAAGGGCCTTCGTTAGCTTTTAAGTTAGGGTCATTTTGGTCTTTTCCCCTATGCACTGGGCATTTAAACTACGTCGTTTGATGCCTAAACTACGTCGTTTTACTCAGTTTAAGCCTAATAATCTAGTGATACAATACCCACAACCCTCATTCTCCAAAAATCACCCAACTTAGAGCAAAAAGAAGAGGAAAAGTCGTCAGTTTCTCCCAGGAACAAGTAGACGTGTTCTTCGAAGTTTAGCCCCGAAATCCAAAGGATTTCTCCGTAGATTTTGTCACCAGGTATGTGGGATTTCACTAATGGGTTCCTTTCACCCATTCGGTCCCTAGAATTCAGTTAGTTCTTTAGATTCTCATAAACTTTTCAAACCTAGGGTTTCTAGAGTTTTAAGATTTATTATGATTATGGTTCCTTTGATCTAAATAACTTGTTTCTTGATAATTTTAGTATAATACATGCATAGCACTCAGAACCCTAGCTTGTGTAAATTTATCCTAGTTCATGAATTATACTTGCTAGGCCAACCAGACAAAAATTCATGCATCAGATTTTGAATGTTATATTCTCAGTATATAAATGTTGCATTCTCAGTTAACATGTGAGTTTTGAGCTATTCAGTATCTAGTGCATTTTAGTTTCATGAGTATTCAGTTGAGAGTAGACTTAGCACCGACTTGGACTAAGGTTCAGTGTACCCTCAAAGTCCCAGAACTACGTGCCTGCGTAGGTTTGTAAGTCCCGCAGTTGGGCATCAGTTTTAGTGATCACGCCACAGTCATGCCTCTATACCCTTGGCAAGGTATATTAGGTCCTCTCGATAGGGCATATACATCGGACTCCACGTTTAGCTCACGTGGTTTATGTCGGTTAATAATAGCTCCCACAGTTATACTCTTAGGGGTCGTTTAGTGTGAAGGATAGGGTAAAATAATTTCGGGATTAAATTATAGTACCACTCAGTTTGTTGTTTGGTTGGCAAGGCCGGGATAAGTTAATCCTTTCTATGAGTGGTATAGTAATCCCGGGATAACTTATCCCGGGATAAAATGACTAAATGACAAAAATGTCCCTTTAAACACTTTTTAGACATTATTTTTCAAACCCATGAAGGGTATTTTTGTAAACTTATATGTTGTTCTTAAGATTTATTATTTTGAATACAACAAACCAAACACTCGATAAAAAATAATCTTAGCATAACTTATTCCATCATAACTAATCCCATCATAACTTATCCCAGCATAACTAATCCCATTATAACTTGAATTCAAACCAAACGACCCGTTAGTGCATTGACCAGGTTTTCAAAGTTACTTTAGTATATAGTTTAACATGTTATCTTCATGATTAGTACTTAGTCATTGCATTCAATTTAGTTTTTCAATTGTACTTCAGTACTAATTTATATCCTTGTTCAGATTATATCATTGTTCAGTTATGCATTGTTCAGCTTATATACTTTATTCAGCTTAGCATATCTATATCATGCATGCTCAATACATTCCAAGTACTGATGCATACTTTGCGCTACATCATTTCATGATGTAGGTTCAGGCACTCAGCTTCCAGATCACGCTTAGATCGATTCTCGATTCAACTTCAATAGCTTCAGTAGTGAGTCCTCATACTTCAAGGACAATAGACATGCCTTTTATTTTAGTCTTTACTTTTAGTTTTCAGTTTTGTTAGAATTAGTTAGGGGCATGTCCCAGCAACTCAACTCAGTTAGAGGCATTTCAGACATAGTAGTAGATTCAGCTCGAGTTGTTAGGTGTTGTTTCAGTCATCACTAACCTCTTATTATATTTCACATATTCATACTAGTTGGGTTTTTTCCCATTTCAGATATCCACTATTTTTAGCTTCCGCATAGTACATGTTTTACTCGGTTATTTCTAGTATGCTTGATATATGCCAGACTCAGGGTTAGCTTGGGGTCACTCGTGATCCTAGGACCTGTGTTACGTCTAGGGGTAGCCTCGGGACATGACATACACTTGTGTTCAGGGGATTCAAAACCTATATATCTATATCTATATATATATATATATATATATATATATGTGTGTGTGTGTTCAGGGGATTCAAAACCTATATATATATATATATATATATATATATATATATATATATATATATATATATAATAAATTAAAAAAATACCTTCTATATAATGTAACTTTTTGCCAAGGTGGCTTGGGTGAACACCCTCATCCCGTTTAGATGCCCCTAAAACAGATACTCAAATAATGGCTGAGGATATCATGACAAATTGAGGATTGGGATGCTTAAGTAGTATTGTGATTGGCTCAAAAGACAAAGAGCAGGAACCAGCTGGACAATATTGTGAGTTGGATTTGCCGCTGTTGTGTACTATGTTTGGAATGCAAGGAACAAAAGAAGGTTTCAAGTTGATAAAATGGAACAAGGAGGATAGATTTCGAGACATAATCATGATGATAATTGATACATATTGCTAGTCAAGAAAACTGTTAATGGAATTTTATACTAGATAACTATGATAGCTACTCTTATTAGGTTCATGTAAGAATGTTGGCAAATGAGTTACTCTGAGAGGCTATTTTTGTTTAGACCTGACTCTAGAGTACAATGAGCAGGTGGTGTAACATTTCCCATTGGCTGAATACATATTGACATGAGCCAATTTGATTGTTCATCTTTGTATGTTTAGACAATAACCATTCACTATGATCCCAACAAACAATTCATCATACGACAATTAACATTTTCAAAGTATCTATTTTAATCGATTCAAAACTGCATACTACATGACTCGGTATATACATGCAATCAGAGGCGAATCCAGGATTTCAAGAAAACGGGTGCACCATTGCTCTAAAGATAAGCCATCTTGAGAACGGGTTCAACAAGTATTAATTTAATATATTCTTTAATAATTATAGAAGTAATATATCGAGTTTAGTCGGATGAGTACGGGTTCGGATGACCCAAAATTTGCACCTAAATTCGCCACTGCATGCAATACACATCCCTAGAAACTAGTTCATAATAAACTATCAACTTTGTACATTACTTTAATTTCAATTTATATGTGTCTTACTTGTTTTTAGTCTGTTCTATAAAAAGTTGCTCTAGTATTTTACCTTCCTCAAATGACAGAGGAGTATTACGTATTATAAATAAAATCCTATAGTTAATGTTCTATGACTGTAATGTAGGTATATCCAGTAGAATGTTTTGCGTGAGAGACATTTGGGATTGCTGGAAGAAATTCAAATGGTCGGTTCTTGCTTGTCTCTTATTTTATATGTTGCTGCAATTGTCAGCTTCAAATGTCTGAAGAGTAAGGGCATAAATGACGATACATTTTAGTTAAATGAGGGAATTCAACCGGCACCTTTGAACTTTTATTATGTCCAACTCAGACATAAGAAGCAATACTTTTGATTTCCTGGCCGGTAAAAGACTTGGAATCTTATGAATTGATGAAAATATTTTATTTATATATTCTTGTATTTTTTGTATATTTCTGTATATTGAAATAACTAGCAACATCCCTATTTATAAAAGTAAGAAATCAAATTAAATTAGGACTAAAAAACATATTCCTATATGAACTTGGACAAACAAATCTTAACTAGACATAATTAAATAAATATCAAAAATGACAAATCCTAAACAACTTGGGATTCCTACTCCAACTTTGAATTATTATTGTAACATTCTCCCATAATTCTAAGTTGTATACTCTTGCCTTTTTCTTCTCATCATTTTTTTTTTTAGTTGAATCATGGGGGCTTTTATTAATTGGGAAATATAAATACAAACTCATTTGGGCCTACTTCCCAAATCAATCAAATACATATAAAGTAAGAGCAAAAATGGAAAGAAGCCCCCTTCAGACAATGCCCTTCCCTGTCATATTATAGCCTATAGTCTAGGGTTTCCAATTTCAGATCTACCATTCCATTTCCTTGAGATTCTCCACACTTACGAAATGTTGCATCATAGCTCACACCTTGTCTGTGTCTACTCCTTCTTTGGAACCTCAACCAAATATCACTATTGTTCCTTCTCATTTGTGTATCAGTTAACAAGAGTAAGTTTCTATTCTTGCTTGCTTTTTTCTTGTTCATGACTTCCCTATTCTGATCTCCTTCATTCTAAGGTTTCATGGGTTGTACGCTTTTGTTGTTTTTGCAGGTGGTGTCAATACCAATTGCAATTCTATCTACTCCTCCTCCTTCTTTGTTTGATGCTAGCTCCTTCCAAGTTTAAGATTCTCCAACAGACTTCCTGATCTTTGTAGGCTGTAATTTTTAGACTAATTAGTATTTCACTACCTTTAAGCCCTTCAGACTTTTGTAGATAACATTTATGTGAAACAGCTTATTATGTATCCTCCTCAGCCCTATTATCCCTTCACTGGTGATACTTTTAAATAGGGGCATTTTAATTTATCACTGATTATAATCCTTTTTCCTTCTGGCTCCATGCTTTTATAATATGTCAAAATGCAATTGCCTTCATCAATGACTACATTAGTCAGATAATCTGCTAGTTGGTTTCCTTCCCTTAGTATATGCTAGAAAATATGTTGCTTGTTTTGCAAGTATGTCCTTATTTCTGCCACCATATCTGTAATTATCCAAGGAGTTGTCCACTTCCCTTCTAGTACCTTACATAATAACATTGAATCTGTCTAGATAATAATTCTGGTATGATTTGATTGATTGCAATGTTTACATGCCTCTAGTATTGCCTTTGCCTCTGCCACTGTATTTGTAGTAGTTTCAATCATCTTCCCTTCTGCATACATAATATCTCCTTTGTCATCTCTTAGGCAAAAGGCGTATGAGCTTAAACCTGGATTCCCTCGAGAAGCTCCATCTGTATTGTACTTGACCCAACCAGTCAATGGAAATTCCCATATGACTTTTGTTACATTCATCTTGGTCCTATAAGCATCCAATTCTTTCAACATTTCTGGCTAAAGAGGTGGGCATCTCATCCTTGGTTTCCTCAGTTGAATCAGCATAAAGATGTTCTTAATTACATTATGTATGACCCTAGGCAGTGATGTTTTCTTCCCTTCATGTTTCATCTTGTTTCTTCTTCTCCATAATTCCCATGTTACAAAGCAAGGTACAACTCTGTAGTATGGTTTCATGTCTTTCTTGATGTCTGGACCCCACCAGAGCATAATCACCTTTCTCAAATTAAGGCCTGCCGTATTTATGCCTGTAAAAGAACAAAAGTAGGACCAAGTCCTGTTAGCTGTATATGATTTTAGGAACACATGAGCTAGTGTTTCCTGATTAGGCCTTTCACAACACCAGCACTTGGAAGGACCTTGCACTCCCCATCTCCTTACTCTATCATCGACAGGTATTTTGAATTTCCACGATCTCCACATTAGAAAAGCCATTTTGAAAGGGACTCCTTTCGTCCAAATCCACTTGTAAATTCTATTGTCTTCATCCTTGTGTCTGATGTATTGCCAAGTCGTTTTAACTGAGAAAGCTCCTTTTGCGTCAAGCATCCAGCACGGTGTGTCTATTTCCCCCCTATGACTAGGAGGTCTAATATGTTGTAGGATGTGTTCGACTAGTTCATGTGGAAAGATATCCTCTAACACAGTTAAATCCCACTCTTCATACTTTATTAACTCATTAACACTTGTATATGTATCATACCATTCCACATTATCTCCTGTGATGGTATACAAATCTCCTAAGCCAGTCCAATTATCGTGCCACACCGATGCTGATCCCCCTTTAACCTGCCAAAGAATTTGATGCTCAATAAAATCTCTTGCTTGTAACATTTTCTTCCAAACCTGAGATCCACCTGCTCCAACTTTCCACATAACTACATTGGCATGTGCATGCTTGCAATATTTATTCCTCATGTAATCTTTCCATATGGATGGTTTTGTTTGAAAGTTCCACCATAATTTGCTAAACAATGCCAGTGATAGATCTTCCAACAGTCTAAAACCTAGTCCCCCTTCTGTCTCTGGTAAACATAAATTTCTCCATTTAGTCCAGTGTCTTCCTCTTCCCCCTACGCAACTACTCCAAAAGAATTGAGCCATCATTCTTTGTGCTTGATTCAGTACATTTTTTGGAGGATTCATCACAAATAGGCAATGGATAGGGGTACTTTGTAGTACATGCTTGATAAAGAATAGTCCTACCCCCATAAGATAGAAGTTTTCCTTTCCACGCCTGAATTTTAGACCCAATCCTTTGTATCATCTGCTGATAGTAGTCTTTTTGCTTCCTTTTATAAAAGATTGGACATTCTAAGTAAGTAAAAGGGAACTCCTTCCTTAAGATCCCTATTGCAATTCTGCTACCACTGCTTCCCCACTTGATACACTGTGATGCACATAAATGGCACTTTTTTCTTTGTTCACCTTCTGTCTCGATACTTCTTCATATCTTCTCAATGTTTCATTATCAGTTACATAGTACCCAATTCCGCTTTGCATAAAATAATCATATCATCTGCAAATGTTAGGTGATTCACTTTAGGGCTTCCTCTTGGCATACCAAACATTCTTAATTCCTTCCTTTTCATAGAGGACCCCCCTGCTTTAAGCCTCTAGAGGATCGAAAAAATCCCTTAGGTTGTCCGTTTATCAAAATTGAGTACCAGTAATTACTGACCAACATAAACACCATATCTATGATCCTTTCTCCAAAACCTATTCTTTGTAGAACCTTAGTCAGAAACATCCATTCAACTCTATCATAGGCTTTCATCATGTCCAGCTTGATCACCAAGTTCGGATCTTTTCCTTTTTTTCTGATTTTCGTAACAATTTTTTGTACCAACAATACGTTTTCTGCTATACTTCATCATGTTCGTTTTTCTTCTCATCATTGTTGTTGACGAAATGGAACCAAAAATTTTTAAAATAATTTTACCTCTTATCTTTTTTTTTTTTTTTTTGCTAATAGATGAAGAATGAAGAATGAAAAATGAAGAACATGAGGAGTTATTATAGAAATGTATTGAAAACTTAAAATAAAAGACATTTATTTCATAAGCAATAAAAGAGAAAATCAATTCAAATGAATATAAAAGAATGATTTACCTTTTCATCTACTGTGGCCATACAACTTCCATTTTCTATTGGTTTGTATTTTAGTTTTTTTATTATTATTTATCATGTTTATAAAATGTATACTTATATTTTTACACTTAAATTTTCTTGATATAATATTTGCTTGAAAGACAAAAGAATTATTCAATATTTCATGGACTTTAAAGCTAAAATTAAAGGACTAACAATTACCCTCATAAAAAAGTGGAAAATAATAAGTTGTAACATCTAATCATGTATTTGTTCTAGTTTAAATGTCATTATTTATTTGATATTAAAAATCAGTAAGGTTTTTTTTAATTAAGAAAATAGTGAAGGGCATTTTCGTAATCCAACTTTGAACTTGAAACCTTCCTATATGATATGTGATATATGATATATGATGATGATGATATATGATAGAGAAAATACATAAATTCCACCTTGAACTTGTATCGAAAAGTCACTTACACGCGCTTAAACTATCATGATGATCTACTGCACAGCTTTACTATTCAAAATGAATTTATTTACCCCTTAAAATTGACGTGGCGAAGAAATAAAATGAAAATAAAAACTAAACTAGTCAGTTAGAAATAAAAATAAAAATTAGAATCAATTTTTGACCCCCTCCCCCAAACCCTCCTCCACCCCAGTCCTACCCCCACACCTATTCTTCTTTTTCACATCTCTTCTTCTTCATTCTTTATACATCACAATCTCAAAGCACAACTTTTCTTTTTGACTAGTAATTAAGTTAATTCTCTTAGATTTGTTAGTGAATAATTGTATTTTGTGATAATTTTTACTAAAGGAAGAATTTAAAAAGAACTTCGGATAAATCTAAATAAATAAATCCTTAAGTTATGTTTAGGATGTTTAGGTGATTTTGGTTGATTGTTTCTATATTTTCTATTTTTTGATTTTGTTAAAGAAATTTTAGTTGTTAATCAATTTTTAGGCTTGGTTATAATTGCAACTTTATATCAGAGTTATAACATTAAGAAAAACCGTAACCGTGCAACTCTCCTTTGGCATTTCATCTAAAATATGTGATGAATAAATAACCGCATGCCAATAGAGAGTATTCCTATCATTGTTTCTTCTTGTTAGAGAAGAACATAGTGACTTACTAGTGGTGGATACAGTATGTATTTTATCAGAAATACACTAAGCAGAGACAGTAACATGGCAGCTCTCCTTTGGCATGTCAGCTTAGATATATAAGTGCATGCCAATAGAGAGTAGCCCTACCACTATTTCCCTTATAAATTCAAGAATACATTTTTATTCACCAACTCTCTTTTTTCTCATTTTTCTGCTTCTGTTTCATCACACCAGAGCCTTCCAAGCTTATATAGGTCATTCCTTCTCAGTTTAAGAGACGGTGTAAAGTATAAACCCATGGAGAATCAGCATATCCTTCAATTTTTATGTCTTCTTGCTTTTTCTAAGGTCAGAAAATGGGGAACTTTCGTATCCCTTTTACCATTTCATTTTGTGGCTTTTCGATTTCCGAATTCTATTCTCACTTAATTAGGTACTTTTTTGTGACTATATGAAATGTGTCACTTGACTCTTTTATAGCATATCCTTGGTCATATTCCTCAATTTCCTCTTCTTTTTTCCATATCGACATTTCTATGTAGGATCGTTTTTGCCTTTGCGTGGCTTTTCTATTTTCTAGTGCCAGTCTCACTTAATTAGGCTGGTAAAATTTTCAGATCTCAAGTCTTTCAGAAGTTGGGAAACAAAACTGATTTAGCAAAAGTGTAGGACGACAAAATAAAAGTTGGATGGCGCTTTTTGAGTTCTCTCATATTAGTCAAAAGTGTCGTCATTTGTTCCAGTTTGCATATCACGCTAACCCGAACTAATTGACTATCTGTGGCAGTTTAAAATCATTTTGCACCTTTCAACATGTACTGTATGGTATCAATTTAGCGAATTTGTGTGCAACAAAAAATAGTCCTTACGACTTTAAGACATTCAAGTATAATGAACTGGACAATTGGCGTCCAAGTCTGGATCAATGTTACATAGGAATACATTCATATAATATCATCTTAGTTTCTTGCTCCAGCAAGTCTGTCCCTCAGACCTACGCCCCATATACCCACATCACATCTATATTTATATCTATATCAGTATCAATATCAATATTATTTGAAAGTGAACTTCAAAATTGGAAAGTTGAGTCACCAGAATATCCTTCTAAATAGTTAATTTGAATATATATCCTACTTATAGATTAATTAAATGATGTCAAGTAGTGTATAATTGATAAGAGCCACCTATTTCCAGTAGTTGATAAACAAAGTCATCGAGTCAGACACTTCAAGAGCCAAACTAGAAAAGCCACTATTTGGAATAAGTGCGTTCATTGTTTGAAGAAGCAAATCACTGCATAGACTTCTAAAACGGAGATCTTAAGTTCAGTTAGTTAGCTACCTAAACTTTTGCATTGCTAATGATGATTCGATTCCCACCTTGTAACATCCTACCCCATTTCCCTTTCTCTACCCCTATGTAATTAAAAAAAATATAGGAAAAAACAATGGAAAAAAATAATAAATTAAAAATATATCGTATTCTAAAAGGACAAAGACCTTTTCATCAAGAATGTCTGCTAGATTGTGTTTAGGCAGTAGTGATGTGAGGTAATTTGATTGTTCAGTTTGGTAGTTGTTTGTCTCTCAAAAGAATATTTTTTCAATGTGTGCTTGTTTTCTTATTAGCATCCAGAATTGGACTGTGTTGATACATGTTGCTGCAGTTGTGTAGCTTCAAATGTCTTAAGAGTAAACTGGCACAAATGATGATACACTTCGAACTTTTATTACGAGAGAACACAACAAACACCTTATTCAAATTTTTATTATGTCAGGCAAATGAAACAGTACTCTTCATTTCATGGCCTTTAAAAGAGCTGGAATCCTAAAAATCAAAACCAAATAGAAAATGTAACATAGAAATGTAAAAGAGAAAAAAAGAAGAGAAAAAATAAGGAATATGATAAAAGGATATGTTGTATTTCACTCCTAGAGTGCAAAAGGCACACACTTCAAAGGCATAAACTTATACATCATCAACTTTCAACAACTTTTTCCTGAGGGGATCTGATGAAAATATCTTTAAAGGAATTGCTTTCAGGAAATGAAACTGTAAAGGATAAGAAATTTACCACATTTTTTTACACAAGAAGATATCCACAGACCACAACTAGAACAAAAAATTACATAGAATATGCTGATTCTCTCCAAGGGTTTATACCGTCTCTCAAACTGAGAAGGAATGCCTATAAAAGCATTGAAGGCTCTGCTGTGATGAACCAGAGGAAGAAGAAAACGAGAGTTGGTGAATGAAAATATATCTTTGAATTTATAAGCGAAACAGTGATAGGGCTACTCTCTATTGGCATGCAATTGTATATTTCAGCTGACACGCCAAAAGAGAGCTGCCCTGTTACTGTCTTTGCTTAATCTACATGCACTTTGGGCATTCTTAATATTTTTTTCTGAGTCATTCTGTTCTCGTGCTATTCCAAATATTAAGTCTTGTTTACATTGTTGTGAACCCACCAATTGATAATGGGAATGCGATTGTGAGATGTATTCAATTGGTAGTTATAGCTCTATGAATGTTACTGTATTATATTCTAATTTTGTATTTAGTCATCAAATTATTTTTGTTAACTGATGATTTATACATAGTTCTGATGAATTAGAATTCAACTCGATTGTTGCTTAGATGGTTCAAAAGATTTCCAAAGCTATGAAATTAACACTTTGGAAATTCAGGTTACAGGATAAATGAGGTTCATTGGATTACACAATTTTCTATCAAGAAAATGTATCAAAAGTTACAAAGTGATATATCTAAAGGTACTTGAATATTTTCCGAAGTTTCAAATATACAGTTCAAACTCGAGGAATATTTATTCTAGAGTTTGAATTAGTTAAGTTTATAATATTGGTCGAAATAATGTCTTCTCCAGAAGACCCTAGCCCTGTTAATTATGATATCGAGGAGCTCAACATTGATTCGGAAAAGGCCAACTGGTTCAGCTGCAGCTCAAAGACCATTTTACAGTTGTAACATTAGACTTGTAGTTTTATTCTGAGCCATTTTATGTGTAACTACAAATACCTGATCATTTATGAAATAAAGTTTGATACATCAATCATTCTCAATTCCACGAATATTTTGTTTATATAATCTTCTTTTTCTCTCTCGTAAAGCCAGCGTATTTCTACCAGGGAAATTTCCATCTAATTTTTGCAAGTCTAGTTTTAACATGGTATCATAGCAGGCAAATGAACTATACTTGTTCCTCTCATTAGAGCATCATATCCTCAAAGCTAGATTTTGTATTTTGATTGATTTTTAGAAAACAATATATGGATAGGGTTCAATTTCTGATTAAACAGGGGTATACTCTATTCTACTTCTAATTCAAAGGTTTCACAATGGATTACGGTGATATCTAAGGCGTTCATGATGATGTATTATTTCGGGCATGGTGACTGATCTTAGCATTTATTCTCGGTTGAAGACTTTTACTTCCTCGGGTTTTAGAAGAAGAGCGGTACTATCTTTTCTTATCTTTGTATTGTGTGTATCATTCTGCTCCTTAGTACTCCTTGTCTATTGATACACCAAATGTGACCTCTATCATCTACTTCTTCTTATAGCCATCAAACTCATTTAGTTTGCCCTTCTTTTGGTGGAATTGGCTTTGTGGCCAGGGGAAACAACATGTTAATCTCTTTTTCTGCCAAAAATAAATTGGGGTCATATGCTCTTTTTGGTGAGCAGATAAGTTTTGCTCAAAGAGCCTAATTTAAGGCAAAGAAGCTTGTCCTTTTGTGTCTTGCATATATCACGTGATATACGCATATGGCAGTGATGTCATTATCAATGAAAATTCAGAAGTCAACGTATGATTATAGCTCTGATACCATGTAGAGAATAGCAGAAGATAAGTATGATTAGAAAATCTTTTGCTAACCCAAGATTGTCAAATAAGATTGGAACATTCAACTAAAGAAGAAGAAGCTAGAAAGTAAAAAAAAGAATTCGAAAAGAAGAACTTTGTAACGGAAGAAGAATCATTGATTTAGGTTTTGGGTTTTGGTTTATATACAAATATGCAAGACCATCCTCTATTTATACTTGTTCATGGATGTTTCTAGAAACTCTTCTAGATATCTAGTTATTTCTTTAAGATATTGTCTTAGATACTATCCTAGACTATTTCAGAAACATTACAAGAATAACCTATCATATTCCAAAATATCAACTTTAATTTTTCACAAGAGCAAAATATAAGGACTCAACAACCTAGAACTAAATGATATCAGTTGATATCAGTTAGTAAGGAACGGGGTTCTTCAGTTGTTGGAGCAGTGTTGTTGAAGCACCTTGGTGACTTTGCAGAGAGAATTTGAATATTTTGATTTCACCAAACTTCGGTTTTCATCTCTTGGTATGTTGAATACATATGGAAGATGAGAGAAGTGAAAACTTGGACAATTTAACCAGAGAGGGACAACAACAACTTTTCTGCAGTGCTGCATTTCTACAAGACTACAACAGTGACAACTACTTTACAGTTGTGGACAGCTGTGAGAGTTGACTCGTACATATCGTTCTGATGCTTACCTTGTCCCTCATTAATTCCCCTATGATATAAGATCCTCTGAAGGATAGTTCCCCATGAATGAGCATTTAAATCATACAACAGATCAGCTTGGTGAGTATTTGGTCCCTCATCTCGTTCCTCGGCAAGTTTGTCACATCATCAAAACAAAGCATACTACTGCAGTGACTATGCATCATCAAACACATTCATGAGTTAGCGATAATCACCTCCTAATTTGTCTCAAGACTGACAATGCTCTGTCAATCAGTGTTGCAAAAAAAAAAAAAAAATCAAGGATTAGTACAACACCATCCAAGAACCTTTACTGAAAAATTAGTATACCATATGAATATTTTAAAGTTTGGATCTATCATGGAGTAAACGAATATATTACAGATTAGGAATATTCAAAATATGCCTTCTTGCAATCTACATTGTGGTCAACAGATATACAGTAGCAAAAAGTACATCGTGCCACCCTGCTTGAAATTTAGTTTCAGGATTTAGAGAAGAACATATTAACTCAGCAGCAATGGATAGAGTATGTAAGCAACTTTTGCATCAGAGTTACAACATTAAGCAGAAACAGTAACCACGCAACTCCCCTTTGGCATTTCATCTGAAATATATGATGAATAAATAACCGCATGCCAATAGAGAGTATCCCTATCATTTCTTCTTGTTAGAGAAGAACATAGTGACTTACCAGTGGCGGATACAGTATGTAAATAGTGGGTTCAACAACTGTTGCATCAGAAAAACATTAAGCAGAGATAGTAACATTGCAGCTCTCCTTTGGCATGCCAGCTTAAATATATAGGTGCATGCCAATAGAGAGTAGCCCTACCACTGTTTCCCTTATAAATTCAAGAATACATTTTTATTCACCAACTCTCTTTTTTCTCATTTTTCTGCTTCTGTTTCATCACAGCAGAGCCCTCCAAGCTTATATAGATCATTCCTTCTCAGTTTAAAAACGGTTTAAACCCATGGAGAATCAGCATATCCTTCAATTTTTTATGTCTTCTTGCTATTTCTAGGGTCAGAAAATGGGGAACTTTTGTATCCCTTTTACCATTTCATTTTGTGGCTTTTCGGTTTCTGAATACTAGTATGACTTAACTAGGTTTCTTTTCTGACTATGAAGTGTGTCACTTGACTCTTTTACAGCATATCCTTGGTCATATTCCTCATTTTCCTCGTCTTTTGTCCATATCAACATTTCTATGTAGGGTCGTTTGTGGTTTCGAGTGGCTTTTCAATTTCCTAGTGCCACTCTCACTTAATTAGGCTAGTAAAATTTTCTGATCTCAAGTCTTTCAGAAGTTGAGAAACAAAATTGATTTAGCAAAAGTGTAGGACAACAAAATAAAAGTTGGATGGAGCTTTTTGAGTTCTCTCATATTACTCAAAAGTGTCGTCATTTGTTCCAGTTTGCATATCACGCTAACCCGAACTAATTGACTATCTGTGGCAGTTTAAAATCATTTTTCACCTTTCAACATGTACTGTATGGTATCAATTTAGCGGATTTGTGTGCAACAAAAAACAGTCCTTATGACTTTAAGACATTCAAGTATAATGAACTGGATAATTGGCGTCCAAGTCTGGATCAATGTTACATAAGAATACATTCATATAATACCATCCTAGTTTCTTGCTCCAGCAAGTCTGTCCCTCAAACCTACGCCCCGCATACCCACATCACATCTATATTTATATCTATATCAGTATCATTATCAATATTTTTTGAAAGTGAACTTCAAAATTGGAAAGTTGAGTCACCAGAATATCCTTCTAAATAGTTAATCTGAATATATATCCTACTTATAGATTAATTAAATGATGTCAAGTAGTGTATAATTGATAAGAGCCACCTATTTCCAGTAGTTGATAAACAAAGTCATCGAGTTAGACAATTCAAGAGCCAAACTAGAAAAGCCACTAGTTGGAATAAGTGTGTTCGTTGTTTGAAGAAGCAAATCACTGCATAGACTTCTAAAACGAAGATTTTAAGTTTAGTTAGTTAGCTACCTGAACTTTTACATTGTTGGTGGTGATTCAATTCCCACCTTGTAATATCCACCCCCCCTTTCCCCTTCTCTACCCCTATGTAATATAAAAAATTTATAGGAAAAACAATGGACAAAAAAATAATAATAAATTATAAAAATATAATATTCTAAAAGGACAAAGGCGTTTTCATCAAGAATGTCTATCATATTATGTTTAGGCAGTAGTGATGTGAGGCAATTCGATTGTTCAGTTTGGTAGTTATTTGTCTCTCGAAAAAAAAAATCAATATATGCTTGTTTTCTTAGATAGCATCCAGAATTGAACTGTGTTGATAAATGCTGCTGCAGTTGCTCAGCTCAAATATCTTAAAAGTAAACTGGCATAAATGTCTAGAGAGTATTCTTCATTTCATGGCCTCTAAAAGAGCTGGAATCCTAAAAATTACATAACATAAGCAAGAGTGGAATTAGCGAATTCGAAAAGCGGCATGAATAACAAAAATCAAAACCAAATAGAAATGTAAAAGAGAAAAGAACAGAAAAAATAAGGAATTTGATAAAAGGATTTGCTATTTGAAGCTCCTTGAGTCAAATGGCACATACTTCAAAGGCATAAAATCATGCAACATCAACTTTCAACAACTTTTCCCAAAGGAAATCTGATGAAAATATTATTGAAGGAGTTGCTTTCAGGAAATAAAATTGTGAAGGGATAAAAAAGTTACACATTTTATACCATAGAAAAAGCAATCCTATAATGCAAGAAGATATCCACAAACCACAACTAGTACCAAAAATCACATAGGATATGCTGATTCTCTCCAAAGGTTTATACTCTCTTATACTGAGAAGGGATGCCTATAAAAGCATTGAAGGCTATGCTTGTGATGAACCAGAGGAAGTAAAAAAGAGATTTAGCGAATGAAAATATATTATAGAATTTATAAGCGAAACAGTAATAGGGCTACTCTCTATTGGCATGAAGTTTTATATTTCAGCTGACACGCCAAAGAAGAGCTGCCCTATTACTATCTCTGCTTATTGTACATGCCCTTCGAGCACTTTTAATATACACAGTGTGATGTTTTGAAGGTATTTTTCTACTTTTCGTAGTGAGTCGTTGTGTTCTCATGTTATTCCAAATATTAAGTCTTGTTTACTTAATTGTGAACCCACCAATTGATAATTTGAATGCGACTATGAGATGTATTCAATTGTACATTTTTGTTAACTACATAGCTCTGATGAATTAGAATTCAACTCGATTGTAAATCTCAGACAAGCCGCTTGAATGGTTCAAAAGATCTCCATAGCTAGGACATTAACACTTTGGAAATTCAGGTTACAGGATGGATGAGGTTCAGCAGATTACACAATTTTCTATCAAGAAAATGTATCAAAAGTTACAAAGTGACTTTTCCAAAGGTACTTGAAAAATTTCCGAAGTTCAAATGTACATTTCAAACTCGGGGAATTATCCTGGAGTTTGAATTAGTTAAGTTTATAATATTGGTTTGAAATAATGTTTTCTCCAGAGGACTCTATCCCTGTTAATCATGATACTGGGCAGCTCAACATTGATCCGAAAAAGACCAACTGGTTCAGCTGCAGCTCAAAGACCATTTTACAGTTGTAACATTAGACTTATAGTTTTATTCTTAGCCATTCTTTGTGTAACTACAAATACTTGGTTCATTTAGGAAATAAAGTTTGATACATCAATGTTTTTTTTTTTTTTTTTGTAAAGCAAATTTACCACTAGACAGTGTCTAGCGGCCTTTTATTAAACATAAAATTTATCAATAGGGACAAGTACAAGTAAGGGGGGCTACGCCTTACCTTACTTATGCTAATGAAGTACCTAACTTCTGCTACCTAACAAGCATGAAGAAAATAAGAGCTAGAGAGAACTAAGTATTTTTTTTATTATCACAGAGTTTGTAATACACTCCATGATAATATTGCAAATAAGGATGCTTAAATAATGTAAAAATATGTCAATCCAGCATGAATTAAAAAAGATTGATTGCCCATCAAAAGAAATTTGAAGAATTTTTCTCTTGTCTTCTTCTTCAAACATATCCAATACACTTGATAATTCATACCTTCTTTATGGATTTATTGGATCTAGTTGAACCTATTGATACTATCAAATGGTTTTGCTTTGCCTGTCGCATCGGTAGGTGCCTTGGAACAAACTCCTCAGTCATTTTATCATCTCAACTATGTTGCCTTCCACGTATCTTCTTTTTGCTTTTGTTGCTTCCACTTCCTTGTTGCCTAGGTGATATATCCCCTTCCCTAGCCACTCTATCAAAGCATATGTCCAACATGTTGTCTTTTTCATCTTCATCAAGAGAATCCTCACCCAAATCAATTGTATTTGACACTAAACACTTTGACTCATTCTTCTTTGCAATCACACATTTAGGCACAAATACAGGAGCTTCTGGAGTTAATTTGCTATTCAAAGCAAGTGGTGAGACCTGTTTTTCTTGGATCAAATCGTTGTCATTCTCTGTTAACCTTACTTGATTTCAGATAATCTTCAATAAAACATCAAAGTTATTCGAACATAATAGGTCTCTTGAGACATTACTAATATCTTGCCTCTTCTCACTGTCATGAAAATTCTCAGTCAGACCCTTTTCACTACATGGAGAACTATTTTAACTAGTCAGGGAAAGGATCCGACTACTAATTGATTTTTTGTATGCAACAAGTGTCCAGTTTTTAGTTGGATTCTCGTTTTCAACTTGCAAAACATGTTATCCAAAATTTTTAGCATCTTCAACATCAGATGTATCCATTAGTTTTTGTCTTGAATCCACTAATTTTGCCCTGAACCAACTCGCAGCGCATCAACCCCAACTCTTGGTGTTCCCCCTGCGTTTTTAGTTGCATTGGACATCAAATTCAGTCCAACTTCTTTTGATTGCACCTCATTAGTAACAGCTTGTTGGTTATTGCAATCACCTTTGTTTTCGGTAGTTGTTTGAACACCAATATTACTTGTATCAGCATCCATTGAGTCTACACGATTTTGCTCAGAAGTGACAGCAACCAATTGTCAATCTAAAGAAGTATCTTTACTTTGATAAACATCATTTAGTAATCCTCTCGCATCACCTTGATACTTGTCACTGTCGGTAGTACCTTTTAAAGCAATTTCAATGGTATCATCAATTTGTTTGTTATTTTGATTTCTTTTCAAGATCATACGACAACTATCTTCATCATAACCTTGGGGCTTACAATAATTGCAATACAAAGGTAGATTATCATAAACAATCTTTTGAAAAACCTCGATCAACTTACTAGATTTTCCATCCATAAACTACAACCTTATACGATTTGGAAATTTTTCCATAAGATCAAGTATAACCTTGACCCTAGCCGTGCTAGGTCTTGACTTGATTTAAGTAGCTTTATCTATAGCTATTAGTTTCCCAACTGCTAATGCTATAGACAACAGAGAGTTCTTTGCAAAAAAATTTGGAGATAAGTTCGGTAAAGAAATCCAAATCACAGCTAACGTCGTTTCCTCCTTAGGGTTATATCCAATGGACCATGGAAAAACCCTACATTGGTGCTCCTCTCCATTGTAGAGAAGATAATTAACTGAGCGAGATAAAGCTAGTACATAATCTTCATATTGATCAAACCTCAACAAAATTTGTCTTGTAGCAAGTAAGCCAATTAAACAATTGCCTTTGGTACCAAGATGTTTCGGTAAAATTGACCATAATACCCTCAAATTTGGTGCACCATGGGATAATTTAAACACCACTGCATGATGTAATCCCTCTTCGATCAAAAAGTCTTGCCTTTCCTCCATTGAAAACATGATAGTAGGTTCTCCATGAATTATTTCGATTGATTTTACGATTGTCTTTAAGTTAATTAGGGTAGATTGTTTAGAATTTATAGTATTGGAATTGAAAAAGGTGACGTATGTGGTGGTTTGGGGTAGTGGGGCAGGCTGGACAGCCTCGAAAGGAGGCCGTCCAGTGGCCATAACAACCATGACAGCTACGCAGCTGCTGCCTATGTAGGAGTCACCAGAAACAGTAGGTCGGCAGTTCAATAACTCAATTATTAGCGTTACTAATTTGATTGTTGATAAAATTACTTTTTCCTTTAACATCCCTTTAGTTTGATACATCAATCATTCTCAATTCCACGAATATTTTGTTTATATAATCTTCTTTTTCTCTCTCGTTAAGCCGGCGCATTTCCACCAGGGAAATTTTCATCTAGTCTCTGCAAGTCTCATTCTAACATGGTAACAGAGCAGGCAAATGAACTATACTTGTTCCTCTCATTAGAGCATCATATCTTAGAAGCTAGATTTTGTACTTTGATTGATTTTCAAAAAACATATATGGATAGGCTTCAATTTCTGATTCAACAAGGGTTTACTCTATTCTACTTCTGATTCAAAGGTTTCACAATGTATTTACTGTGATATTTAAGGCATTCATGATGATGTATTATTTCGAGATAGTGACTGATCTTAGATTTTATTCTAATTTGAAGATTCCCCATTTTACCCTAACTGGAAAAGGTTCAATGAAATGATGATTGCTTGGATCACTAACTCATTATCGAGGAACATTTCTACTAGTGTTTTAGGGTATATGACACTAATAGGGAAACTTTGTTGGACATTAATGAGAGATTTTGGGCAATCAAATATGTCTGAGTTCATTCAATTTCAAATGATATTAGTTTCATTTCCAAGAGAACTTCAAAAACTATGAAGCATTTGGGATGAGATGAACATTCAATATATAGGGGCCATATGCTCTTGTGGCCCCTTGCCCAAGTTTGTAGAAGAACTGAAGTTGTTTTGATTCCAAACTTGGTTGGATAATTTGTACTTATGATATCTCCCCTTCCCTCTATTAGTAGATCTTACTTTCTGTTAAAACATGATAAGAAATAGAGAGAGAACTCACATTTTTCAGGCTTCTCCACTAAATCAGCCTCATTTTCTTCCTCGTCTGCTTCTTCTGGTGCCAAGAGAAGTTTTGCTCAATGAGTATAATTTAAGGCACTGAAGCATGTCCTTTAGTATCTTGCAAATATTACAAGAAGTCAGGACACACTTTTAAGCAGTGTTATAAGTTCATCCATTTTCCTCTGTCTTCAATTTCATTAAGACCAAAAGATCCAGTCTTTTGTGTACATGTTGATAATTTTACTCCAATACTCTTAGCTTCCACATCCCAATTTGTTGATCATTTAGCACATGGATTTACTCATAAGCAATAAGAATATCTCATGGCTCTTTCTTTCGAATAATCAAATCTCTCCTAGGTTCAATAATGATGTTTCTTTTGGAGAGATTTCTCCTTATGCTCATTTTGCAGGTTTAATTATATTTTTTATAGTTAAACTTGTGTTTCTTCATGCATGTTCATCATTGCAATTAGGGGTAGATACTTGAATCTTTGACTCAGGGGCCGCTAGACACATGACTCCATTGATGGTGTTTATAAGGTATATCAGTGTATATCACATTATATTTCCATATATCTCATGTATACCACTTATATCTATATGTATAATCCACGATAATCTGTGATTTATGTGAAACACCCCCTGATTTGTGTCAAGACTGACAATGCTCTGTCAATCAGTGTTGCAAAAGTAAAAAAAAAATAAAAAATCAAGGAATAGTACAACACCATCCAGAAACCATTACTGGAAAATTAGTTTCGGGTTTTAGAGAAGAACATATTAACTCAGCAGCGGTGGATGATAGTATGTAAACAACTTTTGCATCAGTGTTATAACATTAAGCAGAAACAGTAACTGTGCAACTCTCCTTTGGCATTTCATCTGAAATATGTGACGAATAAATAACCACATGCCAATAGAGAGTATCCCCTATCACTGTTTCTTCTTGTTAGAGAAGAACATAGTGACTTACCGGTGGCGGATACAGCATGTAAACAGTGGGTTCAACAGCTGTTCCATCAGAATAACATTAAGCAGAGACAGTAACAGGGCAGCTCTCCTTTGGCATGTCAGCTTAAATATATAATTGCATGCCAATAGAGAGTACCCCTACCACTGTTTCTCTTATAAATTCAAAAATACATTTTTATTCACGAACTCTCTGTTTTCTCATTTTTATGCTTCTGTTTCATCACAACAGAGCCTTCCAAGTTTATATAGATCATTCTTTCTCAGTTTAAGAGACGTTATAAACCCATGGAGAATCAGCATATCCTATCATTTTTATGTCTTCTTGCTTTTTCTAAGGTCAGGAAATGGGGAACTTTCTTATCCTTTTTACCATTTCATTTTGTGGCCTTTCGGTTTCCCAATGCTAGTCTCACTTGATTAGGTACTTTTTGTGACTACACGAAGTGTGTCACTTGACTCTTTTACAACATATCCTTGGTCATATTCCTCATTTTCCTCTTCTTTTGTCCATATCGACATTTCTATGTAGGGTCATTTTTGCCTTTGTGTGGCTTTTCTATTTCCTTGTGTTAGGCTAGTAAATTTATCAGGTCCCAATTCTTTCAAAAGTTGGGAAACAAAATAGATTTAGCAAAACTGTAGGACGACAAAATAAAAGTTGGATAGCGGTTTTTGAGTTCTCTCATATTATTCAAAAATGTCGTCATTTGTTCATGTTTGCATATCACGCTAACCCGAACTAATTAAATTTCTATGGAAGTTTAAAATTTGTTTGCACCATTCAACACATATGGTATGGTATTAATTTATGAATTTGCGTGCAAAAAAAACAGTCCTTATGACTTAAGACATTCAAGTATAATGAAGCTGGACAATTGGCGTCCAAGTCTGGATCAATGTTACATAAGAATACATTCATATAATACCATCCCAGTTTCTACCATATTACGTTTATGCAGTAGTTATGTGAGGCAATTTGATTGTTTAGTTTTGTAGGTTTAGAGTCATCTTGATCTCGTAAATTAGTTATCATATGACTATTCACATTAATCATTCACAAAAACTGTACTTTATTTTTCAAAATAATTACTTAATTGATACAAAATTGTGTACTACATTACTCGAGATACAAGGGCCTTGCAGGTGTTGAGAAACTAGTTCATAAAAGCGATCCACTTTTGTTTATATATTACTCAGTCTATTTCAATTCATATGTCTTAGTTTTTTTAAGTCTGTTTCAAATAGGAAGTTGCTATAATTCTTTTTTCCCCCTAAATGACAGAGGAGTATTATGTAGTAAAATGTGATAATATATTATAACTGTCATTTGGCCAGAGAGACTTTTAGCGCTGGCGGAAGAAACTTAAATGGTTAATTGGTAATTGTTTGTCTCTCGAAAAGAAGTCTTTTTCAATGTTTACTTGTTTTATTATATAGCAACCAGAATTTGATTGTATTGATATGTGTTGCTGCAGTTGTTCAGCTTCAGCTATCTTAAGAGTAAACTGGCACAAATGATGACACACTTTGAACTTTTATTATGACAGAACTCAACAAGCACCTTATTCAAACTTCTATTATGTGTAACTGTCTGGCAAAGGAAGCAGTACTCTTCATTTCCTGGCCTCTAAAAGAGCTAGAATCCTAAAAATCCCATAACATAAGCAAGAGTGGAATTAGGGAAATCGAAAAGCCGCATGAATAACAAAAATCAAAACCAAATAGAAAACATAACATAGAAATGTAAAAGAGAAAGGAAAAATAAGGAATATGACAAAAGGATATGCTATTGGAAGCTCTTCGAGTCAAATGGCACACACTTCAAAGGCATAAAATCATGCGGCATCAACTTTCAGCAACTTTTTCTTGATGGAATATGATGAAAATATTTTAATGGAGTTGCGTTTAGGAAATGAAATTGTAAAGGATAAGAAAGTTAATACATTTTTTAATTCTAGAAAAAACAATCCCATAAAGCAAGAAGATATCCATAGACCACAACTAGAACCAAAATCACATAGGATATGTTGATTCTCTCAAATGATTTATACCGCCCTTTAAACTGAGAAGGAATACCTATAAAATCATTGAAGGCTCTGTTGGGGTGAACCAGAGGAAGAAGAAAACGAGAGTTGGTGAATGAAAATATATCTTTGAATTTATAAGGGAAACAGTGATAGGGTTACTCTCTATTAGAATGCAATTGTATATTTCAGCTGACACGCCAAAGAGAGCTGCCCTGTTACTGTCTCTGCTTAATCTACATGCCCTTCGGGAACTCTTAATATAGTGTGATGTCTTGAAGGTATTTTTATGCTTTCTTCGACATCTACATTGATTTTCAAATCAAATCACAAAGCATGATGAATGTTATTACATTCTGATTTTCAAATTAAATTACAAACCATTAGTTAATTAGTTATCCATAGTGAATCGTTCTATTCTCGTGTTATTCCAAATATCAAGTCTTGTTTACTTTGTTGTGTCAATTGATTTGAATACAACTGTGAGATGTATATATTCAAATAAACATTTTAATTTAAATAGCAGTTATAGAGTTATGAATGATATCACATTCTATTTTTCGCATATAATCCTCAAATTATTTTGTTAACTGAAGATTTATACATAGTTCTGATGAACTAGAATGCAACTCATTGTAAATCTCAGACAAGCTGCTTCGATGGTTCAAAAGATTTCCGAAGCTAAAAAATTAACACTTTGGAAATTCAGGTTACAGGATGGATGAGGCTCAGCAGATTACACAATTTTCTATCAGGAAAATGTATCAAAAGTTACAAAGTGACTTATCCAAAAATACTTGAAAAATTTCCGAAGTTTCAAATGTACATTTCAAAACTCAGGGAATTATTCTGGAGTTTGAATTTGTTAAGTTTATAACATTGGTTTGAAATAATGTCTTCTCCAGAAGACTCTAGCCCTGTTAATCATGATATTGGGCAGCTCAACATTGATTCGGAAAAGGCCAACTGGTTCAGCTGCAACTCAAAGACCATTTCACAGTTATAACATTAGACTTGTAATTTTATTTTTAGCCATTTTATGTGTAAGTACATTAATCATTCTCAATTCCACGAATATTTTGTTTATGTAATCTTCTTTTTCTCTCATTAAGCCAAGAAATTTCCATCTAATTTTTGCAAGTCTAATTCTAACATGGTAACATAGCAGGCAAATGAACTGCACTTGTTCCTCTCATTAGAGCATCATATCCTCAAAGCTTGTATTTTGATTTATTTTCAAAAAAAATATATGTAAAGGGTTCAAGTTCTGATTCAGCAGGGGTTTACTCTATTCTACTTCTAATTCAAAGGTTTCACAATGGATTTACTGTGATATTTAAGGCGTTCAAGATGATGTATTATTTCGGGCATGGTGACTGATCTTAGCATTTATTCTTAGTTGAAGATTACCCTTACTTGGAAAAGGTTCAACGATATGATGATTGCTCGGATCACTAACTCCTTATCTAGGAACATTTCTACTAGTGTTTAAAGGTATATGACACTAATAGGGAAATGTTGTTGGACATTAATGAGAGATTTTGAGCAATCAAATAGGTCCATGTTCATTCAATATCAAATGACATTACTTTCATTTCCTAGAGTACTTCAAACATTGCCTCATATTTCAGACTGTGAAGCATTTGGGATGAGATGAACATTCATTATGTAGGGGTCATCTCTCCTAGGTTCAATAATGATATTTCTTTTGGAGAGATTTCTGACTAGGCTCATTTTGCAGGTTTAATTATATTTTTTGTGGTTAATTTTGTGTTTTTTCATGCATGTTCAAGATTGCAATTAGGGGTAGATACTTGGATCTTTGACTCAGGGGCCGCTTGCCACATGACTCCATTTATGGTGTTTATAAGCTATATAAGCGTATCTCAATTGTATTTTCATATATCTCATGTATACCATTTATATCTGTATATATAATCCACGATAATTTGTGATTTTTGTGAAAAACCCCGTAATTTGTGTCGAGACTGACAATGCTCTGTCAATCAGTGTTGCAAAAATCAAAAAAAATAAAATCAGGGATTAGTACAACACCATCCAGGAACTTTTACTGGAAAATTAGTATACCATAGGAGTCTTTTATAGTTTGGATCTATCATGGAGTAAAAGAATATATTGCAGACTAGCAATATTCAAAATATGCCTTCTTGCAATCTACGTTGTGATCAACAAATATATAGTAGCATAAAGTACATCATGCCACCCTGATGTAAATTTAGTTTTAGGTTTTAGAGAAGAACACATTAACTCAGCAGCGGTAGATAGAGTATGTAAACAACTTTTGCATCAAAGTTATAACATTAAGCAAAAACAGTAACCGCGCAACTCTCCTTCGGCATTTCATATGAAATATGTGATGAATAAATAACCTCGTACCAATAGAGAGTATCCCTATCACTATTTCTTCTTCGTAGAGAAGAACATAGTGACATACTAGTGGCGGATACAGTATGCATTGCATCAGAAATACACTAAGCAGAGACAGTAACAGGGCAACTCTCCTTTGGCATGTCAGCTTAAATATATCACTGCATGCCAATAGAGAGTAGCCTTACTACTGTTTCCCTTATAATTCAAGAATATATTTTTATTCACCAACTCTCTTTTTTCTCATTTTTCTGCTTTTGTTTCATCACAGCAGAGCCTTCCAAGCTTATATAAATCATTCCTTCTCAGTTTAAAAGATGGTATAAACCCATGGAGAATTAGCATATCCTGCCCTTTTTGTGTCTTCTTGCTTTTTCTAGGGTCAGAAAATGGTGAACTTTTGTATCCCTTATACCATTTCATTTTGTGGCTTTTCGGTTTCTGAATGCTGGTATCACTTAATTAGGTGTTTTTTGTTGCTATGAAGTGTGTCACTTGACTCTTTTACAGCATGTCCTTGGTCATATTCCTCATTTTCCTCTTCTTTTGCCTATATTGACATTTTTATGTTATATGTAGGGTCGTTTTTGCTTTCGTGTGGCTTTTCGATTTCCTAGTGTTAGTCTCACTTAATTAGGCTGGTAAATTTTTCAGATCCCAAGTCTTTCAGAAGTTGCAAAACAGAATTGATTTAGCAAAAGTGTAGGACAAAATAAAAGTACGATGGTGCCTTTTGAGTTCTCTCATATTACTAAAAAGTGTCGTCATTTGTTCCAGTTTGCATATCACGCTAACCCTAACTAATTAACTATCTGTGGCAGTTTAAAATCATTTTGCACCTTTCAACACGTGTGGTATGGTATTAGTTTAGTGAATTTGTGTGCAACAAAAAACAGTCCTTACAACTTAAGACATTCAACAAAAAACAGTCCTTACAATTGGCATCCAAGTTTGGATCGACGTTACATAAGAATACTTTCACATGATACCATCCCAGTTTGTTTTTTCCACTGGCAAGATTCTCATGCAGAATTTCTGCCCCATATAGCTTTGTTGCACTTACATATATAAGACGCGGCAAGAGCTAAGGGGTTCAATTTAATCCTATAGAAATAGGAAAAATGAATTTGTAATTATTACATATATATATAAATTGTTGAATCTCGTTGATACTAGGGATCTTTTTTTTTTTAGTTCCACTGAGAAAGTCTTTTCTTATAAAAGATGCCACTCTACGAGGGAAGATGCAGATAAAAGGCTAATAGCCTGATGTCAGCTTCTACGGCATGAGCTTTAGATCTATCAACGAATAATAAACATTTCATAAGAACGGCTCCTCGGTAGAGGGGTAGAAGCGCTGGTCCCCTTCGGTCAACTTGTTTGTGCCTGCTGTTACCTACCGTAGGACCTCCGTCCCTGAAGCGAAGAAAGAGAAGCAAGAACAAGAGGTTATCCTCTCCTTACAGTCAAGTGGCTTTCCGCTCCTCTCCAAGTAGTGGGTACCTCGTAGGACCTCGACCCGCCTACTCGGGTCTTATATGGATATACAGAAGAGGGTGCTCCTAAGTGTGTGTAGGGGTTGTGTTTGTTCGCTAGAAAGGATTCCTCGTCAAGTAAGTTTGGGAGGTGTGGACACACTTGCGGCTAACGCGCGACCTTACATTTTCTTCCGCTTGCTCTGCAGTACGAGCCTCATACAGAGCCGCGTTCCTTTAATATGATGGGCTTTTGTGAGAAATGGCAGAATTTTATACATGGATGTTTATGTAATGAAGACTTTGGAGTGCTTGTGGATGGTGTGCCACATGGGTACTTTCCAGCTTCTCAAGGGCTGCGTCGTCAGCTCGTGTTGTGAGATGTTTGGTCAAGTCCTATAATGAGCGAAACCCTCATTTTGTGTTGCTGAGACATGCGCCTAAGGAGAAAGTCTTTGCAATCGAAGTGAGCCGAGGAGCCGAGTGACGTGCCAGCGCTACTAATTGAGTGCCAGCACCTAGCTGTGCTGTCAGTAAGAAGGTAGCCGGCGCCTTTCGAAGCACTTTCTATTTCTAGTTAGCGCTGTTTTTTTATTGCAGCGATCCCCAAATCGGCTCTGCTAGTTGGCTTTGTTGCTATCAAGGCATAGCATTCTATGGACAATTTGGGGTCGTTGCTCCGGATCTTGTTCTCCCGTTGTGAAACCAGTTGGTTCCGTAGTTTTAGAATTCTGCTGATCCCAAGTACTCCATCTCCATCAGTGCATATAGGAATATAGAAAGTAAAGAGGAAAAGGCATGACCAAAAGAATTGTGTGAAATAAGTGACTTTATCCATTTGAGGCATTCTTGATTGATTGAGACAAAACGATTCCCTTAATACAGCTTCACTCCGTCAAGCCTGTACGAGTAGTGAAGAAGTATAGATTTAGTTGTGGAGATTGAGGTTCCACAAGCGGTACTTCCGGATACTGTATTTGAGGTAGTTGTTTTGAAAGCCGAAGACGAAGCGAGGAAGGCAGCTACAAAGTAGCAGATAAGGAAGAGATTTAGGCATCCTTTTCATCATAAAATCAATAATTAATAAGGAAGACCGGGCAAAAGGTAACTACTTTTTGCTCACCCGGTGAAAGGCATAGTAGGTAAAAAGGCTATTGGTTGTTGCTACGCACCTTACCTCGGGTAGGTTGAAAAAGCCACTAAGAAGAATAGTTTTCTTTTCTCTTGCGACCTTCCACGCCAAGGAGGGTTGAAGCTTCCAAAACCGTATTAGTACATATTCTACCTCCTCCCGCATAGGCGCATCGTCGTAGAGGCGGTCAACCCATTTTTTATTTAGACTATCAATCATGTCGTTATCTCTCTTGATCATGGTAAAAATTTTCACCTTTTAACGAGTCGAGTAGAAATCAAACCTGGGATATCGAATCCCTGGTATTTTACATTATAGTTTACCAGCGAAAATTATAGTGCGATATCAAAGCGATTCAATGTGATGTTCTAGTTTTTCTTGAATTCCTTGCAGCCTGCTTCTGATAAGACCAGCCTAGCTAGTTTCTTGCACCAGCAAGTCTGTTGCTCAAACCTATGCCCCATATACCTACATCACATCTATATTTATATCGATATCAATATTATTTGAAAGTGAACTTCTAAATTGGAAAGTTGAATCATCAGAATATCCTTCTAAATAGTTAATCTGAATATATATCTTACTTATAGATTAATTTAATGGTGTCAAGTAGTGTATAATTGATAATAAGCCACCTATTTCCAGTAGCTGACAAACAAAGTCGTCGAGTCAGACACTTTAAGAGCCAAACTATAAAAGCCACTATTTGGAATAAGGGCGTTCATTATTTGGAGTAGCAAATCACTTCAGAGACTTCTAAAACGGAGATCTTAAGTTCAATTAGTTGGGTACTTGAACATTTACATTGCTGGCGATGATTCGATTCCCACCTTGTAATATCCACCCCCCTTTCCCCTTCTCTACCCCTATGTAATAGAAAAAAGATATAGGAAAAACAATGGACAAAAAAATAATAATAAATTATAAAAATATAATATTTTAAAAGGACAAAGGCATTTTCATCAAGAATGTCTATCATATTATGGTTAGGCAGTAGTGATGTGAGGAAATTTGATTGCTTCAGTTTGTTAGTTGCTTGTCTATTGAAAAGAAGTTTTTTTCAATTTATGCTTTTTTTCTTATATAGCATCCAAAATTTTACTGTGTTGATATATGCTGCTGCAGTTGTGCAGCTTCAAATGTCTTAAGAGTAAACTGGCACAAATGATGATACACTTCGAACTTTTATTACGAGAGAAAAAACCTTAACCAAACTTTTATTATGTCTAGTTGTCAGGCAAAGGAAGCAGTATTCTTCATTTCATGGAGCCTCTAAAAGAGCTGGAATCCTAAAAATCAAAACCAAATAGAAAATGTAAAATAGAAATGTAAAAGAGAAAAGAAGAAGAGAAAAAATAAGGAATGTGATAAAAGGATATGCTGTATTTCACTCCTTGAGTGCAAAGGGCACACATTTCAAAGGCATAAAATCAGGCAGCATCAACTTTCAACAACTTTTTCCTGAGGGAATCTGATGAAAATATTTTAAAGGAGCTGCATTCAGGAAATGAAATTGTAAGGGATAAGAAAGTCACACATTCTTTACCCTAGAAAAAGCAATCCCATAATGCAAGAAGATATCCGCAGACCACAACTAGAACCAAAAATCACATAGGATATGCTGATTCTCTCCAAGGGTTTATACTTTATACCATCTCTTAAGCTAAGAAGGAATGGAAGGCTCTGCTTTGATGACTAGAGGGAAAAAATGAGAGTTGGTGAATGAAAATATATTCTTGAAGTTATAAGCAAAACAATGATAGGGCTACTCTCTATTGGCATGAAGTTGTATATTTCAGCTGACACTCCAAAGGAGAGTTTCCTTGTTACTATCTTTGCTTAACCTACATGCCCTTCGAGCACTCTTAATACAGTGTGATGTCTTGAAGCTATTTTTCTACTTTTCGTAGTGAATCATTGTGTTCTCATGTTTTTCCAAATATCAAGTCTTGTTTACTTTGTTGTGAACCCATCCATTCATTTGAATGCGACTGTGAGATGTAAATATTCAAATGTACATTTTAATTTAAAGAATAGTTACAGCGTCCTGAATGATATAACATACTATTTTTTGTATTTAATCCTCAAATTATTATTGTTGACTGAAGATTTATACATAATTCTGATGAATTAGAATTCAACTCGATTGTAAATCTCAGACAAGCCGCTTGAATAGTTCAAAAGATCTCCATAGCTAGGACATTAACACTTTGGAAATTCAGGTTACATGATGGATGAGGTTCAGCATATTACACCATTTTCTATCAGGAAAATGTATCAAAAGTTACGAAGTGACTTATCCAAAGGTACTTGAAAATTTTCCAAAGTTCAAATGTACATTTCAAACTCGGGGAATTATCCTGGAGTTTGAATTAGTTAAGTTTATAATATTGGTTCGAAACAATGTTTTCTCCAGAGGACTCTATCCCTGTTAATCATGATATTGAGCAGCTCAACACTGATTCGAAAAAGATCAACTAGTACAACTGCAGCTCAAAGACCATTTTACAGTTGTAACATTAGACTTGTAGTTTTATTCTTAGCCATTCTATGTGTAACTACAATAAATTAGGTCTAAGTTCATCCAATTTCAAATGACATTGTTCCATTTCCCAGAAAACTTCAAACATTGCCTCAGATTTCACTAGACTGTGAAGCCTTTGGGATGAGATGAGGGGTCATGTGCTCTTGTGGCCCTTTGCCCAAGTCTATAGAAGAACTGAAGTTGTTTTGGTTCCTAACTTGGTTGAATAATTTCTACTCCACATTTAAGAGCAATATACTTATGATATCTCCCCTTCCCTCAATTAGTAAATTGTACTCCGTGTTAAAACATGACGAGAAATAGAGAGAGAACTCACATTTTTCAGGCTTCTCCACTAAACCAGCCTCATTTTCTTCCTCGTCTGCTCCTTCTGGTGCCGAGAGAAGTTTTACTCAATGAGTCTAATTTAAGGCACTGAAGCATGTCCTTTTGTCTCTTGCAAATATTGCAAGAAGTCAGGACACACTTTTAAGACGTGTTATAAGTTCATCCACTTTCCTCTGTCTTCAATTTCATTAAGACCAAAAGATCCAGTCTTTGTGTCCATGTTGATAATTTTACTCCAATACTCTAAGCTTCCACATCCCAATTTGTTGATTCAGCACATGAATTTACTCAGAAGCAATAAGAATATCTCATGCCTCTTCCTTCCAAATAATCAAATCTCTCCTAGGTTCAATAATGATGTTTCTTTTGGAGAGATTTCTGACTATGCTCATTTTGCAGGTTTAATTATATTTTTTGTAGTTTAACTTGTGTTTTTTCATGCATGTCATCATTGTAATTAGGGGTAGATACTTGAATCTTTGACACGGGAAGCTAGCCACACAACTCCATTGATGATATTTGTAAGCTATATCAGTGTATATAACATTGCATTTACATATATCTCATGTATACCATATATATCTGTCTATATAATCTGTGATTGATATATGATATATACCACGTGATATACGCATATGGCAGTGATGTCAATGAAATCAGTGTGTGATATACACTTGAGTTATTTTAATAGAAAAAGTATTTATCAACACTTTTTTATCACACACACTAACGGCTTATTATCAGCTTCAATATTTTTATTCAAATACATAATTGTTTATTTATAAAATCATCTTCCACAATTTTATCCAAATATATGACTGATCATTTATAAAATCAGCGCAAGAACCTAAAAATATTTCTCACCACTTGATTATTTTCTGTTATACGTCAAATGGAAGGGAAAAAAAGTAGTTAATGCAAAACTAATATGCTACGAAAATTGAAGGAAATGATTTTCTGCAACGCAGTCAAAAATAGTTTAATTTCTTTTTTATTTAGAAATATAATGGGAAAAAGGTTTGAAATTTATCCGAACTTTGATCGAAATTGTCGTTACGATACCGAACTTTGGAAAGGACCTTTTACCCTCTGCACTATTTAATAGTGTATTTTAAAGGTATATATGTGCTCACGTGGACATCATAAATATTGCATCATTATAAATAGTAATGTGTCCAAGTGGGTATATATATACCTTTAAAACACTATTAAATAGTGCAGGGTCCTCCATAAAGTTTGGTATCATAACAGCAATTACGGTCAAAGTTAAAGTATTTTTGAGACTATTTTCTCAAATATAATGTAGATGGAAAAAAGAATATGACGGAGGATATGCTGTTTGAAGGTCTTTTGCAAACTTTTTTTTTTTTTCATTTCACCTACAAATTCATGGAGAAGGCAACTGGGGAATCTGATGAACATATTTTTTAAAGTATCTTTCACCAAATGGAATTGTAAAGGGATAAGAAAGTTACTCCCATTTTCTGGCCCTGAAAAATGCTAACACAGGCTCACAGGCTATAGCATAAAAATCACAGGATATGCTGATGCTCCAATGGTTTATTCTGGGTCATAAATTGAGAATGAGTGCTCTATAAAAGCGTGGAAGCGCTCTTTTGTGATGAATCAGAAGATATGAGAAAGACGAGTTATTATAAGTGAAACAGTGACAGGGCTACTCTCTATTGGCATGCAGTTTATCACACATTTCACCTGACACGCCAAAGGAGAGCTGCCCTATTACTGTCTCTGCTTAATCTTAAACGAACAACTTTGTTAATAGCTGATTCTGTAGATTCTCGAACACCCACACTTGGATCTCAAACGTCTACACTCTACATTGGTTTTAATTTCTACTACGTATAAGAAGAGGCGGAGTCAGCATACTGACTTGTCAGGGGTTCGGATGAACCCCTTCGGTTAGTTCGAGTGTTTAATTTTGAATCTCTTATTAAAAAATTTAGCTCCACCATTGCGTATAAGAGTAGGAGAGAATTCACTACCAATGGCAGTATGTTTTTGAGCTCAAATTCAAAGTTGAAAACAGACTTGAGGGAGGTTGGGTGAAGAATTTGAAATTCATTATTGTTGGACCTTGAAGAAACAGATCATATGTTACATGTATATCATATGTACACATTTTAAATATAATCTACCCATGTCACGTGCATCAGTTATATACATGATATACATATAATTAATTTTCTTTAATAATTATGTTTGCATATTCATTTGATTAGGCTCACTGTAATTTTTCAGGAAGAAAAGAAGATGCAATTACCTACTCTTTATTTTAATATCTTTTGATGACAAGTACATACAAATTCTATTTATGGTATTTCAAATGAGTCTTTGTGCATATTTTCGTTGTAAGCCAGCACAAGTAATCCTCTCCTGCATACTAGATCGAGGATATTCACAAAAACTATTTTTGCTCTAATTTTTTGGGAAAATTTCATAAATAGGTAAAATGTGAAATATAATAGGCCCTCCTTAGCTAGAGTTTGTCTATTTACGTAGAGTAGTTATAGTTTAATGGCTAAACTGATTCACGCTTGTATAATTTGGATTTTTTCAATTGATTATACAAATTAGGGAAAAGGGTCTGATATATCCTTCAACTTTGTCATTTAAAGTTGATATGTCCCTCATTATAAATTGGCTCATATATACCCCTACTATTATACAAATGACTCACATATATATCATTTTCCTCTAACGAAAGTGAAAAAAAAAATATTTTTTAATTTTTTAATTATTTTTAAAAAAAATCCATATGGGATATATTTGATCCTCCACATGCATATTTTTTTGATTTATTATAAAAAAAAAAAAAAAAAGGAAAATGATCCCTTAATTTATGGTTATTATATCTAATTAGAATTCCTCACCTAATATGACTTCTTCTTTTTCTGACGGGAAAAACACGACCCGTCAGAAACAATATGATATATAGTAGTTTCTATATGTTTATAAATAAATTTATAATAAGTTTTTGTATAAATTGAGTTGTATAAATCAAACAAGTTGTTACGTATATCATACTTGTATTTGTAGTTAAAGTATATAAAGCATACTTGTCTGTGTCTTAAAATTATGAAACATATACAAATAAAAGCATATTTTAAACAAAAGAAATATACATATAAAAATACCTAATATATTTAGTTGTATAATTATACAATATTGGAGTTGCGTACTATAATTTTCAAAGTTTGAATTTTTAAAAATGACTGAATGAAATTTTTAAAATTTAAATTTTTATTTGATTATGTTATTTAATTAGGAGAAGTGAGAGATTTTAGAAGATAGATTAGTTGGTATGATAAGAGAGACTGAGAGAGTGTTTTGATTTGTATAAAAGATGAAAGAGAAATTTACATGTTTTGATAAATGGGATCCATTAACTACTATATGTTAGCTTAAATATGTAATTTTTCCTAATTTTATATATTTCATGATTAAAGATATAAATTCTTAGCTATAACTGAAAATATTGATAGTATATACTTAGCCTCAACACATATTTACGAAGTTTTTAAATTGAGCAACTTTCATATATAACAAACATAAAAATCATATTTGTATGTTATAGCTATAGTTTGCATAATTGCACTTCATCCATAGCAAATTTTATGTTTCCTATGGAGTTTTTTATTTGTATAATTCGCTACAAACATTCTATTTTATACAAATTGTTCAGTTTTGTATAAATTCATTTATACATTGTAAATTTGTATAATAAGATCTGTATTTGTATAATTATAAGTGTATAGGACGAAAATATATGTATTTATATTTGTATATACACTTTTATCTCGTTTTATACAAACACAAACACATTTTATACATTTTATATCGAAATGTATAAAATGACTAATTGTATACATCAGATGGCAAAAAAAAGGGATGTTTGCTGTGAATTACAATTAAAATAAACTATGGTTATATCATTTAATTTGAATTAATAATTTGATATTTCATACAAGTTTCCCTTTTTTATAACGGAATACAAGTACAATTGTCACCAGATTAAGCTATAAAAATAGCAAACAAAATTTGAATTTGTGACAAAAAATCTTTTTTTCTTTATTACGATGCAATATCTCGTGGCAACTAAATTTCAACACAAATGGGTGATTAACATCATTACTCAAAACCCAAAGATAATCTTACCTATAACAGTATATGTAATTAATCATGACCACATAATGTGCCATTCATATGACATATGATTTTCTTGCTTTTAAAAAATGCTAACTACAATTCTTTGTGGAGGGAGTCTAATCAGAATACCTTCATGAATTTCATATTCCAAAAGCAGCAAATCTTTCTGGTGGTCCTTAAGCACTGCTTAAATTTTGGCTATACATAGTGGAGGGTTTCGGCTGAATACGAGTGGATTAAAATAAATTAAGTTAATAATAAACATGTATTTTAATCCCTACCCGAAAGAGCTCCCACATTTACTCTCTTGATGACTCGAACTCACAATCTTAAGATTGGTAATTTATTTCTCTATTTCTTCTTTTGAGACTCTCTTGTTAAGGGGGAGTTAGCATCTATTTGATTTACTGGCTTTGTAATTTATTAGTTGTACACTGGGTTTGTAAATTATTAGTTGTACATTTTTAATAAATTTATAGGTATATACCTAATTTGAGTTAAAATTATTAAATTCTGATGAAATTATATCTAGTATCTAGTGCTTATGTATAAGTGTGGATAACCTCACCGATGACGGTCGATATTCCTGCTTCACCTGTGTGGTTCCATACTTACATATACATTTGCCTATTTTTTTTTTCGTTTTAATTTGTTTGTCTTATTTTTTTAATTTTTTTTATATATTTAAAAATTGCGAAAAAGTACTATAAATCATGATAATTGACAACTTAAATATTTAAAAAAAAACATATAAAAAATTCAATTGATTCATAAAATTAAACTATCTGTGTCACATAAAATGGGATAAAGGAAGTAACATGTATTATTTAATTTGGAAACTGCGTAAAAAGTATTGTAAATCTCAATTATTAACAACATATTGACTCTTGAAATTCTATTTGTGGAACATATATTATTGGGATAAGGTAAGTATCATATATTATTTAAAAATTACGTAAAAAGTACTATAAAATAAGTAACAACTTAAAATTAATTAAAACTTAATTGACTCTCTAAATTTTATCTTATGTCACATAAAGTGAAATAAAAAAATAACTAATGTTGAGCCCGTGTTAGAACGGAGACTTGTGTCTAGTATTTTATAAATCGCATCAATCAGCTCCTAAATAAGATACAAAACAACAGAAACATATTTCCACACTTATCTTAAAATTAAAAATAGAAGCACACCACACCATCAGCAGTATTGTACATTGGCTCTGTTTTTTCCTTTTTTAAGAATATTTCTTAGCCTCTCAAGTCTCACCGTTAATAGAAAAAAAATGGCATCTAGCTTTTATGTATAATAAAAATAAAATTATAAAAAAGTCATAAAATTAAAAAAATATATATATAAAGTGCTAGAAAATTATTTCTCCGAATTTAGTTATTTCGGATGTATTTAATATGAAGGAGAATATTTTTTTAAAACGTTTTTTTTGTTTTTTCATATTTGATTGTATAAAAACTTTGAAAAATATTTTCTTCCGAAAAAAAAATTTGTTAAAATGAAAAAAATGATTTTCTTCGATAACCATCCATCTGCGCTACCATCGAGGCCCCCCGCCCTGCCCCCTTCTATCTTTACAGTATTTGCTAGATTAGGTATAAAGTTTTTGCTAGATTATTGATCAAACATTAAAAAAAATACGTAAAAACATATATTTATTTAAAAGATAAAAAATTCTAAAAAAATACTGTCCCATTTGTACCAAACACCCCCTAATGTCCTTAGCTTTAAGTTGCCTAATCATGGTTGAACCAGCTACAATAGAATAGGACAAGAGATAACATTAATTAAATGAACACAGGATGAGTTTTAAATAAGGATTAACCCATCGCTAGCCCTCTAAAATTGACATTAATTTTTATTTAAACATCTTAACTAGGTTTTATTTATTTTAGACATCTCATGTAAGATCCTGATATGTCATTTTGACATTTTTTTTACATTCAGCAAAAATATGATGGTGAGTGTGTTTCACTTGCGGATGAGGTGTAAAGTGTCAAATTAAACGAGGACACTTGTCATTTTGTTCAAAGTAATTCTTAAATAATAAACTATTAATTATAAAAATAAAAATAAAAGATGGTCAATGGATCAATGACACATAGCATTTTTTTTCCAAATAATAACAAAAATAGATTAAATCACCTTAAAAAATCTTTAGGAGAAGCATCTCCCACCCCATCATCTTCTCCAACGTTGGAGAAACAAGCACAGTAGCACACACCTCTTAATCTTCTACCATATACCCAAAATTTTCTCTATCTCCTTTACTTAAATATTGTTCAATCCTTCTATGGTATAACTTTGGTGAATTTGTGTAACTCAAATTTTTTCAAATAAATGCAGCTCCACAAATTTTATTGGTAAAAGAAAATTCTACAAATTTTATTGCTAAAAAAAGAAAATCTAAAATCCAATGAACTTTTAAAATACTAATGTGTACGTGTTCATATCACATTAAGTTTCTTTTAATGGAATTATCTCTTTTTTTTTAGTGACTTTTTATTCATTCCCAACCTTTTATTTTTTTTCTTCAAATTTCCGTCTTTTTTTCTCAAATTAAATTGAGGAAGAAGGGCATCATCCTTGGGAAATCTTGGGGAAAGCTCTGACGTTTGGAATTAGATTCCTCGTTTGTGGGATCATTGAATATATTTTACCACGGAAGAAGTTCAAGTTTGAGAAAATGGTGATTGAAAAAATGAGAAAGAAGAAGGAAATATAAAATAAAAATTAATTAAAAAAGTGTCTGACGCGCAATTAACGAGCAAAAAATATCTTTAAATGTAAAAAATGTATGCAACATCATATCCAAGAGTGTCAAAATTTAAATGTATGCAATTCATATAAAATAAGAACTTTTTTAACTTCATCCTATCATGAGTCACATTCAAGGAATCTTTATTTCAAGCATTCTATCAAATGTATCTGTCTTAATTCTCTAGCTCATGGGACGATAAACATAAACAAATGAATTTTATGTCTAATTTAATTTTAGGAGAATTATCGAAATTTATATTTGAAGATAAAAAAAAAAATCATCTAACATAATATTTTTCAATATTATCTTCAGACTTCACCTCACATGTAGAATTGAACATCTAATGCATGTATAATAGATAATTTAATATGGTATGGGCCTAACATTGCTACATAATAACTGAGATGAATCTTTCTCTAATATTTGTAAATCCATAAATTTTAAATCTATTTCAATCCTAAAAATTAACATAATAAAAAAAAAAAATTGTTCAAATTCATATAAGATAATTACTTATTTATTTGGATGTAGAACTTCTCAACAATGTAGAGAGAACAAAGTGGCATATGACCTCTCGGAAAAGCATATAAGCATGTGGTGACGAATTGAATTATTATTGTACATTTCTATTGCTTTAATTTATTTGTTTAGTTTAATTTGACAAGAAATTTAAGTAAGTAGAAAAAAAAATTAATTTTTTTTTATTTTAAATTAAAGATATGTAGAACTTAATTTTGTGGTTTTAAATAAATCATATGAAAAGTTACAATTAAAAAATTGTCAAAATAAAAATTGGCTTATATAAGTTATAAATTCTAATTTATGACTTTTAATTTATAGCGTGTTTGACAAAGTTTTTGGAAGAATATAAATATTTTTGAAGAGTAAAGAAATTGTTTTAGAAGCTAAAAAAATAGTTTTTCCCTAAAAGACTTTTTTGAGAAAAATATACTTAAAAGGATTTTTAAAAGCTTAATCCAACATTAATTATTCCGCAGATTACACAATTTTCTATCAGGAAAATGTATAAAAAGTTATGAAGTGGCTTATCCAAAGGTACTTGAAAAATTTCCGAAGTTCAAATGTACATTTCAAACTCAGGGAATTATGTTGGAGTTTGAATTAGTTAAGTTTATAATATTGGTTCGAAATAATGTTTTCTCCAGAGGAATCTATCCCTGTTAATCATGATATTGGGCAGCTCAACACTGATTCGAAAAAGACCAACTGGTACAGCGGCAGCTCAAAAACCATTTTACAGTTGTAACATTAGACTTGTAGTTTTATTCTTAGCCATTCTATGTGTAACTACAATAAATTAGGTCTAAGTTCATCCAATTTCAAATGACATTGTTCCATTTCCCAGAGAACTTCAAACATTGCCTCAGATTTCACTAGACTGTGAAGCCTTTGGGATGAGATGAGGGGTCATGTGCTCTTGTGGCCCTTTGCCCAAGTCTATAGAAGAACTGAAGTTGTTTTGGTTCCTAACTTGGTTGAATAATTTCTACTCCACATTTAAGAGCAATATACTTATGATATCTCCCCTTCCCTCAATTAGTAGATTGTACTCCGTGTTAAAACATGACGAGAAATAGAGAGAGAACTCACATTTTTCAGGCTTCTCCACTAAACCAGCCTCATTTTCTTCCTCGTCTGCTCCTTCTGGTGCCGAGAGAAGTTTTACTCAATGAGTCTAATTTAAGGCACTGAAGCATGTCCTTTTGTCTCTTGCAAATATTGCAAGAAGTCAGGACACACTTTTAAGACGTGTTATAAGTTCATCCACTTTCCTCTGTCTTCAATTTCATTAAGACCAAAAGATCCAGTCTTTGTGTCCATGTTGATAATTTTACTCCAATACTCTAAGCTTCCACATCCCAATTTGTTGATTCAGCACATGAATTTACTCAGAAGCAATAAGAATATCTCATGCCTCTTCCTTCCAAATAATCAAATCTCTCCTAGGTTCAATAATGATGTTTCTTTTGGAGAGATTTCTGACTATGCTCATTTTGCAGGTTTAATTATATTTTTTGTAGTTAATTTTGTGTTTTTTCATGCATATTCATCATTGTAATTAGGGGTAGATACTTGAATCTTTGACACGGGAAGCTAGCCACATAACTCCATTGATGGCATTTATAAGCTATATCAGTGTATATCACATTGCATTTCCATACATGTCATGTATACCATATATATCTGTCTATATAATCTGTGATTGATATATGATATATACCACGTGATATACGCATATGGCAGTGATGTCAATGAAATCAGTGTGTGATATACACTTGAGTTATTTTAATAGAAAAAGTATTTATCAACACTTTTTTATCACACACACTAACGGTTTATTATCAGCTTCAATATTTTTATTCAAATACATAATTGTTTATTTATAAAACCATCTTCCACAATTTTATCCAAATATATGACTGATCATTTATAAAATCAGCTCAAGCACCTAAAAATATTTCTCACCACTTGATTATTTTCTGTTATACGTCAAATGGAAGGGAAAAAAAGTAGTTAATGCAAAACTAATATGCTACGAAAATTGAAGGAAATGATTTTCTGCAACGCAGTCAAAAATAGTTTAATTTCTTTTTTAATTAGAAATATAATGGGAAAAAGGTTTAAAATATATCCGAATTTTGAAAAGGACCTTTTACCCCTCTGCACTATTTAATAGTGTATTTTAGATGTATATACGTGCCCATGTGGACATCATAAATATTGCGTCATTATAAATAGTAATGTGTCCACGTAGGTACATATATACCTTTAGAACACTATTAAATAGTTCAGGGTAAAAGGTCCTCCATAAAGTTTGGTATCGTAACAGCAATTTCGGCCAAAGTTGAAGTATTTTTCAGACTCTTTTCTCAAGTTTGGAAAAAAGAATATGACGGAGGATATGCTGTTTGAAGGTCTTTTGCAAACCTTTTTTTTTTCATTTCACCTACAAATTCATGGAGAAGGCAACTGGGGAATCTGATAAACATATTTTTTAAAGTATCTTTCACCAAATGGAATTGTAAAGGGATACGAAAGTTACTCCCATTTTCTGGCCCTGAAAAATGCTAACACAGGCTCACAGGCTATAGCATAAAAATCACAGGATATGCTGATGCTCCAATGGTTTATTCTGGGTCATAAATTGAGAATGAGTGTTCTATAAAAGCGTGGAAGCGCTCTTTTGTGATGAATCAGAAGATATGAGAAAGACGAGTTATTATAAGTGAAACAGTGATAGGGCTACTCTCTATTGGCATGCAGTTTATCACACATTTCACCTGACACGCCAAAGGAGAGCTGCCCTATTACTGTCTCTGCTTAATCTTAAACGAACAACTTTGTTAATAGCTGATTCTGTAGATTCTCGAACACCCACACTTGGATCTCAAACGTCTACACTCTACATTGGTTTTAATTTCTACTACGTATAAGAAGAGGCGGAGTCAGCATACTGACATGTCAGGGGTTCGGATGAACCCCTTCGGTTAGTTCGTGTGTTTAATTTTGAATCTCTTATTAAAAAATTTAGCTCCACCATTGCGTATAAGAGTAGGAGAGAATTCACTACCAATGGCAGTATGTTTTTGAGCTCAAATTCAAAGTTGAAAACAGACTTGAGGGAGGTTGGGTGAAGAATTTGAAATTCATTATTGTTGGACCTTGAAGAAACAGATCATATGTTACATGTATATCATATGTATACATTTTAAATATAATCTACCCATGTCACGTGCATCAGTTATATACATGATATACATATAATTAATTTTCTTTAATAATTATGTTTGCATATTCATTTGATTAGGCTCACTGTAATTTTTCAGGAAGAAAAGAAGATGCAATTACCTACTCTTTATTTTAATACCTTTTGATGACAATTACATACAAATTCTATTTATGGTATTTCAAATGAGTTTTTGTGCATATTTTCGTTGTAAGCCAGCACAAGTAATCCTCTCCTGCATACTAGATCGAGGATATTCACAAAAACTATTTTTGCTCTAATTTTTTGGGAAAATTTCATAAATAGGTAAAATGTGAAATATAATAGGCCCTCCTTAGCTAGAGTTTGTCTATTTACGTAGAGTAGTTATAGTTTAATGGCTAAACTGATTCGCGCTTGTATAATTCGGATTTTTTCAATTGATTATACAAATTAGGGAAAAGGGTCTGATATATCCTTCAACTTTGTCATTTAAAGTTGATATGTCCCTCATTATAAACTGGCTCATATATACCCCTCCTGTTATACAAATGACTCACATATATATCATTTTCCTCTAACGAAAGTGAAAAAAAAAATTATTTTTTAATTTTTTAATTATTTAAAAAAAAAATCCATATGGGGTATATTTGATCCTCCACATGTATATTTTTTTGATTTATTATTTAAAAAAAAAAAAAAAAAAAGGAAAATGATCCCTTAATTTATGGTTATTATATCAAATTAGAATTCCTTACCTAATATGACTTCTTCTTTTTCTAATGGGTAAAACACGACCCGTTGTATATAACAATTGTATATGTATATAATTGAATCGAATTTTTTTAAAAAAAAATTGTAGTTGAAGTATATCTATTTGTATAAACAATATGAGATATAGTAGTTTCTATATGTTTATGAATAAATTTATAATAAGTTTTTTGTACAAATTGAGTTGTATAAATCAAACAAGTTGTTACGTATTTCATACTTGTATTTGTAGTTAAAGTATATAAAGCATACTTGTATGTGTCTTAAAATTATGAAATATATACAAATAAAGCATATTTTAAACAAAAGAAATATACATATAAAAATACCTAATATATTTAGTTGTATAATTATACAATATTGGACTTGCGTAACTATAATTTTCAAAATTTGAATTTTTAAAAATGGCTGAATGAAATTTTTAAAATTTGATTTTTTATTTGATTATGTTATTTAATTAGGAGAAGTGAGAGATTTTAGAAGATAGATTAGTGGGTGTGATAAGAGAGACTCAGAGAGTGTTTTGATTTGTATAAAAAATGAAAGAGAAACTTACATGTTTTGACACAAATGGGATCCATTAACTACTATATATTAGCTTAAATATGTAATTTTCCCTAATTTTATATATTTCATGATTAAAGATATAAATTCTTAGCTATAACTGAAAATATTGATAGTATATACTTAGCCTCAACACATATTTACGATGTTTTTAATTGAGCAACTTTCACGTATAACAAACATAAAAATCATATTTGTATGTTATAGCTATAGTTTGCATAATTGCGTTCCATAACAAATTTTATGTTTGCTATGAAGTTTTTGATTTGTATAATTCGCTACAAACATCCTATTTTATACAAATTGTTTAGTTTTGTATAAATTCATTTATACATTGTAAATTTGTATAATAAGATCTGTATTTGTATAATTATAAGTGTATAGGACGAAAATATATGTATTCATATTTGTATATACACTTTTCTCTCGCTTTATACAAACACAAACGCATTTTATACCGAAATGTATAAAATGACTAATTGTATACCGAAAATGGCTAATTGTATACCGAATCAGATGGCAAAAAAAAGAGATGTTTGCTGCGAATTACAATTAAAATAAACTATGGTTATAACATTTAATTTAAATTAATAATTTTATGTTTCATACCAGTTTTCCTTTTTTGTAACGGAATACAAATACAATTGTCACCAGATTAAGCTATAAAAATAGCAAACAAAATTTGAATTTGTGACAAATAATCTTTTTTTCTTTATTACGATGCAATATCTCGTGACAACTAAATTTCAACACTGATGGGCACATCATTACTCAACACCCAAAGATAATCTTACCTATAACAGTATATGTAATTAATCATGACCACATAATGTGCCATTCATATGACATATGATTTTCTTGCTTTTAAAAAATGCTAACTACAATTCTTTGTGGAGGGAGTCTACTCAGAATACCTTCATGAATTTCATATTCCAAAAGCAGCAAATCTTTCTGGTGGTCCTTAAGCACTGCTTAAATTTTGGCTATACGTAGTGGAGGGTTTCGGCTGAATACGAGTGGATTAAAATAAATTAAGTTAATAATAAACATGTATTTTAATCCCTACCCGAAAGAGCTCCCACATTTACTCTCTTGATGACTCGAACTCACAATCTTAAGATTGGTAATTTATTTCTCTATTTCTTCTTTTGAGACTCTCTTGTTAAGGGGGAGTTAGCATCTATTTGATTTACTGGCTTTGTAATTTATTAGTTGTACACTGGGTTTGTAAATTATTAGTTGTACATTTTTAATAAACTTATAGGTATATACCTAATTTGAGTTAAAATTATTAAATTCTGATGAAATTATATCTAGTATCTAGTACTTATGTATAAGTGTGGATAACCTCACCGATGACGGTCGATATGCCTGCTTCACCTATGTAGTTTCATACTTACATATGCATTTGCCTATTTTTTTTCTTTCGTTTTAATTTGTTTGTCTTATTTTTTTAATATTTTTATATATTTAAAAATTGCGTAAAAATACTATAAATCATGATAATTGACAACTTAAATAATTTTTAAAAAAAACATATAAAAAATTCGATTGATTCATAAAATTAATCTATCTGTGTCACATAAAATGGGATAAAGGAAGTAACATGTATTATTTAATTTGGAAACTGCGTAAAAAATATTGTAAATCTCAATTATTAACAACATATTGACTCTTGAAATTCTATTTGTGGAACATATATTATTGGGATAAGGTAAGTATCATATATTATTTAAAAATTACGTAAAAAGTACTATAAAATAAGTAACAACTTAAAATTAATTAAAATTTAATTGACTCTCTAAATTTTATCTTATGTCACATAAGGTGAAATAAAAAAATAACTAATAAATCGCATCAATCAGCTCCTAAATAAGATACAAAACAACAGAAACATATTTCCACACTTCTCTTAAAAAAATAGAAGCACACCACACCATCAGCAGTATTGTACATTGGCTCTGTTTTTTCCTTTTTTAAGAATATTTCTTAGCCTCTCAAGTCTCACCGTTAATAGGAAAAAAATGACATCTAGCTTTTATGTATAATAAAAATAAAATTATAAAAAAGTCATACAATTAAAAAATATATATATAAAGTGCTAGAAAATTATTTCTCCGAATTTAGTTATTTCGGGTGTATTTAGTATGAAGGAGAATATTTTTTTAAAACATTTTTTTTGTTTTTTCATATTTGATTGTATAAAAACTTTGAAAAATATTTTCTTCCGAAAAAAAAATTTGTTAAAATGAGACAAATGATTTTCTTCGATAACCATCCATCTGCGCTACCATCGAGGCCCCCCGCCCTGCCCCCTTCTATCTTTACAGTATTTGCTAGATTAGGTATAAAGTTTTTGCTAGATTATTGATCAAATATTAAAAAATACGTAAAAACATATATTTATTTAAAAGAAAAAAAATTCTAAAAAAATATTGTCCCATTTGTACCAAACACCCCCTAATGTCCTTAGCTTTAAGTTGCCCAATCATGGTTGAACCCGCTACAATAGAATAGGACAAGAGATAACATTAATTAAATGAATACAGCATGAGTTTTAAATAAGGATTAACCCATCGCTAGCCCTCTAAAATTGACATCAATTTTTATTTAAACATCTTAAATAGGCTTTATTTATTTTAGACATCTCATGTAAGACCCTGTTATGTCATTTTGACATTTTTTTTACATTCAGCAAAAATATGATGGTGAGTGTGTTTCACTTGCAGATGAGGTGTAAAGTGTCAAATTAAACAAGGACACTTGTCATTTTGTTCAAAATAATTCTTAAATAATAAACTATTAATTATAAAAATAAAAATAAAAGATGGTCAATGGATCAATGACACATAGCATTTTTTTCCAAATAATAACAAAAATAGATTAAATCACCTTAAAAAATCTTTAGGAGAAGCATCTCCCACCCCTCCGCCCACCCCACCCCATCGTCTTCTCCAACGTTGGAGAAACAAGCACAGTAGCACACACCTCTTGATCTTCTACCATATATCCGAAATTTTCTCTATCTCCTTTACTTAAATATTGTTCAATCCTTCTATGGTATAACTTTAGTGAATTTGTGTAACTCAAATTTTTTCAAATAAATGCAGCTCCACAAATTTTATTGGTAAAAGAAAATTCTACAGATTTTATTGCTAAAAAAAGAAAATCTAAGATCCAATGAACTTTTAAAATACTAATGTGTACGTGTTCATATCACATTAAGTTTCTTTTAATGGAATTATCTCATTTTTTTTTAGTGACTTTTTATTCATTCCCAACTTTTTTTTTTTTTTTTTCAAATTTTAGTCTTTTTTTCTCAAATTAAATTGAGGAAGAAGGGCATCATCCTTGGAAAATCTTGGGGAAAGCTCTGACGTTTGGAATTAGATTCCTTGTTTGTGGCATCATTGAATATATTTTACCATGGAAGAAGTTCAAGTTTGAGAAAATGGTGATTCAGAAAATGAGAAAGAAGAAGGAAATATAAAATAAAAATTGATTAAAAAAAAGCCTGACGTGCGGTTAATGAGCAAAAAATATCTTTAAATGTAAAAAATGTATGCAACATCATATCCAAGCGTGTCAAAATTTAAATGTATGCAATTCATATAAAATAAGAACTTTTTTAACTTCATCCTATGATGAGTCTACATTCAAGGAATCTTTATTTCAAGCATTCTATCAAATGTATCTGTCTTAATTCTCCAGCTCATGGGACGACAAACATAAACAAATGAATTTTATGCCTAATTCAATTTTAGGAGAATTATCGAAATTTATATTTGAAGATAGAAAAAAATTTATCTAACATAACATTTTTCAATATTATCTTCAGACTTCACCTCACATCTAGAATGGAACATCTGATGCATGTATAATAGATAATTTAATATGGTAGGGGCCTAACATTGGTACATAATAACTAAGATGAATCTTTCTCTAATATTTGTAAATCCATAAATTTTAAATCTATTTCAATCCTAAAAATTAACATAATAAAAAAAAATTGTTCAAATTCATATAAGATAATTACTTATTTATTTGGATGTAGAACTTCTCAACAATGTAGAGAGAACAAAGTGGCATATGACCTCTCGGAAAAGCATATAAGCATGTGGTTACGAATTATTATTGTACATTTCTATTGCTTTAATTTATTTGTTTAGTTTAATTTGACAAGAAATTTAAGTAAGTAGAAACAAAAATTAAATTTTTTTTTATTTTAAATTAAAGATATGTAGAACTTAATTTTGTGGTTTTAAATAAATCATATGAAATGTTACAATTAAAAAATTGTCAAAATAAAAATTGGCTTATATAAGTTAGAAATTCTAATTTATGACTTTTAATTTATAGCGTGTTTGACAAAGTTTTTGGAAGAATATAAATATTTTTGAAGAGTAAAGAAATTGTTTTAGAAGCTAAAAAAATAGTTTTTCCCTGAAAGCCTTTTTTGAGTAAAATATACTTAAAAGGATTTTTAAAAGCTTAATCCAACATTAATTATTCCACATAAGTGTTTTAAATTTATTGTTCAAGCACGAACTGTTTTCGTCAAAAGTACTTTTTTGAAAATATTTTTCAAAATAAGCTGATTTTAAAAGTTTGTCCACAAAAGCTATTACTTTTGGCTTTTTAATTTTATAATAAGTGTGTAAAAGTATTTCTTTTAAATTTATTTAAATAGTACTACAAAAAATATTTAAAAGTTATTTTTAATTTAAAAACACATCAAATAAATAACTCAAACATGCTTTAAAAAGATGAATAAGATAAGCAAACTGAAACCAAATGAATATTAGCTGAACCTTGTTATTAAAAACCCATAAGTTTTAATTAAATTCTAAATCCACCACTACATCAAATCAAATTTCTTTTTAAATTTTAATCCAAAATCTATCTTCTTTAAGCTGTGCTTTCAATGATCTTTCTCATTAATTAGCTTTTATATTAAACTTGCTGACAACAGATTTAACTGTTTTTCCTATTTTGCCCATACAATTAAGTGCATATAGGAAGAGAAGAACATATGTTCAACCGCATGCACAATATTAATATTAAATGGGAATAAAATAGTGATCTGACCAAGAAAATAAACAAAATTAAAATGAGTACAAAATTGTGGATAATATGATCATGAATTCGACCTTGCTAGGTGATTTTTCTCTTTAAATTTTTCCCAAATCAATTGATAAACTACTTTAATTTTAAAATTAGTAGTTGATTGACCCTTATTATGAGTTTCTTTGCTACTCCTAAGAAATTTTCCAATATTCCGTTACACGCACTAAAAGCTTCTTCTTTTTTGTGTTTGTGTTAATGACAGAATAATAATCAAAATAAACATAATCAAAACGAAAACCAAAGAAACCAGGATCAATATGTGAAAGATATTTACTTACTTTTTCTTGTTTTGCCACATCTTTCATGTCGTATCGTAGTTTTACATTTTCTTTAAAAAGTAATCTAGGGAATTACATAAAAAAAAAAAAAAAGAGTTATTAGTATCATAAGAACTCTAAAGTTTATGAGCAGAGAGCGTTTTTCTCGAATGGGTTCTACACTGCATGAATTTAAATTAGTCGAATAGGAAAAATCTGATGAAAATCAAAGCAAAATTCATCATATGCCTTGTGATGAAAATCAAAGCAAAATTCATCATATGCCTTGTGATTTGAGTGAACCAAAAAGATTTAGTTGTTCTAAGAAACAAAGAAAAGGGGAATAACAGAGTAAAAGAAAAAGATATACTACTAATATATACTTATCTGATGAAATTACAAGATCTTTTTAATAGCTCAAGTCTCAACTCCACCATCTTTAAATTTTTATTCTTATCATTCATTTACAGAACCCCAAAGCTAAATGAAAAGGTAAGAAAAAAACAGTTTAATTCCCATGAGAAAAATCTAATCTCCGCGAGCAAAACAGAGTAGACGCTGCTCTGCTTGCAGGATTTAGGGAAAACAAAGAACGTCATTAAATTACAGAAACAGTATATCTACGATCTGTTCCTAGGAGTGATTTTGATTACAAGACCAGGAAAAACATCATCAGGATCATGAATATGTGGATTCTCCTCAACAATATAAGGATCACCGCACTTATCACTAATGGTATGTAACGTTTCTCCTTCTCCGACCACATAAATTTCATCACAAGGCCGGCTCAGGAAGTGGTTCCCTTTCATGACGGTTCCATCTCCATCAGTTGAATAATTCTCTTTCACTGAACTAATTAAAAGCAGACCCAATATGAAAATAGCACAGTACAACGAAGCTGCATCTGCTATCGCGACTAATTGTGCTTTGGTGGATTTTCCTGATACTAAAACGAACGCCATAATTAATTAATTCGTGAGTTGAGTCTGTTTTTCTTTTGTTGAAAAACACAGCAAAATTTTGAAAAACAGAGGAAGAAGAATGAGTTTTTTTTTTTTAATGAAGTTTGAGAAGGGATATAATTATATATATGGAAGAAAATTGAATTTGGGTTGGGGAGGTGGGAGTTGGTGTTATTTTCGGTCGTGTTTGATGGTTAATGGTTTAGGCAGTTGAAATTCAAAGTCATCTCAAGTTCTTATATTTCATCTTCATTTGGTCCACTTATGAAAATTTTGACTAATTAAACGCGCCATCTTCCTGAAGAAATTATTTCGATGGGAGAAAAAAATATTAGTGATAGAATTAAGTTTAATTTCTCACATATAGTCATTTATCTTAATGACGTTTTTTCTATTGAAGTCATTAAAGTAATTGCTGTAAATTTAAATATATAAAAAAATCCTATGGATTATTAAGACTTCTAGATTATTATTTTTAAGTGTAGTTTTCAAATACACAAATTTTATTTTTAAAAAATTAAAACTTTCATGTTAAAATTTATTATTAAATTTAAATTGTAAGACTCTCAAAATTCGATTATGTCAGATAAGTTTGAAATAGAGAGTATATAAGTTTCCCATGAAAGAAATTATAGTATATATGCAGGGGCAGAGCTAGGTGGAGGTTTATGGATTCGGATTAACCCAGTAATTTCTTTATTTGTACTATAAAATTAAATAATAACTTGTAAACTCCTAACAAAACTGATTGACAACTCAATGATAAGAAAGGGAAAGAAAATTTAGAACCCTCAAAACTCTTAATATGTATGTCAAATAAAATCCATATTTATGAGTTCAAATTATGTCTTCCCTTATACATGGTAGATTATTCCTTATTAATCATTTGATAGCTAGTAAAAATGCGAAAAAGACACATTCCATGCATGAAAATAATAGGAATTGTTATTAAATAATTTTGTTTACTAATCTAGAAAAAAGAAAAAACAATTTAATATCAATATAATACAAGAAGTGTTTTTTATTTAAGTGGTTGACCAAATTTTTTTTAGGGAAGGTGACTATTAATTAGGTGTCCAAACCATTTGTTTGGTGAGATAAAATAATTTAGTGCGGGGAGTACTAAGATTTGATCCTGTAGTATTTTAAGAATGGATAGGACACGTGGCGCATATATGAGGTTTTTGGTAATTTTGCGTCAAGTTATAGAAAGGTCACGCAAAGCAGATGAGTCATATGTTGTCTACACCGCCATGCCAGGTCATGTTTGAGTTTGGTTTCTACACGTCTTATCTTTATATCCAATATAAAGAAACTGCCACCTCCTTTTTATCTAAAGGAGTCTGTCTAGACTAGATCGTTGTAAGGAATTTTGTCCAAGTCCAGATCGATTTCATTTAGTAAGAGGGGTGATTTTAATAAATATAGTATTTTACGTATTAATTACATAATTAGGTGGTTAGATATTTAAATTTGTGTAACATTGAATCAGTAGATATGTGTTTTTTATGTGGTGTTTTATATGATAATTTGTGTTTTTCATGATGTTTTATGTGTATTATATAACATAGGATTTGTGTGTTTACTTCTCTTTAATTTTTTTGTGCACACTCAAAATTAAAAGATATAAATATCAGCTGAAATCAAGTTAAATGATATATAAATCACATTTATATATTATGAATAAATATTTATGCCAATTTCTCCTCTTCTTTTTCTGTCATTGTTTAAAATTTGGCCTTTTAAATTCATCCTCCCAGCCAAATTTACTTTATACCTTTTTAGATGATATACATTGATTATACAAGATCATAAAACATGTTATATCTCTTATTTGATGAAAGATTCCATTGCTTGCTTTAGTAGTCTCAAATAAAGCGTGCAGGTCTACCCTTTTAGTAGGTGATTCACTATTAAAGTGAGGAAAATGTTGAATTAGTTAAAGGAGATATTTTTACTGGTTATACTTAATCTAAATTATTAATAAATGTTGCATAAAGTGTCTTTCTTGCTCGGTGATCCGTCAATGAAGTCATTCTAGATCCCTGACTCGTCTCATTATGAGCCTTTGGCATTCCGGAAAAAGCAACCTACTTGTGGGGCACTATGTACTTACAGCCTCTACGATAAGCAAGTGAATGTGGCCGGTGCGTGGCGAACGGTTTATCAGGCCATTTTTTGCCTCAACTCCCTAAATAGGAATAGGGGTAGTTTCAAAATTTGGGTAAGAAATTCGCACCTGGCTGTGATAGCCCTCTCGATACCTTATTGGAGCTTTGTAACTAGTGGACAGTTTCCCATCGCGTCAACCTTTTCCCAGCGCGCAGAGCCCCAACGAGGAAGGTGTTAGTGCTTTATCATTAGGTCAATAATGCTAATCCCTCTTTTTATGCTACTCCTAAGACGGGAAGAAGATAAGAAAACGCGAAGCGTTCTCTTGCTTTCCCAACCAGTTTTTTCTAAAAACTGCCCTTTCTCGGCTGGATCTTGGTCTAGCCTACTACGAGGATCCCGTATCCAGCAACCCAACCTATGCAAAGGCCATCAAAGCCCCTTGACTAGGTTGGAGCTATAAAGCTTACCTTATTTATTATTATTAAAAAGGGAAAGGGTCTTTTCCGCTGGTGAGCAGGAGCGCACTTTCATTTTCCCTTTACTAGTAGGGGGTCCTGTGGTTCCTATGCCGCCGCATTTTTCGGTCCTTTTCTTTTAGTGCTTCGACCCGAAGTGATAGCTTCTAGCTAGTTTAGTGGATAATATGGTTGCGCTCCAGCTCACTCAAGAATGGGACGGCAGTGGTCTGCCAGCAAGCTCGTTCTGATCTTGGACGCAGTACATTGGAATCCTAAAGCACCACCATTAATGCTACAGCGCGTCCGCCTGCGGTGCGATAAGGCACCAGCTTGTTGTGCCAGCAGCCAACTCCGACGTGTCAGCTTAGTTATCCTTATCAAACCACTTACTTGATGTCTAGCTTCCCAACTGGTAAACAGTTCCCTTTCTCCCAAATCAATGAAGAAGGGAGACATAAGTTGATTTTTTTGAATAACCGAAAGCGAAGTGCTATGTCGGGGTGGGGGGACGGAAAAAAAATGGCTCCAAAGAAAAAAATTATGATTCCCAATGCTTCTCCACGCACAACGAGATGCGCCAACCTCGAGATACTTTACTCCTAACCCCACAAGGTTCTAAGACAGACTTAACCTGAGTCTCGGTTAAGAACGGTGATGATATATGTTTCACATAACGCACGATTCCATAGATAGTTTCATTCGAGATCGTGATGAAGGACATAGCTTGCGATCATCGACTTTGATCATGCCACTAGGCATTTGATTAAGACATTGCACAATGATCCGAACACTTTGTCGCATCTTTTCTATACAAATATAGTAACGATCATAGCAATCTCCTCTGGTACCTACTGGTATGTTAGGATCCAATTGGTCATGAACATCGTAAGGTGCTGCTTTTTCGCAAATCCCAGCATACCTCAGAACCTCTTAACATTACACCACTGAATCCTCAATCCTTTGCTTGCTGTGCAGTGACAGTACCAATATCCACTAATCGATCGTTGTTTCCAGATATGGTTATCGATTGACACCTCTTCTAATTCGTCGATACGAGAAGCAAATTATTGTGTGAATGAATCAATATCTATACATAAACCAAGAGGCAGATCTTGTGCCACTCCACCTAGTCGTATGAAACTGGCATGCATCCTGGCTCCCAAGACCTTTTCATAGAATTCCAACAATTTCTCCTGCTCTTTAAAAGCCCACAGGAGCGGAGTTAATGCTCCTACATCCATAGCATGAGTAGTTAAAGCAAGTGAATGATTTGAAATTCGAGTTATTTCACCGAATAACACTCGTATATATTGAGCTCGTAATGGTACCTCGCAATTCAAAAGTCTCTCTACGACTGAAGAATGGGCGTGTTCTTGGGCCATCATAGAAACATAGATAGGGTCGACGATGGAACGAAGAACAAAACTTTATGACAGCTTTTTCATAGGCATTCACTTGCATCACATACACAAGTGCTCTCTAAACCGTGCAATAAGGTCACCCATAACACGACTCTCCCACTTGAGTTATCTTAGCCCCAGGCCATGCTATTCAATAATATTAGAAAAATGGCAGCATAAGGTAACAACTAGTATGGAAAGCTGGTCGCCTTTGAAAGCCTTCGCCGGTAACCAAAGCGTATCGTTCTCACAACCAATTTTGTAGTTTGTTTATAGCTTTTTTAAGTTATGCAATAGAAGGGTGGCTTGCGCTTGAATTGAAATAGCGCCTTTGGAATATGAGTAGGGCTCCTAAGTGGCGCGTTCGTGGAGGCAAACTAAAGGAAGAGCAAAAGAAAGGTTAGGTGCTTGTGGGGCGTGGCCATCCGGCCTCGAATAGGAGGGGGCAATGCTCTAAATCCTCCCTGCTTGCAGAAATGAATAGATCAAAAAGAGGCTTGGTTTTCTATTTTCGGGCGGGGGATGAGGCCATAAGAGAAGATTGCCCTATCGATAAAGAAGAGGGGAAAAAGGTGTTGTCATCTATCTCAACCAGTTTCCCGAGGCATTGGACATCCAAACCGGCTCAGAGAATCACTCTCACTATTTAGCCCTTCGTTCCGCTAACAAAGAAGTCAACCTTGACGATTTCCCATTCCTTCCCTGTCGAGCCGCCTCTCTTCGCCATTCGATGTTTCTGCCTCCCCTTTCTATAACATACCCATGTGCCCTCCTTTTCAATCACTAAGAAAAAAAAGATCAATCAAAGCCCTATCTACGTAAAGCTTCATCTGTTATTTTTCCAGTCCCAAGGGAGTTTATTCGACCCATTCCCCAGTCTCCTGCACTGCTCAAGTAAGTGTGCGACTCCGTATGAGGACCTCCTTCTCTTCTGCACATTCTCCATTCACACGATTCTCAAAGCAGAGGAGAAAGGGTGGGCAGCATGTACCACAAGCCCTCTATCCCACACATCTATCCAAAAGCAAGTGTAGTTCACCAGTTCTACCGAATGCTCCTATCTCTCGGCAAAGATCGTGTGAGTGTGTAGTTATGCTTCACCATAGAATAGATCGATCCAGTTCATGTTCTTTTTCGGTGTATTTACTTTATATCTCCGACACACAAGGAAGGACGCGCTGGGAAGGAAGCAGCCCTAGCCTTTGTCCGGCCGATCATGCTGCTGGCATCTCACATTCACGCCCCCGTTTAACTGTCGCTTGGGGATGTAGTTGTAGATAGGTTAGTCTTAGTGGGTCGTTGGCTCCACCTGTTATCTCCTTCTATGACAATGCCGTCGTCATCGTCGTATTCCATATGTCACTTAGTCATTTCTGCCTCGCTGCGGGTCAGTACCTTCGAAAAAAATGAAGGACTTCATTCAGTGACCGCAATCGCCCTCTAAACAATCAGAATAAGGTAAAGCTTGAAGATAAGTTTTGTACTCAATTAATTTTTCAATTCTTCTAGTCAGGTGGGAGCCGACCGATTTTTCGACCAAATCCCCCTAAAAATTGTACGTGCGGGTCTCCCCGCATGTGGCTCACATCATTCGAGGTGGCCCAGCCCAATATTTATTCGCAAATCCTGTCGTGAAATTGAGACTGCTCAACCTCGAAAGCTAATTTGCGTGTATGCAGCGCTATCTGTCGTACTGTTGACTCTATCTATTCATGAAATTTTCTTTATTTCATTTTTTATTTTATATAGGCTCGCTTCCACTTTTCCAAGAATTCATCCAACTCTATAGAGCCTTCTCTAATAGGGAAAAACTTTTCATTTTCGTCAAATAAGCTGGCCTCCCCTGGCTCTTCCACCATCCGGGCTCCCTTTCCTCCCTATGGTATGCTCTCCCAGCATAGGCCTACGATGCTACGTGCCTCCAGCGTTTTCGCCAGACAATCTTTGCTATCCTCCCCACTGGCTGTATGGACGGGTTGTCCCTCCCTACTACGTTCTTTTAAGCTATGGATTAAAGGAACAAATGTAGTTGAATGGAATAGCAGGCGGGTTAAACGTTCCACTGTACTGAGATATAAGGTGCAGGTGGTGATAATCACCTCGGGGTATGCGCTAGCGCCCTTGACAGGCACTCCAGAACCTGCCAACACTCATGAAAACCTGGGTCGATCGGTCCTCCATTCATCCGACCGGAGGTATGGATAACGAGGCCACATTCACAACCTTCTCCCTTCTGTCCCTATGTTGGAATAAGGTAAGGCGGTTCGCTTGAGTTGCTCAACCGCCCCTTAGCCCGGTGCTCATGACGTGCTACGAAACCTCTACTGTGCCAGGGAAGGAGGACCAAGCAGGGCATAGCTAGCAGCATAAGAGCCGACTCGACATCAGCGGCTTCGTGCCGCACTGGAGTAATCTAATATGTAGTTTCACGCGTTCCACCATTTCTCCGTTCATTTCCAATACTGATCGTGAAACACCATGAGCAGCAGAATGTTGAGGTTCGAAATTCGAAGTGAAATTTTGAATTTGCCTGTTCTTGGTCGTTATGGGAAAGAAATACAGAAATAAGAAAAAGATTATTCCCTTAGAGCTTGTCCAATACCACCAGTACCAGAAATGCATCTCCTTCTCCCGCGCGAGAGACTTCTATGCTAGCCGAGAATAACGGCTCTATTATGAAAGAAAGCGACAAACAGACTAATTTGACCGGTATTCCCTAATGAGTAGCTTTAGGAGAGAAAGGTCCCCATTATATTCTCCACCCATCTGCAGAGGGTTTCCGTATCCGTCTCCGCGGAGATCTCCAGATCGTAAGACATTATCGCCTTTGTCGCACTGGACTATATTTTCATTATTTTCGAAAAGTGCACGGACAACCGCCATTTCCCCCTTTTCACAATGTTCTCGTGAAGTTGCTTAGGAATTAAAGTGTGAATGTCCCTTCGAAGTCTCGCACGCTCTCCTTGCTTTAACGAAAGAACTACTTTTCACTTTAAGTAGGACTCTAAGAGCTCTACCTTAGAATCAGTTAGATTTCTTGTGTTAACAAGAAGGAATGGCAAGACGCTAAAGAGATGGCTATAAGACTAGTGAGTAATCGACCAAGTAATCCACATACATGATAAAAGAGCATTCCATCCCTAGTGTACTTATCTACTGGCATCGAAGAAGAAGAATGACAATGTCTGCTTCCAAAATAAGAATTGTCGCTTAGTCCAATCTAAGAGCAAATAAGGGACGCCTCATTAAGCAAGAACCCAAGCTAAGAGCAGGGCAGTTCAATTAAGGTATATAGAAAGCTCCAAGAACTACCATTGATCAACCTTATTCAGGCACATCAATCAAAGATCTTGCTTATCGGATAACTTTCCTGGTGAAGGAGAAAAAGTTTGACAAGCTAAGAAAGTCTCATTGAAAGCAGGATCTCAGACTGTGACGACTATTTTCACTAGTTTCAAAGGCTTGATTGACCCTTGGGATTGAATCTGGCAAGGGGGTGCCCTCGTAAAAACTAAAACCACATTACGCCGAAAATAGTAAAGGTGCGACAGCGCTTTGGTAGTTAGTGGAAACTTACTTTCTGTCTGGTTAGTAGGAATTTCTTGCTTGCTATGGGATTAGTCCAAGTTAGACCGAGAAGTAAGAGTTTGTAATTGAAGTCAGGGGGGATGAATAGATAAATTCTCTTCCCACGTAGCACTAAGAAGCAAGTTTCGACAGCCTATGATGAAATCGCACAAAACAAAAAAGGGCTACGCGAATAATAGTGTTAGTAGTTCGTAAGGCTAATTTTGAGCTAGATAGTGGATTGATGTTCACTGTAGCACTATCTGACCTTAAAGGTTAAGTTAGTGTACCATGAACTCCATCCCACATATTTTGGATGTTGTGGCATCAATTATCTAGCTACATTCTATTACCGGTTGACACCATTTTGCAAAACTTTGATTCTGGTTACTGCTTGTTAAATTCCATTAGGTTCTTTGTCAAATACTAACAGATTTTAATCCATATTCTTTTGGGGTCTAAGGGTGTTCTTTCCTTCGAGCTAAGATAGACCCTATCAAAAACTAGTTTCAGAAGCATCTTCCATTCAGCTCGACCTAGACTGATCTTCATTCTGATGATGATAAACCATCATCAATCTGTATAGTATATATACCCCCAAGCCCTCTTTTTGTACCATTTTTTTCTTTCTAAAAGAGGGCCTGGAACTGGGCTCTCTTCACAGCCCCTAAAGGCGTTAGGAAGAGATTTAATCAGCCTGCATAACAACTTCAATCGATAGAAAAATCTATCAAGACCTAAAACAAAGAATACCATCTCCCAGGGAGTCTTTTTATTTTGATAGAGAGTCCGTAAGAGACTTGTCTTAATAGCAAATTATGGTGATCGTGGATTTTTTTAGCTAATTCGTGATAATCACCATAACATGTTATGTGCATACAAATTGACCAATGCAACATGTTATGGTCATTTGGGATTTGCCAATTTGGCAATTTCAATTGACCATATATAATGGATTGCCAAATTATTTTTTGATTTTTGGCAAAAAATTTATTGATTCATCAAGATCATCATAATTTGTTGTATAGAAATTTGAGCTCCATACATTTTCTTTAAAATTGATACAAATTGTTCAAATCAACTTCAAACTTGACTTGATTAAATCTTTTAATACCAATTTCAATAATTTTCAACGGTCAGATTTAACTTAAATCTTCAAAAATTAATGAGCACCTAAATATTAAAAAAAAAAAAAATCAACAATAGTGTTGTTTTTCAACCAAAAATTATCAAAAGTAATAATGAGTGTTGATTTATATTTTTACTGCCAAGAAGATGTGGAGTAGCAGAAGAAACACGATCGGTGATAAGTTTTTTTTAGTTAATGTTCTCATGAATTTATACTCATCAGGCTATTCTACAATAACAAAAAAAAAAAACTATAAGGACATATATATCACCTGAGACATCTCAGGTTAATATATTCAGTTCATGATAAATAAAGGCCTCATACATAAATATGCCTTTTAGTTTGATCATATTTTATATTAATGTCCTTCAATTTTTGGTGCGCACAAATAGATACTTACATTTGTACAAAGTTGAACAAGCAGGCACACGAGTCCTATGTGACATAATACACGTAGGATATTACGTCGGACTCAAATTGTCATGTAGTGTGTCACGTAAAAACGTATGTGTCTATTTGTTCAACTTTATACAAATTTAAGTGTCTACTTATGCACACCCAAAATTGAAGAACATAAATATAAAATGAGATCAAATTAAAAGACATATTTGTGTGTTATGCCTTTAATAAAATACAAAAGATATTGATGCTGGATTAACTTTTGTCTTGTGACGAATTGTGTGAGGATAATTTTTTTCTTTTTTCCATGAGTGTTATTAGGTTAAACTATCCCAAAAATATTCTTAACATTGTATTACATGTTTAAATCAAACTGGCACAATTTTCTTCAAAAAGTTGAGCACCAACAAATGCTTGCCAAATTAAATGAGTAACCTAATTTATCAAACTTTAACCAACCTTTAATTGGAAAAAAATTCCAACTAACCGTAGCTGACCCAGTCATCATTCAAGTCTTTCCAACAATTTACTTTCATTTCAGACAACATATATAAGCATCATTTCAACAGAATTGTCAAAATTCCTAGCACTAAAGGCACGCCAAAAAAGTGCTGCCCATATTTTATGGTTAAGACCATGACTTTTTCATTAAAATTGCCCATAAAACATAAAACTAAACCAACAAAATTTGAACAAAACCCTAGGAAATGAGTTCAGGAGTTAAAACTTCACTTTGGTCCTCTATTCTTTGGTGAATTGTCAAAAAATTAAATACTAGAGTATATATAGTACTAATAAATTTATATAAAAAGGAAAGTGACTGTAAAAGTCAACTCTTAACTACAATCGACCCACTAGAAATTTGTGGCTTTAACTGTTACCATAGGTAAAAACTTATTTGTTTACATCAAGTTGGACCCAACTCCCCTCCGATATGGATACCCTCGTGTTTTCATATCTTTAAACGAGTAACATCTTTTCACTTAATTATTCAGTCAATGATCTAAATTAATCTCCTCAACTATTTGTCTTACTATGGTTGAGAAACAATAACTCGAGCAAATAGTTAAGGGGATTAAGTTTAGACCATTGATTGAATAAGTCGCCAGATGTTGCTCATTTAAGGGTGCATCGAGGCAAATTTAGGGGATCCATATGGGAGGAGTGTCAGTCCCTTCAGATCAATACATATATGTCATATATTTGAATATAATATAGTCATAATTAATTATCTGCTACATACATATTTAATAATAATAATTGTTGTATTAATTTGACGTAACACGTACTGGTTGAGCCGCAGTACTCATCAATTAACCAACGAGATAAACTGCAGAGGAATTAGGAAGGAAATTGAGTTTTTTTTTTTTTAATGTGAATTGTGGTAATAGGGAAAGCCACTTTATGTAGTCGTTGTCTTAACGGGCATCAAAAGTGAAGATTCTTTATGTTGTCACTGCCTTTAACGGCCAACTACCTTTGTGCAATCACTATCTCAAATCTGGTTCAAACGTATTTGGCACGGAAAAAAATATTTTCAAAATTTTATCAGTTCCCAAATTCCAGAAAATAAATAAATACCCCATTTAGCTCATGAAGGGGATTGTTCAAGTCCTTTACCCACTCTAACACCCTCTTCACGCTCAGGCTCAACTGGAGCATGGAATGGAAACCCAAACAAGGATAGATCTAACTCTGTGGACTGCAAACCCAAATGGGGATGGACCCGCGACTCTAAAATCATGTAAAGATATAGCTCTTGAGTCTAACTCAACTCAAAAGTTAGCTTATATGGAAGATTGTCCGAATACATATAAGCAGACCACGTCCACTACCCCACCAATGTAGGACATTTTACTCACTCTAACGATAACAACCGTTTAATTTAGCCTTAAAAATGGATAACATGTTTAAATTAATCTCCTTAAGGGCCTAAATCTGAAGATAAGGATTGTGAATGTGCTGTATCAGCAAGTTAGCAGCCTAGTAAACTGATTGATCTGAAAATGCAATAGCCAATCTCCAAAATACTTTTCAAGAATACATCATAAAAATGAGTCTAAGTTTTAAATTTCAAAACAAACTGAAATCACAAACTTGAAATTGAAATTCTATCTATAGGTGAATTTAGAATTTAAAATTGAAGTTTTGTCCAAATATCATTGACAGAGACAAATATATCAAATTTAAAGTCCAAATTATATGGTCAAATGGTCCCTCGACATTTCCATGAGATCTAAAATAAAGAAGAAAGAAAGGAAACGAGTTCTAAGCAAGAAGTATATATTTATATACATACAAGTATATTTAAGTCTTCAATTTCTGTAATAATTTATGCTCCCCACATGATTTTATTTCTATACATATACAGAGCAATTATTCAACATATATTTGTTGAGGCTAAAAAAGTAAAATGTTCCACCAAATTAAGTACTATCTCAATGACTTGTTATTGTTGAAAGGAACAATCTTAATGACAAGTCCAGGAAAAACATCATCAGGATCATGAATATGTGGATTCCTTTCAACAATATAAGGATCACCACACTTATCACTAATTGTATGTAACGTTTCTCCTTCTCCAACTACATATATTTCGTCGCACGGTCGATGAGACATCGATAGTTGATTTCCTCTTACTACATGAGAATCCCAATTCCTAAGGTTATTTTCCCTAACAGAACTCATTAATACAAGTGCCATGAGGCTAATTGCACATATCCATGAAGCTACATCAGCTATGAGTATTGAAGTTTTTATTTTGGATTTGTATTTATTGGATAGAGAAGACATTTTATTTTTATGAGGAGATAGAGAAGAAAGATGATTTAATGATATTGTGTATAAAGATGGTGATATTTATATGGATAATATTGGTGATGAGAGTTTTTGTGTGGGCGTTTTAGGTTGATGATGACTTTTGGAATATTGGTTTTGAATTAGGCAAGTTGAGTTGATCGAACTACAATTTGGCGTGTACTTATTATATGTTTACCAAATTATAATAGACCGCTATGATTTATAAAAGGTTGATTAGGTAACCCAAATATCTTTTGTGAGATAGACGGATCTTGCGTTTCACTCACCCCCAAAGATAGAGGAGACTATCCATCGAAAAAATAAGAATTGGGATGGGTTCGAGTCCAGCTTTGATACCATGTAAAGAGTCAATTTTGGGTCTAATTCAACCCTAAAAGCTAGCTCATGAGGAAAAGATTGTCCAAATCATATTAAAGAGACGACTCATCCTTAAACGACCAACGTGGAACTCTTCATAGTTTGACATATGAAAAGGCTTTATTATATATAACTAGCTAGTACAATTTTAATATAATGTTCCTCCTTGAATGGAATGGTACCTTAAAATAAGTTTATAAGTTATATATGAGTAATATATTTGGTTGCTGTAACTCGTAAACTATGATGACATTTCAATAAATAAAGATAGAAATGACAAGTTTACGTTATTATAATTTTAAAGACATCATTATTCTAGTTAATTGATCCCTTTCAGATAACTATTGACTAACTACAGAAAGGAATTTAAATAATTGATATTGATACTCTAACAAATTTCACTAGTGTTTTTCTAACAACTAACCTGGCTTCAGCAGCATGGACAGGTTCTATTAACACCAAATACATAACTATAATAATATAGTAATATACCACTAAAACCTCTCGTTTAATAAACAATTACAAAGAGAAAATACCAAATGATAACAAAAGCACTTCCGGAATAGAATTAGGAGGAAAACATTAAAAAAATTCCAAATGTCAACGAGTACGTACTAAAAAGGTGATTAAGGTTGGGCCCAGTGGTAAATAAAGTAGGAGGAAAATTATGAGTCTCAAATTTTAGTTTTAGTGAAGATAAAAAATATTAGGTGATTTCTTTTGTCTGAATTTCGGTGATCGATATTTGTATTGGTCAAAAGTAATGAGTACCTGGTAAAATAATTGAAATACGCAAAAACCGACCCTGAATACGAGTGTTTGCTTTTTTTTTTCGAGGGTTTTAGGTTTGTTGGTGTTTGTCATTGTACCAGTCATATTATTGTAGCTTTTGCTTTGATATCTATCATGTTTGTTGTTTACTGTGTTTCGATTATCGCATTATTTTATTGTTCTTGTTTCTTTTCTCAGCTTGTAGGCTTTGCACTACTTCCCTTGTTAGTTTCTCTGTTTTCTATACAGTTTTCTTCTTCTTTGTACTTGAATTTGTTGCACTTAAACCATGTCTATCAGAAAGAGCATTTCTACCTCCACGAGGTTGTGATAAGGTTTATGTACTTTCTATCATATTCAAATCCGACTTGTGGAATATCACTGAGTATGTTGTTATTGTTAAAGGGAATGAGTGCTAAAATGTGTATACTTGACCAAGTGGGGAAGATGAATGACTTGAAGGAAAGGTTACCTCCCCCATTAATTAGACCAATTGTTCAAAGCTATAGCCATCATAATCAATGGCAAACCGAACCCTAACCTAAGTCCCTAAAGTCAATAAAGATTGTAATAGGATTGTGAATATTCATCGACGGGACCAAATGCTCGCTTTAATTTAATTTCTTCTACAAAGTGTATTTTGGCCGATTGCACTTGGCCTGCTAAAATAAGTTTGGCTTCTTGACCTTGTCAATCCCTTGTATGTGCGCTCTTTATCGACTTGATAACAATGATTGCAACCATTTGATGCAAATATTCCCCTTTACATTTCATTCAATAATTATATAACAACATATTTATTATTGGTACTCAACAATCAAACATGTGGAATTACATGATTAAGCAAACAGATACTAGTTAATTAGTTAACATAGCTATTGTTTTCCTTAATTACAATTTGTGACTTATGTTTAGCTATAATTACGCAGCTCAACTTTTTAGTTTTGTATAATTCGCACATTTGTATAATTCGGAATTTGTATAACTATTTACACTTCTGATGTTTGCAAATGAATAAATTCGTTATTTCGAATTTATACAAAAATAACTGAATTATACAAATATACCCGCAAATTATACAAACCTGTGAATTATACAAATCCGGAATTATACAAACGAGGCAGCTTAAACTGTAGCTACAACCCGTAAATATGTAAATTATAACTATGAAGCATAATTAAATTTATTATATGTCTATTTGTGAAAGTTCCTTGTCTCCTTTTTGCTTTACTTGGGCCGAGCAGATCTGGTCTATTAGTTGAACCTTTTTTTTTCTCATTAAAATAAGGAAACCTTTTATAAAATCGGTCAGATGGCTAGAAAACATAGTTATGTGACCATTTGTACAATTTACGCATATATGCATGTATTAAAGTCAATAAAATATTGATTATGGGGCGTTTATAAGTCAATTATTTTAGTATAAGAGTTGGTTGGGTTGGGCCACGACCCATTGTTTTGTCCAATGAAGATGATAAAAGAAACTGATACCATCATAGAACAGACGTAACAAGACTTGAAATTTGAATCATCTGTAAACACAGCAAAGTTTCAAGGTTCTAGACCTGAAGACATAACAGCAATAGTAGGAACAGAACTGCACTACTCTAGATTCCTAGCTTTCTCTATTCATCCAGAGGAAAGTGAAAAACATAAGATGACATGAGAATCCACAGAGACATGCACCTATGTTCCATATCTTACCTGTGTACCACCAAGGAACACATCATTGCCAACAACAAGAGCATACACGTCCAACTGGACCATCAAGACAGATGTCAGTACCTGTTTGTGCCATTTAACTGAAATTTATATCCAATTTTGGATATGTACAAGTAGGCACACGCATACACAACACATCTTACTATGGCAAATCATGTGAGACACGTCTGACATGCACCTAACCAACTCTTAATCTTAACAAACTTTTAATTGTCAAAACTATACAAATAGAATTAATCATTATCTTGCTGCTGCCGTGGAATGGTGTTTTGTTGCACTAATATATGTTTCGCTGTGAACTGGAAGAAAAATTGCAAAGTCGGTGACGGGAAAGTGAAATTGAACATTTGCACAACAGATCTGCTCCAGTACTACTGGTATAATTGAAACATTTTTCACTGTGCAACAGTAGTGCATACATTAGCAAACTTATTCAAGGAACACAAGATTTTTGAGCTACATCCATAACTCGTGAAAAACAATACAGGATGGGAGACCAGAAATGTCCTCCAGAGATTTACACGAATATCATGATTTTGAGTACAAACCAGACTAGGAAAAAATATGCCTGGAACCCATCAAGAGCTCAATAGTTAATTCAACTAAACGGCAAGGCTCTAAGCTAACTACCTCCGAAAATCAAAACTGGTACTTCTTTATCTTATTATATGTTCCTTGCTTGGTACATTTTCTCACTGGGAGAAGAAAAATAAGATTGCTGGCCAGCAACAAAGAAATGTTATCGCTGTAAATGCATTAATCCTCTCAAGATGTACTGCTGGATTCAGTTGACCACTTCCACACTCTAACTTGACCTGATTCATCACCAGTAAAAAATAAACCAGCAGGACCAATCTCGATTCGACGGACACTCTCCTTAGAGAATATCTTCCCCCTCTCAGAAAAGCTAACCAGAAGAAGTAATGGTTTAAAGATCAGTCAATAATAAGAACAAAATATGAGTTCCAACAACATAGAGAGAGAGAGAGAGAGAGAGTGAGAAACTTACGATGGCAAATCATAGACACGGATGGTGTTGTCATTGCGAGAGCAGAGCAATACAGGCTTTGCTTCTGAATCATGCATGCCACAGAGAGCAAGCACACCCTGAAGATAAGATAACATCGTTAATTGACAGAGCAAACGTCTCTAAAAAATAGATTATGAACCTAACTACAAATCATTGGGAGTTTGGCAGGCAAAGCAACCCAACCTCAATTTCTGCTCTATATGCAATCTACTAAAATCACCAAAGTAATAGAGAAAATTTGAGTACAATAGTTAGAGTTTCACAACAATCATTTTCTCCCAGAAATGTACAACAAAATGTTAGAATATGGGATCAAACTCAAGAAAGTGTAAATTGTTGGCTTATTTGGGCACCAACTTGCATAACTAATGCAGCGTTTGGTTTGTGGTATTAAATAATACCTATACTAGGTGATACGGGAATCTACGTGTTGTTTTAATTTTATGCAGGATGAAATGTGAGAATATGGGTATTGGCAATGTAGGATTAAATTATTGAAAGACCCAAATGCCCTTTCAAAATAAGCAACTCATGTATAACAGTCTTTCTTTATTATCACCAGCATAATGAATATCGGCATAACTAGTAAATGAACCAAACAACCCTCTGAGTCCCTTAAAACATTCATGTTACAACAGTTTCACATTTTATCGACATCTAAACTTTAAGAATGATGCTACTCAAAGCATCTATGATTTTCTTTCATGACAAACCATCCAAAATATTCCAAAATGAATCCAAATTCTTCTGAGTCTCTTCCATCTGGATAGCGCAAGTTCCAAATTTAATGAATGTCATCCATTAAATTTGAGGAACATACACCAGCTTCTCCACATACTTTTACAGTGCAGAAAATTGAACTGTTTCTGTAGACTACTCATAAAAATATTTCCACTCATCAACAAAAAAGATAAAGAGCACAAGTACCAAAACAAGTCATTGTTATTGGTGCATTGATTTTCTTATCTTCCTCCATGGTGGACATTGGATGGAGGAAAGAGGGCAAATGATTTGGGCATGTGAAGCGGAAATGTGTGAATGTCCCAGTGAGGAGGTGTGAGAGGTTAGACATAGTCAAGGCAGAGGTAGACCGAAGAAGTATTGGGGAAGATGATTAGACAAGATATGGAGCATCTTCCGCTTACGATGACATAACCTTAGATCGAGGATAAGGCTAGAAGGTTAGTCGGTAGTTGAGAGTTGTCTTATTACTAACCTATTCATGTAATTGATTTGGTGGTAATATAGAGCATCGTGTCGGTCGTAGTATTAGCCTATGCATGTATTCTTTAGCTTTTGGTATCTAATATCATTAGTGGTTTGTTGCGTTTAGGTGATCACACCTTGATGTTTTAGCTATGGTTCCTTACATATATACTCCCACTGCTTTGTATTAGTTGTCATATTTCTCTCCGTTCCCATTTTTATTTAAATTACTACTTTGATTTGCTTGACCCGAGGGTCTATCGGAAAATATCTTGGTCTATCATAAACAATCTCTCAACCTCGAAGAGACAGTGGCCTCTCACAACCCACTTTATGAGATTTTACTGGGTATGTTGTTGTATCTATAAGAAACAAAGAACTACACAAAGATGTACTTCAGTAATAATTACAATAGTAGTCAAAAGAGCAAAACCTACCACTTAAATCCCTCATAAACCGTCCAAATCATGATTTTTTAAATTTGCCAAATCCAATCCCCTTACTGAGATAATCTACAAGATGCACGTCTGGATAATCATCTTCCACATAATCAAGCACACCTCCTTTAATGTTCCAAAAGAAAATTAATTCTATCTCTCTCCCAATCATTCAAGTTCCTCCTAAATTAGAGACTCCGGTTGCTCCCCACTAAGACATCCTGGTAGCGAGCTTTCTTCATTAACTAAAATCATGTATAAATCTGGAAACCTGTCTTTCAAAGTGGTATTGTCTACCCATTTGATTGACAACAAATTTATCCATCTTCCTATCAGATCGTACCCTATCTAGGAGCTCTTCCGGGAGACTCCTAAAGCACTTCCAAATTACAACTTTGTGGGACAAGGTACCAGGTCTAGCAGACCAGTCTTTTCAATTAGTTGATCTTGAAATATGTTTCTGTTTCGTCTCATTCCAGTAAAATAGGACATAGATAATGATCAGACGAAATTTTAGGCTCACTCTTCTTTTTAGAAATTTAAAAGTGTCATCGTGTACATTTGATAGCAAAATATATTAATTCTAGATAAAGGCATAGATACACTATTACTTCTAAGTGATGCATATTGTCCTCCATGAAGAGGAGGATCAATTAGAGAAACTTCTGAAAAATCTAATTTGGCTATATAATTCTGAGAGCACCTGTCCACAATAATACTAGTCTTGCTGGTATTGAAATTACCCCCAATGACTCGTGATCAGCTCCATAACCCTTTCAGTGTGTGAATTCGAACAAAAGGTCATGCCTTTTTTTCTTGAACAGGGCCTTATATGAAATAGCTTAAGTCTAATATTTGTCAACGAAATCAAACAGCAAGCAAGCATTTTTTGTTAACACTCCTAGATTCTCCTGTTCAACATCCCTACAAACTTGCTCACTATCACTTCCATTTCCCACTGAATCTACTCAATTGTTTGGCTAATCTCCTATTGCTGAGGCGTATTTCCTTTTCAACAACTTTATCCAAAGAAAAAACTGTTGATTCATAGACTACTATCTTATTTCTTTTTTGTAGATAATATCCTTGTATCTTTTCTTATTAGAGCTGAATAATAAATTTACTTCAGGATTCTATCTATTTTTCAAAAATCCAAATGATTCAATTGTTTGTAGAATTTAATTAATATTTAGCTTTTATAGTTTCTAAAGTATATACTGTCTTTATTTAGCAACTTTAACATTACCATTATACAACAAAGAAGCAAAACACAAGAGTTTTCAGAATTCAACTCACAATAAAATAATTTTACTCATAGGTTTTGCTTCGCCAAAAGGCCCTGTAAAAGGATTTTAATACGGTACTCCCTTGTGAACCATTTTACATGATCATACTAATATTTGGATATTCACATAACATTCTTTTTTTTGCTACAGTTCTCAAAAAAAATAATCAAATATCTCAATTTTTAAGGAGTGCTTTCTAATGTTTTTATGCAGTTCCAAATATACCTTTGTATTTTAGACAAAGTAGAGCCAATCATCATCCGAGAACAAATTAAAAGTTAAAAAGTTCTACTTTCATGTTTTAAATACCATTATGGAGCATGTTTTTTTGTCTCTCTGGCATCAATTGGACCCCACCCCTCACAGTTAAGGATGCATATGAGAGTTGGAGCCTATGGAAAGTTGACAACGCCATCAAGAAGATCTGGATTATGATACCTGCTTGTATTTTTTGGTGTATTTGGTTAGAGAGGAACAAGAGATGTTTTGATGGAGAGACAACTGCTTTAAGCATTTTGAAGACTAGGTGCATTGCAAATTTGTTTAGTTGGTCCAACTTGTATCCTGCTGTTAATGCAGAACAACTTCAGGATTTTACTAACTCATTAGTTCTGGCTTAGATAGTTTGTATAGTTAGCCAGAGATTTTTTTTGTAAGCTCAAATGCCATATCTTGTAAATCTTGCATCTTCTTGATGTTGTTATTAATACCACTTATCTTTTAAAAAAAAACACCATTATTTGGGACAAGATACCATTTTTCTTTATAGATTGTACCATGTATATATTACTCTATTAGTAATTAACTCAAGAATTTTCAATAACATCAATGTAGTATGACTTTTGTTCTAGAGTATATTGAACCACAAGTATAACTTTATTTACTAAATACAGTTATTAAAGAATATTTCATCAAAAGTAAACACAAACCATTTTATGAATCTCTTCCCTATCAAACAAATTGATAATTCTAAGCTTCCGTCAAGTTTTCTTGTGGGATTACATTGGGTATGTTGTTGAAAGCTTCCGTCAATTTTTCTTTTTCTATTTTCTCTAACATATCACTTTCAGAAGGAAAATTTTAAAACTTGGTCTTCACCAAATGAGTTTGTTTTAGTTTTGACTTAATTAATACTCCGAGCCATTTATCTAGATCATATGTGAGACCAAAGAATCATAAAGTAAATGTGGACAGACAAAGCAGTCTCACTTACACAATCCTCTTGATGAGTATATGTAACCTCCAAGTTCCCACTATCATTAGCAGCCCAAACCTATAAAACACACGCACAATCATCAACACATGATTGGATAAGATTAAGAGAGCTAAATTTTCCAAGAAAAAGAACAAACATAAACCTTTATTGTTTTGTCCAGTGAACATGATAAAAGAAACTGATCCCAGCACAGAACAGACATAACAACACTCGTATGATCTGTCAAGATCTGTAAGCACTCTAAAGTTTCAAGGTTCCACACCTGAAGACACAATAGCAACAGTAAGAACAAAACAATAACAACTGCAAAGTCTAGGTTAAAATGCAGAACTCTAGATCCCTAGCTTTCTCTACACATCGAGAGGAAATAGAGAAACATAAAATGACAAGAGAATCCACATCACTTCTGACCAACTTACTCTTATTGAATTGTCCATGGAACCAGAATATAATCTATTAGCTCCAACGACCAGTGATACCACATGATGGGTGTGTCCTGTCAATGCTTTGATTGGATCAAAATTGTTGGTGCTCCCATTATATTTCCATGCCAATATCCCATCCTGTAGTACTTTCCAGTTAACTTACAGACTGAAAGACCAGATTGATAGGCATGCACTTATGTTCCATACCATCTTCTTCTTTTCCTTTATTTAGTAAACATATAACTAACCATACACACTTACCTCTGTACCAGCAAGGAGCATATCATTGCCAACAACAAGAGCATAGACTTGTCCAACTGGCCCATTAAGACTGAGGTCAGTTCCTGTTTGAGTATTCCATGCCTGCAAAGTTATCAGACACATCCATGAAGAAAGGAATGGAATTCACTATATTAAGAGTGTTGAACATATTTGTAAATAGATATGCATGTCTATGTATGGGATGCCCAAAGTGTGGAGAGAGAGAGAGAGAGAGAGAGAGATGAACTGCAAGCAAAGAAAGATAATCAATTCACCTTGACAAGATTAGTTAAACCCACAAAAATCCATGGTCCTTCACTCAGCATAGAACCTACTTCACCATCAAAATTGACAACCCCTGCACACTACAACAGGAGGAAACCACAGCATAAGAATCCATTCATGATCCTCCAAAGCTACAAACTACAGTCTCACAAATCATCATATCCAGTGGAATATTTTGGCAAGAGACTACTTGACTATACTTCAGATGGAAATCTGGAAGAATGTTTATCACATAGACAAACTATCTGTCCTTCAGATTCAATTTCAAAATTACTTTTTTCTCTTTCTGGGTAGCTTAGAGTTTCAGAACTTGGTTTTGTTACAACTGGTCAAACTGAATCAATTTATTCTTTTGGTTTTACTTTCAGTACGGAAGAAGCCTCAAATTTTATAATCTTAACAGGCCAACTGGAAAAAAAATTCTCCTTATTCTTGGGATGCTGTTAAAATCTGATGCAACAAAAAGATAGCATTACTATTCTGGAGAAAGGTGATCAGTTCACATAGTAAGGGAAGAAGTCGAGCCGAGTAATTGACATTGTTTCTAGATTTCCCCAGCTAATTTTTACACAATATGGGGATTTCAAGCAAAGAAGACAAAATTTTCCTATTCCAATTTTCATGTAAATATGAAAGGAAAAAGTATGAGGAGAACCTGCCCAGACTGGCAATCCCACACTCGTACTGACTTGTCCGTACTCCCTGAATAAAGCTTATCCGAGCCTGATGGCAAAGCAATCCCTGCTACAACCTGTTTCAATACCCATTTAATTAACAATAACAGAATTCCAACCCAATACTGAAGAGCAAAGGAAACTGTCCTGCCCCTTCAATGAACAGCAGAATCAAAATTTCAGATATAAAAACAGAACAGGATTTCACATAATGGGTCTTCACATTCTTGATAGACATAATAATCACCTTTTGGTGCCCTTCAAGTGTTGTCAACAATGTGAAGCAGTCCCCAGTAGTCCATGAATGCAAATACCTACAGGTGTTTCCATATGTACAATTCCCTTTAACCCAATAATTACAAATTTTTTCTGTCTTCCTCACAACTGCACCTCCGCCAGCAGCAGTTCTCCCCCATGTGTTGTTAAAATTTGGATTTCTCCTCATTCCCGCACCTCGATTATCATCAGAAAACCCATGAGGCCGCTTCGACGATGACATTCCATTCCCTGCCGCATGTTGCTGCTGCTGTGGCGGTCCCGGTAGTTCTCTATGTAAGAACGGACATGGAAATCTGTTACATCTTCCAGCCCTCCAATGAAAACAAACTTTTTGCTGTTTATTATTACTGTTGTCCCCTTGTGAAGAAGGACCCAGCCGCTGGAACACACGCTTGCTTCCATCCATTTCCATTACCTTCTGTAATCTTGAACGTTCAAACCTACTCTCTCTTTTAATTTTCGAGTTTCTCGAGCTTCTGATGTGATCTTTGGGAGACAAACCCAGTGAAATTTGAAAATTCGACCTTCTGATGTGGATCAGTAGATATAAACCCAGTGACTTAGACCGAGCGAATAGGGTTTGATCATGACAAAGGGGGATTGAGAAGCTCAATGAATTGATGATTGGATACAGTAAAGGGGAACTTGGAATCGATTATTAGGGTTTTGAAGAATTGGAAACCCTAATATTGGAGTTGCAGAAAATTAATTTGGAGGAGAAGATCCCCAATTTGTATACTACTCGACAGCGTAAACTTTACGACCAGGTAAGTAACGGGGTTATTTCTTCCCCGTAAAAATAAAATTATTAAGAAACTTAGCGCGTTTAAATGATTTGAAGTTCATAATTTTTATTTTGATTTGTAATATGCATTTTTTAAAATTTGAATTTTTTTTTCATAAATATAAAAATTCAATTGTGAAAATTATTTAACTTCTCAAACGCTTTGGAGGTCGTTTGGTACAAGATTAATAATGCATAGATTAATAATGTAGGGTTTATTTTTTATCAAATGTTTGGTCCATTGTTTTCCACAATCTTGTGGAGAAAATAGCTAAATGCCCTCCTAACCTATTAGTCAATTCTCAACTACACACTTATACTTTACGGAGGGTTTTATTACCCACCTAAATTTTATATTTTTGAAATTTTGTGACCCTTAAACGCTGACATGTCCAAGAAGGTGAATACACCTCTTGTAGGCACGAAAGGGTTTAACAAAAAGACATAAAATGACTAAAATTCAGTTAAATAGTCCATGTGGCAGTCTCTCATTAGAGATTATATAATTAATTCATTTTTTTAATTCTTTCCCTTTTATTATATCACAAAATTGTTATACTCATTTCATAATTTATTCAAGTTTTTCTCGAAGTCCTTCAATGGTGGTCTTCTAAATTTCATCTCTAGGAGCTCCAAATTAGTTTGTAGTTACTGATTTATGCTTAGTTAATCATACATCAACCGTTTTTAGTAACAAAAATCACCTAACTCATAAGAAATTTTCATATATAAAGCTCAAAAATGGAATTCAAGGTTTTTTCTTAAACCCCTCATAATTTCAACAAAAAAAATAAAATAAAATAAAAAGAAGTCAAACCACAATGAACCGACAATGGTGAATTTGAAATTTCACTTTCTAGTTTCATTCTTACTAAATTTGTTTTTCACTCCCACATTTGTCAATACTTATTTGTTTCTATTTGAAGGCCCTTTTTGTAAATTTCAATTTCCAAATTTGATTTAAAAAAAAAATAGAAACTTTACATAATTTTACAGGGGATTATTAAATTATTATTTTGATTAGGTTTATAATTTACAGGAAAAAAAGAAAAAAAAATTTAAAAAATGAATGTACAGTGATTCATCGCGTGTGATGCACAACTTTGACATAAAACTGGTTATGACTTTTTAGGGAGGTGATTATTTCATATTTAAATAGTTCAGGGCGGTAATAGGACCCCCCCCCCCCCCCCCCCCGTATAGAATAAGTGCGTAGTTGAAAATTGGCTAATAGGTTGAGGGTGCTTTTGGCTATTTTCTCCAATCTTGTGTTTGAACTACAACTTTACAAAAAGCTTATTTCCAATTATACTCTTGAATTATTATGAAATTTTCTATTTTATGTAATTAGGTTAATGTAGATACTTAGTCGGAAAATATTTTTTTTTGTGGCATTCTAACTAGCTAAGAGAAGAACAATTTTGTCACATGTTTGTTATTTTCTCACTTGAATTATTTAAGGATAAATAATTTCATCTGAATAAATTGATCATTCACAAAACATCAATTTTCGATTTATAAAAGATATATCATATACTTTTAAAACTGAAAAGACAGTAAAGATAGTAAAATCAAATAAATCATTTACGTTTACACATAAAACGGCAAGTTGTAATTTTAATATGTATGCAATTTTATAAATTTCTCAAAATACAAACAATTAGAAAAACACAAATATATCAACAAATAATACATTCAATTGAGATCACAAACAACATGTGGTGATATATTTGCCGTTTCAATTAGTAAATGTTAAACAACTCACATTTTAAATATTATATTGATCAATATTGGATTTATTTAGCAACAAACAACTCTCTCTAAATAATAAAGTTTGTATGCTAATTTATTTAAATAAATTTACTAGTACAAATATAAAACATGGAATCAAGAAAATAAATAAAAGGATATAAAGAAAAAAATTGTCTTTACATAGATATTCTCATGGTATTAAATCATATGTATTACTAATACCATCAAATGGTGGTATTAGTTGTGCATTCTATAATACCATGTAGGGTGTATAACTAATCAACGGATTAGTTATACATATGCCCAAAATTCCTACCAAATACAGTACTAAATAATACCATACATAATACATAGACTATTCCTCCTAATACTCCATACCAAACGACCCCTTATATGATTTTACAACATAAACACATCATAGTTCATAATTCATTCTTAAGGTATCAGAACATCCTAAGGCGCCGAATTAATAAATCTCACATCTCCATGTTGTTTTTAAAAAATATATGATTATATGTTATTATAAACTTTTAAATACACATAACTTTATACATATTCATTGATCATGTAAATTAATAATACTAATAACTAATTGTTCTTTGATAAATTGAACATAATTCATGTTTTGCAATTTTTAAAATTCCTGTATGAATTTTTTTTGTAATATATAAATTTATGGGTCGGTTTTTTTAAAAAAATATTCAATTATAATTTGAAATTTCAAAACATACTTTTTGAAGATATTTGAATCTAAAATCATGATTTGAAATTAAATTTTTGTGCTAATTTTACAGACAGACACTTGATCTAAAATTAAAACTTTAAATCAAGCTCCCAAATATTATGGTCAAACGCCTACTAAGCTAAAAGCGAAACAATATTTAAAAATAAAGGGAGAAAATCAATTTATCCTAAGTAATGTGAAATGAAACAAATTTGTCATTTATTAATAGTTGTGATAAAATATGCTCTCATCGTTACTAGTTTCATTTCAATGAAATGGAAATCCTGAAACAGATTCATGAATATCATCAATATATTCAAGAGGAGCAACAATGTTTGTCCTTAAACTATGCAAAAAAGAACAAATTTATCCTATTTTAAAATAGAAGATAAATTTGAACATTTCACATAGTTTAAGAGAAAATCCATACGAAATGAATACATATTTACTTTTTGCTCTCTTATGCGAATAATCATAATTTTTTTTTGATAATTATGCAAAATGTCTGCCCATAAATTTTATTTACCACCAATTTAGCGCAGCTTATACAAATTATCATTTGACCATATTATATACAGAAAAAATAGTCAGACGCGACTTTTCTTCTCTGTTCTTCTTCTTAAAATTTTGGTGTACAGCGAATGTGACTCGTTTCAGATGCATTATATATCAAAAGATTCTAAAAATCAAACGGATTTCATATCTAAAATTTGGATTTGTTTAGAGGAGATTTTGAGTTGGTCGTGATTGAATAGTTAGTGTATTCTTCATGTATACTTAAGCTATGTTCAACTTTTTAAATGAATCATAATATACATTATGTGTATAACTCATGTATATGTAAGATATATTCAATTTTTTGAGTGTATTATAGTGCTTATATTTTCTACCATATTTGTATACTTTCAGCTTTTTTGAGTGTATCATATGGCTATATTTATTGTAAGTTATTTACTTTATTGTATATATTTGAAACTATCCAAAAAATAATAATCAAACACCACACTTTTAGGGGTCATTTGATTGATATGCTGAGAAAACATAGATATTTTTGTGATAAAAAATTCATACAACATTATCCAAAATTTGATTATTAATCTTGTGAGAGTTATGCAACGATTAATAATTAATATATGGGTAGGTTATCACTATTAGATAGTGAAATAATAATATCAAATTAGTTATCTCAAGATAAAATAATGAAAATGGCAAAAAACCCTCTCAGGTCCCTCAACCCCTTTTTTTACCGAATAAGGTGGGGTATTCAAACAATTTTGTCTTAATTAGAATTTTTAAAATGCATATTGTTTTTAATACAACAATCCAAACGACTGAAATAATACTATAATAGCTAATTTGAATTTAACTAATATCAATACAACTAGTTTTAACATAACTAATCTCAACATAATTTGTCTCCAAACCAATCGACTTATTGTTAAATTGATCTTGATAGTTTGAATACAAAAAACATCTTAGTTAGTGTTTGAACTTAATTTTTTTTAACAAAAAAAACATAAAGTTGGATTTAGCTGAAGTTAGATTTGAATTCGAAATATGTTTGGATTTCGACACAATTTTTCAAAATATATATAAAACATTACTTATATACATAAGTTTTAAAAACTATCAAAAATACTCAACCGTATCAAGGTCAAAACATTAGCTGCAACAATTGAATGATAAAAAAAAAAGAAAAAAAACATAGGAGACTAATGTGAACAACGAAGGTTTTTTATAAATGTAAAAGTTTGGAGTAGGGTTTGAAATTTAAACTAGTCGAATAGTTATATTCATTTGTAAAAGATAGTGAAACTTCCAATCAAATATAAAAGTTCGGGACAAATTTTAAAATTTTAAATAATCCAATGGTCGTTTTTATGCCAAAAAGAGATTTGAAGCTATTTTCGAGATTTGAATATTTAATTTCAAAAACTAAATAAATTCTATCGTCAAGTAGATATTTAAGCTTCTTAATTTTTTTTTCTTTATAAAATATATGATTAAACGAGAGCTTAATCTAGCTACAATATTTATTAGGAAAAATTGTATGAAATAGCAAATTATTAATTCAAATTAAATGTTATAGTCATAGTTTCTTTTATTGTAATTCGCAACATTCATTTCATGTTTTTTTATCATTCCATTTGTATACCGAAATATACAAATAGACTCATATGTGTTGTATAAAAATTAATTGCAAGACCCATTTGTATGCCGAAATATACAAATATGGGTCTATTTGTATATTTCGGTATATAAATGGGTCCTGCAATTAGTTTTTATGCAACACATATGGGTCTATTTGTATATTTTGGTATAAAAATGGAATGGCAAAAAACATTTGCATGACCCAATTGTATATCGAAATATACAAATAGACCCATTCGGTATATATATGTGTTGTATATATGTAGTCATTTTGTTTATATATAATTACAATGTTTTAGTTTGTATACCGAAATATACAAATATAGATTTTTATGTATATGTATACCGAAATATAGAGATTAATAGACATAGCAAACATAAAGTTTTCTATGGAGTGCAATTATACAGACTATAATTATAGCATACAAATATAATTTTTATGTTTGCTAAACCTAAAATTTACTCTATTTATTATTCAAAGAGGAACTATTCATATAAAAGATTAATCATTTACCCACTTTCTTTTAAATTTGAGAAAAGGGTCTGATAGACCCTCCAATTTTGTCATTTAGGGTTGATATACGCCTCGTTCTGGAAGTGACTCATATATACTTCTATTGTTACACAAATGATTCACATATACCCTTTTCCTCTAACGGAAGTGAAAAAAATAATTTAAATTAATTTTTATTTAAAAAAATAATCCATGTAGGGATATATTATATGGAAAATTGTATGAAATAGCTCTATTAATTCAAATTAAATGTTATAGTCATAGTTTCTTTTATTTGTAATTCACAGCAAACATTCTATGTTTTTTGTCATCCCATTTGTATACCGAAATATATAAATAGATAGAAATATACAAATGCAGGACCCATTTGTATATCAAAATATACAAATGCAGGACTCATTTGTATACCAAAATATACAAATAGACCAAAATATACAAATGCACAAATAGATCAAAATATACAAATGCAGGACCCATTTGTATACCAAAATATACAAATACAGGACCCATTTGTATACCGAAATATACAAATAGACCGAAGTACATATTTTTTATGTATATGTATACCAAAATATACAGATTAATAGTCATAACAAACATAAAGTTTGATTTGGAGCGCAATTATACAAACTCTAGCTATAACATACAAGTATGATTTTTATGTTTGTTATATGTGAAAGTTGTTCATTATTATATCTTTCTCACACGTTTTCTTTCTACTTTTTAATTCAATGGCTAATTTGAATTTATTATTTTGATGGTCAAATTTATTCTTTTCACTTATTTTCTTATAATCTTTGCTATAGATATCCTAAAAAAATATTGTCATGACCCAGACCGTCGTGATTGGCACCCACACTACCCCTCCGATGGGAGAACCAAAAATGCAGCCCAACTAATCAACTTAACCAAAGTACTGCGCATTTAAAGCTACGGAAGCAAGTTTAAATAATTATATAATTAATACGGAGTCCCCATAAACTCCGGAAGTTTAACTAACATCTAACACAACTAATGCGGAAATAACCCCTAGAACCTGAAAGTCATTATAACAAAACTCTAATTAACTAACAAGTCTAAGAAAAGGGGGCGCAACCCCGAAAACTAAACAAAACACCATAAACAAATGGTCTGAGTCCGAAAAGAGTGGACTTAAACAACAGAGATCCATGGCAGCCTGAAAGAATTGACTCACCTTTAGATTCGGTCATGCTCAATAGTCACCTAACTGAGGTCTGTCAGTATTTGTCTGAAGATGCCCTGTACTCAACAAAGAAAGATCAAGTGCAGTAGCAGTACACAACCACAGTGTACTGGTAGGATCACACGGCTACCCCATAAGTACAATATACGAAAACAATCACAATATAATAAACACATATATACATAACACATATCAGTTATTATTTTAGGAGCAGTGTACAATTCCATGTTCTCAATAGCAATAGATATAACAACTCAATGGTCCTATCATTGAACCCATACCCAAACTGTTAGTGTGCAGATCGTGACACCCGATTCAAGTTAGTGTGTCGGAATGTGACACCCGTTCTCATATATATATCGGTTCGTGACATTTGATCTCAATTAGTGTGTCGGAACGTGACACCCGATCCAATGCATATGTTGGTACGTGACATCCGATCCCAATTAGTACAACCACAATCACAATCACAATCACATCCATAGTGTACAATATTCAAATCATATAGTCAAGTACACAAGTTCATGACATGCATTGTTCATAATCAATTCATTAGGTTCGTTTCCACATTTTCATTCTTTGTATACACGCATGCAAACAATATTGCAATAAATTAACATACATCACACAAACAGAAAATCAAACCATCACCTACCTCGAAACCAAGCTTGAATCCTCCTAAGATATTTGAGCCTTTCTTTTTCGAATTATTTTCGCTTGTTCGTGGTCTAAAACAATAATTAAATACAAGGATCAATAAACGAGGCCTAATTACCCAGATTACAATTGAAATCATCAACCCTAGGCCAATCTCAAGATCCCAATACCCCAATTAGGACTTTTTCCACCATTAACTTCAGATCAAAACCTTCCCCCAACAATAATTACCCAAGAATCTACGTTCGACGGATCGAAAGACGAATTAGGGGAGCAAAATCCTTACATTTAGTGCTAGAAGAGGTGGAAAACCTTTAAGAAATACCTTTGAGTTGTCTCTTAGCTCTCAAGAACGAAACTTGCAGAAAATAATGTTTTTGAGGTTTATTTTCGACTTCAGTCGCGTCTGTCCCACTGTGGCGGGCCCTATCCCGCTACAGCGGCCCCGCCCTGGCAGCTTGTACGGAAATAGAGAGTCGAATTTAGAGTTTCAAACCCCCATTTCACAACGCACCTTCGACCCATGACATTCAAGAACTACTCATTCATGCTAAGAACAATTTCGAGAGATCTACTCGCCCGCATTCAATTCCTTAAAGTCGTACGGATTCCTTAACGTCTTAGCTATCTACTTATGTGATCAAAATCATAATTAGATCTCCCATTCATTTCTAGATTTCCCTAGACCTCACTGACTTTGATTTCGTCCAAATCTGGACTAGACTAGGAATTTTCAAGTTACTACTCAAAAAATTTCTGGTCCTAATTCTTTCCCCATTGACTTTGCCCTAATGACGGAATCAGATTGTTATATTTATAAATATAAATACAAAATTAATTAGAATAGAAAAAAAAGTAGTTCTATTTTTTTTTCTCTTTTTTTCATTCACACTTCTTTCTTTTTATTTCTCTTTACACTACAAAATGAAAGAAAAATTGAAATAAGAATAAGAAAATCAAATAATAATAAGAAGTCAGAAAACAATTTATGTGTGAAAAAGATCAAATACATAATTCTTTTAAATATGAAAATCAAAAAATAAAATAAAATTAATTTTATTACTTTTGTAACAGTAGGGGTATATATGAGCCATTTTTGTAACGGTGAGGGGTATATGTGTGCCAATTTTGTAACGATAGGGGTATATATGAATCATTTTTGTAACGAGGGACATATCAGCTCTAAATGACAAAATTGAGGGATATATTGGGAATATCCCTTTAAATTTTATCAAGTGATCATATTAGAGAGATAAATCATCACGAATAATTAAATAATGAAATCCTCATCAGGCGCTTTATTTCTCACTCATAGATTTGTTGAAGTAGTTCAATAGTTGTTGTACATTGAATGAACTGTGTCACAATGGCATTATTTGGAATATTTATGTGAGCACTCAAATTTTCTGGTGCCTCATATAACTATTATATAACAAAATTTAATCCTAATCATGAATATATAATAGCTATCCAAAAAAATGAAAAAGTTGACACAAATGAATTTTTTTAAAATAATAATAATACTTGAAGCATTTATTTATGATCTGGTCCATCCAAATAAAGCATCTTCTATCCCCCTCTTTCAATTAATCATTTGTTTTCTTTCAGCGAAGTGATTGTAAAGTGTAAAGTTTTATTGATAAATTTATATTTAAATTTAAATTTATGATATGTTGATCAAGTAAAATTATAGATTAATAATGTTGAATTAATATTTAAGTTAAAATTACATGACTTAAATAAAGTCCAAATTATATTTGACTTAGATTGTTAAGTTGCCAAGATGAGCCTAACTCATACTCTTCAAACCAAAAGTCCTCTAAAATTACTAGGAGACCAAAATACCTCCAAGATCTTATCTCAAGCCTATATAAAGGGGTCTTTATAAGAAGAGAAATGCACAGAAAAACTCTATTCTTGAGTAGTGAACCACATGTCTGTTGGGAAAGACAAGGCACTAACAAGAATGCCAGACAGGATAGCAGCGGAATAATACCCAAATCCAAACTTTTCCTTTCAATTCGAACCAAGAGAAGACAAACCAAATCAAGCAATATGAAGAATGGGCAGCAAGTATTCAATCAAACTACAACAATAAGATAAGAACAAGTCAATCACACAAGACACAACGATTTACGTGGAAAACCCTTCTATGTGAAGAGTAAAAAACCACAGGACCAAAAGCTTCACTATAAACACCAAGAGTTACAAAATTGTTCTCCAAAATTGGCCACAAAACAAGTGCCAAACAACGAGCAACAACAAATCAAGATTGCACCAAATACTAGAGAATTAAAGAAAAGATTTCACCCAAAACGCGCTACTGTTCACGCCCTCAAATCAGAAGCTACAGACCTCCAAATCCGATCTCCACCGTTGAATTGCAAGAACCAGATGTTGAGAACTCCCAGTTCAAATTTGAGCACGATCCAACGGTTAACGAAGCGGCAAACTCTGTCTGAAGCGGACTGCCTGAGCAGAAAATTTCCAGAAGCAAAAACGGGATTTCTCTTCTCTTCTCAATCTCTAAAACGAATCTCTCTTGATTTTTCCTCTCTTGTGTTTCTGAAAAATAAGACCAAATAAGCCTTATATATATATGCCACATAATATTTGGGTTATGGGCTAAAGTGGGCTAGTCCTAATATGACTTTTATTTATCCACATAGGAAGGGAAAACAAATCCTAAACCCAACAATGTCTTCCAAATACAAAGACGTCATTATCTCCAAGTTGAAGTTGTGAGCCGCAAATTCTCATATCTCCACAATTATAATCAAAATTTGGCTCTGCATTCGTGGTGAAATTCCAACAAATAATCCACTGATTCAAGAATGAAGCAGCACTCTGAGTTGATGATTGCAAGGAGAAGAATTAGAGGATTATATCTTTTTATAAGATTTTATAATGATTGTAATTCATGCATAAAATATTGAAATCAAATTTATTACTTGTCGCTATCTTTCTTATCTTGATTATTATTATTTTCCAGAAACAAAATTTAGTCGTTTACAATGATTATTACTCCAAGGATATATCACATCATTTTTAGTTTATTTAAAAAGAAAAATACACTTCTAAATTTATAAAAACAATTAATTCATGCCTTTTATTTGACTTTTGATTTAAAAAAAGGAAAATCTCCAATAATAAATATTATGCCACGTTTAATGATAAATTTCAAAAAATTATAATAATATAAAAGGCATAGATTTCCTTCTGAACTTGTTTCGAAAAGTCAATTATACGGTTAAACTATCATGATAACCTATTACACACCTTTAAAAGTGAATTTATTTGCCCCTAAAACTGACGTGACAAGATAATTAAAAATAAATAAAAAATCATGTGCGTCAGATTATTATTAAAGTAAAAATATAATAAAATAAAAAAATAGTTCTCCTTATACACCCCCCCCCCCCCACATCTCTTCTTCTTCATACCTTACCCTCCACATTTTCTTCACACTCTATTAAGCTTAAATGGACCACAAGAAGCAACCCAAAAACAAGTTGCTTTAAAAACACAACCCTTTTACCCTTAAAACTCCCAACAAAAATAGTCAAAACAGTACCGAATGTAATACTTGACCTAAGATTTGTGGGTTTTTATTTGTATTTTTAACAAGAAGTTTCTTCACATCATCAACGGAGTAAAATGTTGGGGGTTTCTCGGCCGTTGGAGCTATGGTGGGCTTTTTGAATCAATATGATGAGTAATTGACTAAAAAGGGGAAGAACATTATTTCCTATTATCCCTATCTTTTAAGGTATCTCCGGGAAGAATATAAAAAAAAGAAAAAAAAATGTAAGCTCGGCTCTGAAAAATATTTGCAACTAGCAAGTCGCAACAAATTTGTTCATAGTGAAGTGATACGGTGGAAGTTCGATTTTCATGGACAATCAATGGAAGAAACTGAAGCAGCTTCCTTGTGGTTCATTTTGGAACGACAAAATTCTTCCACTCCACGAATAAACTTCGAATTTCGGACAGTTTATTTTGCGGTCATTACTGAAAGTTTCTTCTTTATAATTTTGCTATGAAGAAGATATAACTATTAAAGTTTTGTAATAATTAATTAGTGTAAAATATAGTTAACAAAAGATAAATTAATTATAAAGAAAAGAAAACAAAAAGGATATAAAAAATTATAAGTTTAGATATAGCACTGACGTATGGTTAATGTGACAACGAGTGTAATACACCACATACTGTGAGAGTGATGTTACATGTTTACGATGATATTAAATTCACTTTTAAATAATAAATATATATAATAAACCGTCATGATAGTTTAAATTTGAAACTGACTTTTAAAGATAAATTCAAATAGAAATTTATGCCTTCTCCCTATAAATTTCAAAAATTTCCTTTCTTTCCTAAATTCTTATCCATTCAAATAAAATGTACTCACGTAAAGTGATATATTTTTTTAGGTCTACATAAAACTAAGATTCTGAGAGGCGAGAGCTGACGGATGATGTCACGTTCAAAGGGTATCTGCATTATTTATTACGTACACCACAACTCAGAAAGGTAGGGCAAATGGGTATAAAAAATAATGATAAGTAAATTCAAATATTTAAAATTCAAAAGCAATGGAACCTAACCAAACAACAAAGCACCAAAGGAAACTCTTTCATGGTGCATCGGATGAAACCGCTTTTTCTTTTAATTAAATATTTCGATTTTAAGTTTTTCATATAAAAAATTCTTAGTAATAAGTATTTTTTCATAGTGAACTCTGTAATAATGCGAATTTAAATTGATCGAATTTCAACACGTATATCAGATACATATCAATGTATCTTTTTATTAAATAAAAAATCTTTATTTTGAGTTTTTTGATATGAAAATAATTCTTGATAATAACGGTTTTTTTAAAAATGAATCCTACACCACGCAAATTCAAATTAATTTTTCCATAATGAACCCTGCAATAACATAGAGTTTCAACACGTATATCAGACGTAGAGTTTCAACACGTATATCAGACGTAGAGTTTCAATGAAACTACTTTTTTTTAAATTAAATATCTTGATTTTAAGTTCATGATATGAAAAATTCTTGATAATAAGTATTTTTTCTCAAAATAAATTCAACACCATATAAATTCAAATTAATAAAATTTCAATACGAATATCAGACACACGGACGAAGAAGCAAAAGGGAAAAAGCAAGAAAGAAAATAATAATACAGCACAACGCAAAAGACTCCGCGTATAGAAATCAAATTAATTTTGTGTAAGGGTTGGGTTTAAGCTAGAACTTTGAAGGCGACCAGACAGCCCCACTCCACAGGTGGTCTCTTTCTCTCCCTGTGGGTTGTGGGCAAAGAAATTGATAGCAACTCCGACCCAATTCCCTTCTCTGGTTCGTGATTTTGGCTTACCCCTTCTTTGTATTTGTATCTTTTACCTTTGATTTGAAAAAAAGTTCCGTCTTTTTATGCGTTTCTTGAAAAAAATGGATCTGGGTCTTTTTCTGTTTTCGAGGTTCTCGTCAGTTTGAATATGTTTCTTGGAGCTATCTTTCTTTATGTGTGTTTTCTGCTTCTGGGTGTTTGCTAGTTTGTGTTTTGGGAGTTGATCAGGGTGTTAAATTGTTTTTCTTGGTGACGTATGTTGTTGATTTTATTGGCTAGTTGGGTTTAGTTGTGAAAATGTGTAGAGTACAGTATTTTTTTTTTTTTTTTTGAAATATTAAATCTTTTTTCTTTATGTTTGTTGTTTTCGTTTTATTAACAGACTGATAGTTGTAGGATCTGTCCAAAGATAGGCTTAGCTGAATTTTGTTTATGCACTGTGTTTTTCTGAAAGTTATTATCTTGTAAATAGTAAGAACTTCAATTTGCAGTATGTGAACTTGAAATTGAGTTTGTGCACGTTTTTTGACTTGTCAGATCCAGCTGGTTTTCACGTTTGCAGCTTAGAGTATGATCTTGTGATGTGATGAGTTTATTATTATTGGGCATAATGACCAGATTAGTTGAACGGCTAATGTAGACACAGACTTCACCATCTGGTTATTGGAAGCTTCTTTTAGTATGTTGACCAAATTTGTATGGTTCAAAATCAATTATTTTGACTTGAAAAATTTGTTTTCCTAGTTGTTGGAGAGGATAATTTCGACAAGGTAGTCAGTGTTTTCGAGATTGGAGAAACAGAAGTTGAGATCTTCATTGGTATCCTCTGGTTATATTGGGTTCAATTCTCGTATGGCTGTTGCCAAGAGCAACAGCAACACTGAATCATCATTTTATACATCATGTTGCTATAAAGTTGCAAACTTGAGTGGGACCATTTTGGATGCAAGTCATACTGCTAATCTGCATGATCGTTACATTCTTGGAGAACAGCTGGGCTGGGGACAGTTTGGGATTATCAGGACATGCTCCGACAAGTTTACCGGAGAGGTGTTGGCCTGCAAATCAATTGCAAAAAATAGATTGGTGACTCAGGAGGATGTGCGAAGTGTCAAGCTTGAAATTGAAATAATGACCAGGCTTTCTGGCCACCCAAATGTTGTAGATCTCAAGGCGGTTTATGAGGAAGAAGATTGTGTACATCTAGTAATGGAGCTTTGTGCTGGGGGAGAACTTTTCCACCAGCTGGAGAGGCATGGTAGATTTTCCGAGGCTGAGGCCAGGGTTCTCTTCCATGACCTAATGGAAGTGGTGATGTACTGCCATCATAAAGGCATTGTACACAGAGATCTTAAGCCAGAGAACATTCTCTTGGCTACAAAGGGTTCTTCTTCTCCGATAAAATTAGCTGATTTTGGTCTCGCAACTTACATTAAGCCAGGTATAATTTCTCCTTTCCTGTGAAAAAACCTATATGCAACATTGTTATACCTATTCTGATAATTTTATGCATCATCAACTTTCTTGTTCCAGGTCAAAGTTTGCATGGTACTGTTGGCAGCCCATTTTATATAGCTCCTGAGGTCCTGGCAGGAGGTTATAATGAAGCAGCTGATATCTGGAGCACTGGTGTTATTCTTTACATTCTTCTTAGTGGAATACCACCATTTTGGGGGAAGACAAAGTCAAAGATCTTTGATGCTGTCAGGGCAGCTGATTTGCGGTTTCCTTCTGATCGGTGGGATACAATATCATCTTCAGCAAAAGAGTTGATTAAAGGAATGCTATGTACGGATCCTTCCCAGAGGCTTACACCTCAGCAAATTCTAGGTATAATATGCAAGATATTTATCAAATTCATTATACTTGTTTCCTAAATAGAACTGATGAATAATCTTGACAAAGAAAATAGAACTGATGACTGACGTTTGATGCATCAAGAATGTATATTTATTTGTGTTTGACATCAGTAGTTGATTTGAAAGGATAGATAGATCAAGCACATAAGCTTGTGAATATAGAATGAACCTACTAAGGGTAGAAGTGGATAGTAAACTGTGACAACCTGAATATCTAGAATTCATTAGATATGTAACTGCACCAGATCCGTAAATTTCTGAAGGACTTGCAATGTTATATTCTTCTCAAAATTGTTCTTATTCCTGTGGATATGAAATTGTTGAAGTGCAGCTGTACCATGTTTTGACCTCTACAACATGATATATCATATTTGCTACCACACTTTGTTTGTGCTCTCAGCCTGCTTCTCAAGATGATGAATCTTCAAAATTCCTCAGTCAATGGATGAATTTTTCTTACCTAGCTGTAATCTAACTTCGGAAGATTCAATTCATAAAATCCTTCGGGGTGACCCAGTGGTTTGAGCCTTTGGGACTTCCATGTTGGAGGTCTCTAAGTTCGAAACCCCTTGCCAGCGAAAGCAAGGGATTTGACTTCTAGGTCGAGCTCGTTGCACCGGGCTTGCCTAGTGCGGGTTACCTTTCCTGTGTGGTTTGCGAGCTATTGCATAGGAGCGGGGGTTTTACCCTGTGCGCACCCAAAGGGTATCGGCTGCGGGTTTTCCTTGTCATTAAAATAAAAAGATCCAATTCATATACTGATTTTCTCTGTATGAGATTAGATTTTTCAGTTCTTAAAGGCTTTTTCTTTTATCTAAGTAGTGAAGCAGTTGAGGATGTATCAGTTGAGACTTGAGCAGCTTACTTCTTGTCTTACCTCAAACTTATGATTTTGACACTTAACAGATCATGCTTGGGTACGGGATATCTCACCGCATTTCAATGAGCCATGCCTAAAAGTGCATTCAGATGAAGGCTCCTGCTGCTCTTCTCTTATGACTCGGAATCAGGATATCAGTTTTGGCACAGGTTCTGCCGTTTTAATTGATGCCCAATCGCCAAAATTCACGTGCAAGTCATCATTTTCTACTTTACTAACCGAGCAATCAACAACTTCCTATGGATCTGCTGTATTCTCTTTCAGCAGTACTAATGGATCAAATGGCCATGACTTTGCTTCTCCTGTTCTAACACTGCCTAGTTTTACATTCTTCGGCTCAAGTTTAGTTGTTGATCAAGGGAGTTATGAAGTTGATTTATCTGTTAGGGCATCTGATGTGGATTTACTTCATAAAGGTAATTTCACAGTTTTTTTTTTAAATTTCATCTTAAACTGTAAATTGCTATATCCAAAGTTATATGTCCGTCTGGAGTCCTAGGATTTAAACCTATTCGACTGATGTCACAGATGCCCGTGTGGGAAAGGTGTTTATGTTGTCAGAGTCTCCTGTAAGCTTTGAGCAAGTGGTAAGAGATAAGACAGCAGAAGTTAGAAAGAGTGGATCAAATGGATCTAGAACTCTAGGCATCCAGAGCAGGAGGAACCATACAATTGGTCTTGGTGAATTTGAGCAGATTGATATTGTGGTGACCGAAACAGTTATCCGATGGGCGTCGTGCACATGTCTTCCTACCGCCACATCACTCAGGTCTTCTCTTGTCTGCTGAAAGTGTAGATGACTTTATGGCTTAACTTGTCAGTAGCTTGTGCTGAGAAAAAGAGTTGTTAACCTTGATGTTCACTTAATGAGGTCATGTAACTTAGATCCATGAGCTTCTGGACTAAACTGTCAAAAGCTTATTCGCAACTCACAAGTTTGATTTTGGTAAAATGTCGTACCATAAAATGATGTTTTCCTGAGTTACAAAGCTTTTGTCCATTGTTAATGTGAAGGGGAGTGAGTCAATTGCTTGCGAGGCTTTTCCACATGTAGAATGTTTCTTTCCTGATATTCAATGAGTTTGCATGGCCATCCGGTATCTCTGTAGCATTTCATTTGCCATGGGCCGAATGTGGGTGTTCGACGTACATTTTCACTAGATACATGAGCTTGTTTTCTCAAATGCAGAAGCTTATATAAACAACAGTAGCCTGCTATTACTGCAAGGTCTATAATCAGAGTTTGAGCTTCAAAAATGGCTGCACAAGATGAATGCAATTATCCGAGCTTGGAGCCTGAAGGGCAAAAAAAATTTGACAAAAATTTCAAAAGGGTACATCAAATTTTTTTCTAACCAAGGGGCAAAATCGCTGGTGGGGTAGCGATTTTGATTTGATGCCGTTAACAGATCAAAATCACTGTCCTATCAGCGATTTTATCCAACTTTTTTTTGTTGTTTTTTTCGAAAATTGCTGCCCCTACAGCATTTTTGCGATTTTTGTTTTAAAAAAAATATGATCGCTGCTATGGCAGCGCTTTTATAAAAATGAACTTATTTTATTTTTTTGGAAATCCCTTGGCAGCGATTTTCGCTAATGTTTTTTTTAAAAAAAAATCGCTGCTGTTGCAGCATTATTATAAATTTTGTGGATTTTATTTTTTTTTGAAATTTCTGTCAACTAGTCAACATCTACTAGTTGACAGAAATTTTCAAAAAAAATAAAAATTTCCACCAATTGGCAGCGATTATTATTTTTTTAAAAAAAATTTCCACTAAAATTGCTGCCAAGGCAGCGATTTCTAAAAAAAATTAAAAAAAATAATTTTTTTTCTACAAAATTTATAATAACGTTGTAACAGCAGCAATTTAAAAAAAAAAACATTAATGAAAACCGCTGCCAAGGCAGTGATTTCCAAAAAAAAAAAGTCATTTTTATAAAAACGCTGTCTTAGCAGCGATTTAATTTTTTTTTTTTTAAAAAAAATTGCTAAAACGCTGCACGGGCAGCGATTTTCTTAAAAAAAAAAAAGGTTGGACAAAAGGGCAGCGATTTTGATTTGTTAACGGCGTCAAATCAAAATCGCTACCCCACCAGCGATTTTGCCCCTTTGGTTAGAAATTTTTTTTGATGCGCCCTTTTGAAATTTCTGTCAAATTATTTTGCCCTTTAGAATCCGGACTCTATCTTTACAGTGTCGTTAGGTAGGATGTATTAGATTCTATATTAGACATGACATTATTTAATTCTTTGTTTGGTAGGATTATCATACTTACGAAATCATGGTATTAGACTTTGGTAATACAATGGTTAATTAATACATGACACGATTAAAGACATAACTGCCTTTAATACATCAAACCAAACAATGTATAAACATAATCCCAACATTACTAAATATACCCTATTCAACGCTATTCTTATGCACTATCAAACGACCCCTAAAGTTTCAACTTATATAACTGATTGGATAAAAACGACACTGTTAGTGCAATGTAATCGGTTGTTGCAGGTTATTACTCTATTTTCTAGGTTGTAACTATCATTCTTGATACGATGAGCTAACTTAACCTAATTGTGTGGGAGCTTTTTTACATAGTCAGTAGTGCATATAATATAAACTCTACTTTTAAAAGTTTTGATGTGGCTTGTTTTGTACTCTCATTTACTTAAAGATTACAATTAATCCTTTCTTGTGATTGCCAAAGAGCTGACTTTAGACTATGGTGTGATCTTTTTACTTTTCAAGTAATATAGTTGTTTAAGTTATCCCATTGTGCAACCATGTGAGGAGATGGTAGACAAAATGATGGGGTTTTTTCCGCATTGACATGTCCCAAACTATTAATTAAAATTTAAAACTATAGCTTATATGGGGTTTCTCTTTTTAGAATTGGTACTTTGGGTGGAGTGGTCTTGTTCCCACCTCCACATGGCCATGGAGAATAAAATGTTGGTGCAAATACAATTAGACATTGACTATAATAATAATGGGAAATGTGGATATGAATGGTGGAGGGACCATCCAACTAAGGATTTTTTTTTAAAGTTTTTTTGCTTTCATAATCAACAAGATTCACTATTACAATTTGTCTTGTTTATGCTTTCCACGACTCTATGATCCCTTTTTGCTCTGTCCTTGTAGGTACTCTTTCCTTTATTAAAGTTTTGTTTCAAAATAAAAATCATACCAGTTGCCACTTTTAGGGCTACCAATTAGAATGTATATCCAAGAGCCTTACGTATTGTGTCACGATCACCTCATATTGATAAAAAGAAGAAGAAATTCCTGATAAAAAAACATGAAGGCATGGAAATTATGAAAGGTAGTTGCTAAGGAAAAAAGTTAGAACGATATCGATAAATACTATTAGAAATAGTGAAGGTTCCTTGATATACTAGTCATAACTTCCCAGAGATCTGTTAGTTGAAAAATAACCAGAGTTGAAGTTCAAAATTGTACAACTGCAATTTGTCGAGGTTCCAAGACTAAATCTTTAGGGCAGTGTCAACTTAACTTTTGAAGAATGAGGATACTAGTTGCATAATGTATTGTGTTGTATTGTATCATACTGTATTGTTTTAATGAATATAACGTTGAATAGATCATATGTTCTCCGTCGTTATATAATATCACACATCCATAATTTGAATGATAAAGCTATAAGAAATTGTACGATATGAGGTAGAACTACTTTGAAAAGATAAGGTAAATCATAAATGATAAAATAGAATTATTAAATAATAAGTAAAGATAAAATGAGAAGAAAATATTAAGGTAACGATACGATCTTCGGTGGTCAATTAGGGACAGGCACACATGAAAGTTCATTAGAATTGGACAAGGCGACAAGAATTCTCAATGAACTTTCACATCATTGTATATTCAGGATGGTCCAATAGGTTATGTCAAACATTTGATCAATAAGCTTTCAATTTACTACATAGGACATGCTACAACCAAAATTATTTTTTGTAGCACAAAGAGTGGGAAAATTTAAAAATAGCCATTTTCCAGTAGTCCAGATTTGGAAGTCATTGAAAAATTAGTTAATTTTTGGAATGTATGATATTCAAACTTAGAAAAGTGAAACTCTATCACAGTGTTATGGACAAAAGATGTTTCATCATTTAAATTTGAAATTTATGACATTGGCATTGTTTTCACATCAAAAGTTGTTTCTTTTAAATGGATTTTCAAACACTAATTATTTTCTAAAACACGGGCCCCTATAATTTTTACAATTTGAATGAGATGATAAAAATCCAACTTTATGTAAAGTATTTGAACCATAAACAGCTAATATAATGTTCATTGAAAAGTTTTTTTAGATGTTAATCTCTCCATCCATCTTTACTTATCCGTTATACTAAAAATAGTTGTCCAATTCATTAATGGGAAAAAACAATTCCCTTATGTATTTTATGGATAATATGTTGGAAATAAACCGGATTTGCTTGAAGGAATATTACAAGATGCATCATGGATAAAGATTAAATGTCCCTTGGAATTTATTTATGGGAAAAGGGTCTGATATACCCTCAACTTTGTCATTTAGAGCTGATATACCCCTCGTTATGAAAGTGACTCATATATACCTCTACTTATATACAAATGACTCACATATACCCTTTTCCTCTTAACGGAAGTGAAAAAAAATTAATTTTAGTTTAATTTTTTAATTATTTATTTAAAATGTATAATCCCATGTGTATATTTAATCCTCCTCAAATTTTTACTTTTTTTTTTTCAATGACTAATTTAGATTTATTATTTTGATGGTCAAATTTATTTATATTTCACTAATATTCTTGTAAAATTTATTATAGACGACCCAATTTTTTTCTTCAAATACAAAAACTAAATTACAATATAGCTAAAAAAATAGTTTTAAATTATAATATAGCCACAAAAAAATAGTTTTAATTTTTTTTCACTAAGGAATGAAAGAAAAAAATAAAATAAGAATAAGATACGCAAATAATGATTATCAAAGAAGTCAAAAAATAATTTATGTATGAAAAAAAATTAAACTATACCATGAACTTTGCTAGAAGAATCATATATACCCCTAAATTATTTTTTAAAAAATTAAAAGTCAAAACTATAAATTTAAAACTAAATTTTTCACTTCCGTTAAATGTAGGGTATATGTTTCATAACGAGGAGCATATCAGCTCCAAATGACAAAGTTGAGGGGTATATCAGGCCATTTTCCCTTTATTTATCTATTACTATTATTTGTGTGTAAAAGGAATGTTATGAAAGACTTGGAACATTAACACTTGGATTTCCTAGAGGAGATAAGTCATATGTAGTTTGTTTTGCTTTCTATTGTTGTTGTAAATTGTAATTGTACTTTCTTGGTAACTGATCTTAGGCATATTTATATGCCAAAGTTGCCAATATTTGCCCATGATGAGATTGAATTAGAGAATAACCTTGAGTCTTTGTGCTTTATTTTGCTTAACTTGCGATGATTGTGCACTAAGACACATGATTAGTTGTTTCAGGAACTTTCAAGGAAATTGAAGTTGATTCGAAGAAAGGAAAAACAAGGAAGTGCGAAAATAAACTAAGGATGAAAGCACCAAGGTGTGGCGTACTGCCTGGCGCGGGGCACCAAGGCATGAACTTCTGTAGCCTTGCCCAGGCGCACTGGCTGGCGTTAAGCGCCAGGGCCAATACCACTGAAGCGCTGCTAGGCGCACTGCCTGGCGCGATGCACCACTAACCAAACTACAGAGGATTCTGCCTGGCGCGATGGCAGGTGCGGCGCCCTAGCCCTATTCTGAAGTGTTCAGTGAAAATCGATTAAAAAAGGTTTCCTTGTTGAATTAGATTTAGACTCTACTTTTCCTAACTTCTATAAATTGATCCCTAGGGCTATTTTGTAGGGAGTTCGACATTATTTTGGTGTGCAAGAGCAAGGCTAAACTTTTGTAATAGGTTTCAATTTTCCAACTCTTCTTTATTCCGAAAATCACATGAACAATTATATTTGTGGTTTTTGAATAGTATGAGTGGCTAAACGCCTGTTCTGGGCTATAGCTACAGATTGATTATTGAATATTAAAGGTTTTTGAATTAATTATTGGTTATCGTTTTAAGTTACTTTTATATTCTTGTTTTAGTATTTCATGCTTGATCACCATAGAAATAAATCTCTTGTCTATTCTTAAAATCGAGAGAGGATAAGGTAGATAGATCAAAGAATATAATAAGCTTGATCTTCCATTGAGTTGATTTGTGTTTAGGATTGACGCCCGGACGAACAACTAGCTTGGTTACAAAACAAGATGAAATATAAATGCTCACCAATTAGGACTGCTTATCCCCGCTCAACGATGTAGTTAGACAGCTAATTGGAGTAGGCGACTAAAGGTCGAGAGACCCAACTCATACAATTAACCATGTAAATCAATAACTTGATAACCGAAATTAGTTCATTACCTAAGATACGATACATGAAATCCAATGCATGTTGCAGCCCTGGAATTATCGTTTACTTTCTTGAAACACCAATTTGAAGCCATTGACATTTGTTACTTTTAGTTATTTGCATAAATCGTAGTAGTAACTAATAACCATCAAACTCTTTTAGAAGGTTACTTTTGTTTAATTGTGGAAGTAAGTTACTAAGTATAAGTCGATCATAAGTCCCTTGGGAACAAAAATTCATTTCTAAAAGAAACTATATTACTTGAGCGACCGCGTACACTTGCGTGTGAGCAACAGTAACTTTAATGCTAAAATTTTACCTTACATGTTAAATTTTGAAGTTCTATCGTCATTATACAGTATTCTCTACTTTAAAAGTTTTGTAGTTACGAGTAAGTCAACAATAATTAGTAGCCAAAAATCTTATAAGCAATTTGTTAAATATCATGACTTTCTGTTAATATGAAAATGTTAACTGCTCCGCCTGAATCTAATCAGATACATTTTAAAGGACTTTATAGGTTCAATTAATCGTAGTCTCACAGAAGAACTTTATAAGCTTCCAAACACTATCCGATTTTCTAAATTATACATTGACCACCTTTTTGGTATATTGACATCACAAACTAAATATAACTAACAACAATATACATAGTGAAATTTTACCAATGGGATTTGAGGAGGCTAGAGTATATGTAGATCTTATCATTACCTTATATGGAGATAGAAATGTTGTTTCCGAAAGACCCTGACTCAACTACAACAAATCTAAGTCCAAGGAAGAAGAAAATAGTGGAAGAAATATAACAACTACAAGAATAGACCAAAAACAATAAAATATTACAATAATCAAGACACAATAAATAACCGACGATGATATCTCAGACATCATCACAAACAGAATAAGAAACAAATATCCGATTTTTAATATATCCCTAAAATGCATGGTTGCAATTATGCACAAGGACCCGACCACTTTGCCCACCTTGTGATGATAAGGTCCCTAACTCGTGGACACTAATTGACCTTGTCTACTCCAACTTGAGGTTCACATAAAAGGCAAAATATCTTCAAACTTTTAAAACTTTCTGACTTAAAGAAAATTATCTCTCCATTTTCTCTTCAAATCATAACATTAGCAAAATGGGGTCTCAAATTTACTCATCAACTCCTCAATTCTCCTGCCAATTTCCCAAAATCAAACCAAGACAAGTATCTTCATATTCCTCACTTCATTTAAAATCAAGAATCAGCACCATAAGTTGTCAGCAACAGCCAGAGTCTACTGGTGTTGTTACTGAAACACCAATTCCAAGAACTGCTACATACAATGTGGACTTCAAGACTTACGAAGATTGCAAACTTGGTATATCCAGATACCCAGATTTTGTGTATAATGCACAAGGGGGTACAGGTACTGGAACTGGCAAAAGAATTGAGTCGAGCAATGAAATTTCAATTGATTTTGACTTGGAAAAGTTGTACATTCCTCCATTAACATCTGCAACTGCTAAGTTCTTGGGATTGCCATTGCCCCCTTTTCTGAAAATTGACGTTGAACCTGAGCTCCTTAGAGGATATGTCAACCAAGAAACTGGCAAGGTACATTCCTTACCCCTTTCATATATTGTCCTTAACAGAAACATATCATGGATTCATCAAGAAGATGAGAAAAAAGAGATTAAATTTCAAGCTTATACCTTTTACAGGTTAATCTGGAGTTCAAAGCCAAGTTCTGGTTTTCAGTTGGAACCATCTACAGAGCGCCACCACTGCTTGTGGATACGTTATTAACATCAGACGAATCGAAGGGAAGAATTAGAGGAGGAAGAGGGGAGAGGCTAAATGAAGTAGGAGAGTGCAAACTTATTGGGGTGGCAACAGTTGAGCCTATTAACGACTTGTTTATGAATACATTCCTTAGCCTTCCAACAGAATGTCTTGCAAAGATGAATGCTACAATCTCATTTTCCAGTACCTAGAGACTTTGCCAAGCAATAGTTATGTGAGATCACATTGTATAGCTCTCAAACATTGATATAAAAAGGAAGGCCAATAAATTGCATAGATGAAGTTAAAGAACATTCAATAATGGATTTTGTAATACAGAAAGTGTAGAATTCATGGGAACCTGGACGTGAATGTCCATTGATACAAGATTTACAACATACTGTACTTGTACCAATTTTTACATCAGCTGTTTATAGCATGTAAACTTCGTATACTTTGCTGTGTTCCAAAAGAAAAAGGGAGGACTTGTCCCTCTGTTTTACTTCCTGCTATATCCATCCATCCATCCACAAGACTTTCAACACTCGAACCGTAATAATTGCTCCTTCAGTGCACAGTATCATGCTGCAATCAAGGAAATAAGGGTCAGAACATTCACGCGTAGTTGAACACAGTTAACCATTAAAGCAAGAAACAAACTTAAATTACCATAACTCAAACATGTTTTGCCTCTGAAAGTGTTCTGATAAACTAGCAAAGCAAAGTGCTATACACTATTCAAATGCGAGCCTCTGAGTATCAACCAGAGAAGCATATTGACCCTTCCTTTCCAACAACTCTAAGTGTGTTCCCAACTCCGCAATCTTCCCATCAGAACACAAAGCAATTTGATCTGCATTCTGAACTGTGCTCAATCTGTGAGCAATAACCAAAGTTGTTCGTCCCTTCATCAGATGGTCCAGGGCTTCTTGAACTAGACGCTCACTTATAGTGTCTAAAGCACTAGTGGCCTGCAGAAAATACAGAAAGCAAGGCCATATTCATCAAATATATTTAGTATTACAATTAAAGGTGGATCCAGAAGTTGAGCTTTATGCATTCAAGTTCGGAATTTCACCACAACCCATTTGATCAATTGAGATCAATTTCTTTTGAGGAGTATTGGGTGGGGGGAATAATTGTGAAATACTACCATAACAAGCAGCAACATTACACCGAAAGAGCACCTAGAATTCATATCCACTTTCCAGGAAGGGTAAAATATGATTAAGTATGCCTCCAACAAAACCAGAAAACTAAGTACATAATATTTGGATAAAAAGTATGAGCCTTTCTAGATCCCTGTAAGAAGTTTATCCTTTCAATGACTTCTGTCTTTATCTGTGATACTACAAAACTGGTATTTACATTTTCAACTCTAAATAACTTCCACTTCCTTGCTCGTCAATGTGGCATATCATAGCACCTCACACTGCTGCCATCACTTCCTTATTAAACTGTATCCCTCTTTTCTTTTTGATCCATTCCGGGCATAGTTGTGTTAGCCTCTATATGTTTTAATGATGACAAACTAATCCCATAAACCTACTATGCAGGAGGAAGAAAAAAGAACCAAGAAAGATTGTAACTCAACAATGCAAGGAAAGAGAAGCAGTCATGGAAGGTTGACAATCAAGGAAGATTTCCACTCAACTACACAAGGAAAGAGAAGCAATCAAGGAAGATTGTTACTTGGCACAACACAAGGAAAGAAGACCCATGAAGATCAAGGCAGATCCCAGAACAGTGGAAGAATAATGCTCAGTGTGGTACTTGGCTGAACAAGGAAAGAAAACAACACATAAGGGCATATCCTAACATCAGCTACCTCCACTCTTTCGAATTTAGGTGTTTCGTATACAATAACGACAAGAATAATCTGGGAAAATTTGATCCTCGTAGTGATGAAGTCATTTTTCCAGGATAGTCTCCCTCCAGTAGATCTTTCAGAGTTTTCAATAAAAGAACTCTGTGTTGAAGAATCTGTACATGTTGTATTTGATGATTCTAACCTTAGCGTTCAGAATTCAAGAAATGAATGTGCTCATGCAGAACATGTTGTTGAAAAATCCTCTGAAGAAACAAAGCAATAGCCCGATCCAAAAAAGCGACTATCTGAGACGAAAAGTCAACTGATCCATCTGAACCGCCTAAATGCTCAATCTCACGAAAGTGGAAGCATATGCAAGCTATATCCAAACGACCTCATTCTTGGAACCCAAATGCAAAAATGCAAGCTAGAGCTTCCATGAAAAAACAAGCATCCACAGCACTCATACACAACTGGAACCAAAACAAATTGATTAAGCACAAGATGATGAGTTCTGGACGAAGGCGATGCAAGAAGAACTCGATTAATTCGAAAGAAATCAGGTATGGACATTAATGAAACGACCAAAAGTCTCTGTGATAGGAACCGAATAGGTCTTCCGAAACAAGATAGATGCGGAGGCAAAGTCATTAGAAACAAAGCAAGGTTAGTCACTCAAGGTTACTCACAACAAGAAGGTATTGATTACGAAAGGATATGAAAGTGCTGTGTCAAATGGACTTGTAAAGGAAGAAGTCTTTGTTAAGCAACCTCCTGGCTTTGAAAGTTTCTCTTGTCCAGATTACGCTTTCAAATTAACTAGAGCCATCTATGGTCTCAAACAAACCCTAAGGCTTGGTATGAGAGATTAAGCACCTTTTACTTGAAAATAATTTCCAACGAGGCAAAATCGATGCAACTCTTTTCATACAAAAATCAGAATCTAGCATCCTTACTGTTTAAATTTATGTCGATGACATTATTTTTGGAAGTTTTAACGGCAGTCTCTGTGAGAATTTTGCCAGCTTCCTGAAAGGAGAATTCGAGATAAGTTTTATGGGACAACTTACTTTCTTCTTGGGACTACAAATCAAACAGTCGACTAAGGTACTTTCATTAGTCAAACCAAGTACACAAAGGAGCTACTCGAAAAATTCGGGACGAGAAAAGGTAAAGCTTTTGGGACTCCTATGAACCCCTCAACTTGCCTCAAAGCAGATTTACCAGGTAAAAATGTCAATGAGAAAACATATCAAGGAATGATCGGATCACTACAATATTTGACTGCCAACCGACCAAACATCATGTTTAGCGTCTGCAAATGTGCTAAATTTGAATCAACTCCAAAAGAATCTCATCTCACTGCAGTAAAGAGAATCATTCGATATCTCATTGGGACCCAAGATTACGGATTATGATGTCCTCACTCAACAAATTTTGATTTAATTGGATATTCAAGTGCTTATTTTGCAGGTGATAAAAAATGATAGTAAAAACACAAGTGGCACCTGTCAAAATTCTGGGCGAAGCTCTAATCTCTGGTATAGCAAAACACAAACTTCAGTGGCTCTATCACCCACTGAATTAGAGTACTTGTAGGGAGGTGTGATAGTCAACTTTATGGATAATGCATCAATTACATGACTACAAATTATCTTATGAATTTACCTATTTTATGTGGTAATACTAGTGCTATTAATCTTTCCAAATATATTGAGCATCATTCTAGAGCAAAGCATATAGATATTAAGCAACATTTTATTAGAGATCATGTTGAAAATGAGAGTTAGAATTTATTCATTCTGAAAATCAATTGGTTGACATTTTCGGAAAACCTCTTTTGGAAGATCGATTTTGTTTTCTCCGTGAATGTCTTGGAGTTGCCCTTTTAAAATCATAATTCTCTCCACTCTCTTTAATGCTTAAAGTTACTGCATTTAAAACCATATTTTGCAAAAAGATTTTTACCATCATTACTTGATTTCTTTTATTCCCTTTCCTTTTCCCCATACTCTATTCCTTTACCAAAGCGCCACTTCCGCTCACATCTTTCACATCTTAAACCCTCCATCTCCCTCCACTCTCTCTTTTCATACTTCCTCCTCTCATTAAATTTCTCCACAATTCACTCTTCCTCTCTAAGAAAAAGATCTTCCATGGCTTCCTCCACCAGATGTTCAAGTAAAAGACTCCATAACCTCTCTGAAGCCGAATTCACGTCTCCTGTTTCAGACTCCTCCAATTCTGAATCCAAAACCCTTCCTTCCAAACCCTCTCCTAAAAAGAACTATGCTCCTTCACAAGACAAAGGTAAGTCTAACAAAAAGTTACGGCGGGGAGAAGCCAATGATTTCACTGCAGCAGACATGCGCCTTTTCTGGAGTGCAAAACAGAAAGACAAGTTCTTGGCCTTCAACAATCGCCCAATCGTCACCGGAAGGGTGATAAATTTGGAACAATTGGAGGATTCTCATTGCGCAGTAAGTGCTTATTTCAAAGCCCAGAACTTATCTCTCTTCTTTCAGCGTTGTGGTTTAGTAGTTTATCAGGAACCTGTTCGTATGTTTTATGCAAACCTTTGGGTTTCTAAGGACAGTGGGGAACTACAAACCCTCGTCTTGGGAAAACAAATTATTCTGAATGATTCTCTGTTCAAAAAAATCTTTAAAACCAAGTTCTCTGGTGACATTCCTTTCATGACTGGGTGTTGGCTTGATGACTTTGAAGAAACTCTAGATGAAGCCAAAATCTTTGTGGCTGAATCCGAGTCGGACCTATCTGATTTTGGTCCTTCCACCATCTGTTTTGAGAATCATATCTTGGCTCACATTATAGCAACTACTCTGCTCCTCAGGAAGGGATCCCTGAGCAATATCACCGACAGGGATGTTTTTGTTCTTTACTGCCTACTGAAGAAGTACAAGATAAACTGGGGTGAATGGTTTCGGACCTATATGATTGAAAGTGCCGCTGAATCTGATACTCATGGAATTCTCCCTTATGGATTGATCATCTCCCGCATTCTGATTGGCTTGTACATTGATCTCTTTTACTACAAGCCTCTTGAAGTCTCTGTAACCTATGATATCCGGACTTTTGCTAGCATGGGATACATTTTGATTGATGCAAAATGGTCGAAGAAAAGCCCTGTCAAGGTGAAGGCCAAACTGCCTTGGGCCAGCAAGATTACTACAGACTCTGCCACAGATTTACTGAAAGAAGTGGCTGAGATTAATGGAATGCAGCACACACAGGAGAAAATGAACAAGATCCTTCAGCTGCCAAAGGACACAGGTACTAATGTGGGAAAGCTACGGATTTCTATGGATAGCATTCATCAGCAGGAAGGGATTAAGACCAACAAACTGATCAACCGAGTTGACTCCCTTAACCATGGAGCCAGCTCATCTCAGATTGAGCTTGCTGTGACCATTCAGACTTCATACTCCAACCTTTCCTGGAACGTTGGAAGATCCAATAACTCCTTCGCAGGGAGGATTATCAACACCCTCAAGTTCTTCTTTTCCAAGTGTTTTTGATCCACCCTTTTTTTGGTGTCCTCTCTTCAGACTATCAGTTCTTGGGAACATTTGTCCCTCTTAAAACAATTTGTTTTTGCTTTGTAACAGGGGATGTTTGATCCCCCTGCAACTATGTGCTCTGCATGCTACCCAACTATGTCTGCTTGTATGTTTAGTTATTGTTCCTATCTCTGCTCATATTGTTCTGTATTTGCTCTTTTATCTTTTTGATAATGTCAAAGGGGGAGAATGGAGCAAAAGAATTCTGAGTCAGCTAGTGAACCATGGCATACAGTAATGGGATAATATCCAATCAGGGAAGTTATCTGCCTCTTAACTCATTTTTGTCATCATAGAAAAAAGAGGGAGATTTTTAGCCTCTATATGCTATATAATGACGACAAACTAATCCTGTAAGCCTGTTGTTAGAATAGGAATAGGTATCTACCATCCTACTTAGAATAGAAATAGGAATAAGAATAATATATAGTTTCCTACTTGGTAAATGATTGTATTGTAGTGATTATAAATAGAGTCTCTGTGTAATAATGTGGATACACAATTCAATAATATTTTTTCTCAATATTTCTCACATGGTACTAGAGCCTCTATGATCTTGGTAGAGAATCAAAGAGCTTCCGCTACCCGCAGACGGCTATTATATATCCATATATGCCGTCTATTTGGCCAACAATTATGTTAGCAAAAGTTGGGTCACCGTGTATCTTTCTGATTACTATTTTCTCATATCTAATTTGCGTAGCACCGCACATCTTTTCAGTGACTAATTTCTCATATCTTATTTGTGTAGCACCATGCTATCTTTTCGATGACTACTTTCTCATATCCGATTTGTGAAGCACCATGCCATCTTTCCGGTGATTACTTTCTCATAGACGATTGTTGTAGCACTCTTGCCGTCTTTCCGGTGATTACTTTTTCATATCCAGTTTGTATAGCACCATGCCATCTTTTACTATTTTCTTATTTGTGTAGGGTCGTAACATCATTCCGATCCTTGCCCATATAATTTCTCTTTTTCAATAGGATAGTGTCGTCAATACGACCCTACCTATATTATTTCTGTTTTTCTGTAGGGTCATGCCACCCTACCCATATATTTCTTTTCTCAGTAGGGTTGTGCCATCATTCCGACACTACCCATATATTTCTTTTTCTCAATAGAGTCGTACCATCATTTCAACCCTACCCATATAATTCTCTTTCTCAGTAGAGTCGTGCCATCATTCCGACCCTACCTATATAATTTTATTTCTCAAATTGTGACCACTTTTAGCCATCAAATCTAATAATCCAAGGTATGAGCATGTTCTAATCAGTTTGACGGTGACTTTCTTGTTTATGATCTACTCATCCCTTGATTTCAAGACAATTTATATGTTTTATATCAAATTTCGAGTACTTTTTGTTTCAGATTACTTTTTTTTTTTTAAAAAAAAAGGAGGTATACTCAAATATTTGGGTGGGGTAGATTGCAATGATACTTTCTCTCCCATGGCTAAAATAGCATATGTCCACCTTTTTTTTCTTTTTTCTATGATTGTCGTTTTTCATTAGCCATTTAATCAATTGGACATTAAGAATGTTTTTCTCCACGGTGATCTCGAGGAAGAAGTCTATATGGAGCAACCACCTCGTTTAGTTGCTCAGGGGAGTCTAGTAGCCTTGTATGTCGATTGTGTAAGTCACTCTATAGTTTGAACTCTAAACATTCTTCTTAAGCTATGCTTGGAAAGTTCAACATTGTATTTAAGGAATTTATCACTTTGTGTTTTATCGACATTATGCATCAAATCCAATATTTCATGAGAAGACCAAACACATTGATATTGACTGAAATTATGCATCAAATCCAATATTTCATGAGAAGACTAAGCACATTGAGATTGAATGTCAATTTTGTTAAGTCGAGTGATCAACTTGCAGATATCTCACCAAGCCCCTCACCGGTCCATGGATTAATTACATTTGTAACAAGCTAGATACATATGACTTGTATGCACCAGCTTGAGAGGGAGTGTTAGAATAGGAATAGGTATACATAATCCTACTTAGAATAAAAATAGGAATAAGAATAGTATACAGTTTCCTACTTGGTAAAGGATTGTGTTGTAGTGTCTATAAATAGAGTCTTTGTGTTATAATGTAGATACACAATTCAATAATATTCTTTTCCAATATTTCTCACACCTACTATGTAGGAGGAAGAAAAAAGCAGCAGGAAAGATTGTTACTCAGCTATATAAGGAAAGAGAAACAGTCACAGAAGGTTGACACTCAAGGAAAATTGTTACTTGGCACAGCACAAGGAAAGAAGACCCATGAAGATCAAGGCAGATCGAGAATAGAGAAAGAATAATTCCCGGTGTGGTACTCGGCTGAACAAGGAAAGGAAATCAATACATACAGACGTATCTGATACAGATGTATAATTTCAATCAAGGATTATGATCATATCCCTGGTTGAAGGAGAAACTTCCATTGGGTTATCCTTAAGAGCAAATCTCTACAAGTCTGCAATCTAAAATCAATTTAGGAAAATTTGATTTCAGCAATCATGCAAAATCAGTTCCGGCATCAATCAAGACAACGAGATTTTCTTCAACAATGGTCACAAGGCAGCACCTATAAAAGCAGATCAAGATCGAACGAGCAAGTTTGCAACTTCCTTTGAACAAGAATCACTATTCATCCTTTTATCTTGCAGGAAACAACGTATTCATTAGAATTTACTAGTGAGCATTAAAAGAAAAAGAGAGATTAGTGTGAGTTATTCAAGTAGAGGCTGTAGCCCAGAAGAAATCTGGAACTGTTCAAATCAAGAGAAAACAACACGATCTGTACAATCAAGTTCATACAAAGCTCTAAAGGAAACCCTTGTAACCCAAGGGTTTTGGACCAGGCACCACATCGGTGATCCGAACCAATATAGAATCTCTTGTCTCCATTTACCTTTCAGTCATTTATGATTTTTTTTAAAAAAAAATTGGTAAGATTGTATTCTTCAACATTAAGGCCATGTTGGCCACCACCAAAAAGTGTCAATTACAAACTTCCTAACAAATCTACAGTCTGATCTGTATCTACTATACACAACTGTTTACACCAAAAATGTAGAGATACTACACAATCCCATTTGACCTTGTGTATGGAATTGGATCTATTTTTGAAGCATCTACCATTCCTTTCCTTCCAAACTGACCACCATGCATGATGGTATTAACCTCCACCATCTCCTACTCTGCCTATTCAACTAACCTACAGGTAAGTCGACTCATCACTTTACCCCCCCCCCCCCCCCCGCCCTGGGGCCTTGAGTTCATAGCACCCCACATCTTCCAATACCAACTACAGTCCAATGGAGGACTATGTGTCCATATATCAGGTTGAGCCTTCACATAAAGAGTACGTCCCATTTAATCCATAGCACATCCTTCTTTGAGGCCAATTGACACGATAATTTGCGCACAGAAGCCACATTCCAGCATTTAGTCATTTACTACTCAGATGTTGAACCCCCATATTTCTTTGGCACACAAATATTGTCCCATCCTACCAGTGCCACTTTCCTCTTTTCAGTTGAGCTGCCCCATAAATAATTTCAACATTTCTGATCCATTTGATGGATTTTCTAATACATATACATGGTCAAGCTATTGGGTTCAAACGGATGTAGCTAATGCAGTAGGTCCACCCCTGATCACAATATCATCTAATACCTAGGAATTTGTCATTCATACTTAATACTGTTCTGACTTGAGCTGGATGAGTGAAATTCTATGACGTAAATAATGACCATGGTCCTACTAGAGCAGATTGGGAAATATGATTTCGATGCTACAAAAATAGAAAATTTAAATCTGCCCATGTAATTCAGGCTTAAACCAGAATTTACAAAGAAAAAGAAGATACTAAGGCCATCCACAGAACTGTACTGCAGAGCATACATGGTGAAAGTCAATGGACACACAGATGAAGCAAAGGAGGTCAAAGATTACCTCATCAAGAATCAAAATAGGGGCATTCTTCAGTAGAGCCCTTGCAATAGCAATTCGCTGAAAATGGAAAGATGGTATAATCAAATAATCAATATAACTCTGCAAACTCGTGAAGAGGAAACAAAATGAAAAGCTATGATAAGTGCTTGCATAAACAGCACAGCAATTTACTACCTGCCTCTGTCCACCACTCAATAAACCACCACGTTCACCAACCAATGTGTCATAACCCTGTCAATTTCTTGAGAGATAGTTAGCAGATATAAGAATAACTATGAAATAGAGGAATGAAGAAGCAGCCTTTCAGAAATGACAAACCTGTGGCATTGAAATTATGAACTCGTGCGCATTGGCAGCCTTGGCTGCCTTTACCACATCATCCTTGGATACATATTCATCAGGGAGAGCATACGCAATATTTTCTCCAACCGATACAGAGAAAAGAACAGGTTCCTACAAGCGAGATTTTATGCATGTCAGAGACAAATATTCAGTGATTGCAATGCCCAGGACAATCACTGACACCATCCAGAATTTGATTTCAAGTCAAATCTTCGGTGAAGAGAATGAGCATGAGAATTGTGTCTCACTGATTCAACAGTGAGTGTTGGAGAGAAAAGATCAATACATACTTGATTAACTAGAGAGACAACCCGCGCCCACTCGCTCTTATCAAATGTTCGCAAATCTTCTCCTGCAACAGTTATGCGACCTCGAGTTGGCTGCAAGGTCAGGTTATTAGCTGATAAATTTACCTTTAGCCTTCCTAGGAGGACCATAAAAGCTTGTTTTCAGTAATATTTAAATAGATAATCGAAAGTAGACCTCATAGAAACGTGCCAATAGCTGTACCACTGTACTTTTCCCTGCACCACTTGGTCCCACCAGAGCTGTAACAGTTCCACATTTTAGGGTTAAATTAAGACCACGAAGGATTTCCACATCAGGCCTCACTGGATACGAGAAATCCACATCTGCATGCGAAATATGAAAAACATTTTATTAATTAACAAATGGTACATTTTCCATTATTTTTTCCCACTGTCTTTTTCAGAAAATGGAAGAGTCCCAGATTTCTGAAACCATAGATGAACAGACAAGAATATGATCTGTTTCTCCAAAGCAAGACCTTTTACTGAAAAGAAACCAGAAAATCTGCTTGATAAAAAAGTTATAGAAAGATCTACCTTATATATTTACCCTTCTAAAAAGAAACTAAATCAATTAATCAAACTTGTTTCCTATACCCTGTTACTTTTCAATATAAATACTATATCCACTTTTTCCAGTAGTAGTTTCTGGGAACATGCATTGCACATTGCTCTCTAATTTTAGTTAAAATATCTTTCACAAAATAGTGAATCGAAAAGATACTTTAATTAAAAGCTATATCACTTAAGAGAATATATGTCAATACCAAAATAAAGAAATTGATCAATTATTTCTTCTAAGTGTCTTTGAATTAAGTTTGCTAGATAAACTTGGGTTCGTTTAATTTTCTTTGAAGGGTGAAACAGCGACTACACGACAAAATATTATGTTAGATATCAACTGATATATGCACTTGAGTATAGGAGTTGAAATGCTCCCTAAAATTTCAGCAACAATTTGTGATTCCTATTCAGTAAAGAAGTCTCCTTTGAACAACAATAGTATATTCAATTAATTCATCAATAATCTATAATTATATCAATCATAATAGACAAGGCAATTAATATAATTATATTTAACAAAAAAATTGTGTTGAGCTATAAAATAGGAACAAAATTATTCATCATCTGCTTTGCAATGTGAAAGTCATTGGAACTAATAATGCATACCTCTTTAATTTGTGATGAGAGTGTTAAAATCATATTCAGTCCTAATTAAATGTTTAGTCATCCTAAAAGTTAATATAATTATTTTTTACAAAAGCTAAATTTAATATTGTTCATATATTAACATTCATGACAGGAAAAATAGGTGAGTTTAATTAAAATAATGGGATCTAAAATAATATAGTCATGCTAAATGAATTTTCTGCTACATATTTAATGGTAAATGCATGTAAAAGTAGCTTCAACACAAATTGACCAAGCGTAGAAGAATAAATATATATTTTTACAGAATATGCAAACAGAGAATAATAGATGTGTGATAATATATATATATATATATATATATATATATATATATATATATATATATATGCAAACAGAACCTGACAGCAGCTTGTAGTGATCATCCTTTAATCCTCATCCTCATATCCCTTCGTGAACCACGACTTCCTCAAGTTACAACACTAAAAATTTTCTTATATAACTATTCGAACAAAACATGGCTCATGCTCTTCTTTCATAATCCCAACAATACATGGGTCTCTTACTCTCCTCTCATACACAGTTTCAAACATATATTTATAGCTCATTTCATGGTTGTTGCTATTAACTATCAATAACTGTGGCTAAATCAATTTGGAGCAAGACATTATTTTTCTCCTTTTATCTTCTTCACCGTTACAAAGGAGGATATGTGCACATTAGAAATAGTTAATTCTCAATTAGTGCTAGGAAGTTTCATCATGTAAATCTAATGTCAAGGAGAAGGTGCACACGTTAGTTTACTTCTTTTCGGCTTATTCATTATACAATTTAATTAATGATCATTTGATTGTCTTGCTAATAAATAACTTACAATCCAAAAATAATTAAAATAATACTATTTAATATTAATAAATAGATATTTAATTTAGTGTAGGCGGAATATGATAATCCAACTTTGCACTTTGGAGCTTTCCACTTGTAATAATATATATAGTTTCTCTGTATCCCATGCTGAATAATATAAATACTTTAGAAATTCAAGAATTTCAACTAAATTTTTTAGCCCAAATAAAAATACAAATTTTATAAAAGAATTAAATTTTTTTTTTGAGAAGGTAACAACATAAAAGAATTAAATTAAAGAAGTCTAATAGAGAAAAAAGACACCAAAAGAAAAAAGATAGAGAAGAAAATATACAATATACACATTGTTCTTAAGACTTAATTCATGACAATAAATACTATAGATGGGAAAAGAAATACGGAATCAATACATAATTTTTTGAGTTCTTGTCGACACCCTCAACGTTAACCCATCAAAATTTAAGAGTTTCTTCATCGAGTCAAACTACATCATGAAAATAGTACAATAATACTATAAGTGTTTCACTACTTTAACTATAGAATGAAAAGTAATTACCTTAGGTAGGGGCCTCAATTAAATATTTGGAGGTTATGAATATAAGAAACATAAGAGTAATGGATATTAAGAGCAACAATTGAATATGTAATTAAATATGAGTTATGAAGGTGAATATTTAAAGCAAATAAAGAAGGGAAGAAATAAATAAAAAAAGAAAAAATATTAGTGCAAAAATAACATCATACTAAAGTGGTATTTCAAATAACCAAATTAGACAAAGGGTCGAACATTAAGAAAATTTGCAGACATATTTATAACTTTTTAAGTATAATATGATGTTTAAAAATGAGAGAACCCCTCTATTTATAGCCAAAAAAGGACAATATGAATGGGTCTTTATTGTGCCTTATCAGTAAACTTGCAATCTTTCAAAAAAGTCACAACCCTTCAAAAAAGCCACAACTCTTTGAAAAAGTCACATAGCTTTCGGAAAAGCCTCGTCTCTTTGATGTGAAAACGTGTCTCCTTTTAAAATAATATATATATAGAAGATGTACTAAATTGGGTGCTTTAGTTGGATATTAATAATTCAGCGTTCAAGTTTAGGGGTGTTTTTAGTTGGGGGTATTATAGTAATTTAGCATTCAAGTTAGTGGTTAGTGAGTTCATGTAAGGTAGTATAGATAAATAGATACAGACTGATAGATAGATAATTTTACAAGCAGCACAACATATCAGATATGGCAGAAGTATATACCTTCAAGACAGATATCACCAGTCTCCGCCAGGTTTCGCACACTGCTACCAAATTTTAGTGTAGACATGTATCTTGTTTTGGTAGATTGCTTCTTCTCATCAGAATCATTCACCAAGTATAATTCTAAAGTCTCATCATGGACCTTCTTTTGCTTCATGTCTTTCTCTAAAGAACATGCAAGTGCTTCATCAATTTCAGCATCGGATAAAACTGAGTTAATTCTCTCAGTTGCTGCAAGAGCTGCACGAAGGTCTCCAAAGGTATTTACGAGGCCTTGAACCTATAATGCTTAATATGTTAAGTAGATGATGGAAGATAAAAATGGGGAAAAAAGTGAGCAACATCAAAAAAAAAGTGAACTCACTGCGAAAGTTAATGTAAATGTATATCCGATAAATGAAGCCATAATTCCCACTGATAATTCACCCTGCATATGGTATAATTTGAATGATCAGTTAATAGACAAATAACGTCAAATCCTTAGAGGAAGAGAGTCCAGATATAAATTTACCAGTGGATTTTAAAAAAAGTGCCGCCATATGTAATACTCAAAACTTGAAAAAAAAATTACATCTTAAGATGGAAAAACACTTAAAGAATAAATATCCATCTTTTGTTTTTTTGTAGGGAAGATATAAATAGCCATCACTTTGCTTAAAGTACTTACTGCCTTTACTTTGCTTCCACCAAGGCAATATAAAGCCATCAAGGAGATATAAATTGCCACTCTCGTCACTGACTCATGGAAGGATTTGAAGGTTCCAATCTTTATGCTACTACTCTCAAACTCAAGTACCTGTCACAAATACACTCTAGCATCTCTAGAACAGCAAGTATGGAAATTCTAGTCCTTACTAAATCTAAGAAATCAAATAGCCTCTATGTTACCTGGCAAGCAAATACTGACATCTGACGCTTCTCCCCACTAAACGACCTCACCTGCAGAAGAGGTCAGTGCAGTCATATTCATTACCATCAAAGAAGCATAAGGGCATCACAGGAAAATCTGAAATTTAGTAAAGTTACAGAAGTTGAGGTAAAATCTGAATGGGGCTATAGATCATGAACTTACAGTGCGAATGGCAGAAAATGATTCAGTCACAGAATCAGCGATTGATGCTTGGACCAGTCCATGAGCTTGGAAGACATTTACAGTTGACCTCTTGAACAGAGCTAATAAGTTCTTAAACATTAGAAAGGCGTACATACAACTCAAACACAATACCAGTCATTACTAAGTGCCTGTTTGGATGGGTTTTTAAAAAGTAACTTATAAGTCAAAAGCTAAAAGTCATGAGTAGAGGATACCCTACTTTTGACTTTTGACTTATTTTAAAACTTTTTTGGCCTAAAAGTGAGTGCTTAAAAGCACTTTTTAACCGTTCCAAACACCTCCAACACTAAAAAGTGCTTAAAATTAAAAGTCAAAAGCACCTAAAAATAAGTTAATCCAAACAGGCATTAAGAGTCTAAAACCCACAAATTATCTACTTTCTGCATTTTCATTTCTAGTTATTACTGGCTTTTGCTATCATATCAATAACCCATATTTAATATGGTATTTATTTTTCTTTTGCGTATACCAAGATTATATGGTCTTGAGCAATATAATTGATCGCCACATATAGTCAATACAATCAAGCTAATATGACAATTGTACAACAACAACATACCCAGTGTGATCCCACAAGTGGGGTCTAGGATGTGACAATAGTAGAATTTATAAGTTATATTAATTAAATTATATAAGTCAAGCTGAATATTATGTTAGTGTTTTATTATGATTACAACTATCAAGTGCGTACTGAGAAATTGAGAATTCAACAAAGGTATTACCAATATCTATAATTTGTTAGAGTGCACAGAAAAACCAGTAATATCAAAAATGAAATATTTACCGACTAAAATAGACACTGCGAGGATGAGCAAGCCCAGAATTGGTGCAAGTTGGGGAGATAGAGCAAACAATAAGGATAATGTTCCCACCACCTGCATGAAAAAGAGAATCCAGCTATGTGAAAGATCATGATGCAAGGTACTCACAAAGAAAAAGCAGAAAGTGGACGGAAGGAAGGAGAAATAAAATTAATGGACAGTGCATTTGAGTGTCGTTAAGGGAAAGCTGGTAGCTGAAAATTTGGAGTCAAGAAATATGCAATTGAGGCCTCACCGTGTACATTTCCAAGATAAAACAGAAAAGAGTAGTGTCTAAAAATGGGATCTTAAGAACGGAACATCAGGAAATTTTACCCAAGAAAAAGAACACTGGAATTGTTCTAATGATCCAACATTGGTGATTGGACTCACTTTGCAATCAAAGAGAAAGAGAGCTGATTCCAAATAAATATAAAGCTCACTTTTGTTTAGTGAGAGTAGCTTGCCTCTGATAGTGACCTAAAACCACGATCCCGTGATGTATTCTCACTGACAATATTTTTGAGAGAACCCAGATCAGATGTTAATAGAGCTGTTAATTCACCAACCTGCAAATAGAAAACTAAATGAATAATAGGTAGGCATAGGAAGAGCATTAAACAAAAATGCCAAATATATGAGTCTTAAGTAGACAGCCAAACTTGGAAGGTCTACGAAAGAGTAAGACCAAGTATACACTGCGTACTCCACCCTCCCCAACAGCATCCACACAGGTCATAATATCATCCGCTCAGGGTTATATGATCTCTCTTATAACTGAAAAAACCAATCAAAAGTTGCAAAACCACAGTGCTCAAAGGCTGCCTCAGAAGTTATAACTCATACTTACATCAGGTAGATTCCACGAGACATATTTTAGAAGCTTTAAGCAAACAAAATTCCAAGACAAAACCTTCTAGATGCAGTATACTAACAACATGAAAACTTCTGGTTCTTCGGAAAAAAGATTGTACAGAATCATGAAGTCTTCCTATGCTTTTTCCTTGTTTCTCGTCTCTGAAGAAGGTTATTCAGCAACTGGAAGTATTTGTCTATATTTGAAATGAAAAATACAGAAAGAAGTACATATTGAACACTCAAACAGAGAATAAATTAAAAACCATTACAACCACAGGTGTAAGAAATTTTCCAGATCAACAAGGCACTTTGCTTCCTTAATAGTAGAAGAGTCTTCCTTTGAAATAAAACAGGGAAATTGTACAGCAGCATGTGTGAGAAAGGTAGTTCTCTCAAAAGCTGCAAGCATTTAGACCAAGGCCAAAATGAAGGGACCTAAAAAGCAAGCAATTTTAACCGGCACATCCTTAGACCTTAGTACAAATAAAGGTAAAATCTATTTGGAATTCATACAAGCACGCATGGGCAGAATAGATGGCACAATAAATGAAGTGTCATACCTTGTAACGGTCAAAAAATTCAATCTGCAAAGAGAAAGAAAGGCAAAAGTGTTACAAGAATGAGCTGAATGAGCTTGCAAGAGTAAATCTTGGAAAACATGTCCAAAGCAGTTGAAGCCAAAAGGAAATATATATGTTCCTGTACGGCAACAACTATTTCATATATCAGTTGATTGATCTTCTCCATGCTACAATAAATCTTGGCAAACATTTCCAAAGCAGTTGAAGTGAAAAAGTAACATATGTCTTTTTGGGAGGTAAAATATCTATTTTGTAAATCAGTTGATTGATCTTTCCAATTACAAAAAGGTTATCGGCAGTGATTATTAACAAGGTTAGAAGAATCCTACAGTTACCAAGGAATCATGAGAAATAAAGTAATTAAAAGATGTGATGCCTTAAATCCATGAGACTAGTATGATACCAATTCAAAATTGCCCCAGTCACAAAAGTTACAAAAGCATCTTTGGGTTCAAATGTTGATAATTAATGACCTTAGCCGTCCAAATTCAAGATGACACTTATTAACTATCATTTTATAACACATCAACATACATCAAGTTAAAATTTGGACAGCTACCTAATCTGATTTTAGTGTTCACCTTTTGAATCAGTACTCTCCGAAAAATTTGAGCCCTTATGCTGGACATAACCTTCTCCCAAATGGAAGTTATGTTCGCCACATAGATAATTGTGAAAATTGGCTCCAGTGTATATAGAAGTCCCACTTTACTGAGCAGTTCCAACAGAGGATCTGTTCTTGTTCCAACAAGTACCTCAAAAAATCTTCCTGCAATGATAAGCTCAAGCAATTGTAAGGCCTACGCAGCATAAATTTTCTATTTATTAAACATAAGTTATACTCCCTCCAGATTCAAAATAAATGAAATTATAGCACTTTTTCCATGTTTTAAAATAAATGAATTTTTCAAAGTCCAAAAATGTATTAATTAATTTTTTCCAAAATTTCTTTTTCATGGGATTTTCAACTCTCTAGTTTTACGAAAAGTTTGGGAAGAAACAAAAGGGTAATATTGACAAATTACTCTTTAATTAACTTTCTTTTGGAGTGTATCACACCCCCAATAAACCATTTATTTTGGAATGAAGGGAATATATTTACTCTCACTTATGTGGTTCCATATGCAATTGTACCGGTATCATAATTTTAACTAGTATTTCAAGAAATTTGGCCTAGTGCCACCACTCTATCAAAGTGTCTTTTCACTTGTGCTGAAATTTCACCTACAATCTTGCGTAATATGGGTTACCATCCTGAACTACTAATATAATTGACTTGTCAGTTTTATTTCTCTGCTCCAAGGGGCGGAAAGGGGCTGACAGATTTACATCTACTTGATTTTCTGCATAATGTAAGTAACACACCCAGCATTTCAACCAAAATAAGCAGACACAAAGGAAATTGGCCAACTCAGATCTGAAATTGTCTCTAATAGGTCAAACAACTTTAACATGTGACATCCAAAACTTGCACCTTTCCTGCAATAAAATAATGCACTCCCACGTATTCGGTTCAAATTTTGGCTGGAATAGCTATATGGTTTGCATATGCAACTGCCCTGTAGGATTGACCACCCCGTTGCCAAACCAAATAATGAATACGCAAACTCTTTCGTACTCAACCTTGTCATTCTAAAAATTAAAGCGAACTAAACATACTTAAAACTTCTCCATATGTTCATATTATCTCTAGCATCAGCATGTTTAAGAGAGAAATATCCATCATCTTAAAATGCTGAGCTAGAGGTGCTTAACATAATCTTAAGCTACTCCACATATGGACAACTGGTCTTGGATGAACCATATTCAATAGAAATTGTTTTTGCATATTGATATAATAGTATCCCACATCCTCACTCATGAGATGTCTGATAAAAATTGTCTACGCAGATCTATAATTCTCTAATGCTAATTGCTTTAGAAATAAGGCAAGATGTTAACTATCACAATTATTCATTAACTATCTTTTACCACTCACAAGCAATGGCGGCTCAGAATTTTAACAAGGGGATTTTAAAAAAAATGCTAGAATGCAACATTTACCACTTGTTAAGGGGATTCACTAATGTATAAATATACAAAAAAAGTTTTGCTTTATCTAAGCAATATAGGTTTTTATCAAAGGGGATTCAATTGAATGCCATGCTAACAAGTAGAAAAAGTAAACATTTCCACTATCATACAGTTGGTGGAAATATATCTTTTTATAGAATCATATTGAAATTTGACATGAAAAAAATGTGATTTGTGTCACCATCTCACCTGCCTTAAAACTTGAAATATCTATTACGAATTACAATTCATTTCAGAAAGATGAGAATGGTAGCACTTTATTTCCTCCTAATTACCGAAGATAAAAGCTATTTCTAATAAGTAAAAAAAAAATAAAAATAGGAGTACTCCTTTTTCAACTTATATGACATTCTTTCCAATTTGAGACGTTACACAATATCTGATACTATTGTAGTTTTATTCAACTGCCACTCATTAAAAGCTAATCAAGTTTTTAACTTCGAGGTAGAGTTTTACTACAATATCATTCACATTATATCAGTACCTTACACTTTTACATGTCACATTTTACTTTATCAAAGTCAAAAACTTTGACCAACATTCATCGTATTAATATGAGATAATTGCAACTAATAGTTTGAACATTTAAATTTTAAATTTAATATCAAATTAATCTAAGTTAATTTAGATCCAAACATTAGTCAAATTGACTCAAGTGAAACGTGACAAGTAAAAGGGCATATATGGAGTAGTAGAGTATATTATATCTTTCTCAATACAAAATAAAAAAATGCATACCGGAAAGTAAAGGCAGGGAAAGAGAACAAGTGGTGCAGACGACAAGAGAGAAAACAGAAGCTAGGAGCTTCAACTTGTGCCGAGAAACAAGTTTCCATATAAAGCCCCAACGGATAACTTCAATTGGCTGAACCGCGACTAAACTATCATCCGATTCTTCAAATTTAGGGTCGTTTTCTGAAACAAAAGCATCAAAAGCAGGGCCTGTAACATAAGCCGAAGATATGACGGACCGCTTCAGTTTTCGGCAATTAACAAATTGTGGACGAAATAGTTGTGCTGTTGAGATGGAGAACTGAGGAGGTCCATTGGAACGGTGGAGTAGCAGCTGGTGGTTGCTCCGGCGTTGTATAGGGAAGGGGGTGAGGGGGAGACAGAAGGTGTTGGGTACAGTAGCCATGTAGTATTTTTAACAAGTTTTTTTGAAAATTGAGTTTCTTTTAGATTTTTGGTTTATACATAGTGTGCATAAATGGCCAGGAGAAGAGGGAAGACACATGCCTTCTCTTTATCGTGAGTCCCCAAATTCCAATTTGTCCTCTTGTGTTTTTTCCTTTTAACTAGTAAGTGGATTCGGGCATCACGAAGTTAGAACATTATTCTTTAAAATTTATTAAAATAGAATATTTTTTTATATTTTGATATTATATTATTTTTATATAAATTTATTTTGAAAAATATAGATGTTATTCAATTGTAGTTTATCATTTGTTTTATTAAAAGAAAAGTCAAAATTACAAATTATAACACTATTTTCTCCTAGTTTACATAATTTCATTTTACAAATTCATTAATTTACTTTTGAAATTTTACAATGTTTAGTTTATTATTATCATCTATATGCATGGTTACATAGTGTCTTTAATTAGAGAATCAAATAAATGTTTTTCTCAATTTTCTTCTTTGCAAATTTCGTTAGTATAACACTATCAATTACTTTCAAAATATAAAATATATATAACTAATGTGTTTATCAAGAGCAAATGTTCCATAATCATATGATATACCAATAAGTAATATGTAGTCATTATGTGTTTTAAAATTAAAATGCAACTTTCCAAAATTCAAATTTCATATGTAATATAGTTATAATAGTGTTTTGGAATTGAAGTTGTGCATAAACAAAACATTAAGGATCGCTGAAAAGGATGAAAGAGATGTAAGGGTAATGGGAAAAAAGTTCAAAAAAGTACTTTGGTGTGAGAAAATGTTATCATTGTGTATCATATAATTGTAATTAATTGCTAGTTTTAATTCTATCCTTTGACTTTCTAATTTATTTTTTTACTCCTGTTAATATTAACATTGTTATGACAACAACAAAAAATCATATAAATTTTTAGGCTTGATCTCTTGGAAAAGAAAAGATTTCTTTTGAGAATGTTGTAAATAACTGTATTCTGCAAAAAGTTATTTGTGAATCTGCAGTAGTTGGATTTACATAGAGTTTGTACTAACAAATATTTACAACAATAACTTTATCGAAACATAAACAACAAAGTTCAAAATATGTACTCAAAAACAACAATTAATATCATAAGCATAAATTAATGACAGTAAAAAAAAACCAGGATATGTAACAATAGAATGAAATAGAAAGGAAAAATCGAGCCCACTGAATGCACAGTATCTCCTTAAGGAAATCATTCTCCTCTAGTACTCGAGGTTTAAAGAAAGGGATAAGGCATAAGTACCCCCTAGACTATGACCGAAATCCCAGAGACACGCCTAAATTTAACTAAGATCCTATTACCCCCGAACTCATTTTTTTCGTATTTTTGTGCACTCTTTGTGCCGATGTGGCACTTTCAACCACCCAAGTTGGTTGTGTTTGTATACACTCGCTTGTGAGCCACTCAACAGGAGCAAAATACACAAATATTTAATTGTGCAAAAGAAGATCGAAGAAGTTCAGAATTTTCGTTGTTTTAAAATGAGAGGAAACCCCTCTATTTATAGACAACAAAGGGTAGTGTGAACAAATACTTATTGTGCCTTATCAGAAATGTCACGATTCTTTGAAAAAGTCACAACTCTTTGGAAAGGTCACAACCTTTCATAAAAGTCGCAACTCTTCATAAAAGTCGCAACCTTGCATGAAAGGGGAAGACTAATTTTGAAAATAAATAAATTAAAAGGGAATCCTTGTTTATGGTAACACCGCGTAGGCTGGCCTAGGGTTCTCCTATATATATATATATATATATATATATATATATATATATGATTAAGACTTGTTTGGTAATCGATTAGAGTTATCAGGTATTTATGAAGAAATTAATTGTAAGAATTTTTGTATCATTTAGAAGTAGATATTAGTTTGCAAAGTTTATATATATCTATATATATTAGTTAATTACAATATATGTCATATTTACTATAAATAGTTGGTTCATAATATTAGTCATTTCATAAAATCAATACATAAATTACAATATTCTTCATATTATATCCTTGATAGTTAATAAGTTTTAAAAATAGATATTTAACTAACCTAGGAAAACTAATAAATAATTAATGATCATTGTAATTACTTCATACATTGATTAATTAATCTCACCATTGCACTACTCTATAAAATCTGATTTTGAAAAATAAATCTCAACAAACAAATTAAAAATAAAAGATGGAGAAAAAATAAAAAATAATCTTGAAAGTTGAAACCTCAACAAATTTTATCAAGGAAGATGTCGGCAGTCATATTTGCAACCATATAAGATCAGAAATTTCTAATTTAATTTCATTATCAATAACATCGGATTCAACTGAAATATTTAGATCAATTTGAAGTAATAGAATTTGAATATTTTGCGATGTTGTCATGTTTGCTTTAAGAATTTATATTAAAAAAAAAATACACAAAATATATAGGAAAATTGAGAAGGGAAATTTATAAAAAAAAAATATCAAATTTTGGATCAATTCTTACTGAAAAATTTTGACTCAAAAATTTAGATAGTCATCCAAATGCATTTCAATTTTTAAATCTAGCATATTTATCATTTAGTATTGAAAAATCGACTTCAAAAAATTAGTAAATAAGGGTAGAATTATAAACTTACTTAATTTCTTAATTCAAGTGAAATCTAAAAAGATGACATCTAAAAAGGAACGGAGGAAGTATATACATTAGTTATGTGGATCTCTAAGTTTTTGCTCAAACATAATATTGATTTTATATATGAATAACGTGTTAGTCCATATGTTACTATGTTTAGGTTTAGTTAATGGATTCCTATTAGGTTAGGTTTAGTTAATGAATTCCTATTAGGTTAGGTTTAGTTAATGGATTCCCAATAGGGTAGGTTTAGTTAATGGATACTTATATATAGTTTTTCTATTTTTTTTTTGTATTGAGACGAATTCTATTATATTGTAATATAACTCTTGCCTCTTATTCTTCAATTAAAGTAGTTCTGTTAACATGGTATCAGAGCCTCTACGATCTTTGTAAACAATCAAAGAGCTTCCGATGTCGACAGGCGGCACCCATTATGCTGCCCGTCTGGCCAATGATTATGTTTGCAAAAGTTGGGTCACCGTAAATCGATCCATGCTCTTTGATTTGTTGGTTGAAGATCTAGTAGCGGTCACCTGTTTGTTCGGTTTGGTTTTTGATTTGTTCGGTTTGTTTTTTTATTTGTTCGGTTCGGTTTTTGATTTGTTTGGTTCGGTTTTTGATTTGTTCGGTTTGATTTTTGATTTGTTCGGTTCGGTTTTTTGATTTGTTCATCCTAGGGTTCGGTTTTTTGATTTGTTCGAACTAGGGTTCGGTTTTTGATTTGTTCGAACTAGGGTTTGGTTTTTTGATTTGTTCGAACTAGGGTTCAGATTTTTTGATTTGTTCGAACTAGGGTTCGGTTTTTGATTTGTTCGAACTAGGGTTTGGTTTTTTGATTTGTTCGAACTAGGGTTCGGTTTTTGATTTGCTGCAATTCATTAAGGGGACAACGAAGGCAAACCTCTTAAGGAGGTAACTGTGAGCCGAAAGTGTGCAGAAGCAGTTCTTTGTAGTGCCCAAGTTTATGTGCCCGGTGTTTTGGCATACAGTGCTCATGTTGAAAGAGGTGATGTAGTTGCATTTTCAGTTGCTGTGGAACAGTATGGTCCAGATGGTGGATGGGGTGTTGCAATGACACGCGGGACTGTTCTACAAGGATCACAAGAAGATTGGCGTCTCGATTTCGATTTTTGTGTGACAAATTCTAAATGCTTATTGCCGTTGCATTGTGAGTTTGAGGGGGGATGTTAGTCCATATATTACTATGTTTAGGTTTAGTTAATAGATTCCTATTAGGTTAGGTTTAGTTAATGGATTCCTATTAGGTTAGGTTTAGTTAATGGATTCCTATTAGGGTAGGTTTAGTTAATGGATGCTTATATATATCTTTTTTATTCTTTTTGTATTGAGACGAATTCTATTATATTGTAATATAACTCTTGCCTCTTATTCTTCAATTAAAGTAGTTCTCCTAAGTAGCTACTAAATATGATATTATAAAGCAAAATTTAATACATGAGTCACCTTCAAACCATCTAACAAACAATTCCTTAATCATTAGGTAACGAAGTCTACTGTTCAATCCAAAACCTTAAATTTGGACATTTGAAAGCTATATTCTATAACGCGTTGGGGGTTAACAAAGTCTACTTTTCTTGCGGGATATATTTGATGATAGTTTGGTGCACCACACATATTTCTCCATTCATATCAATAGTAGTGTTTTTGTAGTTTATTGTCATACGATTTTTATTACTATCAGTTATTACATTATTTGGTTACGTTGTCGCAATTGTTTCTTGTTTCTAAATGTTATGTGCTGTTTTTTCAATTATTTGTTATGTCCTATTTATTTTGTATTTTCTAAATAAATAATTTGAATATTTGTCTAGCAGCTAAACATAGCAATCTACCTGTAAGGCAAATAATGACTCACGTAATACCAACAACACAATATTTATGTAGGGAGTCTCTATAAAAAGAATAACTAATTTGAGGCGCAACTCAAAAATCTAATAAAGCAAAAAAAAGAGTATGAAGTTTCACAAGCAAAAATGTAGCTCACCCATAATCTGTTTGAATAAGAAGTTTCTCATAAGTGATGTGACATTTTCTACTTAACATACGATAAAAATGATGCTATACTGAATACTGAATACTCAATAAATGTCTTGGAATAAAAGTTCATATAAACAAAATAATCACAGTAATAATGCTAATATACTAACAAAACAACATTTTTTTAATAATAAAATAGTTATAACGAAACAATTCAAATTCAGTCACATAGTAAAATCACTTAACTTAAAAAAAACAATCACTTTTTGTTCATTATACTTAATAATCGTATATGACAATTAGTAGTCAAAGGTCAAGTCAATTATGTCATTATCATACCTAATATGAAAGTAAGTAATCAAAGAACACACCTAAATTCATGAGCAAATCAAACCAATCAAGCCAACTCAAGGGTAAGTTAAAGTTTACTGTATCATACTTTAAAACAGATTAATGAATTCAAGAGCAATATTAATTCATTGAGGCAACCAACACTCGAAGTATTCTTCCTCCCAAATAACAATGTCGATCCAAGAGCAATTCATCAGGATCATCAATTCAATCCTTGAAGACTATTCTTCCACTCGAATATCAAGATTGTCCATACAAACCCAAAACACAAGTAGTTTCAATCACGACAATTTAGCCAAATCATTAATCATAGCATAATTATTCAAAGCAGTTTTAATCAATCTTCTCATTATTTAAAGATATATCAAATCATTATTCATATTAGAAATCATGTTTAAATTCATTAAGTGGGTGTTTGGATTAACATATTTTTAGCGACTTTTGACTTTTAAGTTCTTTAGTTATGAAAGTGTTTGGGTAACTCAAAAATTGCTTAGAACATTTTAAGGCTTAAAAAGTATCAAAAAAGGCCAAAAGTCAAAAGTTGAGTGTTCCCGACTTATGACTTTTGACTTTTAACTTATAAGTAGTTTTAAAAAAGTCAATTGAGACACCCCTTAGATCACATTTTAAATCAATAGATTGTTCGTAGCTCTAAATTCAACTCAACAAATTTCATTAATGAAGAAAATACATTTCATACACATTTTTATAAGTGAAATATGAAGACTTGATTGCGAGTTTGTCTCATACACGCTTAAAACCGTATTGGAAAATCTCTTATAGTCAAAAGTATGTTTGAAAAGAAACATACCTCAAGTCCCACTAAAATGCCTTAACGTGCTTAACAACATTCAACGATAACTTTCGCAAAGAATCCTCAAAAATTTCTTCTTCAATATCGATCTCAAATCAAACTCTTAGAAATCTACGAATTATAATGAGGATTTACGCATTACTATATGATAAAATCGAGATTATAATCAAGGTGATGATAATTGATATTTTTACCAACTCACCTCTTATTTTTAGTTAATTTTTGTTTCTTTTTTGATGAATTAAGTTTTAGTTTTTTGAATTGTGTTTGTTTTAGATATTTTGAGATTTAGAAGGATTTTTATAAAAAAAGAATAAGTAGAATTAAGAAGAAAATGAGCTAAAACGAAGAGGATTCATTCGCTCAGGTGCTGCAACATTGATTTTAATTGTCACCAGTGTACACAATTTTTGTTGTACAGGATGAACTTGGCCACTCTTGAGAGTATATCAATGCTCTATTTGTGAAGTAACTAACAAGCCAAAAAAGTTCACTTGTTCAAATAATGCCATTGATATCATTTTACCTATATTCTGATTCTTTTTTTTTTTAATTCTTATATATATAATATTCAAAAAATTTAATGAAGTCGTGTCGGTCCACACCCCTTAACATAGGATGAATCTAACCTTGTTGAATTATTGCATCTATTCAATAATTAAGACATGTATTACCTTTTTTCCGTTATCATCCTTAATTACTTTTTCCAAAACTATAAAATTTATCTCACAAAAAATATGATATATTAAATGAGACTATATCTCATTAATCAAAAGTGTCGATTTCAAGGTTAAGTATAAAAACAATAATAAAAATTAAGAAACAAAATAAAAAGGTCTGTAGAATTACATGGAGGGCAAATACGTAAAAAGACAAAGATACTCCACGTGTGACGTGTCTTATCGTGAAACGTCATTTGGGAGTGCTCTGTTCACGAGATTCCGTAACACATACCCAAATCCCCTCGAATATGTTGTTAACCACGTCGCTCATCTATTCCACATGCTTACAGTCAAATTAACGCATGCCTTCATCACTGTTGTATCAATCTCTGTTTAATACACAGAGATATTGATGGAGGTGTTCAATCAGTCAACTCAGTACGCCAAATTTCACTTTCATCTATTGTTTCTGTAGCAAATTCTTTTAAATTTTGACTTTTCTACAATGGCACGGTGTCGTTTGCTTCTATTCGTTGCTGCGCTTTCTTCTATTTTTGGACTCCTTCATGCCAGTGCTGGCGATGCAGATCCGATTTACAGGTAAACGCAGCATCACTATTCACTCTTATTTACTATTTTCAACTGTTCAGTTTGATTCAAGTATGTATCGGGTTTGTTTTCAGTTCTAGCTAATTTCTGGTGAATAATGTAACTTAGCGGTTGATGTTTCTCGATTTACAATTTAGAATTCACGGAAGCAATCGAATGCTAGTATTTGCCGTGTTCATTAGTATATTTTCTGATATTTATGTTCACTTTGATTTCTGGAATCAATTGATGAACCTTTGTCAAGTAGAGGTGATGGACCTAAGTTACTTGATTTAGTGTGAGCTCAGACATACAAATGCACGATGAGAAGACATCTTCTGTTGTCTATTGAGGTTAAAAGCTAATTTGTAAGAGATTAGAAAATTTAGCTCTATCTAATAGGATGAAACTACAGGTGTCGATCGTACTGTGGCCTGTGCAAGATTAATCATCCTCCTCCAAATGAAAGGACTTAGGTTTCTCTATATCTTTGTAAGGCGTGACAGATGGAGTTACTCGATATCTATACTTGTGTTGGAAGGACGTGGATACCGAGCGAAATAGTGGAGCTGTGTGTAGATACCACTGCTGTGTGAAAAGAAGTGAATAGACTTGGATTTTTAGTGTAACTGATTGTAACAAATATAGCTTTTTTTTAATTCTAATTATTTGGAACAAATAGAGATTTTCTCGATTGAAACCTGTATATTATACTCCTCGATTGGTTCATGTGGATACTTAATTCTGGATTGAAACATTGTTATCAAACAGCCTGTTACTATTAAAAAGAGGTGTTGATCTTTAATGAACAACAATTGGATGTAACTTTTCAATCATATTGGACTTTTTGAAAACCTTAGAAGTTAGATCTACTATATTTGACCTTTCAGTTTAACTCTTAAATGCTATATCATACAAGTATATTTTTTTTATGAAGTAATGGATTTCATTAAAGAGCATCAAGGTGACGCTAAAGGCAAAAGTGTACAAAGAAAGAGAGTTAGTTCCCTTACATGAGTACTAAGCTAGGATCAAAGAGCTAACAAAATCCAAAAACTGTCAACACTATACAAGTAGGTGTTATCCTAATTTTACTATTGAATGTATCTTGCCAGTGTTTGTTGCGTTCCTTAGCTTATAAAGTGTCTTTCCATGCTGAACTATCTGTAGATGGGCCACTAGATGATATTCCCTTTTAGATGGATGCATGAATTTATTAAAAACTAATGCATCTTGGCCTTTAAGTTTTCTCATAGTATGTTACCTAGCTAGTTTGGTATAATCGAACTTATATAGGCTCACTCTCAGTGTTCACTTTACCTTTGCTAACTTGATCTTTTTATGAAGTAAATCAGATAACGAAACAGCTAAGAACTTGCACAAAAGTTTCACCTCATTTTGGTTATCAGTTCAACTTTTGTGAGGTCTGGATTTTTTTTCTCAACTATTTAATTGGATTAATAAATTTAGAGTCCTATAATTGTGTTTTACCAAAGTTCTTATTTGGTGAATGATGCATTTAAATATTGGATTTGCAAAAAAGAGAAGAAGAGTAACTATAGAGAGAATTGATGCGCATGAGTTTCTTGAGTCTGTCCGTATTTATTAATCACTGGAGTCATCCTCAAGAACTATGGTTCGTGATCTTCACTCCTAATGACAGTTCCACTGAGGCTACCTGTCAAATGCCCCTTCTCTTCCCCTCCTCCATTACCACATGAAAAAAAACTGTATTATTTGGCATCGGGAATGGTCCAAAAGTTTAGGGTGAACGAAGTAGATATTATTACTCCTAAAAACCTTTAGTTTTTGTTGGATTGAATACAACTACAAAATTATAACATTCAACTTTCAAAGACCTATATAATCCTCTTAACTACGGCTTCTTGCTTCTGTGTCGAGACATAACTTAATGCAAGTCATTGCTCTGTATTTCTAGTTCTTCTTGGTTCATGTAAGCTTACCAATTGTGATACGCTGTCAAAATCCCAACGAACTGGGCTACTGTATGTTATGCTGTTAAGTGGGGCCAAATTAAGGTAAAGGAAGCCCCATATACCCATATTCTCAAAGCTCATGTGTGGTGCCAAAGCTAGTGAAGAAATGAAATTCCATATTTGCTTTGATAGACACGAGAGGTTGGATCTGGTTGGCTCTCATTGGACATGGAACACAATAAAGAACTATTAAGGTCTGCATACTCTCGAGCCATATATATGTGTGACCATAGTTTTTCTAATTTCTGAATCATATTGTTCTGTAAGTTTTCTTTCTAATGGGATAAAGGAAATACATGAAAGTAATGCATGTCTATACTCTTTTAGTGTAATCCTCTAGCTTGGTTTGATCTATGTCTCAGTCTACCTTCTGGTGTCTTGGGCAGTTGGGCAGCACATGGATTTTACTAATTTGCATGTTATATGGGCTGAATCCAAAGATAAATTCAATTTTCTGTTGTTAACCTACAGCACTTCCTTTTGATGTTACGTTCACTTCATGCCATTCGACTTTGAAATTGCTGGTTTTACAGTGCTTGTGTTGATCAATGTGAAAAGACTGGATGCGTGGGGGACAAATGTTCTCAACATTGTAATTTTACTTCGGGGGGGATTCCCATTGATGGTCCATGGTATCTACAGGAACCACTTTATCTGAGGTGGAAACAATGGGACTGCCTTAGTGATTGTCGTTACCACTGCATGCTTTCCAGAGAGGGCGAACGGAAGAAAGTTGGTCTTAAGCCTGTCAAATATCATGGAAAATGGCCTTTTCAGCGTGTCAATGGAATCCAGGTTTTTCACACTATTAAGTTGTCATTTTCTCCTTGTTAAGCACTCTACTTCTAGGCTGTATTGTTGTTAGTATCCTAAACTAAGTCTTTCATGTCCAGGAACCTGTTTCTGCAGCTCTTTCCGCTCTAAACCTTGCCATGCAATTCCATGGATGGGTATCTTTTTTCATTTTTGTGAATTACAAGCTGCCATTTAGGCCAAACAAAAAGCCATTTTATGAATACACCGGCTTGTGGCATATCTACGCTATTTTTGCAATGAACTCCTGCTTCTGGAGTGTTGTTTTCCACAGTAGGTGAGATATTGTTTATTTCTATTTTCTTATAGCTCTCTCTTTCTTTTGCAAGAGATCTCTGATTAAAATTGCTGCATTTCGTACAACATTTATGCATAAATCAAGAAGCTTGAAACTGTCTTCTGAAGATATGTAGTTTCTCCTTCTTGGTTATTGGCTTCTCATCAATATATTATTACTGGCAAAAGTATGAGATTTTTTCACTGATAACAAGCTTTGTCTGGCATGGTCATGGATAATTGTGAAAGCATTTATGCAAATTATTATTTTGATGTATGACAGTCCGAGAAGTGAGAACAATTTATGTTCTCCCGCTTCTCCTTATGAGTGGAATTGTTAGGGGGCACAGTGGGCAGATTGTTTGGTGTACATAGAAGTTGTTGCTTGCAATTGTTCAGTTTTCTGACTGTTTAATTCTGGGTGTTGTCTGAGCCCATTTCTTCTTTAGTAATTGTGACGAAAAGTTAGTATGGTTTTTTTAATCACAGTAAAACAATCCCGAATCAACGCATGGTGTACTGTAATATGAAGCTAGTCTACCTTTTCAGCACAATTACTAAAGAAGTAATGGCCTCACCATTTCTTCTGGGGCAATATTTGCTTGGTTGTGATAATGTTCTATCTTGTTAAATTACAACAACAACAATTACACCTCAATTCCACGCTAGTTGGGTTCGGCTATATGAATCCTCATCATCAGAAATGCTTTGTTTGGGTCCATAATGTTTCAATACTTCGTACGGAGGGATTATCTAACACTAAAGGTTCTTTGGTATACTTTAACGGTTATATCTCTAATATACTAAGAGTCTTTTAATAAGCATTAGTCGTCTAGTTGTTATCACCTATGCAGATTTTCAACTTTCATTTTTCCCTATCTTTTGTTAGATCTGCCTGGTTTCTAAGATATTCTATTTTTTTTGCAATTACCTTCTCTTAATGTGATTTTAGGTCCATCTCTTCCTTTTAAACACTTTAAATAATCATGTTTTCACATTGAGGAACCAATGCACTTGGAGGCCTATGTAACACGTAGCCAAATCATATCAAGCGTCATTCTCTCATTCTATCCTCTATGTTACTTGCAGCTTCTAACATATGTGATTATTTCTCTTTCCAATGTTGTATTACCGCACAATGCACATCATCTTAACATTCGCATCTCTGTGGCGCTCATCTTGTAGATAAATTGGGCTTTGGAGGCCCTCCATTCATCCCAATACTACATTCCTGACCTTACAATCATTTTATAGAACTTGCCTTCCACTTTGGTAGGCATATTCCTGTCATATAGCGCTCATGTGACACTTCCCAATTTTAACCATCTCCCTTTAATCTTATGCACAACATTTTCATCTATCATTCCATTTTCCTGGAACATTAATCTCACAATCTGAGTCTACACCCTGAATGAGACTGTCACTCGAAACCATTTTTGGCCTGAGCGCACCCTTGACCTAGCATACTATAAGACTGAATGCTAACTAATGCAGAAACTTTTAAACATAAGCATGCAATGCAACAAATTAGAAAATGAACTCACTAATTTTATTGTTAAAAATCTGAAATCTATATAATATGCATATGTTTGTAAAACAATGGTGAAAGTTATAACTCAACCGACTCGTCTATGAAGCTTCTAATGTACCGAAGATAGGTTTTTGGGACAAGATCCCAGGCTATTGGAATACTCTAATAACTACATCTAATAACTACTAATACTCTAGATAAACTGGAGCCCTTTGAAAGCAAGGAGGTCTCACCAAAGTTGGATGAAAGTGATCCTAATGATGCATTTGTTGCTAATCCTGAATAACTAAATTTGCATCATAAAATGATGCAACATCGAATGACGTCAGCATATAGAATATATGGTATATAAAGTAGGTGAACGAAACAACTGGCTAAAATAGAAAATACTAAGTTGAATTAGAAAATCTGAAGATACACTGAATTAAAGTCAACTGAATAGTACTCCCTCCGTTTCACAAAGAATGACCTCCTTTCCTTTTTAGTCAGTTTAAAAAAAAATGACCTCTTTCCTTTTTTGGTAACATTTTACTTTTAGCTTTCCACGTGGCATGTTTAAGACCACAAGGTTAAGGGCAATTTTGTACATTTGACATAACTTTAATTTAAGACCACAAGATTCAAAAGTCTTCTTTAATTTCTTAAACTCCGTGCCAAATCAAACTAGACCACTCTTTTTGAAACGGAGAGAGTATAAAAATAAGATTTTCAGCTGAAAAACTGGGACATGTGCTAAAACTGATTAAATGAAACATGATAGGTGAATATCTGAATTTGAGAACAGAAATACATAAAGTAGTATGCAATTATTTTTAGAACACTTCCATTATCTGATGATGTAAAAACTGTTTCTATCACTAAAGCTGAAAACGTGTCTAAAACTGTAAATTTGAGAAGTCATTATGTCCATGACTGCATAAATAATCATATCAGCATAAACAGTAAAATATGTAAAATCTTTAAGTGGGGAGTTCGTTACAACCGACATACATCACGTGAGCTCATGATGTCCAACAGTTAATCTAGTTGGGAGGGCTGTCATGTACCTTGCCATGGTATAAAACCTATTTATCTAATGTGGATCCACTATAGAGACTCTTGGGCTAAAGGAGTTGACCAACTAGCGGTATACTCAAATTCTATAGTGGCACATAGTTATGGGACTTGAATTTTCTAAATTCGCATCCTTTCGATGCTAAATAATTCTCCCAAAATAATCTATCTATGCTCATAATATATCATGAAAACTATAACTGAAATCATACCGAGTCTTTGCTTAATATCTTCAAATTGTACTGCTCGTGAGCCTATGCTCACAACTATTTGAAACATACTGATGATATAAGTTTTCATGATGAAAGAAATTTTTGTTTGAAAATCATACTTATGTGTGTAAGGAAAATTTGTAAACTTTTGTAAGGAATCTTTCAAGTGACTTGAACTTTATTTAAAATATAATTTGTGAAATAGGTATAGAGAAATTCCATGGAAATATACTTTACTCGTGAAAACAATGCATATGAATTATATAAAAGGTTTTCAAATAACTCTAGTTAAAAAGGGTCCATGTGGCAGGATAAGCATGAATCATCACTCAAGAATCATTAATGCATATGAGATACAATAGTTTCAATAATAGAATTCAACAATGGGAAGTTTGAATTAAAGGGAACTTGAAATCATAGACTTTTGGGTAAAATCCTAGTTTTAATCGTACTGATTGAAACTATAGATGTAGGGCTTGTGGACAAAATGAGTTTCTCACTATGATAGCCTTACATACCTTAAACGCTTTATAAATCTTGATGAAGAACCCTAACTTGATGAAGAACGATCAAGAAATCTTTTTGTTGATTCTTGAATTCGCTTCTTGAAAAAGACTACGGATAAAAGTTCAGATTTCTGTTAAAAATTCATGATTAGATAGTGGAGTTTGATTTGGAAAGCTTGAATCCTTAGAGTTGGACTTACCTTGATGAAGGAGGATGAGAAGAGGAGAGAAAACAAGCAAGTGGCCACTTGCGGCCCATAATGCGACCCATTTGTGGCCAGCAAGCGGCCACTTGCGGCCCATAACTGGGTCACATCTCTTTTCCAGAACGCCCTCACTTTTACCACCGTTTGCGATCCATTTGCGGCCAACAAATGGGCACTTGCGGTTGCATCTCTTTTCCGGAACGCTGGTCAAAACTAAATGATCATAACTTTTGACTCAACCTCGGATTTACGAACGATCAGTGATGTTGGAAAGAAGACTCGAAGACCTTGAATTTGGTCGGCGATGAGACACATAACTCTTTATATTATAAGAGATATGCTTATTTGAAGCTGACCCAAGTAAAAGCTTTTACCGAAACTCAATCGGTAAAGAAATTTTCAACTCAACTTTGTGCTAGAGGATTCTTATGACCTTAATTCATCTCCAAAACTCTTCCCACACTAAAGAATTGACCTTAACACCTTTGCACAATTCGGAATCACCCAGTTCGGGCCTATACACATGCAAAGAATGGTTTGGGTCTTAGCTTAAAAAATTGAGTTGTTACAATTAAGTCCAGGTTTCTAGATTGTCTACATTTAGGTACCTCAATCCCATCTAATCTCACTTCAACTTCACTCCTATATTGCTGGTTACTTGCAGTGGATGTATTCTACCTTACTCCTACCTATCCTATATTACTTACTAAAGTGCTTCTCTGTAGCTCGAGCTGTGATTGAAGCCTCACTAGTTTCATTGTTTAACACAATATCGTCTAGTGACTGGCAGTATGACACCTCTTTCTAATGAGCATATTAATGGCACCCCTTCTTTTTGGCTATTGTTCTGGCAACTCGTCCAGTGATGATTCCAACCATTGTTTGGCACTTTCCAGCAACATCTAGGCGACCTGAACTTTCCTATAAGATCCCAGTGGCTAGCTTTTCCAATGATTTTCACACAGGTTCTCCGTGGCACCATCAAAGTGATTTTTTCCCCAATGATTCCGATTCTATTCAAGTGACTTCTTACAATTCTAAAGGTTGTTTGCTCTTATGTGTAGTCAAATTAAGTAGATTGGTTTTCCAATTAAATTTTAGGGTTCTATTGAGATATAAGAACTTTTAAGTTCCGAAGTTCGATACTGCCCATATGTTAATTGGCACTTCTAAATAGGTGTACTTTTTTTTTTTTTTTTTTATAACCGAGAAATCCCCGAGGGCCAGAGCAGTGGTGCATGCAGCAGATAATGGGTCCACCCTCTCCCTTTTCCCTTAAATACTGGCTTTGTCTTGCACGGTGTTTGAACCCGTGATGTGTGGATTATGCCCTCTTACCACTAGACCAAAGCCTTGGGGGCACTTGTAAATAGCTGTACCTTGTATTCATCAAATTATCAAGTCATCAACACATCATCTGTTCTCTTAATTTCTCAAATAGCTTACCGTTTCTCCATTTGTGAATTTCCATGTTCTGATGCTTAGCAATTTTGTAGATACGTAGACTTGACTGAGAAGCTAGACTGTTCGTCTGCCGTTGCATTGTTGGGTTTTTCTCTCATCCTGGCTGTATTGCGAGTCTTTAATGTGACTGATGAGGCAGCAAGAGTCATGGTTTCTGCTCCGCTTGTTGCATTTGTGACAACCCACATCTTGTATCTTAACTGTTACCAGCTTGACTATGGTATGTCCACTTCACATTACTTGATATAGTATATTGCATGCTCATGATAAAGTGTGCCCTGTACAATCTCCTGCTAATTAAAAAAAAAAAATACAGAAAATAAGTTTGCAATATATAAAAAATTAGTTTGCAACATCAATCAACACTGTTAGTTTCCTAAACATGTTCTATTTTACCTTCTTTATCCTTCTCATTTTGAATTTTTAACTTTGTTTATTTCTCAATGATCAGTAGCATCACATATTTGAAAGATTTTGGTTCTATTTTCTGTTCATATAATTATGGGATCAAAGCAATATTATTATCCTAATAACAAAAATATTAGTTACTCTATACGTAAAAATAGACTTATTAACTGAACTAATTTCCATAAATTTATTGCATTCTGTGGCCTAAATCTGTTAACACTATTTGTAACATTATGTGGTCTAGTTTTGAGTTTATGTGTTGTACCTTTAGAATAAAAATACTATAGGTGCTTATAATTTAAGGTGCTAGTGAATTATTTTTTGACTCGTATGTCAAAAATAAAATAATGATAAGAAAATGCTGAGACTGTTGGAGCAATTTGTGTATGAACTGAAGAAAGAAAATATGTTACAGACGGCTGAATTTCTTCTGACTTCCAATTTTAATTGTTGATACTTGCCTTGTGTCACTTTTTTGAAGTAACCATACTGTATGGTAGTCTTGATTCTTTGGATTTCATGAATGTGTCTGAGTGTTGTAGAGTACGAAAGTTGATGTTGCTCGATCACATTGCAGGGTTAAACATGAAAGTCTGTTTGGGTATGGGAACTCTGCAGCTCATCTTGTGGGCTGTCTGGGCAGGGGTTACTCGACATCCATCACGCTGGAAATTATGGGTCGTGGTGATTGGTGGAGCTCTTGCTGCACTCCTTGAGATATATGACTTTCCTCCCTATAGGGGATTTGTGGATGCCCATGCTCTATGGCATGCCACCACCATTCCTCTGACCTACTTGTGGTGGAGCTTTGTGCGGGATGACAGTGAATTCAGGACAACAACTCTCATCAAGAAAGCAAAGTAGATTGAAGAATCACGTGCTTGTTCTAATTTCTAATTTTGTGTATGAAATCATTGCTTGTTTAGGTCTTTGCTTGTTGTCACTAGGCTGTCCTTTTTTTCTCTCAATGTGCATTTCTAGTCGATGTCTAATGATGCGAGTTTCTCTATTTCCAGCTTCAGTAGGTCTAGGTCGGACTAGCCGTTTGATGGTCACACTCATCTCCTGTAGTTTTGTAATAACATTTGATACTCTCTATCTGTGGCTTGAACTTTACTTGATTTGAATTACGTACAGGGTGTGCTTAACATATTTTCATGTTCTGTAAATCAAGTTTAATATTCTCACTGGACATTATTGTAATTTGTAGGCTGAGGTCACTTTGTTTTCGTGAAATACTACCCTTTGGTAGTTGTACATTATTGTGGAATGCTAGTACTACCCTTTGCTGTACAATATTGTCAAATGATTTCAGGTCATGTCCCCCGTAAGGTGTCAATATTCCAGATCCATGCTATTTAGATTTAGTGATGATATTCATAGATTTCAAATTCCTAAAGCAGATTCTGTAATGTTTACAATCTACCTTCCTAAAACCAGCTGGGTTCTTATACCTATATGTGTTGGTAGTTTGGTACAGCAAGTCATACATGCAAGTAAGTTTTGCTGGGCCTCTAATTAAAAGGCTTTTGATGAAGAGGCAGTTGGGGATGATCCCAGTTTTATTTCTTTAATATATAAACCCTTTGACTTATTACTACTCCCCCTTTCGCACGTTATTCGTACATGGAGTGGGGTGGGGGGAAATGGAATTTTCTTTTTTATTTCACAAATGGACATGCTAGATCAAGTTAAGTGATGATTAATCTAAAGATCGACTATATAACATTAGAGACCAACCCCGAAGTTTTGAGAATTGGGAATTGGTCTAAATTAATATATACTAAAAGGGGAAAAGGGGTAAATATACCACTTTAACTTTGTAATTATGGTGGATATACCTTCGTTAAAAAGGTGTTAGGCTATACACATATACCCTCACCATTTAACAAATGGTGCGTACATACTTTCGTTATCTAACAAAGGCATATTTATCATTTTTCTCAAAGAGAAGGTGCACATGGTACAACCTCTGGGCTTTGTCGATCATGTCTATCCAAATCACGTTTGTCTGCTTAAGAGAGCACTCTACGATTTGAAACAACCTCCCAAAGTATGGTTTGAAAAATTCAGCTTTTACATTCTTCACTTAGCATTCTCTTGAAGTAAATCTGATTCATTTCTGTTTGTGCTCCACTCATATGAAGGTGTCCCCATACTTCTCCTCTGTGTAGATGACGTATTATTGACTGGGAGCAATCCTTAATATCTAATATCTAGGCTCGTCAATAAATTAAGCACTCAGTTTGCACTCAAGAACAACTGGACAAGGGGAATATTCACTATTTTTTGGGCATCGAAGTTCACCGCACTAATCCTGTACTGTTTCATGCTCGTACCAAATATGTCGAGCTTGACTATCATTTTGTGTGCGAGAAGGTCTTTAAAGGATGTGACTAAATTTATTCTGTCATTGCGATTTATTTCGTCATTGTAATTAGACCCTGACTTGGACTTGAACGCTTCACAATCGTGTCTCGTCTGATAAGTTCTTCATGTGTGTCTCTCATAATGTAGTAGGTGTAAAGATATGGTACCTAGGCCTAACTCAACCCCAAAAGCTAGCTCATGAGGGGAGAATTGCTCAAGTCCATATAAGGAGACCACCAGTCCATTCCCCAATCAATGTGGGACATTTATCCACTCTAACACCCCCTTCACGCCCAGGCCCGATTGGAGCGTGAACCGGGAGCCCAAACGAGGATGGACCTGGCTCTGATACCATGTAAAGATATGGTACCTGGGCCTAACTCAACCCCAAAAGCTAGCTCATGAGGGGAGGATTGCTCAAATCCATATAAGGAGACCACCAGCCCATTCCCCAATCAATGTGGGACATTTATCCACTCTAACAGTAGGAATATACACAAACATAGAAGTAGATACAAATAGATTATAAGAAGGTGCACAACGCCTTAAATGTAGATGTCTTGGTGAGGAGAAGTCATAGGCGGACTATAATAAGTAAGGAGAGGTAGATGTAGGGCGGATCAGTATTGAGAATAGATGATTAGACGGAAAATAATGCATCTTTAGTTTATTTAGGACATAACCTTATTAGATAGGAGGATATGGAAATCGCGAATTCGGATAGAAAGTTATTAGATATTGAGTGTTTTCTTACTTTCTTGCAAGATATGCTTGACGATAGTTTGGTGCATCTAGTAGTAGTATTTTGTAGTTTTTTGGCCTACGATTTTTGTTGCTATTAGTTATTGCATTATTTGGTTACGTTGTTGCAATTGTTTTTTGTTTCTATATATTATGTGATGTTTTATTCTCTTATTTGTAATGTCCTATTTATTTTTGTATTTTCTAAATAAAAAATGTGAATATTTGTCTAACTGCTAAACATCGCAGTGTGCCTACAAGGCAAACAATGACTCAAGTAATACTAATGACCCAATATTTATCTATGGAGTCTCTATGAAAAGAATAACTAACTTGAGATGCAATTTAAAAATCTAATAAAATAAAAAGAGGGTATGAAGTTTCACAAGTAAGAATAAAGGCTCACCACTAGTTTGAATAGCAAGTCTCTCATACAGTGGCGGATCTATGAAGGAGTCGGGGGGTGCCACGCCACCCCCAACTTTGACGGAAACTATATATATATATATATATATATATATATATATATATATATATATATAATATTTATATAAATATAAAGTGTGGCACCCAGTGAACAAAATTGACTTGTGGTGCCACGGTTGGAAGGCAACTTTAGATGGTTGATGTTGCGGGTTTGAATCCCATTTGTACCTATTTTTTTTGAGAAATTTGCTGCAGACATTTTTTAAGGAAAAAAAAATGCTGGATCCACGAACCCACGAACTCTAAATCCTGGATCCACCACTGCTCTCATAAACGGTATCACCTTTCTACTTTAACATATCATCAAAAACAACGATGGTATGTCTGAATATTGGGTACTCAATAAATGTTTTGGGACAAAAATTCATATAAACAAAATTGCCTCACTAATAATGCTAATATAATAATAAAATAATAATTAATATAAAATAATTATATGATTAAAAAAACTAAAATTCAGTAAAGTCACGTAACTTAGGAAAAACATCAATGAAGAAATAATCAAAATTTGTTCTTTATACTTAATAATCATATACGACAATCAATAGTTACAAGTCAAGTCAATTATGTCATTATCATGCCTAATATGAAAATAAATAATCAAACACACTTAAATTCATGAGCAAATCAAACTAATGAAGCCAACTCAAGGATAAATTTAAGTTTAGTGCGTTATACTTAAAGACAGATCAATGGATTTAAGAGCAATTTATTAAGGCTACCAACACTCGAAATATTCTTCCTCCCAAATAGCAAAAGGCTGATCCAAAATCAATTCATCATGCTCATCAATTCAGTCCCTGAAGACTATTCTTCCCCTCGAATATCAAGATTGTCCATACAGACCCAAACACAAATAGTTTCAATCACGACACTTTAGCCAAATTATTAGTCCCTTGTTAGGATCAAGCGTCATGTTCGATCATGACTTCAACTCGGGCCACCCAATCCCTCGTGGGCCTTTCCATAGGCAGGATGTTGACATTACTCAACAATCCCCCTCCCGACACCTGCCTCATGCAGAATGTTGCTATTGGGAATCAAACTCACAACCTTGCCTCTGATACCACTTGTTATGATCAAGCGCTTACCATCATGCCAACAGTTATAGTTGATAGCAAAGGTACAACTTTATTTTTTAACTAAATCCACCAAGCAAGCCATGTTCAATCATGACTCCGACCCAGGCCACCCAACCCCTCGTGGGCCTTGCCATAGATAGGATGTTGACATTATTCAACACTAGCATAATTATTCAAAACATTTTAAAATCAATCTTCTCATTATTTAGAGGTACATCAAATTATTATTCATATTAGAAATCATGTTTAAAGCCATTAAGTGGATATTTGGATTAACTTATTTTTTGTGGCTTTTGACTTTCAAGTTCTTCTTTAGTTTTGAAAGTGTTTGGGTAACTCAAACAATGTTTAAAACACTCTTTCAAGGATGAAAGAGTATTAAAAGAGAAGCCAAAAGTCAAAAGTTGGGTGTTCCCAACTTATGACGTATGACTTTTAACTTATAAGTCATTTTAAAAAAGTCAATTCAAACACTCTCTAAATCATGTTTTAAATCAATAGATTGTCCGTAGCTCTAAATTTATCTCAACAAACTTCATTAATGAAGAAAACACATTCCAAGACACATATTATAAAATGAGCAAAATATGAAGATTCGAAGCGAGTGTTGAAAATCTTACGGAAAATACCTCCTCCACGAACACTTGTATTGAATTCATCAAAGCTTAAAGTTCACACGAACTTTTGTAGGAAATTCTCCAAGCTTGAGGCGTGTCGAAAGACATTGTCCTTAAGGATATTTTACCTGATATAGGTATATCTCCCAGAATTCAACAAACTCTTCTAGTACAAAACTAGGAGCCAGAAATTAACAATGATACATAATAGAAAGAAAATCCAGCACATGAAACATGGACAAAGGAGAAAGGAAAATCTCTCTTCAACTTCTTCCTTTAGGTGAACCAAGAAGCGAATCATTTATAGAAAATGAGATAAGATCATTCTCCCAAATGTTTGCAGGAAATTCAAGACAATGATAAGAGGATTAAAGGGCCATAAAGTATAATTATGGGAATGTTTAAACCTCAAAGTCAACTGCCAAAATATGGCTTTCAATCGTGGAGAATATAATGGAATTATAGCCAATCAAGTCTAGGCATGCAATCACAATAAATATATATTTAATACTCATAAACAAGATATGAAAGAACGTACCTAGACAATATTATGAACACTTCTTTTTGAGATATTAAAACCATTTTTTCAACAAGTTTGTCTCACACACGCTTAAAGCTTTATTGAAAACTTCCTTAGCCAAAAGTATGTTTGAAAAGAAACATACCTCAAATCCCACTAAAATGTCTTAATGTGCTTAACAACAGTCAACGATAAGTCTCACAAAGAATCCTTCTTCAATGTCTATCTCAAATCAAACTCCTAGAATCTACGAATTAGAATGAGGATTTACACATTACTTTATGATAAAAATCAACGTTATTATCAAGGTGATGAGTTGATATTTTTACTAATCCACCTCTTATTTTTACTTAATTTTTTCTTTGATGAATTAAGTATTAGTTCCTTGTATTGTGTTTGTTTTAGATATTTTGAGATTTAGAAGGATTTTTTTTTAAAGAATTAGAATTAAGAAGAAAATGAGCTAAAACGAACAGAGGACTGAGGAGGAATCATGCGCTCAGGTGCTGCAAAACATTGATTTTAATTGTTAGTAGTGTAGGCAATTTTTTTCATAAGAGGTGTCAATATTTAAAAATAAATAAACAAATAAATAATTGACTAGGAATTAAAGGTTGGAATCTCAATAACATTTTGGGCTTGCTGAGGATCGAATTAGGTCACACTTGAGAGTATGAATGCTTCATCTGCGCAGCAAACTAATAATATCGTTTTTACCTACATTATGTTTTTCAAAATTTTATATATATAATACTCAAAATTTTCAATAAAATAGTGTCGATCGACAGTCGACACATAAGATGAATTAGTCCTTGTTAAATTGTCGCATCTATTCAATAATTAAAACATGTTTTACCTTTTTTTGTCTTAAATTTTAGTATCATCCTTAATTACTTTTCCCAAATCTATTGGATTAATATCACCAAAAAATATGGTATATTAAATGAGACTATTTCTCTTTAATCAAAAGTGTCGATTTTAAGGCTTGGGTCGTTTGATTTGAATACAAATTATGATGAGATTAGTTATGTTGAAATTAGTTATCCTAGGATATGTTATCTTGGGATTAGTTATCAAATCAGATGCAAAAACTGCACTAAAACAATTTAGATAGAACAAAACAGCAGAAGTTGCATCAAAACTGTACTAAAACAGTAAAAATTGGACAAAATTGCATAAAAACAATTACAAGAATTGAACCAGATTTGAATAAGACCGCCAGCCACAAAAAATTTACCAAACCAGTAGCAAAAACTGCACTAAAATGGCTATCAAAACTGAAAAAAATTAACAATAAAAACTCTAGAAATTTGACCAAAATTCACTAATAGACTTGCTAAAACTAGAGCAAGTAGCTATACTGACAAAAGTGATGATAAAAAGGATTTGAGAGGACATATTTGTCATTTTAATTGTTTTACCCCGAATAAGTTATCTTGGTATTGCTATTCCATCTAGAGGGAAGGCAGGGGCGGCTCAACATAATTCGAGGCTTAAAGCGAAATTTTAATTAGAGGCCTAAAATTTAAATAAATTTTATCTGTATTTATTTATTTTTCTAAATTTTAAGATGTAAATTATTCCTTAATTTTTTTTTTATAAATGATTTTCTAAATACTTTTTTTAATTATTATTTTTAAGAAAGACTTTAACAATTCAACATTGAAAAAAATCATTTTATTGAGATAATTATTTGAATCAATAATATAGTTCTATAAGTACTAAATTGATAAATTTTAAATAAAGATAAGAGTTAGAATCATAGAATCCGATTCAAAAAGTTGATAACTTGGTATACCCTACTTTAATATGAAAAGTTACGAAGAAATAAAAAAATATTTGTAATTTACTTTGTTCAATATTTTTCGGCTATTGATTCATATTTTTGACAAAATATTACTTTAACTATCAAAGATTTGAAGAAATAGAGTACAGAAGGAGTAAAAAAGGATAAATAATATGAGCGTTAGCGAAGAATATATATATATATATATATATATATATATACACACACACACACATACACACACTTTTTATTATAAATAATTAATTTTTTCATGAAAAAATTAAACATGATTTTTTTAATAGAAATTTGAGGCCCCCAATTTATTGGCCTAAAAATTCATAGGCAAGAGCCGGCCCTAAGGAAAGGATAACTTATCCCAGTATTATTTGCTAATCCTGGAATAAGTTATCCCATAGTTTGTAACCAAACAAGGAATATAAAGGAACTAACAAATTATCCCATGACTATTTTCTTTTATCTATCACGGCAAATGATCCATTGAGTTAAAACCCAGAATAGGAATCAAGAAATAAAATAAAAGGGACGGTAGAATTAGATGGAGGGCAAATACGTAAAAGACAAAGATACTCCACGTGTCTTATCGTGAAACGTCATTTGGGAGTGCTCTGTTCACGAGATTCCGTAACACATCCCCCAAATGCCCTCGACTAATTCTCTCTCTTGGTTGTTATCACGTCTCTCATCTATTTCACATGCTTATAGTCAAATTAACTCATGCCTTCATCATTGTTGTATCAATCTCTGTTTAATACACAAAGATATTGATGGAAGTGATCAATCAGTCAACTCAGTACGCAAAATTTCACTTTCATCTCTTGTTTCTCTAGCAAATTCTTCTCCATTTTGACTTTTCTACGATGGCACGGTGTCGTTTGCTTCTGTTCCTTGCTGCGCTTTCCTCTATTTTTGGACTCCTTCATGCCAGCGCTGGCGATGCCGATCCGATTTACAGGTAAACGCAGCTTCACTCTTATATACTATTTTCATCTGTTCTGATTGATTCAAGTATGAATCGGGTTTGTTTTCAGTTCTAGCTAATTTCTGGTGAATAATGTAACTTAGCGGTTGATGTTGCTCGATTTACAATTTAGAATTCACGGAAGCAATAGAATGCTAGTATCTGCCGTGTTCATTAGTATATTTTCTGATATTTGTGTTCACTTTGATATCTGGAATCAATTGATGACCAGTTGTTGAGTAGAGGTGATGTACCTAAGTTACTTGATTAAGTGTGAGCTCGTACATATGAAAAGATATCTTCTGTAGTTTATTGAGGTTAAAAGCTAATTTGTAAAAGAGTAGAAAACTTAGCTCTATCTAGCGGCATGAAGGTACAAATTGTTGATCGTAACTGCTGTGTAAAAAGAAGTGACTAGACTTGCATTTGTAGTCTAACTGCTTGTAACAAATTAGATATTTTTCTAGTCTAACTATTTGGAACAAATTGAGATTTTCTTGATAGAAAATTGTATATTATACTCCTCGATTGGTTCACGGGGATACTTAATTTTGGATTGGAACATTGTTATCAAACAGCCTGTTACTATTAAAAAGAGGTGTTGATCTTTAATGAACAACAATTGGAGGTAACTTTTCAACCATATTGGACTTTTTGTAAACCTTAGAAGTTAGATCTGCTACATTTGACCTTTAGATTTAACTCTTGAATGCTATGTCATACAAGTAGTTTTTTTTTTCTTATGAAGTGAAGGATTTCATTAAATACATCAAGGTGATGCTAAAGGAAAAAGTGTACAAAGAAAGAGACTTAGTTCCCTTACATGAGTACTAAGCTAGGATCAAACAGCTCACAAAATCCAAAAAACTGTCAACACCATACAAGTAGGTGCTAGAATCCTAGTTTTGCTGTTGGATGTTTCTTGTCAGTGTTCGTTGCGTTCCTTAGGTTATAAAGTGTGTTTCCATGCTTAACTATCTGTAGATGGGCCACTAGATGATATTCCCTTTTAGATGGATGCATGAGTTTATTGGAAACTAATGCATCTTGGCCTTTAAGTTTTCTCGTAGTATGTTACCAAGCTAGTTTGGTGTAATGGAACTTATATAGAGGCTCACTCTCAGTGTTCTCTGAGTTCCTTAGCTTATCAAGTGTTTTTCAATGCTGAACTATCTGTAGATGGGGCACTAGGTGATATTCCCTTTTAGATGGATGCATGAGTTTATTCAAAACTAATGCATCTTGGCCTTTAAGTTTTCTCGGTAGTATGTTACCTAGCTAGTTTGGTATAATTGAACTTATATAGGCTCACTCTCAGTGTTCACTTTACCTTTGCTAACTTGATCTTTTTATGAAGTAAATCAGATAACAAAACAACTAAGAACTTGCACTCCTAATGACAGTTCCACTGAGGATATCTGTCTAATGCCCCTTCTCTTCCCCTCCTCCATTACTACATGATTAAAAAAACTGTATTATCTGGCATCGGGAATGGTCCAAAAGTTTAGGGTGAACTCGAAGTAGATATTGCTCCTCAAAACCTTTACTTTTGTTGGATTGAATACAACTACATAATTATAACATTCAACTTTCAAAGACCTATATAATCCTGTTAACTATGGCTTCTTACTTCTTTGTCGAGACATAACTTGATACAAATCATTGCTCTGTATTTCTAAGTTCTTCTTGGTTCATATAAGTTTACCAATTGTGACACACTGTCAAAATCCCAACGAACCAGGCTACTGTATGTTATGCTATTAAGTGGGGCCAAATTAAAGTAAAGGAAACCCCATATGCTCAAAGCTCATGTGTGGTGCCAAAGCTAGTAAAGAAATGAAATTGCATATTTGCTTTGACAGACACGAGAAGTTGGATCTGGTAGGCTCTCGTTGGACATGGAATACAATAAAGAACTAAGGACTGCATACTCTCGAGCCATATAAATGTGTAACCATATTTTCTCTAATTTCTGGATCATATTGTTCTGTAAGTTTTCTTTCTGATGGGAGAAAGGAAATACATGAAAGTAATGCATGTCTATACTCTTTTAGTGTAATCCTCTAGCTTGCTTTGATCTATGTCCCAGTCTATCTTCTGGTGTCTTGGGGAGTTGGGCAGCACCTGGATTTTACTAATTTGCATGTTGTATAGGCTGAATCCCAAAGATAAATTCAATTTCCTGTTGTTAATCTACAACACTTCTTTTTGATGTTACGTTCACTCCATGCCCTTAGACTTTGAAATTGCTTCTTTTACAGTGCTTGTGTTGATCAATGTGAAAAGACTGGATGCGTGGGGGACGAATGCTCTCAACATTGCAATTTTACTTCCGGGGGGGTTCCCGTTGATGGTCCATGGTATCTACAGGAACCACTTTATCTGAGATGGAAACAATGGGACTGCCTTAGTGATTGTCGTTACCACTGCATGCTTGCCAGAGAGAAAGAACGGAAGAAAGTTGGTCTTAAGCCTGTCAAGTATCATGGAAAATGGCCTTTTCAGCGTGTCAATGGAATCCAGGTTCTTCAGACTATTAAGTTGGCATTTTCTCCTTGTTAAGCACGCTAGTTCTAGGCTGTATTGTTGTTAGTATCCTAAACTAAGTCTTTCATTGCCAGGAACCTGTTTCTGTAGCTCTTTCCGCTCTTAACCTTGCCATGCAATTCCATGGATGGGTATCCTTTTTCATTTTTGTGAATTACAAGCTGCCATTTAGGCCAAACAGAAAGCCATTTTATGAATACACTGGCTTGTGGCATATCTATGCTATTTTTGCAATGAACTCCTGGTTCTGGAGTGTTGTTTTCCATAGTAGGTGAGAGATTGTTTATTTCTTTCTTGTAGCTATCTCTTTCTTTTGCAAGAGATCTCCGATTAAAATTGCTGCATTTCCTGTACAACATTTATGCATAAATCAAGTAGCTTGAAACTGTCTCTGAAGATATATAGTTTCTCCTTCTTGGTTATTGGCGTCTCATCAATATTTTATTACTGGCTAAAGTATGAGATTTTTTCACTGATACAAGCTTTGTCTGGCATGGTCATGGATAATTGTGAGAGCATTTTGAATTTGTCAGATACGTCCTTGAATGCATATGTTTATTAGAATTTTTCAAATGTCAATTTCCCAATTTTCTAGGTGTTTGTGCCACAGAGATCATATGAACGCCACGTTAATGTGAAATTGTGAATTATTACTTTGGTGTCCGACAGTCTGAGAAGTGAGTACAATTTATGTTCTCTAGCTTCTCCTTATGAGTGGAATTGTTAGGGGCACAGTGGGCAGATTGTTTGGTGTACATAGAAGTAGCTGCTTGCAATTGTTCAGTTCTTTGACTGTTTAATTCTGGCTGTTGTTTGAGCCCATTGCTTCTTTAGTAATTGTGATGAAAAGTTAGTCTAGTTTTTTTATCAAATTAAAACAATCCTGAATTATTTGCTTGGTGTACTGTAATAAGAAGCTAGTCTAACTTTTCAGCACAATTACCAACGAATTAATGGCCTCACCATTTCTTCTGGGGCAATATTTGCTTGGTTGTGATAATGTTCTATCTTGTTAAATCACAGCAACAAATACTACACCTCAATTCCAATCTACTTGGGGTCGGCTGTATGAAACCTCATCATCATAAATGCTTTGTTTGGGTCCATAATATTTCAATACTTCATACAGAAGGATTATCTAACAGTAAAGTGTCTCTGGTATACTTTAATGGTTACATCTTTAATATACTAAAGAGTCTCTTACTAAGCATTAGTCATCTAGTTGGTATCACCTATGCAGATTTTCAACTTTCAGTTTTTCTCTTTCTTTTGCTAGATCTGCCTGGATTCTCAGATATTCTATTTTTTTTGCAATTAACGACCCATAGGACTTCCTACGGTCTGTAGGTTGGCTCGCAGAACCTGGAGCAGTGCTGAAAATGCAACCTTTCCTTTCCAATTCAACTTTTCAATTTCTGAGGTGTTACAATATCTCTTTCTTGGGAACGCTCGTCTTCGAATGAGACTGAAACTTGCATGAATAGAGTAGGGAGAGAAACTAACTGTCCAAAATGAATGCAATTTACATCATAATGCACATAATGACATAAACATGGAGTAATCGACCCCAAGCTAAAACATAAACCCAAAACAAGTTTTTTATAAACATGCATGCGAATGGAAACATGAGAATGACTAAAATGCATGAATCCAAAAGAATGAATCATGAGGAACTTAATACCTGAAGCTATAATAGGAGCGGAGGGAAAGAGATGAGAATACTTGGACATCATATCGGATTCGGCTTCCCAAGTAGCACCATCAACTAATTGATTCCTCCAAAGAACTTTTATGGAAGCAACTTCATTATTTCTCAAATTTTCAACTTGACGATCCAAAATTTCAACCGAAAATTCGTAAGAAAGACTTTCCTTAACTCCCAAACATTCCAATGGCACTATAACGTCGGATCTCCAACACACTTTTTCAACAAGGAGACATGGAATACCGGATGCACCGATGCCAAATTGGAAGGTAACTTTAATTCATAGGCCACCTTACTAACACGCCTCAAAATCTGATATGACCCACATATCGGGGATTAATCTTCCCTTTCTTTCCGAACCTCATCACACCTTTCATAGGTGAGATTTTCAACTAAACCCAATCATCGACATCGAATTCAAGCTCTCTTCTTCTAACATCAACATAAGACTTTTGTCGGCTTTGAGGCCATTTTCAACCCTTCTCTATTAAGTCGAACCTTCTCCATAGCCTCATGCACCAACTCGGACCCTATCAAAGCAACTTCACCAACTTCAAACCAACCAATAGGAGACATACATCTCCTACAATAAACATAGCCATTTGGATACTGGAGTGATAACTATTATTATAAGCAAACTCAATAAAAGGAAAGTGATCATCCCAATTACCTTTACAGTCAATCACGCAAGCTCTCAACATATCTTTCAAAATCTGAATAGTACACTCGGCTTGTCCATCGGTCTCAGGATGAAAAACTGTACTAAGCTTTACTTGAGTACTAAGATCTTTATGAAACGACCTCCAAAATTGGGATGTAATTTGAGTACCACGATAGAGATAATGGATAAAGGCACCCCATGCAACCTTACCATTTCCTGAATATAAGTTTCACATAATTTTCGGCTGAAAATGAAGTCTTCACCGGTAGAAAATGACCCGACCTTGCCATTCGGTCCACAATGACCCAAATCGAGTCAAACTGTCGACGAGTACAAGGTAAACTTGTAATGAAGTCCATATTCAAATCTTCCCACTTCCAAGTAGGAATGCTAATGTCTTGAGCCAAACCACCCAGTTTTTGATGCTCAACTTTCACTTGTTGACGATTTGGACACTTAACCACAAATTCTGCAATATCCTTATTCATCTCATTCCACCAATAGACCTCCCGTAAATTGCGGTACATCTTGGTGGCTCCCAGGTGAATAGAATGCCGAGAACTATGAACTTCCACCAAAATCTGATTCCTTAACTTATCGACATTTGGAACACATAATCAACCTTGGTAACAAAGAACATCATCTTACCTTTGGAAGAAAGCCTCAATGGCTTTTTCGGAAACTGATTTCCTCAATTCAACCATAACTGGATCAAGATCTTGCTTAGCCTTCACATCCGAAACAAGAGACGATTTTGAACCATTTTGAACAATCACACCACCTTCATTGGAATCAACCAAGCCAACACCCAATCGGGCCAGTCTATGAACATCACATACTAACTCTTCTTACCATTCGCAACATGAGCAACACTACCCATCGATAGTCGACTAAGAGCATTGACCACCATATTTGCTTTACCCGAATTATAAAGGACACTCATGTCTTAATCATTCAATAACTCGAGTCATCTCCTTTGGTGAAGATTCAAGTCCTTTTGGGTGAACATGTATTTCAAGCTCTTATGGTCGGTGAAAGCGTCCACATGAACACCATATAGGTAATGTCTCCAAATCTTTAAGGCAAAAACCACTGCCGCTAACTCCAAGTCATGAGTCGGATAATTCTTTTCATGCACCTTCAATTGCCTGAAGAATAGGCAATAACTTTCCCATGTTGCATCAAAACACAACCAAGACCAATCCGTGAAGCATCACAATACACCACAAAACTATCCGATCCTTCCGGTTATGTCAAAATAGGGGATGAAGTGAGTCTATCCTTCAATTTTTGGAAACTCTTCTCACAAACTTCCGACCATAGAAATTTCACCTTCTGTTGAGTCAACGTCGTTAAAGGCGAAGCAATAGAAGAAAATCCTTCCACAAACCTTTTATAGTAACCGGCTAAACCCAAGAAACTCCGTATATCTGAAGCAGATAGAGGTCTAGGTCAGTTCGTAACTGCCTCGGTCTTCTTAGGATCAACTTGAATACCATCTCCGGAGACAATTTGGATAAGAAAAGCAACAAACCTCAACCATCTCCGATACTGCACATATGTTATTTGGCACTTCTACATAGGTGTAGTTTTTTTTGATAACCGAGAAATTCTCGAGGGCTAGTGGCGCACGCAGCAGATAATAGGTCCACCCTCTCCCTTTTCCCCTTAAATACCAGGCTTTGTCTTGCAGCGGTGTTTGAACCCGTGATGTGTGGATTATGCCTTCTTACCATTAGACCAAAGCCTTGGGGGCACTTGTAAATAGGTTTACTTTGTATTCATCATATTATCAAGTCATCAACACATCATCTGTTCTCTTATTTTCTCAAATAGCTTGCAGTTACTCATTTGTGAATTTCCATGTTCTGATGTTTTGCAATTTTGTAGAGACGTAGACTTGACTGAGAAGCTAGACTATTCGTCTGCTGTTGCATTGTTGGGTTTTTCTCTCATCCTGGCTGTATTGAGAGTCTTTAGTGTGACAGATGAGGCAGCAAGAGTAATGGTTTCTGCTCCGCTTGTTGCATTTGTGACAACCCACATCTTGTATCTTAACTGTTACCAGCTTGACTATGGTATGTCCACTTCACAATTACTTGATATAGGATTTTGCATGCTCGTGATAAAGTTTGCCTTGTCCAATCTCCGGCTAATTGAAAAAAACACAGCCAATAAGTTTGAAATATATACAAAATTAGTTTGTAACATCAATCAACACTATTAGTTTCCTAAACATGTTCTAATTTACCTCCTTTATCTTTCTCATTTGAATTTTTAACTTTGTTTATTTCTCAATGATCAGTAGCATCACATATTTGAAAGATTTTGGTTCCATTTTCTGTTGATATAATTATGGGATCAAAGCAATAATAATATCGTAATAACAAAAATATTAGTTACTCGATACGTAAGAATAAACTTAATAACTGAACTAATTACCATAAACTTATTACATTCTGTGGCCTAAAGCTGTTAACAATATTTGTAACATTATGAGGACTAGTTATGAGTTTATGTATTGCACCTTTAGAATAAAAAAACTGTAGGTTCTTATAATTTAAGGTGCTCGTGAATTATTTTTTGACAATAGTAAGTGATGTAAAAAGAAGTCATATGTCAAAAATAAATAATGATAAGAAAATGCAGAGACTGTTGTTGCAATTTGTGTATGAACTGAAGAAAGAAAATATGTTACAGACGGCTGAATTTCTTCTGACTTCCAATTTTAATTGTTGATCTTGCCTCGTGTCACTTTTTTGAAGTAACAATACTGTATGATAGTCTTGGCTCTTTGATTTCATGAATGTGTCTTGAAGTGTTGTAGAGTAGGAAAGCTGATGTTGCTCGATGACATTGTAGGGTTAAACATGAAAGTCTGTTTGGGTATGGGAATTCTGCAGCTGATCTTATGGGCTGTCTGGGCAGGGGTTACTCGCCATCCATCACGCTGGAAATTATGGGTGGTGGTGATTGGCGGAGCTCTTGCTGCACTCCTTGAGATATATGACTTTCCTCCCTATAGGGGTTTTGTGGATGCCCATGCTCTATGGCATGCCACCACCATTCCTCTGACCTTCTTGTGGTGGAGCTTTGTGCGGGATGACAGTGAATTCAGGACAACAGCTCTCATCAAGAAAGCAAAGTAGATTGAAGAATTGTGTGCTTCGTTCTAATTGCTAATGTGTATGAAATCATTGCTTGTTTAGGTCTTTGCTAGTAGTCACTAGGCCGTCCTTTTTTCTCGCATTGTGCATTTGTAGTAGATGTCTAATCATGCGAGTTTCTCTATTTCCAGCTTCAGTAGGTCTAGGTCGGACTCGTTGTTTTGATTGTCACACTCATCTCCTGTAGTTTTGTAATAACATTTGACACTCTCTGTCAGTGGCTTGAACTTTACTTGAGCTGGGTTGCAGGATAAATTCATTTTAATCTCCTTGATTTGAATTACGTACAAGGTGTGTTTTTCATATTTTCATGTTCTGTGAATCAAGTTTAATATTCACTGGACATTCTTGTATGTTGCAGCCTGAGGTCACTTTGTTTTCGTGAAATACTACCCTTTGGTAGTTGCATATTATTGTGAAATGCTAGTACTGCTCTTTGCTATACCATATTGTCAAATGATTTCAGGTCAGGTCCCTGTAAGATGTCAATATTTCAGATCCTGCTATTTCGATTTAGTGGTGATATTGATAGATTTCAAATTCCTAAAGCAGTTTCTGTAATATTTACAATCTACATTCCTAAAACCAGCTGGGTTCTTAGTCCTATTTGTGTTGATAGTTTGGAGCAGCAAGTCCTTCATGCAAGTCAGTTATGCTGGGCCTCTAATTGAAAGGCTTTTGATCAAAAGGAAATTTAGGATGACCCAAGTTTTATTTCTTTAATATATAGACCCTTTTACTATATAAATCTCACTAGTTTATGTTCTAATTATTAAGAATCATGATAGTTTCGAATATTACTTTATGTACCATATTTCGTTCTTTGGATACATGTTGCTTAATTCGATAGATACATGTATTCGACAAATTTAAAATAGAGATGCATGTTTTATACGTTTGAATTAAATAATAATTTCATTAATTATAAGAGTTATTGACTACTCTAACATATTTTCAGCCAGCGTATAAACTATATCAAATAATTATTTTTATTTCTTTCCTTAATTACATGTTTCTATGTCTATCTACTTTTATATATATATATATAGTGATGCATGTATTTGAGAGTCTTTCTTTAGAATGATTTTCATAAGTACATTTGTATCTATTATACATGATCATCGTTTAAATACATTTATATATAAAAATGTATATAAGTCTATCATGTTGATAAATTATTTGTTAGATATACATATACATATACATATATATATATATACCTAATAGGCATATAAAGACTTACTGCATATATAATGAAAATAAAAAGATGCATCAACTTGTTTAAGTACACCAAATACATATAATAAAATAAGATTCAAAACTTTTGAGACTGAAATACATAACATTAATTTCATATACATACACAAGAAATCATGTTTAATCCTTCTCCTCATTGTATCTCTCTCATCGACTACAGTGAAAACGATTAGTTAATAGAGATACAATACATCATCATGAACTTATCAAAAATAGACTTGAAATCCATAGAATTCATGGCTTCAATGAAAAAAAGTTTGGAGTCTTCGACGATGAATCTGAACTGTTTGGCCGATCCATCGATTAACTTGGAAAACTTTCTTTATTGCAGTTACTTCGATTTGGTCTCGTTAGGAATGAACACTACATAATAAGGTTTGGATTGAGGAGACTTTGTAGTTCATGGTAATGATATCTTGAGAAGAAGAAAATAGATTACCCATTGATGAAATGAAATTGTATGGTGAAATTCATGAATCAGAAAGAAGGAGGGATAGTTAAGTGATAAATATGGGAGGAGAGAATTAAGAGAGACTGGTTGATTTGGAGTGAAAGAGTAAATTAAGAAGAACATTAATCAATCATAATTCTAAGGGACGTGAGAATGTATCTTAAATAATATATGGCTACAGTTTAAAAAATTATACTTTGTGGCTACAGTTTTCCTAATTCTTGTTATTCATTTGATTTGTATAATTCGTCTGATTAGTATAAATTCAGAATTTGTATAATTCGGTTCATGATTGTATAAATCCAGAAATTTGTATATGCTTACCCTAACTATTGTGTACGGTTTATGAAATATTCTTAATAAATTACTTTGTTTGTATATTGACAAGTGAAATATACAAACGGAGTTCTGAAGTATTCATAAATGTACGAATACATAATTTGTATATACTTACCTTATTTGTGTATTCGCAAGTGAAATATACAAACTGCAGCCTCCATAGCAAACAAAATTATAGCTATGGAGCGCAATTGTGTCTATTATGTTTGTTATTTCTGAAATTTTCTCTTGTTTAAAAGTAGAAATAATGTTGGTATATATGATAGTAATGTATGTCTAATAAGATAAGTTATCCATAATTAATCTAAGACTGACATATAAAATTAGAAACCAAGCCCAAAGTTTTGAGAATTGGTCCAAAGTAACAAATACTAAAAAAGGAAAAGGGGTAAATATACCCCACCACTTTGTAATTATGATGAATATACCGTTCGTTAAAAAGATGGGTGACTAACCGTCATTGCAATAAATAAAAGTTGTGTTCACCAATCCATTGTCCAAATCTCAATTTCAAATTTTGCGGAGCAAGATTGGAGTTGTGTGAAATCCAAACACAAGCTTGGGCGTGGATGATAGACAATTAGGCCCTGACTTGAACTTGAACATTTCCCAATCGTGTATCGTCTGATAAGTTCTTGATCATGTGCGTAACTCTCAATTCTATAGAGGAAAAAAATACATTAATCTAGAATATTCTAACATTTTGTGTCAGATGAAAAAGCTTCTAAGTTAACTTGTTGGCTGTTGGGAAAAAATACTACAATATTGATATTAGATTGAAATTGCAAAATAGTAAACAACTTATTACAAACACTATGTCGTGGCAAGCCACTGCCTTGAAAGCGATTTCTGCCCGACTTTGGTGCAAATTGCTGTAGCCGGTCACTCTCAAACACGTGCACTTGTGACTAAAAATTTGGAGTTGCACAAAAACAATTGCCCAGAAATCCACAATAGGAAGAATGATTGTTTAGGCCAAGAAATTGTTGAAGGAGATAGCAAATGAAAGAAAGGACTTAGTTTTCTTCTATGTGTTTAGCTCCAAATGATATCCTTAAATAGAAAAATTATTTACATTTTCATCCATCAAAAGAATGTAAGAAACTACCATATAATCAATGCAAAGAAACACTGCTCTTACTTTAATGACAAATTTGTCATAATACAAAAGTAACTTCAAGTCTTTTGAATATTTTCTTATGAAGGTAAGAAACTGACACTTGAGATAAATGTGGACCATTAATGTGGAAGTAACTCTCCTGTTTCACATATACTAACGACTTAGCAATGTTTACATAGATTAATTACGGAGAGTTAAAAGCCATAACTTATCATTTGCATTAAAATAAAAGGAATATTATCCACATTGACTACTTCTTTCACTCAAATACAATGCTTGAAAATAACAAAGCTATATTTCTTTCCACTAATTGACTAAATCAAGTCAACAGATTATTATTAGATGAAATATACATAGGACTTCGCTTCTTAAGTATCACTAGTAATATAACTACTTACATGTTTTTGTGGTTGGAAAATGGAAATATCTACAATATTGTCATGATTAAATTAGTGGTGGAGTCAGAAATTTCAGTAAGGGTGTTCAAAATTTTTTTTTTAATAAGTGATCTAAATGTTATTTGTTTAACCTAGGAATTCTACCATGAACGGTCTCAACATTTATCAATATCAAATATAAAAAATTGAGTCTTTTTCTTTCTTTTTGAAGCATTGATTTTATATGATAAAAATATATTATTATTGTTTTTAAAGTGAAATATTGATTGAACAAATGCGTCTAGCTTTACGAAACATAAATCACACCAGTAGAAAACTTTTTTTCTTAAAAAAAAAAAGAGAAGAAGATGAAACACATGTATTGATTTTAGCTTTTGGGTTTAAAGTTGTTAACATATATAAACACAAATTTTTAAATGTTGGTTTTTTTGTTTTCACCATTCGAAAGTGCATTATATCCTAGATAAAAATTAGAAATACATGATATCTAAGTTCTCAATATTATTAAAATCGTAATATTAATAAATAAGAAACATAATAATGGTGTGTGAGGTTGCGTTTTCTCTCAAAATAAAAAACCAGATAGGAGTGCTCTCAGTGGGATTCGAAACCTGCGCAACTCGGGTGGTGATGAACACGCTTAACCACTGTGCCACGAAAGAGTTTATATTAAAGGTTGTTCAACATTAATTATTTATCCCTTAAACCCAGAATTTGACCTCTGTAATTTTCCAGCAAAGGGGGTTCAGCTGACCACCCGGATGGCCGTAGCTCTGCCCCTGGACTAAATTGTTTACATCCGTACAATCCAAATATTGAGTACCAAATTAACTAGGAATATCTCCTAAACATCCTAATTTAAGAAGCAATAATAATAACCAGAATTATTTACATAGAACTAATAATTCCATAAAGGCATGTAAGCATCATCAGGTTCCATATAATAATGATCTTCTACTTCTGCACATTGCGGTGGAGGTAGCATTAGTCCTTCCGCCATATTCGTAATTAATCCCGGCATGTCGAATGCTTCCTCATCCATGAAGAAACTACTCTCTCGTCCTTCATCATTCATAAAAAATATACTCTCATTGTCGGAAGAATAATATGCTAATTTATGCATTAATTTTATGAAATGACAAGTATTATGGGCCAACTATTTATAGAAAGGGATGACATATAAAATGGGACGGATGGAGTATTTTGAAAAAGAAATTTCAACAAACAAATTAAAAATAAAAGATAGAGAAAAAATAAAAAATAATCTTGAAAGTTGAAGCTTTAACAATTTTTTAAAAATTTTAGATCAATTGGTGAAAAAAATTGGCTCCAAAAGTAGACTAAACAATTTAAATAGTCATCCAAATGCATTTTAATTTTTGAAATCTAGCATATTCATCATTTATTGAAAAGTTGACTTAAGAAAACATTAAATAAAGGTAGAAGAGTAAAATTACTTAATTTCTCAATGCAAATGCATGCAATCTGAAAAGGTAACATATAAAAAGGAATGAAAAGAGTAAAACTTTCAAGAATCTTTTAAAGGAGTGAATTACTAAAATCGTCTTCTTATTTGTAATTTCTTAAACATCATGCAAAATAGAAAACAATCATTAATATGGAACGAAGGGAATATACTAGGAAATAGAACCAAGAAAGTGAAACATGTCCTTTTCGAATTTCCATGTTTGAGTCTTTGACCTGTTAAAATTTTTAAAATATTTTTTCTTAGAAAATAACTTCTTTAAGAATAAAAAAAATGACTTCTTCAAATAGTAGAAAAAATAAATTTCATAAATGACATTCAATATTGACAAATGCCCTCTTCACTCTCCACCACATCTCATTTTCACTCTATATATCCCCCCTCCTAGCCCCATCCCCACACCCTTACCCCACCTCCATCTCTACCTTCCAAAATATTTTTTAAAATTATATATCTTTTGTTTATGTACCAAACAAAAGTAAATAAATAAAAACTCAATCCTGAAATAAAAGTACATTTTCTTTGGACCGAAAACACCCTAGAATTGACTTTTTATATTTATTTCTTTATGTTTGCTCACTGAAAATTATGATTCCGCAATTGCATATGCCTATGACACTAACTCAAAATGTGACCAGTACAATATTTCAACATGAGTGAGAGACAGAATATGTAGAACATAACTAGCTTAGAATTTTACTTCCTCCGTTCAACAATAGTTGTCCATTATACTAAAATTGATTGTTCAATAATATTTGTCCAATTTAAAAAATCAAGAGATAATTTACCTTTTGTGTCTATTTTACCCTTGTTATTAAATACTATTTTTCATCTACTCCATCCGTTCCTTTTTATATGTCATTCTTACTATAAATAGTTGGTCCATAATACTTGTCATTTCATAAAATCAATGCATAAATTACAATATTCTTCCTATTTTACCCTTGTGAGTTATTAGCCTTGAAAATATATATTTGACTAACATAGAAAAACTAAGTGAATAATTCATGTTCATTGGTCAAATTAATTAATCAAAATAAATTAATTCATATTCATTGATTGAAAAGTTGACTTAAAAATAATAATAAGGGTAGAATAGTAAACTTACTTAATTTCTTAATGCACGTGAAATAAAACATGGTGACATATAAATAAGAACGGATGGAGTAATACATTTCTCAAAGCATTAAATTTAATAAAGTCAAAGGATAATATAGTAATATTACCCCTATTATTTATTATTTCTTAAGGAGTGTGTCAAGTTAATAGTACACAACTATTATTGGACAGAGAAAGTAGTAATTAATTAAATATTGACATAGTTTAGAATTAATTATATTAATTACTAAGAATGAAATTGTAGAGTCAAATCTCAATTTAAATAAAAAAGGCATACATAGCTATATAATGAAGACATTATCTCACCAACTAGGGTTGTGATAGAGTGGTAAGTATTCTTTCATCCTTAATCAAGAGGTATCGGGTCCAAGCCCTCTTGGATACGGAATCACCTTTGTTAGGAAGCGCTTTACCCCCAATGTGGGACTTTTCGGCGTGAGTCCGGATTTAATCGGGCTCCAATGTGGGTACCGACCACTGGGTGGGAAATCAAAATAAAAAGACAATTATCTCACAGAAAGATAAAGAGAATCATAAAAAAAAAAAATGTAATTTTACCATCAATATTATTTTATAATTTTCTTCATATAATTAGTCACTTATTTGTGATTTTTTATTATGAAAATGGTAAAAACTACATTCTAAAAATGTCTATAAAAAAGGAAAGAGTTGCTAGTCTCAAGTGTGTATAATTCGTGTAGGGCAACTTTCTACTTTTAATTTTTGCCTATTTCTTTTTTCCTTCCTTCCTTTGTTGGAATACGACTACTATATCTTATCTAGAGTACTACTTGGACTAGTTAGGCTACGCCTCCTACTAACTACTAATAAACAAATCTTTGTAAAAGGTCAGCATCAATAAGTAAGAATCTCCAAAAGCTAATTTTTGTAAGATTGAGAATTAGTACTATATTTTAGTGAATCCACCTATTAGAATCCTTTTTTTTAATTAATCTGCAGCTTTATGTCCACTTGAGCTTTTAAAGTGTATGTATACCTCATTTAATAACAAATATTGTAAGAAAAAAAGTTAGGACTTAGACATGGAATACATTGTTAATCCATCATTTATATCATATATATAGCGATGAGATAAGCTATTGTGGAATAAGTTATCTCAGAATTACTTATTCCAAAACTATTAATATGACACAACGTGTTCTCAACCAAATGACCCCTATAAATTGCTCCATATATTCACCAATAGAAATTAATATTATGACTTCATTTACGGTTACAACTTTTATAGTCACATAACTAATATGTTTTATAACATAATTTTTATTTTATTTTCTTAATACTTCGTATTGTGTCTATTAAAATTGTGTCACATAAATTAGAATCAAGAAAATGTCATAATTAATATTTTATTAATGCTGTCACGTTTATGTAATTATTCTTATAATTTGTCTATTTATGATTTTTATCATATATATATATATATATAAAAAATGGCAGAAGGTGAAGTCCGACAGAGCAGTCTCAACAAGTTTGGGAGCCTAAAGCAAAACTTCATAACAAGGTTTTAGTTTTTTTAGTTGGCAAATACTATAAATTAATAATTATAACATATTCAATGTAATCCTACAAGCCAAGTCTAGAATAGGTTGGATTAATGTAGAGTGCAGACCTTATGAAGTAAGAATGTAAACAATAATAATTTTTAATAAAAAATTTTAAAAACTTATATAATGATATTGAAATAGTTAGCGCTATAAATTTGATAAGTTGATATAATGATATCATAATAGTATTGATTTGTTGTCATGCTTGAAATTTAAAGAATACACCAAAAAACAAAATTGATCTTTTTTATAAACACACAACAATAGATTTTGCATAATATAAAAGGTTTTTACCATTTGGAAGACTTTAGAATATTTAATAATAAGAAAATAAAAACAAAAAGGGAAATAAAAAAAAGTGAACCTAAGAATAAATATGGATTCATGTTAATCGCCAATATATAAATAAGTCAAGAAAATGGGTAGCCACATAAGAAATGCATAACACATAAACATGACCCTTAACTTGGCATCAGCGGACAACTATGACTTTTAACTTTGGGTGTGTACAAGTAGACACTTAAACTTGAATAAAATTGAACAAATAGACACATTTGTCCTACATGGCACCGTACACGACAATTTTATGTCTTACGCGGTGTCCTTCGTGCATTATGTCATGTAGGACACATGTGCCTACTTGTTCAATTGTATACAAGTTTAAGTGTCTACTTGTGTATACTCAAAGTTGGAAGCATAGTTATTTGCTGAAGTCAAGTTAAAGATCATGTTTATGTATTATGTCATTAAAAATGATGTTACAATTAACAAAAATATTATTCTATTTTTTCAATTATTACGACGATCTTCACATTGAATAAGGTAAACAATTATATATATATATATATATATATATATCTTTAGGAAAAAGTGGGGTGTTAAAAAATTTTGGACCCCAAGTGATTGTTTAATGGTCTTATGAAGGGTTGGACGTCCCTTTTGAAGTTGTAGTGTGTTTGGACTAAATGACAAATCAATTGTATCCTAAGAGACTGCATATGTGATCATGTTGAATGATAAAAGTTACTAGAAAATTGATCTTTCAAATAATACAAGAAGCCATCAATATAATATTGTCTTATTGAACTACAGTCCCATTCATTCACTTGCACTAACACACGGTTTGACAGTCAATAGTATTTCAATTGTACTAGATAATACGAACCTAGAAAGTGAGACATGCCCTTTTCCAATCAAATCTTCTAGTAAGCGTGGGTTCGATTTTTCATCTACATATTTGAAAAGTATTTTTTTATGAAAATAAAATTTTAAAATAAGAAAAATGACTTTTTAGTGGAAGTAATGAAAATAAATTTCACGAACTTTTCACATTAATTATGTCCTCCCCACTTATTCAATATGAAAATGGTGAAAAAATACATTGTAAGGACCAAAATATATTAGTTATAGATTATTAATTCTAAATCTAGAAAGACACAAAATATAGTGAACATTCTGAGTATAGATGAAATAGGTGCTGCTAATTAGATGAACTTGATCACTTTGTTTTATTCAAATAAAATAATTACTACACATTTATATATACATTTGTACCATCAAAATACTGAGTAGGAAACTATTAAAATCTCCTAATTAATATATATCCTTATTTATATAGAATAATTCCATAAAGGCATATAAGCGTGCACATCAGCTAATTCCACATAATGGTCTCCGATCTCTAAACATTGGGGAGGAGGTAGCATGAGTCCTTCTGCCATATTCGCAATTAATCCTGGCATGTAAAAGAGCGCTTCCTCATCCATGAACAAACTACTCTCCTCCTTCATAAAAAACGTGTTTTCTAGCGTTTCAGGAGTAGTACTACTGCTACATTCTCCTGAAACATCTTCCGACTCTGATGATAATGGTCGGAAGATTTCTGCAGCCTCAGCGGCTGCCTTTTGAATATCCTTGGAGTTAGAGGAAGCCGGGATAGGCAACCTCCAAGCCGAATCAGCGAAATTCAAGCAAGCAGAACGGCCTCTTAATGCTAAAGCTGCCACGTCATGAGCTCTAGCTGCCATTTCTACTGTGGGGAAAGTACCAAGCCAAATCCTTGATTTCTTATTTGGTTCTCTAACTTCACAAACCCATTTTCCAGAATTCCTCATCCTGACTCCCCTGTATACTGGATGTCGAGTTTCGCGAAACTTCTTCCTGCCAGCTGGCTTCTTCGGGTTATTTGAAGCTAAATTAATAACTTCCTCATCAGAAAAATTATTAGGGGAGTACTGATTGTTATAAGTATCAGATATTGATGATGACGATGATGATGATGATGATTCAGCGAGTGGGTCTGAATAATAGGTTCCAAAGATATCCATAATAATATTATTGAAAACTGACTTAATTATTTGATTGGAGTGTAAAAAGTAGTGTTGGATGGATGGAGGTTTTTGGGTTTGTGGTGAATATGAAATTGGATTTTCTATAAATAGATATGATAAGTAAAGTGAAGTGAAGTGTTGAAGCTAAAAAAGTTGGGTATTACACGGAGTTGGATTGTGATTAAGTCTCAAGTGTGTATAACTCGTGTAGCCTTTCTGCTATGTGGCAACTTTCTACTTTTTGCCTCTCCTTCTACCTTCCTTCCTAACTAAAAGGAATATATCTTATCTAGAATTCTTGGATTAGTTAAGCAACTACTCCCTCCGTCTTTATATGATATCTTTCGAGATTCAAATAAATCTATCTTAATCGTAAATTGTTTAAATATCTTTTAACTATTTTAAATTATCTATTATTATAACTTAAAATATTGTTTACGTAGTTTACAAATATATAAATTTCAAGATTCCATAGACCATAAATTGAAATATAGAGAGTAATATGTTGGGTATTATTTGCCCTGAGTTTCTTACCGTAAATAAATTTTCCTTTTAGAAAAAGGAAACAGAAAATCTCCATATTTCGCTAGTCCTTTTCTTGTAGGAAAATGGTTACGACTTTATAAATAGAGGTTTGTCTCTTCTAACTTTATAGCATTCACAATGTATTCGTAGGTGCTTTAATTTGAGAGTTTTGGTTAGGGGGAGAATTTGTGGGATACAAGTAATCGATACGTTGTCACTTGTGTGAACCTCCCATGTATTCCGAGTGAATTGGTTGAGATTATTTCTCTCTATATTTTGTACTCTCAGATTTATAGTGGATTGCTCATCTCCACTTATGGTGTATTTCTCGTTTGTCTTCTTACTCGTGGTCTTTCAAGGTTTGCTTTGTTAGCTTTCGTATGATACCTGTTTATTCGGTCTCAACATAATAAACTATTTTTTGTCAAAGGTCAGCATGAAATATATATTGACTTCAACAAATCTTCTTGCTTATTAGGCTAGTTATATTCACGTGATTAATAAAGTGTGTACCTAATTTAGTAAGTAACAAATATTATAGGGAAAAAGAGTTGGACTTAGACTTGGAATACATTGTTAATCCGTCCCTAAAAAATATTGCTTGTTATATTCACCAATAGAAATTAATGTTATGACTTATTTATGGTCACAACTTTTGTAGTCACACAAATAATATGTTTTAAACCATAAATTTTGATTTTTTTTTATATTTATTAAAAGTGCGCTACTTAAGTTAGAATTAAGAAACTATACAATTTATAAGAAATTCTAACTATCTTAACCTACAAAAACTTTGTGGAAAAATGGAATTGTACACTAGTGAAGGAAAAGAACAAGTCAAAATAGTACGAACGAAGAGGAGGAAGCAGTACAATAAATGGCATTCTAGATAGATAACGATAGCTAAAATCTACATTTAAATTGTGGGAGAAAAGTTATTATCTAGTGGAAGGTTAAGAGTTAGTTCCTTTTAGAGTAGTGGTGTGTTTGGACTAAATGACAAATCAATTGTTTCCTAGGAGACTCCAAATGTAATCATGTTGAAATGATAAAAGTTAGAAAATTGACCTTTCAAATAAGATGACAACTACAAGCCATCAATATTGTTTTATTGAACTACACTCCCATAGTCATTAGTCCCATTCATTCACTTGCACACACGGTTTGACAGTTAATAGTATTAGTATCTTTAAAAGAAACGAGTGAAACGCAGGAAATAGGAATCTTGGATTAATATTACAATTGTACTATGAAATAGGAACCTAGAAAGTGATGATCAGACATGTCCTAAGTGTGAATTCTTTCTTCCATTTTGTTCGCGTGGTTAAATTTTTTGAAAAATATTTTTTTTATGAAAATAAGTTTTAAGATAAGAGAATGATTTTTCCTAGTAGAAATAGCTGGGAAAATAAGTTACATAAATGATATTCCATATTGGTTATGTCCTTCCCATGCTTCAAGCTTTCAATCAGAGGCGGAGCATGATGGGGGTTCAGGGTTCGGACGAACCCACTAGCTTTTTCGTAGATCATGTATTTGTATTAAAAAATTAAATACATATATATTTATATTAACTTGTGAATCCCAAACAAATTAATTGACGACTCAGTGGTAAGGAATGGGCGATGGAAATGTCTTTCAGTAGTTTCACACTAGTGTTTTGAATTCAAACTCCACCCCACTTTTTTTTAAGAGAAGCATGTTTTACAATATTTTTCTCTTCTATCCTAAAATTTAGAATCCTCAAACTCCTTATTCTACCTCCGCCTGTGCTTTCAACACACCCCTACTCTCACAGTTCATAGAACTTTTTAAAAAGTTATATTAAAATATTTTTAGGATAATATATTTTGTTAATTATGAATTAATCATATACAAGTGAATAAATTAAAAATATTTATTTTCCTGCAAATCATTTTTTTTCCTGCCGAACACACTTAATTGGCTTCTTATTTATCTACTTCTTTTACGTTTTGCATTGACTTATTAGTGAAAATCATATGACTCGGCGACTGCATCCAATGTGGATTATAAGGGATAGATTAAACGCTCAGTCAGCATAAAGCTTGGAAAACCACCAACTCGATTTCTGTAATTAAACGTAAACAACAATACTCCAACATGTTGCACTTTTCGCGTACTTGGAACAGAATTAGTTTAGGATTAGTAATTAAAGTGACAATATAATGAAGACATAGAAACATAAAAAATTGTATTTTTATCCTGATCAATTCTTACAGTATTATTTTATCAAAATGGTTATTAATTCAATTACTCTAAATCTAGAAAGATAGAAAATATATTGAGCATTCTGAGGATATATAGATTAAATAGGTTCTAATAAGATTAACTTGCTCGTGACTTTTTTCCTTCAAATTTGATGGCTAGAATATCAAATACTGTCTGCATTTGTTACTAAAGTACTGCACTTGTATGTATACATTCGTATACCATCCAAATACTGAGTACAAAACTATAAAAATTTCCTAAATATATCCTCATTTAGATTGAATAATTCCATAAAGACATGTAAGCATCATCAGCTTCTACATAATCTTCGATTTCTAAACATTGAGGTAGAGGTAGCATGAGTCCTTCCGCCATATTCGCAATTAATCCTGGCATGTAGAAGAGCGCTTCCTCATCCATGAACAAACTACTCTCTTTCGCTTCCTCATTCATAAAGGAGGACTTTTCTGGCGTTTCAGGAGTAGTACTGCTACATTCTCCTGAAACTCCTTCCGACTCTTCTGATGGTCGAAAGATTTCGGCGGCCTCAGCGGCCGCCTTTTGAATATCGTTGGAGTTGGAGGAAGCCGGGACAGGCAACCTCCAAACAGAGTCAGCAAAGTTCAAGCAAGCAGAACGGCCCCTTAATGCTAAAGCCGCCACGTCATGAGCTCTAGCTGCCATTTCAGCAGTAGGGAATGTGCCAAGCCAAATTCTAGATTTCTTATTTGGTTCCCTAACTTCACAAACCCATTTTCCGGAATTCCTCATCCTGATTCCCCTGTATACCGGATGTCGAGTTTCTCGAAACTTCTTCCTGCCAGCTGGCTTTTTCGGGTTATTTGAAGCTAAATTAATAACTTCCTCATCAGAAAAATTATTATTAGGGGAGTACTGATTGCTATTATCAGATATTGATGATGATGACGATGATGATAATTCAGCGAGTGGCTCCGAATTATAGCTTGGAAACATATCTATAGTAATATTGTTGAATTATTTGATGAGAGAGTAAAGATAATGAAGTAGTGTTTGGATGTTTTGTATATATAGATATGATAAGGTAAGTAAAGTATTGAAGCTAACACGGAGTTGGAGGGAGATAAGTAAACAGCTGTTTCAACTCTTAAGTGTGTATAAGTCGTGTAGCCTTTATGCGAATGTGGCAACTTTCTACTTTTTCTCTCTCCGTTCTTCCTTCTTTCCTTTATGGACTACCACTAGAGTACTTGGTCTAGTTGAGCTACTAATAAACAAATACATTTGTTAAAGGTCAGCATGATTGCATATTGACTTGAACTAATCTTTTTACTTTTCACTTCTTAGTATTATTACTTAGTTACGATAACACAAGCAAAGTGGATCCCACAATTTCAAAAAAATAGATATTAATTAAATTAAAGTAGAATATTTTTTTTTACTTTTTTGGAAAATACTCTTGCTGAAGTAGGCACATTAGCAAAGACGTGCCTATTTTAGCCAAACTCCCTCTTATATACTATAATAATAATAATAATAAGAGAAAGAGAATACTTGAGATAGAATGGGGAAATTAAACACCAATCTGTTTGGGGTAAATTTGTGCAAAAAATTTAAAATTAAATGATAAATTAGTGTTTAGATATGTGATTAAGGATATAATTTGAAATTGAGATTTCAAATTCCAAATTCTCCATAATATATATATATATAAATCATGATTTCAAAAACTAAGTAAATGAAAACTCGATTCATTAATTTAAATTTTATATATAAAAGAAAAATGGAGGACCAATAATCATTTCAAAATTTTCAAAGAAAATAAATCATGCTCAACGTTTGAGTGAGTAATTATTTTGAAATAAATCTTTTGAACTACAATGAGGGCTAAAATAGAAGGGTAGAAAAATAAAAATGACCTTTCAAATATATGAAATTCATCCGACTCTAAACACACGGTTGTGACAATTATACATTAACTCCAACTGACCTTTGCAAGAAATGAAAGAAAGCATTTGGCGCCGCCAGTTGTCCACGAAAACGTGTGATCCACCACGTGGCACCATTTGCAGGTCCCCACCATCTTATTTTAATGTTCCTCATAGATTTTCTTCTACTACTGGACTAGCTCCTTAAAGGGATATCTATTTTATTTTTGGAAAGTTTCGTATATTTCACTCTATATATTACAAATAAGAAATTTTTTCTAACAGTACAAAGTGTTTATAAACATGAAAAAGTTATAACTTATTTATTTTGTAATTTCATAATATTGAAATTCTTTTATGATGAGACAAATAAATTTGGAATTGAAACTAAAACTTTAATTTGATGGTTGACTCATACTGGGCACCCCTTCATTATTTTTAAATGAAGGAATTATATACTTAGTTTTCTAGTTTTCAAGTTAACATCTTTTTTCAATATCAGATAAGTTTGCTTAGATTGGATTCATAAGTTAACATTTAGATACTCAGTAGTTACGAAAAATAAGTTAAGATATTGTAATTCTTTAACATCAGAATGGCAAAAAATATTGAACATTGTGATATCACTTCACACTTCATTTATTCAAATATGACGGCCTGAAATTTGCAATGCTAATCTTTTCTTCTCACTGACAAAACCAAGTCATCCCATTGACACGTGTCATTATTTGGTGGCACTACTATCTACATTGTTTATTACTAAAATCAAAATACTAATGTACATTCGTACCATCCAAATACTGAGTACGAAAATTACCAAAATCTTCTAAATCCTAGTAATTTAACAAATTGTACTATTTAGATAGAATAACTCCATAAAGTCATGTAAGCATCAGCTTCCACATAAAGATCTCCCATTTCTGCACATTGAGGCGGAGGTAGCATTAGTCCTTCAGCCATATTTGCAATTAATCCTGGCATGAAAAAGAGCGCTTCCTCATCCATGAAGAAGCTACTCTCTGGCGCTTCCTCGTTCATAAAAAACGCATTTTCTGGCGTTTCAGGAGTACTGTTATCAGATTCTCCTGAAACTTCTTCCGACTCTTCTGATGGTCGGAAGATTTCGGCGGCCTCGGCGGCGGCCTTTTGAATATCCTTAGAGTTGGAGGAAGCAGGGATAGGCAACCTCCAAGCAGAATCAGCGAAATTCAAGCAAGCAGAACGGCCTCTTAATGCTAAAGCCGCCACGTCATGAGCTCTGGCAGCCATTTCAGCAGTAGGAAAAGTACCAAGCCAAATCCTTGACTTCTTATTTGGTTCTCTGACTTCACAAACCCATTTTCCTGAATTCCTCATCCTGATTCCCCTGTATATCGGATGTCGAGTTTCTCGAAACTTCTTCCTGCCAGCTGGCTTTTTCGGGTTATTCGAAGCTAAAATAATTTCCTCGTCAGAAAATGATGATGAAGATGAAGATGAAGAAGAAGATTCGGTTAAAATTACTGGGTCTGAATGATAGGTTTCAAAGATATTCATTGTTGTTGAGAGCTAAAAATAGGAAGTAGTTGTATAATAGTGTTGGATGTTTGTTCAGTTAAGTAGCGTTACACATATTTATAATGGGAAAGTATGATAGTGAAAGGAGAAGAGAACACGGAGTTATAATTAAGGATACAGGCTGGATATAAAAGCGTAAGCCCAGCTGTTTTGTTTTGTGGGACAAGTGGATTTATTTTTTGCGTACAGCTCGTGTGGGTTATGTGGCAATTGTGAGCTTTTGCTCTTTCTTCTTTCCTTCCTTTTTGGAATATATACTCCTCATTACTGACCAATCTTTGACATTTCATCAATTATAATAACATAAATAAAACTTATTCGTGTTGCATCTATTTTATACTCTATCTCATCATCACCAATTTTTTAATTTACAGATGAATCTTTGGGGATTCAGTGAACCAATAGCTGTCAAGGAAAAGGTCAGCTTTCATCAACTATTTTTTAATACTCTCTTCGTCTCTATTTACTTGCCAAATATTTTCTAATTTAATTTTTGCTTGTCATTTTCGATAAATTAAGGAATGACAATTTTTTTTTTAATTACACCCTCAATTTATTAACATTGAGTTAGAGTGTGTTTTGTATTGCCGTTGGGAGGCCAATAGTGGTTTTTTCTAAGAAAAAAATATTTTTTTGAAAAATTAAGTGTTTGGCAAATTCTTAAAATTGCTTTTAAATGAAAGTAGAAGCAATTTTTCTGGTGTTGGAAAGAAGCTAAAAATTCGTTCTTCATAAAAAAAACAAAAAATTATATTTTTGAAGACTAAAATATTCCTTCCATATATACATATTTACATATATATCCCTTATTAATTAATTAGCATATCTCATAAGTTAAGTTTCATTCAAGAATTTTTATTTTTTATTTTATAAAATGAATTTTTATATTTTTTTATGTTTATATATTATTATTTATATTTTATGGTTTTTCTGATATTGAGAAGAAGTTAAAAATATTTGAAATGAGAAAACAACATACCTGAGGACAAGAACTCTATATGGAGAGGAGAAATTAGACTATAGTAGAGTAGTTACAAATAAATAAAAAAAAAAGGAATGAAAAGGGGAGTGTGTGAGAGAGAGAGTGTTATTTCTATTTTAGGGGACTAGATATGGACCCAAGTATATTTTATTAGATTTAAAATTTTATTCCAAACTATTTAAATTTATAAAAAGTACCCCAACCCTAAAAAAGAAGTTTAAGTTCCATAATGACAGCTAGTTTTTATCAATTTGGGATAATCTGTTCAATTAAGAGGTAAATATGTAAAGTTTCATAATGACAAAGATATAGTTACAAGTACGATACTACGATAGTATAATGAAGAATAAATTAATTAATAAATTATACTCCCTCTGTCCCAATTTATGTGGTACTTTTATTTTTTCGAGAGTCAAACAATTTAAGTTTGATCAGAATTTGCATATAGAATCTTCAATTTTTTTGAAATGAAATTTATATATTTGTAAAAATTACATAAAAAGTACTATAAATCACAATAATTGATAATTCAAAATGTTCAAAAAATCTGTGAAAAATTAACGGTCAAAGACAGACTTGTTTGAATTTTAAAATTTAAAAAGTGTCACATAGAATGGAACGGAGGAAATAATAATTATTGAGATTCTTTGAAAAGATAGTGGAAGGTGAAGGGTGAGTTGCCTTTCTATTCTTATCTTAGGCCAAAATATATATTGCCGCCCCCTACGTAATCCAATTGATTGATGAATTTGAAAATTGACCTTTGAAAAGAGTATATGTATGAAGTCACTAGTGAAGTACCGATAATAACTGATTAAAACTCAACACACGCTTTTGACAGTTAATAATATCATCATTTGCTACTCCAATAAATTAACAAATTAAACTTTTCATTTCTCACGCGGGAAATTATACGCGTGGACCACGTGCATCATTTCCAGCACCAATGTTCTTCCACTTTTGGAATTTCGACTAGGAATATATTGGATTAGTACCACAATGTTGAGACATGTATATATCTCCAACGATTTGAATTGTCCCCATAATTATTCCATTCTAGAAAGTTCTACAATTGTCATCACTAATAATTTGATATCAGAGGCGGACCCACATATAAATTTGGATGCATGTACACATGTTAACTTCGAAAAAAATAATATATATATATATATATATATATATATATATATTTATTTATTTATTTTTGAAAATTGGTAGAAGTTGTGATATAATTAATTGTATGCAGTAATTCAGGAACTATTTATACTACAAATATAGTAGTTTTCTTTTTAGGAAAATGACGTTTTTTATTCAAAAGTAATAATACAAGACATTTTTAGACCAAACTACTAAAATAGAATATTTTTATTCAATTTTGTCTTCTTGAATGCTCCTATATACAGTATACTACAGCATGTGGGTAGTTATTAGTTAAGAAGAGTACTTGCCCAAATGATCGATATTGAAAATTCTAGGACAGATGAAAATAGGTTTGAAAAACTAGCGCATTTATTTCACTCAATTACAATCTGCTTGAAAATTACTCTACAAATCTACTTTTTCACTCACTTGCCTAAACCAGAAAAAACTTAAAGACTAACTGTCATATATAAAACACACAATAGTCTTATATACGCACGGTCTAGGCCAATGATTCTCATTTAGCCTGAACCACTTTCTTATATATGCTACTACGTACAACACACTATATATATATATATATATATATATATAATAGTATAGTTATACTGCTAATATCTACATCATTACATATTACAATACTTCACTCTTAGCATTAGTCTCATTATACTTACTTGTATATATTAGATAGAATAGCTCCATAAAGGCATATCATCAGCTTCCACATGATCTCCCATTTCAGTACATTGAGGTGGAGGTACCATTAATCCTTCCGCCATATTCGTAAGTAATCCCGGCATGCAGAACAGCGCTTCCTCATCCATAAAAAACATATTATCCGGAGTACTAGATTGATCTCCAGTAGTAACTACTGATTCTTCTTCCGACTTTAATGGTCGGAAGGATTCGGCGGCCTCAGCGGCCGCCTTTTGAATATCCTTAGTGTCAGAGGAAGCCGGGGTAGGCAACCTCCAAGCAGAGTCAGCAAAATTCAAACAAGCAGAACGGCCTCTTAATGCTATTGCCGCCACGTCATGAGCTCTAGCCGCCATTTCAGCAGTTGGAAAAGTACCAAGCCAAATCCTTGTTTTCTTATTTGGTTCTCTGACTTCACAAACCCATTTTCCAGAATTCCTCATCCTGACTCCCCTGTATACTGGATGTCGAGTTTCTCGAAACTTCTTCCTACCAGCTGGCTTCTTTGGATTATTTGAAGCTAAGATAACTTCCTCATCAGAATGATTGGCTCTATTAGGAGAGTTAAAAGTAGTAGTATCAGAAAATGATGAAGAAGATTCTATTTGTGGGTCCAAATAATAGCTTCCAAAGATATCCATTTTTTTCTTTAATCAGTGATGTTTGTTTTGAGTGAGATTTTAATTGTTGTGGTAAATGTGAAAAGTTTGATTTCTATATATAGTTGAGACAAAAAGTTTTTGATGAGAAAAAAGAACACCGAGTTAAGAGGGTGATAAGGAGACAGGCTGTTTTAAAAAGAGAGTGGGGCAGCTGTTTTATATTACAGCTGGAGTGGAGTGGGTCTGTGCTTTTAAGAAAAGTAAGTTCCAACTTCCAAATCTTCCGTGCGTCTAACTTGGCATATTTTTAGTTTCTTCTGGAATATATTGGTACTTTTCTTGAGTTACTATTGACATTTGACATGGACCAAAACTAATTAATTTCGTGTTGTCACTTGTCAAGTCAAATGATACTAGAATAAGACAGACTAATTTGGTTGGTAAAAAAAATAATCACGAATGGCATACTAAAAGTTAGATAAATCAAACTATGAGATATATCAAAATATAATACATGTTCACTATAATAAAAATAATTTTTAGCAATAGTAAATAGATATATTAATAAAAAGTGTTAAAGTTTTTACCGTTATTAGTTAAGTGTCATTAGATTCAACATCGTTAAAGGCTTTAGGGACATATACGAAGAGTGATAATTACCGCTAAAAATTTATATTTAATAACAATTAAGTTATTATCGTTAATTAATTGCCGTTAAAGATTATTTTTTATGTGGTGGCATATAATTTATATAAATTAAAATATTTTTCAAGACTTTCACCTTTGATAACAATAATAACGAGACATCAAAACGAAGAACTGAATTAATCAAATGCATCTTTTTAAAATTATAAGATGAAATCAGTGTTTCGACACGCGAGTTCATGATGATTTTATCTCATGTTATGAGATGAAATTCCAAAAATTCTCCAAAAAGCATGATTTGAAAATTTCATGTTATGTTTTGAGGTTTTTCAAATACAAAAATGGACCTACAAGTTTACATTTTGTATTTAAAAAGCACATTTATATGTACTAATCATTCATTTCATATGTAAATAAAATTTATAATTCATATCATTACTTTTTAAACCATTTATATCTCATATAACGATTATTCTCACCAACAAAAAATTCATTATTACTTCAAAACAAGTCCTACTTTATCATTTATATTCACCAAATTAATTATTTTCCATCAAATTTATTTAAAGACTAGTAAACTACAACTTATGTTTAATTTATCTTTTATTGAATTAAAACTTGATCAATAAATATTGTATATTTAAAAAAAAAAAATATCTTTGTGATAGCGTATTATGTATTTTATAAACTTTATTTATTTTATAAAATTATATAAAAAAATTGAGATAATTTTAATAATTCTACAACTTATAAAAAAATTATGTGTATGAAAAAATATACTAACATAAAAAATTAAATTGCATCTCCAAACAAACAGGGGTAGATCAATTGGTAAGGATGCAATTGGCCACACGAGCAATGCGGGTTTGAACCAAGCTGCTAGTACTTTTTCTTTCTTTTTTTGGTCTTTTTTATTAATGTGTAAAGCGCATAAGTTTTTTTATTCTTCTTCCATTCATTCTTATTTATGTAGTACTATTCTTTATTATTTTAATTTGGCTCCTTTTCATCGTAATTTATTCTTTTTTTAATAAAAATTCTCTTAGTATTACATGTTTATTCGTTATCAATTAATGAGTATTGAATTATGAACGTTAAATAAATATTATTAAGAATATACTCAATAGTAGTTTTTAAAAACATAAGTTTTAAATGTTGAATATTATTATTAAAGTTCTTTTAATTTAAAGATTCTTTCGATCTTCACCACGTTTTTGCAAGGTAAGATAACTAGGTTGAAACTATAATTTTTATTCTTTCTCTATTTTATATTTTCAACAACACATAAAGTCAATGAAATATGAATATACTAACACTAGATGTTTTATACAAGCTCAAATTTTTAATGTGAAAAAAAAAAAAATTTCCTCAAAGTTTTAGCGAATAAGGTCTCTGATTCCTGAAAAGAAATAAAAATTTATTCCTTTCATGCAAGTTTGATATGTATAAAATTTGAAAAAGATAAATATAATTCGCATTATAATTCAAAATTAAAGCAACTGACCACTTATCTTATTTGAACTGTTGAACGATATGACACCTAAAACTTCCAAAATCTAGACTCGCCTCGGTAAACAAAACAAAACTTCAACTCTATTTTATAGCATGGCAAACGGACGATAAATACATTTTTAAACTTTGTAGAATCAAGGGTCCCCCAGTTGTACGAAGTACGATCACACGTTTTTGACAGTTCTGAAAAAAATTCTACAACTGCCTATCATTTCATTTCACCACGGAAACGTGTGGACCACGTGCGTAGGTGCAGAATCGCATACTCGGTTTGCTATTCTACTCTCCACAAACATACAAAAGTGAGAGAATCTTAAATATTATTAGTATTGTATTCCACTTATAGTAACACTTTTATATTAAATTTCCAAAAATATTTCTATTGTACCTCATTTCTTTCCTTTTAACATTATTTTAACTCCTTATTATATTACAACTGGCCACCAAAAGCATCAGGTGCATGCATAGATTCAATATCTCATTTGTAATTTAAAGTAATTACATATTATCCCATAATATTCAATTTATGTGTCAAATTTGAAGTAAAATATATTGCGATACATCATTTTTAAAATTAATCTAAAATACTCTCTATCTACTTAATTATTTCTTTAATTTACATTTACTCTTTTTCTCCAAATAAGTTCACTCCCTCTTCTAATGCTCCCCTCCCAAGTCTATCACCTAATTTTTTTGTCATCCTTCTTCATCACACAATCATCTTTAAGTAACGTTTATTGATTTTGATTTTTCTTAATCTATTTTGATGGCTAAAAATTCTTTATTCAAAGAGTATTGTTAATAGAGGTACAAAATCATCCCTACTTGGACGGAATACGAATCTTTAATTCCAAGTTTTAATGATATAACTTCATTAAGTGGCTTATCTCTTCAAGCTGAAGTTGTGGATTCAATTAATTTTTTCAAGTCTATTTTGGTATATTCACGGTGGTGTGTTGTAGCTTTATTAACTAATCATTTTCATTGAAAACGACAATTTTATGATAGTGAGGAGATGAACAGCAAAGTGACGTTGGTCTCTAGCCGGAGAGGGGAGAGACACGAAGGGGGGAGGAGGCAGAGGCGTATCTAGAGGGGGTTCCGTGGGTTCACGTGAGCTCATGCCCCCTCGCTAGATTATATATAATAGTGTCACAATTTTTGAAAAATATTTAAATATATAGTTGTGAACCCACATTAAAAGTAACATATAATAATACGATGATGATTAGGTGCACCTCTCTAAGCAAAGATAGAAATTTAAATCTTATATCTATCTTATTTTTGTTAGTAACACCCCTTCAAGTGGTTATCGGTAACACTTTTGGCGTTTCAATTAATTTTTTTTTTTTTGCTTTAATCTTTCAAATTTTTCAAGCATGAAACATTGGAAATTCCTTAAAAAAATTAGCATGGTAAAATTTTTATATAATTAAATCAAATGTGTATTTTAAAATTTAAAACTAGTAGTATTATATATGTTGGACCTATAATTTTTAAAATTTAACAGTTCAATGTTAAGAACGTAAAGGTCAAACTGATCAAATTTATATCTTAAATACATCTTTTCGTAATAATGCACCCATGCTTCCGAAATCCTGGATACGCCTCTGGGAGGAGGAAATTCGGTGGTCATAATATGCATGACAAAATATATACATATATCTAATTAAAAATTTATGTATTTGATAAAGCGTACATGTATTTGAGGTATGATTATATGTATCTATGAAGGGAAATTTTTTATGCTCGAAAAGAGTTGTAAGGAATTTAAAATTTTTGATTTTTTTTGGAGAAGAAATTTAGGAAAAAGACGTGTTTTTACTCCTAAATTGATGTGTTTTTATTATATTACATATTTAGATATACATAATTAGATTTATCTTCTTAGCATATTGTATCCAAGATATATGTATTTGAACGAGCCAACTACATGTATATGGAGACCAAAATATGATAGAAATAGTATTATAAAAAAAATTTGGCAAATTTGTGTTGTTAGCATATATTTGTGTGGTAGTAAATCATCTCATTCCTTTTTCCTGAAAACTTAATGTGAGGGCATCAATGGAATGTCCATAATTGAAGCATTTTTCTTCATGAATTGTCGATATTTTGCTCAAAGTAAGTATAGAATTTACACAAAATGTTGGTATGATATACCACAAATTACAATTGAAAAAAAAATGTCAAAAATAAATATAAAAATATTTAAATTGAGGCAAAGATATCTCATTTTCTTTAATGTGACATATGATATATTTTAATTAATAATAAAATGTGACACTAACATAAAGATACCAGCAGCATTCAAATTAATAAGCTATAACTAAAGAGTATTAATTTAAAATTATATGACGCAGCTTAAAGATACTTCATCTCTATTCATTTTTACCTGAAGTCAAATTATATTAATTTTGATCTATACCTTTTTATATATCTTTTCGTCATAATAATATGAGAAAAATTACAAATTTAAACTATTTTTTGTATAATTTTTAAATGTTTAAAATTTCAAAACTGAATTTATATTCATGACGGACGAAAAATATGATAAATAAAAGTAAACCGAAGAAATGAAAGACTTTTCGATGATACGAGGGTGAGTTTGATGTGTAGAAGACATTTGTTTTGTTTCTTTTTTAGGGTCTTTTCATTGGCAGTTAATATAGAACTTCAAATACAGGGAAGATTCTTTACCCTACCTTTCACACGTAAGCGCGTGGACCACGTGCTTATATTTCTTGGCCCTGCTTTGGATTTTCTTCTAATGACTAATCTAATCAATTATTTAAATGCTGAGTGTACTTTTTTTTCTGCGTACGGAACTTTTTTGTTTTTTAGTTTGGTATGGATTATACTTATTGAAATTTCAATTAGTTTACATTTGCATCAAATTAAATTTACTTAAACAGAAAACGTTCACTAGTAGAATATTTTTTATACTTAAAAGCTTAAATTTAAAACAATGATTAAAGATATCCCAACCTCAATTTTCTTTTGGGGTGCATTGATCGGTTTGATTTATCAGTTTTCGATTTTAAATATGCTTAAATCAATAATTAAATTAGTAAGATATTTTCAATTTTGGTCCTTATCGGTTCGGTTTTCGGTTTAACCAACAAGAAAATACTTATAAAACAAATATATGACTTCTCTAATAAATTTGACGCGACAAGATAAAAATGCAACTTTACAAATGCTAATAAAATAGAAACAATAATAACAAACATAAAAAGACCTATACATGTGTAACACAAAGAGAAAACCAAGAGGAATAGGATTCTTACTTTACGTTTTGACGGTCGGTATAATGTAAAGTTGTAAACTCAAAGTCACAGTGAAGTATGAATTGAAGGTTAAATGTCAAAGACATAAAATAGTAAGATGTTGAGATTAATATGTAATATTTATGTATATATAGGTAAAAGTAGTAAAATACTATAGTCTTAATGGATTATCGATTTACTCAATAACTCAATAATAAAAATAAATACTGAATTGATAACTTGATATTTTTTTAAAAAAAATCGTTAACCCAATTGCAATAACCAATAATACTTTTTTCGATTCGATTTATCAATCAGTTCAATTTTTAAACACCCCTAATTTTGTTGACTATGCGGAAATAACTATTCAATGATTATTTTAGTTATAATGTTAAATTTTGATATTTATTTTTATAAAATCATACATTCTGCATCTTGATTGTGTGATATTATTTAATTGGACATAATCAGCTATAGAGCTAGCTTTCGCGCCTAAGGATTTGACATATGAAATATATTTTGTATTTATATTTAAAAATTTACTTAATGTATACAAATAATTTATGATAAGCTTGGTAACACTTTTTTCTTTTTCGAATTAAGATTCATAAACTCAAAATTTTATCTCGATTACACTCTACATAATATATAAAGTGTGAAGAATTGACTTCTTTATTATAACAAAAGGGTCTCAGGTACAAATTGCAATAAAAAAAATACACTAAGTGATTAGTTCTCATCTATCCTAGCTTTAGTGGATGAATTTATCTGGTACCATTTACGGGTGGAAGATGATAAATTTTGTTAAAATTAATTGAGTTGTGCAAAAGCTGATTCGAAATTATATATATATATCAAAGCTTAAAATAACATGGAAAATACGTTTTTTTAAAAAAAGAAGAAGGGCCTAATTGCCCCTCAACTATTTGAATTGGTATAAAACTACTCTTCATCCACCTATCATCCTCCAAATAAGTCAACATTTTGCTCAAAATAACCATTGATATGAATCATTTGACTTATATTTGTCTTTATTTTTAACAAAATTCCCCTAAATTAAACCAATAAATATTTATTTATTATGTTACCTAATCTAGTTAATCAAAATGGAAATCCTTCTCAAATAAATAATAAAAATTACACATGATTCATGTTTTGACCCGATAAGCCTGAAATAATATTCAAAAAAATTATTAATTTCATGATATGTTACTATTGACCTATTTTCAGTCAACCCCAAATTATTATAACCCAACTCATAATTAAGAATTCAAATAAAATTCACACGCGCCCCATCTAACTTTACACCTTAAAAAAAGATTATTATTATTATTATTATTATTATTATTATTATTATTCATTAATATAAAATTTCTAGCAATTATCCCACCGTCATGCTCATTCCCTCTTTTTATTCTTTCTTTTATACTTTTATTCATAATTAGAATATCATGAATTTAAACTTGAAATTGACTTACATGCTCATATTCTTTTAGTTTGTACTATTATCATAGTGTGTGCGTGTTTTTTTTTTTTTTTAGGGGGGGGGGGGGATTTTATTTCGAATTTTGGATACCCACAAAAAAAAATACATAATACGTACATAATTGCTTAGTTAAATCACCTTCTATTAAACTACTTATTTTGTGTAGGAATGTTGTCATTATTTTACTCTCTTTTTTCTCACTTGTTTCGTCATAAGTTGATTTTTATTTTTTAAATAACAGACAAGATCCAAGAAAAAAAAGTGGAAGGGAGGGAAGGGGGGAGATGAGTGTAGATAGCAGAGGGCTAATCCTTTTTTTATTGAAAAAATTGTGTATTATAGCAAATTATTAATTCAAAATAAATATTATAACTACGGTTTCATTTACTTCCAATTCGCAATAAATTTTTTGCCATTCGCGTCTCTCCCCTAAATCTCGCTTGCCAGTCTCACTTTATACAAACACAAATATATAAATTGTGTTTGTGTTTGTATAAAGCGAGTGAGAACTTTATATACAAATACAACTACATATCTCTTCGTCCTATTCACTTATAATTATACAAATATAAATATTCTCCTGCCTAATTCTCTTTTGTCTTTCTCTCTTTCTTGCTTTATATAAACACAAATTATACAAATACTGTATAATTTGTGTTTGTATAAAGCCAGAGAGAGAGCGAAAGAAATTTGATATACACATACAAATGTTTTAGCTCGATTCAATTGTATACAAGTTCAAAATTTATGCAGGAATACAAACACAATTATTGATACGTATGCATAGTAGTTACATATATACAATTATCTAACCAATATACATATATAATCGCTGTGATTTTATACAAATTAGATACCTGCGATTTATACAAATCAGATACTTCTATGTTTGCTGTAGAGCACAAATAACAAAATTGTAGCTATAGAGCGCTAATATAATTTTTTATTTGTTATTCCTAAAATTTGCTTATTTTTATTTTTAATTTATTATGGAACCCAAAATCAAGTCATATATTCAGTAATTTCAAATTATTTTAATAAAAAGGACCTAAATATCGTTAAACTATGAGATTTGATATAATATTACTACCATCCACCTTAAAAGTGTGGACCATTAGAAATAAGAGTATTTTTGAACCAAAAAATTGACACCAAGGGTATTTCAAGGCTGAAAGGTAGATGAAAAATAATTTTGTACCGACTCAAATAATGAAAAGGCATTTTCAACCCTCTTCCACTAAAAAAAAATAAATTAATTTCATGGATTGCTACGTCACTGTACCTTTTATAATGAAAACCACTCAATTTGACTTCAGTACCACAGAATAGTCGAGTCACTCAACTTAATTTGCTTTCAAGTGTCAAAAGTTACTAGAAGAAAATGAAGGAGACATGGTGATATTGAAAATATACGTTAATTACATAATATATGTTACATATATTTCGTGTTAGTTATGTAGATATACGTTAACTATTACATATAATATATGTCATATGCTTTAGGTGATATATTTTAAGTATTTACTTTTTCCATAATCAACCTTCAGTATACACATAAAAACTTCTTTAAAATTTGAACTAAAAGTATTTAGTAAGAATACTCTAATAAATATTCAAGTGATTAAATTAAAACAAGCTGTAATTTAAGTCTCCAGATAAAATATATCACTTTTTTTAATTTTAATTTGTTTGTTCCATTTTAACTTGGTATAAAGTTTTTTAAAAATAAACAAATAAGCTTTTGAAATTTATAGTCTTAAATTAAAAATGTGTTAAATGTATCAAAATTTTACCTTCTATCCCTAATTACTTGTCCAAAATTTTTTTGTTTGTCCATTTTTACTTGTTTATTTTGACAAATCAAGAAAGAATAATTTTTTTAATTATACCGTCGGTTAATTATTTTGAAAATTTGAAAAGGATAGAACTTGTTGAAAATTTTAAAATTTTAATTTATTTATTTTGTAATTGACGGAAATAAAATGATAAATTTATTATTTCAATCAGGATAAAGAAAATTCTCATCAACCAGCTAAAAAAAAAAAGATATTTGTAGGGATGAAAGGAAAGCAGAGGATGAAAAGTTGCAACGTTGCGACACCGTTGTTCACAAACCGGCAGCCATTTGAGCCACACTTGACATGATGATGAGTGGTGACTATCTCTCACTTCTCCTTCTGCTTCCTCTCTTAGCTCCGGCCATGAGAATCCTCACTTCTCCTTTCCCAATCGCCCCACCTCACTCTAAATCCATCATACCCAGAACTAAATTTCATCAATGCAGAGTTGCCATAAAGCCACCACCACCTAACTTCGATTTCAAAACTGAATTTTTCAGCGCCTCTCGGGATGCTATTGAACAAACCCACCCCGAATTGCTCGATTTGGCTGACAATGGAACTCTGTTTCTCATCAAGAAGAACCTATTTGGACCTGTTCCATCGTGGAGAACCGAGTTTGTTGAACCAGAGTCTATTTGGCTGATTGGAACGAACCATCTTTCTATGCAATCGGCAGTGGATGTTGAAAGGGTCATCCGTATTGTCAAGCCGGAGAATGTGGTTGTGGAGCTTTGCAGAAGCAGGCAAGTAGCTATCTCTGAACAAAATTTTAATTTTGGTTTGCCTTCCAACTGTTTGTATAATTGCGAGAATGAATAACTGATCTTCTTTTATTGAAATAATCCCATCCTCAAAAGCTGCTCTTATGGGGTTACCGTATCGTCCCCGTGAGCTATGACTCTGTCATTTTTGCCCCTTCTAGTTATCAATTGATTCATAACAGGTGTGATTATGAACTTGTTCAATCTCCATTTTGGTTTAACTTCACTTGTTGCAGAGTTCAGGGCTGGCATCATGTACACTTCTGACGAAATTGATCTCAATCAGCCCTTAAAATCAAACATGTTCTCTTTGAGTGGGACTGGGTTTTTTGGTGCTGTTGGTCGTAGCATTAACTTGGGTAATTACTAACCTTTAGCTTAATATGATATGTATGCTTCCGGAGTACGATTTATCAACCTAGCTATTTGATGCGATAGGGGGTCAAACTGCTCTAGCATTACGCATCTTGCTGGCACTTTTCTCTTCAAAAATGTCTTCAAGTGCTAATCGTCCTTTTGGAGATGAGGTAGTTCTGTGGACTGTGGAAGATGTTCCTAATTTACACTTCAGATAGTTCCAAAGACTTAGTGAAGTTTTCTGTGTCTGTTTGCAGTTCCGTGCTGCTCGAAAGGCTGCTGAGGATATTGGTGCTCAAATTGTATTGGGGGATCGGCCAATAGAAATAACTGTATGCTGCACTTACACTTAGTCCAATGTAAATTTCCTTTCCTAGGATACTTTTGGATTTTATGAAGCGGTGAAGTAGCTTATCGATTTCTAGAAAGAATGATTCTGATGACTTCTCCTTTATATATTAGATGGACTACCTGGTCTTGCATGCAAAGCAAGACAAGTTAATCTATTTGATACTTCTTGTTTCTCTCAAGTGCATCTATGAGATGCACAATTTGGTCTTACAGAGTTACATGTAATGCTCGAAAGTTTATTATTATTAACTTCTGTTGTCAGCTTGAACGAGCATGGACTTCACTAAAATGGAAAGAGAAGACGAGCCTTCTACTCTCTGTCTTTGGCGGAATAACCTCATCCGCTGAACTATCAACAAAGGCGTTGAAGGTTTGCCTCTCGTATCTATGAAGTCTTTCTGGATACTATGATGATTGTTACTCGTCAACTTTTTCAAGCATTACCTCTTATTTGTATAGGACCTCCCTCTGTTAGCAAATTAATAGGCTGACAAAACCTAAGTGGCATCATCATACATAGTTTGTCATCCATATTGTCTTAAATGCTATAGCAATTACAAAATGGATTAATTGGTACATGTGCTGTTATGACATTACCTGCTTTAGAAATGATTTACCGTTCAGATGCCTGAAGGATCAGTCCTCCCTCTCCAGCCAACACCACCCAAAAAGGCCAATACTAAAAGGAGAAAAAATGTTATCTACCTTCCTTTTGTCTACTATTACTCTATTTTAAGAGCTTTGCCTGTTGTCTGCTCTCTTCAGGGGGAAACTAATGCTGACAACTATACATGCAATGCCATTCTATCCAATATGGTGCCCTCTACCTTGTTAGTTATTCTTGATTCTGTTTTCATTCTTTTCTATGTTGTGGCAGGAATCAAGTTCTGATGATAGTAGCTTTCAGCTGTATGAGAAATTAAGCTTTTCATATCCATCACTTCTGCAGCCACTCCTACATGAACGTGACACGGTTAGTTGCTCTTCCTTCATGAACAGTCTCTAGTAACTCAGAACGCATGATTCATTGGAAACAGCCTTCTTACTGATGGATATCATGGCAAAAAATGGACACGGTGTTTTCAGGACCAAATTGAAAAGAGAACTGCCATTTCACTGATTTATCCATCTTGTCCTTCGTGTTCGTTGGAGAGGATATAAATAACTGGGATCTATGATATTAATTATTTGCAGAGTAAAAAATAGTTCTGCAGCTTTCTATTGATTTTAAAACCATTTAGATCAAACCTTTTTTTTTTCCCCTTTTGCTAGTGACAGTCTTTCTTGTTTTCTTTGCGATTATTCCTTTAGTTTCTTGCTTGGTCTCTGAAGAGGAGCAAAGCTGTGAACAACTGTAAGCAAGTAGTCGGAATCATTGGGAAAGGTCACATGAATGGAGTAATATATTCCTTGGTGTCTGATCAAGGAAACTTGCGTTTTCGAGATGTAGCTGGGAAGAGTACTTCAGGGGGACTCTCTGGCTGGACAACTACCATCTTTGGAAACCTGGTTAGAGACACTATAATTGGTGTTCTCCTGTGGCTATTGTATGAACAACTAACCAGTGGTTTGAAGTTGATTGATTAAACTGCAAGACCAACTTTCGGACTCCTTGTATGATTCACAGACACTCAAGTTAATTCAAACAGAGGAATGAATACTACAGTCATCCCGAAAGAATATTAAACGTTATTCTGGTTCTTCATTTTCGTGGAGCTATTTGATAAGTCATCGAAGAGTTATGAAGGATGGAAATAATTTAACAATTATCATGTTAAGCTCTTAGATGGTAAATACAACAATATAGTCATGTTTTTGGGGGAATCCTTCTATACTAAAAAATTCGTTGATTCTGGTTGGATAATCATTCTTCCACAAAATACTGAATTATTATAAGTGTTTGGTGATCATAATAAGACTTGATGAATCTGAAATATGATTCCTTTGTGGAGGATAACTTTTTTCTTTTGTCAATTTTCAAACCGTTAAATTTTTTGGTCAAGTCGATCATGGTAATGCTGTTTTTATTATATATTTTTTTTATGTTGGAAATGTTTTATAAGGAGAATTTGATATTAAAAAATGACATTCGGATACATTAAGTTCTCGCAGTGTATATAAGGGTTGGATCACAATAGTTTATTATACACAATTTTATCCTACATTTCTGTAAGAAATTATCTTCACAACTCGAATTCATGATCTCCTAATCACATGAATTACATAAATAGTGGATATGGTTTTCTTAAGTTTATATGATATTATTTTTCGTTTATGGAATTTCGTGAAAATAATATTCTTTTATTTTATTTATTTGAGTGCGTAAGTCTAGTATGCATTTATTCATCATTCATAGATATACATTAAAAATATATTTTAAATATCCAAAACATAAATAGGCAAGAGGAAGTAAAATAGAAAAAAAAAAAGAAAAATGGAATGAAAAGGGGTAAAAGAAGGTTAAGACCATTTTATCCAATTATTCCTAACTAAATTTATTTTTATCTATATTTGAATGGATAGATTGCAATTCAATTCATTTTGTTTCGATCCATCTATTTGACACTCCTACTAAATTTGATAAAGGAAAATCTTACATCAACACCAATGATTATAGAGTTAACAACCTTTTGATCAAACAACCGTTCAAAAAATATATTCATAATTATAAATTATTCATATGTGACTTTACTTCTATTTCTTTGTCTTTTGATAAAAGATTAGTGAATCAATGTGCCCTAGCACGGGTTCAAACTCTATGTTTGATGCAATAAATATATATTAAATCTCCATCTTTAATTTATTATATACTCAATTTTAATTTAATTAATAATATATTATTATTATTATTTTTTATAAAAAGGAGTCAAACATCATCTTTGTAAATATTTCTAATACACCGTGTACAAATTAGTCATAGTTTGACTTCTTGTACTAATATTATCCGAGCTAAATTTCTAAAAACACTTTTTGGTAGGAAAATAATTATGAGTGATTTTCAAAAGAAAATTAAATGGTAATTCCAATTCTCTTTTTAATTTTAAATTAGATATCCAAATCTCTCTTAAAAAAACAAACACTAAAAAAAAAAAAAACAAATAAAAGAGATATCCAAATCACTCTTCTTTCTTCTTTTCTTTTTTTTCCTTATAAATCATGAGTGAGTTATTATTCTCTCCATTACTTTTTAGTTGTTACATTGCACTTTTTAGTCAATTTGATTAATTTTCAAAGATAAATTTGATGTTTAAAATAAAAATTAGATATTAAAAAATTATAGAAAAATACAGTAAATTACAATTCTTTTCGTATTAAATATTAAAAAAAAAATTCATCTTGAAGTTTTAGCCAAAAATTGATATAATTGACCCTCAAAGAGGAAAATGCATTATTTGTCTAATAGAAAGCGTTCTCCTACCGCCGTTGAAGTTTGTATATCGAACACGGATGATCTCTTCCTCATATTCATATGTGTGAAAAAGTTAAAAAAAAAAGAAGAGGGGGGGGGGGGGGGGGGAGTATATCACGATAAACTAAAATTGAATTTAAGAACTAATTAAGCTATATTAACTCTATGAATATGTATATTCCTTTTCATAGAGTTAAAATTAATAGTTAAAATTTAACTAACTAAAATAAGGTCCTAATCATAATTTAGATAATTAATTCCTTCTTCTTAAACAACTCTTTTCATCCTTTTTAACAAATTTTTAATTTGTTCTACAACATATTTTCCCTATATCAACACAGAACTTCTATTAATTTTATTTTTTTTAACTTTTCGTTTTCCCATTTTAAAATATTAACTCAAAAGATATTGAAAGATCGAGGGTAAGTTATTAATTTTAAAAAATATTAATCGGAAGATAGATACAATAGATTATAGAAAAGATAATATATAGTTATTATTGTGTGATTATTAAAAAACTTGGAAGCAAAATTAATATATGAAATATTAATTATTTAAATCATACATAGTTAGAGCCTTACTTTTAGAGCCGTCAATATGAGCAATGCCCGTTGGGCCAACCTGGCCTAATCCGTGATTTGATAAGGCTGGATTACGATTTTTGGAGCCCATTTAAGAAACGAGCTTTTTAGCCCGGCCTGAATAAGCCTGTCGATTTGTGGGGCTTGAGTAATATGGATAGGGCCAGTCCGTGGGCAAAAATGAATTAAAATATAAAAATAAAATATAATATTAAAAATAACAGGAGTCTACACTCAAAATCTGTTTAAAGTTTGAAATATTACAATTTAAAATACAAATTATATTTATAAAATATGTACTACATAAAATAAAATTTCTAAAATTTCTAAGGATCACTACATAGGCCATCGCCTATGGAATATTATCATAGTTTTTGTGTTTTATTATGATCATTTGAAAACAATTAGGCTAATATTTCTATTTAGCTATTTATGTTTTTACTTGAAATCAAACTTGATAAATATTTTATAGATAATTTATTTGTGTATTTGATTAATAAGTAATAACACTAGTCGATATTTATGATAATATTTTTAAGAAAAGAGAGCTAGCCCGACAAAGCCCGTAGCCCACACACTTGTGTGCTGGGCCGACCATTTTTTGGCCCGCATAAAAAATGAGCTAGCCCAACCTAACTCGTCAAATTTCAAAGCATATATGAATTAGCCCAGATGGAATGTGTCAGCCCATATTGACAGCCTTACTTACTTTAATCAATTAAATCTTATTAAATTTGACTTATGTCATGGTAAGTTATTGTAGCTTTTATTTATAGTTAGTTGACTATAATTATTAGAGCAAAAAAAGGTAAAGAAATAAATAAGTAGCTTAAAGGAAATCTAAGTAGATTTTTGAGCAAAAAATCTACTCAACTCAAAAAAAATATTATTTTTTTAAAAAAAATATTTTTCCTATATCAACACTGAACTTCTTTTTTAATTTTTGTTTTTAACTTTTCTCTTTCCCGTTTTAAAATATTAACTAAAAAAAGAATTGAAAAATCGACGGTAAGTTATTAATTTTAAAAAATAATAATAGAAAGATAGATACAATAATTATAGAAAAGATAATATATAGTTATTATTGTATGATTATTAAAAAAATTGGAAGCAAAATTACTGTATGAAATATTAATTATTTTAATCATACAAAGTCTTATTTTAATCAATTAAATCTTACTTATTAATTTTGACTTATGTCATGGTAAGTTAATATAACTTTTATTTATAGTCAGTTGACTATAATTATTAGAGCAAAAAAGGTAAAGAAATAATTAAGTTGCCTAAAGGAAGTGGCAAAACTTGGTAAGCAAATCTAAGTAGATTTTTGTGCAAATATATATATATATATAGCAAAAAAGGAAAAAAATTAAATAAGTTACCTAAAGGAAGTGGCAAAACTTGGTTAGAAAATCTAAATGGACTTTTGTGCAAAAAATGAACTGATTATATTGTAGGAAAGTGGAGTGTGCTCATTAATTATTTTTTCTTTATAAATTGTGTTTCCCTTTCAGCAAAAAAACCCATCCAAAACACCTACAATCAATTCTTATCATTTAACCATTGAACATTATAAAACTTTGATGATTTCTTCTTTTGGGGGGAGATCATCAATGGAGGTAGAAAATGAGTGTTGTGACAATGAATTTTTAGAAAAAATAAGCATTTTGGTGGTGGATGATGATCCTAGTTCCCTTCTCATTACTTCTGAGTTACTCAAGAAGGAAAATTTCAAAGGTACTTAATTGACTTTCCTTTTTCATTTTCCTAATTTTATGAGTGTTACTTGATAAAGTATGGTCTTTTTTGGCTATTCTTTTCATGTTACTATTTCTTGGTTTGAGATTTGTGCAAGTCAAAATTGACATTTACTGAATTAATTAAAGGGCTTTTTGAATTTGATTTTCAATGTTCATAAAATTGGGTTTATCTTACATTGTAAGAAAATTACTGAAAAAAATGTTATTTATGAATTCTAGTCATGATAATTGTGAATCGTGATAAACTAAGTGTTTTAATAGATAGAAGTATAAGGAGGCAAGATGTTTTATGTGTCATGAGATGAGACATAAGGTAAAGATGTTTTACATGTTAGGGAGTGAGATGTATCCGTCAAGGCATGTGTGGGAGCCACCTGAGGAAAAAGGTGGACCAATATAATGCACATGAAATTACGTATACTACTAAGAAAACAGGATTTAACGATAGATGAATTTTATAGCTAAACAATAAAAATTGCCGTTAATTTTATTTAGCGATAAATTTTAATTTGCTATGAGTAAAATAGCGGCAGATTATCGACAAAGTTCATAATTAATTTTAGTATTTTTTAGTTGTATACTCTATAACTGAGAAGAAAATTTACATATTTTTTTGTCAAGTTTCTAACTCTGTTGCTAGTCATGAATCCTTATTTTTTCCTTTAATCTATAGAATGAGTTCTTAAAACGGATTTAAAATTTATTAAATGAATTTATAAGAACAAAGAAAATGTACACAAGAAATTTAACAATTTAAGAATAATTTATAATAAATCAAGTCATCAAACCTATAAAACAACACATCTTATAACATAGGTTATTTATATCCTACATTCATAAGCTTAATCAAAAGCTGATTCATTCTAATAATGTAAGTAAAGTACAATCATGTTTAAGGAACTAATGATTACTTATGATAATCACAGTATAACTAAATCTTAATTAGCATATGTAAATATTGTTCACTTCCATCTATTTTCTTCTTTTCCTCAAATGATTTTGGACATGTTTCAATATATGTGGGGTATCAATCATTCTATCTTTTTGCGTAATCTTTAATTTATATATTTGCTTATTTTATAATAATTAATCGGTTGGTTTAATTAGTTGTGACAGTGAAGAACGCCAATGATGCTTTGAGTATCCTTCGGGTCAGTGGCAACTCATTCGATTTTGTGATCACAGAAGTGCACATGCCCGAAATAAACGGCTTTCACCTTCAACACCAAATCACAAAAGAATTTAACATTCCTGTTGTCTGTGAGTTTCTAATTCTATATATTCTTCAAAACATAATATTTTGGGTGAATTTCTTCTTTTTCTCAATGACTTAAAACTATATTATTTGAATATGAGCAGTTCTGTCAAATGATGAATCAGAGTGTACAATTATACAAGGATTTGAGAGTGGTGCTGCTTTTTTTATAGTGAAGCCCATATCACAAAATGATGTACATGAATTATGGCAATATGCAATCATGCAAAGGAAGAAGAAGAAGAAGAAGAATATAGGCAAACAAGGTATTGTTCAAGAAAATACTAATGAAGAAATTGTTGCTGAAAATGAGCGCAATGTAATTACACCACCAAGGAAGAGTAAGCTTATTTGGACAGAGTACCTTCACAACAAATTCTTGGAAGCCATTACAATACTTGGCATGAAGAGTAAGCCTTAATTTCAAATATATAATACTCGAGTTTATATATATATATATATATATATATATACAACAATGCTATACAACAAAATTATGTTATCAGGTCATTTAAAAATTATCTACATTTTGTTCCGCAGGAGCTCATCCGAAGAGAATTTTAGAAGTTATGGGTATCCCTGAATTGACTAGAGAAAATGTTGCCAGTCACTTGCAGGTTCACTACTTTTAACTCAATTATGATTTTTTTTTATAGAGAAAATGGTCTAAACCCTCCCCCAACCAATCTATACCCGAAATTCCAACTACACACTCTAATTTCACGGGTGTCCTATCACCTCCTAAACTGTTTAAAACTAAATTTCATCACCCTAAATGCCTACATGGCAAAGTGAGTGTAATGCACTCTCCTTGAGAGAGTGAACATAAAAAAAAAATATTAAAATTTTACTTTTAATATTTTTTCATAAATTTTCATAATTTTATTTTTTTTCTCCCTTTTTCTTGTATTTGTTTCTAGTTCTAATTTGTTTTCTTCTTCATACCTATTAAAAGTAGATCATCAATGGCAGCCACCCAATTTCATTGTCACTCATCATCTTGCCATTACTAATTTTAACTTCAAATAATATTCTTCAACTTATTTAACAATTGATAATTTTCCTTCAAATCTGCAACCTAGTTCTTCATCTTCTTTAGAACAATTTCTATAAAAATTTGATGTCGAATCACCTCAACTCTTCTTCAAGTCACTCCAAATTCTAGATATAAACTTCTCTCACCGTTTCGATTCTTTTGATATATTACCCACTTAAAACGGAGATAGTTTGTGGCAAGTCGAAATAAGAACTCAAGCTTTGAACTAACTTTAATGGTGGTTTAAGTTGTGCTTCATGGTTTCAACCTTGAACTTTAATTTTCAGCCACACAAAATTCTTCAAACCATCAACGAAATCACTTGCTTCCAATTCAAGAATATAGATTAAAAAAAAAACATATTGAAGCTTACCCATTTCCATGGAAATCCGGCGTTCTTAGAACTAAAATTTGCAGCTATGAAATCATTTAACCAGTGTTTTCAGCTTCAAACAACTAACAATCAACATTATAAACAACAAAATTCAAATAAGAAGATCAAAAGACACAGATCTATAAATTTTGACCTTTTAACCTTCAACAAAGTTTTTAAATGATGAATCAATAAGGGAAAAGCTAAAAAAAAAAAGTTTTCAGTAAAATTTCCAGCTGTCAAACGCGTGCATTTCACTTATCAACATAAATGTAGTTGTAACTTTTTAGGTGTGTAATTATTTCAATTTTTAATAGTTTAGGGGGGTGATAATTTAGTTTTAAACAGTTTAGGGGGGTGATAGGACACCCGTGTGTAGTTGGAATTTCGGGTATAGATTGGGGGGGGGTTTTAGACCATTTTCTCTTTTTTATATTAAAAAAACTTAAATATGAAGAAACTTTAGTAACGTGTTAGATATTTGATCAATTAATTATCACTTAGATTTTTTTTCATCTTCTGTTTAGGGTTGTGAAAATGCATATTTTTCACCTAATGGAAAACATAAATTGACTTGATATTTATTTATTATCAAATTTTATTTTTTAAATCAAATTTTTTGTATTTTAAAAATTTGAATTATAAATAGACTTATAGATAAATAGGATTTAATTTCTTTTTTAAAAAAACAAAGTTATTAGAGGTGTAAATGATTTTCAATCCATTATAATATTGTAACTTTTTTGAAATTAAACTCAAGCATTCATTACTATTGAGATCTTTCTTTTTTTTTTTTTTTTTGAACACAAACCATCAAATTTGGAAATTTTAGTTATACCACTTCATGCTCATCACTAATTTGAAAATTTACATGAATCTTGTATAAAATTTCACTTAATGCAATCAGTTGCATTATTATTAAAATTAAGTACTCCAATTGAAATTTTGCAGAAATATCGTCTTTACTTGAAAAAAGTCACTGCAAAAATTGATACCAGTCCAGAATTTATTTCGAAATCGAGTAAAATCACATTTGGTAATGTAAACCAATTGTCCACAAGGAAAGCAACTTCAACTCAACAAAATATGACAGAAAATTCGAACTCTGCTACTGCTCAGCTTGTTGGTGGTCTTGCCAATTTTCAGTACTCTGATCCAAAGGATAAGAATTTCGCAGACATGTTGAGTTATCATTTGAGTCAGGATTATCCTGATAAGATGAACAATTTTTATTCTATTCCGAATTCTGATATGCAGATAACAGATGCTTTCGGCAATGTTCATTCTTCTATTGTGGTACATATGCATATGATATATCTTTCACTTGGTCTTATTTATTAGTGTATTTTTATTTTGATAATCTTTAGTATACATTTTATTTACACATCTTGTAGGAAAACAATAATAATCTTAGCTTCGTTGATGGAAGCAATCAATACCAACAAGCTTATTTTCCATGGATTGATCATACATTAGATCAGGCAAGTTTAAGTTATATCGTTTATGATAATCAAAGTTCTTATATTCTTGTCTTTTATCATGCATTACAATTTTTTTTTAAAGAAATATGCAATTTTACAAATTTAAGCAAGTTCAAGTTCAAACAAATTATCATTTTTCTTGTTTATGTTATTTTTTGTTATCGTCCCTTCAGTTTAATGAGTGGAGATGCATGTATATTTTGAAGTACAAGAGTTTTCAAATAACTTGGCTAATTAATTTTAATTTAGATATTTCTTTCCTTTTCGTAAAATATAAATGATCAACTTTTATTATATGAAAGGTTAAGCATATTTTGAATAAGATAATTCAATATGAAAATCCAAACTATATCATAACTATGTGAATAAAAAGACTGAAAATGATTGTCAATAATTATGCTTATAAACTTTAGTGTCAATATGTAGCAGGCTAATTATGGAGATATTAATGTAGAGGAAAGATCACTTCAGTTTCACAATGCTCTCCAGAATTCAGAACTTGAGGTAGTCTCTCGTATACTAATACTTAATCATAAGAAATTACGTTTTTGAAAATTAATGTCCCGAGTCAAATGAATTAATTTTACACACTAATATTCTTTTTTTTTTATCCACTTTGCTCCCCTAGTTAATAAGTGGAGATATATAGTAGTATATTTTAAAATGAAAGGGTTCTCAAACAACTGAACTAGTTAAATTTCAATAAAATTACTTTTTACATTTTGTGGAAAACAAAAGATCGACTTTTATTATATGGAATGTTAAATATGTATTGAATAAGATAATTTAATAATATCAAAATTATATCATAACTCTATGAATAAATGGAGAGAAAATAATTATCAGCAAATAACTTATAATATTTTTTTATTTTATTTTATCATGTAGCAAAATAATTATGGAGATATTTTGGGAGAGGAAATACCGTTCCAGTTTCACAATGCTCCCTTTAATTTGGACCTTGAGGTATTTCTCATACACCTATGTTTGGTCATGATAATTATGTTCTAAAATTTTATTTCATATTTCATATGCTTATTGGTGGTCACAAAGTATTACATTAGGAAAAATATAATTTACAGTGTTAAGTGAATTAAGAAATTGTACACACTATCATTTTTTCTTACTATATGTTCTTTAGTCAAATATTAATAAAAATGATTGTATATTTTGAGGTGCCAAACAATTTAGATGATTATTAATTTGGTCATTTCTCATATTATATATATATATATATATATATATATATATATATAAAATCGTATGTTTGAAGTGAAGGATTTTTCAAATAGTTTGATTGTTTCTTAGATTTTTGTAGAACAAAAATGATGATATTTTCTTATATAAAAGGTTTATGCGGTAATAGAATGTGAAATATTACCATACCACCTCAAATATTTACCACCTAAAGTGCCTCTAATGTTTTCAGCCACCTTCTAGGAAGGGTACTTCAAATCACTAGATCTCAAGAAAACAAAAATCTAATTACATATTTTTGAAATCAAAAACTGACATCTAAGTGCTCTTTTAGTGTCTTTCAACATGTATACCCTTTGACATATTTCTTGATGTATTTGTGTAATGACCAACTCAGGTGAGGTACACTTGCTTGTTGAAATATTTTGTTTGCCATGCATAGTAAATCATTTCCCCCAAAACTGATGCTACTGTCTCTTTTTGGAACTATTTCCATCTTCTTTTTACCCATTTGAGTGTGTTACACACCCCTGCACATTGTATTATTATCCCTAGCCAACTACTCAATCTGCACATTGTATTATTACTGAGCTTGACATTCCTTCAATCTAGGCATCATAGCTTGGTAACTATGAGAGATAGAATAGCTTCCTGTTGGAGTAAGTATATATATAACTTCCCTTTTGATACCAACATGTCATTTGCAGCTTTAAAGAATTTAACTTGTTCCAATACCAGCTGCCTGCAATCTATTGGTGGAATATGATTCCAAATATTTCCATTCGACTTCATATATATTCCATTAACCCAAAGGATGCCTTTCTTGCTTGCTAACTGCCATAACAATTTCCCCACTGAAGTTATATTCCATCATTCTTCATTGGAACACATACTTTAGTCCACTTTCCCACAAAAATTCCCTGCATTTTCTGTCTATCTCTTTTAGTCCACATTGAGGCAGTATGAACACTGCGCCCCCAGAAGTTATACATAGAGAAAAGTACAACCATTATAATCTGTAATCTCCCAGCATATGATAGGTGTTTAGAATAAGCCACTCTAATGCTGCTAGTGATTTTATCCACCATTTGCTGACAATCCATTTTATTCCATTTCCTTGAAGTAAGTGCCAGTAAATATGCTTATATTTTTTGAGTTTTTTTTCACTATGCAGGAAGAACATTACGGAGATATTACTGCAAAAGAAAAGTCACCTCATCCTCATATATAATTTTCCCCCAAATTCAAAATCTGAGGTAATTTTCATATATTTATATTAATTTGATCATAGAAAATGTATTCTAAAAATATTTACTTACACATTTGTCTTTTTAATTTATTTTAGCAAGGAAAGCTTAACAATTTTTGCCAATCAATTTTTTGTCGAGCTTGGATTATGGTGGTCAGAAGCAGAGGGAATTTAAAGTTAATATCCAATGGAGATTTATTTACTAGCATGTAACGGTAGACTTTTCCGCTATTAATAGTATAAACAAAAAATAAGTTTGATTTTTATGTTCTTTATGGATATCGTTCTTCAATCAATTGATTGGAAATAATTAGACTATCTTTTTTTTTTTTTGGTAATAGTAGATATTTTTATATATGTAGCTGAGGTAGCGGTTACATTAGGGATAGTATAATTCCCAAATTCGGCTAGATTAATACAAGATAATAAGGACACTTGTTTACTACTAGTGTGTCTTGCTAAGTCTGCTGCTAGGGTTGTAGTTAACATAGGAGGAGGAGAACAAAATATTACATCATTAGTATTAGTATTTCTTGCTTCATTTGCCAAGTGGTAGGCCACCCTGTTTCATTCTCGGAAATTATGGAGGATAGTTGAATTTCCCAGTTTCTTCGGACAGTACTTGCAAAAAGAGATAAAGTGGTCATAAATTGGATGAGGACTATGTAGTAGTAAAGTAATTACCTCAGTAGAATCAGTTTCAATTGCTAGATGAGTGAAGTAGTGAAGATAATCTAACTCTATGCCCTTAAGCAAGGAAAGGAGTTCTATTGAAGTAACATTAAAACCTTGATGTTGCTGATTGTAACCCATCTTCCAAATACCATTTTCATCTCTAATCACTCCTCCTATACCTCCTCTCAATGTTGCGAAGGAGAATGATCCATCAATATTGAGTTTGCAGTGACCATATGGAGGAGGCAGCCAACATATTTGGATAGTGATTTTGTCGGAAGTGGGAGAGCGGAGGAGTTAGTAGTATAAGTATATTCAATGGTGCGAGCTATAACAGTAGAGATAGGTACTTGGTTAAGAGAGTTATGGAAAAAATTATTGTTCCTATTTAGCCAAATATGCCATATAGCAAAAGGGTAAAAGATATTCCAATGGAGAAGGTGGTTTGTGAAAATATGATTGAGATTTTTCAGTGTTACTAGCCAGTCCCCATTGTTATTAGCAGAATTTGTCAAGGCAATGGGCACACCGATCTAATTCCAAAATTGTTGAGCAATAGTACAATCCATAAAAATATGTTTGGCTGTTTCGGTGTGAGCTTTACACATTCTTCAAATATTATTGGGGATGACTCGAAATTTATGGAGGTAGTTACCCAAGGGGATACGATTGTGATAGTATAACCAAATGAAGTATTTAATTTTTGGGAGAGTATTTTGGTGCCATATCCATCGAAAATCTTTGGCAAGATGAGAAGGGATGGGGGGGGGGGGGGGGAGGGGGGGATGTAGGAGGTTATAAAGAGAGGTAATGGAGAAATTGCCATTAGTGATAAGGGACTAGATATGAGTATCCTTATTAAGAGTGGAATAGATAGAACCGAGTGAATGGCGTTAAGGACCGAATTAGGGAATACAAAGAAGGAGTTATCAGAATTCCATTGATTATGTATGCGAAGGTCAGAGACTGTTGTGGTAAGGTCGGTGATATGGAAGTAGACAAAGATAAGTTTGATTGATATTGGAGGGAATTTCAAGATTATTAAAACAATCATGAACAAACTTTATAATCGAAGGGCCAACTATATGCCAATATTTTTGATAAAAAAAGGTCTAAATCATCTGGTCCCAGAGCCTTATAAGGCTGAAAAGAGTGAAGAGCAGTAAGAATTTTTGAATCTTGCAAGGAAAGATCAAGGTTGGAGAGATTTATTTTATGGAAGGAGGTAGTAATTTTAGACGTGGTATTAACAGTGGAAACAGTATGAGAAGTGGCATAAATCTTTTGAAAATAGTCGATTGTATGCTGTAAAAGGCAATCTTGATTATCTATCCATTTGCCTTGATCATCCACAAAAAAAAAAAAGAGATTTTATTACGTCTATGTCTGTTAATAACAGCGGGGTGGAAGAAACACATGTTATTATCTCCCTCATTTAGCCAATTAATTCTAGATTTCATCTTCCAATAATCTTCTTCGATCTTGAGAATATTATTATGCTCAATTCGAAGTGTATGATCAAAATTCTTAAGGAAATAACTAGTAGGGAAGTTTGGGGATTTTTGGATTCCTGCTAGGCGAGCTAAAATGTTAAGACTTCTTTTTTATACATCACCAAACAAAAGTTTAATCCAAATCTGAAAAATTTCTCGGAATTTTTGATCAACAATTATGAACTAGAGTAGGGAATTCTTGGTGCGTACACCAGAAAGTTTCAAGACGAAAAAGTTTTTGTTTCGAGGAGGCAAGCTTAATATTTCGGGTAAGAAGTAGAGGGGAGTGGTCAGTGTTGACACCCAATTTTGGCCATCCACAATATAAATTAATCATCAAGCTTCTTCGATTTCTAACAATTTAAAATAATTAGTTTTATAAAAATTTCAAAAATGAAGTAAAATAAACAAAGTTTACAAATTATTTTAAGCAATTTTGTCACTTTTTAATAATGTGTATATTTTAGTTATGTACATAATTAATGCATTTTACGAATATTCAAAAAAAAAAAAAAACATCTCGAAAAGATTTTATATTTTTTGATACTTTATTAGTAGTAAGGGTCATAATTTTGAGTTAATGAATTGTATAAATTCAAAACGCTCTCAAGATATTTTAGAGTAATTTTATCATTTTAAATAATTTTTTTTTATATATATATATATATATATATATATATATATATATATATTTTCACAATCACGTTATTTTATAAATATTAGGAAATCATCACAACGCTTTTACATTCTAGTTACATGTTTTATTACTTTAAGTTATAGTTATAATTTTGAGCTAAGTAATTAAATTAATTATTTTAATAATTATTATATTTTTGTTAAGATTAAGAAGCTCGGTAATTAATTAATGTTAATTCGTCTAAATTAAATCCCATATTTTAAAAAAGGGATTCAACCCTTTCCTATTTGGGCCATTTGAAAAAATGGCCCACAAACCCATTCCAGCCCTTCCCAGCAGCACCCATACGCCCCAGCCCACTTAATTCCCAGCCCAAACAACAACTTCCAGCAGCCCACTAAATCAGTAACAATACAATACAACAACACAATTCCAAAACAACAAATAAACCCAAACAGTAACAATAGCAAATACACACAGCCCAGCCCATAATAATAACATTAACCCGACCCACCCCTTTTTCTTCTTCACAAAGAAGACAACAGCAACAGCCAAGAAACGATCCAATTCCAAACCCACATGACCCCTTTTACCCATTTTCTTCTTCCTCAGCAAAGAAACCCAGAACCGACCCCACCCCCCTTCTCCTTCTTCTCCTCTACAACGTGAATGCCCCGTAAAATCTGAAAATCACATCAACGCCAACCCCAAAAGGACCCACTGCCCATACCTTCTTCTTCTTCTTCACGCTAAATCCACCCGGAATTCGCGTCAACTGCTCTGCGAACCCATACCGTAGCAACCTAATCTATCACCCTCATGTCCCTTTCCCCCATTTCAAAGGATTTTCACAGGGACAGAGGGATTCCGGATTTGGAATTCAAAAATTTTCTATTCCATTTCCCTCCTAAATCGACCCTATTTCCCTCTATATAAAGACCCATTTTCTTTAGTGTGAAAGGAGGGGGGGCGGACAGAGGAGATAAATTTTTTTGAGCTTGAGATCTTTGGTGATATTGATTATACACTTCAAAATTTTATATTTAGCTTTCTTGTTCTAAGTTCGGAGAAGGTCCTCGCTCAAATCTTCTCAATTTGCTATTTGTGTTTGGCTTTTAGTGGTGGAGGAATCGCTGCCCTCCGAGCTCGTCATTGTTCCAGTCGCTGCTCCGAAAGAGGTAACCTCACTTTCCCTTTGCATTCTGTTTCAATATCATGTGTTATACGTAAATCTTTGGTGTAGATCATGCTATCAGGTGTATTTAGTTATTCTTTCAGTGTTCTGTTAAGTTTTATGTTCATGGGAGAAGTTTGTTCCAGGTTTGTCTTGGTTAAAATCGTTTCATGACTACTTATTTTGAAGTTTTGACGCCTTGGATTTCTATTTGTTGTCGGCCAGTTCTAATATTGCTATCTTAGTTGTTGATTGCTCATATAATGTTGTTGTAAATAAGTTGCATATATAGCCATTTTGATTTAGTGATTATGTCCTTGATATTGTTGACGTTTAGTTGTCCAAATGACTTGCATATGCATTTAATCTATGTGAAAATGATTGAATATCCCTATATTCCAATACAATATCATTATGTTCTCTTGTTTAAGATGGCCCTCCAGATTGGTAGTTTATTCAAATTTGTAATTATTTGAGTCATCTTTTGTAGCATTAAGTTATTTAATTTTATTTTTTTTTATTTTTTTATTATTACAACTATGAGTTTCTTTTGGAATTAATCTAATCCGTTTTCGAGTTAATAAATGGTGTGCAATTTGGATATGAAAACATATTGATGATATATTTTGTATCTGGTGGCTAGCTATATAAGCATCCCGTCGAACTATTCGCAAAACTTGTTGCTTGTATTCCACATTTGCTAGCACAAGAATTATATGTCTTTGTTTTTTTTTTTATCTTGTTCTTAGTTAATTTTAGTTCGATGAAGTTATTTCGAATACGGGTTGCTTTCTTTACATGTGTTTTAAGTTGTGGTTGTTCCATAGTCCCCGCATCCTTGGTGTGAGGTCGAAAGTACCTCTCTGTTTTGGTTTCTTTTAGTTCAATTGTTTAAATCTGTTGGTATTGATAGCTGGATTTTTTTTTTTTCTGTTGGTAGTATTTTGCTTCCAAATCGTTCTTGTTTTTTTTTTAGTCCAAGATATGTGTAGAACATTGTGATATTAGCACCTTCATTGCAAATGTTGTTGAATTCAAAGTGCTATATATGTTACCTGATAGATATGCAACCATGATTTTGTCCATCTCTCTATTTATATTAGAGTTACATGCATAGTTTTAAAAAAAAAAAAAAAAAAAATTTCTTGCCTTTGTTCATGTGAGACGTGCTTATTTTGTTACAATATGGCGATTAGCATGAGTAGATGTTAATTCATTTGTCCTCATATACGTCAATGTTCCTTTCCTTTATTTAGTAAAGTTTTAAACATTTTGTATGCATTGGTCTCCATATACATGTCCAACATCTATGTTAAATTGGTAAAGGTATGACTTGTTATTTGTGGATGTTTAAACTCAATTCTTTTGGTTAGTTTATTAAATGCTCTTTGTAATATGTCCCTCTCCCCATTAGCCACCAATGATTTTGAGTTGTTTAAATTACCATCCTAATTCTTCTCGCCTTTCTTTTCTTGCATGAACTCCCTCGGTTTGAGTCCATTTGACTTCCTCTTATTCCTTTCCTTGCATCTCGAGTTGGTTCAAAATCCAATTCTCATCTCGAGTCAGTCCGTTCATAGAGAAGTCGGAGGACAGGTTGAAAGCTGCAATCAAATGCTGAAAACTGAAATTACAGGCTCCGGGAAGTCTGAAAACAGGCAGTATACATCAGTATACACTGGTATACAGCGTTATACACTTATATACAGGTCCAAAACGTGAAAAATACAGGGCTGGGCAGTGTACAGGTGTTCGGGAGCGAAAGATACGTAAAAAGAGCTGATATACATGTTCGTATACACTGATATACAGCCAGTGTATACCAAAAACGGGATTGGACAAAAGTCCAAAAATCCCAACGAAATAGGCCCAAAAGGCCCAAATTTAATTGCTCTATTAATTATTTATTTGTGATTATTTATTGTTTGTTAACTCTAACTTTTTAATTATTAATTAATTTAATTAGAATCCCCAAAAGATGAGCTATTTTCTTTGCATTGGTTGATTTTTTACTTAAATATGCCGGTCAAATTATACGTTTTAATTAATTTAAACATTTGGTTCTTAAAAATAATATTGCTAAGTTTTTCACTTAATCACTTTTTATTCATTGTAAAAATTGTTCAAGTTAAAAAATATATCCTTTCTCAAATAAACTTTAAAAAAGATAGTCAAAACCTTTCCAATTATATATATATATATATATATATATATATATATATGTATGTATGTATGTATGTATGTATGTATGTATGTATATATATACACCTACTTGGTCATTTTCTTAAGGGTAGTCAATTAAATGAAAAAATGATTTTCATACGTAATTCATCAAATTAATTTAAATTATTATTTCAAAAATGAATTACATGAATTCTATTTAATCTAGTTTTATTATAATCGCTTGTAATTAATCTTAGTCGTTTCATTCTTAGGTTCCTTAGCCTAAAAACTAAAATGGATTAAAATGTGTCTTTTATTTTCTTAAAGTTAATAGACTATTGTGAATTGTTATTTTATTATTTTTCTAAACAATTAGTCAAAAAAATATTTTAGTCAAGTCGCAGGTCAACCGCGCGTTAGCGGACACTTCGAATGCTTAAACCCTTCTCGAAGTGTAAATTGAACCCCGAACCCTCTTTGGTATTTTCAAACGATTTTTTCTGTTTAAATCTTTGAAAATTATAAGTTTTCTTAATTTCTTTAAAAAATTAAGTGGCGACTCTTTTCTAAGTATTTTTCTCAAATTGTTTTATACTTAGAACATTTCAAAAAGTGATTTTTTCTACAGATAGAAAAATTACGGTGCAACAGAAATGGCGACTCTGCTGGGGATTTAATTAAGTTCTAACCATAAGATTTGACTATTTGATTAATTGTAATTAATTGTTGAAGCTGCTTATTTGTGCTTAATCTGTTTAATTTGATATAAACTGTTGCATCTCATGGCATAACATACTCCGTCAAACGACATTTATTTTTAATTTTCCACTTAAAGGACGATTATGCGAGCCGCAGTCGTTCGTTAACCAAATTGTTCTCAGGGCACCCTGACGAATGTAGTTGGCTACTGGATAGTCAATGGTCGTTAACTGTCCCAGCCTAAGTAGTCCGCTTGGGTCACCGATCCACTATAAAGAAAACCCACTCTTAGTCAGACTAGGATAGAGCGAAACCAAATCCCCAAATTTAGTGCATTGGCCTAAGATGACCCAATACCCAAGGCGTATTGGGTCCATTAGAAAGACCACCTTGAGTCCAAAGGGCCCACGGCCCGAACGGACGTTCATACTTATGTGTTTAAAGGATGTATGCGCTATTTGATGAATTATTGTGTCCTGGGTTTGGGGGGTATCTAATTCTTTGTATGTTTTTGTAGATGGCCAAGCAACACTTGAGTTTCAAAATGGTCACCGAGACGCCGAATCTTCTTCGTGTATGGTGGAACAATCTCAATGCATGTCAGAAAAGAGAACTTTCTATTCATTTGGGTAACCTACCGTCAATAATGAATCTCAAAGTTTGGCCTAAATTCATTGAAGTGGTTACTCGATTTTGGGATGATGAGAGGATGGTGTTTCGTTTTGGAGATGTTGAAATGACACCAACTGTTGAGGAAATCAAAGATTGTCTAGATAACGTCGGAACGTGCCAGAAAAGGAGAAATCATCCAGATCATCACATTTTGCTACCGGACAAGCCGACCAACACAGGACTGAAAAATATGTTGTTACTAGTAAATGCAGACTGGCTAGATACCACAAGCATTCCGTTTGTGAAGTTCTATGAACGATGGGGACACGAGAACTATTATAAGAATTTTCCGAATGAATTTTTCGATTATGGTAGTTGGAGGCAGACTCAAACTTTGGCATTTGCCGTATGCCTATTAGGGACGATGGTATTTCCTCAGGGCGGAGGAAATGAAATTGATACTCGAATTATCATGGTAACTCACGCCATCTTTGAAGGTGTTGGTAAAAAGGGACAAGTCAAGAAATATTTCAACCTGGCGCCGATCATTTTAGCCGACATCTATCGAGCTTTGGGTAAATGCAAAACTGGGTTCTCGTTTTTTCAAGGGTGTAATATTTTGTTGCAATGGTGGATGTCTAAGCATTTAGTGAAAACATGCGAGACTCAGAAGCAAAAATTGGCCGAGCCGAAGAAGGAAAGCCACCTCGACCACTACAAGTTTCATTTGAGCATCAACAGGTTCAAGATTCACAGCACAAGAGAAGCATGGGCTAAGGTTTTTCACGACATAAAAGATGAAAATGTACAATGGATGTTTCAAGATTTCATGTCGGAAAAAATAGTTGTTCAGGGGGCTAAGTGTCCATTCCTAATCCTTCCTGGCATTAGAGGGGTACGTCCTTACAACCCTGCTAGGGTGATGCGGCAATTTGGCAGAAGACAAATTCTACCTTTTAAAGGAGACACTAGCCGCTACATCTTCGACTACGACGGATGCGACAAAATACCTTATGCCAAAGATATTCTCCAAGAATGGGCCGGGCGGGTCAACATAAAGGAAAACATGGCTGAAAACAGATATGAAGCTGGGTATGTTGACGAATACAAAAAATGGTTGCAGGATGATCTACGTGGTGCACTTAACCCAATGCCACGCTCGGGCAGACAGATTGAAGATGTCCAAGTAAGGCTTCAAATCCAAGCCTACCACTTTCAGCAGGAATGGGACCGAAGAGAGCAAGAGTTTCAACGTAGGGAGCAGGAATACTTGCATAGAGAAAAAGAGTTCCAGCATCGAGAATATGAAAGCCAACGGGCCTTAACCTTTGCCACACAAGAGTTAGCCAACGCAAGAGCCTGCCTGATGCGTTTGGATTCGAACTTAGACGATCAACTTAACACTCTCCAGGGTATATCAATGTCTTCTAGGGCTGTGTTTGCCGAACCACATGTGATGACTAGCAAATTCTTCATTCGTGAAGAAGTGGAAAAAGCGAAAGAAAGAGCGAGACCTTCGGCCTTTTAGTTATCTTATTCCCCTGCGTGGGATCGATATTATTGTATTTACAGTTTATCCCTTCCCTAAAAGATGTATCCCTTTGCTTAATTTTGTAATGAATTCTCTATTATTTATGAATCTTATTTTGGGGGGTGCAATAATTTGTTTCAAATAACACAATACATCCTTTAAAATCGGTAGGCCTACCCTTGGCATAAAAGGGTCACATGCATATTAGGACGCGATATTTGTCTGTTTTCTTGTGTGTTTTAACTGTTTATGTGGTATGTTGCTTTGAATGAGGACATTTTAGCCCCCTCCTTTTCATAAATTGTCCAAAACTGCTAAATACAAGTCACTATCTCAAAAATATCCGACCAAATTTCCCGAGTCTTGAGTTTCTCTACAAAAAATAAATCTCCCCACTAAATCCTAAAATATTACTTCATCACTTCAGGAAAGGTTAAATCGCAGCTAATATGGAAAAAGGGAAAAGTATCGACATAGAGTTAACCGAGGAAGAATTGAGGATGAAATTGCAGCGGCTCAGACAAGAGGTCCAAAAAACCAGAGAAAGGAGAATTGAAGTGGAGATCGCCACTGCAATGGCACAAGCAGCAAGTGCAGCACTAGACGTGGAGTTAGCAGATAAGATGGCAAGATATGCTGTCATAAATGAAGAGACGGCCACTATGAGGAAGAAACATGATGTCTTCAACAAAGATATAACCAGAAGGCTCCAAAAGATACACGAAAAATGTTCTTTATTCAATCCAAAAGCTAAGAGTGGCCTCGAGGACACTCACCCTGGAGTTACTGAAGAAGATACTGGGGAGGAAATTGTCTATAAGCCTCCTCTCAAGGGACAGTGGAAAGAAGAGAATGAAAATTGCCTTTGAAGCATATGAGGTTACCCTCTGTGATTAATGCAACAATCGAAAGAAGAATGACTTGGATGAAGACACATTTTATCTTTTAGGAGCTTTATTATTTTTTTTTCACTTTTCTTGTAATCGCAAAAAATGAATGAATGAAAATGAAAATTTTCTTTGAATTCGAACTACGTAGGGCCTGAATTCTCTTTACGAGATACGTAGGCAGCCTTTTAAGGCCCGGCCCCTATCTTTTGAAAATTTTCATTTTCCCTCTTCATTCTACAAGAAAATGTCGGATTCAGATCAACAAATGCCGAAAGACGCAGCAAGAAGACCTTAGCTCAACGCGATTTAACCTTTCTGAGTCGGTAGCCCTAAAAGACTAGCAAATTCCTGCTTGGTCAAAAGTCAGTCCCCAATATTCGTGGGTTAACATGTTCTCAAACAAAGCAACTTTTATGTGTCTACATGCCCTCTATGTGATATCTTGCATTATTTGTCATGAATCAAAACTAACAAATCTGCCTTTGAGTTGTTTCCTCTACAGGTAGTTAGAACTGATCTGTGTTGATAAGCTGGCTGAACATCCCTACTTTACAAGATCAAAAGGGCCTATAGATTCCTTCCCTGGTCAAAGTTCTCAGAAGGGCAAGTCTATAATGGGTGATAACGTTGAAGATACTAGCTTAACAGATGTTGTTGTAGCTCAGCCCGTCGTAGCTGATCAGAACGAGTTAATTATGCAGTTGATGCAACAGATCGCTGAGATGCGGGTTGAGATGCAGCGAAGGCAAGATTCATCTAATCCAGTTTTTGCTCCAGCAGATGGGAGACCTTCACTTCATTTTCCTCCTTCGAACACAGAACAAGCTCAAAACCCACCCCCAGTCCTGCTCATAACCCATCAATTATCAACCTAACCACTCAAAACCCTCAATATGCCTCCGCCTCCTATCAGACACCACCACCCCCTCCGAACACCAATCTCCAAATGCCGGTTCCTCCCCAAAATGCAAACCTCCAAACTGGTCCACTCCCTCAAAGCCAACACATTAACAACCCGCAAACTTCCTTCCGTCACCCAAGTCAACATACCAACCCCCAAAATTTTCCCCAAAACTACCAAACCACTCCAAATGCCCAAAGTCCCTCCATTGCTCCACCCCTACCCCAAAAGGCCGTTTTCCAAATTCCAGTCCCCAATGAGCATGAGGCCAATGGTTCTGAACTTGACCATTATGAAGAACAGGAGAGGGAGTGGAGGTCAAAAGGAGAGGCCGCCAAACTAAGCATGAAGGAAGAAATACGGAAAGCCATGAAAGAACTACAGTGTATTCCTGAAGTCGCCGGTTTAAATTATGAAGACTTATGCATTCATCCCGACTTGGACCTCCCGGAAGGATTCAAAATACCAAAGTTTGACGTCTTCGGAGGAACAGGGAACCCTTTGGCGCATCTGAGGGCATACTGTGATCAGCTCGTGGGAGTTGGGAGAGATGAAGCTCTACTGATGCGGCTTTTTAGCCGAAGTCTGAGCGGAGAGACTCTGGAATGGTTCACCTCTCATGAGACGAGACAATGGCCTAGCTGGAATGCTTTGGCGAAAGACTTTATTGAACGATTCGCTTACAATGTGGAGATCGTTCCGGATCGTTATTCTTTGGAGAAGATGAAGCAAAAGTCAAATGAAAGCTACAGAGAATTTGCGTATAGATGGAGAAAGGAGGCAGCTAGGGTTCGGCCTCCTATGTCAGAGAAAGAAATTGTTGAAGTATTTGTGCGGGTTCAAGAGCCCGAGTATTATGACAGAATTATGTTGCTCATTGGAGCAAAGTTTGCAGAGATAGTCAAAGTAGGTGAGACTATCGAAGATGGATTGAAGACCGGGAAGATTGCCCGTGTTGCCGCCTCGCCAGGATCCTCGGGTTTGTTGAAGAAGAGGAGAGAAGATGTGTCTTCTATATCTCTCGAGGGGAAGAAGACCCCAAGGAAATCCTTATCATACCAAGGTCGTTCTAGACCTTCACAGAGTTCATACCCTATTTATACCCCTCTTCCCAATTATCAAAGTACTCCCCCTCCTATATACCAAACTCCCCCTCCAGTCTACCATACTCCATCTTATCACTACAGAAATGTCACCCCCAACTGTGCTAACGTTCAGGCAAATTACCAATCTCCTCCCCCAACATATCAAAACCCAATTCCACTTTACCAGAATACCCTCCCGAACTACCAAGCTCCACAACCAAATTACTAAACCCACTCATATCCCAGATATCAAGCACCCCGTCCAAACACTCCAAATTATCGTCAAACGCCTCCTCCTCAACAAGGCAATTACGATCCCCCCCGTCCTAGATTCGAGAAAAAGCCCGCCAGAATTTTTACACCACTCGTTGAAAGCCGAACAAAGCTGTTCGAGCGATTAAACGCGGCAGGCTATATTCATCCAGTGGGGCCCAAACAGGTCGACATTAACTCTAAGTTCTACAGACCTGATCAAAGGTGTACGTATCACTCCAACAGTGTTGGACATGATACCGAGGACTGTATCAACTTGAAGCACAAAATCCAAGATCTGATTGACCAGAAAGTGGTCTCTCTCCAGACAGTCGAGCCTAATGTCAATAGTAATCCTTTGCCGAATCATGGAGGCGTCACTATCAACATGATAGAGACAGATGATGATGGGTTCATGGCGAAGGCAATAGTTCCGATCGCTTCTGATAACCTGGAAAGGGCTGTAGCTTCATTGAGCATTAGAGAGAAAAAAGAGTTTGTGATTCTGACACCCGAGAAGGTTGTTGCCTTGGCGCCACAAGAAACTCTTGCCCGACCAAAGTTCGTAATTGAAACGGCTGTTACCCAGGGTATGACTAGATCCGGCAGGTGCTACACACCAGAAGAACTATCCCAGGGGGTGCAGAAGAAAGAGCAGTCTAAAAGACCAATCAGTGAAGCTGAAGCCGAAGAGTTTTGGAGAAAAATGTAGCCGAAAGATTACTCAATTGTGAAGCATCTGGAGAAGACGCCGGCTCAGATTTCTGTATGGGCTTTGTTGATGAGTTCGCAAATGCATAGGCAGGCTTTGATGAAAGCTTTGGATGACACTTACGTACCCGTGGGTACTAATAGTGATAATCTGGCGGCCATGATAAATCAAGTTGTACGAGGACATCGAATCAGTTTCTGTGACGAAGAGCTACCCTTTGAAGGCAGGATGCACAACAAAGCTCTGCATGTCACTCTGATGTGTCGAGACAAGATAATAAATCGCGTCTTGATCGATGACGGGTTCGGTCTCAATATTTGTCCACTGTCTACTCTGAGGCAGCTGAAATTTGACTTGGGAAAGCTTCAGCAAAACCAAGTCAATGTGAGGGCTTTTGATGGAGTGCAAAGGGACACCTTGGGTGCGGTAAACTTGGATGTTCAGATAGGTCCTGCGGAATTTAGGGTTGAGTTTCAGGTGTTGGATATCAACACCAGTTATAATTTGCTTCTGGGAAGACCATTTATCCACATGGCTGGAGCTGTGCCGTCTACCCTTCACCAACTGATGAAGTTTGTTTGGAAGGACCAGGAATTGGTCATTTATGGTGAAGGGAGCCATTCCGATGGGTATGCGCCAATCGTTGATAATGTCTCTCAAGGTTGCGATTTTTACACGGTGGAGCTGGTAAATGCCACCGGTGATGACTTGGCTTCACAGCCTCCCATGCCTTCTGTGTACAAGATGATTGCTGCTGTGATGCTCCGGAGTGGTTTTGAACCAGGTTCCGGATTGGGGAAACACTTTCAAGGAATTGTCAAGCCTATCAAAATTTCCGTCAAAGGAGCAAAGTTTGGTCTGGGGTATATCCCCACGGATGATGAAGCAGAGATGAAGAATAAGAATGTTAATCAAGCATTGTCCAGGCCAATCCCTCATCTATACCAGTCTTTTCCGGTGCGAGAATATGTCGGTGATGATGGTTTAAGGGAAGGAATCTGTGGCCTTTTTGAGGAGATTGACGCGGTCGTCGAAGGAGAGGCTGGAACATCAGGCATCCGTGATACGGAACCGGCGGAGCAGTTGCGAAATTGGACCTCCACACCAATCCTGATCTCCCGCTCTTCTGGGTAGAAAGGACATGTGCTTTTGTTTGTCTTTTTTTTTAATCGGTGGTAGTCCGGAAGAGGCCCGAGACCCACCCTTTATGCAGTTTTTGCTTATTTGAAGTTTTAAATCTTCTTGTGATGTTTTAAACCCTTGGCCACGGCCAAAGTTGTGTTTGTATTTTAACTTCAATGAAAGCCTCTTTTATCAAAATTTGTTTAGTTATATGTTTATATTTTACTTTCCTAATTTTGTTTGTTTATGATTTCAGTAATATTAATTTAAAACCTTCCAATGTCATGTCATGTCATGAGCCGAATGAACGAAATGAAGTAGGTGATGATGAATGCGAAGAACACGAAGAAGAAAATGAGGTACCAGAACATATAGCTGAAGAATTTCGACAATTTGAAAATCAACACAAGCCAAATCTTGAAGAAACTGAAAATGTGAATCTCGGAGATGAAGAATGTATCAAGGAAGTTAGAATCAGTGTCCATCTGACTGATGCTCAAGGGAAGGACATGGTTCATTTGCTTAGAGAATACATTGATGTATTTGCCTGGTCTTACAAAGATATGCCAGGGCTAAGTACGAATATGGTGTCTCACAAATTGCCAATTAATCCAGACTTCAGTCCAGTGAAACAGAAGACTCGAAAGTTCAAGCCGGAGCTGAGTTTAAAGATCAAAGAGGAGATTACCAAACAGATCGAGTCTCAGGTAGTGGAAGTGACGCAATATCCAACTTGGTTGGCTAATGTTGTTCCGGTTGCAAAGAAAGACGGAAAGATCAGGATTTGTGTTGACTACAGAGATCTCAACAAAGCTAGCCCAAAAGATAATTTTCCATTACCAAACATTCACATTCTCATCGATAATTGTGCTAAACATGAGATGCAGTCATTTGTGGATTGTTATGCGGGCTATCATCAAATCCTGATGGATGAAGAAGATGCGGAAAAGACAGCTTTCATCACACCCTGGGGTGTATATCATTATCGAGTGATGCCTTTTAGTCTCAAAAACGCGGGTGCCACTTATATGAGAGCTATGACAACTATCTTCCATGATATGATTCATAAAGAGATCGAGGTGTATGTGGATGACGTCATAATCAAATCCCGCGAGAGTTCAGATCACTTGGCTCACTTGAGAAAGTTCTTCGATCGTCTGCGTCGGTACAACTTGAAGTTAAATCCTGCCAAATGTGCTTTTGGAGTGCCAGCCGGCAAGCTGTTGGGATTTATAGTCAGTAGGAGGGGCATTGAGCTTGATCCCTCCAAAATTAAAGCAATCCAGGAATTACCTTCTCCGAAGACCAAGAAAGAGGTGATGAGTTTTTTGGGAAGGTTAAACTATATCAGTCGATTTATTGCTCAGTCCACTGTGGTGTGTGAGCCAATCTTCAAGTTGTTGAAAAAAGATGCTCTGGCAAAATGGACCGGAGAATGTCAAACGGCTTTCGATGCTATCAAGAACTATTTGTCCAATCCACCAGTGTTGGTTCCTCCACGAGAGGGCAGTCCATTGTTGTTATATTTATCTATCTCGGATAGCGCATTTGGATGCGTGCTTGGCCAACATGATGAAACTGGGAAGAAGGAACGAGCCATTTATTATTTAAGCAAGAAATTCACTCCATGTGAAGCTCGTTATACGCTTCTGGAAAGAACTTGTTGTGCTTTGACTTGGATTGCGCAGAAGTTGAGACATTATTTATCTTCTTATACCACATATCTCATTTCCAGGATGGACCCGTTGAAATATATTTTTCAGAAAGCAATGCCTACCGGGAAGTTGGCTAAATGGCAAATGCTTTTGAGTGAATTTGACATCGTGTATGTGACTTAGAAGGCTATAAAAGCACAAGCCTTAGCTGATCATCTTGCAGAAAATCCAGTTGACGAAGAGTATGAACCACTCAAAACATATTTTCCCGATGAAGAGATTGCATTTGTGGGCGAAGATATCTCTGAAGCATACCCGGGTTGGAGGGTATTCTTTGATGGAGCGGCGAATCACCAAGGCAAAGGTATTGGAGCGGTTTTAGTATCAGAAACTGGTCAGCACTATCCTATGGCGGCTAAGCTCCGATTTGACTGCACAAACAATATGGCTGAGTATGAAGCTTGCATCCTCGGTTTGAATATGGCAATCGATATGAACATTCATGAATTATTGGTCATTGGAGATTCAGATTTGCTAATCCACCAGGTTCAAGGGGAATGGGCTGTGAAGAACCCAAAGATCACACCATACGTGCAGTATATACAGAAGTTGTGTAAAAGGTTCCGCAGAATTGAGTTCAGACACACTCCCAGGATACAGAATGAGTTGGCTGATGCTCTTGCCACCATTGCCTCAATGATTAAACACCCAGATACCAGTTATATTGATCCTTTGGATATCGAGGTAAAAGAGCAGCCTGTTCATTGTTCACATGTCGAAGCAGAACAAGATGGCTTGCCATGGTATTTTGATATCAAGAAGTATTTGGAGACCGGAACCTATCCTGAGAATGCAACTTTCAACCAAAAGAAGTCGATACGCCGTATGGCCCTCAATTTCTTTGCAAGTGGAGAAATCCTTTACAGGAGGACTCCAGATTTAGGTCTTCTCAGATGTGTTGACGCTGGTGAAGCTGCAAAGCTTCTGGAACAGATACATGCGGGAGTTTATGGTACTCATATGAATGGACTCACTTTAGCAAGAAAGATCCTCCGAGCAGGTTATTTTTGGATGACTATGGAGCACGATTGTTGCAAGTTTGTGCAAAAGTGTCATAAATGTCAAGTACATGGTGATTTGATTCGAGTGCCGCCTCACGAACTCAATGCCATGAGTTCGCCTTGGCCGTTTGTAGCTTGGGGCATGGACGTCATTGGTCCAATAGAGCCAGCCGCCTCTAATGGACACAGATTCATATTAGTTGCCATTGACTACTTTACCAAGTGGGTGGAAGCAGCTTCGTATAAGTCGGTGACTAAGAAAGTTGTAGCTAATTTTGTTCGCAATAATTTGATATGCAGGTTTGGAGTGCCAGAATCCATTATTACTGACAATGGAGCAAATCTCAATAGTCACTCGATGAGAGAGATATGTGAACAATTCAAGATTACTCATCGAAACTCAACCGCTTATCGTCCCCAAATGAATGGAGCTGTAGAAGCCGCAAACAAGAATATAAAGAAGATTCTGAGGAAAATGACCGATAATCGTAGAGGTTGGCATGAGATGCTACCATATGCTCTGTTAGGTTACAGAACGACGGTCAGAACATCAATTGGAGCCACTCCGTATTTGCTGGTATATGGAACGGAAGCAGTTATACCTGCAGAAGTTGAAATACCTTCGTTGAGAATCTTCCAGGAGGCTGAGTTGAATGATGCTGATTGGGTCCGCAAGCGGATGGACCAGTTGACCTTAATTGATGAGAAGAGAATGGTTGCTGTTTGTCACGGTCAACTTTACCGACAGAGAATGATCCGTGCTTTTCATAAAAAAGTAAGATCCAGAACGTTTGAGGTTGGTCAGTTGGTGCTCAAACGTATCTTTCCTCACCAAGATGAATATAAAGGGAAATTTGCTCCAAATTGGCAAGGACCCTACATGGTTCGTAAAGTGTTACCTGGAGGTGCTTTGATCTTGTCAGAGATGGATGGAACGGAATGGCCAAAGCCAATCAACTCAGATGCTGTCAAGAGATATTATGTATGAAGTCTTAGTTTGTACTTCTGTCATTTCTTTGTAGTCGCTCTATTTGCTTGTAATCGCTTTGTTTAGAATTTTATCCCTTTTGATGAACTACGTCTGACCTGAATTCTCAAGAATGAGATACGTAGGCGGCCTATGTCGGCCTCGGTCGCCCCTTTATTCCTTTTTAAATATTTCCTTTATTTGAACTACGTCTGACCTGAATTCTCGAGAATGAGATACGTAGGCGGCCTATGTCGGCCTCGGTCACCCCTTTATTCCTTATTTAAAATTTCTTATTGTTATTAATCCTCGAGAGGGGGAACTACGTTTGACCTGATTCCTGCCTCAACGGGATACGTAGGCACCACAAGGGCTCGGTCATATTTCCCTCAAGATTTCTATTTCTCTTTACAATAAAAACTGGGACAAAAATTTTTGAGAGGAACTTGGAAATTCTCGAGAAGAATATCTCTCCAGCAAAGTCAAGATTGAAGCGACGTTGAGAATTATAACTGGGACAGAATTTTTGAGAAGATCTCAAAAATTCCAGCTCAAATACGCCAAGACAGTTGACTGAGACAGAAATTTTTTAGGATGACCACAAAAATTTCAATAAGGCTCATCGAAAGTTTGGAACGGCTTTGAATACTTCCCAGCAACTAATCAGATAGACCTCGAGGCATCAACTTCAAAGACGTTCACTAAGCTTGACGTGACATGACACTTGGCAATAATTTTTTCCAAACATTACTTTTTGAAAATCTGTTTTTCTTAAAACTTTTCTTTTGTGTTTTAATTATTTTGTATAACAAATATCTTGTCTTATCTACCAAGAAGCGGGAGATCGGAGAAATCAATTGGAGATAGCCGGAAAAGGATCAGACAACCAAAAAGATCAACACAGATCAGTTTATCTTAAACTAACAATTTTTCTGTGGATGCAGGTCTATAGGTTTACCTCAGAATCAACATATTCTTCTATGCAATAAATACGGAAAGGTCAAAAGGTGAGGATCTCCCCAAAACTAATAATTTCTCTGTGGATGCAGGAAATATGTTATGCTTCTTATATCAAAGAATTGGGAATAGAAATATTATTGTTCAATTACCAGCAAGACGAAATCTATAACAAACATGCTACTATGTTTAGAGACGGAACAAACGAAAAATAGAGCAATATTGTTATTTTCTAGCTACCAAGATGCCTGGAAGACATTTATCTGCATTGTATTATCAGATATGATAATACTAGTTCCTTAGAGGTTATCTATATCGTATTGTCAAATGAGATGATACCAATACTTCGAGGATTATTTTATTGTCAAAAAAACAATGTCACCACTACAAGATATCTGAAAGATCACCAAAATTGTTCGGTGAAGTATCACATTTGTTCCATATCGGGAGGCATCATCATGCTGTTATGCATTGCGAAAAAATTCATGCATCGCGAAATTCATGCATTGAGAAAAATTCATGCATCGCGAAAAATTCATGCATCGCAAAAATTCATGCATTGAGAAAAATTCATGCATTGCGGGAAAATTCATGCATTGCAAAAAATTCATGCATTGCGAAAATTCATGCATTGAGAAAATTCATGCATCGCGAAAAATTCATGCATCGCGAAAATTCATGCATTGAGAAAAATTCATGCATTGCGAAAAAATTCATGCATCGCGAAAATTCATGCATTGAGAAAAATTCATGCATTGCGAAAAATTCATGCATCGCGAAAATTTATGCATTGAGAAAAATTCATGCAGCGCAAAAATTCATGCATTGAGAAAAATTCATACATCGCAAAAATTCATGCATTGAGAAAAAATTCATGCATCGCGAAAAATTCATGCATCGCGAAAATTCATGCATTGAGAAAAATTCATGCATTGCGAAAAATTCATGCATCGCGAAAATTTATGTATTGAGAAAAATTCATGCATTGCGAAAAAGTCATGCAGCGCAAAATTCATGCATTGAGAAAAAATCATGCACCGCGAAAATTTATGCATTGAGAAAAATTCGTGCATCGCGTAAATTTATGCATTGAGAAAAATTCATGCATCGCGAAAATTCATGTATCGCGAAAAATTCATGCATTGCAGAAAAATTCATGCATTGCGAAGAAATTCATGCATCGCGAAAAATTCATGCATTGCGAAAAATTCATGCATCGCGGAGAGAAAATTCATGCGTCGCGAAGAGTCATTCATAGAGTATTATCAAACGAAATAATACCATCACCCAAAGGGACATTATCATCATTATATCAACGGAATATCCTCAACCTACAGAAGGATCTCCATTCTCATTATCCTACCGATGGATCTTTTTTATCAGCATCATTGTCCTAACGGTGAAACATCATCATCATAATGTCATGTAGCAGCACTATCCTACCAATGGATCAGCATCATCCTACTAATAGATCATCATCATCTTACTAATGAAGAATCATCATTATTATTTTCATTTGCAAGAACGATGTCAAAAGAACTATCAGCATATTGCATCAGCCTATTTTATTACTTCGACATCCAAAGAATAGTGCATTGACGATTATATTGCAAATATAATATACAAGCTTTATTTGCTGTACGTCAAACCCGATGAAGTTGACGTCAAAAGCTCAAAGAGAGAAATTAAGTGTCAACACGGTAAAAGACACTATCTCCCCACTTGAATCACATTTTTATGCTAATGAGTTTTATCTCAGTCTTTGTCGAGAGCATCCGAGAGGATGAATTCTCAAAACAAACCACAGGTGCGGACGACATCAAAAGGATGCAGCACAACGTGGAACTTTTGCTTAGCAGCGAACTGGGACATAGTCCAAAGAGGAGTGCCAAACTCTTAGGACGCGAGCAGACGAGCGACTTCCACCACAATCAAACCACATCCTTCTCGGAAAGTATGTGGGTTTTTCTTTAAGTTTATTGGTTTCAGTTTCGCATCCGGAAAATTTGGTCTCTACCGGAAGCAACTTTCTAATCTGAGTGGCGATGCTCCAAGATTTTGGAAATTATGTCCGTGTAAGTTCTTAATTATGGGTGTGAAGTGCACCACATTCATGGCTAAGAGGTTGCAAGCCTCCTTTCCATATTCAACTCATCTGTCACTCCTCTAGAACCAAAGGTTATCTTGCATAATAGATTTCCTTTTCAACCGATTGAGTCGAACTACAAGCAGCCTGATTCCCTAAGTGAGGGATATGTAGGCAGAGTCAATGTTGAAACTCGACTGTATTCCAACACTCACACTTAAATCTTATTCTCAAGGCGTTCTAGTCCTTTCGTAATTCGGTATTGGGATGACTTTGAATTCCTTCAAATCGTGCGTCAAATCAAGCGTATCGAACTACAAGTGGCCTAAATTCTCATATAGCCTGAGATATGTAGAAACTTACTTCCAAGGTTCGGCTATGACTCCTAAAATCCATACTCAAATCCTTTTTTCGAAAGATGAAGATGTGGTCGGCCAAAATTGGATTGGTCAATTTCATTTTTCTCGAATTTCTTGCATCAATCCGAGTAAAACGAGGGACAGCTATTGACACCCAATTTTGGCCATCCACAATATAAATTAATCATCAAGCTTCTTCGATTTCTAACAATTTAAAATAATTAGTTTTATAAAAATTTCAAAAATGAAGTAAAATAAACAAAGTTTACAAATTATTTTAAGCAATTTTGTCACTTTTTAATAATGTGTATATTTTAGTTATGTACATAATTAATGCATTTTACGAATATTCAAAAAAAAAAAAAACATCTCGAAAAGATTTTATATTTTTTGATACTTTATTAGTAGTAAGGGTCATAATTTTGAGTTAATGAATTGTATAAATTCAAAACGCTCTCAAGATATTTTAGAGTAATTTTATCATTTTAAATAATTTATATATATATATATATATATTTTCACAATCACGTTATTTTATAAATATTAGGAAATCATCACAACGCTTTTACATTCTAGTTACATGTTTTATTACTTTAAGTTATAGTTATAATTTTGAGCTAAGTAATTAAATTAATTATTTTAATAATTATTATATTTTTGTTAAGATTAAGAAGCTCGGTAATTAATTAATGTTAATTCGTCTAAATTAAATCCCATATTTTAAAAAAGGGATTCAACCCTTTCCTATTTGGGCCATTTGAAAAAATGGCCCACAAACCCATTCCAGCCCTTCCCAGCAGCACCCATACGCCCCAGCCCACTTAATTCCCAGCCCAAACAACAACTTCCAGCAGCCCACTAAATCAGTAACAATACAATACAACAACACAATTCCAAAACAACAAATAAACCCAAACAGTAACAATAGCAAATACACACAGCCCAGCCCATAATAATAACATTAACCCGACCCACCCCTTTTTCTTCTTCACAAAGAAGACAACAGCAACAGCCAAGAAACGATCCAATTCCAAACCCACATGACCCCTTTTACCCATTTTCTTCTTCCTCAGCAAAGAAACCCAGAACCGACCCCACCCCCCTTCTCCTTCTTCTCCTCTACAACGTGAATGCCCCGTAAAATCTGAAAATCACATCAACGCCAACCCCAAAAGGACCCACTGCCCATACCTTCTTCTTCTTCTTCACGCTAAATCCACCCGGAATTCGCGTCAACTGCTCTGCGAACCCATACCGTAGCAACCTAATCTATCACCCTCATGTCCCTTTCCCCCATTTCAAAGGATTTTCACAGGGACAGAGGGATTCCGGATTTGGAATTCAAAAATTTTCTATTCCATTTCCCCCCTAAATCGACCCTATTTCCCTCTATATAAAGACCCATTTTCTTTAGTGTGAAAGGAGGGGGGGCGGACAGAGGAGATAAATTTTTTTGAGCTTGAGATCTTTGGTGATATTGATTATACACTTCAAAATTTTATATTTAGCTTTCTTGTTCTAAGTTCGGAGAAGGTCCTCGCTCAAATCTTCTCAATTTGCTATTTGTGTTTGGCTTTTAGTGGTGGAGGAATCGCTGCCCTCCGAGCTCGTCATTGTTCCAGTCGCTGCTCCGAAAGAGGTAACCTCACTTTCCCTTTGCATTCTGTTTCAATATCATGTGTTATACGTAAATCTTTGGTGTAGATCATGCTATCAGGTGTATTTAGTTATTCTTTCAGTGTTCTGTTAAGTTTTATGTTCATGGGAGAAGTTTGTTCCAGGTTTGTCTTGGTTAAAATCGTTTCATGACTACTTATTTTGAAGTTTTGACGCCTTGGATTTCTATTTGTTGTCGGCCAGTTCTAATATTGCTATCTTAGTTGTTGATTGCTCATATAATGTTGTTGTAAATAAGTTGCATATATAGCCATTTTGATTTAGTGATTATGTCCTTGATATTGTTGACGTTTAGTTGTCCAAATGACTTGCATATGCATTTAATCTATGTGAAAATGATTGAATATCCCTATATTCCAATACAATATCATTATGTTCTCTTGTTTAAGATGGCCCTCCAGATTGGTAGTTTATTCAAATTTGTAATTATTTGAGTCATCTTTTGTAGCATTAAGTTATTTAATTTTATTTTTTTTTATTTTTTTATTATTACAACTATGAGTTTCTTTTGGAATTAATCTAATCCGTTTTCGAGTTAATAAATGGTGTGCAATTTGGATATGAAAACATATTGATGATATATTTTGTATCTGGTGGCTAGCTATATAAGCATCCCGTCGAACTATTCGCAAAACTTGTTGCTTGTATTCCACATTTGCTAGCACAAGAATTATATGTCTTTGTTTTTTTTTTTATCTTGTTCTTAGTTAATTTTAGTTCGATGAAGTTATTTCGAATACGGGTTGCTTTCTTTACATGTGTTTTAAGTTGTGGTTGTTCCATAGTCCCCGCATCCTTGGTGTGAGGTCGAAAGTACCTCTCTGTTTTGGTTTCTTTTAGTTCAATTGTTTAAATCTGTTGGTATTGATAGCTGGATTTTTTTTTTTTCTGTTGGTAGTATTTTGCCTCCAAATCGTTCTTGTTTTTTTTTTAGTCCAAGATATGTGTAGAACATTGTGATATTAGCACCTTCATTGCAAATGTTGTTGAATTCAAAGTGCTATATATGTTACCTGATAGATATGCAACCATGATTTTGTCCATCTCTCTATTTATATTAGAGTTACATGCATAGTTTTAAAAAAAAAAAAAAAAAAAAAAAAATTTCTTGCCTTTGTTCATGTGAGACGTGCTTATTTTGTTACAATATGGCGATTAGCATGAGTAGATGTTAATTCATTTGTCCTCATATACGTCAATGTTCCTTTCCTTTATTTAGTAAAGTTTTAAACATTTTGTATGCATTGGTCTCCATATACATGTCCAACATCTATGTTAAATTGGTAAAGGTATGACTTGTTATTTGTGGATGTTTAAACTCAATTCTTTTGGTTAGTTTATTAAATGCTCTTTGTAATATGTCCCTCTCCCCATTAGCCACCAATGATTTTGAGTTGTTTAAATTACCATCCTAATTCTTCTCGCCTTTCTTTTCTTGCATGAACTCCCTCGGTTTGAGTCCATTTGACTTCTTCTTATTCCTTTCCTTGCATCTCGAGTTGGTTCAAAATCCAATTCTCATCTCGAGTCAGTCCGTTCATAGAGAAGTCGGAGGACAGGTTGAAAGCTGCAATCAAATGCTGAAAACTGAAATTACAGGCTCCGGGAAGTCTGAAAACAGGCAGTATACATCAGTATACACTGGTATACAGCGTTATACACTTATATACAGGTCCAAAACGTGAAAAATACTGGGCTGGGCAGTGTACAGGTGTTCGGGAGCGAAAGATACGTAAAAAGAGCTGATATACATGTTCGTATACACTGATATACAGCCAGTGTATACCAAAAACGGGATTGGACAAAAGTCCAAAAATCCCAACGAAATAGGCCCAAAAGGCCCAAATTTAATTGCTCTATTAATTATTTATTTGTGATTATTTATTGTTTGTTAACTCTAACTTTTTAATTATTAATTAATTTAATTAGAATCCCCAAAAGATGAGCTATTTTCTTTGCGTTGGTTGATTTTTTACTTAAATATGCCGGTCAAATTATACGTTTTAATTAATTTAAACATTTGGTTCTTAAAAATAATATTGCTAAGTTTTTCACTTAATCACTTTTTATTCATTGTAAAAATTGTTCAAGTTAAAAAATATATCCTTTCTCAAATAAACTTTAAAAAAGATAGTCAAAACCTTTCCAATTATATATATATATATATGTATGTATGTATGTATGTATATATATATATATACACCTACTTGGTCATTTTCTTAAGGGTAGTCAATTAAATGAAAAAATGATTTTCATACGTAATTCATCAAATTAGTTTATATTATTATTTCAAAAACGAATTACATGAATTCTATTTAATCTAGTTTTATTATAATCGCTTGTAATTAATCTTAGTCGTTTCATTCTTAGGTTCCTTAGCCTAAAAACTAAAATGGATTAAAATGTGTCTTTTATTTTCTTAAAGTTAATAGACTATTGTGAATTGTTATTTTATTATTTTTCTAAACAATTAGTCAAAAAAATATTTTAGTCAAGTCGCAGGTCAACCGCGCGTTAGCGGACACTTCGAATGCTTAAACCCTTCTCGAAGTGTAAATTGAACCCCGAACCCTCTTTGGTATTTTCAAACGATTTTTTCTGTTTAAATCTTTGAAAATTATAAGTTTTCTTAATTTCTTTAAAAAATTAAGTGGCGACTCTTTTCTAAGTATTTTTCTCAAATTGTTTTATACTTAGAACATTTCAAAAAGTGATTTTTTCTACAGATAGGAAAATTACGGCGCAACAGTCAGAGTGGGTACGAGGGAGGTGAGTGACCACAACATTTTCATAAATATTAGTCCAGTCATGCGTAGCCAAACAATGGTTGAGTCGTTCAAGTATTAAACCTTCCCTACAACGGTGGTTGGACCATAGATGTAGCGTGAAACCTTAAAACCTAGGTCTAAGAGATTACAGTGATTAATGATAAGTCCCAGACTTGGACTCATTTAGGGCTTTGTTTATATAAATTTAATATCCTCAAATGTTTATTTTGTACCAATAACTTATGTTAAATCCTTGATTTTCAGGAATATGGATTGAGGAACAAAACAAGGAAACTAACAAGTAAAAACGAACAAAATAGGCTAAATAAATGAAGATGGGCGAGCTTGAGGATCGCCAAGAGCACTCGACATGTCACCAAGTGGCTCATCAGACTGCCTAAAGTTCCAGGTACCGAGCCCTAAAGGAAAGAACCTTGGTGATGAAAAAGAGCAGTCGGCGGATCGCCGAGTGGTTCCGCGAAGCAAAGATAGATCGTCCAAAGCTACAGACCTTGAGGATGCTGAACGCCAAGGCAAAAGGGCGATGTTAGAGACCAAAGGGCGGCTTGCCGAGTGGTTCGGCAGAGCCCAACTTACTCAACCGAATGGGATTTCGTAGCTTATTTTTGGCGATTATAAATACGTTTTTGAATATTTAGTTTAGTATCGAATCCAGTATCTTATTTTTATCTTTTGAATCTAGCATTAAGTGGGTAGACATCTGAGATAGTTTTCTCTAAAGTTCTTCCTTAGCTTTGAAGGATTGAAGAACTTCACTTTTGAGAAATTGAAAGTGGGTCTTTGAGATTCATCAAATTGGACCATTGTAAAGACGAAATCACTCTTACCCAGCTGATGAATAATAAATTTGGTAACTGTTTTTATCTTTTTATATTGTCTAGCTAAAACCCCAATTCTTGGAGTGTGATCATGTGATTATGGGCTGCTTTAGTTTATGGGTATTGCTACTTGTTAGTTTAAATGTTATTTAAAACTGAGTTTAATCATTAATTGTGGTTTAATTTAAGAATTGTAGTTGCAAATGCAGTTCTATGTTTGTGTTCTTGCCTTGCTCGAGAGAGAGATTTTAGAATTAAGATTATTGATTGATGATTTGTGGGTATTGAGTTGACCTGGATTTAGCTCGAGAGAGTGAATCTTAAACCTTTTCTCACACATTCAACTCGAATGAGTGAATGGATTAAGGTGTGGGCTGCTCTTAATTTGCATGCTTGTTGATGTTCGAGAGAAATCACTTAATTCGGGGTAGCTGTTTGAGAGAAAATTACCTCTCTTATAGTCTAGCCTACTCACTAATATCTAGTTATTTACTAATAGTTGCAATTATCCATATGCCTATAATAGTTTATAATCGATCATATCCCAAGAATCCGTCTCATTATTGTTAATTCTTATTGTTTGCGACTGTTGTTTGTAGTTGATAATTTCAAACCAAAACCCCCCATTTGAAATTCGTGTCATCCCCTTATTTGATTATGCTTTTAATCGATAATTTCATTCCTATGGCTGATTAGACCGCATTCATACTTCTTGATTGAATTTTAAAACACATACCGTTACCTGTGGGATTCTACTCCAACTCATTTAGTTGGATTTTATATTGATTTACGATCGTTGGACACCTAAAATTGGATGAGGTGTGCTTGGAACGTTAAATCAAAATGGCGTCGCTGTCGAGGAGTGGTATTGTTTGAAATTATTTTGGTGAAGTTGAATTGTGTTCTTGTTAGTCAGAGTTGAGTCGACTTATTTTTAGTTTTGGTTTTTGTGTTGCTTGTTGAACAGAGGAAATGAGCATAAATGGTAGCCAAGCGGGCCACCCTCCTTCGAAGATAATGATTCTTAGGGATAACATCTTAGATTTCAAGCACTTGGAGGGTGAGCTACTCCACGAGAGATGACTGTGATTTAAGAAACTATTGCAGCAGTATCCAAATTATGAAATCCCAAACTTGATGCTACTGGAATGTTTCTAAAGAGGCCTTGATTCTTTAAATCGAGGATTGACTGGTCAATTTTTGCCATGTGGTATAGTGCAGAAATCCTATGCAACAACATCCCTACTTCTCGATCGCATGACCACGATCAACAAGGATCCAGATAGGGACCAGAACTTGGCCAAAATAATATCCCAGCTAGATATCTTGGCCAAAAATATCGAGGAATTTGAAGTGCTGCACAAAAACAAAGTAGACTTCCTAGCAACTCAAAAAGGAAGTCAATATGCAAACCACTCAAGGTCGGGTGGTAACCAAAGATAGAATAGAAAGGGGAATAGGTACGTTCCTCCCCATGAGCGCCAAAAACCCAAGGATAATGAGAGTGGTCAAATTGAAAAAATACTCTTACGTATTCTCCACAAAAGTTGAAGGATATGACAGAGTGTTGAAGGAGATAAAAGAGAATGTCTCAACTCTCAATTGGATGGTGACCTCTCACTCCATCTTGATTACGCAATTGGAGACCCAAATGGGTCAAATTTCATCCCATCTCAACTCAAGTCAACAAAGAGGGTTGCCTAATGACACTATAGCAAACCCCAAGAATAAAACTTGAGTGGGTACTTGCATCGAGCCACGACGTTAACTAAGATGCTTTTTCGGAGGCAACCCAAGTTTTTAATGCTTTATGTTTGTTTTTGGAATAACGGATGTTGATTGTGCAGGGTGAAATATGGAATGTGTTTGAAAAACGCAGGTTAGCGAGCCAAGTGTCCAGTCGGCGACTCGCCGAAGAGGTCGGCGAGCCCAATTTGGACCGCCGTTGGACTCACAAAAATCATAGGCGAGAGTCTGTAAAACTCAGCGTGCCCAAGGACGATTCGGCAACTCGTCGAACAGGTTAGTGATCCTAACTTTGTCCGCCGTTTGGACCCTAAAATTAATTGAAAGTCCTGTAAAACTCAACGAGGTAAGTAACCACTCGGCATGTCTTTGAGTGGTTCGGCGAGGACGACTACTATCGCCAAAAAGGCCGCGAACTAAAAGGTTTTAAAAGGCCAAAGGTTTAAAATTTCAAACTCTTTCATATTCCATCATTTTAGCCTACAATCACATCTGCATTCTAGATTTTCCATATTTTTCTAGTTTTATCATTTTTTTCTCTTGATCTCGTGCTCAGAGTTGGAATACATTGTTGCATAGCTTTACAAACTCATATTTTGGCATTAAATACTGGTTTTCCGAACCCTGAACTCTTAATTAACGATTGAACTCGAATGCATTTGTTTAAATTTTGCTTGATGTGTGTTGGGCCTGTTCTGAAATCATATTTGTGTGCTACTTTGCCTATTTTAGTTTCAAAATCTTGCCTAAATTACTTTAAATGTTGATTTCCCAAATTTTGTGCTTTAAAATTAATCATATATTGTTGGGTTACGTTAAATTATTGTTGGGTCTAGTCGGATAAAGTCTAAGTAATCCCAAATTGTGCGAAATGACGTGCTTTGCCCAATAATGGAGCGTTTGACGTCATTCTTAAGGGCAAAAGTCGTCAAATGATCAATTTTGGCCAAATCGGGGAAAGTCTGAGTACCCCGGTGGCATGGGTCAATGGGTCTAAGCTTAATTGAATGAGTGTGTGGTTTGATTTTATTTTTAGGGGCTGCAGGATTAAATTTGGGAAACGAGGTTGAAATTTGGCACGTTGGGCAATTCGGCGAGCTGGGTCGAGCTCGCCGAACCACTCGGCGGTTTGCCAACGTCCCCTTTTATCGCCCTTAGTTTTGTGTTTTGGTTAAGTTAGAGTCTGTAACTTTCTGCGAGAAGCATAGCTCGCCGATAGTCTCCCTTGATCGCTCTTTCTGCGCCCCTAACCCCTAAAACGCATTGTAACTTTCTATAGGCTAGTCTGAGCTCGCCGAAGAGCCCTGCACATCGCCGACCTGCCATTTTTCTGGGTAATTTTCAAGCCAGTCCTTTCGGTGAGCTCAATTTGGCTCACCAAAGAGACTCGGCGACTCACCGATCAGTTCGGTGAGTCTTTTTACAAACGTGTTATCTGCATTTTTCTTGAACTGGTTCTATTTTTTTTTTTTTTTTGTGTATTGCAGATATGGCTAGGACCAACTTAGACTATAGTGGTATGCCGCCCCGCAAAAGAGCATGGGGTATCGTTATTAATGAGGGGGCAACTTTTCCTTCTGAAAAAGGAAAGAAGACACCTCCTAAGAGAGGCAAGAGCAATGGCAAACCATATGTATTTGAGATACCGGAGCACACCTCCGACAGTAAATGGAAGTTTATTGATTCTCAGGTCTCACTCTCCGAGCCTAATGATGACCAACCACTTCAGTCCCGGCGAGCAGAGATTCGTACACTATCTCATCACGATTTATCTGGTATCCCAGAGTCTACCCCTCCTGTGACTGACTCCATGCCAGTTCCATCACAGACGGTGATTCCAGCACCACCAATTCAGGATCCTCCTCCCCGACTACTTAACAGGCTAAAGGCCAAGGGACTGAGGACCATTCTCGAGGAAAAGAGATTGTCAACTGATGGTGTAGTGGACATGTACCCCCAATGTGTGGGACACTGTTCGGTTTCATAGGTTTGAGCAGTTTACCAAGCCCCGTGTCCCCTATATTCCTACATGGGTTCGGGAGTTTTATACGACATACGGTGAATTGGTACCTAAGGGAACAAAAAAGGCAGTGCCTTCAGACCGGTAGAGTTTGGTAGTATTACTTTTATCCTTGTTGATTTTCGATTGGTAGCCTTTTTTAGGAAAAGTGACTATGTGTCATTTTTCTTTAATTGCTTGAGGAGCTTAGGGCGATGGCAGTGGGGTTTGTTCATGAGAACTAAAATTGCATTGAAGACTTGAGTGACCAATTCTACCTCATGATTGACAGATTTGACTGACTCATTCGTATCAAATTTCTTGTGAGTGGTTATTGATTTTGATGGAGGATTTAAGGGGTTTTGTTAGTGATACTTTGACACATAGCCTAGCGTAGCGTCCTCTGGTTGTTGTACATGTGCAAACATCAGTTTTGAGAAGTTTCCCTATGACATTGCCAATTTTCTTAAATATAACTCCATCATAAAATACGGTTGGGAGATGTGGGAGGCGAATCCAGATAGCAGTATTTGTAATTGTTTCTTTGTTAGCTATGAAGTTTGGAACCCACTTTTGAACAGAGAGGAAATGACTATTGACGAAGCAAGGTCCTCTTTCCAGCACATGATTTAGTTGGTCTTTAGTTGGGATTTTGGCAATATAGAAATCATAGCCTAAGTCAATTAGAAGGAAGTTTGACATTGTTTTCCATAGTGATTTAAGTCTTGATTTTAGTAGCTGATGCTGCATTTTCTTACCGATAAGTTTGATTACAACAGAGAATTGCCAGGAAGAGTACATCCGAATTTTGTCTTCCGTAGTAAAATGGATTTGATCAAGTTGGTATGAGATTGATAAGGTGTCAATCTTTGATTCATATGACACTTCCTCTGAATTCATTTCAGAGTCCACCAGCTCATTGATAATGGTTTCATATACCATTAGGGACTCTTGTAAATTATGGATGAGGTTAAAAGTTTGGTGGGGACTATATCTGGAGGTTCTGGGGGATTTCATGCATTGGAGATGAGACTTGGACGTTGTTGCTCATAGTCGCTAGAGAGAAAATTGATTAAGTACAATTATGTGTTTTCATTTATACCTTATTTTATTGCATAAATTATTTTTACTAAAAAATATTGGTCCGATCTTCACTTGCCTAGTTATAAGTTGCTCGAATTTCTTTCTAAACTAGAAAATTAGGTCACGTTTTTTGCCGTCGTAAAAAAATAAGTATGTTTTTATCCAACCCATTAATAAATTGATGATATAATACCATTTACTTAATTTTTTCTTGTATTCTTAACTTATTAGATGGATCGGGTTTGTGATGATTGAGTCATAGGTAATTTAAATATTGATTTTAATTTTAAAAATATTTTTCAAAAAATTTACAATTTGAACGCCATTAAATAGGTGTCAAAGATTATATTTATTTATTTATGTATTAGCTAAAATGACCATGAATACTAACTTGACAAAATTGAGTAATTTTTAGTAGACAAAACAAAGTTAAGAGACTATATATGATAGTCAATTAACCAAATTGAGTGACCATCCAAACTTCATTGTTTATATTTAACATCGTTCTTAAATTAAGAACTTCAACAAATATGTTTCTTAAGAAGAAGTTATTTGAAAAGAGCAAAGTCATCTGATAATCATGAAAGAGCAAAAGAGGACATATAAAGGCATTAATATAAGAAATTTCATCAACATGAATTGTGATGCAATGATAGGACTGCACCCTTAACTAAAAGTTTCATGTTCGAGCTATACTTATTAGCTTTTAAAATATAATTATAGTTCACCAAAAGAAGAGAAAAAAAATTATACTCTATTTTTGAATTTTAAATTAGGGAAAAGGCATAGATTCCCCCTTAAACTTGTTCCGAAAAGTCAGTTATACGCTTAAATTATTATGACGACTTATTACACACCTTTACTACTTAAAAGTGAATTTATTTACCCCCTAAAACTAATGTGGGAAAATAACTTTTTAAAAAATAAAAATAGGCGCGTCAGATTTATTAAAGTAGAAAAAAATAATCAAAATTCAATTAGACCCCACCCACTCTTCACATCTCTTCTTCTTCTTCAACCCCACCCTCTTGATGAAGCACATTTTCCTCTTTCTTTTATGCAAAAATCTCTCCTTCTTCCTTCTTTGACTTCTTCTCAACTTGCTTAGCAAATTACTTATCATCAATCTAAGTTTTGTGGGTTTTGATTTGTGTTTGTTAACAAAAGATTTCTTAATGTCATCGGCGGGACAAAATTTTGGGGTTTTTTAGCCGCTGCAGCTATGACGGGCTTTTTTTGAGAGAAAGGGGAGAATTTTTCACTCCATAAATCAACTCCATATTTCGATTAGTGTTCTTGACGGCCATTGTTAAATTTTTCATCTTATTGTAATTTTGCTATGAAGAAAATATAATTATTAGAGAATTTTAATAATTAATTGGAGATTAATTAGTATAAAATATAGTTAACAAAAGAAAAGTTAATTAAAAGTAAAAAAGAATATAAATTTTTAAAATTTCTGACATGGCGCTGACATGACACTGATGTGGCAGCGAGTGTAATACACCACATATTGTGAGAGTGGTGTTATACGTCTCAGTGGTAAATAAATTCACTTTTAAATAATAAAGATTTGTAATAGGTCGTCATAATAGTTTAAGCGTGTAAGTGACTTTTTGGGACAAGTTTGGGCGGGCGGGGGGGGGGGGGGGGGGGTGGCGCAATGCCTTTAAATTACTATAAAGATTTTTTTTTTATGTCAAATTCTCAATATCATAGTCTGAATTACTATAAAGGTTTTGACTCATTTGTTGATCATGAAAATATAATTAAGTTCTAGAAACTTCTGAATTATATGTTCTTGTTAGTTTGAATTAAGGTTCTTTCAACTTAATCTAATTCAGAAAAAGCTTTATAAAAATCAATCATGTAAATTGAATATATATAGAGAAATTGGAGAGAAGGACCAACTTACATCATATTATTAAGCCATATAATTCTATTAGATCTTTATTGAAAAATTATCATATAACAATTGAAATATATCAAGGTTTCATGTGAAATACACACGAGGCACATGAAGGCAAAAAAGATAAATGGACGATTAAATCTTTGTAATTTGAGAGAATTAGGAATATGGAGGTTTTTTACGATAGAGAGAGATTAAGAGAGAGAATAAAAAGGAAGGAAAAAATTGTATCTTAGACAAGCAAAAAATTACTTCAGTAAAAAATAATTTATTATAATAGATCAATGCTACTTGATGGTATAAAAAGATTATACATTGACAATATATAAAACTTACACTCCTTTATCAAAACTAAGCGGCATAATAATATTATTAGCTAGTTTTTTTTTCCCAAAATTCCCATCAAAACTATCAAATATCTTAGAGGAAATACTCGATGAGAACTAAAAATATTAACTTTTGACAAACTTAAAAAATCAAAATTATTGATTACATGAAGGACTATTTTTAACTTACCCTCCAACATAAGAGACTAAAGTATTATTATCTCATTATTGTGGCAATTAGAAAAGAAAAGAAAAAAATGGAGGACTGGAAAAAGTAATTTTCGTTAAAGAGGGCAGACTAGAGATGCAGCTACTTGTAATAAAACCTGACTTTTCAAAGATATTTTTCGCTCGGCCTCCGCGTCTCCGCTTTGCTGTTGCAGTTAGGGTTTCTTCAAGACAGGGTAAAAACTTTCAATCTTCTTCTTCTGATTCTTTGATTTGATTCACATTTTTCTTCAATTCACTATTAGAGAAATGAAATCACTATTTTATCGAACGAGAATGTCAATTCATTTCTTGAAAATCTTAGAACGGTAGAGTTGATTTGTTGCAACATTTATTTTGTGGAGGTAGTGAATTTTTTATTTGTTAGTTGCTTGAAACGTTATATGTGTAGCTCTTATTCGGTTGTTGAATTGATGTTTTGGTGCCTAAAATGTAGCTGAGAGTTAGGTCTGCATGTGGTGTGCATTTTTTAAAATTAACTGCTAAATTTAGGTTTTTGAGTAAACAAGTTTTATACTCTTTGCTCATTCAAATTGGGTAAGTTTTGAACTCACCTATGTTTGCTGTAAAAAGGGTGTGTGCCTGGTGCCACAGGCAAAGGGTCAAATGATCCTCCCAGGAGATCGAAGTTTGATTCCAATTAGTGAATAATCTAAAGCCACTGATTTTTTACATTGTAAACGGATCGATTGTATAACAGTTTATGTACAAACTGGTTTAGGTTTAGCTAATGTGATCTAACTGATAATTTAATGAATGGAGCACATCTCCTTTCTAATGGATGCTAAGTTGCTCGAACTCTCCAAAAATGTTGCTGCACCCGTGTCGGATCCTCCAAAAATCACTACTTTTGAAGGATCTGTCACGCACCTGGCAGCATTTTCGAGGAGTCACATGAAGGATGCATGTTCACTTTAGGATTGTCTGAGCGGAAGGGTGTAAGCTAACTCTGAACACAATCCATGGACAACTGTTAAATGCTCAACTGTTCTACTGCAATAAGTCACGTAGTTATATAGTTAGATGAAACTGCTCTTTTCATCTTATCTGTAGGCATACACATCTACTTGTCTCCTTTCAGGTTAAGCAGTCCCTGACATCTTCTGTTCAGGAAGGATGAGGCCAATTTTCTGTGGTAACTTTGAGTTTGAAACCAGACAGCCTGAGCTTGAAAGGCTTTTCAAAAGATACGGGAAGGTTGATAGGGTGGATATGAAGTCTGGTAAGATTGTGACACATGTTAATTTTCTTTCAGTGCCACTTGTCTTATTTCTAACCTTGTTGTGTTAATTTTCCTTTTTTGAATATGATGGACCCTGTTGGCGAGTTTAAGTTGTGGCAATAACTTGTTACGGACACTAACCCCTGGATTCATGGTGTACCATACTTGATATAAAATTATATGTACTTAATTAATTGGGTGTCTTGTTAGGTGTAAACTACTTGTATGTGAGGCCTCCCCAATGAGGTCTTGTTATTTTCTTTTGTGTATCTTAGAAGTTGGAAATGTATTTCTTATTTCTTAGTACATGCACATCTTACTGCCAGTGAGTTTCTTCCTGCAGTAGGTACCTGGGTGTGATTTCATCTACTAGGGTAGTTGTTTACATAACCAGATTCTTTCTTCTGTATAATCTTTATTCCTTGTGTCTTGTTAACTATGGACAATAAGCACTATGGCATCAAATGGTCTGGCCAAGTGTTATTTTGCCGATTGTTCATCAATTATATACATACTGCTAAACAAAGTTCTCTGCAATCCGAGTAAGACAGAGCCCACCACTATTGACTACCAGTAAACCTGGGCCAGATTATGTGAAGTCTGTGTCTTGCTAAAGTTCAGCATAGCAAGCAACAATAAAGCTGATGGTTGCAAAGCGATTGAGTGATGAAATATGAACAAGGTTATTGCATCCCTTGGCCCGTTCTGTGTTTTCAGTGCTCAAATGACCGCAAAGTGGTTTGATGTGGATGCTGCATTCCCATCTTTACATTGTGGCTTTGTTGGATGGGAGATCCAGTCAAGCTTATTTGGCTCAACAGCAGAAGTCTTGTTGAGTTTTGGTGGGGTATTAGGATATGTTTACCAAAAAAGTGTATTTTTTTAAGCATAGACCCCCATACTCAACTGATTCTTTGGCGCAGGATAACATTGCAATGTCCATACCCATTGCTGATGGATGGTGTCTATTTCGTGTCCTGGCCGTGACAAGTTTCTCTTCTTGTTTCATCAAGAGCTCTCTGATACATCATGGCATCACAATCACATATTATTCTCAGACACTATTGCCCTCCATTCCTCGTGAATTTTGCCCCACCTTCATTTTCAGACTTGTCACAATGCCGACCTCGAAGCTGAGGCAGCAGTTTAAAATGGAGAAGGCACTCTTTTACATTATCCCATCATGCGACATCCACCTTTCCCTGGCATCTTTAGTCCACCACTGAAGGTCTGTTGCTGATTTTAATGGTGTCAAAGTTTCTAGATTTGACAGAGTGATTGTAATGCAATGAAATGCTAGCTAGATGGTTTGCACATTTACTGGATAAAGTTATCTTTCCTTTTTTTTTTTGTTGAGCATTTATGATTAGCGGAATTCTTCTTTGGGGGGTTCTTGTTGTCACCAACTGAGTGTTTGTTTAATCTCCAGTTTATTTCTTGCATCAAACTTCAGGTTTTGCTTTTGTTTATATGGATGATGAAAGAGATGCAGAAGATGCTATTCAGGGGCTTGACCGAATAGAATTTGGCAGAAAGGGACGGAGGCTTCGTGTTGAGTGGTCTAAGGTAATCCATTTTTGTGCCTGCTCCCCTTCCTTCACATGTGTGTTTATGCTGTGTTTTGGTCGCTGTGCTGCAGGAAGAACGGAGCAGGAAGCCTGAGGGTTCTAAAAAATCTTCATCAAGCTTCAGAGTTTCCAAGACCTTGTTTGTCATAAATTTTGATCCATATAATACTAGGACAAGGGATCTGGAAAGGCACTTTGATCCATATGGAAAAATACTCAATATAAGGATCCGAAGGAATTTTGGATTTATTCAATTTGAAACACAGGAGGATGCCACTAGAGCCCTGGATGCAACAAATATGAGGTATATGCCTTTGCCAATTTTCATTGTAATTGGGCTTGTAGTTTCCACATTTGCACATTAGTTTGACCTGAGCCTTCGCTTGACTGCTTATGACTTGGTTAAATGCAGTAAGCTGATGGACCGAGTTATCACAGTGGAGTATGCTATCAAAGATGATGATGATAGGAAAAATGGATATGGTCCTGGTAAAACCTATAATCAATCACCCAGGAGAGGTTATGACCGAGGTCGATCTCGTAGTCCACGTGGAAGAGATAGGCTGAGTCCAGACTATGGTCGTGGCCGAGATCGGCCAAGTCCAGACTATGGTCGTGGTCGAGATCGGCGAAGTCCTGACTATGGTCGTGGTCGAGATAGGCCTATTCCTGACTTTGGTCGTGGTAGAGATCGGCCAAGTGCTGACTTTGGTCATGGTAGAGATCGGCTAAGTCCTGATTATGGTCGTGGCCCTAGTCGAAGTCCTAAGCACAGGGAAAGGAATTCTGAGTATGGCCGTGGCCATAGTCCAGCTGTAGGAAAGGAGAGAAATCCTGGTCATGGGAATGTTCACAGCCCTAGCCCTCGTAGGGAAAGAACAGGTCCAGGAAATGGTCTTATGAACACTCCACTGAAAAACAGAAGTCCTGGTTATGGTGATAGACCCAATCCAAGTCCTCAAAGGGAGAGGAGAGATAAATATCGCCTGGATGGTTATAATCGTGGCAGCAGCCCAGGTCCTAAACTTGAACCAGTAGGAAGTCCTGTACGTGATGGGAGGGGAAGTTCAGAGCGATGCAGGAGGTTTGCACCTCACTAGTTTACTTTCCCTTTGTCTGGCCTTTTCTTTTTGGTGTCTCTGTGCTCCGTTGCCTGTTGTCATTTTTGATGTCATCCTAGACGTGTTGTACTTTAATCATTTTGTTGGTGATGCAGTCGTTCACCTCCAGCTCGGGAAAGATCGCGCTCCTGATTTGCTTGAAGCTGTTTTGATACTTGGAGTAATATCTGTAGAATGGTTATGTTGAACGTGGTGCTTGTAGAATTACACCTTGAAGTTACTGGAACATCAAAGTAGCATGTGGGTTTTAGAACCAATGTAATATACCTTGGGAGATAGTTTTTGCTGTTGGAAGTGATTTAGAACTGCTACCGTGTATCTGCCTTGTTTACTGGATACTCTCTTTTCCATTTGATACTGATCTGGTAAGACTTGGGCCAAATCATTCTTAGCTTGGCTTACCAACAAATTTTGTTTATCCCCGCTGCCTCAGTTTGAATATTAATTAGTAAAACTTGTCTTGCAAAACAAATCATTAGTATTGCACCAGGCCGAGTGGTCAATGAAGTGGTTGAGAACCTTGAGGTGTTAGGTTCAAAACTCGGACAAAAATACTAGGTGATTCTTTCCATCTGTCCTTGCATTGGTGGTCATAGAGGAAGGTGTTAGGTATCCAATGGAATTAGTAAGTCGTAAAAAAAAACAAATCTTTAGTATTAATTCAGTATGAGTTATAATATATTACAAGAAATATTTTAGAGTTTGCAGTAGTGAGATTTGTTATTGTATTGTTGTATTGTATGTAGATATTATAACTCGTTCTAGTGGTTGTCAGTAACATGTAGAGGAGCCTACTTTATTTATGATAGAACCAACTAATCATTCTATGAATCTGTCTTAGATATATCAATCTCTGCAGTATTAGGTGCCAAAGTTCCTTAAGAAAGAAAAAACAGTACAGTTGCAGGTTTGGGAGCAATATGAGGGAAATGCTAAATATTGGTGGGTATGAGATGGTGTTTGTATTTTTAACATAATTGCATCAAAATTGCTTGTTGGATGTTTTCATATATGGACCAACAAATGTGGTCCCAAAATATTCTGCGTCTTTGGTGAGGACTGAGAGACAGCGTTATATTTGTGATTTAAATTACCCTACCTTTAGCCTAGTGGGAGAATAAGGAGCGTGGTTTGTTGGAATGTATGAAGCAAGGTTTGACAATAACTCCATTATTAAGCAACCATAGAAAACTTAGATTTTAAAGAGTGATGCGATAAGAATGGCCCCCATCTACGAGGGTGTCAACCTCAAGTAATTTTCATTTATGGTAATACTTCTTCTGTTTTTTTTCTTTTCGACTAGGACAGGAACCCTGTACTTTGCTTGATATTAGCCATCACCAGCCCTTTTGCTGTAATGCCTTGAGCACAACAACTAACTACAAGTCTTAAATATTGAATTGTGAGAAAAAGGCTTGTCTTGGCTAAACGTTTATGAACCGCACCTCATGAGTAATGAGTTGGCCTATTATATATATTAGAATCTCTTACTTAGTGCTCAAATTTGGGGAAAGTCGTAGCATGCACATAGTAAATCTTGTTCATATAACTCCCTCCGCTCCGTCGCATATTAGTTGATCATCTTACTAAAAACAGTTGTCTCATATTAATTGTCCACCGCACTAAATCAAGAAAGCATTAATTAATAAAATTATCTTCTTATTTATGATTTCTTAATATGTGTGTAAAAAAAGAAAATGATAGAACTAGTATTGAGATGTAGACTTAATGGTGAAATTCGAGCTTCGATTCAGAGGCCTATTTAACATACGTATTTAGCAAGAATATTCTATTACATCTTTATAATTCACATGCCCTTAAACTTCAATAACAAACTCAATTGTTATTCTGAATCACTAATTTAGGAATAAACGCCACTAAAATAATTAAACTTATAGAACCAGTTGGCCTATTTAACATTAGCATCTTCAATTAGCGTATGTTTACAGCTATCCTATTTCAAAAATCAACTCATCTCATGAAGCCAGATTAAGTCTCCAACTTTAACATGGGAGTCCGAAAAATAATTCATGTCTTTAGAAGTAAATCTCAAAGTCGTTCTACTACTCAACTAGCTTGACATAATTTCATTTTTTATATGATTCATTGCCCTAAAAACACATATATAGTACTCCTACTTGATAAAATAAAATAACAACTGTTTCCAGTAGATTCCAGGCTTTATGTATATTAGAAAAAATTCCAGCTGCAAACTTGATTTTTTAACACAAATAATTATGCCAAAGTATTTTCCAAGTCTACCAATCAACCGATGGATGCGGCTAACAAAATTAAAACATTCTCAAAAGAGACAAAATTATGCATGCACGCCCCATGCACATACTTTTGACTAACAATAATTTATATATTTAGCAGCTCAGTCTTTGGTTTCAGACCCAAATATTTGTTTTATTCTATGCATATTACAAAAAAGGATTGGCTCTATCTGCGGAAACGACAGTTCAAAAGATTTTTTCATAATCTAAATTTGTGTCTATACATGTTAAACAAGTCAAAAAGAAATTCTTAGTCGATTTTGGGAGTGTTTCCTAAGTTTGTTGTATGTATATATATATATATATATATATATATATATATATATATATATATATATATATATATGTTAACAAGATAAGCATCTTATAAATTTAATTACGACTTTCTTCATTCATCTCAATTTATAACACAATTTATTAAGAAAGAAATAATTTTTTTAGGGCCGTTCTAATTATGGTCTTGAGTATATATTGTGTAAGAGATGCGTGATTAGTATGAAATTTTTGAATTTTGTGCTTTTAAATATTTCATGACGTTTGTGTAGCTATATTAGGGTAAAGTGAGATGTTCGAATCAAATTATTCCTAAATTTATAAACTTGTATTATGCTTTTTTTTAAACAACTTAACAAAGTAAATTACATGTTTGTTAAATTAAAACAGACTAAAAAGAATAGTAATGTGTGTGTGTGTGTATATATATATATATATATATATATATATCAAACTTAGCGCCGAAGAGAATTTATAATTTATCGAGTATCCTTAAATCTGTTGGCCTATGTTTTGATGAGATAAAATGTGGATTATATTTTAGTAAGACAGTCATTGTTCGATTATATCTTTGAATTCAACAAGAATAGACATTGTTATAATTAAGTCCACAACTTAGTCCTTTCCACAAGGAATATGAATACTTATAATATTGTTTTCTTCGTTTCAAATTAAGAGAAATTAAAGTGTGGTACTGTATTACAATACCAAAATTTGATATGCGTGTTTTCTTGCACGTGATATTCATTTCTACTAAATTTGCGCGCACAATGCGTGACGCTTTTCTTCTTAATGGGTATCATAGTTTTGTTATTAGCGTTTTCAGTATACAGATTCAAAATTTAAAGTTTATGAATTTTCAACTATTTCAAATTTTAAGAAAAAAATGTATTATAAACATAATATATAAATATGTCTTTTAACTTGAACTCAATTAATATTATACCCTCTAACTTTAGGCATGCATAAGTATTTAAACTTGTATAAAGTTAAACAAGTAGACACATACATCTTATATGACATAATACATGTAGGACGCAAATTGCCACGTAGGACGTGTGTGCACTTGATTAACTTTATGCAAATTTAAGTGTGTAATTATGCACATGCCAATGCCAAATTGAAAAGTATGTTCATGTATTATACCTTTATTATATGTGCCCAAAAGGAATCAAATTTAACTGTTCATTTAACGACGAGATAAGGTTGGAACTTAGAAACAAAAAACCGAGAGATTCTTTCTTTCACAGCTTTCACATTGAGTTGGAGATAAGCTTTATCTCTGAAAAAAAGAATTTAAAGTATAATAAATCTCTTCTATTTTATCAAAAAAAAAGTTCTTCACTTGTCTTTAAGCAAGAGAATTCATAAATGACCTAAGTTAGCAATTTTATTTTTATCGGAATATTAAGTTTAAGACCATAGTCGATGAGCTAGCAAGAATTTTACATCTAAGTCCAGATAATTTGGATTCACCTTTTCTTTAAAGTCCAAAACAATGCATGCTTACAAGTTAGTGGGGCGGTTGTATTAGCATGTATGATAATTTTGAAATATAATTATAAATATACTCTTCATTATTTGACTTAGATCATAGAATTTTGTTGAATTATCATGCGCAGTATAATTAATTAATTAGGTCAGTTATGAACATATATTGCAAGTCTTCATTTTCTAGAATTTGGTAGGGCTTTTGATGGATTCCGTTTTTCCTTTTTCTGTTTCTCCATCATTAGTATTACTTCTTTTGTTTCACTCAAGTCAATGTGTCATGTTTTTCTTTTTAATTTATTTTAAAAAGGAAAATATAATTATACTCCTTAGTCAATTTAACTTGATGAAAAATGTCATATAGATATATAAAATATATTTTATACATCTGTAAATAAAATTAATTAAAATTTTATTGGCAATTAGATATTATTTCGTTTTATTTATATTAGGTGTTTTTTTTTGTTGCTTGAACATGTAGCATCTTTTAAGAAATCTTCTCATTTCTATAAAGGTAACTATTCCTCCGATTTCAATTTGTCGACGAAGAGAATAGTGTTTTTATTAATTTATTCTTAATTCGATAATATATATTTAATTAATATAATTTTTTTATTTACTCACTAAATTAGGAAGAAGAAAAATAAAAAAATTAAAAATATCTTTTCAATTATTAAAACATCATTTATTTTAAATCAACATATAAAAATAAATATTGCTAACTCGAAAAAAAGTAGGACACATATACTGAACCAGCAATGTCTAATAACTTTGACCGAGGGTAAGGAAATAAATTGCGGCGAGTTGCAAATGAATTGGCCAGTTGAGTTTTTTTTCCCCCTCATCTCTCTTTTTTACATGAATATTTCTAAATCCATCCCCTGTTTTTCCATTGCAATACGCTATTAAAAAAAATTTAACAATAGATAAATTTTATAACTAAATAGTATAATTTGTTGACAATCTTAGTTAATGATGAGTAAGTGACAAAATTCTATTAGCTACAAAACAAAATACAATGAATTAGCGATGAAATTCATAGTTGATATTAATTTTTTTTAGTAAGGATAAAATCATCATCAACATTTTTATGTTTTGGTGAATATTATATAGTACAAAATGTGGGGAAAACGTGGAGTAATAATATTTTAAACGTTCAAGTTTCTGTGTACGAAATTTGAACACAACTTTATGACATCATAAAAAATATGTCATGCCTTATCAAAAGCATGTCGACTGAAACTTATGAAATACAAAATTCTTTGTTTTTTATTTCAATGTGAACCCATATTAGTTTTATGAACAAACGTCTAAATGATATACTTATATAAAAGCAACCCCACTTTCATTGTTAATATATGAGAAAATTCCACACGTTTTGATTTTTTTTTTTTTAATTTTCTGTGTGTACCCCACTAATTTTTCTACTGGTTTTTATTTTGTCCGTGTGACCAGGGCACTGACACTTGCATTGGTCACAAAACTCCTTTAATTGTGACCACTGAATATGCAAGACATTTAAAAAAAGTGAATTAGTATATGTAAATTAAATTAATTAATTTTATATTATTTTAATGGAAAGAAGAGTTAGTTTCAGTGTACCAGAAAACAGTTGTATAAAAATAAATTAAAATATTGTATCGAATATATATAAAAGTAAAAAAAAGGGCAAGAATTAATAATAAGTTGAAGTGATCAATCGACATTTGTAGTGTTAACTAGGATGACGGCTGGCGTACAGTGTGGAAGGAGGACTGCTAATACAAATTCTCTTTCTACATTCTGAGTGCTGACTTTCAATGTTTTCTTATTGAGACTTTCATTCCATTCCATACGACCAACGGCGCCATCATTTGGACCATGCATAAAATAAAAGTCGATAGCAGTCGATTCACGATTTTTATTTTGGAGGTGTGAAGAGCTGATCAATAAGCTAGTGTTTAGAGGATTCAAAATATATGTATGTTTATTAAAAATTTCAAAAAAAGATTTTTGTATATACATTATGCAACGTATTTTTTTATTAAAAGGTTCAGATAAAAACTATTTTCACCTTCTAGATAAGTCTCTATTGTTCTAGCAGTGGAAAGTCGTGTAACTTTTCGCTGAAAAGGCCTATTCAAACCTCCTTGACCCCCTCTGGTTCCGTTCCTAGTAACCATATTGGAATTTTTATTAAGAAAGTCAAAATATATAAAAAATTAAACACTGAATAAGCCAAGAGGAATTCAATGTATATTCATAATCATTTGACCGGCTTATGTAATGTAATTTTCTAGCAATTGAGTGTCAATTAACATTATTTGAACAAAGATGGCTACCACTGATGGGTTGTGAATGTTGAAAGAGGGAAGCTAAAAGCTAAAAGACCTTTGGTGGGAGTTAAACCTACACTAAAGCGTTTAAAAATGAAATTGTAACTTTTTTTAAGAGAGACCAATGATCAAATTTCCTTGTCATAGTCTTTTCAATCGAGTTTGTTGCATCGAACTTGTCTAGTATAATATGATTTGTAAGTTATCGTACACGAATTAATTTACTGTGTAAATTCAAAAAATAGCGATTATGTATTTGTTAGGGTTTCAAACAAAAAATTGTAACACACAAAATTATAACATAGTATCTTTTTCTTTTAGTTTGGACAAATGAAATTTAAAAAGCTTGGTATCCCTTTCATTCTGTTTTTCCATTTCTAATCAAGTTTCTAAGTAAAGTTATACACTTTATCATAAGTTAGAAGTTTTAATTTATAATTTTTGATTTATTTTTATTATTTTTGCGTATAATCAAGTACTTAACAACACTTTTTCTTTCATCCAAACATCGTAAAAGTGCTTAATAATTATTTTAACTTAAAAACACTTAAAGTAAAGTCAATCTAAACAGACTCTTGGTATGTTCCATTTGGTTAAGTTGTTAAAAGAGTGTGGAACGATGAAGTAACCTCACAAAAATGCTGATCAATTAGCTGACAGAAAATGAAAACAAGTAATTAAACCGATGATTAAGAGTGTTGGGCAAAAATTGAAAGAGAAAAAAGAACAAGTGATAAACAGATGAGTGGAGATCAGTAGTCTTGGACTTTCGGCGAGCCGTGTCGCACCAAAAAATATTATTATGGCTGGCAAAAACTTGATTCACTTACCAATTGCTCCTTTGTCCTACTCACTCAATTGGATTTAGAATTTCTAGAATATAAGTGACAAATATGTATATAAAATATCTAGTGATTTATTCACGCATATCATAATTTACCCTATAAATCCGCCTCTACAAGTAGTACATTCTTTTGGGCCCTTTAACGGGCCTTTTTGTAAATGGCCGGTTTTGGGTCCTTATCTATCTGTCCAAAAAGTTGTTTCATCAATTGTCTCTGCTTATGACTTGTCTATCATCTCTTTGCAGTTTTTGGCTTCCCTGTTAGTTAATTCTACAACACACCCGTGTGTTACTGTACTACTGTAACTGAACTAGTCGTCATAAAATAAGTTATAATTTATTCAATAGAAAGTTGAACATTTGTCATAAAAAGGGACAAACATGCTAAACCACCTAAATAAATAAAAAAGAAATTAAAATGTTCCGCCCCTAAAATCTTAGTTGAAACAAAATTGGAATTCCACTGTATATAATGTTGTAGGCCGGTAAAAGTTTAGAAAGAAACAAAGTATGCTGAGACAAAAATCTGCCCCGATTAGTCCTTATATAAACCCCATCACTTGTTGTCCTTTAAATGTGCACAAAAACTTCTTCCTCGTTCGTTCCCTCGTTATAAACTCTATTATCTCTTTGCTTCTTTTTTTTCTTTTTCTCTCGTAGGAGAAAAATGTGTAAGCCGACAAGTCCACCATTCACCTGCAAATGCGATGCATATGCAGAAAATAATTTCGTCTCCATTAAAGTTCCTGAAGAATCCGACATGTCTACCCCTTTGATACCTAAAAGCCCAACAAACGACACTTACCCCCACATAACCAACAAGAAAACAACTTCTCTTGTCTTCAATGAAGCTAAATCCATTGCTAATATCGCTTTTCCTATGATTCTTACAGGCCTTTTGCTTTACTCTCGCTCTATGATATCTATGCTTTTTCTTGGCCGTCTCGGCGGTTTGGCTCTTGCTGGCGGATCTCTTGCAATTGGGTTTGCTAACATTACTGGATATTCAATTCTATCTGGTTTAGCTATGGGGATGGAACCCATTTGTGGACAAGCTTTTGGAGCCCAGAAGTATAATCTTCTTGGGCTTACTTTACAAAGAACTGTTCTTTTGCTTTTATTAATTTCATTCCCAATTGCTCTGTTTTGGGTTAATATGAAGACTATTCTGCTTTATTGTGGCCAAGATGAAGATATTGCTACAGAAGCACAATCTTATTTGTTCTATTCTCTTCCTGATTTATTCGCGCAATCTTTACTTCATCCGTTGCGTGTTTACCTAAGAACTCAATCGATTACTCTGCCTCTGACTTATTGTGCGATTTTCGCTATTCTTCTGCACATACCCATAAATTTTCTTCTTGTTATTAAGCTTAATTTGGGGGTTAGAGGAGTTGCTATGAGTGGGGTTTGGACTAATTTTAATCTAGTAGGTTCGTTAATTGTATATATTCTTGTTTCTGGTGCTTACAAAAAGACATGGGAGAGATTGTCAATGGAGTGTCTCAAAGGATGGAGATCGCTTTTGAATTTAGCGATCCCAAGCTGCATTTCAGTCTGTTTGGAATGGTGGTGGTATGAGATCATGATTTTGCTATGTGGGTTGTTGATTAACCCGAAAGCAACGGTTGCTTCGATGGGCATTTTGATTCAGACGACTTCATTAATTTACATTTTTCCATCATCTCTTAGTTTCGGTGTATCAACTAGAGTTGGGAATGAGCTTGGAGCAAGGAGACCAGGTAAAGCGAAGCTAGCTGCCATTGTAGGCCTTGCTGGCAGCTTCATTTTGGGTTTTACAGCTCTATTTTTCGCGGTGACGGTGAGGAACGTTTGGGCCAAGATGTTTACTAATGACAAAGAGATATTGGCGTTAACATCAGTTGTTTTGCCAATAATTGGGCTTTGTGAATTGGGAAACTGCCCACAGACAACTGGCTGTGGGGTTTTAAGAGGAACAGCGAGGCCTAAAGTTGGGGCAAATATAAATTTAGGATGCTTTTATATGGTTGGTATGCCAGTAGCAGTGGGGCTAAGTTTTTATATGGGATTTGATTTTCAAGGATTATGGATCGGACTATTGGCCGCACAAGCCTCTTGTATGCTCGCTATGTTGCTTGTTCTGCTTCGTACTGATTGGGAATTCGAAGCAATCAGAGCCAAACAACTAACAGGAACTACCATTCTCGATGAAACGAAAGAAATTCAAGAAAATACTACTAGACTCGATGAAAATTTTTTATGTTAACAATTTTAATCTTTAATTTTTCTGTATAGAGGGGAGGGGGCAGGGGTGCATTCATAGGCTGAAAATGAAGCAAACTCTTTTGGTAATTCTGGTGAGGTCCAAAATGGGAATATCACAGGATATGACAAAGAGATTGTAGCTGGAAAAACCAGCAAGAAGAAAAGGTGCAGTTTGTACTCTAGCTAAGAAAATTACTACTCCATCAAATTTTGTTCATTTGCTGATTGTACTATCACATGTTCCCTCCTTTTAATTATTTGCATAGATAACAAATTAAATAAGGTAAAAAAAATTTAAAAAAATTAAGAAGATGCCTCCAAAATTAGTTATGTGTGTTTCATGTTGTCCTGCATGCATGGACTAGCTAGGATAAACTTTATTCAATTATTATTATTAAAAAAAAATATCCTAGGTGGCCAAACAACATCATACAAAGAGAACTAAGAGAGTTGTACAAAAATGTTACATTAACTAGCTATATGGTGAAAATTATAATTGTTTAATTTAAACTAATATTAACACCCTTGCTGTTGCATCCGTTCAGTTGTTTGCAATTATCAGGTGTAGGTAAATAATAATAATAATTCTTTTATCACTATTTTCAACAAACATCAGTTGACAGTTTAGAATTGAAGAATTCTCAATTTTTTAAAATTTGCTTATATTAGATTTGCCAAATCTTGAGTTGGTAACAATATGAACATTATTTGAAATGATATAAAATATGAGTGCTCTATGGATTTCAGAAAAGTAGAGTCCCGCAGCATTTTATCCTTGTCGTATTTCATCACGCTTACCGTGTATTACGCCATGCCAAAATAGAAAACTACAAATTACCATTTGGATTTTGTCGAATCCATTAGCTTTTGCTCACAGTTTATTTGTGTTCCAAAATTTATTAAATATTAAATTTAAAACCCAATTTTTAGTATTTAATATTATTATTCTAAAATTCAAAATCATCTATAAAATTAAAATCATAGCTTCGCGTCTAATTTATATAGCTTGATATCGTATGACTCAAATGGATAGACGGACTAGATTGAGGTGCGTAAAACAGAAGCCGCAAATACCGTTAAAAAGGGAATATGATGCTCAAAGCATATAAACTTTGATAAAACTGGATGAATGTGTTTTGTTTTTTCAGCACTACTAAAACAAAATAATACTAAAATTAACTATGAACTTCGTCCCTGATTCACCGCTATTTAATCGAAATTAACGACAATACTTTTGTTGCTAAGTAGGATTAGCAACGAATTTTATCATTTAGCAATAAAATTTGTCCGTAGCTAAATTCACTTATTTTTAATAGGGTAGGTACATAAAGAGAAGCAGGGGAGCACGGGACACATGGGAGACGCATTATAGTTTTAGGCAAATGCAAATGCTCCTATAATTACGTATGCAAGTTGTAACATCAACTAATAAATTAAGCATATATTATAATTATTATATTATATATGTATATATGTGCCAATATTGCTGCTGCTAGTCAATCTCTTTAAGATCTTCAATATCCCTTTTTTCCCATACTTTGATAAAAGATTTATAACTTGTTCATGTCAACTTATATATTTCTGCTTGGTTGGGGGGATCTTCCTCAACATGCATAATTTCTACAGAGCATAAGATTTTGTAACTTAATTATATATATTGATAAAGATTTTTTTTTTTTTTTACATTGTTAGATGTACTTTATTATATAATAACAGGTAATGTATATGTAGCTTCTACAGAATAAATGATTTTTACCCTTTAGTAAAATCCCTATCTAATAATGTTCTTTTTTTTTTGGCTTATTTATTCTGCTTTAAACCAACTAATTAATTTGCTTCTTCTTCTTCTTTCTTTTTTTTTCTCTAAAGAGAGGCAAAAAGATTCTGAAATAAGGTAATAAATTTAAGGGTATGTAGAAAAATATAAAATATTTTTTCGATATGATTTTCAAGAAAATAAATTAATTTAACTTATTTTCTGGTATTTGATAATATATCTAGTGTATATAAACAAAAATATTTATTTATAATTTGAACACATGTTATGAAAATATGAGTGTAAGCATAGGAGTGTTATTTATGACTTTATTTTTTATTTTTTTTACTTTTCAAAGTTATTTTCCACATTTAAAAAGAAAATTTTATTTTAAATTACTTATCTACGTACATGTACTATCATTTGACCTTCGTTTCCCCCCAATATATAGATTAAAGACTGACCCCACATAAACTCAGAACACTCTGCCATTAGCTAGTGGTGAATAATTAATTAATCAAATTATAAGGTCAGATAGATAGATGAATCATGCAATTTATTCATTTCTTAATTTAATTAACACCTAATTACTTTCTTTTTTTTCAAATGATATTATTAGGGAAAACAAACCTGCAGAACTATGTACTACCTCTAAATTAAAATGGAAAACGTGATGAATATTTTATCTTTTTTTATCAGAGTATATATTAAACAAATGATTAAATAATAGTGTACGTATCTAAATTTGTTTAATTCCATGCAGGAGAATCAGAATCCACCAGATTTAACTTATAAATATAAAATGTTTGTAAAAGATAGTATATAATTTAGCCTTAAGCCTATACCAAAAGGTGAGATCCCTTTAATGTTCCAAAGAATCAAGAAAAAAAAAGATTTATTAATGTAAGTTAATGACATTACATTACGCTCTAATCACTTAATTATTGGACTGTAATTTAGGATTAAAGTTTTATTTTGATTAAAATAATTATAATTAGCATAAAAAATAGAGATTATAATTAATACCTGTTACCACATTCATGCATTGTTGAGTTGTCCTATGTATAAATTTACATGCATAAACACGCTTTCTTTGAGTAGACGTAGTTGAAAAAAAGACAGTTGGAGTAACTGTACAAAGAAAAATTAATATTAATAATAGTATAATAGTAGCTTTAATTAATTTGCAACAATAAATATATTCATAAAATACAACAATTAATAATCATGCTTACTTAAGGGATAACATTAAATAATAATTGAAGGACCTGAATTGATTTCTAAGGCAAGGCCTAGCTCTCTCTGGATCATCAATATTAATTCTCCTCCGCCCCACTACAAAATATTCAAATGTTTTCTAAATCCTCACAAGTTTCTCTTTGGCAATAAATACTGAGGCGGATTCAAAAATTTAGTTCTGAGTTTTGAATATTAATTTCTGAATAAACTATTCACATATATATATAGTGTCTGATAAAAAATTGAGTTTGACCTTATCCGAACAATTATATAATTATAATGTTGGCTCCGCCCCGGAATAGATATATTTGTAACAACTCATGCCCAGTTGTGAAAAAATTAAGTCAACAAAATATTGAATATTTAATATATGCTAGACTAGAATTACAAAACATAAGAATATAGCTAAAAATAGATTCTAAATCAACATTAGGAAATTGCAACTATGAAGAAAAAAATAGACGAAATTTTAGATGGTTTTGATGATACGTATAGAACCGCCCACAAGTTTTTAGCATTTTCAAGTAATTAAATGTGATAATTTAATATTAGTGACGGGATAAGGAGACAAAGGGGCTAGATCAATATATTAGGTGCTTAATTTAGAGGGGGGAAATTGTAATTTTTTTTTAATTATTATTAATATCTCAGCAACCTTCAAGAGCAGGATTAAATTATGATCATCCTTATCATGATATATACTACTAATAAATAATAATTATTCTTCTAATCATTTTTATGACCCTTGGCTCTTCAAGGTTTTTGCGACCCTTTGCTAATTACAATTACACGTCTCCTAATCATTCTTTGATGAAATACAGGATGAATAAGAAACATAAAAATATACATATCAATATTTCATTATATTATATAGTAAATTGGATTCCAAAATAAAGATAATTAATTAATTGGACAACGCTATAGATTCAACCCCCCACCCCCCGGCATTAGCTTAAGTATTTGTTGGGCTGTTTTTGCAAAAGATATGACGTTAATTAAAAGCATTTTCCCCACAAGCACAATTATATATGTATAAAATCTAATCTTGGTACGCCCCCCTTCTACCGAAAAAAGAAAAAAAATTAACCAAAAAAAAAAAAGAAGAAGAAGATAGATGATGTTATAATTGTGGCTCGTTGTGTTCAAAATATCAAGATATATATAATATATAAGAACAATAAATACAATGTAATTTTATAAGTAGGATCTAAAAGAGATAGAATAAAAAAGATATGGAGATGTCATAGTTGTGTGGCACCCTTGTGTTCGAAATATCAAGGTATAAAATGATAACAATATATTTAGTGTAATTTTATAAATAGAATATGAGAAGGATAAATATATAGACAAAGCTTTTCCTTGTCTTTATTAGATAGGGAGGTTGTTTTGATAAACCTTTGACTAAAGTTCGAAATATGAAGATATAAACAAATACTAGAGATATAAGAAATTCCAATATACAAATATATACAATTAGACACAAGAAATCACAAAGCAAATTTAAGTGACATTTTAGTTAAACTTTTTTAAAAACTCGAATAATTTTTTATTGCAAACTGATCAATTTTTGAAAATTGTCACACCTAAGTACTTAGAAAAGAAAAACATGTAGAAGACTTATCTCGAATTAGCCGTACATAAAGATAACTCGATTTCCTTTGATCTCCATGAGTGGTCCTGAAAGGGAATGAATGATAAAAATAGCATGTCATAGCAATGAAAAATTTTGAAATTCCCGATCGATACAAAGTACTCTTGCCGGGATAAAAATGGCTATGTAAAAAAAAAATACAATAAATTGCTCAAAAACACACTTAGCTTTAATTAAGAGTAGTAGAAGAACTTAGCTTTAATTAAGAGTAGTAGAAGAGTATATATGTACACACTCTTAATTTGATAGTCTTACCATTAATCAACAAGTGTTCAAATTAGTAATGGCTTAATCTCCGTATTTGAATAGGAACAATGCAAGTGATTTTAGTTTTTGATATAAGAGAAAGGACACAAATTAAGCAAGTTGTCATATTGCTTCAAATTAAGATACCCCTTTTCACATGAGAATTGAATTTCCAAGTTCATTTTTTTGGTTAATATTTCCTTTTCCTGTTCTTTAGTGAAGCAAAAAGACAATTTGAATATTAAGGAAGCTAGTGGATAATTAATTAAAATAAAATTCAGTGCCATAATTGGGCAGACGGCCTTACGAGGAACTCTTTTAGATCTATTATTTCTTCGTAATCTTTGACTTGACATACCTTTAAGAAATAATAATAATAATAATAATAATAATAATAATAATAATAATAATAATAATAATAATAATAATAATAATAAGTAAAGTGGTGATTTTACTATATCAATTGTTATTATTGTAAATTATCATACTCAATGAGAAATGATTGAAAATATTTAGTACTTAGTTAATAATAAGGTAAAATAGATGTAAAATGATCAATCATTTTTTGATTTTTTTCCAACTGAACAAGTAAAAATAAACATTTAGTTAGTTAATGGACAAAGTAAAAGTGGACAAAGAGAGTATTCTTTTATTTTCTTTTTTTAGGTCAAAGGAGTAAACATTTTATCTTAGATCCAGTCTGGACTTATAAAATGTTGACCCCAATGGACTCATTGATCAAATATGTGGGTCAAACATAACAAAAAATTTAGTAATTTGCAAGAGATTGAGTCGATTCAAGTATATTTTTAAAATGAATTTATCCCTTTTTTTATATTAATCTTAGGGGAATAGCCAACTCTCTAGACATTGAACGAATGGGAGATGTGTTGGATATATAATTTTAAAATGTTCGATCTTAAAAAATATAATAAAATGTGTTGACTTTGGAGGGCTTTCTGTTAATGTTTGGTGACCGTACGAAGCTTCGAAAGGCTACATAATTTTGCCATGTTGGGGTTTCAATCAAGAACACTATATTAATTCTACTGATCAACTAATTGATACTGACTAATATTTATTTTAGTGCTCATTTTCTTTAAAAATACTGTTTACTTTCTTTTTTATTAAGGGAATCGAGAACATTGAATATTCTATATACCTAATGTATACATGGACTCTTGTTGTGATGGGATAAACAAGATCTTTTAATTAACCTTAATCACAAGTGAAATTTGAATTTTGGGAATAGAAAAGAATCCTGAAGAAAGTGTTTTTCCGCTCAATGAGTCTTATGAACGTGAATCTGAATTAAGTTAGAGCCTCAAAGTGTATTAAATATCGAGAGATGGTAAAAAAGACTTGATATCATGGTTATATGTTTATGTTTGTAGATATGACCAGGGGGATAGCTAAACTCATGTCAGGGTGTCCAATTGAACACACTTCGTCGGAAAATTATATCGTATATACAAGTAAAATGATAAACAAAGTGGTTAAATAACATATTTTGGACACCCTTGACACAACAATATGATGTAGCCCAGTGATTTCAGGCGCCTTAATAGAGCAACAATATGATGTAACTCAGTGGTTTCAGGTGCCTTAAAAGAGCAAATGCATGCAAACTTAAAGTATTTGTGTGTTCGAATCTTACTAGTAGTAGCTCTTTTTTTTTCACTTTTTAAGAAGAGTAGGCTCACTTCAGCACTTGGATACCCTTTGTGAAATTTCTAACTCTGCCACTAGATATGATTTCGATTATGATTAGGATTGGAGCTCAAGAATATAAATATGATGTTATATCACTTGAAATCATAATGCCTTTATTAATGACAGAAGTAAGTTATTTATAAATTACAAGGCTAGGGCATCAACCAATAGGAAAGCTTCACTCGAGCCCTAAAATATTAAAACGAATAAATATTAATATCGTTAGTGGTGTCCGCTAATGTCCTTGGGTGATTTGTACAACAATATCCATGTACCTGTCCTTTTTGTCTCTTTGACCACGTCACTAGAACACAAATCCTCCATCATGTACTCTTCTCTAGAAGGTTAATCTTGTCAACTTCCTGCTTCACTCAACCTCATCACCACATGCCCTTCATCCCTATTGTCGTGTTCTCTAGCCAATTTACCCAATACAGGTACCACTATTGAAAATAGAAAATATTTTCCTCCATGCACATACCAAACAAACCCTTAATCTTTTACAATGTAAAGGAAAAAAGGAAACAGGAGGTGACAAACAAGGGCAGAGCTAGAAGTCTACCTACAATTTCGCGCAAATCTAATAATTTTTTCACTAATAATATATTTTTGTTATGAATATTTATAAATTATAAATTTAAAATCCAATAACTGACATTTGAAGTAGTCATTTAAAAAATTAAAATTCCGAACTCCACCTATAGACCTGGGAAAACATGTAAATATACCAAAAAATTATGGCCACATTTATCCAATCTAGTTTGGTACACATGAATAATGAGGTATCTGTTGTTATTTCTCCAGCATTTTGACGTGATGACATTTGACTACGACATTATATTGATGATTATCTCACCTCCATCTAGAACAATTTATTATAAACAAATAATTGTTCCCGTGAAAAAGAACCCTCATGATGAATTACATGTACTTTAGAATATATAATATAAAAAATTAGAATTATGGAAATAAAAAGTCAATATATATGACCCACTGATTATCAAGATCCTTTCTTTAACAGCGTGAAAATGTTGACTTGAAAGAAAAACAAGTGCATGCCAAATGTTGGATGAAGCTGACGTTGGGATTGAATGCGATACCCATTAATAAATAAAATAGTATAAATGCCATGAATGATAGTGTAAATATTGAATATTCATGAGATGGTATAAATGCCATGAATGATGGTGTAAATATTGAATATTCATGATATGATATAAAACGTGTTCAATTCTAGTTGGAATTCTACAAGAATTTGATTCTCATTAGAATTCTTGAAGGTTACTCTAAGCCTAAACTCTAGCTTATGCCTATGGAAAGGGTATTATATTTCTTAAAAAGTCATCTCGAATATTTCGCATATTTCATGGAATTTTCATAATGAGATCAAAGTTAAATCATCCTATTCGAGAAATATGTCACTAACGATCCTCAAATCATGAATAAATCTTATAAGAAAAAAATCAAGAGAGGAACAAAATTGTACCCGCATTAGTATCAATAAAATATTTTTGTTTCTTCAGATTTTAATTGTAGTATTTACTTTCCATTTATTCAAAATTTGTTGCTAACATATAGTAATATAATATACTTTATTGAGTAGTATTAATTTTTTTCAGTAACTATATTGAGTATTAGGAGTAGATAAATATGTAACTTTACCAACATGGGTTATAATACATGCTTCATCCTTAACCAAAGATCTTACATTCGAATTATGGGTATAGAGAAAATAATGTCACCTTCGAATGAGCCCTACAATACACGATCCAAATTTAATCAAAATTTCAATGCAAGCTCCAAAAACTGGATGAAAAAATAATATATATATAACTTTATTAGCTTTTGAATGAAGATATACACTGAAAACATAATCTAATAAAGCAAATTTTGAAATGACTAATGAGTTGTGCGACTAAAAAGAAGCCAAATAGGTAGCAAATGAGGGAGGTCGCTTCCTCTTCAGAAGACAGCCCATAGAGGAACCACCCCAGTTTTGTGACCACTGCAATTTGCTATTTTGATTTGAATTTAAGATTTTTTTTAAAATTTTATTTTCTAGACTATTCAAATTTATTATCTTAAAAAATTGAAGGTAAACAATCTTTTTCATCTAAACAATCCTTTCCTATCTCAATTTAAGCTTTAATAATTCACCAATATAGGGTATTTATTAATATCAAATATTATTACGATAAATTGAATCGATTTTGTACATAATATTATTATACGTCTAAGTTAAAGTGTTAAAGGAGTTGGATTGCAAGAATTCTATGCACACAATAAAATAATTAGAACGATTTGGAGATAACTATTGAGTTTAATTATGAGATAAATGTGTGGATCGATCAAAGAATACAAGTTCAACATGAAAATATTTCTACTTGCATCAAAAGAAAGAATTTTGAAATTAAGAGAAATTGGGTGGAGATCGAAATAAATTAAAGTTCAAGTAGGATTTAGATTCCTTAACCATATTCCGATGGAATTTGAAGAAAGAAACCAAGGAAAAGTTGGCCATCACTACTCCTAGATAACACCATATTGATTTTATTGAAGCTTACGCGATTCATACAAGTAGATTAATTAATTCTTGGCAAAAATCGTTATTGTGAGAATACTTTATGAAATTCAACTAATGAAACATGTAATTATATTTTCAATAATAAATAACAGCGTAACTCAAACTCAGAATTTTTATCGACATATATAGAAGCATGTGACCCCATTTAAAAAATTGAAACGGCGCATGCAACGGCAGATACACAAGTGGATGAATCTAAGCAAATGTCAGCAATTTGGGCTTTTGGATTATACGAAAAGACACCCTCATATATCACTACAATTTCTCATGTCCCTCGTGCACCAGCCAATACCTTACGTAATGCTTCACTTTTCATATTTTTCAACCTTTTTTCCTCATGCTTTTTCTAATATATTTGCCTCTAACTACCAAATTGATTCTTTTAAATCTTTTCTTGGACTATGTTTTTCTTATTTTAGGTTTTATTTATTTAATTTAGTGTTCTTAATTGGATTCAAGGTGGAGTCAGTATGTTGGTTACAAATTTAGTCGAACCAGTAATTTTAGTTCATACTTTAAATTTATAGTATGAAATTTCTTGAATTTGTACAAATTATTAATTTTGAACCTAGTAACTTAAGAGGATGAGAATATTAAACTCATAAATTTCAAATTCTGACTCTAGCTCAGACTAGATTACTACCTTGACTTCAAGAAAGTTTCGTTACTTTCGACAAATATAGATTTCACAACGTAAGAATCTCATGAAGATATCGGTAGCTGTCTGTCTTGACTAAGTAGAACAATGATGGCAAAAAGTAATCGTTGCATTTTAATTAATTACTAGCTAGGAAAAAGATAATTTTGGACAAAAACTTTGACCCAAATTCTTAAAAGTTTGTAAGTTTGTCTGACTAAGAAGGAACATTCGTTATCTTTCGGTCTAATTGATGGAGTTCAAATGTACATGGACAATAAGTCCTAGCACACATAAATATTTTAATTCAAGCATAAAAGCCCTATTCAAAGTTTTAAAAATGGTAGCCAAAATCCATGACCAATAAACTAGTATAAAATAACAAATTGTTTCTGTTTCTATATATATATATATATATATATATATATATACACACACACATATACCTAAGGTTTTAAATTATATACGATTGATAATATGTTATCATTTTTTTAAGTTGTCAATCGTACTTATGGAGCGCTACTCATAATTGTATAAATATTTTTTTGGATAATTATCAACATAGAATATTGTCAACTTTGTAATTGTAATATATTAAACCATACAATTGCATAAATAGAAGTTGGATTTCAACATTGACCACCTGAATTTAAAAGTTTTGATGATATTAAAGTCAGAAAGTTGACATCATTTACAGCACTAAACAATTAAAAGTCAAATTATTGAACGATCCCAAATTAAGTTTGAGAATATTTTTTTGCAATTAAACTATTAGGATAAACTAATGTACCCCAACTTGGTACTTTAAAATTTATTTTATGTATGTACTGTGAGATGTCCGCAACAAATTCTGGTGCTTAATGTTTATTCAAAATATTAATGTATGTTTGAAAACGAGTCAAAATAAAATAGAGAAATATAGTTGAAATTTTTTCATTAGTAGCCAAAAAGAGAATAGTAATGCAGCATGGTGCATGCATGTGTAATCTGCCGACGAGCCGTTATTCTTGAAACAATAATGTCTTTTTTCTTCTTCATGTGTAAAATTTATCTTTGTTTAAAAATATTAAATATAAAATTAAATTTTAATATAATATCATACAATTAAATATTTTTAAAATTTTATATGGCTATTGTCAATTAGTGGTGGTGATGACTAACGACAGTGATTCTATGTGTGTCAATTTGAGATGGTATTAATTAATAATGGTAGTTGTGGATATACATAGTATTTTATGGTATATTGGTTGATAGTAGTAACTACTCGTGGTTGTTGGTGGCGGCGGCTGATAGTTAGTAGTGGAATGATATTGATAGCTGATGATGGTGAATGACGATAACGGTTACTGATATATAATGTTCACTAATGGTGATAATTATCAATAGTGATTAGTTGATTTAATAATAATTAATGGTGATGGTTGAAAATGATGGCTAATGCTAATAACAAGTGATTTTGGTGATTGACGGTCGTACTGATAATTTGGATTGGGTTGAAGATGATAGTTGTGGATAGTAGGTGGTGTTCATTAACGATAGTGGTAGTTGCGGATGAAATGGTGGTTGTGGATGGTAGTAAAATAGATAGAATAGCGTTGAACAGTTATTTTTAAAAAATAATTCTTATGCAATAGAAATGCGTTTGGAGTAAATTATAATGGAGGAAAGAAGTGGTGCTTCAGTGTGAATGCATGATATGATGATTCACAAGCTAAGGCTGCAAGTTTTGTGTAAATAAATAATGAATGGCTCAGCCTTTGCAGTATCGTTTCTTTCTATTTTTCACCTCTCCTTTTGATCAATTATGTATCATCAAATTTTCAGTTTCCTTTGACTTGTTTTAGCTTTTAATTTTTTTAAATTTTTTTAGTTGTTTTGGTTCACAATTTTGATCACACCGTACCGTACGTTCACGGTTCATCAAATTATAATTTTATTCTATTCACCCAATGTAAATTAATACTTCATTGAAAGTTGTTAACTTGAGTAGAGACAAGATTGGTGGGTTAATATTAATTGAAGCGTTTGTGTATAATCAAGTAGCTAGAGAGTCGACAAGAAAAAAAATAGGGAAACTTATATAAATTTCATTAATATAGGAGCTACTTATCTATATTAGTTTGTAATATTACGAATCTTATTAGATTTTGATGCGTCTGGATACGTACACAGATACATGTATCTCCTGATACATGGATCAAAAATAGATCAAAAATAGATGTTATTTGTTCTAGATATATTGTATTCAAGTGACTCATATGTATCTAGGATATATAACAAATCTCTCTCGCCACTCTCCTATGTATCCTCGACACATGTGAATCACACCAAATACATACAGATACATGAACAATGTGTATCTAGTGTGATTTGCATGTATCTAGTGTATATCTAGTGTGATTCTTAGGTATCGGGGATCTTGCTCGCCTCCCTCCCCATCTTGCTCATCTCTCTTCTATTTTAGTGTATCTGATAGCAAAAATACATATATCTAAGTGTATTTTTCTTAATATATTGTAGAAAACTTTTAATAAGTGGTAACAAATGTAATATTTTAAAAATATAAGTAATAATAATATATATGATAGTGAAACATGTCTAATTATGCAGTTTTTCGTAAGCGAGAAGCTCCACAGCACTTCCAATTTCTTTTCCAATATATATGTGTCACGTTAATTATTGAAGAATTGATTTTCTAGATCCCTTAAAAAAAAGGTTTAGTCTTATGGCCTTTTATCAAGAAATTTTTATTTGTTACACATAAGAAATTTAATAAGTCGATTTTTCTACTATTCATTTCGTAAGCCAGGTGATAAAAAAGTAATAACTCCTCTAAAATTATAGAGATTATAATCATACTGAAATTTTATCATAGATTTTGGCTAATTTTTTTATAAATAATATCTGAAATTATATTAAATAAGTGTTTTTATTTATTGAATTGATCCATTATTAAAACCTCAAACTTAATTGTGTTTTCATTTCAAACAAAACGACTTTTAAATATTATTTCTCTGTTTCATATAATACTAACTACTACGTAACATTTATTTTTTTGATAATAAAGTTCAATAATCAAACTACTCCATCCGTCTCAATTTATGTGACACTTTTCGTTTTTCAAGAGTCAAACAATTTAAGTTTGACCGGAAATTTGCGCATGAAATCTTTAATTTTTTTGAAATAAAATTTATATATTTGTAAACTACGTAAAAAATCTATAAGTCACAATAATTGATAATTCAAAATGTTTAAAAAATCTATGAAAAATTTACGATCAAAATTAAATTTATTTGAATATTGAAATCCGAAAAGTGCCACATAAAATAGAACGGAGGTAGTAATTTTTATACTGTGTCTCCACCTTTTCCTTTTTCGTAACCCCCAAAGAATACGACACTCCCGTTTTGGAAAGAGTCTCTTTTTTTTAATTGAATGATTACTTTATCTGAAATTTTAGGTACACGATCATCACTTTAATGCAAAGTGGATTCCACCGTTATACGTCAAAACAGACTTCTAAGACTATACAAATCTGGTGCCTTTCACTATCCAGGATCGGCTTCACTATTTTCGATAAGGAGCATAAACCATGATGAATAATAGACATGAATTTATACATTTTTTTAAAATAATGAATTCAATGTGAATACCTTTAAAAAAAAATTCCTAGAATTTAAATCTCGAATTCATTTCTTTTATCACTTTCGATATAATCATGGTTTTTTTTAGCTCTTTACAAGAATTTTTTTAGTAAGAGATTTTTATTTTTATGCATTAAAAATTTGAAATGATCATTTTCTATTAGTCAAATTGTAGGTGGGTAAGAGATCTCAATTCCTTTCATTTTTATGGAAGGTGTCAGTACGAAGAAATGAACTTTCTCGTCCTTTTACAATTTAAATAGAAGAAAATATTAAGAGTATTTTTCTTATCTCTTAAATAGTTATAAAAATAAAAAACTCTCGTAAAATCTGCATAAAAATTATTATAAATTTTTTATAGATCTATCTGAAATAAAAAAAATCTATGTTTTGTTTTTAAAAACAATTTATCCCGTAAATATATTGCAAAAGTTACGGAATAATCACTTTTACAGAAAATGGTATCCTACGCAACCCATGAAGTTTGTGATTGGTCATAATATATTAGTGGAAATGAAAAAAAGGTGATTTAATCTTTTTTCATTCTTCGTATCTGCCTTTTTTTAGGAATTGGAGCTGATAAGTTTGGCATATCGCTTTTACAAGAATGACAAGAAAAAGGAGAAAAAAAGGAAGGATTATAATAAAGGCATCCGAAGTTTTGAGTGCGTGATCGACCCGTCAATATTTTTTCTTATTTTAAATTTAATAATAAAATATTATCTTATTTAATTTAGATAAAATTTATATCATCTTTTAAATAAAATAAATAAATTTAAAAAAATTATAATTTTAAAATAATATAATCCGCGATCAGAGTGGAGAGTTGAAAAGAAGGGGAAAATATGGAATATATAGTACGGGAATAATTGCAACAAGAGAGGCAGTGGCTCCCTGGTTTGCAGACAGCACCACAATGAGTAATGACTAACGACTAAAATTCCACGTCCAACTTGGGATTGCCTTAAAAGTGACAACTCCTATTGCACCCTCGTGTTAAATTTCCTCTCCCTTTACCTTTTCTTTCTAAAATATTAATTCCGATTTCAATTTATGTGATATTTTTTATTTTTTTGAGAGTTAAATAAGTTTGAGTTTTATTGGAATTTGCGCATGAAAACTTCAATTTTTTAAAATAAAATTTGTATATTTATAAATTACGTAAAAAAGTACTATACGTCATAATAATTGATAATTCAAAATATTTAAAGGGAATATGAAAAATTTACCGTAAAAAATAGACTTATTTGAATCTCTAAATTCAAAAAGTGTCATATAAATTGGGATGGAGGGAGTACTACTGCCACTTGCATCAAATACATTTTGATTATCTTCATTTTATATTTTTTATTCATATTATTAAAATTTTAATATTAATTCTATTTAAACGTATAAATAGGTGGTCGATGGATATGATATAAAGGACGTGTAAGGAAAAATGGATAAGTAATATAGGATCGAGGAAATATAAGCATAGACATTTTATAAAAATCTACATGCATGTAGATAATCTCTATAGAAGACAAGCAAGGATTGTGAAGATGGTAAGTGAAGCATCCTTCTCTTCCAATTTTAAAAGAGAACAAAAATGTGAGAGTTTCGAGAGAGGAGTAAAATAAACCTATATACAAATATATTAATTAGTAAGTACTTTACTTTATGAAAAAGAAAACTAATGTTTTACGATATGTAAAAACTAGAAGAAAAAAAATTAAGAAAATATGTATATTTACAATTGTTGTTAAAAGCAAAGTCAGATATAAACTATATGAATTCCAAATTCTAAGATAGGGATAATATTGAATGTTAATAATTGGATCCTGAATTAATTTTTGTGCATATTTAATAAAATGATAATGCTAATACAGATTGATTTTTTTTCTTTATATAATAATATTATGCTCTTTTAAGTACAGATGAATGATGATTAAAACTATAATGCTTTAATAATGAAAACCTCTATGATCTAAAATTCGAGTGAAATGGAGTGTGTCCATATCCACTACTAACTGACGATTATAATTTAAAAATAACAGATCATATCAATTTAGTCTTATCACTTGTAATTAACTAATTGTAAACAATCAAATCATTTCTGAGAGAAATTAATAGTAGATGCATTATCCTCAAACTTTAATTCTTTCTACACATGTTGAACAATTTATTAAGTCTGCAAAGTAGACGTGTGATTTTCAACGACTTACAAGAAGTGGTAGCTTTCTTTTTGTTTTCCGCCTTAGTTGAGTTTTGAACGTAATTTGCTTATTCATGAAAAGGAGAGTACATTAATTTTTAGGAAATAAAATAAGTAAAAAAAGATGGTCTGATATATAAAGCATTCCTCTTCAACAAAACGTATATTACTATAACATAACATATTCAGTGAAATCTACTACGTGGTCTAAAGAAGATCGAATGTATACAGATCTTATCATTACCTCGTGAAGATAAAAAAATTGTTTCATCATCAATAAAACATAGACTGACTACGACCTACCATAATGTGAAAATAAAGTAAGTACCTAGTAAAATTGAATTATCGTACGTACGCATCACGTAAATAACTAAAGTACATAAAAGATCGCGTAAAGGGGAGAAGATGAATATATAAATATTAATTAATTATTATTATACATGTGTGAGGATGACAAAGACTATTGGAAAAGATGTATGCCCAATTCTTTGGCTCTATTCACAGATAAGTGCTTCAAACTGTGTGTTCCTTAATTCAATAGTATTATAAAATATTATTATTCTACATTGAAGATAGATAGATAAAACTATATATCTATTCGTGTTGGGATCGGTGAGACAGCATTAATGTTTATTTTGATGTCAAAAATAAATCGAGACCGCATTCCAAAGCAAATTCAGAATTTAAAGTTTATAAATTCTTATATCAATCTGAAAATAAGTAGAAAGAATAACTAAGATTTATTTATCATATTATAAGCTTTTTCATAAAAATACAGGATATATCTATATATACAGAAAAAAATTATTAAATTTTCGTGAACTCGTAAAGTATGGTCTATATACCTTCGTATTATATATATCCACTCCCAAAGTGATAGATCTTTTGACTTGGTTCCATTATTAAACAACCTTATCTCCTATTAATAGTATAGAAATAGAAAAAAGAAAAGTTGTTTCCTACAAGTTGAGGCATTGGGCCACTCTCACATAAATACGTCAATTGGGCCACTTATGGGAAATCCCTTATTCACTACTTTTACTCATATCGATAGTGACTTTCTTCTTCAAGAAATTAAATCCTTATCGTAAGGGGTGAATATTATTGTGGAGACTTTCTTGTAATTCAGTCGAACTCAATATTTTTTTGCTCAAATAATGTATTTGTATTAAGAAGTTTATCAAATATGTATAAATATTAAGTTTATAATCTAGTTATTAATATTTGAAATCATCGTTATAAAATTCAGAACTTATAAAGTTAAAATTCTAGTTTCGCCTCTACAGTTGGGCTAATATTATTTATTTTTTATGATAATTGGAATCGTGTACTTCTCATATTTTAATAGTTTGCACGTAGGAGACCTCTAGCCTACTTAGGTTTTGCTTCATAGTATTATTTAATTAGAATTGAAATAATAGTACTAACTAGTATTTAATTAATGTTAAATCTTCCTTAAATACCTGCAGAATTAGAGACAAAATCAGGAATTATATATTTGTACCATTGTGAATATTTAAGGTTTGGGTTGGGATTGGATGAAGTCCAAGAAATAGTACACATGTTACTGCTTCATTCCTTTTCAGTTTTCACAATTCCAGATATTTATACATCAAAGCTAAGAGATTGTGTAGAATATGTCAAAAGTAGAAACACGAAATGAATAAATTATTTTATATGAACTGATCTTTAAATTTGTCAGTAAATTTTATTTAGATGTTCGAATTATGACATATTTCAATTGAGCATTTGAATATATGATAAAGTAATCAAATTAGACACCTTCTGATTAATAGAACATGGGTGCATGCACCATCAAAAAAAGAAGGAAAACTTTTATCAAGCTAAATGACTCAATATCCATCAATGGCACCATTTAGCCTTCATGTATCATAAATGCCGTTAGATAAAAATATACCAATTTTAGAAAATATATACCTAAAAATACCTAATTTTATGAAGAGACCACATGTTCACGTGTCCCAAACTTTAGCTATAAATTCACCGATGAGCATATATTATGTAGATAAATTAATCGCATAAAGTTCTTAAACATCAACTGAAACATACATGAGGTTTTACGGCTTATTGAGGTAATTGCACATAATTAGAAGAAGTGACATATATTAAGAGGTTAATCATTCTGCGTAATCAACGCTTGAAAATATGCGATTTTTTTTCCTCTAAATTTAGGAGTCGAAATAGAAACACTTAATTATATGTTATGATGCTCATTCTGTCATTTGATAAGTTCAATCAAATCTCATGCTGGACTATAGATTAACCCATGTCCTGAGAAGAAGTGACACCAGGTAGCCAATTTTGTCATTCACTATTTAAAAAATAATCCAATTTTATAGTGTATTTAAAATCTAGCACTTCTCTCCCTGTGAGCAGTCTCTTTTCCTCCAACCACTTCTTCCTAGTACCAGAGTATGTTCCTCTGCCTTGAATAAACTTCCATGTCCCCCTTCTATATTAATCCACAATTTTCGCACCGCTTTATCCAAAGTTTGCTTCACTCAAAAAATGTAACAATGTTAATTACTGGCACGTACATAAAAGTTCGTAAGGAGATGTGAAAGACAACAAGTTACCATAATACGATCATTTAGCAATGACATTTGCATTTCAAAAGCACCAATACAAAAACACTTATCAGAAAATATAAACAAAAATAATTCACAGAATTGTCGCTCAAACTTCAGGTTGAAATTCGAAGAAGCGGGATCTGCAGCTTTTTTAAAGTTTTGACTATGTTATAAATACTTGACAAATGTTTGCAATGTTTTAATATTTATAGCCCAAAATAGTTAGCCCATACTATTTTTCCAGATATTGTAGTTCAGTAGTTGTTGGGCTGATGACATAGAGCCCGTTTGGATTGCTTGGATTTAAGTACTCCCTTCATTTAAAGAAAAATGACCTCCATTTCTTTTTAGTCTGTTTAAAAAAAAATGATCTCTTTCCTTTTTTGGTAACATTTTAATTTCAGCTTTCCACGTGACATGTTTAAAGCCACAAGATTGAAGGGCAATTTAGTACATTTGACATAATTTTAATTTAGGACCACAAGACTCAAAAATCTTTTTTATTTTCTAAAACTTTGTGCCAAGTCAAATCAGGTCACTCTTTGTGAAACGGAGGGAGTAGTTTTAAGTTTTAGAATATGAAACACTTTTTAAGTATTAGAGCTTAATTTATGAGATAAAAAAAACCAAAAAATAAATCAAAACAAAACAATTTTTAGACCAAAATAAGTCAAAAGCAATAAGTTGGAGTTGGTTGGCTTAAAATCACGCAGTTTTAAAACTAGGTAAACCTTATATACTAATTCTACCTATACTTTCAAATAATTATGTATTTTACCACTAATTTAGAGTTTTCTATCATATATTGAGAAAATTACACCTAGATATATGTATTTTTGCTACCAGATACACTAAAATGGAGAAAGAGGCGAGTGAGATGGTCATATATCCCAGATACATGTGGAACACTAGATACATGTATTTGTATGTATCTGGTGTGATTCACGTGTACCTATGATACCATATAGATAGGAGAGTGAGAAGCGAATTTTGTTATATTTTTCAGATAAATGTGAATCCACTTGACTACAATATATTGTAGACACGTAATTTTTGACCGAACATAAGGCTTTACACTTGTTTTTATTCCCTAAATATTTATTTTAGGTTAATTTAGATATTTTGATTTTTGTCTTATTTTAGTAAGTTTATTTTAAAAGATTTGAAAATAACAAAAAGAAAAGATATTTTCAATATATTAAACTTGTTGGACATTTAAAAAAAAAAAAGAAACTTGTTGGACATTTTAAAAAATATTTTCTTTGATAATAATCTTTTAAAAATGTTTTACATTATTAATAATTCTGATTAAAACAAAGTAGCATGTAATTTTGCTTTGCTTTAATATCATAAAACGTGTAGGAATGAGTCAAAGATTGTTAGCAACTAAATAAATACTCCCTCCGTCCCTATTTAGTTGTCCACTTTAGAAATGGCACACAGATTAAGGCAACAATGATTAGCATAGTGAAGTTACAATTTTACCCTTATAGTACAATTTACAATTTCAAAATAAATTCACTCAAGATAAGTAATTAATGCTGGGAAGTTCATAAGTTTATTTACTTTATTTATGATAAATTTTCACTTCAAAGTTACAGCCACTTCTTTGAATTCAAGTGAAATAAATTGGAGGGCAACAACATGCATTTTTACAATTTTTTGTAACATTTAAAAATTTCCCACCAAAATATTTTGTTATAAAAAAATGCTTCAATGAAATGAGAAATCAAACAACCAATGGATACAAGACAAATAAATCAAGTTCAATGAATGGAATAGATTTAAATATTTCGGTTGAAATGGATGATTCTTACGATGTTGCACAATATATACCCGATCTTCATCTTTTCTTTTTAAATTTTTGACTTCAATAATTTTTGGATCTTCAATCAATATAAGTGAACCTTCTACTTTGATAGGAGTATTAGTTGAAACTTCAACTTTATTTCTGTCCATTTATTTAGTAAAAAAAAATTTCAAAATTTTTACTCATAAACTAACAAAATGCTTTATGGGTAACTTAAAGGACTGTGTAACTCTCCAAGCATAATAAATGTATTGTCTGGTTCCAAAAAGGATGAATTACAACTTACTAAAAATTTTCAACAAGTTTAAATAAGGGTATAATAGGAAAAAATTTGTTGTCCTTTCTTGATTTATCAAAATGGACAACTAAATAGGGACAAATAAAAGAGGAAATATGGACAACTAAATAGGGACGGAGGGAGTAAATATGTAAAAATCAGTTTCTATTTTTGTGCCTAAGAATTATATGAAGGGATAGAGTTTTTAAATTTCAGTTATGTGCTTTTGCGGGCTATTTTTGCTGTTAGTTTTATATTATTTTGTACCAATAATAAAATATAATTTTTAATATTGCTTTAATTAATTGATATTTTATTATAATTTATTATTTATATGTGTAGTTAATTATTATTCTTTTAAAAGTAAAAATAAAACTAAAACTAAAATAAAAAATAACCTAAATAATCTAACAAATCCACCCCACACTCCCACTCCCTCACGTCTTCATCAACACTCCACACCCCACACGACACTATCCCACTCCTATTTATTCATGAACAAAAGTTGAGTTTGAGGTTTTGCTGCGGTTTTGGATTTGTGGCTCTTTAAAGTTAATTTTCAACTATTAACTTTGGAAATCAGTAGATCGCAGCAGTTTGTTTTTGGTGAAATTAATTTTCTCAAAGAGGTAACTTTCAATTCCCCCTTATAGTTGAAGATTGGTTTGAATAAATAATATAGTGTTATTTGTATTCCTTTGTCGTGGTTCTGTTTTTAGTTAGTTATGTAATTGTTTATGTTCATTTATTATTATTATTATTATTATTATTATTATTATTATTATTGAAAAGTTATTCTTGTGTTGTTATATTCTTCCGAATGAATTTTTTTTGAAGCATGTTTTATTTTTTATTGTTTTGTGTCGACAAATGTTATGTAATAATGATGGAAAACGGAGTAGTTTTTTTTCTGCATGTGCAACAGTACTTCAAGTGGTTTAAGGTTTTATTGTTTACCATTTGCATATAGTTCATTACAAGGATAATGATGGACAAATTACCTATAATGTTTGAGAATAATAATAAAATTGATACATTAAGTGGTACTGAGATATCATTATTTGTGGGTATGCTTTCCAACTTGTATTTTTGTGTCCATTTTTACTTTCATTTCTTTTGTTCTTTTGATTTTTTTTTTCTCTTTTGCTTGATTTAGATTTAGTTATAGGATAATATACATATATATAATAAGGATTAAGAAAAAATAAAAAATGGGAAGAATCATGTTCCTTGCTTAAATACGAAACTTCCATAAATACTTAACGTTTCGGTAAAACAAGTATAGTCAGTATAAGTAAAAATGACTACTATCTAACTGATACCAAATATAACAGTTAGATAGTAGAGGAGTATATGTATAAGGGAAGTAAAACAGTAAACAGTTAGATAGTAGAGGAGTATATGTATAAGGGAAGTAAAACAGTAAAAACTATAAATACAGAAAACACAGAAAGTGCAGTAAAAACACAGAAAATACAGTAAATACAGTAAAGTACAGTAAATACAAATATAAGGACACTTAGATAGTAGAGGAGTATATGTATAAATATAAGGGAAGTAAAACAGTAAAAACAGAAAGTATGGATAAAAACAGTAAATACAGAAAACACAGAAAATACAGTAAATACAGTAAAGTACAGTAAATACAGTAAAATAATACAGAAACAGTAAACACAAAGAATAAAGTGAATAAATAGTAAAGTAAAACAGTAAAAACAGTAAATACAGAAAACACAGAAAATACAGAAAATACAGCAAATACAGTAAAGACAGTAAAAACACTAAATACAGTATATAGTATATATATAGTAGTATATAATATATGTAGTAGTATAATATATAATAATATATATAGTAGTAGATATATATATATAATATTATATAGTAGTATATATATATATTTATATAGTAGTAGATATATATATATATAATATTATATAGTAGTAGATATATATGGATATAATATATAGTAGTAGATAGTAGTAGATATATATATATAATATTATATAGTAGTAGATATATAGATATAGTAAATATATATATAGTAACAGATTATTAATATAATTTAGTAGTCCGTGTCCAGTCCTTGTTTTGTGTCAACTATGTCCAGTCTTTGTTCCAGTCTTTGTTCCGTGTCAAGGCTTTGTTTCAAACAGTTTGTACGTCCTACTCAGTACTCCCTCTCTCATTTAGTTTAATCAAGTTAGTTCATGACTTAAATCCCTTATTTTCCCCATGTTTTGTTTTTCAATTTTTATTTTTGTTTTTATCTTTTATATTTATTTTTGGATTTTGTCTTACCCATTTCATATCTTCTTCTTAACCTTTGTTCTTAACAACTTCGTCTTTAACCACACCCTGGATATAAAACTGGCAACAAATTCGTCCTTTCAAGCAATAGTAAATATTGTAAGGGACCTCTACTCTTTTAGTCAGTTATATAAAGAGTATAACTTAGAATATATAAAGAGAATTAAACAAAGATATAGTTGGCTTCATAAAGAAATACAATTTAGGAGTGAGCTCAAACATAATCATAAAAAATTACTAGAATTCTTAAGGTGGGTAGAAGAAGAATTAGAAAAAGAACAGATAAGCGAATTTTTAATTTGGTCAAAAGAAGATTTAGCTAACAAAGATATACCTAAAACTGATACTATAGACTTGTTACTACAACATAAAGATAACATAGTTAAAGAAATTAGTAACATTAAATTAAATATAAAATATACTAATAATAGAATACAATACTATACAAAAATTAGCCAAGTTAGAAGTTCACTAGGATAGAAAAATAGATTCATTAACTCATTTAGAATACTTAGATTTAAAAATACACCCGGAGAAAAAATATAGATACATAAAAATAATATTTTAAAGTGTAATTTTATTGAAGGAGAACATATACTACACTCTGAAGATAAACAATTTAATACATTAATAGACTTAACAATAAATCTTAGTGAAAAAATAAAACAACAAGACAAAATTATTGGACACGTGTTATGTCAACAGTTTTTCCCTTTTTTGGAGGGTAGTGATAAAGTGACAACACACCTATTTTTTACAAGACACATAGTGGGCATTCCCACCTACTAATAAATAATTACAAGACACGTAGTGGGCATCCCCACCAAACTTTCATATAATATATATAGATATATATATATATGTATGTATATATATATAAATATATTATTTTTGATGATTAATACCTAATATATATATAAAATATATATATAAGTCTTCTTTTTCAAGACTTGCTACATGCCACTTTCTTTGGCATTTTCATCTTTGCCAAATCTTTGCCAAACTTTTGTTGACTATATATTTATTTTTTATTTTTTAATTTTTCGTTTTTTTTTTTTTTTTTGTTTTTTTTGTTTTTTTTTGTAATAAGTAATGAAGTTTCCATAATATGGTTAAGTGTCTAAGTTGTGTAAAGCAATAGTATCAAAGCTCATGCCCGAATCATCGTCTTCATAAGGATCTTGAGTATCTTGAATATTATTGATTTGTTCTTCGTCCGATAAAGAAGGACTGTTATTGTTGTCTTCTGAACCATTACTTGGACTGGGAATGTCTTTGAAAATATGTTTGTCTTTGCTTTTGTCTTGGAAAAATTTTTCTAAAGTTTGTTGAATTATTTTTTCTAATTTTTCATTTTTTTTCTTTTTTAAAACATCATTTTTTCTTAAAGAGTCTTTCTGAAAATATTTCGGTAGTCTTCTTCGTGAGGAAGTAGACCCCTCTTCTTCACTTTTTGGCAAAGTGACAGCCTTTAACGGATTTGATAAGTCTTTACCGGTTACCGTTTGAACCGGACTAGCTGTATCATGCTCCAATACAGTAGAGTTCTTAGCATTCAGAGGGGAATGCACACCCGTCTCATCCATTTTTAAAGGAGATGGAGAACTCATTTCTTGCATCTGAGTACTGTCTGTTCTTGGAACATATTTATTCTGAAAAGTCTCAAGCTGTTTCATAAGTTTCATATTTTCTTGGATAAGAATTTCATTTTTTGTATTGAGTCTTTTGAAACCCTCTGTCATGGCTGAACAATGGTCACAAAAAATTATTTTATCTGAGTCTTTTTGGATATTATATTGTGGTATTTGGGTTGGGCTTTGTCTGAGAGCTGGTGAAATATAATAGTTAGGCCCAAGTATTCCCCTTGCATAGTCTAAAGCTTCAGTAAAATTATTAAATCCTTTAAAAAGTGGGTTTTTAATCCCATTTATAGAATCAACTACTTCTATCCATGTCTGAAAAATACCTTTAGTTTTACCATGTATGACTACATAATATTTAAATTTATTGTCTCTATTTTTATCTGAAAAGTATTGACATAAAGCATTAGAAACTGCTATAAAATACTTAGTATCTTGCTTATTATAAGCTATCCATAAGTTATCTACTAAACATTGTTGGTCTTTGTCTAAATTGCAGTCTGAAATTACTCTAAAAGATAAATTACACTTAGGGTATGAAATTAAATTATACTTACCGAAATAAATTCTTTCCATAAAATTGTCTGTTGTACTTAATGGTCTGAAATTTTGTCTTCCTAATAATGTCTGAGCATAAGTGTCTGGCTGGGCTATGCCCTTGCCTTTGTCTGTTGGCTGTTGACCAGTTGGTCTCATGCTTGGTCTAGAAATTAATTAGTTTTTAATTGTAGTCTACTTAATTTATCTGCTAAATCATTGTCTTTTCCTTTAACATATTCAAAAACAATATTATTATATATAGATATTATATCTATAAAATTTAACCATCTTCTTTTACTGCTAGCTTTACTATTTATTTTTTCATGGAATTTAACTATTGCTTCGCAGTCAGTTCTAACTAATACTTCTTGTTTATTTAGAATATATAATTTAAAACTATTTAGTCCATATATTACTGCTAATACTTCTGCGTCTATACTACTCATATTACCTTTTTCTTTATATTGTCCACTTTGATAGGCACATATTTTTTCTTCATTTTTTGGACTATATTTATTAGGTCTAGATTTTAATATAGCACCCCATCCTAATTTACTTCCATCTGTTTGAACTATTAAATAATCAGATTCTAAAGGTATTTGTAAGTCTGGTATATTTTTAACCTTTTCTTTTATTTGTTGGACTAATTTTATATCTTCTATGTTAAAATGTTTTTGTCCCTTACTACCTGTCTTAGCATATAATGGTCCTGCTATTTTTCCTAAGTCTTTGATAAAGTTTCTAGCATAATTTACTAAACCTAAGAATTTTTGTAATTCTTTTGTATTATCTAACTTGTCTGGCATTTCTAATACTTTTTTAGCTATATGTGGTTGTAATTTTACTTTGCCTTCTCCTAAAGTTACTCCTAGGAAATTTATATGTGTCTTACATAGTTCCATTTTCTTTTTACTAATTATTATTCCGTATTTTACAAATAATCTAAATACTGTCTGTAGGTGTCCTAAATGTTCTTGTATATTTTTACTAAATACTAGAATATCATCTACATATACTAACACAAAATTCTTATAGTCTCCAAACATTTCATCCATCTTTCTTTGAAAGATAGGAGGAGCTGTCTTTAAACCAAAAGGCATAGCAAGCCATTCAAAATGTCCTTCTGGACAAGTGAATGCTGTCCATTCTATACTTTCCGGGTGCATTTTTACCTGCCAGTATCCTGATTTACAGTCAAATTTACTAAACATCTTTTTACCTTGTATTCTATTAATTAACTCACTTTTATCTGGTAATTTATATGCATCTGTTCTAGTATTATCATTTAATCTTTTATAATTTATTACTATGCGAGCTTTTCCTCGCACTTGTTCACTATGATTTCTAACCATAAAAGCTGCTGATCTATGTCTAGATGTAGATCTCCTTATTACTTCTAGTTTTAGTAATTCTTTAATCTGTTTAGTAAATTCTTCAGTGTCTTCATTATTTGCTTCTATTGTTGCTGTTTTTATAGTATATTCGGGATTTATTATGTCTAATTTACACATAATTTTATTACTTCCCCAATGTATTAAAGGTTTTTCTCCTATTATTTCCATTTCATCTAATATTGCTACTATATTTTCTAGGTCTTTATGATTGTTTATTTTTCCTATAGTATTTATTCCCTTTTGAAAATTGTAAAATTCTGTTTCTACATTTATTAAGGTATAATCTTTTTCTATATCTTCTAGGTATATATCTTCTATATAATTTTCTTCTTGTTTTTCTTCATATAGGTTATTTGAACAACTATCATTATTGCCACAATCGTCGCAACATGAAGTAGTATTTTTTATATTTATTTTATTATCTTTATTTAATTCTTTGGTTGGGATTTTTCTAGTTTGTACGGGGGTATATGTTGTATTTCTAAACAGCATTATTCCATCTCTGGAAATTAAACAACTTCCATTATTTTGTATAAGAAATTGTAAACCTAATACTAAATTAGTTTTAATATTAAGATCTCGGACTAATATCTTATGCATATTATATGTAGGTTTATAGAATTCACTACATGTATTTATAAAACTTATTTGTGCTTTTTCTATGTACTGGTCATAAAGATTATATGTTCCATCCATTTGTATTGCTTGTATAGGTTCTTTAAAATTTTTTAAAGTTGATAGTATATTATGAGGTAGTATCTTTTTATTAAGTAAGAAACTTGTACAACCTGTATCTACTAAGGCTAAAGTCTCTATTTCTATATCTTTTATTGTTATTCTTACTAGTATTTTTATTGTTCCAAATTTTTTATCTTCATTGCATATGAAACTAGTATTATTTTCTTCTATGTTTATTAATTCACTTTCTTCTATTTGGTCTAAATGTATTGTACCTTGTGATTGTGTAGTATCTATGTTTACTTTTTGTTTACCTTTTTCTAACTTAGTTATTTTTTGTTCTAAGTCATTTATTCTGGTTTCTAAAGTTATTAGTCTTAGATTAGTAGCTTGGTCTTTTATATGAACTTGTTCATCATTTTTATTTACCTGTTGTTTTAATTTATTTTCTATACAACTAATACAGGCTTCCATGTAACAATATTTACATTTAGCCCTGTTAATTTTACTAGGATACCATTTACATATATTACATTGGTTGCTATCTATTCCTTTTAGTCTTTCGAACTCATGACTACATTCTTGAGAAATATTCATCATAGTATTTATTATGATATTATCTAGAAAATCTTGATTTCTTTCTGCTCCTATTTCATTAATTAAATTATCATCTTCTGAGTCAGAAGTGTCTGATTGAGTATTTATTTCTGTTGTTTCTATACTTACTACTGAGTATATGCTTTCTGTATCTGACATGTATTCATCTACATTTAATAAGGTTTCTTGGAAGTCTTCTATTAACTGAGAATTCCTAGTTTTCATATTATTCTTTTTAGGGCATGTATTTGCTAAGTGTTCTATACTTCCACAAGTATAACATTCTAATTTATTTTTATAATTTCTATCATTTCTATATTTCCTAACATGTCTATCTCTATTCAAATAAGGTTTTCTAGCTGAAGACTTTCTTAAGAAGTATTTTTTATGTCTATAAGGTTTTTGGTTATAAATTGGTCTCCTTTTATATTTTCTTATTTTATTAGGTTTTTTATCGTAACTTTGGGTAGTGTATATCATTGTCTTGCAGAAATTCATTTCATTTTGTTTTAATTGCTTTTGTATTTGTATATTTGTACATTTTTCTGTTAGTATTTCCATTATGTAATTTATTTTTTGTCCTATAGGCCATAAGAAGGTAGGACTTTGCACTACTCCTTCTCTTTTATACCATCTTTCTTCTATTTCTCTTTCTAAAGCTCCTGGTAATTTATTAAATAATTTTTTACCTAATTCTTGATTAAATGTATTTCCACTAACAGTACAATAGTAAAAATAGTCTTTAAGAAAATTCTTTATGTGTAGCCAATTGGATATACTTAACTGTTCTAATTTTATGATGGCATTTCTTTGTAATGTTACTAATCCACTATTTGGGTCTTCTCCTGTTAATAATACATGTACTTTATTTGTAAAATTGTATGGGTTTGGTCCTAATTCTATTAAACTTTGAAATTCTTGTGGATAGGTTTGTTTATAAGATTCCCATAATGCTTTACAGGATTCTCCTAAAAATGTTTCTAAGTATCTATACATAGTCTCAGCATCAGTTTCTTGATAATTTTTAATAAAGTCTGCTACCACTATTCCTTTCCATAAGTCTATTACTGTATTCCACATTTGTGGATCATGTGCTGCTATGTTTAATATTTTTCCTTTATTTCCTCCTTCTTGTAGTCTAATAGGTTCTTCTATAGGCATTCTTTTTCCTATTGGTCTAATATTATCTTTTATTTCTTGATCAGGTATTGTCCATGGTTTTCTAGGTAAATTACCTGTATTATAGCTAATGTTTGGAGCCGTACTAGTTCTTTGGAAAGGACTAGCACTATGTGAACTAGTTGCTTCTTCCATTAGTTCAGTATAACTAGTTATGGATAAAATATCTATTTTATCTTCCTTTATGTCTTCAGGTTCTTCTATTCTATATGCTAAATTATCGTCTCTGTCTTGGCATATTCTAAAATGTTCTATTGTTTCTATTATATCCATTTTACCTTTTTTACATCCTTTACACTTAAAAACTGTAAGACTATTTTCTTGGTATTGTCTTTTTGCTTCTTCTATAGCTCTTTCTACCTCATATCCTTCTTCTATTAATTCTATATTCATGAATTCCTCTTGTTCTGGTTCTATAGTACTTTCTGTTTCAGTATCATCTAAGTTTCTTTGACTTGTATAATTATAGTCTGTAAACCTAATTGATGTTTCTCCTTTTGAGCTAGTATACATGAAGTGTTGCTCAGGAGCAAAGACTTTTGGTGTACTTAATTTATCTAGATTCCATTCTAATCCTGCGTATTCTTCTGGATTTATTTTTATTGGTTTTATAAGTCTTATTCCTTTATTACCCATTACTTCTACTACATCATTTACTTGGAGTTTAAATTTTGTATTACTACTTAAAGTCATTTTTCCAATAAAACCTACACACATTAATAAATTATTTCCATTATTCATTTCTTCATATCCTTTAGTCTGAATTCCTATTTTAATATTTTTGCCAAATTCTTTTAAATTTATTAGAAAGTCTGGGCTAATATAAAATATTCCACCATTATTTGTCATGTCTACTTCAGTTAATCCTATTATAAATTTCTTTAAGTCTGACCATCTATCATCATATAATACAATTAAAACTTTAGATCCTAGATTCTTTCTAGTTAATCCTTTTATTCCTATGACGATTAGACCCATATGCATTAACATTAGTTTGGAATTTTTTACAATTTTTATGGCAGCTGGGTTTACTAAGTCTAATATTGCAAATTCTTTTCCTATAGCTGATATCTGTTCTTCTCTATAGTGTCTATATAACTTATTATTCCTAGAGAAATTTTTTACATTATATAATGTTTTTGGATTTAACAATCTTAGTTGATTTTGTTGAAAAATTTGTAGATCTCTATCTATATCTATAATATCATTTAATTCTTGATTTTCGTCTGTATTTGAGGATCTTCTAGACAGTATTCTAGAAATTAAATTATTTCCTATTCTGTTTTCTGAGAAACTTGGTCTACTATTTTCTTGGGTTGTTCGTTTGTTTGAAAGAAAGTCCATTTTGGAGATTTTCTGGTTAACTTTTGTTTTTCTTGTTTAGGTGTTATTTCTACTTGCTTAAGTTGAGATATTAATTCGTCTATATCTGTATTTTTATGAATTTGTTCAGGTTGTTTTTCTTTTAATATTTTGTCTACTTTTGTGTTTAATTCTATTAGTAATGCTATTATAGTATTATTTTGTTTTAGAAGTATTCTGTCTGTTAGACTAGAGGGAACGTGGTTAGAATATCCTACTACTTCTTGATGGAATTTTGTTGTATATTCTACTGTTTTTTTATAATTTATATCTTCTTCACTCATGAAAGTGATATCTGTTCAAGTCTTATTATTATTTCTTTTAACTGACTAATTTCAGTGTTTATTTTTTCTACTTTTTCTATGATTTTTGTTACTAATTGAGTATTTTTATTTTCTAATTCTTTTGGTTTTTCTATTATAGTTTTTACCAGTTTTTCTATTTCTATTTTAGTAGGTATGTTTTCTAAATGAAATTTTGGATTTAAATATTGAATTTTTCTATCTATCTCTATCTCTTGTGCTTTTAAGAAGTCTATATTCTTTTCTAATTTATCTACTATTTTGAAGTATTTATTTTGTACTTCTGCTATTTCTTCTAATAATTTTATTATAATTTTGTCTTGTTGTTTTATTTTTTCACTAAGATTTATTGTTAAGTCTATTAATGTATTAAATTGTTTATCTTCAGAGTGTAGTATATGTTCTCCTTCAATAAAATTACACTTTAAAATATTATTTTTATGTAATGATCTATATTTTTTCTCCGGGTGTATTTTTAAATCTAAGTATTCTAAATGAGTTAATGAATCTATTTTTCTATCCTAGTGAACTTCTAACTTGGCTAATTTTTGTATAGTATTGTATTCTATTATTAGTATATTTTATATTTAATTTAATGTTACTAATTTCTTTAACTATGTTATCTTTATGTTGTAGTAACAAGTCTATAGTATCAGTTTTAGGTATATCTTTGTTAGCTAAATCTTCTTTTGACCAAATTAAAAATTCGCTTATCTGTTCTTTTTCTAATTCTTCTTCTACCCACCTTAAGAATTCTAGTAATTTTTTATGATTATGTTTGAGCTCACTCCTAAATTGTATTTCTTTATGAAGCCAACTATATCTTTGTTTAATTCTCTTTATATATTCTAGAGGCATGTATTTTAGCCAAAATGTAAAGATGCAAGTTTCTGTTCGTATATTTTTATTCTTCTGTTAGAATTTTCTATTTGTCGTTCAGTATAGTTTAATTCTCTTTGAAGGTAAGGTCTATCTAGGTTTGATTCTTCTAAAGATAAAAGTTGTCTTATTGTTAATTCTCTATCTAAGAGAGATGTTTTATGGTATTTTTCTTCTATAAGCCACTCTTCTAATTGTTTATGTCTTTTAAGTATAGCTTCCATTTACTTATCCTAATAGAATTGCTTCTCTTTTTAAATTTCTATTTATACTATTTATTCTATTATTACACCAATCTATGTCAATATAGTAACCTTGTATTTCCCACCTTAGATTATTAATGAATTCTGAATTTATTATTTTATCTAGATCTTCTGTAGTTTTAATATTATATGTATTTTCTATATGTCTTTTTCTAGCTACAGCTACTCTTTTTAGATTATATTCTCTATATAGGTTCCAATATATAAATCTTATTTGTCTAAATGAAGGATGTCTTTTCATATAGTATTATGTACTAATATGATCCCAAAAACTTCTCGCTCTGATACCAAATATAACAGTTAGATAGTAGAGGAGTATATGTATAAGGGAAGTAAAACAGTAAAAACTATAAATACAGAAAACACAGAAAGTGCAGTAAAAACACAGAAAATACAGTAAATACAGTAAAGTACAGTAAATACAAATATAAGGACACTTAGATAGTAGAGGAGTATATGTATAAATATAAGGGAAGTAAAACAGTAAAAACAGAAAGTATGGATAAAAATAGTAAATACAGAAAACACAGAAAATACAGTAAATACAGTAAAGTACAGTAAATACAGTAAAATAATACAGAAACAGTAAACACAAAGAATAAAGTGAATAAATAGTAAAGTAAAACAGTAAAAACAGTAAATACAGAAAACACAGAAAATACAGAAAATACAGCAAATACAGTAAAGACAGTAAAAACACTAAATACAGTATATAGTATATATATAGTAGTATATAATATATGTAGTAGTATAATATATAATAATATATATAGTAGTAGATATATATATATAATATTATATAGTAGTATATATATATATTTATATAGTAGTAGATATATATATATATATATATATATATATAATATTATATAGTAGTAGATATATATGGATATAATATATAGTAGTAGATAGTAGTAGATATATATATATAATATTATATAGTAGTAGATATATAGATATAGTAAATATATATATAGTAACAGATTATTAATATAATTTAGTAGTCCGTGTCCAGTCCTTGTTTTGTGTCAACTATGTCCAGTCTTTGTTCCAGTCTTTGTTCCGTGTCAAGGCTTTGTTTCAAACAGTTTGTACGTCCTACTTCCATATTCCTTTATGTACCAAAATTCCTACTTTGTATATTAAAGTAGGTGAAATAAAAAGAAGTGTGTTTGTGTGTTAAAGTTGCTTAAAGCTTTTCCAAGGCCCTTCGGGGGTTCCCGAAAGGGAAACCTCTCTCAGTTTATCATGTAAGTTTTACTATGTTTACTTCCCGAAAATTCCCCCCAAAAATATGTTATTTAATTTTCTAAGTTGTTAGTTTTAATGTAAATATTGTATATATGCTTAAAAATTACCCTTAGTATATGGTTAACTTCTTAACTTCTTAATAACGACTATGGATTAACCTGTAAATTCCTAGGATTCTTGGCTTTATAGTCCGCTTGAAAGGACGAATTTGTTGCCAGTTTTATATCCAGGGTGTGGTTAAAGACGAAGTTGTTAAGAACAAAGGTTAAGAAGAAGATATGAAATGGGTAAGACAAAATCCAAAAATAAATATAAAAGATAAAAACAAAAATAAAAATTGAAAAACAAAACATGGGGAAAATAAGGGATTTAAGTCATGAACTAACTTGATTAAACTAAATGAGAGAAGGAGTACTGAGTAGGACGTACAAACTCTTTGAAACAAAGCCTTGACACGGAACAAAGACTGGACATAGTTGACACAAAACAAGGACTGGACACGGACTACTAAATTATATTAATAATCTGTTACTATATATATATTTACTATATCTATATATCTACTACTATATAATATTATATATATATATATCTACTACTATCTACTACTATATATTATATCCATATATATCTACTACTATATAATATTATATATATATATATATCTACTACTATATAAATATATATATATATACTACTATATAATATTATATATATATATCTACTACTATATATATTATTATATATTATACTACTACATATATTATATACTACTATATATATACTATATACTGTATTTAGTGTTTTTACTGTCTTTACTGTATTTGCTGTATTTTCTGTATTTTCTGTGTTTTCTGTATTTACTGTTTTTACTGTTTTACTTTACTATTTATTCACTTTATTCTTTGTGTTTACTGTTTCTGTATTATTTTACTGTATTTACTGTATTTACTGTACTTTACTGTATTTACTGTATTTTCTGTGTTTTCTGTATTTACTGTTTTTATCCATACTTTCTGTTTTTACTGTTTTACTTCCCTTATATTTATACATATACTCCTCTACTATCTAAGTGTCCTTATATTTGTATTTACTGTACTTTACTGTATTTACTGTATTTTCTGTGTTTTTACTGCACTTTCTGTGTTTTCTGTATTTATAGTTTTTACTGTTTTACTTCCCTTATACATATACTCCTCTACTATCTAACTGTTATATTTGGAGTTTTTACTGTTATATATATATAAAGGTAGACATAACTTAAAAGCATATTTGAAAAATCAATAACATGAAAAAAAATAAAAAAAAATAATTTAAGTCATAAAAGTCAATAAAGCAACCGTGCTAGAACCACGGGACTCGAGGAATGCCTAATACCTTCCCCTCGGTCAATAGAATTCCTTACCCGATCTCTGTTTTCTCAGACCAAACAAAATATAGAGTCAAATTTCCTTTTGATTAGAGATTTATAGGTGACTTGGAACACCAAAACTCAATTCCAAGTGGCGACTCTGAAAAATATAAAATAACCCCTGTTCAAAATGTCACTTTAATTGGAAAAACTCTATTCTTCAATAAACATTAATTTTGATGAAAAAATAGGGGTGTGACATATATCTAGAATAAATTACACCTAATTTGTTCAATGACCCATGTATTCTGAGATACACATATCTGGATGTATCTAAATGTACAAAGGTGTATATAATTAATTAACTTCTAAAGTAGTGAAATTTCTATGAGTGTCCAAAAACTACTCTAAATTTTGTTTCTCCAAAAATTTACAAAGAACTTAGAAGCTAAAAGCCAATCCATATGGGCTCTTAATCATGAGCTAACTTTAACATCTCATGTATAGCTGAGTTGGGCCTGATATGAATAAGTCCATATTTTCACAAAGATATGCATGTTAATTAAAACTAATTAAAATGCAGATTTTAGAAATTTTCAATTTAATTTATAGAGTATTTTGCACAAAGATATGCATGGCAATTACATTACAACACTCGTATCTTGTGCTGAGATAAATGTGAGGACATTCTTTTAATTTAGAAAATTCTAAGGGAAAAACAAATTAGTATGAGCAACTTTCACATATAACAAATATAAAAATCATAATTGTATATTATAACTATAGTTTATATAATTGCGCTCCATAGCAAACAAAAATATGTATATTTCGCTATACATATACAAAGAAAACAGTTGTATAATTCGCCATACATATACAAAGAAAGTAGTTGTATAATTTGCTATACATATACAAAAGAAAGCAGTTGTATAATTTGTTTAGGTATACATATACAAAAGATCAATTGTATAATCTGTGTTTGTATAAAGCGAGAAAGAGAGAAAAACAAAAGAAAACTAGGCAGGGTAAGATTGTATTTGTATAATCATAAGTATATAGGACGAAAATATATACATTTGTATTTGTATATATAATTTTCTCTCACTTTGTACAAACACAAACGCAATCTATACATTTGTGTTTGTATAGAGTGAGAGAGGCGAGCGAGATCTGGGAGAGGGGAGAGAGGGGAATGAAAATATATGTATATATACAATTTTCTCTCGCTTTATACAAACACAAACGCATTTTATACATTTGTGTTTGTATAAAAGTGAGAGAGGCGAGTGAGACTGCCACCAAAACGAGAGAGGCGAGTGAGATTCCACCAGGGAGAGAGGCTAAAATAGCAATAGTTTGCTATCAATTAAATCAAACTATGTTTATAGCATTTAATTTGAATTAATAGTTTGCTATTACATACAATTTTCTCAATTAGTAATTTACATTTTGTACCGTAAACACAATGAATTAGGGTCTTAAACGCATTATTTATGTGATTTTTCCTATTATAAATTTCCTATTGTGGACAAGGGGGGAAAACGAAAAAATAGAAGTATTGAAAATACCCATAAATTTGGCATAAATTATTAGTTTCGTCCCCAACTAATGACGATCTTAAAAACACTCCCCTATTTGACTAGCGGAACTTATATACACCATTGATTTTGTCACAAGAGTGAAATACACCTCTAAATTCTCGTCAAGTTGAGGGATGTTTTCAACACTTCTCTCGACTTTTTACTAAGAGTTTGACGCTCCTACAAGAGTTTGAGACCACTTGCTATGTCCAGTGGCATATCAGTGGTGTATTTAAGTTCAGTTAGTCAAGTAAAGGGTGTTTTTAAGGCTGACAATTATTTAGGGACGAAACTAATAATTTACGTCAAGTTTAGAAGTGTTTTCAATACTTCTCTCAAAATAAATAGTGTAGCGCTACTAGCAAAAACAAAAGGCTTAAAATAGCTCAATTTTAAGCAAATGACCCCAAATATTCCTTAGCTTCAAAATAAAGATAAATTTAGCTAAATCCTATTTTCTCTATTTCTTTCTTCACTACTTGGATGAGTACTTCGAATTATCTGTTAATCTTAGATAGCTGGTCATTTTATTCTAATAATTTTGTTAAAATACTGAAGTACCCTTTGATTAAAATTGTCTCATGTTTTCAAGAGAAAAAATTCAACGGTACTTATAAAAAGATCTTCGAAGTAGAAAACTCAACAATTAATCCTTTAAACATGTTGAATTTATATGCTCAATTTCTTATTGCAAGTTACGTAGAGATCTGAACAAAATTTTATAACAACCTCTTGAACCTGATACAACAAATTAAATGGTTGAAATGGCACGACTCGTCCTACAATAACTGAACTTATGCCTAGTTGGACATAAGTTTTTAAGAAATTGAAGTTACGCAAGAATAATTTTGAAATATTATAATATAAAATATATACTTATATCTAATATATCTAATAATTTAATTTAATTTTATTATGAGATATAAATTTAAGACTAGCACAAAATAAGAATATAAGAGCTAATTCCCCATCAAAATGTTGTTGAATGAGTTTCTCGTTGCATAAATATATGTTGCTTGGGTGGCCTTTGAGACATCCGAATTAAATTATTAATAGTAGCAGTATAGATCTAAATTGTTGACAAGTACAATATGAGGAACTTAAAACCTGTTGAACGATGTGGAGACAATAAATATAAAATATCACTTATAAAATTTGTCTTTCCTATTCTTTTAATGAAAGTCTGGATTTTTAAAAATATCAACAATCAAATAAAAATTTCCTCTGTACCAAATATACCCCTAATTAATCTTCATAATTTGTGTTAAAATAATTATATTTGGATGTTAGGTCCAACTGTTTGCAAGCATGGCATGTGAGGTGCTTAAAATTTGGAACCATATTATAGTGGTTAGATTACTCAAATGAAGAATGAGGGATTCCTTCATGCATCATGAGTTGTCAGACTATTGAGAGAAATTAGTTGAAGATAAACCAATAATTTGTATGTGGGAAACAAAATGCAAGTGACACCTTGTTTTCTAGTCACTACAAATACAAATAAACCAATAATCATTGACTGTTTTATATTTAATGATAGCGGGGTTGTTAAATCAGTTTGCGTACTATATATTGTTGAATAATTAATAATATCAATTCAATTTAAGTAGTATTTTGTTCATACATATTTCATACATTTCAAATACAAAGTTGGATAAAAATTTCTGTGATTTGGTAAACATAACAAACTGTCATCATTCCCCAACATATGTATCAGATAATCTGGTCTATCAATTTAGACAAATAAAAAGTTTAAACCTAATATTTGTATGTTAATAAACTCTAGCATTCCATAATATTTACTCATTTCATTTACAACTAATGAAATCACCCTTGTATTGTGCATTTTCCATGTTATTATTCGAATTTGTTTAGCATGAGAGGTGACTTGTCTTAGGCAGTAATGTACCCAGTAGGGGTGTACATGACCGGGTTGGTTCAGGTTTTTCAAATGTCAAACCAAACCATTTGTGTAAATTTTTTAAATTTATAAACCAAACCAAACTAATAAAATTCAGATTTTTTTGGGTTTTTCAACCTCGGGCTGGTTCGGATTTTTCAAAAACCAAACCAAACCATTGTGTCGAATTTTTAAATTAATAAATCAAATCAAACTAATAAACCTCGGATTTTTTCAGATTTTTGAATTTTTTTGGTAAAGTTTGCATACAAACATATAATTAACTTGTGCTCCAAATATTTCTTTAGTTCAACCAAAATACAATTATCTAAGGTGTTTCTTAAAAAATAACACAAAATATGAGATGAGTACTGATGACACTAAAATATTCAATAAAAAATAATAATGAAATCATCATATAAAATAAATATTGCAAAGTCATAATGAAAATGATCATAATTTAAAAGTACTAAATCATGTTAAAATAAGTTTAATAAGTATTAGTTACATTACTAAATATTTAAGGAAAATTAAAATTAGATTATGTATTTTAATTGTCTAAACCAATGTAAAACTAAAGAACAAATATTCAATATTATTGTCATTCTTAGTGTTGAATTGATTTTCTTTTTGCATTAGTATTAATTTGATTTTGATTTAAGTTTATTATAATTATCAACATCTATGAACTATAATTTTTATTGGACCATTCCGAATTCTAAGTGTTAAACTTGAAATAATATATTAAAAGATAAAAACTATGAAATAGTATAAGAAATATTTTAAAATTATATTAAAGTAAATATTTTTATGTATAAAATAAAAATTTAAAATTACATATATAATGTCGGGTTGGTTTGGTCTCGGATTGGTTTTTTTTAGTTAAAACCAAACTAACCCAAATATAGTTGGGTTTTTTTTTTCCAATACCAAACCAAGTCAAACCAAACCACTAGTCCGGGCTTTTTTCCGGTTTGACTCAATTTATGGTTTGGTTTGATTTTCGGTTCGATTATGTACACCCTAGTACCCAGTATATGATATACTAGAAAGCTACTTAACATAACTTATTATATCTAAATTTCATTCACTAACTATATTAAGATTTTTGATTGCATTCTATATTTCCATATCATCTTTAAAAAGATGCTCAGTTCTACCTTTTAAGGAATTTTATTTTAATCATACCTCATATAATAGGTCAAATTTAAACCTGTTTTACCTCATCAGTTTCTTTTATCATCTTTAAAAACTATAATTTCCCAATAAAATGGATAAAAATATTTAATCAGTTCCTCTATATATTTTATGAAAGTTCCCAGACTCAATATATGAATATTAAACACTATACGTAGTTTGATCATAATATTCTATTTTTTGTTTAATACTGTTGCTTCAATTTGAATATTGTGGTTTTGAATTGAATATTTAAGTTATTTTAAATGCTGTAGTTTTTTTTTTTTTAAAAAATAATATTCTAATTGTGGTTTGAATACCTTTTTGTTAATAGAAGCACTGTAGTTTTGAATTGAATACAATACTATTCTTAAAACTGAATATTGTAGTTTTTTTCTATTATAGATTTAGAAAATTAATTTTCAAACAAATCCAGAAAGTGGAGTAATGATGGCATAGATTACATTCATCTATTTTTAGGAATCGGTTATTATTTAATGCTAAACTTTAGAAATATAAATACTCTACTTAAATCATGCTGCCATCGTTTTTCTATTTTTTAAAATGCGCTAGATATAGGATGTGAATATTTGTAAGATTCTCTATGTAATTACTATGTGAAAATGTGGTATGATGACATATTTACTTAAACTACCCTAATCGTTTCTCGCTTTTGGACAACCAAAAGGAAAAAAAAGTCTTGAAATAATAGTAAAGTTATTATCGTATGATTTATTTCACTTATGTGTCATCGGATCATGCATAAACGCGGGATGCTTCGAGGAACTTATTTTCCTTTTTGGGAGAAAGAAAGGAAGGTATTCAATCTAAGCAAAACTCAAGAAGCAAATGGATCATAAAGAATAAAACCTCAAGGTGAAACATAGATATAAGATGCAACATTGGAAAACAAAATGGTGAAAGAACCACAAAGTAAATGGCAAAACCACCTCAGACTAATCATTAGATCTAGATATCAAGAAGCTGTTTATTTTAATGGTTAAACTAAACACATGGTCATCATTTTCCTTTTTCCCAACACCCCCCACTTACCTTCTATCATTTATATGTGTTAGTTAATCAATTACAAGAAATCCAACTAGTTCATGTTCCCTTTTGTCATTTTGCACCCTTCACAACAAGCAAGGAATAAAGATCAATCATCATAAATCTAAGTGACTAGAAGATTCACATTCTAGCTTAGCTTGCTTAACTTTAACAAAGTAAAAAAAAAAAAAAAAGATAGATAGATAGATAGATACTTTAATTGAGCGAAATGCAAATGTTTTTTTTTTTGCTACTCATATTCATAGTATCAACATTCTACATATGAATGCCTCCTATTATATCATGGCCTATCAACAAGAAAAAACATTACAATTTGGAAATTGGTGATATAGCATGATGGAACCTTATGTAGTAGACTCCCAATTATTGCTCTCAAGTAGATGATCATATGAAACAGGGGAATCTAACAAGGACTCTACATACAAAAAAGAATTGGAAAATAGGTACCAACCAAACCAACTTGTGAAAACAAGAAATTTCACACCCAAACAGTCCCTTAAAACTAATAACCAAAGACTAGTAACTTAGACTTACTAGTCTTTTGTCAGAGCAAATCCCAATTGAATCGAGGTTGAGCAGAGGAAGCATGATTATTATTGCTTGGCGTCGTGGTTGAGTAATGATCTAGTAATGGCCCTGGTGCGGGATCAAATGTTTCCCACTGTGTAGTTATGACAACAGAACCCGAGGCTGAGTGCCTGGATGGCTCCTGATGCTTAGCTTGTGTAGGCGAATTGGCGAATGAATGCTTGCCGTTCTGGTTTTGAACAGGGGACGATGCTTGCTCGTTGGAATACCTACGCTGGTGCTGTTGAGGAGACGGGGAGGATTCTTGTTTCGGAATGTGATTCCCATTGCTCGATGGTGCTGAATTTTTCATCTTCAACACATCTAGTGTTTCGACATATTTTTGCACTCTTTTAACCTGTGCAAAAACAGATACCAAATTTTAGTCCATTCCTAAAGCAACAAATCGAAAAGCTCAAATCGCTCTGCCAGTGCAGAAATTAAGATAATTACCTGCATTTTCCTCTGCAATTTAACATCACCTTCAGCTGCAATTCCATCCAATTTAAGCAATTGATTCATCAATAACTCAATCACTTTAACCAAATCCTTCTCTACAACTTTTGCACCTTTGGAAATTATCGATTCAAATGCAGACACCTAAGCAATCCAAACATAAATATAAGCTTTACACGAATATCTTATATATCTTTAAGCCTAAACCAATAAAATAAAAGACTTTACGTACATACACCGACAGTACAAAGAATTGAACCCATCTTATTTAAAATGAATTTTTACCTGTCCAGCAAGCCTGTCGACTTCAAAACTGATGTCTGCTATCGTTTTAGCAGCCTTCTCCATCTTAGCATTCTTTCTCAACTCAAGGTACCGTTTTTCTTGGCAAAGTGGATCTTCAACTACAACAATCTTCGACTTATCCTTAACACCAGAAATATCAAGGAAAGCATTGTTGTCTCTTTCTTTGTCTTTGTACAACAACTTCTGATCTTGGTGGTGCAGCCCTGTCGGCCCCGTTAACATCTTCTTCAATTCCCCTTCAATTCCATAACAATAATGTAAAATCAATAATAATAAACTACAATATGAAGGGAACAAAAAGATTTTTTTCTTTGGTTTGACTTACCAAAAGTTGCTTGAGGACTGATATTGATTTCATGGTAAATTGAGCCATACTTGACCCGGACTCGAATCGGAGGTGGAGGAGGACGGTTTTCCGAATCCGGGTTACGCTTCTGAACCAACATTCCACCGGGTCGGACTTCCCATTCGTTGTCGGCAGCAGCACGGTCTCTACCGGCGGCGGAATTGTTGTTCATCATCGGAGGCATAGCGGTGGTTTTGGTCTTCATTCGCATCATTTTTTTAGGTAATGGTAAAACAGAGGATTAATACGAAGAAATTAATTTTAAGTATTTGCTGACGTTGAATTTTTAAGAAATCAGATCAAACCATTGACTTCACAGTATATATCCATTTATCTTTTCCCAAATCCAAAACCAGTTAGAAAACAGAGTTTTAGCATTAAGACGAACGCCACGCGTGAAGAAAAGAAGAGGAACAGCAAAACACTAGACGCACTGCTCCCAAACTTTCCAGCTATTATCACTTGTCTATTAACCGCTTTAAGCAACGAAAGAAAGAATCAATACCAAAGATGAAAACACAGGCAAAAAGAAATAACAAATTCTAACCGGAGAATCAAGATAACTCTGTCGGCGACCCGGCGATAAATGCCGTAGAAAAAGAAAAATGGTAGATCTCGTTAAAGAATCAAATGGGTAAGCAGCCAAAATTACCAAAAATTGCGAAACTATCGGTACAAATCGCAAAATAAATCGATTTATCCGATCGAAAAAATGGCTAAGAATGAATTTTTGTATCAATGTTGAAAACTTGAAATAGATCAAAAACAAAAAAAAAACCTAATATTTTTCTCTCTTTTGATTGGTTGTTGTTTTTCTTTTTTTAAAATTATTTGTGTGTGGGGAGAAGGCAGGAAGAAGATGGGGGACAGAGAGAGATGGAAAAAATACGATACTACAAAAATGTATAAATAAATGAATGGACAGCAAATTGAAGAAAATAGGGTGAGAACTCTACTACATATTTACATTATATAATAATAATAATAATACTAATAAAAAAGAATTGAACTTTGGTAGTCTATTTAATTATTGGTAGGGCATCACTTTATATATGTATATTTCTAGAGTAAGTCAGTCATGACAAATATATAAGAAAAAATAAAGGGATGCAGACAGAGAAGCTGCCAAAAGCCTTGTGTTTAAAATATAATGAAAAATTACCATGTTTGATATAAAATACAATCTAGAAAACTAAGCAACATATTTAAGATTTTACCTAATTTACACGAAAAAAAAAAAGAAAAGAGAGAGACAAAAATTGTCAAAAATGAAATTTTTAAACAGCTGGAAAATCCCTTTCACTAACAGAGGTTTTTGAGGTTTAGTTCAGGCGTCGCCTTTATCTTTCTTATTTTTTATTTTATTTTACATTTTTACCAAAACAATTGCAAAAAAAATTATTGTGTAAATGAATTTGATTCACTAAAGTACGAATTAAAATGAAGTCTTATCTATTACACGATTAATAATAAAGTATTTTGGTAACTGTGGACAAGGTGAATAGTTTGGTCAACTTCATTAAACCAATTTGTCTAAAGAGAAATTAATCACTTGGGTATTAATTAATTTTACTTACCTTTTTCTTTGACAAAAAAATTAAGCTGGTGTACAGTTTTATTTATTCGTTTACTAAATTTTAAATAAATGCATTATTTAAAGAGCTTTGAATTGACCATAAAAAATCACCAACATGGCATCCAGCTTTTTGGCACAGTATATTTTTTGTCAATTTGTCCATGTGTGAGGCAGACTTTTTCTTCAAATAATATACTACTCCTACAATCAATTTTTTCCCAAGCTTTTTAATTTAAATTTTAACAAAAGAAAATTTTACCTAAGAAAATAAAAAGTACGCTAAATGGGGTAATGTTTTTGTCTTTTATCAGTTAAATTTATAATTTATGTATTTTTAGCAGCCTTCATGTCTAGTCTCCAAAAGTTAATGTACTTGGGACCCAATTGTCATTCAGACTGAAAAGATAATAGTATCAGTTTAAACTTTATGTATTACTTCCCCCTTTTAAAATATTTTAAGACTATAATCAATTAATATAAATTATTGTGATAAATTAATCATATTAACTATATCGTTTAAGAGAAGCATATAAAGTTTAAAGTGAATAAGAAAACAAAGAAAGTACTAACTGAGAGAAGATTTTTACATTTTTAGATTACTTAAAAATAAAAATTACTCCCAACAAGTATACATACAAGTAAAGGTTTATAATAATTAATAGGCGAAATTAATTATATAAAAATCAATTATAAAGAGTATTATGTCAAATTATATCAATATTGTTAAATTTAAGATCCATGACAATTATTTTATAAGATTATAGTAATTTTTCAAAAAAAATTATAGTAATTTTCATTTTTTAAGTACAACGTCAACGTACCATTGCCAACCATGTCATAGGAGCGGAGTTAGCTTGGGTTAAGGGGTTTATCCGCATTTTTTCTAAAAATATTACTTTTCTATTTTAAAAAGAATGATCTTCTTTTTTTTTAAGTCTGTTTAAAAAAGAATGATTTTTTTTTTGTAACATTTTAATTTCAGCTTTCTATGTGGCATATTTAAGGCAAGACCACAAGATTAAAGGGCAATTTTATTCATTTGACATAACTTTTATTTAGGACCACAAGATTCAAAAGCCTTTTTTATTTTCTTAAATTTCATGTCAAGTCAAACTAGATATTCTTTGTGACACGAAGGGAGTACTATATCTGAACTACTATGTTACCCTTATGAAATTCTGTTCCGCCACTTTAATTACACGTGTCAAGTTACCATCAAAGCCCGACCCGCAATCGACGGTGACTGTATCTTTAACATTACCTCTCTTGGAAGCCATGCCAAATCTCCACCGACACTATTTGACGGCTGGATGAGCGCAGCTTTAGCTATCAAGTCCACGTGTCAATTTTAAGACCGTTGATGTGATTCTCACGTGGTCCTCTATTTTTCTGTGTTAATACCGTGGTCCGATGGAGACGGTACAACCCACTTGTGTGTAAAAAGGTCAATGTATAGGGGCCGATCGTTATTTCATTTGTCTGTTGACTATTTTTTAAATTTTATTTATTAGTATTAGGATTATAATGGACTATGGAGTATTTTATTTTCATAATTATTAATTATTACATCTCATTTGTAAGCTATTATATCACAAGTTTTGAAGGATGTAATAGAGAAATTTATAGTTTATTTGCTAGTTTCTTAAAAGGATATAAGTTTTTTTTTAATCAAGGTGTTTTTGATGAAAAATAAGTGTTTTTAAATAGTAATAAATGTTGGAAGAAATATTTGCTTTGAAAAACAGGTGTTTTATATTATTTATTTAAGGATAGAATACCCATATTGTTTTTTTAATTACCAAATTAATTAGTAATAATTTTATTTTGTTGTAATTTGACATTTAAAACATGGTCAAATACAACAACTAACAAAAAACTTTCCAAATAATTTAGTCGAAGTGCTTACTCTCTCGAAGCACTTTTGATTAGAATTACAGTATTTCTCAAGAATCTAACAACAACCAATTCAGATAAATTGAGCTAGTGAATTTCGTATGATTCTTTTAAAATAAAATAAATAGATTCAAAAATTGCTTAAAAAGTAGTAAAGTAATTTTTAATTTGGTAGTTTAAAACATACTAAAAATAATAGCATGATCACTCTATAAATGGAACTGATGTCAAACAAATTAAGACAAAATAAGTAGCATATGATTTCATCAATTAACTACTTAAGTATTGCTAGGGTTCCCTAGCTTTTCTTGAGGGCAAACAAGAATATATATTATTTTGGAGTTTGTCTATAATTAATTAAGTTTTAAAAAAGAGACAGTGTACCGACACTTTGAATATTTTAATTGATTAAAGTGGTTATAGTTTATTTATTTGGTAGAACGTACGTAGCAGTGGTTTCGTAGAAATTCCGTGTGACTAAAGTTTGAATTTTAATTTACCCAACTTTATTTTGTGATGTTGATATTTTACCTTCTTACATCGAGAAGTGACAACTTGCCAATAGTCGTTTCCTTTTATGTTTGTATGTTTGTATATGTAGGATGTTACCTCATTTTTACTTCCTCCTAATAGTGGTAAATATTATTTCGTCCATCACAATTTATATGATATAATTTTGTTAGATATGGAGTTTAAGAAGAAAAAAAAAATTTAGATAAATATTTATGTTCATATAAATTATCTCATTAGGAGTAAACTAGATAATTTAAAGTTTAATTATTACTGAATATGTCATTTTTTAAAATTGACTAAAAAGAAATGTATTATATAAGTTGGAACCGAAGGAGTACCACGTACTTTGCTTATGTTCATATAAATTATCTCATTAGGAGTAAACTAGATAATTTAAAGTTTAATTATTACTGAATATGTCATTTTTTAAAATTGACTAAAAAGAAATGTATTATATAAGTTGGAACCGAAGGAGTACCACGTACTTTGCCAACTTGTTTAACTATCACTTATCTTTTTACCTTTTGTGTTGTTGTTATATGGAGGACACATATTAAAGTTGTTTGTCGGAAAATTTGGGTGGGTATAAATTAAATTAGATTTGTAAAAATAGAATTAAAGATAAGTGAATTAAATTCGATCAAGTTTCTTTTTCTTTTGGTAAATCAGAGTAACCAAAATAAAACAAATTGAATCGAAGGATAATAGAAAGTAAAAAGGTTAAAATGTGATAATTTTGGGATGGAAAGCAAGAAAGATGTATAGCTCTTCATCTGAAATTGTGTGTTGAGGTGAGAAAAATGAGATATGGTCTTTATTCCATGCAAGAGCTTATTTATAGGACAAAATCCTTTGGGTGATAAATAAGAAAAGGCTAGTTATAATAACTTAAAAGGAGGAAACGTTATTCTAAATAACGCACTCGAGTGTATAAGATTTGATTCTAGATTCAGAATTTAATTTCTTGTTGTTATCGTATTAGTGGTTGTAGTTACTGTTCACATGAATGATTTGTTATGCTTTAATTTCACTTCTATTAGAGTACTTTTTTTTTTCATGACTGCTTTGAACTGTTTTTTCTTAAGTCGATGGTTTATCATAAATAACTTCTCTATTTTTAAGGTAAGAATAAAGTCTATGTACATACTCTATTCTCCCTAATTCCTTTTTATGGGAATATACTCGATATATATGTTGTATTTGTCATTCGCAAAACTGCGCTAATGGTAAAAAATACTTTAACTTATTAATACATGATTTAAATCCAAAGCAAAATTTTGTTACTTTAACGAGGCTATAATTGGAGCGGGCTCATAAAGAAAAATATACATGGAGACAGAAAGTAACACGATATTGTTTAGTTTTGTGTCTAACTAATTTTATCAAATAACAATAGGACTTTTATAACATGTGATATCTATGATGGATAATAATTAATTTATGAACTTGCATCTTGAAATGAAATGCGACCAAATAACTAATTTTAGCTAGCAATTGATCATAATTTTTAAAAAATTAATTTTAAATATCTATTTGATTATGAAATTTAATTAAATTTTGAATTTTTAGGACTTCACAGCATACTCACTAAACTTCAATATTTTTTCAAGTAGAATACATGTCTAAACATAGTTTAAAATTTCAATAATCACAACTTCAAAACCTTAGATTTTCGAGTTTTAAATTCAAAATATATGATAACACGATAGCTTAATCTTTTCACTTGATCATATTTCAGGAAACAATGCCTCACTTGTTTTCATTAAGATTAAGACCTCTGAATCTGAATACACGTCTGAATACTAAGATTTGCATTAAGAGCTAGATGTCTAGATCTGAATACACATCTGAATATTAAGATGTGGTCTCCAAATCTGAACACTGAATGATTATTGTTTGTTTTCAATATCTGCATGTGCATATGAAATCAAACATTAAATTAATAAAATGTTATAAAAAATTCATTTCAACAAAAAAATTACTTTTTGATTAAAAAAAATATCATAATCATCAAACATAACATAAAGAAATCATGAATATAAAATATTTTATAGGCACAATATAATACCAAAAAGTTCAATAAGTATAATAGATACTAGTCAAAAAATAATAAATAAGGTATCACATTATCAGCGCCTAACATATATTTTGAATAATTAGAAAAACTAAAGAATTCTTATCTTTTTTCCAATAACCTTAATCCAATTCTCTAACTTTTGAATCTCTAGCGTCATTCATGCTTTTTTGTAGCGGACACTTTCACAAAATATACTAACACATGTACTGTATAATGGCTCTTTCCATCCAAGTCCATCTAATTTTTTCATATATTCTTCAAATGTAGGTGATCTATTTTTTTAATCAACAACTCCAGAGCAATAATCATCTTCTCATCAATTTCCACTTCAAACGAATAAGTTTTTTTTCCTTCCCAAAACTTTTTGTTTCCAGCTGAAATTGAAGATTGGGATGTGGAATTATTAGGAGCTTTTGTCACCAACTAGTTCAACAACAATCATATATCAAAGAGTCTCAATAAAATTATTGGTCTAAGAAAAAATTCTAATAAGAGACCTCAAATATGTATACATAGTTATTATTTTTAATTATGAATAATATTTTTTCACTCAAAAACCTTGATGAACATCAATACGCTAAAAATATTATTGCAACAAATGTTCTTGACAAACATCAATACACCCTAAGAAAATTATTACTATAAAAAAATACTTGTAAAGATTATGAAAACTTACAAGTTCAAGAGGAAAAAATTGATGTTTGATTGAGAAAAGAGAGGAAGAAAGTTTGTAGTTGAGAGAGCAAAAATCACGCAAAGACCAAGAGAAGCGATACAATATATTTTATAACTTAATAAGTAAGTCTAAATGGTGTTAAAACTCTCCTGCAGATCTGATCCGTTCAGACCTTTTCAGGTTCATTATGAGGTTTTTTGAAAAAAAAAACAAATAGACTTAATGGGCCGAATCTGAATCATTCAGATTCAGACCTAAAAACTAAACACACTTAGTGGACTGAATCTGAATGATTAAGATTCAGACCTTTATTAAGTGCAAACAAATGAGGCATTAATTGTACACCAATCAAATCCAACGATATTCCTAATTTTTAAACAATCTTGATCATTTTTTTATCTCTGAAAATCCATTGACATTGTATTTGGGTTCAAAAAGCTTATGTGATACATTCTTATTTTTAGTCATAAATATAAAAAAGTAATTTAATTTTTATTTTTTTTAATTTTACTTAATAATTTTATCAATAAAAATATCTATAACTTGTTATAAATCAATTTTATTTTATTAAAAAAAAATCTTTTCCCGTAAATTTTGTACTTAATCAAAGAAAAATCACTTAAAATAGGATGGATGGAATAGTAGTAGAAGCAATAATCTTTATGTGGAAATTAAATGCAAACGATGGGGCAATTGAGCAGTATTTTCAGGTTCTTAATAAAGACCTCGAAATAGAGTTATGATTGATTTTGGAACATCCGTTCTTATTATTATCGACTAGACATGGCAACCATCAGGTTCAACACACTGTGGCGCGAAATTAAAATTTTTATTAAGTATGTTTAAAATTTAATATATATATATATATATATATAAATTATTTTTAACTGATATACTTCGTAAATTTTCTTATATACACAATAAATTTTTTACGAAAGTTGTTCGATGGACTATCCTAGACTATATGTAGCTAGCCACTGTCAACATACATTCATATACGATATTATTATATTTATTTAATTTACACCAAATGGTTATATGAAACTATCTGTCCTAAATAAGAGGTTGCTATTTCTTTATAATAAATGATGATTACGTACATAGTGTTTATGTATTGTGTTTGTATTTTGTTATGTTGTATTGTTTAATGAATATTGTTGGTGTTTATGTATTTTAATATTAAAATAAAAATATTAAGTGCATATTGTTAGTGGGTGTAAGTTGACAAGAATGTGATCATTACTTTGGTGCAACTCTTGTAACCACTATTGCCATGATCTACAACTAATTTCACCCATTATTCGACTTCTTTATTCTTGTAACCTATGTAACTTATAGGTTATTCATTTATCCAATTTACTACTCATTATCTTCATATTCATTGCAAGGAACAATTCATCACCTATAAATAGTGGTCTTCCATTGGGTTGAAGAAGAAGGAAGAGAAATAATGTAAGAAAAGACGAAAAGTTTATATTGAGGTTAGTGTAGTGAAAGAGAGAGTTGAGAGATAGAAAAATATTCTAAGTCTTCAACTATATTCACTGTACAAAAGAGGGTATTTATATGTTGAAGAAGGTGTTCTTTTTGTGGAGCTTTGGACTCTGCAACTAATCCGGAGTTGTTTGAGTTGTACGCGTTGTTGGGCTGTTGTATCCTAAAGGGGACAAGTCAAGAGATATACTGTTGAATCGGTGTAGATTATGCTGCAGTGGGCTTGAATCTCCTTAAAGAGAGCAAGATATCCGAAGCCTTAGCCTAAGGATTTGCTTATTCATTTTTGTCATTTTATTTTCAACTGTAATATTTTTGTATTTTGTGGTATATTACACTAGCAATTTTAAGGAGATTCATGTTTTTGTTACAGTTTGAAAAGATGCGGATATCAAGATAGAGATCTCAACATAATTCCGTTCAACGTCGCTCTCCTCAAGAGATGGAAGAGAAGAGGTGTACGTTTGAAAAAGTGCGGATATCAAGATAGAGATCTCAATATAGTTCCGCTCAACGTCACTCTCTTCAAGAGATGGAAGAGAAGATCGAGGTGTATGGTAAAGTATTTTTCTTCTTGCTCAATTCAAGCGGAGAAAAGGTAAAGAAAAAGGTTTTTTACCTAGTATTTTCATGAATAAAGTGATACTACTTTTCATGAAAAATGATAGTTAAATTCTTGAGTAGTGGGGGTTCATGAAATGAGGAAAAAAATCATTGTGAAAAGAATGATTTTTGCATCTTTGAGAAATACTCTAAAAAGAGTGTTACAAGTGCATATATATTAATTGTGGAATAAATCACATGTGATTATTTGGCTATAATGTGATGCAGTGGCAGAGCCAGGATTTACATTGAGGGGTGTCAAAATACAAAGTAGTAAGTACACATAAGAATCAACTAAATAAATTTTACTAATGAAAGCAAAAATTAATTACATTATCACAATCGTTTGACAATGCCCGATGAAGAGTCACAGCGAAGGCAACGACTTAGCAGCAAACAACAACGATTTTTTTGGGCTCTTCCTCCTCAAACCCTTTAATTTTGAAATTAGAGATTTGTTTAATCCCTAAAGTACATTTTTTCTTTTTAAAAATAAAATATTGAAGTCAACTTTATTTAAGTCAATTGCTTAAAAATTGGTGGAAAAAAAAACGCTTCAGTTTTCTAAAATTTAAAGACAAAAGACGCTTCTTGAAGTCTTAATTTTAATTTAAAAAAAGGCTAAAAAAAAAAAAGACAGCCAAGTTCGAACCCCTAACGTTCAGGCTAAAGATTAAGGAGAAATTCTACGGTCCCTCAACCACTGAGCCAACTCTTCATCTTGTGTTAAAGATTTTCAACTACAATATATATAGGAATAAAATCAAAATTTAACCTACCTATACAACGGAATTTTTCGATGAAGGGGTGTCACTTGACACCCCGCGGGCAAGGGTAGTTCTGCTCATGATGTGATGACTTTTGGCAATAAACATGAGAGTTATAAATAAATTATGAAAGCCATGTTGAGTAGCCATTTAACATGAAATGTTTTGGGTGAAAAAAAAATCATTCTTGAAATGAAAAAATATCAAAAAACATGTGATAAAAAATTTCTTGTCAAGTCACATTTTATTAAAAGATTGTGAAATACAATTTTTTTTTTTTTTGATTGAATGAGTCTTGCAACTCCTTATGATTCAACTATGTGAAAATTGTGTGTGAAATAAAAAAGGAGTTTGCTTACCTTATAAAAGATATGAGCTAGAAATGTGACTAATTGCACTTCATATGATATAGTGTATAAAGTATAGCATGTACAAGCAAATCAAGTAACTTGGTACAAATTTGGTGGCTTGCTTTATGAAAAAATATATTATGTTATACTTAAATTTTTTGTTGGTGCAGATGAAAAAACTTGGTGCTATTTTTTGGAGATGAGAAAAGCAAATTGTATTGCTTGCGAACTTTACTATGGAGGTTGAAGTAAAAAATTAAGCTTCAACTAGTGAAAAAGTGAAATTGATTTTACTATATGAAACATTTTATTTTTAGAATTTTATTTTTTATTATTAATTGTGATAGCACCAATATAATGGTAGAGTAAAAATCGTTATTATAAACGTAAATTCAGACTCATGAAAAGAAAACACAATATCGTGAGATCATATTGATCACTGGTATACCATCAATATTAATTGTGTTAAAATTATTTGTGATAATCTTGCAGATTCATGAATCAAGGCATTTGCAAGAAAAAGAGTCTGAAGCACATCGAGGGGGATGAAATTGAAGCTAAAAAAATTCTAAGTTATATATGAGGAAACCCAACTTGGGGACTAGAGATCCTATAACTAGGTTCAATGGAAAAAACGAATCATATGATGACTTATTGTGAAATGCACTATGTATTTATTTTTATTCAATCCCTATGATGTAAGTGTATTTGTCCTATAATGAATTGTGGAGGTTGAGTATTTGAACTCTTAATGAAATTCTGTATCTCTTATGAGTGGGGTGTCAAATTATAAGAGCACCCTTAACAGTTTTCACCTATATGAGTGTGAAAGTAGGTTGTTTTCTATAAGAATGAGCTTGTTCTCAAAAACACTCATGAAATCGGGATAGCACAAGGCCGTAATGTGCTGGCTATTAAAGGTTATGTCAATACCTTGATTATTGTGTGTAAGCAGTAATACTTTATTTCCTTTAAGCAGTCATAGTTCAAGTCTAAGACCACTACTGACTCTGGAGTAAATGCTATTGTTTTACTAAGTAAAGGTTCAATGCAGAGCACACCTCATTATGCATAATAGTCTACCTTCTACTAAGTTGTGAAGAACTCTCTTAATTTAATATTGAAATGAGTAGGGAAATGCTAGTGTTTATGCATTTCAATATTAAAATAAAAATATTAAGTGCATATGTTAGTGGGTATAAGTTGACAAGATATTGCCATGATCTACCACTAATTCCACCTATTGTTCTATCTCTTTGTTCTTGTAATTTATGTAACTTATAGGTCATTCACTTATCCAATTGACCACCCATTATCTTCATATTCATTGCAAGGAACAATTCATCACCTATAAATAGTTGTATTCCTTTGGGTTGAAGAAGGAAGATAAATAGTGTAAGAAAATATGAAAAGTTTATATTGAGGTTAGTGTAGTGAAAGAGAGAGTTGAGACAAAGAAAAATATTCTAAGTCTTCAACTATATTCACTATACAAAAGAGAGTATTTATATGTTGAAAATGGTGTTCTTTTTGGAGCTTTGGACTCTTCAACTAATCCTGAGTTGTACACATTGTTGGGTTATTGTATCCTGAAGGGGACAAGTTAAGAGATATACTGCTGGATCGATGTAGATTATGCCGCAGTAGGCTTGAATCTCCTTAAAGAGAACGAGATATTCGCACCTCAGCCTAAGAATTTCTTTATTAATTTTTGTCATTTTATTTTCAACTGTAATATTTTGTATTTGTGGTATATTACACCAACAAATATTAAATAGATTGTATTATTTTTTATCATTACATGTATAATGTCACACATTAATAATTTGAAGGATAAATCTATAAAAATAAAAGGGATAAGGCACAAGTACCCCCTTAGACTATAACCGAAATCTCAAAAACACACCTTAACTATACTAAGGTCCTATTATCCCCCTTGAACTCATTGTTTTTGTAATTTTATACACCTTTTGGCTTACTGGCACACTCCATGACTCCACGTAGTTGAGACGCGTGGGAAATGTTTGGATGCCACATAAGCCAAAAAGATGTACAAAACTACAAAAAAAAATGAGTTTGGGGTGGTAATATAGGACCTTAGTTTAATTAAGGTGTTTCTCTGAATTTCGGTCATAGTTTATGGGGGACTTGTGTCTTATCCCAAAATAAAAAGTAGAACATGGAATATAGCTAATATTAAAAGGCAAGGTAAAAGACAAAATTAAATTATTAAATAATACGTAAAAACAAAATGAGAAGAAAAAATTAAGGTAGCGATAAATCACATCAAAATGATCTTTACACAAAATAAGACTTTTTTTGTTTTATATTGATGAATTTAACAATACGATAAAATAATAGTTAAATAACAATCAAAATCGACATTACATTTAAATGAAGGGAAAGGAGTCAAAAAATATCTCTCAATTTTCATTTATTAGTTGACTTTACTCTTACAGTTAAAGAAGTTGTTTCTACCCTCGCCGTCTACAAATTTATCACTCATTAACTCTCAATTAGATGAAAAACCTCAAATCAATTAAAACTATTCAATTTCAATTAAAATGACTCATTTTTTTCTTTTAATCCGACCCGACCCACCAAATCAAATAAATTCATATTAAATTAAAACCCCAAACCATCTCTCTAATCTTCTTCATCTCCTTCCGCCAATGAAACACTTGATGCTGATATCGCCGGTGGCACTTTGCTCAATTTTATTTTTTGGTACAATTTCACCATTTCATTTTAACAGGAGAATTGATTTTTTTTTTTAATTTTAAAAGGCATCACCAATATATAAAGTGCCTAATAGGCTGATACTGTCACATTGGAATGACATGAATTGAAAGTCATCTTAGAAAGACACAAATGAGCAAGAAACAGAACAAAACTTACGTAGTTCTCTAAAGATCATCAAAGAAAAAATTGCCCTGCTTGAATGTTAAGTTTTTAACAAGAAATGAAAAATCAAGTGATTTCAATATCTGAGTTCAAAATTGAAACAACCACTAAGTCAAAGATGGAAGGAATCAAAGAAAAGCTTGAACTAGTAAGTGCACCGCCACCAAAACCTCCAGATCCTCCATGAAAGTGTTTTAATGGTGGAAGAGATGAGTAAGATTAGAGAGATGGGTTTGGGGTTTTAATTTGGTATTAATTTATTTGGTTTAGTGGGTTATGTTCCGACTAAAAGAGAAATCGGGTCATTTTAATCAAAATTGAGGTAATTTTAATTGATTTAGGATTTGTCATCCAATTGAGGGGTATGAGTGAAAAGTTTGTAAACGACGAGGGTAAGATTAACTTCATTTTAACGGTAAGGATAAAGTCAATCAATAAATAAAAGTTAAAGGGGTATTTTTGAACATTTTCCCTTAAATGAATACAATACAATGAAATGCAACCATACAATCAGCGAGGTATTAGTATTCCATCTTATTAGTTATATGTTATAAACTCAGTTGGTGCGAGCTTACATATAGGGTGTATTTGGTACGAAGAAAAATATTTCATAAAAATTAATTTTTAATTTCTCGTATTTGGTTGCTTAAATGTTTTGAAAATGTTTTCTAAATTAATTTATTTTCCTGAAATTTAAGGAAAATGATTTTCCTTCAAAAATTAAGGAAAACATTTCTCAAAACTCTTCTCCAACCTCAAATTATAATTTATTTTGTCACTACCCTAACCCCCCCACCCCCCCCACTCCCAACCAATAAATATTAACAACTTACAATTTTATTTATGAAAAATAGTTCAAATTTTAAATTCTCAATTTTTCTTACCCTGCTGAATTCTGGTATGCCACACATCAATCTGATCAAAATCATCATTTTTGTAACCTTTCATCCTCTCAATGTTAGAGTTATTGACCGACAAACACTTTGCACCATATAACATCATATACAGGTCTAACCATCACTATATAAAATTTGTCTTTTGACAACATCTTTTTATCACACAAAATTTTAAATGTGAACCTTCATTTCATCCGCCATACACCAATATGATGTATGACGTCATCATTGTCAATCTTCCATTTTCTTTGATAGTAGATTCAAGATAATTGAAACTACCTCTCGTTTGGATGGTATGTGTATCGAGCCTCACTTCCATGTCATCCTCATGTGTTACGTCATTGAAGTTGCACTTTACTTCAAAAATTATTTTGAGCTATAATTAATTAATGACAATAAAATGCTATTTTTGTTGTATTACTTGAAGCTTATTTTGTTTTGATCCTACTCATTTTGAACCTTTTAGACTCCGAAATCGATTTCCAAATCTCTAGCTTAGCATTAATTCAGCTTTAAATCTCATCAATCAAAATTATATCATCCACAAATAACATATAACATATGTTATAACACCTTTCTTTGAATTTGTCTCCTCAAAGTATATTTATCACCAAGGCAAATCCTCACAATAAATATGATGAGAAAATTAAATACAGTAAAAATTCATCCAACGAACTCTGGCTTTTCCATGAGCTTTTTTTATTAGGAAGAAAAGAAATTTTAAAGTGTAGAATCGATCTTTTAGGGACAAAAGAAAGTTCATATAATCAACTAATTAGATTAAGATGATGCTGTATCCACATTTGAATCTTGGTCAAACTCTTTCTTGAAAAGAAAAAAAAAAACAACTTGTTGTAATTACGTGCAACATATATAATATGAAATCCTTGTATGTGGACATAACATAACCAAATTAGGGATTGCAAATATAAAATTTAACCTATGATCAAACTCGCATATGCACTACAGCTAACACATTTTTCATTTTTTCGATTTTCAAGTGTAATTATTATAAGTTTACAGATTTAGAGAAACCGCAAGTCAACTAATTATAGTCATAATAACGCATCAAAAATCTTGATCTTCCATCATTTTCATATATATTTAATGAGCCATATATATATATATATATGTATATATATATATATATATATATATATATATATATATATATATATTCAATTTTAGTATTAGCATTCATGCCGTAAAATATTAAAGAAAGAAGCGTTCTTTATAAAGATTTTTCATATTTGAGACTTTTTATTGAAACTGAAAAAAATCGTGATTTTATCATATTTTTTGTTTTTCATTCGGCAATTACATCAAAACCTAAATAATTTTAAGGAAAAATTACAGAAATCCCACCTTTTAGTTTACTTATTACCATTATCTCCTATAAGTTTTACAAATCTCTAAAATCCCTCATTTTCGCACATCAGATTAGTGTATCTCGCGCATCAAATTAGTGTATCATGTATAAAATGTACATCATATTAGTGTATCATGTATAAAAATGTAATGTATCTTAACGATTAATGTATCTCGCGCATCAGATTAATGTATCAGCGCTTATATTATTGTATCTCGTGCATCAGATTAATGTATCAACGCTTATATTATTGTATCCGTTTGAGGAATATCTGTAATTATAAACTTATCAGGGATAGATTGTAATTTTGCCTTAAAAATATGTGATTTATGTAATTTGCCCTAATTTTAATTTGCACAACAAAGCTTGTAAAGGGAAAAAAAAAAAAGTTTAGCAGGATTTATTTATATCAACATATCTAATTAAAATTAAAAAAAATTATACTCATTATAATATCACAATTCTTGAGATAATATATTATATCATATAATTATGTGGTTCTCTTCAACTTTTCTTTACCTATAAATAGTTTAATTCACTTTAATTTCCTCTTCTTCTTTTTTAACTTCTCTTTCTCAAAGAATGATATAAGTTCATATTGACCATTAGTGAGATAAATGAATTTGTTATAAGGCTTAGACAATTATTCTTTCTTTAAATTAGCTTTTAAAGATTAAGTTAGGCCTGAACCTAATTTTGCGCTCTTCAATTTGTATTTCTGTCACTTTATTAATTGCAACCTAACAAATTTTTCTATACTTGGCAGATAGTGAAAAAAACAATACCGAACACTCAAACAGGCTTTTAAAAATGACCATCTTCTCAATATAGAAAAATTCCAAGACATCTTTTTGTTCAAGTTGCTTTTGTAATATTAGCAGTTTTCTTTATTTAATTAAAAAAAAATAAAGAGATTACCTCCACCTTCCTAATAAGTTTGATTTTTTTTTCTATTATTTATAAAACAATTCTTAATTCAAATGATAAAAATATATAAACTTATGGGTGTGTTTCGCATGTTCGATTAGATCAAAAAATTGAAATATATTTTCTCTCGAAAATTCAATTTCCTAAAAACTAGCAAAATAACTTCCCTAGTACTAAAAGTAGAGAAAATAATTTTTATAATTAACCGTATTTCTCATTGATTGTGTCGATCCTATCCTTAACACACCTAACTTGGTGTACGTAGTTTTGTACTTTTGTTTAGTCCACCCTACAGTTGCATAGATGATGTAGTCCATTTTTTTTTTTATCGAAAGGGATCAAAACTACTCTTGAATTATATGAAATAAATCACTTATATCTTCAGTTATGTTTTTGGATTAAAAATACTTTCGTTGTTATTTCAAGAAGTCAAAAATATCCTCAAGAGTTAACAACACAAATTTTTAGTGATGTGACGAGAAATAAAAAATATCCACCACACACAAGCTATCCGCATTCGAAACGCCTATGAACACCGCCAAACTATCAAATTATCAATCACAACACCATTATGGACGTTTTGACACTAAAATCGCAACAATCGAAAATGGACCTAAAATAGAGTCAAAATGAAAATGTGGGATCCACACCAAAAATTCCGAAATTGACTACGTCAAAAGGTTCTAAATAGCCCAAGGTGCTTGTGCCTTGAAAACGGGCAAGTCCGTTCAAAATCTATTTTCTTTTAAAAAATAAAAAATAATTAATCAGTTACAACCTAATTTTCTAAAATCAATATACATCTACTATCAATACTAAAAATATTCAATATTATTACGAAAAGAACCAAAATTACTTTTTAACTCAAATCTCCTACTATACAATGTATTATTGAACATTTTATGTATTTACATATGATATAAAAATACAAATATATAGTATTTTTAAAATTCTCCTTAATCTATGTCATTTATGTTTTTTAAAAGCAATGCCCCTGTTATGAAGAAAAAAAACATAAAATCATTCTTATAATCTAATAGGGACTTTTGTCATCTCTAAAGACCCTCTTTTTTTTTAGTGAATTCTAGTTGGCAATGCTTAGGTGGAGAGATTAGTCTCACGTAGGTTTGTCACGTCACTAAATAAAATGAGTTGTTAACTCTTGAGGATATTTGTGGTCTCTTCAAATAATAGCTAGGGGTGTACATGGTCGGATTGGTTCGGGTTTTTTAAATATCAAACCAAACCATTTGTGTCGGATTTTTGAATTTATAAACCAAACCAAACCAATAAAACTCGAATTTTTCTACCTCAAATTTTTTCGGGTATTTCCAGTAAAGTATCCGTACAAACATATAATTTACTTGTACTTCAAATATTTCTTTAGTCCTACCAAAATACAACTATCTAAGTGTTTCTTAAGAAAATAACACAAAATATGATATGATTAATGATACTAAAATATTCAAAAAAATAATATTAATGAAATCGCGTAAAACAAATATTGCAAATTAATAAGTCATAATGAAAATGATCATAATTTAAAAGTACTAAATCATGCTAAAATAAGTTTAATAAGTATTAGTTACATGACTAAATATTAAAGGAAACTAAAATTAGATTATGCATTTTAATTATCTTAACCTATGTAAAACTAAAGAATAATTATTCAATATTATTGTCATTCTTAGTGTTGAATTGATTTTCTTTTTGCATTAATATTAATTTGATTTTGATTTAAGCTTTATTATAATTACCAATATCTATGGACTATAATCTTTATTGGCATCATTAAAAGTTCTAACTTTCAAACATGAAATAATATATTAAAAGATAAAAACTATGAAAAATATAAGAAATATTTAAAAATTATATCAAAGTAAATATTTTTATGTATAAAATAAAATTTTAAAATTATATATATAATGTCGGGTTGGTTTTTTTTAGTTGAAACCAAACCAACCCAAATATAGTCGGATTTTTTAGATCTTCCAATACCAAACCACTAGTTGGATTTTATTTTTCCCCGTTTGACTCGGTTTACGGTTCGGTTCGATTTTTGGTTCGGTTTTGTACACCCCTAATAATAGCAAAGGAATTTTTTATCCCAAAATATAATGAAGGATATAAATGATCTATTTCACATAGTTCACGATAAATTTTGACCATATCCCTTTTTTTATTAATTCCTCTGTGAAGATTTGTAACTTTGTATTAACTAGTTATTCATAATTACCAGCTATATATAATATTACTCATATATATTAGTTGATGACAGAAATATTGACAAACTATCTGTGTAAACAATTAAATTAAGAATAATGTAAAAAGAAAAATATTATCAGTATATTTAAATTAAAACCAAATTTTAGTTTACATTCTATAAGTTTTTCAGTTCATAGATTTGGTTCAATGGCAACATAAGCAGGCCACAACTTACATATACATAATTAATTACAAATTAGTGTTGGGTTATGAAGGTGATTAAGGCGTCATGCGGAAGTTTACAATTGCAAATCATATGTTGTTAACGACAAATAAAAGCATACTAAAAACATATTATTAATATAGTTTGGTCAAGCGACCTATATATTATAAAACTAATATTGAAAAACATAAATATGTTTAGGAGAAAATTTCCCCATAAACAAAACTCTTAAACGATTACATTGTGGATGCTATTGTGTTATGCTATGAGAATAAGGACGTTCAATTTATAGATCTCCAAACTTTTCCTCTAAGGGAAGAATAAACCAAATATGGAAGAAAATTATATTTTCCTTTCGGAAAAAGTTCAAGCATTTATGATAATACTTTGACTTTTCTTTAAGGAAAAAAATAAACTTCAATTAAGGAAAGAAAATCAAGGCAAAACCCTAACAAATCTCCCCTTTTGGCTGGATTTTCTTGACAAAACTTGACCCACCTTGTTCACATGCATGATAATTTACGTTCTTCACATAGTCTTCATCACTACTGCTTGTCATGGTTAAAAATAAAATTTAAAATATATGGATTGAAAATGGTTTTAAAATATTTTATTTTTATTTTCAAAGATACAGCAACAGGAATGTTGAAAATATGGTTTAAATCTCTTATCCACATTTAGTTGGACAAAAGTCTTTTTTATCATCAAATTGGTTGCAAATTGATTTGAAACCACCTTGAACATGTCTTCAACCTTGATGACCCTGAGTCATTGAACCATTAGCTCTGTTACCACTTGTTGGGTTATGAAGGTGATTAGGGCGTCATGTGGAAGCTTATAATTGCAAATGATATGCTGATAAATTAGACGACAAATAAAAATATACTAAAAACATATTATTAATATAGTTTGGTCAAGCGATCTATATATTATAAAACTAATATTGAAAAACATAAATATGTGTAGGAGAAAATCTCCCCATAAACAAAACTCTTAAACAACTACATTGTGGATGTTATTGTGTTATGGTATGAGAATAAGGATCTTCAATTTATAGATCTCCAAACTTTTCCTCTAAGGAAAGAATAAACCAAATATGGAAAAATTATATTTTCCTTTTGGAAAAAGGTCAAGCATTTATGTTAATACTTTGATTTTTCTTTAAGAAAAAAATAAACTTCAATTAAGGAAAGAAAATCAAGGCAAAACCCTAACAATTAGTTTGGGCAATAAATTAAGGGAAACATTAGAAAATAATCAATATAATAAAAACTTAATTATGCTCCATAACTATAGTTTGCATATATACGGGCGGTAACTACAGTTTAAGTTGCATTATTTGTATAATTTGCGAGTTTGTATAATTAGCAGGTGAGTTTATGTAACACCCCAAAAAAAAATTTTAACTAAGACTCGGACCATCCTTCGTTGTGAGTAGGATTTTACCGAGGAATTTAAAATTTCTTAAGTGTTAAGGTCATTAGATGTAGCACCTTGAGTTTCAAGAAGAACTAAAGAGAGTCCACTCAAGTCATTCCTAAGTTCTTCTAAGTTTTGGGTCAACTTCAAACGACGATAACTTTTAGCATATGATGATTTAAGTGGCCCATAAGATATCAAATAAAAGGTATTTGAATTATCTTTCCAACGCCACCAAGTTTGCTAAGTTTAGAGGTCGGATGAGTGAGATATACTCTTTTGAAGTCAGGTTGTCCAGTTAAGAAAAGTTACTCGAAAATAGTAAGGGGTATTTTAGTTTTTTCCTTACCCAATTAAATTATTTCATTTTTAGTAAGTTATTTGGGTTCTAAACTGAGTTAGTTCAGTTTATGCAATTAAGAATTACGCTAGGGCTTTGAGAGAAGAGAAAAGAGGAGAAAAGTCAAGGCGTTCTTGGAGATTTCTTGCGGAATCGAAGTCGTTTCGCCAAGGGTTGATCCCTAAAGAGGTGTGTGAGACTTTCATAGTGTTGGGTTCGTTCACTCACGCGTCAATCATGTTTAGTAATGTGAAATTCGTTCTAGAAAGTTGAAAGTTTGATGATCTTGAATTATGTTCTTGAAATTGACTTTCGTTCTTGAGATTTGATGGAATTGTTGAGTTCTTGATGGAATCGTGTCGATTTTAGAGTAATTTAGGAGTAGATTCTTGTGTACATGTACTGGGTATCTGAATCTAAAGAGAAGTTGAGAAAAAGAATCAAATTTAAGCGAATTAGGGTTAGAAAATAAAGAAGGAAAAAGTCGGGCAGAAACTAGGTACCAGGTCCTCGACGTGGACCTGTTCCTCAAAATTTGAATATTTCTCTCCGCATCGCGGAGAGGTCGCGGACCCCTCTGTCTCAAAATTTATTTCGCGACCAAATATTAAAATGCATCTCCGCGTCGCGGACTTGCTCCCTAGACAATGTTTTTCAATCGTTTCTCATGATTAACTATCTAAAACACTTTTAATCATCACGATATCTTTCCTATCACAAATCATAACCTTGAATTCATAATTCAAATTCAAGGTAGAGCTAACAGTTGAGTCTTGAGAGTTCTTTCGAACATTTTAAGAAAATCCTTTTGAGTCTTTTAAGGAGTCTTCTACAATTTCTAATAACTTGTCTCAAGACTCGAGTAAGTGAGTATGAGAATGAGGAGAATGTATTCATGAGTCTACTTTATCATTACGAGATTCTTCGTATCATGAACCATAACTCTTGAATTCATAATTCGCATTCAAGAGAGAGTTAAGAGTAGAGTTCAAGAAAGTCTTTGAGTTCAATTGTGAATCATTTGAGATCAATTATCGATTTGAACTAAGTTTTGAAGAAGTAGGTATGAGAATGAGAAGATTCGTATGCATGAGTCTCATAATATTCTTTAGACCCTTGAGTCGAGTCGTTCATGCTCATAAATTCCGCATGAACTCTACACATTGAGTGTCTTTGAGATGAGTAACATCTTCGAGTTCTAAGTCTTTGAGCATTGAGTTCCTAATTATTTTTGAGATTGTATTCCTAATCATAAGACTACTACATATTACCCAAGGAGTCCATGAGTTGAGTTGTTCATGCCCATAATTTCTCATGAACCATATGAGTTGAACATTCTTAAGATGAGTAGTATCCTGAAGTCTATGAGTTGAGTTGTTCATGCCCATAATTCCGCATGAACCCTCCGAGTTGAGCATTCTTGAAATAAGTAGTATCACTGAAGTTCTTGAGTTTTGAGTTGTCGAGTTTCGAGTATTGAGTTCTATGTATGGTTGTTGAAAACCTTGAATTAAGTCATTCACGTTCATAATTGGGCATGAACCTTATTTTGAGAAGTCTTTTACAAAATTTTCTAAACTTGTTTTAAGACTTGAGCACTTGAGTTGAGAAAGCATAGTTGAGTTCATTTTCTTTAAAACTAAGTATTCCCAAGAGTAAATGTTTCCACATTTAAAAGAGCGGGAAACTGAGATTTTCAAAAGAGTTTTAAGTAGTTAGAGTAGCATTTCTTTCAAGAGAAATATTTGAGTAATAATCTCAAAACATAGAAAGACTTATGTTTTTAAACATATAAGCTAAGTATATATTGGAAGTAGTATTGAGCACCGATATAGGGACTAGTTTAGATAGCTCAAGTCTCCATAAACCATATAGCCAAGGTGGGTAGAAAGGGTCATATTTTTTAGATGATTCCTTAGTGCTTTTTAGCATAGACAAGTGGATCCACTTAGTTGAGAGGTTCTATACCCCGACAAAGTATAGGACAGTTCTGGCAGCGTGGACGAGACGTTGTATCATCACATAGCTCATAGTGATGGTTGTCGGTTAGAGAATCTCCCACAGAGTTATATTATATTTTATTACATACAAATTGAGTTGTTATTGTTTTTATTAATACATTAAGTTGCTATCTACTGTTTTAAAAGCTTTCCATATATTACATCAGATCATTTATTGTTGCTTCATTTTTTAGACTCTTGAGTTGAATTATGCTTCATTGAGCGAGTACATTATTGTTGAGTTGAGCTTGAGTTGAGTATCTTATCTTTGAGTACTTCTGAGTTGAGTAAGTTTGAGTAGTTTTGAGTATTCCTTGAGTTGAGTAAGTTTGAGAAGAGGTAAGTATGTTTCTTTTATACTAGTTCAAGTTATGTTTATGCTTTAGATTTCCCTTACATGCTCGTACATTTCATGTACTGAGCCATTTGGCCTACATTATTTTATGATGCAGATATAGGTACTTAGGATCATCAACAGGCGCTTCGTTGATATCGCATGCATTTCGAGTTGGCTATGGTGAGCCTTCTTGCTTCCGAAGGGTTCCACTTGTACTTTCAGTTATATCAATTGTTAGGATGTCGTGGGTCTTGTCCCGACTTCCATCTTTATCGGTTAGAGGCTTCATAGATAGACAGTAGAGTTTGAGAAGTCTGTTTCATTTATCTTGTTAAATGTTTTAAAGAATTGAGTTGCCTATTTTTGGCTAGTTGAATATTTTATTATATTCTAAGTTATTCATTTTGAGACATTTTGAGAAAATTTTTGCATTGTAATTCAGTTTTAAGTTTTTATATGCTTGAGTTAGTCTTCCGCTTGTAGTCAACCAGGATGAGGGTTTGCTTGGGGACCAGCAATGGTTCTCGAGTGCTGGCCACGTCCAGGGTGTAGACTCGGGTCGTGACAAACTGTATAATTCAACTATTTTTGTATAAACTCAAACTAACGAATTTATACAAACACAAACATTTGAACATTAAACAGTTATACAAATTATATCGTACAAATTTACATTATAAAAAAGTTATACAAATTTTATAATACAAGTTTCAAATTATACAAACATGCGAATTACACAAAATAAAAAATTGAGTTGCGTAATTATAGTTAAACGTAGATCATGAATTGTAATTAAGGCAAACTGTAGCTATATTAACTAATCAACTAGTATATATTTGCTTATCTGCCTAATTTTCCCATAAATTAACTACCCAAAAGAGTCGTTGATTTGAACTCAAGACAAGTCCTTTTTTAGTTACGTTACCATCAAATCATGTAATGGAGCGGTAATTATTTTATTATTAATTAATCAGAAGGTGCGAGCTCAAGCTAATCTAAATACATAATCACTAAATACCAAACATCGGATGGTTTTTTTTATAAAAAAAAAAATCACCCCACATATGCACATTCCCACTTCTAATTGAAAAAAAAAATCCAATGTATCTCGTGCTCAATGAGGACTTCAAGAACGGGTTAGCAAATTAATTAAGACTTAGTATGAATTGACTTATTTTAAGTATTTTTAAGCTAAAATAATTTTTAAATAATTTTTATAGTAGGTAAGTTAAAAGAAAATTTTATAAGCATTTAATTTTAAGCTAAAATAACAAAAACAAGAAAAAAGTCAAAAATTAAAAATTTTAACTTATAACTTTTCGCTTATAAGTCAAATTGAAAAGCCAAATCTAAACTGACTCTAAATTATTTCTACCTATGTATTACATGCATACTCTCTAATATACAACAAAATATATATATATATATATATATATATATATATATATATATTCTTATAGTATCATTAACTAATGAGTAATTTCTAAACAAGAAGTCTTAATGATACCAATACAATATTTACGCAAAATTATCGACCTTAATGATATCAATACAATATATGATACTGATTTAATATCAGTTAAACAAAAATTATCAGCCTTAATGAATGAGGATATGGGCTGTAATTCTTTTTTTGAAAGAATGAGTATTTCTTGAATTACTTTGGATTGGGATATGAACATGTAATTATTTTGAGTTTTATGGCTATTTATGTAGTTTACCTAACTCTTTTTTCAACTTAATTTTTAGGGTCCCGAATTTTTAAAAAAGATATAGGCCCCATTAATTTCATTTATTAGAATGGGTGAGAAATTGAAGTGTTCAGATCTCAACCTATTAAATATACATTTGTTTGTTTTTCTCTACAAATCATATATATGCTCGGAATATATTATGATCCTTCAAAATTTATATTATATCATTAATTATCATACAGTAATTAAGATGCTAAAAGAATACAATAATTAAGACGTAATTTATATAGAGAGTTCATGTATGTAATATCTTGTCGCTACTTTAATTTATCCATTATCGTCGTACAATTACCTTCAACACCAAAACTATGCACCTTCGCCAGCAATCTCTACCACCATCAACCAATGGCGGAGTCACGCACAATGGTTTTAATAATTATTTTTAAAATTGGGATAAATCATAAAACAAAAAGAAAAATGGGAAAGAGATTACAAGTTAGAAAATTAAACTCACACCAATAAGGTGAAAGTCAAAGAATCAACTAACTGAGCTACATAACAATGAATGGTCCATTGAATACCCTTCAGGCTTCATCAGAAAATTATATTTTATATATTGACGTTATATTGGTTAAAAGTTACTTCTATATACATGTAGATATATCTGAACACCCTTAAAAAAATTTCTAATTTAGCTATTGCCACCAACCACCTTCAGCATTTGCATCTATCGCACAAATGCCCCCGCCAACCATTACAACACCAATCACCACTATTGTCAATCAATATCACCATTATATCGAACACACCGTCAGTACTTTCTCATTTTGCGGGCGAGTCCAATTGAACACTTTGGATATAATAATAATTGTGATAAATATAGAGAGCAAGTACGTGGGAGTCCGAACAAGGACATAATGAAAGGCAGAAAAAACCTTATCTTTTAACACAAATCAGTAAACTTTTATCCAAATTTTGAGAAACAGAGTAACCAAAAGACTGTAATCATACATCCATATATCCATGGCGGTTTTGAGCTGCCAAACGTACTTTATTAATTCTAAAAAAATTATAAAGACAAAGCCATTCATCTGTTGCTCATCATCATCTCAAAATAATGTGAAGGTAATCATAAATGGAGCTGCTAAGGAAATTGGCAGAGCTGCCGTTCTTGCTGTCACTAAAGCTAGAGGAATGGAATTGGCTGGCGCTGTTGATTCTAATTTTGTTGGACAAGATATTGGACAGGTCAATTCAATTGCTTCATTCATTTCCATTATTCACTTATAAGAAAAAATTTGTGTTTGTGAAATTCATTTTATTAATTTCAGGTTTGTGACATGGAAGAGCCTCTAGAAATACCAATAATTAACGACCTTACCATGGTCTTGGGTTCAATATCTCAGGTAACCTTTTTGCTTCCCTAATGACTTGAACCTACAATCTCAGAGTTAGGAGGTAAATAATGTTTACCATCCGAGCATGTCAAAAATTATATTCTTGAATTGACCCAATATTGCTTTAATTCTGATCCAAAATATGGTTTCTGACATTGTGAAATTGAATTATTGCAGTTGAAAGCAACTGGAGTAGTCATTGATTTCACTGACCCTTTTACAGTTTATGACAATGTCAAACAGGTCCAATCTTCTTAATAGTATCACTTGTTTAACAAAAACAAAATTTGAGAAGGTTGAAATTTATGATGATTCAATTTTGTTTTGCAGGCAACAGCATTTGGGATGAATAGTGTAGTTTACGTGCCTAGAATTAAGCAAGAAACCGTCATGGCTTTATCTATGCTATGCGAGAAGGCCAGCACGGTGAGGGTGCAGGGTGAGATTTACAAATTTACACAACAATTTCATAATATGACCATTCACATTTTCAAACAATGGGTTTAGTACTTAAAGGTTAATTCAAAGGGCACGTTTATGTATTATGCCAAGAGATAATTCTAGTTGTACTTAATTAAAAAAGGCGCATGTTTTGGCATTGATGTCAGGGTTGTTTGGTTGCACCAACTCTTTCAATAGGATCCATACTTCTCCAGCAAGCAGCAATTTCAGCTTCTTTTCACTATAACAATGTTGAAATTGTTGAGTCTAGAGCTAATACTCTGGTAAGTACAACCCCGTGGCAGTTGACTTAATTTTATGCATATAAACTAAAATGTTGAATCTTCTCGACTTCTTTAAATATTTATTTTGAGTACCATTTTTGAAGATTGTGGTTCCGCCACTTGGATGGAAGAAGATATTTTTCCGCACTACACATGACTAATTGAAGGGAATTCTATTAATTTCAACACTAGAAGGGGGCCATGACGAAGACCTAACACCATCTAATATGTTGTAATGCCATAAAATTCTTCTTTTCGAATAAAATAATAATGATGATAGTAAAGCTTAGTGCATGGGTCCATAACCTAGCTGGATACAGCCAATTAGGTAACTAACCTTTCTGTAGAATTTAGTGTCATCTTAGTCAAACAGCAAATGCTAACACTGAGCCGGTCGTCTTTTCTACAACTTTACACCCCCAATCTTCTTCTTTATTCCTTTCCAATAGGTAAAATTCATAAACAATAACTTTTTGATGTAGTCATTGTCATGGAGTTTTTATTTCGCCTGTGAAATGTGAACAATTACAAGGTCGAAAACTGACCAGTTGGTGTTATTTCTACTTCTCCAACACATCTTTGGAAGAGCCTAAACAACATGAGCAGTCTCTTATAGATCAATAGCGTTCTCACTTACTCTCCAACATGGCTCGAACGTGCTCAGCCACTTGAGCAGACCTCATTTGTTTCTTGTCTTTTGGTTCTCTAGATCAGTTAAAGTTAATCTTCTTAATACAAAGAAAGCGACTAGAGATTCAACTGATGCATTCCACAGTTAACTGTCAATAGTATAAATATTCTCGTATATCATGTCAGTGATTGTATATTAGGCTCTGAGCATTTCAATCATACTAGTAGTTAGTATAAGAAAAAGAAACCCGTCATTCATTAAATGCTACTTATTGAATTACCAAAATCAGTGGTCAAAAGTAATGAAATTATTGCTGGCTGCAGGATTTTCCAACCCAGGATGCAGTTCAAATTGCTAACAACCTTTCCAATTTGGGTCAGCTGTATAATAGAGATGACATTTCTAGTGATATTCCGGTAAGATGCAACAAATCTTACAGACACGGTGCTACATGCAATTCATAGTTTTCAAGCTTGTAGTTGAACATAAAGAAGAACTATGAACTGGTAAATCCTTCAAAATAAGCCAAATCAAATAACACGAGAACATTTATAACATAAGAACATTATAACCCAGCAGAACTTTGGAGTAATTGGGTCTACGGACAAGGCAATTTGCAGTAATTGGGTCTCGGACAAGGCAATTTCTTGACTTCAGGAACATTCTGATATTTGGCTGCTTTTATCTTCTGTTCTTCAAGGCAAGGGGTCAAGTTCTTGGGGAAGACGGAGTACGTGTTCACAGCTTGGTTCTACCAGGGCTCCCATCTAGTACATCAGTTTACTTCTCGAGGCCAGGAGAGGTATGTTTCTGAACCATATTCTCATTCACTACGGTAGACGGTGGCCATAGATTGTTGTAAATCTTATGGAAAATATCTTATTCACAAACACTCGTAGGAATTCTCCATAGCTTGAGGCGTGTCAATAGACGTTGTCTGATATTTCACCCGGTATAGGTGTGTCCACCAAGATTCAACAAGCTCTTCTAGTATCAAACTAGGAGCTAGAATCTAATAAAGATTTAATAGAGAAGAAAACCCAGCAATAGAATCATAATCAGGATTATACTTTTGCTCATTTCATGAAAGTAAACGCAAAGAATCCTATATAGGCAACAAAAGAGACGAAAGGGCTCTAACATTCTGAAACAACGTCCAAATATTAAAGAAGAATAAAAGTTAGAGCCCTTTTATCTCTTTTGTTGCCTATATAAGATTCTCTGGGTTTACTTTCATGAAATGAGTAAAGTATAATCCTTCCCGATTATGATTTTATTGCTGGGTTTTCTTCTCTGCTCCTAGTTTGATACTAGAAGAGCTTGCTGAATCATGAAGGATACACCTATTTCGGGTGAAATATCCTTAAGGACAGTGTCTTTTGACACGCCTCAAGCTATGGAGAACTCCTAAAAGTGTTCGTGAAGGCGGTATTTTCCGTAATATTTACAACATAGATCCCCCTTTATTTATGAGAATCTCATCTATAATTGTTGTTGATCAGGTTTACACACTAAAGCATGATATCACAGATGTGCAATGTTTCATGCCTGGCTTGATTCTGGCCATTAGAAAAGTTGTTCGCCTCAAGGTACCATCAATTAACCATTTTTTAACATATTTCAGCATCGATTTTACAGACTACACAACACTCTTTGTTTTCCCTTGGCAGAACCTGGTCTATGGCCTGGAGAAGTTTTTATAAGAGCAGATACTAAGAGGCCAAAGGGACCGTAGGCAACACTGAGATATCTTGTAAAGAGTACATGAATGGAGAGATATGAAAGACAGATGCAGCCAAGAGAGAAATTCCCAATATACTGCTGTCAAAGGAATGTTACAAAAATGTCGGATCACAATAAGCAACTCATTAAACAGCTGATAAAATCTGAGTATATTTTTTTTCCATTTCACCTAAAAGCCAGAATATAGAAATTGTACTCTCTAAAAGATGTCAAACTTAAACTGAATAATATCCCACCACCCCCACACCCCACCTTTTTTTTGGAGACTTATACTTCCAATCTAAATTTGAGACAGCTCTTCATTCTTATTTCCTTCCCCGCCTCACACCTGGTTGACACGTAGTAATTAGTAAATAGCATTTGTTTTACTTAAGGTTTCACCGAAGGAAGCTCAAGTTGCATTTTGGTATCAAATCCATCTCCGTGCTCTAAACCTAAATTCCAGCAAATGGAGCCGCTAAATCATTGTTGTTATTTTAATTTTTTTACCTTTTCCTCTTTAGATTCTTGCTCCTTGCATACTCTCTAAAGATTCATCATTAGTCGTATATTCTTACACATTAAAGAACCAAATTCCAGCCATGGCATTTTGAAGACTTAAAAAGTAGTTGTAGTTCTAATCGCACAATTGAAAGAACTCCCTCAAATACAGATTCAATAGAGTACAAGGAGATTTCAAATTTTGCCTATAAAGGAACAAAGCAAATTGTCACAGAGTGCTGTACACTTTAAACTGACATTTCACATGATCAAGATAAATCACCAAAGACTAGAAAAATAAGAGACTATCCAATCCAACTTTACATACAAACCAATGACTAACCTTAAAGCTAATAATTAAGACAGTTGGCTTCAAACTGTTTAACGAATATATATATATATATATATATATATATATTGCACTAGGCCTAAAGAACAGAGGAATATTTGTATCTCTGAACTTCATAGAATAGATAGCAATTTCTCCTATTGCACAAACCATCCTTATGATGGATCATTTGCAATATCCTGACATGCTCAAACAGAACCAAGTATGTTAATATGCAGAAAATTAATAGAGAAAGGACAACTAAAGCCAATAAAAGCAGTAAATAAAATATAATCAGATGGGGAGGTCCTAGAGACTAAAGGAAGCCATACCCTGGGTCATTAATTTGCTGAGCACCATTAAAAAATGTTTTGCTAGCTCCCATTAAAATCTGGGATATGGAATTAAAACTCTCATAAATTTTCATTAACCTCTTTTGGTAATTAAAGCATGTAATATTCTCCAACCATATGCTATCCAAATTTGCTGTTCTAAGAAAATCTGTAGTGTTGAGATGTACATATGGAGTTCATTTTTTGGGGACAAGCTAGGGTAAATAATTTACACAGCAAGACAGAAGAAACTTAATGGTTCGTCATAGTTTATTTCAAGATTTTTGGAGCTATTACTCAATATTGCTTGAACCTACTGATGGTCAAAGGTCAATAACTGTGTCACCTACATGAATGCAACTACGCCAACACTAATGCACTGGGTCTCATTGGAACTCCGTAGTGAAGCACTTATTAGAAAGAGTGTTGCCACCTACATAACATGTCAAACAGAAGTTATTGTCACCTACATTACCGCCAGTTTGATCCACCACAACATCATGACCCACCATTATCAATAAATAAGCACTCTTTTTTCTATTAGGATATCTAGTATCCTTATGCATGAAGATAACCAATTCGGTCATTATGGCCAGACTCTCTTATAGATTTCTAGCCACATTCTAAATAGGGTCCTCTTATCTCTTTGATGTTTTTTTACACCTATATAGATTTAGCAACCTTCGGATTGAAGCAGACAGTAAATGTGGTTTAAGTCTTTAAGAAATGATTCTTTGTCCCAGAAACAGTTTTATCCCTAGAACATTTCAAACAGTATTCAAATCAGAACCAAACTAAGATACTCAGTGCAAGCTCCGCTTAGAGAATTCAGATGAGAAAGATCCTAATCTTATTCAGCATCTTGATATCAAAAATCAGGAGGACCAATTGTCCTTGCAGGCATAACACTTTCACAAAATTGTGTTAATGTCCTTGCGTGGAATTTGTGGGCATGATTAGGTTCAGTATTGATCATTTTTCTTGAAACTTATGAAGGCCAATGATGTTTATTACAGGGGAAGTTCAGGTGCCATACATTTCTTGACCATATTATTGCATCCCTACTTTATATGATGCTACATGCCCTATCGAGCTGGCGGAATGTAGCCTGATTTATGGAGAGAAATGAAATAATGAATAAGCTTATATTCAGGTGGGTGAACCAAAAGAGGATCTACTACATACAAAAAATTGTGTCTATAGCCTTCTGGAGGGGAAAGACTTCAATTAATTTACAAATGGCGTCTTGAATGATACTTGTAATATCATAAGTTCTGGATACCAACTGCTACCTTGCTATGGTCAGAAACTAAGCTTTCACTTATTCTCTTTCCATTGTGGGCGAGGAAGGAAAGGGTGATCTAACAAATAAAGCTTAAATAAAAAAGACTAGCTATTAGATTTCAACAGCAGAAAACTGAAATATTAAATACATTCAGAATAAAATGTCATGGATAATCTCCATCACAAGCTTATTAAGTACCATCTACCAAAATATAACTCTTCTTCACTATCTTTTTCACAATAGCGTGTCAAGCATGCAATGATACACCATGGGTGAAGCTTTATTCAAAAGTAAACATTGAACACTTCCCTGATTTAAGTATATGGTAAAGAAATAAGACATCTAGCAGCAAAAAGGTTAACTTAAATGTTTGCCTAGGGCAGCGAGTAGAACCAAGAGATGTCAACATAAAATGGAAACTCAACTAGTACACACCGTAGCATATCTGCAGCCAAGTTTGCACCTAATCACAGCTTTGAAGCTTTATGGATGTCGTTAAATTAGCTCAATGAGCAAATTTTGAACAATTTTTTTTAATATATGTAAGTAATTTTCAGCATTTGTTTATAGCATACTTTGAAGAAATATTAGAGGCTCTATAGATCTGCATGGACGCACTTACCTCCAAACTTCTTTGCGACAGCTCCAACCCACGATCTATCTTTATTGTTGTATGCATAACTATTGCTGGAAGCCACAAGCACAAAACCATTATTCTTCCACTTCTGGCTGGAATCTGAAGTTTCAGGTTGTATTAGAGGTTGCACGAGGAGAGAACGGGTTCCTTTTGGAAGCATCTCCCACACTTCAGAGTCTAGATTATCACAAAAATGTGGAGAACCACATACCGTAACTTAGTTGTAATACGACAGTGTAGTTTTCACCTTCATTCAAACTAGAGAATGTGTAATTTACTATTTGAATGGACATCTCCTTCATAGAAACGACATTAATAAATGAATACCTGAGACCTGTGGAAAATAAAGTGTCTCCTTCAAATCATGAAGACCACTTTGCTGGATCTGTTTCTCAAACCAGTCACATAAATGAGCTTTCAATACATCTTTTGGTGTTCTCCAGTAGCCACGAGCACAAATTGTATCTTGAAGTGAGAAAAGCTACAAAATCAACGTAATCTTCACAGTTGTAAGTTTTGAAACTTAAAAATTGTATCCGTAATATCTTCTTGAAAGATCCTCTGACTACTCCAAGTTGATACAATCTTGTCTATGGATACATACCACTGATATGCTGCTTGTGTTGCGCAACAAAACATAGGTTCCCCATGCCAAATCCTCCTTCAGAATATCTGATATGTTCTCTGAGATGACAAAGGCTTGCTCAGCATCTTCAGGAAGATTTCTTTCTTCAACTAGAAATGAGCCCTGAATCCAATTTAGTCATTAACATATCTTAAGATTTATTTTTCAATAGCATATCTTCCAGTTTAAGAAGGATGCTATAGACCTAGTCTCTTAAATATCTACATAAAATATGAATACAACAGGTTAAAGAAAATTAACCATCGAAATGAATATCATAAAAGCATGTTGCGAACCTCTTTGGTGCTAAATATAGGACAATGAATGCAACATGAGTGACCAGATGTAGTTTCAAACTTAAGTGAATATCATATAAGAATATCTTCTTTTCTTTTTTTCTAAAACTTGGTTGATGTTTGGTCCATTCATTTGCTGACAAAAGCTAAACTGCTTTAACTGAACCGATAATAACGGCATTTGATGGGCCAGACATTAAAAGTATTAAAGAAACCAATTGCTTGTAGTGTCAATACTTAACAAACCATAAAAATCTCTGTTGGGTGGAATTACATCTTGGACTACAAGATAGTTGTCCTATGCAGGCAGAGTCCATTTGATTAACAATGTATTGTTTTCTATATAAACATTCAGGTCCCAAATTTTTGTTCTGCCAAAGAGAATTATTCAATTGACTGAGGCCACTAGTAGAAGATTCTTATGGATAGGAGGAACTGATATATCGGAAAGAGCTTTGTTAGCTTGGGAGAAGGTTTGCTATCCAAAATCATCTGGAGGGCTACATATCCTTGATATTTTCACATGAAATAGAGCTGCAGGCAAATTACTATGGAACCTATGCAAGAAGAAAGATACTCTACGGGTACAGTGTGTACATGTATACTATGGAATGGGTAGCGTAATATGGGAGGCTGTACAAACAACTTGAATGGTAAAAAAGGTTTTAAAGGCAAAGTATATGACGAAGATGCTCAAGTCATGGTGTCTGAAATGCAGCAGAAGAAAACCTTTTCCATAAAAAGAATGTATCAAAAGATGAGGGGAATATTTCAAAAGGTTACATGGAGGAGGCTGGCATGTAATAACCATGGATTCCCTAAGTGGAACTTCATCCCGACTTTAGCAGCATGTGGTAATCATAGCACTAGACACAGATTGGCTCAATGGGGTATAACAAAAAACTAGGTTTGGATGTGGTAATCGTAGCTAGAATTTGGATGCATTAGCTTCAGCAGAATCACATGGGAAAGGGAAGAATGCAGCTGCTGAGATCTGCCGAATGTCCTTTGCTGGCTGCATTTATTACATATGCACATGAGCTAAGATTAGAGAAGCTAAATTTCTAACCTTAGAATAGTAGCTTGGACACATAGTTGCAGACACATGCAACTTCAGTTACTTGTTTGTTTCTGTACATAATTCCACTTGGTAATAAAATATATCCTGATTTTTGGTTTGATAATTTTATAAACTGATCAGGCTCAAGTAAATTGATTGATTTGTTTTAGCAGCCAAGGATGTGCAAGAACAAAATGGTGCAATTATCTCAACAGAAAATACATAGACAGAGAAATTACCTTAAGAAACTTCCCAAGGTAAGGAACTATAACAGAAAACACAGCCAGAAGAAGACCTAAAACTTCCATTCTCTGTAGAAAACAGAATACACTGAATTAAAATTACATTTGCAGACAACAAATATGAATAGAGTTGAATACAATTGTTGACTCACTAGCTGCGCTGCGGTGATGGCGGATGAGTCTGAGCCGAGAAAGTGATTCAATACCAAAAGAAAACCAAATGCGTAGCCGATGTATCTCGGCAAATAAGATTCGTCCAATCCAGGTATTCCTTTGAAGGAATAGCCAACACAGGCACAAATTTTAGAGACTAGACAATACATGCGTATATACTGATTGAAATCGAGAGACAAATAGAAGATTTTTGGGTCTACCGAGAGTGAAACGAAGCACGGAAAGGTTAAGCTGTTGCTGTTGAGCATTGGTGCTTTCGGTAGAATTCTCGAGACGACTATAGACTATCAAAGATGATGACTTTCTGGTTTTCCGGAACCGGAATTCTGACGGCCATATGGATTTGCCGTATCTTTTCACAGGAAACACTGACGGCGTTAATGAGTTCAACAATAGACAGGTATAGCCCATTTTCGGGAGCTTCCGTCTCCCTCCGGCAAATGGATAATGTCAGTGAAAACCTCACCGTCGGCTTAGAGTCGCCGGAATGTTGTTGTTCCACGCTCCAGTGACCAGCGTGTTCTATTGAATTCTCAAAAGAAAATTAAAAGATATTGGGAGTTTTCCTTTTTCTTTTTCCTTCTCTTTTTTACTGGATAAAAAGAATGCACGGAGTGAGGACGCATCCAATTATGGAGAAATTTTATTTTGCATGTCACACAAACAACTATATTACCCAAAGTTATGTGAGTGGAATTTGCCACCTAAATAGCTTGTTTGGATGGTAGGTAGTTAGTTTAAATATAATATTTATTTTGATAACAATTAAAATTGTTGTTGCGTTGAAAAATTTATTATATTTTGTAATGACAAAAGATTTTATTTTTATAAAACGATCAAATTAAAACTGTTGTTGCAGTGTAAAATTTATTATATTTTGTAATGACAAAAGATTTTATTTTTATATAACGATCAAATTGATGAAAATTGATAATGTGTTGTAAAATTTATTATATTTTGTAATGATGAAAGGTTTTATTTTTATATAACTATCAAATTAATGTGATCATGTTGTTATCATTTATTTTTCTCATTTTACATTTCTTTATTAATAATTATATTTAATTATTTATCCTTTTTATATATATATAGTAGCGCTATTCCATATTATATATATAGGTTTATTCTTAAAATTGTTAATGTGTAACGTTATGTAATTATGCTTCGATTGTATTTATCAAAATAATACAATATATTATGAAATTAATAGTTATTAATGTGTTATAATTTGTTAAATTAGTTAATGACAATTTGTTAGATTAGTTATCATCAATGTAGTTAAATACTTAAATAGTTAAAAATTATTAATTAATTAACTAGTATGTGCCTTGGATGCACACCAGAATCTATAGTAATAGATTAAAAAGTCTTGTACATACCAGGTTTAAAATTAATATTTTATGTTCAATATTCATTTTGTTGGTGTTTTAGGTCTTTAGGTAATTTTTTAGATGTTATATTTTTTTTAAGACTTAAACTCTAGTTTTATTAGTACGTATATTTTTTCAAGTTCATTTTATTTGTGTTTTAGATCTTGAAGTTACAAGATCAAACCCTAATTCTTTTGAAGATATATTTTTTTTCAAAAATCTAAACTCGGGATTTTTTTTAGTATGTACATTGTTTTAAAGTTTATCTTGTTGGTATTTTAGATCTTGAAGACTTAAACCCTAATTCTATTTTTTAGGTTTATCTTGTTTGTATTCATTTATCAAACATTCTTTTTTGCTTGTTAGTGTGATTTATACCTCTTTTTGGTAAGTTTGAAGTTTGTCGTCCGTTATCATATGATTTATATTATTTTTGGTAAGTTTGAAGTTTAATGTTCGTGAAGAATCTAATCAAATACTTAGTTTGCAGGATCATTGAATATTATTTCACTAGTTAGAAAGTGCAATCACATGTATACAAATACGAACTATGTCATATAAAGCCATAGTCTAAAATCGTACATGTTACGATCGTTCGTTCAAAACTTTTTAGAGAAGAAACCTTTAAAGAATCTTCACACAAACTTAATGAAATTGGAGAAGGAAGAAGGAGAAGAAGCAGAAGAAGTGTCTGTTCTTTTTGGAACGGTAGAGAATGAAAAGATTCTCTTCTTTCTTTTTTTTCTCTTGTGAGAACCCTTAATTCTAAAGGGACACAACTATTAAAGTTGTGTCTCTTATGAAGGGACACATCTATTCGGGCCTCTTCGGAAGAGATACAACTATTCAAATAGTTATGTCTTTTCATTATATTAATTAATAATATAATACAAAGATATGTATGTTTTCTTCTCACATGGATCCGGATTGACCCACATGGGTGACCCGGTCCAATTTCCTTCAGTTCATTAATTGACAATTTCAATTTAACTAGTTAACGATTAACTAATTACCTAATATTTTTAAAAAAAAAATCACAAGTATACGTATCATATGCAAAACAATTAAATAATAATTTCCACCCTAAATTAATGAACTAATTAATAGTTTTTTAAAACTAATTAAATGTTTAACTATATTGATTTTAACTAACCTAACAAAGTAATATAAATATTAAATAGTAGCTAAATAACACATCGATAATAAAATCAACTAACTAATTATCACATTAACAAAGAAATTAGCTTAACTAGCATGCATGATGCATGTTTAGAAAATAGTAATTAAACAAAAATATAAATAATACAATTAACAGACAATAAATAATTACTAATATTTAAGAAAATAAGATAGATATAAATTCAAACTACCAACAAAAAAAATATATATATTAAAAGGTACATTCTATTAATCATAACATTCGCTAAATTTGATATGTTGATGAAATTTATACTGCACATTAAATAAATATGATATAAGTAAATTTCATCAATATTATTTAATCACTTTTTATTTTTCATTCATCCATCATTTTGATTCCAAACTCATACCTAACATATATATGATTTTGATGTATAAGTTTTTGTCGTACTAGAGTTTGGATAACGTAAAAAAAAAACAAAATGAAAAGTGTTTATTGTTACGTAATTATTTTATTTGTAAACAATTTATATGCTAGCCTCATCTTTGCATCCCGTGAATATACTAATGATAATGAAAAGGAAAAAAGGGAAAAAATAATAATAACAACAACGAATTCCACCGGCGATGCACATTAAACATGTTATTATTACAATATTTATATATATTCAATTCTACCAATGAGTTCCAACAGAAAATCAAAGCATAAAATATAGTCTTTGCTTTAATTTATTTAACTTTAGAATGCAAACTGGTCAAAGATTCTCCACTCACTATCCTTCTAAATTTTCCACTTTATATTTCTCCTTCTTCTTCCTCGTATATTTTTTTAAAAAAATACCCCACCTCCATTACACCTACCTAATTAAAAAAAAAAAAAAAAACTCAATAGCTTAATTAATTAATTATTTGTTGTAATTCATCTAATAATGAGTAACATTATAATATTATTATAATAATAAAATTCTATAAATAAAATTTGAAAAGGATAAAATATACGAACACTTTATTTTTATCACATAGATGTAGAGAAATTGTTTTCAAAAAATTTAAATAACACATATCAGAACAATTTTTTTTAAAAAGTACAAAAGAAAAGACATAACAAATACTAGTAGAAAAACATTATACAATATTTACTACGATCTATCTATCAAGAAAAATAGAAGTAGGACATATATAATTTATTTGTGATGGAAAAATCATAAGAATATTTTAGAATATTTTCAGTTAGTTTAGATTTGGGAAAATGGTTGAATTTATATTCGAACTTTGACCGAAATTGTTGTTACGATACCAAACTATGGAAAGGACCTTTTACTCCCTGTACTATTTAATAATGTATTTTAAAGGTATATATGTGTCCACATGGACATCATAAATATTTCATAATTATAAATAGTAACGTGTACACGTGGGCACATATATATCTTTAAAATATACATTAACTAGTATAGGGGGTAAAATGTCCTTCATAAAATTTGGTATCGTAACAACAATTTCTACCAAAATTGGAATATTTTTTAGACCTTTTACCCTTTACCCTTTAGATTTCAATGATTTTTACGGTCACATCATCCATTTAAATTGATGGCAAGCAAATCAAACTAGTCAATATATTAAGCTTGCAAGTCACTAAATAAATAAGCAACATGCCTTCTTAAATATAATTTCAGAAAAAATTAACAAATCTACAAGCAAACTTAACATACAATCAACGTTTAAACAAAATATAATATGAGTTGTGTTTGTATATTAAAAATACCTATTCATTTGGGCTTGATTGATTAGGTACTAATTAAAAGCCTGATAAATAGAACAAGCAATTTTTAAAATACTTTTTTAGAAATGAATATTAAGCAATACAATGATCAATAGACTTGATTTTCTAGTTTAATTAGTGATTACCGTTGTTTTCACGAATTCAATAAGAATTATAATTAATTGATTTGTTCGTCACAATTGGTGCTTTATTATTAACCATCAGTGTTGGAGCCAGAATTTTCAATAAAATGTTCAAAATCTGAAAAAATAGACACACGAAGAAGTCGAAGGGAGTTCGACATCTACTACATATACTTAAAAAATTATTTTAACCATGTATAAATCATATAATTTTCCACCAAAGGGACCCTAATTGTAAAGTGGCTCTGCCGTTAAGCACTATGTTTCTAAAAAAACAAATTGAAATGTATATAGACCAATGAAATTCTAATATTTTGTTGTATAACGTATAGAAAACTGGAAGAATAAACACGTTGGGTGTAATGTATGTAATTAGTAAGACACAACTATATATCTGATGGAACAAGCGAATGAACCCAAACATATATATAAAATCAAATACTTGCATGTAAAATAGACAATAATTATAAAACGAGATTTACATAAATACAATTTTTCTTAAAGCTTTTTGACACAATTTATCATCGTGAGTGACAACCACTCTAGCTCTTCGGTGAGAGAACCATTTACAAACTTCTCAACCATTTAAAGGAACCAAAATTATAAATAGAATACTAAGAAACACAGTCTTAAAACAATAATGGAGCAAGTTCCCATAAACTCAACCCATTATCAAAAATCATTGCGGAAAATAATTCCATAGAATTTGAAAGTCATAACAACAAAACTGTAGAATATCTAGAATAAGAAGATGCAAATCCAACACAAACATAAATCTAAAATCTAAAATGTCTATGTTTGAAAAAATGGATAACGAGATAAAGAAGAGTCCATGGAAGCCCGGAAGAAGTAGCTCACCCTTAGATTCAAATGTCTTGCTTCTCACAACTGAGGTCTCGAAGCAGACATCTGAATATGCCATGTACTCCACAAAAGAAAGAGCAAGTACAATATTAGTACACAAACATCATGTACTAGTAGGATCATAAGGACAGTTCCAAAACATGAATGTAAAGAAATAACTACATAACAATATACATGCCAACACACACCAACAGTCACAACATAATACAAGATTCTCAATCATCATCTTAACTTAACCAATGAATGACACTAAGGGTGTCAACTGAGCAGGTTGTATTGAAATTGGAGATATTAAAATAGGTTGCAATAAAAATTGAGTTGGGTTCTGATCTATCCAAGTTTACTTTGGGCTCAAATGGGCTTAAAAAGAGTTAGATCTTGACCTGCCCAATTTAATTAACTCTTAATTACAATAATTTTAATATATTGTTATTTGAGATTTATAACCACAATTTTATTTTCAACTCAAGAATTTTCTTATAAAGAAGTTACAAATGGATAGATAAATCATATAAGATATAAAATAGATAGTAATTCATGCCTTCAATATATGAACATACATTACATCAAATGCAAATAAAGAGTGTTAAAACTGTTTGAAATTGGAGATTAAATTGGGCTCAATTAAGGATTCTCTTGAAATGGGTAGGCTTGAATGAGTTGGGATTGAACCCAATTCAAATTATCATGAGTCCAACCCTTAAAATTTTGGGCAAATTACCTATAGTTGGGTTCATTTTTTACACTACTACATGAAACATATCCCATATGATCACAAAATGCACATATTCAGTGCTCTCATAGAACTCACACACAAATTGTTAGTATACTAACGTGGTACTCGAGCCAATCAGTGTTAATATTTCATACTAGGTGTGGTATTCGAGCCAAACGTTAGTATCATGCATCGATGCGGTACTCGAGCCAAGCATCAATCAAATCACAAACATCATGTGCAATCACAATCACAATGAATAACCAACTTGAAACCACAAGTAAATAATCAAGTTCATTACATGAGATTGTCATATGAAGTCACTCCACATTAGCCTTCTTGTTTCCTCCACGTGCATTGAATAAATAATACTACAACAGAGTTAACATGCACATATTACATAATTTGAAAAACAAACAAACCCTCGTCTACCTCAAGCATTAGAAACTCTAAGAACCTGGACTTTCTATTTTTGTAATGCCTGGACTTGTTTTTGGTCTAAACAATAATAAAACAACAATAATCAATCAATAATGATCTAACAATACTTGGATTATGATCAAGTCCTAAACCCCATGTCATTTTCATGATCATTCTATCCAACAAGGGTTCTTTCCACCATTAATGCAAAGTAAAACCCCTCCTTGAGATTATCAACCTTGATTTTAAGGCTCGAGAATCAAAATACAAATTGGGGAAGTAATTAACTTACCTTTATTGAAGAGATTGTTGAAAAATTGTCCTAAATTGTCCTTTATAATTTCAAGAAGAAAGTTGCAGAAAATAAGAGGTTTTGGGGACTAGTCTGCACAAAACCTCAACCGACCCTAGAGTGGCCCTACTTGCTATAGCGGCTCAATCAACCATACCAGAAATTTATTCATCTCGCAATAGTGGCAGACTCCCGCTATAGCGATGTGACATCTGCTATAGCAACTTGCACAGAACAAAAACTCGAAATTCTCCCCAAAATTGCCCCATTTGAAACGCACCTTCAAACCCTAACATTTTAAAACAACATCTTTACGCCGATTTCGATATCAAGAGTTTTACTTGCCTGAATTAAATTCTGAATGGCCCAATGAATTTCGTAATGTCTTAGTTACTACAAAATGTGACCCAAACTTAGACATATCACCTAACCCTTTTCCGAATTGTCCTAGACCTCAGGTCACTCAGATTTCGTTTGAGACTAACTTAGCCTAAGACTTTTCAAGTCACTACCTAAATTTTTTTTTGACCTAAATCTTTCACCAATAATCTACCCATTGTTACACTTTTGCACAATTCGTCAATGCCGTAAGCATCTAATTTGCGATCCTTTGCTATGTATTCTAATTAACATTAGATCAGAGAATCACATTTTAGGATATAAAATCATAGTCCCCAAAAATGTAGGGTTTTTTTTCTTAAAGACAACACATTTTTTTTGTGTGTGAATAAACTCGATCCAAAGCGTATACAACTCTGCCTTCTAGAAAATTAACTATTTATTTATTCCAAGTTCATAAATTAATTAGGCATATCATAGGCTATAAATTTAACTAGCGAGGTTATCAATTGCATTAATTCGTGATATGAATAACTTAATCCTCCAAAGAAAATATAATTCCGCTCCTCAATTTAATTTTGATGTCTTTCATTAAATCTTATAATTATCTTTTGGTGTTAAATTTATTCATATCAATTAGTAAATTAATTTTCTTGTAATTTAATTCATTTATCAATTTAATTATTTACACTCATGCTTAACTCGTTTTATGTGATGGAGTAATGTTTATGCTTAACTCATTTCATGTGATAGAGTGATATTTACGCGTATATCATTTTTATAAATAAGTTAGCTGGTTTGTTTCATAGGTGATAGTCGATTAGTTTTAACCCTTATGCTGTTTTTAATATATACAACTTCTCCCCATACAATAACGACTTTCTTAGAGGTTTTACAACTTCCAATTCAAAGAATTCGTACAATTAATATTAGTAGTAAATAATTTAGTGATTTTCTTTTGGTAGCAAAAAAACCTCTGACCAATGTCTCCATTCGAATAGGTACCATGTATTTTAGAACTCCTTAATTAATTTTAAAATATTAAGATAATTAAATAATAATTTAAGGAGTATAGTCAAGGACAATTTTTTCTATTATAAAGTTTTTAATAAAGGTAAAAACGCTAGACCTTCATGCTTTTAAAATAACTCATTTAGAGAACGCACTTTACTTGTGACGTATATTTATTAATATATACAGCTCAAAAAATAAAATATTATTATCAAATAATGTGTTCTAATTATAAAATAAAAATGTGATTATATTTATCTAGATCAATAAAAAAAATTTTTGTCATACAAAACTCCTCAAACACATAACGCTAATATGGATGAGATAGATCCAAAATAAAATATTAAAGCGTTTTCTAGTTTTTTAAAAGATAAAATTCACCCTAGATTATAATTAAAATTATTTTTGTACTATTTGAGATTGAGCTCGCTTGAAAGTCGCATGCAACTAATCTACGCTTCCAAAATAACATAAAACCAAACCTCATAAATGTTTGGTATTTGATTATATTCAACCACAACTTCTTCCTCTATGTCTTACAAGAATGACATGTATAATTTATTTAAATACCAACATACATGAACCATCCATATACGATTAATCAAAAATTTAAGTTGCCTCCTAAAAACTTAACTAGGCAAGTTATTATCCTTCTTCATTTTTTTTCTAAAATTAAAATAAAATCTGAAATAGTAAAACTATAAAAATTATCTAATTATAGTTTCACAATAAAAATAAAGACTCCTAAACCTTAAAAAAGTATGCGGGTTATGCAACAAGTGTTACACAAATAATAAACTTTACTTATAAATAACTAAATTAGTATATATCTTGGATCGTGTTAAATTTAATGACACAATAATATTTAATCTAAAAGACGTACAAAATGTAACTGTTAATAATATCATTTTGTGCAAAGATTAATTTAGGATGATCACGTCGTTATTTTTATACATTTCTTTGAAAAAATTTATAAACATTATATAATGCATTTCTTTAAACCTTCATAGAATTTTATTTCCCATCAAAATTTAAAGAGAAAAATGTAAAAAGAATAATTTTATTTCTTAAAACAATTAACTATATAAGGAAATTTCTATATACATATACCAAATTTTAATATTTCTAAGAATCATCAAAAATATTACGATCAACGGTGGGGATGGTTCCACCTTTAGCTGGCTTGACTGTAGAGAATCTCTGCCTTAAACGAGACCTACATTGTTAAATCCTCCGTTATAAGATCAACCAACAAAATGACGCCACGTGCCTCATCCATCCTACGGTCTCGTATCACCCACTGTAAAGATCTAAGCACCACCTACGTGATCTTATTACCATTGCAACGTGTCCATTATCAACCGGCTACAACCGGTTTTGTAGGGTTAAGTACTGGTCAAGCCGGTCATTTACCTGGACAATTCCCGCTAGGTATAAAATTCGTCATCGAAGTTTTCTCCGATTAATTAGTCCCTAAAATCTATCGGTCTCTCTTTTCTCTCTCTGGTTTTTGCTCTTTCAAGGTTCGTAGCTCTTCCGTTACACTCTAGTTTTTTTTTTTTTTTCCTTCTCTTTTTTCATTTTAATTTATGTTGCTTTAAACTCTTTTTTTTTTTTTTTTATGTTGGTCGTAATTGTTATTAGCATGATGTTGATGAGCTGCAGAATGAGAAATTCTGTGTTGTTTGTTGTGTTGCTTGATCTTATGATGTTAATTTCCAGTGGGGTGAAGCTGATGCTGCTAATCAGAAGATGAATTAATGTTATAGCGATGTTTCTTGTGTTGAATTTGTACAAGATTCGAGCAATTTTTACTGTTGTACCAAATTTTGGGTGTTGGGTTGATGCAAAAATGTTTGATTTTTGACTTTTTGTTTGATTTCACATTTTCCACTGGAGTTTCTAATTAAAGAGTATATGTGTTTAAGCCAGGAAAAAAAAGAATCTGGTTTTTCCTATTTATTTTTAGTTGTTTGTGAGATTAGGGTTTTGATGGATTTTTCTTCCTTTTTTGTCTGTATGACTACAATGACGATGTAGGGTTTCGATTTTGGCTCTCTTATACATGCACTTAAACACTTTATATGTTGTGTTCTTCACCTGGTTGATACATGATTTTTGTAGTGGCTCTAGGATTTTCACTTAGGAGGTCCAAAATTTAAAATGTAGTACCATTTGAAGTTTTGAACTTGGAATCTCAAGGTTAATTATGAACCCTCTAAACCAATTTGCCTACCTCTTGTCTTGTGTTCAGGGATTCAAAACCTATCTATCTATATATATATATATATATACCCAAAAAAAGTAAAAAATTACTTTTATATATACAATGTAATTTTTTGCAAAGGGGGTTTGGGTGAAACCCTCCGGACCCCCTAATCTGCCCCTGGTAGCTGCTAGGATAGGAAGTTTTTACTTTTATTCAATGCTTGGTATGTCAAATTGGGTTCTTCTTATGTATTATTGTTGGTACTTATTTTTTTTAAAAAATGATATGTCTGTAAATTTTTTGTCACTACACAGGGCAAAAAGATCTGGTGCTTTATTTGGTTGGCAAGGATAGTAATATAATCGCATGATTTGATGTTTCCAGATTGCTTGATGAAATTTTGAACGTTATATACGAAGGCTTAAATTTAGTTCTGCACTCTAGAGCCTGAAATAACATTAGGGCTAAGCACTGGAGAGGTACTTGGATTCCAGCCACCAGGGGATTGTGCCTCCAATGGCGCGTTCTCGTGTGGCTGGAGGGATGGCACATTCTTCTTCAAGTTCTGGTATCTTTTTCCAAGGAGATGGGCAGTCTCAAGTTGCGGGAAATTCTCACTTGACTTCATCTTTTGGGAATTCATCAAATTCACTACCTGGAAATGCACGGTCAAGCTTGGGTCCTCTTTCTGGGGATGTCAGTAATACAGTTTTGAATAGTGTAGCAAGCTCAGGTCCTAGTGTTGGGGCAAGTTCATTGGTTACAGATGCCAATTCAGGACTTTCAGGGGGTCCCAATCTTCAGAGAAGTGCCAGCATTAATACGGAGTCCTACATGCGGCTGCCTGCATCACCGTTGTCATTTTCTTCTAATAACATAAGTGTGTCTGGTTCATCAGTCATGGATGGATCCTCAGTGGCTCAGCAAAGCTCTAACCAAGATCCCAACTCTCAACAACCTCAACATAATCAGCAGCGTCATGGAACTTCTAGTGCCACCTCTTTGCCAACATCTCGAGTTGGGCAGGTTCAGCTGGGTAACGGTCAAGGCCTTAGGGTTCCAGGATCATTCATCCAGGACCCTGTTGCTTTGTCACAGATGCAAAAGAAACCGCGGCTAGACATCAAGCAAGATGATGTTATGCAGCAGCAAGTTCTGCAACAGTTGTTGCAAAGACAAGATCCTGTGCACATGCAGAACCCCAGTCCTCAGTTACAAGCCTTGGTTCAGCAGCAGAGGCTGAGGCAACAGCAGCAACAGCAGCATCAGTTGTTGCAGTATCTTCCACCATTGCAGAGAGCGCAGTTACTGCAGCAACAGCAGCAACTGCAGCTAAGGCAACAAATGCAACAACAAAGCGTGCAGCCTGTATCAGGAATGAAGCGTCCCTCTGATGGTGTCTTGTGTTCTAGACGGTTAATGCAATACTTATATCATCAGCGGCAACGACCTTCTGTGAGTGACTTTGTTTCTCGTTGTGAAGACCCATACAGAACACGTTTATGCGTCTCATTTCTGTTTGATTTATCATGTCTTTTAGGATAACTCCATTGCATACTGGAGAAAGTTTGTCTCTGAGTATTATTCCCCACGGGCAAAGAAGAGATGGTGCTTGTCATTATACGAGAATGTTGGGCATCATTCACTTGGCGTGTTTCCACAGTCAACTATGGTAATGTTTACCATCATGGATAGTTTATTTGATTTAGTTTTTCGTTTCTAGAAGTTAGAAATTGGTCTATCACCACTGCTATTGGTTTGTGCTCTTTTTGTTCAATGTTATGTGCTATGCTGAATGCTTGGTTGAGAGAGAGTGATGTATTATCATATGGTTGGAGTTATAACATATATCTGGTTATGATTTTGTTCTTGTGATATTGTCCTGCTTGCTTGATATAATATGATGTCTGGTTTTCCATCACTTTAATTCATTTTCTCCTTAAACTTATTCCATAAGCAACATATTCTAATTATTTTTCTTACTCTTCCTTTTTTTTGAGGGGCACCAGGATGCATGGCATTGTGATATTTGTGGCTCAAAATCAGGCAGAGGATTTGGTAAGTGGAAACAGTTGTCAATTAATAGTCTATGATTTGAAGCTGACACATCACTAGGTTATGTCATGTTATAGATACCATCAATTCTATTGCTTGTGCTCTATCAGCTAGTAGCCATTCTGGACATAAGAGTTAAACCACTGTTTATGTAGGAAATACAATTGCTTTACTTTGAACTTGAGAACATTTCCTTAGGGCTGGAGGATGTATGGGGTAGAATAGGTGAATATAACTTGGTCTTCATGGAAGTTAAATTTCAATTTGTATCAGACACTCTATCTACATAATTACACTATATATTGTCTAGTTTCACCTCAGTGGGGGGCCATAATGATAGTTGATGTGGTCTTTCTTGGATCAAAAGCAACTGGTATGAAACAAAGCTTCAATTTACCCTTTGAAGAAGAAGGGTAGAATTCATGGAGGAATTGACGCTTGGAAACTGCATTAGATGGAACTGTGTAAATATGGCATTAAAGAATGCGTATCCCTTGCTAAACCTGAATGTTGCTAGTATAATATGTAACAGTGCATGTCCAAATTAGAATTTCAATAAATTCCTAACATGGAACTTTAGTGTCAATGTCTCTTGAGCACCAAAAAGAAAAAAAAAAAAGAGGATGAAAGGTGTAAACCTATATTTGAAATCTTAAGATGCTCATTTATACAGTATGGTCTTGGTGGATTAGTATAAGTGCTAGAATTGTTGGTGGATAGTGCTCTTGAAGTGTTGCTTTAGAATTGTAAATATCGAATATACGAGACGTAATATCTTATATATGTTTAAAAATAAAATAAAAGGTCACAGGTGGGTTTCAGTAACTATTTTATTCAAATTGAAAAGGTCTTGAAATAAAGCAAAAACACTAAAATTGAAAAGCAGATTGGTAAAGTGACTTTGCCAACTCTTACCTTATATAATACATTGATCCTTGGCCCATGGGATTGTCCTGTGAATATGCATTGCTGGTCTCATCCTTCCTTTGTACCTTTAGTTGTCAGAATATGTGGAAATCGATAATTGTAAAGCCTCTTAAAGCATCTGACTCGGCAACCATGGGACTATGCGGTGAAGAGGAGGAACTAAACAATGAACATAGATGGAAAACTGATTTATAATTGATAGAAACATTACAGGGGAATTGTTACTGATCAGGAGAAGAGAATTAGATATTAGTACACGGTGAAGTCAGTGACTAAATCTGATTCTGCAACTTAATTGACATGGTTTCTTACTTCGTTTTTGGAAAAAAAAAAAAAAAAGACATGTTTTTTACTTGATATATTTCTCTTAATTGCATTTTTTCATCCCTTCTTCATTTAGCTGTTATTTGTGTTTATAGTTACCTTTTCTTGCATTACTTGAGTGTGTTATCTTTCTTTATCAGCCTTTTTCAATTGCTTTAGTCGCTTGGTGCTTAAAGTTCCCGCAGACATTAATTTTTTCATGCTATCTGTTCTTTTTGCTTTGGCTACTGCCTGTAACATTATTGGAAATTAGAAGTATGAGCTTCTTAAAGTTTGTGAGAACAACATAGTTATTGCTTATTTAGCTACAGGTGGCAGAACTTTAAAAGAGCGGCAAGCTTGTGTTTGGACATGCATATGAAGTCATGATTTCAAATGATGATTCCAACTGCGATTTGGAATCATGATTTCAAATCCCAAAATTTTCCAAAAAAAAAAAAAACATGATTTGAGGTATGATTGCTTAGTTATTAACACGTGATATCTGACTTGCTTCTTTTTTGGTGGTCTTTAACAGAGGCAACTTACGAAGTTCTTCCCAGGCTGAATGAAATCAAATTTAGCAGTGGTGTCATCGATGAACTCTTGTTTTTGGATTTTCCGCGCGAATGCAGATTCCCCTCGGGGTTAATGATGCTGGAATATGCAAAAGCAGTTCAGGAAAGTGTATATGAACAACTTCGTGTGGTTCGGGAAGGTCGACTCCGAATCATTTTTACCTCTGATTTGAAGGTACCGTAAAAAGTGTCCAGCTGTGACCCATGAGTGCCTAATTTACTTAATTCATTTATAGCTTTGCTTTTCTGCTTTTCCTCAGATATTGTCGTGGGAATTTTGTGCTCGGCGTCATGAAGAGCTTCTTCCGAGGAGATTAGTTGCACCACAGGTATTGAACTGAATTAAATTTCACTGGTTCTACCTCTTCTAAGCTTTTTTTTGGTTCTTTCAGTGAACTTTTTGGATCACCCTCAATATGAAGTTGCATTTTAGGGTTTTAACATTTAATACGTTCACTCATTAAGATAGCCAAGGGTCTATATCTTTTTTTTTTTTCTGTGTCCAGTATATCCCACGTGCAGGTGTTTGTTTTTCATGTTGAATGTGTATGCGGTTTTGTGGCTTTTGGAGTAATCAATGTTTAGAGGATTTCTAAATTTTGTTTATATGGCCACCTCTGATTGTTTCTTGAATGGAATCATGCAACTAATGTACTGGATATGCGTAATCTGTTCTACTGTTCTGTATCCTGGTGATTTGATTTGACTGGGACAAGCCTGAGTAAAACCCTCTTTGCTGTGGAGGACCTGGAGATTTTCACTTTGGAATAGAATGAGATGATTCTAATTGACCCGATCCACCAGTTGTGCAACGATCCCTTTCAACTTTGTCTTTATGACTCAGCTGACAGCGAATGAAAAGCAATTTCAGTGTTTAGAACTTGCTCTCATAACATTGTTCTTTGTAGGTAAATCAATTGCTGCAGGTTGCTCAGAAATGCCAAAGTACATTAACAGAAACTGGACCTGATGGAGTTTCTCAGGAGGATTTACAAGCAAACAGCAACATGTGAGTGAAAAGCTACCCGTCCCTTCCCCCCTCCTCCAAACATCCATCCCTACACCCACAAAAAAGGCTACTTGTCTGATTTTGTTTCACTTTCTCAGTATGTAATTCATTTTGTTTCTCCTTTTGTTTGAGCTTGATATCTAGTTCCTGTCTGTCTACTAATTTGTGTATATGATTCCAATTTCTACTGTGAGTGGTGTCTGTTACTGTATTTTGGGCTGTCTCACTTAGATGTACCTCATCCTAAATGATGAACCCATATTAGTATATGCTTTCCAGTGTACGCTTGTAATGACTTTCTATTACTGCTAACAACTGAGATAGGCCCCTAAAAAGGAGTTTGTTTGATTTTCAAGTTATAGAGAACCACCTGATGAGGACTTCTTTTGAACTACAAGCTTCCATTATTATGTCTGTTTTTGTAATACCAGGAGTTCATAGTGGTAAATGCATTTCTAACCATAGAGAATAAACTTCTCGTTAATTTCAGGAGATGTATTGTCTCTTATATCTGACAATTGGTTTGAACTATAATCTCATGTCACCTTTTTTATGTTGTGCGTTAGGGTCGTCACGACTGGACGCCAACTTGCCAAGAGTTTGGAGTTACAGTCACTTAATGATTTGGGATTTTCCAAAAGATATGTGAGATGCTTACAGGTATGTTTGGATGAGTCTGGGATGGGAAGATAGACTTTTTGGGGAAGAAAACATGAGGACTATAATTTTTCTCAGTCCATGTATAATTAAGTGTTAAGTCTTCACTTATCTGGCTTTCTAGTGTTTTGGTACTTGATTCTTTGACATATGATGTTCAGATTGCTGAGGTCGTGAATAGCATGAAGGATTTGATGGATTTTTGCAGTGAGCATAAAGCTGGTTCCATTGGTAAATAGATTTGTTTCATTTTATAATTCTGATTGTAGATAAAACTAAAAATATCCGTCCTTCCCCATTATTATCTGTACCATGATAGTGTTTAACTTTTAGGATGCTTTTGGCATTGTTGATTTCTAAATAAAGGATTACTTTTTTTGAAAAGGATTCTAAATAAAGGATTACTGCTCTTCTTGTTTTGCAGAGGGCTTAAAGAGTTTCCCGCGACATGATAACACAGCCAAATTTCAGATGCAAAATGTCCAGGAAACAGAGCAGCAGGTGGGTAATATTCAGGGTCTGCCAACCGATCGCAGTGCGTTGAACAAGCTTATGTCACTGCACCCTGGGCCTAATAACCAAATCAGCAATAACCAGCACATGGGTGGTCAGGGAGCTTTAATTGGCTCTGGACAAGCTGCTCTTTCGCTGTCAAACTTCCAAAATTCGCTTATGCGGCAGAATTCGATGAATTCAAACACAAATCCAACCCAACAAGATGCGTCTTCCTCTTTCAATAATTCAAACCACTCTCAATCTTCACTGTTGCAAGGGCCCAATGGTATGCTGCCAGGGACAGTGCAGAACTTACCTGTCAGTGGGTTGTCAAGTACCAATCTGCAGCAACAACAGCAGCAATTACTGAGTAGCGGTTTTCTCTCGCAAAATCAATCTCAATCCTCCCAAGGAAGCCAGGCCCTGCAGCAGCAAATGATCCAGCAGCTCCTCCAGGATATGAACACCACAAACGGTGGGTCTGGAGTTCAACAGCAGTGCCTTTCTGGACAGAGTGGAGGTGGTAGTGCTTCGAGGGAAGGGCTTACATTTGGCAACAATGGGTCTGGAGTTCAACAGCAGTGCCTTTCTGGACAGAGTGGAGGTGGTAGTGCTTCGAGGGAAGGGCTTGCATTTGGCAACAATGGTTCTATAGCTGCTGCAACATCTTCACATGGTCCGGGGAGCAGTTTAGGACCCACACCGGGTAGAATCTACAGTTTTAAATCAGCATCCAGCTGTGAACCCTCTGCATTGGCTGGCAACAGTGGTTTCAGTCAAAAAGCTCCAGATTTGCCCCGAAGTTACAGTTTCAAATCGGCATCCAACTGTGAGCCCTCTTCATTGGCTGGCAACAGTGGTTTCAGTCGAAAAGGTCCAAATTTGCCCTCAAGTATGCATGTATCAGATGATGATATTCTTACCCCTGAGATGGTACAAGAATTTGCTGAAAATGGTTTTCTTAGCAGTGATGTTGACAACAGTATGAGTTATCCTGGATGGAAGGGTTGAGTTGCTTGCTCCTTGGGGGGGTTTTGATGAGAGATAAAAGTACTGCTAATATACCTTTGTACAGGTTGCTTGTGTTAGATTTTTGTTTCGTTGTGATTCTCTCCTATTTTCTAGTTTGAGGCTGTTATGGTGTTAAACACTTGGCACTCTTTAGGTATTCAGCCCCTGTTTCTTTGCTTGTTTACACCTTGAAAGTCATGCACAAGTGTAATCTATGGAAAATGTACTGGACAACAACATTATCAACTGCTTACTGATCTTCTGTTCAGTTCATTGTTTGCTCTTTGGTCTGTTGATGTGGGTGTGAACTTCGTAGGGATATCTAAAAACTTCCCATCAGGCAAATTGATGGAGCGCATGGAACTTGAAAGATTTCTTCAGGAGCCTTGCCTTTTGGCTCTCTTTCTCTTTCCATTTGCTGTCACGATTGGCGTGGTATATATAGGATACTCCTAAACTTCAACGAAATAACTCAGGTGCACGCATATATCATAAGTTTTTGTAAAGCTATAGTAATAATGGTATACATGGTCGAGGGGGAGAAGCATGGATTCACCTGAGTTCACACTACTCCATCTAAATACGCGCTGATAAGGACAAAGGGCAGAACTAGAGTGCCTCATATAGATTTAAGAGAATTCAATAATTTTTTAATAGATTCAAGTATCTTGGCCTACAATTTAGGAGAGTGGGGATATCAACGGTGATATCACACATATATTAATGCGGCGTGGATAAAGTGGAGGCTTGCCTCCTGATTTTTGTGTGGTAAAAGGTATTATCGAAACTCAAAGGTCAATTCTATAGAGTGGTGGTTAGACTATATTGTTGTATGGAATGGAGTGTTGGCTAGTTAAAAACTTCCATGTCCAGAAGATGCATGTTGAGGTGGATTTGTGACCATACTAAGAGTGATAAGATTAGGAATGAGGATATTCGGGATAAGGTGGAAATGTCCTTTGTGGTGGATAAAATGAGAATAACGCAATTGAGATGGGTTGAACATGTGAATAGGAGATGCGTAGATGCACCAATAAGGAGGTGGGAGTGGTTGGTTATAGAGGGTACGAGGAGAGCCAGTAGGCCGAAGAAGGAATGGGAGAGGTGATAAGACAAGATATGACACAACTTCAAGTTACCGATGACATGACCTTAGAATTGTGTAGAGGACACGTATTAGGATAACAATTTATTAGGTAGTGTAGGGTTGTCTTGCTTAGGGTGGTTGGTGGTTGCCATTGTACTAGTTGTTTTAGTGTAGTTCTTTTTTTTGATATATGGTATTGCTTGTTCTTGCTTTCAATAATCTGTCTAATATGTTGTTTCTTAATTATCTCACTATTCTATTGTTGTCTCGAATCCTACTCCCTTATGGTAGACTTTGCACCTTTTCCTTGTTAGTTACTATCATTTTCTCACTAACTCCTTTTTCACTTGAGACGGGTGTCTTTCAGAAACTACCTCAATACCTCCACGAGGTAATGGTGGTCATCGTACATTTTACCATCAACAAATCCCACTTGTACATTTTACCAGCCACTATGTATATTGTTGTTGACAAATTTATTAAATATATTAACCTTTAAATTCAATTTATCATTACTATATATTAGTAGTTAATTTGAGATTGGCTTAATAATTTATATATTTTAAATTTTGAATTCGCGTATAAAAATCACATCAGTGAAGATCATCTCTCTACAAGTACAAGGTAGGTGAGCACTGAGCAGGCAACTTGGATCTGAACTGCTGAAGCAGCCTGGTCGAAAATCCGAAGTAATAGCAAAGGAATAGGGCCAAAGATCCATAAAAAATAAAATGCAGGTAGTCTGAGTGATGAGAAATACCTGTCTCTATTGACAGTCACACAATGCTTTCAAGAATCCAATTTCTTGATGAGTCTGGCAGGAGCGCAAGACGATCTCACGCTCAAGAAATCATGTATCTTGCATACGTGGACGAGTTATATTATTATAGAGAGTAAAATTCGTATTGAAGAGACTGAAAAATATCACAACAATTGTATGGTGGATTTGTTCTCGATCTCGAATCTTTATGGACTTGTTTTTTATTTGTATTTGAATTGATCTTGAATCTTCGTCTTGAACCCCAAAACTTGTAGGGAAGTGCTTGAGTATTTGAGTGCTTATAGAGAAATTTGTGTCGTTTGATCCATGAACACTTTGTGGATTCTTGTTAGAATTTTGGTGAATTTTATGAGTAATGTACACCCCTATTTATAGTTGTAGAATTGAAAAGTTGTGATAAAGACAAACTTCTTTAATGTAATCAGATTTAAGTAATATGAAAATATTTCATTGGTTGGAACATGTGACATATTTTTATCATTCTTTGATTTGGGTACATATGCTATGTCATTTTGACATGTGGCATGATTCTATTGTCTTCTTCATTTGACTTAAATATATTATGTCATTTGACACGTGACATCAAATTGAGACATCTAGAATGAGATGACACACTGAGCTTAGCATAAAATTGAACTTCAATTAAATTTATATTTATTAATCTTAAATAATCAATTTAATTATATTAATATAAAATATTTATTTGAATTAATATACCTTAAATTTAATATATTCACATTATTTTTGAAATTTCTATCCAATAAATTTGAAATAATTACAAATGGTATATCTTACCTACCGTAAAGACAAAATAAGAAGTAATGAGTTACCTTAAAAATTGGTGTAAAAATATACAAATATTGTATTACATGTCAAAAGTGTTTACGCCATTATATTGTTCCTTGCTGAGATGAACAATTGAGAGAACTGAGCATGGAACAATTAATAATAAAAAAATTGCTTCCCAGTGGGATGTAGTCAACTCTTTTAAGATAATCATGAAAAAAAGGCTTATACTTATCATGGAACAATTAATAATAAAACAGTTAGATCCAACTTATTTACTCTCTGAGTTCAAAATAATTGATATTTTAGGTTTGAGCACTTAGGAAATTCAACTGCTCTTAAAAATTAAGTTGTATTTTGACTATAATGCTCTTGATTATGACTTTTTTCCCCCTTTTATAGTTGACATAATTATCATGGGAATATAAGAATGTGTCAAGGACAAATTTGAGAAAGTTAATAATTAAATATCTTCTTAATTTTGTGAAGTATCAATTAATTTGAGTCAACTTTTAAAGGCTAAAATATCAATTATTTTGAATAAAGCAAAGTAGATCTTTTGGAAGCTTCTAAAATCCGATTATTGCAATTTAGTTCAATAATTTCAATTTTAAACATATTATACTCTAATATTATTATATCAAATCAATTCGGTATATTTCAATAATTTTTAAGTTTGATTTTGTTGGATTTTGATTTACACGTACTCATATAATAAAGAATTATGATTTCAACTTTTCAAAAAATGTCGCAATTGATGATATCAAACTTAACACTTTACACAAATAGAAATATTCAAAAAAATAAAATAAAATGCAAGCAATTCTCTTTATTTTTCAATTACACAAAAAGGACATTTCAATTAAAATAAAATAATCAAAATTCCAAAGTCTTTAACAATATCAACCATTCCTTTATTAGATACAAAATGACATTAAATGAGATGTGATATATAATATTGTTCTAATGCTATTTAAATATCTGTTAGTAGAAATAAAATATATATGAATTGTATATATACCTAAATATTTCAATGCAATATTCATTTTTATTTTATTTTTACTACTTTTTTTTATTTTATTTTACTATACTACAAAAGGGAGTTGAAGTGCCAAAAGCAGGCAGCAGGTCAATGTGCCTGCTTTGACACTTTGGAGGGTGTTTCAGTAATTCACGTAGAATTCAAAAAATATTATTGGCTGAAAAGCCATTTCACTATAGCAGCAATATAGATATTAGATGGACTTGACCATATTCTCCTTTACTTAGTTCATCAGACATCGCTAAATTCTCACTTATCATTTCACAGATGTGACTTCATCCGTTGTTGTTCTTCTAAAGTTTTCTTTGTTAATTTGTAAGCAAAATTGTAAGTAAATTATTATGGAGTATTTCATATGTTTTCCCCCCCTAATTTGGATTTAACACGAGCTTAAAAAAATAGAAAATAATAATTAAATTTTATAATTTAAATAAAGTTATATATAGAATGTATCAAAATATTATTTCGCGTAAGATCCTCGAATCAAAATCAACCACGACTACCATCTGCAGTCCATTTTCGTTCTCTTCCCTGCCCGGGAAGGGGGATCCCGCTAGGATCTCGGCACCCCTCCTCTGCACTTATTCCATCTATTTAGTCAAAGGTTTGTTCCGGATAGCAGACCGACCAATGGGAATCGAGACATCACCATTTGCGGGAGCAGTAGAGAGATCAATATGATGTCTGCTGACTTAAGGAAGTTGTCTGACCCACAGAAAGAGTTGGAGGCATCTGCTTCCAACAATCCAACAAAGTGAGGTTAGCGAGATCCCAACTTTGAGGAAAGAAAAGAAGCTCGACCATGAAAAGGCAAGTCGGGTTTCACCACATATGTGTGGTACCCGGCCCCACGCAAACGTGGGAGTAGGTCAATATGCCTGCTTTGGCATGTAGGGTCATTTTAGTTACTCCGTGGTTACTTCGTTTTAATTTGTTGTCTTGTTCTTTTAAGTTTTTGTATATTTAAAAAATTACGTAAAATTATTATAAATCACAATAATAAAAAGATATATAAAAAATTATTTGACTTCTAGAATTCTAACAGTGCCGCATAAATTGAAACAAAGAAAGTAATATGTATTACTTGACAAAGACTTAAAAAGTACTATAAATCTCAATAACTAATATCTTGAAATATTTTCGAAAATATTTTTTAAAAAATTGACCGACTCTTGAAATTTTATTTGTGCCACATTAATATATACTATTTGAAAATTACGTAAGAGATAATATAAATAATAATTAGCGATTGTTTCACTTTCGAAATTTTACTAGTGTCACATAAATTGGAAAAGAGGAAGATAACATGTAATATTTAAAAATTACATAAACTATACTATAAATCACAATAATGAACAACTTAAGATATTTATAAGGCATATAAAACATTAGGTTGACTTTCAAAATTATGTCAATGTTGCATACATTGGAATAGAAAAAATAACAAATATTATTTAAAAACGACATTAACATTAATATAAATTGCACTAACAAATTAAAATATTTGAAAATTAAGACGACTCTCCAAATTTCATCTGTAATTACATAAATAATATATGTTGGCACGGGCTCAAATGTCTAGTATTTCAATACAGAAATCTTCCTATCTTTCTTTCAATATGTAGTTCGATATCTACCGAAGCATGCCAGCCCCTTCTCCCTATTACCGAGGCACTTCAGGAATAGGAGAGTATTACAAGAATTTATCATTGGCACGAGGCCAAGCACCATTATGTTTGTAAGCAAGTAAATTAACTAATCATTGTTTCTAGAGAGAGGTGCAAAGTTCAAATGGACAAGTGAAAGTGAACGGAGAGAAAAATAATAACGAAGACAGTAGTTTAGCATTTGGAATGACAATACAAAAAAAGCTATAGATTATTGAACATGTTTATGACGATATGTGCCTTCCATACATGGACATCGCATCTGTTTATAGATGAAACTACAGCAGTGATGCCCAAAAGCAAGTTTAGTGACGTTATATTTTAACACAGAAACAACTGTTTCGGCCTTGAAAGGGACGAAAGCTAGACGTCGTAGTCATCTGAATCATCATCAACCACACCAGCTCCGGCTCCAAGTAGTGTATTCAGGATCATTTGCTCCCATCCCCTTAAGCTTGCCCTGAACCTATGAAACCGAGGAGGACTACTTGACTCTCCTTCAGTAGATTTGTTACTTGACTCGCACAACAACCTTTCTTTTGGGCAGTACTTCAGACTACACTTCCTGGATTCATCGAGTATCTCAACATCAAATGCTGACAAGAGTGGTCTTCCAACAACTTGGACATGCGACACACTATAAAAAGGCAAATTAATAAAAAGCAATCTTAGAAACCTCTCAAGTCCTGAGTTTATTACTCATGACCTTTAAAACCAATGTGCTCATATAGATATACAACAATCTTGTGGTAGACTATGGCTGTAGTGCTTAATAGCAGGAAATAGAAGTCAATAAGAATTTTGAGGCAGACAAATCATAAGAAGGGAAACTGACCATATATAATATAGACCATCCAGTTGTTGTTTTTGAACTCTGCCTAAGAGCTCGACTTGTAGGATTCCGCCAATGCAAAGAACAGGTTCTGGCAGCTTAAACTTCTGCAAGATGTTCTCCTGTACCCATAAGAAGCCAAACTTGGCTGTTACAAAGTCGAGACACATAAAAGTAGAAATCTTAACCAAAACTTAGCTGCAGCTGAAAGTCGGTTATAAATTGGTTGCTTATTTCAGCAAAAGAAGAAGATTAGTTCATTAAATGAACAGTTGAACACCTACTAGTTTTTTTAAATGGGTGATATACTTCCGACAAAGACATGTTCCGACACAAGTAAGACCAGGAATGATCTTAGTTAGGGAAAATCATGCAGTACTATGACTTGGGAACTAGTTATTATCCCAAAGAAAGATGTCAGCCTAGAGTATCCTTTGACCATTTCAGGGGTAAGAACTAATCAGAATAAAGGAAACTGAAATACCACTACTGTTATTACCTGAACCAAGGGAAATTCTGGTGAGGTATATGTCCATACAATCTTGTCACAGAAAGATCGGGCTTGAGCAGCCACAGATTCATGTCCGTTGTCACTTTCTACATCTATTTTAACATTAGGATGTCCCACCCGGAATCTCACAGCTTTTGCTGAATAAATGGGAAAGCCAAACTGGAAATACGCTGTCACAAAATCATAACGTTTCTGGTTAATGAAACCATAAACGAATAAGCAGAAGGAACAAATCCAAAACATCATAGAAGATTAGAGTTTGAGGTGCAACCTTGAAATGGTTGTACATGAATTTCTGAAATCAGGCACAGCTTTGAGATTAATTTATATGTTAGTGTCTCAGGAACTGTAGGATCACTTTGTCCTCCACTTGACCAGTATGAAGCTCTGCGCTCAACACGATCACCTGGTTTTAATGTATTCAGAATGCTTTCTTCAGGATAGTTGTCAGTGCTTGATGCATGAATTGCATCTATTAAGCAGTCTTTCATCATACAGTTGGAAAGGCCACGTGACAAAAATGCATAAACTCTATGATTCCTCTCAAGACATAACCACTCCGTAGACTTTTCAGGCTGAGATACCACTGGTACAACCATGTTTTCAACTTCAATCATATTTCCAACACTTGATATTTCAGGAAATCTCTTTAAACAGAGATGCTTACACAAGTCATTTCCAATCACTGCAAAAGAATTGAATATCTGATATAAAAGGCAGTCAATAAGAAAACACAGAGTTGCATACTACTCCTAAATGAATGATTTAAGAGATCAAAGCAAAAGCAACCCGAATACAAGGATGTCTTGGTCTGAGTAAACATGAGGAATTCTAAGTTCTGACAAAATCCAAAAGAACCAGACAAGTGGAAAATGCACTTAAGAAAAAGAACACAGCCTGGTGCACTAAAGCTCCCGCTATGCACAGGGTCCGGTGAGGGGCCTGACCACAAGGGCCTATTGTAGACAGCCTTACCTAGTATTTCTGCCAGAGGCTGTTTCCAAGGCTTGAACCCATGACCTCCTGGTCACATGGCAGCAACTTTACCAGTTACTCCAAGGATTTTAGAAGGGGTTAGAGACTGTTCATATTTCATGGTGATTTCAGCATTGTGTACTCTGAACTAATGTGACATGGGAAAGAGAGAAAAAGGAGATGAGGATAGGGAAACCTCGATTTTCTCATTCCATCAAAGAAACTCTTGCATCATATTCTGATTCAAATCTTTTAACAGCACAAGGCTAGCAATAAAAATTGACAATGCCACTAAATAAATACAAAAAGAATTAAAATCTCATCAATAGAAATAAGGCCACCTCCGTCAGGCTATCCATATAGAATGGAAGTAATGGAATGTGAAGAGATGGAAGGAGTGGTGTAGTCCTACAAAGTAGGTTTTGGGGAGGGTAGAGTGTTACACAAACCTGACCCCTATCACAAAGGTAGAGGGGCTGTTTTTGATAAGACCCTTGGCTTAAGAAGAAAACAGTCCAAAAAATGAATAATGGAAGTACAAGAAACAACAGATAGTAACAAAACAGTACTACAACAAATTAATACGATAGTCAAAGTACAAGAAACAACCGATAGTAATAATCAAAGAACAAGAGACTGCATTTCATATTATCATAGCCATTTTCAAGAAACCCTCTCATGGTCATGTCGTATGTAATATCAAGTGATCGACAAATATAGGAGGATCCAGCGTCCAACAAGTATAATTAAAGAGAATCGCGAAATCACCAATCCTTCAAATTTATTCAATTTGATCCAAGCTGAAACTAATAAAACTACAGCTAGCACAAATAAGCTAATGAAACAGCAAAGTAGTAGTAAAATGAAGAGCATAAATAGAATAGTTTACCAAATTGACGCCAAGAACTAGACACAGCAGAAACCCGGATAAGATCAGCTGGGTCATCCAAACAACTTAGAATCTTTATAGACATATCAGGTAAAAGGCATTGCACAAAATCCCCACAACCCTCCATTTCTTTTGTTACAAACTTTTTTACTTTATTCCCCTAAAACGAAGCCTTGTAAAGCTTCAATCTTTATCACTTTCAGCGATCAACACGTTCAGTCACCTATAAAAATCCCAACAAGACAAACTTAAAACCAAATAATTTGAATTAAGAAAAAACACAAATAAGCAAATTTAAGTATAGAACATAAGTCAGTCATAACATAGTACTCCAAAACATCTTTAAAGTTGAATTCACAATTCCAATCCAAATACGTAAATACAGAAATTTCATCCCTCCTTTTTGTCGAAACTCGGGTTGATTTAATCTATTCAATTAATTTACCCCCAATGTGGCATATTCAGAGGAAAAAAATTTCATGTTCTTGGAACAATTGGGTTCAAACAAATACTTCAGACAGCAACAAAAAGAGATACTAATAAAGACCCATAATTAAATTAGATAGCTTAATCAAAAACATAAAATGGAATCTGGTGAAACCCAAGTACAATAAAAAGGGGAAAAAGGGTAGTGAAGAAAGGAATTCACCTTTTGCAAGAATTGGAATAAAAAAACAAACCCCAGGTGAGAGAAAACTTCAATGAGAAAGAGAAAGGAGTTTTTATACACATTCAAGAATCAAATGTGGTTATTGGATACACAGAACAGCAATTTTAAGATTATTTATATCATACTTTTTGATTTTTAAATTTTATTTTTAGGTACAAAAAGAAGGATAAGTAGTAGTTACCTGCTAAATTTGGAGTTTTTCTGAAGCAAAGTGCAGAAAGAGGGAGAAAGAGAAGGGATAAGAAGATAAACACATAAGGAAAAGGACAAAGATGGGTTTTTATGACATTTCACTCTCACATTTTGTCCTGCACGTGTACACTCAACACCTTCGACATTACTCCCTCCGTTTCTATTGATATATCACGATTTTTAAGGAAAAACTACAGAAAACATATATTGACCCGTGTCGGCTGAGCATTAATTACTACATAATATATTGTTTAGGAAAACATGATCCCATTTACTGACCATTACTATTAATTACTATTTTGTATTGTTTTTATTTTAATTTATGTCTCATTTTTGTTTTACTTGATTACATATTAAAGAATTAAGATAAACAATAGTACTCCCTCCGTCCCTATTTAGTTGTCCATATTTCCTCTTTTATTTGTCCCTATTTAGTTGTCCATTTTGATAAATCAAGAAAGGACAACAAATTTTTTCCTATTATACCCTTATTTAAACTTCTTGAAAATTTTTAGTAAATTGTAATTCATCCTTTTTGGAACCAGACAATACATTTATTATGCTTGGAGAGTTACACAGTCCTTTAAGTTACCCATAAAGCATTTTGTTAGTTTATGAGTAAAAATTTTGAAAATTTTTTTTACTAAAAAAATGGATAGAAATAAAGTTGAAGTTTCAACTAATACTCCTATCAAAGTAGAATGTTCACTTATATTGATTGAAGATCCAAAAATTATTGAAGTCAAAAATTTAAAAAGAAAAGATGAAGATCGGGTATATATTGTGCAACACCGTAAGAATCATCCACTTCAACCGAAATATTTAAATCTATTCCATTCATTGAACTTGATTTATTTTGTCTTGTATCATTGGTTGTTTGATTTCTCATTTCATTGAAGCATTTTTTTATAACAAAATATTTTGGTGGGAAATTTTTAAATGTTACAAAAAATTGTAAAAATGCATGTTGTTGCCCTCCAATTTATTTCACTTGAATTCAAAGAAGTGGCTGTAACTTTGAAGTGAAAATTTATCATAGATAAAGTAAATAAACTTATGAACTTCCCAGCATTAATTACTTATCTTGAGTGAATTTATTTTGAAATTGTAAATTGTACTATAAGGGTAAAATTGTAACTTCACTATGCTAATCATTGTTGTCTTAATCTGTGTGTCATTTCTAAAGTGGACAACTAAATAGGGACGGAGGGAGTACTATATAACAATAATTAACTTTTAAAATAAATTATATATTTATAAATTATATAAAAAAATATTATATATATCATAATAATTAACAATTATTTGAATCTCCAAATTCTTGAATATCACATAAATTAGAACAGAAAAAGTAACATACGAATATTATTGAAAAATATATGTACAAAGTACGAATATGTACAAAGTACGATAAATAACATTAATTAATAACTTAAAAAATATTTTTAGGATTGTTGTACCAAATGAATAATAGTATTTTACCTTTTCATTGCTAGACTAAAAAACCAGCTAGCATTTGTTTAATTGTTGACGTATCCCTTAAAAAGATATATATTATTGATCAACTTTCACATATAGCAAACATAAAAATTATATTTGTATTATAGCTACAATTTGTATAATTGTGCTCCATAGCAAATTTTATGTTTGCTATGGAGCTTTTGATTTGTATAATTCACTACAAACATCCAATTTTATATAAATTGTTCAGTTTTGTATAAATTCATTTATATATTGTAATTCGTATAATAAGATCTGTATTTGTATAATTATAAGTGTATAGGACGAAAATATATGTATTTGTATTTGTATATACTTTTTTCTCTCGCTTTATACAAACACAAACACAATTTATACATTTTATATCGAAATGTATAAAATGACTAATTATATACCGAAAATGACTAATTGTATGTCAAATCAGATGGTAAAAAAAAGAGATGTTTGCTTGCAAATTACAATTAAAATAAACTATGGCTATAGCTAGAGCTATCAAAAGGGCCGGCCCAGCCCCACCCGACCCAAGCCTTGCGGGCCAAGGAATTTGAAGGGTTAAGGCGGGCCGGTCCTTCATTTGGTAGGGCCTGAAAATACTCAACCCAGCCTAACCCTAGAAGGGCCAAGGGTTAGGGCAGGCTAGCCCTTCTGTTTTTCTTTTTCTTTTTTTTTTTTCCTTTTCAAACTTGTAATTCTCTAACCATCAAGAAAATGAGAATATTTTCAAATCAAATATGACAAACAATGGTGTTGTTTCAATAACACTAGCAAAAATCTAATGTAATTAACATGTATCTCGCATACCAGATATGCGAGTGAAATAAGAGAGTGACAAGCAAGATGAGAGGGAGGCAAGGGCGTGAAATTTGTATATGTATCCTAGATACATGCGAATCTACTTGGATAACGTGTATCTAAAACAAATTAACCTAATTTTGAGTCCATATATTTTGAAATACATGTATCTGGTATGAAGATTCATAATATTACAACATCGCGTGTATTCAAATAATTAGATTATATACTAGTGAGATTATTGTAAATTACTCTTAAATAAAAAGTATTGGCCCATGGGCTGACCCCGACATAGCCCCAATCAAGCATCAAGGGCCAAGGGTTTATATGGGCCAGGCTTCTAAGCCTTAGTATTAAATGGGTTTGAAAAATTCTATCCCAACCCTACCCTAATAACGGGTAGGGTTGGGCCGGCCCCATGGGCTAAGCCTATTTTGATGGCTCTAGCTATAATATTTAATTTGAATTAATAATTTGTTATTTTATACAATTTTTCCTATATTATTCCTGACTTGTGGCCCCATTTACAGCTTTTCTATGCAATTGTATTTGCACCTTTTCTAATTACTTCTAAAAATTATATGTTCAATGTTATTTTTTTGCTATAATTTGCATTATGTTTAAAGATTTTGCCTTTGTTAAATAACTATTTAGTAAGTCGAGCATGTAACAACTTAGATATCATGCCCATAGTCTAAAATTGGTAGTCTGCCTAAAATCAATTTTTATATGTCTTCTGTATTTTTATTTTTTTTCATTTTAATTTGTTTGTCTTATTTTTTTTTTTATATATTTAAAAATTACATAAAAATACTATAAATTATGATAACCGACAACTTAAAATATTTAAAAACATATAAAATATTCGATTGATTCTTGAAATTAATCTATCCGTGTCACATAGATTGAGACAAAAGAAGTATATAACATGTATTATTCAATTTGGAAATTAAGTAAAAGGAGTTGTAAATCTCAATAGTTAAGAACAATTGACTGATCCTTGAAATTCTATTTTTGCTACATATATTGGGACAAATGGAATAATATATATCATTTGAAAATTACGTAAAAAATACTACAACTCACAATGATTAGCAACTTAAAATATTTAAAAGACATAAAAAGTTCAATTGATCCGTGAATTAGTGCCACATAAATATGGATAGATGAGTAACATATATTATTTATATCCACGAGCATGACCTAGGAAACTCAAAGTATGGTGTAATTATCTTAAATTGTAGTTGCATTGAGTAATTATAATAGGTATATTTGTTTAACTATGTAGTTTTTATTTATTTATTTATTAACTTAGTCTAATTTGATTTGCTCAAATTTAGTTATACTCATCCATTTGACATTCTTATTTATAGTCTGCCGTATTCAATTTGTTTATAAGCTTTAATAATTATCTACAATCATCTCGGCTTTAGGGGTGAACAAAATTTAGTGTATTTTGTCAAATTACCACTTCAATTATGTCAAAGTTTGGAGATATCTATATTTTAACTAGTAGTATTTGACAAATCATTAATTTCATATTTTACTACCATTTTCTGTTTGTTTTTCTACTTATTTTTAGAATTCAGATCATGATCATCAAAGATAAGTATAATCTCACACGATGAGTCAGAAAGGCCTTATATTGGCTCGTTGAATTTGACTTGCAAAACGTAATTGTAACAACTAACAACTCACAACCGTTTGTATAGTAATACAAGAAATCTTATTTAGCGTCCACATGACTACAAGGCATATTGCTACAAGACCATGACCTAATCTAATTCATGCATTGCAAAGTCATTCTAGATAGTAAGACAACTAATTATCTCCATTTGGAACATGGTGGTAGTTGTTTAATAGGATAGTAAGCAAGCCATATAATTACTTTTTTGTTTTATATTGCGGTCAGCATACACATATCTTAACTATTTAAATAAATATTAATTACATCAAGGCGGATATAGACTTTTGATTACAATTCATTTGAATCCATAACATTCGACACGAAAATGTAAATGTATAATATGATATATAACTAAAATATACTATTTTAGGGGGGATGGCAAGTTCTTGGTCTCCAAGATCGACCTGTCCTTTTATTTCCTTTTTTGGGCTATTGGCATTTGGCTAGATTGGGCTGATAGACTAATGTTTGGATATCAGCCTATTTTGTGTATGATGATTTTTATGAGAAGTAATCAGACCAATGATCCATAAAGCTATTTTAAAAAAGGGGATTTTTCGCAAATAACCATTTATAATAAAATTAATTATACTCCATAACTATAGTTTGTATATTTACGGGTTGTGATTACAGTTTAAGCTGCCTCGTTTGTATAATTTGCAAGTGAGTCTGTATAATTTACAGATACGTTTGTATAATTGAATTATTTTTGTATAAACTCAAAATAACGAATTTATACGAACACATACATCTGAACTTTAAACAGTTATACAAATTAGATTATACAAAATTACATTATACAAAAGTTATACAAATCATATTATACAAATTTCGAATCATACAAACGTGCGAATTATACAAACTTGAAACCCCAGCCCACGTAGTTATCACTGAATGTTGATCACGAGTGGTAATTAACTAAAACTATAGCTATGATGATTAATTAACTAGTATATATTTGCTTAATCATGTAATTTTCCTTTTAAAAAACAAGAAAACTAAGATTTTACTAAAATATTAATAAATATTTGATTTGAACACATAATTTTAACATTATAGAAAATTCAGTTTAATGTTGAATGGAACTCATAAAAATTCAACAGATTAATTTAAATTCAGAATTTATCTTTGCTTGCTACAATTACTAATAACTGTGTCCACTAAAGTTTTACCATTGGGAATAAATTACCAAGCAATTTTCAACATTATAAATTCAATATTGTTGAAAAAAAAATAAAATTCAAACACATTAATTTAAATTCTGAATCCATCTTTACTTGCTATAGTTACTAATAGGTATGTCCACTAAAGTTTAACCAACAATCTTTGCCCTACTTAAACTTAAATCCTTATGTACATTTCATTAATCACTAAGTCAAACTCCGCTAGTACATTTTAAGAAGTTAACATACTTTGGTCCAATGTGAGCAGGGATAATAAGCATCAGTTGCGGAGCTAGAAATTTTAATAAGGGGGTTTAAAATCTGAGAAGTAAACACACAAACTAGTGGAAGGGGGTTCAACATCTATTATATATATCTAAAAAATAATTTAACCATGTATAAATAGTAATATTTTTCGCCGAGGGGGTTTGGATGAACCCCCTCATTATATGAGGCCTCCGCCCCTGATGAGCACAGAGTCTAAGCAAAGACCACCTTTAGTATGAGTGCAATCAATTTGAGTCATTGAGAACTTTAACTTTGTTGGCATGCTGTCCACAACAAAATCTCCAACATAATAATTTATCCACTTTCCTGGCTCATTCAAGTAATATTGTGCACTTGCCTGCTGGCCGTTTGATGTTGATAGTTGAAATTGGACGGGTTTGATATTCCACCCGTGCACTTGATCAATGGTGCAGATTCGTCGCCCTAGTCTTCTCGATGTTTTTCCCAGTTGAAGTCGAAAGAACACGCTGTAGTTCCCCGCTGGGAATTCGAATTCTAAGTTCCCTTCCACTTCTACCCACCATATTTGTTTGAGAAATGCGAATGTGTTGAACCTGTCAAGATATTTTTGACACAATATTAGCTAGGTTAGTGGCGGAACAAGATTTTTCTAAATAATTAACAGAGAAGGGTGAAAAAAATGCCCTTATCGTTATCTTTTGTCTAAAATATACCCTTTAAAAGGTCCAAATATGTGACTTTCATTGTTAGTGTGCCGGACAAATTTGAACATTTTCAATGGTTCAAAAATATTTTTGAGACAAATGATAATATGAAAAGACTTTTTTTTCTCGCTCATCATAATATATGGCTACAAAAGTAAAGTGCTAGCTATCTGGAACACTCATAATACATAAAGTCCAACATTGTGTATGGTTGGCGGCCAAAAGACGTACTTAATTGAGAATTTTATATATATACCACGTTTTTTACGTTGGATGAGACTATAGTCTATAATCTTGAAAGTGCTTATCAAAAGAATATCTGGAAATTGATTATTGTTTTCTCAACCATGTGTTTAGTTGACTTCTTTACAGTATCGTCGTTAAATGGGATTAATTGCCAGCCACATATATTTGCTAGATCTAATATAGAAAGGTATCTTATATATAGTACATATATTCTTATATATATTCACATGTAAAAAAATTTCACTCATTCAATCATGCATTTTAACCCGTTGTTTGATGTAAGGTATCTTATTATAAATTATATTTATAATGATACGAACGTACTAATAATCGGTTGACAACCGACACTTAAATCATTTATATAAAAAATTAACTATAGTAACTCACTTGTTTTTATTCTCTCAAAATTTTCCCAATCTTTTAAGTAAAAGCAATCCCACTATGCAAATCATTAAATTTGTTCAAATGTCAAATTTCATCCTCCCACGTTTTCTCCAATATCAAAGAAACCAGTAGAGTGTGTGTGTATATATATATATATATAGTGTTAAAATATACACTAAAGTCAAAACAAGCCATTAAATATAACAAGTTTAAAAAATACTACTCCCCGTTCCAATTCATGCTACACATTTCAAATTTTGAGATTCAAACGAATTTATCTTTGATCGTAAATTTTTCATATATCTTTTAAATATTTTAAATTATCAATTATTGTGACTTATGGTACTTTTTAAGTAGCTTACAAATATATAAATTTCAATTTAAAAAATTTGAAGATTTTATGCGCAAATTTTCAACCTAAGTTAAACGTTTAACTCTCAAAAAATGAAAAGTGTGATATAAATTGAGAAGGAAGAGAATATGTAGCTAGAATGGTAGCCGTGGAATATAATGTGTATGCGGAAGGACTTAATTTTTTCTGACAGCTAGATATGCATCATCTTTTTTTAAAAAAATTGTCTCTACGTTTTTCAAAATCCGCACCGTGTAAAACCGATTATTTCAAAGATTTGTTATTAAAAATGAATGGATCCTTCTATCATAATTTGGTTACATTTATTTCTTTTCTTTTAAATGACTCCAACTCCCTATTCATATTCTAAAAGTAATTAAAAATCTTTTAATTAGTTTATTGATCAAAAGTCAAAACAATCTCTTACTTGATACACCCAACACGCCAAAGTATTTTCCTTGGTACAACAAACATCTTTTACATTGTTCAACATTCATGTCCCATAGGCCATAATCAAAGACATTTCTAATTTCTCCATTTACTATGTATAGCGAAAATGTAATGCATAATTACCACGTTAAAATTGAAACGTACTACTCTTTCGGTATCCTGTTTAAATAGAGATAATTTAATAAATTATAGTAGAAAAAGTTAAAGCGACAGTTAAAATGAGACGAAAGAAGTGAGTTAATGGAGAAACCTTGATTCATCAGATGAAACATGGGTCCAATATCTACGGTCTTCTATGCCTGTTATCTTCATTTCCTTCCACGATATACAAACACACATTCCTCTATTTTTTTCCATCCAAAATGCCTGCCATAACAAACTAACACCCAAACATTAATATCTCCATCAAATAAATAAATAAATATATTTATATAAAAATATAAGTAAAATAAAATTTTTTTTAAAAAAAATGGCAAAAAAATGCAGTCTGGAGAACCATTGTAAATTTTGTTCTCTTGTTCTTTATTTTCCCTTGACCAAATACTGAAGGATTTTGAAAAGAAAATTATACTTGTAAAACGATAATAATATATTCAGTGTAGTATCAAGAGGGAGCCATGCCAGCTACTGTGGTTGTGCCATTTGGTGGGCCAAAGTAGTCTACCAGCGGTGAGAAAACGATAGTAGACCAGACGGGGCACCACCAGAACACCCGAATAAGGATCTATTTTCTTTTGAAGCTACAATACATATGCACTTAATACGTCTGTCTTACTAATAATATTCCACATACGTAAGAGACCAAAAAAAGGTCATATGCACACCTTGTAATTGCTACTCCCAAAGTGATTCGGACGACACAATCTGACAAATATCTCTTTCTTTGTCAAACTACATGAATCTTCGCTAACGTTTGAAGATAGATTTTTGTAATTTTTGAGAAGAATTTGATAATTTTGAGGCAATTTTGGCTCCCAGACTAGGTCAGTCAATGAAGCTTGATGGAATGTCCTACTGACTCGACTGATTTTACAGATCTCAATTGGGTCGAGATGTGTAAGGACCAAAGCTATGCAGCTTTCTGGCAAGTCTCCAAGTCCAGTCTCTAAAGGACTAATATTACTTGTTAATTTCTCATGATCCACCAAGCCAGAAATAGTAGCCCCCATATATGAAAATAAAAACTCCTAGCTAGAATAATGCGATCATAACAAAGGAAGATTATAATAATTGAGGAATGGTATAATGAATATATGTTGAGTAAAGAGGAAGCGAGGACTTTCTCCAAAAGAGAGGAAAAAGAATTGAATTAAGGAACAAGAAAGAAAGAAAGTATGGTTTTGGAATTGAAGACATTTTCAACTTTATAGAGTAGTAGAGAGATGCTACAAAAAAAAAAAAAAAAAAAATCCCATCTACACGTATTTCAAATTTTGAGATTCAAATAAATCTATTATTTATATAACTTTTAAATATTTTAAATTATAAATTATTGTGACTTACGACACTTTTTGTATAATTTATAAATATATAAATTTTATTTAAAATGAAATATGTATGATAAATTGGGACAGCGAAGTAATAATTAAAATAATATGAGCATCTCTCACGGTAATGTATGCAGGTCATCCTGGGAACATCTGTCAAAGGGTCTTGTCCCCTTTTTGTCTAGCCATTTTTGTGATGTAGCGGCAGAACTTGATCGATTGCCTTCTTCTCAACCATGGTTAAGTTACAAGTAATATAGCTTATCAGAATTGGTATAATAAACGAGATTGCTCCTTATTTAATCAAATGTATCGAGTTTTTGTTCTAGATATAAATTTTTTGATAGCGAGAGTGCATTCCTCCAATCTAAAATAGTCGAATTCTAATGCATGTATCAGACACAGAGTGAGAAATTGAAAAAGAATAATTAGTATTTACTAAGTTTATAAAGTGATCAAATTAGTTTGTAAGTATTTTTTGACTTATCTGTACTCTCTTTTTCCTTTTGTTTCCTTTTGTTAGAGTTTGTCAGTGAGTCAAATAATATGAACATTGATTAATATTTTAAGATGTATTTTTTATTATATAAATAAGAAAAAATTAAAATTTATAGCATTTTTCGTATTGATTTTAAAATTTAAAATTTTTATTATAATATATCAAATTAATATAATCTAATTTAATTTTAAAAGTTAATTAAATTCACTCTTAAAAAAGTACAACACCAACTAAAAAAACCAAGGGTGTATTTGATGAATAATAAAATGCTTGTAAGTCGAAATCGACCAAAAGTAATAATTATTTAGGCGTGTAAGTACTTTTAATTTAACTAAATTATTTACTACTTACCTTCTTAATTTTTTTTAGTTCTCACAATACCTTTCTCAAAATAAAATTTAGAACTTCCTCTTCAACCCGGATTATAATTCCTCCTTTTCTTTAGAAGATCTTTAAAATTTATATTTTTAATGAAAATTTTAAGGATATGCTAGTCTATCTTAACATAAAACAATTTATGATTTTTTTTTATCAAATACATAAACTGTTTATTGTCAGTTTCAACATTTTTATTTAAATTCATAACTGTTTGTTTATAAAAATTGATTTTAACACATACAATTTATCGACTATTTATCATAATAATCTGATCCAAATAGGCTTTTAATAGTTTATTTGATGACACACTCTTCTTTTAGTTTTTTTTTTTTTTTTGATTGATTTGTTCAAAAAATAATGACTCATTCATATTTTAAAAAACTATTCAATTTTAAAATTTGTATTTTATTTTTAATGATATAATTTATTATAACTTCAGTCGCTACTTATTTAAAATTAAAAAAAAAACTTATAAAACTCTTACGACCATTACTTCAAAAGTGTCGATACCTTTTTTTTTTCTTCAAAAAGATTCATCTAACTGATGAAGAAGTTTTAGGCAAAATTCCTAACTTGTATATTTATCAAATAATAATTACACGGACGAAGACATAGATCTTAACGTCATTAACAATGTTTGGTTGGTAAAATCAAAGAACTTTGAGCTTGATAATGCAAAAATCACATCTACTGAAAAATTCAACTTTCGTTGGGTAATACTTTACTTTATTCTTATAATGATATATAGTCTAATAAATATAAGAGGTTAGTTTTTGCTTTCCTTTCGTAAATGGGTGGTTAAATTTAACAATTTTTTTTTACTTACATTGTTACCTTTAAGGTTTAAGACGAAAATAAGAATAATTTTTTTCATAAACTAAGACTATTTCAATTATATGATATATGATATATATAGAAGACCAAAATGATTATTTTTTATACATCAAAAACTATTTCGACTATGTGGTATATATGAAAAACAATTCCCACTCCCGTACATTCAAGGACCATTATAATTTGATCATATTCTCACGAACAGACACGAAAATATTATCTCAATAGTAACATAGTTTTTTTTTCTGCATTAGTTTTGACAGATTCCATTGGATTTTATAATCTTGAATCTTGATGATCAGTTTCATTTGTTATGTCATCTTTGGATAAATTAAACATGTAGTATAAACTAGTCCCTCCGTCTATTTTTAATTGTCATGGTTTCTTCTTTAGAGTCAAACTATAAGAATTTATTTGATTAAAATTTTACGATGTGTTTTTTCATCATATTGATATGCAAAAATTGTAATTTATAGTACTTTTTGTATAGTTTTTGAATATCTAAATTTTTTGTTTAAAATATCGAATTAATGAGATCTAATTTAACTTTGAAAATTAGTTAAATTAATTTTTAAAAAGCGACAATTAAAAGTGTGGACGGGAGAGTAATAACTCTATGTATTTCATACCATGTATTCTAGGAGAGAAAAATGTCCCACTTTCGTAATTAGATAATGGCTTTGTGGAGATATGCAACGATTTTTTATTCATTTTTATTATTATTATTATCCAACTACTTATGTCAAATCAACTAAGTATTTTGAGCCCACATTCATGAGAGCTATTTGCATCGTGTCTAAATTTGGTTCACACTGCTATATTGATTACCGTCCATTTAATTTTGTTTTAGTTGCATTTTTAAAGAACTTGCTCTTTTCATTTCAATTTACCTAACGATGCTTAATTAATTATATTTTTATTTAAGTGACTAACTAACTAAAAATGTAATAAAGAATACGACTCCATTTAATCAATTTATGAGATGATCACTTAATTAATAATTATTAAGTATCTGAGAAATCAACTTTGACTTCATTGAACTCAAGTGATATTTGAAGATGAAAATAATTATGATAGGCAAATTATATATTGAGTGGAATATAATCTTATTAATTATCAAAAAATATCCACTCTTAATTATCTGTCAAGAAAGACAGTTTGCTTGTATATATTATCATCTATTAATCTTGGTTGTCATGAAGAATAGCATTCAACTTGTCTTCACGTTTAGGGTCCTATCCTATTATGTAACCTTTTAAGCTACTCTTATAGCAGTCTATTTGTACTATATTTTGCTTTGTATGTAAGTGTAATTGAGACAAGCTGTCCATGTTACCACTATTAATAACTATAATTACAACTTTGAAATTAAGATTAATATTCATAACACGTGAGTCACGACTCACGTCGTTTACCTAGCTTTCTCCTATTTGTCTTTATCATTTGAAAAGACTTTGGATATATTTTAAATAGACAAAACTAATACATTGGCCATGTTGACGAGTGAGAGTTGCTCGGATGGTAAGCACCTCTCACTTTCAACTCGAAGGTTGTGAATTCGAGTCAACAAGGGAGCAAAAAGGGGTGGGAGCTCCTAGGGAGGGTAAAAAAAAAAATATTGGCCATGTTATAATTATAAATATAATATAAGAATTACAACTTAGAAACGAAAATTATTACTAATATATAACACATGAACCACTTCGTTCACGGTCTTCTTAATTATGCCCTTTTTAATTTCTCCGTCCTTTGGAAGAAAAAAATGAACGTATATTATTAAAATAAATTAGACAACTGTCCCAATCATATGAATATAAATCATATTTACTTCCAACACATAATTGAAATTAGGGATAATGTTCTAGATAAGCTAACTTACCATCCTAGTTATCATGGCTAATACGTACTAACTATATTGTGCTCAGTGGCGGATCCAAGATTTGAAGATTATGGGTGCTCACTTCCTTTAGCGTAGAAGAAAAAAAAGCAAACATATTGCAGTGAGAAGGAAAAAAAAAGTAAACATATAGCAATGAAAAGATTTATAAAAGAGTTTAAAAAAAAACCAAAAAAACTTTACTAGGACTCGAACCAACACACTTAAGTTTGTCAGCGTAAACCTTACCTTGCATCTGAGAACCAAAGCGCCCATCAAACCTTTTGGTTCATGGGTGCTCAAGAATCAATTATATCAACTTTTCAATATTTTCAATGAACATATACAAATTTCCGTCGGAGTCAATGGGTGCTCAAGCACCCGATATCCTCAACGTGGGTCCGGCCCCTGATCGTGCTATTTCATTTTCAAAACATATATCAATAGTTTTCTTTATAAAAAATATTACAAACTTCAATGAAATCTTATAAAATTAGTTATATATGTTTTTTTTGGGCTAGTTTCAAATATATACAATAAAGTAATTCATTTACAACAAATATAATTATGTTTTATATACATAAAAAATAGGTAAAAGCCATTGAAAGTATACATTGACTATACACTATAGCTTGCCAAAAGTCATAGAAAATATACACCGACTATACAATATAACATATCCATACATGAGCTACACACTGACTATATACTATGATACACTAAAAAAACACTAGATATAGTTTAACTATACATGAAATATACATTGACTATTCAATTTCGATCACCTCTAAACAATTCCAAATTTTAAATATAAAATCTTCTCGAATCTTTTGATATATAATTCGTTCGAAACAATCATGCAAATTTTAAAGAAAAATAAAAAACAACGAAGAAGACGACGACAACCCATAAAAGAAAAGATGATGTAGATCGAAGTGATAAGTATTGATGCTCCCAGATGTTTTGATGATCTCCTCACAAGTGCAGGGACCCGGTCCTCTGCAGAGTATGCTCGTCCAGGGTTATATGCTGTACCGCTGTAAAGCTGTCTGCGTCAGAAAGTTGGTGAAGTTACCAGTGTACTAAACCAACCAGAAGCGACGATGTTGTTTGTCCAAAGGGTATTAACTCTTGATGATTGATATATTCAAGGCCAAAAACAACAAATAACTCATTCATTCAAAGAGAGATATTCAAATTTCAAAACAGAAGGGACTTGATAGATTGCGTTATTGCTTCTTGTACCAGCTGTTACTTTGATTGCTTGTAATCGTGTTTATATTGTAGAAATCATTTCATTTGTGATAGAAACGTTTCAAGCTTGTGTGAGTCATTGTAAGAACTTAGTTGTGAGTAACTTAGTGTCTTACGTCAAAGTCTATATTAATCAGTCAGGATTAGTATAGTGGGCAGTGTTATATCTTCTTAGGCTCGTTTAAGTAATATGTGGTATTACTTAGTTTGAAGATTAGCAGGTTAATCTCATATTGTAAACTATTTTACTTTTGCTTGTGAAGTTTTAGTGAAAGCAGTTTGAAAATTTCTGTGAGATAGGTTGTGGTTTTACTCCCTTGAACAAGGAGATTTCTACATAAAGTTGTGCATACAATCTTTACCTTCAATATTTATTTACTTTTTGTTGTTTTAATCATACTAAGGACCTGTACCTATCATAACTAGTGGACGCATACATTCCAACAAGTGGTATCAGAGCTTGACTTTTCGTTTTGGGTAACAACAAGAAAAGAAAAGATCATGAAGGAATAACTATTCCACCTAACATGGAGGAAGGTCAATCATCTACCAGACCACCCCGCTGCAATGGAAAATACTATGGGTGGTGGAAGAATTGCATGCATGATTACATCAATGCTGAAGACATTGAACTATGTGATGTGATTCTTGATGGACTGTAAATTCCTACAAAGGAAGTGAAAGATGGAGTGTTTACTATAACGGTCATCAAAACCAAAAATGAGTACAATGAAATAGACAGGAAAAAGATAGAGAAGAACTATAAAGCAAATAAGATTTTGGTATGTGGAATCGGCTTAGACGAGTACAATTGAATCTCTGCCTGTGAGACAGCCAAGGAGATATGAAATTGTCTCCAAACAGCCCATGAGGGAACAACATAAGTGAAGGAGTTTAAGGTCGATATGCTTACAACTCAGTATGAGATCTTTTGTATAAAGAAAGGTGAAACCATCTTTGAGATGAACTCAAGATTCACCTCTATAACCAACGAATTGAGATGCCTTGGTGAACCTATTCCTTTAAGCAAACAAGTTCGAAAGATTCTCAAAGTGCTTCCCAAGTTAATGGAAAAGCAAACTGAATGCTATAACTAAAGCAAAGGATCTGAAAACGTTTACCATGGATGAACTAATTGGAAATCTCCAAACTTATGAGCTGAACAAGCAACAGGGGACAAATATGAAGGAGGGAAAGAAGGAGAAACCAGTTGCTTTGAAAACATCTTAAAACGATGTGACAGAGAAAGAGGATGAAATGGCATTTGTCACTAGAAAGTTTCAAAAGATTATCAAAAAGCATGAAGGCTTTCAAAAAAAAAGCTTCGACCAGTAGAGCAACTAATGCAAATGATCTTTGTCATAAATGTGGCAAACGTGATCATTTTATGAGGGACTGCCCTAGTCAGAAGCACCAAACTTAGGGCTTCAGAAGGAACCAGGTCCTAGAGCATGCCAAGAGGAAAGCTCATGCTGATCAACTGGTGAAGAAAACTTTGGCTGTATGAGGAAATGCATCTAGCGAGTCCGAGAAAGAGACAGATAGTCCAAAAGATGTCTCGATGATGGCTGTAGAAGATGATGAAACTATCTACAACTCCATATTCTCACTAATGGCAAAATATGACGATGAAGATGATCTAAATGAGGTAACCCTTTTTGATCTCAAGGATGATCTAGATACTCTTTCCATTAATAGATTGAGAAAACTTGCTGCTCTATTAATTGACTCAGTTGATAAATTAAATTCTGAAAATTTGACGATGAGTGAAATGCTGAGGTTGTGTGAGGATGAAAACTCATCTCTCAACTCTCAAATATATGAAATGAGTATTAAGATAGGTATCTTTGAGACCCGTAGTCTGGAACCCAATAAGGAACTTGGTACCTCTAATGGTGGGAAATGAAAACTCAGTAACTTTGAGGTTGAACTAGAAGACAAATTTAAGACCTCTGAGTCTAAGTTAGTTGCCTGGAAAGGAACTCTCAACTAGTGAAGGATCTTTGTAAGATCAAAGAAGAGTTGAAACACTCCCTCAAATTGACCGACTCGTCTAAGATACTCTCTAACTTAGCAAATCATAAGTTCAACAACAGAAAGGGATTAGGTTGTAGACAGATAGAGCCTTCCTACAATCCTCATAAAAAGTATATGTCTGTCTCTAACAATATTTTGTGTACCCACTGTGGAAAAAATGGTCATCTGAAAGAAAATTGTGAGATTTTAAGAGGAGTAGAAGAAAGGCAGAAGAGGTTTTTTAAATCAAAATGGGTCTCTGAGAAAAAGAAAAGGGTACCTGGTCCCGATTACCACTTTAGCAAGAACACTTTACCCCCATGGACAGGAAGGTTTCTTATTAAGCCTCTTGACAGTTTTTGGGAACTCCATTTGAAGTGGGTTCCTAAGTCTAATAAGTGATTCTTATGCAGAAGAGAGGAAACAGTCAGTGATGGTACATGGATAGTGGATGCTCAAGGCACATGACTGGAGACACTCTACACTTCCTCTTTTTGGAGGCACACCAAAGTGGTGGTGTGTCATTTGGTAGTGGAAAGAAGGGTTCTATTCTTGGTATTGTCAAGATAGGGAGAACAACTGATCATTCCATAGACAATGTACACTATGTGGATAGTTTGAAATACAATCTTTTGAGTGTGTCTCAAATCTGCTACAAGGGAAATGAAATCAAGTTCATGTTTAATAGATGTCTAGTTACAAACTGTGCAACTAAAAAGGTTGTTATGTCTGCAAAAAGAGTAAAAAATATGTATGTTACAGATCTTGACTCTATTGAAGGGGACAATCTTTCATGCCTGAGCGCTCAAATTGATGATGCAAATATATGACACCGGCGATTCGATCATGTAAGTACTTTTTTGTTGAACAAACTTGTTGAAGGGGACATGGTTCGTAGATTGCCAAAGCTGAAGTTCTCAAATGATAAAGTCTGTGATGCCTGTGAAAAAAGGAAACAAGCAAGACCATCCTTCAAAGCCAAGAAAGGTGTGAGCACAACAAGACCTCTAAAGCTTCTTCACATGGATCTATATGGACCAATTAGAATTCAAAACAGATGAGGTAAAAAGTATATTCTTGTAGTTGTTGATGACTTCTCCATGTTCACATGGAACATGTTTCTGCGGACTAAGGATGAGACAGCCGGACTTCTGATCACATTTGCCAAAACTATTCAACTGAAGGTAAACTGCAAGATTGCTAGCATCAGAGTTTGACAACTCTCAAATTGAAGGCTTTTATGCTGAAAATGGAATCACAACTTCTCTGCACCAAGAACTCCTCAGCCAAATGGAGTTGTTGAAAGGAAGAACAGAACATTGGTAGATATTGCAAGAACTATGTTGATTGCCTCAGGGCTTGCAATGAATTTTCGGGCAGAAGTAGTTAACACAACATGCTATGTTACAAATAGGTGTCTTATCAGGTTTGTGATCCAGAAACCACATTATGAATTACTGAATGACATAAAACCTTCAATTGCTCATCTTAAGCCTTTTGGGTGCAATTGCTTTGTACTAAATAATGGAAAGGATGACCTCGACAAGTTTGATGCGATGAGTGATGAAGGGGTGTTCATCGGGTATTCTTCTACCAGAAAGGCCTATAGAGTTTTTAACAAAAGAACTCTATGTGTCGAAGAGAGCATGCATATGATATTTGCTGAATCTGAGAAAAATGATGAGCATAAAAAAGACCATGAGTTGGAGGAGGTGATCAGGAGAAAACAAGACAAGACAATTCAAAATCCTAGAAACATACAGGATGCAAAGGAAAATGGTGCAGAACACATAGGAGAACCTGGTCCCTCTGGTTCAACTCATGAGGTATTATCTTAAAATCCAGAAGATGATGAAGGTGAATCTAATGCTGATGTGGAAGAAGATATTACTAGAAAGTTCGGATGGAAATATCAATCCTCACATCTACTAAACAATCTCATCTCTCCACTTGACTCCGAAATACAAACTAGATCCAGAACAAGAAATCTAGTTGCATATTCAACCTTTATATCTTCCATTGAGCCTAAGAATATCAAAGAGACCTTACAAGATGCAGATTGGGTAACTTCAATGCAAGAGGAGCTCCATCAATTTGAGAGGAGCAAAGTTTAGCACCTGGTCCCCAGACCTCTAAATAGAACCATTATTGGGACAAGATGGGTCTTCAGAAATAAACTTGATGAGCATGGGACAATTATAAGAAACAAGTCAAGACTTGTTGTGCAAAGGTACAACCAAGAAGAGGGGATTAACTATGACGAGAACTTTGCTCCTGTAGCCAGAATGAAAGCTATTAGAATCTTGATAGCCTTTGCTGCCCATATGGAATTCAAGCTATTTCAAATGGATGTCAAGAGTGCATTCTTGAATGGGAATTTGAAAGAAGAAGTGTATGTCAAATAGCCTCTAGGCTTTGAAGATACAAAACTGCTGAATCATGTGCTAAAGCTGGACAAAACCTTGTATGGTTTAAAGCAAGCTCCCAGAGCTTGGTATGAACGTCTGTCGAAGTTTTGTCCTTGCAAATGGGTTTAAAAGAGGTAAAATTGATAACACCTTGTTTCTAAAATCCAGAGGTAAGGAGTTGTTGATTGTGCAGGTATATATAGATGACATCATTCTTGGAGCCACTTTTAATTCGCTGAGCAAAGAGTTTGCTTAGTTGATGAGCAACGAATTTGAAATGAGCATGATGGGTGGTGACACCCAACTTTGACCCTCTACGATATAAATCAATTTTCGAGCTTCTCTAGTTTAAAACAATTTAGAATAATTAATTTTATAAAAATTAAAATAGTTTGCAAGTTATCTTAAATAGTTTGTCATTTTTATAATTTTAATTAATATATATATTTTATATAATTAATACAATTTATGAATATTCGAAAATTGTCTAAAAAAATTTTAGTTTTACTTAAATATTTGGTTAATTAGTTTAGTTATATAATAGTTTATATTTTTGAAATAATTAGTTTATAATTAAGTTGATTATTTTACTTTGTTAAGATTAAGGAATATCGTTAATTAATTAATATAATTCATCTTAGTTTATTTTTAGGTCGGATTCATCTATTCAACTCGATTTGGTCGAATTGCAATTTTACGTGGTTATTTTCTTAATACAAATCGACCACATTCTTGGTTATGTTTTCAGACCCAATTCTATTTCAGTTATTCTAGCAGACCCAACTCAATTACTTCTTCTGGGCCAAATTCTATCTCCTCTTATTTCTAGCCCACTCAATTCCTCCTAACCCAACCCATTCATAATTCAAAAGAAACCCAGAAACGGCAACTTCCAACAGCTTCCAACGCGCACAACACCAACAACTCACGAATTCCAACGGCATCAATGACGAAAAGCAGCGGTGATACACGTCGAGTTCACGACATCTACCCAACTGTTCACGCATCTTCTTCCTTGTTTCCCCAATACAAATTTCGTACGATTACAGCAGGAATATTCGTCCTCCGCGGCCAGGTGGAGTAATATCGTTGCCTCTTCATCCTTCATCTCCAAATCGAACGACTCTCCTCTCTTTTCTGTTAGACATTGGTACTATTTCCAGCTGCTTGACCTTATTCTCAAGGAACAAAATTCAAATTTTGATTTTTGAAAATTTCATCCACTTGTTTCCATTTCCCCCCTCTTTTTCAGCCGTGATTCTCATCTATAAATAGCCTCCATCTTCTTCATTGTAAGAGGTTAGAGACAGGAGAAAATAGTCGGCAGAAAATTACATAAAGAAACGGTGGTGATACACGGGAAAAGAGTGAAAAATTCTGAAAGAATAGATAGAAAAAATCGATGTAGGTCTTTAGAACGATAGGGTTTATATCAGAATAGAATTTCTGGTTCTCTGTTTGGAATTTGAGTTCCTGTTGGAGTCACTTTTCAGTGGTAAAAGTTTGTTGTCCTTAACTTGTTTGTTCCAGTTTGCAGCCCCTGGAAAGGTAACATTTCTTTTTCTGAATTTTGTTTTCATTGTCGTGAGTTAAGAATTGCTTGTTTTTCTGGTTTGATATGGTGAGCTTTCCACTCATTCGATAAAATGATTGTATGATTACGGGTTGCATAGGAAATTTGAGTGTTAGAATTTTGTGATTTTTGACTAGTCATCAACTGTAAATCCGTGGTGTATCTCATCTTGTTGGCTGTGGGTTGGTGGGTTATGATTTTGTCCTTTTTTATATATGAAGGTTGTTTTCATTCTTTGTTTATTTCAGCTAGTAGAAGTTGTATGAGTTGAGTTGCTTACTGATTTATTTTCCCTTTCGTGATATCCGCGCTTTTATGTATAGAATTAAGTATCTTAGTCTATCTATTAGCATTATGCATCTTTAAAATCTCGTTTCTAATAATATTGGTGGTTTATTCCTTGTTGTCTTTTATGCCTAGTTAGCTTATGATGAGTTTGATTGGGTTTAAGTTTAGTTTAAGATGAGTCGGAAAGCTATTTATTTCAAGCTGTTGGAATATTTTTCTTGTGTTAATTTCTCACTATCAAAGTATTCTGTTATGCTTATTTTTTTTAACTCATATATCCTCATCATTTTCATGCTTAAAACATGTTAAAAATGAGATTTTATTATATGTATCTAAGTTAGCTTCAACTCAATTGGTATTTGGCTATCCCTTTTTTCCATTCTTCATGTTGCCTAGGGTGATTATCTCACTGCCTAGAGTTACCAGTTTTGACTGTCCAAACCATTTTTCTGCCTAGTATTTTAGTTCGCTAAAGTTTGAGTTTTATTCTTATGATTACCTGAAGCATGGATTTATTGTTGTTAATATTTCATGTGTATAGCGTGCCGATCTCTTTAAGTATAACATAAGCTACCAGTAATTTGATTACCCCTTATTTAGTCTTTCAATTTGTTTATTTGAAATAAAGGAGGGGTTTGCATTTAGCTAAATCCAAATAGATGCATTTTAGCTTTTTCTTTCGAGTAGTTACTACTCCTTACTTTAAGAACGATCAACTTGAATAATTTAATCCCTTCATTAGCTTGTGCGTGAGCTCATCTTCTTTAATGACATTTGGATAAGATTAGATAGTGACTAGCTAGTATGCTAAATTATTAATATTATTATTAGAGTTATTATTATTAATTTGTTAGGTCTTAAGTTTAGTTAGTATTCTTTTTAGTTGTTTTGTTGCCTATTGGCAGCTTATAAATTTATTACTGTTGTCTTTATTTTTATTAGTTTGCTACATGTTTGGAGTTTCACTAATCACTTATTATATGTTTTAGATAAAGTGAATGGTATTAATTGCCTTCTAATCTTTTCTTTTACTTTCTTCGCATGTATATGAGTCCATAATGGACTCTTTCCTCCTTGCATCTCTGAATTGGGCCAAAGGCTCAATTTTCCTTCTGTTGAGTCAACTAGGTCAAGGGGAACCGAAGAATAAGTCCACAACTTTGGCGTACAGGTGTCGAAAACAAAATACAGGAAGTTGGAGTTGAAATACGAGGATATACAACAATATACACCAAGTGCATATGTTGTATATATGGCATAATTGGGCACAAAAGCCCATCACTTTCCTTGAATTGTTTTTTGTTATTTTGGGCCTAAGCCCACTTATTTGCTATTACTTATTAGTCTATAGGACAGGTGGAGGAATTGGGCCTAAGGCCCAAAATAAGGATATCTATTTATGTTAGGATAAGGCAGGTGCAAGTGATTTAAATGGGTCCAAGACCTAAAAATGAAAATGGGCTCAAATACTGGCCCAGACGGATAGGAAAACCAGATTTAAGCCCAAATCTCTTTCCCTCCTTTCTTTGTTGTGTTTGTTTACTCGTTATTAGCTGCTATTAATCTTAAGGTTTTAAAATTTTGAATCCCCAAAAGACACCCATTTTGAATTAATCACTCGACTAAATTATTCATCCTTTACTTGGCTTAAAAATAAATAAATAAATAAATAAGTTTACACAATATTTCGCTTAGATAATAGTACAATATTTTTCTCTTTCTCACTTAAAATGACCCTAACTACAAAATAGTTTAATTTTGCAATTCAAGCTAAGTTAAATTTTTTTAGCCAAATAATTAATTGACGGATAACTGCATATTAGCGGGCATTTCGGGTGCTTTCGAACCCTTTCCGAAATGCTAATAAGAACCCCGAACCCCCTTAATGGTTTTCAATATATTTACTGTCTTGATCTATTTGAAAATAAATAGTTTTCTTTATTTTTGCTAAAAAAATTAAATAGTGACTCTAAACCAGTCTAATTATATTTTCCTAATAAAATAATGGGGGAGCTTAAATTCTTCTTGGGATTGCAAATCAATCAATCTTCTCAATGCACTTCTATATGTCAAGAGAAGTATATAAAGGAATTGCTCAAAAAGTTCAATCTACTAGAGGCAAAAGTTCTGGATACTCCTATGAGCACAAGTGTGAAACTCGACCTGGATAGAGATGGAACTAAGGTCAATCAGACCATGTACAGGGGAATTATTGGGTCACTTTTGTATCTCACTGCTAGCAGACCTGACATAGTCTTCGGTGTGGGGATGTGTGTAAGGTTTCAAGCAGGACCAAAGGAATCACACTTGAATGCAGCTAAACGAGTTCTGAGATACTTGAAAGGCACACAGGACCTGGTCCTTTTCTATCCCACTGGTGACTCCTTTGATCTTATTGGTTATGTTGATGCTGACTATGCAGGTTTTCTTATTGATCGAAAGAGCACATCAGACATGACACACTTTCTAGGATCATCAGGAATCTCATGAGGGACTAAGAAGCAAAACTTAGTGGCACTATCTACAGATGAAGCAGAATATGTGGCTGATGCATCCTGCTGTGCACAACTATTATGGATCAAACAATAGCTGGAAGACTTTGGAGTTCTCATAGACACTATCCATTTGATTTGTGATAACATCAGTGTAATGAACATGGCCAAGAACCTTGTTCAACATAAGAGGACAAAGCGCATAGATGTGAGGCATCACTTTTTGAGAGACAATGTTGACAAGGAAAATGTGGTGATGAAGTTGTGCAAGATAGAAGACCAATTGGCTGATATCTTTACAAAGCCCTTGAGTAAAGATTGTTTCATAAAAAATCGGTTAAGGCTGGGGATGCACAAGATCACCTGATTCCATGACAAGTTTGCACAAAATATTCTATTTAATTATATTAAGAAGGGTAGGTATCTATACTTGTTGCAATGCGTACCGCTTGAGAATTCACTTCTGATACCTTAATGCAGGTATACACTCATGGTATTTTAGCTGAAGGGAAGATCTAATCATACAGGCAGGGTTATATCCTAAATGGGACCTGGTCCCCACAAGGTTAGTATCACTTATACTACACTGTATGCCTGTCAACATCACTGCCACGTGTCTCTCACCTATTCATCACGTCAGTTTCAAACGTCTTTTCACTTTAAACCAAGGGTCGCTACTATTTGGGGACCCGATACCCTTTTGGCTTTATTCAACTATTCTTGGTGAATCAACATGTTCTAAATTCTTCTAATATTTTCTTTTGTGATTCACTCATCTCTTTTTGAAGTGTTTTCTCTCTTCTCCCAAAAATGACTAACTCTAATTCTTCTTCAAAGCTTCCTATCTCCCAAGAGGTTGAAAACCCTTGTTCCTTCAACTTCTCCATTCCTTCTCCAGACGAGTCTCCTTCGACTCTAGTCTGTGGAGTTGGTGAAATAAATGAATCCATCACTCCTTTAACTGAAGTTGTAGCTTCTTCTATACTTCCATCTGAGGAGATTTTGCCCTGTTACCCTACCTTGGTTTTATCAGGTGACAAATCCCAGAACTCGAAGGTGCAATCTGTGGTGAAACCTAGTGGTGAATCTCTTTCTAAAGAAATAGAAGTGGCCTCTAGGGTTATGTCATCTACAATGTCTGAGAGACATTTTGAAGGGGATTTTCCTGAGGGAAGGATCCCTGAATCGAGTATTATAGCTGCAAATGCGAAATTGGTGGTTTTTCAAAGTTTGGCTTCATTGAGAGGCGATGTTCAACCCACTTTGGCGGAACAAGAAGTGAGGTCTCCGGAGCTGGTCCCTCACAGTGTTCTCCCTATTTTTGACCAAACACCTAGGTCGTTTGATGTTGAGAGTGACAAGGAAGATGAAGAAGAAGTTCCCTTAAAATGGAGCAGAAAAAGGGTGCGAGGAGCGAACACTTTAACAGTTGATGTTCCTAATTTGGAAGCAGTTAAAAGTGCTCCTGAAGCTGTTCTCATTGATGAGCCCGCTAAGTGTGCAAAGAGAGAAAAAGAAAATGGAAGGGAAAGTTGGTTGAGTCTCACTCAAAAAGGGACAAGAAGAGGTATGAGATCGGAGGTCACTTGCCTAAAGAACCCACATCAACTCCTTTGCTTGTTGGGACCCGTAATATTGAATATGATGACATAACTGCATATGTGGAAAAACGAAGAAAGGAAGCTGAGGGTGAGAGGGTTAAATCTAAGGCGAGTCAGAAGCCTGTCAAGAAATCTCCTATGAACAAGGAGAAAGTGAAGAAACAGGTTACTGTCAAATCAAATCAAGATAAGGGACCAGGTCCTAGTGTTACACAACAGTTGCAGATGAGGAAATGATCAGGAAAGAGCGAATCGCTAAAATGGAGAAACAGAAAGTGCTGAACGGCAGAGTTTTTGATCCTGATATTATAACCAAATTTGGTATGTCTAATCTCTTTGATGTTATTTCTCTACAAAGTTGGGGTCATCTATTCAAGCCCCCAGTACTTTATTGGCATGAACCTAAGGTGGGCAAATTTTACTACAAAATGGAGTTGTTAGAGGGTGGTGAAATCAGGACTTATGTCAAAGATATTAAGATCTTTTTGGATAAGGAAACCTTGGGGATCATTCTAGGTTTGCCTGTAAGAGTAATCCAGTCAATTAAAGGCTGGAAGCCATCCAATGAGTTCTCAGAACAGGCCACGAAGCGTGGAGACATTAAGCAAGTAGGGTTGCCAAAGAAGTTTCTCAAAAGAGAATATCAGTTACTCTTTGAGTTCATCAACAAGGTGTTGGTGCCAAGGACAAAAAAATGAATAGTAGCATATGCTGCTGATCTATTTCTCATGGAGAATTTAGATGAACTTGAGGAAATTAATCTCCCTGCCATAATGCTTGAACATATGCACAGGGTGATGACCTGGAAAAAGGCAAAACACAACATTCCTTATGGCTACTTGCTGAACTATGTGTTCAACCATTTTGAAGTGCCTTTGGGATGAGGGGTACCAGGTACCACCAAGCAGATGTTTACTACTGCCACCCTACTGGAATGTGAATGTGTAAATGGAAAAACGAAGGGGAGATCTCAAGTTGCAAATGTCCTAGAGCAGCAAGCCACTCTTAAACGTGAGTTGACAGATCTCACTGCGATTCTAAATGATAAGGATGTTGAAATTGCGCAACTGAGATCTAAGTTGCAGAAGGCTGTCTCAGGAGGACCTGGTACTATTGGTGTGGATGAAAAAGAGGTGCAGAAGTTAAGAGAGGAGAATGAACAACTGCAGAAGACAAATGCCTCATTTAGTGAGAAAGTCAAGGCTCTCAATAAGCAAATTATCCAGGCTCACGAGGCCGCTAATGAGAGAATGCCTTTTCTTATGCGCACCCTTAATTCACTTCCCCCCTCAGTCCTAAAAGAGTCTTGTTTCCCTTTTCTTCTCATTCCTGTATTTAAAACTCTTGTGGCTTCGTGTGTTGTTTTGACTGACTACTGTGGTCAGTTTTTGTGATCAAATTCTAATTACAACTGTGCCCTGTTCAGTCTGGTTTAATATTCTTTTTAGGCTTACATATACATGCGTTGTATGGCCCATGGCATTGATTTCTTAAATGCTTTGCATATAACTCGCATATGTTTACTGCTATTCCTTTTCAATGATGTCAAAAAGGGGAATTTTTGGTACACTATTGTGTAATTAGGGAGAAAGAACAGCGATAGGCGGGAATAAGTGATAGAGAGAATTAGTGACACGGGGAACTAATGTAATTTTTGAATGAATGCTTAACACTCATGTGAGGTTGCTTGTAGGTAGTTTGTCATCATTAAAAAGGGGTAAAATGATAAATATTGATGCTCCCAAATGTTTTGATGATCTTCTCACAAGTGTAGGGACCCGGTCCTCTGCAGAGTATGCTCGTCTAGGGTCATATGCAGTACAGTTGGAAAGTTGTCTACGACTGAAAGTTGGTGAAGTCGCCAGTGTGGTACACCAACTAAAAGCAAAGAGGTTGTTTGTCCAAAGGGTATTAACTCTTAATGTTTGATGTATTCAAGACCAAAAACAACAAACAACTCGTTCATTCAAAGAGAGATATTCAAGCTGCAAAACAACAGGGGTCTGATAGATTATGTTATTGCTTCATGTACAAGTTGTTACTTTGATTGCTTGTAGTCGTGCTTATATTATAGGAATCGTTTTGTTTGTGATATAAGAGTTTTAAGCTTGTGTGAATCATTGTAAGAACTTAGTTGTGAGTAACTTATTGTCTTACGTCAAAGTCTATATTAATCAATTAGGATTAGTATAGTGGGCAGTGTTGTATCTGCTTAGGCTCGTTTAAGTAATAGGTGGTACTACTATAGTTTGGAGATTAGTAGGTTAATCTCATATTGTAAATTGTTTTACTTTTGCTTGTGAAGTTCTGGTGAAAGCAGTTTGAAAATTCTTATGAGACAGGTCGTGGTTTTACTCCCTTGAGCAAGGAGGTTTCAATGTAAAGTTGTGCGTACAATATTAACCTTTAGCATTTATTTACTTTCTGTTATTTTAATTGTGCTAAGGGTCTGGTCCTATCATAACTAGTGGACGCATACATTCTAATAAGAAGAATAAGGAGGGAGGATGAAGGAAAAGAATGCATTGTACATTAATGATTATAAGCCATTAATGACAACTGAGAAGGAAAAAGAAGAAATTTTGGCTAATTTTAGTAATTTTGAAAATTTGGCTAAAATTTAGGTAATTCAAATCACCACATAACTAGTTTTTTATAATTTTCCCTTCCCTTTTAGCACAAACCTTAATAGTCGTTGAAAGTTACAACACAAACGTTTAGTTAATTATGCGTAGTTTTAAATGGGACGGTCATATATTTCAATTATTAAGACGTTAAAATAACTCAAGAATGATTATTAGCGCATGCACGCACACACATAAAATGCTAAACAACCTTGACACAAGTAAATCTTGGGTGCAACAGTAATAAACGTTTAAATTATCAAACACCCTTAACCAGAGAATTACACTACATATATAGATCAAATTTTGTTATTAACACACACATATATCTAGTATATTGATTGAACATCTATGAAAACCTTCTTGCTAAAGGGAGTAAAACCACGATCTGTCTCACAGAACTTTTCAAATTGTTTTCACTAATCTTCTCAAGAAAAAGTAAAAACCATTTTACAACAATACCTAGAAATTAACCTCTTAATCTCTAGACTAAGTAATACGACCTATTACTTAAACGAGCCTAAGTAATGCATTTATTGCCCACTATACTGACCGTAAGACACAAAGTTACCCCTAACTACGTTCTTGCAAGACTCAAACAAAGTTTTGAAACGTTTTTAACAATAGAGAAACGAACCAATACAAACATTCAAGAACAACAGCAGGTACGGAAATCACTTCTTTTATTGATCAGGTCCTTATTGTATGTGATCTTGTGCTTGAGTTCTTCTATAAAGATGGCCTTTTCTTTTAAGCTTTTGTGTTTTAGTTTGCCAAATCTTAAGTTGTGTTTTTGGATGAGAGACTATATAAAATCAACACAAACTCCTTAGGACCTTCCATTGGCTGAGAGCCTATTGTTCAGAAAAGTTGTGCACCTACCACATCAGAGGTGACAACTTTTCTGACAGGCTGTCTTGTCACCTTTTCATATACGCAATCTTGTAAGGACCAGGTCCCTTGCAAAGTTATTTGTGAGTTCTTGAAAATCTTGCTGCTCACTTTCTCTTTTGAATGAATTTAATATGTTATTTGTCATGTTGAAAATATCAACTATAAAGAGTTATTAACCGTTGGACAAACAACCTTGGCCATTATGATTGGTTAAGTATGCTGGCGTCTCACTAACCACTGACAAGACAACTTTACATATGTACACCACTTGCACATCTGATGGAGAGAACGCTGCCAGGGACCGGGTCCCTGCATTTGTGAGCCACTTGAAACAAGTTATCTCATCCGCGCTTCCTCTTAGTGCTATACTGCACTTTTCACCTACCTCCTGACATGACAGCTTTACAGTTGTCCCTCATGATGAATCTGGAAGAGAGCACACTGCTAGGGACCAGGTCCCTATATTTGTGAGGATCATCAAAACACCTAGAATATAATATTTTCTCCATTTTTTATGATGACACACAAATATTCCTCACACTGAGTTTATTTATTCATTTTACTGTCATCAGTCCCAATAACAAGGATCCGGTTCCTTGTTAGATCTCTAAGTTTGTTAAATCATCAAAACTTAACATCAGCCCCAAAATAAAATTTCCCCCCTTTTTGATGATAATAGACTTATTCACCAGTTGCCCCTATCAACTAGAACTCTTTAGGTAACTGGAGTTTCATCATCCCCGAAGTTTGTCAAATCATCAAAACATCAAAACATCAAAATAGCATTTTCCCCCTTTTTGATGATGACACACAACTTCTTCCCCCTATCGGCATGACCATGTCCTTTTCAAGAGCTAGCATTGATTCCCCCTATCGCCATGACCATGTCCTCTTGAAGTAACTAGCATTTATTTCTCCTATCGACATGATTATTTCTTCTTCAAGTAGCTAGCATTTATTGCCCCTATCGGCATAACTCTGTCTTCTTCAAGGTAGCTAACATCATTGATCTCATACCTTTAACAATTATTTTCCCCCTTCTGACATCATAAAAAAGGGTTAAAGCAGTAAACCAAGTTGATAGAAATGCAGTTCAAGTAAATTCATGGCCACTTGGGCAACATTAAGAATGAGTAAAAATGCATAAAGTAATGAGACAAATTAGTAGAAGCAAGACATTTTTCATTCAAAAATAAAAGATTAGCCATCAAAGCATTGCAGATATCATTACGAATGAGAACCAACACAATATCCACAGAGTTTCAATAGAGTACAAGGAGGATTGACATGGGATTTTAGGAAGATAAGGGATGGCTTGGGAGTAAGGGATTGAAAGAATATAACTAATAGATCATATCCCTTAGCATAGTTTTTCGAAATCATCTCTTAAAGTTCAGCATGTTTCGTTGCCCATGCTTTATGTTGAACCATCTAGGCTGCCAATTTTTTATTTCAACCTTGTCCCTCTGATAGTGCTGCTTCAGAAGCTGAGCCTTTAGGCAAACCATTTCTGTATCCCTGTTAGCAAGAGCAACTGTCATAGCTTCCAACAATAGCCCGAGTTTCTCATAACAGAAAGATTAGTAAAATCAAACTTACACAAGGCCTCCAAGATGAATAGATCAATAATTGAGGAACCAAAAAGAAATTTTCATTTCATTATTTTTTAAATCAGACACTCTCCTATTCAGAATACTTTGAGTACTCAGAATATCAACTTCTCCTTTTTTGAACATCATCTTTTCCATTTCTTTCTTATGCTTGATGGACCTGGTCCCTCTTCACATTTAAAGCATCTTCATCAGAAAATTCTTTAGTAAGAACAAAGGGTTTAACCATTTGAAGTGTTTTTGAGAAAGGAGAAAAGAAGGTTTTGAAAATTTCTGATTTTAAAAAGGGATTTGAAATGAAATGTGGAGTATAAAGGAAGTGAAAGGGTGTATTATATGAAAGAAAGTGTCATTTTGGTATTCAAAAGATGAGACAACGGTCAGATACCTGAATGACAGATATGTGACAATTGCAACGGTTCTCATGCATAATTCAAATTGCAATGTTAAGAGTGCTAACCTTCGAGAACGGATGGGTCCCTCTCTGTAGTTTGAATGTGATTTCCTAGATCTGTCCTAATATCCCTTTTCCTTCAGCCCTTTTTTCATGTGTGTATACCTACAAAAGGTATAAGACTGAATTTGCTAAAGCGTACATAACTGAAAAACAAGGATACATTCTCCCTTTGCATAGTCATGAGAGAGTTAATTGCTACAGGCAGGATCCGTTCAAGAAGATTTTAGCATTTCCAACATTAGTTTGATCATCTCAGCCAGGTCTTCTAAAAGCTTCAAGATGTTTCTTGATCCACAAGGATTGAGCACATCAAGCTGCAGTTGCTACATTCTCTACCTCAGTTGATGAATGAACAATTGAATCTTGCCTTTTAGTTCCCCATGAGTGAGAGATCAGCCTAATCTGCATCATATATTTCTCCAAATCAAAAAGTCTCTAGATGGACAGAATAGAACCAGGTCCCTGTTTTCTTCAAGTGTCTTCGAATTCTCTTAGGCAGCCAACAAATGTGATTCCTTTTTACAAGAATGGATTCTCTGAACCAGGTTCACCAGCATCCAGCTTCAATTCAGTTCCCATGAGAGTATGACTTATTCTAGGCAGCCATAACATGAAACTTTTTCAGCAACTTTAACTTCTCTGAACTGGTACCAGGTCCCTGTCTTTGATCAGATATCAATTGCCATGAACATTGTGCTATCTTCTTTCCTGTAGCTAAGTTCCTATGAGAGTATACAACTTGTCCTAGGTTAGGGCTTTAGTGAAGATGTTAGCCACTTGATCTTTCATTTTGTAAAACTTCATCTTGACATTACCCTTCTTTATCATTATCTTGACTTCAAGTATGTTAAGCCATTTGAGCAACTCATTGATGTACTTTTCTTGACACACGAGGATACCTTTAGAGGTTTGCTTGATCTACAGTTCCAAGAAGAAATTTAATTCTTCTATTTTGCTCACTTCAAATATCACTATTCATGAGTGCAACAAAACTCTTCACACAACACCTTAAGGGTTGCTTCAAAGATGACATCATCAATACCTAGTGATTTCAAAGAGGAGGTTTTGTCAATTTTACCTTTTTTGAAGCCATTGTTGAGGAGGAATTTGGACAACCTATCAGCTTGTTGGGGAACCGAGTGTCATACTTTGCTTCTTTCAAACTGAGCTTGATCAGTTTCTTCATTCTCACATTCAGATTTCATATTATCAGTTTGAACTCCATCATCTTTGTTCAGTACTGTCTACACGACATCATGTTCATCATCTGTATCAGCTTCCTTGAGATTACTGAATTCATGAAGAGGATATTTTTCAGCAAACTTACTATTTAATCTGTTTCTCTGAATCTGAAGCAGCTCTTTCATTTCAGAGTCTTCTTTGTTTTGCAACTTCTCAATTCTCTGGACTCATCAAACATCACATGAATATCCCTTTAATGTGCACATTTTTATACACCGGATAAGCCTTGCTGGAGGAAGAATATCCCATAAATACTCTTTAATCATCATTGAGATTACACTTCTCAATATCATCATTTTGGTCACAAAACATGTAGTATTCATTACTTCAGCCCGAAAGTTATTTAAAAGATTAAAAGCCAATTTATTCCACCGAAAAGATTATCTGATCTGCTTCTCTTTAACACAAGCATCACACACTTTGTCATCTGCAAATTTTATTTTGAGTAGATCGAGGACCAGGTCTCTTGACACAAATTTGTTAAGCGGAGGAGCCCTCATATGACTAAGTATCCTGAGTCATTGATCAATATTCTCACCTTGACCACTAAGGCAAGTGAGACTTTTACTATGAGCAGTGTTCAGATTAGTAGCATACATGTACTTGCATCTTTTTTCTGTCAAGATCATCATCCGAGAGAGCAAGTTTGTGACAACACATTTATCTGGTAAGACCTTATCTTCATTTCGTTCATCAAAAATCTGTGGAACACTTAAAGGATTATATTTCAACCATTGACATAGAACACATCCCTAATGGTGTGTTCTACAGACTTCCCAATCGCGCCTATACCAAGAGTATACCCCTTTTTTTTTATTGTCAAATGAGACACCTCTACCTTGAAGTGCCTTGAAAGAGAGATGAAGTTTCAGTTTTTCCAATTACGTGCTTTGAGCATCTGCTATTCATGAACCAACACTGACTGTTACTACTTCCTATCACTTGCATACCATATCACTTGTTAGCCTTGGGAACCCACTTGAGATGGAGTTCCCAAAACTATTAAGAGGCTTGATGAGAAACCTTCCTGTCTATGGGGGCAAGGTGTTTTTACTGAAACGATACCTAGGACCAGGTCCTTTCTTCTTTTCAGATTCAAGAAACCTTGTTTGGTTTTCCTTGGTCTTTTTTTATGGATTCATAATTTCTCTTCAGTTGACCATTTATCCCACAATGAGTACATAACAAATTATCAAATACTGATACGTACTTTCTATGAGAGTTATAGGGAGGTTCTACCTTTATTACCCTAAACCCTTACCACTGTTGAATTTCTGATTTGCCAAGTTAGAAAGAATATATATTTGAAGAATCAATCCATTTCAAAGATTGATTTAGCTCTTATTTAACTTGACTTAACTCCCTTACTAGCTGTGAGTTTCTTTCAAGGACAACAACTAGTTTGAACTCAGAAATTTTTAGGCTCTCCTCTATATCAAGCTCAAAGCTACTGAGTTTCCTCTTTCCATTCTCAGAGGTTTCTGGCTCTTCCTTATGTTGACAACCCTCAGTCTCTATAATACTCAATCTAACATTTATTTTAGACATTTGAGATATAATGGCTGATTTTTCATCTTGACAAAGATCCAAATTTTCACTTAAGACCATTTTTTCATTCGTTAATTCATCAACAGAGTCGATTAGCACAGTGGCAAGTTTTCTCAAACTTTTAATGGACAGGGTGTCTACGTCACCCTTAGGGTCAAGAAGTGTTACCTCGTTCTTATCGTCAGCCTTTGCCGTCAATGAGAAGATGGAGTTGAATATGTCCTCATCATCCTTGACTGCCATCATAGAGACATCTTCATGGGGTTTTCCCTCTTCAGAATTACTAGAGGAGTTTCCCCATACTGCAAAGCCTTCTTCACCACATGACCAACAGTAGCCTTTCTCTTAGCATGGTCAAGGACCTGGTCCCTTCGCCTTTTTTTGAAGTCTTGATATTCATGCTTATGACTCTGACAGTCTCTCATAAAGTTGCCTGGCTTTCCACACTTATAACAGAGGTCATTTGCATTTTCTGTTCTGTTAGAGTTTCCTTTTTCTTTAAACCCTCCATGTTTTTTGACTATTTTTTGAAACCTTTTGGTCAAATAACTCATTTCTTTTTCGTCTTCAGAAGCATCATTTTGAGATACCTTTAGTGCTACTGACTTCTCCTTCTTTCTGTCTATTTTATCATACCCTCTTCTTCACTTAGGAACCTCCTAAGTTAGATCTTTTTCCTTCATGTTCTTGGTAGGAATTTAAGGACCATCAAGAATCACATCCCATAGCTCGCTGTCTTTCGCTATGATATAATTGTGCATTCTGGTCTTCCACCACCGGTAGTACTTGCCGTTGAAACAAGGAGGACATATGGTAGATTTACCTTCTTCTAGACTTGGTGAGGCCGTCATTCCTTCAGGATTTATTCTCTTGGTGTTAACCAGATAAAAAATCCAACGCTTTGATACCAATTATTGGAATGTACGCGCCCACCAATTCTCACAGGACCAGGTCCCCAATATAATAAAGTGCAAAAAATAAATAGCTGGAAGTAAAATCTGCACAAGTGTTTTTTGTGGAAACTTCCTTGCTCAGGGGAGTAAAACCACGACCTGTCTCACACGACTTTTCAAACCGTTTTCACTAATCTTCTCAAGCAAAAGTAAAAACCAATTTACAACAACACCTAGAGATTAACCTCCTAATCTCTAGACAAAGTAATACGACCTATTATTTAAATGTGCCTAAGCAATGCATCTATTGCCCACTATACTAACCCTCACTGATTAATATAGACTTTTCATCGTAAGACATAAAGTTACCCCTAACTATGTTCTTACAAGAGTCAAACAAAGTTTTGAAACGTTTCTAACAACAGTGAAACGAATCCTACAAGTTAAGCACAATACAAACATTCAAGAACAACAACATGTACGGAAAGCACTTCTTTTATTAATCAGGTCCTTGTTGTATGTGTTCCTGTGCTTGAGTTCTTCCTGTAAATGACCTTTTATTTTAAGCTTTTGAGTTTTAGTTTGCCAAATCTTAAGTTGTGTTTTTGAAGGAGAGACTATAAAATCAACACAAACTCCTTGGGACCGCCTATTGGCTGAGAGCTTGCTGTTCAGAAAAGTTATGCACCTTACCATATCAGAGGTGTCAGCTTTTCTGACAGGCTGTCTTGTCGCCTTTTCATATACGCAATCTTTCAGGGACTAGGTCCCTTGCAAAGTTGTTTGTGAGTTCTTAAAAGGCTTGCTACTCACTTCCTCTTTTAAATGAATTTAATATGTTGTTTGTCATGTTGAGAATATCAACCATAAAGAATTATTAACCATTGGACAAACAACCTCGTCCATTATGATTGGATAAGTACGTTGGTGTCTCACTAACCACTGACAGGACAGCTTTACAGCTGTACACCACTTGCACATCTGATGGAGAGAACTCTGCCAGGGATCGGGTCCCTGGATTTGTGAGCCACTTGAAACAAGCTACCTTGTCTGCTCTTCCTCTTGGTGCAGTATACTGCACTTTTCACCTACCTCCTGACATGACAGCTTTACAGTTGTCCCTCATGATGAATATGGAAGAGAGCACACTGCCAGGGACCAGGCCCCTATATTTGTGAGGATCATCAAAACACCTAGAATATAATATTTTCTCCATTTTTTATGATGACACACAAATATTCCTCACACTGAGCTTATTCATTCATTTTACTGTCACCAGTACCAATAACAAGGATCTGATTCCTTGTTAGATCTCTAAGTTTGTTAAATCATCAAAACTTAACATCAGCTCCAAAATAACAAAAGTCATACACACTATAAGTATATAATCCATGACAAATAAACTATTACTAAAATTAGTTAAAAAAGTTAAAGATTAAAGTATTCCTATCAAAATAATAGTAATTATTTTTTAAAAAATAAAATTTAAAATATTTTTCTCCCCCACCCCGCCACCTCATCCCGACCCCACTCCCCGACAAAACCCCAATCCTTTTATTTTTTCAAAAATTATTTTATAAAGCATTTAAAAATAACCCAAACCTCACACCCTCCCCCATTCCTTCCTAAAAAATAAAATTTGATATTATTTTTATTTTTAAAAAAAATGAAATTCTACTCCACCCCATCTCGCTTCTCCTTTTTGTATTAGATATGTACATATATTTTTAGGAGAATATTTTTTCTACTTGCGTATCAAATATATCAGAAATAAAAAAATATTTTTGCAAATGTATTGTAGCAAGTAAAAAATATTATTCTAATATATATATATATATATATATATTCCTAGACCCGCCTACGTGGCGCCATCACAAACTATGATTCTCCTTTAATTTATGTTATTTTCCAAAACTAGTCTTTCTCTTTCATGAAAAGTTGTAACTTTTATGAAAAACCTTTAATGAAAAATTGTGAACTTTTATGAAAAGTTGCGACTTTTATGAATAGTTGCCACTTTTATGAATAGTTGCGACTTTTATAAAAAGTTGTGACTTTTATGAAAGGTTGTGACCTTCCCGCAGAGTTGTAACTTTTCCAAAGAGTTGTGACCTCTCTGATAAGACACAATAAATATTTATTCACACTACCCTTTATTGTCTATAATAAAGAAATTTCCTCTCATTTTAAAACAATGAAAAAATTGATCTTCTTCTTTTTCTTATGGTCAATTAAATATTTGTTGACTTTGCTCCTGTTAAATGACTCACTGTCACCATTGTTTTGTTTTTTCATTCTGTTTCATTCTATTGTTACAGATTCTGGTATGTTTTTTATAGTAATTAATTTATGCTTATATTATTAATTATTATTTTTGAGTACATGATTTAAACTTTGTAGTTTATGTTTCTGCAAAATTATTGTTATAAGTATTTGTTAGTACATACTAAATAACGAATGTTAACTAAGTATTCAAACAATTTTTCTCTACTGGAACTATTGAAGGTACAACAAAAAAAACCCTCACAAATCTCTAATTTCTTCATCAACAACCTCATTCCTTCACATACAAGGATGAGATTTTGTGTTCTTTAGAAAATCATCTGAGAGTTAATAACATTGCATGCCCATATTTTTTGGTTTTTATGTTGTTGTTATCTATTTTTACTAAATTTTATCAGTGGATATTATGAGTACTTTAAGAATTGAAAGTTGATTGAAGTGTTAGTCAATTTTTTGAGGTATGTTATTTCAAAACATAGGAACTTTTTTGGTAAGAATGATTTGTTATCATCATTGGATATCTCATAGTTACTACCTTTAATGTATGTTTTTTCTCGTTGTTTTGTGGTCTCCTTAAAATTGTATTGATTATTTTTCGTTTGGTATGTATATGATCTCACTTGGCAAAGCTTTCGTCCTTTTAATGTTTTTCTTTTTTTCCTTCTCATTTGGCTCTTCTAAATATTTTTGGTGTGCGTTATGACTATTTTCGACAAGCTTAATTTGAAGAATATAAAACAAAACCTTCTCTAAATAAAAGTAATATCTTAAGCTACAAAAGATATGTTTATTCTCATAAATTTGTTGTCCTTTATGTCCCAAGTTATTGCTGAGCGTTTGAGTTATCTAGGTTATACTCATTTTTAATTTTTTTAATGTTCGAGAATATTTTTTTAACATGAGTCAAGAATCCAACATTTTGATCTACTTGTACTTTCGTAATGCAAAAATTATACATACATATTTCTAAAAAAAGTTGTAAAGTTGCATTGATGAAATATCTAGAAGGGCCTTCGGAGCAGCAAGTTAATGAAGAATGAATTTTTAAAAGGGTCAAAAATATTATTTTACTGTTGTTTCAAATTTATTTTTCTCCTTCTATAAATTTTGTTAGACTAACAAAGTAACAATAACGAAAAGTGGTGAACGTTGACCTCGGACAAGTAGATTGTCTCTAAAAAAATTTATTTACGTTGTTGTGGTGTACATTTTTAACGGCCTTAACTTATTTATAAATAATATTGATTATCGAAAACTTTCACATAATTATTTTTCACAAGGAGTTATTCTAACCATAAAATTATTAGATTCTATATTTTTTTTACAAAAAAAATAGAAAAAGTGATGTTTAATCGCTACATAAAAATCACTCAATTTTAACAAGACAATTATATTATCAAACATATATTATGATATATTATGTAAAAGATAAAAATGATTAGATATCAAGATATTTTTAATTATTTATTATATATTTACAATTCTTGAGATATGTGATAATGTCAAATCATTTAATTTATGTTGAAATGTTCTTAAAATCACTAAAATTTACTTCTTTTTCTTATAACAATCTATTATTGGAAAGGTTGTTCAAAAGCTTAGAAAAATTATTTATTCCCGTGCGAAGCGCGGGTTTATTACTAGTATGACATAAAATAAGAAAAAAAATTGAGACGTACTAAAAAGAGAAGTAAAACAAACAAACTAAAACTAAAATATGGACACAAATTGAGACCGAGGGTGTATTAAGCACGTTAAAGTGAAATTAATGATGATTCAAATTTCAAATGGACACCAAAGGATTTTTGCTTAAGGTGTATCTAGCTTAGCTAATCTAATTCTTATTAGGCAGATCAAATTCACATAATTTCATTTCTTCCTGCCATTAAGGAGAATTCATCTTCCTCTTTTTTTTCTTTAAAAAAAAAAATTAGAAGGGGAAGGGGCGGAATAGGATTACACAATGAGAATCGAACCCTAAACAACAAAATGAAAGTTCAGGAAACCAATCCGAAGCTACTAAGATTCTCGAGATGTTGCAGTTCTGACATTTGCAAATATACATACATTGTTAAAGAAGGGCATATCTACTCAATGCACATACTTTAAGGAGATCTTGGACCCTTTCTCACTTATTAATCATCTAATTAGACAAATTTGGTGAGTGCATTTAAAATAAGGGAAAATTTGAACTAAGTATTGGATATTTGTGCTAAAGTATTGCCACTACAGACATATTCGCTTAATTTCACATAGTTTAGGGGCATAATGTTGTGCTTGCAAATAATTGGCATATCGAAGTCAATGTCTAGCAAGTTATGCTGATACCAAGAGCAGGACTAGACAGTTTTGTTTGCTTAACGGTCTCATTCATATGTCCAGACAGTGAAATATGGGGAATCAAACCAGAAGGCTATTTACAAACCAAATATAAGTCTTTAAAGGAGGCTGATACTCTCTATTACATGAACGAAAAGTGATATTTGAAGGCAGATCAGTTGAGCAACAAGGCATTGGATCTGCAAAGTCATTCATCTTTCACCTCTTCATAACAGAGGGGGCAGTTCTGTGATAACAACACATGCACAAAAAAGAAAACAAGCACAGACGGTGGTCAATTATGCTGTAGTGGAATAAAAGGCAGTGTTTCTCCTGTAAAAGTGGAGTATTAAACAACATCAACATATCCAGTGTAATCCCACAAGTGGGGTCTGGGGAGGATAGGATGTACGCAGACCATACCCCTACCTTTTATGGGTAGAGAGGCTGTAAAAGTGGAGTTTTGAGTTCAAATGAATAACAAGTTGAAACTTCCAAAGTGGTATCATTTTAGCACCAAGATGTGTTAATTGTCCATGAGCTGACTTTTGCACATTTATCCGATTCAATTCAATCCTAAACTAGTCATCCTTTTCCTATTTAGAGAGGTTATTCTAGAACTTCTTGCATGATTAAAAGATGAAAATACTATTTGTTTGTGAAGCTCTGCAAGTGTGCTTTAGAAGGAAAGCCTAAACGGGAGATTAAGAACTACTCTAAGTTGATGAGAATTTGACCAGAGTCTTAGAGACGAGAAAGAACTCCTTAGAGCTACTGCATCAAAAAAAATGTTGGCACATTTCAATCAGACTAGGATGCTATGATCCAAAATCTCCTTTTCACACAAATAGTGAGAAGCAATGCCAAAACTTCTCTTTAAGCCTCTTTGATGTTTTTATCATATGTTCTTACTTGAGTACTGGAAAAAAATTAAGACAGGAAAATATCAAAGGGGACATGATCTAAAGTGTGAGGATATGATTTCTCACCTTTCTTTCTTTTAGCCAGCGGTTAATACATTCTGAATGAAACATGTGTGCACAAGGTAAAGTGGTCAACATATCTCCGCTTTTGTATGCAGCATAACATATAACACACCTGCATACAATGAAATTGGAAGGACCAAGTTAGACGATCATATTTTTTTCTCAACTTGTTTGAAGGTGTTTGTTTCTACACTCTAATCAAAATGAAGTTATTGACTGGATCAACCTTTACAAACATCTTTTCCAGGAAACCTACTCAAAATATTGTCAAATGAGCTACTTAAAAACACTAACTGACCGCTGTTTTAGATGTTGGCAATGTATGAATGGTGAATGGTGGAAACAGGACTGAAGGGCAACTTATCTCGACAGACTTACTTTTTAATTAATAAAAAAATGGAGACAAAAAAATGAAAAAGACGATAATGTTTGGGAGGGCAGTGACAACAGTTAACCACAGAAAAATGCCAAAAAGATAAATTTAACATTTCCTCTTTTTTCTTTCTCTTTTTCAGACGGGGTGGCATTCTTCAGATATACTGAGGGGGTTCTAATTAAGACGCAGGGCTTGGTCTTTAGAAGAGGAATCTTTCATTATGAATAGCATTTTCATTATGGGCCATTTCTCATCTAGAAATGGAACTAAGAGTCAGAAGCACCAAAAAAAAAATGCCAGTAATGCTTTATGCTGGTAAGAATGAGACACAAGTCATCAACAGAATGGGTTAATATTGAACTAGCACATTTATCTGTAAACTTTTGTATAAGGACCAGTGCACTTCTTCTAAATGCTAACACAAAAGAGTTAGTCAGGATAGAAGAGATAATATCAGAAGGGAATTTATTCCTACTCTCCCATTTTCTTTTTCTTTGAGAAGAATCCAGTCTTGTATTTGAAAGTTGGTAAACGACTTAAGAGGTCTTGTGAAAGCCCTCTGCTCTGCTGGCCAACAGCTTCTCCTAAAGACTGCAATTCCTACCAAAAATTAAAGAAGACAATCGAAATGGAATATAAGAAAATTCACATGGTGACAAAAGATAGAAGAGCAAGACTTATCTGTGTAAATAACCTGGTGTATAAATTACATTTCTTGCACTCAATTTTTACTATTTCAAGCTTAATAAAAAAGAAGAAAAAGTGTTCCAGTCTAACCTCATAGGTCATACCATCAGGATCAATATCATCTTGTCTCCTAGTGTTCGGATTCTCAACCTGCACTTCTTAATAGAAGCTTGCATTAATTCTTGCATACATGATACAATTTATTAAGCATAAAAACCATTAGAGAACTAAAAGGTTGCAGCATACCCTGACCGGAGGTGATTCTCTAGGAGGGGATTCCCTGATGCCTGCAGATGATGTGGAGGTCACTTGGTTATGAGTAATGTGGACACTTAGACCAATAATACTTGAACTGAATATTTCCAAAATAGAAACTATGTTTCAAACACCCACAAAGTAAAACCTGTTTTATTTATTTACTTCATACTCTTCTATTCACCCACAAAGTTGTTTAGATGTACAATCTAGATTTTTGAGTAAACTGAACATGCACACACCATCAAATGCTCTAAAGTATAAGTCACTTTTGAAATGGTTTTAGAAGACTGAAGAACAATAATACACTATATAGTGTGATAAAAAATATTTTCCACACTCCTACTCCATATCACTTGCTCCTATAAAGGTAAACACTATTTCCACTATTTGCAACTATTAATAATCACCAAATGCCAAATCCTCATGCTCCACTCCACTATTGACCAATGAAATTCTCATTTAAAACATCGGCAAAACACATAAACAGACACTCGAAGTTGGCAACAACTGCCAGTTGGCCATCAAAAATAAGGTAGTGATCAGTTAGACACCTCACATGATCATACGTGTGCCTTGTGGACACCCGTGTCCACCAGATTTCACATGTGAGTTACAATCACCTATGATGTGTCAAACGGGCATACCAGTGAATGACACGTGTATTTTAAAATAATTGTTACTATTTAAATAAAAACAGAATAACAAATACTTGACTCACGCGCACACTTTGCATCACAATGTTAATCAACTGCATTCTTTGGTATAAACAGTTCATAACACTGGTATGCAGGGAAAAAGCCATTCTTTCCAGCAATTACTAGAACACTTCATGTTCTTCACTATCTCAATATTAATGTTCATTTAGTGAGTTCCTTGTCCTTGGTATTTAAGTTGTTAGATTACAAGCCACTAGCCTTTCGTCCATCCTACAGTTCAGTCATCAGTGTAAGAAAGACTTCATTTTGGCAAAGTTTTAACATCTTGGAATCTATATATCATTGTTCATGGTTATACTTATGAACCAGTCAGAATAAGATGACTAACATCTTCTTTAATCACACAGAAGAACACTATGGTTAAAAATAAAAATAAAACAAGGTAATATCATGCAAATTGTACCTTAAGACAAAGCAGAGATAAAATTTGTACGACCAAGAAATTTTACTGAATAAATGAAGTTCTTATGCAATTACCAGCCACAGTAGAATTAAGCTCATCTCTACAGTAATCCTCAAAATCATCCCCCAACTGCAAGGATCTAGCTATAGCCTCATCCAGAGCCAACTGTGATTCAGGGCTTTGAGAAGAATCACCCTTTTGTGCTGATAGCTGATGCCCGTTACTGGTTTGACCGTATTCAGAGCTCATATTCTTGTTTTTCCCATTTGCTTGAAATGATAAGTAAACAGTTTCCTGCAAGACAACAATCCAACTGTCAACAGAAAATACTGTTAACTACTGAATAAGGAATAGAAAGATGGTCAACAAAAGGGCCGCCCCCTGTTGAACCTTGTGCAAAAAAAATCTATTTCATTCTGTGATACCTGTTGCAAAAGAACTTCTTCATAGCTCAAATCGCCATCCTCAGGAAAAAAATCTTTTAGATTCTCAGCAATCTCTGATGGGATTCCATCACTCGAATAATGACTATGTAACAAGCTGTTACTCATTGTAAATGTTTCAGGTATGATTTCACACTATTCTTCTTCAGACTGCAGGTCCTTTTACTGTCTGTAGAATTTAGAGTTGATCAGGTCAAAGATATATCAGGTGAAGATGATAAAAGGACTTGAAAGAAGCTTATAAAGAAGATCAAGTTTTCACACACTGAATATCCAGTAACACCCGTATCCAGAAATAGGTGTCATTTTTTTCACATTCACCTCATATACATGTATCTACCTCTTATATAGAATGGTGTACATTTGAGGATAAATGACAAAGACAAAGAAATATACATCCATAGAGGGATTATAATGAACTATTCATGACTGCAAACCAAGTGAGTTCGGCAAAAAAACTGTCGTTTAGTTTTGACCATCTCTCCCTTCTTCAAAATATTGTACATGATGCCATAGATTCAAAAGATATGAAAATAAGACTGCTTGAGAAGGGTTGAAAAGCTATCAGACACTGCATAGGACCAACAACACTCTGCAAATTAATTGAACAAATTCTGCAACTCCACAAAATGCCAATAATGACTGATTTTGACACCTTAGAAACTATGAAGACTCATAATAAACACACCACAAGCACCAGACAAGAAAAGGTACCAATTCAGGTATAGGCAAGATAAAATGTCATTGAAAATAGACAGGAAAATGCCAAACACTTATCTACATAGTAATAGAAAGGCCTTTCTGTATAGGTAATAAATATACCAGGGCGAAGACTGTTTGACTGGATATGTGGCAAGTGCAGAAGGAACTCATAGTCTTCCTGACGTCAGTCGATGACAGCCCACCCATGTCAGACAACAGTTTTCCAGAAGGATACACCCAGAAAGTCCAAAGTACCCCAATCATAAACTTCCCTACGACAGCCAAACTTTGAGATATCCGAAATTTCATTATATCACGTCTAATAGTCACGATCTTATCATTGAAATGTGCGAGATTCACGTTGTCGGTTACGATTAGATTATCCTATAGATACTCCTATCTTTCCTCCATTGTAAGACATCTGATTACACAGATTATTATACCTACGGTTCAGCAACATTATTATGTATCTATTGTTGCTCATCGTTGTTCGGCATCAGTCGGCCCGGAAAATTCAATAAGAATCACTCTCTCTATCTCTTTCTCTATTGCTTCAGTTTGACTATTCACTTTGCTACTGTTATCATGTTATTTTCACTAAACTCATTATCAAATGATCAGTTAGATTTGGATTAATTGCACTGCTTGTGACCTTAATATTATAAATTTAACTGATTGATATAGGTCAAACAGTTTTTCGCCCACAGTAGGACCCTAGTAATTGTGTGGTTGTTCCAAAACAATATTCATCCTTTATTGATTTTGTAATTGTTGTTTCTGTGGAGTATAATGGCAGAACAAAGCAGATCACAACTGCCACACACGACTCCAGGCCAATCTCCTGGGAACTCAGCAAAGCACGACTGTCAAAGGAGATGTCACCTCAAAGAGTTCCAAACAAAAGGAAAGAAAATGCAAAACTCGGTTGGGAAGAAAAGGTGCAATGATTGGTCACACAAAAGAATAACTTCACAACCGAACAACAAGATTGGAACAGGCAGATCAGTAAGGTGTTGTTGGCCTTGACCGCGAATGTCAACACGTGATCGTCTGCAACACCAAGAGTGGAACCAGGGCAGGGACACTCCAAATTTCATACCAGGAAGCTCTCTTACCGAGGGACTTCCCGGCGACTTAGGAACTGAAGACTCGATAACTGGTAGAATAGGTCAAGGCACTGGTGCTCCCGAACTGCATGTCAATTTCTAAATACCATTTCTCACTTCGAAAACAAAAACTACTTTTTCAATTTCACATGGCCAAACGAACCCTTAGCTCTGCAGGAGACTCTTTTGAGACAGATTTAAGGAGCAAAACAAGTGTATTGATCAGAACTCGGAGGCTCCACCCATACTCAAGGGTATAGATGTGGAAAGATACTCTCAACAACCAAGGAAACTAAGTGCTGCCCCTACCTATATCCAATAAGTTCAGGATGCCAGATCTCGCGAAGTACAGTGGAACCAAAAGGTGTCAGGGACCATGTCACAGCCTATAAAACCGGAATCAAAAAGAATGACCCGACAAAGCCATATATACAATTGGTACTAGTTAAAAAGTTTGGAGAAACGCTCAGGAAGGTAGCATTAACCTGGTACTCACTCTTGCCTGAAAACTCAATAGGGTCATTCGCAGATGCCTTCATTAAGGCTTATACAGGGCCCCAGAAGGTAGAAAAGTGGATGGAAGACATCTTCAAGATACAACAAAGAGGTTCCAAGTTACTCTCCCACACTATATTCATACTGAAAGAGAAATCAACAACAACGACACACCCAGTGTAATCCCACACGTCGGGGTGTGGGGAGGGTAGTGCGTACCAACCTTACCCCTACCTTGCTGTGAAGGTAGAGAGGCTGATTCCGATGGACCCTCCACCCAAGTAACATACTGAAATAGAAATCATGCTTAAAATATAAAACTACCTTAATTTACCCCAAAATTCACAAATCTGGAAAATTCAAGATGACAAGAAAGGCAAAAACAGGAAATCATGATTTAATTGCACTATTACACCTTACATTGATTCCCCTTCCACAGTAAAATGACCAGGTCACAGGGTTCAACCAGGGAAAATCTTGGTTTTACTCAATTATGACAGATGAATCATGAGTAAAATTGGCAAGATTCAAAGGTTGTCACTTCACATTTAGAATCTTGAAATACAAATCCAAAAAATGTGGGTTATTGAATTTTGACTCAATTATTCATGAAAATGGCAGTAAAGGTGAAAAATTTACCTTTTTGAGGGAAGAAAACGAGATGGGGTTCTTGACTGCGAGTCTAAGCAGGTCATCTTTGCAACTGTGGACTGTAAAATAGTGAAGAAAAGGTCGAATGAAAGGAACTGATGAATATTATATGTAAGTAAGGAAGACATTAAGGGGTCCACTTTGCTTTATGAAAAATGCTACTGGTGTATGTATTATGGTGCAATTGATGGTAAGTTTCACAAGAAGCCAGAACAGTGAAAACCAGCCCTACCCATGACTTCTTTTACATCAACTTTCCCTTCTTCACTAACGACACAAATCGTTCTTACATAGCCCTTTTTGCCCTTTTGTTTGATTTTTGGGGATAAAAGCTTCATCTTGTACTAGGGGTGAGCCAAAATCTGCAATGTGTACTTCCATATATTTACTGTGGTTTGTTTGCAAAACACAGTAAAAGCTAAAAGCTGGTATAGACAAAACAGAGATAAAAGACATCAACATCATAACAGAGATTGTTATTCCTTCAATTAGAAATTTCAAATATTAGATACAAAAAAATCAGACTGCTATTTATATAATTGAATTCGAATTTTAAATATAAAATCCTTCATGAGATTTTAAATTTTATCCAATTGAGTCTAATTCAAATATCAAACCAATAAAAATATAAAAGGGCATATGGACGTGGTAAAGAAGGCGACTGTCCACTCACTTCAACATCGACTGTGTGAATTTTCTTCTTCAATAGTGTGTTGGATTAGATGGTCTAAAAAATTATTAGTACTGTTTTATCCATTACCTTTGATTATTAATTTTAAAATAAATTATATGTATCAGAATAACTTATTTTTGTCAAAAAGGTATAATGATAGTAGTATCAAGGTTAGTTGTTTCGTGATAAACTAATCTTTTTATCACGTACACATTGCAATACATTAAAATGGTTGAAAAACACTAGCAGGCTTCTATGTTCTCTATATAATCCTAGATACATGACCCCGTGTCAATACGGACCCAATATATGTTATTTTTTTTATGAAAAAATTCTATGAAATAACAAATTATTAATTCAAATTAAATGTTATAGCCATAATTTATTTTAATTGTAATTCGCAGCAAACATCCTTTTTTTTGTTATCTGATTCGGTATATAATTAGTCATTTTCAGTATACAATTAGCCATTTTATAAATTTCGATATAAAATGTATAAAATGCGTTTGTGTTTGTATAAAGCGAGAGAAAAGTGTATATACAAATACAAATACATATATTTTCGTCATATATACTTATAATTATACAAATACAGATCTTAATACAAATTACAATGTATAAATTGATTCATACAAAACTGAAAAATTTGTATAAAATTGGATATTTCTTGCAAATTATACAAATCAAAACCTCCATAGTAAACATAAAATTTGCTATGAAACGCAATTATGCAAACTATAGTTTTAACATACAAATATGATTTTTATGTTTGCTATATGTGAAAGTTGCTCTTTTTTAATTTCACTCCCTTCGTCCCATATTAATTGACTATTATTCTAAAAATAGTTCTCATAATAGTTGATCACCTTACTAAATCAACAAAACATTATTTAAAATTTTCCTATATTACCCTTGCCGTTAATTCCTTTTGAAAGTGTCACATTTGCTTGTAAAATTCTCACAAAGTTTTTTAAGGATTGAATTAGTAAAGTTATTTTCTTATTTATAATTTCTTCAGTATCAAAAAGTAATCAATTAATATGGGACGAATGGAGTGTCACAGAACTTGAAAAGTTAGCCAAGTTTTTATATAATTTTAAAAAGATTTTAAGTTGTTAGTACTTTTTATATAATTTTAAAAATAATATATATTACTCTCTTTGTTTCAATTCACATGGCATATATAGAATTTCAAAAATTAATCATTTTTTATATGTCTTTTAAATATTTAATGTAATTTTCAGATCATATATGTTACTTCTCCTGTCCCAATTTATATAGCACTGATAAGATTTTTTTAGAGTCAAGTGATTTTTTATATGTATTTTATACTTTTTAAATTGTTAATTATTGTGATTTATAAATTGGTACCAATAGAATTTCGATAGTCAATTAAATTCTTTTATATAACTTTTAAATATTTAAGTTGTTAATTGTTGTGATTTATAATGTTATTTATGTTTATACAATTTTTAGATATATAAAAAACTAAAAAAAAAAGACATAATTTTTAGATATATAACAAACTAAAAAAAAAAAGACATAATTTTTCCATATTTGGTAAACAAATAAAGTAATTAGCATTTTAAAAAATGATTTTGCCATAAAAAATAAAATGAAAGAAGTTATGAGGTAGAAATAAAGAGAAGGAAATAAAGTTGCTATTCAAAACAAGAAATGGGACCTATATTATATGCATTAATTAATAGAGGGAAATGGAGAAAAAGAATTGTCCCACGTGCATGGAAATTAGACATATGTTGCGGCTGAGAAGTAAAATGTGGAACGGCTTTTACGTCCCAAGTTTAAAAAGTACAACTACAAAAAAGCGAAGTACAATATTACTTAAGTATTAACATTAGAAAAGTATTAAAAGTTGGACCAAAATGCCCTTAAGCTTTTCTGAATATGGCAAAAAACAGCCATGTTGAAAGTTGGAAACTCTCCTTTCTATATAATAGAAAAGTAAAATAATAAAATAATTTGTAAAAACAACACAAATATTTATTTACTTACTTATGGGATGACTCGACACGTGAAGTCATTATTAATTAATACTGTATAAGACAGGTTCAAAAAGTCGTTCACTGCAATGAGGTGAGCTCATAAACAAAATTTGCATACTAGACGTGTTCTATTGAAATTGTCCTAGTAAAAATTGTACTTGCTACTTTGATATGTTATGTTAAACAATATCCTTGCACGTGACATCTTATATAGTGATCAATTTATTTAGCTAATTCAATCCACTTCAAGTTATTTAAATTCAATTTAATCCGTCATTTTATAACCCTAGCTAGTTTGAGTCCAACTTTTCTACAAATTTTTATATTGGAATTGTCTTATTACACTTTTTTTGTTGGTCTTTTCTTATGAGAGTGTATGTTCTATACGTGCAAGTTATCTTATTTGAGATGGTTATAGAAGAAAGCTAATGTTTAGTTGTGAGGTCATAGGGGTGTACATTACCGGATTGGTTCGGATTTTTTAAAAATCAAATCAAACCATTTGTATCGGGTTAAAATATATATAAACCAAACCAAACCAATAATAGTCAGATTTTTTCAATTTCAGGTTGGTTCAGGTTATTCAATTTTCTCGGGTTATTCAGATTTTCTCGGGTTTTTTGATAAAGACTAAAGAGCTTGTGTTCTTTTAGTGATTTAAAAAAAACGTTGAACACTAACATGATTTTTCATCCTAGAAAAGCATTAGGTAGTTTCTTTTGGCATTGCAAGCCCATGAGTTCATTAGGCAATTCTCCATTCTATTTGGAACACAAATTCTCAAAAAATTACTACTATTACTATTTTGGACAAAAATCATAAAATAGTATCAATAATCAAGAGTGATTCATTAACATTCGAGAAATTCATGAAAGTAACATAGTGGCTTAAACAATTTGCATAGTCAAAATATTGTCGTCAAAAGTTAATACAAGTTATTTACATTCAAATCTTTAAATTCTACACCATCATCACTTACAACCTAGGACCTTGTACCTAGAGGAACAAAACATTTTTGAAGTGAGATCTTCTATACATATTTTCCAAAAACCATAGCCTGCATCTGCAAAGTAGACAATATAAATCAATTAAGTTGATTAGCAATGGATTAACTAAGTTGATGTTTAGTCCTTAGTTCTTATTGCTATTTAAAGCAAATAGTAATTTGGTAATTAACAATCACAAAAGAATGAACTAATACCTTTGTTCCATGTGGTGAAATTAAAGTACATCAACTGGCAAATCAATCCTCAAAGGTGAGTCGGGGTATTCTGAAAGAATTGAAACAAATTGAATACTAAATAACATTCAAAAGCAGATTCATTTTTAATAACAATTTGAATATATAAAGTTACCTTCTTCAATTTCCTCAATTTTCTGGACTTCCTCTAATATATCCTCAAGCTTGCATTCTTTAGAAGGCAATCGTAGCCATTGTTGAGTGCAAATAAGTGCTTCTACCGTTTTTGGAGATAAAGAACTTTCCACCAACTCAAAATATAAAAATCATTGATCTTCACTATATCATCATTCAAGTATATTTCCAGATCAGATTTTTTTACAACAAATCCCTCTTTTTTCATGTGTTTCTCCCACTAAAATTGCAACAAATCACTAGATTCACCCATCACACAATTATTATTTTCAATAGTTTCATTAGGACCTTCAGAGCAAGAACAATTGTAGTGATTATATAAGAGATTCAAAACATCTCTCACATCTTGAGACTTTAATCTTCCCATCAAAGAGTCATATGCAATAGAAAGAATATACTCTACATATTGCATCTTGTATCTAGGATCCAACACAATAGCAACCATCAGTAACATATTCATACTCTCAAACTTACCCCAATATTTATCCATCTTGGATTTCATTCTTGTTGCCATATCAACCAAAATGAGATCATCATGTTTAGTATACTTGATAATATCATTTCAGAGATTGAAAAAATCATGAAAGAAAGAGTGAGAAGTAGAATATAAGCTGCCCGAAAATTTTAAAGTTGCCTGATAGAAAATATGAAGAAACTTCACAAAAGCTTTCACATTCTTCCAATCATCTGTTGATGGATTTTTTGTTGTTGTATTTATTTCTCGACATTGCTTTTGATGATTCTGGTCATCCACATACATTCTTGTAAAAGCTTTTTCAAATTTCAAAGCTTTATCCAACATTGTGTATGTCGAGTTCCATCTAGTCTCAACATCCAGACTTACAAGACCACGGGTGTCAATCTTAACTTTCTCAACAACGGACTTAAAAGTAGCAAATCTTGAAGAAGAAGACTTGACATATTTTATAGCACTTCTTATATGAGAAATAGGCTCAATTTGTTCATCCAACCCCTCTTTTACAATCAAGTTTAAAATATGAGCATTACATCTAACATGTAAAAACTGATTTTCAAACATTACCCCTTTCCAATCTTCAATACGCCCCTTTAAACTCTTAATGGCAGCATCATTTGCGGTTGCATTATCCAAGGTCACTGTAAACAAGTTCTCAATGCCCCAACCTAATAAGCAATCCTCAATCCCCTTGGCAATAGTTTCACCTTTGTGATTTGGTGTTTGAAAAAAATTAAGAATTCTCTTTTGTAGATTCCATTGATCATCAATCCAATGTGCAGTGACAACCATATAAGTATAATTTTGGATTGACGTCCATGTATCACTAGTAAGACAAACACGTTGGTTTTTTATAAGCTCCTTAAGCTTTTCTTTCTCTTCTTGATAAATTCTTAGACAATGTCGAGCAACAGTTACACGAGAAGGTACTTCAAAATTTGGAAAGGCTTTAGCCATTAATTTTTTGAATCCTTCTCCCTCAACAGCTCTAAACGGTTGTTCATCAATAATTATAAATTCGGCAATTGCTCTCTTAATTTCATCCATATAAAACACCCATTTTTCAGTGGAACCACTTTCTGGCCAACCTCTTTTGATAGGTTTTAATGTTGCTTGCCTCTTATCGGACTTAAATGGAGACTTGAGACATTTCACATTTAAATGATTCCATAATGTAGTCGTCCCATTGACACTGTCGGCAGCAAATGTTTTAGTACAATAATTACATTTTGCCCTACATTTACCTCCTTTAACAATAAACTAGGAGAAATGATTCCAAATTTGAGATGTTTCTCTACCAGTAGTTCCAGAGTTAGGAGCGACCGGAGGAGCTGCTCTTTTTTGCTTCTTAGGAGGTGTGCGTCGATGTGGAGATACTTTACCTTGTTGTTGAGATATTGTCGATATAGTTGAAGGAATATTAATAATCATCTCTACATCCGTTACAGAAGGTGTAGTTTCCATCCAAAAAGAAAATTGCTGCACATACATAACAATAGTTATTAGTATTCTGATACAAGATTGTGTTTCAACAAAACTTCCATTCAAGTATTGTTTACAAGACTTAGAAGTATATTTCACTTTGAAACCAAAACAGATACAAATATAGGAGTACAAAATATTTGGTTAGAAAAGTTTGATGTATATTACTGGCTATTGCTATCAAAATCTAATAGTCTCTTAATTTTTTATCTCTATCACTTGTTTTTCCTTATCTCTGCGGACCATCACAATGTTTACAGTACAAAAACCTCCATACAAATGGAACCAAAAGCAATGAGTAGAACACTTGCCCCTTTTTCATTGCATTGAAACAACATAAGTAAAGAGAGAAAAGTGAAACTTGCATACAAAAAAAATTATCATCATCTTGTTGCTAAGCTTAACACACCATAGATATGGACACCAAAATGTATAATTTTTAGGTTTATATCTATGATTCAACTATCCAAAATTGTGATGTTGTTGACAATGGCAATACAAGAAAAATATCTAAAAAAAAATATCTAAAAACGAGTTAGTAGCAATTACTTACCTAGATTAAGATGAGTTGATGATGATTTGAACTAGAATCGAAAAGACGAGCTCAATATATGCCCTAATAGCTGAGTGAAACCTAACAGTGACTATTCTTTTGAGGTGAAGAGCTGCTAACCCAAATCCTAATGACCTTTGTTAAATGAGATAAAGAATATTATATAGGGTTGTATAATTTATTTGGGCTTTTGTTTATTTCTAAAAATAACAAGTGGGCTCAAGTCAACTATGTAGCCCAAGTCCACTAATATTAAACATAAAATTGTGAGAAAGATTAAGAAAAATATATAAATTATATATTAATAAACATTTTTTTGTATAAAATAAAATTAAAAATAAATATATATAATGTCGGGTTGATTTGGTCTCGGGTTGAGTTTTTTTTAGTTAAAACCAAACCAAATCAATTATAGTCGGGTTTTTTTTTCAATACCAAACCACTAGTCGGGTTTTTTTTTCGATTTGACTCGGTTCGCGATTTAGTTCGATTTGCAATTCGGTTTTATTCACCCCTATGTGAGGAATCAAGAAATATTTATTGATGTTGATTTGGATCTTGAGTGATAAAATAAGACGGCCAAAACAATGAGCAAGTTATGGTCGAAGCTATAATTATGTCACATAAATTTTGCATAAAAAATATGACTAGTGCTAATTTACCTTCCAAAAGGTGACCATATAGGAAGTAAGGGAAACGTAAAACGTCATTATTGCATTCAAGATTTATTATTATATTATTTATTAGAGATAGCACTTCTACCACAGGAATAATGATAGTGCTGAGTGCTGACACATCACTTCAAAAGTATATTATAAAATGCAGATGCAAAGAGGAATCTGAACGACAAGAAAACACTTTGTGATGGGCTACTACATTTACATCTTTTGACCTTTATATTCTTTCTTTTTTCAACGTTTGAACTAAATGCCAGAACAAGTGAAGTTGCTTAAAGAAACGAATATGACATAGAACAGGTGACCTCTAGTAGCAACTATTTATGATAAATAACAAGTACTTTTTAAATGGGGTCGATTATACAAGAATGATATGGCTATTTGCTTAAGCTAAACTCAAATGTATGTATTTATATAACATCTCAAACTATTCATCAGACTATGATTTTAACCGTTTCACCTATGAATTTAGATTCAAACTCAGCAATTTGATTGTGATTAGGTCTAAAGATCAAATATTAACAGTGAGCAATGTCTATTGGATGTGAATTAAGCTTATAAGGAAACTTTAGCGCACAAAGCTTAGTTGAAAGCTTCTCTACGATTAGATTTTCCGATAAGTATATCTCCTAGCTAGAATATGAAGAGTTACCTGACACAAAGCATATCTCATAGGGGATGAAAAAGCACTGTATCATGATCAATTCCTACAATTCTTCTCGTGTTTGTAGAAGCCAAAAAGCTATACACGATTAGAGTTTTGAAGTTGTATCATTAAAAAGCTATATCAAATAAATAAAAAACCATATTAAAAGGGAAAATTAGGTAGATCATAATTTATTTTATTAATGATAAATAAGTTAAAATAATTGTTAAAAAAATTAATTAAAAAAGATAGGCGTAACATTGTTAATCACAATGAAGGCTTTATAAAGAGTGAATTTTAGGTTTAGCAAACATAAAAATCATATTTATATACTATAATTATAGTTTGTATAATTACGCTCCATAACAAACTTTATGTTTGCTATGATTATTAATCTGTATATTTCGATATACATATACATAAAAAATATGCATTTGGGTCTATTTGTATATTTCGGTATACAAATGGATCCTGAATTTGTATATTTTGGTCTATTTGTATATTTCGGTATACAAATGGATCCTGAATTTGTATACTTTGGTCTATTTGTATATTTCGGTATACAAATGGGTCCTGCATTTGTTTATTTCGATATACAAATGGGTCTTGTATTTGTATATTTCAGTTTATTTGTATATTTCGGTATACAAATAGGTCCTGCATTTGTATATTTCAATCTATTTGTATATTTTGATATACAAATGGGTCCGGCATTTGTATATTTCGGTATACAAATGAGATGATAAAAAACATGGAATATTTGCTGCGAATTACAAATAAAAAAAACTATGGCTATAACATGTAATTTGAATTAATAATTTGTCATTTTATACAATTTTCCCTTTTATGAAGCTAAATCTAAAGGGAGTTTTCTAATTTGTTCTAACAAAATATTATTATGAGCTAAATGTCACAAACTGTCAAATTTAAAACAAATATATTTGTATGGGAATTCAACAAACCAAATTTAGGATAAGAAATTTCTTTTACCATATTTAACGCTCCCTTCATTTAATAAAGAATGACTTAGTTTGACTTGACACAATATTTAAGAAAATAAAAAAAGTTTTCAATCTTGTGTTCCTAAACTAAAGTTATATCAAATGTACCAAAATGTTCTTTAATCTTATACTTTTAAACATATCATGTGGAAAATTAAAATTGAAGTGTTATTTAAAAAAAAATAAAGGATCATTCAAACTAAAAAAAAAAAAGTAAATTATTTTTTAAAGCAGAGAGAATAATAAAAAAATCGCACAATAATTTACTGTTGAAGCAAAGTGGCAAGATCCACAAGGACTACTGATATCCTTTGACGAAATATCTCGGATTTTATCTTATTAGTCGCAATGCGGCAGAGACGTAGTCATGTTGAAAGTCCTAGATAAGACTGAGTTAAATTTAAAAGGGAAACTTATGTGGATAAGCAAATATATATTAGTTAATTAGCTAATATAATTATAATTTTAATTAATTACAGCTCACAACTTAAATTTAGTTGTAATTACGCTGCTTATACATATACAAATACAAATTTTTTTTTTATATATATATATATACACACACAAAATTATATGACAGATATACAAATACAATTTGCCTCTCTCCACTCTCTGCCCTCTCTCGCTCGCCTCTCGCCTCCCTCTTTCAATCTCGCTCGTCTCTCTCCTCCCTTTCCCAATCTCGCTCGCCATATATACAAATACATATATATACCAGTTATATATATACAATTATTTGACAGATATACATATATAATTCAACAAATATACATATACAATTCATCTCTCTCCACTCTCTGCCCTCCCTCGCTCACCTCTATCCTCCCTCTAACATGTAGCTATGAATCGTAATTAATAAATTATAGCTATGAAACATAATTAAATTATTTTTGAGCAATTATATGTGAAAATTCCCCAATTTAAAACCACTAAACCAAGTACGTACTTTTAGCCTAAAAACTTGAAGATCCCAAGTGGACTAAGTCATTTTAATCCTTGGAAAATATATTGAAATCACTAAATGTTGAAAAAATTGAAAATCATAGACTTTTTAATAAGTCAAACTAGATTTGAACTATTTAAAATATATGAAATTATTATTGACATTCCACTTGGTGGTTCAAATTGGCATTACTAGCCACTAGGTGATAAAAAATTTCAAAAGCATTACACTAACCTTGAGTATTTTATTAAATATTACATATCTATTTTTAAATGGTAGAGATTTGTGCAAGATGGTTCAAAGGTCAAACTTATAAACAAGTTTAAACATATATATATATATGAATCTTAATTTATAAATACAAACTACTCATTTTAGTTTGACCTTAAGATATATACTATCTTTATCAAACCATCCTTAATAATAGAGTTTAGATTATTCTTTTAAATAAATAAATTTCTTATACTACAATAAAACAATATAAAGTAAACTAGCCAATAATTTTATCCAGGAGATTATAGCATGACAAAGCCGCTATTGAAAGTCGTTATTGATGTTTTGCTTCAAACTCAAACTCAAACTCCAGCCTAACAACACTTTTGTAGGCCTTATTGTTGACAATGAATTTTAGGGTGATATAATCCCTTGATATAGTGAGTAACCTATTATGTGCTCTTTCCATGTGGGCTAATTAACATGCAATCACTAACAAGGCAATCTCCTAGTAGACCTAACCCTAGGACACACCCTAAACAATAACACTTGACATGAGTTTTGAGAGTGATGCTTATAATTCTTGATCCCTTTTAGACTTTGAAGATTGGTTGACATGAGTTTTCAAAGTGATGCTTATAATTCTTGATCCTTTTAGATTTTGAAGATTGGTGAGTGTTCATGTTCTGAGGATCGAGACTCTTTTATTGTTTTCATGTCTTTTTATTTTGATTTTTGTATGTGATGTATGGGTTACGTCTCAATCACTCCTTTGATGTAATAGATGGCTTTGAGACGACTTTCACTACTTTTATCAAACTCTTTATGAATCAAAAATGGCTTTTGAACTCTTTAAGATTCTATTATCTTGTATGTGAATGATAAGTGGCTTGTATAGGGTCTTCTGGATCCTATATGCCATTTTACAACTTACGACTATGGTGTACTTTGCGTCATGATCTTTCTAGGATATTTTCTTATGTGCTAACAACCAACTCCTAATAGGCAACCCCTAGCTAGTTTTAAAGAAAAATTCATATTGCTTTTCTGAAATTGTTACTTTGTGCCTGAAGTTTGAAGTTTGTTTCAAATATTGATGTGTTTCTCTCAGTTATTCAAAGCATGTTTTAAAGGAAAATTAGTGTAACCTTGTCTTTGCCATAAGTAAATTATGTTGTCATATTCGTCGATATACTATGTTATTAAGGATAGAAATAAAGATATATAAAGAGTAATTTATACATTTAAATAGCCAATATCTGTTATTAATGATAGCAATAAAGACATGTAAAAGTCTGTTCATTTTACATGTAAAAAACCTTGATTTCTAATTCAGGTTGAAAACATGATTACAGGATGCAATTGAAAGCTCGATTTTCATGATCAATCCAGGGATAGAAATAAAGATATATAAAGAGTAATTTATACATGTAAATAGCCAATATCTGTTATTAATGATAGCAATAAAGACATGTAAAAGTCTGTTCATTTTACATGTAAAAAACCTTGATTTCTAATTCAGGTTGAAAACATGATAACAGGTTGCAATTGAAAGCTCGATTTTCATGATCAATCCAGGGAAGAAACTGAAGTAGTCTTCTTGTGGTTCATTTTGGAACGGAAGAAATTCTTCCACTACACGAATCAACTTTGAATTTCGGAAAGTTTTCTTGGCGGCCATTGTAGAAAGTTTCTTCTTTGCAATATTGCTACAAAAAAGATATAATTATTAGAGAATTTTACTAATTAGTTTCTATTAATTAGTGTAAAATATAGTTAACAAAAAAGTTAATTATAAAAAAATTATAATTTCTGACATGGCGATGCCGCTGATGTATCGCTGATGCGGTGGCGAGTGTAAAACTCCACATACTGTAAGAGTGGTGTTACACGTGGTATTAAATTCACTTTTAAGTATTAAAGGAGTGTAATAAGACAAAATTACCCAATATTAAAAGTAGCAATCATATATATATATATATATATATATATATATAAGAGAACCCTAGGCCCGCTTATGTGGAACCACCACACATCAGGATTCCCTTTTAATTTATTTTATTTCCAAAACTAGCCTTCCCCTTACATGAAAAGTAGTGATTTTTATAAAAAGTTGTTACTTTTATGAAGAGTTGCGACTTTTATGAAAGATTGTGGCCTTTTCGAAGGATTGTAACTTTTCCAAAGAGTCGTGACCTTCCGAAGGATTGCAACTTTTCCAAAGAGTTGTGACATTTCCGATAAGACATAATAAACATTTGTTCACACTACCCTTTGTTGTCTATAAATAGAGGAATTTTCTCTTATTTTAAAACAACGAAAATTTTGAACTTCTTATTCTTCTTCTTTTGGACAGTTAAATTTTTGTGTATTTTGCTCCTGTTGAATGGCTCACTGACACCATTGCTTTTATATCAATACTCTATTGAATAGAATCGTTCTATCCTGAGCGGTTTTATTCCTTTAAACCTCGGGTACTAGAGGGGAATAATTTCCTTAAGGGGACACTGTGCATTCAGTGGGTTCGATTTTTTCCATTCTATTTCATTCTATTGTTACAAATTCTGGTATGTTTTTTACAGTCATTAATTTATGCTTATATTATTAATTATTATTTTGAGTACATGCTTTAAAGATTGTTGTTTATGTTTATGCAAAGTTATTGTTATAAGTATTTGTTAGTACAAATTAAATAACAAACATTAATTAAGTATTCAAGCAAGTTTTCTCTACTAAAATAGTTGAAGGTACAATAAAAGAAGCCCTTACAAATCTCTAATTTCTTCATCAACAATGTCATTCCTTCAAATACAAGGATGAGATTTTGTATTCTTTAGAAAATCCTCTGACAGTTAATAACTTTGCATGCCCATGTTTTTTGGTTGTTATGTTGTTGTTATCTATTTTTACTAAATTTTATCTATAGATATTATGGGTACTCTAAGGATTGAAAGTTGATTGAATTGTTCGTCAATTTTTTGAGGTATGTTATTTCCAAACATTTGAACTTTTCTGGTTAGAATGATTTGTTATCATCACTGGATATCTCATAGTTTACTCCCTTTAATGTATGTTTTTTCTCACTATTCTATTCTCTCTTTAATATTGTATTGATTATTTTTTGTTTGGTATGTATATGATCTCATTTGGACAAAGCTTTCGTTCTTTAATGTTTTTCTTTTTTTCCTTCTCATTCGGCTCTTCTAAATATTTTTGGTGTGAGTTATGACTATTTTCGACAATATTAATTTGAAGAATATGAAACAAAACCTACTCTAAATAAAAGTAATATCTTAAGCTACAAAAGATATGTGAATTAACATAGATTTGTTGTCCTTCATGTCCCAAGTCATTGTTGAGCATTTAAGTTATCTAGGTTAGACTCTTTTATAAATTTTTAATGTTCGAGAATATTTCTTTAACATGTGTCTAGAATCCAAAATTTTGATCTACTTGTACTTTCATAATGCAACAATTATAGATACATATTTCTGAAAAAGTCGTAAACTTGCATTGATGAAGCATCTAGAAGGGCCTTCAGAGCTGCAGTTTAATGAAGAATGAATCTTCTAAAAGGGTCAACAATATTATTTTCCTGTTGTTTCAAATTTATTTTTCTCCTTCTATAAATTTTGTTAGAGTAACAAAGTAACAATAACGAAAAGTGGCCAACGTTTGACCTCAGACATGTAAATTTTCTCTAAAAAAATTTATTAATGTTGTTGTGGTGGACATTTTTTAACGGTCTTAACTTATTTTGTTACTAATATTGATTACCAAGAACTTTCACATAATTTTTTTTTTCACAAGTAACCATAAAATTATCAGATTGTATATTTTTCATGTAGAAAAAATGATGTTTAATCGCTACATAAAAACATCACTCAATTTTAACAAGACAATTATATCATCAAACATATATTATGATAAATTATGTAAAAGATAAAAATCATTAGATATCAAGATATTTTTAATCATTCATTATATATTTATAATTCTTGAGATATGTGACAGTGTCAAATCATTTAGTTTCTGTTGAAATGTTCTTAAAATCTACTAAAATTTACTTTTTTCTTTTCTTATTACAATCGATTATTGAAAAAATTGTTCAAAAACTTAGAAAGATTATTTATGCATGCGCAAAGCGCAACTAAATTACCTAGTACTTGATAAAACTGTTGAAATGCGCACATACTAGTTCGAACATACAAACCAAAAGAAGTAGAGAGGGAATATTATAGTAAGCTTTTAATTTCAAATAACCAGGTGCCGTACTTTGGAGATACCTTTTCGTTTCTTAGTGCTTCTCAAGAGAGAAAAAGTCACCAATATTAGGTAGATGAGCCAGGCAACTTGTGTAGATTCAATGGAGTATTATACGCTGCCAGCATCCTTTCTTATCTTCATTCCCTTCTTCTTACTCATTCTCAAACAACTCATACCAAAATCTCCAAACCTTCCACCAGGTCCACTACCATGGCCTCTGCTAGGAAATATTCTCCAGATTGGGAAAAGCCCTCATATTTCGCTTGCACAATTAGCCAAAATTCATGGCCCATTGATTTCTGTCAAGTTGGGAACTCAGCTGGTTGTGGTAGCTTCATCTCCTGATTCTGCAGCTGAAATCCTCAAGACTCAAGATCGTCTGCTATCGGTCCGATCTGTGCCCAAAGTTGCTACATATGAACTCTCTGTTATTGATCAACACTCAATTGTCTTTTCCAGTGATTTGAGCAATCACTGGAAGTTCTTGCGGGCATTTTGTCGAACATATCTGTTCTCACCCAAAGCAGTAGAGTCACAGACTGCTCTAAGGGAGAAAAAAGTGTCGGAAATGATACATTTTCTTAGGTCTAGGAAAGGGGAAACCGTGAAGATTTCTGAAATTATGTTTGCAACCATTTTAAACACTTTAGGGAACCTTTTCTTTTCAAAAGATTTAGTATGTGATTTGGATTATGAAACGAACACCAGCGGGATCAAACTTGTTATTAGAAAATTTGTTGAATTGGGAGCTACGCCGAATATATCAGAATTCTATCCTCTATTTGATGCTCTGGATTTGCAGGGATTGAGAAAGCAGACTAAAATATATGAGAATAAATTGATCAACATCTGGAGTGAAATTGTCAAGGAAAAAAGGCAGGCAATTAGTCGTAGCAGCTCGGATTTTTTGGATGTCATGATTGATAGTGGATTCTCGGATTTACAGATCAATATCTTATTGATGGTAATTTCTCAACCCCCTTTGGATTAATTTCATAGAACTAATAAACTCGGGTGTTGGGTTTTAAAGATGTTAACATGAAATAAAGGGTTGTGACTTTCTTGAAGGATTGTGACTCTCCTGGAAAAATTGTGACTATGCCGAATGGTTGTGACCTTTATAAAAGGTTGTGTCATTTCTAAAAGGTTGTGACCGTTTGAAAGGTTGTGTCTTTTTCAAAGTATTGTGACATTTCTGATAGATTGTCTTTTTTCTAAAGAGTTGTAACATTTATCCTTTGTTGGCTATAAATAGAGAGACTTTCTCTCATTTTTCTGCATTGAATTCTTCTCTTCTTTTTCATACATTTATTACAAAACAAAATCAATCAATCGTGTTTGTGTGTGTGATTCGTTGCTGTCATTTTGAGTTCGTTGAAATTATCGAAGTTTGCAGTACCTCTACTTCTTTAATGATTTATCCGTTTTATCTTGGAAAGAATTAATTTGCAACCTCGAATACTTGAGGAAATTAAATTTCTTAAGGACACACAGTGGGTTCTGTGTAATCGGATAGTTCTTTGTTTTTCCTTTTCATCTTTTATTATTTCTGATTTGTTAATCTGAATACAGGAGACAACAGTGGGTTGAGCCCTATTTCAAATAGGAGAATTTGATGGAATAGATGTAAATTTTTTATCAAAAATGATTGAGACTGACATGGAACAATCGTGTTCTTCAATTTCAGGAATTAATTTCTGCGGGTTCTGACACCACTACCTCAACAATTGAATGGGCAATGGCAGAATTGCTAAGGAACAAAGGGGCTATGCACAAACTTCAAGCTGAGCTTACAAGTAAGATCGGAGAAAATGATATTATCACAGAATCAAACATCACTGAACTTCCATATTTGGCTGCTTGTGTCAAGGAGGCATTGAGGATCCATCCGCCTACTCCCTTCTTGATTCCTCGCCGTGCTCCTGAGACATGTAAGATTATGGATTACACCATCCCAAAGAACTCAAGGTTGTTTGTGAACGTTTGGGCTATAGGGCGCGACTCTAATACATGGGAAGATGCATTATCTTTCAGACCTGAGCGGTTTCTTGACTCCAGTGTGGACTTCAGGGGTCAAGATTTTGAGTTCATACCATTTGGTGCAGGGAGAAGAATATGCCCCGGCTTACCCTTTGCTAGACAAGAAGTTCACTTGATTTTAGCTAATTTAATCCATCACTTTGAGTGGTCACTTCCTAACGGTGAGGATCCAATGCAGATAGATATGAAAGAAAAGTTTGGCGTTACTCTACAGAAAGAAAACTCTCTACTAGTTGTCCCTATATAATACTAGATGGGTCAAGGTCCGTGATGGAATGTTTTATACTCCAAGAAAGTGTAGTGGTCTTCCTCTCCGCTCTAGATACTGATGGTGGAAGCCTGACCTCAGCTGCAAACATGAACGTCACAGGAACTGTCAACATAGGAAAGAATTGATCATCTTGCATTACATAGGAGGAGATTATCTTCAAGTAACTTGTCGTCACCTGCATGGTTGCATATTATAATCAGTCCTTTACTATGTACTCAGAAGGAAAATAATCTCCTAACATCTGTTAATAAATCTTTTATTTGGAGATGGGCAATGTTTTAGCCAAATTGATGTACTACTTTTCAGGATATTGAGAAACTTACATGGTTTGCCATCAATTCTAACCCTTCTTCCAAGGCTACCACAATTCGTCCAACTGTTTGTATCATGAAAAAATGGATTTCATACCTCATAGACCAGCCATGTGCAACCTGCTGGTGGATGGTCATGAGGACTATGCTACTACTTTTAGCAATGTCTTTAACTTTTCCACCAACCCTAAAAGTACTTGAGGATCAATAAATGTAGGTTCATCAAGAAACAACAGAGATAACGTTATAACATCTATAACAGACTATCTTAAATCCTTCGACTGATAGTGGAACTACTTCGAAGGTGTGGATGAAAAATGAAGAAATCAATAAGATTTGTGTTCTCCTTGCTGGTTTCATCATATATTTTTAACCAACAAATAGACAAACTTTTGCAGTCACGGGTGGAAAGTATAAATTTGAACTAACCTTGCCTCTCAGCTCAGCATATTTGACGGCTCCAAAGCCACCTTCTTCAGTCTTATTTGAAATGCTGAAGTCATACGAAAACTCCACAGATTTGTCCACCTGTATGCCCAAAAGCTGCTGCTGAAGCATCATCATCAAAGTCAGTGCCTTATACCTTACTCAGAAGAAAGGTTGGTAATAAACTTGTAAGCTGAGCAATCACTCCCCCAGCAGGTTAATTACAGAATAAAGAAAAATTATATAACCTTCAGAAGGCATTGAATAAGTATAGAGACATGTAGCGTTTAGACGACCAATACAACAATCCCTTTGATAGTGATTTTATTACTACAAAATGTTAATTCATCTGAGAAAACCATTAGACACATATGAGAGGAAGCAAGACACCAACCATGAAGTTAAAGTTTAATAGTGAATGAGAGTAAGTGGCTATTCTAAAGAGCATGGTTGAAAGAATCTTCAAAAGAATTTTATTGCGAAAAGCACTTCAACTAGCAGCTTCACTCATAGGGTAATTTGAACTTGATAAAATAAGTATACATGGATAAAATAGGATTTACAAATAGAAGATCCATGACACCAACGACATTTTATAATGCCTATCAATATATTGTAATTATTTTACTTGTTGTCCATTGACTACACCTTTCAGTCTGATCTTAAGCCCTGACTCACTCTCCATTTACAAACCTTGCAGAGGAACGCCTAGTTTTTCGGGGTATTGGATTTTCCCCAATAATGCTTGTGTTACTCAAGATGACATTCTCGCTAAATCATATGGACATGTAAAATATAGGATTTCCAATCCTAGGAGGAAAGGAGAGAACAAATACTCAATTTAAAGTGAGTGAACATAATTTCATACTCAATCTTGTAGATACATATAGAGTGGAAATTTGTATTCAATAAAAGTTGTATGTACGGCTTAGAGGGAGATCTTTCATATCTTTCAAGCCACCAGACAAAATAGGTTAAAAGTTACAAAAATGCTAAACAAACCATAAAAAGCAGACAGAAGAATCTTATAGCTCCAAGTCATATAGTAGTAAAACCTCTGAAAGAGGAAATAAATCCCGGTAATGTCTGTCGAAATCCTGTAGTACTAACAATTTATTTGTGCATTTTTCTACTTCCATAAATCAAACAACAGAATATTTGAAAAACAGATGCAGTACTCTATTTTCAGAAATAATCATGCATGTAACATCATCTTTTTGAGTTAACAAATTTCAATATATTCATACAAGTGTAATCATCTTTTTGCAAAATCTTTACCTAAGCGCATGTCCCTTCATCTGACAAATTAGGAATTTTGAAAGGTTAAAGGAAAAAAAGAAAGAAAAAATATTAATTAAAACGCCAAGAGTACTACCCATAATCACTTAAAGAGGTGTTACCCAATTTTAGTACGAAAAAGACAAAAATAGATATAAGATTTAAATTTCTATCCTCACTGAGTTCACACATCTATATAAAAAAGTATAACACTACTCTACATGATCTTGGGCGGATAGCATGGGTTCGTGTGAACCCAGTGACCCCTCCTGGATTCACCCCTGCTACATATCTATATTGACTTAATTACTGAAAGTCTGAAGAGTAAAATGTTTAAGCCGGCTATCATAATTCATAGAGTAACAACAGCTTTGGTAGAGCAGTATTAGCTTATATCATTTTCAGAGAAGGTTTGCCGCCAATTGAGAACGGGATCGTATATTTGGGGCTAAACAAAATAACAGGTTAACAGTAGCACCAAAGGTTGTGACTACGTAGTTAATGAAATAGGAAAAAACATTATGAGATTCAGATTCAAGTTTTAGTGGACATAAAAACACCCAGCAAATTGGAGAAATGGCATAGTGTGCTCACCTCTGGAAGCCTTTTTAAAAGGTCAGGAAAAATCTCGAAACCTTCCACTAGGACCTCGATCATGGCCACTGCTAGGAAATATTCTCCAGATTGGGAATAAGCCTCATATTTCCCTCGCACAATTTGCCAAAATTCATGGACCCTTAATTTCTGTCAGGCTGGGGACTCAACTGGTTGTGGTAGCTTCATCCCCGGAAACCACAGCTGAAATCCTCAAAACTCAAGATCGTCTTCTCTCAGCCCGGTCTGTGCCCAGCGTGGCTCCATATAAACTCTCTGTTATTGATCAACACTCAATGGTTTGGTCCAGTGATTTGAGCAATCACTGGAAGTTCTTACGAGCATTTTGTTGGACACATTTGTTCTCACCTAAAGCGGTAGAGTCACAGGCTGCTCTCAGGAAGAAAAAAGTGTCTGAAATGATAGATTTCCTTAGCTCCAGGAAAGGGAAAACTGTGAAAATTTCTGAAATTCTGTTTGGTGCCATTTTAAACACGTTAGGAAACCTTTTCTTTTCAAAATATTTATGTGATTTGGATTATGAAACGAGCACCAGTGGGATCAAACTTGTTATTAGAAAATAGCTAGAGTAGAGGGCAATGCCAAATATATCAGATTTCTATCCTCTATTTGATGCTCTGGATCTGCAAGGATTGAGAAAGCAGACTGAACTATATCAAAATCAATTGTTCAACATCTGGAGTGAAATTGTAAAGGAAAAAAGGCAGGCAATTAGTCGTGGTAGCTCAGACTTTTTGGATGTCATGATTGATAGTGGATTCTTGGATTTACAAATCAATATCTCATTGCTAGTAATTACTTCATCCCTTTCTATCAATTTCTTAGAACTAATTTACTCTGGTTGAACCATATTACAAATACATGAATTTGATGAAGTAGATGTGAAATTTTTAATCAAAATTGATTGAGACTGATTTGGTACAAATCTTATTCTTCAATTTCAGGAATTAATTGTTGCGGGTTCTGACACCACTACCTCAACAATTGAATGGACAAGGGCAGAATTGCTAAGAAACAACAGCGCCATGCACAAACTTCAAGCTGAGCTTACTAGTAAGATCGGAGAAAATGATACAATCACAGAATCAAACATCAGTGAACTTCCATATTTGGCTGCTTGTGTCAAGGAGACATTGAGGATCCATCCGCCTACTCCCTTCTTGATTCCTCGTCGGGGTCCTGGAACGTGTAAGATTATGGATTACTCCATCCCAAAGAACTCGAGGTTATTTGTGAACGTTTGGGCAATAGGTCGCGACTCTAAAGCATGGGAAGATGCATTATGTTTCCGTCCTGAGCGGTTTCTTGACTCCAATGTGGACTTCAGGGGTCAAGATTTTGAGTTCATACCATTTGGTGCAGGGAGGAGAACATGCCCCAGCTTACCCTTTACTAGACAAGAAGTTCACTTGATTTTAGCTAGTTTGATCCATCATTTTAAGAGGTCACTACCTAATGGTGAGGATCCAATGCAGTTAGATATGAAAGAAAAGTTTGGTGTTACTCTACAGAAAGAAAAGTCTCTACTGGTTGTTCCTATAAAATATGTGCATCTTTTTTCCCCTCTCCATATACCATATGTACCTTCACTTACAGATTGTTATAGCAATGGTTTGATAGATTGCATTATTTTCTATTGTTACATAATGTCACATATATAATTTGAATGATAAACATACGAGAAAAGTAGAGTACAAGATAGAGCTATTATAAAAAGGTAGGATAAAAGATAAAATATGATTATTAAATTAATAATAAGTAAAGACAAAATAAGAAGAAAATATTAAGGTAACTATGTAATACATCAAATCGGTTGATATGCAAAATGAGACTTTTCGTTGTTATCTAACAATGCATTTAATGATATGATACAATAAATTTAAATAGCAATCAAAACAAGCATTATATTTAAACTAATAGTACAATACAATACAACAGGTACCAATCATCCAAACAAGGTATTTATTTTAAATGGAGCGAGTGCAATTAGTTGCACATTATTTAATTAATTATACAAAATAGCTAAAGGGTCAATTTCAAATATATACAATAAAGTAATTAGTTTACAATAAATATAGTCATGCTTTATTTACCTAAAAAAATCGTTAAAAATAAAAAAAATAATAAAAAGGTATACACAAACTATATAATATAGTTTGCAAAGTCAAAAAAAAAGTATACATTGACTATACAGTATGGCTTACCTATCAAACTATTCATGAAGTATACACTGACTATTCAATCTTGATCAACTCAAAATCACCTCTAAACAGTTTCAGATTTTAGATTTAATATTTTCTCAATGTTTTGAGTTTTTTGATATAAAAATTCATTCGAAATAATTCATGGCTTACCTATCAAACTATTCATGAAGTATACATTGACTATACATAAAGTTACACTGATTATTCAATCTCGATCAACTCAAAATCACCTCTAAACAATTTCAAATTTTAGATATGAAATTTTCTCATTGTTTCGAGTTTTTTGAGTTTTGAGTTTTCTGATATAAAAATTCATTCGAAATAATTTATGTTTACGATAGGTTGAAGGAGAAGAAGAAGGAGAAGCAGCAGGAGAAGGAGAAGAAGAAGGGTAGAAGAAAAAAAGAGTTCATGTATCATTAGTACCAGATTCTGAAGAATGTGATAGACCATGGTGGATGTTAACTATTACAGGAAAATTTTCTGTTAAAGCTGCCTGGGATTTTGTTAGGCAAGACAGAGATTCCAATGAACATTTCAAACATCTTTGGCTGAAAGGAGTCCCTTATAAAGTGTCATTCTTTATATGGAGGTTGTGGAAGCAAAGGATCCCTATTGGAAAAGTGCTAGTGAAGAACAGAATGTCTGATAATGTGATATGTGTTTGTTGTGGACAGGGGGTCTCAGTGTCTATAGAACATTTATTCATACATTGTAACTTTTCTAGTAGGCTATGGGCTATTTTTGCAGCTGCAATAGGGATTGATGGTCCTTTCATTCAATTGAAAGACACATTACTGAAGTGGTGGAAGGCAGAGATGAAACCCAAGCTTAAATACTTATACAAGGCAGTACTTCTGTTCATTTTGTGGCAAATTTGGAAAAGAAGAAACATTATCAAATATGGTGGGAAGATGACACAATCTACTATGACTTTGGAGATTGGGAGAAACTTACAACTATGGCAAGATGTTTATATCTTTGGTTGAAGGACATACCAACTTCTTGGCATATGCTAGTGAAGTTCATGGAAGATTTCACTCTTATTCTAGTTTATTAGGTGGTGAAACGGATTAAGCCTACAATTGAATTTAAATGTAATTCTGACGGTGCTTTTAAAGGAAATCCAGGACCTAGTTTTGGAGCCTTTTGCATTAGGGATGTGGAAGGTAACTCTGTATATGTTGAAGTAAGAGGCTGGAGGAAAATAACAATTTAAGGGCAGAGATCAGTGCTATCAAAATGGACTGGAATTTTGTATTGCAAAAAAATTGATTCCTATTACTCTTGAAACGGATTCCCTTAATGTGAAGAAGATGATAGATGGGGAATGAGAGGTCCCATGAAGTGTATCAACTGAGATCAGAAAAATAAGGCACTTAATGGAGGAAATGGAGATTGTGGTTGAACACATTTTCAGAGAAGGCAACAAGGTTGTGGATTTTTTTAGCTAACTATGTTTTCTATTTTGCAGGTACACAAAGTGTTACATTCTCAACTTTTCAGGAACTACCAAATGAGGTGAAAGCTCTTGTAAGCATGGATAAAGCAGGGGCTGCAAACTTGAGAATCAGAAAAATACAAAACACAAATTATGGTTACTGTGATAAGAATTCTAATGCACAATAAGAAAACACCAACAGTAGCTTAAGGAGAAGCACAGAGACAAGAAAACATAATGAGGCGCACAAATCATACAAATATGAATCTTCAGTGCTGCAATGATTTACAAGAACGATCTTTTAGCAAAATGGATAGGATTTACCTGGCCTATGCAATGGTATTAGTTAGTTTCTGGCTCAATCGGCAAGAAAGGGTAAATCTTAGAAATGGAGTTCAAGGATCAGATATCTGCTTAATTGCAAGTTAAGAAGTTGATCGATTCGTACCTGCGTTGCTCAAGTTGTGTTGAAGAGTATTCAATGGGAGTCGTTTCCATGTCATTCGTGAGATTTAGAGTGTACTGAGTGGAAACGATCCAAACTCAGCTAGTTGCAGCCGCATATGAATCAATTTCTCTAAAAGGAATACATTGCTTCTTCGTCCTTCATGGCAGGTGAATCTCAAGCAAGAAGAAGATCAGTTCTAGTTTACCCTTTTCTTTTTTGGTTTTCTTAGCTTTCTTTGAGTTGGACAGATTGTGAATTATTCTATTTAAAAAAAGAAAGAAGAAGAAGAAGAAGAGGAAAATTGGCCAAATTTTGTACTCCATAAAAGTGTCGAATGACCATTTGCTATTAAAAAAAGTGAATTATTTTTTTGTATAAAAGAATTAATATAATGTACATTTTTTTCTAATTTGCCATTAGTTAAAACCTACTTTAAGTACTATTTTTAAAAGGGAAAATTAAGCAAATGCCACATAAAATCAAAATAATTACAAATATATACCCCTTTACATTCATACCCCACTAAATAATTACGCTATATATCCACCAACTAATTTCACTTAATTGATATTGAATTAAAATTAAATATTGTATTGGTATCATTAAGGCTGATAATTTTGCTTAATTGATACTAAATCAGTATCTTATATTGTATTGGTATCATTAAGACTGATAATTTTGCTTAACTTATATTAAATCAATATCATATATTGTATTGGTATCATTAAGGTTTCTTATTCAGAAATTATTTATCAGTCAATGCTACTATAAACGTATATATATATACCAAAAAATATTTATATATACTCGTATAGTATCATTAACTAATGAGTAATTTCCGAACAAGAAACCTTAATGATACCACAACAATATACATATACTTTTATATAACTGATACTAAATTAGTATATATATACTTTATTGGTATTATTAAGATTTCTTATTGAGAAATTACTTATTAGTCAATGATACTTGTATACGTCTAAAGTTTCAATCCTGAAATACAGCAAAGAGGAAAGGAAAATAGAAAGCAAACAATAGTATTTGTATTTGAATTTATGTGAAGGTTACAATCTTTAAGAAAAGATATATAAATCCCCTGATTCTTCTCTTCACGGATGTTCTCGATTTGATGGAATACTCGCGGCTCAACACTTGGAGCAAAGACTTCTTTGTGTGCAGAATACTTGCAGATCACCGTTGAAGAGCAATGATTCTATATGTATTTCTCTGTGTGTCTTTCTGGTCTTACAAAGACCTCTTTATATAGGCTTGACCTAGGGTTTTAAGGGTATTTTCGTCTGAGTAATTTTGACTTGTGGGCTTGAAGAACATGAGTTGGGCTCGTCTTGTCAACTTAATGGGTTGACCCAAGTGTAATTTGAACTTGATTTAAGTCATATAATTTTGGCATAAATATTAATCTGACTTTGTTATAATTTGACTTGGTCAACGTATTATGAATTTAAGATTTAATCCAAATTTAAAATGGATTTATCAATAAAACTTCACTGTCTACAATACTATAAGTAGGGGTGTACATAGGTCGGTTTGGTTTGGTTTAGTTTTTCATTAAAAAAAACCTAACCCAATTATGTCGGTTTATTAAATCTAAAAACCAAATCAAATCACATAAAGTCCGTATTTTATGTTTCAAATTTAGTCTGTTCTTTCAGTTTTTTTTTTTTTTCAATTTTTTACAACTATACGGTGTTTGAAAAAGAGATCAAATATATTTTCACTTACCTGTGTGATAAGCTAAATTTAAAAAATGTTAAATGAATAGAAATTTTTGAAAAGGCGGTAAAATTCACATGAGTGCAAAATATTTTTTTTGAAATATCAACGCTCATTATGTTAAATTAATAAGATTAAATGCTACATGCAAACTAAATACAAAACAAAATACACTCAAAGAAAATTGTTAACTTTGAATTTGAAAAACTATAACAATATAATTGTAACTTTAGATCTTAATACAAAATAAAATATTTACAAATTTTACAAGCCCAAATTTGAAATAAAATATATAAACATTGAAAACTATAAACGAACTAAAAATATATTAACAAAGTAGATTATAAATAATATTTTTTATCTATAAATAAAATATATATATATATATATATATATATATATATATATATATATATATATATATATATATATATATAATATTTACAAAATTCTCTAAGCCAAAATTTGAAATAAAATATATAACCATTGAAAATTATAAATTAACTAAAATATATTAACAAAGTAGATTATAAATAATATTTTTTATCTATAAATAAAATAAAATTATATATATATATATATATATATATATATATTATGTCGGTTTAATTTGGATTTGGTTTGACTTTTTTTCTTTTAATACCAAATCAAACCAAGAGTGGTCGAATTTTTTTTTAACCGCCAAACCAACCAAACCAAACCACAAATCATTTTTTTGGGTTTGATTTGGTTCGTCGGTTCGGTGTGACTTTATGGTTTGGCTTGTACACCCCTAACTATAAGAATATATATATATCATAAAATATTTATATATACTCTTATGGTATCATTGACTATTGAGTAATTTCTGAATAAGAAAAACATTAATGATACCACAAAAATATACATATACACTTGTAGTATCATTGACTAATCAGTAATTTCTGTACAAGAAACCGTAACGATACCAATACAGTATATATATACTGATTTAATATCAAGTTAAGCAAAATTATCAGCATTAATGATACCAATACAGTATATGATATTGATATAATATCAGTTAAGTAAAAATTATCGGCCTTAATAATATCAATACAATATATAATACTGATTTAGCATCAGTTAAGAGAAAATTATCAGCATTAGTGTGGGGGTATGGGCTATAATTATTTATGAGAGAATGGGTATTTCAGGAATTACTTTGGATTTGGGCATGAACTTGTAATTATTTTAGATTTCATGTCCCATTTATATAATTTCTCCTTTTTATTAAGGAAAACGGCTCAATCAAATATGTCATTAAACTTTTAGAAAAACTCATTTATGTTATTTGTTAAAAGTTTGGTTCATCTATGTCATTACCATTTAAGAAAAGGTTCATTCATATCATTTTTTTAGCTTCGATTTTGCAAAACCTTTTTTTAACACAACTTTTAACACTTTTTAATTGAAATTTTAGATCAAATATATTCTTTTTCCTTCTTCTTCCTCAAGAACACATGAAGAACATAAGTAACTCCAAAATGTTCAACATCTTCAATTCTTCAGGAAATCATCTCAAATTTCGAGTACATCATTAATTTCATTTTTAAAAAACCAAAATTCTAAATCATTTGTAGAGTTCATAGAATTCACCCGTATTAAAAAATTCCCAAAAAATTAAAATCAGTCCCAAAAATTTTTAAAAATTGCTTCGATTCATGTTTTTGTAGTTGTTTTTTTACATTAGATCTTTGTTCACTAGTGTTTGTTGAGTCTATGGTCAAAATTTCAAATAATTTGAAGTTGTGGAGAAAATTCTACCATTAAAGAATGTTAAGTTTTGAAACTTTGAAGAAATTTCAAGTGAGTCTTGTTGAGTTAGATTGAATTCAAGCTCAAAAGATATTGAGTTTTGATATCTAGCTTGGAGGGAAACTATTCTTGAAATTTGAGGTGATTTCATGAAGAATTGAAGAAGTTTCAAATTTGAGAATTATTAATGTTCTTATGTGTTCTCAGTGTTCTTAAGGAAGATAAAGCAAAATGAGTACATTTGATCCAAAAATTCCAATTGAAAAGTGTTAAAAATTATTTGGGGTGTAAAAAATGGTTTTGCAAAATCAGAGTTAAAAAAAGGACATGAATAAGCTAAACTTTTAATGGATGACATAAGTAAGTCTTTTTCTAAAAATTTGATGACACATTTGAGTCTTTTCCCTTTTATAAAATATAAAAAATTGGAATAACTTTTAAATTTCTAAAAATCCCAAATAGAAGTCTTTGACCCAAATTCTAGTTTTTTCTACAACTTGAAAAGTTGGAATGTTTGCCAAATATTTTACCAAGTAATGATAAATTATATGACCAAGTGCTAAGTCTCAATTTTTTTTCCATTTCTTTCAAAATATATTTATGGCCAAACCGACCCTTAGTTATTTTTTCCATTAATATTAGCGCAAATTACGAAAATACACACATTTTATTTCACTTATTTCCATTATCCCCTATTACTTTTAAAAAGTTCCAAAATTTCTTATTTTTTTTAATGTATCCGAGCTGCCTATTAATGTATTCGAGCCAGTATTTAATGTATTCGAACTACATATTATATATCCGAGTTAGTTTTTAATGTATCTGAGCTACATATTAATGTATTCGAGCCAGTATTTAATGTATTCGAGCTACATATTATGTATTTGAGCTAGTTTTTAATGTATTCGAGACAGTATTTAATGTATTCAAGCTACATATTAATGTATCTGAGCTTCAATTTTTGTGTCTGATGTTTTTAATTTTTAAGGAATTAATGTAATTAGAAATTTATTAGGAATAGATTGTAAAAACTATGAAATTTATGTATTTACCCTTAATATTATGTTGTTATTAGTCATATATTATTTTTGGGAACTGAGAAAGAGTGAAAAAAGAGGCTTACTTTTTGGTAAACTTTCTTTATTTGACTTCTATTCTAATTATTGCTCCTATCTTCCTTATCTATTTACAAAATTTTAGTATAAATCTAATAGTTAGTACATCTCATGAGTAAATAATTAATTAAGGTTGATAATAAGTGTGCATATATATTACTCCTTCAGTCTATTTTCAATTGTCATTGTTTTCTTTTTTAAAATGAAACGATCAGAATTTTAACTAATAGTTTAATATGTATTTTTTCATCATATTGATATGCAAAAGATTACAATTTATAGTACTTTTCGTATAGTTTCTGAATATCTTAATTTTTTGTTTAAAATATCAAATTAATGTAATCTAATTTCACTTTAAAAATTAGTCAAATTGACTTTTGAAAAGCACAACATGACAAATAAAAATGGCAAGAGGGAGTAGTTAGTACAAAAATTACACCTAAATAGGAGTAAGTATTAGGAGGCAGGAGTCGGTAAAAAATCTTCAAGTCCTTCATATTTAATCTTGAGTAAGTACTCCCTCCTTTTAATAATTGACTTAACATTCTTCTTATAAAGAAAATATTTATAGAGATTTATTAAATTAAATTTATTAATTTTATTTATGAAATCTAGATTTAATCACTAATATTTTATATAGTTATTTAATAATAAGAATAGTATAAGAAGAAAAAATAATTATATGTTAAAATAAATAAGTAAAAAAATTAATTTTTATATAAGTGTCAAATAATGAAACAAAAGGAGGTTCACTTTTAGCAAACTTTCTTTGTGTGTTTGATTATTATTTTTTTAAGTGACTTATTACAAGTTAAAAGGCTAAAAATTATAAGTAACATTCAATTTTTGACTTTTCACCTTTTTGGATACTTTTTCAATATTAAAAAAGAGTTTAAAAGTACTTTTTAAGCTATTCAAACACTTTAAAAAGAAAATAAAACTTAAAAACTAAAAACCACACAAAAAAAAAAGCCAATTCAAACATCACTTATTTTAATTGTCTTCCTTGCCTATTTATACAATTTAGTATAAACCTAATTTCTTGTAGTGCATCACAGAATGTTTAATTAACGTTGATAATAGGTGTACATATACCTAGTTAGTAGTTAGTACAAAAAGTATACCTAATTATGAGTGGATTCGAATTTAGTTGGATTTCAATGTAGGCTTCAGATATCGAGAGAAAAACAAAAAAAGTACTATCTCAGTTCCTTTTTTTACTTTTCAGCTCTTGTTTTTCAAAAGTCAAACTATATAAATTTTGTTCAATATTTTAAGATGTATTTTTTCATCATATTAATATGTGAATAATTACAACTTGTAATATTTTTTATGTTAATTTTCGAATATCTAAATTTTAAATTAAAATTTTGAATTATTCTAATTCAATTTAGCTCAAAAAATTAGTCAAAATAACTCTCGTAAAACTAAATATAGAGTAAAAAGGGACGAATGGAGTATATAATGTAGTAGGAGTCTTGTAAAAAAATAAATCTTGATGAAGTATCCCCTTATATAATTTTGAGCAATTAGTACTATACCCTTCACTTTATATATATATATATATATATATATATATATATATATATATATATATATATATATATATATTGCAACCTCTAGTGATTCAATCTTTAAAATAAAACTATTTTATGTGTGCATTTTTATGATGGTACCGTATGTATTAAAAATAAAGCTTTCATCTTATTTAGCTAAAAATATAACTTTCATCTTAAATTTGTTAAAAGTAAAACAAGATTTATTATTGATATCACTTCATTTAAGCACATATCACTCTTAAATTGTACATTATTAAAGTTATCTTTGTTTTAATTGATATATAAAATACAAATTTTCAAGTGATTAAAAGAATATATTATTAAAGATATGAAATCTAGTAGTAGACAAATCAAAATATAAATAAATATAAGAATCAAACTAATAAATTCATTAAAAAAATTGTATTCATATCATGTAATTTTTTTAAAAAAATTATGCAGAATCATCATAGAAAATAAGGAGTAGTGAAAGTTTTAAGTGTTATTATACATGGTATTATAAATAATGTGAATATATATGAATGTGAAAGTGAGGTAAAAAAAGAGGGAGCCAAGTATTATTCCCTCAAGTAATGTTCAATTGCTTAGGTCAATATTCAATGCCATGTGGATCATAAAATAAATGATGGTTGCAATTCATTTCAAATTTTACTCTTAACAAAAAAGTCTAATATAGTAAAAGTAAAGCTAACGGTATTCATTAAAATTTTTGTGATCATTGACTCTTGAAAAGATTTGACGGTAAAATGCAAATAAATTTAAACTCAATGATAATTTTTTTTTTTAAAAGAAAGAAATCATCTAATTAAGATGAACCTAATCATAAGGAATTAGACTATCCAATTATACAAACTTCATACAAGTATAAGAAATATGATCTACTTTTGTCATATTAACAATATGCTCTCGAGCATGCCTATATTTGTTAATCTTGTGTATGATGGATAAATTGTTATTTTCATGTTCATTCATTTTAATTGACAAAATATATATCATATTTTGGGAGTTGAATTAGAAAAATAATACTGAGTAGTGTTTTTTTTATAAGCATCTGGTGCATTTTGCTTCTGCGCTTAAAATGAAGAAATAAATTAAGCGAAAAGAAATCTGAAATTTTAATGGGTACCGTTAGCTTTACTGTTACCATTTTTGGCTCTTCTGTTAAGTGTAAGATTTGAAATGAATCTCTACCATAAATTATTTTATGATCCACATGGCACTGATCTAAGAGGTCATTGAACATTACTTGAGGGAATAATAGTTGATTGGATCTTTTTCCTAAAAAGAGTTTAAAGGGATATATTTGTTGTTGTACCTATTTTATTCTGGGATAATTTACTTGAGATTACTATACTATTCAAGGAGAGAGATAACTTATTTCGGTACTAATTATTAGTCTTGAGATAAGTTATTCCGAACTTGTCAACCAAACAACAAAATTAAATGACACCATAATTTAATCTTAAGATTATTTGATATTATCCCTCACACTAAACAACTCTAAGGGTTGTTTGTTGGAGTGTATTAAAAAAAAATGCATGCATTAGCTTTGTATATTATTAATATCTTGTTTGGTACTTTTTCCAATCTATGTATAACTAATGCAAACATTAGAATACACTTTATTGTGCATTAAAGTGTGTATTACTAATATCATGTATTTCTAGATATTAGTAATGGAATGATTTTAATGCATGCATTAATATAGTTAAAAACTCAATTGCCCCTTAAAACATTCTTTACATCTTTTCCACCATATTTGTGAAGGGTATCTTTGTAAATAAATTTTTTGCTTAAGTCATTTGCGGCCCCCCTAAAGTTGTTCGCATAATTTTCTTAGATACCTCAACTATGACTAGCACCTATTAGACACTCTAATATTAAGGAATATGTACTTATTGAACACAAAACGGTAATAAAACTTTTAAAATATGGTGTGTGTAATTCACGCACATTGTCTTGAAAAAGTAACCAATAAGACTTCAGCATGTGGCACATGGATTTTTAATTTCAACCTTTAATAATTCAAAAAATTGATTAACAAAAAGAAAGAAAAAAAAGTTTCCTCCCCGCACCCCCACAGGAACCCACCCACCTTTCTTCTTCTTCCCTAACGTTGGCACCTCCTGCGGCAACAACACAAAAAAAAAAAAAAAAAAAAAAAAAAAAGCAAATATCTCCCCACCCATCTAATTATTTGCCCTTTCTTCTTCTTCTTCATCCGTTGTCACCCACTATTTTCTATTTCTCCGAAGAGATTAACTTTTGTTTTTCTTCTTATAATAATTTATGAGCTATGGAAATTAAGTCAAATGCAAATAATGAAATAAATTATGAAGCATGATAGATTAATGGAGTTATTATTGTGATTTTGTGAAAAATAAGTTGACTTGATAAATTATTTTGAAATCGATGACGAAGAGAAATCGTGAGGTTTTAAATGAATTATATCAAATTTTCTGATATTATTTTATAACTTTAATGGCTGGTGGTGTTTGTTGATCGAGTGACCAGAAATAGAGATGGATGGAACTTGCCTTTATAATTCTGATGTCCGATTTTTTTTTTTTCGTTCTTGCAAATTCGATTAGCACTTAGCAGATTCAGTTTTTTTTTTTTTTTTTTTTATAAAAAGCGAAAAATAAATATGAAGAACCAAAACAAAGTTTAAAATGATTAAAATGGGGCGAAGAAGAAGACAGGCTACTGGTACAGCCTACAGCGGTGGGGTAGGGAGTGAGTTTGTTTTCTTTTTGGATATTATAAGACATCATTTTGAATAAAAGTTTATTTTTAGTTATTTTAATTAATGCAATGCCAAGTGTCATAAGAAGGAAAAAAGGTACAAGTTTTTTATTAATAAAAAAAATATATAAAAAAAATTGGGACTGTTCCATTTTTAGTCCAGTATTTGATTTGTTACATGTATAAATGGTGAAACTGCTTTATTTTTAATCAAAAATATTTACTTCAAACCTTAAATATGGAGAAAATTTGGTTGAAAGCGCCGCTTTAAATGAATCTTGCAATGCGCGTACTAAATTTAATCAAAATTCTAATACAAATTTCAAACATCAAATGAAAAATGAAAAATAACAATGATCAACGATACTTATTCCTTATGAAATGGGGGCAATATATTCTTTTTTTTTTTTTTTTTTTTTTTATATGAGCAATCTATTTAAAATGAGAAAAATAATGTTAAACGTGAGTTGGACGTGTTGACTTTAACAGTTCTTAGCTTTCTTTTCTTCAAATTATTTATAGGTTTGCCAAATAAGAATCAAGGAGATCGTATATTTGGGGTTAAGCAAAATACTTAACTGCGAAGATATTATAACTAAATTTTAATTAATGTCTTTTTTTATTTGGTAAGGAAATCAATTAATAATTCTATTAAGTAATTATTTTAATAAGATAATTAACTTGGAGGGAGTAATAATTTTAGAAATGTTAATATGGAATTAATATTATGTGCCTTTAATTCTGCGTGATTAAGCAGTGTAAGAAGATCACATGCCAGGATTTTCGAGATACATTGAAGTTTCTTGAAGTTATACTTCCTCTCTTTAATTTTTACTCTTCATTATTTAATTTGACATACTAATTAAGAAATATAATTTTTGATATAAGTATTTTACTATATTATTTCTATTAATTGATGTTTAGTATTAAGTTTTGAAAAATAATTTAAAAAATATTATTTATTGTTAAAGGTAAAATATAAAAAAAAAATTGTGTTTTTTTTATATATATCAAAAATAACAAGTAAAAATAAAAATTTATTTATGAAAAAGTGACAAATAAAATTGGAGATTTTAAGAAGAAAAGTCAACTATATTTAGATGGACATGTAAATCAACTTGAATTATTTGTATACTCCATCTGTCTCATTCATTTCGTGGGATATTTTTCGGATTTAAATAAGTTTATATTTGATTGTAAGTTTTTTTAAAATTTTGTTTGAATTATCACGCTTATATTTATTTTTATGTAATGTATAAATATATACAAAAAAATTAAAGATTTTATGTGTAAATTTTCGATCAAATTTAAATTGCTTGACTCCCAAAAAAATGAAAAGTATCACATAAATAAAAAGTTTGGGACAGAGGGAGTAATATTATCTAGTTCAACATAAGTAATAAATAAATTATTAAAAACGTGACAAGATATTAATTAAATAATAATTAATCAATATATTCTTTTTGACTCTTCTAGAAGATATAGATAATTATTATTTGGAATTTAAATACTCGAAAACTTTTTTCTTTTTTAATAAAGGGTGATTCTAGTAAAAAAAAAATAAATAGTGACGAATAATAATTTTTTAAATTTTTTTAAAAATCATTTATTTTGGACTATAAATATTCTTTTTTACCCAAAAACTCTCGTCATTTTGCCCTCTTACACTTTGTTTGGATAATTGTTACACATTATTTCATAATGTATCGTATTGTATTGTTTTAATGAATACATTGGTTGGATAGATTGTATCGTTCTCTATCATCACATAATGTCACATATGCATAATTTGAGTGATACTGAATAGAGCTCAATAACATATTTTGGTAACAACGCGGTCACAACAAATCAGTCGTTACATAAAATGAAATCATTTCGTCGTTATCTAACAATAAATTTAAACGATATAATATAATAAAATTTAAATAACAATAAAAACATACATCGTATTTAAACTAACAATACAATGTTAATAACTTTACAATACTTATATATGGGTATGGGCAATAGACAATCTTCTCATCATACTTGCATGCTTTTATTTGGTATGTTACGTCAATGGAGTATTATAAACTGCCAGCATCCCTACTTTTCTTGATTCCATTCTTCTTCCTCATCCTTAAACAACTCATACAAAAATCTCAAAACCTTCCACCAGGTCCTCGACCATGGCCTGTGTTAGGAAATATTCTCCAAATGGGGAAAAATCCTCATATTTCCCTGGCACAATTTGCCAAAATGTATGGCCCATTGATTTCTGTCAAGTTGGGAACTCAACTGGTAGTGGTAGCTTCATCCCCTCATTCTGCAGCTGAAATCCTTAAGACTCAAGATCGTCTTCTATCAGCCCGGTCTCCGCCCAGCGTTGCTCCATATGAACTCTCTGTTATTGATCAACACTCAATTGTCTTTTCCAGTGATTTGAGCAATCATTGGAAGTTCTTGCGAGCATTTTGTCGAACACATTTGTTCTCACCCAACGCTGTCGAGTCACAGACTGCTCTGAGGGAGAAAAAAGTGTCGGAAATGATAGATTTTCTTAGGTCTAGGAAAGGCGAAACTGTGAAGATTTCTGAAATTCTGTTTGGTACCATTTTAAACACGTTAGGGAACCTTTTCTTTTCAAAAGATTTATGTGATTTGAATTATGAAACAAACACCAGTGGGATCAAACGTGTTTTTAGAAAATTTATAGAATTGGGAGCTATGCCGAATATATCAGAATTCTATCCTCTATTTGAGGCTCTGGATTTACAGGGATTGAGAAAGCAGAGTCAAGTATATCAGAATCAATTGATCAACATATGGAGTGAAATTGTAAAGGAAAAAAGACAGGCAATTAGTCGTAGTAGCTCGGACTTTTTGGATGCCATGATTGATAGTGGATTTTCAGATTTACAGATCAATATCTTATTGATAGTAATTTCTTTATCACCTTTGAATCAATTTCTTAAAACTAATATACAAATGTGATGAAATAGGTGTGAGTTTCGTTTTTAAAAGATGATTGAGACGGACATGACACAATCTTGTTCTTCAATTTCAGGAATTAATAGGTGCGGGTTCTGACACCACCACTGCAACAACTGAATGGGCAATGACAGAGTTGCTAAGGAACAAGGGCACTATCCACAAACTTCAGGCCGAGCTTACAAGTAAATTCGGGGAAAATGATATTATCACAGAATCAAGCATCAGTGAACTTTCATATTTGGCTGCTTGTGTCAAGGAGACATTGAGACTCCATTCGCCTACTCCCTTCTTGATTCCTCGTCGTGCACCTGAGACGTGTAAGATTATGGATTACACCATTCCAAAGAACTCGAAATTGTTTGTGAACGCTTGGGCAATAGGGCGTGACTCAAACACTTGGGAAGATGCATTATCTTTTAAGCCCGAGCGATTTCTAGACTCTAATGTGGACTTCAGAGGTCAAGATTTTGAGTTCATACCATTTGGTGCAGGGAGGAGAATATGCCCTGGCTTAGGTTTTGCTAGACAAGAAATTCACTTGATTTTAGCTAGTTTGATCCGTTACTTTGAGTGGTCACTTCCTAATGGTGAGGATCCAATGCAGTTAGATATGGAAGACAAGTTTGGTGTTACACTACAGAAAGAAAAGCCTCTATTCGTTGTTCCTATGTAATATGAGTATTTTTTTTATAGTCTATATCCAAGATATCATGTCAATGGGAGTACAAAATATATGATTTATTGTGCGACAAGTAAAATCGTAAAAATATTAAGTATAGCTTGTGTCTTTGGGGTATAAAGATTTTTCGCAAAAGTCGTGACAATGTTGTATGGAGATGTGTTCTCCTATGATGGATGCAATGAAATTTCTTTACAATATATGAAAAACTTGAATACGATAATAAATGATTATCATGTCTAGCTAGATAGTAAATATTATATTAATAAATTCATTAAAAAAATTGTATTCATATAATGTAATTTTTTTTAAAAAAAATTTATGCAGAATCATCATATAAAATAAGGAGCAGTGAAAGTTTTGAGTGTTATTATACATGGTATTATAAATAATGTGAATATATATGAATGTTAAAGTGAGGTAAAAAAAAGAGGGAGTCAAGTATTATTCCCTCAAGTAATGTTCAATTGCTTAGATCAATATTCAATGCCATGTGGATCATAAAATAAATGTTGGTTGCAATTCATTTCAAATTTTACTCTTAACAAAAATGTCTAAGATAGTAAAAGTAAAGCTAACGGTATCCATTAAAATATTTGTGATCATTGACTCTTGAAAAGATTTGACGGTAAAATGCAAATAAATTTAAACTCAACGATAAAATATTTTTTTTTAAAAAAAGAAATCATCTAATTAAAATGAACCTAATCATAAGGAATTAGACGATCCAATTCTACAAACTTCATACAAGTATAAAAAATATGATCTACTTTTGTCATATTAACAATATGCTCTCGAGCTTGCCTATATTTGTTAATCTTGTGTACGATGGATAAATTGTTATTTTCATGTTTATTTATTTTAATTGACAAAATATATATCATATTTTGGGAGTTGAATTAGAAAAATAATATTGAGTAGTGTTTTTTTATAAGCATTTGGTGCATTTTGCTTCTGCACTTAAAATGAAGAAAAAATTAAGCGAAAAGAAATCTGAAATTTTAATGGGTACCGTTAGCTTTACTGTTACCATTTTTGGCTCTTCTGTTAAGTGTAAGATTTGAAATGAATCTCTATCATAAATTCTTTTATGATCCACATGGTATTGATCTAAGAGGCCATTGAACATTACTTGAGGGAATAATATTTGACTGGATCTTTTTCCTAAAAAGAGTTTAAAGGGATATAATTGTTATCGTACCTATTTTATTTTGGGATAATTTACTTGAGATTAATATACTATTCAAGGAGAGAGATAGCTTATTTCGGTACTAATTATTAGTCTTGAGATAAGTTATTCCGCACTTGTCAACCAAACAACAAACTAAATGACACCATAATTTAATCTTAAGATTATTTGATATTATACCTCACACCAAACAACTCTATGGGTCATTTGTTGGAGTGTATTAAAAAAAATAATACACACATTAACTTTGTGTATTATTAATACCTTATTTGATACTTTTTTCCAACCTATGTATAACCAATGCAAACATTAGAATACACTCTATTGTGCATTAATGTGTGTATTACTAATACCATGAATTTCTAGATATTAGTAATGGAATGATTTTAATGCATGCATTAATATAGTTAAAAACTCAATTACCCCTAAAAACCTCTTTACATCTTTTCCACCATATTTGTGAAGGATATCTTTGTAAATAAATTTTTAGCTTAAGTCATTTGCTGTCTCCTAAAGTTGTCTGCATAATTCACTTAGACACCTTAACTATGATTAGTACCTATTAGACACTCTAATAATAAGAAATATGTACTTATTGAACACAAAACGATAATAAAGCTTTTAAAATATGGTGTTTGTAATTCACGCACATTGTTTTGAAAAAGTAATCAATAAGACTTCAGCATGTGGCACATGGGCCCAATTTAATGAATTTTTATTTATTTTTAATTCCAACCTTTAATAATTCAAAAAATTGATTAACAAAAAGAAAGAAAAAAAGTTTCCTTCCCCAGCAGGAACCCACCCACCTTTCTTCTTCTTCCCCTAACGTCGGCACCTCCTGCGACAACAGCAACAAAAAAGAAAGAAAAAAGCAAATCTCTCCCTATCCATCTAATTATTTGCCTTTCTTCTTCTTCTTTAGCCGTTGTCACCCACTATTTTCTATTCTTCTGAAGAGATTAACTTTTGTTTTTCTTATAATAAATTATGAGCTATGGAAATTAAGTCAAATGCAAATAATGAAATAAATTATAAAGCATGATAGATTAATGGAGTGATTATTGTGATTTTTGTGAAAAATAAGTTGACTTGATAAATTATTTTGAAATCGATGACGAAGAGAAATCGTGAGGTTTCAAATGAATTATATCAAATTTTCTGATATTATTTTATAACTTTAATGGCTGGTGGTGTTTATTGATCGAAGTGGCTGGAATAGAGATGGATGGAAGTTGCCTTTATAATTCTGATGTTCGATTTTTTTTTTCATTCTTGCAAATTCGATTAGCACTTAGCAGATTCAGTTTTTTTTTTAATTATAAAAAGCGAAAAATAAAAATGAAGAACCTAAACAGAGTTTAAAATGATTAAAATGAGGCGAAGAAGAAGACAACTGCTGGTATAGCCTACAGGGGTGGCGTGGGCGTGGGTTTGTTTTCTTTTTGGATATTATAAGACATCATTTTGAATAGAAGTTTTTTTTTAGTTATTTTAATTAATGCAATGCCAAGTGTCATAAGAAGGAAAAAAGGTACAAGTTTATTATTAATAAAAAAAATATATAAAAAAGTTTGGGACCTGTTCACATGCTTTAATGCAGTGAGATGCCCTTATTTTGCCTCATCAACATTTTGTGTTTAATATACACATATTTTAAATAATTTAGGTGTTCTATACAAATCATGGTTGATGTATTTAAATGAATTACGAGGACAATTTTAGGGGGCCGCAGATGACTTAAACCTAATTTTTTTTTTAATGTAAAACATGTTATTTTTAATGCACCAAGCCAAAAAATACATAAAAATAATTTGTCTATAATTGATGTAAACATTACTAATACAAATATTACTAATACACTCTATTTCACATTATATTTATACACTATACGAAACGACTCCTAACTATTCATCTTCCCCATAGAAGCTGGTTGCGTAAAAAGAAAAGAAACTACGAAACTGTGAAATATTTAATAATTTTTTAAAAAAATAAATGCACTCTAGCGGACTAGCACTATCCTGTATTTCGACTTAATATCTCATATGATCACTCAACTTTAGATAGTTTACTTAGAAAATCATTCAATTTATATTAATTTACTTAGAAAGTCACTCAATTTTATTTTATAATTTAAAAGTCATTCAACTATTGATATTTCACTTAAAAAGTCATTTATCTATTAATTTTTTACTTAAAAAAATCACCCAACTATTTCAAATGATTTTTTCATCAAATTTTGTTGAAATACAAATTTTCTTTTAAACTAATTTTTATATAAAAAGATAACATGCTCATTTTAATTATTTTATTAAATTTAGTGAAATGCAATTTTTATTTTAAACTAATTTTTAAAAAAATGATAAGATTAATTATGTGTTTGTTTGAATTACTTCTTAATTACTCCCTCTGTCCAATAATATTTGTCATCTATACTAAAAATAGATGTCCAACAATACTTGTCCATTTTATGAAATTCATAGATAATTTACTTTATTCCTAATTTACCCTCATCATTAATTATAGTTATTTTTCTATTATATTTTTCAAGATATTGTATTTATTATATTCAAAGGGTGATATAGTAAAAAAAAATTCCGTCAACTTCTACCATATGTTTTTCAAAAACATTATAACTAAATAATTGGAACGGGTTGATAAGACAATTAAAATGGATATCTTATTATCTCTTAAAAAACAGTTTAAAATAAAATTTAGATTCAACAAAATTTAATTAAAAAATAATTTATATTAATTGGGTGACTTTCTAAGTAAAATATCAATAGTTGAGTGATTTTCTAAGTGAAATACCAATACTTGAATGACTTTTGAGTTATAAATAAAGTTGGGTGACTTTCTAAGTGAACTACTGAAAGTTGAGTGACTTTCTAAGTAAACTATCAAAAGTTGAGCAACCATTTGAGATATTATCTCCCCATATTTGGTTTGCTACATGTATAATGGTGAGACTGCTTCATTTTTAGTTAAAAGTATTGACTTCGAACCCTAGATATGGAGAAAATTTGGTTGAAAACACCACTTTAAATGAATCCTGCAATGCGCATACTAAATTTAAGCAAAACTCTAATATAAATTTCAAACACCGAATAAAAAACGAAAAACAACTACGATCAACGATACTTATTCCTTGTGAAGTGGGGGCTGGGGGTAATATATATTTTTTTTTGTATGAGCAATCTATTTAAAATGAGAAAAGTAATGTTAAACGTGAGTTTGACCTGTTGACTTTAACAGTTCTAAGCTTTCATTTCTTCAAATTATTTATAGGTTTGCCAAATAAGCAGTGTAAGAAGATCACATGCCAGGATTTTCGAGATACCTGGAAGTTTCTTGAAGTTATACTGCCTCTCTTTTACTTTTACTTGTCATTATTTGATTTAATTTGATTTGACATACTAATTAAGAAATATAATTATTAATATAAATATTTATTAATTAATATTTAATATTAAATCTTGAAAAATAATTTTAAAAATAATATTTATTGTTAAAGATAAAATATATAAAAAAATTGTGTTTTTATATATATATATATCAAAAGTAATAAGTAAAATTAAAAATTTATTTCGAAAAAGTGACAAATAAAAATCAACTAAAGGAGTGTTTAAGAAGAAAAGTCAACTATATTTAGATGGACATGTAAGGCAACTTGAATTATTTGTATACTCCATCCGTCTCATTCATTTTTTGGGATACTTTTTGAATTTAAATAAGTTTATATTTGACAGTAAATTTATTATAGATTTTTTAAATTTTTTGAATTATCAAATTTATAGTAGTTTTTATGTAGTTTACAAATATATACAAAAAAAATTAAAGATTTCATGTGTAAATCCGATCAAACTTAAATTGCTTGACTTCTAAAAAACGAAAAGTATCACATAAATTAAAAGTTTGGGACATAGGGAGCAATATTCTCTAGTTAAACATAAGTAATAAATAAATTATTAAAAACGTGACAAGATATTAATTAAATAATAATTAATCAATATATTCTTTTCGACTCTTCTAGAAGATATAGATGATTATTATTTGGAATTTAAATACTCGAAAAAGATTTTCTTTTTTAATAAAGGGTAATTCTAGTAAAAAAAAAAAAGTGATGAATAATAAATTTTTTAATTTTTTTTTTAAAATTCATTTATTTTGGACTATAAATATTCTTTTTTTACCCTAAAACTCTCGTCATTTTGCTCTTACACTTTGTTTGGATAATTGTTACACATTGTTTCATAATATATTTTAGTGTATTGTTTTAATGAATACATTATTTGGATAGATTGTATCGTTCTCTATCATCACATAATGTCACATATGCATAATTTGAATGATACTGAATAGAGCTAAATAACATATTTTGGTAACAATGCGGTCACACCAAATCGATCGTTACATAAAATGAAATATTTTCGTTGTTATCTAACAATAAATTTAAACAATACAATATAATGAAATTTAAATAACAATCAAAACAAACATCGTATTTAAACTAACAATACAATCACAAATGTAAGTGTTGATGACTATACAATACTTATATATGGGTATGGCAATAGACAATCTTCTCATCATACTTGCATGTTTTTATTTGGTATGTTACGTCAATGGAGTACTATACGCTGCCAGCATCCCTACTTTTCTTGATTCCATTCTTCTTCCTCATCCTTAAACAACTCATATAATAATCTCAAAACCTTCCACCAGGTCCTCGACCATGGCCTGTGTTAGGAAATATTCTCCAAATAGGCAAAAACCTGTTGGGTTTTAGCAAAGGTGTGAATTGGAAATAAGAAGAGAAAAATAGAAAAAGTGAGGAAATCAATTTGGAGGAAAAATGAAAAGTTATTTCAAATAAAATGTCTTTGAAGATGAAAAGTTATTTCTCTCATATTGATAGAAGAAAGGAAAATTGTTGTTCTTATATTAGAAAATACTTCCTTTAGTTCTTAAAGGGTTAAGAAGAAGGTGTCCATCGTTGTCATCGTTTGCTCCGCTTTGGCTTTGGATTTAGCAAAGGAAAAACCTATTGGGATTTAGCAAAGGTGTGAATGGGAAATAAGAAGAGAAAATAGAAAAAGTGAGGGAACCAATTTGGAGGTAAAATGAAAAGTTATTTCAAATGAAATGTTTTTGTAGATGAAAAGTCATTTCTCCCATATTGGTGGAAGAAAGAAAAATTGTTGTCCTTATATTAGGAAACACTTTCTTTAGTTCTTAAAGGTTTAAGAAGAAGGTGCTCCCTCGCGCCATCGTCGTCGCTCACTCGGCATTGGATTTGGCCAATAATGTGATTAATTGATAATATTTTTGGACAAAATTTATTTAATCAATCTCATTAACTGATTTCCTTTCTCTTATAAATTAATTCAGAATGTTAGTTAATTAACATAATTAATTTCGTATAACGAAATTTATTTGAAATTCGCGAGTAACGGTAAAAACGTTCTGAAAGGACCTGTTCCTTTCGAAAAGAGTTACTTTTCCCTAAAAGACACAACGTTCTAGAAAGACACCATTGTCCGAACAGACGTGTTCCTTGCTGCAATTGACTATAAATAAGAGGTTTTTTTTTCGTTTTTCATTAACAGAAATTTTTTCCTTTCTGCATACATTTTCTTACATAAACAAATTGTCGATCGACTGAGTTTGTGTGTGCTCTCGTTACTGTTCCTGCGTTTGCTGAAATTATTGAAGTTTCAGGTACCACTACTTCTCTAATAGGTTAATCCGTTTTATCTTGGGAGGAATTAATCTGCAACCTCGGGTACTTTAGGGGATTAAATTTCTTAAGGAAGTACAGTGAATTTTGTGGACTTGGATTATTATTTCTATCTGTTTCATCTATTTTTTGTTTCTGTTTTGCTAACCTTAATACAAGAGATAACAAGCTTAAGAAATTTATTAGTTTCTGTATTTGAATTTTTTTGGAGATTAAAACCTTTATGGTTTTCTACTCTGTTTGAATTTTTAAAATTCATTCGATTAACGATTAAAATAACATAAAAACTTTATCGTTAAATTAAAAACAGGCTGTGTAAGGATTTATTCTTTACTGTTAGTATTTCACATACTAAAATTGTCTGTCATTTGTGACAGAAAAATGACAAATTCAAGTCAAGTAAATGTTGGAACAGTGAGTGTTGCAACAACATCAGAAAGTACTGCAACAACATCGATTGCACACAATCGTTAAACTGCTGCCCTTGCACCGGCTGAGAAACCTGCAAAGTTTTTTGGAGTCGACTTCAAGAGATGGCAGCGGAATATGTTCTTCTATTTGACTACGTTGAGTCTGCATAAGTTCATTAATGAGAATATTCATGTTATGTCGGATGAAACTCTGGCCGAAGAATGATTCTTGGTGACAGAAGCATGGACACATTCAAATTTTTTATGTAAAAATTATATTCTTAGTGGCCTGCAAGACGATTTGTACAATGTGTACAATAGTGTCAAGACCTCAAAAGAACTCTAGGATGCTTTAGAAAAAAAGTACAAAGCAGAGGATGTTGGAATGAAGAAGTTCATTGTGGAAAAGTTTTTGGACTATAAGATGATAGATAGTAAGACTGTCGTCATCCAAGTTCAAGAACTGCAGGTCATAATTCATGATATCCCTGCTGAAGGTATAAATTAATTTAATGCCTATGTTGAATATATTAAGTATATTCTTAATACTCACATAATATTTAATGTAGGAATAATTGTGAATGATGTTTCTCAAGTGGCGACAATTATTGAGAAGTTACCTCCGTTGTGGAAGGACTTCAAAAACTACTTGAAACATAAACGCAAGGAGATGATTGTTGAAGATCTCATAGTAAGGCCGAGAATCGAAGAGGATAACAAAGCCGTAGGAAAGAGGTCGCGTAGTAATTCAGCAATATCTGGAGTTAATATTGTTGAAGAAGATCCCACAAAATCAAAAAAAAAAGAAATAAAACATCTGATCCAAAGAGCAATCCTCCTAAGAAGAAATTCAATGAAAACTGCTTCAATTGTGAAAAACGTGGTCATAGGGCTACTGAATGTCGGGGTCCTAAGAAAGACAAGAAGAAGGATTAAGCAAATTTGGCTGAATTCAAATAAGAGATGGACGATCTCTGTGCAATGCTTTCAGAATGCAACTTGATTGGAAATCCAAGAGAATGGTAGATATATTCTGGTGCCTCATGCTATGTTTGTGCCAACAAAGAATTATTTGCATCATATACTCCAGCACCAGCAGACTAGAAGTTATTTATGGCAAAATCCGTTGCTGCAAAGATTGAAGGAACTGCCAAGGTCCACTTGAAGATGACATCGGACAATGTGGTGACTTTTAACAGGATCTTGTATGTTCCAGAATTGCGAAAGAACTTAGTTTCTATACCAGTTCTTACCAAGAATGGATTCAGATATGTATTTATTTTTAATAAAGTTGTAGTAAGTAAGAATGAGATGTATGTAGGAAAAGGTTACCTCACTGGCGGCCTCTTCAAACTTAAAGTAGTTGCAGTTGATAAGAATAAAGATTCTGCTTCTTCTTACTTGCTTGAGTCTAAATATTTATGACATGAACGTTTGGGACACATTAATAACAAAATCGTGCGAATACTGATTAAATTAAATATTTTGCCTAAATTAGAGTGCAATAAATCAAAATATCAAGTTTGCGTTGAATCTAAGTATGCTAAGAATCCTTATAAGTTTGTTGAAAGGAATTCATATCCCTTAAAACTGATTCACACTGACATTTGTGACATGAAGTCAACACCAACACATGGTGGGAAAAAGTATTTCATAACTTTTATTGACGATTACAGTAGATATTGTTATGTCTATTTGTTAAATGGTAAGGATAAACCAATATATGCATTTAGGCAATATAAAACTGAAGTTGAAAATCAGTTGGATAAAAAAATCAAAATGATTAGAAATGATAAGGTGGAGAATATGAATCTCCATTTGCAGAATTATGTTTGGAAAATGAAATTATCCATCAAACTACTGCTTCTTACTTTCCTCAATCTAATGAGATTGCGGAAAGGAAAAACTAAACTTTAAAGAAAATGATAAATGTCTTACTTATAAGTTCAGGTTTACCACAAAAATTTTGGGGGGAAGTTATCCTTACAGCAAGTCGAATACTCAATAGAGTGCCTCATAGCAAGACACATGTTATTCCATATGAGAAATGAAAAGGTAGAAAACCCAACTTAAAATATTTCAAAGTGTGAGGGTGTCTAGCCAAAGTCCAGGTTCCTATACCTAAGAGGGTGAAAATAGGACATAAGACAGTGGATTGTGTATTCATTAAATATGCCACAAATAGTAAGGCATGTCGATTTTTGGTTCATAAGCTGAATATTCGGATATTCATGACAATATGGTAATGGAATTAGATAATGCTGAATTCTTTGAACATATCTATCCGTAAAAAACTAGACTTGAGTCATCTAGTGGGGGGTCTAAACGACCTCAAGAAGAACCAAAAGAGAATGTACCTAATAAAGAAAGTCCAAGGCTCAGTAAACGTTAAAGGACAGTTGCTTTATTTGGATATGATTTTATAACATTCCTTCTTGAAAGTGAGCCTCAAACAATCAAGGAGCTATGTTGTCTAGCGACTCAACCTCCTGGAAGGAGGCTGTCAATAGTGAGATTGAATCAATCTTAAGAAATCATACCTGAGAGTTGGTTTATCTTTCTCCAAGGAACAAACCCTTGGGTTCTAAATGGATCTTCAAAAAGAAGATGAAAGAAGATGGAACTATTGACAAATATAAAGCAAGACTGTTGTCAAAGGCTTTGGACAGAAAGAAGGTCTTGATTATTTTGACACATACTCGCCAGTGACTAGGATTACATCAATTCAGATATTAATTGCCCTAGTTGCAGTGTACGGTCTTGAAATCTATCAAATGGATGTGAAAACCGCTTTTTTAAATAGAGAGCTGGAGGAAGAGATTTACATGGAACAACCTGAGGGTTTCGTAGCTCCCGGTAAAGAAAAGAAAGTATGCAAACTTGTTAAGTCACTTTATGGACTAAAACAAGCACTGAAACAATGACATGCAAAATTTGATCAAACCATGTTGTTAAATAGATTTAAGATCAATGAATGTGGTAAATGTGTCTACATTAAAGACACTCCGAATCAGGAGGTCATTGTATGCCTATATGTGGATGACATGCTAATAATGAGCAAAGACATTGCTAATGTAAAAGCTACTAAGCGTATGATCGCTAGTAAGTTTGATATGAAAGATCTAGGAGTTGCCAATTTGATATTGAGAATTAAGATTCACAAAATTCCTAATGGTCTAGCATTGTCTTAATCTCATTATATTTAAAAGGTGTTTGAAAAGTTCAAATATTTGAATTTCAAAAGGGAAAAGCCCCAATTGATGTGAACCTTAATCTTGCTAAGAATAACGGTGAAAGTCAGTCTCAATTGGATTTTGCCCGAGTATTGGAAAGTTTGATGTATGCCATGAATTGTACACGACTAAACATAACCTGCGCTATAAGTAAACTGAGTCGATACACAAGTAATCCCTATCAGAATCAATGGCAATGAAGAGAGTTTTGAGGTACTTAGATGACACTCAAAACTATGCTTTGCATTACAACAAATATCCAACAGTTCTTGAAGGATATAGTGATGCAAATTGGATTATTGGATCAACTGAAACGAAATCCACAAGTGGATATGTTTTCACTATTTATGGAGGAGGAATATCTTGGAAATCATCCAAACAAACATGTATAGCTCGCTCTATAATGGAGTTTGAATTCATCGCCTTAGACAAGGCAGGTGAAGAAGCTGAATGGATCTGGAATTTCTTAAAAGATATTTCGTTTTGGCCCAAATCAATGGCCCCTATATGTATACACTGTGATAGTCAAGCTGCAATAGGAAGGGCTGGAAGTGCTATGTATAACGGAAAGTCTCGTCATATACGATGAAGGCATAACTCTGTTAGACAAATACTCTCTAGTGGAATTATCACAATTGACTATGTAAAGTCAAAGGATAATGTGTCGGATCCACTTACAAAAGGCCTAACTAGAGAAGGAGTTGAGAGATCATCGACGGGAATGGATTATGGACGAGAACAAGTCATCGTGGCTGTAACTCTACCTAGAAGACTGAAGATCCCAAGATCTAGGTTCAAGGGGATCAAAAAAGTCATAAATGACGGTTCAACATTTTCAAAATTTATTTTATTATCCATTCTCAAGATGAGACAATGTTCAGTAACCAGAATAAAGGCACAAGGACTTTTTAATGGTTTCTAAGTTTGATACAAGGCATATCAAATAGTGTATCTATGGGATAACACAGTTAGAAACCAGTTATGTAAGTGTGAAGTGCAAGTCGCTTTAAGGAGAATCCGATAAGGCCAATTCTGTAAGCATTTATTAACCAAGACGTGTTCATGGCTGAAACGAACAAAACAATGAAAACCAAAAACAGTTCAAGGGTTGATTGTGTGACTTATGTTGTCTAGGTATAAACCAAAGCTCGAAGGTTAAAAGATATCAAATCTACCGATTGACCGAGTATATCTGATATATGTTCACTACGAAAAGTTTAAAGGGAAACCTACTTATCCAGAAGCGATTAACCCTTACTTACGAGATACACAAGTTTTTCATGCATATGTTTTAACAATAGCCATTCCCCATTCATGTGGCGGATTGTTGGGTTTTAGCAAAGGTGTGAACGAGAAATAAGAAGAGAAAATGGAAAAAGTGAGGGAACTAATTTGGAGGGAAAATGAAAATTTATTTCAAATGAAATATCTTTGTAGATGAAAAGTCATTTCTCCCATATTGGTAGAAGAAAGAAAAATTATTGTCCTTATATTAGAGAACACTTCCTTTAGTTCTTAAAGGGTTAAGAAGAAGGTGCCTCATCGCGTCGTCGTCGTCACTCGCTCGGCTTCGGCTTTGGATTTGGATTTGGATTTGGATTTGACAAACGATTGATTAATAATATTTTTGGACAAAATTTATTTAATCAATCTCATTAACTGATTTCCTTTCTCTTATAATTAATTCATAATGTTAGTTAATTAACAAAATTAATTTTGCGTAATGGAATATAATTGAAATTCGCATGTAACGGTAAAAAGGTTCTGAAGGGACCTGTTCCTTCCAAAAAGATGTTAATTTTCCCAAAAAGGCACAACGTCCTAGAAAGATACCATTGATCGAACAGATGCGTTCCTTGCTGCAATTGGCTATAAATAATAGGTTTTTTTCCTTTTTTTCATTCACTTAAAATTTTTCCTCTCTGTATACATTTTCTTACATAAATAAATTGTCGATCGACTGAGTCTGTGTGTGCTCTCGTTACTGTTCTTGTGTTCGTTGAAATTATTGAAGTTTGAGGTACCGCTACTTCTCTAATAGGTAAATCCATTTTATCTTGGGTGGAATTAATCTACAACCTCGGGTATTTGAGATGATTAAATTTCTTAAGAAAACACAGTGAGTTCTGTGGACTCGGATTATTATTTCTGTCTGTTTCTTCTATTTTATGTTTCTATTTTGCTAACCTTAATACAGGAGATAACAAAACCCTCATTATTTCCTTAGCACAATTTGCCAAAAATGTATGACCTATTGATTTCTGTCAAGCTGGGAACTCAACTGGTTGTGGTAACTTCATCCCCTCATTCTGTAGCTGAAATCCTCAAGACTCAAGATCATTTTCTATCATCCCGATCTCCGCCCAACGTTGCTCCATATGAACTCTCTGTTATTGATCAACAATCAATTGTCCTTTCAAGTTATTTGAACAATCATCAGAAGTTCTTGCGAGCATTTTTATGAACACTTTTGTTCTCACCCAAAGCGGTAGAGTCATAGACTGCTCTAAGGGAGAAAAAAGTATAAAAAATGATACATTTTCTTAGGTCCAAGAAAGGGGAGACTGTGAAGATTTCTGAAATTTTGTTTGATACTATTTTAAACACGTTAGGGAACCTTTTCTTTTCCAAAGATTTATGTGATTTGAATTATGAAACGAACACCTGTGTGATCAAACGTGTTTTTAGAAAATTTATAGAATTGGGAGCTATGCCGAATATATTAGAATTCTATCCTCTATTTGAGGCTCTGGATTTACAGGTATTGAGAAAGCAGAGTCAAGTATATCAGAATCAATTGATCAACATCTGGAGTGAAATTGTAAAGGAAAAAAGACAGGTAATTAGTCGTGGTAGCTCGGACTTTCTGGATGCCATGATTGATAGTGGATTTTCAGATATACAGATCAATATCTTATTGACAGTAATTTCTTCATCACCTTTGAATCAATTTCTTAAAACTAATAGACAAATTTGATGAAATAGGTGTGAGTTTTGTTTTTAAAAGATAATTGAGACGGACATGACACAATCTTGTTTTTCAATTTCAGGAATTAATAGGTGCGGGTTCTGACACCACTACCGCAACAACTGAATGGGCAATGACAGAGTTGCTAAGGAACAAGGGCGCTATGCACAAACTTCAGGCAGAGCTTACAAGTAAATTTGGGGAAAATGATATGATCATATAATCAAACATCAGTGAACTTCCATATTTGGCTGTTTGTGTCAAGGAGACATTGAGAATCCATTCGCCTACTCCTTTCTTGATTCCTCCTCGTGCACCTGAGACGTGTAGGATTATGGATTACACCATTCCAAAGAACTCGAATTTATTTGTGAACACTTGGGCAATAGGGCGTGACTCAAACACTTGGGAAGATGCATTATCTTTCAAGTCCGAGCAATTTCTAGACTCTAATGTGGACTTTAGGGATTAAGATTTTGAGCTCATACCATTTGGTGCAGGGAGGAGAATATGCCCTGGCTTAGCTTTTGCTAGGCAAAAAATTCACTTGATTTTAGCTAGTTTGATCCATTTCTTTGAGTGGTCACTTCCTAATGGTGAGGATCCAATGCAGTTAGGTATGGAAGACAAGTTTGGTGTTACTCTACATAAAGAAAAGCCTCTACTCATTGTTCCTATGTAATATGAGTATTTTTTTACAGTCTATATCCAAGATATAATATCAGTGGAAGTACAAAATAAATGATTTATTGTATGACAAGTAAAATCGTAAAAATTTAAGTACAACTTGTCCCTTGGAGTATAAAGATTTTTCACAAAAGTTCTAACATTATTGTATGGAGATGTGTTCTCTTATGGTGGATGAAATGAAATTTCTTTGCAATATATGAAAAACTTGAATACGATAATAAATGATTATCTTGTCTAGATAAACAACAAATATTATATGAAAATCCTTGAATGATTTAAAAGGTTTTAATAAAGCAATTTCATTCAATAGTACCCCAATGATTGTGAGATCGTTTTATATAAAGAAAGATTAATTTCGATCACATTAGAATGAAACGAAAATATCATTTTAGTGCAATTGGTGCACTTATGTGTCATGAAAATATTAGAGTGAAACAAATATTTATATAAATTATTTATTTTGATTAATCATGTCAATGTTTATTGATTATGAAATAGTAGGCGATTCAAATGAAATTTGATCTCAAGAAAGTTATATGTCTTCGTGTGAAAATATTGTCATGTCAGATCATTCCACACGCCAGTCAATTTTATATATCGAAATAGTTCATCTTCCCCAATGAACTAAATTTTTTTTTATAAATATCAATATTGTATAAATAGTTGTGTTATGTATATATAATGTATATATATACATTCATACATATTATTTATATAATATTTATATATCGAAATTGTTCATCTTCTTCAACGAACTAATTTTTTTTATTTCGATCTCAAAATATTCAAATTTCTTTTAAATGGTTACAAATTTTAGAGATGAACTCATATTAATATTTAAAAATTTTTGATATATATTCACTCAAAATAATTCACATTTACGACATGTCTAAGTTTTAAAATTTGTGTTAAGCGCAGAATATATAAACAATTATTTGCTTGACTATTATTAGTACAATAAAACAAAATAGCAGTAGTGTAATTGTTGTTAATGAGCTTAAAATGAGAATTCGCGTATAGTCACTCAAAAATAACTTAATTATGCTTATAGGTATAGTTTGGTAATTATGATTTGTAGCTACATGTTAGAGTGAGGAGATATGCGAGCGAGATTGGGAGAGGGAGGAGAGAGACGAGTGAGAGAGGGCAGAGAGTGGAGAGAGGCGAATTGTGTATATATATATAGTGAGAGAGGGCAGAGAGTGGAGAGAGGCGAATTGTGTGTGTGTGTGTGTGTATATATATATATATATATATATATATATATATATATATATATATATATATATGTCAAACTGTATATGTATACCTGTCAAATAATTGTACATATGTAACTAATATACATTTATATTTGTATATTTGGCAAGCGAGATTGGGAGAGGGAGAAGAGACGCGAGCAAGAGAGGGCAGAAAAAGGCTGATTGTATTTGTATATATGTCATATAATTGTATATGAATATGTGTAATTTGAATTTGTATATGTATATGTATAATTTGCATTTGTATATGTAATATGTATAAAAGAGGAGAAAGGCAAGAGAGAGGAGAGAGATGACGTAATTGTCGCTACAATTAAGTTACGAGCCATAATTAATTCAAATTATAATTATATTAGTTAAATTAACTAGTACTCCATATGTCCCTAATTATTTGTCCACTTTTGAATTGACACACCAATTAAGAAAATAGTTATTGGCATAACGAGATTATCATTTTACCCCTATTAATTATGAAGTGGATGAATTAAAAACTTAAGATTTTCAAGAAGTTCTACATTTTTTGAAGTAATTAATTGAGGTATAATAAGTAAGAAAAAAAACTGTCCTTTATATTTGCTTATTTGTGTAACTTTCCCTAAAATAATACAGTAAAACCTCGATAAAATAATATTCGATAAAGTAATAATCTCGCTAAATGAATATTTTTCTCCGCTCCCGACTTGAGCCAGTTATATTAAATTAATATTCTCGCTAAATGCATTAGATAATAATTAAAAATAAAGTATTAAAGGCCCAGAAAAAATATAAAGTAATAATTACTAAAATACATCAAGAATTTATATATATTTAATCAATCAATTATACTAGACTAATAACTATTTCTTTTTAAATTATGATTCTATAGTTGATTGTTTTTTCTTCCCACCAAAATCAAAATTAATCTCATCCTTAACTTTTTCAAGAGCGAACACAATTTTCAAAATATTTTGTTCGTGTTGTACCAAATAGTTTGACAATGTAGTCATTGCTTGAAATGCCTCCTTTGACGATACATGTGGGACAATGTTACTATCATCTTGTTCAGGATCATTCTCATCATCATTATTCATTACAGATTGAATAATCTCTTCCTCTGTAGGTGATTCTATAATTATATCATTCTCGTTAGGGTAGTTCAAAAGATGTTCAACATCCATCACATTTCTGTAGGCTAAATTAGAGATGACATCATTTAATTCTTGGATACTTTTATTTAATTCACCAACTTCTTGGATACCTTCATCTAATTCACCAACTTGTGGTTCGAGAACATTGTTTTCTTCCGATCGGATCTTGCAATGCCGAAAATAATTTGCAATTGTTATTTCTTTCACATCAAAATTCCAAGCCAAGTTAGCAAAATTAATAGCATTCAAAATATAATTTTTTTTCAGTATTTGGTGCTTCAACCTCAAGGCCTTGTAGGATGCTGAAATAAAGACGACGACGATAATGAGCTTTGAATGCTCGAATAATCCCAACCTCGCATGGTTGAATCTTAGACGTTGTGTTAGGAGGTAAGAAAAACAACTCTACATTTCTTAGGCCTTCAACTATATTTGGATGAGCTGGACAATTGTCTACTATTAACAAAACCTTCCTGCCATTCATTCTCTTATCAAACCAGCCAACATATTCTTGGAAAAGCAAGCCAGTCATCCAAGCTTTCTTGTTGGATCTATACATGCAATTAAGATTGTTCATGTTCACATTTTTAAAGCATCTAGGATTTGCAAACTTACCAATAATCCACAATAGTACTTTGTCAGATCCATCACCATTGCAACAGAGAGCAAGAGTAATTCTCTCTTTGTCTTTTTTGCGACCTTCAAGCTGCTTGGTAGCAAGTGAATGATCAGCTTCCAATGGTAAAATAGTCCAGTTTCATCCATATTATAAATATTCTTCAATTCAAACTGATCTAATTTTGATCGTATGCTAGGCAATTCGTTTTCAATATTCTCCATGATAACTGAACCACTTTCACCAAAATGTCTGTAAGACTTGATTTCGTATCTTGACTTGAAACGTTCTAACCAACCAGAAGAGAATCTGAATTCTGGATTAGTTTTACCATACATTTTTAGGAAAAGATCTTTTGCTTTTCCTTGGATAATTTCCCCTGACATATTCACTTTCTCTTGCATTTGAAGAAACCACTTGTACAAAATTTTCTCTAAATCAAGGTATTTTGCCGGTTTATGCCTTTTGGCATCACTATTTTTCATCTCATTTGACAAATACTCTGTCGACCTTTTGAGAGTGTGCGATATTATTGATTGACTAATAGTCAAATCAAACTTTTGTTTCACCCATGCTTGCAAATCTTTTTGTCTATTAGTTGGATTCTCTTTCTTATACTCACATATTGCGTTTCTTATTTTATTGATTAAAGATGATTTTTGTACGTCTTTCAAATGATGAGAAGACATTATACTTGGATTATGATTTTTAAACATCTAACTTTTTCCTTTTATAGTTAACATAAAATCTCTTTATATTCTATATACATGAATACAATTAGAAACATTAAACTTCACTAAATTCTTTTAGCTTTCCTAGATTTAAATAATAAATATTCCAAGACTACACTTTTTAGTTTCCTAGATTTAAACTTTTGAAATTCTTAATTCAAATATTTTTTTTTCTTTCTTATGGCACATATTCTCTAAAATAATAAATATTTATTTATCGATAAATAAATATTTTATGTATTTATCGATAAACTAATAATTTTGATAAATAAATATTTTTTTCTAATTCTAAGCATATATATTTATAGAGGTTTTACCGTACTACTGTAAAGAGAAGTTTACTCTTTGTTCCTAAAAAAGGGAGGTGAAATCCTATATGGCGGTTGGTGAGTATTACCACTTGGAATATTTTGGTGTTATATATGTCTATTGACCGATTATGAAATATCTGTTCATTATACTTGTGTTGATGCAATGGAGTATTATATGCTGCCAGCATCCTTTCTTATCTTTATTCCATTATTGTTTCTCATCGTTAAACAACTCATACCAAAATCTGGAAATCTTCCACCAGGTCCTCGACCATGGCCTGTGTTAGGAAATATTCTCCAAATGGGGAAAAACCCCCATATTTCACTGGCAAAATTTGCCGAAATTCATGGGCCATTGATTTCTGTCAAGCTGGGAACTCAACTGGTTGTGGTAGCTTCATCCCCTCATTCTGCAGCTGAAATCCTTAAGACTCAAGATCGTCTTCTCTCAGCCCGGTCTCCGCCCAGTGTTGTTCCACATGAACTCTCTGTTATTGATCAACACTCAATTGTCTTTTCTAGTGATTTGAACAATCACTGGAAGTTCTTGCGGGCATTTTGTCGAACACATTTGTTCTCACCCAAAGCGGTAGAGTCACAGACTGCTCTGAGGGAGAAAAAAGTGTCGGAAATGATACATTTTCTTAGGTCTAAGAAAGGGGAAACTGTGAAGATTTCTGAAATTCTGTTTGGTACCATTTTAAACACGTTAGGGAACCTTTTCTTTTCAAAAGATTTATGTGATTTGGATTATGAAAGAAACCCCAGTGGGATCAAACGTGTTTTTAGAAAATTTATAGAATTGAGAGCTATGCCGAATATATCAGATTTCTATCCTTTAGTTGAGGCTCTGGATCTGCAGGGACTGAGAAAGCAGACTAAAATATATGAGAATAAATTGATCGACATCTGGAGTGAAATTGTCAAGGAAAAAAGGCAGGCAATTAGCCGTCATAGCTCGGATTTTTTGGATGTCATGATTGATAGTGGATTCTCAGATTTACAGATCAATATCTTAGTGATAGTAATATCTCATTTTTTTTAGAACCAATTTACTCTGGTTTCAAATAGGAGAGTTGATTTCTCAGACGGTGACTCAATTAATAGTTATTGTCTCAAAATGATAACACTATTAGTTGAGTGACAATACAAGGAATCAACCCGACAAAATTTTATGAAGTAGATGTGAAATTTTTAGTCAAAATTAATTGAGGCTGACATGATGCAATCTTGTTCTTAAATTTCAGGAATTAATGGGTGCGGGTTCTGACACCACAACCTCAACAATTGAATGGGCAATGACAGAGTTGCTAAGGAACAAGGGCGCTATGCACAAACTTCAGGCTGAGCTTACAAGTAAATTTGGGGAAAATGATACTATCACAGAATCAAACATCAGTGAACTTCCATATTTGGCTGCTTGTGTCAAGGAGACATTGAGACTCCATTCGCCTACTCCCTTCTTGATTCCTCGTCGTGCACCTGAGACGTGTAACATTATGGATTACACCATCCCAAAGAACTCGAAGTTGTTTGTAAATGCTTACGCAATAGGGCGCGACTCCAACACATGGGAAGATGCATTATGTTTCCAGCCTGATCGGTTTCTTGATTCCAATGTGGACTTCAGGGGTCAAGATTTTGAGTTCATACCATTTGGTGCAGGGAGGAGAATATGCCCTGGCTTAGGTTTTGCTAGACAAGAAGTTCACTTGATTTTAGCTAGTTTGATCCATCATTTTAAGTGGTCACTACCCAATGATGAAGATCCAATGCAGTTAGATATGGAAGAAAAGTTTGGTGTTACTCTACAGAAGGAAAAGCCTCTATTTATTGTCCCTATGTAATATGTGTATCTTTTTTTTCTCTCCATATGCAGCATGTACCTTCACTTACAAATAAAAACTGTACTATTATGCTCCAAAGTTATCTTATTTTTTAGAAAGGATGTTACTGATTGTGAAATGAGTGTATTTCTGATTGTGAAATGATTGTATGCTGTATGTATTACTGGACTTACATATCGATTTGGTAGAATATTTAAGAATAGTATTGAATATAGTGTAGTATTAGTTATCCGAATTTGGTGGACTTTATATGATTTGATATGCTCGATATGAAAGTATTATGCTAGAGTTTGTGGGAAGAAAGAAAAGAAAGGAAGTATCTCCAAAATCTCTTAAAGTTTTGATTTCTAGTTTTTGAAAATTATAGGCTGCCAATCCTTTGCATTGCCTAATAACTGAGATTGGAGAAACACTAATACTTTCTGCGCGAGTAGTATTGGGCCTCATAACTCAACTAAGCAATTCCATTTGGCCCATCTAGCGTAGTTTTTCTTTGGACAACTTTCGCATATAGCCACTCAAAATAACTTAATTACGTTTCATAACTATAGTTTGCTAATTACGATTCCTAGATACATGTTATAGGGAAGAGAGTGGCGAGCGAGATTGGGAGAGGGAGGAGAGAGGTGAGCGAGAGAGGGCAGAAAGTGGGAGAGAGGTGAATTGTGTATGTATATCGGCTAGATAATTGTATATATATAATTGGTACACATATGTATTTGTATATCCGGCGAGAGAGATTGTAGAAGGAGGAGAGAGACGAGCGAGAGAGGACAATAATTTGTATAATTTGCGTAGCGTTTATATAATTCGCGGGTACGTTTGTATAATTCGCATGTTTTTGTATAATTGAGTAATATAAAGTCTAGAATTATATAAATATGATAAAACTCGAAATAACGAATTGATACAACATAAACATATGAACTTTAAACAGCTATAAAAATTATATTATACAAATTACACTATATAAGTTATATAATACAAAATCCGAAAACTACACGTTTATACAAATTTTAAAAAGTTATACACAAAAAGATTAAATGTCTATGGTGACGAAACTGAAAAGATCAAAGGAATTAAATTATTGTCATATACAAATATAAACCATTGTATACAAATACAAATCAAATGAAGAATTGTTAGTTGTGAATTATACAAATGTGGTGAATTATACAAACATGATTAATTATACAAACTCGAAGACAACCCACGAAATTAATGATTAATATTAGTCGCAAGTGGTAATTATAGCAAACTATAACTATGATGACTAATTAAGTAATAAGTTTGCTTAACCGCATAATTTTCCCATTTTCTTTTTTACCAAGTAAAATTTTGACACATTTATATCACTTGATGAGTCAATTATGATCAAAATGACTCCATATTCATCTTAGCCTATTTTGTATATAATTTAAATATTGATGAACATTTTGTCAACGGCCACTAGAGATGTGATCGAATTCGCTTACCTTCCACTAGTGAAATTTGACGATATAAAGCTTTATCCATAATATATTGCATATAATTTTCTTGAGTCGACGATTAATGTATATCCTTTTTTTATATAAGAACAAAAAATGCTGGAGAAAATATTTGGGGGCTCTGGCACATATCACTAATTTAATTTATAGTTTTTTCAGGGAAAATTATGGAAAATGACAAAAATGTCAACATATTTATGAAAGGCAATGAAAAATAGCTATAGTTTAACAAAATTATAACGAGATGAGTGTCAAAGCCACACTTAAACTATCATCTTTTATTTTGTTTCATACCTAAACTATTGAAAGTGTGAGTTTCATACCTAAACTATCATTTATCAATATAGGTAAGAGTTTTGTACTTTACATCAATTGTATTCAATTCATTCAAATATAAGTGAGAGTTTTGTGTTGTATATCAATTGCATTCAAAAACTGTATTTGTATGTTTGTATCAATTATACTTGTATTCATACAAATACAATATGCATTCATCTTCTCTGTCAAATATATTCAATATCAATTGTATCCAATCAAAGAGCAGATGAATACAGTTGTACTCATATTTCGAATACAATTGATACAAAATACAAACAGTTATGCACTAAATAAATTCAGATTACAATGCAAAATAAATACAAAATACAATCCTCTCTCTCGATCTCGCTCATCTCTCCTCCTAATATGTACTCATTTTGATTCATATCAATTTGTATTTGTATTTTTTTTCCTACAAAATTCGCGAAAAAATATAAAATTATAAATGCATAACAAACCATAATATTGTTACGAATTGTATAATTAGTTAAAATGTAGCTATGATGTCCTATTTAAGGGCTAGTGTTCGTTGTTTTCTGGAAGTTTTCCAATTATTGTTTTGCCATAATACATAAACATGACCCTTAACTTGACATCAGGTGTCAACTATGACCTTTAACTTTGTGTGTGCACAATTGGACACTTAAACTTGCATAAAATTGAACAAATAGACACAATATTCATCCTACATGACACCCTACATGATCCTATGTGGCATCCTACATGTATTATGTCATGTATGATATGTGTGTCTACTTGTTTAATTTTATACAAGTTTAAGTGTCTACTTGTGCACACTCAAAGTTGGAGGGCATAGTTGTACGCTGAAGTCAAGTTAAGGGTCATGTTTATGTATTATGCATATTTTTTTGAGTTATGAACAAGAGCTTGAAGAAAAATAATTTATTTAGAATATCATAAATCTCTGAATAATTTCAATAACTCTCCACTATAAAAAAACTAGATAGAAAGTGAAAAACCTATTCCTATCTAAATTTGACTATAAGTTCTAATTAAACATAAATTAGATAAACTAAAACAAGTATCAAATCCTATACAAAATTATATATATTCCCTAGCACAACTATATGAATTAGTCTTTCAACAAATTAAAATTCTTAAATTCCTAGTACATCTTTGAATAAGAGCTTCATTACTCATACTAAAAACTTAATCAATAATACATATAGTATAATAGGAGGGACATTTTAGGCTGGTTGCCAATTGCAATGGAACTAGCTAGTTCAAAATAGATGCAGCTAGAAAACAATAAGAGTAGTCATCATCATCAATTAAAGCCTCCCCCAATAGTTTTCTTCATTCTCTAGCAATCTATTTTAGTTTCTACCCCATTTTGTTTGATTCCTTGACAATGACTGATATTTTATGTGGAAGCCAAGAGGCAAATTAATGTTCAGGAAATGCATGTATATATGTCCACAGAGCTTGGAGCCTACCCAAACAAAAACAAACGAAGCAGCAATAATATAATTGTCGCTATATTATATTTAATGGTGTTAGTGAAAAACTTACAAGATAATAAAATTGCAAGATTACAATTGAAAATAAAACGAAGAAACAAAATTCTCTTCAGGCTAAGGCGCGGATATCTCGCTCTCTTTAAGGAGATTCAAGCCCACTGCAGCAAATGTTTTCACTGGTCCAGCAATAGTTCTTCTTGACTTGTACCCTCCAGGATACAACAGCCTAATCACAATATATAACTCAACAACTCTGGACAAGAGTTAAGTCCAAAGCTCCACAAAAAGAACACCTCCCTTCAACTAATAAGAACTCTTTTTTTTTTTACTAACTTTTATGTACTCTATCTTTTCTTGTGTGTTATATGTTCCAAACCAAATGAAGACCACCACTATTTATAGTTGGGGATGTCTTCCTAGCAATGAATAGGAAGATAATGGGGTAGTAAATAGTGAAGATAAATGGCATAGAGGTTACATATGTTACATAAGTTACAAAGAATAATGGAGGAATAGAGAATGGAATTGATGCTAGATCACCAATGTTAACAACGGACAACAAATGTGCTACCCATGATCAGTCCACCAACGTTCTCAGCAACGTTTCATTTCCACCAATATAATGAGCAATTAAGCCCAAAAAGAAATGCACATAATGAGTGGATAACTGCCTCTAACGGACATAGAGGCTTTCCAAATGACAAATAATTAATTTAAAATGCTAAATTACCAACAAGTGGCAATAATAATATGAGTATTTATAACCAAAACACTCTATATAAATGTTGTTAAAGACTTTGAAAAGACTCTTAATTGTCAAAATTTATTACCGCTAAATGTTTCGTGGTTATAGTTTCAAGTACAAACACGTTTTCTTTCATTAGCTATATATATTTTCTTGAATTTATTGTATCCGGAGAAATTTTTTTGAGTATACAAGATCAGAATTAATAATCTTAAGATAATTGATAGGTTAGTTCAAATAATGTTAAATAAAATTCATTGGATATATTCCCTAGGTGTACCTCCTACGAGATATTATGCATCGATCTATTATTGGATCATGTGCAAACGTTTCACAATGGGAAGTTGATAGGGAAAAAAAAATTACAGATATAGCGATATTTTGATCGTTTGAAATTATTTTTGGAGAGAACTATAATGGCTATGCCTAAATCATAGCTAAAACTTATAGCAATCTAGCTAGGTTGAGAATTTTTTTGTTATATATGATTCAATAAAGATAAAAATTTAAGACAGATATATTAGTGCATGATAGTCCTATTTCTATTTTAGGATTAGCTCAATATTCTCATTTAATAATTTCCACTCATATTCAAAAGAAAAAATAATAATTAACAACTGGCACTAGCACACAGCTATGAATACTATGCGCATGCACTAACATATAGCTATTCTATAAAAAGTTAAACTCAAGATTAAATGCGAGGTGAACTAACGTGCAATTTATCTTTTGCTTTGAGATCACAAACAAATGAATATATCTAATTAAGCATTTGAGGAAAATCTTGCTTTTGAAAAGAATATACTACTACTAGAAGTAGACTATATTATATAATTATTATAAAGAATAATGCTAAATGGCCAGAAAACTTGGTCAGAATTTGATCAGAAATTTAAAAAGTCTATAGTATCCTTTTTATTTTAAAATAAACTGATTCTTTTTTAATTTTTTAATTAAAAGGTACTAAAGTTAAAGAGTAAAAATGCTCAAAAAAGTAAAATAACATAGTATGAAATATGCAATTTTACCATTCTGGCCAAAATGATTTTTCCTTTTAAAGATTACGTACGATAAATGGGGTGGAAATTAAGGTACACCATTCTTTAATTATTTAACTAGCTAGACTAGCATGCATGTCAATTCGGAGTTTTAATTATTTAATTTAGCTAGACTCCACTGCAAGTACCTTTAGTAATTTTAGTTTTATTTAGTCCAAGCAGTGGCTCACTTGATATTGAAGTAATAAATTAGTAATATTTTCCTATTATAAGTCAAAGTCGTTCACGCACGCTTCGATACCTATGTTACGTTCAACGAAATATTAAAGTTTATGCACTTGCTGTGTAGTTAGACTAATTAATTAATATATTCATTAATTAATCCCATTACTGGCATATTGTAATGACTTTCAAATCTAAGAAGGCGACTAATTGAATCTTCATTAAGTGGTGGGAGAATTAGTCAATGCTCCTAATAATAATGATTTTTTTTATAAATAACAAATATCTTTTTTCAAAAAAAATAATAAAATGCATCCAGCTATATATCTGGATAAACTGAACTAGAAAAGTTTTCAATTTTGATATAATATTACAATTTTTTATCAAACTATACACCCCCTGACCTTACATTTAGCTTTTTGTGTAATTTGTACTCAACGCCTAAGAGAGAAAAAGAAAAACATTAAAGTATGAAGTAGTTGATAGAAAGATTTCAGTCGCGAGTTGCGATTAGCGTTTGACCATTAAAATAAAATATTATTTTTATAGTTAAAATTGTTTTTAATTAAACTTTTACAAATAAATGTTTAAAATTTGAATCTACATTTTCTAAATATAAGTTATAATCCCCTCATTTTCTAAGAATTACTAGAACAATCTAACTAATTTATCAGAAACATAAATCAATCTTATGTAACATAGTACTCCTAATATCTCAAAATATAAAGTTGTAGCAGCAATAATCTAACAATAATAGGCAACGCATGCTGTTCAATTAGTTAGCTAGTGGAGTTTTAACGTGTGGAAATTTGTAGCAATTAAAATTTTGACGGCTTCCGAGGAAGCCATATAATAATACTCTTCTATCCTTAATTACTTGTCTACTTTTAAATTGACACATATATTAAGAAAATAATGATCGACATAACGAGTTTATTAATTATGAAGTAAATAAATTAAAAATTTAAGATTTTCAAGAGATTTTACCTTTTTCCAAAGGAATTAATTGAGGGTTTAATATGTAAAAAAAAAGTTGTCATTTCTTGATTTATCAAAATGGACAAGCAAGAAAGAAAAATTAGACAAGTAATTAAAGACACAAAGAGTATAAATTTAGCGTATCTGGGGATTTGAGAAGAGCCTCCGTTGCCTTCACGTTTGGTGATCACCATTAATTACTTACTCCTGAAAGTTTCCTGTGAAAAACCTTATGACTTTAAAGATAATATTTGTTAAGTATATACATATCAAACACAAAAAAATAATTATTTATTTTTTAAAAATACGTTATGGTTAGTTTTGAACGTATCCTTAATGAATGTGCTCAGTAGAATTTCAGCACTGTAGAATAGACAAAGAAAATGAATTGGTATGTGATATCTCACTTTTTTGATGTTTCATAATTGTAAGGGGACCAATGTAAGAGAGTGTGAGTAGGATATTCATTTAAAAGGCAAAACATAACTCATATCTCACATTACCTTAAACAGAGACATCTATGGGACAGAGAAATCAACACCTAATTCTAACGGTATACTCCTATTTCAATTAATTTACTCTACTTCTTTTATTTTAAAAAGTAAGTGTTCATTTAACTAATTTTAAAAGGAGACATTTAGTATTTGCAGCAACGGTAGAAATATCAAATTATTAAACCAATCTATGAAGATTTGAGAAGAAGGAACTAAATATGATAGGGATCATGTCTATTTTTGATAACCAGTTCGAATGAATCATGGCGTGGCATATAGGAGACCGGTGAAACAATGTAAGAAAAGAAATATGGACTTTCACATGGCGGTCATTGACTTAAAAAAAAATATATTGACAAGACTCCGAGGGAAGGTTCTATAGAGGTGCATGGAGGCTAAAGGCATCTTTATTACATATATTAGAGCGATTAAGGACATATATGATGGAGCTAAGATCAGGAGCGGCTCAATGTAATTCGGGGCCTAAAGCGAAATTTCAATTTGAGGCCTAAAATATAAACAAACTTCGTATACATATTTATTCAAATTTTATTTCTATAAGTAATAAGTTGACAAATATTGAATAAAGATAAGAGTTAGAACCATAGAATCTCAAGAAGTTGATGACTTGATATACCCCATTTTAATATACTTGACGTAATGCTTGAAACTATAATTTAAAAACAAATAAAAAAGAATTTGTAATGCCCTTTATTCAACACTTTTCACTATTAATTCTTATTTTTAACAAAGTACAAAGGATGTTCAAGTGGGTAAAATAATATATTTTTAAAATATTATATTTTTAATCATAAATAATCAATTTTTTCTATAAAATTTTTATATACGTAATTTATTCTTAATAAAAATTTGAGGCCCCCAAATTAGGCGTAAGCCTTATTTTATAAAGCATAGAGCCGCCCCTAGCTAAGACATCGATAAAGAAGATGTTTGGGAACTAAGAACACTTTTCAATTGTGATAGGGTTGCACCAAGGATTAACTCTCAGCCTATTTTTATTTACCTTGGTGATGAATGAATTGACTTGTTGTATTTAAGGAGAGGTACCATGATGTATATTATTTGTCAATGACATAGTTTTGATCGACTAGACTCGCAATAAAGTTAACGCTAAATTTGAGGTTTGTTGGTGACAAATCCTAAAGTCTAAAAGGTTAGATATACATGAAGCACATGCTTAATAGGAAAATTTAATTAATTTTCTCTTAATTATATTAATTAATAAGTAATTTGGGACAAACACTTTTAATAAAGTGGACAACTTATACTAGACGGAAAGAGTACTAATTACTCTCAAAGTTTCAATCTTTTTATCCTACTTTTTTTTTAGTATGTTCAAAAAAATATATACCGCCGCCTTTTCTAGCAATTTTATTCTTCATTCAATGAGATTGTTAATCACTTTAAATTTTTTTAGAAGAATATTTTGAAAACAAAATAATAATGAAAAACTGTGTTTAATTCATAAATATTTTTCTTAAAAATGTGTCATATAAGCCCCGCTATTCATAATATAAACTAAGATTGAGTAAACTCCCCTTCACATGTCCAACTTGGAGTTCTTTTTTTCTTAACACTTCTCAAATCTATATCTAACTTCCCCACACTCCCCTCCCCAGCTTGCTTGTCTTCTTCCTTACTCCTATAAAATTACCGGCCACCAAACTTTATCATATCCCTTCAAACCAGAGGACCATTTTTGCTCTGCCATGGCGGGTTCTAACCAAACCCCATACTATACTCCAACATCCAAACCTTCACCATCCACACACCTTTTTTCTTCTTGGAGAAGACTCAATCTTTACTGTTCTTTAGCTGCCATCACTTTCCTCTGTTGTGCTTGTTATTACGCAGGCCAATTACAACACACCACCACCACCGTTGGCCTTCACCTCTCTAACATTGCCTCTAATTGCTTCTCTTCTCAAAACACAACTTCCCCTGTGTTGTCATCTTCCCCTGTTTCATCTTCCCAATTGGATTTCACTACTCACCATTCGGCCGGCGATGGCGCTGGAGGAGCTGTGGTTCCAGATGACACAGTCAAGATTTACCCCCCATGTGACGTTAAGTACAGTGAGTATACTCCATGTGAAGACCCCACAAGGTCGTTAAAGTATAACAGAGACAGATTGATATACAGAGAAAGGCATTGTCCAGAAAAGAGTGAGTTCTTGAAATGCCGTATACCGGCGCCGTACGGTTACAAGAATCCGTTCAAGTGGCCAATGAGTAGGAATCTGGCGTGGTATGCTAACGTGCCTCATAAAGAATTGACGGTGGAGAAAGCTGTTCAGAACTGGATTCGATTTGAAGGTGACCGGTTTAGATTCCCCGGTGGTGGTACTATGTTCCCTAATGGTGCTGATGCATATATTGATGATATTGGAAAATTGATTAATCTTAAAGATGGTTCTATTAGAACCGCCCTTGATACAGGATGTGGGGTAAATTTTTAACTTTCTTTATCTTCTGTTAGTATGACCAATTTCTTGCAGCTAAAACAGGGGTATAATTGAATGCCTCACGCAAAATACTTTTTTTTCCTTTTATGGGTGTTTTCTTCTCCGTTGTTTACGCTCCATGAATCTTGTTTTTTACTATCTTGGATTAGTTTTCATTTCTTGATTTTTTTTATGTAATAAAAGCTAATTTCCCACCTTTTTAGAAATCAGGGGAAGTCTGCAAAAAGTCTTAGTTTGGTTGAACTTCACATGCTCATTTCTTGGTTGGCACTGCATGCATGATGTTTCTTCCTAATTCTACAATGAAATTTACCAGAAATTTGGCAGTATTGCATAAACCATGTTTTAGATCACAAAATTCAAAAGTTATTGTTAGTTTCTTTAACTTTATATTAATGTCAAATGACATTGTATAAATTGGGACGGATGGAGTAGTATTTAAGTAACTGTTAACAATTTACACAGGTTGCGAGTTGGGGAGCGTATCTTTTGTCAAGGAATATCCTAGCTATATCATTTGCACCTAGAGATACACATGAAGCACAAGTTCAATTTGCTCTTGAGCGTGGAGTTCCTGCTTTGATTGGAGTTATTGCTTCCAAGCGACTCCCTTATCCCTCTAGAGCTTTTGATATGGCTCATTGCTCTCGTTGCCTCATTCCTTGGGGCGAACATGGTGCGTACTAATGCTGTTAGTTTTGATCATTATTTAATAACATGACATCGCAATTATATTGTAATTGATGTTTTGATGGATTGATCGATCAGATGGTACGTACTTGATTGAAGTTGACAGAGTCCTAAGGCCTGGCGGATATTGGATTCTTTCCGGTCCACCAATTCATTGGAGGAAATACTGGAAAGGCTGGGAAAGAACAAAAGAAGACCTAAATGCTGAACAAACGAAAATTGAGAAAGTGGCTAGGAGCTTGTGCTGGAAAAAGTTTGTTGAGAAGGATGACATTGCTATATGGCAGAAGCCATACAATCATTTACAATGCAAGGAATTGCGAAAGGCGTCAAAAAATCCACCAATGTGTCCTGCTCAAGATCCTGATAGAGCCTGGTTTGTCCCTTTTCGAATCATAGAACGTTGTTTACAGGCAATAGTTTTATACTGACCAATCAAGTGGTCTTATTGACGTATATATTCAGGTATACAGAGATTGAAACATGTTTAACTTCCTTGCCTGAAGTTTCGAGTGAAGAAAAGGTAGCTGGTGGACAGTTGGAAAAATGGCCTAAAAGATTACACGCGGTACCACCAAGGATTAGCAGAGGAACTCTAAATGGGGTCACGTCGGACACTTTCAACAAGGACTCACAGCTATGGAAACGAAGAGTTTCGTACTACAAGACAGTGAATAATCAACTAGACCAACCGGGGAGATACCGAAATCTATTAGATATGAATGCCTACTTAGGTGGTTTTGCTGCCAATTTAGTTGATGATCCTGTTTGGGTCATGAACATAGTTCCTGCTGAAGCCAAGGTTAACACACTTGGTGTTATCTATGAACGAGGATTAATTGGAACATACCAGAGCTGGTAATTTCACTAAACAAAAATTACTACTACTACGTACATCTCAATCCCAATCAAGTTAGGGTCGACTATATTACTCATATATGAATTCTCGCTATGCTTTATTCAATTTTAGTTTACTTTTCTTTTCCCTTGTTACATTTAGACATTAGTATATTTTTTTAATTTACCATGAACATTTTGTTGCAGGTGTGAGGCTATGTCAACTTACCCAAGAACATATGATCTTATTCATGCTGACTCTGTATTTACTCTCTATAAAGACAGGTAATAATTTAAAACTACACTATATATAGTATTATTTTATGTATATATAGTAGATATTGAATCTCTTCGTACGTTATATTCTGATTCGTCGGTTGTGTATATATACAGATGTGAAATGGAGGATATATTACTTGAGATGGACAGAATATTAAGGCCAGAAGGAAGTGTAATAATTAGAGATGATGTAGATACATTGATCAAAGTAAAGAGCATAACAGATGGACTGAACTGGGATAGCCAAATAGTGGATCATGAAGATGGACCATTGGAGAGGGAAAAACTTCTCTTTGCAGTAAAGTCATATTGGACAGCTCCATCTATCCAAGAATCTTAAAAAGTCCCTACTAGATATTCTTATTTTTTTTGAAAAAAACTTTGATAGATTTCTTCATATGATTCCTCTGTCTTTTTCCAATTGTGATATATTAAGCTCATATGATTCTTTAGCTACTTAAATCTCTTGACTGACATGAATGAATGCAGTGGAGTTCCTTTAGTTTTGGCTCAAAAGATGATTAGTATAGCATAACAGCACTAGCAAAAAGAAGCTAATTGACAAAGATACACACACTTATCATCTTGTTTTAATCAAACATAATGCCTTCATTCAACCTTTATGCTGTTATGATCACCTTTAATTACCAGATTTAATTTCTTAATACAATTGTTGGATTTGCCATTTCTTTAGGTAAGATCAATTTGCTTAATTCACTCCACAATCCCACCTTTACTCCGTTAATTCTATGTTAGTTGTCATATTTTCTTTTTACACGTCTCTTAAGAGAAGAAAAAATATACTCCTTTAATAACTACTTTACCTTATGTCTCTACAATAAATTATTTAAGAACAAGACTAAGCTGATCTTATTTCAAGAACATTAAATAAAACATTGTCCCAAGAATAGTGAAACGTTGAATGGGAAACTATTTAATTTTATAGTCCAAGATTTAGGGAAGTGGATTGCTGACATAGATGTACTACAACTTTTTAATTATACAGTTAAAGCTGTTCCCTTGTTAAATTAAGTAGCCCTGTTTCACGCTGCTTAGTACTACTTCATCTACATTATTAAATTCATTTTTAGTTAAACTCCCTTCACCAGATACTTAACATCTTACTTTAATTAATTAGTTAACTATAAAAATATCCATCATACTAAACATTTTAGGATCTTGCTTTAGTTAATTTGACTCTCAAAAAATGAATTGTTGAGAGAGGAAGTACTTTGAATGGAGTTTAAATCCTTGTAAAAGGCTGCATGTTTAAGTGATGAGCTTGAATTCCGTTATTCAATTATTCAGTTAGAAAGCTCACTGAGGTAGAGCAGTGGCGGATCCAGGATTTAGAGTCTGTGGGTGCCAAATAGACTTATCGATTAATGTGCCGATTTTTTTCCTTAAAAAACATGCTTGGAGCCTTTTTTTTTCCTTAACAAATGTCTGCAGCAAATTTCTCAAAAAAAAAAGGGTACAAATGAGATTCAAACCAGCAACATTAGCCATCTAAAGTTGCCCTTCTACCGTGGCACCACAAGCTAATTTTGTTCACTGAATGACACGTTTTATATTTATATAAATATTATATATATATATATATATACCTATGTATATATTTCCGTCAAAGTTCGAGGGTGGCGTGGCACCCCCACTAGCCTTCATAGATCCGCCCATGAGGCAGAGAGTGTTATAATTACTTTACTCTAATTCAGAGAAGCCAGTAGTACTCGTTCCTACTCCTTAATCCTTATGCATTCAGGATAGGCGCCAAATGTATCCATGATAGATTATTGGTCTATTGATAAGGCTAAGATTTAGTTATGTTGGGATTAGTAATACTGCGCCGGGATTATTTCTTATCCATTGTTTGGTTTGGTATATTGAGGACAATTCTGTCTTTAACCATGATTATCCATGTACTAAGAAGTAATAACCCTTGTATTGCTAGTATCATGATTTGTTATGTAGTATTAGTTATACACCCTAAAATACTGAATATCCTATTAAATAATACATTCTAATACGTCCTACCAAACGACTAACAGTTTTGTTTTAATTTCAATTCACTGAAAAAAGAATTTGTAACCTGCAAAATAGGAGTGTTAATCTGTTACAAGTTGTATCCGGAGGCAGAGCTGACTGTTGTGTATCAAAACTCTGTATTAGGTTGTTCATGCATAAAGGCCTGTTTCATTCTCTCTTGAATAATTATTATATAAATAGAATCCTTGATGGAACAACATACATTAACTCAGCTGATATATACAGTTCTTTTGAAGAAATAACATGAAGTCCATTGTTTCCCTTGTGGTACTAACAATGGTGCTTCTTCAAAGCCAAGTGATTCAATGTCAGGAGCAGATCACAACATGCTCAGCATCACTTAACAACTTGAACATCTGCGCGCCATTTGTGGTGCCAGGGATAACCAATCCAAACCCCAGTTTCGATTGTTGTTCTGCCCTTCAATTAATGGACCATGAGTGCATCTGCAACACTCTCCGCATCACCGCTCACCTTCCTTCTCAATGCAACCTTCCTCCCCTCTCTTGTTGGTCAGTAATATGAAAAATGAACATATTAGTTTCTTGAAATTTAAAATAATATATCTCTCGTTATAAAAGTGACTCATATATATATCTAAATAGCTCACATTCTTAGTGCTTACTGACTTTTATTTTTGCTGCAGAAAACTGAGCTGTATGCTGAATGCTGCCAATTATTCCTAGCTACAGCTATAGGAGAATAATATTCAAGATTTTCTAAGGCAATATACGGTCGTCGCGCGCCTGGCTTTATTTTTTTGTTTGTGTTGTTGTTTAGGGAGATATGCTATGTCCTATGTGAACTGAAAGTCAGCAATCTGATGTAATGTAGGTCAGTTAAGAGTCCTTTATGTGTCATGTGAAATCAATAAGACAAACTACAGACTCTCTGTTTGATATTTGGAGCTAGTTTCTAAATTTGTGGGGGCAGAAAAGATTGTCTTAATAAATCTGATTCTATTTCACATGAAAAATTATGTCTTGACATTTGCTTTTATTTGTTGAAATTAAACTATACATGATTTTACATATCATAGGTTTGTCATATAGAACAAAGAAAAGGGTAATAAAATGGAATTTCCTTATTAGTTGGCAACAAATTGTGAGAACCAAATATGACAATTAAATTGAGGCATAACATATCTTGGTTTAAGCCAATATTTTTGTCCTTCAATTTTGAGTGTGAACAAGTAGACACTTAAATTTATATAAAATTAAACAAGTAGATACACACATCTTATATAACATAATAGATGTAGGACATCACATATGATACAAAATTGCCATGTAGGATGTTGAGTAGGATGAATGTGTCTATTTATTTAATTTTATACAAGTTTTAAGTGTTTACTTATGTACACCCAAAATTAAAAGACATAAATATCAATTGAAGTCAAGTTAAATAACACATTTACACTTTTTGATACTTCTACTTGGGAAAATTATTACAATTAAACCCCCAATCGTTGTTCCATTGATCTAATAAAAAAAATAAAATCATGATTAATAGAGGACTTTGGAGTACATAATTTAAAGGGAAAATTGTATAAAATAGAAAATTATTAATTCAAATTAAATGTTATAACAACAGTTTGATTTAATTATAATCCGTAACAATTTGTTGCCATTCGTCTCTCTCCCTAGAATTCTCGCTCGCCAGTCTCGTTTTCTCGCTGGCAGTCTCTCCCTCACCTCTCTCACTTTTATACAAACACAAATATATAAAATGCGTTTGTATTTGTATAAAGTGAGAGAAAACTGTATATATACATATCTTTTCGTTCGCCTCTCTCCCCAGAGAATCTCGTTCGCCACTCTCCCAGATCTCGCTCACCACTCTCACTTGCCTCTCTTACTTTATACAAACACAAATGTATAATTTGCGTTTGTGTTTGTATAAAGCGAGAGAAAATTGTACATACAAATACAAATAAATATATTTTCGTCCTAACACTTATAATTATATAAATACAGATCTTTCCTTATCCAGTTTTCTTTTGTCTTTTTCTCTTTTTCGCTTTATACAAACACAAATTATACAATTGATTTTTTTTGTATATGTATACCGAAACAGATTATACAATTAATCTTTTGTATATGTATACCAAAAATATACATATTAATAGTCATAGCAATCATAAATTTGCTATGGAGCGCAATTATACAAACTATAGCTATAATATACAAATATAATTTTTATGTTTGCTAAACTTAAAATTTACTCTAATTTAAACCGTCAATTCAACAAAGCTAGTCCAAGACCAGGTTACGTGATTAGGGGCCAACATTGCCCTAATGGCCCACGGACCTCTGCTTTGTATCAGAGAACGATCTCCAATATGTGAACATCTTTTTCAATATGTGACAAATAATTTTAGTTGATAATTCTATAACTTCCCTATTCACTCAGACAATCCTACTAGGGTTGTTCAAAAACTTAATTGAAATCAATAACCTAAATTAGAAAAATATTATTGATAATTGGTAAATGATTTAACAATTAGTAAACGATTTAGATTAATTTTTTCAAAATAAACTGATTTTAAAAATTTAGTTAAATAGATTATTACACATACATATATAACTAATGACTAGTTCATCTTTTTAAATTTTGTTTCCCTTGTTAGGATGAAAAATAAAAAGCAAAAAAGGTATTTCTTCTATCTCATATTAGTCTATTGATCTTAATTAAGGTGCAATTTATTGGAGAGATAAGAGTAAAGTAGTAAAATATATGTTTTATTTAGGCTTAATACATAGTGAGACCCTTAAACTTGCTATGATATTTCAATTAAACACATTCGATCCAAAGGTTGAAAAACAAATGCACATGTTTTCATTCGTCTATTAGGTAATTACTTTAACTACATCAAAATATGTCACATCCTTTAATTATACGCATTAATTTTAAGTAGAAAATGCTTGAGTTTTACTGTTTATTGAGGTATATGCATATAACTAAAGAAAATGATATATTTTATGTGGTTAATTTAACTATCTAATTGATGAATGAGAACACACACAAAAAAAATCTCAAAGTTGAACTAAAAGTTGTTGAAAAATGTTTCAAAAACATACCTCAAATAATATGTGATGATGAGTAGTACTACACTTCTATTCTTTCTAAAAATTGTCCCATGAATTACCACCCGAAAAATATTTTATCGTAGGGTAGGGGTAGTGGATCGCAGGTTGTTGTTCATTTTCAAGATAAAATTGAGATAACGAAGGTATTTGAGAAATAGCCTTTTTATCCCTTTTCAGCTAATTGAAGATTTTGAATGCAATTTTGATTAACTTTCGTTATTATATGGCATAATACATGAATATATTTTTTAACTTAACTTCAAATTACATTTGTGTCCTTCAATTTTGGGTGTGTACAAGTAGACACTTAAACTTGTATAAAGTTAAACAAATAGACACACATATCCTACGTGATATCATACATGTCATTATTTGTCCTATGTGTATTATGTTGCGTAGGACTCATGTGTCTACTTATTCAACTTTATATAAGTTTAAGCGTTTATTTATAAATATCCAAAATTAAAGAACATAAATATAAATTAAGACAAAGTTAAAAAACTTATTTATGTATTATGTCTTAATATATTGATTGTGATTCAAAATTTCGGACGTTAGTTTTTTTTTTTTCCTTTTACTTTGTAATACTCATGTAACATGAATTATTAAAAGCAAGCCAGACAAGTACTCATCATGTGACATTTTTCCACGTAGACAATTTTTTTACAAAGAGAGAATAATATTCCTATCATCACATATTACTTGAGGTGTATTTTTCAAACACTTATGAGTTAAGGTGTGAAGCTCAAAAATAATAATTTAGATGTGTTTTTAACACTTCACTCTTTAAAAACGTGTCAACAAGAAAAAACCGTAGATGAAAATTCATGTCATATGTGCCTAAGTATGTATATACACACATTTGGTCCAGTTAACATTGATGTATATTTGTCAAATTAATAAGTGATATCTTTTATATATATATATCACATTCTTAATAATATAAATATGAAACTTAAAACTAAAATATAATGATAGTTTAAATATATTTTTGACATTTTTTCGAATCTTTAATATGCGAAAAAAGAGGAAGAGGCAGGGAATGAAACATGAGTTCTCTCATGTGGACATTGTGCTATGGTAACTCTTGTTGAAAAAATGACTTTTATTAACCCAAAAGTATATAGAGAAGCGAGATATTGTAAGGTGAGGACGGAAGAGTGGGCACCAATGGAGAAGCACAAGGACCCAATTCTTACCTGTCAAAACTCGTCATCTTTACATTTATAGGGTCCCAATTTCCAACCACCCTTATATACCCACGTCCATACTCCCGTCAATTCATTACCACTGTCTCAAGATCCACTCAAATCCTCTCAAAAATGAACTCATGATACATGGGTAAAGCCAGCAGATGGTTACGTTCACTTCTCGGTTCCAAGAAATCGCCGTCGGAATCATCACCGGCGGCGAAAGAGGGAAATAATAACAAGTGGGGTCTCCGGAAATCTTCCAATGGAAGTGGGAGAACCACTGGACCTGAGATTGCTTATGGGAATGAAGATCCACCGGCAAGCCCTTATGCGGAAGCACTGGACGCGAACAAGCACGCTATAGCGGTTGCGGCAGCCACTGCCGCGGTTGCAGAGGCGGCACTGGCCGCCGCTCAGGCTGCGGCGGAGGTTGTTAGGCTTACAAGTGGTAAGAGGTCCGCTTCGGCTTATGGAAGTAGCAACACCGAACGCCGCCGTGAATGGGCCGCCGTTAAAATTCAGTCAGAATTTCGAGCTTACCTGGTTAGTGTTTTTTTTTTTTAATTCGTTTTAATTTGTTTGTTTGATTTTAATTGGAAACTTTTTAAAATGAGAATTAAAATTAAAACAAATAAATTGAAACGTAGTGAGTACAATGTTAATATGATTTTAGTAAAATTAGTTGTTATCAAGATTTGTGGTTGGGGAGGAAGAATTGAAGGAGACAACTGACAAGTTGCACAGTAACTTCACAATCGTAACGAAATGATACCATGGGTTTCAAAACTATCCACTCCTTCGTGTCTGTTAAGTCACTGTCACTTTTTTTTGAAACTTCCATTAATTAATTTTTTGACTTTGTGTCCTCTTCACTTCTCCTTAATTAATTTTTTGACTTTGTGTCCTCTTCACTTCTCCTGTACCATCAATAGTTTGTTCTTTTTTCATTTTTTTTAGCTAAACCTCCTGGGGTTTCAAAAAGGTTGTATAAAAGATTGCTTTTTTTTTTTTGTTTTTTGGCAGTATCAGCAAAGAAACACTGTTCATTTCAAGGTTTTAAAAAGAAGTATAAACTTTTTTTTTTTGACAAACCTCATTTTCCTACCTACCTGGATCCAAATCAATAATTAAAACAAGGAGGGCGGGCATAGCATACTAGAGAGTTGGTTCATATAATGTCTTGCTGAACTTAAGTAATGGACTAGGTGAAGTGACTTGTCTTTCTCTACTATAATGGAGTAAGATTTTTTTTCTTCTTATGTTAAGTGTTGTCAAGATTGAGGAAAAGGACTTCCCAACCACCCTGTTTCACTCCAGTTAACAAAATAATAGCTCATTGGTGTCTATACTAATTTTATAATCATCATTAATGGTGATGAATATAGTGACAAGTCTTTAACCTTGTTTCCAGGAGAAATTTCTTGAGACAAGTTGACAATTTTAGATTAATTGGGGTGCAGTGTGCTGCAGCACTTTGTGATTTTAGGTGCAGGTTTAATATAAGTATATGTTTTTTCAACAAATTTCAGTTGTATATGTAGAGTCGGATAGGAGGAAAATGAGTCTACCTTCAGCTGCTGCCGACAGTATAGATCTGCAACAGGTGATAATTGAACACTTAAAAGGTTCAAAATTAAGCTGCCTATGAACCTCACTGGATAATACCTAGTAGATAAAATTAATATAACTCATGCAGCATGATTCAAGAAGAGGATCGAGCACATTGCTGCTGTTTTTTCTGTTTGCTCCTCGTAATTTATCGCCATAGTGCTTTGTATTCAACTATAAAGAATTATTGCTTTATCTAGTGCTCAAATATTATATCAATTTTAGACTCAGGCAACCCACCCTGAGGTATGGGATCAAATAAAACTGCAATATCTCTTTGGGTAATACAGAATTTTGATTCATGAGCTAGGCACTGGATGCTACTGGTTAATTGCGATGGCTAAGATGAATTGACATTTTTGTTCTGTGGGGCATGTTGTAGGCTAGAAGGGCACTGAGGGCACTAAAGGGACTAGTGAAGCTGCAAGCACTAGTCAGAGGTCGTATAGTGAGGAAACAAAGTGCAGATATGCTCCGACGTATGCAAGCCATGGCTCGAATCCAGGCTCGAGCTTCTGCCAACCGGAATGTAACTTCAGATCCTTCTCATTCCAGCATCAGAGCTTCACGATTTGAGCATCCTGTAAGTATTATATTTTAGAGATGAGCCATGGACAGCCTAGTCTAAACATACTGTAGTTGACCTCATGATCTCAGTAAAAGCAAGGATCTTTTGAATGTTCTTTTGTCGACAAACTATTGTTAATCTACTTCAACTGGTAAGATCTTGAAGTGTAAATGACTCATGCAGGAATGTTCTAAGACTAAAACGTTGCCTCAATATACTTGGTCAGAGAGACTGTTGACACTGATTAATTTTGAACTTGTACATTGATTGGATTGTATGGTAACCATTTTCTATTTCACCAAAAATCTTGCAGGGCATTGCAACTCCGAGAAAGTATGATCCACAGCAGTATTCATTCAATTGTAAATATCATGGGCCAAACCTGAAGGTAGCACTCACCAGTAATTCTGAATTATATATTATTTTCTCTTCACATGGAAGTATATTCATTCTCAGAGATGTCGGCAGTTCCTAGAAGTAAAAGGGACCTTATTTATCCAGTAAAATTCATTTCAGTTAGATGTCTGCCAATTACAATCATGCATGCATTAATGCATCTTTTTTTTTTTTTCCATATTAAATGCAGAAATCTGGTTCCAAATTGAAACCACATGAGAGCTTGGGTCAGGATAGGTCACATTTGGCTTCACAATATATACATCACTGGATGGAGGAATGTGCAAAAAATGGCTACGGAGATACTTCCCTGAAAAAAAATGGTGGAGATCATGATGAGAGCACTGACAAGATACTTGAGATAGACACATGGAAACCACGTTTACACCCCAAACCAAGTGAGAAAAAGTCTCACAATTCACATTATTCATCTTGGAACGACAATGCTCATGGAACAAGAACTGTCAACTCTATGTCGAAACATTTGGCAAACCATATGAAACCAAATCCTAGTATATCTTCAGGGGAAGTGTCATCTTTGAGGTCACTGGCATTTTGTCAAGATACTGATCAGCCAGCTGCTTGGACTGTTGAGCACAGCCCTGGAGTACACTCCACATTGTCCAGACCAGGGAGTAGCAGTAGAAGAGGTCCCTCTCCTTCGAGAAGTGAGTGCTCACGAAGCTTGTTTGGGGACTACCTAGGTCACCCCAACTATATGTCTAATACAGAATCATACCTTGCGAAACTTAGGTCGCATAGCGCACCCAGGCAAAGAGTGCAGTTTGAGAAAATTGGTTCGACAAAGTATGTTGATGGACTTGCGGATGCAGATACAAATTCAGAGAAGAGTTGGAGATCACTTGGTAACTTTAGGAACAAAGCAAAACCAGGATCAGGTCAATCAGACCGAGTAGGGATACCTGATCATCGCAGTGCTGTCCGTTCCAGCTCTCCCTTCGGCCCGAGACAATAGAGAGATGCTTCCTTTGACAATTGCGAAGCAATTTAGTCATGCTGTACACATTGTAGTAGTAAAAATCAACCTTGGTCTCAATATGACCTAAGGTAAGTACTTGCCAAGTTGATGACAAGACATGTTTGTATAGTGAAAATAACAGGTTGCTTGATTGTTTTCTGTTGAGTTATTAAATTTTGCTTGTAACAATGTTGAGTTATTAATTATTGCCTGTGACAATGTTTGATAAAACGTAGTACTACCATTCTTAAATGACTTGTAACATGCCTGATGTAGACTATTAATGTGCCATTAAGAACTTTTTTGTCTTTTTGATAAAAGTAAAGTGAGAAAATTTCTTTAAAGGATGCCCATATTACAGCATCTAAGCAAAAAAGGCAGTTCATGTACAATGAACCTGTGATTACTACTAGACATCTAGATTTAAGTGCTTTTAAAAGGAGAAATGACACCCTCAAAACAGTGTGACAGGAATAACTATGAAGGGACCAAAAGAATTGGGAGGTTGGTGAATCACTTTTGCCAAAAGAATGACAATACTTATTAGCTGATATCCATTTTTGTGATTTGTTGGTCTTATGTTTTATTATCAACTCTTACCAAATACTCAGACAATAAGCTATAGGTTTGTCTTTACAATTGGCGGTTTTTCCTCCTATCAGTCACTTCCCCTCACATGAACTATGCATTCACAAAGGGAATACCTTTTATGTTAGGCTAAAAATCTTTACTTTAAGCTGCCTTTTCGATTACATTAGACCCCAAATAGTTGCTCAATCATTCGTAAAATTGAAGATCCAAAACTGAAATGACAAAAGAAAAGTAGCAATCATATATTCCCAGAAAGTTTTCATCCCACAGACTTTGATTTGGGTCCCATGGATGAAGAAAATGCCCAAAATAATATTCTTTCCATGCTTTTGAACCAAACAGCCCCACCACATGAAGCTGATGCCAATGTTACTTATTACATGAAGATATACAGCTGCACTTTTTACTTTTCTCTTATGCAAATTGTTGAATTACCCAAGTTGGTGATATGCTGACTAAGAAAATTGAAAGCAAGTAGGCAAAAGGTTGAACTAGTTATTGGTACCTTGAGACAATTTTGTAGTCCAAAGTAGTATTAGTTTTGTCATTTTTCCTCCTTTTGTTTTTTAGTTTCAAGTAGGATTTTCCTGCTGTAATTATTGACATCCTTTAATGGAATTGTGAGTCAATGGGGAGCAATCTTAAGTACTATTCACATCATACTAGTCATCAGAGGAAGTAAAGACTAAGTCTTTGTTTAGTTTCCCTTTGGACGACCATATTAAAAAACAAAATACAAACTGTTCTTGTAAGGCTGCTCGTCTTGATTCGAGTGACCATAAGTTCTCCTTCTTCAGCATCATTTTCCAGACACCAATTTGTCATGAGACGCTGCAAAAAGAAAAGAAAAAGATTGATCAGACGTTGTACTGAAAGTCTGAAACTATATACCACCAAAGGTTGTGGTGAATGGCTGGATTCTCTCATCCCTAAATGAGATGTCTCATGTAAAAAGTTCTTTGTAGAATACACTTTAACCCCCTTATTGGTCCTAAAAAGAAAAAAAAAAGGAACTGCAAAGTATTAGGCGGTATGAAACTCATGGTAGTCTTACTATTCACAATCAATCTTAGGGTCAATGGTAAAACCAAGAGAAACACCACAGAAACCAGGCAGAGTGGCAATGGCAGTAGCATTTGGATTGTAAGTAGTAATAAGATCCATCATGCATCTACAGACAGACTGGCGAGTCTGAATGCCAGTGGAGCTAGCTACGGTGCTTAGAGTCGTCATAGCAACGCAGCATGGTGCACCTGGAATTGGATCTGATGTGCCATAGTTCACGAAGCTGGCGCATGCTGACACCAGTGCTGTCACTGTGCTGCACTCGTCATCAGCTGCAGCTTCGCGAATTATTAAGGCAACCCTGAAAACCATCACCCTCCAAAATACAGATTCATCTTCAGAATAGTTGCAAGTTGCAACTGATATAATAGAATCTCTTCTACTTGTATTCAAAATAAATATGAGGGTGATTGTGTGTGTCCATTTCATCCAGGTTGCATGACAGAGTTGTCAGGTCCATCATGCATCCAACACTGGACTCTTTAAGGGTTCCATATGTAAATAGATATTAAGTCCTGTGCCTTAGTACCTTACTAGTATTTCTTGTCTTTGTTCTGCTAATTTCCTTTCTTTCATCTCGGCATCAAACATAACAAAAAGAAGGCAAATATGCTCCTTCTTTTTGTATGTTTGTTGCTGAGATGAAAGAAAGGAAATTAGCAGAACAAAGACAAAAGAAATAATACTAGTAATGAAAAGCTCTAGATATTTAGTGGTAAAAACTAGAAAGAAGAAAACATGCTAAAAGAAACAAATGATTTAACTACTGCTCTACAGGCTTTGTGCTAGCATCTCTAGTTACTGTCCATTTAGAGGTGGGATCACAGCTGAGGTAGTGACACCAATGGCCATGATAATATCCATTAACCCCTCGGAACAGCAACACCAGTCCGACTATAATTAATGACGATAAGTATACACATATAGTGCAATGACTCCATCCTATAGTTTCTAATAGAAACACTGTCTGAACCTTTCTTTCGATTGAGGATGTAAAATTGGACACTTCAACAATTGTTTTGGAATCCATTACCACCTTGTTAGTGTAAATTGACAAAAAGGATGCTACCCAGATATGCACAGCCAAGAAGATTTGAGGGAATCTTGAACCAAGTTAACCACTGAACCAAGCCTTTAGCTTATGCTGAGGGATTGATTATTAAATATATACGACTCCAAACCCCCTGAGTTCTATCATCTATGCAGCTCTGTCCCGGCCAACTTAGAACAAAGAGTGCCCCTGAAGATTGAAAGACCACCTTTTAATTTGTTAACTTAATTATTTCAACACTCAACCAACCCAATTAATATATATAATTCCTATTTCCCAGTTAGGGTTTTTAGGACTTAGGCTTTAGAAGTCAAAGCGCCACTGCTCGCTGCTCCACAGTCCTCAGGCGAGGCGACGGCAAGTCTCACTCCTCATCCACTCAGGTGACGACGACAACTCCACGAGTCACAATTTCACTGATTCATCGTGCTCACAAGTTAGAAGCTCGAGTCTTCTCACTTCTCATTGACTCTCAGGACTTAGAAGCTCGCAATTTCACTCTCCGCTCACAAGTAAGTCTCAAAATTTTAATTTCACTTAATTTCAAGATTTCACCGTCAAGTGTGATGTTGGGTTTGAGTTATGAGAATGATTGTGAATTTTCACTTAGGTCTTACAAAACTCAGTCGCTGCCTCCATTTCACTCTCTGAAGCTCACAATTTCACTCTCAGAATTACAACTCTGGTCAGGCGCTCACTATTTCTCAATCTCTGCAATTGGTAAGTCTAAATTGCAGTTCGATTTCACGATTTCACTGCCACGTTTGGATTTGATTTATGAGAAAACTACAATTGAAAGAGTTGAATTGGCATTACTGGTTTTTTTTTTTTTTTTTGAATTGGCACTTTGGATCATTTGTTTGTACTTTGTAGTCTTCTACTTGCTGCCTTGTGTGTAACTTCTGATTCTACTTAGCCTACTATTGTAGTTCTTGCTTCAATAAACTACTGTTTGAATTGGCATTATAATTTGTTTTAGCTATTGTTCAGTGTTTGTTTAGTTCCTTCAACTGTTCATCGGCCTCTTATAAGAAATTGTTCAATGAATGATTATTTTATATCTTTTCGTAGTCTTTGGTGAAAGTATCATGGCTGAAAATATCATAACTTATAAGGTTGTTGGTGAAAGTGGAGCTTCTAATTCAAATGCAATAAGTCAAACTTAAACTGCTCAGTCCAAAGTAAAGAAAGAAAGGAAAAAAAGATCTCGTGCTTGGGATCATTTTACTCGTAAATCTAATTCGGTTGAAAATGATAAGGGTGTTTGTAATAGTAAGCAAGAGTATTTTGCTGACACAAAAGAATATGGTACGATGACAATGATTGGTCGTATACCCAAATGCAAGAAGATGCCTTATAATATTGATATTAAACAATCAAAATTAGCATTTCAACCAATGAAATGGGGTAACAAGGGTGATGTAGCTGTTGTTCCTTGGAAATTTGAGCAGGAAGAGTGTAGGAAGGCTTTGTGTCGTATGGTAATTCTTGAAGAACTTCCTTTCAGATTTGTTGAAAAAGATGGTTTTAAACAATTTATGGAAGTAGCACGACCTTGTTTCCGCATTCCTTCTTGTACCACTGTGACTCGTGATTGTTTTGATCTTTTTGATGAAGAAAAACATAAAATGATGGTTGTTTTAAGGAAACACAACAAAGGGTGTCTTCAACCACTGATACTTGGACTTCCTTTCAAAGAATCAATTATATGGTCATTATTGCTCATTGGATTGATAAAAAATGGACTTTGCATAAAAGAATTATCAACTTTTTTCCAATCTCTAGTCATGGAGGTGAAGATCTTGCAAAGTCTACTAGTAAGTGTTTACATGAGTGGGGATTTTATCGGATTTTCACTGTTACAGTTGATAATGTTTAGTTCAAATAGTGTAGCAATAACTGAGTTGTCTTAGCAATTAACTAAGTGGGGGACCAGCCTAATGGGTGGTAGTCCAAATGAGTCTCTTCCCAAGCTCGTAGAATATACAAAACTTTGAAGCAGCTGATTCTGTAACGTAAAATTCAATGGAGCTTTGAAATACTCGCTAGAATTTATCCTCTCATTCAGTAGCTAAAACTGGTAGCAACCTAAAAAAGTATCAACTAATTAGGAAATGTATTGAAAGAAAAAGTATTTATGTTGAAAGCTCCACAAACAAATGTATTATCAATACTGATGGTTCAAAATAGACGAACCTTTGTAGCATTTTGATTCATAACTGCTACTTGTCATTCAGTTGAATAAAGTCATTATTGTTAACTTATTTTTATTTCCATGAGAAGAGTGTTGGCTTGAGTAAAAGAGGAAAGAGGGACAGATTTTCTTAGGTGCAGATAGAACATAGAAGAAAGCCTCAGTTTTTCCAGAACAGTTTAATATGAACATTTTTAATCACAATTTATGTGTCTCAGTTATTCTTCCTTAAGAAGAATGTTGGCCTGAGCAAATTATTGGCAAGTGGTGATTTTGTGGAACTCTCTCTTTCATTGAATTCTAGAAAAACCACAACTAATTGTACTTGTTCGTTAATTTGACGGTTTTACTTATTAGATTGAGATCATTGTCCTAAATTCAGAACCCATAAGTCCCAAATCCTGGCTCCGCCTCTTTTATGGGTAGATCAATCACTGAGATCTATTGTTCTGTTATGAAATTATTAGGAGATTAACTAGGGAACAATTTAACTTTTCTGGGCTATTAGATTCTATTTATTCTTATTTAGGTGCTCATTTTCTTTGGAACTTTATTTGAAAGCTTTTAGTATAATGACTGGTAATATCTAAATTGGTTAGAACTAAAATGAAGATGGAGCAAGATAGTTGCACGAGAGATACATGTGATGCTGCAATGCAACAGAAGTTGTTAATTGAAGTAAACAATTAATTATGTGAAAGTGTTACTGTTTGGGAGTCAAATAATCTTTCTTCTTTGCAGAAAAAGAAGAAGCATAAATAGGCACCGAAAGCCAGACCCGTGTTTGTGATTAGAGCCACGGGTGGCTGTATCACAGTAAACTGAGCAAAGGCAACTGAGACCGAGAGGATGGAGAATACAGCGAGTGTACTGCCACTAGTCTGCAAAATCATTCACATACCTGAAAAGCCATCCTTTCTTCCTCACCTCCAACCCACAGTTAACATGCTTGCTTCTGTCATTGAACCCAAAGATGCCAATACTCTAGTCAGGAAGTTAAATAAGATTGCACCACTGGAAAATTTGCAACATGTGAAGCGTGTGCAGAAGAAAAGCATTGATGGGGGGAAACCTCAATTATCTCTGCTTTTATGTATGACTGTTGGCAATGATTGCATGCAATACGAGATTCTTGAACTTGTCAAATCATACCAGTTGAGTACTTTCATCACAAAAGTTTGCAAATATGCTGCAACATCAAAAGAAGAATGGGACGAACAGTGCAAGCTCTGGCCTACTTCGTACCATCCGCCAACCTACAACATCAGTGGCATAACTGGATTTAGTGAAGAGGAGTCGCAATCAGTTTTCGGCTTCATGAGACACACCATTAATTTAGCAACATCTTCTATTGGTCAGGTGGTCAATGCTGCTGTTATTGTAGATCCTTCAACTAAGCAGGTCATTGCAAGTGCTTGTGATCAGGTAATATCCTCAGCCAGTCTTGCAAATGGGGTCAGCAAGGAAGGTAGTTGCTCAAACTATCTAGAAAACCTCAAAAATTTGGAAAACCAGCAAACGTCACTTTTGGATGGTTCAATTAGTGAATTTAAACCTATAACTAACAATGTTGCTTGTGTACATCCTTGGCAATGGGCACTGCGAAGCTCCGCTTGCTGGCATCCTTTGCGGCATGCGGCTATTTTAGCCATTGAATATTCTGCTGCCAGGGATCTAAAACTCTTTCCTGATCACAAAGCTCTATCTCCTTTGAAAAGACAGACGATCGAGGAGTCTGGCTTCCAAAGCAATGGCCATAGTTATCAATCGCTCAGACCTTATCTATGTACTGGATATGACATTTATCTGGCCTGGGAGCCATGTGCAATGTGCGCAATGGCACTTGTACATCAAAGAGTTAGACGGATATTTTTTTCTTCCCCAAACTCCAGTGCTGGTGCACTAGGAAGTGTTCACAGAATGCAAGGGGAGCGGAGCTTAAATCACCATTATGCTGTTTTCAGGGTCGTGGTGCCTGAGGAGGTGTTCAGGAATAAAGTTGTAGATGGAAAGACTTCTGGAAGTGGTTGAAACAAACACTAATCAGCTTTTTGGGGAGGTTAGGTCTTATGACACTTTAACTAAGTCAGATAAATGTTAATGTGCATAATTATCCATGACATGTACACTCGGTCTCCCTTCTTATGTATATGCAAGCAAGGGTGCTACTGTGTTGGTGCAATGATCTGTTCCCTTGTGGTTAAAAAAAAAGGTTCTTCGACTATAATTTTCTCAAGCTTTTTTAAAAATATGTAAAATTTTATTTTGAAGATTCCATACATGAATTCATAATCAAAACCAAGTGTTTGATCCTCGTAGTCTGAACCCCTTCACATAAATTGGGACAAAGGGAGTAGTAACAAATTGCAATTCATATTTATGTGGTTATCATATTACTAATACAATTCATATTTTACCTTAGGAATTTATATTCGAAGAACCGCTGAAGGTAGATGTGAATATTTACATAGAGAATAGCGAAGGAAAAATGGAGTCATGATTATGAAATGTATTACTTGTTGGTATCTTCCAGCTTCTTTTTCTTCATTCTGTTATTTGTTTTTAGCTTTTCCATCTTCAGAAGAAGGATTTAGTAGTATGGTGATGCACTCAAAAAAAAGATCTGTGAAGTGGATGGATCACCTCATACTACCTCCTTTGGGGCATTTGACTTGAAAAATGATACTTTGTATATTTTAGTTGCAATGTTTCTGGAACGAGTTCATAATAATTATAAGAATCTTATTGTTTCCATATTATTTATTCTTTAACATCGTTTCATTTCTTTTCTCTTGTAGTCTTTAAAAATTAAAGATGAATGACAAGTGACATGTTACCAACGAATCAACAACCAAGAATGGTTCTTATATGTGGATTAACCTGAGGGGAAAATTACTGTCAGCATCAACCAAGAGATTGAAGTCACAAAAGAGAAGAAACTATTCCAATGAAACAAAATTTGGTTCACCAATGCTTTTCCATGTTTAGCAAGATATGCTGAGCTGAGTATGATATCCCACAACATTTCCAGATGGGAATTTGAATCGAATACATATGGAATTTTTTAATATCAAGGTTTGAGAACAGATTTGGATAGTGCATTTGATTAAGAGTTGTGTAACCATTAGATTACTCTGAAGATTTTTTCATCTGAAGTTTTCTGATGGTTACAAAGTGGGTGATTTTAACATATATATATATATATTTCACCTGTGCAACAATATGAAGGTCAGATATGCCAGTAGAAAACCAGTTTCAGAGAGCCAAGAAGATTGTGGAAGGACTAACATTGTCAAGCACATCTTGGTAACTTTTTTCTTTTACTGAATTTTTAAATGGATAATGTTTGAACTAGCTGTGGAAACAACATCTCGCAGAAATGCAGGGTCTGGCCCTTGTGGTATGTACAATAGACCCTGGTGGTCTGACCCTTCTCTGGACCCTGCACATAGCAGGAGCTTAGTGCACCGGGCTGCCCTTTTTTAGGTCACATAGCGCACCCAGCCAAAGAGTGCAGTTTGAGAAAATCGGTTTGACAAAGTATGCTGATGGACTTGTGGATGCAGACACAAATTCAGAGGAGTTGGAGCTCGCTTGGTAACTTCAGGAACAAAGCAAAACCAGGATCAGGTCAATCAGACAGAGTAGGGAGACCTGATCATTGCAGTACTGTCCGTTCCAGCTCTCCCTTTGGCCAGAGACAATAGAGAAATGCTTCTTTTAGGCTTGCTGTACAAGTTCTAGTAGTAAAAATCAACCTTGGTCTCAATGTGACCTAAGTACTTGCCAAGTTGATGACAAGACTTGTGTTTGTAGAGTGAAAATAACAGGTTGCAATTATCTTGTTTGATGGTCGTTTAAGTTGTTCAATTTTGCTTGTAACAATGTTTAACTTATTAATTGTTGCCTGTGACAATGTTTGATAAAAAGTAGCAATCATATATTTCCAGAAAGTTTTCATCCCACATACTTTAATTTGGGTCCCACTGATGAAGAAAATGCCCAAAATAATATTCGTCCCCTCCTTTTGAGCCAAACAGCCCCACAACATGAAGCTGATCCCAATGTTACTTATTACTTGAAGATATACAGCTGCACTTTTTGCGTTTCTCTCATGTTAATTGTGGAAAAGGTTGAACTAGTTGTTGGTGCCTTTTTTTTACTTTTTCTCTAGTTAAGACAAAGTGTTTATTCTCAACTAGTATTAGTTGTCATTTTTCCTTCCTTTGTTTTTTAGTTTCAAGTAAGATTTTCTCCTTTTTGTTTCTGTGGAAACTTTTACTATCATGCAATGCAAATTCTGCTGTGAGTCAATGTGGAGTAATCGTTAAGTATTATTCACGTCATACTAGTCATAAAGGAAGTAAAGACCAAGTCTTTGTTTAGTTTCCCTTTGGACAACCATATTTAAATAGCAAAATACAAACTGTTCTTGTAAGGTTGCTCTTCTTGATTAGACTGACGATAAGTGTTTGTTCTTCAGCATCACTTTCCCGACACCAATTTGTCACGATACACTGCAAATAGAAAAGAAAAAGATTGATCAGACGTTGTACTGAAACTATATACCACCAAAGGGGTTGGAGTAGTCTTACTATTCACAATCAGTGTTAGGGTCAATGGTGAAACCAAGAGAAACACCACAGAAACCAGGCAGAGTGGCAATGGCAGTAGCATTTGGGTTGTAAGTAGTAATAAGCTCCATCATGCATCTACAGACGGACTGGCGAGTCTGAATGCCAGAGGAGCTAGCTACAGTACTTAGGGTCGTCATAGCAATGCAACATGGTGCACCAGGAATCGGATCTGGTGTGCCATAGTTCACGAAGCTGGCGCATGCTGATATGAGTGCTGTCACTGTGCTGCATTCATCATCAGCTCCAGCTTCGCGCATTATTAAGGCAACCCCCAAAACCACCACCATCCAAAATACAGATTTCATCTCAGCAGAGTTGTACTTTCATCTCTTCTACTGGTGTTCAAATAAATATTGGGGTCCAATTCATCCAGGTTGCATGACACAGTTGTCAGGTCCATCATGCATCCAACACTGAACTCTTATGTAAGTTGATATTAAGTCCTGTTGCCTTAGTACCTTATTAGTATTTCTTTTGTCTTTGTTCTGCTCATTTCCCTTTTTTCATCTCAGCAACAAACATAACAAAAAGAAGGCAAATATGTTGAAAAGCCAAGGCAAAATCACCAACAGGAATTATCTACTAAGAATCATTTGTTTCGTAAGGGGAAAACAGTAAATGCATAAACACGAACTAAACCTAGATATCTAGTGGTAAAAACTAAAAAGAAGAAAACACTAAAAGAAACAAATGATTTAACTGCTGCTTTACAGGCCAAATTGTGCAATCATCTCTAGTTAATTTCCATCACACTTCCATCTAGAGGTTGGAACACAGCTGAGGTAGTGACACCAATGGCAGTGGTCATATCCATTAACCCCTCGGAACAGCAACACCAATCCGATGGTAAACCTGCAATTTTAAGCACAAATGGATAATCTGGTCAGGGTGCATTGCGATTTTCTTTCAGATGAAAAAATAAAAATGACAAATACGTATATATAGTTAGTCATGTATGCACTCATTCTGTTACTTTTAGAGCCAAAGTTGTCTTATACTAACCCTGCTACAAGCAGAACAAGAGAAACAAGCCCCAGTCCGTATTGGTAAGCCTTGTATTTGGAATTCACAAGAACACCAACTGGAAGATTCCGACGTTGCATCCACCCTAGTTGAGGGCGTGGAAGCAGAACAAAGCCAAGGAGAAATCCAGTCAAGAATCCACCAATGTGAGCAAAATTATCCACATGAGGCAAGATTCCAACTGCTAGATTGATGGCAACTATCACCAAAAGCGTCAAGAGTGCACAAACCTATAGGAAATATCAAAATGACGATAAGTATACATATATGGTGCAGTGTTCTGACTCCATCCCATAGTTTCTAACGGTAACACTATCTGAATCTTTCTTTCAATTGAGAATGAAAAATTGGGCGCTGTAACAAATTGTTTTGGAATCCATTGAGTGGCATTATCACCTTGTTAGTGTAAATTGACCAATTCGTAATAAGCTCTGAAAGCATAGCTCCAAGTAGGCCAAAGAGTGCCCCTGAAGCACCAACAGAGATGTTCCTCTGGATAAACAAGGAAGACAGTATGCTCCCACCAACACCAGACAATAAGTATATAATTCCAATGCGCACTGCAAATCAAAAGAGGACTTTTAACTGAGTACATAATTGCATTGCAAGACCAAAATTAGAAAGAGCATTACACATAACATACCAAAGCCACATTGCTGTTCAAGGCGTATGCCAATAATTACAAGACTCAACATATTCGCAACCAGATGAATAACACCAGCATGTAACCAAATACAGGTGATAAGCCTCCATCCTTGATGTTGATGGACCACTTTCTTCCATTCAAGTCCCCCCAGCCTCTCCAACCTTCAGCAATAACAAAATGCATAATTTACCAAAGACATTTAACCATCCTAATATAGGCCATTATATTGCGGGTAGAAGTACTTATAAACTTTGTATATTTGATATTTCATAAGCCAAAAAAAGAAAAAACAAACACTTCCAAATACACCAACTCAAGAAACCAAAACTACCATATGTGTGGACAGTTAATAACCCTTAAATAGCTAGACAACATTGATGCCTAGTAAAAGTTTGCTGTATTAAATAGGGAAGAAGTCTTTGCATGCACCAACTTGAGGCAAACAAATAACAGGTCCATATACAAGAGTGGGACAGGCATTCAGATAAGACACTTTCAAGTAGTAACTCCCACCAAGAGACACACAAATTGGAGCAAGGTCCCCACAATAAATCTATTCAAGAACTGTACAAGACTAGAAGTTTCTATCCTCAATGCCACTTATAGCTTTCTCCGGTGAAGATAAACAGAACTGCAGTTTACAATATGTCAGTAAAATCTCTAAATCTGTTATGTGCAAACCATAGGGATAGGTTGACACAGTCACCAAAACAGTTAAACGATGATAATGATTATCGAATCCCATATGTTTATTGCTGACTAGTTTGGGATAAATGTATAACTGACTTCAATATTAGCAAAATCTTTGAATTCCATGTCATAACAAGTGGATATAACTAATCGTAGCAATCAAACAGACAAACAAAAGTTGAAAAGGGGTCATGTAGAAGAAACTGGCGTAAAATAGTAGTAATCTGCTTACTTGTCACCTCAAACAGAACATGAAAAAAAAAAAATCACAGCAGCTACTGGAAATCTTGATCAAGAACACAAAGGTCTAAGAAGTAATCCAAATTAAAATTTATACTATATTTCTTTAACCGCGATCTCGACCGACACTTTTTTGGCAATTAAACAAGAAACGGTAACTGAAAAGGAAATCCTATAAGCAAACCAACCAAATACAGGTAGTAATTATAGCTAGTTATATCTCCTATACTTAAAATTTCTTTAACACAAACAAGCATCAACCATAAAGACTCAACCTTTAGCCAAAAAAAGGACTCAAATCATCTCAATCACACATAAATATCCAAAATTACAAGATGGGGTATCTAAAAAATTCATACTTACGTTGAAGAAGAAGGTCCAAACAGAGGATTTTCCCTCAACGGCTGAAACGAAAACCTTCCAAGAAACCTAGCTACACAACCCTGATCATGTTTGGAACAATTGTTGAAATACATGACAATAACAAACATAACAACATTAGCCACCACAAACAAAGGAATCAACCAAGAAAGCCACGGCGTATCTGTATCTTCCACAGCATACGAAGCAGCATGATTGCTTCCCCTGTTTTTTTCTCCTCTGCTTTCTATATCTCCTCCTCTCATATCTCTCTTCTGTAACAATAAAAACTCTGTTTCCTCAAATTTTAACTCAAAAAACAGAGACTTATAGTTATGTTTAAGTAATAAGAGGGGGTTAATTGGGGTGAGGGGGGGGGGGGGGGTTGGGGGAGGAACGTGGGAATGTGTGTAGAGAGAGAAACAGGGGAGTTGTTATTTTTGTTTGTGCTAATGATTGATCGTGGGATAATGGGATTAGTGCGTTTTAGTTTGTGGTTTTTTCTAATTACTTGTAATAATGAGAATTTATAGGATATGAGAGAATAAACTAAACTTTATTCAAGATTTTATGGAACCGGTAAGATATGCTCTTTTTTGCTTCTTCACTGCTTCTATTATTGGAAATATTTGTCTGTTATACTATTAGGATAAGTAATGCTTATTTGGGTAAAATAATAATCAATAATATAACTTATTTCGAGATAAAATATTTTAAATGACAAAAATATCTTTTAGCATCCTATTTTTTCAATAAATCAAATATTTACTAAAAAATAATATCAAAATAACTATTTTCTTCAAACTTAATGACCCTCCATTATTATAAGTCGTTATCAAACTTGAGAGGGTCAATTGGTGAGGAAATTCATGAAACATTAGTACTTTATTCATTTTAATTTATTTATTTTATTTTAATTTTGTATAAAGTTTAAGATAGTAATGATTACTTTTGACGAAAAATGTTCTTTCATTATTTGATCTTCAAACTTAAAAAATTGTCCAAAGAAATACAGTAAATTATTATTTTTTAAAAAAAGGGACTAAAGAGAAACATAGAAATATGATGCATGAACAACTTCTTTTTTAGCAAAGATGGCCAAATAGGCAATAATATAGTATAAGAGAATAAAGTGAGTAAAGGCCAAAGCCCACAAATACGAAGAAGCAAAATTTAAGGCATAAAAAAAAAAACAGAGCCCCAAAATGGCCCAAAACAAAACTTTCTAAAATCAGACTCCATGTCTCTTCTCCTTCAGCTGACCCTTCAAGCTCCGTTGATGTTGTCGGAAGTCTTCGCCGGAAAGATTCAATTATTTTTCACACAACCGAGGATCTGAGTGCTTCCCAAGCTTGATGACTGCATCCATGGAGGTCAAAGTCCAGGTACAAGCTCGATCTTCCCCTCCAAGATACGAACTCCTTTATATCTTTTGAGAACCTTAATTTCTTCCCCTTTTCTAAAGATTAATGGATTGAATCGCTCAAGAGATTAATACCACCATCAAATCTAAAAAAATTGAGTTGAAATTATTGTCCATGTGTGCTACACTTTGCTTGATCTCTGAAAATGCTCTACTGGACAAAGAACTTGAGTTAGTCGCAGAGGCGGAGCCTAAGTTAAGAGGTTGGGGGTTCTAAATCAATTTTGTTTGGGCGACCACATGTTTAATATACATATATTTATTTATTTTTCTAATACAAGTATACGAAAAAGCTAGTGGGTTCGTCCGAACCTATGAACCCCACCTAGCTCCGCCTCTGGTTGGTCGAGATACCCACTAGAAGCATCAAAGCCCCGATTTGGTATAGAAATACACTTCAAATGCTCTCACCAGGTGTGTATACCCAAATCTTTAAGAAATTCTTCTGACTTTTATACTTACTCTAGACATAACCTGTGTTAATGCATTTTCTTGTTGATATTGGTCTCTCTAGCTTTACGTGGTCTGGTGGAACTGTACAGCTAACTACAATCTGATACTTGCCTTCTTAGATGAGGAATGCCCTGCTTATCTAGATTTAATATCTTTCTGCCTTCGATTAAAAACGTAGTCACCTGCAAGAACAAAAACTAGGTTAGGAAAAAATCAGCAAGAGTATTTCCTTCCAGCAGGGAGTGTTGTACTCTTGCTGATACAGTTCTCCTCAATTTCTTGATATAATCAACCTCCAGCACCACACTCCAAGGGGCTTTCCATGTGCCTTCCAGGATTTGTACCATTGCTATAGAATCTGATTCTATGATAACATTGAAAATTCTATGAACCTTACAGTGCTCCATACATTCTCTAATGGCTCTGGCTCCAGCAACCAAAGTTGTTGTATCTTGTATTTTAATCCCTTTCGCAACCACCAAATGCCCCAAAGAGTCTCTAATACAAAAAGCAGCAGAGCTGGGTCCTGGGTTTCCTCTGGAAACACCGTCCGTGTTACACTTAAACCAATTATCAGAGGAAGGAGACCATCGCACAATTCTGAAGCTATATGATGGTGTATATCCTTCTAAGGCAACAACCATGTCTGACCATTGATATATGTCCCATTTTATCTTGAATCTGCACATGATAAACTTCCTAATGATATCATTAGCATCTCTAATACTCTTTTTGTTTGAATAAATCCCTCCGTGAAGTGTAGTATTCCTTCTTTTCCACAAGACCCACAAAATAATCATAGGTACCACTTGAAAGACCACTTTGACTCTAGCATTACGACCGGTATCCCACCACTTTCTTATAGATTGTTTCAAGTAAGTTAAATGATTTATCCCAGCAACTCCATTAAAATATTGCCAAACTACCCTAGCTACTTCTCCATTCTGAAAGAGATGCTCAGACGTTTCCCTTTCTGGAACTGAACAACACCTACAATTTGGAGAGATGTTTGAGTTCCAACTATTCATTAAATGAGCAACAGGGACTCTACCTTGCCAAACTCTCCAAGAAAGAATAGAGATTTTGAAAGGTAAGCTTTTACTCCAAAGTTGTTTCAAATCTTCAGCAACATCTTCTTTCCCTCTTAATAAATCCCACACTCTTTTAACAGTGAAGCATCCGGTACTAGTCTTAGTCCACCAGGGCTTGTCGGCCTCCCCACTAAGCTTAGCAATGGCTAAATTATTTCTGATATGTTCTACTACAACCTCAGAAACCTTATCTTGCATAATATTATAATGTCATCCCTTCTTGTTTAGGTAAACAGACCTTCCAAGCTGATCAATGCTTACTTTTGCCTGAATCCTTATTGCTCCAGAAAAACTTTGCAAAGATCCTGTGAAGATCTTTAATAACAACTAGGAGGCACAATAGAAGTCGAAACTAGAATTATGAATTTATAAATTCTAGATTATTTTCTTAAATTTTTTTTTTTTATTGAATTTCATTAAAGCCGTAATTATCTTAGTAGATCTGCCCTTGAACTCAAATCAAGTTACAGAGCATGTGTTTTATATACACAAAAACTCATAATTGATGAATTCTGAATGGTTTACAACACTAGCAAAGTGTTGTTTTTTACAAAATACTCCAATGGATTTGAATAGTACTCATTCACTGTGGTGGAATCAAGAATTTTATTAAAGGTGTTCAAGAATAATGGTGTGTGACAGTCACAAAAAAAACAAAAAAATATTGTATTATTTGAGGTTCAAAGCCAGAACTTTTTCATTTAAATGGACACCCATTGCCACTGTACCAAAGGCATAGCTCTTATCAAGGGTGTCCAACTTTAAATATATATCCTTTAAATGTAGAATTTGACATATATATATATAACATATTTTTTTCGACGAAGGATGTCCAATTGGACACCCCAAGATGGCTGTAGATACGCCACTAGTGATTAATATCGATTTTTTGCCAAAGTAGGTGACCCGATAAACATTCGATATGAAATCATTATATTAAATCAACATTTAAATATGTAATATGGGATCATGCTTTCAAATATCAAATTCTTCAAAACTCATGATTTGAAATTTCGAATTGCAATTTCAATTTTTTTTTAAATGTAAAAATTGTACTTATAGATTTATATTTTGGAAAAGAAAAAAAAAACTCCTTTTTTTATATTTTGCGAAAGAAGATTTATGTTTGGTAAGAAACAATTGTCTATGTGGCATGATTATATTAAAGAATTAACTAGTTACTACTATTATTGACTAGTGAGTCTTTATAAAATTACGTGTATTTTAAAATTTGCAATCACAAACATGTCTATCTATATTAAAAAAAAATGGAATATATGAATATCAATGCGGCACTTAAGATTAAGGTTGGGCATATGCCGATTCAAACCAAAAAAAAATAATCAAAGTGAACTATTTTTAATTTTGCTTTCGATATTTTGATTTTAAAATTTAAAATTTTAGTTGTTCGGTTTGATTTTTTATTTTTAAATAATTTACTTCGGTTAACCAAAAATTCAAAATATTGTATAACCGTTTAATTTTACATCGAAAAATTACATAACAATAATTTTAAGACTTTATATTACCATACATAAAGATACTATTTATTATTTACATTTTATCAAACATAATTTTATATTACAAAATGTAAAAGATTGGGACAATCCCACATCTTTAGGCTAAAATCAGTAATTTGTTTTGTTTAGGCATAACTATTGATAGTTACAAATTACTAATACAATTCTCAATTTCAATGAAGTTTTTTTAAAAAAATAATAAAGAAATAGGGTCTGTAAAATGTGATATCCGAATGGATCTTTAAATGAGAGACTACGAGAAGACAAAAATATAAGAGAAATTTATCAAATGAATATTGAGCTGTGTGATTGAAAGTTTTTTTTTAAAATTTTACCATGCCTTTTATTTTTTGTTCAAATAAGAGAATAGAGAAAACAAAAAATATAGGGAAAATTTAAATGAATATCAAGAAAACCGTTATCTCCTTATTTTAAGAAAATAATTTTACCATATTTTTTTGACCCCTTGGAAATAAAACTTATCATTAAAATAAATACTCCTTATTTATCAAAAAATATTTATCCAGTAGTTTTTTTTTTTTTTTCAGATTATATATCCACTGCCTAGGGGCCCCACAGCCCATAAAAATCTGTCCCAAATTAAAATGTAAATAGGGGAATATATCGAACCCATTTACCCAAATCAGAAATCCCTAAACTCACTGTCACAATACATTCAATCAGTCGACACTCATTCTTACACTCACTCGCCCATCGGTCCATCCCTACTGAGTATATTCCGATATATGAAGTATAATTTGTTCATTTAGTATGATTGTGTAAGAAGGGAGGAGATTTCCAATAGTTTTTATAACTTATGCGGTTTTTATGTTTGTGTTGTTGAGCTTCTAATGATGTAAGTGTGATTTGTCCTTCATGTTTTGTGAGTGATGATTTCGTTGCTGTGATTAATAATACATGTGAATTCACAGCAAACTGAGACCGAAAGGATGAAGAATACTAAGAGTGTATCTCCACAAGTCTCTGAAATCATCCACATACCTGAAAAGCCATCCTTTCTTCCTCACCTCCAACCCACTGTTAACGTGCTTGCTTCTGTCATTGAACCCAAAGATGCCAATACTCTAGTCAGAAAGCTGAATCAGATTGCACCACTGGAAAATTTGCAGCATGTGAAGCGTGTGCGGAAGAAGTGCATTGATGGGGGAAAACCTCAATTATCTCTGCTTTTATGTATGACTGTTGGAAATGATGATGGTGAAGATGATTGCATGCCATATGAGATTCTACAACTTGTCAAATCATACCAGTTGAGTACTTTCATCACAAGAGTTTGCAAATATGCAGCAACATCAAAAGAAGAATGGGATGAACAGTGCAAGCTCTGGCCTACTTCGTATCATCCGCCAACCTACAACATCAATGGCATAACTGGATTTAGTGAAGAGGAGTCGCAATTAGTTTTCGGTTTCATGAGACATGCCATTACTTTGGCAACATCTTCTGTTGGTCAGGTGGTCAATGCTGCAGTTATTGTAGATCCTTCAACTAAGCAGGTCATTGCAAGTGCTTGTGATCAGGTAATATCCTCAGCCAGTCTTGCAAATGAGGTCAGCAAGGAAGGTAGCTGCTCTAACTATCTAGAAAACCTCAAAGCCTTTAATTTGGAAAACCAGCAAACATCACTTTTGGACGGTTCAATAGGTGAATTTAAACATATAACTAATAATGTTGCTTGTCTACATCCTTGGCAATGGGCACTGCAAAGTTCTGGTTGCTGGCATCCTTTGCGGCATGCAGCTATTGTAGCCATTGAATATTCTGCTGCCAGGGATCTACAACTTTTTCCTGATTACAAAGCTCGATCTCCTTTGAAAAAACAGAAGATCGAGGAGTCTGGCTTCCAAAGCAATGGCCATAGTTATCAATTGCTCAGACCTTATCTATGTACTGGATATGACATTTATCTGGCCTGGGAGCCCTGTGCAATGTGTGCAATGGCGCTTGTCCATCAAAGAGTTAGACGGATATTTTTTTCTTCCCCAAACTCCAGTGCTGGTGCACTAGGAAGTGTTCACAGATTGCAAGGAGAGCGGAGCTTAAATCACCATTATGCTGTTTTCAGGGTCGTGCTGCCTAAGGTGGTGGTCAGGAATAAAGTAGTAGATGGAAAGACTTCTGGAAGTGGTTGAAGCAAACACTAATCAGCTTTTGGGGAGGTTAGGTCTTATGTCACTTTAACTAAGTCAGATAAATGTTAATGTGCATAATTATCCATGACATGTACACTCGGTCTCCCTTCTTATGTATATGCAAGTAAGAGTGCTACTGTGTTGGTACAATGATCTGTTCCCTTGTGGTAAAAAACAAAAAGGTTCTTTGACTATAATTTTCTCAAGTCTTTTTTTTGAAATATTTGATTCATTAGCTATATTTACTTATAGTTCTTTTTGTGTAGTTTTCAAATATGTAAATTTTATTTTGAAACTTTTGAAGAATCTATACATGAATTCAAGTCTGTAGAGATGCACCACGAAGCTCTCCAGGAGGCACTCCCTGGTGACAATGTTGAGTTCAGCGTTAAGAATGTTGCTGTTAAGGATCTTAAGCGTGGTTTTGTTGCGTCAAACTCCAAGGGGGGCAGCCAGCTTCACCGCCCAGGTCATCATCATGAATTATCCTGGCCAGATTGGAAATGGATTATTCACCAGTGCTCGACTGCCACACTTCCCATATTGCTGTAAAGTTTGCTGAGATCTTGACCAACATTGACGGGTGTTCAGATAAGGAACTGGAGAAGGAGGCGAAGTTGTTGAAGAATGGTGATGCTGGTATGGTTAATATGATTCCCACCAAGCCTATGGTTGTTGAGACCTTTGCTGAGTACCCAACATTGGGTCGTTTTGCTGTGAGAGACATGAGTTGAACTGTTGCTGTCGTTGTTGTCAAGAATGTTGACAAGAAGGACCCAACTGGTGACTAGAAAAAGGGGAAGTGAACAGTGCAGTGTAATGCTGGTGTTTCCAATGCTATCTATCGTCATCAAGTGTGCTATCTAGACTCTGTTTTATTTACTTCTGCTATAGTTTGGTCTTTTATTTGCCTTTTAGGTTCTTGTTCTCTGCCTTGTATGTCATGTAACCATTCTCAGAACTGGTCTTTGATTTGGAGTCTCTTTTCTTTCTGTTGAGGTGCCTTGGTTTGCCATGGTGGCTCAGGATTTTTGCTATTGGTGTTGCTTGAGTTACTTTATTTGAGATTTTTTTTTGTTTTCTAATAATAAAGAAACAAATATATATGATTTCATAATCAAAATCATAGTTATGTGATTATCATATTCCAAATACATTTCATATTTTACAAATGTATGTATAATGTATTTGTTGTGTATACTCAATCAGATTATTGACTTTGTATATTTTTCTATTAATTTGTGTATTTAATTATATATTTTGTATCATGATATTATTTAGATGATGCTAAACTGAGCACAGACGACAAGATTTATTTCATGATTCACATGAATTTCATGAATATTTTATAAGTATATGTATAATCAATAATGTATTTATTATGTATACTCAATCAGATTACGTACTGACTTTGTATATTTTTCTATTAATTATTTTGTATTGTGATGATACTTTTAGCAATTGAAGTTGTATATAAATTGTATAAGATTCATTCTCATAATTTAAGAAACGCTATGGCTGTGTTTGGTATGAAGGAAAACATTTTCTGAAAAATATTTTTCAATTTTTTCATGTTTGGTTGGGTTAAATGTTTTTCAAATCAACTCATTTTTCTCAAATTTAAGGAAAATGACTTCCCTTCAAAACTTAAGGAAAACATTTTCCAAAACTCTCTTCCAACTTCAAATTACAATTATTTTTTTATTGAAAAAATTAATTTATTTTGTCCCTACCCTCAAACCAGCCCCCCAACCACCCTCGCCCCTCCAAAAAAAAAAAAAATTTTAAAGCTTGTTTTTAAATTCAATTTTTTTATCCCACCCTCACCCCTACCCCTACCCCCCACCCCTACCACCACCCCCTCCCAAAAAAATATTAAAAGCTGTTTTTAAAAAATATTTCTAATTTCAATTTTTAAATTTTTTACCCCTCACCCCTTACCTTGCCCCCGCACCCCCAATCAGCCCCCACCCCCTTCAAAAAGAAAAAAATTTAAATTTGTTTTTAAAAAATATTTTCAATTTCAAATTTTTATTTTTTCATCCTGATCCTCGACCACCCACCCACTCTTCCCTCCCCCCCCCCCCCAAAAAAAAAATTGAGTTTGGTTTCAAAAAATATTTTAAATTTCAAAATCTTAATTTTTCACCCCACACTTGACCCCCCCCCCCTCCCAATCCCCCCAAAAAAATAATTTTAAGTTTGTTTTTAAAAAATATTTTCAACTTCAAAATTTCATTTTTCACCCCTACCCTCGACCCCCCACGCACCCACTCCCCCTCCCCCACCCCACCCCAAAAAAAAAAAAAATTTAAGTTTGTTTTTAAAAAATATTTTCAACTTCAAAATTTCATTTTTCACCCCTACCCTCGACCCCCCCCCCCAAACACCCCCTACCAGCCCCCCAGCGCCCAAAAAAAATTTTAAGTTTGTTTTTAAAAATATTTTCAACTTCAAAATTCCAATTTTTCACCCCTACCCTCGACCCCCCTCCCCCCAAAAAAAATATTTAAGTTTGTTTTAAAAAAATATTTTTAATTTCAAAAATTATTTTCTACTCTAGTAAAAATAAAAAATATTTCTCAAAAACATTTTTCATTCATAAATCAAACACTAAAAATCTTTTTCGGAAAATATTTTCTACTCACCAACCAAACATGAGAAAATAAGTCAAAAATCAACTTGTTTTCCAGTAAAATATTTTCCTTCGTACCAAACACACCCTATGTATAAGATTTGCATTGTTTATGTATATGATTTGATATTTGGCCAAAAACTCAATTTTGGTTCTTCACTCTACCATTGCTTAAATTTTGGGCCTTGGGGTGCTTGATCTGCCTCCCCGGATTAATAGAATGAGGGAAATAAAAAGAACTTAAAGTAAGATTTAAGAACTTTTGAATTAAAAAAAAATCTTCGAATCAATATCACTTTTAAAATGCATTCCAAACCTAGTGGAATTATTGAAGAACTAATTTGTGATTGTCTTAACCAAATGTTGATTGTAGTCAACCCAAATTCCTTAAATCAACTAGTAACCAAACCAATAGCTCAAATCTCCCACGGACCCCTCGAGGCCAGTGCAAATCATTCGACTTAGTCATAGATCACTATCCAAATTTAATAGAACCGTAAAAACTCAAATCCAAGCTCGTTACTCCAAAATGTTGACTTTTGTCAAACTTTCATGATTTTCAAAAATTAAAAACTTTCTTCTCCGTATATCTAATCACCTCAAAAATTGTGTTGCTCATCTCTACAAGTCATCTTTTATGCAAAAGGAATTCCAAAACACAAAGGGACCATGGGAATCGTTACATGTATTCCATTTTCGAATCATATATTATAGGTAATAGAGAATATATAGAACAGAGAAGGGCTTAAAATGTTCTTCAACTATTTGAATTGGTACAAAAAAAATTGTCATCCACCTTTCGAGCCCCAAATACTGTTGACGTCAACATTTTAACTCAAAATTGCAGGGTTATTAAATTCCTAAGATTTTATGGATGGTGAATCATTGTGAAATTTATGAATCTATCCTTCCTGTTTGGTACATTGTGCATGGTCCAACATAGCACACGCTTTCTCTTGGTCCTATTTTATCTTCAAACCCAAATAACTGAAATTCACAATAATCTTATGGATCAATACTTATGGAGTATATAACTTATTATGGTGGTGTACATCCCATTTTTCGCTTTTAAATTTTTGCTAAAATGTTATCCAATCCTAATCAAGATATATTTGAGTTAATTCAATTCTTCTCTTTGTTATTTGGCATTTTGGGTTTGGTGTTCGATTATTCAATTGTATCATATAAAAAAATACAAGTCTATTATAATTGAATAGTTATTTTGAATGACAGAGAGAAATACCTATTTATAAAGAATGAGAAATGGTTAAATCAAATCTCTTAATAAATATTTTAAAAAAAAAAATATTGATTCATATTATTGAAATAATGGATATCATTGACAAGATATCAATATATATTTGATTAAACATTCAACCTGTACAAGTATAATGAAACATGACAACAAAAATAAACTTACACGCATAATATCATAAAATAAAATTAGATATTATTTAATGCCAATCGATTGTTTATCGACTATGTACCAAGAATGAAGTGTAGTATATATAAACACAATATATACTCTATTAAATATTTTGATTTTTTGGCTTTTGTTGTTCAAAACCTAAAACCAAACCAAGAAACTAAAAATTTTAAATGTTAAATCTAAAACCAAACAAAAAATTGAAAAATCAAACCGAATAAGAGAAAATGCAATTCGGTTTGATTTTTGGCTTAATCTAAATAATGCACACTCCTCCTAATTACAAGTAATTAATTAACCGGGATGCCAATTTATGATCCATTTATAATATTAATCAATTATCACTTGTTAGGTGAAAGCAAACTAAAGTTCACTCGTTTATTTATTGATGTTTATAGTATTCATTTATTTCTCCGTTTTTACATATTTTTTTTGTTTTTCATTATGTACCTAGAGGGATTCAAAATTCATATTGGGCTTAGGGATAATCAGGCTCCAACCAATGACTTTCACCATATCAAGGTGGCACTCTACCGCTGAGTTATATTATTTTTCTGCTCCATCGAGTCCTTTCATTAAAGATGAAATAGTATTTACCATTCTACCACAACCCTAATCGGCAGTACTTACATAATTTTAAGTTGTAATACAAGAGATGAGAAAGTTTTCGAGTGAATATGAGTTCTGCTTAAATATATGTAGAATAAGATATTATAATAAAACTCAAAAACAAATTTCTAACGAATTTAAGTTATTATTGGTCAAAAACGGATTTTGATACAAAGTGAAAACTGTAAATTGTTTGTTCTCTTTTAAAATTGTTGTTTTCTAGTTAGAGAATTGAGGAACTTATATTGGATATTTTTATTTTATAACTTCAAATAGCATTTACAGTTTAAGTTTAATGCTAGGCGCTAGCTAAATGGTCCCATATATTTTTTAATAAATATATTCACTGAATGTATCAAATTTTAGACAAGTTGGATGGATTATGGAGTAATAATTTATACTAATTTTGACACTCATAGCTAAAAATATGAGTATTAGTATGTTTGTATTAGCTCTTAATTAATTAGAATAGGCATATTGGAAATTTTACAACGCTTTGATCGATAATTTCAAATCATTTGATGTAGAATTTTTGATTTGGAATGATCATAATATGTTCAGTTAATTTGATTATTAGCTTTAAATTATTTGAGATTTATGGAGTATTTTATTTTAAATAACCTTAATATATTCAACTATATGAAGTTCTTGATTTGGAATGACCTTAATACATTCAACTAATATGATCATTTTAGCATCAAATTATTTCAAATTGACTAAGTTTGAATTGGAATGGCCTTAATACGTTCAACTAATTAATTTGATCATTACCTTCAAATTATATGATGTTTATGAAGTTCTTGATTTAGAATAACCTTAATACATTCAACTAATTTGATCATTAGCTTCAAATAAATTTACAAAGTTCTTAATTTGAAATAATCTTAATACATTTAACTATTTTAATTGTTAGCTTCAAATTATTTGAAATTTACAAAGTCTTGATTTGAAATAGCGTTAATACATTCAGCTAATTTGACTATTAGTTTCGATTATTTGAAATTTATGCAGTCTTGATTTAGAATTGCCGTAATACGATTCAACTAATTAGATCAATTACTTCAAGTTCTTTGAAATTTATAGATGGAGTTCTTGATTTGGAATGATTTTAATACTTTAAACTAATTCGATCATTAGCTTCAAATTATTTGATATTTACAAAATTCTTGATTTGCAATAATCTTAACAGATTCAGCTAATTTGATCATTATCTTCAAGTTATTTGAAACTTACAAAGCTCTTGATTTGGAATGACCTTACTATTTACTACATTCAACTAATTTGACTATTAGCTTCAAATTATTTAAAATTTGTCAAATTCTTGATTTAGAAAGACCTTAATAGCTAATTTGATCATTATGGCCAAATTGTATTAGGATAATTGTCAAAAAGAAAATCAATTTATAGTGTGAATATGTATTATGGACAAATTATTGTGGCCAAAAAGATTTTTTCAAAAGTGTATTAACTCTAAGTTAAAGATTTCGAAAATGAATCTTAAAAAAAAAAAGGCTAATATATATTCATTGTAGTAGATTTTTATAACGCAAATATATATTAATTGAAACGTAGATTTCAAACATTGAATATAACCACAAAAAAAAAGATGAAGAAAAGATAAGTTGCTTGATTGTTGCGAAAGTCGAATCACTAAAGAGCAGTGGCGGAGCCAGAAAATTTAATAAGGGGGTTCAAAATCTAAGAAGTAAACACACGAACTAGTGGAAGGGGTTCGACATCTATTATACATACCTAAAAAATAATTTTAACCATGTAAAAATAGTATATTTTTCGCCAGGATGACCCCCTCATCATATGATGGCTCTGCCCCTGCTAAAGAGTATGATGAAATGATAAACGTTTATTAATGTTGAGTATCTTGAATTTGAGCTTTACTCTACGCTTTTTTAAAGGTTGCTAATATTCATTATAGTTGATTTCTTTAGTGCATATATGAATTAATCAGAATATAGATTTCAAACACCAAATATAGCCACAAAATCAAAGAGGAAAAATTAGAAAAGATAAAGTTGCTTAATTATTACGAAAATTGAACCACTAAAGAGCATGCGGGAATCATAAACAATTATTAACTTTAAGCGTCTCAATTCTAGACTGAGCCTTGAACATAATGAATTTTTAAAATAATACTCTAATATTCATTATAATAGATTTTTATAGTGTTGTGTTATTAATTAAAACGTAGATTTCGAACACTGAATATATAGTTATAAAATCAAAAAGGGGAGAATTATTAAAGATGTCTAATTATTATGAAATGAATCACTAAAGAGTATAATGAAATGACAAACGTCTATTGACGTTGAGTGTCTCAAATTTAAGTCTTGAATATAATATCTTTTTACAAGAAAAAAAGTGTTAATATTTGTTATAGTGGATTTCTCTAATGTGATTACAAGTTTATCAAAACATAGATTTCAAACAGTGAATATAGTTATAAAAGTAGAAAAAAAAAATTAAAAATGACGAATTGTCTGATTGTTACGAAAGATGAATCACTAAAAAATATGATAGATGACAAACATTTATTAACCTGGATGATTCAATTTGAGCCTCTATCATAACAATTTTTTAAAAACATGTGTTAGTATTCTTGTATTGGATTTTTGTAGTGGAAATATAGAAAAATCAAATCGTAGATTTCAAACATGGAATATAACCACAAAGTCAAATTAGGAAGAGTTAGAAAAGATGAGTTTTATGATTATTACCAAGGTTAAATCGCTAAAACGTACAATGGAGTGATAAATATTTATTGGCGTGAAGTGTTTGGAAGTTGAGTCTTGAATATAATAATTTATTTTTTAGATAAAACATTAATATTCGTTATAATAGATTTCTCTAGCGCAAAGATAAATTACTCAAAATGTAAGTTTCAAGTATCGAACATAATGACAAAAGTCAAAAAGAAAAAAGAACTATAGAAGTTTTGAGTGATTGTAACAGAAGTGTTATCACTACAAAAATATGGCAGAATGAAAAAACATTTATAAACTTCAAAGTATCTCATTGAGACTTGAACAAAATAATTTTTTTAAACAAAAAAAGACCACAATCGATAACCTTTTTTTTTTAATTTAAAAAAAGTGTGACTATTTTAACGATTATTTTAAAAAGAACACCAATATTGATTATTGGTTCATCACATTTTTTATAGCACAGATACAGATTAATCAGATCAGTGAACATAGTTATAAAGTCAATAAAATTATAAAAGATAATTTGACTGATTATTACGAAAGTTGATTCACTAAAAAATATGACGGAATGACAATTAAATGTTTATTAACATAAAGTGTCGTGTCGAGTCTTGAACATAATTTTTTTTTTAAAAAGTGTCATCTTTAATACCGATTAAAAAGCGCTAATATTATTACAATTTTTTCAAAAGGCATCAATATCGATTTATTACCGTAGATTTATATAGTGCGAATAGATTAATCGGAACAAAAAACATAGTCATTAGTCACAAAGGCAAAAAGAAAAATTCATAAAAGAGACTGTGAATACATGGGGATTTTCCTGGGAATTAGTATGAAAATTTGCAGAAATATATGTTTCCTGCGAATTTTCATACTGATCCTTAGAAAAATCCCCATGTAATTTACGATTTTTTTGTAGTGGTTGTTAACAACTAAATCACGAAAGAATACGACTATTTCGTTGAGCTTTGAGCTTAATGATATTTTAAAAAAAAGAGTGTCACTATAGTTAACTATTTTTCAAAAAAAAAAAAGTGTCAATATTATCAAATTTTTTTAAATGTCATTATTGATTTATTACGATAGATTTATATAGCGCGAATATAAATTAATCAGAACTAACATAGTCCCAAAGTTAAAAAAAAAATAAAAAAATAGAGAAATTTATAAAAGATATTGATGGTTAGTAAAGTTAAATCATTAAAGGGTATGATTTGTCTCGAAATGTTGAACATAACGAATTTTTTAAAAATGTGTCACCATCGTTTATGAATTTTTTAAAAGTGCCAATATTGTTAGAGTTTTTTTTCATAAAAAAACATCACTATTGATTCATTACGGTAGATTCATATAGCATGAATATAGATTAATCAGAATAACAAACTAGCCATTAAGTCAAAAAATCACAAAAAATAAATCGCTGAGTGCAAAAGATCACTAAAGAATATTATCGTCTTGTTGAGTCTTGAATGTTAAAATTTTTTTTCAAAAAATGTGTCACTATACTCAACAATTTTTCAAAAAAGTAAAACGTTAATATTAGTAAATTTTTTATTTTAAAAAAGCATCACTATCGACTCATTATAGTAGAATTCTATAGCGTGAATACAAATTAATTAGAAGAACAAATATTGTCAAAGAATCAAAAATGAGTAAGTTGATTGATTGTTTCGTTGATCCTTGAATGTAACATATAATTTTTTAAAAAGTGCCAATATTGTTAACGGATTTATTTTTAAAAGAAGTAGCACCAACATCGGTTCATCAAGGTAGATTTCTATAGCGTAAATATAGCTTAACCAAAACAATAAATATAATCACAAAGTCAAAAATGGAAAAACCATAAAGGATAGATTGTTGACTGGGAAAGAGAATCACTAAAAAATATGGTAACCAGAAAAGGATACACTAAGAGGGTGTTTAGATTGATTTAAAAGTTTGATCAAATTTATTTTTAAATAATTTTTGATTTTTTAAAGTGTTTGCCAAATATAAAAAAATAAATTAAAATAAATCAAAAATAATTTAAAATAAGTTAGGAAGTGTTTGACAATGTCAAAATTAACTTAAAATAAGTTTTAAATGACTTTTCAAAAATCAAAAGTAGGTCTCCCCTACTTTTTATTTTTTTACTTAAAAGTCTTTGATTTTTTATTTTTTTACTTAAAAGTCATTTCAATTTGATTTTTCATTTTTGACTTAAAAGCTATTTTTTTAAGTCAATCCAAACGGGGCTCTAAGTATAAGAAATAAGTTGACTGATTGTTACTAAAGTTGAATCACTAAAGAATATGACTATCTCGTTGAACCTTGAATGTAACTGCCTTTCTTTTTAAAATGATGTCACTATTGTTAACGATTTTTTTTTAACACACCAATATTATCAACGATTTTTTCCAAAAAAGTACTAACATCGGAACATTACAACAGATTTTTATAGAGCGAATATAGATTAATCCGAACAATGAACATAGTCATAAAATCAAAAAAAGAAAAAAAAAATCACAAAAGATAAGTGATTGTTATGAAAGTTGAATCACTTAGGAATATGACTGTCTTGTTGATCGTTAAATGTAACGATTTTTTTGAATAAAGCACCACAATCGTTAATGATTTTTCAAAAAATAGTGCCAGCATTTAATGATTTTTTAAAAAACACCAATATCAATTCGCTACAGTTTTTTATAGCGCGAATATTTATTCATTAGAACATCGAACATAGTCACAAAGTCAAAAAAGGAAAAATTATATAAAAAAATAAGTTGACTGATTGTTACGAAAATTGAATCACTAAAGAATATAACTTTCTTAATGGGCGTTGAATGTAACAATTTTTTGAATAAAGAGCCACTATTGTTGACGGTTTTTCAAAATATAGCGCCAATATTTAACATTTTTTATAAAAACACCACTATCAATTTGTAACAATAGATTTTTATTGCACGAATATAGATTAATCATAACAGCAAATATAATCACAAAATAAAAATAAAAATTATAAAAGATAAATTGACTGATTTATACTAAAGTTGAATCATTACAAAATATGACTATCTCTATGAGCCTTGAAAGCAACAGTTCTTTAAAAAAAGCGCGACTATAGTTAATGACTTTTTAAAAATTAGCGGCAATAATTTTTAACAACTTTTATTAAAAGATCATCAAAAACTTTTTGATAAGTTGATTGATTGTTACTAAAGTTGAATCACTAAAGAATTTGATTGTCTCGTTGATCCTTGAATGTAACATATATTTTTTTAAAAAAGTGCCAATATTGTTAATGGATTTTTTTTTTAAAAAAAATAGCACCAACATCGGTTCATCAAGGTAGATTTCTATAACACAAATATAAATTAATCAAAACAATGAATATAATCACAAAGTCAAAAAAGAAAAAATTATAAAGGATAGTGTTGACTGGGGAAGTAGAATCACTAAAAAATATGGTAAGTAAATTAAGTACAAGAGATAAGTTGACTGATTGTTACTTGAATCACTAAAGAATATCACTATCTTGTTAAACCTTGAATGTAATCACATTTCTTTTTCTTTTTTTCTTTTTTAAAAGATGGTCACTATTGTTGGCGCTTTTTTTTTTTTTAAAAAAAAACACCAATATTATCATCGATTTTTTATTTTAAAAAAAGTACTAACATTGGACCATTACAATAGATTTTTTATAGAGCAAATATAGATGAATCAGAACAACGAACATAGTCACAAAATAAAAAATAAAAAAATAAAAATTAAGTTAAGTATTGTTATGAAAGTTGAATCACTAACAAATATGATTGTCTGACCGTTGAATTTAATGATTTTTTTTAATAAAGCACCACTATCGTTAATGAACTTTCAAAAAATAGAGCAAACATTTAACAAATTTTTCAAAACACACCAATATCAATTCCTTACAGTTTTTTATAGCGCGAATATTTATTCATTAGAACATCGAACATAGTCACAAAGTCAAAAAAGGGAAAATTATATATAAAAAAATGAGTTGACTGATTGTTATGAAAATTGAATCACTAAAATAACCGTTGAATGTAACAATTTTTTTTAATAAAGCGACACTATTGTTAACGATTTTTCAAAAAATAATGCCAACATTGAACAATTTTTTTTTAAAAAAAAACACCAACTCAATTTGCTAGAGTAGATTTTTTTAGTGCGAATATAGATTAATCAGAACAACAAACATAATCACAAAATCAAAAACAGAAAAAATTATAAAAGATAAATTGAGTGATTTTTATTAAAGTTGAATCACTAAAGAATATAACTGTCTCGTTGAGCCTTAAACACAATGTTTCTTTTAAAAAACGTGATTATAGTTAATGACTTTTTAAAAATTAGCGGCAACATTTTTTAAACAATTTGTTTTTTTTAAAAAATCAAACCAGTAGATATTTAGAGCGCGAATATAGATTACTCAGAACAACGAACATAATCACAAAATCAAAAAAAGAAAAATCTTAAAACTAAGTTGCCTGATTGTTACTAAAGTTGAATCACCGAAGAATATAAATGTATCATTGAGCCCTGAATGCAACGGTTTTTCAAAAAAAGCGCGACTATCGTCAACGACTTTTCAAACAAAAAAAAACGCGCCACTATTATTAACGAATTTTTAAAACAAGCACCAACAATATTATCGATATTTTGAAAAAAGGCACCAACATTAGTTCATTACAATAGAATTTCTATAGCGCTAATATAGAACAATCAGAACATCGAACATAGACGCGATGCCATAAAAGGGAAAAAAAATGAGACAGGCAGACGATAAGCGCGCCACATCATTGTAAAAAATCCAGCTAGGAGCAGACATATCAAATATTAGAACAACCCCACTCCCCTTAACCCCCTACCCCAAACCCACATTGTCATTTTCACCTTAGCAGTAGCCGTACATATCCACTATATATATTCTCTATTGCTTTTCCTTTTTCATTTTACTGTTCGAAAATTAAGAAAAAAAGCAATTGTAAGTAATACTAGAACTTGTTTTTGATAATTTTGAATGATTAATGATGTTTCCTTTGTGATTTTAATTTGATATATACATTTGTTTTTTGTTTTGTTTATTGAAAGGGCAATCGATCGAGACGTGGAACAAATCAATTTGTATTGACTAGCGTGCGTTACTCTCTGGTAAGTCAGCTCTTAATCTGCTAATCAGTAATCACCATTTTTCATTTTAATTAAACTTCCATTAATTAATTAATTAATCCACTTTTGGATCCCAAAATGAGCATCTGGAGTTATGGACTATTCTGGAACTGTGTGTTTTTGTGTGTGTGGATTTCCAATAGGTCCACACAGAATCTGAAGCTTTTTTCTATTTTATTTTATATACAGAAAAAATAATATTCTAAAGTCTTTTTTAACTTTTATGCACTTTTTTGTTGATGAAAGAGTCAACAGAGTCTTTTTTTTTTTTCCTTCTGATTTGTTGGTTTCTTGCAGTTTTTTTCTGTAAGGTAATGAAAAGTCCACTTTTTTTTTAAGTTTCTTTTTTTGGGTTTCTTTTATCATCACTTTTTCTTGTATATATATATATACTGGTTTGTTTAACCCCATTTATAAAACCTTTCATTTTCTTCTTTTATGGTAGTGATCCCACTGTTTTTACAATGACAGCTATAAGCAGTCAAAACCCATATCTCTTTGATTGAATGAATGAAATACTCTTCTTAGGGTTTCCTTTTTATTGTTTTAGCCAACCCATTTTTTTCTCTTTCTCATTTGCTTAAAGAGAGGAGTTAGACGGGAAGGTGCAATAAGGGTTCTTGGTTGTCTTATACCAACCCCCTTTGCTTCTTCTTTAATTTTGTGGGTTTGGGTTGTTGAGTTTTATGTTCATCACTAATCTTGGACTAAAGAAAAATACTTTTTTGTGGGTGTATAAATATGAAAAGTTTCTTGGGAAAGTTGGGATCTTGAAAGTGATTGAAAAGAGTCTTTTTGAGATTAAAGTTTTGAATTTTTTGATAGAGGGGGGTTGAGTTTTGATGAGTTTTGGAGGTTTTATTGGAAGTAGTAGTGGAGGAAACGGTGGTTCTGGGGTTTCAAGATTGGTGGGTGATAGTTCATACGAAGCCATGCCTACTACTACTATGGCTCAGTCACAGCTTATCACATCATCTTTATCTCATTCAATGTTTAACTCTTCACCGTTATCTCTTGCTCTTGTAGGCCTCCTTTAAATTAGTATTATTATTTTTTTGTTGGTTGGGAATTGGGATTAATAGTGGAATTGATGTGTTTGGGTTAATTTTTCAGAAACCGAAAATGGAAGGTGTTGGTGATTTGAGTTTTGATGCTGCTGCTGTAATGGGAAGGAACTCCAGAGATGATGAGTACGAGAGCAGGTCTGGGACTGGGAGTGACAACTTGGATGGTGTTGGATCGGGCGATGAAATGGAAACTCACATTGGTAGCTCATCGAAATCGGCAAAGAAGTACCATAGGCATACTCCATACCAAATTCAAGAGCTTGAGGCGTACGTGTTAAACCACTTTATGTTATAGTTTGTTTTTGGATTGTTTGTGAATTTTTTATCTATCTGTCTTGTGCTGACAGTTGCTTTAAGGAGAATCCACACCCGGATGAGAAAGCAAGGCTGGAACTTGGTAAGAGATTGACATTGGAAAGCAGGCAGGTTAAGTTTTGGTTCCAGAACAGGAGAACCCAAATGAAGGTAAATGACAACACATTGACATTATTTTCTTGTGTGAGTTTTGTTTCATTGTGAATGTATAAGTGAAAACCTACATTGTTTCAGACCCAGATGGAGCGTCATGAAAATTCAATGTTGAAGCAAGAGAATGATAAGCTTCGCATTGAGAACATAGCGATGAAGGACGCTATGAGAAGTCCAACTTGCCCACATTGTGGTGGTCAGGCAATTCTTGGTGAGATACACATTGAGGAGCATCATTTGAAGATTGAGAATGCTCGACTGAGAGATGAATACAATAGGATCTGTGTCGTGGCAAACAAGTTTTTGGGTAGGCCATCGGAATCTTTCCATGGTCCTATGTCAGCTGGAATAGCTAATTCAGGTTTGGAACTTGCTGTGGGAAGAAACGGCTATGGTGCTATGAATTCTGTTGACACTGCATTGCCAATGGGACTTAATTTTGGCAATAACTTCTCAAGTGCTCTACCAGCGATTTCACCTAGGCCCACCCCGAGCATGGCTGGTGTAGGTGTATCCTGTGATAAGAACATGTTAATGGAGCTTGCTTTTGCTTCCATGAATGAGCTGATTAAGCTGGCTGATATCGGTGCTCCTCTGTGGCTTAGAAACTTTGATGGAAGTGCGGAAGAATTGAACCTTGAGGAGTATGAGAGGTCTTTTCCTCCATGTATTGGCAGGAAACCTGTCCACTTCTCAGCAGAAGCAACCAAGGCAACTGGTACTGTGATGATTAACAGTCTGGCATTGGTGGAGAGTCTGATGGACACAGTAGGTTCCTTCATCCTGAAACGTGTAGTTGAGATTTTGATTTCTTTGAACCATTGCTGAATGTGAAAATGTTTCTCCAATTTGCTTCTTGACATATGATTTTCTTTTTTATTCAAGGGGTGTTGCATTAATGGCTGCATGTTCTTTTGATTAACGTAACTTTTAACTTTCAAGTTGAGGAAAAAAGCATATTGTTGGCTTTTGTTCTTGCTTTCCATGTAACATGTAACTTCTACTTATGCAGAGTCGATGGATGGATATATTTTCATGCATTGTTGGCAGAACCTCTACAATTAATGTGATCTCCAACAGCTCAGGTGGAAGCAAGGATGGCAATTTGCATTTGGTATGCTTTTGTTATTTTGGTGGGAGTCACCCATCCTAAGTTACTTTTCTTGCCTGTCCTGCAATAGAGGTCTGAAAATATTGTTTTGCAGATTCAAGCTGAGTTCCAAGTTCTGTCTGCTTTAGTTCCTGTCCGTCGGGTGAAGTTTCTACGCTTCTGCAAGCAACATGCTGAAGGTGTCTGGGTGGTGGTGGATGTGTCTATTGATGCTATCCAGGAAGGTTCAATACCGCTTGATGGAAATTGCAGGAGGCTCCCTTCCGGATGTATCGTGCAAGACTTGCCCAATGGGTGCTCCAAGGTAACTAGTCCATTTATGTTTTTCCATTTAGTATTCCATGCAGTGCTCAATAAGTTGCTGAAATTTACCCAGATAATTGCTCAATGTAGATTTTTTTTCTTGTTGGTTTGTGTGTTTATTTGTTCTTAATGAAGGTTTCTCTTGTCATTTTGCTTACATAGTTTTTTTTATGCACTTCATACTATTTGGTTTTGGAGTGTTGATTATCTTGACCTTTGCTTCTGAAATATATTTTATCCTCAGCATCTTTTGGAAGTGCTGTCAGTAAAATAATCTGACAGTTGTAGCCTAAGAATCTGAACCTTCTATTGTTATTTTATTCTGTAGATGCTTCTATATGTTTATTTATGTTATCATCAAATTCAAGGCTAGATTTTTTCATATTTGCTTGGTTAGGCTTCTGTCAGATTAGAAAATTGGTAAAATTACAGTATTGCAAGATGCCTCAACTCCTTTTTCTGTGCCTTGAACTTTTAAATTTATGATCATTGTGTGAAGGCAAAGCCTCGGTAGTTTCATCTTAACCTTATAAGCAATATAGTGTGATGCTTCTGTACAACACCCTTGCACGTGCTTGTGAAACTGTGCTTGCATGGTGTTTACTTGGTACCACTTGTGTTGTTTGACCTCAATATAGACTTCTATTGCACTCAACCAATCTAGAAATTCAAAAGTGATCTTATTTGTGTAATAGTAATTTCGTTTAACTTATCCTCTTATATTCTATTCTTCATTTTCTTTCAAAATTACAACTTTTGACATTTTGCACTGAGTTTCCTCTTTTGCATCCTATCTTTTTGAGTGATTATAAACAAGTAACTCTAATCATTTCCTTGCATCCTATCTTTTTATTCTGGAATTCCAATTTCGCATAAACTAAAGATACTGGATACACAGATTGATCTATGTTCTTTTGAAGCATATAATCCTTTAATTGTCTTGAGTTGCTGGTTAAGTTGCCTCCATGCAGACCAATTGATGTCAAAGCTTATCTTAATCTACTCAATTTCTGTGTACAAAACTGCTAACAAAATTTTGACGGAAAATTTCAGGTTATTTGGATTGAGCACACGGAATATGATGAGAGTATCACCCACAATTACTACCGCTCTTACATCAGGTCTGGCCTGGGGTTTGGTGCCCAACGGTGGATTGCCACCCTACAAAGGCAATGTGAGTTCTTGGCAGTCATGTCTTCTGCTGTGCCCAGTGGTGATAATTCAGGTATCACGTCATATTGTTCATTTGACACTCCAACTTTGAAATGATAATGGATTCTTATCAAATTTCATAATTGGCAGTGGTTAGTTCCAGTGGACGGAGAAGTATTGCAGTGCTGGCTCGACGCGTGACTCGCAACTTTTGCGTTGGGGTTTGTGCGACCTATTACAACTGGGAATCAATCCAATCAGGGACTGCAGAGGAGAGTAAGTTGATTATGAGGAAGGGCGTTGGTGAACCTGGTGACCCTAATGGTATGGTGTTGAGTGCCAGCAGGACCCTCTGGCTGCCAGTAACACATCAACGTTTGTTTGACTTCCTGCGAAATGAACAGACAAGAAGTCAATGGGATGTCTTGTCCCAGGGTGGTTCCGTGCACCCAATAGTCCACATTGCCAAGGGTCAGGATCTTGGCAATAGCATCACTCTGTTTCGTACTACTGTAAGTGAAACTGGTGTGGCTTTTAGAAATTTGGCACAAAACCACACAAATTAGTTTTAACCATTGAATTGTGAATAACCATTTTAGCTCGACTTGCAGGTGGCTGACAGCGATGGTAGCCAAAACAGTATGTTGACCTTGCAAGAGTCATGCACAGATGTATCCGGTTCAATCATAGCATATACATCACTTAATAATACTGGAGACATGAATGTTGTGATGAGTGGTGGAGATTCCTCCTGCGTGACATTCCTTCCATCTGGATTTGCAATCATTCCAGATTGTTATGAGAATTCCAACGGGGTAGCTGGTAATGGAATACTCGAGAATGGTGGTAAGATTAATGGGTGTCTATTGACCATGGGATTCCAGATACTAATGACTAACCCGCCTACAGGAACTCTCACTATGGATTCGGTCAACACTGTGAACTCCCTCATCACCCGTACAGTGCAAAACATCAAACTTGCTTTCCAGTGCAATTAATTGCACTACAAGTTGTTGCTTTCTGTGTTGTGGTGCATGTAGTAGTATACAAGAAAGGTTATAGAAAGAAGACGGGTTTGAGTCAATGAACGAACCGAGGTGGTTCCTCAGGTTGACTAGTTAGTTAGTATTTGGCATGGTGTTTGATGAGGCAGCAGTGGAGGAGATTGGTGTGGTTCGCGTATTGACTTTGGTGGCCCTTTTAGATTATTGTGTGATATGATACTCTCTTATTACTGTTGGTTTGAATCTTTCTTGTGTTTTTGGATGTTGTTAAATGCTCTAAACTTATTTGCATGGTTTTTAATATATTTGGATTTTCGTTCATCGATATCTCATTACGATTTAAAGATTATTTGATTTTCGTCGTGGCTTTAAAATATGATTGGCACTCCCCTATTCTGCAAGGAATACTTGCAGTTATAGCAAAGTATTCATTTGATTTTACCTACAGAGGTCAGGGTAAGATTGACATACTTAGACTCCTCGGGCTTAATTTCATTGTTGGCTTCTTCCTTATGTTTTTATCCTTTTTCTTTTTTTCTTCTTCCTTATGAAAAAAACAACTTATTTTTCAGCATATACGTATACTGTTGCAATATACTATGAGACTACATAATATATAGTAATGAGTTTTGATTAAAAAAAAACGTTCTTTAGTCCTTTACGATACTCACATGATATATATACGTCATAGTGTATTATGCTCTCTCCCCAAGAAAGATATATAAATAGTGGTCCAAAAGTGGAACTTTATCACTTGTTTCTTTCCCAAATAGTCTAATTTTTGTGACAATTACAAAGAGTAGCAAACTCACCACGATAAAAATAAAATAATGGTAGGCAAAAGAGTTGGAAGTGAGAATATCCAACATGACAATTGACATGTGAAAACTGTATTACTCAACTCATTTAACGTTAACTTCAATTTTTGTACCACATATACCATACTTCTTATTTCTTACGAAAATATAACATGTGGGTTGGTTCCTGCATTTGGAAAATGAGGTTTCATGCATGGAAACAAGGACGACATATCTAGCCTGTTCGATTAAACTTTTATAAAAATTATTTTTTTTGTAAAAAATAATCATTTGAAAAATATTTTTGACGGATGGCTACTTATGTTTTGATTGTTCAATTTTAAAATATTTCTGTCGATATTAGAGCAACAATTTATGTTCCAAAATCGTTATCGAGGAAAAGTTATTTTATACTGCTGTTTCAACATATAAACATTTATATGTATATATGGAGATGGTGCCACCAATAAATTAGGACAGTAATTTTTAAAGGCTTTCGAACATGGACACATTATGGAATTTGTCTACTGTTTATGAAAATGCCAAAATAATCACTCAAGTCCCATGCATATATAAATACACGTTACGTATATATTTATTGATTTGGTGTTGAAGAAATTAAATTGAGTAGGAAATAATACCTACCTTAAAGTATAACGGAGGATTTTAACATACCGTTTATGATAATTTAGAGATATATTTATCCTTTTTATGTATAAAATAATGTGTGATTGTAGCAGTCCATTTTAATACGTAGTTCACATGCGACCAAAATTATTGCGGCCTTCGATTTATTTTTGCTTTGCTTAAATTTTTACAAAATGAAAAGTATCGTTAAATTTGATAGTTGTATCGTTATAATTATTTTTTGGAAGAACTACATGATTAGACATACTTCACTATCATATATACTATTATTATCTACTTTCAAAATATTACGTATCTAGCCACTAATTAAGAGTTTCATGCCATATATTGATGAAAATACACTTAAATACATTTATTTTTGCTACCAAATACATTGAAATAGGGAGAAAGGGAAGGGAGATTGCGGAGGGAGGCGAGCGAGATTCGTATGTAGCCCATATACATGCGAATCACACTATATACATATATATGTATGTATCTGAGACACTAGATACATGAAAGAGTAGCGAGCGAGATGGGAGAGATGTGAGGGAGGCAAGCGAGATTTGTTATGTATCCCAGATACATGTGAATCCACTTGGATACAATGTATCTACAACAAATTACACCTAATTTTGATCCTATGTATCCGGGATACATGTATTTGGACGTATCTGGAGACACCAAAAATATGGTAAGCTACGTAATATTACAAACTAAAGTGTATTTAAATAGTTAGCTCTTAAACTAGTGAGATTTAGGTAAGTTTCCATTATTTTTTCTTGTCAGTAGTCAAATATGTAACTTTCTCTTATTTAATAGCCCAAAAGAGTTAAGGGCTAATAAAGGGCCTATGATGAAATTTTGCAATTTTCGCCTAAATGCGTTGAGTTGTGTTGTTTCTGAATCCTATTTAGTCTCGGCCCACAATTTGTATAATGAGCCTACTCAGTACTAAAAATAAGAGCTTCAAAATGAAAAGAATATTTGGAATAAATGGTCAAAACACCTAATTATATAAATTAATATATGTTTTATCTTTAATATGAAAAATATTAAAGTATGCATAGCTATCTATCAATATGTAGAGTTTAGTCCTACTAGCATCTTGTTTGAAAATATTCTTTGACAATCTCCTTTGGAACATAATTGATCTTTTTCTTTGCTTAGGATAAATAACTTTTAAGTAACGGAGACAATCTATCATTATCTTGCTTTGGGCCGATATCTTGTATCGGTGTAAACAGATTCAATGATTTTTTATATTCTGTTTATTTCTTTTCTTTTTTTTTTAATTATTGACTTTTTTTCACCACAATCAAATTTACCGCATGGATTGGATAGAGTCTTCTAAACTCAACATTCAATTACAAATTCCTTGAGCGCTTTGACGGTGAATAGAAGCATGAGCAAAGCACTCTGCTGCGACAAGCAACCGATTCTTATTGCATTCACCAACGTAAAATAAAAAAATTAGAAAATAATCAAGTAGTGTTGAAGTGGATTCTAATGTCGTTGGGGCATTAAATATTGCTTTTCAATATGTATGAAGAATTTTAGCAGCTCAACTGATTAGCTATCTGATTTTTCAAATTATTGGTGAGGATATCATTTGTTAGCTGGTAAACCTGCACTCTCAATTTCTCCTTCCCCTTCCCCTAATAAAATATCAAAACAATAATTTAAAAAAGTATTTCAAGTGAAAAATAATACGCATTCACATATCTTCAACTATCACAAATTCTTTTTTTTACTAGTGAAATTTATGTCAAAGACAAACTTCAACTTCCATATACCTAAAAAGAAATTCAATTTTACCTTCCACTTGGATTCTTTTCTTTATTTTTTTTTAGCTTCAACCTAATATTATCAACAACTCCCTCTAATTAATCTCCTAAGAATTTTAAATCAGGACGTCACTTCAAAGCAGGTCATGCTAATTGCTACTCCAACTTGCTACCATAGTCAAAATAGTAATTAAAAAAAAAATATTCCCCATAGAATAAGTCAGATATGGAACGTCACTTCCTTAAATTAAATTTTCTTTAATAGCTGTATTATGTATCTGAAAGAGACTTAAAACTATGCATGTATGTTAAATTAATTGTTCCTTTAAATTATACTATTAATGTAATCGGCTTTGCAAATTGAAACCTACCCTCCAATTAAGAAAAAGGGATATATTTTATGCTGATTTACAATTTGAATAAAAGAAAAAGATATTCAGATAATTAATATGAAAAAAATAAGAATTTCTAATAAAAAGGACATAAAATTAATTACAAGTTTGTAAAGACTAAATAAAAAAAAATTGTAAAAAACTATTAAATCAGTTTTTCTCTCAAATAATGCAGATATGTTATAAGGTACTACTTAATTACCGCTACTAAAAAACAAGGACTTAGCACGGATTAAGAAAGAGTGGAGGTTGCGGATTAGGGTAGATGGATAGAAAGGGTGGAGGGTGTCTTGCCTTGTGAAAGTTTAGCTTGTTATGCTGTCTGTCGTAGTACTAGTCGTATCCATGTAGTTCCTGCTATATGTTGTTATTGTGTTTGATTATCAATATTTTACAATTTTTAGTGTGGACTTTGTACTGTTTTTCTTATTAATGATTATGCCCTCTTTATTTTCTTCTTATTTTACTTGGGTAATTTGATGCACTTGAGCCGATGGTCTTTCAATTCGAAAATAGCTTCTTTATTTCCACAAGGTAGTAGTAAGGTCTGCGTATTCTATACCCTTGGATACCAGACCCCACTTAGTGGGATTTCAGTTATTGTTGTAACAACGAATAAAATTTCATATGTAGATGAACAATGAAAAACTTATGATGATTATTCCATATGCTACAAATTATAAGAAAATTCTATCAGCTAGAAGTATTTTAGCATCAGATTAACTAGAAAATCGATAAATTTCATATTTAGATTCATGTTTTCTGGTAGTATGATGAGATTGATTTATTGACTATTTAAAGCATAATGTCCTTATCAGTGCCAATTTTTTCTTAAATGAAGACCAATTTTCATGTGTTTGAGTCAATGACTCAATGATATACATAGCATGAATAGTTTTGGTGAGTGTTACGTTTAATTTGCTGGTACGTATATGATATCATATTATAATAAAAGAACATGCATGTGTATTTTCTAAAAGAATAAAATAATTAAGAAGGAAGATTAAAGTAAGTATTTGGTAGATATTTTTGTTGAGTGAATGAAATGACTAATTAATTCGCAGAAGCACCAAATTCTTAGTTTTCTATCCATTATATATGAGCCAATGGAATCATAGGAAGTTTTACAGGTTGGTCCCACGCTAATGATGTTTAATGATGGTTGTTAAAACATTAATTACTGGTTATCTACAAAAGGAATTTGGCCTTATCGCCATGATCAAATGTTATTTTAACAAAAAGTTATTCTTAAACTATGATGTGATGTGAATAAGTTTCACATGAATAATAAGAAAAAAGAAGAAGCTACTTATAAGATGTATGCGATACTTTTTATTATGTGTAACAAAGTGATAGTGTAAGATTTGACTAATTGCCTTTAAACGTTTGATTTGCTGATTGATTTGTCAATATTTACCTATAGCTTTTGAAGACATATACAAAGAAGATGATTATGGACTTGGTGGCCATAAATATTCGGAAGTTAATCTCAAAATTAGTCCATGAATATTGATAGGTCATGTGAACGTAACCTTAGTTGAAAATATTTAGATAGTCTTAACTCTCAATAGTGTGAGATAGTATATGATACTTTAGATGATATCATTGGATGATAGCTATTGTAGATATAACCAAACTTTATTGTAAGGTTATAGTAACTAGTACCTTGTTGTAGGGCATAGCTCTTTGTTTTGGTTAAATCCCTTTATATATTGTATGCCAAGATTTCGAGACAATTGATACCAAACTTTTATTTTGTCTTTGCTTAGAATGTACATATGTATAAGGATTCCTTTTATTCGTTGAAGCAAGGAATGTTAAAATGAATGAATAATGGAGTCTATTCAAATGATATAAACAAATTCTCCACATTCCTATCCACCATACTCAACTTTCTTGAATCACAAGAAACTCACTCCAACGTTGGATTTAAGGTTCAGGGTTTCATAGGGCGAAATTATATGCCATATAAATAAGATAGTAATATTTTTTTTATCTTAATATCATTCATATTTGGGAAAATATTCAAAATGCTAATACTATGAAGCAACTTGTGAGGTTGATAATCATCGTCATCTACCGTACTAATAATTAAATTAGTATTACTAAGGTAAGGACTAAATTTTTATTTTTATTTTTTTGTAGTTACTTTCTGTTGCTTAAGATTTCACGAGGGATGAAAGGAGAGTTACTTTCAGTTTCATACAAAATAAGCAGGTGGAACAAACATATAAAGACGTTAAAGTTTATTCTTAAAAAAAATATTGTAAAAAATCATTTTTGACAATTTACAATAAAATATTGCCTATGGCTAATGACCGAGTCAGTTTTCGCTATTCAATGTCTGATATCTATTTTGAGCTTTCTAATTTATCTTGAAAAGTCCTATAAAATGTTTCTTTGTTTAAGGCGACTTCATACTCATAAATCATAGATTATAATTCGAACCTGAGAACATTGAAAAATATTTATCACTTTATTACTACTTTACGTGGTATGGGACGAAAAATGATTTGATACACACTCTTCACTGAAAAATAATGTGGTGTATCGATGTATTAGCTATTATAATATTACATTTTTAACTCTATTGAAAAGAATAATTACACATTTTTTAATTAAATTTTTAACTCTGCCGCTATGAGTGATGATTGAGTCTTTTGATTTATGTAAATTAAGGAAGTAATAATTGGCAACAAACCTCAGCCTTTGTCGCTTCCTTTTCGCGGATTTCCTATGACCTTTTTTAGTGGAGTAGCATAAATATTTATTTTAAATATTTTGGAAATAATTGACCTATTAATAAAATTTAATTTAATAAAAAAGGGTGTTTCATTATATAAGAAGTTGGGGTGTAAAAAGAATATGAAAATTAGACCAAATCAGTTGAACTGAATTGATTTATGTTTTTTTTTAATAAAATCGTAAACTTTTATTCAAGTGTATAATTGTCCTGAACAATTGAGATGATCCTTTTAATTTATGAAAAAAATTGAAAAAATTTAGAACCGAAAACGAATAACCTTACTTGTATATATTTTGTATATTAACAATATGTTGAATTTAATATATGTATATATTTTATAACATTTTCAAATATAAATATAACCTAAGTACTAGGCCTTTGCTGAGTGGTGATTGGACAATTTTGAGTCTTTGATCTTTGATTGATCTTTAATTAATTAGATTTATAATTAAATGATACTATAATAGATACTCTATCAAACAATATACTTAAATATATGCAAGCACTCCTATTAAATGTTTAAGATCAAACAATATTATAACAAAGTTTTTCATTCTTGACTTCTTGGTGAAGAACTAAAGTGTGTCTTCACAAACATATTAGCGAAAGAAATATTTAATAATAGTATATTTTGAGGTGATATTTTAAAAGTATAAAAAAAAGCTTAATCGAACTATACGGACACAAAAGAGAAACTAATATGATTGGGATGATTTTAAAAGTCTAATTTTGGTTATACTTTATAAATTACCCAAAAAAATTAAGATGGTATAATTTTTTAAAAATAACCGAGCAAACTTGTCCAATTGACACCCTGATAAGAGGTGTTTTCATTAAATTAGTACTTATTTAATATATTCTGATTATATTAAAACTCACTTATCTAAATAAGGATAAATTGAAAGGAAAAAATTAATACCTTTTTTATTATGGATAAAACTATTTATTTTGGATTACCTATAAAAGTTAAAAATATCATACAATATAAAGCTTCCTAAGCTTCGCAAAAAATTTCAAAAACCAAACTGTCGGTATACGTATGCAAACATATAAACACCCTTCTAGGAAATTACATATGTCATGACTCGTGACTTAGGGTCGATTTGGTATCAGGAATAAGGAATAATTAATTTTGATATTAACTTAAATATGAATTTATTTTATATTGATTGAAATAAAATTGTGGAATCATTCATTTTGAGATTATAATATCAAAATATTTTTATATTTTATTGTCTTAAATATATCACGTGAATTTTTACGATTAAGAAATTATCTAACCAAAAAAGAGATATATTTTATTTTTTTAAAAAAAGAAATAAGACAAATAAATTAAAATTGCTAGAGTGCGTTTCAATTTTGACATCTCATGAACCCAATACCAAAGTATGTATATGTCTTTTCTTTCTTGGTTGAATGAAAGCAAACATGAAAAGTAGAGTTAATAATAAATTGGGAAAATGTACAAGTGTCCCCTTCAATTATATAGGAAATTTCAGCGATACACCTTATAGACATAAGTTCTATTACCTCTCTGAATTATTTTTAAGTATAATAAACACATCTTTAACACAGTCTAAAATCTATATAGCCACTCACATGATGGGAGGTGTTTTACACTCACCTGCAAGCCATTATTATGTCAGCGCTACGTCAATAAATGATCAGATCTATAAAAAAATTAAAAAATTTCATGTCATTTGTTTCCTTCTTCTTCATTATCAACACCCACTCCATAACCACTAAGCCCACTTATTTTAACCATTAAAACTTATAGCAATCATCGTGAAAATTATAACCCACCACCAAATATATCCCTTCACTACCACTAGATTCAATATCTACTATCAATTTTATTTTTCTTTCAATCCAAATAATTCAAATAAATTTCATAAAACATGATCTAAAATCTCCATTGAAGAAACTACCTAAACTTTGAACTCTAATTCGAGAACTGAAGCGGGGGGGGGGGGGGGATAAGTGGGGGTGTGGGCGGGGTGGGGTGAGGTCTAGGGGTAAGGGTATGACATGGATAATTGAGGAAGGGATGGTAATTAAATGATTTATTTATAAATTTTTTTTTAAAAAAAACTCTAATTTAAATTATGCTCTTTATATGTTGACTAAATTAAATTTCTAATATGCAATTTTTTTCTCATTAGCGAATTTCAAGTAATTTATTTGAGTAAAAAATGAAAAGGAAAAAAATTCTCACGATACTGAACAAATTAATGAAAAACACTGAAAAGAATTCTTTGGCAATTTAAATCTGATAAAATTTGACTCTATTTCCTAAAGGAAAAAAAGAAATTTAATTTTAAAAAAAATATCAATTTAAGTTTTAAAGTTAATTAACTATCTCTACTAATTAATTATAAAATGTCTATATTAATCAGATTTTAATACATTTTTTTCGTATTTCACATGCCTCTAAGAGAGTGAACACACTCTCTATGCCATCTCAGCACGAAAGGGTGCATTTATTACACCTTAAAATAATTCAGAGGAGTAATAGGTCTCATATATAGTTAAAGTGTGTCATTGAAATTTTGTGTATAGTTGAGGAGGATACTTGTGCATTTTCCCTAATAATAATTAACTTACAAAAAATTGTCCAAAACGTGTTGAATTACAACTTGATCTTAATTCACCAACCACTCTATTGGCAGGCTAAACCGTGCAAATTAGTTAAAAGATTTGTGGTTCAAATTTTCTTTTGACATGGATATTATTAAAGTACAACAAGAAAGCTTAAAAGTAGCTTATATCTTAAGTTATATCAGTAGAAATTTTCCACACAATAAATTTGAAATTAGGGTGTGTTTGATATGAATGAAAATAATTTTTAGTATTTTAATTTTTTTTATATTTAATTGATCAAAAAATTTAAGAAAAATAACGTCACAAATAAAAACATAGGAAATAAGTTTAATACGTAACAATTAATTTCTTCTCAAACCTTCAATAGAAAAAGCATTGAGATGTTAATTAGTACGATATTTATCTATAAAAAAATTATACCTATTTAGACAATGTAATTTTCTGACGAAAAGGTATAGATTAACACTTTTAAAATATATATGGCTCCACCATCGAATAAAATAAAAAAGTTGCTTGAATATAAAATACCCTTCATCTTCAATGTTGAGATTGCAGATTCGAATTATTAAGGGAAATAAAGAAGCCCTAGCAAAAAATTGTATTGGAAGTTCAAAGCACACAAATTATCAAAGATCAAATATTAGACCTGACTCAAATTTTCGAAGACAAAAAGAAACTTTATTCATCACAATAAAAAAAATAGATTAACTAAATAAAAAAATTACTCCACTCGCAAGACCAAGACAAACACAAAAATAAAATAAAATAAAATAAAAATAAAAATTAAAGAGGTGGTGGTAAAAGTTGCCTTGACATTGGCAACAAGTGCAAACCCCACTTTTTAAACTTTTACTTTTTAATTTTTTTTTTTTTATATATTTTGGGTCTTTGGTCCTTATTTTATTCTATTTTCCTTTTATTGATGCACCTCTAACTTTTTTTTTTATATATTTTTTTTCCAAATTCCTAACTTACAATTTACTCCAGAAAAGGAAATTCCACTAGACGTTCTCTTCTCAACTACCTCATGCCAGAAAGCATAATAAAAGAAATACAAATATCTTTCATTTTATCTGTTTTTACAAATAATCCACCGTCATCCTTTTATCCAAAATTTTAGTAAAAGTATACAAATATATTTCTTAGAAATCAAATATAAATGTAAGAGACAAGTATTGATAACACTCTTAAATTTATCATGAATTGTTACTTTAAATCATTGATTTTCTTGAAAACATTCTTCTACTTGACCGACTGAACTAAAATACACCTCGATATTTCACATGTCATAACAAGTGATCGTAAACTCTTAATAAAAAGACGAAAGAAATGTTGAAAACACCCCTAAACGTGACAAGAATTTAGGAGTGTATTTCACTTGTATAATAAGATCATGAGTGTATTTAAGTTCAATTAATCAGATAGATAAATATTTTTAAGACGATCAATACTTCTCTCTTAATGTAATAAAAGAAATAACAGTTAATTAATTAAACACAAATCAATTACTAGGTAGAATGTTGAAATCTTGCTATTAGGGCCATATATAATTACCTTATTTTCATCTAATGAAATTAAATAATCAATGGTAAAAAGAAAGAAAAGAATCCAATTATATCCACAGACATATTGTTATATCTAAATATTAATTAGATATCTATTAGAACTTTAAATATTATAAAAAAAAATCGATTAGGAAGGGCTTTTGCTAGCTTTACCCATGCTAAATTTGAAATTTCAATAAAAATTCAAATTAGTCGAAGTTATACTACATAAATATTTATTATTTATAGCAATAACATCTTTATTTTTACTTAATCACTTTTAATGCATTTTTAATACAGTTTTAATACATATTACAGAGAATAATTTATAAAACACATATATTACAAGTTTTATAGATGAATATTACATTTATCACACATTTTAATATATTTATAATATAATGTGCTAATTTCTTATCAAACAAGCATAATATATTTTAGAAAAAAAATATTACTAAAATCAGTAATTATTGCTATAAATAATAATAAATAAAAAAATATCGCTAAAATCAATAATTATTTATTAAAAGGTACTTATTCAAGTAATTTTTCTTTTAAATCATTATAAAGCAAAAATTACTTAGATGATATCATTTTCTTTTTTCAAATTTTGTTTAACGACAGTTGACCTAATTTTTCCCACAAACCCCAATTTTTTTTATTTTTTTTTAATTTACTAAATCCTTGTAAAAGACATATACTCTGTGTGAGTCAAATTTGCTTCATCAGATACTGCCATTTTTCTGCAAATCTTGACTTGATATGTATATATATTGAGAGAGACACAGCTTTGATTTTTCTTTAGAGAGTAATCAGAGAAAATGGGTAATTCTTTTGGGTGTTCGGCCTCCGGCGAACGGTTGGTATCGGCGGCCAGAGACGGCGATTATGTGGAAGCTAAGATGTTGCTTGATTGCAATCCATGTCTTTCAAAGTACTCTACTTTTGGTGGACTCAATTCACCTCTTCATTTTGCTGCCGCTAAGGGACACAACGAGGTATTTAACCCTTTTTTTTTTTTTTTTTTACTTTTTAATCGCATATCATTAAAGTGTTCTTGATTTGTGTTGAACATTTTTCAGATTGTTGCATTGTTGCTTGAGAATGGTGCTGATGTTAATTCTAGAAACTACTGTGGTCAGGTAAAATTTTTTTTTTTTTTTTTTTTAAAAAACTCTTTTTGTTGATTAGTCCTTGTTTAATTTCTCTTCAGATTGTTCTAATGAGCTGATATTCAGCTAAGGGTAGTGAGGAAATGAGAGATCAGCTTCATGGGTTGGGTTCTTTTTGTCAATTTTAGTATCGGAGTACATCTTGGGGGATTTTGAAATTGGGTATTTCTCTGTTGAATCTGATGTTTGATTTTTTTTTTTTGAAGACGGCACTGATGCAGGCATGTCGATATGGACATTGGGAAGTTGTTCAAACCCTTCTTCTCTTTAGATGCAATGTGAGCTTCCCTTTGATTTTTCTCCTCGTGTTTTTTTTTACCTTGTTAATTTGGCTACTAGAGCTTGCACAGACTTGTGTCTTGTCATTCTAGTAATAGCATTTACCCCTTTTGGATCTTGAATTTTTTTTTTTTCAGGTTACCAGGGCAGATTATCTTAGTGGAAGAACAGCTCTCCATTTTGCAGCAGTGAATGGACATGTTAGATGCATAAGACTTGTGGTGACTGATTTCGTTCCTAGTGCCCCTTTTGAGTCTATAAATGCTCAAACAAATGCTGACAGTTCAAATTCAAAAAGCAAGCATGAGCAAAGGTTGGTGATCTATTAATCTTCATTCTTGTCATCTGGATTCATGTTGAGTTGTATAAATACGGACAATTTATTTATGAAGATATAAGGTCCCAAATGAAATCATTGATTGACCTGTTATGTCATTGATTAAGGGCTAAATGCAAATCGTATAAGACAACCATAGAAGACTGAGGTGGTAGTGTACAACATATGCTCTAGTAAAAGAAGATTCCTCGGGAGTTCTTCATTTGTTATGTCTGTGTTTACAGATGTTTAGGTTATGATAAGAGAATTAGTTGAGAAAAATGAGCTGATATACCGCCATGCTCATGAATTCTGACACAAAGTTATTTGACTTTGAGGTTTTGAGTTCTTCTTGGAAAAGTTGGACTGCTGTATCTTGTTTACTTGGCTAACTGCTGTATTGGCTTCATTTCATTGCAGTGCACTGTCAAAATTTGTAAATAAAGCTGCTGATGGTGGTATTACTGCTCTTCATATGGCTGCATTGAATGGGTATTTTGATTGTGTCCAGCTCCTGCTTGATCTCAATGCAAATGTATCAGCTGTGACATTTCACTATGGGTCATCGATGGATCTGATAGGTATATGCTCGGTCGAGGCATTAGATGTTTTTGGAAATTACCTGAATGTTAATTGACATTATTTTCAAATAAATCATTCTATAGGAGCTGGAAGCACTCCTTTGCACTATGCTGCCTGTGGCGGAAATCTAAAATGCTGCCAGGTGATTGGTTAACTCGTCTTTGCGCTGCTATCTAATAATTTTGATTACCAAAAGTACAGGATTTTTTACTTCCGATGCCTATTGGTATTTATGTGGTTGTTTTCTGATGCAATATTTTACCGTTGCTTGTTTCTAAATGAGTATTTGCTTTGTCTTTCTGCAGATCCTTATTGCAAGAGGTGCCAATCGATTGACATTGAACTGCAATGGGTAATCTATTTAGGACTTGCTTCTCAGTTTAACCTTACACCTTTGAATTTCTAGACGCCACTGAACAGATATATGGATTCTTTCAGGTGGGTTCCTCTCGATGTTGCCAGGATGTGGGGGCGTCATTGGCTCGAACCATTACTTGCACCAAATTCTGATTCGATAATTCCACCTTTTCCATCTTCAAGTTATTTATCGTTGCCTCTCTTAAGCGTGCTTAACATCGCAAGGTAAATGGACATTATCTTCCTTTTTTAGTCATTTGTAATCTAGTTTTTGGACTGATAAGTGATAAGGGAGGGATGGCCTATAGTGGTAAGGACCCTCCACTTCCAAACATAAGGTTTTGTTTTGAGTTACCAAGTAAGTGAACATGGGAAATGCCCACTATTCGGCTCGTAGATACATGGATTTAGGGGAGGGAGTTTAACGTATTTAAAAAAAAAGCTTATTTCTGAACTAATGGTCTCTGTCATCTGAAATTTTTTTGAGTGCCCTAATTTCTGGGTTGAAATCTGTTTTGGTGCATCAAATTTGTTTAAGATCAAGGTTCAATATCTACCCTAAACCTGGTCCCATATTGCCTGAGATACAGTAACTTTTCTATTATCAAGTCTCAATTAATTGAGAGATTTTGTTATGTGATATTTCATTTTAGATCGTCTAGTGTTTCTTATGGCAGCCAAGCTGGGTAGTTACTTTTTGAAAAGCAAAATAAATGATGCCATTGATGATTCCTAAGCTATTTGATGCAAATAGCAATAGAAATGGGTTACTGGCTTACTGCAAATCTGTTTGACAAATGTAACATATGCTAGGGAAGCAAAACAAAGTGAGATTTTTCTAATTGAAGATGTGGAAATTATTGCTATAGATATTGTGCGTTAGTAACTGCAAAAGGGTACTCCATGTATCGGTATAGATTTGTTACAAGCAGTTCAGTCACTCTACTCATTGCTGGCTTCAAAGTTTTTGAAATCAATGTATGTTGTTCTGTGAATTCTATCTGTATGATGCACATTTAGCTTGCGAAGGCATAAGCCGGAAAAATTATGATCGATCCAACTTCCATTTGTTCAAGCTTGATTTTGTTTATTTCACTATACTTTGTCAGTTTGTCTCGCTTTTTTGGTTTTCCCATAGTTGAAGTCATCTTTAGGCAGTCTAATGATCAATTTTAGACAGTTACTGCCTACCATTCCGTTTGGAGTTAATAAAAGAAAATAACCAGTGAGGCTGCTATATGAGATGAAGAACTTTATTGTTATCTCAGGCTGCATCTTATCCTACCCTTTACTGTGTTCTAGTTTGATCTATAAGACATTGCTTCTTCTGGAAGCTTAAGAAAACACCTTAACCATTAGTCCTGTGGACATTAGATTGAAATTTTCTTCGATTGGGCCTTCTGATCTATTAATGATTCATGTTAAAGCACTAGTATGATGGACTGCTAATTGGTTCTCGCTTCCACTAGTGGAATGTTTCAACTTTAAAGCCGGTCATGGCTGATTTAAATTGACTGCTTGTAGTGGCTGTTAAATGAGTGATAGAATGAGCACTTGTTTTATAGTTCTCTGTGATTTTTCTCAGTCTCTCCTTCGCTGGGAAATGTTTTAGGTGTGGTGTTCTTTTCTGCCACGGGGTTTTGAAGGAGGGGGAGCTGTTAATCTATGCTTTTAAATAGTTGTAAATCTATTAGGGTACTGTTAAACTAATTGTCAACCATATATAAGCTCTGATCATTGTGAATGCCTTTTGCAGAGAATGTGGGTTGCAGTCTTCAGGAACCTCCTCTGATGATTCCGACACTTGTGCTGTTTGCCTGGAGAGGGCATGTTCCGTGGCTGCCGAAGGTTTGTACCATTATTCCCTTTCAATCTGATTTTGTTCAATATAAGAATCAGAGAGATTCTTTAAAATGGTTATGGCAACAATCAGTTATGCAACTATGTTATATAGGAGCAAATTTTTGGGACTTTAAGGTCCAATCTATCCACAAGATGAATGCTGTATAAATGTGTGAATATGCACTCATACAAGATGGACAAGATTAGAAATGATTACATCTGATAAAAATTGCATGTAACGTATATGGAGGATAAAATTAGTCGCCTTTTATGTTTTACCTCGCTCAACATCGATCTCCTTATATATAGATCAATTTGTGTGCTAGTACGATGGTTGAAGGTGGTAAAAGGACGAGGTAGACCTAAAATCATGTGAAAGAAATTGTCTCAAAGTCCTCAAAATTCCTCAGAATCAATGCAAAACCAAGAGCAACACACAATGAGAGAAAATGATATGTATACTGTATATCTAATATATCAGTTAATTGGGAATAGAACTTATTCTATTATTACACTTACATTAGATCTGGTTTTTGTGAGGAACTCTTTTATTCTAGTTGGAGAAGTTTTCTTGTCATGTAGGAGCAAGTGTGAGATCAAGGTGAATAAGACTAAATACTTAGTATTGGAATTAGATATGCCTGAATCAAGCAGATGAATAAATATAGAGAATTCATACATGATACAACCAAATCTCAACTATTATATAATCTGAGGCATAGTTCATTCGTTGATATGAATCTGGCAAATGGTGTAAAAATCCCCTCTAATTGAGAGTTTTCGGTTCCTTACATGATCTAGCACCAACCTCATCATCTATTCTACATGAGTATGAAATCCTTTCTTGAATTATTATGCCGGGAACACTTCCAAAATTAAGCCTTTGCACATTATAGAATCTAGACCTATCAAATCTAGATATTGTAGTTGAATCATAGGGTATGATCTAGCATTTAGTGAAGTTGGTGGGAAAATCTTAAGGATCGGGATTTAAATCTCAATAGAGGCAAAAAATGCAAGGAGATTTCTTTCCATTCACCTAAACTGTTGTGTACAAATTTATCCAATACACGTGTTGGGGGAAGGATGAAGATACTCATTGTAATAATTGAGGTGTGTACTAGTTGGTCTAGACACCGCCTTTATAATCTTTTTTTACAAGACTTCTAGATGTTGTAGTTATGAAATAAATGTCTAGATACTGCTGTTGTTTTTAGTTTGTCTTTTGTTATACTTGATGTTTTTCAACTCACCCAATATGGAATATCTGATGCCGATCCAGTCTTGTGCTTAAGCTATAAAGCAACTTGATTGGTTCACTTGGAAATCTGTTTTCATACTCTTTCAGTCCCATTTTATATAAAGGAGCTTGGGATTCGAGGGTCAAAGCATAGATTTTTCACATGTTCTGAAATAACATTTTACATATTTTGATGATTATGTGTAAAGTACTACTCCCTCCGTTTCTTTTTATATGTCATCCTTATTATAAATAGTTGGTCCATAATAGAGTATTTGTCATTTCGTAAAATCAAAGCATAAATTACAATATTCTTCCTATTTTACCCTTGTGAGTTATTAGCCTTGAAAATATGCATTTGACCAACATAAAAAACTAAGTGAATAATTTATGTTCATTGGTCAAATTAATTAATCAAAATAAATTAATTCATATTCATTAATTGAAAAGTTGACTTCAAAGAAAAAAAAAATTAAATAAGGGTAGAATAGTAAACTTACTTAATTTCTTAATACACGTGAAATAAAAAATGGTGACATATAAATAGGAACGGAGGGAGTAGTATATATGCTACTATAGTTAATAATTCAAAATATTGAATGAAGTTTGATCAAGTTCAATGACCAAAATGTTCGATTTTCCAAAGAGTGATAGTGGCACATAAAATGCGACAGCAGTAGTAATAAAAAATAGGTACCAATACCTTTATTTGGTGACATCAGATTCTCTCGCACTGTTAGGTTTCTGGGACACATTGTCTAACCATGAGAAGATGATAACAATAAAATGACAGTATGGTTCTGTAAAATTAGATGACAATTGTCATATTAATATATTCTTTTATTTTGTATCAAATACTTTCAGGTTGTGGGCATCAATTGTGTGTAAGATGTGCACTCTATCTTTGCTCGGCAAGCAACATCCCATCTGAATTATTGGGTCCCCCTGGATCCATTCCATGTCCACTCTGCAGACATGGCATTGTCTCATTTGTAAAACTCCCTGGATCTCCTGCAAAGGAAATTAAATTACATCTATCCCTTAGCTTATGCACCCCATGCATGCTTCATCCTCGTGACCAAGAACGATCAACACCGCCTAGCGCACATGAAATTAGAAAGAATCGTGTTGCTTCAGTGTCTTCAGATCTTTTCTGTCCTGTGACTTGTAGTCCATTTCCCTCTGTTGCAATGCCTTTGTGTACCTGTGATGAAGGACCTTCGCCAACCTTGGAATCAAGAGAAAATGATACTCAAGAAGAAACTCCTAATCTGCCACAGTCCACATCAACGGATCATGACAAAATGAATGTGAGATTGGAGAAAACTACCTGCTCGAACATGTTTTGGGGCAGAAGAAGCTGCAGCAGGGAGCATCAGTGTAATGCTGAGATTAATGCTTAATAAGCTTGCCTTGGTACCCGTGTAGAAGAAATTTTGATCCAAGCAGAGTAGCAATCTTTCTTGCAGCTTATATAATGGATCCAGCACTCTGGTATCTTGAATACCTTGAAGTGTTACGTTGATTATTTGGATTCGGGGCTTGTAAAGAATTCACAAGTAGGAAATTGGAGTACTCGCAATGGAGCATCACTGGAGAGCTGTCTAATCTTGAGATTGTTCTTAGATTATTCTTCACTGTTGTATGTAGTGCCGCTATTACTATTCTGGTTGAAGCAGATAAGTTTTTAACCTGTTTGTTCCAGTACAACACCATCAAGTTACAAAAGATAGTTTGACTACTGGTTGGGTTTGTGAAGGTAAACGTTAGGTATCTGTAAACTGACAAAGATAAGAGTTGAATAGGGAAATTTGTGTTGCACATTTGCTCTGTTTGTACGCCTTTTAATGTTCTGCAGTAGAAAGTCTTGTGTTTGGGTTTGTCAATTTAAGTTGTAAGATTGGCTCATCTTGTAAATTAGGTGTGATACCGCACAAAGCAACAACAACAACAACAAACACTAGTGAAAATTTCACAAGCGAGGTTTGGGTTGGATAGTGTGTACATAGACTATAGACTTTACACCTACCTTTGTGACGTTAGGGAGGATGTTTTTCATAGATTCTTGGCACAAGGAAAGATGAAAAAAGTAGTAACAAGAAGTAGTGATAACAACAGATAATATGATAGTATGATAATTGATAATTGAAAGGATAGTAATATAAATCGAACAATAAGAAATTACAATAATAACACTAATACTCCTAATACGAAAAAGAAAGATGTTTGTTTACCTACTAACTTTTATCTTAATTGACTTTCACACCCTTCTATTAGGGATCATGATTTTGTAAACTGAAATTACATCACCCAAAAGGCAATTTCAATGTGGTTGATTTCTCATCTTCTACAATCATTTTGCTATAGCACCCGCTACTCATGTCCTGCATCTTCCAATACTTCTTACACCTATCTCTATCTCTCCTCAACCCCACAATAGCCAACTTCTTACATCGACCATCTGCATATTTCTTATGTTTGAACTATTTCAGTCTCACTTTTCACATCTTGTCCACCATGAAAATCATTCTCATCTTATCCTGATTAACTTCATTAGATATAATCTTATCTTTCCTGATGTACCCACACAACCTAGCTAATTGAATACCACATGAAAACAATTGTTGTTAGGTTCTTGGCATTCGAGGAGTTTGACGTTTGGAAATGAAGTAAATGGAGAGTGAGTCATGTGGTGGGGTGTCTGAATTGATCTGATTGTTGTCATCGCATGCCATTAGTAGTAACAGCAACAAATTAAAGTTGGCCAATACACAATTCTTGTCCTCTTTAGCTAATTGTTCACTCTACTTCCGTTATTTTCGTTGACAAAATTAGAATGTCCATTGGACCAAGTTACCTCCTCCCTTATTTGTCCGACACGTGTCCCAATACTATCTTTGGCCTTTCCGTATACAGTGTCTTTGAAGAAGCCTTATCTTAATTACTGTAGAGGCCTTAATCATAAATCTTCTCCCCGCAAGTATAGTGTCAGTGTCAAAGGAAGAAAAACATCTAGTTGATGCGATTGTGTAAACAGCAGTCTTACTAGTTTTTTGTTTGTTTCCCACGCAATGATACTAAATTCGAATGAATTACGCACTTTAGGATCCATTTAGGAGGTGATCCAATGCTCCAGCATGAGACACTACTAAAAAACTGCCAAAAAGAGACGAAAAAAATCGACGGACTGCGTTGCTACTTAAAAGCGATGCAGTCAATCTTGTCGCTTTTTGGCTCATTGCTTTTCCAAAAGCGATGGACTGCATCGCTTTTGTTTTTTTAAAAAATATATTTTTTTTGAAGAATGCAACGCCGTCCGTTGCTTTTTTATTTTAATTTTTTTTAATCGCTTTAATTAATTTTTAATTTTTTTAGAATCTTCAAAAGCAACGGACAATGAGAAGTCGTTCGTCACTTTTTTGGAAATAAAAATTTGAAAAATTAAAAAAAGTGACGGACTAAAGAATCCTGTCCGTCGCTTTTCTGGGTTTTTAAAAAAATAAAATTCAGAAAAGCGATGATCAAAACCACTCTGTCCGTCGCTTTTTCTGCAATTTTTTTGACAGACTGCCCACCTGCAAAAACAATTTAATTAAATTCAGTCTCAATCAAACACAAAACATTATAAAAAAACTATACAAAATATTAAACAACAAACTTAAATTAACATTCAAAAATATCTAAATCACAATTTAAAAACTTATAAAGTCTTTCAAAATTGGTTTCAAAATTACAAAAATTTCGTTTCAAAATTACAAATAGTTCATAGAGACTATATTTTATCAAGATTTCTAAAATTCAACCTAATAATTAGTTCATAAATTCTATAAATCAAGATTTCTAAAGTTCACCACCTAAAATTCTAAAATCCTATAAAAAACAAGTTTTCTAAGGTTCACAACTTAAAGTTCTAAAATTCTATAATAATTCAAGATTCCTTACGTTCACAACCTTATGAAGTTCTAAAATCCTACAAAAATTCAAGTTCTCTAAAGTTCACACATTTAAGTTCTAAAATCCTACAATAGTTCACAACCTAAAGTTCTAAAATCCTACAAAAATTCAAGTTCTCTAAAGTTCACACCTTTAAGTTCTAAAATCCTACAATAATTCAAGACTTCTAAAGTTTACAACTTAAAGTTCTAAAATCCCACAATAATTCAAGATTTTTAAAGTTCACAACCTAAAGTTCTAAAATCCTACAATAATTCAAGATTTCTAAAGTTCACAACTTAATTAAAGTTTTAAAATCCTACAAAAATTCAAATTCATATCTAATTTCTAGAATTTCTAAGTTCAAGAATTTCCGAGTTCAAGAATTTCTAAGTTCAAGAATTTCCGAGTTCAAGAATTTCTAAGTTCAAGAATATAATTCAAGTATCCCAATTTTCAACAACAATATAATACATATAAGCACAAATACAATGACAAATTGAAAAATTCAACTAATCTCCAACTTCTAATTATTTGTTAGTTCTAACTTCTAATACTTAATTTACAACCATATTTAAAAATCCCCAATTTTTCTAACTTCAACTTTCAAACTTACTAAATTAAAGTACTTCTAAGTTGGAAAATTCAACGAATCTAATTTCAACTTTCATAAACTATCCAATATTTTTCTAACTTCAAAGTAATATAACTTTCATATACAATTGAATGTTTTTCTAACTCCAACAGTCAAACATACTAAATTCAGAAATTTCAAAGTTGGAAAATGCAACTAATCTAACTTCTAACTTTTAATTATTTGTTAGTTCTATTTTCTAATACTCAATATACAATCATATTAAAATAAATCTCAATTTAGAAGAAAACCCTAAAATTAAAAATCCCCAATTCTCTACCTAACTAACAATAGTCAAATATACAAATTAACAATTGAATAACACAATTCATCAAACTGAAACAATATACTAATTTATAACAAATCAAATATTACTAGAATTGAAAAAAAACTAAAATTAAATCCTAACCTTAACAAGCTAAAGAAAAGAGGCAGTGGAGACGACGGGTGGCAGCGCCAACAAGACTAATGCTCAAGGAGAGAAGGGCGACAACAGCGTGGGGTGGCGTGGGGTAGCGACGACGTTTGGTTTTAGAGAGAGGGGAGAGAAGAGAGATGGGAAAATGGTTGGGGGGGGGACCCGCTTTTTGATTCAACATAATTTAAAAAGACGGACAATGTCTCTTTGTCCGTCACTTTTTAAAAAATATTTGACCAAAATTTTGACTAAAAAGCTATGGACTAAGAGATGTTATCCGTCGCTTTTTAAAAATGTTTGATTAAATATTTGGACCCAAAGCGACGGACTAAGAGATTCTGTCTGTCGCTTTTTAAAAAACTAATTAATAAAATAAAATAAATTAAAAACGACGGACAGCATGATTATTGTTTAATTTATAAATAATTATTTTTATTAAAAAGCGACGGACGGCTTCTTTATATATATTAAATAAATAATTATTAATTATATATATTTAGCACAAAAATTGCAAAAAAAGTGATGGACTAAGAAATGTCGTCTATCGCTTTTTGTAAAATAATTTTAAAAATAATATTTTTATTAAAAAGCGACGGACAGTGTGACAAATGACGTCGCTTTTTGAAACAACATAGTCGCTTTTTAATCTGTCATTTTTAAGCAATTTTTTAGTAATGAGAACTCTGATCAAACATTAAACAGTCTAATCACTGTACCATGGGACAGTCTTGGTAGTCTCATTTTGTCCTTTAGTGCAAATAGACAGTAAAATGCTAAAGTTCCACTGATAAAATTGGACTCAAAATTCTTTGAATAGATTTTTGAGTTTGACTTGATAAAGTTGAAACTTCAGAAATTTTTCCTAGAGTTCGAAACGTTTTCAGCAATTTTTTAATTTTAATTTTTTAAGCAGCTTCATATTACCGAAGACATGAGTACTCTAAAAAGGAAAGAGTGAAAGCTGCATATTAGGATAGAAGGTTAGTAGTGCTTAGTGGTGAAGTGTTATCTTGTCGTGGGTAGGTTTAGGCTTGTTAGTGTCCGTCGTAGTACTAGTTATATTCTTGTAGTTCTTGCCTTTAACACTATTTTGATGTTGTTATTACTTCTTTCTTTCTTGTATACTTTACATTGCTTTTCATATTAACATATATGCTTCCTCTCCATATTCAACGCAATTCATATGTTAATTTATTTATGAAAATAAGCAAATGAGTACGACAAACAGCATACATATAATAATATAATAATTGGATATGAGATGCTTGACAATGACACTTGAATCTCTTAAACCAATCAGTGAGGCCCCGGGGGACGTAGTACTAATAATAATACTTTTGTCTGTACTGTGGTTTCACTATGCAAAGTGCATTTAGCTTATTTTGTGTGTGAAATTCATCTTCTTCTGGCTGCAGTTTCTCTCTGGGCATTGAAATAAACAGCAGCAACAGGGGATCCCAATCCATTTTCCGCCGAAAAACTCCTTGTGTTGAATTGATCCCTTGTTGTTGGTGCTTTCACTGTTTGCCTTCCTCTTTGTTTATACAACAAAAATACATAACGATGTATCCCAATTACCGGCTTTGGTGTCTCGTAGCACACTATCTCCCTTCCTGTAAATCACAAATTTAAAATTAAATTATAAACGATTCACCAGTTGCGTGACCATCTGAAAAGTCAACTCGTGAATCAAACTTACCAAATGAGATGTCAGTTGTACCAGGAATATCTGTCACAATCCTGATATTATAAGCCCATAATGTAAGAAAATAATTAAGTAACAGTTACATCAATTAATTTGAATTAGAATTAGAATTACCAATGGAGATGTTCCCTCAAGTATGGATCACTAGGACTTGGAGCATCAGGGTCCGTCATGATCTTCCCAAAGAAAAGACTCAACAATCAGAAACGGAATACAAAACAACAAATACAATGTACAAACATAACCTCTGTTTCATTTTATATAACACAAACTTCGTGGTCAGTCAAACACACGTATGTATGAGACGACTTACGAGTGTATAAGCAGATCTCATGTCTTCACCACCAATTTCGACACGAGGTTGAGTTGCAACAACAGTAGGCATCATCTCATGGCCATTAGAAACTTGTTTGCTCCCATTATATATAACTTTCATTTTCACACTTGGACTAAAACTGTCTACTACTTCACCTATTACTCTCCCTATTGCAAGTGGTTCACAAGTACCTCTAGAAGACATAATTCTTTTCCTTTTTTTAAATATGTTGTATGTTGAGTGAAGAAATTAAATATAAGTGGTGAATGATTTGGTAATGTTGCAAATGAGGAGGCTTTATATATAGGTCTTATTTTTTTTTAAAAGATATTAGTGAAATAAAAAGGAAGGTGCTTGATTTGTAAGTTTAAAAGATTCGAAAACCAATCAACGACGTGCCAGAAAAAAAGATGTCTACATACAGATATTAAAAGTTAAACATGTTTGCTCAATTGTTTGAACAACTTTTTCAATAATAACAACACATGTCTCTTGGCAATATATAAACAGAAGATTGAGACAATAGAGAGAGAGCCGTGATTGCTATAGTTTCCATTGTTTTCGTAATACATAAATGTGTCATTTAATTTGATCTCAGTTGATATTTATGTTCTCTAACTTTGAGTGTGCACAAGTAATCACTTAAACTATCATAAAACTAAACAAATAGGCACATACATCCTACATGACAAATCGCGTGTGTCTATTCAACTTTATGCATGATAGTTTAAACTTTAAATGATTACTTGTGCAAATCAAAGTTGGAGGTCATAGATATCAATTGAAATCAAGTTAAATGACACATTCATTTATTATGCCTTTAGCTTTCAAAAAGTAATTTAACTCATCTTCTAGTGTCAATATTTAATGGGATAATTACCTTTCATGCAAATTTATACACTATATTTATGAAATATAGCTAGAGTTTAAAAAAATTATCAAACATAGTGAGAGCTTCTGAATTTTTCATGTATTAATGATATATTAGTTTTTGATATTCGCTCTCTTTCAGTGATACAATAATTCACTCTGTATCTAGGATACAACAATTTATTTTGTATTTATTGTTGTATAGATACAGAGCAAATTATTGTATCAATGATGCGGAGCGAATTTCAAAAACTATTTCTACGTTTGATAATTTTCCAAGCTCTCAAGATACCCTTGCTACGCTGGAAGCTTTACTTATGTTAATGAGACTCAACAATCAATACATTCACTATGAATAAATAATAATAATGATAATATATTCCGCGTATAACTAAGATTTAGAAAAGCTACGATATATGTAAACTTACCTTCGGCTCAAGAAAGTTTTCAAAAACAAGTTTGACAAATACAAAAGTAAAAATTACGATGAGAACACTTTAAAAAGAATTGACAGTTAAATAGTAAAGTCAATCTAAGAAAAAAACAACTACAATGCAAGTTGAAGAGTACAATAGTTGCTAGAACCATTCTCTTCCACAAAAATATAAAAATTGACCGATTATTTACCAACCTTCTATCATTATAACAAAAATAAATTTTAGCGGCAATAAATAGACACATTAATAAAGAGTGCTAAAATTTTTACCGATATTTGTTAAGTGTCGTTAAATCCCGCGTCGCTAAAGGCTTTAGAGACATATACAAAGAGTGTCAATCGCTGCTAAAAATACGTATTTAGTGACAATTAAGCTATTATCATTTATTAATTACCGCTAAAGATTATTTTTGATATAGTGTATCTATTCTTATTTTTTATTTTTATACTTCTCTATCAAGAATCATGTGCTCAATGAGGTAGAAAATGTTCATGTCACATATCAATGCACTAGTATTTTGTATGTATTACAAGTGGATTTAGTTTATTGGCTTGAGAAGAATGAGGAATAATACTTTCTAGTATGTTGATAATAATATCCTGGACAAAATGGGAAAACAACTTTTGAGGTGCTTCTGTCGAATACACTTGAAAAATTTATTAAAAAAAAAAAGAAGAAATATCTTATCAAAGGTAAACAAAAGTAGTACTTTGTCTTACCTTACTAAACGATTCTTTGCTAAAAATAGTAGTGATAAGGCATCTTCTACCTATTCTTTTTGACTACAATTAGTATTATTAGAGAAGTATAAAAATAAAATAAAAAATTATTGATTGAAATTTTTTTATAGCTAAACAACAAAAAATTGATGCTAATTTCATCTAGTAACAGCTTAGTGATGGATTATTAGAAAGTCTAATTAGCTAGAAGCAATTCAGGTGAGGACTACCGATAAATTTCATAACTAATTATATATATATTTTTTTCGTCGTGTTTCTTATACTTTGCTAACACTAATGGAACATGAGATAAAGTATTTTAGTATCAAAAACGATACTACTACTTTGTATGCTTGAATTGAAATCATTTTCTGTTCCTTTAATATCTTGGACGTATTTAAACTTTGTCAGAATTGTCTATTAATTAAAATATCATATACAGATTTAGACAATATAAAACTACTTCATATTATATTTTCCCCTCTTAGTCCATGTACCAATCGACTACATAGACAGAGAATATAATGTCTCCTAATTTCTAACTATGAACGTATCATAGTAAACATGAATTTAAATTTTTTCCTGATTATAATTCTCAAATAACGATATCTAAATATAATTTGGTAAACTCATGTATATTCTGCGGAGCAATTCATCTATTTTGCATTCTAGTCCATTTATCATATACACGAGTCGATTATTTTTATTTGATCTTTTACAAAGCTCACTAAAGGACGATTTCTTATAAAATAAAATTAGAAAAAAAAAAAAACTCTTTTCTATTACTTTAAAATATCCTTTTGTCTTTTTCTAACATTATACCTTTTGCCACATTTCAGTCAACAAAAAACAAACATGCACACTATTTAGCTGATTATTATTTTTTTAATTTTCTTTTTGAAGTTAAAGGAATAGAGAATAAGAGAAAAGGAGAATCAACGGTAGCCAACAGTAATAAAACATTTTGATGCCCTATTTGAATGACACGTAGCAAACTTAGTTTATGTAGAATTCTTCACATCCCACTTGATATACTATTTATCATTTGAAAACCTCTTGACTTTATATTATATTCTGATTCCTCAATTATCTACTTTGTTCTAATTCTACGATTGACATGTTGCGTTACTTTAATAATATTTCCTGTCAATTGGGACCGCACCAATTGATGTGCTGGCATATTTTTTTCAATTCTTTCCGTCCGTTTTATTTTACTTGATATTATTAATAATTATATAAGGTAGTAATCGAATTTAAAATTTTAAAATATTATTAGTAATTTAATATAATATACTTTTAATTTTTTTTAAAAAATAAAGTACTAAATTAGATTAATACTCCCTCTGTCCCTAATTACTTGTCCACTTTTGAATTGGCACATCTATTAAGAAAATAATAATTAATACAGTGAATTTACCATTTTACCTCTATTAATTATGAAGTGGATGAATTAAAAACTAGTTCTACTATTTTCAAAGTAATTAATTGAGGATATAATGGGTAAAAAATTTTTGTCCTTTCTTAATTTGTCAAAATAAACAAATAATTAGGGACAACTAAAAAATGAAATGTGGACAAGTAATTAGGGACAGAGAGAGTACGAGTCAAGCAATATAAGATACTCCATCTGTCCCTAATTACTTGTCTACATTTTGTTTTTAGTTGTTCCTAATTACTTATCCATTTTGACAAATCAAGAAAATACAAAAAAAAAAAATACCAATTATATACTCAATTAATTACTTTAAAAATGGTAAAACTAATTTTTAATTCATCCACTATTAAATTTAGTAGAGGAGTAGAAGTTAGAAAGAAAGTGAGTATAATATTGGAATCTTTTTCCCCTTGTGATTAGTTAATCAATGCAAATGGTTGTCTTAAAAAGACTCCGATCCCCTTATGATTACTTAAAAAAGGATTGTTTCTTACTACAATTGGAAAAAGAATACAAGAACATATGCAATAAACAATCTAATGAATCGTTAGGGTGTGTTTGGTGCAGGGAAAAATATTTTCTTGACAAATATTATTCATAATCTGTTTATATATAATTTAGTAAAATATTACGAAATAAAATAGAGATAAGTGTCAAAAAACATCTAAATTATCTTTTTTCTTTAGTTTCATACCTAAATTATTGAGAGTGTGAATTTCATACTTAAATTATCACTTTTTAATTTGAGAAACATACCATAGGTGAGTGTAATGCACTCTCTTTTATTTGAAAAAAATCTTGACACATGACATTCCACATGAAAAAAAGATTTCACCTTGACAAAAATTAAATAATAAACTATTAATATTAATTAAAAATTAAAGATTAAAATATTACTATCCATAAAAAAAAAATAGAATAAAATTTAAATTATTTTTTTTACCCCACCCCCATTCTTTTTCAAAAAAAATTCATACTTCATCCTCGCCCTCCCAAAAAAAACACCCTCTCAGCTCCCCTCCCCCCCCCCCCCCCCCCCGCCCCGCCCGAAAAAATTGATATTATTTATTTTTTAAAAAATAAAAATTCCACCGCATCCTATTTTACCCTCTGCTCCTAATTTTTTTTTTTTTTTTTTTTTACATTTTTCTCATTTTGTGTTAGATATGTACGTACATATATTTTTAGAAAAAATTTTTCTACTAGTGTACTAATATAACATAAATAACTAAAAAGTCTTGCGGCGGCAAGTAAAAAATACTTTTCGATATGTATATATTTAACATAAAATGAGAAAAAACAAATGGAAGCGGAGGGTTAGGTGGGATGAGTAGAATTATTTTTTTTTAAAAAATAAAATAATATCTAAATTAAATACTTTTATAAAAGAAATTTAAACAAAAAAAACTAAAAAAATGGTCGGGGTAGGGATGGGCAGTGGGGGCTGTGAGAGGAAGTGATGGAGTGGGGTAAGAAAAATATTTTACATTTTATTTTATAAAAGAAATATTATTTCTTTGGATAATAATTTTTTTATTTTTTATTTATTTTTTGTCAAGGTTAAATGTTTTGTCCATGTGAAGTGTGATGTGATAATTTTTTAAAATAAAAGAGAGAGTGAATTACACACACCATGATGAGAGTGATATAAAAGACAGATGTGTGTTTCTCAAACTAAAAAGTGATAGTTTAATTTAAAAAAAAGGTATAGTTTAAGTGTGTTTTTGACACTTATCTCAATAAAATAAGATTGAGAAGGGAGTGGGGATTCAGAAATGACGGGTAGTCATGAGATTGTCAAGAGTTGAGGGTGGGATGAAGTTGGATGAAGAGGGAGAAATTTTATCTATACATTTTAATTTTATAATAATAGAAAAAATGTTAATTAACTCTCCTTGAACAAGAGTTGCTCTGCCGCTAGTTTCTAAATCTAGTATTGCCAAATATTTGTTGGAATGGTTAGTTGTTTAGTTATTCTACAAAAAATTGGTCTACTAGAATGATCACTTGTTTAATCGTAGGAGGGATATAATATTTTGATTATTAGAATAATTAGTTATATATGAAGAGTCTATTACCAATTATAAATTCAAGTAGCTATTTGTTGAGTACATATTTTGGAGTGTATTTTAAATTTATTTTACCATTTGGAATCCTCATAGGAAACTCATATAACATTTTTATGTACTTACAAATTATTCATGAGATATAAATTGTACTAGACAAATCTGGTGCGACGAGTTTGAGTGAAAAGATGTTGGATAGGAAAATCGTTAATCTCCTTTTTGAAATACCACATGTTGCACTAACTCAACCACATCTATAAATATTTTAATATTTTCGCTGCCACATCTTTGTTAAAAAAATACTACTAACACTTTTGGTATGCCAAGAGATATAGCAGAACACAATTGGCTTATATGTCTCACCCACGTCCTTGGGGCATCTTCTTGAAAAAAAGTTACTGATGTCTCGAGATTGTATTGTTGCTTGGTTAAAAACAAATTATACCGGGATTATATTGACTTGAAATTAAATAATGATGATATTATTTAGTGGATACATATTTTTTGAAAATGTTTGGGTCAAAATCTAGTCTAGATGTCTAGACGTATAAGAATGTAATACGTGACTGTCAAAGTTTAGTAAAGTCCAACTATTGTGATGCTCTAACCGTACATGGACCTGAATTGTACCCGGTAATGTTGCTCATACTCATTAAAGATTCGAAAGTGATGCAGATCCGCTTAGTTCTGGAGAGATAAGTTTGGAGGTAGAGTTCATTAGTCCATCAAATAAATCTTGTCGGGAACGTTTTTGAGAATCCGTAACCCTCTCCACTAAGCGAATGTAATGCAAATAATGCTCATTACGAGAGGTAGATTACACGCAAGACGTAGCTAGGATTAGAATATAAATATATCTCTTTCGATCCCCCCACTTGTGTGCCATTTGATTTTGATCACGCAAGTGATATCATTCTCATAGTTGTAACTTTAGGCTAGATGTGTCAAATGAGTGAGTCAAATTGAGCTGAGTTGATAAATGAATGGGTTATTGACCTGCCCAAAAGCTACTTGAATTAAAATGAGCTAAAATGTGAGTCATAAATTAACCTGTCCAATTATTAATAGTCTGAAATGAATTTGACTAATAAATGAATCGATTATGACACGTTCATATTTGACGGATTGAACTTGATTTTGACACCCCTACTTCAAGCTAACAAGCTCACCAATTACTGATTTTCGAGCGATGTTGTTCGCCAATCACGCCGGGATTCAATTGTTAATCCCACAAAATTTTTTATGAATATACAACGATATACGTGATATATACATACAGAAAAGATATACATAGATTGACCAAAGGATATACACTACTTCAAAAACTCATTTCCCAATTTTCACACATCCTTTTATACACCATCACCAAGAAAACTCCATAACCACCAACCAAATACTGCAAATCCAAAAACAAATGTCACATTTATATGTCTGATATATAATTTCATTTTAAACTGATGCATACAATAAATTGGCTTAACTCCCTATTTATAAAAAAGATCAGAAGTTGCTTGCAAGCTATTTTGTAAGTTACTTTAGGAAGTTGCATGTAAAGCTATTTATAAGTACTTATAACCTTTTTTTAAAAGTTATATAAAATTACTTGTAACTTTTTAAAAAAAAATCAAGTTGCAAAGCTATTTGTTAGCATCTTCGAGATATAGTGATAGTAGTAAATGCAGGGACATTCACAATTAAGTGTTGTAGGCGGCTTGTTCACGGTTGGGATAAGAATTGATTCAAAGTGAAAAATTAAATTAAATTAATTAAATAAATTTTTACTTGGGTATGGATTGATTTTAGATTTTTAAAAATTGATAGTTTTTTTGTTTGGATTTGGTTTTGTTTAAAAAATGAAGAAACAACCTAACCAAACAAATAAATTATATACATATATTTTATTATTATACGTACATAATATATTATTTTTATAAATAATTTTAAGTATCATATATATGTTTTCATCAAAATTTGTCTATAATTTATTAAAGCAAAAACGCTCCAGATGAGATCATTTATCTTATTGGTTTCATGTATATGAGTGCTTATGACAGTTGTTGATGGGACTAGAAATGTCATTGTCTCTACCTTTTAGGCCAAAATAGTGAAGTTTGAAACTTTATTCGCAGAAAATTCAGTGATCAAAAGTTCTATAATGTGAGTCGTACTAATTATTTTTCGTTTTAAATGAATTGTTGTATTTTTTTTCCTTCTGAATAAATAATTTCTTTTATTTTTGTGTATGGTTAATAATTGAATAACCAAATCAAAACGAAATCGATAACAACCAAATCGATAAATGTATATTATATTTGGTTTGATTTCATTTCAATAATCTAATAACTGATCCAAATCGACCTGATCGTTTTTTTCCTTCGATTTATTTTCCTTCATCTTTCTAATCAAAGTTCAACAATATCATAAAGAAGTAGAGAGAGGCAAAACTTGCCCATATTGCTCAAATTTTAGGCCCCCCTCGTCCAAGTCGTTCCCTATATATAGCTAGCTTTTTTAAGTCTAAAAATGTTTAGGTTTTGGCTTTAATACTTGATGGCGTCCTACTAACATGACATGAAATTAAATGAAAAAATGAGTCAAATAAGAGAGTTTAATTTATGTTATCCAGTTGTATTTTGTAGAGCAACGTTAATGTCAATTATGTATAGCTATTGAATGTAGAAATTAAGAACAACAAATGAATTGACAATACAGATCACCAGCAAATTTATAATATGGACGTCTTAATTAGAGCCATAAATGGTCAAGTACTTGAGGTAAAAACTGAAATGTACATTGGAATAACCTATTTTTAAACCAAAACGAACCCTAATTATTAGCATGGAGTAAAAGTAGCTAATTTGAGCAAATTTAATCATTTGCCCCAAATATAATACCAGTAATATAGCTTACTATCAAATGTAGCCAAATAGAGTGATCGTGGCATATTTTTCTATTTAATTTATCGGAAAAAGGCTTGATATACCCTTTAACTTTGTCATTTGGAGTTGAAATTCCCTCGTTATGAAAATGATTCATATATACCCTTACTGTTATACAAACGGCTCACATATATTCCTACCGTTACTAAATGAGCTCACATATACCCTCCATTTAACGGAAGTGAAAAAATTAGTTTTAAATTTATATTTTTGACTTTTAATTTTTTTTTTAAAATCATTTAGGGGTGTATATAATTCTTCTAGCAAAGTTCAAGGTATATTTTAATCTTTTTCATACATAAATTATTTTTTGACTTCTTCTATTATCATTATTTGAGTTTCTTATTCTTATTTTATTTCTTTCTTTCATTCCTTAGTGTAAAGAAAAAAAATTTGAAACTATTTTTTTGTCGCTATATTATAATTTAAAGCTATTTTTTTTGGCTATATTGTAATTTAATTTTTGTATTTGAAGAAAAAAAAATGGGTCATCTATAATAAATTTTACAAGAATATTAGTGAAACACAAATATAGCCATTGAAACAAAAAAATGTTTGAGGAGGATTAAATATATCCATATGGGATTATTTTTTTAAAAAAAGAAATTTAAAAAGTAAACTAAAATTATTTTTTTCACTCCTGTTAGAGGAAAATGGTATATGTGAGTCATTTGTATATAAGTAGTGGTATATATAAGCCACTTTAATAACGAAGGGTATATTAGTTTTAAATGACAAAATTAAGAGGTATATCAGACCCTTTTTCCTTAATTTATTTATAACCAAATGGAAGGTGATGATAAAAACCTTATACATGATCATACTAATATTTAAATTATCTTATACGTATAAATCAAATTAGTAATCTTTGTGAAATATTAGTAAGTGTAATCAACATTTGATATCCTTAAAAGAGTCGTAAATCGAAAAAAAAAAAAAAAAAAACTTCCATCCGTCAATCACAAATGAGCCAAAACCCAACTCCAAAGTGAGAAGAATCTCTGCTCCTCACTGAAAAGATATCAAATTTACATTGAAAGTTGTAACACTCTAATATCCAGAGAATCTATTGCTTTCTCGGACTTAATTTTACATGACATTATTTGATATTCCTAAAGTTAGAAGAGAAAGGAGAACTTTAAAATTTATAATTTTGTACTTAATTAGAAATTTCGAGTTTGAATTCTGAATATGGAGGTTCAGCAGTGGTTTGGGCTTTGAACTTTCATATTGGAGGTCTCAAGTTCGAAATCCTTGCCAGTGATGGCAAAGGGTTTGCTTTCTGGATCAAGTTCGTCACACTGGGATTGCCTAGTGCGGATTACCTTTCTTATGTGGTTTGTGAGCTATTATATAGGTTCGTGGATTCTATCCCGTGCACATTCATAGGATAACAACTGTGAGTTTTTCTTGTCATAAAAAAATAATCATGTTAGAACTGTCACCCCTAAAATAGATTTTGTCATGCCTAATTCGAATCTAATTGAAACTCTGCACAATAGATATTTATTTTTTAAAAAAATAAATTTTTATCAAAATTCTTATTCTAAAAAAGTTGGATTTGTTCATATTAATAGATCATTGAAACGTAAGAGGGAGAGAAACAAACGAAGTTAGCCATTAATTTGTTCAGAGCAAAAGTCATATCAGAATCCTTTCTCTGTAGCTTCTATTTTTGGCATTTATATATTGCAAATTGCATCTTATCCTTCTTTTTTGATATATAAACGTATAAGTCTCACATAACCTTTTTTTTTTGTGGTCGTATTTAATGCAATATTTGAGCAAGTTTTGTCATCATATTTACTGTTCAATGTTTACGTAGCTAGGCTCCTACCCCTCCACCAACAAGATTTATGGTTGGATCATAAAGTTTCCTTCACTTTCAATCAGATTTGTGTTACAAAACACTTTTCTTAACTTAATACATAGTTACATAACCTCTATTGATCGGTTCAATTTAATTTTATATCTTTATAATTTGATTTGTGAGCATGTTAAATTGATAATCAAATCAATAAAAACATACTTATTATTGCTTTTTGATTAATCAATTTGATATAATCAATAAGTAAATGCTCATATAATTATATATATAAAAATATAAATACTAAAAAGAATAAAATCAGTTCAACACAAATTTTTACATTGATCATGTCTTTGTTTAAGACATATAATTGTTCGAATTTCTTTTAAAAAGTAATGCAATAAATTGAGGAAACAACTAATAATTGTGTGCGTTTGTCACAATCAAATCTAATTGAGAATATTTAGTTTATGTCGAAAAGAGATAAGGTGCCGGAATAGAGAGGGAGTAATGCTAGTTTTTATTGCCTATGGCCAAAAGTAATGCTAAAATTTAGAAAATAGGATTGGTAAAATGTTAAAGTTATTATATAATAAGGAGTAAAATAATTATTTTTAACATACATCTTATTGAGTTATCGATTTAACCACTAACAAAAATCATAAAATTGGAAACCGAACCGACAACCCAGTAAAAAATTTACAAAATTGTTTAAAAATCATTAACCCAACAACCTAATATCAATAGTATTTTTTAGGTTCAATTTTATCAGTTAAATCAATATTTGCACACCCTTCTTACATCGATCCCTTAAATTTATCAGAATATTTAAACTAAGTGTCGTTGTAATTGAAAATTTCAACTAAGTCTCTTAATTAAATACTTTTAATTTAAATTTTGGAGAAAATATGGAATTATGCACGTTTTCACCCGTCTATTTGATGTATAAGTTAATTAACCATATAAATATATTATCTTCTTTAATTATATGTATCAATCTCAAAGTAAAAAAATTTCTTGATCATACACATTATTGAACTAAATGTGTATAATTAAAAATAATAACTTATTTTATGTGGTTGATTTAATTATCTAAAAGTAAAAATAAAAAATAAAAATTTAAACAAAAAATATATAATTGAACATTTTATTATAAGTTGAAGGTGTTTAATTTAAGTATTCAAATGAAATATCCTACCACATTTAAAAAGTTATTTATATAATAAACCTTTTTTTAATATAAATAAATTGAGAATCCAATATAAATATCAATTTAATAAGTTTTTTTTTTTTTTAGTGAGCATGCCTCCCGAGTGACGATTCTTTTGGTACGATAGGGTAAAAGCCATTTGTTTGTTTCCCGCAGGAGAAACAGTGTTAAGCCTCTTCCCCTCTGACCATCCGTCCCATCATTAACTTCCTTTTCCTCAAATATTACGTGTCATTTTACAAACAAATGCACAATGACCACTATATCCTTCTCTACATTTTCCAAAAAACAAATAATAGTACTGAGTTGTGATAAGGTGATTGAGATTGTTTTATTAGTAACTAGAGATTTCAAATCGAGTCCTAGATATGAAGAAAATTATATTGGGAGCATCACCTTCAAATGGACCCTATAGTCAATGGTATTAGCTATGTTATTGTCAGAGTGTCTAATTGGACACCCTTTGTCGGAAGATAATATCGTATATATAAGTAAATTAATACATTAAGTGATTAAATAGCATATGTAGAACACTCTTGACAGAACAAGGTGTTGTAGCCCAATAATTTTAGACGTTTTGAAAGAGCCAACATTAGGGTGCTTATGTATTTAAAACTCATTTGCAACACTTTTTATGGACATCCTTATTAAAATTCTGACTTTGTCATTAATATAATGCGCGATTCAAATTTAATTTAAATTTCAAAATAAATTATCGTAACACCAATTTGAAGAAGAAAATGATACTACTACTAAAATTCGTTGAATTATATTTAATATATGTTCTTTTCCATATGATAGTAAAGTGACAAACTTGACCAAATATGGTTCTTTTTATCCCCAATTACAAATGAAATCTTTTTCTGATTTAAGAGTAATTTCAGAGAGTTCATGTGCTTTTGTCCTCACATAATGATTAAATGACTCTTTAAATGGGATTTTAGCCACATGTATTACCAAAGTAGTTTACAAGTAAACTTCAATTATTACTACCAAATGTGTCAAACATCAAATAAATACCCCTTGTTCACTTTTATTTGCTAAAGATTTTTTCCGTTATTATATACTTAACATTAACTACTAATTTTTAATATTATTTTCCAATTTTTAAAAAATACTACTCCTTTCGTCCCAAAATAAAGGGTAGGGAGGAGAGAGGGGGGGGGGGGGGGCTCTTGATTTTCTTTTTCCAATTAGTAGGGGGTATTTTAGGGATAACACATGTTAGATACTCCCAAAACTGGGGATCCTAAAGTATGTCTCATAAAAACAGAGATTTTAATGTGTGACAAATTCCAAAAGCAACAATCTTTTCGTATTCATTTGTTGGTAGTGAAATAGTTCCCCCCCCGTGGCTTACTTATAAGTAGGGGCCAAGGACCCCCACTCATTCACAGGGCACAATATGAAATCGATTTTGTTAACGAGTACTTTAACTTATACAAATTTAAATTTAATCGATTTTCTAATATAAATATGAGTTATAAATGTTTTATTAAAACCTAAATAAACCTGTGCGCCAACTCAAGACCCTTTGAAGACTGCACTTTCTTTATAATCTGCACTTTCATTTTCTTGTTTCTCACAATCACATTATACCAAGAGTATATTTTTAGGGGATTAACAAAAAAACCAAAAAAATTCCACCATGCAATTGAATCATCCTTTGTTCTTCTCTCCTCTCTTCATGTTCCCAACATCTGTATTTTTCTACTTCTATTCTCTTTCTTCTTAACGCTTCTAAATTTCAACATCCAATTCAGAGCCCTTCTTTAATGGACTAATCTACACAGCTCTCTCATATCTACCACACTTGTTCATTTCTCTACTGTCCCTTTTTTTGTAATGGCTACTGGGTTTTCTTCTAATTTTGCCATTGTTGTCTTTCTTCTCTGTTTCTGTGTTTCTAATGTTGTTTTACAAAGAACAGAGGAGGACCCAGAAAGACAAATCTTGTTTTCTTTCAGGAGTTCTCTTGAAAATCCTTATCTTTTGTCTACATGGACCCCCACAATTTCACATTGCAAATGGGATGGTGTTTTCTGCCAAAATGGTCAAGTTGTTTCTCTCATTCTTCCTTCTTTGTCACTGAAAGGGCCTATTTCACCCCACATTGCTTCATTGAAGAGTTTAAAAGTCTTGGATTTGAGTAATAACCAGTTGTCTGGTGAGTTACCGATCCATCTCAGTGAACTTTCTCGGTTAGAAACAATTAAACTTGGTTCTAACTGTCTTACTGGAGAAATACCGCCGGAGTTTGGACGGTTGACGGAGATGAAGTTACTTGACCTTTCCGGCAATGCACTGACCGGAAAAATTCCAGCCCAACTTGGTCACCTTCCTAAGCTACAAATCTTGGCACTTGGAAATAACCTTCTTTCTGGTTCTTTATCTGCAACATTTTTTACAAAGCTTCAATCTTTAACTTCTTTTGATGTTTCTAATAACACCCTTTCTGGTATTATTCCACCTGAAATTGGTGAATTGAGAAGCCTTACTGATCTTTACATTGGGGAAAACAGATTCTCTGGCCATTTGCCAGCAGAAATTGGTGAACTTTCAAGACTCGAGATTTTCTTGGCTCCTTCATGTTTACTTGAAGGTCCATTGCCTGAATCCATCTCAAAGTTGAAATCTTTGAAAAGATTTGACCTTTCTTATAACCCATTGAAGTGTTCAATCCCAAAAGCTATAGGCAGTCTTGAGAATTTGACTATACTGAACCTTGCTTACTCTCAGATCAATGGTTCAATACAATCTGAGCTTGGGAAGTGTAGAAACTTGATGTCTGTAATGCTTTCTTTTAACTCACTCTCTGGGTCTTTGCCTGAAGAACTTGCAGAGTTGCCTGTGCTATCTTTTTCTGCAGAAAATAATCAGCTTTCTGGTGCATTGCCTTCTTGGCTTGGAAGATGGACTCAGATGGATTCATTGTTGCTTTCGAGTAACCGTTTTTCTGGGAAAATTCCCGCTGAAATTGGGAATTGTTCAATGTTACGTCATATTAGTTTGAGCAATAACTTACTGACTGGTCCAATACCTAAGGAGCTTTGCAATGCCGTGGCACTCGCGGATATTGAGCTTGGCAATAACTTTCTCACAGGCACCATTGATGACACATTCGTCAAGTGTGGCAATCTGAGTCAGTTGGGATTAATGGATAATAGTATTGCTGGGGTGATTCCAGAGTATTTATCACAGCTTCCTTTGGTGGTTCTTGATTTGGATTCCAACAATTTGACAGGTCCAATTCCGGTGAGTCTCTGGAATTCGGCTTATATGTTGGCGTTTTCTGCTGCGAATAACCAGTTATGGGGTACTCTACCGGTGGAGATTGCCAATGCTGTGTCATTGCAGAGTCTAGTTCTTAGTAACAATCAGATAACTGGTGTCATTCCTAAGGACATTGGTAATTTAACCTCTCTTTCAGTGTTGAACTTGAATTCCAATCTTCTTGAGGGTTACATTCCTGATGAGTTGGGTGATTGTGTCTTTCTTACAACATTGGATCTTGGGAATAACAGGCTGCATGGATCGATACCGGAGACACTGGGGCATCTGCCCCAGTTACAGTGTTTAGTCCTTTCACACAATGATCTTAGTGGTGCTATTCCTTCTAAGATTTCCAAGTATTACCGGCAAGTTAGTATCCCTGATTCGAGTTATGTGCAGCATCATGGAGTTTATGATCTGTCTCACAACAAATTGTCTGGCTCAATACCTGAAGAGCTAGGGAGTTGTGTTGTTATAGTGGATCTTTTGCTCAGCAATAACATGCTATCTGGAGAGATACCACGATCACTGGCCCGCCTGGTGAACCTCACTACGCTAGACTTAACAGGGAATTTGTTAACAGGCACTATTCCAAAGGAATTTGGCAACTCACATAAGCTGCAAGGATTTTATCTGGGGAATAACCAGCTTACAGGATCAATCCCTGAAAGCATTGGCCAAGTAAATAGTTTGGTGAAGCTGAATTTGACAGGCAACATGCTTTCGGGTCCAATACCTTCAAGTTTTGGGAACTTAAATGGGCTGACCCATTTAGACTTGAGCTCAAATATACTTGACGGTGAACTTCCTCAGTCGCTTTCCAGGATGGTAAATCTTGTTGGCCTTTATGTTCAGCAGAACAGGCTTTCGGGCGGTCTAGATAAGCTATTCTCAAACTCTGCAGCATGGAGACTTGAGATTATTAATTTGGGTACTAACTCCTTCACTGGAGACTTGCCACCATCATTGGGCAACTTGTCGTATTTGACGTTTCTTGATCTCCATGCAAACAGTTTAACTGGTGAAATTCCAGCTGAGCTAGGAAATCTTGTGCAACTTGAGTATTTGGATGTCTCAGGCAACAGTCTCTCTGGCCAAATTCCCGAAACAATATGTGCCCTTCCCAATTTAGATATACTAAATTTTACGGATAACAAACTGAAAGGAGCTATACCGAGGAATGGAATTTGCCAGAATCTTTCAAAGGTTTCAGTGGCTGGGAACAAAGATCTCTGCGGGGGAATCGTGGCTCTAAAATGCCCTGCCAATAGTTTTGTTAAAAGATCATTGTTGTTTAATGTCTGGGGAATCTCATCAGTGGTGGCTGGGACTATAATCATCACTCTTACTATTGTCATTGTGATAAGGATATGGGTTAATAGAAGCAGCAGAAAGAGTGATCCCGAGGAGGCCGAGGATAGCAAACTTGACAGTGATGATCAGCACCTTTATTTCTTAGGTAGCAGCAAGTCAAAAGAGCCTCTTAGCATCAATGTGGCCATGTTTGAGCAGCCTCTTCTCAAGCTGACCTTGGTTGATCTTCTTGAAGCCACCAACAACTTTTGCAAGACTAAAATTGTTGGTGATGGAGGGTTTGGAACTGTCTATAAGGCTACTTTACCTAATGCTAAGACAGTTGCAGTTAAGAAGCTAAACCAAGCGAAAACTCAGGGTCACCGTGAATTTTTAGCTGAAATGGAAACTCTAGGCAAAGTGAAACATCGAAATCTCGTTCCGTTGCTTGGGTATTGTTCTTATGGTGAGGACAAAGTGCTTGTTTATGAGTATATGGTTAACGGGAGCTTGGACCACTGGTTGAGAAACCGTACTGGAACACTCGACGTGCTGGATTGGAGCAAACGACTTAAGATTGCAGTAGGTGCTGCTCGTGGTTTGGCATTTCTTCATCATGGATTCACACCACACATTATTCACAGGGACATTAAGCCAAGTAACATCTTGCTCAATGAAGACTTTGAGGCAAAAGTTGCAGATTTTGGGTTGGCAAGGTTGATCAGCGCCTGTGAGACGCATGTAAGCACTGATATTGCTGGTACATTCGGTTACATTCCTCCCGAGTATGGCCAGACATGGCAGTCTACAACAAAAGGAGATGTTTATTCTTTCGGCGTGATCCTTCTTGAATTGCTGACAGGGAAAGAGCCAACAGGACCGGATTTCAAAGACGTCGAAGGTGGAAACTTGGTTGGTTGGGTACTCCAGAAGATCAAGAAAGGTCATTCAGCTGATGTTCTTGATCCAACAATACTTGATGCAGATTCAAAGCAGATGATGCTTCAGACATTACAGATTGCTGCAATATGTCTCTCTGATAATCCGGCTAATCGCCCATCTATGCTCCATGTCTTCAAGTTCTTGAAAGGAATCAATGAGGAATAAATCATCACTCTGAAATCTCATCTGTCTAGTTTTATATTTTAATCGTGTTATTGTTATTAAGCATATGTTAATAAATCATTAGTAATTATGTAACAAATAGTCTTTAATCATTATCTCCATTTCCCTTTTTTGGATTGAAATCACTGCATTTTGCCTCTAATCAAACATCCATGATTCTCATGAATGTATCAAACTCACATGATTGTCGTTATTTGAGCTGAACATCTTTTAAAAATAATATCTTTACTTCCACTATGTTGGTATAAGGTTGTGTACACTTCTAGCTCCTTTCTCGAACCTTACTTGTGGGAACACATTGAGTATGTTGTTGATACAATACAGATTAATTAAAATTTTATAAAAAGTGGTTTTATTTTTGTCTTTAAGAGGTGTTTGACCTATGCATAGTACATGTGGTTATAGGGATTATGATTGTTTATTACTTGTGACAGAAAGTCGAAAACATTAAAAAGAAACGGCGATTATTTAGTACTACTCTATGTAGAGTATCATAGAGGTGAGTTTAGAGTGTGGTGTACTGTTTTCTAGTCAACAAAACATAATTGGGGTAGTTGGAATAACATAGATGAAGATGCATTTAAGAATATAAAGCAAATAATCAAACAAATTAACAACAATATCGGAGTAAGGCTATACAGTCAATTTCACCATGTTGATTCCATAAATTATTCAAAGTGAAGAAAATCACTACTAAAACATCACTATTTTTCTATTGAAAAATATCCGGTGACTATTTTCATCGTTTTTTCAATTGAATCGGCATTTCATTTATGTGAGAGTTTATTTCTCACTATGCATTTTCCCAGTTAACTGATTCAGTAGAAAATGAGTTAAAAGGACATGATTATTGGTCTATGTATGTGTTAGAGTAATGTGGCTGTGTATATTACTTAAGTTGAAAAATGTATGTAAGTCAAAAAAAGTGGTAAACGAAAAGTGATAAAGAAAAGGTATTTACTAATATTATTTTTGGATAAGTGTGTCTATCATTCTATACACAAGCTGTGTTCTATTTATAGCTATTGACTGCTATTGGCCTTAGCCATTTTCTCCGTACTCACTATCTCAAATTATCTGTCGCGATTTTTTTTAAAAAAAAATTATATCAAATTATTTGTCAATTTTAGAAATTAAACATAGAATTAATTGTTATTTTTTCATTTTATTCTTAATAAAAATGGTTCTTGAGGACTACAAACACCTCAAAAAAAGAAGTAAATATTTAATTAAGAGATATTACTTTCTTTAGTCCATATTAAGTGAATTATTGAGACTTTTTTCATAGTTCAAAATAAGTGATCTATTCAGTTGAATTTTTGTTATTTTTCTGTATTTACCTTTTATTTAATGAGATTCTTAACTACTTTAATTTTTTAGTTGAATATATAGTTTGAGGATAGTCACAAGAGTAATAGTAGAAAATCATATTTTATTCATGTCTTAAAATATTTTTCTATGGAATATCTCATACCCAAATAATTCACTTAATATTTACTAGATAGAGTATATCAAAAGACATAAATGAGAGAAAAACAATCAAATTTAATATATGGAAAAATTATGCGGTTAAGCAAATTTATACTATTTAATTAGTCATCATAGCTATAGTTTGCTATAATTACCACTCGCGACTAACATTAACCGTTACTTATGTTTTGACTTTGAGTTTGTATAATTAGCGACGTTTGTATAATTCACCACATTTGTACAATTCACAACTAACAATTCTTCGTTTGATTTGTATTTATATATATACAATGGTTTGTATTTGTATATGATGATGATTACCTTTGATTTATACATTCAATCTTTTTGTGTATAACTTTTTAAAGTTTGTATAAACGTGTAGTTTTCAGATTTTGTATAATATAATTTATATAATGTAATTTGTATAATTGTTTAAAGTTCATACGTTTATGTTTGTATCAATTCGTTATTCCGAGTTCTATCATATTTATATAAATTCCAGACTTATATTACTCAATTATACAAAAATACGCAAATTATATAAACGTACCCGCGAATTATACAAACGAGATGCAAATTATACAGATTATTGCCCTCTCTCGCTCGCCTTTCTCCTTCCTCTCCCAATCTCGCTCGCTTCTCTCCTCCCTCTCTCAATCGCCCTTCTCTATCTCGCTTGCCAGATATGCAAATATATGTGTATAACAATTACATATATACAATTATCTAACCGATATCATATACTATTCACCTCTCTCCCTCTCTCGCTCGCCACTCTGCTCCCTATAACATGTAGTTACGAATCGTAATTAGTAAACTATAGCTATGAAGCGTAATTAAGCTATTTTTGAGTGGCTATATGCGAAAGTTCCCCTTAATTTACTCCTATTTGATTTGTAATCATGGGTTGAACATATACAGGCCCATATGCTATGCTAATTCTTTGGTCTTGGAAAATACTCCGTGAAGGCAAAAGTCCATCTTATAAGCTTAAAAATCTACTTTAGCCACCAATAGTGACCAACTTAATTCTAATTGCCTAAGTTAATTGTCCTTTGACGTTTGACAGTATTATAGAATAGTTGCCAACAAATCAACAAAAAGATAAATCTTGTGTGTCAAGTTTTCTAAATAGGAATATCTCAATATAGCAAACAAATTAAAATTCCTATCTACTGAAGCACTAGTTTGGGGAAGCAAATGAAGTTGTCAACAAGTTAGCTTCCTTAAGTCACTCCCAAAGTTGGTCTCCATAAATAAATTATGTACACCTTTGAGCCATCTACAAGAATCAATTCTTGGGATTCACGCCGGAAAATCCTATATTAAGGGTAAAGTGTTTCTTAATAAAAGTGACTTCGTACGCAAAAAGACTCAAACTTGAGACCTCTGATTAAGGAACCTGAAGAATGAATTCTATTTATACACTACTTATAGGTTTTTTGTTTTTGGGAGATATTCCACCTCTATTAGTACAAGATGGACCTCATTTAATGTTGTGTATATGCCAAGACACATGTAATCACTCTTTATCTTCTTTTTTTTTGTTGTGATTGTTTTTAGGCCAAATAAATTGATAACTTCTTAAAAAAAAATTATGTAGACACACTCATGATAAAATGTTCTTATTAAACACTTCTTTACGTTTTGGAAAAACCTATATGCCTGTTCTCAACTGTCAATCATGTAGATAATAGCAAAAAAAATATCACCCCTTTTACTATACACATCAAGGTCAAATTGAACATGGCCCAGCCAGTATGCTTCCAGTTCACGATTTTCCAGCTCTTAACTTCATTTTAACAAATTAACCCCAAAAAGTTAAACAACTTTTTGGATTCTATCACACTTATATATTTTCATAATCCCTTTCTCCCAAAAAATATTGAACAATTGACAACGAAATTCGTAACTAATTTCGATTTTTTTTGGGTATTCGAGTAGCATCATGATTTTCTTGTATGGATGCAATTCTCTATAGGATTTTTTTCGAACGCTATATACCATCACATTTTGAATTGTTTTATAGTACATAGTTCTGTTTTTGGTTTAATTGTTAGTCATTGAGGATGGGGAATAAGCCTTATAATTTGAATTTTCGAAAATGTAGATTAGTAAGGATTATGAGTTCATTTCAACTTGTGCTAGGGGGGCTTGTTATATTTGTAAGTCTTTCGACTTTATTTAGCTTCTATTCTGTTGGATTTTTCATGCATAATGAAGATATATGTCGCCATTTCTATGGCATGTATGATGGTTTTGACATTAGATCATTATCTGCTCGTGTTGATGAAGTTCTTAATAAGATGGACACTCTACAAGACAAGCTAGAATTGATCGTAAAGCAGATGGACAAAGCTAAAGTTGACGAGTTGTCTAGTAGCAACATTTCGAGATTGGAGTACAAGAGATTGTTGGAAGAAGATGTGATTAGGCCTCTGTCATCCGCGCAAATTGCCCTTAGGCAAATTAGGTTGCCAAGAGTTGAAGGAATTGGAAGTGTTAAAGAAGATCCTTTGATTAATACGTTTGTGGTTGAGGAGATCAGGAAGTATATAACACCTAAGGTGAATAGAAATGGAAATGTTAATGTCTATGGTACACCGATGATTTATAACACGATAGGTCATGCGTGTGTTTTGATGAAGAAAGAGTTGGAAGAATATATGGATTACGAAATTGGATCATATTGTAAAGATGATTGGAATTTGGCTCAGAAGCTAATGTTAAATGGTTGTGATCCTTTGCCTAGGAGGAGATGTTTGGTGAGGGCGTCTAAGCTTTATAAGAAGCCTTACCCTATTGACAAGTCCCTATGGACAATCCCAGATGGTAGAAATATTCGATGGAGCAATTACAAGTGCAGGAATTTCGAGTGTTTATTGAGAAAGAACCCGAAAAAAGGGTTTGAAATGGACAAGGAAAAGGTAAAATGGGTAACAAACTCCTCAGTTCCTGTGGATTTCTTGATCAAAGATGTTTTGCGAATTAAGGCAGGGGAGATCAGAATTGGGCTTGATTATGGCGTTGGGACGGGGACTTTTGCTGCAAGAATGAGAGAACATAATGTGGCAATCATCTCAACTGCCATGAATCTCGAGGCACCATTCAGCGAGACAATAGCACTAAGGGGTCTAGTGCCATTATACGTGACATTGAACCAACGTCTGCCTTTTTTTGATAACACGATGGATTTGATCCATACGATGGGACTAATGGATGGTTGGATTGATCTGCAGCTATTGGATTTCATCCTCTTTGATTGGGATCGCGTTTTAAGACCAGGAGGATTGTTATGGATCGATCGATTCTTCTGTAATAAGAGGGATATTGATGACTTCATGTACATGTTCTTGCAATTCAGATACAAAAAACACAAGTGGGCTATTTCTCCTAAGTCTAAGGATGAAGTTTATCTTTCTGCATTGTTGGAGAAACCTCAAAGATCTTGATGATTATTAGTAAATTATAAGCATTTACATCCATTTTTTATTGTGTAAGCTCTAAAGGTTCCTTTATGTTCAAATTAAATACTTTAGTCTCCATGCTGGGAAAATGTATAATTCACATATGTTCAACTCTGAAGGCTAGTATAAAATGTTTAAGACTTATGAACTGTGATCCTCTATTGTAAATTGTGATGGTGTTTTGAGTAATAAAGGGCTAAATTATGCATTATATTAATAGAAACTCCCCATCGTAACCGTTATTCTTTAGGTATGCATCGAATGAATTTGCTCTTCTTTAATAGTTTGTAACCCACACTAGCTAAATACGCAAATCTGATGCAACGAGCTCAATTAATTATAAAATATCACATGATGCACAGTGCAAGTCATCCTTATTGGGTTGATTGTACTAGACAACTAAATATGCCTACTCTATCTTCTCTCAATAGGTATGTCGCAATATTTGTTACGAAAATATGTCACATCAAAGTTTACTACTTTAAATGAACTTGAATTCATAATCAAAATTATAAATGTTATACTCCTATTGAATAATATTACTTTCTTCATTCTAATTTATTTGATGATATGATATTTGATTGAATACAAAATTTAAAATAATACGAAGATGCTTTAAAATAAGTTATAAATATTAATGTAATTAATTATTATATTAATACAAATTAAAAGTTAAAGATGCCATTATTTTACGAACCAAGTAAAAACATATCGTGTGATTAAGATAAAAAGTGTTCTAATTTTAGGTACAAATTAGTCACCTTACCCAACAAAATTAATGAATCCCGCTAATTACATTTTGTAACAAATATGTCTCCACCTACCACCTCTCTTTCCCTCCTAAATTTCATAAAGGGTGTCCAAAAAATTTGCCGCTAGTGAAATTCAAACACCTGAGCACTATCTCATTCCAAGAATCTAAAATCACTAGGTTATAACAACTTATTATGTTAATGGTATCCAAAATATGTTATTTAATCATTTCGTGTATCATTTTACTTATATATACTATATATTTTTTCTGATAAAAGATGTCTAATTAGCACCATGACAACCATGTAGCTATTTCACCACTTTAAAAATCAAATGATAATTAACTCCTTTTATACCATCTTGCCCTTTTGCGTTACAGCAAGTCCAAGTCTGGTTTCAGTTGCTAACATAAAAATTATCTCAAAGAAACTATTTTGATCAACTTTTTTCTTTGCAGTGGCAAAATTACAATGGATCAAGGATATAAACGTACTTTCCTTGTACAATTTTCTCAAAATGTTGTCCGCCGTCAGCTCTTTCAAAAGAGAGCAGTGAAAAAGCATTCATTTTTTACTGCTACAAAAGAAAGTAGTTTGTAATAAAATAAATCAAAAAGGGTCTCAAAGAAGCTTCTTCAAGATTAGTCATAGTCCCTAAGTCCCCCCTTCGCACCCCACGTAATTATCACCTCTTTCGATTAAGATCAGCTAATATAATATCTAATCTAATCTAATTAAGGTTTAATCACATCAACAAAACTATCAATTACAAGTCCTTTGATTTCGTCCACCGCAATGTACCAGCCACGATCTCTCTTCACTTTCACCGTTACTTTCCTGATCAGACGGTTCTGATTTAACATCCGTTGTTCCAGGTTGCTGCAGCTGTAAATCCTGAGCATGATGAGTCATTGCTTCTTCGCCTTCCCTAACACGCTTCATGCCTATCGAGAAACCAAATAATCTCGCCTCCGGTTCCTCCCGGCTCTCGCCGTCCTCCACCGCCTTGACCTGTGATTCACCTAAGTACCGTTCCGTCCGTAACAGATCCAGTGTGTTCAACCCCGGCGAACTACTCTCCGCCGATTGATTACCGCTGCTGGAAGGCTGTGCGTAATTAGACATCATACCGTATATGTTGCCGCAGAGCTTCTTCATACTGTTCAACTCTTTGTTGAGCTGTAAATTCTCCAATCTTAACCGTTCGTTTTCTCCTAAAAGCTCCGCTGTGCTCCCTGCAGATGAGTTTGATGATATAACTTGCTCTTCACAGGAATCCGAGGTAGATACCGTCACCGGAGGTTGAGCAGGCGGAGGTGGTGGCGGGGGTGGAGCAGCCACAGTCGCCACCGCTGTTGTAGCAGCGGAAGGAGTAGCAATCGCTGTCACAACCTTTCGACGCTGGATATCAATTAACTGACTTCTTTCACCTCTCCGGAAGCTGTCGTTTGCGAATTCCCATCGATCAGGTACGACTTTCCGAAATCCCTGCATAACCGAAGAAAAGCTTAATTTAATCCATGATTTTCTATTATCCCTCAGGTCTAATCTTAGGATTTCAGATAAAAAGGAACTTACATAGGTGTTGAGCTGCCTAACGAAGCTAGAAAAATTATTATGTTTAAAATATTTAGGAAGCAAATCTTTAGCAAACTCCGTCGGATTCCACACGATGAAAGTAGATCCGTCTCCATTCCAAGAGATCACGTCGTCAATAGATTGATCCTCGATGAGCTGGTAGGTCTTTGTTAAAAACGGTGTCGGCACGGACCTCTGCGTTTCACCGGCCTTCGTCTCTCCTCTGTTCTGGTCTATTGGCTGTGGAGTCATATCTTTTTATCACCTGAAAAACTAATTCAACTCAAAAACCATTTTCCAGCTAATGTAATAATAGCAACACCAAAACTACGTACTTGAGTGAAGATCGATGATTCTATTATCGCAGATCTGGAGCCAAAACTACAGAGAGTTCCGAGAAAGACGACCGTCGGAATTTTCGGTGATTCTAGAAGTTTCCGGCGCCACATAGAGGTGAGTGGGTGTGGGGTTGGTAGGAACAAGGAGAGATGGGAAGATAATTGGAAAATTCGTAAAGGAAGAATATAGAGATAAGGGGAAAATATTATAAAAGAAAAAAGCGAGAGTAAAAAGAACGAAGCAAAAGCTACATTACGCAGAGCTTCCCAAAGTAGAATTAAATTAAATTAAAAATAGAACTAAAGTTGTAGACAAACGTATTGCCTTCTTTTGATGAGAGGCTCTACGCACCCACAGATGAATAGGCAATGTATTTGGGCTACTCTAATTTATTTTAAACAAATAGAGTAAACAATATTTATTTATTTTAACATTTTGGTCAATAGGAATTGGTTTGGTAACGAAACTACTAGCACTCTAGCACCACTATTTGTTTCATTTTACTTGATCCTAATATCAAAATTTACTATAGCAAATAAAGATGTTTTTTTTTCTTACTAGCTTTAGTATTAAATAATTATAGAAGTAGAATTTTAAAACTGAATAAAAAACATTTCTAATTAAAATTTTATTAATAGAATGACTAATATGCAATTCATGTAATCATGTATGCACATAATCGAAGATTCATGTGAACGTTGGACTCTTTACAGACTTAGGTCACTTTATGTATAAAGTAATTAAGTCAAATCTCTATAGTAAAAGATTTAGTGCAAAATATTGAAGGATAAAGACTTACTTGATGTGAGAAAATATTTTTGAATGATCATATATATGATTAGAAAAGTCATACAATGAATAATATGACATAATTGAAATCTTAATGAATTAAGTCAAACATATATAGTGATTTATTGATCTATTCATTATCAATCTGTTCACCTTAAAAAACAAGAGTAAATTAGTCACTCGATATTATGATTATTTTTTGAAAGAGTGATCTTTTGGATACATCAAGCTTATGATCAGTTGAATTTAAAGTGATCGATATGGACTAATTGACATATCTATTTAGAGAACATAATTAAGCAGTAGATAAATTTATTTGAAAAAATTGTGTTGTTTTTACAGAACAAATACACTTTTAGTTATTTAATGGTAGTAGCCAAAGTATTTCTCAGTACTAAAAAGATTTTAGAGTTGGGTTACATCCAACTTTTATTTCAATCGCTTGAGTACCTATTCTATAACCAATTCGTGATGTCAATATGTCTAGTTATTTAACTTTATACAAATTTAAATAGTGTTTATTATTTTGTGGCTATCCAATATTAAAAGACATAACTATCAACTTAAACTATATCAAATTAATGCGTTTTTGTATTAAGCGGATAGTAGAGGTTTGATGGGTTTGGCATGATCCATATAACTATTAACTGCAATTATGCTACAACAACACATTTATGTATTACGTCGATAATATAGGTTTGATGGGTTTGGCATAATCTATATATAAAAAAAATATTGGAGGGGAAATAATCTTTGGCATGAAGGAACATATGCCAGCCCACTTGTTTATTTTTGAAGAAAAAAAGTTTGTATGATGGAAGGTGTGTTTGCCAGCTACATGTGTGTCCTATGCTATTTTTGGTAACGCAAAATAGGACGAAATACTGGGAATTTGGATTATTTTGGCCTGGCCTAATCAACTTGCTACTCAATTACATCCTTAGGACGCTCTATTTTCAGTGCCTCGATTTAAGTGATATTCGCTTTACTTATTTGCACTCTTGTTTCTTCTGCTTCTACATTTGTATATGTATATATGATTAAAATTGTATTTTTGTATTACATAGATATAATTAGAACTGTATTTTTGTTAATTTTAATGTACTCATATTTTAATCATGTATAATTACTATAATGAGTTTGTTAGATTTGAAACACTTTTAAAAGCTTCTAGGTCTTTTTCAAAACACTATTTAGAAATTACATTTGTAGCACTTTTTAAAAACCTATAAATATTTTAAAATTAATTAATCAATACAAACAATTTTTCACCAAAAGTTTATTTTAAAATTTTGATTAAACAAGTTGTTATAAGTACTTTTAAATGTTTAGTGAAATATTAAGTTGTTTAAAGATATTTTTAAAATTGATTTATCAAATATTAATTGTTTCTTAACATAAATATTTTTTTTATAAGAAAAACGCTCATAAAATTAGCCATTTTACAGGCCCCATGTACTTAAAAATAGTCACGGTTAAAATATTGTAATGAATGATCCAGAATTCCAACCGTACTATTTAGAATTTCAAAATCCCATCTCCAAAGAAAAGAATTTAGAATTTCAAATTGCTGAATTTTTTTTCAAGTGTAAAACTTGACACATAATTATTTTATAAGAAAAGGCTCATCATTTTTTAAATTCGAAAAAACAGACTCATGTTGCAGGTGAAAAAAATGTTTGTATTACGTGAAATATCACATTAAAAGAATGATTAGTTAATATTAATGTCGATTAATGAATCTTTATTAAATTACATACATTTGAAAGTCTATAATCACAAACATTTATAAAAGGAATATGGAGATATGTTATTCATTAATGTAACATCTTAGAATATATCGATATTTCGTTTTTAATCTATAATTTACTTATTTGGTAAGATTATACAAAAATTGAAATATTTTTAACAATTTCCACAACTTGTAGGGTCACATGTTTATAAAAAAAATAATGTACAACTTAAGTAATTCAAATTGCACGTTCAAATAGAACTTTAACTTCAAATTAATTTAATTTCAAATCACGTCCAAACGTAATAGATTATTTTTCAAGATCTACAAGTAGCCAGTAATTGTTATTTCTACCCATTATTATACGAACACTTTTCTTGCAATACTAGACTTAATAATATACTTGAATTAGGAAGGCAAAATGTAGCACTAAGAATAAGGAGAAAAACTTTTGTTATGTTGCTCTCCCATTGTGAAGGGAGGGTTCTCATCTATCTGGAAGACAATAGGATTGTAACCAGTGACGGAGGTATCCTTGCCTAATGGTGTCAAGCGATACCTCTTCGCCAGAAAATTACATTGTATATATATGTTAAATTTTGTTTTGATTTATATATATATATATATATAAAACTTGTTTCACCATCCATTTCTTTTTTCTTTTTGAACAACTAAAATGATATGCACATTACTAGCTTTCTCATTTGACACCCCTTAATGAAAATTTTGACTCTTCCACTGTTGATTGTTGACACATACAAACATAGAAAGGGATGCCACCAACTACCAAGAAAGAAGAAAATGTTTTGTAGCCACACATTGACCCTGGGACCTCTTGAGTTTATGTTGTAATTCACAGCCATTCATTTACAGGTCTGGATTACACAATATATCCAAGTTTCTCTATAAGCTTATCCAATTTGGATTTGGAATTTAGATGAAGAATGAAAAAAAAAAAAACTTTCATTTATCCAAGGAAGTTGACCGTCTCTCTGTAGGGAAAACGCCTTACAGAAGCATTTCATCTGTCCATATACAAGTTGCACCACTAGCAACATATTTAATTCCACATGTGGGATCTGAAGAAGGTAGATCGTATGCAGACTTTAACCGTACCTTCGTTGGTAGAGAGGTTGTTTTTGATATACTCTCGGCTCAAGAAAAATCATACAAGGCAGATTGAAAAAGAAATAACTGAAGTGAATGAATCATGACAAAATACCGTAGAAAGCATGACAAAGTATTTTGAAAAAAGGGAACAGTAACTACACCAAAAAGGGTGTGATAATTGAAGTACAAAAAACAATAGATAGTAACAGAAATCAACGGTGTCTCACTTGAATTATTGCATGTCTCAGGCAAAAATTAAATATGTCAAGACAATTCTTGATCTAATAGCAACTGAATTAAGCAGGATGGATATCTACTATAACATTAAGTTCTTGCCTAGCCAGAAAAACACATGGACTGTTGACAAATAACATATATGGCCAGCAGAAGAAATCATCTAAAGTTCAAGTAGTGTGGACAGCAGCAGAAGTTTCTAATGTTAAAAGAAATATAGTTTGATCACAGCTTCATAAAAAGTTAGTAAAATTAAGCAACATGAGCAAGCTGAACCTGAAGCTTTCCTGCTACATTGTCTCTATCCCAAATATTGAACATTGCAAAACTTCATTTGTCATAACCAAAGCAGCCTTTAGAATTTGATGGATAACAGATATGCAACTCTCCAATTCTTCTCCTAGTTCTTAAGTTGCATCGAAATAACATCTTGCAAGTTGCAAGTGCCAGTAATAACTAGCTTTAAGCAAATACCTAATGATTCTTTTTTTATAATTATGAAATTCTAATGAATAAAGTATGACTATTTATTGTTTGTCTCCTACAAATGTTGCACGGAACATATTTGAATTACCAAAAGCCAACATATAATCATACTCAAACCCCTCCTACATGCAAACAAACTCTAACCATGAAGGTAGGGTCACACATTATCTGGATGATATCATAAGATATACATAGAAAGGGCCACGACTAAGAAATGTGTATTCTATAGCTCCCCCACCACCCCCAAAAAAAAAAAACTTTATCTTCCCTACCTTGATATGGATCCCATGGCTCCTTGATATTTATATTCATATGTGTCCAGCAGACTCTAAATTCATAGCCATCCATCTTTAGGCCTGGATTACAGAATGTGGTCAGATTTCACACAGTTACCATTGTGAGTTTACAGTAAGATAAAGACGGATAAAGAATGAATTTTCAACATTTACACAAAAAGGTGGGACAACGTCATTCTCATTGTTTCTTTCCAGGCAAGTGCTTCCAAAGAAGCATTTCGTCTCCCTCTCCTCCTCTACTTTTCTCTGAGTTCATTTCAGAAAAGAACATGGTGCCTCAATAATTTCATGTAATGCTTTGTTCCTCTTTTACCACACCTAAGATCCTAAAGAATTGAAATAACTCCAAATTACCAACTTATACTAATACCAAACTAGCAACTGAATGAACAGACTCAAACCTCAAGCGTGAGCCTTAACCATCTCATACTCTCATTGGACTTTTAAGAAATTACAACAACTATGTTTTTTCCCCAAACAAGTTGGGGTGAGCTAAATGAATCAGAATTGACCATGTTACTCCTATTTATCCCATCTCATGCAAAATTATGCAGCTACAAATAAAAAGTACTAGAAGTTCTCTCTCTATATATTTTTTTGACAAAGGTAACAAAGAAGTTCTCTATATTTCTAAATGCATAAATATCCTCAAGGTTAAATAATTCCTAGAAAGCATAGGACTTACTGTAAAAGTGCTAAAATGTTTAAAGCATATTATCAACTGATAGGTATATAGATCTTTTCTTCCATTGTGTCCTATCTTTCTCTAAGTGTATACGAAACTATGGATCGCCAGAGACTGTAGGTCCGTCAAGATAACTTCCTTCCATGAGATTTTAGGTCTACCTTGTCCTCTTTTAATACCTTTACTCGCTATGGTTTCATAAATCATACCTACAAAATGGTGCATTTGGAGGTTGAAGTATGACATGACTAAACCATCACAAGTGACTTTTTCAGAAATTGCTAAGCAACTAAAATTTAGAAATTAAAAGGAAAAGAGACTGATAGGATGTCATTAAAATTGAGCAAGCTAGAATTCTATTCTTAAGCATGATTTTAATATGTCAAGACAAGGCTTGATCTCACAGCAAGTGAAGGAGGACCAATATCTACTCTAACATGAGAATCTGGCATAGCCAGCAAGACACTAGTGCTGTTAACAAACAAACTATAAACACCTCACAAACACTACCTAAAATTCAAGAAACATAATGTGATCACAGTTTTGATGACATGAGTTGAGCTGGACTGGAACCCTTGAGGATTCATACAGCCAACCCTAACTTTTGAGACTGAGATTGCTATTTCTTTTTGAGAGTGTGATCACAGTTTCATATAAAGCTACGAGAATAAGTTGAGTAAGCTGAACTCTTATAAAAAAAAAAAATGGTGAGTAAGCTGAACTTGATGATTTCCTACTCTCTTTTTTTGATGAAGTAAGATGATGTATTAGAAAGGTAAACACAAAAACATGGTTAACTCTTGAGAACAAAAACACTTATGTAATCAGGGAGCTAACCACAAGCAAAAGAATGGTCGCTAAGCCACATTGAGGGAGCTAATGAAATCTAAGAGGGGTAATATATTATTACCAACTAGATTGTCTTTAGCTCAAATGATGAAACTTGTTAACTTCATTTGTGGTAGATTAAGTTGGTCTTCTACAAATAAACTGATAACCGGACTCAGACTTGCCAGTAATAGATACTGTTAAGCAATATCTGTTTTTTTATCAGTAAGAAACATTAAAGGTAGTATTTATCCTTGTCTCCTATAATGTCGCACATAACATATTTGAATAACCCAAAATAAAATCATACCCAAACTGACCTTCGCACAAACTTCTTGAAACAATTTCTACTTCTAACAGATAGCAATAGTACCTTAGATTTTGAAATTTTCAGAGTTACAATCATCTGCGAAAGAGATCCACTGTCTAATATCAAGATTATAAATAGTGTTAACTTTGCAGCCATAACAAAACAAATCCAAATAAAGTAATGAACTATTTAATTTTTACTAATTTTGAACTTGGTACCACTTTGCATCTATAAATTGAACTAGATTCCTAATGTTTACAGGAGTCAAATGCATATAGTCAAAAGATTACTACAGTGATGGCAGCAACTTCATCTGATGTTTAACAAAGCAACGTAAGTGTTCGATATGCAATAATTTAGTTCCTCCTAAACATAAAGTGAGTCCCTTACCCACAAGGCAAAGCCAGATTCAATTAATTCTTTTGCTGCTCAGTAAAATTTATTGTGAATTCACAAAGCAACATTGACTGGAAAAGTATAGTTTACTGCCAAATTACCCAGGCCACAGGGCCATGCTAACTGCTCTGCATATTTGCATGAGATGACCAATGGAAAATATACACACAGAAGAAGCCTGCTTTTCATATTCTACAATATACAAATGAATCATGCTCTACAAAATATAATTATCGGAAACGTCTTTGATTATGCAGGGCATTCTTATTGGTTAACTCAGAACTAAAAATACATGCACATAAAGCATGTAAATGTTAAGGCAAGGTCACAAGTTCTGAGTGAAATATCATGCCACAGTTCAAACTGTTACCACAAAGGATCTTAAATATGATCATTCGTTTCATCCTTAGCTCGTGAGTTCTCGAGCCTTGATTTTTTATTTTTATAATAAGCTAATAAAGAATGCATAAATAATAGAGAGTTCTAGAGCCTTGAGCTAGGAGCATGGCATACAATCAATTAATTTGATATAAAATACTAACTACGCTGTCTAGCATAAAAATTGCATAATGTGCTCTTTCCATACATCATAAGGCAAAAAATGAGAGGAGAAAACAAAATAGTATTCTATAAAAAATTCAGAAGTTTATCACAAAACATTCTATAAAAATTTCAGAAGTGTCACAAAATTGAAACTCTCAGTGGAAGAAATATTTTGAGGGAAAAAAAAAAGGAACAGTTGAAGGGTTGTATAGTTACATTGTGACACACTTGTGGAAAAGCTCATAAAATGAGAGACCTCAGCTTCCTGATGTGAGTCGAGTAAACAATAGATCAAGATACACACAAGATTCCCTGTCTAAATAGAGCAAGAGTGACTGAACTATATATTGTCCAAACAAAGAGAACCCACCAGGCAATAAACAAAGCCACCTCTTTGTCTAGCAGAGAACAAGGCAATATGCTACATACCCCTTCGTAATTTGTAAGCAAATCGTCATCAAGTTGAGACAAGCCAAGGAAGATAAGTACCATTGATGCAGGCAAAAAGAATTGCAGAACCACAAGACATACGAAGTGATTGTGCAGGAACACCTTGGCCCTGCTATAAGCCAAGTCGGGAACTTTGCTAGCATGCAGTCTCTGGTACCAACACAATACTGCTTCATTCAAGTACATCTGCACGTTTGATCGCAACGATGCAATCTGCAATAAGCCCGAAACCAACAAACACCATAGCCTAAAGCTATCGAATTCCGACTTCTGCATACCCACATTTCCAACCAACTTGGTAACATTTTCAATTCTTGAATTTTGATCAGTAAACGGTTTCACCCAAAGCATTGATGTCAAAACCATGACCAAATAGTTAGCATGAAGAAGCAATCGCGCAAACCATCCACACGAAACAATAGGCAAATTACAACGAAGCTGATCAGTTCCAAGCCAAAAGGCATGAGCAATTCTCACTGCTGGCATATACAAAAAAAATGAAACACAGCCCATGAAAATTGCAATAAACAACTTCTCAAACCCATGTAATGCTTCAAAATGAACATCAAAAACCCATTTAGGAACTGCCCCATGTACAATACCAAGCGATACAATAAACCCAAGAAAACCCAAAAGAACACTCAAATGCTTCTCCGACAGCTTAGATGCAGATCTTTCAGACGAAACCCTAAAGATCAAAACGAAAATTCTACCAACACCCAAAAACCCAAATAAAATCGGAACAAAAGAACCGCTCTTCAACACCCCAGACTCTTCAGATTTCGGCAAGAATCGATGAAGCAACAAACAAGAAAGAGAAACAAGAATAGAATTAAAAACACTACGAAAATCCTCGAAATAAATCCTTGTCTGAAGATGACCATCACTAAGCTTTAACCTAAAGATCTGAGCTTTATTTTCATCAAACTCAAATCTTTCCTTAGATTTCTTTCTGGGTTTGAGGTCAGAATCATTAGTACCTGGCCTTCGAATGGCTGCCCGAACCCCATTAGAAGATGCATTATTTGGAGCAACATCATCAGGGTGAACATAAGTGAAAAGGCCAGAGAGCAAAAGTGCAGGGATCTTGATGAAGTGAAGAAGGAGAGTGAGGGAGAGAGCAAGAGCAGCTTGGAGAAAAAGATTGCCAGATAACATAAGGAGTAAAGAAGATGAATTGGGCATTTTTGAGAGTTGCCAAAAGGATTTTGAAATGGAAGGTGATGGAGATCTCAAAGGAACAGAGATATTCAGTTCGGGTCAACAAGGAAAGTCATTTGGATCTTGGATCTTTGTGCCTAATTACCAAATATAGTGATAATGCACCATCTAAGTGCATGCTAATAATTTAAAATCAACCCGTAATATTTTAAAATTAGTGTACTTTTTTGCACAATCCTGGAATTGAATATATTTTTTAAATAATTGATATCCTTGATTGACTATGTTTCAATAAAAAATATATAACAAATAATACAAATTAAATCACGATTTTGATATTGTCTTTTTAAAAAATTGCTAAAAAAATGTTTTCAAATTTTAATTTCCGCTTAACATTGCCAATAAAAAGAAGAAAAACATAAAAAGTATCTTAAGAAAAAAATTAAATTGATTATATAGCATTACATTGGAGATTATACTTTGCAATGGAAAATAAAATAATTGAAACACATAATATATAATAAAATGTATATTTATAAGAAGTCATGATGTCATTAGTAATTTGATATGTACTTATCTACTCGATTATATAAAAATTATCATAGAGTGATAAAATATTAATTTTTTTAGAGTACATGAAGTGTCAAGTTGTAAAAAGGTATATCAAGAGTTGGATTAATGGTTGTCCCTAACACATGTAGAGGAGTGGGAGAGTTTTATAACATTAATCTAATTCTTATTGTAGACATCACTATAAAAAAATTAATATATGATAATAACTATTCAAAAAACAATTCATTCAATGAGAAAAATTAAGATAGATATTTTTTACTTTAAATAATTACAAGTTAAATACATATTAATCACAAAAGCACGTTTATTTTAGCACAACTATAAAATAACTTTATTATATATGTACACATAAATGAGAATTCTTTATTTATTCTTTTCATTAAATAATTTATTTATTAATTAAAAGTTTTTAAAATAGTAAAAAGATGGTTTGTTTATTTTTTGATTGATTTCTAATATGATAGACCATATCATATATTTTTAGGGGCAATATATTATCTAATTGCTATGAGGAATGTACCATAGGTAATATTATACATTTCAACAATAACAAATATAAATATATATATATATATATATATATATATATATATATATATATATATAATTAGAAATTGACAAACAAATACACATATAAAGGAGTGACAGAGTTTTATAACATTAATTTAATTATCATTGTAGTCATCACTAAAAAAAATATATATGATAATAACTATTCAAAAGATAACTCCTTTAATGTGAAAAATATGATAGATAATTTTTGCTTTAAATAATTATAAGTTAAATATATATTTCACAAATGCACATTTATTATAGCATAACTATAAATATAACTTTTTATTATATATGTACAAATAAATGAGTCATTCTTTTCATTAAATAATTTATTTATTAATTAAAAGCTTTAAAAATAATAAAAAGATGGCTTAATTATATATTTATAGGGGCAATAATATCTAATAGCTAAGAGAAATGTACCATAGGTAATATTATATATATATATATATATATATATATTTTTTGTTTCCCACTTGGTGATAAGATATATAATTTTTGCTTTAAATAATTATAAGTTAAATATATATTAATCACAAATGCACATTTATTATAGCATAACTATAAAATAACTTTGAGAATTGTTTCTTCATTCTTTTCATTAAATAATTTATTTATTAATTAAAAGTTTTAAAAATACTAAAAACATGGTTTACTTATTTATTTTGTGATTGATGTCTAATATGATAGACCACATAATATATTTTTAGGGGTAACAATATCTAATAGCTATGAGAAATGTAACATAGGTAATATTATACCTTTCAACAATGACAAAAAAATTTAGAATATTAATTAGAAATTGACAAACAAATACACATAAAAACAAAAACGTGATACTTTTCATCTCCATTCATTCGCATAATAACAATGTTAGTAGATATCTAATCAAAATAAAATAAAAAAGAATAGAATAATATTAATTGAAATCAAAACAATACATTATTGAATCTTCAAAATATTTGGAAACTATTCAAACTTTCATACTAATATGACCATCTCTTTTGATGAATCTTCCAAGATAATTAAGTTTCCTTCTTCATTTTGATGAATTACCAAATTAATGTGAACATCTCTCTCTCTATATATATATATGATCTTTATCAAAGTAAAGACCACATGATGACATTATTAAGTACATGAAAGGTGAAAGAGATGTAAGAAAAAGAAAGAATGAAAAAAATGGAAATCGACATTGAACATCTCTAAAGATGATTGTTATTTATAGATTGGGTAAACCATAACAATAGTTAGAAAGAAGTTGAAGAGGCATATTATTTTAGTAGAGAAGTTAAATAGATGGAGGTTTTTTTGTAACTTATTAGACATAATTAGAATAGTAAATATGATTGAATTTTTAAATTAATAAACAGTTATTTAGAGAAAATGAAGAAAGAAAATCAAAAAAAGAGAGAAAAAAATAAAATAGGAATGAAGGTCATAGAGAGGTGCCACATCGCCTTCTCTATGTTCCTCCTTTATATAGATATATAGATAGATTATCATTATAAAGAATAATTAGAGGAACTAGTTTTTTAAATTAGATAATTTTTCCCTTGTCTTTTGGGTCATGTTAATAGTTATGAAGAGAGAGATGCATTTTTTTCTTGTTGATAATTTAACCTAACTAATCGATTAAGAATCATTAAGAGATTAAGTGAACTTATCAAGCACCAAATTTCTTGGCTCAATGGAGGGGCTCGCTGATTAGCTAGTTTATGAACCTATTTTAATAAGATGATGATGGTGATGATAATATTAATAATAATGATAATGATAATAATAATGATAATAATAATAATGATAATAATAATAATAATAATAATAATGATAATGATAATGATAATAATAATGATAATGATAATAATAATAATAATAATAATAATGATAATAATAATAATAATGATAATGATAATAATAATAATAATGATAATGATAATGATAATAATAATGATAATGATAATGATAATAATAATAATAATAAAAATAATAATAAATAATAATAATAATAATAAAATAATAATAATAAATAATAATAAAAATAATAATAATAACAACAACAATAAATAATAATAATGATAATAATAATAAATAATAATAATAATGATGATGATGATGATGATGATAATGATGATGATGATGACGACAATGATGTTGATGATGATGATGATAATGATAATGATGATGATGATAATAATAATGATAATGATAATGATAATGATAATCATAATAATAATAATAATAATGACGACGACGACGATGATGATGATTGTTGACACCCAATTTTGACCCTCCACAATATAAATTAATTATCGAGGTTCTTCAATTTCAAACAATTTAAAATAATTATTTTACAAAATTTCCAAAAATAAAATGAAATAAAATAAACATAGTTTACAAGTTATTTTAAATAATTTTGTCACTTTTAATAACATGTATGTTTTATTTAGTTATGTACATAATTAATGCGTTTTATGAGTATTCAAAAAATTATCTCGGAAAGATTTTATATTTTTGAATACTTTATTAGTGGTAAGAGTCATAATGTTGAATTAACGAATTTTATGAAATCCAAAATAATTTCACGTTACTCTAGAGTAATTGTATCATTTTAATAATTTTAATAATAAATATGTATATTTTTACAATCATGTTATTTTATAAATATTAGGAAATCATCACAACGCTTTTACATTCTAGTTACATGTTTTATTACTTTAAGTTATAGTTATAATTTTGAGCTAATTAATTAAATTAATTATTTTAATAATTATTAAGATTAAGAAGCTCGGTAATTAATTAATGCTAATTCGTCTAAATTAAATCCCATATTTTAAAAGGGGATTCAACCCTTTCCTACTTGGGCCATTTGAAAAAATGGCCCACAAACCCATTTCCAGCCCTTCCCAGCAGCACCCATACGCCCCAGCCCACTTAATTCCCAGCCCAAACAACAACTTCCAGCAGCCCACTAAATCAGTAACAATACAATACAACAACACAATTCCACAACAACTCAACATCCAAAAGAACCCCACATCGTCTCTTCTTCTTTTTCACGCATTCCAGACGACCCCACCGCCCCACTTCTTCTTCCAGCCAGCAGAAATCGCGCAGCTGCAACCGAGCAGCAAGCAAAAATGACCCCACTGCCCATACCTACATTCATCTTCCTCACATGCGCTCTTCCTCTGCAAAAAATCACGGAAATCGCGTCAACAACGACTCCAAAACAGCAGGCCTGCAGCAATCGCCTCTCAATCCTTTCGTCCGGATTTGGAGGGATTTCTTTGAATGTTGAGCAATTGACAGCCTTTCCCATCCCTTGGGTAAGATTTTCAAATCGAAAAATTTAAATCCCAATTCTACCCTTGGCCTTTCCGAATTTCCCCCTATATATGTGTCTCTTCTCCTCCAATGGAAGGGGGAATGTTTTGGAGTTTGAATTTTCCTTTGATAATTAATCAATGGTTAAGAAATTTAGAACAACTCTCTAGACCTAAGTTTTCGAGAAGTTCTACTGATTTGATTCTGCCTGGGGATTCTTGGTTCATTATTCGTAGTGAAATTTCGTGGTAAAAAGATCTTTGCTCTTAACTCGTCGTCCTGTTTCGCTGCCCTGAGAAAGGTAGCCCGTTTACTCCAATAACTTTCTCTTCATCTCTTTTGATATTTGTCTCTGTTAATGTTGAAAGATCATTATTATGTCGGTTGTTCGCTGATTAGTATTTGTTGGATTGATGTTGCTTTGACTTGAAGTGCATGTTCTTAATTGCTTCTGTGGATTAGTCATAATATGATTTTAAGATTTCGCCAAATTCTATCTAGTATGGTTGTTGCAGTCTTTCTTGGCTCGAGTGCGTTTTGATGTTCCCTTTTCTTGAAATTAGTTTCTTGAGTGCTATTAAATCTGTATTATTTCGTCCATACCATGTTAAACATTAGTTATGCTATATTTAGGATCGCCCCTGGTTAAGGTTGCTCTTTTATGGATTAGTTTTTTTTTTAGGGTCAGTTTTTATGTGGTTGATATATAGGATATAGTCGCACGCTTATTCTAATCGTTTAGTTTACCTATCCTTTGAATATCTTTGTCGTCCTGCGGTTAGATGTAATAAGCCAAATTTTGTCTCCAAACAATCTGATTCTCAGCCAAAAATGTCGCATTTTAACTTAACTCGGCAGTATTCTTTCTTCAGTATATGATTTTCGCTTTGTTCTTTATTTTGGTCATTCTGGTTGTGTAGTGCAGGGTCTCAACATGTCTATTTCTAACTCTTAGCATATTTATCTAAGTACTTGTTTACTTATTTGGTCTTAGTCCTAGTATAATAGTTTAATTTGATCTCCTGTTAGCAAAAATTGTACTTGGATCAACATGTTTAAGATAAATAAGTTCATAAAGCGTAGGATCCTTTTCCTTTGTTCCTTACAAACATTTTTACTACTTTCTTATATTAAATCATTGAGTTATCATTTATATTTTATTTATTCCATTTGTATGGGAAATTTGTTCGAGTTCACTATGAACCCCTGCCCACCTCTTTTCTTGCATTTCGGAAGGGCCACAAAGGCTCGATTTCTTTCTTTCCGAGTCAGCCAGATATCAAAATAAAGAACTAGGATCTGTGGATATTCAAGCTTAACTTGCTTATTTGTTTAGAATTATACATCCACCTTATTTTGATTTTCAAGTCTTGCAATCTAAGTGCTGATTCTTGTATGTAGTAATGAACCCGTTTTACTCATAGGGAGAAATATCAAATGTGAGATGAGAGTTTTGTTTTATTTTACACGGGAAGCGGTATCCCAACTTGAATTTGGAAGCATTTTGTTCATCTAATCTAGTCCGTGTTATTTATTTCATTGGGTTGTAACACCGCTATTTACTTCATATTGTTAAGTTATGTAACTAACTAGCATGCTTAATACTAGCCGCCTAAGGACATTGAATTTGGTTCCTTTGTTTCTTTCATTTTTGTTTCCCGGAAGGATATCAATTTTCCTCTGACTTTTTACCTCATTACTGTCCACTGCTTTACCATAAAAAGTAGAATTAAAAAAAAAATAATAGTATATGCATTAAGTCTTCATGAGTTTTCTTTTTACTTTAGTGTTTAAATGTTGTGTTGTTAATAACTTACTAACATATGTTATTTCATTTATTCATTCTTATCTTATCACTTCATTTCATTCCCAAAAATGCTAATTTTGTAATTGGTTTATCGTTTGCATGTGAAATCCGTCCGAGTTCTATATGAACTCCTACGTTCTCCCTTGCATGTCGAGAAGGCCATAAAGGCCCAAAACTTTTTATCTAGTCGAGCCAACCTTGAAAAATCGAAGAGCAAGTCTTTGGAGTTGATGTACAGGTCTCGGGAAGCCCAAAACAGGGGCTGTATACATCAGTATACACCGATATATAGGGAGAAAATATTGATATACAGGGCCAAAACGTGAAAAATACAGGGCTGGGCAGTGTACAGGTGTTCGGAAGCAAGAAATGCGTAAAAAACGCTGATATACACGTTGATATACACTGATATACAGCCAGTGTATACCAAAAACGGGATTGGATAAAAGTCCAAAAATCCCAACGAAATAGGCCCAAAAGGCCCCGATTTAATTTCTTTCTCATCCTTTAATTATATATTTGCGATTATTTATTGTTTGATTCCTTAACTCTAACTTTATAATTATTAATTAACTTAATTAGAATCCCCAAAAGACGAGCTATTTTCTTTGCGTTGGTTGATTTTTTTTATTTATTTAGTCAACTATGCCGGTCAAAATTATGCATTTTAATTAATTTAAACATTTAGTTCTTAAAAATAATATTGATAAGTTTTTCACTTAATCACATTTTTATTCACTTTAAAAATTGATTCACGTTAAAAAAAATATATCATTTCTCAAGTAAACTTTAAAGAATGATAGTCAAAACCTTTTCAATTACATATGTATATATGTATATATATATATATATATACACACCTACTTAGTCATTTCTTAAGGGTAGTCCATTAAATGAAAAAATGATTTCCATACGTTAATTCACCAAATTAGTTTAAATTATTATTTCAAAAACAAATTACATGAATTCTATTTAATCTAGTTTTATCATAATCACTTGTAATTAATTTTAATCATTTCATTTTTAGGTTCCTTTGCCTAAAAACTAAAGTGGATTAAAATGTGTCATTTTTTTTATTTTCTTAAAGTTAATCAACTATTGTGAATTGTTATTTTATGTTAAAATCTAGCAATTAGTCAAAAATCATTTTTAGTCAAATCGCAGGTTAACCGCGTGTTAGCGGACACTTCGAATGCCTAAACCCTTCTCGAAGTGTAAATTGAACCCCGAACCCTCTTTGGTATTTTCAAAATGATTTTTTCTGTTTAAATCTTTGAAAATTATAAGTTTTCTTAATTTCTTTAAAAAATTAAGTGGCGACTCTTTTCTAAGTATTTTTCTCGAATTGTTTTATACTTAGAACATTTCAAAAAGTGATTTTTTCTACAGATGGAAAAATTACGGCGCAACAATGATAATCATAAGAAGAAGATAATAATAATAATGACGATGATGATGATAATCATAAGAAGAAGATAATAATAAGAAGAAGAAGAAGAAGAAGAACCTAAACAGGATATGTTTTTAGGAATGATGCAAATCGTTACTATTCATAAATGGTATGTTAAATGTATTATTTTGATTGATAATAGCTTTTCGATTACTAAGATTGTCAGGATTGATAGCGATGCAAATGTTAGCTGTATTCAGGAAGGATTAGTGTCTATGAAATATTTTCAAAAAAACTACTCATTTGGTTAAATTTGCATCAGGACATGCTTGAGATATAAAGTATAAACTACCTAATGCAAAAATTTGTCAGAATAAAATTTGCATTCCTCATTTCTTCTTCTTGGTTAAAAACCAATTATATCCCCCCAATTATACTTGAAACTCTTTTTATAAATGCGATCTACCCTTTCACAGGTATCGACTCGAAAGGTTTTTCCACCACTTATAAAGATAATGAGATAATATATTCTTTTGTTACAGATCCAGTAATCAGGAATATTAACGCTTTGATTAATATGAAACAGAATCACATGGATTCATTACAATTGAAACTATTTAGCATGAATATATTTGACTCGCTAAAATCTGCTAATGTACAGGAAAAATCAAATTGATTTCTGAGCAGATTGCAATTGATATTTGTGCAGATCATCACAGTGTTTTTGGGAATCATAAGAAGCATATTGTAACTCTTCCATATGAAGAAGGCTTTTCTGAGGATGATATTCCTACTAAATTTTGACCCTGCCAAATGAATGTTGAGTTAGTAGAATTTTGCAAAATTGAGATTGATAATCTCTTACAAAAGGGTTTGATTAAACATTTCAAGTCTCCTAGGTCGTGCACAACCTTTTATGTTAATAACGCAGCTGAAAGTTCCTAGATTGGTTATTAATTATAAACCTTTGAACAAGTTTATAAAATGGATTAGGTATCCTATTCCGAATAAAAAAGATTTAGAAGAGCTTCTTGATAAGAAGTTTTTCAATTTAGATATTAAAGAGCTTATTGATAAAAAGCTTTCGGGTTTAAATTTTAAGTCTATTGATTTATCGCAAGATTTTGCTGATAAAATGGAGTCTATCGGTGATTTTAAAAATCAGGTTTCTTCCGAGTTTAATAAACTCAGGGCTATCTCAAGAAAAGCAGTGGTAAAAGTATCACCATAGAGTCCGAGAAACTATGCCAAAATTATTGTGTATTTCGATTCTTTCGCAGGCGGACTACCGCTAGCTTAAGGATGCTTGATTTACAGGATTTGTGACCTGGCGGTTGTAATCTCTTTAACTGAGTCCTGTTTGTAATAATATTAGAAAACTTGTTAGCAAAATCAATGGCTTTTTGAATGGGAGAAATATTCCCCTGACATATTTGATGTCCTAAGAATCGAACATTTGTTTGGAACAAGCTCATTTTGGGTTTTGAGATAACCAAGCCATTTTGTATCACAACCTTTTTGAAAATGCCAAGATGCTTGACATGCATTTCAAATGTCTTTGAAAATACTAGAATGTCATCAATATAGACAATAATAAAATTCATATAAGGACTAAAAATATCATTCATTATTTTCTGAAATTCAGAAGGGGCATTTTTCAAACCAAAAGGCATGACATTCCATTCGTATTGGCCAAATGGGACATTAAAAACAGTTCTGTAAGAATGTTATTTAAAGATCTGAATTTACCAATAACCTGATTTTAAATTAAATTTTGAAAATATATTGGCATCATATAACCTGGACAATAAATCCTTTTTATTTGGAATATGATACTTAATCCATTTCAAATATTTATTCAAAGGTTTATAATTGATAACCAATCTTGGAATGCCTCGTTCTCTTTCTGCCACGTTATTAACATAGAAGGCTATGCATAACCAAGGAGACTTGGACGGTTTTATCAAACATTTTTGTAAAAGATTATCAATCTTAGTTTTGCATAATTCTACTAACTCAACATTCATTTGGCAGGGCAGAGTTTTAGTAGGGATATCATCCTCAAAAAATCCTTCTTCATATGGAAGAGTCACGATATGCTTCTCGCGATTTCAAAAGCACTGAGATGCTCTGCACAAATGTCCACAGCAATCTGCTCGAAAATTAATTTAATTTTTTCCCTTACCTTAGCAGATTTCAGAGAGTCAAATATATTCATGCTAAATAGCTCCATTTGTAAGGAGTCCATATGACTCTGCTTCATATTAATTAAAGCATTAATATCTCTGGTTACTGGATCTGTAACAAAAGAATAGGTTATCTCATTTTCTTTATAATTCGCTAAAAAACCTTTCGCGTCGATACCTGTGAAAGGATAGATCGCATTTATAAAAGTAGTTCCAAGTATAATAGGAGGGATAACTGATTTTTAACCAAAAAGAAGAAATGAGAAATGCAGATTTTATTTTGACAAATTTTTGCATTAGGTAACTTATACTCTATATTTAGAGCATGTCCAGAAGCAGATTTAACCAAATGAGTAGTTTTTTGAAAATACTTCGTAGGTACTAAACGATCTTAATAGTATTTCAAGAGTTTTATGAAACTTGTTCTTTACACAATCAAATTATGTATTTTGTTCCTTGGTTTATAGCCACTTATTTACCGTAATATATTCACGTTATTGAAAAAACTTATAAATATGGGAGTGGTAACCCTTCTCAGTCATTGCTTGTTTTACCAAACAATACTGATATTACTTTCTCAGCTTTTCAAAAATTCATTGAGGAAGATATTGCTTCGATCAGTATTACTGAAATTAATAAACTTATTACTCAAAATAATTATATGAGTCTTTAAGTTAAAGTGTTGGGTGAGCATATCAGCTCTCTTGACAAAAAACTTGATGATTTAACTATTTTGCTAAAAGATATTAAGGCCGATATGGCTAAAACAAATTTTGTTACTACTACCGACATTGCTTCTACTACTGAAAGAAAACCTACGATAGTTTCTACTCATGTTCGAAGGCCTATGAAAATATCCTATTTTAAACCTAGTTCTTTGAAAAATTTGGAGGATCTTCCTGATAAAAAGTTTTCCGATTTAGATATTAAAGACCTTATTGATAAAAAGCTTTCTGGCTTAAAATTTGGGCCTATGAACTTATCGCAAGATTTTGCTGATAAAATAGAGAATACTTTAACTATCTTAGCACGGATTGAATATGATCTTTCACCCATTGATTTGGGAAAAATGAGTACTAAAAGTACTAGACTTGAAGAGGTAGATATACCTCAAAACCTTGACTTGTTAAATAGGTGGACGATTCCTAAAGTTCCTATTAAAACTATCTATGAATATAGTTGGTTTGATAAACTATCCTCGAAACAATTGATTAAAACAACTAAGCAGTCTCTTGCTTTGAATTCGTCTGAATAGACTATTCGTTTGCTAAACGAGCAAGATATGAATTTTTATAAAAATCAATATAATTTTCTGTATATTGGTATGATTCAAATTGTTTTCAAACCTCTTATCCTTAAAAGGTTGCCTGAGACTTTTTTAGCTGCTCTTTGTGATGCTAGAAATTTAAATTTTCATCAGTCTCTTATGGGTCGATAGAATCTACGGTGGCCTATGGTCACGTCTAGTTTAATACTTAGCCCGATTATAATAAAATCCATCCAAAAAAAATATTGATGATACCTATGTGCGACATATTGCCAGGAGAATCTCCTTTTAAGAAAGAGATAAAGAGAAGATGATTAGGATTATCTAGAAGAAGTAAGAAAAAATTTACTTCAAACAATAACCAGATAGATAAATCGTATATTTCAATGCGAAGTGAAACTGGCAATGACGTAGAAGAATCACAGCGTGCCGAGTTTCTTTTACTAACAACATGTTGATGTCTTCTGTGATTCACAGTAATAATAGACGTTCTTTATCAAGTCACAGACTTTTGCCTACTGTTCATCATATTTCCCTTATTGAACCGATATATGGTCTAGCCCGAGATCGTGTGGCTTCATTGCATATTATTGGTTCCGATGGAAACTCTGTGGTCGAAAAGGTAAAGATCGACCATCGAACTAATATAGTTCAGGTGAGTGATGATGCTTCTGATAAGGGTATTCCTTCAGTCTCCGAGATGGAGTTTGACCTCAACGATTCTTAATGTTTTCACACCAAATCGCTTTTAGCCTAGGTTCTCTGGAAAGAAAATATATTCAAAAAGAATTTAGAAGAGTACGAACCGTTTCATGTTGATTGATAAATTTACCATTGAAATGTTCTAGATTAGTGAGAACCGGAGTATAGACAGCGTCAACCTGCAATTATCATTTTATGGATTACCCTATCTGTGTATTTAACACTTATACAACTAGTTGCATACATAAGCATTCGATGAACCATAATCGTTAACTGCCTATCAGTTAGTCCATCAAGATATCCGTCTCAATAATCTTTAGCCAAGTAGGGTCGGCTAGAGCTAAGCATGGCAGTGATTGTACTCGCCGCTTGATTTCTTTTACCAAGTTGGTAAGATTCTCAGTCCAAGGAGACTTATGATCCTTCTTCAGTCTGTCATATAACGGGGCTAAGTCTTTAGAGAGATATTCGTAGAATGGGGAGATGATGATAATAATAATAATAATAATAATAATAATAATAATAATAATAATAATAATAATAATAATAATAATAATAATAATAATAATAATAACAGCAGCAGCAGCAGCAGCTGTGGAAAGATAATTATTGACACTAAACTCTCATATAATCCAATTATTTTTAAACTTGCTCCTATTTCCAGAAAAAGAAAAAGAAAAAAGAGAGACTGCAAATACAATAGCCTGTTACTCCAGAACGAAAGAACAGTTCAAAGGTTGAATTGTGAGTTGTCACAATTAAATTGTAATTTTGAGTTTTTTTTAATTAATCTTTATTTTTGTACACTAATATTTAGGTTTTAAGTTTTAATGGTAATATACGTAGTAAAATAAGTGAATCTGAAAAGTTAAAATTTATTAAATTTTATTCCTATAAAAAAAAAAAAAAATTTCTAAGGATAATCTTATATTTTAAGTAACTTAGAAAGTATGGCTCTATCGAGTAGAGTGCGTAAATGGAAAAGGACAAAAACAACTAACTTGAAAATATCCATGAGTGCTTTAAACAAGTCTCATCTAAATAACGAATATAAGTTCTAAAAAAAAAAATCGTGTACCTACTCTCTCTATTTCATAATAATTGATTATAATATTAAAAATAATTATCTCATTTTAGTTGTCCACTTTACTATATTAAATGAGTATTAATTAAATTTTTTTCTATATTACCCTTTCATTTAATTCTTTTTTAAAGTGTTCACATTTGTTTGTAAAATTTCTAAGAAGTTTTTTAAGGAATGAATTAGTAAAATTATCTTCTTATTTATAATTTCTTTAGCACCACGGAAAATGAAAACTGATCAACTAATATTGAACGGGAAGTACATCTTAAATCATCATAATTACAACTACATACATATATATCATAAATCAACGACTAAAAATAATTTAAGTCATTGCATGCATTCTTAAAAATATCAAAAAAGTTATATACATTAGTTGAATCTTTCATGAAAAATAGTGATCTAATTCTTTATCCTTTCTAAAGCAAAAAAAAAAAAAAAAAAAAAAAACTATTATTAATGTTATCATGATTTGGCAAGTTATAATTTTTGAATCATACATAAGTCGATCACGGGCGATTTATTATTCATTAATTTTTCACAAGTAAAACAGAAAATGAGTTTATGTTAATGATCAAGACCCTGTTAACAACAACAGTTATTTCTCGATCATCTAGAATTAGAAATAAAAAACAATAGTATGTATTCTCATTTAAATTATTTATTTGATTATCTAAAAACCATCCCTAATATTTATTTATTACACATTTACATTATAACTTGGCTCACATTTATGAACTATCGTATAACTCAAAATATTTAAAAATTAATATATGAAAAATCTTAATTAAACAATGTGAGCCTTTTTTTTCAACAATATTCTTATAAGTTGTAACCTTTCTTCCCCCCCCCCCCCCGCCCCCACCCCACACACACAAAAAAAAAAACATTTTTTCTTATCTGTTTTGGATATATATATATATATATATATTAAATTTAAAGATTTTTTTTACTTTTTAAAACTTTTTCAACTTTAAAATCAATTATTATATTAACCTTAGGTTATTATAAAAAAATTTTAAATTTTAAATTTGCCATCATGTTGTTGATAATGACAAACAAAAAAAATCAAAGAAGTAGGAGTACTGGATAACAATATCCCCCACCTTCGATCGATCTATCGTCATCGCCAACATGATAAAAGGTGTACATTTTTTCTTTTCTGCACTTTTGACGATTCGGTAAGGGATTCTTTCATGATACACCTCTTTAACAAATTAAATATCTACTATGTCTTATTCTATAGATATTTTCAATTCACCGATATGGATTATGGTTGGATAATTAAGATTTTATGCATCATCGTTAATTAGAGATTTTGAGTTTAAATATAGGGTATTAAAAAAATTACGTTGAGAGCAATGTCCCCAAATGGGCTTGCAATACACAATTTGAATACAGTCGAGTTTCAATGCAGGTATTGAACATCGAGTAAGAAAAAGAATGAAGATATTTTGAATTCATTGTGTAATGTTTTGTTACACTTGCGCACCACTACGTAGAATGTGCTTCATGCTCTTCATGGTTTCTGAAATACCTGTAAATTGAGATTACTTCTAGTAACTCTATCCTAGTTTAATTAACCTCCAATAATTCTTTGCATATTTATTTAATTGAGCTCGTCATACAAAACTTGTCTAATACCATTAATCTCTCATATATGAGTTATTATGAACTATACGTTGGAGTGAGTTGTCCAACACACCCGAAAAAATCTTGGTGTCAAGAGGAATATGAGTTGGTAGATATTTTTGGTGAGGAATGTACGTTTTTTTCCCCCAACGAAAGCTTCCTTGTTCAAAAAATAATATATAAGCAAGTATTAGGTCCATTACAAACTTATATTTACTCTTATTTACTAAAACAAGTGGTAACAAAGAGGTCAAGAAACAAGCTATTTATAATGCCCATTAGAATTGAGTTTTATGCATGTTAAAAGAGTATAAAATATATTTACACAATTAAGTCATTTATTAGATTATTACAAGTAAGTATCTTGATATATATTAATTAAAATTTTGGTAAAATTGATAATTAACTTGCTCACACAAAATTCATGTAGTTTACAAAAACAATTAATACATTTTGGATTTTAAAATATTCATTCATTTTGGATCATAAAAAAATGTCAGAAATTCATTTATTTTAAAACAGAAAGAGTGTTGTTGAGAAATAGATGAGTTGTATCAAAAGGAGAAAAAAAGGGGCATAAATCGTAAAAATATCATTTAATTTTACCTCAGTTGGCATCTAAAACCTCCAACTTTGATTGTGCATAAATATGTATTTAAACTTGTATAAAATTGAGCTAGTAGACACACGCTTCCTACGTGATGTTATACGTGGAAATTTACATCCTACCTGACGTCCGATCACATAGAACACGCGTGTATACTTGTTTTATTTTATATGAATTTAAGTATTTACTTATACATACCCAAAATTAAAAGTCATATAACTATCATTTGAAATCAAGTTAAATAACATATTTATATATTATGTCAAAAAAATCATAAAACTTCTTATATTGACGTGAGCAAGCTAACAGATTGTAATTAATTTGACACACACAAAAAAAAAAAGATACTAAGTACGTCTACAAGGGATGGTTTGCAACATGTAACCAATTTTTCTCATGCAATATTCCAATTTTGCTACAAATATTCAAGCACTCTCTACCTTTTCTATATCTCATGAATGCAATATTCGTACACACTTTCAACGGAAGAAGCTAAGAAAGAAAAGATATTTTAAAGTTGCATCCTACGTGAAGTTAGACGTGTATTATATCACATAATACACACGTATATACTCACTTGTATAAAGTATAAACTTACATAAAATTTAATATTACTAATATAGAATTAATATTTTAATATTTATCTTTTCCTTTTCACATAAAACAAAGCATAATTTCATGCAATATCAAGTTTTCCAAAAAAAAAAAAAAAACACTTCAGATTTTCGTGTCATATTACTTGTCGGCCAATTTGCCCTTTACAAAATTTGTTAAGAAATTATAAATAATAATAAAAGATTTACTACTGTAACTCTCTTTAATATATTCAATTTAAGTGCCTTATTCAGAGAACAAATACACTCTTTTGACTAGACGCATATAAATTATTCTAAGCAAATTGCAAGGTGTATAAAATGTGAAATAAGAATATATATGGATTAGAATTATTATTTTTGTACTATAAGTTTCAAAATATTTTTTTGTTCTTAAACTTCCTTAGTCAAAATTAAAAAAAAAAAATTAATACACCAAAATTAAACCATCAATAATAAATAATTCCACATTACAATACATTACATGTAGTCATAATGTTTGTATTATAATTTTAAATATTATTAATATATACGTAATGACATATAATTACATTATTAATTTCTGCATAATTTGTATCGAGACGAAATAAGTCGTGCGAATAATAGTGGGTGAAATGTTTTGACAATAATATATAGTACCCCACACTCCTCAGCACCATTGTAAAGATAATCATATAAAAAGCCCTAAAATATCCAAATTGGCATTCGAAACTTATAGAGAGAACACAAAAGCGAAAATCAGACTAACCACCTGGTGGTCTTCCGGCAGTACACCGGCCGGAATTTCACATTTCCGGCGCCAACACCGGTCGGAGCTTCTCAAGGAGAACAATTACAGATCGATCAGTTCATATATATGGATCCGAAGAAGAAGGATTTTGAAGGAAAATACGAATCGTCAAGTAACAGTTTTTATTGGACTAATGAAAGACATGTTCATTTCCTCAATTCCATTGAAGCTTCCTTTGTTCAAACCTTACTGGAGAATAATAACGCCGCCCAAATTCTTCCGCTCGACCTCCATTTGCCCGATAGTACAGATTCAACCCTTGATACTCCTAAACAAAGAAGACGCAGATTTTCTACTTCAGGTACTGACAACTTCTAACAAAAATCTATCGCTAATTTTATTTAATAATAAATTATAGAATAAGTATCAAAATATCTCGTTAGCTGAAGGCTATTTCAGCTAACAGAAGTTTGTTGCATGCGGTACATGTTAAGAAAACTAATGTGTGCACGGGAAATATTGTGCATACCAGTCCTGCAGCAAGGGAACAGATCTGGAATATAAATGTTTATATTGTTATTATTATATGTATGTACTATATAAATTATGCGATAGAGTTGATTTTGAAATATATATTAAACGAGATCCATCTAGTATAATTATTTTAACACATATGTATAAATTTAGACTTTAAAATATTGAATTCTATCGAACTCATGATTAGATCCAGAAATGGGTCTACACATGATTTGTGTTTGTGGTGTTTTTAGAACATCCAAAAAGATAAGAAGTGCAAACTAATTAATTAGATGGGGTTTTTGCTTCGTTCAAAAAAAATAAAAATTATTGGATACTTTTGTGCGATCTAAAATTAATGATCATAAAAAATTGAACCACACAGATAAAACAGTACTCCATTACTCCATTTGTTTCTGATTTTCCGTTCTACTTTTCATTTTAGTCTGTTTAAAAAGAAAAATGCTTTTTTACTTTTTTGATAATTTCTTAATTTTAACTTTTTAGTGACATGTTTAAGATTGTAAAATTTAAGGACATTTTAGTACATTTCACATATTTATCTTTAATTTAAAACTACAAAATTTAAAATTTTATTTATTTTCTTAAACTACATATCAAATCAAATCAAAACCATAAACTACCAAGTTAAAACATAAAGAGGAGTATTTACTAAGAAGATATTTTTTTGGTTACCATCGGGTACGTAGCAGTAGTCTTTTTCTTCACACACACCTATATATATATATATATATATATATATATATATATAATTCAAGTCGAAAATAATGTACTCATCACCATAAATTCATCTACGGCCCTGAATATATGTGTTTTAATTTTTCCTTTCGCAAATCGTACATACATGATACATATTGTACATCATGTTTGAATGCGTGTGTAGCTGAAATACATATATAAAAAAGAAAAAGTGTTCCCTTTGAACTAATTATTTTTGTATAAATGTTGCAAAAACTATATATTAAGATATCAACATGAGCAGCGGAAGCAGAATAGATGTTGAGAAAAAAACTAGAAGAATGTCATCCAGCATTTCCTCACAAGATCAGGTTCGTTTTATTTATTTTTTATATTCATATTATAAACCTTCCCCACATATTTGAAAGCATTCAATAAATATGTTCTATTGAGTGTCTTTTATTAAAAATAAAATTGTCACGTACTTTGATCTAGTTCAATATGTTGGCTTATATCTTCACCAATGAATATTATTAAATTCCACTATAGATGCACTATTAGGATAAGTCATTAATTAAATAGTAGATATTAATTATATCTATATATTATATGGTTACAGGTGGTCCCACAATATAAGCATGGAAGAGGAGATAAGGATGCTGATGGTCACCCTAGTGTTCCTCTCGATTAAAAAAAAATTGTTTGATGTATAAAATATCATGAAAAAGGAGTAAAATATCCTGCATCGAAAAAGGAGTAAAATATCCTACATCAAAAAAGGAGTAAAATATCCTGCGTCAGAAAAGGAGTGTGATATTTCTTGCTAAATGAGCACCTAGTTTAATTTATCGCTTCAGTTTATTTTCTTACTTCATCTTTTTTTTTTTAAGGAAAAAAAAATTTGTATGTTGTAAATAGAAGTTGTTGATCTTTTATCTTTCATTCATTAATCCTACTTCCTTTCTTTTGGGGGAATAGTACTCCTCACTCAGTAGGACTGTTCATGATTATGGTTATAAAATCACATCGAACTGCAATTCGAATTAAATCGATTAAAAAAATGATATTTGGTTTAATTTGATTAGGTTTGATTTTAAATTTTAAAAAATCGATATTATTTGGTTTGGTTTTGATTTTACTAAAAATTATCCTAAAAAATAATCAAATCGAACCGAGAAGTTATATATAAAAATTTTATAAGGAAAAATTGTATATAATAGCAAACTATTAATTCAAATTAAATGCTATAAACATAGTATTTAATTGTACCCCATAACAAACTATTGCTATTTCGCCTCTCTCCTGGTGAATCTCGCTGACCACTCTCATTCTCGTTGGCAGTCTCCTTTGCCTATCTCGCTTTTATACAAACACAAATGTATAAAATGTGTTTGTGTTTGTATAAATAGAGAGAAAATTGTATATATACATATATTTTCATTCCCCTCTCTCCCCTCTCCCAGATCTCATTCGCCACTCTCCCAGATCTCGCTGCCACTCTCACTCACCTCTCTCACTTATACAAATACAAATGTATACATTGCGTTTGTGTTTATATAAAGCGAAAGAAAATTGTATATACAAATACAAATGCATATATTTTCTTCCTATACACTTATGATTATACAATTACGATCTTCCCCTGCCCAGTTTTTTTTTGTCTTTCTCTCTTTCTCACTTTATACAGCACATATTATACAAATGATCTTTTGTATATGTATACCGAAACAGATTATACAACTGCTTTCTTTTATATATGTATAGCGAAATACACATATTTATGTTTGCTATGGAGCGCAATTATACAAACTATAGTTATAGCATACAAATATGATTTTTATATTTGCTATATGTGAAAGTTGTTCATTTTATAATTATTTATAAATAAAATATAAGTATTTTGATAAATTTTAATTAACTTAAGTCTTTAATTTTACTATTTGCTAAAGTCAACACTTAAATTTTAGCCTATTTATTAAAACCTCAAGTCTAAATCCCTCAATATTCATCACTTTAATGATGATCACACTTTCTCCATTCTTTATAAAATTCTCTAACGCAACATTAATTACTTTAAAGCTAAAGCTAAAGAAGATTGTAATTGATTCATTTTGACTATGAAATATTGGTTGTTTATTTTTAGAAGTAATTTCTCAATATTTCAAGGTGTAATTTTATTGAAAAGTCTATTGATAAGTTGTTGAGATCTCTAGAATATTGAACCAACTTTATGCTATTCACAATGATTTTTTTTTAGTTTTTGAAATTTGATACATTGGATGAATGACTTTGTTCGGGTAATAGCTTATTTGTGAATTATTCATGTACTAAGTTTTTGTGTCTATCGAGATGCGTATATCCTCAACAAACTTATTAATTTCAAATTGAAAAAACCAAAAAAAAAAACCTAACCAAACCAAACCAAACCAAACCAAACCGATGGTTATTTTTTTGATTTGGTTTGGTTTGGTTTTAGAAATTTAAAAACTGATTTAAATTGGTTTGGTTTTTATTTTAACTAATAACCGATCCAAACCGAATCATGAACACCCCCTACTCCTCGGGTTTGTTTTAATTAAATTAACGTGCCTATCAAAATAATGATTATTTTAAAAAAAATATAATTATTTATTTGTTTTTATTTTTAATGTGATGAAAAGACAATTACTACTAAAAAATATTTGAAATTAGTTACTAATTTCGTTGTTGATCCGCTGTTATTTTGTTTGTAGCTGAAGAAAATCTATTATTAATATCGCTAAGTAGGATTAATGATGAATCTTACTGTTTAGCTATAAAATTTGTCCATCGCTAAATTTAATTTATTTAGTAGTGTAATATACTAGTGTTTTTAATGTGCTTCAGTTTTGCACGTTTGGACGGGGGGTGGGATGTTGAATCTCCCACATTAGCTATAGAATGAGATTGAATTAAACTCAAAATCTATTTAACACATTACGTGATTGGAGATATTTTATCCAAACATAATAATGAGTGATTATTAAATGTAAAAGGAGGAATATTTTAGTAGACTAAGCACATCAATCTTGTTGACCCATAATTAGGACGTGAGTGCGCGCGCATAATAGAATAATAGGCTGCCTAAAATTCTCATGAAGATATTTTTAGGGTTAAACAACACCACATGTGATGCGATTGCTTTACTTAACTTTTACCTTTCTACTTCCATTTTTTTTTTTCTTTTTTTGAGATTTTGGATAACAATATATTAAAATCGAATCAATATAACGATGACATATACCATATACTTTTATATATGAAATCCGAAGAAAGTGATGATGGTTGATGTGTTACAGGGGCGGATCTATATGTTTGTGTGGGGGTGCCACGGTACCCAGCGATCTCGGTTAAAACTTTGTATATATATGTGTATATGTATAAGAAATTGTTATAAATTAAATTTGCTACCCATTGAACAAAATGGTGATGGTGCCATTGGCAAAAGAAACGGAATTCCACACCCGCAATGTGGGTTTGATCCTCGCTCTCAACATTATTATTATTTGGATTGCTCTTGCATGAACTGAAAAGGCTTCTCAGCTCTTTATGTCCTTTTTTTTGTCTACTTTTTTTTCATTGGTTCTTATTTATACTATTCTTTATTAATTCAAATTGACTCTTTTTTTTTTCGTAATTTGTTCTTAATTTTTTTTTTATTTTCTGTTTCACTAATTATTGATATTTTGATATGAGTATTATATGTGTATTCTTTATTAATTAATGAGTATTGTATTATGAACATTACATAAATATTACTATGAATATATTTAAATTGTATATTTTTTTTAAAACATAAGTTTTAAAAAATGATGAATATTATTATGCTAGAGTTCTTTTAATTTTAAGGTTCTTCCGATCTTCACGTTCTTGATAAGTAAGATGGTTGGGTTGAAACAATTTTTTTATCCTTTCTCTACTATATATATGCAACAACACATAAAGACAATGAAATATGAATAGATTAAGTTAACACTGTTAGATGGTTTATACAAATTCGATTTTTAATGTAGAAAAGCTTTTTTTTTTTTCCTGAGAATAAGGCCTCTAATTCCAAAAAAATAAATAGAATTGTTTAATTATCTCTAGTCTTAGAATGTCTAAAAGAAAATATTACTAACATGCATGTTTAATCAATTTGTTTTATAAAAATCGAAAAAGATAAATAATCCGAATTGTAACCCAAAATTAAAGGAACCGACACGTTTATCTTACTTGGGCGATGTGGCACCCACGACCTCCAAATTCTAAATCTGCCTTTGGATGCATACGTAATTTTATTTAGCTCTACCATATAAAAATAAACAGATTATTTTTGATAGATCCTCAGTTCAAATAATACATTAAAGTCAAATGAATGGTACTGAAAAACTATATACTAATAGTAAAATGACTTTTGGACCATGCGCGTATGCAAGAGTAGTAATGTGTGGGAAGGTGAAAGAGTCACAATGGAGTTCGAATCCGATCTTATCTTATTCCTACAGTTTTTAACTCCCGTATCACTTATTATTGAAGATTTTGATGAAACGAGAAGAAAAATAAGAATTGAAGAAGATGAAGTTTTGAATAGAATTCTTAGATTACATTATAATGACCTAAGTTGTGTATTTATACATCAACTTCCAAATTCTTAAATACCTAACTAACTTCTTGACAATGACACATAGCTAACTTCTTGAAATGACATTTAACTACCTTCTTGAAAATCCTTCACACTTCTTTTATTTTACTATCCTTCTTCTTTTCCATTGTCTCTCCCCCTCAAGCTAGTAGGTGCATATATGTTTAAGACTCCTAGCTTGGACAATAGATAATCATGTTGAGGCTTGTTGAGACCTTTTGTCAAAAAATCAACAGGCTGATTTTGTGTTGAAATATACACTATCTTGATCAGTCCTTGTTGAAGTTTCTCCTGATAAAATGACAATTGATTTCAATGTGTTTAGTACATTCATGATACACTGGATTAGAAGCTAACTGAATAGCAGACTTGCTGTCACTATAGACTTGAACAGGCAACCGAATTTCAGCTTTTAAGTTTTTCAACATCCCTACTAACCAAACTAACTCTGCTACAGTAGAAGCTAAGCTTTTATACTCAGCTTCAGCTGAACTTCTTGACACAATGGGTTGCTTCTTAGCCTTCCAAGAGACCACTGACTCTTAATTACATACCCAATCACAGATTTTCTTGTAAGAGGATATACTGCCCAATCTGCATCACAGTAGGATGTAATTTCAGTTCCACACTTACTAGACAACAATATACCTTGCCCTGGCTGTCTCTTAATATATTTCACCACTCTAAGTGCAACATCCATATGAGATTTTTTTGGTTGATGTAGAAACCGACTCAATGTTTGCACACTATAGGAAATGTCAGGCCTAGTCATGTTTAGATATAACAGTTTCCCAAGCAGCTTCTGATAAGAAGCTTGATCTGTTAAAGATTCCTCTTGATTCTTACTTGTTTGATCATCATACTGTCTAGATGTCAACTTTACATTTACATCCATAGGTGTTCCAGCCGGCTTTGCTCCTGACAATCCAACTTCACAAATGAGTTGAAGTGCATATTTCCTTTGATACATAACAACTCAACTGTTTGGTCTTACAAACGCTATTCCAAGAAAGTATTTCAACTCTCCTAGATCCTTCATTTTAAAACTTTGTTGTAAGCCTCTTTTTGTCTCCTCCACCAGCTTTAAACTACTTCCTGTCACTAAAATACCATCAGCATATATCAGAATTATTATAGTCCCTTCAGTTGTTCTTCTTGTGAATAGAGAATGATCATATTGACTTTGATTGAACCCCGGCTTCTTCTGAAGAACCTCTGCAAACTTGTGATTCCATTGTCTTGGTGCTTGTTTAAGCCCATACAATGACTTTTCCAGTCTGCACACTTTGTTCTTATTCTCCCCTTGACTGGAAAAACCTGAGGTACAGTCATATAGATTTCATCCTCTAAGTCACTATTTAGAAAAGCATTATACACATCCATTTGATGGATATGCCACCCTTTAGATACAGCTAAGGCTAGTATGGTTCTTACTGTGACCATTTTTTACCACATGAGAAAAAGTTTCCTTATAATCTATACCCTCCTTTTGACTATACACTTTGGTCACTAATCTTGCCTTGAACCTTTCTACTTCTCCATTAGATTTGTAGTTAATCTTATAAATTCATCTGCATCCAATAGCAGACTTTCCTTTAGGTAACTCAACTAGTTTCCAAGTGTTGTTATCTTGCAAGGCTTGCACTTCAGCTTTCATTGCTTCAATCCACCTTGGTTCTTTACTTGCCTTAGCAAAAGTAGCAGGTTCAGTTAAAGCAGAGTTGCAGCAACAAACTCTTGATATGGTTTAGACAAATGCTTGTATGCTACACATTTATCTATAGGATACTGTACCTGCCTTTCCATATTAAGAGATGCAAAGTCTTTCATCTACACTGGTGGATGAACTTCTCTTGTAGACCTTTTAGTTCCCACGGACTGAGTATCACCTGTCAAAAACTCATGATCTTCTGTATCTTGACATTGTACTCCTCTTTGTACTATATCTTGTTTAGTGTTATCAGTCTCTTTATCACAACATATATCATGTGCACACTCCTGATGACTCTTTTCTTTGTTCACCACTTTGTCACACCCTGACTCCCAATCTATATTCAGCATGTCATCACCCATGCTATTAACAAATGGACCTTCCTCCTTATTAGCTGAGAAGGTTATGAATGGAAACACTGACTCCCTGAACATTAATCTCTACTCACAAAGAAACTATTGGCTGTCAAATCTAACAGAATATAACCTTTTTGAGTTTTTGAATACCCCATATGGACAGCAGCCTTAGATCTTGATGCTAGTTTATCACTCTCAGTGAGAACTTTAGCATAACATAAACATCCTAACACTCTTAGATGAGACAACAAAGGCTTTTCACCATACATTTTTTCATATGGAGGCTTACTCCCTAAAACCTTACTAGGCATTCTATTAATCAAATAAGCAGTTGTAAGCACACATTGACTCCAATACCTTAAAGGAATTTGACCTTGAAACCTTAATGCTCTAGTTACTTCTAAGACATGTCTATGCTTCTTTTCAGCTACTCCATTTTGTTGTGGAGTGTAAGGACATGACCTCTAATGTATTATACCCATTTCCTTAAGTAGAGTAGCACACACATAATTCATGAATTCAGTCCCATTATCAGACCTTACCTTCCTTACTGTTTTGTCGTGTCTTTACAAATTGCAGAAAATGAGCTAAAGCAACACACACATCTGATTTGTTTTTCAAAAGAAATAACCAAGTCGTCCTTGAGAAATCATCAATCACTGTTAGAAAATATCTATTACCATCAAAAGTTGTTTGCTTGTATGGACCCCATACATCTAAATGAATCAAATCAAACACTTGACTACTTTTAATACTGCTAACTGGAAACACATTTCTGGTCTGTTTTGCACAAGGACACACAGTACAGTTGTTTAGCTCTCTATTTACTACTTCTGAATTAATAGGAAAAACTTTACTCAGCATATGAAAGGATCTATGTCCTAGTCTCTTGTGCCACACATCCACTTCTTTCTATGACAATTGTTGTATCTCTAGCTTTTTTTCAGGCACAACACATGACTGATGTTTTAATTGATCTTATGTCAAGTTCTTTAAAAACAAGACCATCATCCTCTCTACCAACTTCCCTCACCTTGCCAGTGTAAAGCTCATGAAACACACAAAAATGAGGGAAGAAAGTAACTGAGCAGTTTTACTCCTTAGTCACCCTGCTTACTGACAACAAATTGTACTTAAACACTAGTATGTGAAACACATCTGTAATTACACTTATTGGAGATATATGACACATTTCTGTATGAGACACTTATGACACTTCACTAGTAGGTAAGTACACAAGCTTGGGATCTTTCACCTTGACTACAGATTCTTTATTGAGCATACCAACTTTTAACACCATAGGATTGGATGCACCTTTATCTATAATCCAGACTTCATTATTTTCAGAAACTAACAAGGCTTTACTTGCAGTATTAGCCCGTGCTTCATGTGTTTGGCCTACATCTTCAGCTTTGTGACCACATCATTGGTTCTGCTTGAGCATCTGAATAATTTGACTGTATTGATCTCTAGTGAAATTGCATCTTGCAACTGAGTTGAACACTCATCTACATCCCCAGTGTGACCTTTTATAGCCACATTAGTGTTACTCCCATAACTGAAAGAAGGACCCCTAGACATACCTTCATATCCATCTTTTCTTGCATTATTATCATCATTACCAACCATGTAAGCTCCATTTCCTGTTTCAGCATTCAATTTCCTCTTGGACTTGAAATCTGAAGGGTATCCAATCAGTTTATAACACTGATCTTTGGTGTGCCCCTTGCATCTGCAGAATTCACACACAACTGCAAAATTGTTCTAGAATTTGTTGTATCATTGTGTAGCAGAGGTTCCTCGAGTTCTTGAATACATTCCTAGAGCCTCCATTCCAGTACTACTCATAGAACTTAACCCCATAACTGACCTACTTGAAGTCACTTTGTGATACTCATCATTAACAATCATAGCATAAGCTTGATTCACTGCAGGAATTGGACTCATCAACAAGATCTAGCTTCTTGCCTATCCAAAAAATTCATTCAACCCCATCAAGAATTGATATAACTTTTGTCGATTCAAATGATCAACAAAACCTCTTGCCTTCTCACAATCACAACCAGGAGGTGGTACTAATGCCTCAAATTCATCCCATAAGGCTTTGAGTTTGGTAAAATACACTGATACAGATTATGTACCTTGTTGTAATGTTGCTATCTCTTTGTGCAGGCTGAAGGTTCTTGATCCATCTAACTGATCAAACCTCTCCTTCAGATCATTCCATACACTTTGAGATGATGAAGCAAATGCCACTCCTCCAATAAACTCTTTGAAATTGAATTCAGAAGCCATGATAACACAATGACATTAACTCTTTCCCATTGACCTTGTAATTCAGTCCTTACATCCTCCTCCTTGCATGATCCATCTACCAAACCAATCTTGTTTCTGCCTAGTAAGGCCAATTTGATTGACCTACTCCACAATGCATAATTTTCTATTCCAGTAAGTTGAAACAAAATTAGATTTACACCACTGATATTAGTGGGACTCAAGAACAGAGGATGACTATAATCAACCCCTTGACTCATTGATGTAACTGGAATGGAACTTGGATTTCCAGAATTTCCATTCACACTGTTGTTTCCAGTTGTGGCCCAGTTACTCCTTGCATCATGTTAACTATCTTTCTTCTTCTTCAATTGCACAGCGGAAATTAACAAAAACTAACTTCTCAATCTCTGTTTTTCAGATCTTAAAAGGTAATACACACATGAACACTCAGATGAACAGTTCTTCAGATTCTGTCACCTGCTCTGATAGCATGAAGATTTTGATGAAATGAGAAGAAAAATAAGAATTGAAGAAGATGAAGTTTTGAATAGAATTTTTGGATTACATTATAATGACCTAAGCTATGTATTTATACATCAACTTCCAAATTCCTAACTACCTAACTAACTTCTTGACAATGACACATAACTAACTTCTTGAAATGACATTTAACTATCTTCCTGAAAATCCTTCACACTTCTTTTATTTTACTATCCTTCTTCTTTTCCATTATCTCAATAATTACTCTATTTTATATTCACAATAGAAGGAGCTTACTTAACGCCATGCCATAAATGTAACTAAGTAGCCGATCCATATTGCAGGATTCCAAAGAAACTTATGCCAAGAACCTAACAATTGACTGAAAATACTTATATATGTTGTTAATTAGTATTTGCACTATTTTAAATAATTTAAAGTAGAATGACATATCACCAACCATAGTTAGATGATAAATATTTATATTTATATGCGAAATGCGATATATATGCCTAACATCTATCTTTATACCAGTAAATCATGTTTTCTTTTTTAAAAAATAATAATTCAATATAGAATAAGTCGTAGGTAGGTACATGCACAGCTAACGTAATTAGCGGCAAATTAAAATGTGATTAGGAGAAGTATCATGCTTAATTTAATTACGGAAGTTTGATTAGTAATTAACCACGACATCTCATATGCAAGAGTTTCCATCACTTGCCATTTCCTTTTGTTTTCTCCTTTTTGACTTTAATTATCAATTATCACACTCTTATCAACTTTTGTGTTATGTCTAGTCTTGCTTAAGAAATGAAATTAAAATATTATTTAAAATTAAGAAATTATGTATATCTTAAGTATTTCCAGTTATGTTGCTGAATTGATGGCTATAAGTCTTGTGAATTTATAGTGTATGAAGTGTTTACACCATTATGTTATGTTGACTTACAATATTAGATAATTTTATTTGACAAACTGAACATGGTAATTTGACAAAGTAATACTAACTTGCTATCGTTGCTTAAATTATAAAAGAAATTGTATATTGTTCATATTTAATTTTTATTTGTACATCATACCCTTTTTTTACTCATTATATATAACTTAAATTCATATATTATATAAAAATATTACACCGTATATATAAGATCGATTTTTTTCTATACATGTATATATTTAAAATTGAACCATTTGAATATATAACAAAGGCATAGCCCAACGGTTGAGGGGTTCAAAATTTTGCTAAAGTGAGTTTGGGTCGCGGGATCGATTCCAGGCAACAACATATTTTTTTGTTATAAATTTTAGCTATTTTGCAGGCTTTAAATAGACCAAAAACGACCCCGTTTTTAAGTTTATAACTAAAAAAAATTATATTTTAAATCATAATGAAAAAGTCTAACAAATAAAAGTATCCCTCTTTTTTAGGGATTGCAATATTATGTTTGTTTTTCCTATTTTTAATTTCTTTCTCATTAAACGCTGCTGCTGGTGGGCGCTGGCTTGCTGCTGCTGAGTGCTGACTGCTGCCGCGGTGCCGCCTATTGCTGTTGGGTGCTGCCTGCTGCTTGCTAGTTGCTGCCGCAGTGCTCAGGCTCCATTGTGATGGCAACTGTAAGTTTTCCTTTTTTTTTTTTTTCAGAATTCTATGCTTTGATTCTTGTATTTATTGATGTGCTATTTTATTTAGCTGATTGAACTCGGATATTCACTTCTCTTAACAATTTTTTATTTTTCATATGAAAATTTCAATTCTATTAACTAATTATAAAAGTTATAATTTTATTTGTTTGGGCTTATTTGTTGATTTAATATGTTAATTATGGACATTCAACATTTATTCAGTAGATATTAACTTTTATTTATGAGATTCAAACTTTTGTTCATTGTCTATAATTTTGTTTTGGTCCTTATTGCATATTCAATTTTTGTAAGTTCTGACTAAATTTTTATTTTACGATTCAGTCTCAATATTCAGTGAAGAAGTATTTTACACAAGTACCGAAATCAACTTTAGCCTCTCAAAGTCATAGTCAATCTAATCAAAAAGAAAATACTAATAATTCAGAAGTGTCATTAGATTCTTCTCAAGAATTTGATTTGAGTTCTTTAAAGTTTGATCCTGGTGAAAGAACATCAATATTGAACTATCATCCAAACCACCGTGATGTTATTAGAAGAGCATACCTTTTGAATGGTCCTTGTCAACCTCGTTTGGCGGTGCAAAAGTATCCTCAAACAAATATTTTTGGAGCAATGCATCGTTTTAATCATGAATGGTTTGATGATATATATCATGATTGGTTGGAGTAGATGTTAGTAAAGATGCAGTTTATTGTTTGTATTGCTATCTTTTTAAAGATCATAACACTAATCAACGAGGAGGGGAGACATTTTCAACTATAGGATTTAAGAGTTGGAACAAAAAGGGTGGTCTTGACAAACATATTGGTCAACCGAATAGCATACATAATCAGTCAAAAAAGAAATGTCAAGATTTACTACAACAACGGCGGTCTATTCAATTTGCATTTGAGAGGCAATCTAATCAACTCAAGCATGGATATTATATACGCTTAAGTGCATCAGTTGATGTAGTAATACTTCTCATAAGTCGGGGATTTGCATTTCGAGGTCGTGATGAATCTAAATCATCACTTAGTAGGGGTAACTTTCTTGAAATTCTCTCATGATATGCAAAAAAATGTGATAAAATTCGTGATTATGTTTTGGAACATGCTCCTATAAATGATCAAATGACTTCTCCAATGATTCAAAAAGATATTGTGAGTGCATGTAAGATAGAGACCGTTAAAGCTATTCTCGAGGAATTAAATGGTGACTACTTTGTTTTACTAGTTGATGAATCCTTTGATGTGTCACGCAAGGAGCAAATGGCTATCGTATTTTGTTATATTGATAGAATGAGATTTGTAATGGAGCAACTTATTGGCATTGTTCATGTTGAAGATACTAGTGCTTTATCTTTAAAGGAGGCAATTTTTAATTTACTTGCTCAACATTCTTTGAGTCCATCAAGTGTGCGTGGACAACGTTACGATGGGGAAAGTAATATGCAAGGTGAAATCAATGGCCTTAAAATGTTGATTAGACGAGAAAGTAAATCGGCTCATTCAATCCATTGTTTTGCTCATCAACTTCAACTAACTCTTGTTGGGGTCTCTAAAAAGTGTGTTGAAGTGGGAAAATTTGTAGTATTGATGTCAAATATTTTTAATGTATTGAGATCTTCTTTTAAGCATAGGGATAATTTACGAGATTCTCAAAAATCAACAATTCAAGTGGCATTAGATATGGGTGAACTTACAACCGGTAGTGGCTTGAATCAACAACTTGGTCTTTCAAGAGCTTATGATACTTGTTGGGGATCTCATTATAAATCATTTAACAATTTTATTATTATGTTTGGTCCTATTCTTGAGGTTCTTGAATCACTTGCTCTTGATGCAAGGAGTATGGATGAAAGAGCCAAGGCAATGGGACATCTTGAAGCTTGTCAAACATTTGAGATTGCGTTTATGTTGCATTTGATGAGAAATGTATTAGCAATCACAAATGAGCTTAATAAATGCTTACAAAAAAGAGAGCAAGATATTGCAAATGCCATGCTACTTGTTGCAATATCTTGCTCTTTTTTTTGTAAGCATTTATTAAGCTCATTTGTGATTGCTAATACATCTCTCATCAAATGCAACATAAACGCAATCTCAAATGTTTGACAAGCTTCAAGATGTCCCATTGCCTTGGCTCTTTCATCCATACTCCTTGCATCAAGAGCAAGTGATTCAAGAACCTCAAGAATAGAGCCAAACATAATAATAAAATTGTTAAAGGATTTATAATGAGATCCCCAACAAGTATCACAAGCTCTTGAAAGACCAAGTTGTTGATTCAAGCCACTACCGGTTGTAAGTTCACCCATATCTAATGCAACTTGAATTGTTGATTTTTGAGAATCTTGTAAATTATCCATACGCTTAAAAGAAGATCTCAATACATTAAAAATATTTGACATCAATACTACAAATTTTCCCACTTCAACACACTTTTTAGAGACCCCAACAAGAGTTAGTTGAAGTTGATGAGCAAAACAATGGATTGAATGAGCCGATTTACTTTCTCGTCTAATCAACATTTTAAGGCCATTGATTTCACCTTGCATATTACTTTCCCCATCGTAACGTTGTCCACGCACACTTGATGGACTCAAAGAATGTTGAGCAAGTAAATTAAAAATTGCCTCCTTTAAAGATGAAGCACTAGTATCTTCAACATGAACAATGTCAATAAGTTGCTCCATTACAAATCCCATTCTATCAATATAACAAAATACGATAGCCATTTGCTCCTTGCGTGACACATCAAAGGATTCATCAACTAGTAAAACAAAGTAGTCACCATTTAATTCCTCGAGAATAGCTTTAACGGTCTCTATCTTACATGCACTCACAATATCTTTTTGAATCATTGGAGAAGTCATTTGATCATTTACAGGAGCATGTTCCAAAATACAATCACGAATTTTATCACATTTTTTGCATATCATGAGAGAATTTCAAGAAAGTTACCCCTACTAAGTGATGATTTAGATTCATCACGACCTCGAAATGCAAATCCCCGACTTATGAGAAGTATTACTACATCAACTGATGCACTTAAGCGTATATAATATCCATGCTTGAGTTGATTAGATTGCCTCTCAAATGCAAATTGAATAGACCGCCGTTGTTGTAGTAAATCTTGATATTTCTTTTTTGACTGATTATGTATGCTATTCGGTAGACCAATATGTTTGTCAAGACCACCCTTTTTGTTCCAAACTCTTAAATCCTATAGTTGAAAATGTCTCCCCTCCTCGTTGATTAGTGTTATGATCTTTAAAAAGATAGCAATACAAACAATTGACTGCATCTTTACTAACATATACTCCAACCAATCATGATATATATCATCAAACCATTCATGATTAAAATGACGCATTGATCCAAAAATATTTGTTTGAGGATACTCTTGCACCGCCAAACGAGGTTGACAAGGACCATTCAAAAGGTATGCTCTTCTAATAACATCACGGTGGTTTGGATGATAGTTCAATATTGATGTTCATTCACCAGGATCAAACTTTAAAGAACTCAAATCAAATTCTTGAGAAGAATCTAATGACACTTCTAAATGATTAGTATTTTCTTTTTGATTAGATTGACTATGACTTTGAGATGCTAAAGTTGATTTTGGTACTTGTGTAAAATACTTCTTCACTGAATATTGAGACTGAATCGTAAAATAAAAATTTAGTCAGAACTTACAAAAATTGAATATGCAATAAGGACCAAAACAAAATTATAGACAATGAACAAAAGTTTGAATCTCATAAATAAAAGTTAATATCTACTGAATAAATGTTGAATGTCCATAATTAGCATATTAAATCAACAAATAAGCCCAAACAAATAAAATTATAACTTTCATAATTAGTGAATAGAATTGAAATTTTCATATGAAAAATAAAAAATTGTTAAGAGAAGTGAATATTCGAGTTCAATCAGCTAAATAAAATAGCACATCAACAAATACAAGAATCGAAGCATAGAATTCTGAAAAAAAAAAAAGGAAAACTTACAGTTGCCATCACAATGGAGCCTGAGCACCGCAGCAGCAACTAGTAAGCAGCAGGCAGCACCCAACAGCAACAGGCGGCACCGCGGCAGCAGGAAGCACTCAGCAGTCAACACTCAGCAGCAGCAAGCCAGCGCCCACCAGCAGCAGCATTTAATGAGAAAGAAATTAAAAATAGGAAAAACAAACATAATATTGCAATCCCTAAAAAAGAGGGATACTTTTATTTGGTAGACTTTTTCATTATGATTTAAAATATAATTTTTTTTAGTTATAAACTTAAAAATGGGGTCGTTGTTGGTCTATTTAAAGCCTGCAAAATAGCTAAAATTTATAACAAAAAAATATGTTGTTGCCCGGAATCGATCCCACGACCCAAAGCTCAATTTAGCAAAATTTTGAACCCCCTCAACCGTTGGGCTACGCCTTTGTTATATATTCAGGTGGTTCAATTTTAAATATATACATATATAGAAAAAAATTGATCTTATATATACAGTGTAATTTTTTTATCGAGGAGGGCCGGATGAACCCCCTGGCAGCACTGTACATCCGCCCCTGTTTGGCTCTATTCTTGAGGTTCTTGAATCACTTGCTCTTGATGCAAGGAGTATGGATGAAAGAGCCAAGGCAATGGGACATCTTGAAGCTTGTCAAACATTTGAAATTGCGTTTATGTTGCATTTGATGAGAGATGTCTTAGCAATCACAAATGAACTTAATAAATGCTTACAAAAAAAAAGAGCAAGATATTGCAAATGCCATGCTACTTGTTGAAGTTGCAAAGAGAAGGTTGCAAGTCTTAAGAGATGATGAATGGGATTCTCTTATTGCTAAGGTATCTACATTTTGTATCAAACATGATATTTTGATACCTAACTTTGAGAAGCCATATGTTAGCTCTTTAAGATCACGGCGGAAACTTGCTAACTATACAATCTTACATCATTATTGTGTTGAAGTGTTTTGCAATATCATTGATTGGAAACTTCAAGAACTTAATGATCATTTTGATGAGGTGACTATTGATTTGCTCCATGGAATTGCTTGCTTGAATCCAATTAAATCATTTTCAAGTTTTGACATAAGAAAAGTAATGAGAATGGTTGAATTATATCCATGACTTTGATGAATCCAATATGAGTATTCTTGAGAATCAACTTGCAAGTTACATTGTTGATGTTCGTGATATTGATGAAAGATTCTCCGATCTAAATGGGCTTTGTGATCTTTCCAAAAGATTAGTTCAGACAAAGAAACATTCAAATTATCCTCTTGTATTTCGCTTAGTGAAACTTGTTCTACTTTTACCAGTTGTCACTGCCTTCGTTGAAAGAGCTTTTTCGGCAATGAAGTTTATCAAGAATGACTTGCGGAGTCAAATGAGTGATGATTTTTTTAGTGGTTGTTTGGTGCCTTATTTAGAAAAAGATGTATTTGATAAGATTTCTAATGATGTTATTATTAAGATATTTCAAGATATGAAACCTCGTAGAATACAATTGTAAAAATGTGTGTAGTTTAGTAGTTGTATTTTCAAATGTAAAACTATGTTTTGATAGGTTTATCCGCATGTTTGGTTTCTTAACCTCCTTTCAAGGTTGTGTAGTTTTGTGGTGTAATGAAGTCATTTTATGCCAAAAAGAATTTTTGTGAAGAAATAGTATTTTCGTTTTGATTTGTGTTTTTTCTTTCTAATGTTAAATTTGTGCTTGCTCTCCATTTGCACTTTCAGGAGCCGTAGAGAATTCTAAAGGAATTGAAGAATTTGTAGAACTTTTTGAATGAATTGTGCTACTTTATTATCATTTTATAGATATGTACTTTAAATTTGTTTCTTAAGATAAGTTGTAATTGTAAGAAATTATTTGAACTAAAGATTTTTTTTTGTCAACCCGTTTGTTAATCAATCCGTTCATATATGACCCGACCCATTTATTTATGGATAATATTAGTGTGTTTAATTTTTTTTTTGAACCCCCTTGATAGAATTCCTGCCTCCGCCACTGGTCTATGGTATACAATGCTATTAAGTATTATCACATCATTGTGTTGTTTTTGTTCCTTCTTTCTATCCTTATTTGCTACGATTCTCTCTGCATTATCTCTTTTTGTTTGTACTTGAATTTGATGCACTTGAATCGATGGTCTGCCAGAAACAACCTCTCTACATTCACAAGATGGTGATAAAATTGCATACACTCTATTCTCTCGAACTGCAATCATAGAATTATGTATATTATTGTTTTTGTAATTATAATCTAATTATTATTTTATATTAACTTGAAGTTAGAAATTCATAAACTTCAAATTATGTATAAGAAGTAATCCTTCATAGCCACCAATCACCATTTACACATGAATTCCACTTTTTCAAAATTCTTGTTCTAACCATCATCAGTTATTTTCAACTGAATAGCATAACAGTTTTTCAAATGATGGAACTCATCATGAAAAGATTACATTGCAGATTCAAGATTTTAATTTTATGGATCCAATTTTTAAGTTTTTTTAAAGTTAATGAGTTCATATTGATTATTCACTGTAATTTTTTATGAACTTTTTACATATAAATTTATGTTCAGCATGTCTGCGTCGAAAGTACGGAATTCAGTAAGTATAATCAAACAGATTAAGCATGAAGCACGCAGGTTAACATCTAGTTTAGTGAAGAACCAAATACAGTACACAAATGTTTAACTTCTGCTTACTCCAGATTGGTATGGCGTGCTCTCACAGCTTCAGGACTCTGCTTCAATATTTCACCCAATTTGAAAACAACCATCTCAAACAGCACAAACATCGCTCCTTCGTATACACTCCCCATCGGAAGCAGCGGCCGTTCCTTCTCTCCGTCACCGGCATTATCATCCGCCATCGTCTGAGCCGGAATATAAGCAACAGCACTCGCGTACTTCATTGAAGATCCCGAATCAGGTTGAGCTGTCAGCAACAGCACTCGGGCGCCGCTAGATTTGGCCACTCCGGAGATCGCATCGACGGTGGAGAAACCACCTGGACCGGCGGAGGATATTAGGAGGTCGGAGGGACCAATTGGAGGAGTGTTCATGTCGAAAACGCAGTGTGCTGATAAACCGAGATGGAAAAGCCTCATGGATAGGGCTTTCAGCATCAATCCTTCACGGCCCACGCCGTATAGGAATACTCGGCCGTTACGGTTAGCAGCATCTGCGATTTCTTGCACCAGCACGTCTAGTGCTGCTGGATTTGGGGATTTTGTGGAGAAGACGGAGCTTATCTGATTGCATATTTTTGAAGCTAGTAGAGCTGATTCTGTTGGGTTCGATTCAGCCATTCGACGCTAATTCTCTCGGCTCTCTCTCTGCAATTTCACCTGTTCAATAATGAAAAAAAAATCTAACTCTTACGCATCGTCTGTTTGACTTCCAAGTTGTGGATAACGTCTCTTTATCTCCACAGCAAAAAATAAATACATGGAGAGAAATATTAAAAATGCCATAAATTTGGTATGTATAACAAATTATTAGTTCCATGATGTTTTCAATATTTTTTTCGATTTTTTATCAAGAGTCCCTATACTCCTATAAAAATTTGAGACTATTAGACGTATCTAAGTTTAATTAGTCAAGTAGAAAAGTATTTTTAAGACTATTAATAGTTCATCTACATCAAGTTCACCAGTGTTTTCAAATACTTTTCTCTAAATAAATACAAATAGAAAAATGAGAGGAAATACAAAAAAAAAATAAAAAATAGAAGAGTACGAAAGGGTAAGGATTGGGGCGTTTGATAAGTGAAAGAGAAGATAATGAACTTGAAACATCACTTTTAGAACTTATTTTCTTGGGAAAAAGGACAAATATACCTCCAAATTATTATAAATTTGGATAGACCATTAAGATCATGACACGTGTCCCTCCATTTATTTTAAGGGTATATACGTTCCAAAATATTGACGGTAAGGGTATACACAACTCGAAAGTATAACGAAGTATATAAACACACCATTTATGATAATTCGAGGATATATTTGACCTTTTTCCCTATTTTTTTTACTCCCTATAAGACAAAAGTCATTTTCTTCATTTCCAAAGAATCTAGACGAAATTTGTAGTAAATATTTTGACCAACCATTATAAAACATATAGAACATTTTTCAGAAAATATTTTCCTCCAAATCACACGAAACCTTAGTTTGATCTTTGGATTATTTTAAAGGAGAGATAAACATACTAATTATTCTAGAATTATATGTAATAAACATGTGAGTTAACACAGATTCTCAGGAAAAACATACTGCTGCTATATCCGGTGAATATTATTTATCATCCTTAAGGTTGATAAATCTTTAATACACAAGTTACAAGCAGAAGTTGGACGGATATAAACAAAGGGAGTATGAAAATAAAATCAAATCAACAATGTTCATCTGGTTTGATTCTGAGCTCCAAGGCCTGGGGAAGAGTACTATTTAGAAGTGTCCATGCTACCTTCCTTAATCTCTATGTCCTTGACAGCAGTACTCAATGATGATGATGAATCAGACCTTCCATCCTTTCCCATAAGATCCTCATCCTCATCCTCATCCTCTGATGCTTGTTCGCCCTTTTTACGGAGTTCTTTGACTCTCCGATACTCATCATAGTGTGCTCGCCTGTGGTCCTTGAAGTTTTTTCCCTTCCTTGAACCAGAATCTATCACATTGCAGAAAAATATCAGATACCCCAGCATACTTGAGTTTGCATTCAAAATACAAATCACTGAATAGTGCAAATGAAACTCAACCAGTAACAAAATACACTTGAGAAAAGAAAAAAAGGAACCCAATAGAAAGAGGGTTGTCTCCCGTGCCTGTGCATGGCGAAATCAATCAATTGAAAGGCCCCAATTCATATAGGGGTAAGGGTAAAACAGAACTAGAAAGTTCAATTCAAGCTTACTGGATAAGACAATTTCCTTTGGCTGCAACGCTAGCCAACTCAGATGTCAATGACCCCCTATCCCTTCTCTTGGCTCTCTCTCACCTAAGCCAACCCCAAGTCTTCAAATCAAAAGGTAGGAAAACCAAAGGGAAAAAGAAGTTAAAAAGGAGGGATGAAGAAACACTCATAATGATCCAAAAGAAGGTATCAAGCACTTGATAACCGAAATAACTAAGCAAATAAAAGGGTGGTGAACAGAAACTGAATAACCAATATAATTGCATAATGCTTTTTTTCCCTCCTTGATTATCAATATGATCACGTACTGTCAGATAAGTGAAGATTGTTGATGGAAAAAGACAGAAAATCAAGAAGCATATATACCTATGACAAATTTAACAAATGTGAAAATCGTAGTCCTGAAGAACTACACCAGACATTCATAAGAATTAGAAACATGAACCAATGTATTTTGGGTTTTAAACTCTTGAAGATCAAACTAAACCTGCATCATCTTGGTCCATGACATCGGCTTCATCCTCAGATGACATCCAGCCAGACCGTCGGGATTTATTCTTACTAGAAGAAGCCATCTCATTCAATGCACTGCGTATGGCTTCTGCATGTACTGCATCACCATTGCCTTCCTCAAAACTACCCCGTAGAGGAGATAAAGATCCTACTACATCACCAAAATCAGAAAAAGTCAAGAGGAAGAAATGAACTTGCATAGATTTAGGTGATATAAGCTATCATTCAAAGACCAATATAAACATTCCTCTCTAAATACAGATGAATGATTAGTCCATCAAAAATCAGGACTATAGAGCTTATCTATTAGCTACTTTACATGGAACCTTCATGTTTTTTTCAATATAACCATGTTGAGCAAGTATCACACCAGCATAGGAACTTCATATGGTGGATCTTTCAAGATACACTACAAACCTACTAAAACACAACATAGCCGCCTTGAATACATACTCAGGCAGCAGACACAAGACTAGTCATATAGGACACATATATGATGTACCCCCAAACTTGACGATTTGATAGCCTTCACCCCCAGAATGTTGACATGGCACCGAACATGGATACAGTCCCTTTTAGGTGCGTGAGAATGAAGAAAAATTGAAAATTCAGCTTTTAAATGAGGTACTTTCCAACTGTTAATTGCTACATAATCATATACAATAGTTTATTTGTTCCAAATTGTGCGTTTCTTCTTACTTCATAATATACCACACATATTTTACCCCAACTTTATGTTTTCTTTGTTTCTTCTTTAGGTACAATGGTTATTTATTCCAATTTAGTGTGTATTTCTTCTTTTCCGCTCAAAATCTGTAAAAAAAAAAAAAAAAAAAAAACTTGACTGAAATTCTATTAATTTTTTTACCACAAGAATATTTTGTCAAACAACAAATTTTCAACTATGTATTTATTTTATTTCATCTTTAGATGTAGTGACAATTTGTACAACTGTATAGTTCTTTTTTTTGGAGGCTAAATTTGTAAAATGAAATAGGTGAAACTCCATCATGTGTATCCAAACAAAAATATTTAACATAAAAATGGAGTTCCAAACATGTTTTCTGATAAATCTGGCCCGAGTTGAACAAAGAAAAAGAGAAAACCCTATCTTCTTAATAAATTCAATTAGATAGAGTAACTACATCATGTCTTAACAACTCATACCAACTGAGACCCTTGCAAATGCAAAAGAACTAGAACTACAGAGGAGTAACGAGAAATAAAATCACGCAATGGCCCTAATAGTGCCCAGTAATTCTCTTAGTAGCAGGATAGAAACTGTATAAACTAGCGAGGATTAGACTCTAATAAAGGAAAAAATACCAGAATGTCTGTGTTTGATGAAGTCATGGAAATCTTACTTGGAAGATCAATTATTCAAGAAATTTTTGGAGCTTTTGGATAATCCAATTTTCTCGTACATAATAATAAATTAAGCATCAATGCCATTATTAGAAGCAGAACCAAATGCTTCAAATACCCAAACATAAGGGTATTAACTCTTATATTCCACCACCAAAAGATTATAGAAGGTTTGGCACCATATAAGAAACTTCAAAGGTGTTGAGATTTTGAGAAGAATATACATCAACTTTGACATTTTAACTTTGAGAAAAATAATCAATTACCCTGAGCTAAATAACAATAAAAAGCAAATCAAACAGAAATATAAAATGCACCAGTAGCATTACAAAAACATTTAAATCGTATAAGCACTATGTAAAGAAACTTTTAGGATGCTTACAGAAATACTACCAAATGATCCAAATAAGTTTAATTCTTAATAAAAAAGAATTGATGAAGAAAGTTGACTTCTTAAAATGTTTCCACCCAAATCATCACTCTCATGGAAGCTAATCTAAAAAGGGAAGAAGATCAGTACATGCATAAATCATCCCCAGGGGCTTTGGTCTAGTGCCTAGAGGTAAGGTCTACATACATCCTACCCTCCCCAACCCCCACTCATGGGATTATACAGGGTATATTGTTGTTGTTGGGCTTTGGTCTAGTGGTAAGAGCATGATGTGTGATGTGTTAGGCGCACGTCATGTCGCATACAAAGCCTAGTATTAAAGTAGAGAAGAGTACATAGTTTGGCAAAGTATCTACCGAATTTCAAACTGTGTGCCATTAGCCATCAGAGGGTTTCTCGGTAATTCAAAAAAAGAGTAAGTGCATAAATCATCAGGATAAGAAAAATAGAAAAAAGAAGAAAAATAAGACTAGCAAGTGTATAAAACCAGGTTATTACATTAATCATGTTTCATCTATCTATAAGCCTACCAAGCATCAAATTCTATTAAAGAAGACTGATTGGCATGTGAAAGGCAGAAAATGACAGCTCGGGGCTCACCACCACATTATTTGATCAATGTATGAAGCTTTGCATGAGACAAAAAAATTAGAACTGAGACAAACAGACATAAAAAGAGGAGTCCATTTCATGAACATACCATCATCATCGATCATGCGGTGATATGGTGTCTTTGGTTCAGTAATTTTCTGCCTCACCGGTTTATTTGCCTCAATTTCTCCCAAATTTGCCTCATCCCACTTTACATGTCCCCTTCTACACCAACAGAAAATGTTGGAAGCAATTAAATTTGCATTGCTAACAATACTCATACCGCAGGCAGACCAAAACAAGTACAGTTTTTTCAGAAGAACAGATAAAACAAAACTTAAAATCATGATGAGGACACAACATTAGCACCATCGCATACCCCAAAAATAACTGAGCTTGCAATAATATATTCAAGGTAACCGTTTTTTGTTCTTGTGATCAAGTAAAGCATAACTCAAGGTATTGAACATGTTATGGAACACATATACAGGAGAAAGCATGAACGGGTTTTGGGTCCCAAACAGCACATTCAGTCTACTTACAGTAAATTAATACGTGCATACAGTATTTGTTTTCTCAATCTTGTCTATGTTGCATTCATTAGAAACTGAAATCTGAATTTAAGCGAGCCCAAGATATAAACAGAATTCACAGAACAGGAAGAGACATTACTTCATTTTCTCGATGTAACTCAATCCTTCAAGCAGTTGCAGTCCAACTGGTTACCCTGAACCAACAAAAGAATAAAAAAACCTGTCAAACACTCTTTTGATAAAATGAAGAATTCATTGTAGATAATGTCATTAATAGACTAAATAATAAGTTGCAGGTTCCAAAAGACACCTGAGAATTTCTAACAAACATTTACAATCCATTTCTGCAAATTGCTCAGTTTTTAATAGATAACAGTAAATATTTTTCATCCGGAAGGTGTAGGGATGATAAGCTCCTGGAGACAGCATAGGTTATGATAAATCGACATGCTTATTAATATGAGATAATCAACAACAAGTAATCCCACAAGTGTAACCTAGGGAAGATACAGCGTACACAGACCTTAGGTAGGCAAAGAGGCTGCTTCCGATACACCTCAAGGGCGGCTCAACCCTAAAGCGCAGTGGCTTTAAGCCCAAAAATAACCAAAAAAAAAACCCAAATTCAGTTCGCTCATACGAAAACATACCGAAGATGCACAAAGAGAAATAAATTCGTCCAAAAGGCAAGATTAAACGAAGAACCTAAAGAAGATGAAGGAGATACATACATACATAAAAGAGACGAACAGATCTCATGAAGGCCATTGTGAGGAGCACCGAACAAAATCCTGGGTAGAATATAAGAAAATTATATTCATTGTTACTATTAATTAAAATTTAAAATATATTGCTAATCTCTAAGTAATTATTATGCATATATTTTTGAAATTTTATTATCAATGTAATTATAATTAAAAATACAATTAAATTTATAGTTAATTTTTATTTCTTAATTTGTCAAGGTGATTCAACCATATTTTAATATTGACTTTGTAAAGTTATCTTCAATTTTTTGAGATGTTTTATTAAACATTTCAATGTCAAACTAATTAGATTATCAAATAATTAAATTTTAAAAAAGTTTTCAAAATTATAATTAATAAGAAACAAGGTTACAAACCAAATGAATTAAGAGGAGTAAATGGTCTAAAACCCCCCTAACCTATACCCGAAATCCCAACTACACACTCCAACTTTACGGGTGTCCTATTACCCACCTGAACTTTAAATTTCCCTATTTTATACACACCTAAGTGCTGACATGTCATGGGAAGTGTTCTCACCTCCTCTAGGCGCGTGAGAAGGTAATTTTGACGAAAAATTACCATTATTTCTTCCCCACCTTTTTTTCCTAATTGTTTTTATCTCTTTTAATTTGTTTTCTTCTTCATAGCAACTTGATACAACATATATGGCAAGCATCAAATTTCATCACCATTTTGAAATCATCGCCAACACTACGTCAATCATACACCACAAAACCATCAACGGAAGCAGCTCCCAAATCAAGAATATAGATCCAATAATTTCACATGGAAGCTCATCGATTTCCATGGAATTTCGGCTATTCTTTAAATCTAAAAATCTTAGCCATGAACTCAGTCAAATTCATCATGTTTAGCTTCAAATTATTACCAACCATCTAAGTTATCAACAAGTTTCAAATTTGAAGATCCAAAATACATCCATAAATTTTGGCATTGTGACCTTTAACTAGACAATAAATCAAAAAGGAAAAAGAATAAAAAAAAAGTTTTTCATAAGTGGATCCAAGATCAAAAAGGACAAAGAAGAAGTGGATCCAAGATCAAGTTTTATCCTTCCAAGATTGGTGAATGCTAATAGAGAAGGATTGAAAATGAAAAAGGAGGAATTTTTTTTTTTGTTCTTTTATGTTTTAGGAAATGGGAGAAAAAAGAAGAAATGGGAGTTAAAGAGGCGGGACCCAGCGAGTGGAATCACGCATGCCCCAATTATTTGGTTTTGTGTTGAGGTCAGCACTTAGGTGTGTATAAAATAGGAAAATTTAAAGTTCAGGTGGGTAATAGAACACCCATAAAGTTGGAGTGTGTAGTTGGGATTTCGGGTATAGGTTGGGGGGGTTTTAGACCATTTACTCAATTAAGAGATTACATTTTGCTCAAAAGCAAACATTGCAAAATTGTAGAATAAGCTAGAATTTGAGACAACTAGAAATAAAAGTTTGAAACTAAACTCTAAATAAGATACTTTATACAATAAATGGTATAAATATAATTATTTAATTTAATCGATCAATCAATTAAGAAAAACCTCAAACCGTTGATTATCAAAAAAATCAAAAACTTACTGAAACCGCTAAATCAATAACCCATTATCAATAAATTTCTATTGAAGTTATCGATTTCAATTTGATTTTGAAGCTACGTGAGACTCAAAGCAACATAGTTCTCTCTACCTCATATTGACCTGGTGAAAAGCAAGCCCAAGTTGCCTGCTTTAAGATCCAACACATATTCTAAAACAAAAAAAGTTGTATTCCTTTTATCCATGCTCTTTTTTTCTTCTCCTTTGGTCTATGAAGCAGAATGAAAAGCTGCCTTGCATAAGAGTTTACAACAACAATTACACAGAACAGGCAGTTTGTGAATAATATTTTCACATCATAGTTTTTACTGCTTGAAAATTTGAGCTTTTGCTAACTTAGGCACTTTAGTTATAATGATACTTCTACAAGCTAGGTTGAACTTCCTAAGCTAAGTTAAAGTCTACCATGATCTTTCTCAACAAAGTGGTGAAGGCCGATGAGAACCAAATTTAGCGAACCAACGATTCTGGTATGAATTAGGGGCTACTGCAGGCTGTTGCTTGTATGAAGACATTTCTGGTGCTGCATAGCGTGGAAGATTATCCTGGCCAAACTCTTCAAATCTGATGTTTGGTAATACTAAACCATTATTTGAAGTGCATTGCTGCTGGACCATCTTCTGAGAGCATAAGTCGTCCCCTATCGGTATTTCACCAGTAAGAGTCTTGACAGCAAACATGAAGCAAGGATCTGCCCATATTTCATCAGAAGGTAAGCCCACAGAGGAAGGAGTATTAACAGAGGGCTTGCTCGAACTAGAACCCAGGATCTCATCCACTTTCTTTTCGTTTATGACTGGAATTGTGCCGGTTAGAGTTTTTATTGCAAATTCTATGCAGGGGTCTGTCCAAAGATCACTTAAAGATGACTCGAGAGCTGTTTCACCTTTCTTATCGCCTTCACAGCTAGCAAGGACAGTTTTTGCAGGTTCAGCTGGAGAAGGCTTCTTCTCTCGCTCCGTTTGTGATGAAGTAACAAGACGCTTTTTCGTTTTAATAGTCAGACTCCCAGTTTCTACCTTCTTGCTGATGGTAATACCAGTTACTGTAGTTGCAACATGCTTACTGGTATTAATAAAATTCAAAGGGTTATCAGAGGTGGCAGCTTGTGTCCTCTCCTGCTGTCTAACTGAAGTTAGCTGGGTTTGATCATTTGTTTGGAGCTTAAGAGATGTATCAGCTTTAATACCAGCAAGCCGTTTGGATGCTCTGCGAGGCAAGTTCATACCCTTTTTTCTTTTCCGCTGAAATGTTTTCTGGTCATGCTTTTCTGCTCCATCTCGTGATGGCTTTTCTTTATCTTCTCCACTTACAGTTTCTGAGACAACTTTACCATCATCCTCATTTTCTTGATGTTCTCCACTTGCAGTAGCCGGAACAACTTTACCATCCTCTTCCTTTTCTTGATGTTCTCTACTTGCAGGATCTGAAATAGCTTTACCATCATCCTCCTTTTCTTGATGTTCTCCACTAGCAGTAACTTCACCATCATCATCCTTTTCTTGATGTTCTTCACTTGCAGGATCTGAAACAACTTTACCAACATTCTCCCTTGCTACAGCATCTCCTAAACCTGCAATATTTCTCACTTCCAAATTAGAACCACTCATTTTGATAAACTACTTAAAAAACACTTGACATCTAGAGTATTTGACTTTTGATGACATAAAATGACATCTCTTGACCCATCTAGAGGCTGCAGTATCAAAAGAATTTCGATTCCAACATATTAAAAGCATATTCCCCAAGAATTTCAGCAATAAATTAATTCTTGAATTCACAAGGAAATATGTACCAGAGGAATGAAAAGGAACTTACAATAAATAGATGACTTAAGAGCATAAATAAAGCATTTAAATACTCCATATGAAACAGAAACATCAGAACGTTCCAATTGTGAGCAATACCTTCACAGGATGACATACTGCCTTCTACGCAACTGGAACGTGTCATATGTTCAGCACCCAACTTCAGCTTCTGATTCAAATTAACTTCCTTGCCAGATGCTTCACTGTCTAGCGACATCTGCTTGTCAGCTTCAGCAGGAAACTAGCGAATACCAGAAACAAACAAAAAGATTAGTTCATCAAGATTTACCATGGAGAATTTAAAGCATAACTAAGAGTGGTTTGAAGTCTTCCTAACGAGTTTTATGAGTGGGAGTCTGCCCTGTATGCAATGGGATTACAAATAAACAGTTTCAAATGATTATAACAAAAGGAGGTCGTGAAGAATGTACTGTATTAAGAGTCTGATCTCCTCTAGTTTTATAAAGGAAAAGGAGATCAGAAGATGCTACAAATCTGAAATCACCAACAAACGTTTAGCATGACTAAAAGACTATGGAAAGAATGATTCTTTTCTTGGAGGTTTCCCCTCAAAGTTGGATCAGTTAATATTCAGAACCTCACAAAGTTTTCTAGAGTTGGATGTAAACAGTTTGTTTACAGATGTCTAAATAAGCTTTGTAAGGTATGAACAGGACAGACTTTTCTGTGGCCAAGTTGGTGAAAAAATACAAATACTACCATTTCCACTAACAGAGATACATAAATTCCAGTAATTTGAGGTGTAATTTAATCATACAATTTAAATTTCTTTGATACCATATTTATTTACTTACTAACTACCTCCATAAATCATTGTAAACAGGAGGTCTTGGATTCTAACTAGCTTATGAAAACCTATGGACTTTCAACTACCAAAGGATAATACCTGTAAATGAGAATGAGCATGCAAAAACATTCACACTTACAGAAGAAGGTTCTTCCAGTTCTAATATACCAGGACATCGATCATTGGGCTTGGATTCAAACCTTCCCGGCTCTCTAGTTTCAAGGAACCGAGAAACTTGCTTCATAGAGCGGAAAGTTTGTCCGCTGACAGGATCAATGTAATACTGCAAATGCAATTAAGTGATCACATAAGTACATAATTCCAGTAATTGCTAAGCTGGTAGGCATTAAAATATGAAAATAACGAGGGAGTTAGTACCGGATCTTTCCTGATCTTGCGCCCCTTTCTCCTGACCTTCAATTCCTTAATCCATCCTGGTGGCAACCCTTCTGATGCAGTCTTCTCAGTAAAACACTATATCGTGGAAAACAGAGAAACTGTAAGGGCCAATACAAAAGGAGAGAACTTCATGTAAAGGAGGTTCCCCTCACAAAAGGGGGAAAAATAGGTTGCACTACATTGGTAGAATATAAATTAACCAATGAGACCTTTTCGGTGCCTTCCTTCTCCATTTCCTTTGTATTAGAACTCTTAGAACAATTACTGTCAACACTGCTAAGATAGTGAAGAACGTCCGCCTTGGAGCAGAATTTGAGTCCTTTTGAGGGATCAATATACCACTGCAATAAACACAATAGATACAGTCAGAAATACAGAAGTGCAGTTTAGTGGTTAGGAACCAGTAAGAAGGAGAGGAATAACAATCTTATAGTTTTCACATTTCTATTCATAAAAATGTGCATGGATTCAAGGTGGGAGAGCAGAAACTTTTATGACTCCAGATTTCAGGAACTGCCATTGGCAAACTATACATCCCACTTTCTGAAGTAAAAATCAACAAAGCACTCACAGGACTATCAAGCGGTTAATATGTGCTGCTTCATAATGGCGCATTAGGAAGAAGACGTAGCACAACAAGGAAAACTGCAAGCGGTTGTGTGAGAACTAGGTTGGCATGGATATGACGGGTAGAACTGTTATAGGACTACACAGCTTCTTAATGAATAAACAAAATTCATCCTTTCCCTTCACTTTTTCTGGAATAGAGAATTTATAATGGCACCGCATTCAAGCAAAATTTCCAAACTTGGTATTTTCTATTAAAAGCACAGATTGCAGTATGTAGTTTGTCCATTTTGGCAAAGATAAAATGGTCCTCACAAGGACAATTCTACAAGTTGAGTTATAAGATAGCAGACTCTGAATCTGAGCTGACTCCCTGCCACACACCATTCAAAGAATCTTAAATTTTCTCCTCATTTTAACCAAAATGGAATGTCAGGTTCACCGGCATCTCCGTACTCTTAAAACACCAAAAGCACAATAGGCCTTATCATCCAAAAAGGAAATAGCAGATCACCAGAATCAATCAGCATAAATACACATCAATGTTAGAGACCAAAGCATAGATAAAATACATCTTAAAGATGTAAACCATAATATCAATGTGGTGGATGGTAAAAGAAAATTTTAGGATTGTGGGGTTAAGGTTTTAAGATATACAAATAATTTGAGGGCTGAAATTCAATTATAAGATGCTAGCAGACGGGCTATGGGGAAGAAGAACATACAAACTATATTTGCTACAATTTCAATAGGGGATAAACATAAATACCCCTCTAATTTGTCCCTTTTTTTCTAACTACACACCTAACCTTGTAAGAATCCTACGACCCCCCTATCCTTGTCCGAAGTGAAATTATTACCACCCTCCAAGTCCACAACAAGATTTAAGCTAATCAAGCATAATTGACAAGCCATCCACGTCAGATTCATCGTCATTTCTCTTTCCAAATAGTTTTTTCTTCTTTTTTTAAAAGCCATTTTTCAACCATTCTCTCTCCCAGGGGCAGACCCACGTTGAGTGAAGGGGTATCAAGCGACAACGTTTCATCGAATCTTTCTACTATATTATATATATATGTGTGTGTGTGTGTGTGTATATATGTTACTACTGTGCATAAAAGCATAGAGACAACAAAAGCATCAGATGTGAGAACCTAGCATCAGTCCAAGGACAAGACGCGTGGCATGTGAACATAGAAAATACAAAAGCATCATATGTGAGTACCATCAGCATCATTCCAAGCACAAGACACGCAGCTTGTGAACATAGAAAAAACAAAAGCATCAGATGTGAGAACCACTAGCATCATTCCAAGGACAAGACACGCGGCTTGTGAACATAAAACTAAGTTATCTCATCCATTATGTAATCTAACCAAGGAATTTAATCTTTACTACAGAGGAGACAATAGTTGAGGACCAAGTCAAAATGGTGCCTAACTAAATTTGACATGCAGTGGTTGACATGTCACACAACTATGACTCCACAAGACCACCCACCCACCGACCCACTCCCCTCAAAAGTAAAAATGGATTTAAAGAAAGTCATAAGCCAGAAACAGCCTGAGATGAGTTTAAATGGAGTAACATAGACAGTGAAGATTCATATAACCTACCCTAACTAACTTGGAACTGAGGCACAATTGTTGTTGCTTAAGCCAGAGACAATTTACTCGCTGGAGATGAAAAATAATGCATAACAAGCTATATACTAAAGTTCAACCAATCATTAGAACTAGGACATTCATATAATTATATTGTCCAGGCATTACAAGGTTCAACAAACAAGTGCATGTTGAATTCTTTACCTACTTCAGCCATAAAAGCAAACTAGCACCTCTTCAGTTAAAACCTTGTTTAGAGCAAGAAGACTAACTCCCAAAACTTGCCCTTCCTTTCTTTTTTCTAAAAGTGATGTCTGGATCAGCTTGCATGCAGCTCAACAAAGTATCCCTTACAAAGCTCAATTACTTTGCCTGGTGTCTACACAGATGAAGCATGGCCTCAAGCTTGCTAATTTATCCAACAAGGAGAAGAAACAAACTAGTAGCCCTTAGTTACACAACCAGGTAAATAGTTATGGGAAGCAAAGTTGTGGTTTTGTATAATGTTAGTACAGATTAAGCAAAGAATAACAGTTGCAATGGAAGATCAGAAATAAATAGAACAAAGCATCAATCTTTATCATCCCAAATGCAAAATACAACAAAAACAAATGTAAGATTAAGAAAAGAGGAATGAACAAGAAAGCACCTTTTCTTTCTTTCCTTTCTTGCGTGTTCTAACCTCCACCTTCCACCCATCAGGAACCCAATTGGGCAAAGCCCTTTTCTTCCCCATCTCACCTAAATTATCAACTAACCCCACAAATCCAAATCAATCTCCAAGTACCCCAAAAAACAAGAAAACCAAATAAAAATCAAAATCTTGCCAAAAACTGTCCAACCCCTTTTACAAAAAGGGTTAAAATGTGTGTGTATAGTTAAGGGGAGGACACCAGTCACACCACTATATTGTGTTGTCTTCTCTTTTCTTTGACTCTACTTGCAGAGTAAAGTGCTGAGTAGGGCAAATGGGGACATCATGGGGTAGGGGGTTGGAGAATCAGACAAATACCACGTGTCTGCCAAACTCTCCCTCAATTTCAAAAACTTGCAATTTGAGGCAAACCAATATGTCTTTATGATGATGATTCTTTAATCCTATCCAAAAAGAAGAATAAGAAAAACTCTACAAGTTAATGTTAGGTGTATTTTCGCACTTGTTTATTTTTTCTTTGTTGTTTGGCCTTATCTCAGCTCCATTAACGCAGCAGCTGTCCAAGTCAGTGGACGGTCGGCTGGAAATTTCAGTCTTTAGAAGACTCATATTACTAATCTGATGTTTAACTGTATGGGTCAGTTTGGTTTTAGTTATAAAGAATTGTTCCGTTGTCTCAATTTATAAAACACATTTTTAACGAGATAATTTATTATCATATATTTTAAATTATTAATTTTAACTAATCAAATAATGTTTCAATTAATAATCCCGAATTAGCTATGAAAATGATATATTTGTCCTTTCCATAACTTTTTTCCCCTAAGTCTTTTGGAAACATCTAGAATAAAATTAAAAACAAAAAATATATCATGATTTATCTAGTTTAAATTTACATTATATTATTATACTCTGTATATCTTATTCTTAATTCAATGATTCAAATATTTATTAATAACATTATATTCATTTACTCCAAAGTTTAGCATTATAATTTTATAATTATTAATTCACGACGAACCTTGTGAATGCATTTAAATGATATTTGACCCCCCAAAAAAAGAAAGACCACAAAGAAAAAAATGTGTATTTGTTTTATATTTAAAGCCACCAAAAAAAAGACCCACAGAGAAAAGAGCAATTTATTTATTTAACAAATTAGTTGTATGGTTCAAATTCGTCAAAAAGAATCTCTATTTTACCTTATGTGGCAATTAGGAGTATCAAATATTACAACGATTACATATTGAAAATTACATGTAAATACAAATGAAAAAATAAAACTAAAAAATTAGTATCTCTATCTAGACAATTAATTAAATCCTGAACTATTTTTTAAGCCACGTTTACTTGCACTTACACTTTTTCAAAATACTCCTTTATCCATAGTTAGTGCTTAGCAGACCTAATAATCCGCCCCCCCGCCCCCCCCTCCACTATCTTCTTTCCTCTCTTTTTCCCTACCCCAAAATATTTTAATCATAATTTTTTTAAAATAAAGATGAAAAAAATTAAGCAAATATCAAATAGTTGAGGTCCAAAATTGGACATTTTTGCTTGTTTATTCGAGCAATGGTTTTAGAGTTAATTTTTTCGAAGAAAATTTTATAAATAGCCATTATTTGAATGGTAAACAGCCTTATGTAATTATGTTCAATTCTAAGGTTGTAGTTCAAGTCACCGAAGAATCAAAAAAGGATGGAAGCTTATAGAAAAGCTAAAAAAGAAATAGTGTGACTAGCATATGCTTTTGTAAAGAAAATAGCGGATTTTTTTTCTTCAAGTGCGACTATTTCTTTCAGCAAATAGTGTATACATTGTATAAGCGGGCATATAGTTTCAATGTATATACATTGATATATTATATATACTGCGCGTAAATACAAAAATTGTGCCTATAGTTTAGAAATATATATATATATTAAAAAATCACATATGGAGGATAATATACATTCCTATATACAATAAATATACTAATAGTGCATTTACTGTATATATTTCGATCGTATGAATGAACCAGTTGACAATCATAACTTTGTCATTATAACAAGTCCTAGTAGATCGTTTCCTCTTTTGTGTGACCAAAGTTATCAAGCCATGCTATACATTTCACTATTTAATCGTACATCAAAAAAGGAAATTTAATGTCATCATAAAGGTCATACAATATATTTACATAAAAGCAATGGAAAATTACGCGTATAAGCAAATATATACTAGTTAGTTAGTTAACATAGCTACAATTGGCCTTAATTACAATTCGCGATCTACTTTTAACTATAATTACGTGGCCCAACTTTTTAGTTTTGTATAATTCGCACGTTTGTATAATTTGAAATTTATATAATATAGTTTGTATAACTTTTGTATAATTCATAATTTGTATAACTGTTTACACTTCTGATGTTTGTAATTGTATACATTTGTTATTTCAAATTTACAAAAATAACTGAATTATACAAATGTACCCGCAAATTATACAAACATGCAAATTATACAAATTCGCAAATTATACAAACGAAACAACTTAAACTGTAGCTACAACACGTAAATATATAAATTATAACTATGGAGCATAATAACTTTTATTACAGTGACTATTTGTGAAAGTTCCCTAGAAGGAAAATCGAGTCCATACAGTTTATTCTGCTTTTGAAAATTTTGATATCAGGAATATATATACATTAACAAGGTAACTGAAAAACTGTATACATTTCTAGTCTATCTAATACTACCAATTTTCATCAGCAAGAATCCTTGATTTCTTACTTACAAAGTAAACTTGATGATCTTTGCACCAACCACCTACTAACAAATACCGATCACAATAATATTTACTTGATAACGGTGGTGTCTTGACAGACTAGACACGTGTCCTTTGACTCTTTATTTAGAGTTTGTTCAAATTTCAGTATTTGAAATATTGATCTGAAACTAATTGGATCAAGATCAATTGTGAAGAGGGTTTGGTCCACTAGGGACTAATCTCCTTGATACTATGTGCAATTTCTTCTCTTTTGCATAATGAGGAATTGTATTAAAGTACCTGAAAAAAGTTGAATAGAACTTGACTCTTATTCTTTCTTCATTTTGATCATAATTTATTTCCTTGCAGCTGCATATTTGGACATTTCCCAAGAAAATTATTATCAAAGTTATCATGAACAATAACAAATATGATCTAATCCCCATTTATATTAAAAGGAATTTTTCTAAATGATGAAACTTGGATTATTAATGTTGAATATGTATTTATATAGAGAAACGGAGAAGTTTAGTTAGAAAAAAAAATATTATTTTAAAAAATCTTAGAATTTTAAGAAAATGGTTTAGCTTTGCTTAAAGTCAAACTGAGCATTTTGCAAGTAATTGGAGTTGACCTTTACATAGCCAACACAAACATGTCCAATCACTTGGTTTGGTGCTCAACAACCCCATTAATTAAAACGATTAAACAAACTCGTTTTTATTTTGATCATACAAAAGATATATTATAGATAAACTTATACCATATTAATCAAATAATATGATTGATATAAAAATTCATTACATTATCAGTATATATATACGTGTATACTCATTTGTCAAATATCATAAGGTCACAATATTATTATTAATAAAAATAAAAGAAAATAAAAAGGTCTTCTTTTATTTGCCGTACAGGATGTATCTATATGGGCATGGAAGAAATAACTTGAAATACTAGTTTGTCCTTATTATTGTGAGTTAAGACTTTCAAAGAAATGACTATATTATTATTAAAAATTGGTTTATTAAATTAATCCAAATACATAATGGTTTGTCAACTCTTAATTAGAAACGCCAAGCTGATAATGTGGCGTCTTGTGCAGGCTGCTCAATAATTTAATTATGTTATAAAAAAAGATAATGACAGTACTAGTCATTAATCACGTGGCCACATGTCTGATGTTGTATCAATATTTTGACCTTATGTATAATGCTTAATGTTTTCACTGATATATGTTGGAAGGGAGCGTTGAAATATTTCGTGTTCATGTAGAGTTGGAGAAAAACCATGCTGGGTGTGAGATAGACGGACAGTCAATCCTCTTAAAAGTATTAATGATTGATTTTATGGCTCGAATTTTGAAGAATGTGTTGGGTTATGAAGGGTGAATAGAGCGTCATGCGGAAGCTTACAATTTGCAAATCATATAGTTGATAAATCAGATAACAAAAAACTTATACTAAAAATCAAACTATTATTATATCAAAACTAATATAGAGAAAAACATTGAAACTTTAGAGAGAATAAATCTCCCCATAAACAAGACTCTGAAACGACTACATTGTGGATGTTATTGTTCTTGTGTTAGAAGAAACAAACCTATATTTATAGAGTCCTAAAACCTTTTCTTATTAGAAGAGGACCAGCTAATCTAAAACTCTTTTCCTAGAAGGAAAGAATATACCAAATATGAAAGAATATTATATTTTCCTTTCAGAAAAAGTAAAAACATTTATGGTAATGTTTTGTCTTTTCTTTAAGGAAAATAAAATCTTAAATTATGATAAGAAAATCAGGGCGGCAAAACCCTAACAGAATGGAGTTGACTTGTTTGTTTGTATTGTGTCTTCATTCATCTGTACTATTCCTATGCTATGAACTGTGACAGTGGCATGGATAATGACTGGGGATCATTAATATAATGGTTAATCACACAACTCCATAATCAATTTTTAACTAAAAGTTTATGGCTAATAAAAATTACAAAATCATTCAACTGCCACAATGACCCACCTTTATCCTATTCCCCAAGATTCTAGTAAGTTCTTAGAGCTAGCAAACAAGCTATGATTGATCTACTCTGCAGGAACCAACATAACTTGTGATGTAGATGTGAGATTGTTTTTATCCTTAAGAAGTTTAGGTTCGAACCTTGAGTATGGAGAAAATTCTTTTGGGGGTGGTCCTTAATAAGAGGTCTGAAGTTTGGATTTTGGGTACTGAGAAAATCATGTTGGGAGCGTCATCTCCAAATAAGCCTTGCAGTACATGATCTGAATCTAATTGGAGCTCCTAAATAGAAAACCAAAAAAATAATAATTTGATCTGCAAGAAGAATATGAACCCCTTCTGTGAGAAAATGATCCTTAACATATGGAATGGGACTATTTTTGTCTTTTATATATATCACGTAATCGAAATAGGTATTAATGTATGATCATTTTAGTCCTTTTATGTATACCATGTAGTCAAAATGATCTCTTAATGTATTAGGGAGGGAAAATGTAGTTTTTCTTTCCTTACATGAGTTGTTGGTTAAACTTTTGCAATTTTTATTTGCACCGTTACCTCAATTAAGGTTTAGATCTAAAATGATCACTCTTTTTTATACATCAAAGATTATTTCGATTACGTGGTATATATGAAGTACTAAAATTATCAATTTTTCCATACATTAAGGACCATTTTCTCACTCCTCTGTTGTCAATTTTCAATCAACATTACTAAAGAGTTTTTGGTATTTTGTTGTCAGCATTATGGATAAACAGCACCAATAACTAGTTATTGCAAATGAACTGCATAATTGTCAAGAAACATCCTAAAAATGTTGGCTGATAAAGAAAAGAAAAAAAAGCATCAATTCCATTATCAAGTTGTACATACATAATAATTGGTGGAAGTATAGTACTTCAATTCAAACAGAACAGTAATATTCTAATTTCTATGTATCGTAAAATGAAAGACTAGTATAAATGTTCAATTGTGACCAACAAGGGTTGTAGTGGAGTGGTAAGTACTCCTTCATTCTTAACCAAAGGTGACTTTCTGGCACAAATCAAGATTTAGTCAGGCTCCAATGTGGATACCTGACACTAGGTGGAAATTGGGAAACCCAAAAAAAATATGTTCAGTTGTGAAGAGGATTTGGTCCTCCAGGAACAACATGGTCTGCCGCACCAGCATGAACTGAAACAAAATTCTTGCTGCCTCTTAGCTTTTCAGACTGATAAGCTGCACTTAAATGTCTGCAATCGGCGTAACGAAATGCTACTAGAACCAAAAACAAAATCAAAACCAGGAGAAGAAGTAATGAAGTGGGAGGTTTCATGATTTGAGTAAAACCGAGGTGTCTGTGATAAATGTTTAGAAGAGGAGACCGGCCTATTCAGGCTGTTTTGTATGTGTTTGTACTAAAGGTGATTTAAGTCTATTTATAAAAGATCAGGCCACGTTCATAGAGGTAGATACAGACAAAGTAGTAGATCAGTCAAATGAAACTTGATTTAGACTTCAGTTTGACTACGTACTGATTCTTTCCTCTCTTGTACAGGTCCTGTTCAATCCAACTTGAGCATACCTTGACTATGTCATGTGCTAACTCTGTCACCAAGGTTTAGAAGAGATTGGAAGAAATCACCTTCTGTATTTTGTCTTTGTTGGAATTAGTGACCGACTTCATTGACTGCTACACCACAAAAGTGAAGCACAAAGCTAATTCACAGTAGGGATATGATGAAGTGGGCAATTTGAAAAGCAAGAGAGTTAAAACAGGAATATGGTCTTGGAATTTTTACATTACATAGGAAATGTGGTCCAAGCACAAGCAAACAGAAACTAACCGTATTAGCACATCTGCGGGCCACAGGGAATATGCAGTACTCCTTTACAGGCATCCCACGTAAAAGGTAAAAGCTGTTAACAACACAATAATTCCACAAGTAGAGTCTGAAAAAAGTGGTGTACGCATAGTCTTGCTCTTACCTTATGAAGGTAGCGAGGCTAACAACCACTTTCGAAATTATATTATTATGTGTAAGTTCTTCAATTGAACTACGAGATGAGAAATTATTATTCTTGATAGTTGCTACTTGCTACCAATTCTACTACAAAATTTCCTTTCTTACTACAGCCAAATGAGGGGAATGCTTCAAAAAGACAAGAAGGGGAAGGGGTGAGGGTTTTAGTTATGGCTACCACAAGAAGAGATGCACTTGAGATAAGGGGGGCCTTACTACCACTTGCAGACATAGGTAAACTTTACTGATAGGTAAATCGTGTATGAGCTCTATCAATACCTGCCATTGCAGGGATAAGAAGGCTTGTTCATTATTTCATACACAAAATAAGATAGAGTAACTCGAATACCTAAGGAGTTTACATGCTAAAATCAACATTCATCTGATACGAGATAAATACACATATCTTCACAATGCCATGTTTTTGTATCTCCGAAGTGCTGAGCTTGTCGATGAAAATGGTATGCCAATTAGTCCTTCTTGTCAACGTCACCGTCAGTCTTGTCCACGGTTTCAGCAGCAACACTTCCAGATGGACCATCTTCCGATGGCTTAGTGCTCTCTGATGCAACAGCTTCTGCTGGCTTGGTTTCAGGATTGGTTGATTCCACAGATTCATCATTAGATGCACCATCACTTACTGGCACTGTCTGCTTGACAGTCCCAACCTTGACATACTTGCTCATGAATTTATACTCCCAATCTTGCAAGGCCTCAAGCTCAAATGGACCAAGGCCAGAGATATCACCAGTGAGATCTTTTTCCTCAAAGGACATCTTGGCGAGAGCTCTACTAGCATCCTTTCCAGCAAATAATGCATAAGGTCCTCCAGGTCCATAGAACATTCTGCAGGAAAAAGTAAACAGATTTAGACACGAACATACAGTGTTAGCTCATAGCACTTAAGAGAGCTACTGAAACAATAATAGACCCTTAGTAGTTAAACCGATAAGTTTAAAGTTGATCAAGATACCATTTTTGATATGTAAAGTTGATCAAGATGCTTTTTTCTAAATGAAGGCGGTGTCCGGGCCACTTGTGCGCACCTCAACTGTTCTACTGGTTACCATCTCCCACCAATACATGTACCAAAAAATGCTACTCACCAAGGCTAGGATCAAGATACTTAGGCATACATTTGGAATGGGAACTCTTTTTTTTTTTTTAAACGGTAAGAATAAGGTAAGGAACTCATTCAAATCCAATTCGGGGTATTTGATCCTTTAAGGACACAATCTTGGATGGCTGGACCAATTTTATGCACATTCAGACTGACAGGATCATATATGAAAACCATTTGACATTAAATTCTTAACAAGTAATTAAACTAACGTTACTAAATCAAGATTTATTGAAGTAGAGAAATCAACATTTCTAAGAGAATATAAATAGTCCAAACTGGAGATAAGATGAAATGCTTCACAGAGACAAAGCAAGTTCCCCAGACATAACAAACAGAAATTCATTCATAAAAAAGCCTGCTTGATCGCTAAAGATGATTACAATTTCTCTAACTGCTTGAATTAAAACTGAGCAATATAGGTCACTCTAGAGAGAATCACATAAAAGTCAGAGTGCTCCAAGAAAGAATCATGGACAAGTCAAGACTGCTTTTTAAGTCCTCGATATACACTTAAAACAGCCGTTGGATAATCCTTGCCAAACAAACTCTTTAACTAGAATATTCTTCCAATTATCGCACCTATACACCAAGGACGAATCTATGTGTTAAATTTGGGTCACCCAAACCCGTAGTTATCCGACTAAACTCGATATATTACTTGTATAATTATTAAAGATTATATTAAATAAAAACTTGTGGACCCCATACTCAAAGGTGCTGGATGGTTCACTGGTTTGACAGTCAGATTTTAACAGCAAGATCCTGAGTTTGATTCTAGCCAGACACAACTCGCTTCAATTTTTTTATTAACTAAAACTACACGTTTTTCTTTTAAAAAAAGCAAAATTCTAAAGTCGTTTTTAAAATATGAAGGTAGTATAATTGTAAACTGATGATATTTTTTGTGGTAATGTAATATTTTATGTTTTGCTCGCTTAGTTATTGTTATTTAAATTTTTTGGTCTTATCTTTAAAGCAATGATGCACCCGTTTTCTTGAAATCCTGAATTCGCCTTTGCTATACACTAAAGAAAAATAACATTGATGTTTTTCTTTAATAACAATAGTGTCGGGGCCAGCTCATCCTCACCTACTATTCAATGAGATAACTACTACCTCTCACTAGCCCCACTAGCACCACTACCAGATAGCTTGCCCACCAAGGCCTAGACATATGGAAAGAAATCACCTAGAATTGAATTTGAACCCTGATCTTCCATGATTTTCTTCCATTTCATTGAAGCTATATCATGCCATTGAGTGTTACTGATTGTCACACCTACACACTAACTCAATATTTCCAGTATTCAACCAACTCCCATGCCTTTGCCTCTCTAGCTTATCTTTATGAGGTAGGGGTAAGGTATGCGTACACTCTACCCACGCCAAACCCCACCTGTGGGATTAATCCACAATGCCGTGTAAATAGCAAATTTCAGAGTCTGAAAACTTCAGCAAAGTTAAATTTTTTTTTCCGACAACTAAAAAGGCATAAACAGTTAAACGAAATGAAAAGGAAGATCGATTCTACATCACTAACTCTTTTTCTTTTTTCCTACCAAACGTTACCCACCTTTCACAGAAAGCTTAAAACTTTCCACAATCACCAAGGTAAAAGACCAAAACCAACTAACAAGAACGAAAAAAAAAAAAGCTAACAACACCAAAATTCAAAGTCAAAGCTTCACATAAAAAGTAAAAAAGATAAAAAACTAAATATTCCACCGAACAAACACCTACACAGAACACAAAAGAGCTCAAAAAACACTTAAACCCAACAAAATTACCTGCTTTGTGAAACATCATAGATCTGACCCTTAATTGCCATCAACAAAGGCTTCTTTGAATCAGACCCATCATACTGCTTCAACTCCTCTCCAGAAATCTCTCCAAGTTGAACTGGTGGTGGCAGAGGCTGCTGCTCCTCGAAATCTCTAGGCCTCTGTTGGTGACGATTATCAGGTGAACCAAACAACTCCGATACAACATAGTAGAAAGCAAGGGCTAGAGCAACAAGGGTAAAAAAAGTAGTCGGAGCAAGACCAGTGTAAGCTGTAATAGAATCTTTCAAAGTTTCCCATAGTTCTACAGCCATAATTGAAGAAGAAGAAACTTGTGATTTTGCTTGTGCTTCTACTGTTGGGCGAGATAAACAAAGAGAAGTTTCTTGATTTGTGAATTGAGTGAGTTATCAGGTTTTGTTTATTTAGTCATAATTTTCTTGTGCGGACTTATTGAGCTGTTCATTTTGGACTTTGTGCCCTTTTGATTTGACCAACTTTTTGCATTTGTGCTCATTTTATTTTTTTATTTTAATACTATATGATTTCAATTTTTAAAGATTATATTGTAATAAGAATAAATTTGATTGCTAAACCCTAAAGATTAAAGTATTACTCATTTGAAGAATAAAAATTAAAGATCAATTTGAAAAATTGTGTGATTTTCTATTGGTGCATGAAATTAAAAAGAGTGGTTCATCATACTCATAAATGCTCCTATTTTGGATGTTTTTCTAATTTTTGCTTCAATAATGTTTTCTTTAATTTTTGTTCTTTTATATTTAATTCAAAAAAATAAATGATTAAAATATTTTTGACATCGAAATGATTAAAAATTTGTAGGACATAAATTTATATTTTTGTGTCATAGTATTGTAAAAGACATAATAAGACACATTCAAATTGAAATAATAATTTTTCACAACATAAGAGGTCGTATCATAATATCCTACAAGCTATGTCGTAAATAGGTATAATAAATTATGTAATTTGCCTCTGAGATCAAAATAACAAATGATTTTTCACAGTTTAAACTATGTATTTGTATCATAATATCCACAAGTTACAGATATGTCGAGAGGATATAACGTATTTAAAAAAAGACACACACAAAATCAATTTTTTTCTCTCTAAAAGGAATAAAAAAAATGACCCGAAAAGCTTTTTTTTTTCTTTTTTTTAAACACCACAACAAATTTTGAAAAATATTATATTACTGATATTATATAACTTAATTTCTATCGAACTTATATCAAGCGAGCCAACAATTCAATATTAGAAGATAAAAAATTTTAGACTTATGCCAAGTAAATTAGGTTTGGATAGATAAAATTATCGTTATCTATATGTATGTATTAAATAAATAACAGGGGCAGAAAATAAACACTTAAAATATATAGGGCAAAAATATAAATTTTAGTACGTGATATTTTGTTTTATTTCTGGGAATGAAAGATATCATCTTTTTTTTTTCTTGCGAACATATGCCTTCGTGTAAAAAGCCAAATATTAAAAGAGCTGGTATTTAATAGGTCAAAAATATATTTAAATTATTTTAAATTTTTAAATTTTATATTTGAACTATTGAGACGGTGAATTTCCTACCACTGATAGTTAAGGGAACATACCTTGACTAATTTCCTATAAAGTGTGTACACTCTTTTTTGTTTAAAATTTTTGTCACATCGTTGATGACACTCCACGTTGAAAAATAGTTTCATTGCGACAAATTTAAATAAATTAATATTAAATTAAATGTTAAAGTTATCATCGTATAAATTAATTTATTCCAATTGTGACATTCATCATCTTCTTCTTCACCTTTTTAACCGTGTTTTTGTATTTGCCCAGACTTTTTAATAAATTTAAAAGAATTTGGCAAAAATATTAAAATAGGAATCCAGACTAAAGGATATGAATAAATGAATAATGGAAATAATTTATTAATGTGTGTAGGTTTTATTGGAAAAATGACTTTAAGTAGTAATACAAAATTTAAACTCCAAGTAAATGATGTAGTAGAAATAATGGGTAATAAAGGAATAAGACTAATAAAACCAATAAAAATAAATCCAGAAGAATACGCAGGATTAGAATGGAATCTAGATAAATTAAGTACACCAAAAGTTTTTGCTCCCGAGCAACATTTCATGTATACTAGCTCAAAAGGAGAAACATCAATTAGGTTTACAGACTATAATTATACAAGTCAAAGAAACTTAGATGATACTGAAACAGAAAGTACTATAGAACCAGAACAAGAGGAATTTATGAATATAGAATTAATAGAAGAAGGGTATGAGGTAGAAAGAGCTATAGAAGAAACAAAAAGACAATACCAAGAAAATAGTCTTACAGTTTTTAAGTGTAAAGGATGTAAAAAAGGTAAAATGGATATAATGAAAACAATAGAACATTTTAGAATATGCCAAGACAGAGATGTCAACATTTCAGCTTAGGATCATTCAGCTGTTCATGATTTTTTTTTAAGGTTACTAATGAAGTATTATTACATTTCATAATTAAATATAATTTATATTTACAATTTAAATAAATTTTATAAATAGAAAATTAATGTTACTAAGTTCATACCGTCTATAATTAGTCTAATGCAAATAAGACAACAATCTTCTTTCTGCAACTAAATAAAATAGAAAATTAATCTACACAAAACTATTGTTATATCTTTAATTTTTTAAATATTTTTTTAAAGTAATATTTTTCTTGAGTAATATTTTGATTAAGGACGCCATGTTATATTCACTAGAGGGTTTATGGCATTCATTTTTAGAAAATTAAGTTATTTTAATTTGGATACATATTAATGATTAAGATAATTAGATTTAACTATTAAATAATTAAAATTATTCATTTTCACAACTTGTGAATATGTATAATACATTTTTAATTTTATTTTTTTAGAAAATTCATATAGTATAACAATAAATTATTTTCACAAAATATGGAGAAATTTAAAATTTATAGTGTGTCAATTTTTTTTTTTATTTCAATTAATCACATGTAGGTGACTATAATAATTATATAATGTGATTGAATACCATTTAGACACTCAACTTAACAGAAATTAGGTAGAAAATGGCATTTAATTCATACTAAACTTTGTTGACAACGAAGATATAGTCTAATGTTACTGTGGCATGAAAACTGAAAAAAATCTTTGCTAAAAATAATTGTCTGACAATTATTTTTCGTGTTTTTTACAACTCCAATAAGTTAATTAATCAAGGTTTTACATTGACACTCTGTTTGGATCATTCTTACCCATTGTTTCATAATATATTGTATTGTATTGTACTCTATTGTACTGTATTGTATGGTAGATACAATGTTTGGCTAGACTGTATTGTTTGTTATTGTTTCATAACATTTTAATTGTTTGGTTTGATTGTATTGTACTGTATTATAATTTATAAATTTACTAAAATATCCTTAATTATTCTAGGGTAGGAGGTTTGACTAGAATTAAATAGTATCAGGTAAAGGGTAAAATAGTATTTTGAAATATTATGTAAAGATATTATTGGAAAAAGAAATTAAGTAACAATGGGAACACACCGAATCAGTTGTTCCATAAATAGGAGTTTTTATTGTTACGTAACAATGAAATTTAACAATACAATACAATACATTTTAAGTAACAATCAAAACAAACATTGTAGGTATAGTAACGATACAATACGATACAATGGGTAACAATGATCCAAACAGAGTGTAAAGGTTTCAGAATTTAGGCTTTACGATATTCTTTCAGATTCTAAGATAAAATAAGTTGAATTTGTCGTTTGCATTTATCAAAATGTACCTTAAATGTTGCACTTTTAGTGAGTTTCAACACTATAATTGTCATGACTTGATAGTACCCCTAGTCGATCGTAACATGTTGCTTAGAGACACATGTAATCCTAAGTTAATCCATGTTCTGACATGACTCTCAGATTAACATATATAATACTTGTAAAAAAAAAAAAAAAGTAAATGTGGAAGCTAAACTGAAATAAATGATGAGTCTGGATGATTAAAATTGAATCCTCAAAAATGATTTCATCAAAACATACTCAAAGCTAAAAAACTAACATCTAACTGTCTGTCTATCTGAAAGTATCTACTAGGATGAGTTGCTAGGACAAGCCCCCAACTAACTCTAATTGTCTAAAAATTGAAATAACAAATAATGAAGAAATATAACGATTGTCCTCGAAAGATGAAGACTCACCAATCCTGTTATTGAGCTGATCAAAAGTTGTACTAATTACGAACTAAATGTTGAATGTCCGAACTTATATTATCAAACAATATAGTGCAGAGAGTATGTGATCATTACTTTGAATATACTAAGTATGAGAGACATGCATCACAAGTATACTAAGCTGAACTGATATACTGATCTAGAGTAGATGAACTGATGCAATGATCAAATAAAATAACATGGGACTGATAAGTACTAGAACGAAAATAAACTAAGTCATGGTCATAGTCATGTAATGTAATATCTGGAAAACTAAACTGAACTGTGGGAGATAATAAAACAGACATATAATTATGCAAGCTAAACATGGAGTTAGATGCATAATCCCCATAAAAAAGGGCCCAATATAAATTAACAAGGTATATAGACTGATCTGACGTAATACAACTAAGATGATAATATGCGCCTACAAAGGCCACATAGATCTACTATGGCACATAATTCTAGGACTTAGGGATTACTACAAAAGGTCTTAGTAGACGTTAACCGTGAGCTTTCATTCCTAGAATCCATTCTGTGCTAAGTAACTCTCTCAGCTGAATGTAAATTGATAACTAAAATAAAACTGATTATTTTGATAATACTAATAACCGATAACTCATAAATACTAAATGCATTATATTGAAATAATAGACACTTTAGTTGATACCATCTCATGCATAAATACTAAAAATACTAAACATGAACTGATCATGAAAATCCTTACATGTTGACTAAAAATATGAAAATTCAAAACATATTATATTCGAAGGGTTCACCAGGTATAATCTAACAAACATATTGAGAATCATGAGAAAAACACATGCTTCCAGGTTGATAATGGAGAGAAATAGAATTACTTTGAAAGTCATGTTAACTATAAGAACCCTAAAACCTTAGGTAATTAAATATCTAAAATTATAGGATTTTCCTAGGACTCAATGGGTGAAAGGATATCCATTAATAAAATTTCACATACCTGAAATGGAAAAATTAGCTGGAATCCTTAAACTGAGACTTGAAATTGTGGAACCCTAGTTCTTACTTGGGAGAAACCTTGAACGCACGTAATTTGATTTTCTGGGAGTTAAGTGTGAATGAAGAAGTTTAGTCGACTAACTTTACCTTAATCACTTAGAATAAGCCAAAATGACATAGTATAGGAATTAAAAGAGTGCGAAAAGACCAAAACGATCTTGAGAGAAAACTGATATCAACAGCTTCCACGAGACCATCTACGGCTTGTGGATTGATCTACATTCTGTAGATATCTCTCGTGGAAATCAAGTCAGTTTTGAGTCTTATCAAATATCGAGTTTTAGGACTTGATCTACAATACCATTTATGACCCATAAACTTGCCTCGTAATCAGGCAAATTTTCATGCTTCTGAAGTTGATTCTACGAGCCTTATCTACAGTATGTGATTTCATTTACGATCCACAAAATACTGCTCGTACATTTCAAAATTTTTGGAAACATAATTTCTAAACTTTTATGATCTGATCTAGGCTTAGAACTTTTGGGGTGTTACAATAACATAGTAAACAGATAGAATAGATTTTTAAAAATCTCAATTATTACTATCATTTTACAGTTTTATATTTAAGCTATTAAATATTTTTATTACCTCTTCAACTATAATTTTCTTTAAATTGAAAACCCCCTATTGAATGTGTGCTAAACTATTGGAATAACTTGATGAGAAATGTGAGGGAAGAAAGAAAATGTTAAATGAATCCACCTTACACAATGAATTCATGATTCTGTGAACATTTTATCATTTGTGTATGAAATTAGTGAAACCATATTAATTTGGGGAATATTTTAACCTAATTTACTCAAAAGCAAAAAATAAAAAATTCACATATAACGTCACTTGAAACTCTTTAAAAGAGCTTTTTAAGTGTGATGTTTACATAGCATTGTCATATTCCACCTAAGGAATTTAGGTACAAATCTCAAAAGACAATGTAGAAGAATAATAGATTTGATCAAACTTCTAAATTCAACTTATTTTGAAAGTGCTTTTAATTTTTTTTTTTACTTTTGATGAGTAATAATTTGTGTTTGACTAATAAGATTTTTTATAAAATTTTTTAAAAAATACTATTGAGCACGAATTAGTATTTAACCAAACTTATAAAAAGTGTTTCTGAGGAAAAAAAAATAATTTCAACTTTTAAAGAACTTTGCTACTCCTCACAAATACTTATTTTCCCTAAGCTTTGGCAACACCTCATCTTCTTTTTTTGGGTTGAGAAATAACCACTCAAAAGCTTGTCAAACATGCTATAAAATTACAACACTTGCCAATACATACGTAAATAGATAATGAATCTACAGTGTACTGCAGAAATGGAGAAACAAAAAAACTTAAACACGAAGAACATGAAAACCGCCCTGTCAAAGAGAAGACATACAACACAGAAGTAGCATTACAAGGTTTTATTATGTTTCATACACACAAGTTTACACATTATACTGCACCTTCAACTAATGAAGCAAAACATTCTTAAAGTTTTCAAATTGCAAGAGACTTTACCTCATCCACTTTCCAGAGGTCTGCATACTTATACCACTTCATGAACCCTTCATCATTTCGAGTGCACTGACACATGATGCATGAGTCACTCATGCAGGTTAGGAATTTGTCTAACCTAGACGCTTTTTCGAGAATGGATTCATTAAGCTCGGTCAGAATTATCATAAGTGCGGGTGGAGGAAGGTCTTCAGTAATTATGTTATGCGATATGTTGAGCACTTTCAACTGTTTTAACCCCTCCAAGAGAATAACCAAAGCAGGTTTAGGTAACTCCGTACACCTCACACTCAACACTTTCAAGTTCGGAAGAAATGATACCAGTGTAGAGGCCAACAACATATCACATGGACCCATAATCTTCAATTCAGAAAGTTTTTTGCAATTCCTTCCATTTTTCTTGATGATATATGCAGGTTCTTCTAAACTAGGCATCGTCAGTGATTCAAGATCTTTCCATTTACGAAAACCACTGCATATTGTTGCCTTTTCTAGTTTTTCCCAAGCAGGCATAACAAGACATTTAAGCCCTAGACAACTGAAAAAAAGGAGATTTAATTAGCTGTCCAATTCATTTTCACAGTAATTTTTGCTTCTCCTGTATTAAATATACAATGGAAAATTATCTCAAATGCCTGAAATCTGAAATGATGCTTGCTATATAGTTTTTTGATTTAAGGTATAGTACTATAGAAAAATGAAAGTTTATCAAGGGAGTACCTCTTGGCAGTATAAGCCAATTGATTGTTGTCAACATACAAATTGAAATGGAAGATCAATGTCAGTATATTTCCACGACTAAGGTTCAAACAAATCTTTAGGAGGTGGGTCAATTTTTCACGAGATGGACTGTCGACATAAACATACGATGGTATTGTAAAAGAATATAACAAAATTTGAATGCATTACTGACAAATTCAACGTTTTCTAGAGAAGTTGGTCAAAACAAGCTAATTTCCATGACCGACAAACTTAAGGAATTATAGAGATCAACTGGAAAAGGTCAACAGACTGGAATATCTTCAACAATATATCAATATCAATGTCCTCCCATCTCCTTACAGGAGAATATCCTCCTTCTGTCAGAACAACTTCAATCTTTTCTTGTTTTTGAAACGGCATCATAAAAGCTTCAATCTCCTAAACTCCTGTAGAAACAACAAAGTTATTACTTCACTAGATCCATGAAGAATATTTGGTTGTAAATAACAACAGAGGATTAAGTTCCTGTTGGCATAACTGACGGAAGTATCACATTTTGGATAAAAATAATCATTACTGAAAGCAAAATCATAGAAAATATTGGAACTCACCTTACGTTCCTCATAAACCTAGTGCCGTTATTCTTCACTAACATAGAGGCAGGTCACTTCTACTAAAGCGATCTCTAACTTAACTTGGCCAGTGAACTCAACGATTTCTTATTAAAGGTAAGATCAGTAATATCCGTAATATCCTACCTTATACTGTATATCCCTCAAACCCAATTTCCATACATTTTTCAATTGCCTTCCAAATAAAGTAAGGAAATTTAATTCTGAGATTTTGTTACGCTTTTCTCTTAACTTTCTTTTCATTAATTTGTAAGCTCAATTGTACTTCTCTTCTGCATCTTCTTGATACATTTAATGAAGCTTTTTACCTTAACGGAAAAAATATAATCTTAGTTTCCTCTTTTTCTTTCAGTAACATTTTATAACACAATTTCAAGCATAGTTCTAGCCAGTGTACCGAAAGCCCTTTCTACTTTTCTTAAAACATAAAAAACACGAGCGGGCTTTGAAGCAAATGTATCTGTACCATAAGAATTGTAGATAAACCTAAAAATATATGAATCTGTGCAGCAAACTACATTTGAAAAATAGCCAATGAGAACTCATAGACCAAATGCAAAGCCCCATGAATTTCTACAATTCGTTCGGGCTAGAATCGACCTAAAGAATGCAATTTAATTGAATCCAAGCAACAGGAGGTGACTTGAGTGGAGAAAAGTTATTGGGATGTTTGGGGTTATTTATTTCATAAACCATTGAGAGTTGGATTGAAGGGAATACTTAGGATTTTAGTTTTTATATAATAAGATGAGTGTTTGAAATCTTGGAATGAATCAAATTATCCAAATGATTGGAGCGATCATTATGTCAATGATATGTTATTTAATCTTTATGCAAACAAGGGGCCTTGAAATAAGGAGGACGTTGGCTAAACTAATGAGGAACAATTAGATAAGAAACTGAATGGAAAGGGAGGAGCGACATTCAGTAATTGACGCTTGTTTAGAACGTATATGCTGGGCAGTGAAGTTCTCCAAACACGCCAAAGCTAGCATCCCATATTGTTGAAGCATTTTAAAGGCTATTACGGTGAACGAGAGTTTATTATTTTGGTTTTTGATTGTTGAAAGTCTATAGAGAAAAGAGAACTCACCACCATAAATGCTACATCAAGGCGAGAATTAATGCATTTCTTTGGTATATTTTGTTCATTTATTGCATTCACTTTTTCTCCACATCATGGGAACTTTGGATTTTCGAAGAGCACAAGTCTAGAGAATTATAGGTTTTTTATTTGGGTAAACTTTGTGCCCATTGATTATTGATGTGAAAAAAGTTATATTTTGAGTTAGGCATACCAAACTTTGTACAAGATCATTGAGAAGAGACCAGTATGGTTAGTCCTAACCAAAATACAAATACAAGGTGTTCAATGGGGAGAAAACTATAGGATTTGACAAAAAGATTATCCCTTCACTCCAATCTTATATATCATACTCCGTGAATATAGTAGAGAATTTTTATAAAACAAGATTTATATTTAATATTGCTTCATTGAGCCTTAGAAAACTAGTCTTAAAATTGGATGTTTGTTAATAAAGATGATGAAGAGTGACGAGCCTTTGCTTAAACAATATCGCGTGGGATTTCTAATGGAGCAATTAGATTACATAACATGTTTAATGGGTGGATTGGAGTTAAAACTCAAGGTTTGACTTTCGAATACAGAGATTTTTGCTAAGACTTGTGAAGTTGAATTTAAGTGTTAAGTCACTTGGTTGACTTAGTTGGGCATTATTGTAACATGTTTATGTAAGCTTGTATATGTGAATTGTGAATTGTGGGTGTCAATCATCAGTGGATACTTTGGGTTAGATTTCGAAAGTGAGCCCTCAAGGCTTTTCCTCTATACGCATAAAGAAATAGGGTTTTGAGATACATCCTAAATGTGAATCCTAGCTTGTTTGGATTGTACCATTTCTTGCATAATAAATGCCCAAGTGCTATTGATATAATGACATCATTATTCTTGAAATGACGGGACAAAGTTTTGCTTCTAAATTGCATTGAGGAAATGGAGTTAAAAATCTGGCAATTCACAACAAATCCTTACTTATGAAATGGCAATGGGGGAAGGATGTAATCATTACTAAACATGGTAGGAAGGACAACTAGAGCTCTAACACTGTAGTTCTGCTTTATGGAGTTGGGCCTTGGAAACATATCAGTATGCTAGGTCTGAATTCTCTCATGAAATTCATGTTAAACCTGGGGCTGGTGTGTATATCAAGTTTTGGAAGGATTGATGGCTCAATAATACAACTCTCGTGGAGGAATATCTGAATATCTTTAACATTGCTATGAATAAGGACTCCTCAATTGCTCAAAATAAGACAAACAACACTTGGGATGTGCATTTCAGAAGGTTGCAGGACCAAAAACTTGGGAGTTTAATGGAAAAGTTAGCAAAGGTGGAAGCTCACAGTATTGACGAAAGTGAACCAGATAGGCTAAGATGGGGAAGCAAAGGTACATTTTTTTTTGACAAAGAAGCAAAGGTACATTTCACAGTGAAAGAATGCTATAGACAACTATGCTCACAAAGTCAAGTACCTTCTAGATGGCCATGAAAGTTAGTATGGAAGACCAATATATCTATGAAGATTAAGTGCTTCAGCTGGATCAAACTAAACAATGTTTGCCTTACTCTAGACAACCTGAATAGGAAAGAATTGCAGTTGGTCAACAGATGCTATTTTTGCAAGACAACTCAGGAGACAGTCAACCACCTGTTTCTTTACTGCCCATGAGCATATGATCAATGGAACATGTTCCTATGTTTTTTTTAATGTAAGTTGGTGATGCCGTAAAGATTAAGAGATGCCAAGATGTCTTGGAGTCTATGCACAATAGATGACGCTAGACAAAAATATTTGTGGTAATAAGAGTTCTTGATAAACATCAATACACCCAAAAATGTTGTGAATATCAGAAATACCAGAAAAAAATACTGGTAAAGATTATGAAACTTACCAATTCAAGAATAAATAGATTGGTGTCTGCTTGAGCAAAGAGGTGGAGAAGCGTGAAAACATGACAGAGAAGAGAAGCAAGAGGCATGGAAGGTTTTGTGAAATAAAGAGTATTATTTTAAAAGAGTCTGAATAATATTAAGACTCTGTTACAGATATTATTCATTCAGATCTAATAAGATCCATTAAGCAGTTTTAAACGAAACAAAAACAAATGCCCTTAATGGATTGAATCTTAATCAAGATTCAGATCTTACAAACAAATGCACTTAATTGTCAGGATCTGAACAATTCAAATTAAGACCTTCATTAAGTGCAAAAGAATGAGGCATGAGTGATGTTTACCTTTAAAGTGCTAGTTGCCGACTGATTTCCATAGAGAGGGAGCTAACATTAGAGTTTTAGCAGCTGATATGAAGCCTACATCAATCTTTTCTCTCATATAAACTACTAATCATCTATCTATGAAGCTTATATGTTAGATACCTCAAATCCAAATTTCTTTTTGAGAAAATAAAAGACGGAATAACCAAAGCACCATTTGCATTTAACCTATACAGGTCAAAAAATGAAGTTTACAATTTTTTTGGATAACAATGAGAAGCCTGTAAAAAACATCAAAAGAAGCTACATTCTTGATAGCAGGATTCAAATTGAATCATTATTTAAACAAATGAAAATTCAATAAATCAAAACCAACCTTGACAAACGTTAATAACAAGAAAGCACACATTTTATCATACCACACTAAATTACTAACAATTGAAATACAGGAAACTAAGATATACAAATTGAGAGAACCTTGAATTCAGATTTGTATGGGCAAAAATCAAATTTCCAGAAAAAGGAGAAAAGAATTCCACTAGGTGTACACCGAATTCCTTAAACACCCATAACAACTTTTGGAATCAAGATCCGATATGAGTAAATAATTAATCAGAAAAACAACCTTAAAGAATATAAGAACAAGATAAGACAGAGAAAGATTTAGGACATGCCTTTAGATTGTTTATTCCCTTTCGTGTGCGCAAGAAATATTGGGTGAAAATTGAGGGATGCTAATGTGCTTTATCCATGTAAAATCTCTTTAAAATATTCTTAGTATATGTTGATTGATGAATAAATACTCCATTTGTAAAATGTTCAATTTGTAGATCAAGACAAAATTTTGTCTTTCCAAGGTCTTTCATTTCGAATTCCTTTTTCAAACATTCTGCTACCTTTGAAAGCTCTTCGTGAGTTCTAATGATATTCAAGTTATCAATATATACAACTATAATGAAAAATTCAGATCCAGACCTTTTAATAAATACACTAGGACAAATTGGGTCATTCTTATACCTTTCTTTTAATAGATATTCACTAAGGCAATTATACCACATGTGTCCTGATTGTTTCAATCCGTATAAAGATTTTTGAAGTTTTATTGAACAACTTTTTCGGAAATCGTTATATACTTCAGGCAATTTTAATCCATCAGGAATTTTCATAAATATGTCGTTGTCTAGTGAGCCATATAAATAGGCCGTAACGACATCCATCAGATCCATGTCAAGTTTTTCATGAACTGTCAGATTTATAAGATACCTGAAAGTGATTGCATCCACCACGGGTGAATATGTCTCCATATAATCAAAACCAGGTCTTTGCGAAAATTTATGTGCCACAAGTCGTGCTTTATATCTTACTACTTCATTTTTGTCATTTCGTTTCCGCACAAAGGCCCATTTGTACCCCACTAAATTTATACCTTTAGATGTTCGAACTATCGGTCCAAAAAATTTCGCATTTTTCAAGCCAACCTAATTCAACTTGAATTGCATCTTTTCATTTTGGCCAATCATTTCTCTGTCTACATTCCTCAACATATTTTGGCTAAAGATCCTCATTTTGTTGCATTATTTCTATAGCAATATTATAAGCAAAAATATTGTCGACAATTATATCATTTCGGTTTCATATTTTTCTTGATGAGACATAGTTTATTGAGATTTCTTCATTATTTTCAGGCGCCTAAACCTCTTCCAAGGTTTCATCAATTATTATGTCTTTTTGCTCTTCTTGAGAAGGTTCTTTCATATTATGACCATCTTGATCGTTAGCTCCTTTCCTTTTTTGAGGATTTTATCTTTAGAACCGATTGGTCTACCACATTTTAAGCGTGGTTTAGACTCATTTGTATTAATTAATTGTCCTATCGGGACGTCAACTCAAATTGGAGCATTAGCAACTGGAATGTGAGATTTAGTAACTCTTGATAGGTCAGTGAATGCATCTGGCAGTTGATTTGCAATATTTTGCAAATGGATTATGTTTTGAACCTCCTATTCAGATTTATTTGTACGAGGATCTAAATGAGATAGTGATAATGCATTTCAATCTATTTCTTTTTTCAGCTGCTTATTTTCTCCCCCTAATGTTGGGTATACTGATTCATCGAACTGATAATCAGCAAATCTTTTCGTAAATAAATCTCCAGTCATAGGTTCCAAATATTTTATAATAGAAGGAGATTCATACCCAACATATATCCCCCAACCTTCTTTGGGGACCCATATTTATACGTTGTGGTGGAGTAATTGGAACATATACCGCACATCCAAATATTCTTAGATGGCAAATGTTCGGCTCCTAACCAAAAGACAATTGTAATGGGAAGACTTTGTGATAGCTTGTCGGTCTGATCCGCACAAGACTTGCTGTATGTAAAATAGCATGACCCCATAATGAAATGGGAAGCTTTGTTCTCATAAGCATTCTAACAATTAATTGGAGATGTTTAATCAATGATTCTGCTAGACCATTTTGAGTATGAACATAAGCAACTGAAACTGTTATCCCAGTTGATATACAATAATCATTAAAAGCCTGGGATGTAAATTCAATAGCATTATCAAGACAAATTTTGTTAATTGTATAATCTGGAAATTGTGCTCTTAACTTTATTATCTGAGCGAGTAATCTCGCAAACGCCACATTGTGCGTTGATAATAAGCACACATGTGACTATCTTGTAGATGAATCTATTAAAACCATATAATATTTAAATGGTCCACATAATGGGTGAATGGGTCCACATATATCACCCTATATACGTTTCAGAAATACTGGAGATTCAATTCCCACTTTGATTACTGATGGTTTAGTAATCAATTTGCCTTGAGAACATGCAGCACAAGAGAATTCCTTAAAGTGAATAATTTTATGGTTCTTTAAAGACTGTCCATATGAACTCTCAATTATTTTGCGCATCATATTAGAATCGAGATGGCCCAACCGGTCATGCCAAACAATAAAATCATTTGATTTAGTAAACATTTTATTTACTATGACATGTGTTTCAACCATGTTAATACTTATGTAGTATAAGCCGGATAAAAGGGTGGGTAACTTTTCAAGTACAAACTTCTTACTCGACATCATTGTAGTAATATAAAGATAATAATTCTTTTCATCACTTGTAATCTCAATATGATAGTTATTTTGACGAATGTCTTTGAAACTTAATAAGTTTCTTTGAGACTTACTACAATATAATGCTTCATTGATTGTTAAATTTGTTCCTCCGAAAAGTACTAAGTTAGCTTTTCCGAAGCCTTCTATTAATTTTGTACTACCAAATATTGTATTCACATTAGCTTCTTTCATAATTAAATAAGAGAAATATTTCTTATCTCTTAAGATAGTATGTGTTGTGGCACTGTCTATAAGACATATATCATCATAATTGATTTTGGATTCAACCGATGAGGGGAATTTTCATATTCTTCATAAAAATAAAAGATATTATAAGAACGTGAAAAACTAACAACATAAAAAAAGAAAACTTTAAGAAATTACACTAAGAACGCAGAAATTAGTAAGACATAATGCCTTAAGAAAAACATTTAAGAAGAACAACATAGTAGTAGATATAATAGAAAATAACAATTATTCTTTTTCATAATTTTATCCCTAGTTAGATGTTCAATCAATATTCTCATAAAAGTCTTCAGCTTTCAAATGAGTAATATTTGGGATGTGTTCAAAGTCATTATCTTTATAAGCAAGACTTGCCTCAATATCATCATATTTATTTGACGGGGCTGTTTCGTTATCATCATTTCGAAAGGTCAAGTGTTCCTCTACATTATTATCTTTTCTTTTGAGAGAGGCTTGATAAAATTTCACAAAATGATCAGGCGTACGACATTCACGAGCCCAATAACCTTTCATACCACATCGATGACAAATATTGATTCTACCTCGAGAAGGATTATTTTAAGAAATTTTGTTACTCTCATGTTTATTTCCACGATAATGATGATAATTATTTCATCCTCTACCACGTCCACGACCATGGTTACGACCACGTCCACGATAACTATTTTCTCTTGATTCAGACTGATTATGTGTTGCTACAACATTCGATTCAGGGAATGAAGCAGACCCAGTGGGACGAGCTTCATGATTTTTCATACAACGTATTATTCTGCTCAACCACAAGTAGGCATGTAATGAATTCAGAATATTTCTTAAACCCTTTTTCACGGCATTGTTGTTGTAACAACACATTTGAAGCGTGAAAGTGGAAAAAATTTTCTCAAGTAAGTCATCATCAGTGATAGTATCTCCACATAATTTTAATATGGAACTTACTTTATGAATAACAAAATTATACAGTTACAATTTTAAAATCTTGAAATTGAAGGTGTATCCACTCATATCGAGCTTTTGGTAACACTGTAAATTTTAGGTGGTGATACCGATCCTTCAAATTAATCCATAATTCAAGAGAGTCTTTCACAATTAAATATTCAGTTTTTAATCCCTCATAAAGATGATGTCGGAGAAAAATCATGGCCTTCGCTTTATCCTGACTTGATTTATTTTCTTGTTTAATAGTATCACCAAGACCTTTAGCGTCCAGGTGAATTTCAACATCAAGGACCCATGACAAATAATTCATTCCAGTAATATCAAGTGCTACAAACTCAATCTTTAATAAGTTTGACATGATAAACACTAAAAGTGAAAATCGAATTAGAAATAACTAAGATAATTTGAATTAAAATCTTTTGAAACAAATAAATTTAAATAGATTCACAAGATATATTCATATAAGAATAATAACATAAATTTCTCTTTTATTAGCTAACAATAATAATAATAATACATCACATTTAAAATTGGATGAGAAATTAATTTATCATATGCATCTAGCTAATTTCCTTTTTATAACAATATTTATTTTCAATTTTATCACTAGTTTACGATTATCAAGTTTATCTAATAACCCAATCAATCTACACAAATATAAATATATATTATGATGGGTGTTGTTTGTAGATCTATAATTTTATAAAACTTACTTGTTGATCTTATTCTCAAACAAAAGAAACATTAAGTTGATACATCCTCAATTTGGTGCAAAAACATATATTTAAGAATGGAGAAAGTTATATTAATCACTGTTATTATTATTATTATTATTAATAATAATAATAATAATAATAATAATAATAATAATACAGTTAAGTAAATATGAATATAATAAGAAGAAGGAGAACAACCTTTTTCTTTTATTCTTGTTTAGTACCTCTATATTTATATTAGTTAATAGATTCTAAAATTTACTTATGGTCAAGAAATAAAGTTATTAGAACAAACTCATTTGCTATGGTGAAACATATTTATTAGTTAAAGGATGATTGAGTGAAATGTATGTGAATAAGAATTAACATAAAATAAAAAATATATGATTTATGTGTTTATCATAATGTAATAGAAATTTAATTTATCCAAAGAAAATTAGAATTTCGTGCTGATAACGTGTTATAAAATAAAAATATTAAAGTAAAAGGAGAAAGGGAGAGGAAGAAGCAATAAAATAATTTTTCTTCTTAAAGGGGTGCCCTTTCCATTACAATGTATTGCCCCTTTTATAGGGGTGAAAATACTTGAAGAGAAGAGTAAGCTATAGTAAATGTGGGTCCCTATGGACATCCACTTGTTTACAACAGGGCGATATTTGTTTAATTATTTTTTTCACTAATTTCTTCAATGATTTTTAATAGTTTAGTTATGAAACTTACAAAACGACGATAGAAAAATTAACATGTTTGGACAAACTTCTAAAAATCAACTTACATTGTAACTAACGTATTTTGATAAATATTTTTTGCTTAAGATTTGAAGAAACATGAATTTAGGGAATACAATATAGATGCTAATATATTTTGTTGGCAACAAATTGTTTTTTTCATTATTGTTCATATCTGTAGAAACAATTTCAGGATTTGACACAGTATGAAAGCTATAGGTACTACTAAATTTCTTCTCCGTTTTAAGCTATATATTAATTTCTTTCTTTCTTCTTTTATGAATACGTAAGATGAGTTTAGTTCGATATTTACAAGCAAAAGAATATTGTCAAAGTGCAACAAAGAGTTTAATTTATAATATGAAAACACAAAAGAGGTTCGGTGACTCCATCATACATAAGCAAATACCCTTAACTATTTAATTTTGGAAAGATCAAACTTGTTGTATAAATGAATATTTGTTGAAGGACATCAGATTCAAGCCATAATCCAAACAATGCTTTGGATGTCCTAAAAACATAATAACAACCATGTGAATCATGTCTGCAACTCAGTAGCACTTCTTCATCCGAAAACATATATTTTGGTATGACTGATTTAAGATGAATACCTTGTATAATAAACAATTTAGTCTAAAATTCATTGAAATTGTCTTTCATTACCCAAAACTTAAAATTGTCCTTCCTATCAGACATATAATGATGATAAGCACAAAACATTCCTCCCAATTTTGAAACACCCCATCCAAACAAGTTGGAGACAATCAAGTACATTGACTCTGACAACGGTATCTCTCTGTATACTTCGTCTGAAATACTAAATGACATCATAGAGTATTTTGCTAATGAACCAATAAGGCAATGAAATGCTCCAAGGACAAATATCAAAGAGTTAGTAGATGTGAGCATATGTTGAACATCAATAGGATGTTTATCTGTTAATCTCCAGAAACCACTTTTCAACGCGAGAATTTTACTACATGATTTGTCATCAATCTTAAGGATCTTATAGTCATTACTAGTTAAGTCATATCCCCATCCCCAAGTACAATAGTCCCTTTGAAAAATTTTCAAATGAGGGAGGATTGATTATTGATTCTCTTGTGTACGGTTTTCATATTAAAGGTAGGAAATGTACTTTAAAGTTATAAAACCTGATAAGCGTCAAGCAATGGTAACAACAATACAATGTGTGATGTCATGATTTACTATTAGAAGGACAATCAAGTTTGTACACTTTCTCAATTTGTTGAATTGACGATAAAGAAGAACAATACAAGGAAAATTCCTCATATTTAGGGTATCATTGGTTAACAAGGACTTTTTGAGAATTTTTGTCATTCCTCGCATGATTGAGATGCTTCATCGAAAAGTAAGGTTTGGAAATCAATATCATCCATAACTTTTGAATACGTTTGAATCGTAGAAGTGACCACATAAGTAGCCTGCTCAGAATGTCCGTAGCCACATCAACATCCATTTCTTTGTTTTCTTGAAATTAAAAATTGAAGATTTAACCGAAACAAGTCGTCAATTTAAACTTAAAATAGCCGACAGTGGTATATATATATATATATATATATATATAATCCATTGAAGATATTTGAAAGAATAGTCGAGATAGTGGTGTACAAATTGAAAGAAGCTGCTTACCCTTTTCTCTATAGCGTATGATTTTCCAACTAGGATTTTGCTATTACAAATTATTTAATTAAGATCGTTATTGAAAAAAGTGATCTGGTCATTAATTATTCAATTATCTATATAATATTGACTCCTAAAATATATGGCAGGAAAAAGAGTTCTAAAATATATAAGAAGAAAAATAGTCTAGTGTTCCTTTTTTTAAAAAAAAAAAAAAAAAAAAGAAGGTCATTTTACATAAATAATATGATAATAATATATTAATTATGAATTATGATATAATATGTTCTCTTACCGAAAATAGCATTAGTTTTGTTACCCAAAATAACAAAACATTTTTTCTCTTCCATTAATTGTCCAATTTTTTTCCTCTTTTCTCTTCTATATATTTTCTTTCTTGCATTAATATGTTTTCTTTTTCTCTTTCTCTCTCTTTTTTTTTTCTCTTCATCATTTTCTCTCTCTTTCATTCTTGTTTTTTTCTAGTTATCTTTTCTCTATCCTTTTCTTTTATTCTGTCATATTTTTGTTTTTCTCTTTTCTTTCTCTTTCATTTTTGTATTTTCTTTTGTTATTTTGTCCTTTTTTTTTTTTTAATTTCGGCATTTTCTTTTTCTTTCTCTCTCTTTCATTCTTGTCTTTTCTTCGTTTACTTTCTTTCTCTCCTTTTCTTTATTCCATCATTTTCTTTCTCTTTCTCCTTTTTTTATTCTATCATTTTCTTTCTTTTTCTCTTTTCTTCCATCATTTTCTCTCTTTCATTCTTTTTTTTTTTCAGTCATTTTTCTCTCTCTCTATTTTCATTTTATAATTTCAATTATTTTAATATTTAAGAATGTTCTAAGATTAACATTTTATTTTTAAAAAAATTATGGACATCATTACTAAAATAAAAAAAATATAAATTATACTTGTAATATATTTTGAATTCAATGCATTATACATTTATATGCATTTTTCAATGCACATTGTGAATATATAACTAAAATATTTTAAATACAATAATTTATTTTAACACCGTTAATAAGTGGGAAAAACAATTGTAATACATTTGAATTCAATATACAATACATATTTTGATATGTTTCAATGCACGTGTTGAATATATAACTAAAACATTTTTAGTACAAATGTATTATAAGTATTATGTGTGAATTTCTAATATTTCGGTACAATTTGAATTAATTTTACATTGTTAAAATGTATTATATTTTTTTTGGAATAACGACAATCAAATTTATAACAATGTATAATATTTAATTCAAATTGTATTACAACTATGGTTTATATAATAACACATAAACTAATTTAAATAATTTTTTAATATTTGAAATTCAGGTATAATATCTTTTTAATATCATTTAATAAAAGAAAAAAATAAACAACAATTATAATACATTTTGAATTCAATACTTGATACTATATACCCCTGCTTTCACTGAATTATTCTTGATACCACCAGAGTATATATATACCCTAATGGTATCAATGAGTAAAGTAGTAGTTTTTTCACCGAATCACTCTTTGACACCAACATAGTATAGTAGTATCAAAAAGTAACTTAGTAGTTTTTCATTGAAGTGACTTTTTCTTCATTGATACCACCTGAGTGTGCATATATGCATATATATTTTGGTGGTATAAATATAAATTTAGCTAAAATTGATACCATTATGATATATATACTCAGGGGCGAATTTATGTGTATTTTTTAGATCACCCGAACCCGTAGTCATCCGACTAAACTCGAAATATTACTTCTATAATTGTTAAAGAATATATTAAATTAAAACTTGTTGAACCCGTTCTCAAGATGGCTGGATGGTTCACTGGTACCACTACAAGATTTCAACACAAAGGTTGCAGGTTCGATCCCAGGCAGCCCCAATTCGCTTCAATTTATTTTTACTAACTAAAAACACGTTTTTCATAAAAAAAAAAAAAAGCTAAATTAATTTTTATGTATTGCTCGCTTAGTTATTGTTATTATAAATTTTTTGATCTTATCTTTAAAGCAATGGTGCACCAATTTTCTTGAAATCCTGGATTCGCTTCTGTATATACTTGATACCACCAGGGTATATATATAGCCTAATGGTATCAAAGAGTAACGGAGTAATATTTTCACTGAATCACTCATTGATACCATCAGAGTGATGGTATTAAGGAGTAACTTAATAGTGTTTCACTGAAGTGACTTTTTCTTTCTTGATACCACCAGAGTATATATATACTCCTATGGTATCAATTATCAAATGATTATTAAAGCTAATATTATATTATATATGGTAATAAAAATAAACTAACACTTAAAAAATGTAATTAATCAAATAAAATATATTATTTATGTAAAAATTCCAAAAAAAAAACAAAAAACAAAAAACTTCTATTGAGAAATAATGTATTGGCCTAATTAATTGGAAAAATTACATGGAAAGACCATCTGTAAGACTTAACTACATAAATAATAGTGTTAAATTTAAAAGAGCCCTTTTAAACAACAATTGGTGTTTGATCAAGCTTTTAATATACTCTCAAAAGTGTTTTAAAAAAGAGCACTTCTGAAGAAAATATTCTTTTTACGACTTCGAAAGAAACAAATTCTGCTACTTTTCATTCACTCAAATTTAACCAATTACCTCACTTCTTTACATAGGCACTTTTTTATGGGAAAATAAACACTTTTAGTGTCCCAAAAGCTTAGCCAAACATATGTTACCGGATAAATAATCCAGAGTGTACTACAAAAGCACAGAAACAAAAAGCATAAGATCATAGAAACACGAAGAACCCTGTCGAAGAAAATAGACTTAAAACATACAAAATAACAACACGAAGTAGTATTGTGCTACATGAAACAACACAACACGATAATACTTGCTACTCTAGCAAACTGGAAGTTGATTCTCGTCCATCAACAAATAACAATAACGAAGTTACATTTTGTTTCATATACACAAGTTTGCACATTTACTCCAGACCTTTAACTCAGGAAGCAATATATTCTTCAAGTTGTCAAATTGCAAGAGATCTCACCTCATGCACTTTCCAGAGGTCTTCATACTTATATACCACCTCATCAGCCCTTCATCATTTCGACTGCGCTGACACATGATGCATGAGTTACTCATGCAGGTTAGGAATTTGTCTAGCCTAGACGCTTTTTCAAGAATTGATTCATCAAGCTTGGTCAGAATTTTCAGTGGTGCGGGAGGAGGGTCTTCAATAATTATGCAATGAGATATGTTGAGCACTTTCAACTTTTTTAACCCCTCCAAGATAATAACCAGAGCAGGTTTAGATAACACTGTGCACCTCACACTCGACACTTTCAAGTTTGGAAGAAATGATACTAGTGTAGATGCAAACAACATATCACAGGGCCCCATAATCTTGAGCTTAGAATTTTTTTTGCAACTCCTGGCAATTTCCTCAATGACATGCAGAATTTTTTATACTACGCATCGTTAGTGATTCAAGATCTTCCCATATATGAATAGCCCTGCATACTGATCGGTGTTTTATTTTGTGTCAAGAAGGCATAACAAGGCATTTAAGCTGTGGACACCTGAAAAAGAGGAGATCTAATTAGTTGTTGCTTCTCCTGTAAGAACAATGGAAACTTATAGGGCAACTGATATTTCTGAAACGATGCTTGCTGTATGGTTTCTTGATTTAAGTTATAATTATAATACTATAGAAAGATGAAAGTTTATAGGGGAAATACCTCTCGGCAGTAAAAGTCAACTGATTGTCGTTAGCATGCATATTGTGATGGAAAATCAATGTTTGTATGTTTCCACGACTGAAGTTCAAGCAAATATTTAGGAGGCAGGTTAATTTTTCTTGAGACGGACTGTAGACATATACGTATGACCTTCGTTTGGGAATCTGATGAAATTTGATTGCAATACTGACAAGTCCAGCGTTTTCCAGAGAAGTTCATCAGAACAAGCCAATTGCCATGCAAGACAAACTTGAGGAATTACAGATATCAACTGGAAAAGGTTAAAGTATCTTCACCAAGATATCATTATCAAGGTCCTTCCATCACCACAGCTTCAATCTTTTTTTAATTTGAAATGGCATCATAGAAGCTTCAATCTCCTAAACTCCTGTAGAAACAAGAAAGGTTATTACTTCTCTAGATCCATGAAGAATATTTGAATTCCTAACATCAAATTGATGTTGCTGATTGTCATTGTGTGAATATACTCAGACCATGAAAAAAAAAAAAGGTTAACCCTCTGCAATATGAAGAAACATAGAAGATTGTACAAATACATCTGAGGAGTACTGGGATGCCCAAAAGTGAAGAAACTAGGAAAATATGAGCTGGAACTTAAGTTGGTTGTAGATAACGACAGAGAGCTAAGTGCTTGCTGGCATAGCTGACGGAAGTATCACATTTTGGATAAAAAATTCAATGTCGTGAGCACAAGGACGGAAAAGCTGAAGACTTGTTACATGTTTTTGACAATTTGAAGAGCAAGACAAATACAAAGAGAACTGGGGAATGGGACAAGTGTCTGCTGAAAAAGATGCATATAGTTTCCAGGAACCAAAGAGAAGGAGATGCAAAAACATAATACTTCACCCCTTTTATTTCCTGTGAATTGAAACGAAAATAAATAGGTTGACATGATTTGTTTATTTAGCAAAGTCCAAAGAGTTGTTAAAAGATATAAAAGTAGTTCCTAAACCTGTCAAAGATAATAACAATAATGGTGCAAGTACAATAATAACTATGCCTTAAATCTCAAAATTTTAGAATAGATTGTATGGTCCATTCGTAACCATTCCGCCCTATGCGGATTCAAAGTTTCAATACTACTTTACAACAACTTAAATGGAGTGATATGGATATTGAGGAGTCATATAGCCAACTCCAACTGGTTTGGGATTGAGGTGTAGGTGTACTTTACAATAGCTATGCTTCAAACCTAAACTAATTGAGGTCCGGCTATATGAACACTCAATATACATTCTGTTCCATTTGGAGCAGTTCCATTCCAATACTCAGATAATTATTAAGGATACTCTATTACAAAGGTTTTTCTATATTTTCTATCGAAATACAAATCAGTAATGAACTAAAAAGATCCTGGCAAACAACATTCTTAGTATAAGTGTAGCAACAAAAACTAAACCTTAATTCTAGCCATTAGAATTACCTATGCATCTAGTGCATCATTTATATTTTTGTATTTTGTTAATTTCACAAGAATCTCAAAAAATTGGAAGTCTTTTGGGACAACTCTGTCCATGTGATTGTAATGTTTACCTCGTCCATTTTAACACCTCCATCATAGTGTAAAACCTATACACCAGTGCAATTGAACTTCTATGGTAGACATTTCCAAACTATAATTCAGGACCTTCTTTCCTTTTATCTTCTACATGTGCTACTTGTACCTTAATCATCACTTATATTTTTTAGTTTAGTAATACCACACACCATCATACCATTCACATTTCTACAACAATCATTTCCCGATATGCACTCACGCCATACGCCATCATTGGTTTCACAACTGTCTTACAAAACCTATTTCACTCTGGTTTGTATCTCCTTATTGCATAACACTCATCCACTTCAACTATAAGATTTTTATATGTTGCATGTTGGTGTATCAGAATATCACACTATTGACGTGGAAATGAGCCTAGACATATGAATGACCTTTGTAAACTCACTTTTAATGATCCCAGATTTGAATAAAGGAGTGTTGTGGCAAACAAACGATCAACATAATACTAGTTTATCCTCACAGTAAGGAATTAATAAGAGAAATGATATCAAATATTTTGTTAAGTCCTGAATAAAGCATCATACAAATTGGGACAGTTCTATTTATAGAAAGTCTTCAACAACATAACCAATGATAGTTGGTAGGGGGTCCATATATGACTAAATTCTATATCGAAAGCTAAACTGGCAAGAAAACATGATGGATCTTCAATCCATTTCTGACGAAAGCTGAAAAAGTAGTACTTTAGGTTAAAACTTAACACCTAAAAGCACAAAATATGTTTAAAGGAAAAGATGAGAGGACCTAAATGAAATTGATACTCTCTGAGGATGAAATATTAGGAGTCTTGATGAATATCAAACTTCTAAATCAATCATCCAGGTTGAAGTATACATAATTCAGAAGGGATTCCTTTATTGTTCTTAAGTACTTTGTTCATTTCATTTTTTGTGAAGATGTTTGACTGATCAAGACATTTAACATGTTAATTTGGTGTTATACTGACAATGGAAGAAACTAATAAATTAATGGTTGAAAAGAGATATCACATTAAAATTAAAGAGGGAATAATTTATACATCTTAAATTCTTAAAAGCGGTCATAATTTTATAAATAGGATGTTTCAAAAAATCTGGAACATCCTAAAATGGGAAAAGAGCCGTATAAGTTGGAACATAGGGAGAACAAATATTTCAGGATGCAGAATATTCATCCAAGGACTTAAAAGATGGATAGAAAGAGAACTTGAATGAAATGGTACTTCAGTGTGGTTCTTGTCTTCTTCTCATAAACAAATTAGAATTCTCACCATACATCATGTTTCTCAAATGAGTAAAGTATCAAGTGAAGTATAAACAGTCAATTATGGAACATCGATATTACTAAAGATACGTGTGGAATACGGTAAACCCACGTCGGATACTTTGACTAGAGTCCATGGAAAAATTTGGGAGAGAAATTGAGATTTTTTTTATTTTGAGAAAGTTAACTAGTATAATAAAGAAGTACACCAATCGACAATAGTGAACACCTGTAGTAATTACATCAAAAGTATAGAGGGATTGTCAATAAGAATCTAAACACCTATCTCCCTCATAAACTATCTAAGAATAGGTGATGTCCCCCGGATCCTTAGGTACACTATGGATACACCAAAAGTAAAAGATAACTAAACAGTTCATTTTAATGCTTTGGAAAGGGATGTTGTTCTCAAAACATCTCTCATTTGTCTCCCTCCATATTGTCCACCAGATGTAGGCAGGGACAATCTTCTATCTCTCCTTGTGTCCTGATTGATTTCCATCTCTATTCCAACATGCTAGGACTTCTGTAGTATTTCTAGGCATGGTTCATGTAATACCTCTCAAGTTAAAGAAATACTTCCATAGTTTCTCAGTTACTTCACAATGCTAAAAAAGATGGTTTATTGTCTCAAACATCAGGAGCATAACTCTCTCCTCTTTGTATTAAGTTATCCCGAGTCAGAATAGATTGTCTTGCAACAAGTCACCTTATGTGGCATCTTCCTTTTCCAGATCATCTTCCAATGCCACAACTCCTTGGTTTTAGTTGAAATGTCTAGTAACTTGTAGCTTGATTTCACCTTGAACTTGCCATCTTTATCCAACTTCCGTATCAATTTGTCTTTCTCACAGGTGAGGTTCTTCGCTTGTTCGAAAGTGTTGTAGAATTGCATCATTTTGTCACTTTCCAGTCATTGAGGAACCTTCTGAAGGTCAGGTTCCATCTTAGTTCATTTCTGACTTCTAGAATTGTAGCCATTTTCTGTTGATTGAGAATATAAATGTCAGGGAACTGTTGTCTCAAAGGTGTTTGTCCCACCCATATATCATTCCAGAACAAGGTTTTTCTCCCATTTCCCACATTAATAATAGAATTACTCCACATTCTTGGCCACTGATTTCTAATAGTTCTCCAATGACACACACCATAAGTTAGTATTAACCTCCTTAGTAGTCCATGATCCTTCCTTTCCATATCTTGCAATGATAATGTCTTTCTACAAACTTTGATCATATGTTGCTCATCTCCAAAGCCATTTTAACAGAAGACTCTTATTGTGGGCTTTCAAATTCTTAATTCCCAAACCCTCCCTCTTTTTTGTTGGTTACGAGGGCATCCCACTTAACGAAATGAAATTTCTTTTCCCCTTCTCCACTACCTTTCCATTCCAGAGAATTTCTTCTCATTGTGTCCAGCTTCTGAATGATCTTCCACGGCATAGAAAAGAGGGACATCATATAGGTCGGCATGGCCTCAAGAACATTGTTGATCAGTGTGACTCTACCACCCAAGGATAAGTATTGACTTCTCCAATTAACCAACTTCTTTTCATATTTTTTCACCACAGAGTTCCAGATGCTCAAGGATTTACTCTTATCTCCCAAAGGCATTCCCCTGTCTTGCCACCTAAAATGTTTGCCAGGGGGCTGATATCTGATGCTTCATTCACAGGGTAGATAAAACTCTTTCCCCAATTTACATGAAGTTCAGATATTGCTTCAAACAAAATGAAAATAGCCCTTAGGTTTTTCAGCTGTTCAACCCATCCTCTGCATCACAAAACATTAATGTGTCATCAACATATTGTAACTGGGAGATAGATACTCCCAGTGAATCCCCCTCACTCACCTTGAAGCCCCTAATTCTGTCATTAACCTGAGCAATCTTCAACATATCACTTAGACCTCACCTCCCATAGCTAGGATGAATAGAAAAGGAGAAAGGGGGTCTCCTTGTCTCAATCCTATCTCAGAGGAAAAGAAGCCAGATGGTGAACCATTGATCAAAACTGAGAACTTCACAGTGGTCATACAAAACCTCATCCATTTAATTCCAGTGTTGCCAAACCCCATCCTCCTGAGTGTGCTCCACAAATATTTCCATTTCAAGTGATCATAAGCTTTCTCTATGACTACCTTGCAAAGAATTCCTAGGTCTTTGGATTTGTTTCTTATTTGAGATTATGATTTCTCAAAATAAGAGATAAAATAGATTTTAAGACATGGAAAGTGGCACACATTCAATATTATAGTCCTTTCTCTACTTTTTAGTTTTTCCTATTGGTCAATACGCGTTGCTTCATGTTATAAGTCAAATGGAGAGAAACTAAGAATTAAAGACTCCCTTTTTCTTTTTTGAGGGGAGAATTAAAGACTCCCTTTTTCTTTTTTGAGGGGAAGAATCTGAGAGCTTGAAAGAAGAAGTTGGGGCCTTGGGGAAGACAACCCAAAATATCTTTCAAAATTTAGAATATCTTTACAGCTCTATTTCATGATTTTGAACTTTTTTAGCCGAACCCCAACACCCATCCATACCCCCTGAATCGTAAGATTTGGATTTTATCTGCACCCAAGTCTGAGCAACTTAGGACTCGGGTGCGGGTATACGACGCGGATGCGAATTTGAGGGTCAGATTAGGCAAAATATAAAATTTAAGATTCGGGGTTACATATCCAGGTATGGATATAGGTGCTAGGATTCGGCCAAAAATCCAAAATTTATAAAATAGGGCTATAAAGATATTCTAAATTTTGAAAGATCCTTTAGGTCATCTTTCCCAACACCCCAACTTCTTCTTTCAAGGGCTCTTCCCCTCAAAAAAGAAAAAGAAAGTCATTCAAGGCCTTCCACTATCTCTCCTAACAAATCATTGCTGCTGTCTACCAAAAGTTGGAACACAACCACTTGAATTCTTAGTTTCTCTCTGGTTGGCTTGAAACATGAAGCAACAAATATTGACCAAGAGGAAAAGCTAAAAAAGAGACAAAAGGACTATAACATTAAAAGTATGCCATGTCTTAAATCTATTTTATCTTTTATCAAAATCTCAATTTCCCCCCAAATTTGTCCATGGACTCTGGTCAAAGTATCCAACGTGGGTTGACCGAATGCCACACGTATCCGCACCCGCACCCTACCCGCCTTGTGCCAACACGGGTGCGACAACAAAAATGAAGAGTCCATGCAACTTAGTTGAAAGTGCTTTTTGTCACCTGATTTCCATAGCGAGGGAACTAACATTAGAGTTTTAGCTACTCATATGAAGCCTACATCAATCTTTTCTCTCAAACAACTAATCATCTATCTACGGAGCTTATAGGTTAGATTTAAATTCGGTGTACACCTTTTGGGACTATTGTTTTCCTTTCTCTAGCTATTTGATTTTTGCCCTTACAGATCTGAATTCAAGGTTGTCTAAATTTGTATATCTTGGTTTCCTGCATTTCAATTATTACCACTCTAATAATTGAACTGCAGGAAACCAAGATGTACAAATTCAGATCTGTAAGGGCAAAAATCAAATAGCCAGAGAAAGGAAAACAACAGTTCCAAAAGGTGTACACCGAATTCCTTTGACACCCACAACTTTTGGAATCAAGATCCAACATGAGTCAAAAATTAATCTGGAAAACAACCTTAAAGAATGTAAGGGAAAAACAAAGACAGAGAGAGATTAAGCACATGCCTTTAGATTGTTGGTTCACTTCAGTGTGTGTAAAATAATTGGGTGAAAACTGTGGGATGATAGTGTAGCTTTGATGAGGAGTGAGATTCCGATACAAGGAAATGACCATAAAATCCCCCACGCATTGGCAGGTGTCGGCTGTCAAACTTTAATAATAAAGAGTACCTACAACTCCTCACTGCCAAATGGAAGTGCCATCATACCTTTCATACCTGTAACTTGATTCTGGTCAACAGTCTAACATTTTTTCATTTTTTGCTTCAGAGTCATCCTACCTGTTTTTTTGATAGATGACAAAAAAAGGAAGATCAAAGTGAGATTTTATTTTGACTTAATACCTTTAATTTTAAACTCCCTAAACTATTCACATTTTATCATTTCAGCACTTAAATTATGGGGTATTGTAGTTAAACCCTGAACTATAGGGCCAACTGATACAGAGAGTGACAGTCAGAAAGAGCATTTATGTGGACCTAGTACACGCTGTGAGGTCCTACTTTTCTCCGATTCACCTCATTTAGTGCATTTTCATTACTTGAACGGAAGTTTATGCCTTATGCAAATTGAATAAATTATGCTTATGACTTGCCTTAATTTTCTTTCTTAAAATCAAAGTTAAAATTGACTGGTAAATTCTATCCAATATAGAATTATATTTAATATTTCTCTAATTTCAGAGAGAATCTTATTCATTTTCACAGTAATTTTTGCTTCTCCAGAATAAGTAGGTGCTTGGCCATATATTCAACATTGAATGTACTTCTCAAATTTGAGATACAACTTCAAAAGTGAAAAATGAGTTGAAAAACAGGTTATAAGTTGTTTCAAATTTGAAATATAAGTTCAAGTTGGATTTGAAATTTTCAAGGCCAAACACTGACTTTCAAATAAAGAGTAGAATTGCTAGGAAAGGAAGTGGATTTTTTTTTTTTGATGAAGTTAGATTTTAGTACCGACAAGTTCAGCGTCTCCCAGAGAAGTTGATCACAACGAGCCAATTGCCATACATTACAAACATGAGCAAGTCCAGCAGACAATTCAAAAAGGTCAAAAAACTGGAGTATCTTCACCAAGATATCATTATCAAGGTCCTCCCATCTCCTCCCTGCATCACAAAAACTTCTGCTAAACTCCTGTAGAAACAAGAAACGTTATTACTTCTCCAGTTCATGAAGAATATTTGAATTCCTGACGTCAAATTAATGTTGCTGATTGCCATTTTGTATTCTTGTGAATATACTCAGACCATGAAGAACAGAAAGTATAGCCCTGCAATACAAAGAGACATAGAAGAATGTACAAATATGTCTTGAGGAGTACTGGGATGCCCAAAGTGAAGAAACTAGGAAAATATGATCTGGATCTTAAGTTGGTTGTAGATAATGACAGAGAACTAAGTTTTTTGCTGCCATAGCTGTAGGAAGTATCACATTTTGGAAAAAAAATAGTCATTACCAAAAGCAAAATGATACAAAAAGGAGGAGGTAACATTGTTGGAACTATATTTTAGCAAAGAGTAGTTAAAAGATACTAAAGTAGTACTAGTAACAAAGTTAGGTGAAAGGAAAACACACCATGTCAAAGTTTGACTACTATTCGTTGAATGAATTCCTAAAACTTGTCAAAGATATATAAACAATACTAGTAAGGGTATAATAATAACTATGCCTTAATCTCAAATGTATGGTTCCTTTGCAACCGAATTCCACTTTACCCGGGTTGAAATTTTCAATACTACTTAACAACTAGCTTAAATGAAGTGATATGGACATTAAGGATCTATATAGCCAATTTGGGATTGAGGTGGAGTTGTACTTTACAACAGCTATAAATCAAAAGCTACACTAGTTGAGGTCAGCTATAGGAACACTCAATATCCATTCTGCTCCATTTGTAGCAGTTCCATTCCAATACTAAGATAATTATTATGAATTCTCTATTACTAAAGGTTATTTATATTTTCTACCGAAATGTAAATCAGAAATGAACAAAAAGGACTCCTGGCAAACAACACACTTAATCAAAGTGTTGCAACATAATATAAACCTTAATCCTAACCACTGGAATTACTATGGATCCTGTGCTTCATTTATATTTTGTTTTTTGCTAATTCAACAAGAATCTCAAGAACTTATAAGTCCCTTTTGACAATTTTGTCCATGTGATTGAATTGTTTATCTCATCCATTAACATTCAACCATCATAGTATTACACCGTTGCATTTGAACTTCTAATCTAGACATTTCCAATCTATAATTCAGGGCCTTCTTTCCTTTTATCTTCTACATGTGCTTTTTGTACCTTGTCATAATCATCATTTATTTTGTCTAGTTTTGTATGACCACACACCATCATACCGTTCACATTTTTACAACACTCAATTTTTTGATATGTCGGACCATAGATACCAAATATTCACGCCATACACTATCATTGGTCTCACAACTGTCTTATAAAACCTATCTTTCATGCTGGTATGTATCTCCTTATCGCATACCACTCCTTTTCAACAATAGGGCTTTAACTTATGTGTTGCGTCTTCGTCTATCAGACTATCACACTATTGACGTGGAAACAGAGCCTACACATATGAATGATCTATGTGAACTCACACTGATGATCTCAGACCTGAATAAAGAAGTGTTGTTGTAACTTAACTATCAACCTAATACTAGTTTATCCTTACAGTAAGGAATTAATAAGAGAAATGATATCAAATATTTTGTAATGTCCAGAAATAGAGTGTCATATAAATTGGGAGAAATAGAGTGTTGATAAAGTTTTCAACAACAGAACCAATGATAGTTAGTAGCGGATATGTATATGACTAAATTCTAAATTGAAAGCTAAACAACAAGTAAAACTGATAGATCGTCAATCCTCTTCCAAAAAAAGCTGCAAAACACAAGTAATTTTAGATTAAAACTTAGCACCTAAAAGCACAAAAATATGCATGGGACTTGAGTCCCACATCGGTACTGAAATGTGTCATTGTGGGGCTTATATAACCTTGGGCTCTCCCACTTCAATAGCTAGCTTTTGGGGTATGATTCTCCCTGAGTTATACAAAGGGTATGATAGCCACCCACTACTCTTTGTACACATTGTGCTGTGAATGGTGATGCAGGTATTACAGTGTTCGCCCGAGATTAGCTGTTTCTATTGCACGGCCATGGAGGACGAGAGCTTGGTGGTTTGTTATGGTTCATTGCAAGGTATGAGACTTATTAATAACAGTTATAAATTGAATGATATTATTTTATAATAGTATAGATAGTAGTTTGCTTATCGCAAAATTTTATGGAATCAAACCAAACGATAGTACAGTGCACCCATCTTCTTAAAATCCAGGATACACCTCTTACAGAACAGTTTGCAAGGATGGAAATTGAGAGAAGGTGGCTTTCTGGAAGGATATATGGTGTGGTAAATGTCCTTTGAAGCAGACTTTTCCTGAGCTATACAACCTATGTCAATATCAGGTGCTACTGTGGCAGACCTATGGACAGGACAAGGGTGGAACCTCCATCTTAGAAAGAACCTCAATGACTGGAAATAAACATTATAGCAGCTTTTCAGAATACAGTCCCTCAAAGCTTCATCTTACAGAAGAGAAGGGCAGCTTGGTGTGGAAGGTATATAGCAAAAGTACTTTTGCTGTCAGGTCAGCTTACAAAAACTTGACAGGACCAAATATTAAAGAGATAGGGTGGCCATGGAGATTGATCTGGAAGACCAAAAATCCTTATAAGGTAAATTAATTTACCTGGTTATTGGCAAAGGAAGCAGTCTCACCCATGAAAACCTGAACAAGAGGAAATTCAACCTCTGATCTAGATGCTACCTATGTGAAGAACACAAAGAGAGAGTCAACCATCTCTTTTTGCACTGCAAATGGACAGACCAGCTGTGGCAGATGTTCATCGACAAAAGGAAGATCAGGTGGGTGAAACCTGGGAGAATCAAAGAAGTGCTAAGAAGCTGGAATAGAGATGGCAATGCAGTGAGGAAGGAGAAGAGATGGAAGATGGTCCCTGCATGTATATGGTGGACAATATGGAAAGAGAGGAATCATAGATGTTTTGAAGGCAAAAAGAGCAACATACATAAGATTAGGACAGATTGCTTAGGCCTTTCTTATTTTTGGTGTAAACAAGTAATTATAGACAGCATAGAAGATGTTTTTAATGCAATTGATTGGCAGTGATTAGGTTTATTAGGATTCTGTAAAGTGACAACTTTTGTGATGAGAAACTACACTTTGCAGTATACCTGTGGACATATAAAAGTGAAGTCTACCATTCTCAAAAAAAAAAAAAAATGATAGTACAGTGCACCCATCCTCATACAATCCAGGATACACCTCTGATAACCTGGAAGCCAACGCCGACCCCACACCTCTCTCTCTCTCTCTCTCTCTCTCTCTTTCTTTGTGTGTGTTCGGGGGGAGGGGGAAGGTCCCTGTCTACTAAAGCCATCTGTTACTCAACTTTGCCAGTAATGCCTGATTTCTCATTAAAGGTAAGGTCATGAATATCCTACCTAATACAGTATATCCTTCCAACCCAATATCCATACATTTTTCAATTGCCTTCCCTAAGTTTGAAAGCTCAAATGTACTTCTCTTTTGCATCTTCTGGATGTTTTCAGTGAAACTTTTTACTTTGTAAAATTTTTTTAAAGAAAATCCTCCCCATCAATCTCTCAAACTACTAATCATGTATCTAGATTTTACAGGTTAGATGCCCCGAAACCCAATTTTCTCGTCGTAATTAGAAAAGACGGAATAACCGAGGCATTATTTACATTTAACATACACAGGTAAAAAAAAAAAAGCTACAATAATTTTCCAAAAGAAGCTACATTCTCGATTAGAGCACAACGAGAAATGAAATCGTCGCGATAACAAAATTATAAATCACAAGTAAATTAAAACCAATCTCGACAAAGATTTAAACTTAAAGAACAAAAAGATCTGCATTTGATCATACCTCACTACTAATTGAAATGCTGAAAACCAAGAAACAAAATTCAGATAAGCATAAATTCAGACCTGTAAGGGAAAAACTCAATTGTTTCTGCAGTTCAATTCCATCAAGTGCCAAAAAAGGGGGGAAGAAAGATCTGCAAGGTGTACACAAATTCTTTTAATACCCACAACTTATGGAATCAAGATCCAACTCGAATAAAAATTTAAACCAAAAAACAACCTTAAAGAATGGAAAAGAAAGAGAGATTTAGAACATGCCTTCAGAACATAGGAGAACTGTTGCAAATGGCATACAAAGGTTGGATAGTTTGTTCACTTTAATAGTGTGTGAAAACAAACTTGGTGAAAATTGTGGGACGATAGTGTAGCTGTGATGATGAGTGAGATTCGGATATGAGGAAAATGACGATAATAACCCCCACACGTTGGCAGGTGCTGGCTGTCAAACTGTAATCTGATTGAGAGCATCCAAATGTAAGTGCCATCATATCTACACCTACTGTAACTTAATTCTGGTCAAGAGTTTGACATTTTTTAGCTTACTAGGAGAATAGTTAAAAGTATGAGAATAGAAAAGTACAATGTTTTCTACATGTTTTAGACAAGTGAAAAGAATTTCTTTTTCTTCCTATATAGAAAATATTTGTATTAAAATTTCTCTTTAAGAGAAAGAAAATAATCATATATCATATATCATACATATATAAAATCATATATATATAAAAGGGAATCCTAGGCCCGCTTACATGGTGCTACCAGAAACTAGGATTCCCTTTTAATTTATTTATTTTCAAAACTAGCCTTCCCTTTCCATGAAAAGTTGGGACTTTTAGGAAAAGTTGTGACTTTTTTTTGAAGAGTTGCGACTTTTTTGAAGAGTTGCGACTTTTATGAAGAGTTGCGACTTTTATGAAAGGTTGTGACCTTTCCGAAGGGTTGTAACTTTTCCGAAGGGTTGTAACTTTTCCAAAGAGTTGTGACATTTCCGATAAGGCACAATAAACATTTGTTCACACTACTCTTTGTTATCTACAGATAGAGGGATTTCCTCTCATTTTAAAACAACGAAAATTCGGAACTACTACTTCTTCTTTTGCACAATTAAATATTCGTGTGCTTTGCTCCTGTTGAGTGGCTCACTACACCATTGTTTTTGTATCAATACACTCGTGAATAGAATCGTCCTATCCTGAGGGGATCTATTCCTTTAAACCTCGAGCACTAGAGGGGAATAATTTCCTTAAGGGTGCACTATGCATTCAGTGGGCTCGATTTTTTCCTTTCTGTTTCATTCTTTTGTTACGGATCCTGGTATTTTTTTATGCTTATGTTATTAATTGTAGTTTTTGAGTACATGTTTTAAACTTTGTTGTTTATGTTTCCACAAAGTTATTGTTATAACTATTTGTTAGTACAGATTAAATAACACATGTTAATTGAGTATTCATGCACGTTTTCTCAACTAAAATTGTTGAAAGTACAGTAAAAGAATTCCTTAAAGATATAAACTACCATATCTTGAAGACAAAATTCAAATTTGGTATGTCATTGTAAGCACATAAAGACCTTAAAAACTTTATCGCACCTTGATGTGCGAAGTGAACCAGGAAAAGAAGACAAGAATTAATAAACTTTTGTCATAAATTCAAGGATGTGCCGGAAGACTAGACTACAGGTGCTGAGGAAGGTGTGCCTATCCTCTTGGCTAGCGCCTAGCAGTTAGAGGGGTAATTTTGAAAGCGAAAAAACTATAAGAAACGGAAGGTTGTATGTGCCATCTGGTGTTACATGTATAAGGAGGTAGGTTAAGAAGTGGATCATCCTTTCATTCATTGTACCTTTACCATGAGATTATGGTGGGACATGCTTTGGTGGTTCAGAACTTCTTGGGCATTGCCAAAATTAAGAAAAAGATTTGATGTTTTGTTGAAGAAGCAGAAAAAGGTGAAGAAGACATAGGACATGGAATTTGGTCCCTGTTGCGTTGATGTAGGTAGGTTATTTGGAAAGAGAGAAAATGGAGAGCTTTTGAGAGGTAGAATCGAGTTTTTCTCGGGGAAGGAATAGCCTCCGCTCACTTATTTTCTTTTGTTGCACCCATAAAATTCATTGTTGTATAAAAGAATGGGTGGATCTTGTAGAGAATCAAATTTTGAAGATTTTTTACATTTTGATATTTTTTTTGTATATGGCCAGCTCGCCCATGTTTATGAATGAAATACATTTACCTTATAAAAAATAAAATCTATTGTGTCTAGATATGGGATGGATAATCAATGGATTACCAAAGAAGTGAAGAATCCCTACAGGGTGGGGATTATGGAGATCTATCAAAAATCAGTGGCCCAAAATTTGGGGTAATTCCAAAATTAAAGTAGGTAATGGAGAGAAGACATATTTCTGGAATGATGTGTGGGTTGGTCAGCTCACTTTGAAGCAAATGTTCCCTGACATCTAAGACCTGAACCAACAAAAGTTGGCAAAAGTTTTAGAAGTTAGGAACAAGCAAGGTTGGAATCTTACTTTCATAAGACTTCTTAATGACTGAGAGGTAGACAGACTAACAGAATTCTATTTTGTCGGTCCAACCAATCATATGTGAATAGTTCTACTGCTTTCTTAGATTTTGTGAGCACTTAAACTCTAGAGATACATAGTCATGTTTAAGTCTTCTCTAGATTTTTTGATTTTTTGGCTGGCACCCGGGTCTTAACTTTTATCATGTATTGGAGCTAGCATATCTACTTTTGTACTCTTCGCATCTTCTTGATGCCGGTAATGAAACAACTTACTTCATTATAAAAAAATTCTATAACATAATTGAACTGGCCAAAAACTTCTCCATAAATGAGGACACTCTACTTTGGATGAAGGACAAGAAAGGGAAATTTATTGTGAAATCAGCCTACAAATATTTTTGACAATTCAGTACCAATAATCATGGCTTTGGAAGATTATCAGAAAAGTCAAGATACCTCACAAGGTAGCATGTTTAACCTAATTAGTGGCTAAGCACGCTGTTCTAACACAGGATAATCTAGTGAAAAGGGGCAGTCAGTTATGTTCTAGGTGTTTTTTGTGAAGCTGAAACAAAGACAATAAATCATCTTTTCTTACATTGTAAAGTGACTGAACAACTTTAGCAGATCTTCATCAAATTGAGGGGTATCAGGTGGTCTATGCCAAGAAGTACATCAGAAGTTCTAGCATGCTGGAATAGAAACGGTAACCTAAGAGGACACAAGGAGAGATGGAAGATTGTCTCTGCTTGCATTAGTGGGCAAAATGGAAGGAGAGAAATCCGAGGTGTTTTGAAGATATTTCCAGATGTTGAAAAGGAACTGCTTGGTGATTTTCTATTTTTGGTATCCATGAACTTGCTAAGGAGATAGAGGACATTACACATGTTTTAGACAGTTTATAGGTGGTAGGTTTTGTTTCCTTTATACTACTGTTGTAATAGCTACTGAAATACACTATTGGTTAGGTGTATTTCTTGTTTATAATAGATGTTAACCAGTTCAAAATAAATCTTAAGTGAGAACTGGGATTTCTTCTTCTTCTTCTTCTTCTTCTTCTTCTTCGTTTTTTAGAAAGAGGACAAATGAGCTATATGAGAGTTTTGGAGTCATACATTGTATGAAAAAGAAGAGGTGGAGGTAGACCAAAGAAATATTGGAGAGAGGCAGGACATGTTGCAGTTGCAGCTTACTGAGGACATGACCTTAGATAGAAAGGTGTGGAGAACAAGAATTAGGGTAGAAGGTTAGTAGGTAGGAGTGTGTCCAGTAGGAGTGTTTTGTCTTATTGCCCTTACTAGTAGTCATAGGACAACTCTTGTAGTTTGTTGTTTAATGATTTCTGTTACTATCGATAAGTTCGTTTGTAGTATTATTTTGTTGTAGTACTGTTTTGTTACTATCTATTGTCTCTTGTGCTTCTGTTATGTTTCTTTCTTAGAATGATTTTGTCTTAAGCTGGAGTTCTATCAGAAACAGTCTCTCTACCTCACCTCTAAAGTAGAGGTGCCTATGTACACTCTACCCTCCCTAGACCCACTGTGTGAGACTAGGTATATTTTTGTTGTTGTTGTTGTTGTACATTGTATGAAAAAGGGTCAAACTGGCCTGCCCCATTTGGAAAAATGAAAAGGCTCACAACAGTTCACTATTATTTGGACTTAGGCTCAATATAGTTACCTAATACCTATTGTTGGTGGGAGGTGGTAGGTATCTCGTGGAATTAGTTGAGGTGCGCTAAAACTGGCCCAAACACCATGATCATAAAAAAAAAAATCCCTTTTCTTTGAAAAAATGGAGCACTTTCGGTCATTCGGTCATAACCCTAACTATAGTGAATTTTTTATCAGAGACTAAACTTCATATGCTACTTATGCGTTTCTGATCCTAATCTCTAACCTTCACTGTTCTCGTTCTTCTTAACTTAGACCACCTGTAGGCAAACATATATATAGAACTAAAGATATACGGTGGTCTTGTTTGTAACTTCTTCTGTTCTCTTTCCTTAAATTGTTTTTTTTCCTTACTGAACTTCTTGAAGGGCTAGACCTGTGTACCAAGGAAAATTTTTTTGAATTGCCTAGACATTTTTTGACCAAAGTATGTTTTGACGGTCCTTGGGCTTTTAAATGTTTAACAGGGTCTTCCTAGTCTTCAATAACAACTACTAGTTTCTCACCTATAATTACTTCGAGTTAAGTACTTAGTATGTAAATATGCTTCTGGTTGAATGATTGGAAGTTCATTATACCCGCAAGGCTTGCTAGCTGTTGTTAAATGGATTGAGATTCAATCGACTAGGTGACAATATTACTACAAGTCAAAAGCTGTAAATTGAGTTGGCTGTGATAAAATCTCCCCGCATGGATATAGTATGTCTAATTTAGTAGAAAATTAATATTCTACCATCAGTAACTCTCTTCTTCTTTTTTCTACCAAATGTTCCCCACCTTTCCAGAACAAAAATCTAAAAATTCTAAAATTCAAAATCAAAAATGAAGATTCTGGCGAAAGAAAACCTACCCAGAAAACATAATAGGTTAGAGCAGTTGTAAAACAAAAAAATTACCTGATAGTTCTGAGCCTTGATTGCCATCTTCTTTGAATCAGACCCATCAATTCCTCTTCAGAAATCACTGTGGGTGGCATTTGTTCCTCGAAATCTCTGGTGGTGACCATGATCAGTGACCAAGAAATTCTGAGACAACCAGATATAGGTTGTCGGAGAGTGAGCTCTACGGCCATACTTGTAGTTGGAGAAGATGAAGAAGAGGAGACGACGACAATAGCCTTCTCCAAATTGAATGAAATTGAAAATTAATCTACACTAAAATATTAAATATTATTATAATGTCTTCGAGATTTTTTCCACCTTGTTTGAATGGTTATTACCTATTGGATTGTTTTGTTGTGATGTTTAGTTTTTATTTGTTTAATGGTTACTCAAATTTATATTATACTAGTAAAATTATTTGCGCTTCGCGCGAAAATTTAATATCACGAAATATATACAATAATACTTAAAACCTATCCGTCATTAAAACTAAAACACTATATTATCCTACGTAAAAGATTAATAATGTAAAGGAAAATAAAAATTATTACAACTTATCATTTATCCTTAATAACATAAGCATAAATTAATAATTGTAAAAATACATATCAGGATCTGTAACATAAGTAATGGTGTCACTGAGACGCTCAACATGAGTAAATTACATAAATATTTAATTGAAAAGAAGAAGAAGATGTTCAGAATTTTCGTTGTTTTAAAATAAAAGAAAATCCCTCTACTTATAGACAACAAATGACAGTGTGAAAAAATATATATTGTGTCTTATTGAAAAGGTTACAACTATTTGAAAAAATTGCAATACTTCGGAAAGGTCACAACATTTTATAAAAGTCACAGCTCTTTATTAAAATCACAACTTTTTATTAAAGTCACAACTTTTTATAAAAGTCACAACTTTTTGTTAAAGTCGCAACTCTTTATTAAAGTCGCAACTTTTCACAAAAGTTACAATTTTTCATAAAAATAGCAATTTTTCATGAAAGGAGAAGGCTAGTCATATATATATAAAAGAAAAGTTTAGGCCCACCTACATGGCGTCACCATAAACCAAAATTCACTTTTAATTTATTTATTTCTAAAACTAAATAAATTAAAAGTGAATTCTGGTTTGTGGTGGCGCCATGTAGGCAGGTCTAAAATTCTCTTTCATATATGTGTGTGATTGTTAAATATCTTATTAGCTAAAGATTAATTATTTTATGTAAACAACACATTTGATGTTGATGTCTTTTTGAACTTCTTCTTTTTCTAATTTTGTTTAATTTAATAATGTTTGGACATGTGATTTGGGATTATAATTTAAAATAATTATTTAAAATCTTTTTTCAAATAATAATTTGAGATTTCAAATCATAATTTTCAATATTTATATTTTATAAAAAAATCATTATTTAAAATTTTATGAAAAGAAAAATTATACTTTTTGTGAAGAGATTGTTTGTATCATGTAAAAGAATTATAACAAAAAAATAGTTAGTTATTTAGTAGTAGTAGTGTTGTTGTTGTTGATTAATAGATCTTTATAAAAATTAAGTAGTTGTACATTTGTAATTGCAAACGTTTATTTATAAAAAGAACCTGATTTACTAATTAAATAAGTATAAGAATTAAAAAAATTGATAAATTTTTACAAATTGTGTATGTTTATGAGAAAGAGAGAGAGAGAACAACAATTTAAAAAATTTAAATTAAACTAAGCCTAAGATAAAATTTATGTATAAATTATATTCCAAATTTAATTCTAAAATTTCTCACTTTATGTCGTATACCAAACGACCCATTAATATGTTAAACATCTATATCATGATTAAAAATTCTTTATATCCAATGTGTTTGCCGTTGAATTCATCAAAATATTACTTCGATTTACAAAGAAAGAAAAAGAAATCATGGAAAAGAATAACATATACTGACAAATTAACGAGCAAAGTAGCATGTATAGTGAGATTCTTTGTTCTTGCACACCAAATGAAATAAAACTTCAATTAATTATAATTATATATACAACATCACTTTTAATATCCAAATACTACTATGCTTTACATGTAGTAGAGAATCAATGATTATAGATATGTTTAACTATTGCTATTTATTTAAATAAGATAAATAAATTATATCTTAAACACTATATTATCTAATGGATTACAAAATTATAAATGTAAGAAAGAGATTTATTTTTGTGTACCAATTTTGTAATGACCGACAAGGTACATGCAAAACAGTAATTACTATATATTTATTGTAAGAGTGAGTGAAATTAAAATAAAAGTCAATAGACACGAATGTGCCCTATGCTATTGAAAGTCTAGCTCATCCTCATCCATCTTAGTTAGCAGTTTCGTGCTGCTCACCACTCCTCGAGGTCAAGGACGGGGTCGAACCGTCATTCCAGAATTTGCAGTCCCCAGGGATTGCCTCATGGAAGAGGCTAGTCTCTGAAAAAGTCATCTCGATTGGTATCCTTTTTTTAGAAAGTCAATGCCTTAAGACAAACCCTAATAGCAGTTGTCACCTACAACTATCGATTAGGTTAAAAAAGTGCCCCTACACATGAAAAAAACTAATTAAAAACACATTTTTCTTCTAATTGTAAAGTTTCCCCTTTTCTCTCTTTTTGCATTGGTAGAATATCGATGGTGAATTAATAAGATTTCAAATTTTGTGTATTTTTTTTCGTAGCATCTGCATTTCATTTTTTACTTCAACTAGTATATATGATTTTTGGGTATGCTTCACTAAATTTTGTTAGCACTGCTTTTAATTTGATTATTCTTATTTGTTGATATTGGAGGTGCTAGTAGACAAGTGGCTAGGGCTTTGCTCAAATGTCGGCCGCCTTAAATGAAGCCTTTGTGGAATGTTTACCTTGGCCTGAAGGAAGCCTTTGTGGAATGTTTACCCTGCCCTAAAGGGAGCCTTTGTGGAAAAGACTGCGGAAGCAGTTAAGTTGGAGGCCCGGGATTAGAAACTTGAGAAAAGACTAACCAAGGAACTTACCAAAAGATGAGTTTTTGAATTTGTATAGATTGACATGTCAAAGGGAACTAAAGGTCCAAGATAGAGACGCATGGTGGGAAGGTTTCTTTGGATTTGGAAGGAATTTTCATAATAAGGAGGTGACCGAGCTGCATAGGTTGATGACGCTCCTTCATAAGCAAGACAATCCGATGGATAAACCTAGTGCTCTGTGGTAGGTTTTAGGGAATCATGGAGTTTTCTCTAAAGAATTTTTCTCTATTGGTGAAAGAAAATCCGTGTAGCTTTTACGGCAGCTCGAGAGGAGTGAGACATGGACCCTTTATCTCTTATGTTGTTCATTTTAGTTATGGAAGTTTCAAGTAGAATGATGGATAAAGTTGTGGCGGGGGGATATTTGGGGGGCGGGGTTGTTGCGGTGATAGGTGATCATGGTGCAGTGAGGGTGTCCTATCTTTTGGTTGTAATGACATTAGTGTTTTGTAATGCTGACAGAACTCATATCCTATTTGAGACAAGTGACAAAGTTTCAGGTGGTGTCAGGGCTAAAAATCAATCTTAAAAAATGTGAGATCATACCAATTAGCGAGGTGCAGAATGTCGAGGTTCCAGCACATGTTTTGAATTGCAAGGTTAGAGTTGTACCAACTACTTATTTGGGATTAAGACAAAGCAGTTAGGTATCTAGTGAAGAAATGTTATTAAAAAAAGCTTGTTGATTAGCAGAAGAGGTACCTATCCATAGGGGAAAGGAAGTGTTAATTTTTTTTGAGAAAAGGTAACTAAAGGGGGGAATGAAGTGTTAATTAAGAGAATGTTGTCAAGTACTCCTACACACTTCTTGTCTTTGTTGCAAGTGTTAGTATCACCAACAACGAAGTTGGAAAAAGCATAGAAAGATTTTGTATGGAATGACTCAAGAGGAAAGGAAGTTTCGTTTGGTAAATTGGAAGGCTCTTACCATACCTAAATGTTGGGTGGTCTTGGAATAAAAGATCTTAGGGTTGTTAGTAAGACACTTCTAGGAAAGTGGTTATGGAGATTTGGGTAAAGGTTAATGGCTTTTGGAAAGGGGTGAATGTCGAGAAATACAAGATTATAGACGGGGGTTAGAGAACAAAAATTACAGCGCTACCCTATAGTTGTAGGCTATGGAGGAATTTCAAAGGGGTGAAAAAAGTTCAATGAGAATATTTCTTTTCAAGTGAGGAAGGGAGTAAGGTAAGTTTTGGGTATCTTAGGTGGTGTGGAAATAATATTTTGAGTTTCTCTTTCCCTTACATGTATAGGATTTCTTGCCAAAAAAGGATATCAATTATTCAATTGTGGAATAAACTTGGCAAAGAAGGCCTCAGAAAACTCATCCCATGAAACCGATGGAGATCTAATTGGCCTGATCTTAATGAATGTGCGCCACCACTACTTGGCTGGCCCATCTAGTTGGTAAGCAATGAAGTCGGCACCTTTAGACTTCACTAACCCCAAAGTGTGAAGCCTTTCACGGCAAGTAGTAAGAAGCTCGTGGGTATCCTCACCCACAGCCCCAAAAAACTTCGGCGGTGTCACCCTGAGAAACACAACAAGCATCTTTTGGTCCTTAAGCGACATAGGTCTGTCCGCTACCAATGGTTGTACTCCCTCATGTAGTACTTAGACCTGAGGTGCCCTCACTATAGGCTAATCCTGCGGTACTAGTGCTGGTGTAGTTGGGGCGGGTGGCTGTTGTATACCTCCAAGCACACCCAAAAGCTAACCAATAGCGGCCTGGAGATCTAGAGTCAGAACTGGTCCAGGTAGCGACTGGGCTGGCCCTACCGACCCTACCTGCCCCATCGGATGATCTGGTATACGAGATGTTGGAGGGTCCACTACTGGCTCTAGATCCTCCTCTCTCTCCTGGGCTGGTGTTGCGGCCCTCTCTCGACCTCGGGGTAGGCATCTACCCTAAGCTGGGGTTCTGTCTACAGGCATGGGTACATCACCTCCCGCCGCGCTACCTCTCGCGCGAGTCATCCTGCGAAAGAGTAAAACAAGTGAGATTTCAAGGAACCAATAAGACACATGTTGCACGAAAGTAAAACAAAAGCGGAAATCTTCCTAAAGACATCTTGTAGCCTCCCGAAGATAAGTTATGGATGTCTCCGCACCGATCCGCAGGACTCTACTAGACGTTAGCTCTATACAAGTGAGATCGATGAACCCAGAGCTCTGATACCAACTTGTAACCCGATTTCTCGAGTCATGATGACACCTACTATACCCTACCAGTAGGTAAGCCAACCCGTAACCCAGAACATCAAGTAATGATCGTAAAGGCAGAAACTAGCGAAAACAATAATCTAAACAAGGATAACAAGGTGGAAGCAAACCAAAATAAATATATACAGAATCCCTCCAGAACCTAAAAGTCACTAGTACAGAGCTATCTAATAAAGAGTACAAGTCCCAAAAGTGGACCACAACAAAGTGTGTCCCAAAGGCAACAAGACTAGCTAAAACAAAAGAAGGAGACAAGACAAACCCAAAAAACCAAGTGCTCGCCCTCGTCTCTGAATCACAGCTGCAAAAAAAGGCTAGAACTACTCACCGCTGGTAACTGGTACTGGGACCTGCATCACGAAATAGATGCAGAGTGTAGCATGAGTACCAAAACAACAGGTACTCAGTAGGCATCGAAGGCCGACTGAGCAAAAAGGATAAAGAAAAACAATAAGAAATGATAGAATTTAGACACAGAGAGATCAAAGTGGATAGGAAAAGAAAGCACACGAGCATACCAAAAATAAACTAAGTACAACTAAATTAAACCTAAATGGACCCCCATAAGCCCAGAGGGTACACTTGTGTGCAAGTTTAAATAAAACCTGAACAAACCCCATAAGCCCGACAAGTACATAGAAAAGCTAAGTCTACTGAGAAAGAAGAAAACCAGGCTCCCAGCCCAAAGTAGCCAAGATAACCCATCAGATTCCACCCAGCCAACAGTGCACTCTCAGCCCTGCTAGAAAGAGTGAGCATAGGAAGCACCCTACCAAACAGTCCACTCCCAGCCCAGCTAGAAAAAAGGACCCGAAGGTGAGCTTGATATCGCAAGTCCTCCTACCATGCAGTCAGCTCCCAATCCAGCTAGAAAGAATGACTCGAGGACACCCAGCCAACAACACACTCTCAACCCAGCTAGAAAGAGAGGCCCGGGGGCGATCGCCGAAATCACCGAGTCTATCCAGCCAGTGATACGCTCCCAGCCCAACTAGAAAGAACGATCCCGGGGGTGCTAGTATCTCCAATAGGATCCAATCCAACAACAACCACCATGGAAAGCCGTCTACTTTAAGAAATCATAGAAAAGGCTCTAAGCCTACACTATCTCAATTCCACGACTCTAGTAATGCATCGAACCTTTGAGAACATGTTGAAACTGTAAAATTAGAGGGAAAAGATACAGAAGTGCAGTAAGCAACAATAACGCCTAATCTAAGGCTCAACTATCAGACTCAAGTTTGCTATTCTAGTCTACAAGGAGCTAAGTCATCCGAACGACATCAGTAGAAAGTCAAGGTTATCCAACCCACACGGATCACAAGTCTAAGGCAATACTAGCCTAACCTAGACTAAAGACATCATGCTTACGGTTAAGGACGAACAAACATACAACACATAGCATATAAGTATATAATAACATTTAGCACATAAACATGTAACTCTACTAAACCGGTTAATATGATACTACACCCGAAATATGGCCAATCGATCTTAACATGAGGTATCTAATCAAAGTAAAGTAGGAAACTGGTACCCACCCCAATTCATTCTAATCGACATGCTTTTACACAATTAAGCTCAATCTAATAGAAAGAAAGTCGTACCCTACCTTAAGGCCGATCGCGCGCGCTCCAAATCACTTTGTCGGAGCTTTTCCTTCCTGAACGACCTTTGAATGTTGTCACTCTATCAAATATAGGATCACAACGTTAGTATGGTCGTTTAGACACCAAAATCACAACAAACGGAGACAGATCATTTTGGAGTCAAAATGGGAATTGTGGGACCCGCACCGAACTGTTCGAATTTGACTCTGTCAAGAGACCCAAAACAGTACCTCGAACTTGTATTCCAAAATGGAACACAATTCGAGGCTCAAAACACAGCAAAAACTAACATACAAGAAAACCATACTTTAATCAACTTAAAAGAAAACATGCAGCAGTCTAGACTCGAAATTGACAAGGATATAATGGTGCCCAGCACTCGTTGAACACTCCACGACTAAGCCACGACAATTCCCAACATGTGGGACTTTGAATCACCTAAAACTGAGCTAAAATGAGTGAGATATGACCAAAACAAGAATGCCAAAAATAAAAGCTCGAAAAAGGGTACATCAGTCAGGTTTATCTCAAAATTATCTCGAACTACGGCACCCGACAACTTTCGAACACTCTACAGCGAAGCCACAAAAAATACGAAGCTCTTGCACTTCTAATTGCCTAATTCGGTTGAGAGATGAGAGAGTTATGAGGGTTTTAAGTTTGGAAAAGGGTTGCTGATATTTTTGCATTTTATAGCAGATTTTTCAGCATTATCTTTCCAAAAACTTAAAAACTCTGACGGGGTGCTCCAAACTCATTCTGAATCCCGTGCATGCAAACGAGATATGCAACCATACCAAATTTGATATTTCGGACTCAATGGCACAATCAAAATTTTCATACGAAGTTAGCTTGATAAAAAGTGGGTTTCACACCCAAATGTCATTTTAAGTCAAAAACCACAAAAGGGCTCGAAAAAATATTAGAAACCTCGAAGGGTCAATCTAGACCAAACTCGACATTCCAGAGCTGACCGCGCTGACGGAATTCTTATCCGAGAGCGTTAACTCAGAATGTTGACTAAAGTCAAACTTCGGCTTAAACTTAAAGTTAAAACGCCTAATTGCATCGACTCACACTGAAAACCTCGGGAGTCATGACAACCATGCTACTAGCCTAAAATGACTCTTTCGGAGCCGATGGAATAGTCAGAATTGGATTCCAATGTCATCTTCTTGAACTTTTGATAAAAAATGATCGTTCAAGGTTCATAAGCTCCGAAACCACTAAAATTGCACAATAACCAAACGAACGACCAGGTGACCAAACTGTCATTCCCAGCAAATAATAAATGACTTAGGGTCACTACAGGTACGCTCTAAACGACACACAGAAGGCAAAACACAGAAATGACCAGGAGGGTCATTACATTTTTACTACCAAATTTATACACTCAAACTTATTCAACTAGAAGGTTATGTATTTGTAGACATTATCAAATATTATTGTTGATACATAAACTCGAATGTTTTTATAATAATATCCGTTTGAATCAAGTCACCACTATGTTATGTATTACACAAAAAATGTTATTGGGAACAATTACATATATAATGTATCTTTTATAAAATACAGTTTTTCAAACAATATAAGATACATAAATGGTAATGTATCATGCACTAACTTTTTAGGCAAGATACATGAATTCGAATTTATACTAAATGAATTCGATACATAGCTACTGTTTTCAATTTCTTTTTTAATCTGTTACGATTTGAGAAAGATTTGAAAGAAGAAAATTTGAAATTTGAATTGTTTGAAGTTGTTACGATTTGGGAGAGATTGACATCGATTTGATTTGTGTAATTTGGGAAACTGACATTTAATCTTGCATTTAATTTCCTTTTTAATCTCAACAGACAAGTTGTCTAATGTACCAACTGATATGTATCTGTATGACACAAATTTGAAGGGAATGTTGTAAATTGAAAATGGTAGAGATATAATGTAATTTTTTTCTTACACTATGAGATTCCTAAAAGTTGTACATTATTTTATGAGGATTCACACATAGGTACTAGTTTCGTATAAAATTGGTAATTTTAACTCAAAAATATTTAGTAAATTTTAAGTCTAAAAAAATTAGCACTATCTAGTATGGCTGCATATTGGTCGGTTCGGTCCAATTTTGGAACTTATCGGTTATTGATTTGTAATCATGCTAAACCGTTATGAAACTGTTAAGATATCAGTTTATTGGTTATTGATTTACCGGTTAGTGATCATTATCGATAGCCATTAACAGTTCACACAATTTTCATTGAGAATTACTAATGGACTAATCACTAATTAACAGTAGCCAGTAGTCACTAATGAATTTTTCCATGTTAGTCCATTACTACATAAAACACTTAAATAAAACTTCATATTAACCTGGACTGAGATGTCAATATTGCCCAAACTGAGAAATTCAAAAGGATTCCTCATAACAACCAAGCCAATTCCGATATGAACTATAAAGAGAAACCATTACAACACTACTAATGAAAACCATTAATGATCATGAGACCATTACTAATAAAATCTTTTTCATTGCAGATTGCAGTATTGCAGTATTGCAATATTGCAAGCATATCTCACTGGCACACTCACTGTAATGAGAAGATAAAAAACAAAGACTTAAAGTAAGGGAACCAACCATTTGAACCTCAATTTAGATACTTAGAGATATGATATTCAATATAACTCGCCGGCGTGGGAGCAATGACAGTGAATCAATGAGTGATGTCACACCTTTGGAATATTATTGTGAAATTGTGTCAACTATAAAGTCACTGTAATAAGGCCTTAAGTGATATAAATGTAATTATTAGACTTCTTATTGGGTTATCAGGGCACCCAATTAGAAATATGGCCAAATCGAGACCCGAATCGATAAGCCGATTAGAAGTTTATAGTAAATCGAGACCCAAACCGTTAAATCATTAACCTGAACCATTGACCCAATAACCAAATTATCGATTTCGATTCGGTTTTGAACAACCCTACTACATAGCTATACTTTTTATCTGTTTATTTTGCTTGAAAAAAAATGGGAGTGTTTTTTCTTCTTATTTCAGGTTTTATATTCCTAAAATTAGGGATGCATTTTTTTCCATTCTATTGTTATTAGATATTCCTAAAATTATAAATTCAATTTTTTTTCTTATTTAATTACTAGATATCCTTAAAACTATGAGTTTGATTATCTTGCTCTCATAAAATTAGGTATTTATTATTTTGTTTTTTCCCCTTTTTATTTGGTGCAAGTATTATAGTTAAAATATTGTTTTATAAAGAAAATTCTACCATTGAATTTTTTTATGAGCAACTTTCACATATAACAAACACAAAAATCATATTTGTATGATATAGCTATAGTTTGCATAATTGCACTCCATAGCAAACATAAATATGTATATTTCGCTATACATATACAAAAGAAAGCAGTTGTATATAATCTGTTTCTATTTCGGTATACATATACAAAAGATCAATTGTATAATCTGTGTTTGTATAAAGCGAGAAAAAGAGAAAGGCAAAAGAGAACTGGGCAAGGGAATATTTGTATTGTATAATTATAAGTGTATAGGATGAAGCTATATGTAGTTGCATGTGTATATACAATTTTCTCTCGCTTTATACAAACACAAACACAATTTATACATTTTTGTTTGTATAAGCGAGAGAGGTGAGGGAGAGAGTGGCAAGCGAGATCTGGGAGGGGGAGAGATGGGAACGAAAATATATGTATATATATAATTTTCTCTCGCTTTATACAAACACAAACATATTTTATACATTTGCGTTTGTATAAAAGTGAGAGACGCGAGGGAGAGAACGAGAGTGATGAGCGAGATTCACCAGGAGAGAGGCGAAATAACTACAGTTTGTTATGGGGTACAATTAAATCAAACTATGTTTATAGCATTTAATTTAAATTAATAGTTTGCTACTATATACAATTTTCCCTTATTTCATACGTATCCAATTTATTAGGTGAATAAGAACTAATGTATATCAAATTATTAAGTGAATACGGAAAAATATATAGAAATTTGTTGGGTGAATTTATTAGCAAACATATACATTATATGTATGCAAACCCAACTTAAAATCAATTTGAAAAATAATCAAATGTATACCAGTTTATTAGGTGAATATAGACCAATGTATAACAATAAAAATGTATATCAATTTAATCGATGAATACAAATCAATTAATATCAATGCTAACATATCTATACAAAATTGCTGGGTGAGTTTATTACTCTTTTCAGCTTTTAAAGAACAACTTAACTTCTCCCGCAAAAAAAAAAATACTTATTTTCTCCCCCTTTTTATTTGCAGAACTCTCACAAGCTTGGTCCAACATGCTAGTAAAATTGCAATGCTTGGCAATACATATGTAAATGGACAGAATCTACAGTGTGCTACAGAAACGCAGAAAAAAAAGCATAAGATCATAGAAACACGAAGAACATGAAAACCACTCTATCAAAGAGAATAGACTTAAAACACAGAAGTAGCGTTACAAGTTTTATTGTATGTGTTTCATACACACAAGTTTTACACATTACACTGCACCTTCAACTCATGAAGCAAAACATTCTAAAGGTTTTCAAATTGCAAGAGATTTCACCTCATCCACTTTCCAGAGGTCTTCATACTTGTACCACCTCATGAACCCTTCATCATTTCGAGTGTGCTGACACATGATGCATGAGTCACTCATGCAGGTTAGGAACTTGTCTAACCTAGATGCTTTTTCGAGAATGGATTCATCAAGCTCAGTCAGAATTTTCATAGGTGCGGGTGGAGGAAGGTCTTCAGTAATTAAGCAATGCGATATGTTGAGCACTTTCAACTGTTTTAACCCCTTCAAGAGAATAACCAAAGCAGGTTTAGATAACTCCGTGCACCTCACACTCAACACTTTCAAGTTTGGAAGAAATGATACTAGTGTAGACGCAAACAGAATATCACAAGGTCCCCGTAATTTTGAGCTCAGCAAATTTTTTGCAACTCCTTCCAATTTTCTTGATGACATAGGCAGGTTTTTCTAAACTAAGCATGGTCAGTGATTCAAGATCTTTCCATTTACGAAAAGCACGGCGTATTGCTGGCTTTTCTAGTTTTTCCCAAGCAGGCATAACAAGGCGTTTAAGCCGTGGACACCTGAAAAAGAGGAGATTTAATTAGCTGTCATATTCAGTTTACAGTAATTTTTACTTCTCCTGTATTAGGTGTTTGGCCATACATTCACTTATTTATGGAGTTGGAATTGAAAATGGAGTTATGTTTGGTTACACTTTCCGAGTATCATGCTTGAATGTACTGCTCAAATTTGAGATATAACTTCAAAAGTGAAAGTGAGTTGGAAAACAGGTTGTAAGTTGTTTCCAAATTTGAAATACAACTTCAAGTTGAATTTGAAATTTTCATGGCCAAACAACTGATTTTCAAATAAATCGAAAAATTACTCTGGAAAAAAGTGAATATTTTCATGAACTCTGAAACGGTGCTTGCTGTACGGTTTTCTGATTTAAGGTATAGTATTATAGAAAGATAAAAGTTTATCGGGGGAATACCTATTGGCAGTATAAGTCAACTGATTGTCGTCAACATACAAATTGTAATGGAAGATCAATGTTTCTATGTTTCTATGACTGAGGTTCATGCAAATCTTTAGGAGGCGGGTCAATTTTTTACGAGACGGAGTGTCCACAAATACATATGGCTCTGTTAAAATTCTGATGAAATTTGACTGCAACACCAACAAGTCCAGCGTTTTACAGAGAAGTGGATCAGAAAAAGCCAATTGCCATGCACTACAAACTTGAGGAACTGCATATATCAACTGGAAAAGGTCAAAGGACCGGAGTATCTTCACAAAGATATCCCATCTGTTTACAGGAGAATCTCCTTTTTCCATAACGACAGCTTCAATCTCCTAAACTCCTGTAGAAACAAGAAAGGTTATTACTTCACTAGATCCATGAAGAATATTTGAATTTCTGACATCAAATTGATGTTGCTGATTGTCATTTTGTGTTCTAGCGAACATACTCAGACCATGAAGAATAAAAAGTTAATCCCTGCAATACGAAGAAACATAGAAGAGTGTACAAATACGTCTGAGGAAGGTGAAGAAACTAGGAAACTATAACTTGGAACTTAAGTCGATTGTAGATAACGACAGAGAACTAAGTTCTTTCTGTCATAGCTGATGGAAGTATAACATTTTGGATAAAAATAATCACTACAGAAAGCAAAATCATACAAAAAAGGAGGAAGTAACATTGATTTGCACATAAAATTCCCTAAAGAGGAAAATTCAATGTCCTGAGCATTCCGATGGAAAGAAGTGTTGTGGTGAATAAATGATCAATGTAATACTAGTTTATCCTCACGGTAAGGAATTTTTAAGAGAAATGATATCAAATACTTTGTAATTTCCCGAAATAAAGCATCATACAAATTGTGACAAATGGAGTATTGATAAAAAGTCCTGAATAACAGAACCAATGAAAGTTGGTAGGGGGATCTGTATATGACTAAATTCTAAATTGAAAGCTAAACTAGCAAGTAAACATGATGGATCTTTTCAATCCACTTCTGACAAAAGCTAAAAAAAACAAGTAGTTAGAGAATGGAAAGGAAGAGAACTTGAATGAAATGGTACTTCACTGTGGTTCTTGTCTTCTTATCATAAACAAACTAGAGTCTCACCATTCATCAAGTTTCTCAAATGAGTGAAGTATCAATTGAACTATAACAATCAATAATGGATGTTGATATTTTACTAAAATTACCCGCTCACAGACAATCTCTAACTCACCCCCTTCCGTTACTGCTCAAATCAATGTCAACCACAAAATTGTATTGAGTTTTTGATAAATGATATTAATTTGTCACACCTTTTTCCCAATACAACTGTACTTGGGTTTGAAGGGAAAGGATTGGTAATTGTTTTAAGCATACAGAAGAAAATATAAAGAGGCTGTTCCACAGCCTAAACAGCATTGTGAGCACTAAGACTGCCTTTCTGAAATGGCCCCTGGGGCTTTGGTCTAGTGGTAAGAGCAGATCACGTATTGTGTGGGTCAAGAGAACATCAGGGGTTAGAAGCATGTTGCAAACAAAACCCTGGTAGTTAAGGGAAGAAGGGCAGAGGATCGGGTTCATTATCCACCGGATTTTGATCCGTGTGCCATAGGCCCTCGGGAATTTTTCAGTTGTCAGAAAAGACAAAAGCATTTTCAAATGGCTTCAATCAGATAATCACAAGCTTATGTGTCAACAAGGGTCTTTGAATATAGGTTTTTGATGTAGGCCAAGAGAGGAGATCTCAGGTCTATAATGGGCAGCAAAGATGCAGCATATCTGACACTGATTTTGTGCTGGTATTTAGCTGAATTCAGAAACAAATCCCTAGGGATAGAAAATCTCTAGAGGAGCCAAAAGATCAGCAATAAATTAAAGCATCAAGAGGGAAACAAGTAAACAGAAGGTTCTCTGTTGGCCTGGTGATGAATATCTAAAAAGAAGAAAAGGTCTAGGAATTCCAGCTAGTGAAAAGCTTCAAGATAAACTTGCTAATAGAGAGACACCTTTAGCTTCAGAGGGAAATTCCTATGTCTTTCTTTTATCCTCTCTGTCTATGACCGATGAAAAATTGGTCTTATACAAATGAGTTGATATAGTGGTTCAGATAAATCCATTTTTTATTTTAAAAAAACAAAAGCGAAGAATTTCATGTCTTTATAGACCTGACCAGGATTATTTTTTTCTATTCTTTATGATATTTCTTAATTGTTAATTGAATGAAATTGTTTTTAGAAATCGCATTCTTGATTTCTAAGAAATTAATACACCAAAGAGAAGACAAAAACTTGAGCAAGGAATTAGTAAGGGGGGAAGGTGATTTCTAGGAAACAGTTTTTCTTTTCCTTTGTGCTTGAATGTTTTCGAAAAACAATAATGGAAAAAAACTAGGAGAGTCAAGTTTTCAACTATAATTTTAGCAAAACCGATTCATAGGAAAAGTGGGAAAACATGGTAGAAAATATTGGAACACACCTTATGTGCCTCCTAAACCTAGTGTCATTATTCTTCGCATAACATGGAAGCAGGTCACTTCTACTAAAGCACTCCCTTACTTAACTTGCCAGTGATCTCAGCGATTTCTCATTAAAGGTAAGATCAGCAATATCCTACCTGTATATCCCTCCAACCCAATTTCCCTACATTTTCAATTGCCTTCCAAATAAAGTGAGGAATTCAATCCTGAGATTTGTTACGCTTTTCTCACAACTTTCTTTTCATAAATTTGTATGCTCAGATGTACTTCTCGTCTGCATCTTCTTGATACATTTAATGAAGCTTTTTTACTTCATCAGCTGATATGAGGCCTACAACAATCTCTCTCAAACTACTAATCATCTATCTACGCCCTACGAAGCTGATAGGTTAGATGCCCCAAAATCCAAATTTCTTTTTGAGAAAAGAAAAAGATGGAATAATCAAAGCACCATTTGCATTTAACCTATGTAGGTCAAAAAAATGATGTTATAATATTTTTGGATAACGATGAGAATACTGTAAAAACATCAAAAGAACCTATGTACTTGATTGGAGAACTCCAACTGCATCGTTAGGTTAACAAAATGAAAATTCAGTAAATCAAAACCAACCTCGACAATGATTTAAATGTTAATAACAAGAAAATACACATTTTATCATACCACACTAATAATAGAAATGCAGGACACCACGACATGCAAATTCAGACAACCTTGAATTCAGATCTATATGGGCAAAACTTAAATAGCCAGAAAAAGGACAAAAAAAAGTTCCACAAGGTGTACACCGAATTCCTTTTACTCCCACAACAACTTTTGGAATCAAGATCTAACATGAGTAAAAATAAAAAAAATCTGAAAAACAACCATAAAGAATGTAAGAAGAAAAAAAGACAGAGAGATTTAGGACATGCCTTTAGATTGTTGCTTCACTTCAGTGTGTGCGAAAAAATTTGGGTGAAAATTGTGGGTTGATAGTGTAGCCTTGATGAGGAATGAGATTCGGATATGAGGAAATGACCATAAAACCCCCCACACATTGGCAGGTGTCCACTGTTAAACTGTAATAGTAATAAAGAGTACCAACAACTCCCTACTGCCAAACGGAAGTGTCATCATATCGGGGAGATGTTCACACCTGTAACTTGATTCTGGTCAACAGTCTTTAACTTTTTTCCTTTTTTGCTTAGGAGATACATCCTACCTGTATTTTTGATAAATGACAAAAAGAAATTTCTTTTGAGTTAATACCTCTAAACTCCCTAAACTATTCACATTTTATCCGTTTAACACTTAAGTTATTCGGTACTGTGGTTAACCCCTGAACTATAGACCAGGTGATATGGAGAGTGACAGTCAAAAAGAGCATTCATGTGGACCTAGTACACTCTGTGACGTCTGGCATCTTCTCCGATTCACCTCGTTTAGTGCATTTCCATTACTTGAATGGAAGCTTATGCAAATTGATTGCTTACCTTAATTTTCTTTCTAAAAATCAAAGTTAATATTGGCTGGTAAATTCCACCTAATATAGAATTATATTTAATATTTCTCTTATTTCAGAGAGGATTTTAGTAACGATCGACGCCCTCTTCTTTGAAAGACTTAAGAGCGTTGATTCTCTAAATTACTTGACTTCCATATTCCTTCAACCAATCACTCTCGTAATTCTCATATTATATTATACAATCTGTAATCCTTTTAAGAGTCTAATCAGTAAAGTGGCCAACTAAATAATTGATAATGTTTAAGTCGAGGGCTCACAAGTCTATGAATTCAAAGAACACGAGACTCTTACTGTTATTTATTATACACACTAAAGTAACATTGAAAGATTATGTGGTACTTGTTATTAAAAAAAGAAGAAGAATCTATAGATTTTTTATTTTAAAGCTAATCTTTTACCTTGCATGTTCAAGTCATTTACCTTGTCTTTTTTTTTTTTTTTTTTTTTTTTTGAGAATGGTAAAGTTGTATTCATCAGCAATGAGGGTATGCTGGCAACCAAACAAAAAAATTCCAAGGCAAAGTAGTCATGATTACAAAGAGCCTAGGAAATCTACTAACTGATCTACTTCATATATACCCTCTTCTTTACAAAAAAATATAGAGTATTAATGCAGCTTTCTTTAACTTTCTGCATTGGGTTAGTAATATTCTTAAAGCACCTATTGTTTCTTTCCTTCCAAATTGACCACCACATGCAAGATGGAACTAGATTCCACCATTTTTTCTGTGTTTTACTCGTCATTTACCTTGTCTTTTAGTTCACAGTAAAAATGATATAAATGGAAATCAATCAGCTATGTCTTTAAACTGAGATTAGAAAAAGTTGTGATAAAAATAATTATAATGAGCATGCATTCATAATCAGAAAGAGATTTAGATGTTTGAAATATGTCTATCGCATTATTTTGGAACACTTCATATTATCTGGTTTGATATTTACATCAAGATTAAGTAATCCAAATGAAATTTACACAAATCTAATGATGTGTCTACAAGTATTTGTACTATTTGCAATAATGATAGGAAAAGAGAAAAAGAACAATAAATCTCCCAGATGGTATTCAAGAGTTCTTATGAGCATTTAAATTTGATAATGAAAACATATAATACTTACGTGTGAAATAGGATTTCTTCTTCATTTTTAGAAAAGATGATAAATGAGCTATATGAGAGTTTTTAAAGTCATACTCTGTACGAAAAGGGTCAAAGATGTCCTATCGTATTGGAAAGGAGAAAAGGCTCAAAATGATCCTATTTCTTTCACATGGAACACTAATAGTCCCTATTCTTTGAAAAAGTGGTGCACAACATTTTAGTGAATTTTAAAACAAACTAAATTTCATATGCTTTCACGCGTTTCTAATCCTAAATTCTAACCTTCATTCTTCTCATCCCTCTTTACTAAGACACATGTAGGCAAACATATACATATAGAACTAAAGATATATGTTAGTCTTGTTTGTAACTTCTTCAGTTCACTTCCCTTAAATTGTTGGCTTCCTCCAAATGAACTGCTCGTGAAAATCATGCATCTTCAACCAGATCAACCTTAGTAAATTTCTCGAAGGGCTACACCTGTGTAGGAAGGTAACATTGTTTAAATTGCCTAGAGATTCTTTGACAATGTTATGTTTCCACAGTCCTTTCACTTTTAGATGTTTAACGGTGTCTTCCTAGTCTCCCCTAACAACTATTAGTTTCTCACCCACAATTACTTCCAAGTTAATAACTTAGTATGTTCATTATACCAGCAAGGTTTGCTAGCTGTTGTTAACTGATAGAGATTCAATCGGTTAGGCGATAGTTAGTAGAAGTCAAAGCTGTAAATTGAGTTAGCTGTGATAAAATCTCGATGCATGACTAATTTAGCAGAAAATTAAATATTCTACGATCAGTAACTCTCTCTTTTTTCTTTTCTCTACCAAAAGTTCCCCAACTTTCACATAAAGCTTAGAACTTTCCACAACAAAAATCTAAAAATTCAAATTCAAAGCTTCACATAGAAACTACTAAATAAGATGAAAATTACCTTGTAAAGAAAACCTACCCAGAACACATAATAGCTCAGAACAGTATGAAAATTACCTGCTCTAAGAAATATGATTGATCTGACCCTTGAGTGACATCTTCTTTGAATCAACCTGCTTCAATTCCTCTTCAGAAATCTGTCCAAGATGAACTGGAGGTGGCAGAGGTTGGATCTGTTCCTTGAAATCTCTATTGGTGAGCATGATATGGTGAACCAAAAAACTACAAGACAGCCTAGTGTAAAATAATTTGCCGGAGAGAGAGCTGTGATAGAATCTTTGAGTGTTTCCCCTACCTCTACAGCCGTACTTGTACTTGGAGAAGATGAAGAAGAGGAAACCACAATATAGTTTTACATATTTGGACCTGTGAAATTGAAAATTAATCTACACTAAAATGATATATTACCTGAGATAGAGTTTCTTTTACATATTTGGACATGTGATTTTATTTCGTAATTCTTAATTTGGAATCATCAAATGAAATTAGTGTTGAAGTGCAATTTTATTTCATGCTATTCAATTCTCCAAAAAATTTATTTGAGAATTTCATTTAATATTTTCATATTTTTCTATAAAAAAATTGACTCACAAATTTATAATTATTTTGTATTTACATAAGTTTTTCACGAAAATATTAAAGGAGTGATGAAATATTCATAAAATATAAATATGATGATATATTTACTAATGATATTGATTGATACACAGGTCAAAGTAAAAAGTAGTACACTTCAACTCATGTTCAATTTTTTTCTTTTTATGAATTAAAGTTTTTCAATTGTTTGTAGTTTGCATCACCCTATGAAGATATGTTCTATATTGCCACTCGAAGGCCCTTCGAAGGAGCTTCTGAAGATAATGTTCTATAAGGAGTTTAGGACTTTGGATATGAAACTCACAAAACTTCGATAAAAGAATAATAACATGTTTAGTTGAGTTTTTAAAAATCGGCTTAATAAGAAAAACATTTTTGTCAAGTATTTCTTTTTCTTTCAAAAAATAAAAATACTTTTAGTGAAAAATAATGTGTTAGATAAATTAATTTTAAAAGCACTTTCAAGCAACTTAGTCCTTCACCAAATTTTTAAAAACTATTCTCTCTTAATAAGAGACAGTTAGTGCTGCAGCAGGCACGTCTCCGACCTGTCTGCTTGAGCGTCCAGAAAAAATAATTAAAAAATGAATTTTTTTTTCTATTTTAATTAAATTAGTGTATAATTTTTTTCGAAATTATAAAAATCTTTTAGCTAAGACTTTTAAAATCGACGTGCCTGCTTCTGCCTGTGTCGAAAAAAATTCAAAAATGTATTTCTTTTGTTCTACTTTAATTTAATTAGTGTATAATTTTCTCGAAATTATAGAATCTTTTGTAGCTTTGACTTTTAGTTCTCTGTCGATGTGCCTGCTTCAGCATGTTTTGAAGAAAAAAATTAAAAATTTATTTCTTTTGTTCTACTTTAATTTAATTAGTGTATAATTTTTTTGAAATTATGGAATCATTTTTAGCTATGACTTTTAAAATCGACGTGCCTCCTTCAGCATGTTTCGGAAATTTTTTTTTAAAAAAATTATTTCTTTTGTTCTACTTTAATTTAATTAGTGTTTAATAATCCTTTTTATCTATGATTTTTAGTTTTAAATTCAAGATTTCACGCTGAAACAAATATGTCTTCGTTGACGAGCCTGCTTCAGCGTGTTTCGGATTTTTTTTTTTAAAAAAAAAATCCTTTTTTGTGCTACTATAATTTAAATTGTGTATAATTTTTTTCGAAATTATAAAATTCGTTTTAGCTATGACTTTTAGTTTTAAATTCATATTCTTTAGTTATTGCTTTATTATTTTGAATATCGGTAACATTATATCTTGTAACTATTTTGAGGAAAAAATTAACCATCGATGACGAAAAATACTTTAATTATAGACATCTTAATAGACCTCTTCACAATAAATTTGTGCAAACAAAAAGTAATTAACCACTTATATATCTAAAAATCATATTAAATTTATTCAACTTTCTAAATTCTAATGTATCACATAAATTAAAATAAAAAAATACGATGATATTGAGGTAGCACGGGCACCTATATCTAGTCTAAGTATATATTCTCAAAAGTATTTCTAATTAAGTAATTTGGAAGAAAATCTACTTTTTTCCGTTTTGGAAAACAACTCTTGCTAATTTCAAAAACATTTATTTTCTCCCATAGTTTAACCAAATATCTCACCTTTTTAATGAGAAAATATACATGTTTAGCATCCCAAAAGCTTAGCAAAACAAAGTATAAGCTTACTATGCTTGGTTATACATATAAAACTGGGTAAAGAATCCACTGTGTACTAAGAAAACGCAAAAACGAAAAGCACAAGTTCATAGAAACACAGAGAACATGAAACCTACAAAAGCTTTCACATTTACTCCAGACCTTCAGCTCATGAAGCAATATCTCCTAAAAAGTTGTCAAACTGCAAGAGATTTCACCTAATCAACTTTCCAGAGTTCTCTTCATACTTATACCACCTCATAAATCCTTGATCATTTAGAGCACGCTGACAATGATGCATTAGTCACTCATGCAGATTAGGAATTTGTCTAACCTAGACGCTTTTTCAAGAATTGATTCATCAAGCTCGGTCGGAATTCTCATCGGTTCAAGTGGAGGGTCTTCAGTAATTATGCAATGAGATATGTTGAGCACTTTCAACTTTTTTAACTCCTCCAAGATAATAGCCAGAGCAGGTTTAGATAACACCGTGCACCTCACACTCAAAACTTCCAAGTTTGGAAGAAATGAAGCCAGTGCAGATGCAAACATCATATCACAGGGCCCCATAACTTTGAGCTCGGAAAATTTTTGGCAACTCCTGCCAATTTCCTCCATGACACGTGCAGGATTATTTATAATTGGCATTGTTAGTGATTCAAGATCTTTCCATATATGAATAGTCCTGCACATTGTTCGCTTTTTAAATTTGTTCCAAGAAGGCATAACAAGGCGTTTAAGCCGTGGACACCTGAAAAAGAGGAGATCTAATTAGCTGTCTTATTCATTTGTCACAGTAATTTTTGCTTCTCTAAGAATAATGGAAAATCATAGGGATCTGATATCTCTGAAACGTTGCTTGCTGTATGGTTTCTTGATTTAAGTTATAATTATAATACTATAGAAAGATGAAAGTTTATTGGGGGAATACCTCTCGGCAGCAACAGTAAACTGATTGTCGTTAAGATACAAATTGGGATGGAAGATCAATGTTTGTATGTTTCCATGACTGAGGTTCAAGCAAATATTTAGGAGTCCGGTCAATTTTTCTTCAAACGGACTGTCGACATATACGTACGGCTTCAATGAGAGTCTGATGAAATTCGATTGCAACACGGACAAGTCCAGCGTTTTCCAGAGAAGTGGATCACAACAAGCCAATCGCCATGCACGACAAACTTGAGGAATTGCATATATCAACTGGAAAAGGTCAAATGACAGGAATATCGTCACCAAGATATTAATATCAAGGTCCTCCCATCTCCTTACAGGAGAATCTCCTTTTTCCATAACAACAGCTTCAATCTTTTTTTTTTTTTTTGAAACTCCATAAAGCTTCAATCTCCTAAACTCCTGTAGAAACAAGAAAGGTTATTACTTCTCTAGATCCATGAAGAATATTTGAATTTCTGACGTCAAATTGATGATGCTAATTGTCTTTTTGTATCAGACCATGAAGAATAAAAAGTCAAGCCCTGCAATACGAAGAAACATAGAAGAGTGTACAAATACGTCTGAGGGGTACTGTGATGCCTAAAAGTGAAGAAACTAGGAAAATATAACCTGGAACAGTTGTTTGTAGATAACGACAGAGAACTATGTTCTTGCTGGCATAGCTGATGGAAGTATCACATTTCCGATAAAATAATCATTACTGAAAGCAAAATCATACAAAAAAGGAGGAAGTAACATTGATTTGCACAAAAATTCCCTGAAGAGGAAAATTGAATGTCCTGAGCACAAGGATTGAAATGCTAACGACTTGTTGTATGTTTTGAAGAGCAAGACAAATACAAAGAGAACTGGTATGGTCTCTTTGTAACCATTCCGCTCTACACGAATTCAAATTTTCAATACTACTTTACAATAACTTAAATGGAGTGATATGGACATTGAGGATTCATATAGCCGTTATTTTATGTGCAAATTGAATCGTTATATAAACAAAATGAAAATTCCGTAAATCAAAACCAACCTTGACAAAGAGTTAAACATTAATAACAAGAAAACACACATTTTATCATACCACACTAAATTACTAGTAATTGAAATATTTAGAGAACCTTGAATTCAGATCTATATGGGCAAAAATCAAATAGCTAGAAAAGGGAGAAAAGAATTCCACAAGGTGTACACCGAATTCTTTTAACACCCACAACAACTTTTCTAATCAAGATCCGACATGAGTAAAGAATTAATCAGAAAAACAACCATAGAGAATGTAAGAAGAAGATAAGAGAGAGAGAGATTTAGGACATGCCTTTAGATTGATTATTCACTTCAGTGTGCGCAAAAAGTATTGGGTGAAAATTGTGGGATGTTAGTGTGCTTTGATGAGGAGTGAGAGTCGTATACGAAATCTTGGTCAAATGGAACTGGAAATGCAAACTGATTCTGGTAAACAATCTTTAACATTTTTTCCTTTTTTGCTATCCTACCTGTTTTTTTGATAAATGACAAAAAAAGAATCTAAGTGAGATTTTCTTTTGAGTTAATACCTCTAAACTCCCTAAACAATTCACATTTTCCAGTTTAACACTTAAATTATGGGGTATTGTGGACAGTTGCTGTTAACCCCTGAACTATAGACCACGTGATATGGAGAGTGACAGTCAAAAAGAGCATTTATGTGGACTTAGTACACTGTGTGATGTCCGTCATTTTCTCAGATTCACCTCATTTAGTGCAATACTATTACTTGAACATCAGCTTATGCAAATTGATTACTTAATTTTCTTTCTATAAATATCAAAGTCATAATTGGCTGGTAAATTCTATCTAATATAGTATTATATTTAATATTTTTCTGTTTTCAGAGAGGATTTTAGTAACGATCGACGCCCTCATTTTTGAAGACTTAAGAGACGTAGATTCTCTAAATTACTTGACTTTCAAATTCCTTCAACTAATCACTCTCGTAAAATTCTCATATTATACAATCTGTAATCTTTTCAAGTGTCCAATCAATAAAGTGACCAACTAAACATTTGATAATGTTTTAGTCGTTAGGGTCGCAAGGCTATTAATTCAAAGAACACGAGACTCTTACTGTTATTTATTATACACACTAAAGTAACATTAAAAGATTATGTAGTACTTGTTATTTAAAAAAAAATATTTTTGAAGATGATCTTTTACCTTTGCATGTTCAAGCCATTTACCTTGTCTTTCAGTCCCCAGTAAAATGAAATAAATGGAAATCAATCGCCTACATCTTCAAAATGAGATTAGAGGAAGTCGTAATAAAAATAATTCTAATGAACATGCATTCATAATCAGGAAAAGATTTAGCCGTTTGAAATATGTCAATTGCATTATTTTGAAAATCTTCAAATAATCTAATTTGATTTTACATCAAGATTTAAGTGATACAAATGAAATTTACACAAATCTAATGACGTGTCTGCAAGTATTTGTAACATTTGCATTTATGAAAGGAAAAGAGAAGAAGAACAAGAAATCTCCCGAATGGTATCCAAGAGTTCTTATGAGCATTTAAATTTTATAATGAAAATATATAATTCTTATGTGAGAAATAGGATTTCTTCTTGTTTTATAAAAAACAAGATAAATGAGTTATATGAGAGTTCTTAAAGTCATACTCTGAACGGAAAGGGCTTAAAATTGTCCTAATGTATTGTAAAGGAGAAAAGGCTCACAACAGTCCACTATTATTTGGACTTAGACTCAAATGCTTCTATTTCTTTCACATGGTGCACTTTTCAGTCACAACCCTTACAATGGTGAATTTTTTAACAGAGACCAAACTTCATATGCTTCTCACGTGTTTCTGATCCTAATATCTAACCTCCATTCTTCTCTTCCCTCTTAACTCAGACCATCTGTAGGCAAACATATACATATAGAACTAAATATATGTGGTAGTCTTGTTTGTAACTTCTTTTTTGTTTGCTTCCACTTGACCTGCTCATGATGGATTTTCAACCGGATTAATTTTAGTGAACTTCCCGAAAGTCTACCTGTGTATGAAGGAAAATTTGTTTAAATTGCCTAGAGTTTTTTTGACAGTATTATTTTTCAATGGTCCTTTGACTTTTAGATGGGTAATAGGGTCTTCCTAGTCTTCCATAACAACTATATTAAATTCTCACCTACAATTACTTCAAGTTAATTACTTGGTATGTAAATATGTTTCTTGTTGAATGATGGCAAGTTCATTATACCAGCAGGGCTTTCTAGCTGTTAAATCAGTTGAGATTCAATCAACTAGGTGACAATATTAGTACAAGTCAAAAGCTGTAAATTGGGTTGGCTGTGATAAATTCTCAACACATGGATATAGTATGACTAATTTAGCAGAAAACTAAATATTCTGCTATCAGTAACTCTCTTGTTATTTTCTGTACCAAAAGTTCCCAACTTAAGCATAAAACTTACAACTTTCCACAACGAAAATGTAAAAATTCAAATTCAAAGCTTCACATAGAAAGTACTAAATAAGATGAAATTACCTTGTAAAGAAAACCTACCTAAAACACATAATAGCTTAGAACACTATGAAAATTACCTTCTCTGAGAAATATAATATGATAGATCTGACCCTTGATTTCCATCTTCTTTGAATCATACTGCTCCAATTCCTCTTCAGAAATCCCTCGAGGTTGCATCTGTTCATCGAAATCGCTGGTGGTGAGTATGATCTGGTGAACCAAAAAACTCTGAGACAACATAGTGTAAAAGAAATTGCCGGAGCAAGAATCTTTAAGTGTTTCCCATATATCTACAGCCATACTTGTACTTGGAGATGAAGTACAATAGCTTCCTCCCACCATTGAATGAAATTGTCGTTAACATACATACTGTGATGTATGATCAATGTTTGTATGTTTCTACGACTGAAGTTCAAGCAAATATTTAGGAGGCGGGTTAATTTTTCTAGAGACAGACTGTTGACATATACGTACACGGCTTCCTTGGGAATCTGATCAAATTTGACTGCAATACTGACAAGTCCAGCGTTTTCTAGAGAAGTTGATCAGAGCAAGCCAATTGCCATGCGCGATAGACTTGAGGAATTACAGATATCAACTGGAAAAGGTTAAAGTATCTTCACCAAGATATCATTATCAAGGTCCTTCCATCTCCTTACGGGAAAATCTCCTTCCATCACCACAGCTTCAATCTTTTTTTTTTTTAAATTTGAAATGCCATCATAAAAGCTTCAATCATATAAACTCCTGTAGAGACAAGAAAGGTTATTACTTCTCTAGATCCATGAAGAATATTTTTGAAGCTAATCTTTTACCTTGCATGTTCAAGCCATTTACCTTGTCTTTTAGTTCCCAGTAAAGATGGTATAAATGGAAATCAACCAGCTACGTCTTTAAAAAGAGATTAGAAAAAGTTGTGATAAAAGTAATTATAATGAACATGCATTCATAATCAGAAAGAGATTTAGACGTTTGAAATATGTCTATCGCATTATTTTGAAACACTTCATATCATCTAGTTTGATATTTACGTCAAGATTAAGTAATCCAAATGAAATTTACACAAATCTAATGATGTGTACAAGTGTTTGTACTATTTGCAATAACGATAGGAAAAGAGAAAAAGAACAATAAATCTCCTAGATGGTATTCAAGAGTTCTTATGAGCATTTAAATTTGATAATGAAAACATATAATACTTACATGAGAAATAGGATTTCTTCTTCTTTTTTAGAAAAGACGATAAATGAGCTATATGAGAGTTTTTAAAGTCATACTCTGTACGAAAAGGGCCAAAAATGTCCTAACGTATTGGAAAGGAGAAAAGGCTCAAAATGATCCTATTTCTTTCACATGGAACACTAATAGTCTCTATTCTTTGAAAAAGTGGTGCACAACACTATAGTGAATTTTAACACAGACTAAATTTCATATGCTTTTCACGCGTTTCTGATCCTAAGTTCTAACCTTCATTCTTCTCTTCCCTCTTTACTAAGACAAGTGCAGGCAAACATATACAAATAGAACTAAAGATATATGTTAGTCTTGTTTGTAACTTCTTCTGTTCACTTTCCATAAATTGTTGGCTTCCTCCAAATGAACTGCTCGTGAAAATCATGGATCTTAAACCAGATCAATCTTAGTGAATTTCTTGAAGGGCTACACCTGTGTAGGAAGGTAACATTGTTTAAATTGCCTAGAGACTTTTTGACAATATTATGTTTCGACAGTCCTTTCACTTTAAGATGTTTAACAGTGTCTTCCTAGTCTTCCCTAGCAAATAATAGTTTCTCACCCACAATTACTTCCTAGTTAATAACTTAGTATATTCATTATACCAGCAAGACTTGCTAGCTGTTGTTTACTGATAGAGATTCAATCGATTAGGTGATAGTTAGTAGAAGTCAAAAGCTGTAAATTGAGTTAGCTGTGATAAAATCTCGATGCATGACTAATTTAGCAGAAAATTAAATATTCTACGATCAGTAACTCTCTCTTTTTTCTTTTCTCTACCAAAAGTTCCCCAACTTTCACATAAAGCTTAGAACTTTCCACAACAAAAATCTAAAAATTCAAATTCAAAGCTTCACATAGAAACTACTAAATAAGATGAAAATTACCTTGTAAAGAAAACCTACCCAGAACACATAATAGCTCAGAACAGTATGAAAATTACCTGCTCTAAGAAATATGATTGATCTGACCCTTGAGTGACATCTTCTTTGAATCAACCCTGCTTCAATTCCTCTTCAGAAATCTGTCCAAGATGAACTGGAGGTGGCAGAGGTTGGATCTGTTCCTTGAAATCTCTATTGGTGAGTATGATATGGTGAACCAAAAAACTACGAGACAACATAGTGTAAAAGAACTTGCAGGAGAGAGAGTTGTGATAGCATATTTCAGTGTTTCCCCTAGCACTACAGCCATACTTGTACTTGGAGGTGAAGTACAATTGCTTCCTCCAACAATTGAATGAAATTAAAAATTAATCTACACTAAAATAATATATTACCTTTGAATTTTTTTATTTTTTTTAGACATGTGATTTTATTTAGTAATTTGGAATCATGAAATCAAATTACCATTGAAGTGCAATTTTATTTCTTGACATGAAATATCAAATTAGCATTTTTTTCATTTCATGATTTCACATTTTTGGAATGAAATGGGCTTGGATTATTTAAATGGGTAGGAGTTTTGTTTCTAATTGGATCGAATGGGCATGGTGAAAAGTTGTTGGTGGGTATTTTAAAAAGCCACATGACATTTTCTCAAATTAACAAAAAAAAATGAATTTTAAGTTTTATTAAATATTGGTCTTCTAAGTAAAAGGGCATATATGAGCCATTTCTATAATGGCAAGAATATATATGAGCCACTTTTTAAATGAACGGTATATCAACTCCAAATCATAAAGTTCAGGGGTAAATCAGGCCTTTTTCCCTTTTATATTACTAGTTTTACAGCACGTGCGTTGCACGTGTGTATCATATATGTAGTATATGATGTTGTAAAATAGAATTAGTATTACTAAATTAAAGATTTTTAGTAAATAATTATAATTGAACAAATATAGGACAAGTGTTTTTAAATTATTAATACATATTGTCATAGAATTACTTGTATTTTGAGATTAAAATGACCAGATATCATTAAAACATTTCAAAATACATTTAAATTTAAATATGGGAGAAAGTGACATTTCTTTAATAATAATCTTTCTTACTTCACTCAATTTTGTAAACAAATCTAACCAACAAAATAGAAAAAAAATATTCATTCAAAAAATGTCACCAATAGTTTGTTCTCTTTGAGGTTATGATCATAAATGTTGTACACCATTTAAGTAGAATTTTTGTCTTAAATATTCATACTTGAAATTCAGTATGTACATGACACTAATAAGGATTACCATAAGTATTTTGATATTTTATTTTTATATGTAATATATCTTTTACAAAATATTATTACTCAATTAACATTTGAGTAAGACTATCATAGAGAGGTAATTTTACCAGAAAAGTGTACTTGGTTGTTATTGTTAATGATGATTATATATACTTCAGTAGAATAATTTAATTTTAATATATGAATAATATCACCTATGGTGAAAAAAATTTCATTTCATTAAGTTTCTACCTTATCTCTGTGGAATTGTAGTCTTTTTTTCTGTCATACATATCATATAGTTGTTGTCTAATGAAAGTATCCACTATCTTCTAGAAGTTGTATCATGATATAAAATATTTAAATTTTTCAATAATAAAAATTAATAGATGAATAAAATTTAAAGTATTATTTATAGAATCATTAATTTGATTTAAAATCAGTTTATGATCAATTACTATTTTCTTATCTATTTTTATATAGCTAGTAAGGAGTGTATCTTGTGACATAAAGAAAAATTATATGGAACAATACATAGCCAATGAAGAAGGAAGACGAAAATATATGTTCATGCTATATTTGCTCTAGTGTTCTATTTGATTTAAATCTCTTGCCACCAACACTTTACTTTCTCCGTTAATTTTTACATACATATCTATAAAAAATAATTATTATCATGGCTATGTTATCATATTATAAGTAAAAGTGAAAATCTATTTTTGAAATAATAAATTTAACATCAAAAGTAATAAATTAATGGACTACGTTGATACCCATTGTTTTAGCAAACTTAGGAAGAAACTCCTTCGTTTGAGGGAAAAGAATAAAAAATAAAAAAAAAAACAAAGAAGAAATATCTTACCCAAATCATATGCCTTTTTTCATATCTGTTTAATATTATTGTCTATCCCACAACTTTTCGTCACTGTAAACTCATGAAAATGGTAAGAAAAAATACGAGTGTGAATTGATGAATGATTTGCTACAGTTTTTTCACCAACTCTTTCTTATGAGGTACCTCTAATTTCGTTGAATTTCAAACTTAATCAATTTTTGCAAATAACAATTGAGATTTTTTAAGAAGAAGAAGAATAGTAGAGAACTTAAAGAAATTGTAGTTTAAAAGTGTGAGGAAACCTCTCTTTTTATAGCTACCAAATAGTAGTATGAATAGGTTAATTGTGCCTTGTCCGAAAAGTCACAACCTTTCGAAAAAGTCACTGATTATCGAAAGAATCACACCCCTTTAAAAAAGCCACAACTCATCAGAAAAGACATAACCCTTTAGAAAAGTCACAACTCTTCGAAAAAATACAACCCTTCGAAAAAGTCACATTTCATTGAAAAAGTCACAACCCGTCAAAAAAGTCACAACCCTTTGGAAAAGTCATAACTCATTGAAAAAGTCACAATCATTTAATTTAAAAAGGTATCTACTTTCAATATAATAAAATTAATTAAATTAATAAATAAAATAAATATAATATTTTTAATTGGGGGTATTATAATAATTCAACATTCAAGTTTGAAAGTTCATGCTTTTAAGGTAGTATAGATTAAAGAATTTCATCATTTTGTATTTACATAATTTTTTGTTAAAATATCAAAGGTGTGATGAAATTAGGATTGTTCATGTTTATGGTTGAAAAACCAAATCGAATCGCAATCTGAACCAAATTGATTAAAAAAATCGATAATTGGTTTGGTTTGATTTTAAATTTTGAAAACCGATATTATTTGGTTTGCTTTTGAGTTTACCAAAAAACAACTGCAAAAATAATCAACCCGAACTGATAAATTAGATATATAAATTTTATAGTTATTTATATATTATTCATAAATAAAATATTAATATTTTGTTAAATTTTAACTAACTTAATTCTTTGCTCTACCATTTTCTCAAACCCAACTATAATAATCTTAAGTCTAAGTCCATCAAAATCCATTTATCTTTACCTATCAATCTTCAAATAAAATAGTCATACTTTCTCTTAATTGAATCACTTTGTTAGTGTAATGATACTCTAGTATCGCTTCATTGCTTAATTGAACTGACAATAGCTTTTTTGTGGATTGTTCATGTAATATGTACTAGGTGTTTGTGTTTATCGAGATACGTACTTCCTCATAAAAATATTATTACTTCAAACCGAATAAACCAGAAAAAGTGAACCAAACCGACAATAACCAAACCAACTGTTATTTTTTTCGTTCGATTTGGTTTGGTTTAAGAAGTTTAAAAACCCGACTAGATTGATTTAGTTTTGATTTTAATCAATAACCGATTCAAACTGAACCACGAAAACCCCTAGCTGAAATATTCACAAAATATAAACATGATGATATATTTACTAATGATATTGATTGATACACAACTTAAAGTAAAAAATAATACACTTCAACTCATGTTCAATTTTTGCCTTCTTATGAATAAAAGTTTCTCAATTGTTTGTAGTTTGTATCACCTTAATTCTATAAGGAGTTTAGGTATGAATGAAACTCACAAAACTTCTATAAAAGAATAATAACATGTTTAATTGAGTTTTTAAAAATCGACTTAATAAGAAAAAAATAAAATTTCAAGTGTTTCTTTTTCTTTAAAAAAAAATAAATATATTAAGTGAAAAACAATGTGTTCAATAAATTAATTTTAAAAGCCCTTTTATGCAACATGGTGCTTCACCAATTTTTTAAAAATTATTTATAAAGTACAAGTATATATTCCCAGAAGTTTTCCAAATAAGTACTTTGGAAGAAAATCTACTTTTTTCCGTTTTGGAAAACAACTTTTGCTAATTTCAATAACACTTATTTCCTCCCAAAGTTTAACCAAATATCTCACCTTTTTAATAAGAAAATAAACACTTTTAGTATCCCAAAAGCTTAGCAAAACATAGTATAAGCTTACTATGCTTCGCAATACATATGAAACTGGGTTACGAATCCACTGTGTACTAAGAAAACACAGAAAAGAAAAGCACAAGTTCATAGAAACACAGAGAACAAGAAACCTACACAAGCTTCCTCATTTACTCCAGACCTTCAGCTCATGAAGCAATATCTTCTTAAAGTTGTCAAACTGCAAGAGATTTCACCTCATCCACTTTCCAGAGGTCATCTTCATACCTATACCACCTCATAAACCCTTCATCATTTAGAGTGCGCTGACACATTATGCATGAGTCACTCATGCAGGTTAGGAATTTGTCTAACCTAGACGCTTTTTCAAGAATTGATTCATCAAGCTTGGTCAGAATATTCATCGGTTCGAGTGGAGGATCTTCAGGGTCTTCAGTAATTATGCAATGAGATATGTTGAGCACTTTCAACTTTTTTAACTCCTCCAAGATAATTGCCAGAGCATGTTGAGATAACACCGCGCACCTCACACTCAAAACTTCCAAGTTTGGAAGAAATGAAGCCAGTGCAGATGCAAACATCATATCACAGGGCCCCATAACTTTGAGCTCGGAAAATTTTTGGCAACTCCTGCCAATTTCCTCGATGACACGTGCAGGATTATTTATACTTGGCATCGTTAGTGATTCAAGATCTTTCCATATATGAAGAGTCTTGCACATTGTTCGCTTTTTAATTTTGTTCCAAGAAGGCATAACAAGGCGTTTAAGCTGTGGACACCTGAAAAAGAGGAGATCTACTTAGCTGTCTTATTCATTTGTCACAGTAATTTTTGCTTCTCTAAGAATAATGAAAAATCATAGGGATCTGATATCTCTGAAACGTTGCTTGCTGTATGGTTTCTTGATTTAAGTTATAATTATAATACTATAGAAAGATGAAAGTTTATTGGGGGAATACCTCTTGGCAGCAAAAGCAACTGATTGACGTTAAGATACAAATTGGGATGGAAGATCAATGTTTGTATGTTTCCACGACTGAGGTTCAAGCAAATATTTAGGAGTCCGGTCAATTTTTCTTGAGACGGACTGTCGACATATACGTACGGCTTCAATGAGAGTCTGATGAAATTCGATTGCAACACGGACAAGTCCAGCGTTTTCCAGAGAAGTGGATCACAACAAGCCAATCGCCATGCACGACAAACTTGAGGAATTGCATATATCAACTGGAAAAGGTCAAATGACAGGAATATCGTCACCAAGATATTAATATCAAGGTCCTCCCATCTCCTTACTGGAGAATCTCCTTTTTCCATAACAACAGCTTCAATCTTTTTTTTTTTTTTTGAAACTCCATAAAGCTTCAATCTCCTAAACTCCTGTAGAAACAAGAAAGGTTATTACTTCTCTAGATCCATGAAGAATATTTGAATTTCTGACGTCAAATTGATGATGCTAATTGTCTTTTTGTATCAGACCATGAAGAATAAAAAGTCAAGCCCTGCAATACGAAGAAACATAAAAGAGTGTACAAATACGTCTGAGGGGTACTGTGATGCCTAAAAGTGAAGAAACTAGGAAAATATAACCTGGAACAGTTGTTTGTAGATAACGACAGAGAACTATGTTCTTGCTGGCATAGCTGATGGAAGTATCACATTTCCGATAAAATAATCATTACTGAAAGCAAAATCATACAAAAAAGGAGGAAGTAACATTGATTTGCACAAAAATTCCCTGAAGTGGAAATTGAATGTCCTGAGCACAAGGACAGAAAAGCTGAAGACTTGTTGTATGTGTTGAAGAGCAAGACAAGTACAAAGAGAACTACAATAACTTAAATGGAGTGATATGGACATTGAGGATTCATATAGCTATTATTTTATGTGCAAATTGAATCGTTATATAAACAAAATGAAAATTCAGTAAATCTAAACCAACCTTGACAAAGAGTTAAACATTAATAACAAGCACACATTTTATCATACCACACTAAATTACTAATAATTGAAATATTTAGAGAACCTTGAATTCAGATCTGTATTGGCAAAAATCAAATAGCTAGAAAAGGGAGAAAAGAATTCCACAAGGTGTAAACCGAATTCTGTTAACACCCACAACTTTTGTAATCAAGATCCGACATGAGTAAATAATTAATCAGAAAAAAACCATAGAGTTTGTAAGAAGAAGATAAGACAGAGAGAGATTTAGGACATGCCTTTAGATTGTTTATTCACTTCAGTGTGCGCAAAAAATATTGGGTGAAAATTGTGGGATGTTAGTGTGCTTTGATGAGGAGTGAGAGTCGTATATGAAATCTTGGTCAAATGAAATATCATCCACCAGTAAATTGATTCTGGTCAACAATCTTTAACATTTTTTCCTTTTTTGCTATCCTACCTGTTTTTTGATAAACAATAAAAAAAAATCTAACCAAGTAAATTGATTCTGGTCAACAATCTTCAACATTTTTTCCTTTTTTGCTATCCTACCTGATTTTTTGATAAACGACAAAAAAAAATCTAAGTGAGATTTTCTTTTGAGTTAATACCTCTAAACTCCCTAAACTAACATTTTCCGGTTTAACACTTAAATTATGGGGCATTGTGGACAATTGTTGTTAATCCCTAAACTATAGACGACGTGATATGGAGAGTGACAGTCAAAAAGAGCATTTATGTGGACCTAGTACCTTGTGTGATGTCCGTCATTTTCTCAGATTCACCTCTTGCATTACTATTACTTGAACGAAAGCTTATCCAAATTGATTACTTAATTTTCTTTCTATAAATATGAAAGTTATAATTGACTGGTAAATTTTATCTAACATAGTATTATATTTAATATTTCTCTGTTTTCAGAGAGGATTTTAGTAATGGTCGACGCCCTCAGTTTTGAAGACTTAAGAGACGTAGATTCTCTAAATTATTTGACTTTCATATTCCTTCAACTAATCACTCTCGTAAAATTCTCAGATTATACAATCTGTAATCCTTTCAAGTGTCTAATCATCTAATTTGATTTTACATCAAGATTTAAGTGATACAAATGAAATTTACACAAATCTAATGACGTGTCTGCAACTAGTTGTAATATTTGCATTTATGAAAGGAAAAGAGTCGAAGAACAAGAAATCTCCCAAATGGTATCCAAGAGTTCTTATGAGCATTTAAATTTGATAATGAAAATATATGATTCTTATGTGAGAAATAGAACTTCTTCTTTTCTAAAAAAAAAGACAAATGAGTTATATGAGAGTTCTTAAAGTCATGCGCTGAACGGAAAGGGCTTAAAAATGTCCTAATGTATTGTAAAGGAGAAAAGGCTCACAACGGTCCACTATTATTTGGACTTAGACTTAAAATGATTCTATTTCTTTCACATGGTGCACTTTCAGTCATAACCCTTACAATGTTGATTTTTTTAACAGAGCCTAAACTTCATATGCTTCTCACGTGTTTTTGATCCTAATAGCTAACCTCCATTCTTCTCTTCCCTCTTAACTCAGACCATCTGTAGGTAAACATATACATATAGAACTAAATATATATGGTAGTCTTGTTTGTAACTTCTTTTCGTTTGCTTCCACATGACCTGCTAGTGATGGATTTTCAACCGGATCAATTTTAGTGAACTTCCCGAAAGTCTACCTGTGTATGAAGGAAAATTTGTTTAAATTGTCTAGAATTTTTTTGACAGTATTAACTTTCGATGGTCCTTTGACTTTTAGATGGTTAACAGGGTCTTCCTAGTCTTCCATAACAACTATATTAATTTCTCACCTACAATTACTTCAAGTTAGTTACTTAGTATGTAAATATGTTCTTTGTTGAATGATGGCAAGTTCATTATACCAGCAAGGCCTGCTAGCTGTTGTTAAATGGGTTGAGATTCAATCGACTAGGTGACAATATTAGTACAAGTCAAAAGCTGTAAATTGAGTTGGCTGTGATAAATTCTCCACACATGGATATAGTATGACTAATTTAGCAGAAAACTAAATATTTTGGTATCAGTAACTCTCTTATTATTTTCTGTACCAAAAGTTCCCAACTTAGGCATAAAGCTTAGAACTTTCCATAATGAAAATCGAAAAATTCAAATTCAATGCTTCACAAGCATCACATAGATAGTACTAAATAATATGAAATTACCTTGTAAAGAAAACCTACCCAGAAGACATAATAGCTTAGAACAGTATGAAAATTACCTTCTCTGACAAAAATATAATATGATAGATCTGACCCTTGATTTCCATATTCTTAGAATCATACTGCTCCAATTCCTCTTCAGAAATCTCTCAAGGTTGCATCTGTTCATCGAAATCTCTGGCGGCGAGCATGATCTGGTGAACCAAAAAACTCTGAGACAACAGTGTAAAAGAAATTGCCAGAGCGAGAGCTGTGATAAAATCTTTCAGTGTTTCCCATAGATCTACAGCCATACTTGTACTTGGAGATGAAGTATAATAGCTTCCTCCCACCATTGAATGAAATTGTCGTTAACATACATATTGTGATGGAAGATCAAAGTTTGTATATTTCTACGACTGAAGGTCAAGCAAATATTTAGGAGGCGGGGTAATTTTTCTTGAGACAGACTGTCGACATATACGTACGACTTCCTTGGGAATCTGATCAAATTTGACTGCAATACTGACAAGTCCAGCGTTTTCCAGAGAAGTTGATCAGAGCAGGCCAACTGCCATGCACGACAAACTTGAGGAAATACAGATATCAACTGGAAAAGGTTAAAGTATCTTCATTAAGATATCACTATCAAGGTCCTTCCATCACCACAACTTCAATCTTTTTTAAAAATAAATTGAAATGGCATCATAAAAGCTTCAATCTCCTAAACTCCTGTAGAAACAAGAAAGGTTATTATTCTCTAGATCCATGAAGAATATTTTTCAAGCTAATCTTTTACCTTGCATGTTCAAGCCATTTACCTTGTCTTTTAATTTCCAGTAAAAATGATATAAATGGGAATCAATCAGCTACGTCTTTAAAATGAGATTAGAAAAAGTTGTGATAAAAATAATTAAAATGTCAATTATGTGAATAGTAAGAGTCGGTTACTGTGTAAATAGTAAAGGTCAAGTCACTGTGTAAATAGTAAGAGTCAGTCACTATTCATGAATAGTAGAAGCCACCTACTGTTCATAAATAGTAGCCATGTAAATTTGTATATATATGTAATGAAGGAGTAAGGGAAAATCATCCCTCATCTCCCACTTCTCTCAATTCTCTCTCAACTTCCGCAACCCCCCAAATTGGTATCAGAGCTAGATAAGAAAAAATCTAAATGGAGAAATCTAACAACAACTATGAAGCTACAAAGGAATCAATTCCAGAAAATCTACAAACAGAGGTATGTTCATATTTCAATATGAATAGCTAAACTTTCATATTCCTGATAATCTCTTGATTATTATTTGATTATTATCATGTTATAGTATTGTTATATTGAATGAATTCGAAGTAGTTTGCTATAAACGAAGGTAGGCTGAGAATAGGTAAGCCCAGACTATGCCATCCGAAACCGAAAACCCAGTTAGACAAAAGAGAAGCCGTTTGAGGGGAAGTACGAACTTGTTGAAGGCGCTGTTAGGGTAAATGATTGATGCCAAAAAGTCTTAGTAGTGACCAAAAGAATTTGTTCAGAATAACTTTAATATAATTTGATAATTGATAATAATAAACAAAGAGGTTGGAAGGAATAAATTGTTTAGAAATCATGAAAATGATGAATACCTACTTACTAGATGAAGATTATAATTATAAAATACTTATTTTATATATCCTTAGAACACTTAATATAGACATAAAATGAAAAATTTATGACCTTTTAATCACTGAAGAAATGACAGAAATAAACCAGACAATGGAATTAATAACACAAAATTGGCATGAACTAACTATTCAAAGTATATATGAATTATATGACTCATATTCAGATTAATGATAAACTACGAATATTTAACATATTGGCTACAAACTATGGAAAATTTAGATCTACTAAATAAACTTTTAATAAATAATATTATAACATATCGAAGAACCCAAGATATGAAATACTTAGAATATATTTCAGAAAATACAAAAGAAATACAAGATCTTATAATAAAGAAACAAGAATATTATGAAAAGATATTTTCACCAGAAAATTAGAATGGATGAAACCTATAGAGAACAGTTATTAGAAAAAATTAATGAAATAAAACAGGAAATAGAATATAGACAAAACAGACTAGAAGATAATATATGGGCAGGAGTATGCCAAAAATCTATAAAAGCAAAAAGAAAAACGATATTCTTATTAGATCTACAATTACAACACTTAGAATATAAAAATCAACATAATTTATAATGAATAAAGAAGAATATGCTGTAGAAGAAAAAATATATAAAAGTCAAGATGAACTAGAAATAAAAATAATACATTCAAACTTAGAAAGAAGATATAAAAAAATAGGAAACCAACTATATCTAATGCCAGATAAAGAATCAGCAAAATTAGAAGATAGTCTAACAACAATGGTACGATTAAATAAAGAAAATGAAGAAATAGATAGAAAAAAGGAAATTGAAAAAATTAGAGAACAAGCTAAAAAAGAAATTAAACAAATAGAGGAAGTAAAAGATACTAGAATTCAAGAATTACAAAAAGAATTAGAAAGACTTAAACAATTATATGAAGAAAAATTAAAAGCAAAAGAAGAGTATAAGAAAAGAACTGAAGAATTAAAATTAAACCAAGAAATAGAAAAAATGAAAACAATGTTAGAAGAAACAGAAGAATTACCTGAATTAAAAATAGATGAGTTAAGAATAGATGAAATAAATGAAGAAGAAAATGATAATATTTCATAACATAATTCTGAATCATACTCAGAAACAGATACTGACCTAATAGAAAAAGATAAAAATATAGAAATAAATGTAGAAAATTTAGATGAAAAACCTAGTACTTCAAATCCTAAAACACGAATGGATATAACCCCAACATATTATACTTATGAACAAGAAAGAAGAGATAAAGTTTTATGGGATAAAAGATTAAATAAAAATTGGATACCTAGACAAACTACAGATCAAAATAATTTCTTAGATTTAGACTGTGTAGCAGATACAAATAAAACAATTCAATTATGGATAGGCTATATATCAAAACAATTAATAGATAACAAAATATCAATAATAGATGCCCCAGGGTACATAGAAAGAACGCTTATAGGAACAACATAAATATGGTTACAAAATTTAACACCAGCAAGCTTAGCAACACTACGAAATAATACAAAATCTAATAATGAAATAGCAACATCCGCAATAGACATATTAAATAAATATGAAATATCAATTAGAAATGAATTTGGTAGTATGACAACAGAAATAGAAGAACAACAGAAAGATAAAATAATAAACAGAAATTTAATGAATAAATTAGCAATATGTAAAATGAGTTACATAGATGAATATACATGTGCATTTAGAGAATATTACTATAAAGGAATATATACAAATGATGAAAGTAGAGAAATAAGAAAATTATATTACACAAAATTACCAGAACCATTTAGTTCAAAAATAATAAAAGATTGGGAAGAATCAAATACAGTAGATACACTAGGAGCTAGAATAAAATCCTTACAACAATGGTTTATGAAACTATGTGAAAAACATAAAGAAGAATTAAAACTAGAAAAAATATTAGTAAAAAACCTAGCATATTGTACAAGCAAGTTAGCACCTCAATTTGGATGTAAAAATCCATATAAAAAGAAAAGGATAAAGAAGTATAAACACTTCAAGACAAAATATAAGAACAAAATCCGAAGAAAAAGATATTATATAAAAAATTATAAACAAAAAAGACCACATAGAGTTAAGAAAAATATAACAGAATGTAAATGTTATAATTGTGGAAAACTAGGACATTTAGCTAGAGACTGTAAATTGCCAAAAGATTTAAAGAAAAAACAAATAACAGAGGTAATAATAGAAAAAGATACATATAAACAGATAGATTATTTAGATTATGAATTAGAAAATGAAGATAGCATATACGAAATAACATATATTGAATTAGAAGAAGGAATAGAGTCATCTTCAGATTATGACTGAAAACGATATAAAAATAATAAGTAAAGAAGAATATCAAGATAATAAATGTGCAGAACAAAAAATAATATTTGACAATAATATGTTTGAACAAATAAAAGGAAAAGAATTAGACTTAAGCATAGATAAGATATTAGAAGTACCTAGATTAAAGAACTTATTCAAATTACAACACGATGAATATTATGTAGTAAGCCAAAAAGAACATGTAATAGATTGTAAATATATTAAAGGTAAAGCTAAAATACCTATAATAAATAAGAAAATAATTAATAAAGAAATTCATGATTTGAAATCAAAAAATTCAATAAAATATGTACATTTAGGAGCAACAGAAATATTGATAAAAGCATGTTTTAGAGAAGGAATAGATACACCTATAGAATTATATTTAGCAGATGATAGAATAATTCAACCTATAGAAAAAAGTATAATAAGTGCAGTTAGAGGAAATTTAATATATCAAAAATTTAAATTTATTATAAGTGCAAATTATTCAGTAGCAATAGAAGACACAAACATAGATAAATCACTAGTACTATACTGGAAAATGACAGGCATAGAACTAGCACCAGGAAGTAAAATATTTACAGCAAGATGTAAAAATCTATATGTATTAACTACAAAACATAAAATAACAGCAAGAAATAAGATTCAGAAAATCAAAATAGAAAATCCATTTGATAAAATAATTACAGTAATAGATAATAATGATTATAGTTATAAAGAAATAGATATTGAAGAAGATTTAGAGATAGTAAAAGAAAGATTAAGTACATCTAAAAGATTAAGCTACGATACACCTTTATCATCAAGAAATAGTACATCTAGAAGATTAGATTGCGACCTAATACCTAAGTTATTAGAACAAAAGTAAAGTTGTTTGTTTTATTTACTATTCACATAATTGACATTTTACTATTTATGAATAGTATTTCTTGTCTTTTACTATTCATCAATAGTATCATGTCGGTGACTCCAAATAAAACAAACAACTTTACTTTTCTTTACAAAAAGAAGATAAGATTCCTATCCTACTTTTGACTAATTACATAAATGTCTCCGTCTTATCTTTTTGTTTGTCGGCTGTCTTCATCAGGCTGCCGAATATCTTGTGTATCTGTTGTCCCTGTATAGATTATTCCAGCTGTACGGTTGGAACGTTGTTATCTTCTCCTTGGCATTTTGAACATATATGTTCTGAATATTTACTGCTGATAGTTGTACAATAAATGAAAATTTTTCTGATAGCTCTTGTTGTTGGTATATTTTCTGGTTTAAGGAGACTTAATATCCATTGTCGTATCTCCTCCATATCTCCTTCTCTAGTCTCTCGACAATTAGAGTATATCATAGTATTGTCTCTACTATAATAGCTCCATATTGTATTATTGTTTAAATAATTATTTGCTAGTTCTGTCAATATTGTAGCTATTCCAATAACTCTTTTGTTGGCATAAAAATCTGGAATATCTACAATAGATATCTCGTCTTGTTTTTCTATTTTTTCTGGTATTAACATATCTCTAGTCAATCCTATCTTTATAACTTGTATAACAGGTTTTATCTCGTCATATAATATTTCTGCAGTGGCTGTATAGAATTTTATAAAAAATAACGTTCCTTTGGTAATTCTTTTATAGGTTAGGAAAGCTTTATATAATTCTGGTATCTTCGAGATTTCATCTCCTGTAGCTGTGTATACGGTACTAAGTAGTCCGTAGTTATAATAAGTTGTAACCAAGTTTGTATTTGTACCTGGTAAGGCAATTAGTTTGTTGTATCCCTGTAGGTGTTGGGTAATATAATCGGTATTTGGTTCTTTTATATTTGTGGCTCTGGGGTTTTTGTTTAAGTATGTTTGGATTTTGTAAATATTTTCTGTATAGGTACGGGTAATATGGTTATATGTATTCTTCTGTTGGGCTAGGCTGTTTATGTATGTCGTAGTTTGTGGAGTAGGTACGGATTTTTGTATCTTTGGTGCTGTATATGGTTTATCAAAAAGTTTGTTCATATTTGTATTTACATAACTTTTTTCTTCTGTAGCTTTTTCTTTCTTTGTAGCTCCTGATGTACCTGCAGCTGTATTTAAACAAACATTATGGGTTTTATGGAGTTTCCCAACGTCTCCTTCTAGATCTGGAATTTTATCGTCTTCCGATCGACGTAGCTCCGCATGTTTAACGTCATGCTGCTGACTGCTAGCTTGTTCTTTTAGCTTCTGTATCTCACCATCCATACTGTCCATTTTTTTACAAAGTGTAGTTAGGAGGTTGAGTATTTGATCCATTGTATTTGTTTGTTCAGTATTTTTTCCTTGAGAGGTGATCTGCAATCACATTCTTGTCAGTTTTTATAATTTCAATTGTAAATGAAAAGTTTAATAAATTTACTACCAGTCTTCTTATTTCTTTTGTTGTAACTGAGTCCTGTACCTTTTTGGTTATCCACCATTTTACCTGTGTATTATCTGTTCTAACAATAAATTTGTTATATACAATATATGGCTCAAAGGCTAGTAAACATTTATATAAGGCAAATAATTCTTTTCTATTTATTTCCCATTTTATTTGTGGGTTTGTATATGATCCGAAATAATATCTACAGTGATGTTTTATTTTTTCATTTATATATTTATATTTTAGTACTCCTCCGTAACTATGATCACTAGAGTCTGTTTCTGCTATATAAGTAAATTGTCTATGTTCATCTGGAAAGTATAATTTTGGTAAATCTTTACACATATTTTTTATTTTTCTGATATATTTTTTATCTTGGTCATCAAAGTGATATTCTATGTCTTTCTTTAATTTTTTCTGTAATGGTTTTAAATTCTCTGCTAATTTTGGTATATATTCTCTTACTTGATTAACTAATCCTAAAAATGAATGTAATTTTTTCTTAGCATCTAATAATTCTTCAGAATTAGATATTTTTTGTACAATATGTGTTTGCATTTTTACTCCATTTTTATCAATTTGTATTCCTAAAAATTCTATTTGATTTTTCATAATTTCAGCTTTCTTTTTTGATAAGCTAATTCCTGATATTTCTATGATATGTATAAATTTTTCTAATAATTTTAGATGTTCTTCTTTTGTTCTTGAATATAATAATATGTCGTCTATATATACTATACAATTTTCTAGTTGGTTAAAATATGTATCCATAAAATGTTGATATCTACCTGGTGCGTTTTTATATCCAAATGGTAAAACATTCCATTCGTAAAATCCTTGTGGTACAGTAAATGCTGTTAAATGTTTAGATTCTTCTTCTAGTTTTAGGTGGTAAAATCCTGATTTACAGTCAAATTTGCTAAAGTAATTATATCCTTGTATTTGTCGCACTTTTAATATTTTATTAGGTATAGGGTAATTATATGTTTTAGTTTTTGCGTTTAGATTCCTATAATCAATAACCATTCTGCTTTTTCCTCTTTTCTGTTCACTATGTTTATTTACTATAAATGCTGGACTGTTATGTTTACTATTGCTTTCTTGTATATACTTATTTTCTAATAATTTATTTATATGCATTTTAAATTCTGATTGGTCTTCAAAATTATATCTTAATGGTTTTTGTGTTATTATACTATTTTCATTTATTAGTTCAATTTTTACTTTTGTTTTGTGTTTATCCCATCCTTGTAATGGGTTTTCATTATATAATGAGTTTAATTTATCGTTTATTGCTTGTATTTTATCTATTGTGAATATTATAATTTCTATTTTATGATCATTAGTTGTTATATTTTCTAATTTCTGGGTAATTTTTTCACTTCCTTTTATCCATGGTATATTTTGTCTGATTTTATTATTAACTCTTTTTGCTCCTATCTTGTGATTACATATGGTAGTGAACCACCCATGTGTTTTTGTTATAGTATGTGGATATAGTTTTTCTAAAAAAGGCATTCCTAATAATATATCTTTATTTGTAAATTCATAACTATAGATTTCATCTATTAATAATATTTTATCCCATATTTGTATTTTTACATTTTTAGCTTTATAAACATGCATTCATAATCAGAAAGAGATTTAGACATTTGAAATATGTCTATCACATTATTTTGAAACACTTCATATAATCTAATTTGATATTTACGTCAAGATTAAGTAATCCAAATGAAATTTACACAAATCCAATGATGTGTCTACAAGTATTTGTACTATTTGCAATAACGATAGGAAAAGAGAAAAAGAACAATAAATCTCCTAGATGGTATTCAAGAGTTCTTATGAGCATTTAAATTTGATAATGAAAACATATAATACTTACGTAAGAAATAGGATTTCTTCTTCTTTTTTAGAATAGAAGATAAATGAGTTATATGAGAGTTTTTAAAGTCATACTCTGTACGAAAAGGGCCAAAAATGTCCTAACGTATTGGAAAGGAGAAAAGGCTCAAAATGATCCTATTTCTTTCACATGGAACACTAATAGTCTCTATTCTTTGAAAAAGTGGTGCACAACACTATAGTGAATTTTAACACAGACTAAATTTCATATGCTTTTCATGCGTTTCTGATCCTAAGTTCTAACCTTCATTCTTCTCTTCCCTCTTTACTACGACACATGCAGGGAAACATACACATATAGAAATAAAGATATATGTTAGTCTTGTTTGTAACTTCTTCTGTTCACTTTCCATAAATTGTTGGCTTCCTCCAAATGAATCGTTCGTGACAATCATGGATCTTCAACCAGATCAATCTTAGTGAATTACTTGAAGGGCTACACCTGTGTAGAAAGGTATACTTGTTTAAATTGCCCAGAGACATTTTGACAATATTATGTTTTGACAGTCCTTTCACTTTAAGATGATTAACAGTGTCTTCCTAGTCTTCCCTAGAAAATATTAGTTTCTCACCCACAAATACTTCCAAGTTAATAACTTAGGGGTCGTTTGGTGTGAAGGATAAGGTAAAATAATCCGAGGTTTAAATTATAGTGCCACTCAATTTGTTGTTTGGTTGGCAAGGCCGGGATAACTTATCCTGGTACTAATAATTAGTACCGGGATAAGTTATTCCTTTCTATGAGTGGTATAGTAATCCCGGGATAACTTATCCCGGGATAAAATGACTAAATGACAAAAATGTCCCTTTAAACACTTTTTAGACATTATTTTTCAAATTCATGAAGGGTATTTTTGTAAACTTATATGTTGTTCTTAAGATTTATTATTTTGAATACAACAAACCAAACACTCAATAAAAAATAATCCTAACATAACTTATCCTATCATAACTAATCCCATCATAACTTATCCCATCATAATTAATCCCATTGTAACTTGAATTCAAACCAAACGACCCGTTAGTATGTTCATAATACCAGCAAGGCTTGCTAGCTGTTGTTAACTGATAGAGATTCAATCGATTAGGTGAAAGTTAGTACAAGTCAAAAGCTGTAAATTGAGTTAGCTGTGATAAAATCTCCACGCATGACTAATTTAGCAGAAAATTAAATATTCTACGATCAGTAACTCTCTTTTTTTCTTTTCTCTACCACAGGTTCCCCCACTTTCACATTAAGCTTAGAACTTTCCACAACAAAAATCTAAGAATTCAAATTCAAAGCTTCACATAGAAAGTACTAAATAAGATGAAAATTACCTTGTAAAGAAAACCTACCAGAACACATAATAGCTCAGAACAGTATGAAAATTACCTGTTCTGTGAAATATGATAGATCTGACCCTTGATTGCCATCTTCTTTGAATCAACCTTCTTCAACTCCTCTTCAGAAATCTGTCCAATATGAACTGGAGTTGGCAGAGGTTGGATCTGTTCCTTGAAATCTCTATTGGTGAGAGATAGCATAGTGTAAAAGAATTTGGCGGAGAGAGAGCTGTGATAGAATCTACAGCCATACTTGTACCTGGAGAAGATGAAGAAGAGGAGACCACAATATAGCTTTCTCCAACAATTGAATGAAATTGAAAATTAATCTACACTAGAATAATATATTACCTTGAATTTTTTATTTTTTTTACAGACTTGGACATGTGATTTTATTTACATGAAATCAAATTACTGTTGAACAGTTGAAGTGCAGTTTTATTTTATGATTTTAGAATCATGTCATGAAATATCAAATTAGCCACTTTTTTAGAGAATTTCATTTCATTAATTTCACATTTTTTTATATAAACATTGACAGATAAATTTATATTTATAACAAAAAGTTCATTATTTTGTATTTACATAATTTTTGAGAAAATATTAAAGGAGGATGAAATATTCACAAAGTATAAATATGATGATATATTTACTAATGATATTGATTGATACACAACTCAGTAAAAAATAATACATTTCAACTCATGTTTAATTTTTACCTTCTTATGAATTAAAGTTTCTCAATTGTTTGTAGTTTGTATCACCTTAATTCTATAAGGAGTTTAGGTATGAAACTCACAAAACTTCCATAAAAGAATAATAACATGTTTAGTTGAGTTTTTAAAAATCAGCTTAAGAAGAAAAACATTTTTTTCAAGTGTTTCTTTTCTTTAAAAAAAAAGATTACTTTTACTGAATGACAATGTGTTCGATAAATTAATTTTAAAAGCTCTTTAAGCAACTTAGTGCTTCACCAATTTTTTAAAAACTATTTCTAAGTATAAGTATATATTCTCAAAAGTATTTCCAAATAAGTAATTTGAAAGAAAATCTACTTTTTTCCGTTTTGGAAAACAACTCTTGCTAATTTCAAAAACATTTATTTTCTCCCATAGTTTAACCAAATATCTCACTTTTTTAATGAGAAACTAAACATGTTTAGCATCCCAAAAACTTAGCAAAACAAAGTATAAGCTTACTATGCTTGGCAATACATATAAAACTGGGTAAAGAATTCACTGAGGACTACGAAAACACAAACGAAAAGCACAAGTTCATAGAAACACAGAGAACATGAAACCCACACAAGCTTCCACATTTACTTCAGACCTTCAGCTCATGAAGCAATATCTTCTTAAAGTTGTCAAACTGCAAGAGATTTCACCTCATCCACTTTCCAGAGGTCTTCTTCGTACCTATACCACCTCATAAACCCTTGATCATTTAGAGCACGCTGACACATGATGCATGAGTCACTCATACAGGTTAGGAATTTGTCTAACCTAGATGCTTTTTCAAGAATTGATTCATCAAGCTCGGTCTGAATATTCATCGGTACAAGTGGAGGATCTTCAGGGTCTTCAGTAATTATGCAATGAGATATGTTGAGCACTTTCAACTTTTTCAACTCCTCCAAGATAATAGCCAGAGCAGGTTTAGATAACACCGTGCACCTCACACGCAATACTTCCAAGTTTGGAAGAAATGAAGCCAGTGCAGATGCAAACAGCATATCACAGGGCCCCATAATTTTGAGCGCGGAAAAATTTTGGCAACTCCTGCCAATTTCCTCCATGGCACGTGCAGGATTATTTATACTTGGCATCGTTAGTGATTCAAGATCTTTCCATATATGAATAGCCCTGCACATTGTTCGCTTTTTAATTTTGTTCCAAGAAGGCATAACTAGGCGTTTAAGCCGTGGACACCTGAAAAAAAGGAGATCTAATTAGCTGTCTTATTCATTTTCACAGTAATTTTTGCTTCTCTAAAATAATGGTTAGGGATCTGATATCTCTGAAACGTTGCTTGCTGTATGGTTTCTTGATTTAAGTTATAATTATAATACTATAGAAAGATGAAAGTTTATTGGGGGAATACCTCTCGGCAGCAAAAGTCAACTGATTGTCGTTAAGATACAAATTGGGATGGAAGATCAATGTTTGTATGTTTCCACGACTGAGATTCAAGCAAATATTTAGGAGTCGGGACAATTTTTTTTCAGACGGACTGTCGACATATACATACGGCTTCAATGGGAGTCTGATGAAATTTGATTGTAACACGGACAAGTCCAGCGTTTTCCAGAGAAGTGGATCACAACAAGCCAATCGCCATGCACGACAAACTTGAGGAATTGCATATATCAACTGGAAAAGGTCAAAGGACAGGAGTATCGTCACCAAGATATTAATATCAAGGTCCTCCCATCTCCTTACTGGAGAATCTCCTTTTTCCATAACAACAGCTTCAATCTTTCTTTTTTTTTGAAATTCCATCATAAAGCTTCAATCTCCTAAACTCCTGTAGAAACGAGAAAGGTTATTAGTTCACTAGATCCATGAAGAATATTTGAATTTCTGACGTCAAATTGATCTTGCTGATTGTCTTATTGTGTCAGACCATGAAGAATAAAAAGTTAAGCCCTGCAATACGAAGAAACATAGAAGAGTGTACAAATACGTCTGAGGGGTACTGTGATGCCTAAAAGTGAAGAAACTAGGAAAATATAACCTGAAACAGTTGGTTGTAGATAATGACAGAGAACTATGTTCTTGCTGGCATAGCTGATGGAAGTACCACATTTCGGATAAAATAATCCTTACTGAAAGCAAAATCATACAAAAAAGGAGGAAGTAACATTGATTTGCACAAAAATTCCCTGAAGAGGAAAATTCAATGTCCTGAGCTCAAGGATGGAAAAGCTGAAGACTTGTCGTATGTTTTAAAGAGCAAGACAAGTACAAAGAGAACTGGTATGGTCCCTTTGTAACCATTTCGCTCTACACGAATTCAAATTTTCAATACTACTTTACAATAACTTAAATGGAGTGATATGTTCGGGATTGAGGTGTAGGTGTACTTTACAATAGCTATGTTTCAAACCTAAACTAATGAGGTCAGGTATGTGAACACTCAAATATACATTTTGTTCCATTTAGAGCAATTTCATTTCAATACTCAGATAATTATCAAGGATGCTCTATTATAAAGATTTTCTATATTTTCTACCGAAATACAAATTAGAAATGAACTAAAAAGATCCTAGCAAACAATATAATTAATACAAGTATAGAAACATAAAATAAACCTTTGATCCTAACCATTGGAATTACATATGTATCTTGTGCACCATCTATATTTTGTATTTTGTTAATTTCACAAGAATCTCGAAAAATTGCAAGTCTTTTGGGACAACTTTCTCCATGTGATTGTAATGTTTACCTCGCCCATATTAACACCTTCAACCATCATAGTGTCAAACCAATACACCAGTACAATTGTAACTTCGAAGGTAGACAACTCTAAACTATAATTCAGGACCTTCTTTCCTTTTACCTTCTACATGTGCTACTTGTACCTTAATCATCACTTATTTTGTCTAGTTTTGTAATACCACACGCCATCATACCATTCACATTTCTACAGCACTCATTTTTCATTATGCACTCAAGCCATACACCATCATAGGTTTCACAACTCTCTTACTAAACCAAGCTTTTACACCAGTATGTATCTCCTTATTGCACAACACTCCTCTATTTCAACTATAAGTTTTTTTATGTTTTGCGTCTTGGTCTAGCAGAATATCACACCATTGACGTGGAAATGAGCCTAGACATATGAACGATCTATGTGAACTCAGTTTGATGATCTCAGACCTGAATAAAGGAGTGTTGTGGCAAACAAACGATCAATGTAATACTAGTTTATCATCACAGTAAGGAATTAATAAGATAAATGATACCAATTATTTTGTTATGTCCTGAAATAAAGCATCATACAAATTGGGACAAATGGAGTATTGATAAAAAGTCTTCAACAACAGAACCAATGATAGTTGGACTTGGTAGGGGGTCTGTATATGACTAAATTCTATTTTGAAAGCTAAACTAGCAAGTAAGCATGATGGATCTTCAATCCAAATCTAACGAAAGCTGAAAAAAACAAGTACTTCCATACCCTCGAATCTTAAAATTTAGATTTTGCCCACAACCAAGTCCCAAGCAACTTAGCAATAAAGTGCTTTTCATCGCCTGATTTCCATAGTAAAGAGGGAACTAACATTAGAGGTTTAGCAGCTGATATGAAAGTCTACATCAATCTTTTCTCTCATATAAACTACTAATCATATATCTACAGAGCTTATATGTTAGATGCCTCAAAATCCAAATTTATTTTTGAGAAAAGAAAAGACGGAATAACAAAAGCACCATTTACATTTAACCTATGCAGGTCAAAAAATGATGTTACAATTTTTTGGAATAACAATGAGAAGTTTGTAAAAACATCAAAGGAAGCTACATTCTTGATTGCAGGACTGAAATTGAATCGCTATATAAACAAAATGAAAATTCAGTAAATCAAAACCAACCTTTGACAAAGAGTTAAACAATAATAACAAGAAAACACACATTTTATATGGGCAAAAATCAAAAAGCTAGAAAAGGGAGAAAAGAATTCCACAAGGTGCACACTGAATTCTTTTAACACCCACAACAACTTTGGTAATAAAGATCCGACATGAGTAAAGAATTAATCAGAAAAACAACCTTAGAGAATGTAAGAAGAAGATAAGACAGAGAGAGATTTAGGACATGCCTTTAGATTGTTTATTCACTTCAGTGTGCGCAAAAATTATTGGGTGAAAATTGTGGGATGTTAGTGTGCTTTGATGAGGAGTGAGAGTCGTATACGAAATCTTGGTCAAATGGAAGTGGAAATGTCATCCACTTGTAAATTGATTCTGGTCAACAATCTTTAACATTTTTTCTTTTTTTGCTTCATCCACCTGTAAATTGATTTTGGTCAACAATCTTTAACATTTTTTCCTTTTTTGCTATCCTACCTGGTTTTTTTTATAAACAACAAAAAAAAAATCTAAGTTAGATTTTCTTTTGAGTTAATACCTCTAAACTCCCTAAATTATTCACAATTTCCAGTTTAACACTTAAATTATGGAGTATTGTGGACAGTTGGTGTTAACCCCTGAACTATAGACCACATGATATGGAGAGTGAAAGTCAAAAAGAGCATTTTTGTGGACCTAGTACACTGTGTGAGGTCCGTCATTTCCTCAGATTCACCTAATTTAGTGCATTTCTATTACTCGAATGGCAGTTCATGCAAATTGATTACTTAATTTTCTTTCTATAAATATCAAAGTTAAAATTGGCAGGTAAATTCTATCTAATATAGAATTATATTTAATATTTTTCTGTTTTCAGAGAGGATTTTAGCAACGATCGACGCCCTCTTTTTTGAAAACTTAAGAGACGTAGATTCTCTAAATTACTTGACTTTCATATTCTTTCAACTAATCACTTTCGTAAAATTCTCAGATTATACAATCTGTAATCCTATTAAGTGTCTAATCAGTAAAATGTCAAACTAGACATTTGATAATGTTTTAGTCGTTGGGCTCGCAAGTCTATGAATTCAAAGAACACGAGACTCTTACAATTATTTATTATACACACTAAAGTAAAATTAAAAGATTATATAGTACTTGTTATTTAAAAAAAATATTTTTGAAGATGATCTTTAGCCTTTACATATTCAAGCCATTTACCTTGTCTTTCAGTTCCAGTAAAATGATATAAATGGAAATCAATCAGCTACATCTTTAAAATGAGATTAGAGGAAGTTGTGATAAAATTAATTCTAATGAACATGCATTCATAATCAGGAAGAGATTTAGCCATATGAAATATGTCAATTGCATTATTTTGAAAATCATCAAATCATCTAATTTGATTTTACATCAAGATTTAAGTGATATAAATGAAATTTACACAAATCTATTGACGTGTCTGCAAGTATTTGTAACATTTGCATTTATGAAAGGAAAAGAGAACAACAACAACTGGCCCTGATGGTTACACAATGGGGTTTTATCTAAAATGTTGGGACATCATTAAACAAGACATTATGGGGGCATTCCATAATTTTCACTCAACTGGGATGTTTGAGAAAAGCTATAATGCAACATACATAGCCCTGATTCCTAGGAAGGCAGGAGCAAAGGAACTCAAAGACTTCAGACCCATCAGTTTAATTGGAAGCTTTTACAAGTTGATTTCCAAGGTACTGACAGAAAGACTCAAGAGAGTTGTGGATAAATTGGTAGACAAGCAACAAATGGCTTTTACCAAAGGCAGGCAGATAATAGATGCAGTGCTCATAGCTAATGAAGCAATTGATTCCAAAGTGGCCCAGAATAAACCCGGTATATTATGCAAACTTGATATTGAGAAAACATATGACCATGTGAACTGGGAATTCATTTAAGTATGCTGAGTCAAATGGGTTTTGGTGGGAGGTGGACCAGCTGGATCAAGTTTTGTATCTCAACTGTGAAGTTTTCAGTTTCCATTAATGGGTCACCTGAAGGATTCTTCAATGCACATAGAGGGATCAGGAAGGGGATCCCCCATCCCCTTTCCTGTTCATCATAGCCATGGAGGGTCTCAACAACATCTGAATATAGCTAAGATAATAGGAAGAATTCAGGGATTCGAAGTTAGCAAGGTTGCTGGAAACAATGTAGAGATCACACATCTGTAGTATGCTGATGATACACTAATTTTTTGTGGGGCTGAGGAGGAGCAACTCTTGATAATAAGACTTATACTGGTGTACTTTGAAGCCATTTCTGGGCTTCATATAAATTGGAAAAAAAGCCACTTGTATCCAATTAATGTGGTTCCAGAAATGGATCACCTTTCTCAGATTCTGGGAGGTGCGATAGGCACTTTGCCATCAATATACTTGGGTATGCCTCTAGGGGCTGATTATAGGTCCATAGATATTTGGAATCCAATTCTGGAGAAATGTGAAAAGAAATTAGCCAGATGGAGATCACAATATCTATCCTTAAGAGGTAGACTAACTTTGATTAACTCAGTTTTAGATGCCCTCCCTACATATATGTTATCGATCTTACATATACCCCAGTCAGTAGTTCAAAGGTTGGATAAAATCAGAAGAAACTTCTTGTGGCAAGGCAATAAGGAAAGGAAAGGTTTTCATTTGGTCAAATGGAAGAACATTATCAGAAGTAAAGAACAAGGTGGACTAGGTATCAAGAACCTTAAATACCAAAGCAAAGCACTCAAGGTCAAGTGGCTATGGAGGTACCATCAGAAGGACCAAGCCCTCCGGTACAGGGTAATCAAGAGCAAGTATGAGGAACTGAACACATGGGTAACTAAAGAGGTCAACACCCTCTATGGTATTAGCCTCTGGAAATCCATTAGAATATTCTAGCAGTTTCTCAGTAATCAATTAACTGTCAAAGTTCGAAATGGCATAAAATCAAGTTTTTGGGTTGATAAATGGATGGGTACTGTGAGCCTTAAAGATCTCTTTCCTGACATCTTTGTTTTGGCTCAACACCAAGAGAAAACTGTTGCTGAAATGTGGTCACCACAAGGATGGAATATGATCTTTAAAAGAAACTTGAATGATTGGGAAATTCCCAGAATGATTGAACTTTTCAAGTTACTAGAGAGTTTCCAAGGAATCCAAACAGGTGAAGACTATTTATGGTGGCATGGGCACAAGAAAGGAAGATACAGGGTGAAGAATGATATAAACAAACAAGTCTTAGGAAGAATCAAGACTTCAAATGGCCTTGGAGGCAAATCTGGAGAGTCAAAGTGCCACAAAAATTGGCATGCCTCACCTGGCTGCTAGCCAATAAAGCAGTTCTGACATTGGACAATGTGGCCAAGAGAGGTATATCTCTATGCAACAAATGCTCCTTATGTGGTAAGGATACAAAGACAGTAAAACACCTCTTTCTACACTGAAATTTCACTGACCAACTGTGGCAGATTTTCCTTAATCTCAGAGGCATTTCCTAGAGTATGCCTAGTAAGATTGATGAGACTCTTTTCAGTTGGGAGGAGGCTGGAGTTGGGGCTACAAATAGAGAAAGATGGAGGATGATCCCTGCTTGTATATGGTGGACTATACGGAGAGAGAAATGATAGATGTTTTGAAAAAGAAATGATAGATGTTTTGAAAATAGGGACAACAACCTGCAGGAAGTCAAGCTTAAATGTATTTTGTTGTTCTGTTTTTGGTGTACAAATGTCTATTCCAATGAGACTAAGCAATCATAGATGTTTTAGGGTCCATCTAGATCCCGGTTTAGCATTGGACAGCTTATAACCTTTTTCTTCTTTTTTGTAAATATGGTTTTTCAGTACTACCTAAGTACTGACTGAAATACAAATGTTACTAGTGTCAAAAACAAAAACAAAAAAGAGAACAAGAACAAGAAATCTCCCGAATAGTATCCAAGAGTTCTTATGAGCATTTAAATTTGATAATGAAAATATATACTCCCTCCGCTTCAAAAAGAATGACCTCCTTTCCTTTTTAATCTGTTTCAAAAAGAATGACCTCATTATTTTTTTGGTAACATTTTAATTTCAGCTTTCCACATGGCATATTTAAGGCCACAAGATTAAAGGGAAATTTTGTACATTTGACATAACTTTAATTTAGGACCACAGGATTCAAAAGTCTTCTTTATTTTCTTAAACTCTGTGTCAAGTCAAACTAGACCATTCTTTGTGAAACGTAGGGAGTAATTCTTATGTGAGAAATAGGATTTCTTCTTCTTTTCTAAAACCAAGATAAATGAGTTATATGTTCTTAAAGTCATACTCTGAACGAAAAGGCCATAAAAATGTCCTAATGTATTGTAAAGGAGAAAAGGCTCACAACAGTCCACTATTATTTGGACTTAGACTCAAAATGCTTCTATTTCTTTCACACGGAGCACTTTCAGTCATAACCCTTACAATGGGGAATTTTTTAATAGAGACTAAACTTCATATGCTTCTCACATGTTTCTGATCCTAAAATCTAAACTCCATTCTTCTCTTCCCTCTTAACTCAGACCATCTGCAGGCAAACATGTACATATAGAACTAAAGATATATGGTAGTCTTGTTTGTAACTTCTTCTTTGTTTGCTTCCACATGACCTGCTGGTGATGGATTTTCAACCGGATCAATTTTAGTGAACTTCTCGAAAGTTAACCTGTGTATGAAGGAAAATTTGTTTAAATTGCCTAGAGCTTTTTTGATAGTATTCGACGGTCCTTTCACTTTAAGATGGTTAACAGGGTCTTCCTAGTCTTCCATAACAACTATTAATTTCTCACCTATAATTACTCCAAGTTAATTACTTCGTACGTAAATATGTTTTTGGTGGAATGATTGGAAGTTCATTATACCAGCAAAGCTTTCTAGCTGTTGTTAAATGGGTTGAGATTCAATGACTAGGTGACAATATTAGTACAGGTCAAAAACTGTAAATTGAGTTGGCTGTGATAAATTCTCCACACATGGATATAGTATCACTAATTTAGAAGAAAACTAAATATTCTGCCATCAGTAACTCAGTTTTTTTCTCTACCAAAAGTCCCCCAGCTTTCGCATAAAGCTTAGAACTTTCCACAACAAAAATCTAAAATATTAAATTCCAAGCTTCACATAGAAAGTACTAAATAAGATCCTTGTAAAGAAAACCTACCCAGAAGATATAATAGCTTAGAACACTATGAAAATTACCTGCTCTGAGAAATGTGACAGATCTGACCCTTGATTGCAATCTTCTTTGAATCATACTGCTCCAATTCCTCTTCAGAAATCTCTCCAAGCTGAAATGGAGGTTGCATCTGTTCCTCGAAATCTCTGGTGGTGAGCACGATCTGGTGAACCAAAAAACTCCGAGACAACATAGTGTAAAAGAAATTGCCGGAGAGAGAGCTGTGACAGAATCTTCCAGTGTTTGCCATAGCTCTACAGCCATACTTGTACTTCGGGAAGAAGAAGAGGAGGAGACCACAATAGCTTCCTTCCATTATTGAATGAAATTGAAAATTAATCTACACTAAGATATTACATTACATTGATTTTATTTTTTATTGGTGGTTAGTGTTGGCCGTTGGGTATCATAAGGCAAGCCTTGAAAGAGCTGGGTGAGAACATAAATGAGAAATATATAAAAAGAGATAAAAATAGTTAATGTGATTTGATCCATTAATCTACGTCTACAAGAGGAGTCTCTTGTATATAAATGAGAGTACACAATATCGAGGAAAGAAATGTCTCACACAATTTATTTGGAATAAAAAGAAGAAAGTACACCAATATCAAGAAGAGAAATACCTCACATAATTCATTTAGAATAAAAAAAGTTCACATAAATGTTAACGCTACACTTGTGTCTCATAGATTCTCCCTCTACACAAAATTTTCAAATCCCGTAGAACTACCTTGTGAATCTATTAATTATAAGAAATGAGCCTATATTATAAAGTCATGAACATTTTCCTACAAGAGAAAGGACTAAACAAATCTGAAGACTTTGTGTTTCCGTTTTAGAAAAATGAAAACTAAATTATAATAAGAAATCAGGGCAAATATCGAACACTTACCTATGGTATTGTAAAATTAGTTTAAATATCATATTTGTGTTGATTGTATTTAATTTATTGTATTGCCCGCTAACGAACCGAACCCCCACCAATAACTAAGATTGCTCAGGGTTGGATAATCTATTAAATGTTGATTAAGTGCGGTGGATATAGGTTGCTTAAGAAGAGAGAGTTGTTGTATCATTCTTTAAGTTTAAATATAATATTTATTTTGATATAAACCTATCAATTGGGTTGGTCCATCCAATTTCGGCCCATTAAGGCAAGCCAGATAAGGGCCCGCTCCGATAAGGTCCGGACCGACAACCGACCCCTATATTAGTAGGGTGGGCTGGTCCGGATTATTTTAACCAACAGACCGGTAAGGCGGCCCATCGATGCACTGGTCCGGAGCAGCTTGGTAACAAAAAAAATTATGGATGATATTTGTTGGGTCACATTATGAAAAAGTGGCTTCTTTCTAAAAAATAAAATAAGTTTATTATATATATAAGCAACTATGCAGGATCTCAGAAGACAGGCGGTAGTCCGCGCAGTCATATTTAATCTAGCTTATTAATATCCGAATTCAAGGAAGAAATCTGAATCAAAATATATACAAATTTCTATATAGTTTAATGATTGTATGGAAGAATTTAATCTTTTTACCCAAGTAAGGGGTCTGTCAAGATTCAAATATATTGTTATTGAACCCATGTGTCTAGCAGTTCTAACCGGGTATAAAAGCGCCCTTTTATAATCATTAACGGGCATTGGACCACTGCTGGCAAGACGGAGTCACAAAGACAAAGCCAATATAATGCCTTTAACAGTGTATCTACTATTGATAATGCCTTTCACTATTCAAGATAATCTCCACATCTTGTCTTTCTTTTTCATTTCTCGAAGGAAATCTTCCGCCTCTGTTAGCACATCTTTCGAAGTTGGGTTTTCTAACTCAAATGGTTGAGCCTCTTGAATATCATCCCGAATATCATCACACGTTTCACTTCTCATAGAAGTATCGAATTTTGTATAATGAGTGATATTGAGGAGTAGATTCCTCCTAACTTCGTCTAAATAATTATTAATCATTTCTTCTTTATTTCCGTCTTGATTAGAAATTCTCCTAGCTATATGCTTAACGAGGCTATCAGCAATTATCCCCTTGTGAGGAGAAGTACCATATTCCTGAATTTTCTGTGAAATAAGGTCCAGAAGTTCTTGCCCGTATAAGGACTTCGTTTTGGGATCTTTCTTCATTAATTTGTCTCAAAAATTGTTATAATAAGTGTGATATAAATATGGAATTTGTTCTTCTATAAAACCTACTTCCGGGTCCACTTGTGAATCCAGGGAATAGAGAATTCTATGAAGAAATAAATATGTTCAATTTTATCCATATAACAGATATGATCTGTGTGGTATAAATTATTAAGGTCTGGCAAAACCTTAACCCATTCCTTGTATAATTTAAAAAAGGATCAGGCAAAATCTTTGTTGTTGGGCCGTGGTATGACCACCAGTTTAAGAACCAATTAGGGATTGACTCGACAAATATCTTTGCACAAATCTTAATGAACCAGGTATGCTTATGACTCTCATTATTGTAGTAGAGAACTTTATTAAAAGCATTAGTATAATACCAATAAGTAAAATTTTTAGGGATCTTGTTCAAGCTGATCTGCCTTTCTTTCATTGAGGAAATACCCCAATCTTCGATAGATATAATCTGTTTTATAATCATTTTTGAGAAGTTATAAACATTCTCGCTAGTATTATACCCTAAGAAGTGCTGAAATTCAACACTACCAGTGTTCATCAAAATGGTCTCATAATAGGAGCGGGTTTTGTATGACTCACTCGGGAAATATAACCCATTGATCAAATAACGCTGGAATATCTTCCAGGATTCTTCTTTTCTCTGAATTTCAGAGTTTTCCAAAAGAAATATTATTTATTTCTTTTCTACCTTTTCGTAAGATTTGATATCATCAATATCTGCTTTTGCTTAGAAATTAAGGTTATTTCTGTAAAGAAAGGATACGAAAAACTCATTGTGTAGACAAGTATTCTCTAGATAAGAAATTAGGAAGAGAGTAACTCCCCTTCTTATAATGAATTTCAAAATCAAAAGGAGCTAACTTGGCCTGCCACCTAGCAAATATTAATTTTGATGCATCATGTTTAAAATCTTTATCAAACATATATTTTACCGACTATGCATCAGTTTTTATCAAAAACTTTTGATTATATAAATCATCCTGAATTTTTAATATGCATTTAACGATGGTTAACATTTCATGAGCCACCGTAGCATATTTTTTCTGAGCATCGCTCCATTTTTTGGAAAGAAATTGGATCAAATATTCGTTTTTGTCATGGGGATTGATTTGTTTCAATATTCCACCATAACCAATGTTAGACGCATCTGTCTCAATAACTTTCTGCCATGCAGGGATAGCAAGAGTTAAACAAGGCAAAGATTGGACTCTCAATTTGATTTTCTTTTCCAAATTAGTATGACTATCAATCGAAGGTGTTTTATTATCCTTTTTTAGCCTGTCATATAGAGGTGCTAAGTCTCTAGATAAATTCTTGTAAAAAGGAGAAATATAATTCAAACTTCTCAATAATCTTTGCAATTGTGTCCTATCTGTAATAACATCAGGAAACTTAGAAGCAAAGTCAATCGATCTTTGAATAGGGGTAATCTTTCCTTGACAAATAAGATTCCCTAAAAGTCTTATATTAGTTTGAAATAAACTCATCTTTTGTTTAGAAATCACCAAACCATTTTGTATAACAATTTTCTTGAAAATAACTAAATGTTTAATATACATTTCAAGAGTCTTTGAGTAGACAAAAATATCATCAATATAAACAATGATGAACTCCAAATATGTGTTGAAAATATCATTCATAATTTTCTGAAATTCAAAATGAGCGTTTTTCAATCCAAAGGACATAACATTCCATTCATATTTTCCAAATGGGACGTTAAAAGTTGTTCTATAAAAATGCTCTTTAAATATTTGAATATGCCAATAACTTGATTTTAAATCAAATTTAGAAAAGATATTAGCATCATATAATCTTGATAATAAATCTTTTTTTATTTGGAATAGGATACCTAATCCATTTTAAATATTTGTTCAACGGTTTATAATTTATCACCAACCTGGGGACACCTCGTTCCTTTTCAGCAACATTGTTGACATAAAATGCAGTACAAGATCAAGGTGATTTGGAAGGTTTTATCAAACCCTTTTGTAACAAACTATCAATTTCCTTTTTATAGAATTTCACCAATTCGGCGTTCATCTGACAAGGACAAGATTTGGTAGGAATATCATCCTCAGAGAAATCATCTTCATAAGGAAGGGTCACAATATGATTTTTCCGATTTCAAAAAGCATTAGGATGATCAACACAAATATCAATGGCCATTTATTCAGAAATTAACTTAATTTTTTCTTATACTTTGGTAGATTTCAAAGTATCAAATATATTCATATTAAATAATTCAAGTTGTAAAGAATCAACATGTTTTTGCTTCATATCAATTAAAACATTAATATCACGAGAAATAGGGTCAGTAATGAAAGTATAATAGATGTTCTGTTTTTCATAAGTAGCAGAAAAACCTTTAGCAGTTATGCTAGTAAATGGGTATATAGCATTTATAAAAGGCGTTCCAAGTATAATTGGAGGATATAACATATTTTTTACCAAGAAAAAGAAATGCGGAATGCAAAGTTTATCAAATGAGATGATACCATCACCCAGAGGGACATCATCATTATTTTATCAATGGAATATCATCATCCTACCGACGGATATTCATTATCAATATCCTACCAATGTATCAGCATTATCCTACCAATAGATCATCAACATATCCTATCAATGGACCAACATTATCCCACCGACGGATCTTCATCAACATCAACATCATCATCCTATCGATGGAGCATCATCAACATTATCCTACCAATGGATCAATATTATCCTATCGACGAATCTTCATCTTCATCATCATTATCCTACCAATTGATCGGCATTATCCTACTGATGGAGCATCAACATTATCCTACTAATGGATCAATATTATCCTAACAACGGATCTTCATTATCATCAACATTATCTTACCAATGGATCAACATTATTCTACCGACGGATCTTCGTTACCATTATCCTACCAATGGATGGGCATTATCCTATCAATGGATCAACATTGTCCTACCGACGGGTCTTCTTCATCAGCATCATCATCATCCTATCAACGAATCTTTATTATCATCATCCTACCAATGGATCTTCATCAATATTATTCTATCAGTCGATCATTGTTAATCATCATTTTATCGATGGAGCGTTATCATCCTATCGATGAAGTAACATCATCCTACAGTTGGATCAACATCACTCTATCAATGGATTATCATTATCCTATCAATGAAACATCATCATCATCCTATCGATGGAGTAACATCAACATCATCATCTTATCGATGGAGCAACATCATCATCATATCATTATCGTCATCATATCAATGAAGAATCATTATCCTACTAATGGAGCATCAACTTCATCATCCTATCAATGGAGCATCATCATCATCCTATCATGTAGCAGAATTATCCTACTAATGGATCGGCATCATCCTACCAATGGATTATCATCATCTTACCCATGAAGAATCATCATCATTATTTTCATTTGCAAGAACGTCATTAAGATATCTATCAACATATTACATCAGTTTATATATTATTAATTCGATATAAAGAGAAGAGTACATTGAAGATTGTATTACAAATATAAAATACGAGCTTTATTTGCTTTACGTCAGAATGGAGGAGGCTAACGTCAAATGTTTAAGGAGAGCAATTAAGTGTCAACACGGTAAAATACACAATCTCCCCATTTGAATTACATTTTTTATGCTAATGAGTTTTATCTCAGTCTTTGTCAAGAGCATCCAAGATGATGAATTCTCAAGTCAAACCACAGGTGCGGATGACATCAACAAGAATGCAACACAACGTGGAACTTTTTCTTAGCAGCGAACTGGAATATAGTCTGAAGAGGAGTGTCAAACTCTTAGAACGCGAGCAGAGAAGCGACTTCCACCACAGTCAAACCACACCCGTATCAAAAGGCATGTGGGTTTTTCTCTAGGTTTATCGGTTTCAGTTTTGCATCCGAAAAATTTTGGTTTTCACCAGAAGCAGCTTTCCAATCCGAGTGACAATGCACCAAGAGCTTTGGAAATTCTGTCCGTGTAAGTTCTTAATTATGGGTGTGAAGTGCACCACATTCATGACTAAGGGGTTGCAAGCCTCTTTTTCATACTCGACTTCTTTTGTCACTATTCCCAACCGAAGGTTATGTTAGCATAAGAGATTTTCTTTTCAATCGATCGAGTCGAACTACAAACAACCTGATTCCCTAAGCAGAGGGATATGTAGGCGGGTTTAATGTTGAAAACTCGGTTGTATTCCAACATTCTCTTTTAAAATCTCATTCTTGAGCATTCTAGTCTCCTCATAATTCAATATCAGGATAGTTTTTGAATTCTTTCATAATCGTGCCCAAATCAAGCGTATCGAACTACAAGTGGTCTGAATTCTCATATAGCCTGAGATATGAAAGAAACCATTTTTGGGGTTTGGCCATAATTCCTAAAGTCCATACCAAATTCCTTTATTTCGAAAGATGAATATGTGGTCGGCCAAAATTGGATTACTCAATTTCATTTGCCTCGAATATCTTTCATCAATCCAAGTCAAACGAGGGACAGTTGTTGACAGCCAATTTTAGATCTCCACAATATAAATTAATCATCGAACTTCTTAAATTTCAAAACAATTTGAAATAATTGACTTTATAAAGTTCAAAATATTTTTCAAAGATATTTTAAATAGTTTGGTCACTTGGTCACCTTTTATAATATTTTAAATGATAAACATATTTATATAATTATCTATATAATTAGTATATTTTATAAATATAATATACAAAAATCGTCTCAAAAAAGATTTTTGTTTTGCTTAAATATCTTACTAATTAGTTTAGTTATATAATAGTTTACACTTTTGAATTAATTAGTTTACAATTAAGTCAAATATTTTATTTTATTAAAATTAAGAAGCTCATTAATTAATTTATATTAATTCGTCTTATTTAATCACTAGCCGAATTTATTAAATGAATTCCATTTGACTACATTCTTAATTCATTGGCTAAATTCGTAATGCAATTGACCACTCAATTCAGTTAAAATTGTAACATATTAGCCAAATCCCTTAAACTTATTTGACCAAATTTTGGGCCTTTCCTTTCAATTTCAGCCGGCCCAGTTTTAATTCAGTGCTCAGTCCAATCCTAAACAAAACAATTCATATCAATACAACATATTTCAATACCAAAGAACCTAGCATACCCGACCCGACAGCGTACAACATCACCCGACCCCTGTTCATCTTCTTCGATCAACCCAGAATCGCGTTTTAGCAGTCCAGAATCATGCGAAATTTAGTGGTCTGCGATAACTCAAGCCTAGTCCAGCAAATTGCGAACCGGCACCCTTCTCACTTGCGCGTAGTTCGTGTCGTCTTCCTCAGACCTGTGCAGCTTTACTCGTACAACCAACATCCTGTTTTCGCCTTTGTCGCAGCCAGATGGAGTGATCTCCTCGTTCCTTGGTCCTTGCTCAAGGAATCGGAGGGCTCCAATCGTTGTTCCGTTGAAGAATTGTACAATTTCGTATAACATTCAAGTTTCAGCCTTATCCATGAATCTTCTGCTGGTCGGGTTCCACTGTTTTTTAGGGAACCTTGGTGATATGATCACTTCTTTATCCTTTTCTCTCATATCTGTATTATGTTCTTGTTTTCTCAATTCAGGGTGGAGGATTATACATTCTTCCTCATTGTGACCTTGTAATTTACACCTCCTACAATACTTGGGTAGCATGTCATACACTACTTTCACCTTTTCCACTCTTGACAAAGTTTTTTCTTCATTCTCAATCTCCAATTCCACATATTTAGGAAGATCTCCTAATAAGTCCAGTTGAACCTTGACCCTAGCACAACTAAGTCTAGTTTTGTTGATAGTAGCTGTATCTAATTAATTGGTTTATCCACTGCTAATGCCAATGAGAAAATAGCCTCTCTCCCAAAAAAGGTAAGCCAAAGATCAGGGAAAGATATCCATGCCATAGCTTGAGATGTTTCTTCATCAACTCTGAACTTCTCATCATAAATCAAGGTCTCATAGGATAATAAAAACTTGCATTATCAATGATGTAAAAGGAAGGCTTGGACATTATATGCACAAAGTCTTCAAACAGTTCGAATCTCATCAAGACATATCTATGTCTCAGCAGTCCTATTTGATATGATCCTTTTATATTACATTGTTTAGGGATAGTTCGTCTCAACTCATCCAGCTCAGGCCATCCATATGAGAACTTTCCTACCACAACATATTGAAGATTCTCCATAATGTTCATCTGTGTTACTTCTTCCTCCGTCCAAGTAACCCTAGGGATACCATTGTTAAACGTAGGCTTCTTGAAAGGTACTGTTGGGAGTCCTTTTTTTGATGCAAAAGCATTCAAGCTACTAGGTTTTAACAAAGCTGCATATTTTCCTTCCTTAAATTTGATTGTATCATCATTCTGCAGTGCAAGCTCGTTAGGCAAATTATTAGGATCCTTATCGCTACAAAAGGGAGTTGTTAGACGGCATTTATGAGTAAGGTTGGGGAAGTGATCATGGGACGTTAACGGGACTGACTGACCAGTCGCCAAAGACGACTGGCCAGTGGCCGAAATGGTCATTGTTGTTACTGGACGATTTTGGTTAAGGTTTGCATGAGAGAGAAGAGAGCGTTTGTACTAATAAAAATATTGGAGTAAATATGATTTGAACCGAAATAACATTAACCGAACTGAAATAATAAAAACCGAATCGAACCGAATTATTTCAGTTCGGTGTTTGGTACACTTATTACAAGAACCGAAAACCAAAAAAAAAATATCAAAACCGAATCGAATTACCGAATGTCAAGCCCTATAATCATGAGCGAACTCGTTTTTTTTTTGTCTTCTTTCACTGTTTCGATCGGTACCAACCCGACCCATTATTGGGGGAACTGGGTTCAGCCCGATTCGATATATAGATATCAAAAAAATCAATGAGCCGGGCTAAATAGGTTTATTTTGATAACTATTCAAATTTTATTGTATTGTTTTGTAATTGTGGTAAAGACTATTATTTTGCTATGCGAATTTGTAGTGATCACATTCTTAACTTTTTTTTCTCATTTCATTTTTATTTTTATTTTTTAATAATCATATTTTATCATATGTCTTATCTTTTTTAAGGTAATTCTATTTCTTATCCTAGTTTTTCATAAGTTTATTCTTTAAATTAATGATGAGTTACAGTATATCATATTAAAAATGATATAATTACCGATAAAAACTATGAAGGAATAGTCCTTCATTGTTATATCTCCTATAATGAAAGAAGTGTTGTCTAACATGTGATGAATGTTTAGATTTAGTAACTTGTCCCTGTAGCAAATAAATTGTTGTCTCAGTGCTATCTAATGCCCATATTCCTACAATTCATAAAAAAAATTGTTATCGGTATTGGTATAATTACACAAACTAATTGTTTAATAATTAATTTTCGTGTAATTTGCATCTTTGATAGGTCATTTATATTTATTTAACTACATAGAACAATACAAAGTGAACGAACAACTCCCAAAGTAGGTAAGATTTTGGGGAAAACTATACAAAGTACACCTTAAAAATAATAATTTATGTGAAATTATCTCATCCCATATTAAATTTGAAAATGTCTAGACGGTCAAAATTATTTATCCGAGATTCCCCTTAGTTTGCATGGATCAATGCTCCTTTTGTTCTTCTTTTTTGCCTTTTTATTTATTGTCTTTGTACTTCAATTATTACTTTTGACCAATCATTTATTGTATTTATACTTCAATTTATTACTTTTGTCATATTATTTGTTGTCTTTATACTTTAATTTATTACTTTTATGTTGTCACTGATTACTTTTGTCATTTTCTTATTTATTATTCTAAGTAGGGAATTTGTTCGCGCTTCGCGCAGTGATTAAAATTTTTAAGGATTAATTTTACAAAACTCATCTCCTCTGTGGTTTATAATATTACGTATACCATCCTTATTTTAATTTTTTTGTAATCATTCTTTAAATTTATATATAAATTAATTATAATTTAACAACTTCGTCCTTTTGTATTAATTTCTTCATATTAATCCACATTATTTTCAAACCTGACTTATATAATGAAAGTTTTAAAAATAAATCAATATGAAGAAGTGTGATTCTTTGTTTGGTCAAAAAGGACACGTTTATATATATTTATATAATATATATTATAATATAAACTTATTTGTGTTGATTTATTTTTAAAGTATTTAATAAATAAGTCGTGTTTGTAATAATATGCATTAATATGAAGAAATTAATACAAAGAAGGACAATTTTTTCAAGTTATAATTGTTTTATATTTATTTTAAATAATTTTAAAGAATGGTTACAAAAAAATTAAAATAAGGGATATAGGAGTAATATCGTAAACTACAGAAAATGTGAGTGTTATAGAGCGAAACCAAAAGGAATTATCCCATTTTTTTAATTAAAAAAATTAATTTTTGATCTCTATCTATGTCATGTCTTCTTTTTCTCCAGTTATAACATCATTAATTGTTCTAATTATATTATATTATCAAGATAAATACCAAGATTTTTTTGTTAAACTTAACAATTAATATTGAACAAAAGAGAGAATTTATTCTTAAGCAATAAGCTATAATATATATATATATATATATATATATATATCTTTTAATTAATTTCATTTCTATTGTACATAGCAAATATTTCGTAGTAAATTATGATACACAATACATACAAGCATCTATTGGCAATTGATCCTTTTAATTTCTTTTAATCTAAATAAAAGTTAAAAAAAAATTCTATGATTGTTATTAAATAAAATAAAAATGAAATGAAAATTAAAAAGATACTAAAACAACCATTGAGTTACATATTTTTTGGCATATACTATTTCCCTATCGTTTATCCTTCACTAATGCCTCTATTATTATTTTGTTCCTTTTTCTCCCCATATGTTGTACAAGTAAAAAAACACATAAAAATAAAGAAGGTAAAACAATTGTATACAAACGACAAAGTAGTAGTGATTCAACTTCATTAAATTGAAGTTTGCTAATAATTACTTTTAACAATTGAAGAAATGAAACAAATCCGTTACTGATTTAAATGCTAAGTATTGATGTTTATTACTCAATAAAAACTAATCTCCTCCTCATAATTAAGACTCATAAATATGTTATAATAAAAGTTGTAATTTCATAATTATATATAATAAAAATAATATAAAAAGGATAAAGAAATAAAAATATTATAATACCAGTATTTCGATATAAAAAATAACTATAAAAGATTAAATATGAGTAAAAGAATCATATACCTTTTTATAGATTTATTACAATAAAATGTTGGAAAATTTGTCAATTGAAGAACAAAACAAGAAAATAAGAGTAGCATAAGATTTTCAGCCTTTTGTTCTTATTTAAACGGCATTTATATATTTATATTACTAATTGTAATTTTTATATATATATATATATATATATATATATATATATTAAAAGGTTATTTCATGTTGTTTGGTTATAATATTATTTTTTATTCTATTACTTTTTATTGACATTTTTATGAGGAAAAAATAAGAGACCGAAACATACATCAATGATAAAAGTAAGAATCTATATATATATATAAAGGAGGAACATAGACAAGGTGATGTGGCACCTCTCTATGGCCTCCATTCATATTTCTCTTTTTTCTCTTACAACACTCATTAAAAAGATAATGTTTGACATGATTATTATACTACTCTTACTCTCTCTCTTTCTCTCTCTCTCTCTCTCTCCATATATATATATATATATATATATATATATATATATTTGATTGTCATGTTTTGACTTGGCATGAAATTTAACAAAGTAAAGAAAACTTTTTAATTTTGTGGTTTACTGCATGATTGAGACACTCCTCGATGATACCATGATAATCTATAGATATATTGTGATGATATCATGGAGGAATGTGGAGTGTCTCACTGAAGGATTAAACTGACAATGGTACTATGTTAGTATACAGATGCAATGTGATTGTATCATGAAGGATTGGAGTATTTCACTGAAAGACTGAAACATACATCAATGATACCATGAAAATAATAATAATAATAATATATATACACACATAAGAAAACTCCAATGATACCATATCAGTATATAGATATACTCCAATGGTATTATGAAGGTCTCGCTATAGTATTGAAGCGTACATCAATACATGATTTGAGGAATGTTGTAGATTATATGAAATAGTCCTTAATGATATCATTGGAGGAAATATAATATGTTGTGATAATATCATTAATTAAGAAATTATGAGTTCATTTTTTGAAGGATTGCTCATTTGTCAATGATAGCAGGTCATTATATATACATGCTATCATATATATATATATATATATATATATATATGATAGCATGTCGTTGAGAAATGAGTTAGTTTTACATGAACGAATGTAGGAACCTTAATGATACCATATATAGTTATTGTATCATTAATGTATGAGTAGTTTTGTGAATGAAGAAAGCCATAATGCTATCACAACAATATATACATATACTATGATAGTATCATACATAATCCGAGGAGTGTTAGTAATTATATAAAACAATCCTTAATGATATCATGTCAGCATATAGACATATTGTGATGGTATTATAGAGGTCTCACTGAAAAATTGAAGGAGACATGAATGTTACCATGATGGTATATAGATATATTGTGATGGTATCATGGAGGTATCACTGGAAGATCAAAGCAAACATCAATGCTATCATGATAATATATAGATATATTGTGATGGTATTATGGAGGGTCTCACTAAAAGATTGAAGAAGGCATCAACGATACCATGACATTATATAAATATATTGTAATGGTATCATGGAGGTCTCACTGAAGAATTGAAGCAACAATCAATGCTACCTTGAAAGTATATATTAAATTAAATTGTGGTAAGAAAATAAAGAAAATTATGATTTGAGAGGGAAAAAAAGAGAAAAGAAAAGGAAAGGAACAAGAAATAAAATAAATTGAAAAAATGAAATTAAAAAAATACAAAGATAAAAGGAGCCAATAAAGGAGAAAAAAGGGAAAAAAAGGAGAAAAATAAAAGCAGGAAAAAAAATTAATGAATAAAGAAATAAATGAGAAAAAAAAAAGAAAGAAAAGAAAAGGAGTATATAAAATATATTTTTTAATTAATTTTGATTTTAATAAGCAAGTTAATGACTTTAGTATTTTTTTAATTACTTCTTGATGTAGTCTAATTATTTAATTTTCCTACATTTTTATTAGTCTAAAAAAGGTTAACTACTATAATTATTTTTGAATTTTATTGTATTTTTTTTAAAAAAAAAAAAAGACAAAAAGGAAGAGAACAACCTTTCACATGAAAAGAAATGTTGAATCTTTCCCAAAACAAAACAAACAAGACAATGAAAATACAAAAGAGCGTTGATGTGACGTCAGTTGAGGAAAGAAAAAAATTAGTCATGTTGAGTAATTATTGAAGTGACATCAAAATAAAGGGGTAGGAGTGTGCAATTACTTTACTGATAGGGGATATGGACCCAGTTTTTCCAAAATTTTGATACATTAGAGTTTCCAAAATTTACACTTCATGATATCTTTAAAATAATAAGATAAATAAGCTGAATACTTCATTAGAGAAAAGCTTCAACAAAATATTATGGAAAAATATTTTTCCTTAAAACTTTTACGTTTTAATGAAACAAAAATTTTGGGAAAAAATTAAAAATAATTGCAATTTTCTTGGCTCTTCACGCACCTATATCGGGTGAACCTCATTCTACATGTCAACTCCACAAAAAGTGTTAAATTGATACAAATTTCAAATTGTGTAAATATTCTATTATGACTATTTCTATATTCTAAGTGTCTAAATAAAAAGTTATTCCAACTTAAATATCTTCTTATGTGCTCAACCATGTCTTGTCCTCCCCCCCCCCCCCCCCCCTTTTTTTTTTTTTAAAAAGAAACTTACATAATTAGACAAACATGTGATATGTATTTGCAATATACCATTATAATTTGAAAGAATTATAATTTGTAGTTATAGTTAGAATTTTGTAGCTATTTGCTCTCTCATATCTTCTTTCTCCCTTTCTCCCTCGCCTCTCTCTCTACACTCTCGCCTCTCTCTCTACACTCTCGCTTGTCTCTCTCATTTCTCTCTGCCATATCTCCCTTGCCTCTCTCCTCTCCCTGACCCCATCTCTCGCCTCTCTTTGCCTCCTCTCTCTCTATACAAATAATAACAATTAATTATACAAATACAAATAATAACATTGATCAATTACACAAATAAAAATGATTCAACTATACAAATCTTTTTTAGTGATACAAAAAACTAATATACATGTATTTGCTGGTACAATATTGATACAAATGATAACAATCAATTATACAAATACAAATGTTGAACTTCATACAATTATATTCGCTAAAAGAAGGCTTAAAAATGAACGCATCTAACACAAATAGTTCTTGGTGGTTCAAGAAATTCTGTAAATATCTAATAATTTAGATATGAAACTCACGAAACAGTGATAGTTTGAAAGAGTTCTAAACAATTTACTCAACAAAATTTCCATGTGTGTACTTCCACTTGAAACCCTTTGGAGGAGCTTTTGAACTGTGATCTTCACATAGCATGTCATTTTCCCCCGAGGAATATTTTATTACAAGTTTATGCTAATTACGGGGTGTTTGTGTAAACATCCAATAATTTAGATATGAAACTCATGAAACGGCACCAGAAGAGTGAGCTTGCAATGCTTGGCAATACATATATAAATGGATACAAGGTTGTTAAAGAGAATAGCCTTAAAACTTACAGAATTACAAAACAGAAGTAAGAGTTTAAAAAAGTAAATAAGACTTTTGAATGTTGTGATCTTAAGTTAAAGATATGTCAAATGTATAAAATTCAAGATGTCCTTTTATCTTGAGGTCTTAAACATATCAGGTGGAACATTGAAATTAAGTGTCCATTTGAATTAGCTTATTTTTAGGTGTTTTTAACTCTTAAGCACTTTCTAGTTTTGAAAGTGTTTGAAAAGATTAAAAAGTGTTTTGGTTGATCTAGCGCCATTTCCCATTCATCAGACTTGGGAGAGGAGGTAGACGCTCCCCCACCCAAATCCTTTCTTGCGCAGTCTACCATTTCTAAATTCTAACAAAGAAAAAAGAGAATGAAAGAAAAAGAGACAGAGTCCAAACGCTTTCCATAATAGGTACACGAGAAATGTCTGGATTAAGCACTCACTTTTACATCAAAGTTTTAAAATAAATTAAAAGTCAAAAATAAGGTATCCTCTACTTATGACTTTTAGCTTCTGACTTACAAGTTACATTTTTTAAACCCATCCAAACAAGACTCTAAATAGTTGCTTAAAAAAGGAAAGAACCATTATTTTTTAAAAGAACTAAAAAAAAGTAGGCCAAATAAATTGAAATGTTGGGAGTATGTTTTCATATACAAAAGTTTACACATTGTACTGGACCTTTCAACTCATGAAGCAATACATTCTCAAATTGCAATAGATCTCACCTCATCCGCTTTCAAGAGGTCTTCTTCATACTTATACATATGTTTCATATACACAACTTCACACAGTTTACTGGAATTTAACTCATGAAGCTGTACATTCTTAAAGTTATCAAATTGCAAGAGATCTCACCACATCCACTTTCAATATGTCTTCTTCATACTGATGACTGATCCATATATTTCATATACACAACTTCACACATTTTACTGGACCTTTAAATCATGAAGCAGTACATTCTTAAAGTTGTCAAATTGCAAGAGATCTCACCTCATCCACTTTCAAGAGGTCTTCTTCATACTTATACGCATGTTTCATAGACACAACTTCACACATTTTACTGGACCTTTAACTCATGAAGCAGTACATTCTTAAAGTTGTCAAATTGCAAGAGATCTCACCTCATCCACTTTCAAGAGGTCTTCTTCATACTTATACATATGTTTCATATACACAACTTCACACATTTTACTGGACCTTTAACTCATGAAGCAGTACATTTTCAAAGTTGTCAAATGCAAGAGATCTCGCCTCATCCACTTTCCAGAGGTCTTCATGCTTATACCCCCTCATGAACCTTCATCATTTCGAGTGTGCTGACACATGATGCATGAGCCACTCATGCAGGTTAGGAATTTGTCTAACCTAGACGCTTTTTCGAGAATGGATTCATCAAGCTTGGTCAGAATTTTCATTGGTGCGGGTGGAGGGTCTTCAGTAATTATGCAATGAGATATGCTGAGCACTTTCAACTTTTTTAACCCCTCCAAGATAATAACACCGTGCACCTCACACTCGGCAGTTTCAAGTTTGGAATAAATGATGCCAGTGCAGATGCAAACAGCATATCGCAGGGCCCTATTATCTTGAGCTCAGAATTTTTTTTTGCTACTCCTCCCAGTTTTCTCAATGAAATATGCAGGATTTTTTTATACTAGGCATCATTAGTGATTCAAGATCTTCCCATATATAAATAGCCCTGCATATTGTTTGCTTTTTATTTTGTTCCAAGAAGGCATAACAAGGCGTTTAAGCCGTGGACACCTGAAAAGGAGAAGATCTAATTAGATGTCTTATTCATTTTCACAGTAATTTTTGCTTCTCTAAGAATAATGGAAAATCATAGGGCATCTGATATCTCTGAAATGATGCTTGTTGTATGCTTTCTTGATTTAAGTTATAATTATTATACAAGATCTCATTATAATACTATAGAAAGATGAAAGTTTATTGGGGGAATACCTCTCAGCAGTAAAAGTCAACTGATTGTCGTTAACATAGAAATTGTGATGCAATATCAATATTTGTATGTTTCCACAACTAAGGTTCAAGCAAATATTTAGGACTCGGGTCAATTTTTCTTGAGACGGACTGTCGTCACATAAGGCTTCCTTGAGATTCTGATGAAATTTGATTTCAGTACCGACAAGTCCAGCGTTTTCCAGGGAAGTTGATCACAACGAGCCAATCGCCACATATTACAAACATGAGCAAGTCCAGCAGACAATTCAAAAAGGTCAAAAGACTGGAATATCTTCACCAAGATATCATTATCAAGGTCCTCCCATTTCCTTACAGGAGAATATCCTTCCTCCATCACAAAAACTCCAATCTCCTAAACTCCTGTAGAAACAAGAAAGGTTATTACTTCTCTAGATCCATCACGAATATTTGAATTCCTGATGTCAAATTAATGTTGTTGATCACCATTTTGTATTCTTGTATACTTAGACCATAAAGAAGAAAAAGTTATGCCCTGCAACACCAAGAAACAATGAAGAATGTACAAATACATCTGAGGAATACTGGGATGCCCAAAAGTGAAGAAACTAGGAAAATATGAACTGGAACTTAAGTTGGTTGTAGATAACAACAGAGAACTAAGTTCTTGCTGCCATAGCTGTCAGAAGTATCACATTTTGGATAAAAATAATCATTATTGAAAGCAAAATTATACAAAAAGGAGGAAGTAACATTGATTTGCACATAAAATTCCCTAAAGAGGAACATTCAATGCCCTGAGCAGAAGGATGGAAAAGCTGAAGACTTGTTATATATTTTGAAGAACAAGACAAGTACAAAGAGAACCGGGGAATGGGACAAGTGTCTGCTGACAAAGATATATATAGTTTCCAGAAATCAAATAGAAGGGAATGCAAAAACTTAATCCTCCATCCCTTCCTATTTTACGTGAATAGGAATGAAAATGAATTAGCTAACCACATTGTGGTATGTTAGCAAAGAGTAGTAGTTGTTAAAAAACTAGGTGGAAGGAAAAAACACCATGTCAAAGTTTGACTACCATTCGTTGAATGACTTCCTTAAACTTGTGTGGTTCATACAACAATAACTATGCCTTAATCTCAAATGTGTGGTTCCTTTGTAACCATTTGACTCTACCTGGGTTCAAATTTTCAATACGACTTAACAACAACTTAATTGGAGTGATATGGAAACTAAGGATCATAGAGCCGACTCCGACTTGCTTGGGATTAAGGTGGGGTTGTACTTTACAACAACTATGCTTAAAAGCTAAACTAGTAGAGGTCAGCTATAGGAACACTCAATATCCATTCCGCTCCATTTGGAGAAGTTTCATTCCAATATTAAGATAATTATTAAGGATTCTATATTACTAAAGGTTTTTCTATATTATCTACCGAAATACAAATCCGTAATGAACTAAGAGGACTCAAGCAACATAAAATAAACCTTAATATTAACCATTGAAACTAGTATGAATCTTGTGCGTCATTTATATATTTTTTTGTTTTTTGGCTAATTCAACAAGAATCTCAAGAACTTGTAAATCCTTAGAGACATTTTTGTCCATGTGATTGAATTGTTACCTTGTCCATTTTAAAACATTGAACCATCAGAAAGTCACACTGGTGCATTTGAACTTCTAAGGTAGTCATTTCCAAACTATAATTAAAAGCCTTCTTTTCTTTTATCCTCTACATGTGCTTTTTGTAACTTGGCATAATCATCACTTATTTTTTCTAGTTTTGTATAAACACACACCATCATACCATTCAGATTTTTACAACACTCATTTTTTTATAACGTCGGACCTTAGATACACAACATTCATGCATACACCATCATTGGTCTCACAACTGTCTTATAAAACCCATCCTTCACGCTGGTATGTATCTGCTTATCGCATACCACTCCTCCATTTCAACTATAGGGCTTTAACTTATGTGTTACGTCTTCGTCTATCAGACTATGACACCATTGACATGGAAACAGAGCCTAGATATATGAATGATCTATGTGAACTCACTTTGATGATCTCAGACCTGAATAAGGAAGAGTTGTTGTAAATTAATGATCAATGTGATACTAGTTTATCCTTACAGTAAGGAACGAATAAGAGAAATAGAATCAAATATTTTGTAATGTCCTAAAATAAAGTGTCATATAAATTGGGAGAAATAGTCTTGATAACAACAATTCAATAGCAGAACCAATGATAGTTAGTAGTGGGATCTGTATATGACTAAATTCTAAATTGAAAGCTAAACTAACCAGTAAAACTGATGACCTGGAAGCCAACACCGACCCAACCTCTGTGTGTGTGTGCAGGGGGAGGGGGGGAGGTTCATGTCTACTTAAGCCATCTCTTACTCAAATTCGCCAGTGATGTCTGTGAATTCTCATTAAAGTTAAGATCATGAATATCCTACCAAATACAGTATATCCCTCCAACCCAATATCTACACTTTTCAATTGCTTTCCAAGTAAAGTGAGGAAATTTAATCATGAGATTTTGTTAGGCAGTTCTTTAAACTTTCTCTTCATAAATTTGTAAGCTCAAATGTACTACTCTTTTGCATCTTCTGGATGCTTTCAGTGAAATTTTTTACTTCGTCAAAATAAATATAGAAAAATCTTTCCCATCAATCTCTCAAACTACTAATCATGTATCTAGAGTTTACAGGCTAGATGCCCCGAAACCCAATTTTCTTTTTGTAAAAAGAAAAGACGGAATAACCGAAGCACCATTTGCATTTAACATACGCAAGTAAAAAAAGCTGTAATAATATTCCAAAAGAATCTAGTTTCTCAATAGGAGTACAACGAAAATTGAATCGTCGCGATAACAAAATGATAAATCACAAGTAAATCAAAACAAATCTCGACAAAGATTTAAACTTTAAGAACAAAAAAATCTGCATTTGATCATACTATATAATAATTGAAACGCTGAAAACCAGAAACAAAACTCAAACAAGTATAAATTCAAACCTGTATGGGTAAACCTCAACTGTTTCTGCAGTTAAATTCCATCAAGTACCGAAAAAGAGGGAAAACGTTTCACAAGGTGTACACTGAATTCTCCTAAAACCCACAACAACTTTTGGAATCAAGATCCAACTTGAATAAGAAACTAAACCAAAAAACAACCTTCAAGAATGGAAAAGAAAGAGAGAGATTTAGGACACGCCTTTAGAACATAGGTAAACTATTGTGAATAGCACACAAAGGTTGGATAGTTGGTTCACTTTATAGTGCGTAAACGAATGGGTGAAACATGAATGGTAGTGTAGCTGTGATGGTGAGTGAGATTCGGATACGAGGAAATGACGATAATAACCCCCATACATTAGCAGGTGCCCAGCTGTCAAACATTAATCTTATTGAGACCATCCACATGTAAGTGTTCCTCATATCTACACCTACTAAAATTTGATTCTGGTCAACAGTTTTAACCTTTTTTTTGCTTATTATGAGAATAGCTAAAAGTACCATCTTTTCTACATGTTTTTGACAAATGAAAAGAATTTTATTTTCATCCTATATAGAAAATATTTGTATTAAAAATTCTCTTTAACAAGGAACTAATGTTATAGATTTTTTTTTTCTTAATTCTTATTGGAAATTTTGAAGAGAAAATCATTTTTAGTATACATTTTCATAATCACGCTTCACTTTATTATTTAGATTTTCAGCAAAAATGTACACGCTTTTCTTTACTCAAAAAACAAACAGTTGAATTTGTCATGAAGTTAAGGTCACGTAGAATGATTGACTTGCGAAATAGAGATCAAGTATATATGTAGTTTGGCAAGCGTGTAAAGAACGCCAATAAACACTGAACTCTTCCCTGGCACTAGAAAATCACCCTACTACCCATTCTCTCCTCCGGAAATCTTATAGTATGAAAATCTCACCTAACACCCAAGTAATATCCCTTCTCCACAAACCTATCCCTAATTCCGCCTAATATGTCTCTTTGGATACCCCATATCTCCATAGATGCCTTCCCACCACAATGGATTTCTTCCCGATGTCGTGGGAGTTCATAAAACCAATATTTTGGGGGCAATCAATCACTTCCACTAACACTGCTATATGGTGAGATCATGTAATGCCACTATCACCTCATTGATTCCTAAGAAGATTGAGGCTATGGAAATGAGAGACTTTAGTCCTATAAGTCTTCTTGGCAGTGTCAATAAAATAGTTTGGTTCTCCCGAAGTAGTAAGAGTTCATAAAACCAGATATCTTGGGGCAATCAATCACTTCCACTAACACTGCTATATGGTGAAATCTTGTAACGTCACTGTCACCTCCATGATTCCTTAGAAGATGAGGACTATTAAATGAGAGACTTAGACCTATAAGTCTCATTGGCAGTGTCAAAAAATAGTGGCCAGACTTTTAGCAGAAAGGTTGAAGAAGGTAGTTGGGAAACTGGTCTCCAGTCACCAAATGCATTTATCAAGGGAAGACAAGTAATTGAAGCATCCTTAATTGCTACTGAGGTCATGGATTGGAGGATTAAATCAGGAGTCTCTGGATTCATGTACAAGCTTGATTGAGAAAAGGCATTTGACAAGTTAAATTGATTTTCTATATGAAGAAAATGGGCTTTGGCACCAAATGGCTTAAATGAATCAGATATTATATCGTCATAGTCAAATACTCAATCTTGATACATAAAGGACCAATGAGGGTTTTCTCTCCACAAAAATGAATCAGACAAGGAGATCCTCCCTCCCCATTTATGTCCATCTTGGCAATGGAAGGACTACACAAGATGTTGGAAAAGGTTAGACAGTTGCAATGGATACATGGATTAGGTGAGTTCAAACTCAGGAAACACTTTTACCATTTCTCACTTACTATATGTTGATGTCACTCTTTTTTTTTTGTGATGCAAAGAAGTCCCAAGTCCTCTAACCTGAATCTTACACTTATGCTTTTTGAAACTTCATCAGGTTTACACATCCACATGTTGAAAAGTATTATCTTTCCCCGTAAATGATGTAAATAACACAGAGGAGCTTGCAAAAATTTTGTGTTGCAACATTGGTTCACTACCTAGCACTTATTTAGGCATTCCTTGGGTGACAAGTTTAAGTTTGTGATATTTGAAACGCAGTGGTAAATAAATTTCAAAAAATATCATTTACTTGAAAACTTCAATATCTCTCTTTGGGTGGAAGACTTACACTTATCAATAGTATTCTAATTAGTATACCAACCTATTTTATGTCCATGCTTACTATCCCAAACAAGGTGTGAGGATCAAGAAACATTTCCTATGGGAAGGTGTTATTTTAAGCTGATTTGAAGTTTTGATGATTTAACAAACTTCTGGATTTAACAAGGGACCTGGTCAAGAAAAGACTGTACATGAAAAAGACAACACGACAGTTGTCTAAAAGCTACCACAACTGCTAACTCTGCCAACATGTCTTTTCATAGCAGCAGGCACAGCCAATGGCTTTGTCCCAAAGGGTTTGTGTCCATTTGATAATAGTCTCTTCTCCAAAGACTCAACTTAAGTTTTGGAAAACAAACGTTTTAAATTCTGAAAATTCATAAGCTTACAAAGAAAAAGCCATCTTCAAGAAAGAACACTGCTCATACTCAACAAGGGACCTGATGCCTGATAGACCAAATGTTGCCTTTGTTGTAAGTAAATTGTCTTAGTTTACAAGTGCTTCAACGACTACATATTGGGTTATGGTCAAACGAGTTCTTCGCTACCTTGCTGGCACATCTACTAATGGTTTGTTTCTTTGCAAAGGCAAGTCACTAAATACGCATGCCTTCTCCGACGCAGAGTGGGAAGGTAATCGTGAAGATCGCTCCTCTACTACACCATACATTGTGTTTTTAGGCTCCAATCCAATCTCATGGAGTTCAGAGAAGCAAAGTATTGTTGCTCGCTCATCCACAGAAGCTGAATATCGGGCTATTGCTTCACTGTCAGCTGAAATTTGTTGGGTCCGTAATTTGCTTCAGAAGTTATATGTTATTCTCAAGGAACCACCAGTTATCTATTGTGACAATCTTGGTGCTACCTATGTGTGTGCTAAACCAGTTTTTCATTCCAGAATGAAGCACATCAAGATTGACCATCATTTTGTTCGAAATCTCTTCCAACAATGCCTACCGCGTGTTTCTCATGTTTCATCCCGGGACCAGTTGGTTGATCTTCTTACAAGCCGCTTTCAAAAGCACCATTTGAAGCACTAAGGTCCGAGGTTGGTTTATCAGACCGATCTACCATCTTGCAGGGCATATTAATGATATCTCTGGACTGATATTAGGATATATCTTGATTGATCTTCCATATCTTAGTATCTCATTAGTGATTTGGTTTCTATTATGATTAGGAGATCACAATACTTTATTAGTTAATTTTTTCCTTATTTGTTGTTGACTCTCTTGTATAAATACATATACATATTAATAAAATAAACACTTCTGTCCAGCAGTTAAGTTTATAGCTAGCATGGGTGAGTCGATTCGTGCGGCACAACGATGAGACGACTTGAGTAAGTAGGGTATATGACAATAAGTACATAGCCTAGTTGTTTTCAAGTTGTGTCTGTGATAGAATGGTACTCCCGGCAAATCAAAAAAGTTCCTTTATTTCTTAAGGTTTGGTGCTTAAAGATTGGTTAGGAACATGTTTTTTTTATGACCAGTTAGGAGCATGTTTTACTTATTGTACTATCTCTTCGACTCAATCATTAATTGATATAATGTTCCTTTTTTTATCAATTTTATATAAAAGAATAGTATGATAGTTCTTTAGGAGTGCAAATGCTGAGCCTTACCAAAAGTATCTACAGAGATGTGGAGTTTTCCTTTGGTTACTCATATAGCATGCAGGAATGAAACTCTCTGCCTAGTGCATTTTTCTTTTTGAGTGTTGGTTAAAGAATGTATCCATGCTTTGGTTTTAAATTGTTCAACATGCTTTGGTTTTAAATTGTTCACATGACGATGTTTTTAAATTCCAGAAGATTTTCGCATGTATCTATTGAGCATATAGATGACCACTCTTGTATGGTTTGGTTCGTTCGGGTTAGGTAGAGCATCAAGTGCCGGTCACGTGGATTCCGGGGTGTGATACTAAAGAGTGTATTTGGTATGAAGGAAATTATTTTTCAGAAAATGCTTTCTAATTTTTCTATGTTTGATTGGTCAAAATATTTTGGGAAACATTTCTCCAAGACAAAAGTTCCTTAAAATAAGGAATATAACTTACGTAATGGAAGCAAGGAAAACAAGTTCTATAAGTGACACTCCACGTCAAATGTCTCCTCCCTACCCACCCAACACTCCAATCCCTACCCCTTCACCATCCCACCTAAGCCACCCCCATCTCCATCCCATATAATTTTGCTAGATTACATATAAATGCTCTGTGAAATATTTCTTTTTTTAGTATTGGACGAAAAAATGTCAAGGGAAAAGATTAGCTAGCTAAAACACATGGTGGATGGGTAAAGCTCGTCTAAAAATGTTCACACACTTCCATTTCGAGGTTCCAACAAATGCTATGAAGCTTGCCACCTGATATGTCCTTCAGCCCCTGGTATAGTATGCATCAAGATGATTTGTCTTGCAGCATATGAAGGGAAGGAAACATTCATAACGGCGACACCCTGAGATTCAAGGGATTATTCCTAATCCCATTGAGATTCCACGATCTTCTCACATATAACGACGAAGACATGTGTAGGGTTAGGGAGGTTGGCTAGTTGAGTCAATCCAATGTTTATTTGAATCCCTTAGTTGTACCCACCTAATCTTTTATTTAAATACATATTACACTCAATCTAACAATTGTTCAACATCCATTCATCAAGCAATTTTCATTACAGTTCCAAATTCCATTTTATTACTCAGTTCTGTAATTAATGTCATACACACAAGTTTACACATTTTACAGGACCTTTAACTCAAGAAGCAATACATTCTTAAAGTTGTCAAATTGCAAGAGATCTCACCTCATCCACTTTCCACAGGCCCTCTTCATACTTATACCACCTCATCAGCCCTTCATCATTTCGAGTGCGCTGACACATGATGCATGAGTCACTCATGCAAGTTAGGAATTCGCATAACTTAGATGCTTTTTCAAGGATTGATTCATCAAGCTCGGTCAGAATTTTCTTTGGTGCAGGTGGAGGAAGGTCTTCAGTAATTATGCAATGAGATATGTTGAGCACTGCCAGCTTTTTTAACCTGTCCAAGATAGTAACCAAGACACTTTTAGATAACACTGTGCACCTCACACTCAACACTTTCAAGTTTGGAAGAAATGATACCAGTGTAGATGCAAAGAGCATATCACAGGGCCCCATAATCTTGAGCTCAGAAAAATTTTTGCAACTCCTTGCAATTTCCTCCATGACAAATGGAGGATTCACTATACTAGGCATCGTCAGTGATTCAAGATCTTCCCACATACGAATAGCCCTGCAAATTCCTGTCCTTTCTATTCTGTTCCAAGCAGGCATAACAAAACGTTTAAGACGAGGACACCTGAAAAAGAGGCAATTTAATTAACAGTTTTCTTCATTCTCACAGTAAATTTTGCATCTCCTGAATTTGAATAATGGAAAATCATAGGGCATCTGAGATGTCAGATACATGAACTCTGGAATGATGCTTGCTGTCGGTTTCTTGATTTAAGTTATAGTACAATAGAAAGATGAAGGTTTATAGGGGGAATACCTCTCAGCTGTATAAGTCAACTGGTCGGTGCAGACATACAAATTGTAATGGAAGAGCAATGTTAGTATGTTTCCACAACTGAGGTTCAAGTAAATCTTTAGGAGGCAGATCAATGTTTTATCAGACTGTGAGTCCACATATACGTGCGGCCCTCACGGCGTTTTGATGAAGTTTTATTTTAGTACCGACAAGCCCAGCGTCTTCCAGAGAAGTTGATCACAACAAGCCAATTGCCACGCACTACAAACATGAGCAACTCCAGCAGACAGCTCAAAACGGTCAAAGAACTTGGGTATCTTCAACAAGATATCATTATCAAGGTCCTCCCATCTCCTTACAGGAAAATCTCCTTCCTCCATCACAAAAAACTTCAATCTCCTGAACTCCTGTAGAAACAAGAAAGGTTATTACTTCTCTAGATCCATGAAGAATATTTGAATTCCTGACAACAAATTAATGTTGCTGATTGCCATTTTGTATTCTTGTGAATATACTGTCACGACCCGATTTCTCGAGTCATGATGGCACCTACTATAACCCACCAATAGGTAAGCCGACCCGTAACCCGGAACAACATGTAATGGGTCTGAGGGCAGAAACTAAACAAGAGCAGACAAAATTTAATATAACAATAAAACAAGCGGGCGCAAACCAAAACAAATATACAAATAAAGATACCTCCCAAAACCTGGAAGTCACTAGTACAGAGCTACTAACAAAAGAGTACAAGTCCCAAAAGTGGACTACAGAGACTCGACTGTCTCGAAAAGCAAAAGACAAGTCTATATATACAGATGGAGACTGAAATAGTACAGAACACCGTGTGCTCACCCCCGTCTCCAGATCAAACTACTCCAAGCTGGATCAACGCTGGCCGCTGGTGCTCGGACCTGCATTACGAAAGAGATGCAGAGCGTAGCATGAGTACCAAAACAATAGGTACCCAATAAGCATCATAGGCCGATTGAACTTGAAAAGAAAAATACAATACGAAAAGAAGGAATAACACAAACAGAGGTCTAGAATGAAAGCTAAGTAACAATGGAATGCACACGAGTGTAGAAATAACTAACTAAAGTAATCTATAAGCTAACTATACCTAATTGGACCCCCATAAGCCCAGAAGGTACACTCGTGCGCAAGTTAAATTAAAAACCCGAACGGACCCCCATAAGCCCGTCGAGTACACAGAAAAACTATAGCTAAAGAGATTTACATAAGAGAATCCAAGAACACAGAACATCGAACCAAAACCTCAACCCCAAATAATAGAATCTGAAGATACAGAGGCCGGAACTCGAACCGGATGCTCTATATAAGTATCTGAGCGATAGAGGCCGGACCTCGAACTGGATGCTCTATATAAATATCTGAACGATAGAGGCCGGACCTCGAACCGGATGCTCTATATAAGTATCTGAGCGATAGAGGCCGGACCTCGAACCGGATGCTCTATATAAGTATCTGAACGATAGAGGCCGGACCTTGAACCGGATGCTCTATATAAGTATCATGAGGTCTAAACTGGAGCTCGAATCCGAAAACCCGACAAAGGTGTCAATGTAGCTGCTGAAAGAGTCTCAATCAATCCAGGTGCAAAACTGTTCGTGGAACACCGTCCACACTTAGCCAATCAATGTAATTTCTTGGAACCGAATGAAAACTAACTTCAAATCGCAAATCAGAACCAGTGTCGCCGACGTAACTCGTGAAGCCGAAATATCGGGGAAAAATAAAGATAACTATCGTCAAAGTAAGCATATCGCCTAACTAAGGTCCAAACTATCAAACTCTAGTCTGCTACACCAGTCTACAGGGATCTAAGCCGGCCGAGCGACGTCGGGGCAAAACTAATGCCTAACTATTCCGAATCATGAATTTCTAAGGCAAGCCCTAGTCAAACCTAAACTAAAGCCCAACATGTTTCAGGTAACATAGTAATCAAGTATACAAGCCCTCTACATAGCAAGGAGGGTTAATTAGTAACACCAAACATGCTCACATTTACTCGATAAATTCCGAAAGGGGCCAAAACATGATTTCTAAACACCTATGCATGATACAATAACTACCAACCCAAATCCCAACTAATCAACATGCATTCACACTCTCAAGCTCAATCTAAGAGAGGAAAACCGTAGCCTACCTGTATGCCGATCACGCGCACTTCAAGAGTCACTTCTCCGGAGTTTTCCCCTTTTGAACAGCCTCGAAATGCTGACACGCTATCAAAAATAGAGTCACAACGTTACTACGGTCATTTAGGCACTAAAATCGCAAGAAACGGAGACCAACCAATTTCGGGGTCAAAACGGGAAAAGTGGGGCCCGCGCTGAAAATCCCGGAATTAACCCCAAAAATAGGTTCTAAAACACCTCCCCGCACTTGTGTCCCAAAATAGAACACAATTCGAGGCTCGAAACAGCCCAACACGACATACAATGAAAAACACAAAACATACTAACAATGAACAGTAAAAGCAGCAGCTAATCACGAGAAAATACCAGAAACTAGGGGTCTACAGCAAAATCCGACAACACCACAACGTTCTCCTCGGAAAACCACTCAAGATAGCCTCAAGAATCACTAAAATCGGACCTAAAACGAGTGAGAAATCAGCTTCCAAAACTGCCCAAAAACTGAGCCCGAAAATGATTGTGACAGCAGTTAAAACACAATTTTTTACCTCCAACGAAGCTTTGAATATGAAATCTAACCACACCGACGCGTTCCTTGCGAAAAACCACACAAGATGCACCTTTGGATCACTTGATTTGGACTAGAAATGAGAGAGTTATGAGGGTTTGAAGTTGCATAAAAAAACCAAAAATGGCTGCACCAGATGGCTGCCATATATTTAAAGTCTCCGACGGGGGCTCGGAATTCGATCGGGATCCGATAAAAATAAAATAGATATGCTACCCCACCAAATTCGACATTCCAGACTCAACGGTGCAGTCGAAATTTCCATCAGAGGTCATCTCGATAAAAAGTGGGTCCCACTTCCAAGAGCCATTTTAACCAAAATCCACCGAGGGGCTCGAAATGAGTTCGGAGACCTCGGGAGTCGAACAAAAGGTTGCTCTAGACCAAAATAAACATTCCGAAGCTAACCGCGCTGACGAAATTTTCATCCGAGCATGTTTTCCAAGAATGTTGACCAAAGTCAACCTTAGGCCAAATTTCTAAGGCTAAAACGCCTAATCGCACCGACTCACACTGAAAACCTCGGGAGTCATGCCGACCATGCTACTAGCCTAAAATGACCCTTCCGGAGCTGATGGAACTGTCAGAATTCCATTCTGAGGTGGTCTTCTTGAACTTTTGATCGAAAATGATCGTTCAAGGTTCATAAGCTCCAAAACACTAAAACTCACACCAAAACCAAACGAACGACCAGGTGACCGAACTGTCAGTCCCAGCAAGTCATAAATGACTTGGGGTCGCTATAGGAATGCTCTAAACGACACACAAAAAGCAAGATACAGAAATGACCAAGAGGGTCATTACATATACTCAGACCATGAAGCAGAAAAGTTAAGCCTTGCAATATGAAGAAGCATAAAAGAATGTACAAATACGTCTGAGGAGTACTGGGATTCCAAAAAGTGAAGAAACTAGGAAAATTTGAACTGGAACTTAAGTTGGTCATAGAAAATGACAGAGAACTAAGTTCTTTTGAGAAAAGATAACTTGTATTATAAACACAGGAATACTCAGGACGTATTCCAGTAATACTTACAATCAGAAATACAAAAGTGTTGCTGTTTTCCTTCATGAGGATATATTCATGTTTACACCAAAAATAGAAAAGAGCTAAACATTTCAGCTTCATCTTCTCCATAGAGCAGCTCTTGTTCTCAAAACATCTCTGATTCCTTTCCAGCCAAATAGTCCACCAAATGCAGGCTGGGACAATCTTCCATCTCTCCCTGTGCCCCGACTGATTTCCATAGAGAGAACTAAGTTCTTGCTGCAATAGCTGTCGGAAGTATCACATTTTGGATAAATATTCACATTACCGAAAGCAAAATGATACAAAAAGGAGGACGTAGCATTGATTTGCAGATAAAATTCCCTTGAAAAGAAAATTCAGTGTCCTTAGATTAGAATGGAAAAATTGAAGACTTGTTATATATTTTGAAGAACAAGACAAGAACAAAGAGAACTGGGGAATGGGACAAGTGTCTGCTGAAAAAGATGTATATAGTTTCCAACAGCAATGATCTATATAGCCAACCCCGACTTGTTTGGGATTGAGGTGGAGTTGCACTTAACAACCGCAATGATTCAAACTTAAATTAGTTGAGGTCGGCTATAGGAACACTCAATATCCATTCCGCTCCATTTGGAGCAGTTTCATTCCAATACTAAGATAACTGATTATTAAGGATCCTCTATTACTAACTTTTACTTGATTAAAAAAAAATGGTTATAAGGCACTGTTCAAAAAAAGAAAATGCTCTCAGGCACGAAAACCAAAAACCTTCTCTCTTCTACTTCCTAGGAGGGAGAAACATCTTTTCTTAACACTTTTCCGGCACTTCTTACCGGAAAATCTTTCTTTCACCTTCCTGAGTTATCACCTTCTGTGGTTACTCTCTTTATTTTTCCTTCTTTGAGCATTTCTATCAGCCAGAAACTATATTTTAAAGGATGGAGGGCAATAGGATCTATTTCAAGGTTTAAGTCATTCGATATTACTAGGTGGGAAAATGACAAGTCTGAATGGTATGAATGGGTGGAAAGGAGTAGGAAAATGATGCGAAGGTCCACTGTGAGCAGAAAAGCTATGGAGTGGATATGCTTTTGTATGAAAAGAGGCCTCGAAAGATCAGAAGGAGATCAGGAGATGGAGATTTTTTTGAACCTCAAAGGCATCTCCTGGACCATGCCCAAGAAGGTCTCAGGCATTGAAGAGTTGGGAGGCAACAGGGGTGAATGCAAAGGACAGAAACAGATGGAGAATCAACCCTGCTAGTATATGGTGGACTATTTGGAAAGAAAGGAATTCTAGGTGTTTTGAGAGCATAGAAAACGATGTCCAGAAAGTCAAGTTAAACTGCATTTTATTGGTTATGTTTTTGGTGTAGTCAAGTATACTCCAATGACACTGTATCGGTAATTGATGTTTTAGACTCAATATAGACCGAAAACAGTGGAAAAGGAGACATTTGTATATAATGGTTTCAGTACAAGGGTTGTACTGTTTTGTGATATAATACAAAGTTACCTATTTCAATAAATAGACAAAAAAAAAAAAAGGATTCTTTATTACCTATTTCAAAAAAAAGGATTCTTTATTTCTAATTACCTGTTAAAAAAAAAGGATTCTCTATTACTAAAAGTTATCTATATTTTCTACCGAAATGCAAATCAGTAATGAACAAAAAGGAATCCTGGCAAACAACATACTAATATAAGTGTAGCAACATTAAAAAAAACCTTATCCTATCCATTGGAATTACTATCGATCTTGTGCTTCATTTATATTTTGTTGTTTGCTAATTCAACAAGAATCTCAAGAACTTATAAGTCCTTTAAGACAACTTTGTCCATGTGATTGAATTGTTTACCTCGTCCATTAACATTCAACCATCATAGTGTCACACTGGTGCATCTGAACTTCTAATTGTAGGCATTTCAAAACTACAATTCAGGGCCTTCTTTCCTTTTATCTTCTACAGGTGCTTTTTGTACCTTGTCATAATCATCACTTATTTTGTCTAGTTTTGTATGACCACACACCATCATACCATTCACATTTTTACAACACTCATTTTTTTGATATATCGGATCTCAAATACCCAACACTCACGCCATAATCATCATTGGTCTCACAACTGTCTTATAAAACCTATCTTTCACGCTGGTATGTATCTCCATATCGCATACCACTCCTCCATGTCAACAATAGGGCTTTGAATTATGTGTTGCGTCTTCGTCGATCAGACTATCACAATTCACACCATTGACGTGGAAACAGAACCTAGACACATGAATGATCTATGTGAGCTCACTTTGATGATCTCAGGACCTGAATAAAGAAGTGGTGTGACATTATGTCTAGAGATTGAATAGAGAAATGATATTACTGTTTATCCTTACAGTAAGGAATTGATAAGAGAAATGGTATCAAGTATTTTGTAATGTCCCGAAATAAAGTGTCATATAAATTGGGAGAACTAGAGTGTTGATAACAAGTCTTCAACAACATAACAATAGTTAGTAGCAGCATCTGTTCTAAATTGAAAGCTAAACTAGCAAGTAAAACTGATGAATTGGAAATCCTCTTCCAACAAAAGCTGGAAAAAACAACTAATTTTAGATTAAAACTTAGCATCTAAAAGCACAAAAAAAAAAACATGGGACTTGAGTCCTACATTGATACAGAAATGTGTTGGTGTGGGGCTTATGTAACTTTGGGTTCTCCCATTTCAATAGCTACCTTTTAGGGTGTTATTCTCCCTGAGTTATACAAAGGGTATGAAAGCCACCCACTACCCTTCATACTCATCTTGCTATGAATGGTGATGCAGGTATTGCAGTGTTCACTTGGGACTAGCTGTATTTGTCACACGTCTACTAAAGCATTCTCTTACTCAACTTTTTCAGAGATGTCTGTGATTTCTCATTAAAGGTAAGATTATTAATAACCTACCTTATAAAGTATATCCCTCCAACCCAATAGCCATACATTTTTCAATTGCCTTCCAAATAAAGTAAGGAAATTTAATCCTGAGATTTTGTTAGGCTGTTCTCCTAAGCCCTAATTTTCTTTTCATGAATTTGAAAGCTCAAATGTATTTCTCTTTTGCATCTTCTGGATGCTATCAGTGAAACTTTGTACTTTGTCAAAATAATAATAAAAAAATCTTTCCCATCAATCTCTCTAACTACTAATCATGTATCTAGAATTTATAGGTTAGATGCCCCGAAACCCAATTTCTCTATGTAAAAAAAAAGACGGAATAACCAAAGCACCATTTGCATTTAACATATGCAACTAAAAAAAGCTGTAATAATTTTTCAAAAGAAGCAACGTTCTCGATTGGAGTACAACGAAAAATGAATCGTTGCAATAACAAAATGATAAATCACAGGTAAATTAACACCACTCTCGACAAAGATTTGAACTTTAAGAACAAAAAGATCTGCATTTGATCATACCACACTAATAATTGAAATGCTGAAAACCAAGAAACAAAACTCAGACAAGCATAAATTCAAACCTGTATGTGCAAAACTCAATTGTTTCTGCAGTTAAATTCCATCAAGTGCCAAAAAAGTGGGCAAACGTTCCACAGGGTATACACTAAATTCTCTTAAATGAAAAGAACTAAGCAGGCACAGACATCAGGGGAAAGTTGGGCCAACAACTCTTGTGGGCCAAAAAGACAAAGACAATTCTGAAACCCATTTAGGTTTTAATGAGAAGGAACGAGAGGACCAAATTAGAGACATAAATGGGCTTTCAGCCATTAAGTCTTTAGCCTCTCAGTTCCTGGAAGCAGTCAAAGCGTGGGAGAATTCAACAGAGGATGTAATAAAGGAGAAGATGGCGGGAGAAAGAGTAGCAGATGAGAAGAACCACATGCAAACACAAAAATCAAAACAGAACATTGAATTGAGTAGCATGAGTGAGCATTCCGAAGAAGAGATTACGACCAAAGATTTTAACCAGACGGAACTACAGCTGCAACAAATCCTTGATGCTGAACCAGCGGCTATGCAGAACTTGACAGAGGAAGATTTGGCTGAAACCGAGGCATCAAATTGGGTCAATTCACATATATTGGAGTTGAGCAACATGTATGGGGTAGTATTTGAAGGATTTGAGAAGGAAACACTTGCACTACTCATGAGAATCGATGGAAGGAAAACAGAGCTTGATAACAAGAAGCAGGGGAAAGCTATTACCACCCCAAAAAGTAGGGGCATAGGTAAGAATGAATTGAAGAAGCTTCAATCTAGTCTTAACAAAGAGGTTGAAGGTGCTAGAAACAGAGGGAGGGTTCTGAATCTGACCTTTAAATGAATATTAAACAGATTTACCATTTGAATATAAAAACGCACCAGGTAGATATCAACATTTTATGGATCCATATTTTAACCAACTAGAAAATTGTGTAGTATATATAGACGACATATTATTATATTCAAGAACAAGAGAGGAACATCTAAAATTATTAGAAAAATTTATACATATCATAGAAATATCAGGAATTAGCTTATCAAAAAAGAAAGCTAAAATTATGAAAAATCAAATAGAATTCTTAGGAATACAAATAGACAAAAATGGAATAAAAATGCAAACACATATAGTACAAAAAATAATTAATTCTGAAGAATTATTAGATACTAAGAAAAAATTACAATCATTTTTAAGATTAGTTAATCAAGTAAGAGAATATATACCAAAATTAGCAGAAAATTTAAAGTCATTACAGAAAAAATTAAAGAAAGACATAGAATATCATTTTGATGAACAAGATAAAAAATATATCAGAACAATAAAAATCATGTGTAAAGATTTACCAAAATTATACTTTCCAGATGAACATAGGCAATTTACTTATATAGTGGAAACAGACTCTAGTGATCATAGTTACGGAGGAGTGCTAAAATATAAATATATAAATGAAAAAATAGAACATTACTGTAGATATTATTTCGGATCATATACAGTCCCACAAATAAAATGGGAAATAAATAGAAAAGAATTATTTGCCTTATATAAATGTTTATTAGCTTTTGAGCCATATATTGTATATAACAAATTTATTGTTAGAACAAATAATACACAGGTAAAATGGTGGATAACCAAAAAGGTACAAGACTCAGTTACAACAAAAGAAATAAGAAGACTGGTAGTAAATATATTAAACTTTTCATTTACAATTGAAATTATAAAAACTGACAAGAATGTGATTGCAGATCACCTCTCAAGAAAAAGATACTGAAAAAACAAATACAATGGATCAAATACTCAATCTCCTAACTACACTTTGTACAAAAGTGGATAGTATGGATGGTGAGATACAGAAGCTAAAAGAGCAAGCCAGCAGTCAACAGCATGACGTTAAACATGCGGAGCTACGTCGATCGGAAGACGATAAAATTCCAGACTAGAAGGAGAAGTTGGGAAACTCCATAAAACCCATAATGTTTGTGTAAATACAGCTGCAGGTACATCAGGAAAAGAAAAAACTAAGGAAGAAAAAAAGCTATATAAATACAAATATGAACAAACTATTTGATAAACCATATATAGCACCCAAGATACAAAAATCCGTACCTACTCCACAAACCACTACATATAGAAACAACCTAGCCGAACAAAAGAATACATATAACCACATTACCCGTACCTACATAGAAAATATTTCAAAATCCAAACATACTTGAATAAAAACCCCAGAGCCACAAATATAAAAGAACCAAATACAGATTATATTACCCAACACCTACAGGGATACAATAAACTAATTGCCTTGCCAGGCACAAATACAAACTTGATTACCACTTGTTATAACTACGGATTACTTAGTACCGTATACACAGCTACAGGAGATGAAATTTCAAAAATACCAGAACTATATAAAGCTTTCCTAACCTATAAAAGAATTACCAAAGGAACGCTATTTTTTATAAAATTTTATACAGCTACTGTAGAGATATTATATGACGAGATAAAACCTGTCATACAAGTCATAAAGATAGGACTGACGAGAGATATGCTAATACCAGAAAAAATAGAGAAACAAAACGAGATATCTATTGTAGATATTCCAGATTTTTATGCCAACAAAAGAGTTATTGGAATAGCTACAATACTGACAGAACTAGCAAACAATTATTTGAACAACAATACAATATGGAGCTATTATAGTAGAGATAATACTATGATATACTCTAATTGTAGGGAAACTAGAGAAGGAGATATGGAAGAAATAAGACAATGGATATTAAGTCTCCTTAAACCAGAAAATATACCAACAACAAGAGCTATCAGAAAAATTTTTATTTCACCAGCACTATTAACTAGATACTGTACAACTATCAGTAATAAAGATTCAGAGCATATATGTTCAAAATGTCAAGGAGAAGATAATAACGTTCCAACCGTACAGCTGGAATAATCTATCCGACATCCTGATAAAGACAATCGACAACAAAGAAGATATGAAGAAGACATCTATGTATAATAGTCAAAAGTAGGAATCCTCTTTTTGTAAAGATAATTCCTTTTGTAAAGTAAAGTTGTTTGTTTTATTTGGAGTCATCAGATAGGATACTATTAATGAATAGTAAAACTATTCATAAATAGTAAAATGTCAATTATGTAAATAGTATAGGTCAAGTTACTGTATAAATAGTAAGAGTCAGTGTTACTGTTCATGAACAGTAGAGGTCATTCATGAATAGTAAAAGTCATGTAAATTTGTATATAAATACAAGTTAGGAGTAAGGGACGACTATCCCTCATCTCCCACTTCCAATATTTACTCTCAACTTCCGCAACCCCCTATATTGTGGACTGTTATGTTTACTATTGCTTTCTTGTATATACTTATTCTCTAATAATTCATTTATATGCATTTTAAATTCTGATTGATCTTCAAAATTATATCTTAATGGTTTTTGTGTTATTATACTATTTTCATCTATTAGTTCAATTTTTACTTTTGTCTTATGTTTATCCCATCCTTGTAATGGGTTTTCGTTATATAATGAGTTTAATTTTTCGTTTATTGCTTGTATTTTATCTACTGTGAATATTATAATTTCTATTTTATGATCATTAGTTGTTATATTTTCTAGTTTTTGGGTAATTTTTTCACTTCCTTTTATCCATGGTGTATTTTTTCTGATTTTATTATGGACTCTTTTTGCTCCTATCTTGTGATTACATATGGTAGTGAACCACCAATGTATTTTTGTTATAGTATGTGGATATAGTTTTTCTAAAAAAGGTATTCCTAATAATATATCTTTATTTGTGAATTCATAACTATAGATTTCTTCTATTAATAATATTTTGTCCCATATTTGTATTCTTATATTTTTAGCTTTATGTGTTATCATGCTTCCTTCATTATTAAATCCTGTTACTATTAATGGTATTTTTAATTTTTTCCATTTACTATCTGGTAGACAATTATGTTTACACATATTTGCTTCTGCTCCTGTGTCTATCATAGGTGTGTAATATCTGTTATAGTATCCTTCTATAATTATTTTTGCTAAAATGTATATTTTTGTCATGTTAGTTTATCATATAATTGTTCTTTTAATGAGTACTTTTTTGTTTTCATAATGTATTGTCAGTTGTTTATTATCTATATTATATGGTTTAACTGTTTCTAACCATTTTATTCCTAAAGTAATATTATTATTTCCTTGATGTATTTTAAGTTTAATGTTTATTGGTATTCCTCCAATAATTAGTTCTTGTTCAGTAGTTTCTTCTATGTTTACTAAAGCTTTAGGTAATTCTGTGTTTATATTTTCTTCTGTAATTATTTCATGTTCTTTGACTAGTTCCCTTATAATTTTGGTTTTCTATTTGTCCTGTATTTATATTTATTAAATATTTTCTTTGGTCTAAAATTCCCGTGATATAATATTGATATGGTTGCAAATGGATGAAACTCGGGTTCATTGAAGCAGATAGAAGCAAGGGGGAATACTTCTTATGTGGGAAGTAGAGTATGGACGGGCACTAAGGTGGAGGAAGGAACCTATTCAATCACTTATAAATTTGAGTCTACACATAATTACTTTCCCTGGTATTTCACTGACGTATATGCCCCACACAGAAGAAACAAAAAGTTGAGAGTGTTGGGAAGAGATGGCTGCAATGAAGGAGTTGTGTGGAAGACCGTGGGTCACAGGTGGAGATTTTAACACTGTGAGGCACATGGTGGAAAGAAGGGGGTGCAACAGAGTCACAAACGTCATGAATGATTTCTCTAGATGGATTGAAGAATTAGAGCTACATGATCCTTGTCTAATAGGAGGAAAATTCACCTGGTTCAGAGGACGTAATCACCAAAGTGCAGCTAGACCCCATTTGAAAAAGAGAAGGCTCACAACAGTCCATTATTATTTGGATTTAGGCTCAATAGTCCCTACTCTTTGAAAAAGGTGGAGCACTTTCGGTCATAACCCTAACTATAGTGAATTTTTTTATCAGAGACTAAACTTCATATGCTTCTCACGTGTTTCTGATCCTAATCTCTAACCTGCACTGTTCTCCTTCTTCTTACTCTGACCACCTGTAGGCAAACATATACATATACATATACATAGAGAACTATAGATATACAGTAGTCTTGTTTGTAACTTCTTCTGTCCTTACTGAACTTCTCGAAGGTATGTATGAAGGAAAATTTGTTCAAATTGCCTAGAGATTTTGTTTCTCACCTATAATTACTTTAAGTTAATTACTTAGTATGTAAATATGTTTCTGGCTGAATAGTTCATTATACCAGCAAGGCTTCCTAGCGGTTGTTAAATGGGTAGAGATTCAATCGACTAGGTGACAATATTAGTACAAGTCAAAAGCTGTAAATTGAGTTGGCTGTGATTAAATCTCCCCGCATGGATATAGTATGACTAATTTAGTAGAAAATTAATATTCTACAATCGGTAACTTTCTTTTTTTTCCTCTACCAAAAGTTCCCCAACTTTCCACAACAAAAATCTAATAATTCTAAAATTCAAAGTCAAAGCTTCACATAGAAAGTAAAAAAGATGGAAAAAATGAAGATTCTGGCGAAAGAAAACCTACCCTGGAAACATAATAGCTTAGAACACTTATAAAAGTAAAAAGTTACCTGATAGATCTGAGCCTTGATTGCCATCTTCTTTGAATCAAACCCATCAATTCCTCTTCAGAAATCACTGTGCGTGGAATCTCTTCCTCGAAATATCTGGTGGTGACCATGATCAGCTGAACCAGAAATCTCCGAAACAACATAGTAGAAAGTAATATAGGTTGTCGGAGAGGGAGCTGTGATAGAATCTGTCATATTTTGCCATAGCTCTACGGCCATACTTGTACTTGGAGAAGATGAAGAAGAGGAAACCACAATATAGCTTCCTCCAACAATTGAATGAAATTGAAAATTAATCTCACTAAAATAACAAATAACCTTGAGTTTTTTTACATCATGCTTGGATGATTACTTATATTGGATTGGTAATATTAGTTTAAATATTACACTTATTCATTTATTTTTAGTTATTACTCAAATTTTATTGTATTAGTATTTAATTTAAATGCAACATTTGTTTGATAGTTCTGAGTTGTTTGTTTACATATTGTTGTGTATTCTCATTTATCTTTATTTATTATTTATCTAACTAGTAAAATTTGAAAATAAATAAATAATCCAACAATCAAAAGTGAAAATAAGTTTTGTGGTGTTTTTCAAATTCCATGTATAACTTTAAAATGAAATGGTATCATTGTCAAACGTTGATTTTCAAATAAAAATTTTTAAAATATATTTTTCTTTATTAATTTTTATGTAATTTGTAGTTTCAATAGGTCAATAAATCAAGATTTTACCACAAAGGTTTCTGAACTTATTTTTTATGATTATCCTAAAAATAATAAGTTGAATATATCATTTGCATATTATTTTTTAGATGTACCTAAAATGTTTGTACCTTTTGTGAACCTCAACACTATAGATATTATTATAAATATACTGACGTTTAAAAAAATCTAAACTATATCATTTTGTACCTTCATACTTCAATTATTGAGCATTCTAGTAACCTCTTGGACTGTAACTTCCCCATTAAATATGTGACAAAATATTTGGAATACCTTGTTGAGAGACGCATAGGAGAAGAAAGAATCCTTAAAAATGAATCTACCTAACACAATGAATCATGGTGGTTTTCAAGAGATCTGTTCTAATAATTTAAATATGGAACTCACAAAAGAGTCATTGAAACTCTTGCGGAGGAGCTTTTGAACAGTGATGTTCACGTAGCATGTCATATTCCTCTCATTACGAGTTCGCAGTAATTAAAAGGGGTTCTGTGCATACCCAATAATTTAAATAGAAAAGTGAGCTTACAATGATTGGCAATACATATGTAAATGGATACAAGTCTGTCAAAGAGAATAAGACTTAAAACTAACAAAATTACAACACAGAAGTAGCATTACGCTACATGAAGATTTGTTTATATGTCTCCCTATGCTACAAAGCTACTCTCCCTTTTGCCACCAAAAGGATAATACTTGCTGCTAGCAAACTGGACGCTGATTCACGTCCATTCAAGATGACAAGGTTTTATTATGTTTCATTTACACAAAGTTTACATATTTTACTGGACCTTAACTCATGAAGCAATAAAGTAGTCAAATTGCAAGAGATCTCACCTCATCCACTTTCCAGAGTTCCTCATACTTATACCACCTCATCAGCCCTTCATCATTTCGACTGCGCTGACACATGATGCATGAGTCACTCATGCAGGTTAGGAATTTGTGTAACCTAGAAGCTTTTTCGAGAATTGAATCATCAAGCTTGGCAAGAATTTTCTTTGGTGCAGGTGGAGGGTCTTCAGTAATTACGCAATGAGATATGTTGAGCACTTCCAACTTTTTTAACCCGTCCAAGATAGTAACCAAGGCACTTTTAGATAACAATGTGCACCTCACACTCAACACTTTCAAGTTTGGAAGAAATGATACCAGTGTAGATGCAAAGAGCATATCACAGGGTCCCATAATCTTGAGCTCAGCAAAATTTTTGCAACTCCTTGCAATTTCCTCCATGACATACGGAGGATTTGCTATACTAGGCATCGTCAGTGATTCAAGATCTTTCCACATATGAATAGCCCTGCATATTCCTGTCTTTTTTATTCTGTTCCAAGCAGGCATAACAAGACGTTTTAGACGTGGACACCTGAAAAGGAGGAGATTTAATTAGCTGTCTTCTTCGTTCTCACAGTAAACTTTGCTTCACCTGAATTAGAACAATGGAAGATCATAGGGCATCTGAGATGTCAGATGCCTGAACTCTGGAATGATGCTTGCTGTCTTGATTTAAGTTATAGTACTATAGAAAGATGAGTTTATTGGGGGAATACCTCTCGGCAGTATAAGTCAACTGATCGTCGCTTACATACAAATTGTAATGGAAGATTAATGTTCGTATGTTTCCACTACTGAGGTTCAAACAAATCTTCAGGAGGCTGGTCAATGTTTTATCAGACTGACAGTCCACATATACGTATGGCTCTAACGGGATTTTGATATAATTTGATTTTAATATAGACAAGTCCAGTGTCATCCAAAGAAGTTGATCAGAACAAGCCAATCGCCACGCACTACAAACATGAGCAAGTCCAGAAGTCAACTCAAAAAGGTCAAAAGACTGGAGTATCTTCACCAAGATATCAATATCAAGGTCCTCCCATCTCCTTACAGAAGAATCTCCTTTTTCCATCACAAAATCTTCAATCTCCTAAATGTTTGGGCATAAAAGCTCCTGTAGAAACAAGAAAGGTTATTACTTCTCTAGATCCATAAAGAATATTTGAATCTTACGTCAAATTAATGTTGCTGATTGTCATTTTGTTTTATTGTGAATATACTCGGACCATGAAGCAGAAAAGTTAACCCCTGCAATATGAAGAAGCATAGAAGAATGTACAAATACATCTGTACTGGGATTCCCAAAAGTGAAGAAACGAGGAAAACCTGACCTGGAACTTAAGTTGGTTATAGAAAACAACAGAGAACTAAGTTCTTGCTACCATAGCTGACGGAAGTATCACAATTTGGATAAACATAGTCATTACCAAAAGCAAAATGATACAAAAAGGAGGATGTAACATTGATTTGCACATGAAATTCCCTAAAGAGGGAAGTTCAATGTCCCTAGCATTCGGATAGAAAAGCAGAAGACTAGTTATATGTTTTGACGAACAAGACATGTAACTGGGGAATGGGGCAAGTGTCTCTGAAAAAGATGCATCTGGTTTCCAGGAATCAAATAGAAGGGAATGCAAAAACTTAATACTCCATCCCTTCTATTTTTCGTGAATAGGAACGAAAATAAATTAGTTAACAAGATTTGTGCATTTAGAAAAGAGTAGCTAAAAGATAATAAAGTAGTAGTAGTTATAAGAGTTAGGTGAAAGGAAATAACACCACGTTAAAAGTTTGACTACCATTCATTAAATGAATTCCTAAAACTTGTCAAAGGTATCTAAACAATACTAGTAAGGTACAACAATAAGTATGCCTTAATCTCAAATGTATGGTTCCTTTGTAACCCTTCCGCTCTACCCGGGTTCAAATTGTCAATACTACTTTACAACAGCTTATATGGAATGATATGGACATTAAGGATCTATATAGCCAGCCCCGACTTGCTTAAAGTTGAGTTGGAATGTACTTTACAACAACTATGCTTCAAATCTAAACTAATTGAGGTCAGCTATATGAACACTTAATATATATTCCGCTCCATTTGGAGCAGTTCCATTCCAATACTCAGATAACTATTAAGGATTCTCTGTTACTAAAGGTTTTCAATATTTTGTACAGAAATACAAATCAGAAATGAACTAAAAAGACTCCTGGCAAACCACATACTTAATATAAGTGTAGCAACAAAATAAACCTTAATCATAGTCATTGGAATTATCATGGTTCTTGTGCTTCATTTATAATTTGCTTTATGCTATTTTCATAAGAATATCGAGAAATTGTAGGTCCTTTGATACAACTTTGTCCATGTGATTTAATTGTTTACATCGTCCATTAACATTCAACCATCATGATGTCGCACTGGTGCATTTGAACTTCTAACATAGACATTTCCAAACTATAATTCAGGGCCTTCTTTCCTTTTAGCTTCTACATGTGCTACTTGTACCTTCTCATAATAATCACTTATTTTGTCTAGTTTTGTATGACCACACACCATCTTACCATTCACGTTTTTACAGCACTCATTTTTTCTATACGTCGGACCTCAGATACCCAACACTCACGCCATACACCATCATCTCACAAATGTCTTATAAAACCTTGCTTTCACTCTGGTATGTATCTCCTTATCGCATAACACTCCTCCATATCAACTATATGATTTAAACTTATGTGTTGGGTCTTTGTCTATCAGACTATCACACCATTGACGTGGAAACTGAACCTAGACATATGAACGGTCTATGTGAACTCACTTTGATAATCTCAGACCTGAATAAAAGAGTGTTGTATTAAATTAACGATCAACGTAGTACTAGTTTATCCTCATAGTAAAGGAATTAATAAGAGAAAAATGGTATTAAATATTTTGTAATGTCCCGAAATAAAGTGTCATATAAATTGGGAGAAATAGAATGTTGATATCAATCAAGTCTTCAACAACAGAACCAAGGATAGTTGGTAGGAGATTCTGTATGACTAAATTCTAAATTAAAAGCTAAACTAGTACGTAGAACTGATGGATCTTGAATCCTCTTCAAATAAAAGCTGAAAAACACAAAGTACTTTTAGATTTAAACTTAGCACCTAAAAGCACAAAAAACATGTTTAAAAGAAAAAGTGAGAGGACCTAAATGAAATAGGAACGTTTTGCTTAGTCTCTGGGTATGATATCCTGACAACTTGTCAGTGACAAGTATCAAACTTATATAATCAACTATCCAAATTGAACTATGTATAATTTAGTAGGGATTCCCTTATTGTTCTTGAGTACTCCCTTCGTTTCTCATTTTCTGTGAAGATGTTTGATTGAGCATGACATTTACAATATTCCTTTGATATATTTAGAACTATTTAGTGGTTGAAAAGAGATATCACGTCAAAGTTAAGGAGGGAATAATTTAATACATCTTAAATTCTTAAAAACTGTGATAAATTTATAAAAATAGAATGGTTCCAAACATTTTGGGACGTCCTAAAATGGGAAAAGAGTTGCATAAATTGGAACATAGGGAGTACAAATATTTCAGGATGCAGAATATTCTTTATTTCTCTTTTGAAAATTGGTAATTCATATTCCTAAGCATTAGGGGCTATGCTGACCACCTCCAAAAAATTATCCAGGATGCAGAATATTCATCCCTGAAGGAGCTTAAAGAATGAATAGGAACAGAACTTAAATGAAATGGGACTTCAGTGTGGTTCTTGTCATCTTCTCATAAACAAACTAGAGTTCTCACCAGTTACCATACAACATGTTCCTCAAAGAGTGAAGGATCAATTTAAGTATAAACAATCAATTATGGAACGCCAACATTACTCAAGAAATTACCATCTCACACACAAAATCTCTAACTCAACCCCTGCTGTTACAGCTAAAATCGATGTCAGCTACAAGATTGTATTGAGTCTTTGATCAAAGATATTAATTTATCACACCTTGTGTTCCCAATCATCCGTACTTATAGGATTGAAGGGAAGGATGGGTAATTAAATCAAGTAGAAGAAAGTAGAAGTTGCTCCACAGCCTAAACATCAATGTGAACACTTAAGACTGCCTTTCCGCAATGTCCCCCGGGACTTTGGTCTAGTGATAAGAGCATAGCAAGTATTATATGGGTTAGGCACACATCACAGGTTAGAAGCATGTTGCAGAAAAAACACTTGTATTTAAGTGGAGAAGGATGGAGGATCGGGTTCATTATCCATTGGATTCCAAGCCGTGTGTCAATGGCCATCGGGAATCTTTCAGTTGTCAGAAAAAGAAAATTCCTTTACGAAATGGCTTCAATCGCAAGCGTATGTCCAACAAGGATACTTTGAACATTAGGTTTTTAATGTAGGTCAAGAGAGTAGATCGCACACCTATAATGGACAGCAAAGATGCAGTATATCAGGGACTGATTTTGTTCTGGTATCCAGCTGAATTCAGAAACAAATCCTCAAGGATTTGAAAGCCTTTGGAGTAGCCAAAGGATCAGCAATAAATTGAAGCATCAAGAAGGAAACAAGTAAACAGAAGATTCTCTGCCAGCCTGGCAACGAATATTAAAAAGAAGAAAAGATCTAGGAATTCTAGTTAGTAAAAAGTTTCAACAGAAACTTACTAAATAGAGAGGACCCTTTAGCTTCGGTCTCTGTGTGTGTGTTCCGATGGCTTTCTTTCATCCTCTCTGTCTATGGCCTATGCCAATTGGTCTTATATAGATGAATTGTGTGTATTGGTTCAGACAAATCCATTTTCTATAAAAAATCAAAAACAAAGAATTCCATGCCTTTATTGACCTGACATCAGTGAGCTAAAGATGTGTAATGTCCTATCTAATAAACCTCTTCCCATTCTCACGGTCAACCTCCCGCACCTCCCCACTAGGGTATCTATGCTCCTCCTTTTCACATGCATGAATCATCTCAGTCTCGCTTCGTGCAACTTGCCGAGACTTCGTGCAACTTGCCCAACCACAGAGGTCACTCCCACCATGCCTCGTATATCTTCGTTCTTAATTTTGTCTCTCCTAGTATGCCCCGATATCCATCTAATTCTTCTCATTCCGCTATCTTCATCTTCTAAACGTGAGAGTTCTTGACAGGCAACACCTAACCTCGTACAACCTTTAAGGCTCAGTGACACATTTTTATCACATAGGACATCGAATGCGAGCCTCTATGTCATCCAGCCCGCTCCAATATTATGTGAGACATCCTCGTTGATCTTTCCATTTTCTTTGATTATAGACCCAAGATGCTTAAAGCTTCCTCTCGTGGGGGTCACTTGTGTATCGATCCTCACTTCCCCATCTCCCTTGGTGTCATTGAAATTGCACTTCATGTACTCTGTTTTAGTCTTGCTCAACCTAAAGCCTTTGGACTCTAGAATGTGTATCCAAACCTCTCCATACTATGTCATCTCTTTTACAAATATCACTTTATTCCTAGCTTCTTTCTTATCTTTTTATCTTTACCTTCAACTTTTTCCCTTTAATTTGTGAACTAGATTTCCTTTAGATAATAATAATATTATTAATCGAATTTAAAATATGAAAACTCATTAATAACAGTAGTAAATTGAATGACATTTCTTGATGCCTTAAGTGAAACTTTTTACTTCATCCCAAAAAAGAAACTTTCTCATCAATCTCTCAAACTTCTAACATGTATCTACAGAGTTTATAGGTAAGATGCCCAGAAACCCTATTTTCTCTTTTTCTTTTGTAAAAAGAAGACGAAATAACCAAAGCACCATTTGCATTTAACACACGTAGGTAAAAAAAAATGTAATAATCATTTTCCAAAAGAATCATCACAATAACAAAATGATAGTTTATCACAAGTAAATTAAAACCAGCCTCTACAAAGATTTAAACTATAAGAACAAAAAATTCCCCCATTTGATCATACCACACTAATTATTGAAATGCAGAAAAACAAAGAAACAAAAATTCAGACAAGCATAAATTCAGACCTGTATGAGCAAAAAAATCAAATCTTTCTGCAATTAAACTCCAGAAGATGCCAAAAAATAAGGCAAAAAAGCTTCATAAGGTGTACAAACATACCCAGAACAAGTTTTGGAATCAAGATCCAACTTTGAATCAAAAATTAATCCGAAAAAACAACCTTAAAGAATGGGGAAAAAAAGAGAGAACGAGAGAGAGATTTAGGACATGCCTTTATTTAGAACATAGGTAAATTATTGGATCGTTGTTTCACTTGAGAGTGTGTACCAAAAAAAAAATTGGGTGAAAAATACGGGATGATAGTGTAGCTGTGCTGTGGAGTGAGATTCGGATACGAGGAAATATCTGAAATGACGATAATAACCCCACGCACGGACAGGTCATAGTTCCTACTCTTTTTGGTCGGTTTGGTAATTTAAATTCACAACCTTTAAAATTTTAGGTATGAAATGTTTATTATTCGAATAACTCTCTGTTAGTATTATATTATAAACTTAGTTTCGGGCAGTAATTGTAAATCTTTTACATTTTATATGGAAATATTTTAAACTATAGCCAAATCTCTTTGATAAGTGATATAGCAAGGTGTTGTTACACATATATACTGACCATTTAGATGTTATAAAGAAAAGTATGTATTAAAAAAATCATAGTTTTATGTTATAAATGAAAAGAAAATTGTTAAGTTTAAAATTTCAATTATTTTTCATAATTTATTAATTAAAAATTGAAAAGACTAATACATTACTAATAAATTTAGAGAAAATGGTCTAAAACCCCCCCAACCTATACCCGAAATCCCAACTACACACTCTAACTTTACGGGTGTCCTATCACCCCCCTAAACTATTTAAAACTAAATTATTTTAATAAAATTTCCACCTGTCAAACGCGTGCATTTTCACGTGTCAAGTGCGTGCATTTCACTTATCAACATTTAATGTAGTTGTGACTTTTTAGGTGTGTAATTATTTCAATTTATAATAGTTTAGGGGGGTGATAGTTTAGTTTTAAATAGTTTAGGGGGGTGATAGGACACCCGTGAAGTTAGAGTGTGTAGTTGGGATTTCGGGTATAGGTTGGGGGGTTTTAGACCATTTTCTCATAAATTTATGATTAGTTATATTATACAGATAAAGAATTAAAATCTAAGAAATATATGCATTTTAAATTAAAGTTTAAAATTTTCAAGTTTGACGGTAAAAACTCTATAATTATAGGTTGTTTATATTTGAATAAACGAAGACTTTTTGTCCATACTTTCACCGAAAGGATATTCAATAGTTTTCTCTGGAAGATTGTCTAAGAGCATAGCAATTGACTCTTCTATCTTACCTCAAGTAGCTTACTATGTGTATAACATTAAACATGATTGTCATAAATATTTTAATATTTTATTTTATACATAATGTATTTTTTACAAAATATTATTGCATAATATTTAAGTAATTTTTCAAATAGTGTACTGGTATAATGAATATTGTTATATTAATTTTACCAGTAAAATATTGATATGGAAAAGTAAAATATAAGAAAAATTACGCGGTTAAGCAAATTTATAGTACTTAATTACTCATCATAGCTATACTTTGTTATAATTACCAGTCGCGTCTAACATTCTACATTAATTACGTGGGCTGACTTGAGTTTGTATAATTAGTCTCGTTTGTATATGTATAATTCGCCACATTTGTAAAATTTATTGCTAACAATTCTTTGTTTGATTTGTATTTGTATACAATTGTTTCTATTTGTATATGACGATGATTTCCTTTGGTTTTCAGTTTTGTACATTCAATCTTTTTGTGTATATCCTTTTAAAGTTTGTATAAAAGTGTAGTTTTTGGATTTTGTATACTATGATTTATATAATGTAATTTGTATAATATATTTTGTATAATTGTTTAAAGTTCATATATTTATATTTGTGTCAATTTTTTATTTTGAGTTTTATTATATTTGTATAATTTCAGACTTTATATTATTCAATTATAAAAACACGTGAATTATACAAATGTACCTGTGAATTATACAAATTATTATCCTTCTCACTCCCCTCTCTCCTCCCTCTCCTAGTCTCGCTCGCCTCTCTCCTCCCTCTCCCAATCTCTCTCGCCTCTCTCCTCCTTCTCCCAATCTTGCTTGCCATATATACAAATGCATATGTATAATATAAAATTATCTCCATTAAACACTTTTGTAATTTCCAATGTTAAGATTACAGATACTAATCAATAAATTAAATTACTAATGAATTTAACTTAATGATTAACTTTCTTTAGAGAACTACTTAACTTATTTCATGTGTCGGATTCATAAATCCACTTGCAAGGTTTGACACGATGAAAACTTATAAGTTTCTCAAAAAGGCATATCGATCAATCTCTACAATGAGACATGTATTCCATCAACAGACTTATTATTTCACCAATATATACTATTATCATCCAATCTACCAGGCATATTGACCCATCTCAAAATCTCACCTTTTAATAAATCAAAACGATAATTAATATATACAGATCATAATAGTTATATCAGGATTAAGAATATAAGTACATTTAATAGTTTAGAGAATATGCTTTTGTCAGTCAATCTAAAACAACTATTTCTACTCGGTCTCGTTCAATACATACAAAATGCACTAGCACAAGAAGTTAGAACTATACCGTTCCCATAATCAAGATAAATTACATATAATCTTGTGCTACAATTGTACCGATGGCATGTCCAATTTCCATCCTAGATTGTGAACCAAAACTTTATACTTATAAGAACCGATGATTTAATCCTCTGTGTATAAGCTAAAACTTTACACACTAAATCATCTACCATATAAGTAAACAGACATCATAAACAAATATATGATCTATTAAAACTGAGCAAATATTTATTCTATAATAAACATTATATCTTAACATATGATTAATAGTATATATCCAACAATTCTAACTTCAATTTATAATTTAATCATGATAAAATATACTTATAATTTAATACAAATATTTAATGCTTATAAATCTTTACTCCATTTCATATCCCCGCCCGCTCTTTAAAATGAAAAAAAGAAAACAGTAATTATAACAGAAAATATTCCTTGTAATCCAAGTCCTTAAAAAATAATCACAATCATGAAATTTTAAAATTTTACAAGTGAATAGGGTGTTCATAATTTGATAATCGAACCGAATTAAAAAATAAATTAAATGATTAGATAAATCAATATTTTTTTAATTTGGTTTAGTTTGATTTTAAATTTCAATTAATTTTTTTATTAATTGGCCCAAACAATATTTGAAGTTTTAAAATCAACTAAAATTTTACCTTATATTAATTGTACTAAAGTGAAAATAAACTCATACATATAATATTTAAGATGCTTAACATTTAGATGGAATCTAACCAACATTCGAAGTAATTTTAGCACAAAAAATTTATGGGAAAGCTCAACATTAAAAGGTTATAGTTTCTTAGATCTGTGAGTTTCTAGTTGTTGTCGAAGGAGACGTGTATCAGTGAACTGATTTCCTCCTGTATCAATTTGTGTCGGGTCGTGCCTCGAGGCCCCCTATCCCCTACCCCCCACCCCCGCCCTGAGGCATCATCGCGCCTTGAGGCCCCCTACCCCCCACCTCCGCCCTGAGGCACCGTCGTGCCTCAAGGCCCTACCCCCACCCCCCTTCTGAGGCACTGTCGTGCCTTGAGGCCCGCTACCCCCAAACTATCGGATTTATATATATATATAAAGTTATGTAAGGGGATTGTCATATTATCATTCAAGTTATGGCAAGAAACTAACAAAGCAAGTGACTCAATACATAGAAGATGTGTGATTTTCTTTGAGAAGAAAAGACGAGCTTCAATAAAATTGAAATGATCAATATTTGAGTCAGAAATGATTTGATTATGTAGATGCTGAGTATTTATTTGATATGCATAAAGCTCGATCGCAAATAAGCTATTTGTTTACATATGGAAGGAACAACAATATCTTGGCATTCAAAGAATCAAACATTGGTAACCACTCATTCAAATCATGGAGAAATAATATTGATCTATGAAGTAAGTCGGGAGTGTGTTTGGTTGGAATCATGATCTATCATATTCAGAAAATATGTGATTTTTCTTTGACAAAGGATATTCTAGCCACCATATACGAAAATAATATATAGCTCAATTGAAGGGAGGATACAATCAAAGGAGATCGGACAAAGCATATTTCACCAAAAATCTTTTTCATACATGATCTTTAACAAAATGGTGAGATAGACGTTCAAAGGCTCGTTCAAGTGATAATCTTGTAAACTTATTCACTAAGGATTGCCAACATCAATATTTGAGAAGTTGTGACATAAGATTGGAATGCATCGTCTCCGAGATATCAAGTAAAGTTTTTATCAGGGGAGAAAAATATGTGTTGTACTCTTTTCCTTAACCATGGTTTTGTCCCAAATGGGTTTTCCTGGTAAGATTTTTAACGAGGCAAAATTGGTCTTGGTGGCCACAAAGTGCCAGGATTTGCAGACACACCTAAAATTTAGGTAGTCTTCAATCAGATTCAAACATCTACCTATCGAAACCAGCAGATCAAGTGTCAATTCCGACCAATTAGCTATCTTTTGCGCCATCGGCAAATCTATCTCCAGTTTAGGGATACAGCCGTTCCGATCCCAGCCGCCTTATATAATAACCTAAAGAGAAATCCCTAGATTTGGTGAACAGAGTTCTAATTCAAAGTGCAATTGGAATCTTATTTCATCTGACCTAGCTTTTGTTATAAGTATCCTACTCCTATTAGTTTTGGTATTTCTATTATTACTACTATTACTTTTTCTTTTTGAGGCTAGGTGCAATCTGTTCTCGAGAAATCGTATTGTTTTATAATGTGTTGTGTTACATGATTGATAAATGTAATTGCAAATATTAAATTATTGATAATATCAAAATTTAATTTATTATAGAATAATATTATAAAAAAAAATTTGAGAGAATATCAACATTTAGCAAATTTATATGTTATAATAGAATATTTATGTATATAAATCAATATATATAAGCTATCTTTCATTTCTAGATTTGACAATAATAATTTTTAGCATTATTTAATTTACAAAAAAGGACCTAAAATATCCTTAAACTATCGGATTTAGTATAAAAATATCATTCATTTATCTTTCAACTCTAAAATGTCCTTAACGTTAACCTATTGGCCTTGAAATATCCTAATTTTTGACAATAAATTTAACAATTAAATTATATTTCTTATTTATTACATGGCGTGAATTTATTTGTGTAATTTATAATTAACCTAAACTAATTAGATTTCAACCCAAATCCGAATTCACCTAATAACTGTATATCTGCCCTACCTAAAAATCTCATTAAATTAAAGGAAAAAACTTTGATTATCATAGATTTGGATTTCTTCAAATCTTTCAAATTCTTCAATTGTGATTTTAGTGGGTTTCATAAATGAAGTTTGGATGACTTTCTTCAACTTTTTTTTCTCATCTTATTCACTATATCAACTAAATCAAATTAGGTCATATCAAATTTACATCGCAGTTGATTATATTCAAAGATTCAACAATTTACAACTTTTAAAAAGAACCTCAAGCGAATTTGAAATCTTTCGAATCTATCGAATCTCAAAATAATTAGTAGATAAATTTAATTTTAGTAAGTGCACAATTTTGAGCTAGAATCTGATTGGTGTTGTATTTGAAATGTAGTTGAATACTTAGAAAAAGAAATTTTGATTTATAATGTAGAACATCATTGAAGCTCGGATAAATCTCTAATGGAGATGTCAAATTTTTTATATATAACTTGTTGCTTATTTTGAAGTAGGTGATTTAGATTATTGTTCTTGTCATGAAGTTGTATTTTAATTTTAGAGGATTTCAAAGATGGATTAAGGTGACTTCAATAGATTTTATTGTTGAGTTCAATAAAAGATGAACAATAATATGAAGAAATTAAATGAAAATCAATTTTTTTTTTCCTTAGTTTAATGGGGTTGTAGGTGGGGCGGGTATCGGGTTATTAGATGGATCTGGATTTTTGTTAAAATTTAATTAGTTTAATTTAAATATAACTTACATAAATCACATAGTGTAATGCATCAATCACATCCTATTCCTATTTTTTTTTTTTCTATTTTATAAATATCTCTTAAAAATTATAGCATCCAGATACATAAAGTTTGATACATTAAACAATTTAATTGTTGCGCTTAAAAAGGAATCTAATAATTATCAATCCAACAAATCACGCAAAACATATTGATATCAATCTATTCCAATCGTAACAGATTCAAAGCATTCAAAATTCAAATTTTCTTCTCATTCATCTATCTCAAAATAAAAGATCCAAAATAGACGACCATTACAGCTGAATTGAATCTCAAATCCACCATTGATACAACAGACAAGATGGCTGGAGAGATACATTGATGCTACATTTGGCTAAGAAGAAAAAGAAATAATTAAAGATTTTATAAATGAAGTTTGATACAAGCCTTGTTCAAAAGAACACGAGAAGATCTATCAAAAATGGTTCAATTTTGTTGATTCTGATAATTTTTTTAGTGTTTTATTCAAATATATAAGAGCAAAAATAAATAATTTTTGAATGACAGGATTTTTAATTTGGTACAGATGGAGATAAACGTCTTACAAGTGGAGATGCCACCAAGTTCTTTGTCATGTCCCATTTGCGTTGACCAAAACTCAAGCAGATTCTTTCTATCTTTTCATGTTTGTCAATGCTTGAACAATTAGAAACTTTGATCACACTAAATCGATCATTACATAAAATGAGTCTTTTCGTCGTTATCTAACGATGTATTTAAACGATACAACACAATAGTATTTAAGTAACAATTAAAACAATTAAAACAAAATTACACTTAAGCTAATAATACAATGTAATGATTGTTTAAATACAACGGGTAACAATCATCTAAATAGGGTGTTAGTTTAAATATAATGTTTGTTTTGATTGTTACTTAATTTATATTATATTGTATCATTTAAATCTATTGTTATGTAATGATTAAATAAATAATCGATTTGATATGATCGCGTCGTAAACTTAATATTTTCTTCTCTTTTTGTCTTTATTTATTGTTTAATAATCTTATTTTATCTTTTATCTTACCTTTTCATAATAACACTATCTTATACCTTACTTTTCTCGTAGGTTTATCACTCAAATTTCTGATGTATGACATTTTGTAATGACGCAGAATTATACAATCTATCCAAAAATTGTATTCATTAAAACAATACATTAAATACAATATAACATAATATAAAACACTATTTGATACATTATGAAACAATACTTAACAACCGTCTAAACACAGTGTTATAAGAGAAAAAACCGAACCATTACGGTAGGATCGGGTCGGGTCGGATCCAAAGTGACTCTCTTTCCGGCTCAATACATAGCACGCGTCTTAGGGCTATACGATAATACGAATTCTTCGAAGTGAGTTGTGGAACGCCCAATTGATCTTTGATCTTTTCATCTGTTACATCTGAAAACTCGTTGCTTCTCATCAGCGGTAGACGGAGAAATGGCCGGCGGAGGAGACCACTCTCATGGTGGAGATTTCAGGACTAAGGTCTGGAGTATGAGTGGCGGGCCGTACTGTAGGCCCGTACATTGGAAGCGCAATACCGCTATTGCCCTCGCCGGAATCGTACTTGTTTGCATTCCTGTCGCCTTGAAATCTGCCGAGCTCGAGGTCAGTACCTCCATCCCTTCCCCTTCTCCAATCTGATCTGAAATGTATTGATAGGTGGTTGGAAATGAAATAGTTTTCTGTAATTTTGGTAAAATATGTGATCTTGTTGACTTCAGCTTTGCCGTGTGTTTTGATTTATGTTAAAATTCATTAATTTTATTAGATGTAATTGAATCTCCTATTTCTGCTTGGTCTCGTGAGGTAAAACACAATCTCATCTCAACTTTTAGCTTTAGTTTTTTAGGGAAGAAATCATGTTTATATTTTATGCTTTGCTCTACTGGCCAGATGAAATCGGCATATAAACCAAAATTAAGTTCTTATAGTAATGTGGAAACGTGGGATGATATAGATTTCTTGGAGGATTCACAATGCCGTTATAGGGAACAGTAGTGGATAGTCGGGTGATGTGAGGAAATAGGAATGCATGGACAAAACTATCACAGGTTGAATGCTCAACCTCAGAGGGATATATTAAACTCACAGTGTTTTCTGACTGATCAATCAAACTACAGATGGGAAGCACCTTTGTTTTACCTTTTTTTGTCATCCTAATACCAGCTCTAAATAATTTGGTGCCACACCAGTGACTAAATAGGGTACCTATTTCAACTCTGAAACCCCCTTCGGCCCTTCCCTTATCATTAGGCTTATCTGCAAAAGAAAGAGAAATGTCTTTAGAAACCGCTGAGAAGTGTGAAAAGTGTGAACTTTTTGGAGACTCAAATCCCAGTAAATATGGAAAATATTGGGTGATTTATTCCCAGCTGTCTAAGCCTTGATGAACAGAGAGTTTTGTGTTGATTTATAATATTGGGACCATTCTCAATAAACCTTGATGAAAAGAGTTACCCAATACATGGACAGATCAGAGGCAGCAACTAGCTGGTGGAATAGCCGAGAACTGTGCACATCTAACTCAAACACCACTGTTACCCAAAAAAAGAAAGAAAAGACAAAGTGTGTGTAGTTGTATCTGGTTTCACAGATTATATATGTAATTGAGATAAATGTAGCAAATACACTTGGTTCTAGATCATGCTGATTATGATTTCCCAGAAAACAGAAGAAATCACAAAATTTGGCATCAAAATAGGAATTGATGGTGCCGGGATTACATCCAACGATTCTATCCAAGTTTATCTTTGGGGTCTTCATAGAAAATCTCATGTTGGCTAAGATAAGATAAACACTGTACTTTCATTTGTTGTTCGAGGGTCTGATTTTGCTTCAAATTCAGAATTGCTCAGTAATTTTATTCTCCAAAATGGACAAAGAAAGGCCTAAACAAGAAACCACATTAAGAAAAATTTGACGTGCTCATGGTGAAATATTGATAAAGGTGTTAGCTTCGCGCCAGCACACTCTTTCGGTCTTCCCCCTTGTGTGATCCTTCCATAGTATACCTAATTAGTCTATCTATGCTGTGAAGCTTTGGACAAGCCGGCACACTCTTTCGGTCTTCCCCTTTGTGTGATCCTTCCGTAGTATACCTAATTAGTCTATCTATGCTGTGAAGCTTTGGACAATAAGGGCATAGGCAGAATTGAGTGTGAATACACTTGTAGTCTGTGAACTCAATAGAACAAGATTGGATCCTGGTTACTGAATTCTCACACTCAAACTTTTGGTGTAAAAAGTATTCTGTTTCAGAGAAAAACCTCGTATGAGGAGATTTTAGGTCCACACGCGGACTCAAGACTCCTTGGAATTTGTGAGAAGCTGCTCAGAGTTGGTCTCCTTTAGTAGAGGCAATAAGAAGCTGCAGCTCTTCCACTCTGTTGATGTGGAACTTACATCAAACATAATTAGTAAATGATTGTCGGGTGTTCAAATTATTTTTTATCGTCTTACTAAGGAGCTATCACTCTTAAAGGTGTTTTTTCTATGTTACTGTTTAAATTAAATGTATAACTTCTGGAAAAAATATTACTTGTAAAAGAAATTATTTTGGATACTCTAGTAATGCTCCTTTGAGTCCCGACACAAGCAAAAGTTTGGTATTTTAAGTAGAGAAGTGTAATGGGCAAGCCCATTATCCACCGATGATCCATGAGTCATGGTTCTTGGTGTTTTCTTAGTTGACACAAAGGAAACAAAGATAATCTAGTGATTCTCTGAACATACAGAACTGTAACTCTCACTCTGCAGATTGGTTATCGTAAATGGGGAATCATTGATCATGCTAGGCAAAATTGTGAGGGAAAGGAGTGCGTGTTCACTAGACTATGGCACTATGCCCCCTTTCCTCCTGTTCTACCTGTCTTGCCTTTTGTTTTCCTTCTCATGTTATCATCTTGTCCTTAGTTTGTTGATCAAACGTTGAGCCTGCTTATTTGGTACTCTTAGTTAGATGCTACGAATTCTGTACTTATTGCTGTCAAACAAGTGCATCTTCAGCATTTTTTAAGAACAGTAGAATATAAAGTTAAAAAAAACTGAAGTATTTGGAACATTGGTGCAAGCAAAGACGATTTTGCCTAACCAATGATTATGTTGTCTGTAAGTTTGAGGCCTCTGTTCAAAGCTGATACTGAGTCTGTTTTGTCATGTAAATGGTTGCTCTTTCCATCCCAAAGACTAATGGATATTTTCTAGAAGGCCAAATACATAGATAGACACTTAGAGTCGCCATCATCTTCCAGTTGTACAACTTAATTATTCTCGTGACTAGTTGGACACTTCTCAATTCTCATCAACATAATGATCTAACCTGACAATACACTATTGGTATGTTCACTTTCAGCGTGGGTGTATTTAGAACCCATCTCCAGCTGTCAAAAAGAAAATAAATTTCCCCTTTTACCCTTTCGTTTACCCAAATTGGAAACATTTATTTGATATGGCAAATATTTCTATTTTTATAAGACTAAAAGCCGAAAAGACTGTTCAAATTATAGAGTTTTGTAGTAAAAAAAAGGGGTATAGAAACAAACCAAAAAAACCTCTGTTCTTCCTTACAAAGATTCTAGTATATATATATATATATATATATATATATATATATTCTGTTTGCACCAGAAATGGAACAACATCATGCAATTCAATTTATTTTCTGAATTAAATTGCCCTTATTTTTGGAGCATCTTAAGATCCTCTCCCTACATATGACCCACCATATGCAAGATGAGATTATGCTCCATCTTCTTTTCTGATTTAATGATCCTCCACTTTGCCAGCTTGACAGCAGTTACAGAGTTTTCTCTGGCATTCTCCAACTCAAACTTGCCATAACCAGAAAGATGCCCAATAAATGTGTCGTCACTTTATAATGTAGAAACATGTAGCTATTTGTTTATGCATTTTCCCCACATAGATGGAAAATTGAACAGAGTTTTGTTCCCCTCCTTTTAAGGTTCGTTCAAGTTAAACTTGCCTCCTCCATACCAGCCGACCAAAGTAAGCCATCTTGTCTGGGATTTTAACCTTCCATATGTGCTTCGTAGGCCACAATTCAGTTTGGTTGTTGGCGTGGTTCAGATGATTTTACAAAGAAGCTTCTGAGTTATGCCCTTGCCGCCATAATTTATCTTGATTCGGGTTTACCATTGTTAACTGATTGAGTGTGTTGAAAATCAGTGAATCTAGCAATCTCCCAATCATTCATTGGTCTCTTAAAAGTTAAAACTGAGATTCCACCCCTGTGCAGTCCATACTTCATTAGTGGTGGGCTTCTGTTGCAGGTTTAAAGTGTAGATATCAAAGAATAGTAGCTTGAGAGGCCAAACCAGTTGTCTTCCCAAAAAGATGTGTCTTGCCAATTTCCAATTCTGTTGTTGATCCTAAAAAATTGCCAAAGAGCGTTGATAGACTTCCAAACACTAAGGGGTTGTTTGGTTGCTAGTTAGGAAGAGAGTTATTCATGTATTAAAACTAGCATAGCTAAAATCATGTTTGTTAACTTTTAATTGCTTTGTATAAAATTCAGTAAACCATGTATAGTGTTCAGTTATCAATTATCATTTTTTAATTTCACATTAATAAGATATGTTTAAGTCAATGGGTCAATTTATGTATTGTTTTATGCAGAGTAGAAGATGGAATAACTAATACATGGATTAGTAATACATAAATAACTAATCCATGCATAGCTCCAACCAACAACCATATGACCTTGAACACTATAAGCAGTGGTCACCTCCTTTGTTTTCCAGAAGCACTCCTCTCTATGTTTACCTTTGATTACTTTCTTCCGCAGGAAGTGATCTTCATAGGGTATCTCCATAGCCATTTTATGAGAATACTTTGATTTTATTTCCTCAAATTCAGTATACCTAGGTTTCCCTTCCTTGTTTTCTGTTTGACAAGATGAAAACCTCCCCTTTCCTTGTTGTCTTGCCACACAAAATTCCTTAGTGAGGGAGTTGTTATGGTGATGGTTTCAAAATGGAGCTTCTGGAAATTCTTCTACGGTGTTGTCAGCTGTGGTGGTTTATGGTTCAAAGGTGGAGGAGTATTAAGAAAAAGGCGAAGTAGCTTTGTTACCATTCTAAAAATGGTTACATTGGTAAAAATATGGTGGCTGATGTTGCCTTTTTGAGTTAATAGAAACTTGCCAAAAAAATTATTTTCAGCATAAGCATGCAAGAACTTGAACAAACTCAACCAGAGGGGTTCTCCAAACAATGCTTCCCGTTGATTCAGAATCCATCACCATGAAATTTGTCGGACCCAAGCTCATGGTGCTTGAAATGCCAGTTTCTAAATCAAAGTTATGGTCTCAGACTCAGTTGTTGGCTCTGCGGTGTCGGGTAGTGTGACTAATGGTGGAAATATATTTATGGGGAGAGGAAATGTGTGAATGGAATTTCAGGGTGAAATTTTGAGGAGGAGCTGTAAGTGTTTGGGGTTGTGCGAGCTGTCTGTCGTTTTGATTTTCTTATCAGGTCGTTGAAGATCCCATTTTTTTCTGGCTTGGAGGTTGCAGGAAGTTTGCATTCACTTTTTTAGGGAAGCTAAATGTGGAGGGGGTGGTGTGGTGTTTTTTTTAAAAATAATGTGTCGTTATTTTATTTGTTCATTTGACATGTCAGCAACGATTGCCCACATGTTGTTTAGAACTGGCGTCCAAAAGACACACTTGTGCCATTGAGGTGTCTAACTTGTTACAAGGAAGTTTGAAGTGTCTAATTGGCAGTTGGTGATAGCTTTTAGCGTCTTTCTTTGTGTTTTGCCTTTCTAGAATAATGTTTAGTGTGCCTTCCTCCTCTTGATCTGCATTATTATCTTTTATTAACAACCTGCTCTCTTGTTTTACTTGCATTTCTTGCTTTCCACCGACTCAGCGATGTATGGAAGTTTACTCTGTTTTTCTCTTGGGGAATATCTGATATTCATGCAATAACAAGTTTTTCAATTTTGCAGCAAAGGCCACATCTTCCAGTCCGCCCCATTCCTTCTCAGCTATGGTGCAAGAACTTTGGAACAAAAGACTACTAGTTTTGTTAGTGGGGAAGATGATCACCTTGCCTTCTGTATTTGGATTCTGAATTGCATTTCATGGTTACTTTTTATTCGAAATAGTGTGACATATAATTACAATGTTCCATTGAATAAACATGACACTGCGTGTTTTTTTACAAATGATTAAAGCCTGTCAAAACAAATTTTCATGATGGTTACCATTTTTCCTTTTTATCTCTCTTGTATATCACGAAATATAAAAGATAGCTTCTCTCTCTCCTGTGCCCCGAGGATCTTAAAATTATGTGTCCTCACCAAGGATTACCAATATACTTGAAAGGTGCAGTACAAGTATGTATTCTGCTAGCCCTCATGACTATCTGTACAATTTGGACTTGATTCTGTGTTACTTCCACCTTGTGCCCTACAGATAATGCATCCTGGCACGTTGTTGATCATCTTTGAAGTATTGTTCGTCTTGCTCATCCACCATGTACCACCTCGCTTTCTATTTAAGTAGATCCAGAAGAAGCAAAATAAGTGAATTCTTATATTTGCCTTACATTTGATGTGTATGATGCAGGTATTGGTGAGAGATTATAACTGAGGATTAGGTTACAATCATTATCTTTCTTCTTATTAATTAGCTCGACTAGTTGAGCTCAAATGCCAAGAGCAACTTCAACAATGTACGATTTTTCATAAACCTAGTTGAGTTAAATTCTTTAAATCATCAAAATAAGGGGCATTGGTGACATCGATAAAGTGGTGGCAAACTAAATGAAGGGATCATAATATTTTTGGTTCCTCACTTGTTTGTAAATATTGATTGTGATATAGAAATTAATTAAAATATGTATATTTATTTTATTTTGTGCAAGAAATATACTATATTTGAACTATTTTTAAAAGTATACTATTTGTCATCCGGTATGAAGTAATAATACAAGTTTAAATATAATCACATGAATAATCAAGTAGTGAAACATTAATAATTTTTGAAATTTGTGAATATTGACAAGTAAAAGGATCAAAAAGATACATTTCAAGTACTTAAAGAGTCATTTCAACTAAAATAAAAAGGCACATTTTTTTATTTTTGGGGTTAAAAAAAAAGGGACATTTCATTATAGTCCTTGTGATTATAGTTGTTTTGGCCAAACTACTAAAATGACATTATTTTGAAATTATTTTTTTTTATATTTTTCTGAAAGTCGCTTTCAAAAAGTAATTTTTGTGAAAAATAATGTATCCAATCAATAAATTTTAAAAATACTTTTAAACAACAATTAATGTTTGACCAAACTTTTTAAAAGTAATTTTAAGTGTATTATTTCATCAAATGTACTTTTCAAAAAAATACTTTTGAGAAAAAAAAAACTATATATTTTTTCAGTTTCTGAAAAACATTTTCAACTTCTGCTACTGTCTAAAACTTTCATACCTGCTATTGCTAACTCACCCGGCTGTGCATGTCCATCAATGACTGAAGCTACAAGTGATCTATTTCTATTGCTAATTGACAAGCCATATTGAGATCAAGACATTAGTGATTGATTACGTTGCTTGGACTCTTCAAAAATGTCAATGAGTGCGTATTAAATTCTCCAAAAGTAATGTATTTTTGGAGAATCCGGCAAGGGTGCGGCAGTGAAAGTGAAGAGTCCACGCAACTTTAATTAGTGATACTCCTCAAAGATCCAGAAAAATAAAATATCAACCGATTATGTAGGCACCACAATAGGAGCAACAAAGCTGTGAATTGACATATCATATTTAAATGTAATATAACAAACACAGAGAGATAACAGACAACTTGGGGCTAAAAGGACTTTTGTCATTCACTGATAAGCCGAACTACAAGCAAGAGAGTTCCACTAACAGTTCCTATTACAACAAACAAACATCTTAGCCTAATCTTCTAAATTGCAGCTAGGTTCCTATTACAACAAACAGTTCCCCACTCACGATGTCAAGAGTATCTTTTAGTTAGATCACCTACAAAATCCGTTATAATCTTTTTGATCCGTATTTTACCCGTGTACACCTGGCCTAGCTGTCATCCACCGTGGCATCTGACATGGATTTAGGCTCCACTTTATTCACAACATGTAGATACTATATCATTAACCGGTTAACAAAAACAAAGATGAAGACTCTTCATCCTTTGATGTCACTGAAAAATCGTACTCTTATGGTAAGGCCTTCGTAGGCTCTGAAATAATAGTTTTCTCAGATCCAAAGTCTTGACCTCCCCACTTGCGTAGGTGCTCTACAGACTGCTAAACCTGCATTTCATTTTCTTATTATTACACATGACTAAATCATACTGAAAGGGAAGGTTCAACAAAAATCTGTAACAAACTAAGTATTTAACTAGTATTTGCTTCATCTGCAATATTCAAAGAAAAGAGGAGGAACAGAAAATTCAGCAATAGTCAAACAACTCCCCTTGTGCAATGACTTTCAAACAAAAATGGAACATGGAAATAAAAACCTTACGTCGTCTATAGGATAATCAGGTTACAGAGGATGGACAGCTAATTCCCATCAAGAATGATTTAAGTTAATTTGTTTTGGAGTTTTAAATTGTACAAAAATCATCAACCGTTTTACTTACCTCTTTATTCCAATCAGTTCTATAGAGTACAAATGAGAGTAGCCGTGTCTGTAAAGCAAGTCCTGCTATCATTCCTCCCCATAGACCTTGCAAGATATAATCCATAATTCGGATAAATTGAATTTCTGTCATAATGTTTTTAGGTTAAAAAAAGTTGTGAGATACTAAAACGAAGTGTTTCCTATAAAAGATGTTTACAAATGCAGTGTGAGATTAAACTTTGATATACTTAATGTTTGTAACTTTTAGAATGAGTTTATTTACCACGACTCCAAGGTTAAGGTTAGAGACATAACCAATCGTATATCCTAGAGGAATACCAAAAACATAGTAAGATCTCAAATTGATATAAGCCACTACACCTTGCCATCTACCTCCAATAGCAACACCTGCAAAACAATATTTGCTATATAATAAGGACTACAAAGATGAAGACACTTTCAACCATAGAACCAGTAAAAATGGAATAAACACAACACCTGTTAACACTGCTAAGAACCATGGTTATTCCGAGAAGCCAAGCAAGGTCAGCAACAGCTCGTTGCAAATCCTTGCTGTTTGTGAAAAGAATGGCCAGATGATTTCTTACAGCCAGTAGAGTATCCCAATGAGGAGTGATTGAAATACTGCACTATATTTGGTAGCCATGGGCCGACCTAACTCAAGCTCATTTGAGACTCGAACGCTGCAAGAGCGACGATGCATTGAAACAAACTCAAAAACAAATGGAGTACATGTTTGTACAAGCTTTTAGACTTAATTACCTTATGGCAGCATTGATTCCAATGAACAACATTGCATCCATCAACATTCATGCTGAAAGACAAAAAAGAAGGAAAAAAAAAAAAGAAAGATAGATACATGGTTGATGAAGAAGCTCACAACATTTCATCTCATCTATGTACATTTGTCCAATTCAATCAACTATGTTAACGGTTAAGCTTAATTGTCCAATTAAAGCAATTGTGCAGTTGAGCTTCAATTTCAGTACTCTAAAAAAAAAGTGAATTGACCCCCCCCCCCCGGCTCGAGGCGTCGTGCCCTGAGGTCAACCCCCAGCCCCCCGGCCTCGAGGCATTGTGCCTCAAGGCCCGCCCCCTCCCCCAGGCCTCAAGGCGTTGTGCACCAAGGCCCACCCCCCGACCTCGAGGCAGCGTGCCTCGAGGGCGCCCAGTCGGCCTCGATGCGTCGTGCCTCGAGCCCCCCCCACCCCCCCGGTCTCAAGGCGTCTTGCCCCGAACCCCACCTCCCAGGCCTCAAGGTGTCATGCCCCGACGCAGCCCCGCCCCCCATCCCTCCCTGGCCTCGAGGCTTCATGCCTCGAGGCGCCGTGCCCCTAGGCCCGCCCCCCCGGCCTCGAGGCACCGTGCCCCGAGGCCCACCCCCGCCCCCAGCCTCGAGGAGCTGTGCCCAGAGGCCTTACCCCCGGCCTCGAGGTGCCGTGCCCTGAGGCCCACCCCTGCCCCCTGGCCTCGGGCGCCGTGCCCGAGGCCCACCCCTGCCCCTCCGGCCTCAAGGCACCGTTCCTCAAGGCCCACCCCTGCCCCCTACCTCGAGGTGCCGTGCCTCGAGGCCTACCAACGCCCCCCGACCTCGAGGCATCGTGCCTCGACGCCTTCCCCCGTCCTCCTGGCCTCGAGGCCCACCATCTCCCCCCGACCTTAAGGCGTCGTGCCCCTAGGCCTTCCCCCGTCCCCTTGGCCTCGAGGTGCCAACCCCCGAAGCCCCACCCCCGCCCTGCGGACTCGAGGCACCGTGCCCCAAGGCCCACCCCCAGGTAGAGGTGCCGTACCACGAGGCCCCACCCCCGCCCCCGGTCTCGAGGTGCCGTGCCCTAAGGCCCCACCCCCACCCCCGGCCTCGAGGCACTGTTCTATGAGGCCCAAATCCCGCCCCCCGGCGTCAAGGTGTCGTGCCTCGAGGCCCACCCCCGCCCCATAGACTCGAGGCGCCATTCCCCGCGGCCCACCCCCGCCCCCAACCTCGAAGTGTCGTGCCTCGAGTCCTACCCCCTCCCCAATCTCGAGGTGCCGTGCCCTGATACCCACCGCCGCCCCCCGGCCTCGAGGCGCAGTGCCTTGAGGCCCAGCCCGCCCCTCGGCCTCGAGGCACCGTTCCCCGTGGCCCACCCCTGCCCCTAGGCCCCGAGGCACCGTGCCCCGAGGCCCACCCCCACGGCCTCAAGGCGTTGTGCCCCAAGGCACTCCCCCCCCCCCCCCGGGCCTCGAGGCGTTGGGCAACAAGGCCCACCCTGCCCCCCAGCCTCGAGCCGTCGTTCCCCGAGGCCCACCCATCCTCGAGGCGTTGTGCCTCAAGGCCCCGCCTGCCTCGACTCCATTTGCAACACCAGTATAATACGTTAGTTTTAGTGCCACTGCAATGTTTTACTTCTGTGAATCTAGATCATATATTTGAAGTGCACAGATCTCCTCATATTTTCTGCAATATATCATTTCCCATATTAATATCTTACAGATATGCTTGTAATATTTGAGGAAAAAAGAAAATGAAAAGTTAAGGAAAAAGTTTTCCAATATAATAGAATGTTTAAGTGCAGTCCAGATTCTAGTTTATAGGCTTGGGATGAATTGAAAAGAGAATTATGCAAACCTATATCTAGAAAGTATACATATTTTAGGACTTTATTCCTCTTATCTTCATTGTCAAAATGGGCTTGGATAAATTACATTGTGTTGGCTGTATTTTTCCCTGACTGCTGGTAAGCTAGAATTGTTATTGTTGCAGCAATGACTATGTAGTGCCATGACACAGTCTCGTAAATCAGAGGGTTGGTACAGAGTATAATGCCTCAACGTAGAGTTCTGTATTAGGAGTTTCCAAAAGTTAAATTTTATAAGAATATATATTTGTTTAAAGGAGAATAAGAAGGGAAAATACATTATAACTGCTTATATGATTGTCACAATGTTAATTTGTACATACCCAAGGTTTCATTGAAGAGAAAAGAACATATTTTTTGCCAAGAAAATTGTAGAAGCAGCAATGAGTGATGGAGTAACAAAGCATGTTGTATTCTAAAAGAGGGAGTTCTGGGATGCAGCTAGCCAAGTGTTCCAACTGCAGTGACAGAACCTGTAGATACTTACAAAATTTTAATCATCTCTGTTTCCTATATAAAACATGTTGGAGAATTATCAACCTTACGTGAAGACGTTACCTCAATAAGTCCTTGAGGAGCACAAACAAACCTCCTGCAGTATATCTCACCAATAAGTTCCAAAATCATCATACTCAAAAGCAACTACTAGATAATGGTAAGATATTAACCTCAGAAAGCATTTGGCTGTTGGAGCTGTCATTTCAAACTTCAAGAAATTTAAAACAGCAGACTCCATTTGCAAAACCTGCATAATACTTACGTCTTAGTGCCACTGCAAAGTTTAACGACTGCAGGTTCTGTGAATCAAGATCATATACCTCCTCCTTGAAGTAAGTAGGAGAGTTCTGTAATGACAAGGAATTGACATTTTTGAAATAAGAGATGTAACCCGTAGACATTCATACTAAAAATAAACAAAACTCAAGCGAAAAGAATAACATATCTTACTCAGCTATTATGATAATCGACCCTAAAACTCCTACACCTACTTGAAGACAAAATCGACATTAACAAGCAAATAAAGGAATTGGTACAGAGGGCAACACAGATTCAAGATGATGAAAAACCAAAGAAACAAAAATGCAGACTGTAATGACAAGGAATTGACATTTTTGAAATAAGAGATGTAATGACGGCGCCCCAATTCTCACCCTGAGGCGTCGTGCCTCAAGGCCCCTTGCCTCAGCCCCCCTCCCGCCCTGAGGCGCCGTGCCTCGAAGCCCCCAACCTCCCCCCCCCCCCCCGGGTAGCGCGCCTCGAGTCCCCTCTCCCCGAGGTGCCCCCGCCCCCCCAACTTAATGCTTCGATTCATATATTCATATAGATAACAAAGAGAAGACAGAGAAGAAAAAGTGAGTTGGTTCTGTCTCTCTAACCTTTCGCAATGAAGGTAATGAAAAGGAAGGAACACAAGGTCTCATTTTATCATATCAATATTGATCCTTTGCATGTACATGGTTCTGAGTAAATCACTATGGAAACACTAAAAGGACTTCTGTACAAGTTGTGCTGAAGTTTCACAAATTAATCAAGAAAAAGGAGATGAGAAAAGGAACACTTATTCTGAACAAAACAAGGAACGAGCAGAAGACATGCTTTAAGGCATTTCTCACATTTAAAATGACCTGACGAGAGGGAGTTGCTCGGATGGTAAGCATCTCTCACTTCCAACCCGAAGGTTGCGAGTTGGAGTCACCAAGGGAGCAAAAAAAGGGGTGGGAGCTCCTAGGGAGGGTAAAAAAAAACATTTAAAATGACCTTAAAAAGGATCTCTATAACCAATCCAGGAAATTTACTCAAAAAAAATCATGTCAAACTTTAATGATTTGTTCAGTTCTAATGAAACAGAGCAATCAAACTCAATTCTAATGAAACAGAGCTTCTCATATTCCATCATGAAGGATTTTTTTCTTGTGCAACTTTAATGTCATAAGCTTATAGTAGATTGAATAATCAAGAAACCAATATCAGTGCACTTACAGTTTGAGGATTTGGATCAATGATTTTTCGAATCAACTATATTGCACCAGGAGAAAACCAAAATAGACAGGAAAATTCAGCAGCCTTGATCTGTGTGAATATTAAAAGCAATAAGAAATTTGTGGAAAACAAACCATAACATTTACCATATAGTAAGCCGCACATAAGAACAAAAAATAACTTTAACATATAGCAAGCGGTGTACAAGTGATGTCAAGTTACTTTTAAAGCTCCAATTAATCTAATAAAAACAAATAAACAACCAAATAATGATAATAATAAAAAACACAAGGAGCTAACTCATGCAGATGAAGATGAAATTAGAAAAATGGAACAACAATTTTTTGATGAGAGTAGTGTGGTCGATACCAAGTGAAGGAGAGCTTATCCTTCACACTTCAAGATGCCTTAGCACCTGGTGTTTAATAGAGGTCAGAGAGAAGGATAAAGTATATCAATAAACTCATTACACCTCAATCCTAAATAGAATTATACCATCTAAAGCCCTAATTAAAGACATCCATAGAGAAAAACTTCAGTACAGAGACTATTTTTTTAAAAAAACAAGTTGCTGTTGCAACCAGTGTCAAAAAGAAAATGAACAAGGGGGATAATTTACTTTTGAAAATCCAGGCACTAGCAAGACCAAAAGCCTTGAACCCCACGATATTCTCATTTAGCAATTCCTTTTACAAAAATGCAATATGCAAAGATAACAACAAGGAATAAGCAATTGTAACCTTTTGTTTGTAGCAACTCCAAACAACTTATTTAGACTGTAATGACAAGGAATTGACATTTTTGAAATAAACAAAACTCAAGCGAAAAGAATAACAGATCTTACTCAACTATTATGATAATCGACCCTAAAACTCCTACGCCTACTTGAAGACAGAATCGACATAAACAAACAAATAAAGGAATTGATACAGAGGGCAACACAGATTCAAGATGATGAAAAAACAAAGACATTCATACTAAAAATAAACAAAAAAGCGAAAAGAATAACATATCTTACTCAGCTATTATGATAATCGACCCTAAAACTCCTACACCTACTTGAAGGCAGAATCGACATTAACAAGCAAATAAAGGAATTGGTACAAAGGGCAACACAGATTCAAGATGATGAAAAACCAAAAACACAAAAATGCACTCAAACAACTTAACGCTTTGATTCATATATTTACTTTAAACATAAGGAGATAGATAACATATGATCACAACAGATTCATAACAAAAAGAAGACAAGAACAAAATTGAGCTGGGCAGAGTAATTCAAATATTGTGTTTCTATCTCCAACCTTTCTCTATACATTCTTAGGGTAATTTATTATTAGGACTAGTAGAGGTAGTGGAAAAATGACAAAAAAGAGTAACAGAATTAGGATATGTTATGACATGGTGAAGGAGGCACATAACCTTTTGGAAGCATTGCCGTGGAACATCCATACTATTAGATTCGCAATTAATGTAGCACTTCTATTTCACTTACCCAATGATATAACTATCATTTGCACCCTCCTTAAGGTAATTTATTGACTCAAAAAAAAAAGAGCAAAAGCGTCCAAATATTATGCAAGTAAAAATGATATTTTAATTGACATACTCTTTTAAATATTTCTACTATTTTTAGAATAATTGTGATAGTTTATGTAATAATTGAGTCAATTAAAAAGGTTTTCAAAATTAAAATCAATAGGAATTTGTCTAAGATATAAATATTTGCAGTGTTATATAACGTACAATAATTAATATATACATATTCATAGCTTATGAATTATTACAAGAAATATTATACTCCTAATTGAAGGAAAAAAAATCAATAATCAAATTATAATTAACCATATGAGGTGGTAACCGTATTGTTGTAATGTGAATGTTGGAATATTGTGAACATTGATCATAAAAGGGTTAGATTTCAAATTAGAATAGGGCCATATGAGTTTCATTTATAGTCAATTCCAATTTAGAAGGTAATGAAATTAAATTAATTTACTAAATTTGGCAAGGATTTAAGTTAAATTAATTAACAATATTTTTAAATATAGAAGGTTCGATGAAATCGTGCACTATATATATAGCTCCTATCGGCTAGGAAACTTGTTAAATGTAGAAGGTTCAAGTAAATCACATACTATATATATATATATATATATATATATATATATAAATATAAAGATGCATTTTCTCTGGCCGTTGCAGGGCATTTCTTTGACTAAAGCAACAAGGGCTTTAGGAGTTACATCAGTTTGCCTTCTAGCTTGACTGAATGGACTGAGACTGGGGAACAACTATCGTGCTACTGGCTTTTAACTGAATTGCAAACTTTCTAGCTCTTAGTTTGACTACCTCTACCGAGAAGCTCTCTTTTGCTTCTGCCGAACCAATTCACAAACTATGAAAAGAAGTCCTCAAATCCTAAGTACACTAAGTGGGTAAAGACGAAGCAGTTGCTCGTTAGCTTGATCAACGCCACCTCCGAATGGAAAGGACAAAGAGCTGTCGGATATCAATCTTTTTTCTTTTATGTTGCATGCAACTACCTTGCATCGGCACATTATTCGCTCTGCTACAACGAACGAACTAAATGGCAGACCATCGAGAGTGAGTGAACGGCTAGCCAATGCTTTTCGTTTGGAGAAAAATCGTGGTGAAAATGCGGTTGAAAGCTGAAATGAGACGACAAAACGAGTGAAAAAAGTTACTGAAAGTAAAGCCCCTTTTGTTGTGTTGGGCAACATGGGAGTGCGAACTCGATTCCCCATACGACACACACAACTATTAACGTTTTTTCTCAATCAAGTCTGGAACGCACAGTGTTGTTCAACCTTTCCCTTTGTCTTTACTACTCAATCGGAGGGCTTATGGCCGCTTTCCTATTTCTTTTTGTTTTATGTCGCTAATGGTCGCTAAGGCCGCTTTTGCTGCAGGTTCATACTATTTAGTTTAAAGCAATAGAGGGCGCCTTCGTTTCATAAGGCATGACCCTATGCCTTACTCGCTCTAGAAAGTACTTCTTAGATGTAGCTCACACAGTCCTATTCAACTTTTTCAAATCTATGAGTGAGATTTCAACTCTATCAAATGTAGGGTATCTTTCCTACTATCGGTTCCTTTCATTAGATACAAATAAACCCCACTTAAGATTTGTTACCCACCGGAATAGATAGCGTTTTTCTTTCCCACCAGTTTCAGAGCGCTGTTTTCAACCCCATAAGAAGTCAATCAATGCACGATGAGGAACTACCAACCAGTAACCAATTGATGTTGGATTTCGGTGAAGCAAAAAATGCCTTTACCTTTAGTTGGAAATAAATATAGGTCGGATTTCCACTTCTATAAGCAAACTCAAACCACAAACATTATATATCCTACCGGTGAGTTACAGTTAAACACCCTATTCGCTATACCGTTAGTGACGCTTATCACGCTTTCAATTGGTTAAACGCATTCTCTTACCCGTTGAACTTATTACTTTCCGCTTTTCAGTTTGAAATTCAGATTGTAACCTACCGCTCGGAGCAATCAAGCTCAGAGAGCACTACTGGGCAGTGGCTTATCACGTGTATATATATATATATATATATATATATATATATATATATATATATATATATATATATATATATATATATATATATATATATATAGAGAGAGAGAGAGAGAGAGAGATTCTATCGATGAAGAAACTTGTTAAAGGTAGAAGGTTCAAACAAGGTAAACAATGCACTATATATATAGCTCCTCCTATCGACCAAGAGACTTTGTTAAATGTAGAAGGTTCAAGAAAGGTAAACCATGAACAATATATAGCTCCTATTGGCCGGGAAACTTTGTTAAATGTAGAAGGTGCAAGCAAGGGATGCGGATAGACAATACTAAAATAAATCACCATTTTCCTATTGAAAACTGTTGACTGAATATTCCCACAACATATTTTGATGGAATCAGTAAAAAAAGAAAAAAATAATGGTGTCTTCACATAAAAAAAAACTACTAATATTCTAGTGAAAAATCTTCTTCCCACTATGCGTTTTTCCAATTAGTTGATTCAATGGGAAAACATGTTTTATAAGTTCTTTATTGATTTTTAAGTTTCCAATGAGATGTTGAGCCCAAATGCCAAAAGCAAGTTCAACTTGTTATCTGCAAATCTAAGCATGATGTTATCTAGCAACACAACCCATCCTCAAGTAGATCAATGAAATGTACATAGTGTTTGATCAATCTTTTTAAAAGTGAATTAATAAGCCTTTTTTTTAGTTTCTAAAAAACCAATTTCTCTACTTTCAAAACTCATTTTCCCTAAAAAAAAAAAAATATTTACCCAAAATTCTTACATTTTTAAAAGGCCGAATGACTTGGGAGACCTCTGTACTTGGCTCCGTTTGTATGTTGGACCCACCTACTTATCAATTTGCCAACTGGATCCCTAAACTGATCAGAACACTATATTTTAAACCCCTTTGACCATTGATCGAACTTATGTGGCATTGATAATGCTGAGTTGAAAATTTACGTGATTACACGCGTTTGACAGCGAGTAAATAAGATGTTTTACATTAAAAATATTTAAATAATAATAATAATAATAATAATTATCAATTTTAAAAAAATAAATTAAAAACCCATCTTACTCAACCATCCCTCTCCCACCCCACCCCACCCCTCTCCTCCGTCCCCAGCCCCCTTCTCTCTTCTTCTTCTTGGATTTTCATCCACCACACCCACTCTCCTCCTCTTCATTCTCTCCTTCATCCACTTTCTCAACCCACACTTCTTTTTCACTACAAATCAGTCGCTCACCCTAACCACTTGGTCTAAAAGTCTTTTAGATTTTAGCTTTTTAGTCTAAAAGTATTGAGATTATTATTTGTTTTTTTAGGCTTCAAAAAAGAGGTCTAAGTATGAATTAACACGAAGGATAATGGTGGATATTGAAAAATTAAAACTTCATTGAGAAGTTAGAGAAAGCTTGAAAAATAACAAATGGGTCTTGTGAATTTGTGAAATTGATTCAAAATTGTGATTGAGATTAGTTGGATTTGTGGTGGTGAATTGTATTTGAATTTTCAAGTCAAATGGAGAAAAATCTCATCTATTTGACATGAATTTAGTGTTCAATTTGGAATAAATATGAAGACATGCTTATTTGGAATATTTTTTTTTTTTAAAAAAAATGCTTATCTAAAATTTCCAGAAATTACAAAAGTGGCTTAACTGATTTTTTTAATTTTTAACATGTAATTTCTTACATGTCATTAAAAATGACATGAAATTCAACGTGTAAGCAATTGTACTTCACACACACTAGTCAGATGAAAAAAGGGTTTAAAATATTAAGTTCGAATGAGTTTAAGGGTTCAGTTGACAAATTGATAAGTATGAAGATCCAACTTACAAACGGAGTCAAGTATAAGGGTCTCCCAGCCCCAGGTCATTCCGCCTTTTTAAAATAAGCACTTTTTCTATAAAATAAATAAATACACTCAGCCTCCTAAAATGAAAATAAATAAATGAGGACTTATCTCACTTGTTGCTCTTGCCCTCAGAGTAGTAGTAGCTGTTAAAATAAACCCCTCTAAATTATAGAAGGAGTCGAAACAGTACAAATCAAAATTCAAAAACAACGGTTATCTCCTTCGATAAATCTTGTACCATGTTCCTTTTTCTTAGAAATTGCTGAACCCCAAATGCTAAGAACTGTATAGGATCGACCGGAATGGGTGTAAAGAATCTTTGGGATATCTTGGAATCTTGCAAGAAAACTCTTCCTCTTCATCATCTCCAGTTAAGTCTCTTCCCACTTTGCTTTTACATCTTTTTCTCTTGTTGGGAATTGGGATTTACTGTTCTTCTGCTTAATTTCGTGTACCAGGAACAAGAGGGTATGTATAGATCTTTCTTGCTGGATTGTTCAACTTCACAATGTCAATAAATCCCACTGTGCAATGAAGGAGAAGCTTTATCTCAGGGGCCTATTTCACCGCGTCAGAGCTCTTATTGCTTTGAATTGTAGCGTCATCTTTGTTACTGGTAATTTTATTTCTTTCTTTGAGAAAATCTATAATGGGGTTTTACAAAAAATTTTAAAAAATGTACTTTACTCTTTTTCTTATTGTGTTTATAATTAATTTGCTGTGTAAGAGGGTGTTTACTTGAAGATTCTTAACTGTGGTACTCAAGATAATTTTAAGATTTGAGTTTGGTTCCAGATTAGTATTGTTTCTTCACACAATTGAGTAACCTATGACAAAAGAAATTTAGATTCTTTACATATCTAAATACGTCTGGAATATGCATATTGGGAAATGCTGTAGTTAATACATGATAGTTGATACACATTTCAGTGGCTTCCTTTTTTTCCTTTTCCAGATGGAGCCATTCCTGCTATCAAATCATCTACTTATAGAAGGCGATTAAATCCTGGAAATGTGGTAGGATTACTTATTACCTCCTGCTTTCCCTTATCTCCACGTCCAAAACCTCTTGAGTCTTGACATGCCTCTTTTTCAATTGTTTGTTTACCTGCATTCTAGTTTAAGCTGCTCATTACACCCTAGTTTTTTTATGATGTAGCTCACTCAAGATGAGGCAGCGATTAAACCATCATCAATACGAAGAAACACAGGATCAGAATTTTCACGCATGATAAAAGAGGCTAAAGTCCTTGGAAATGCACTTGGAATTCCGTGCTTAGATGGGTAACTCTTTAGCTATGCATATGTATTTCGTATGCTATTGATCTGTCAGAATGCAAATATTCATGTAATTGATAAAAGGAACTCAACTACCTTTTGAGACAACTTTCATTCTTCTCCAAGTGTTCTATGTGATATTATCATTTGTTAGTTTTCCATCTTAACTTGCTCAAGTATCTTTACTTGGAAGAATAAAATGTTTACAGAAACCAGGTCATTCCATCTGATTATAGTGCAATCAATTGTGAATTGACCGTGCTTTAATGAGTCATGTGATATAATGCTTATAACTATTGAGGTGTAGAAAATTTCTATTGACTGCTGGAAAAACCTTTCAGGATTGAGGAGGGTGAAGCTCAGTGCGCATTATTAAACTCTGAATCATTCTGTGTGAGTGGAAGTCCTGATCCATTATGCTAGTAATGCTTCAATTCAGAGGATTAAGTTAGTTTTTTCGTGATATAGTTGTCATTCTAAAAGACTAAGGGTGTGTTCGGTACGAAGGGAAGTGTTCTTGTCGTGGAACATGTTCTTGGAAAATGCTTTTTAGAAAATAAGTGGATCTTTTTGCTCATTTTCTTGTGTTCAGTTTGTGACCAAAAGTATTAGCCTAAAAGCATTTGTATATAATATAGACAAATAATATGGTAGGTGGTGGGGATTACGGGGTGGGGGTGAAGATGAGGTGTGTTAGAGATTGGGGAGGACACAATCAATGTGGAATGCCACTTGTAGAACTTGTTATCCCTAATTCCATTATGATTTATGGAAGTCATTTCCTCATTTTTAAGGAACTTGTTTTCTTAGAGAAAATATTTTCCAAATTCTTTTACCAAATGAACATGGGAAACCGGCATTCTCTCTGACCACATCCTATAGGGATCATCGAATCAATAGCAATAAGCCCAGTTTGAAGAGGCTCATATACGGAACAATAATACCCGGGCCGGCAGATTCAATTAATCAAATATTCAAAAGCAGAAATTTCACCTCTACCATCCATAGGCTTAGCCAGGGCATTTGCAACATGACCCAAACATTTTCCAGAAAATGTTTTCCTCCAGGCCGAACACACCCCAAGACTCTGTTCTTAAGAACTTATTACCATAAGAATCATTGTTTATTTTCACTGGAGCTACACATAATGTACCACACGTTACTGATTATCACTATCAGGATGGATGTTTCACATCAGATTCTGATGCCTTCCTATTTGGAGCCAGGACGGTGTATAGAGATATGTGCCTTGGTGAGAATTGATCAATATTTCTCTGTTCTTTCCTTTTGACTCTTAGTAGTGGATTTTATTTGATTTTGATGTACTTATACTTTTAGTTTGTGAGATTTAGGGGATGGCGGGTATCTAGTTTGCTATGAAATGGATGATATTGAGAGAAAGCTCGGACTCGGAAGGAACTCCTTGGTAATTCTTTATCCTTTTAGCTTATATCACTATTGATTACAATGGGGAGGATATTGTAAAACCATATCGGTCTAAGGGAGAAAACACTTACAATCTATCTCGAGGGGAGAGAAATTTTTTTTCTGTTTCTTGGTTTTATTCACCTCACTTCAGAATACAATGATATGATCAACTTGCAAGTATTAAGTCCTGATAAATGATGTTCTTGGAGAAACTATGAATCTTTCTGATTTTTACCATGAAATGTGATGGTGTCAGAATTTCATAGACCTTGCTTTGTATGGAACAGACCAGCAATTGCAACTCATTGTTTAAATTTCTGATGTATTTGTTGGGGTTTTTTTTTTTGGAAATTGTTGTGTCCAGATAACACTGGCTGTTATTCTTGGTGGTGATTACTCTGAAGGAGTTTATGGGATTGGTCGGGTAAGTCTTGGAAATTCTGATTCTTGCATCTGGAAGGCATTCTTTTTCCTCTCAATTTAACATGTATATGATCTGAAATGGGTTAAAATTTGATGCTTATCGTATGACATGCTTCTGCGTTCGTAGGAGTCAGCTTGTCAGATTGTTAAATCAATTGGTGATAAAGCTGTTCTTCAATGGATTGCATCAGAAGGATTTTCCTTTGTAAAGAAGAAAAAAGGTTCTAAGAAACAGACGGAAGATGACAAATGCAATGGTAAAGAAAATGCTGCAGAGCATAAAAATCCCGATGGTGAGTCCCAAGGAGGGGGGGGGGGGGGAGGGAATAAAGAGAAGGAAAAAGTTTCTGGTTTTTGACTGGTATTTAGTAATCATATTTATGTTAAACCCATGCTGTTTTTCCTTTTTTGCATTAATAGGAAGCAAATACCCTTCACAAATGAAAAGTCAGGTGTTGCAAGTATTAGATGCATATCTGAGACCAAAGTGCCATTCAGCAGACTCTAATGCTGTTCAAAGGTAGATTCTTATTCAATACAACATTTGTTCAAAGTAATACTTCTTCTTTCTTTTTTCCTTCCCCTTTTGCCTTTTTGGTTAAAGTTTTACCTCATTACACTGTGCTGATTATAAATCTCACATGTTAGTTAAGAACCAAGAAGTCTGAAAAGAAGGATATTTGTTGCAGGATTCTTGCATTATATCCATATAGCCGCAGCCAGCTTCAGCATATATGCACTGAAACTTTTGGTTGGCCTCCTGATAAGACAGGTGTTTTTGCTGAACCAAATCTTGGTTCTATTTCATGCACTGATTTATCAGACCTGTTTCTTTTGGTTCAACATCTATCATGGCTAATTCCAATTACAATTACTCAGCTGTCTGTTTTTTGAAAATCTATAGTTTCATTTTTCTACTAGTTAGAAAAATTATGTACGCAATTATGTTGGTACAATCAATGAGAAGTTTTCTCTAAAAACCCACTGTTCTTTGTGGCTCAGATGAGTATATCCTTCCTAAGATTGCTGAAAGGGAATTGCGGAGATTCGCCAACTTGCGGTCCACTGCATCACAACTGGGAGTCCAGCTTCCACTAACTGAGGTAGCTCATTCTACTGCAATGACTGCGTAGTTTTACTAGAAATAACTTTTTGTGCTTCAAACTCAATGGACTCCAAACCAACTTTGCTTCCGTACAGTAGTTTATTATCAAGACCATTTTTGCAGTTACACCCTTACGTCTACCTGAGAATGTTCCTTTTGTGATGATAGAAGCATCTGCAGAACTTCAACTGTCTTTTGCATTTAGAGATGATAATGCCACTTCTTTATTGCTTCTCCAAATTATTGTCTGTCCCAGTTAACTAACCCAAAATAGTTGCTTACTAGATGAGAGATGGTTGTGATATTCTGTATGTTTGATCAGAATAGCTACTCAGGGAAGCTGTACTGACTTTTTCATGCTCTGGCATTCTGGATATGTTTGCTACTTCATGACATGAAGACTAAAATGGAGAATATGCAATAAAATACATGATTTTGGGAGATATGCTTTCATTCATTTCAAGGGGTAGGGTCACACATTGAACGGAGTGGAATGTTATGCAATATTACTAAAATGGAGAAATGGAAGTAATATGATTCCAGAAGATCCTTCACCATCTTAATTAAGAGAAGAAATTGCATAAGTGAAGACTTGGAAAAGATGCTAACTATTTAATGGCCTCATAAGTCTAGGGGCCTGACAATCATATCATAGAAAATTACATGTCTTAATGTGTGAACAGATGATGCCTGCTTTTTCCATGAAAAGGAAGTTTGGTGTGCTGCAGGGTTGCCCGTGCAATGATGCATTTCATCTGAAATTTTTTTCTATTAGAGTTATTGTTTTCTCAGTATCTTTGTGATTATTCGTCCAAAAAAACTTCTACTGCTATATTTCATTTTATCAAATGTGTTTCTGGAAATGATTTATAAGATCTGAACATGAACAGATGCCAATAAAGTGTCCGTTATCTCGAATTATCAAGCCAAGAAAAGTTCAAGGAGTTGACTGCTTTGAGGTGTCTTGGGAAGAAATGGATGGACTCGAAACCTCCATAGTACCAGCTGATCTTGTTGAGAGGTATGTCAAACTATAAATTGAAATGTTTGAATGAATAGGACTACTAAGGTACACAATGATCAATAGGGTCAGGTTTTATACATCATCAAAGCAATAGGAAAAAACTATTTGCCTGAACCATTTTGATACTGGTTTTCAGATGGTTTGGAAGTCCAATTACATTGTTGTGAAGATTACTGAATTTGTTATGAAACTACAAAGTAAGAAGGAGAAGGTAGTAGGGAGAAGAGAGAAGACTTATTATTTCTCTTGAAGGGATGGATTTACAATGAAGGAACCCTTTATGAGAGAGAAGGGCATTTTTTATTCAATAGTTCACGTAAAATTCATATATGTATCTCGGGGGTTGGTGATGGTGTTGACCTAATGCAACTTTATGCTATCAAACACAACATATTAAAAGGTGAATAGTATCTGTGGCAAACTACATCTTGCTTGGTTATTTTCTGCGCAGACCTAAATATTTTATGTTTGAATATCAAAACGTTTCAATGATACACTATCATAGATTAACATCATGTACCCCATGCAAGCAAAAACTGGAAAGTAGACTTCTTTTGGCAACTGAAGAAACATAATTTTCTTGGAGTTTAAGTTCTATACACTGTCGGCATAAAAGATATTTATGCAATCAAGTCACTTATCCGCAACATATTTGGTTGAACTTGCTAAGGTCTCCTAGCACTGAAACATATTAAATTCAATGAGGATGGATTACTCAATATACGAGCTGGCAAGAATATGTACTATTTGCCAGCCACCCTCAGGCTTTTTGGGTGACGTTGTAAAATGCACGAATGCCATGGTATAACAATTGATTATGTACGCTGATTGGCGATCCATTCAAATAAAATACAAGCCTCCTAATTGTTCACAAAAAAACACTATTTGATCCATGTTATTGAATCGTTCATATCTTCTTTCCAACAGGGCTTGTCCGGAAAGGATTTTGGAGTTCCAAGAAAGACGAGCTCAAGGAAAGAAAAGAAACAATGCTAGATCAAGACCAAGGAAACTAGAAAAAACACAGCTCTTGGGTCAAATTGACCAAAAACTCCAAGACCTCTTGCTTGAGATTGATAGAGAAACCTCTACTACCAATGATACCACTTCTTTATGTGGATCGGTATCAGAGGATGATGACGACATTGCTCAAATTCAGTTGGTAGATCCAGGTATACAGTCCCATTATACATGGAACAGCAACTGTGTGAAGAAAGGTGGTGATTTTACTTGCGGGATCACCAGTTGCCAAGAGAGCAGCATTTCACCAGTTTCATCTGAAGATGAAGTAATTGATCTCACGAGTCCTCCACCACTGCAGCATGCTTCTGGGAACTCCAAACACCTAGAGGACAACGTTCAATGCATTGATTTGATTGAGCTTAGTGATTCAGACAATGATATGTTCTCCCCTGAACATGCAAGGAGAGCTAGAGAACTGAGAATGTTCATTGCGGGGATTAAGAACACCTACTGAATGTTTTTTCCGTGTAGCAAGTGTAAACATATATTTATTCATATGTTTTATCATTAGTTGCCCATCTCTGGCAATTAATTTCTCGCATGATGTCAACTTGTGATTAAATGTTTTTTTCTTGATCAGCATAGTAGCCAACTATCTTCAAATGAGGACTAGCATGTTGAAAGTACTCTTCTTGCATTTTTCCTCCATTTTAGCAGTAATCTCTCCTCGTTTTGAAGACTTGATTTTCAGGCATTTCAAGGATTTTCCAATGTAATTCTTGAACTAGATCCACGTTGATTGCAATTTAACAGCAAACACTTGATGGTGGGAAAGGAAATGAAACTGATGTTGCCTTTTTTGGCAACGCAATTTGCATATCAGTTGCTTTGACAAAATGGACAAACTACATTAACAGATTCAACCATGTTTTTCCTTTTCCAAGAATGGAACACCTGCCCTTCAAAGCTGAAGAGATGCAAACGCCTCACTTCTGATATGGTAAATCATCAGATTTTGTATGGGAAGTTCCAATTACGGATTTAATGCAGTTATTATTCTTTCTAAAACTGATACCTTGCATCGGAGGGAGACCTATTATCTCCTTAATTTAGCTTAGACAAATCTTTTTCGATTAGCCTAACATGTGGTAGGGGGGGGGGGGGGCATGTTCAAAACTTCAAGCCTTTCGAATAACCATGGAAAAATTAAAATCAGGGGGAGAACCTTCACATGCATCCAAACCAACAATTGTTTGTCCATTCATCAGATAATATACAACCCTTAATTAATGAAAATGATGACACACTCATAAAAGGGCGATTCTTTACACATCATGATACTGAACTACTTGTTTATGCTTGGCGTAATCTCTAAGAAGAGTGAATTCCCAAGGCAAAGACATCTAGCCTGCATATAAATACAAAATTGACAGCTAATGGTGATACTAGAATGCAGGAGGAATAATTCAAGCCTATTTGGTCCATCCTTGGTGAGCAGATTTTACCCAACAGCTGTGATTGCAAACTGCAGCAAGCTGCTTGCTGGATTAGTCAAGATGCGCCCAATGCTCCAAGCTGACTCAAACACCACCATTATCCAAAAGGAGAAACCCCGAAGATAAATAAGTCCACCCCTCTACACTTCACTTAAATATCATGCTTTTGTCTAATACATCAGAGTTCGAACCATGATGTATGCCCAACCCACAAATCACGTGTTGTGCTCTTACCACTAGACCAAAGCTCTGTCGGCAATAAAAATTTGGTAATCATCATAATGCAGCAATAAGAGGGACATACATCGATAGCAATGATTAGAGCTCAACATGATAAACAGAGTCAAGTTGATAGTTCATCTGAATGATAAAAGCAAGATATTCTACATCTATATTTGGATCAAAATAGTGGTGTCCTACTGTACAAGCAGGCAGGCAGTTTCACGACCAACATTTACCTGCAAAATGAGAAGGATCTTTTTTATGTTGGAACAGTAGGACATAGGCAAAGTACTGGCACAAATAAGGGGCTCGGAGAAGACGCAATGAAGTGCAGTCATAATTACAAACAAGGATAAATGGGCCTGCGTACTCTTTTGCCCCTTTTCAGGAGACGGCACTAAATCGTGAAAATAAAGAAGAGTTGGAAACGCAAGCAACCAGAAGCAAGCTTCAATCAGAGAGAATTACGTATTTAAGAGGAAGGTAAGTTTTAAATTTCTTTTATTTATTATTTGTAGAGTAATTTTCATTAAAGGGAAAGACGCCTGTTTACAAGAACTATACAAAACGATAAACAAAAACTTACAAAAGAGTAAAGTTTAATTTTATTAACAGGCCTTCTCCAGGAAAAATCGAACCGGAGGACCATAAGTCCTTTGAGGTCTCAACCTTGCCAATCAAGATACGCTAGCTGGAGGTGTTTCAAGGCATTTTGAGAGCTCAAACACTGACAGAACAAACAAGTTGACTGGAAGGTAATGAGAAATATGTCCCAAGAAATTGAAGACCAAGATAATGCTGCATCCCTCTGAAAAATTCCTTTTCCATCCATTCCATTTTATATAAAGGTATTTGACTGGTCACAAAGGGTATGCTCAATACGAAAGAAAATGTTTTCCATGGAGGTGTTTCTTGAAAAATATTTTCTAAGAATTATTTTCTTATGTTCATTGTTCGGTACATAAGCAAAAAATATTATCCTAAAAGCATTTGTATATAACCTAGACAATTACTATGGGTGTGGGGGTTGGGGTAGGGGCAGGGGTGTGGGGATGGGGGATATGGGGTGGGATGAAGAAGAGGTATGTTGGAGGATTGTGTAGGGCACAATCAATGTGGTATGCCACTTGTGGAACTTGTTTTCCCTACTTCCACTTGGGTAGTCATTTTTCTCAATTTTAAGTGACTTGTTTCTAAGTGACAATCTTTTCCAAAAAATTTGACCCATCGAACATGGAGAAATTGGAAAACATTTTTGAACACACCTAAGTTTAAAAAAGAAAAAAGATAGATGATGCATAATTAAACACTCCCACCGTTCCTGAAGAATGACACATTTCGTTATTAGTCCGTGACAAAAAGAATGGTACTTGAGTTTCCCATTTTGCTCTTATTCACATTTTTTGGGGGGGAATTGTTATTGACAAGATTTTATAGTCACAAGAATGTTAAAACATGTTTATAACCACATCAAAAGTTCTCTAGCCACACAAATGCTATGGCGTATTGAAGGCCACACGTATCAAAAGTCTTCCTTTCTTTCTTAAACTCCATGCCAAGTCAAACTCGGTCATATAAATTGAAACAGGAGGAGATTTATTAGCATACCGAAAGTATCCTTAGAATGTTGTTGTCTTCAACATGTCATGCCATTCCAATAACATGTTACTAGGAGAAAAGGACAGCTGAATGCACAAAGCATCTCAAGTTAGCAGGGTCTGGGGAAGGGCTGCACCCTAAGGGGTGTGATGTAGACAATCTATTCTAATGCAAGCATTAATGGCTGCTTCCACAGATCAAACTTGTGACCTATAGGTCACACAGTGACAACTATATCGTTGCTCCAAGGCTCCCCTTCCATGGAGAAAAATGTAAGGGTTGAAACAAAAGAGTTTCTGAATGTAGAATATGTCAATATTATTGGAATGGACCAAAAGGAAAGAGTGTCATGTAAATGGAACACAAGAAGTACAGAACAACAGAGGAGAAAAAGATAGGACAAATTAACTTATCGTTACCTACTTATTAACTGAGCTGCAAGGTTTCTAGCCTGCATTAGAAACTGGAGTCTCCTGTCATCACCATGTTCTTCAAGAAATCCGAAGTTTAGGTTCAGAAACAACTCCCTGTAAAGCTCACTGATGTCGTCTAAGCCTTCAACTCTTCCAGAAGACAAGGAATCTGATTCTAGGACATCCTCTGTGGGTTCATTTTTACAGCCATCTTGCCTATGGCTTAGAGAACAGCTCCTTCGAATTTGTTGTTCAGTGTAGTTACAGACTGCTGCTTCCAGTTTTGCAGCTATTTCAATGGCTCGTTGAATACATGCAACAGGCAGCTGAAACAAACAAGAACATGAGATAAACAATGAATGTTTGAATAGACCGATTGAAAAGATCTGACTAGAAATCACCTCACATTGACCCAGGCAATTGAGTAACAAGTAAAAAGACACTAGCATCAATGACTGAAAACTTTAGCTAGTGACTCTCCTTTCAAATTTAAATTCTTTGAACAGGTGTTTCAAAATTTTAGTATCACATTAAATTTACTATCAGGCATCATTGAGACTGTCTTCTATTGGACCTGCCCCAGGAGGAAGCATGAAAAGAGGGAAACTCACTTGTGCAAGCTGAGCAACTTTAAAACCAAAACTTCTCCCAGAAACACCTGGCGCAAGTTTGTATAGGTAGGTGATGTCCTCACTACTAATGTGATCCATCTTCTCATTTGACTTGAAATCCCCATTCACATCTCTTTGGGATGTCAGATATGACACATGGTATGGTCCCACAGAACCTGGAAACTTATTCTTGATACTGACAATTTCAGGGTAATGAGAAACAAATAGAACCATGCATTTTTTGTGCTCTAGGAGATACTGAAGTGTTGCATAAGCAATTGCTACACCATCATGCGTGCTGGTGCCTCTCCCAAGCTCATCAAGTATAACCAATGAATTGGCTGAGCATTTTTTCAGTATATCAGAAGCCTCACTGAGTTCTTCTAAGAATGTACTCCTTCCTTGCTGAATACTGTCTGATGCGCCCATGCGAGTATATATCCCATCCAGTACATGTAGTTTTGCAGAGATCGCTGGTACAAAGGATCCAACCTAGAGGTATCCAGGAGGAAAAAAATACCTTTTATCAAACCATACTGTTGTGGATCTTCAGTAAGCAGATTTGCACTAACAAGCCATCACTAAAACTTCTTTCCAATTAGACTTGTTTGAGATATAGGTAATCAATCCTTATCAATTCCATGAGAACAGCCTTACAACTAGAGGCCAGCTTTACAATAAAAAGATCATGAAAAGCTGCAGTTGCCAGGAAACTTTTAAAATAGTTAAGGAAAATATTCTTTTGATAACAGTCTTTATTTTTAACCAGTCAAAATACCTAGTCATACTGTCAAAGACACCTAGTCATACACCCTTCGGGGTGGCCCAGTGGTTTGGGCTTGGGACTTCCATGTTGGAGGTCTCAAGTTCAAAACCCCTTACTAGCGAAAGTAAGGGGTTTGCCTTTTGGGTCGAGCTCGTCGCACTGGGCTTGCCTAGTGCGGGTTACCTCTCCTATGTGGTTTGCGAACTATTACATAGGAGTGGGGGTTTTACCCTGTGCGCATCCAAAGGGTAGGGGCTGCGGGTTTCCCTTGTCATCAAAAAAGAAAAAGACACCTAGTCATACTGTACACAGATGAGTGTCATACACTTCTCTGCCAATTCTACCTTCACATACATTCTTCTGTAAAAGAAATATTTTCATGCCTAAGGTCACACAGATTGTGAGATTAAGAATTTTAGAGACATAACATAGAAGCAAGCATCAGTATGGCATTACCTGAGCCATGAGAGCAATAAGAGCAACTTGGCGAATATAGCAACTTTTTCCCCCCATATTTGGTCCAGTGACAATCTGACAGTACTCTCTTTCTGCATGCAAATCTGTATCATTTGGGACAAAGTTATCTTGTAAAACAGCCTCCAAAACCTGTCAAAGCCCTCAGTTAAAATTCAATTTCTCAAAATATGTCAATAAGAGATCGTCACGCATATAAGAATGTCTTAAACAACCGATAAAAAAAAGGGTAAAATGAGCATCCCAATTCTTCTATTCATATGGCAAGGGTAGCAAACATCAAAGAGTTCATCTAATATACTTATATGGAGCACTACCAAACAACAAAAAGAAATTTAATTTCCTATATTGTTTGCAACCCATCTGAATATCTAGTTTAATGGTAGTTTGATATTATGTATGCCAAGAAGATCTGCTTTCAAGGACAATAGAAGGCATGGATTTACATGCAATGTAGATGTAATGACCCTCTTGGTCATTTCTGTATCTTGCTTTCTGTGTGTCGTTTAGAGCATTCCTATAGCGACTCCAAGTCATTTATGACTTGCTGGGACTGACAGTTCGGTCACCTGGTCGTTCGTTTGGTTTTGGTGTGAGTTTTAGTGTTTTGGAGCTTATGAACCTTGAACGATCATTTTCGATCAAAAGTTCAAGAAGACCACCTCAGAATGGAATTCTGACAGTTCTATCAGCTCCGGAAGGGTCATTTTAGGCTAGTAGCATGGTCGGCATGACTCCTGAGGTTTTCAGTGTGAGTCGGTGCGATTAGGCGTTTTAGCTTTAGAAATTTGGCCTAAGATTGACTTTGGTCAACATTCTTGGAAAACGTGCTCGGATGAAAATTCCGTCAGCGCGGTTAGCTCCGGAATGTTGATTTTGGTCTAGAGCAACCTTTTGTTCGACTCCCGAGGTCTCCGGACTAATTTCGAGCCCTTTGGGGGATTTTAGTTAAAATGGCTCTTGGAAGTGGGACCCACTTTTTATCGAGATGACCTCTGATGGAAATTTCGACTGCACCGTTGAGTCTGGAATATCGAATTTGGTGGGGTAGCATATATGTTTTATTTTTATCGGGTCCCGATCGAATGCCGAGCCCCCGTCGGAGACTTTAAATATTGGCCAAAGCTGATTGCTGGTGCAGCCATTTCAGTTTTTTTATCCAACTTCAAACCCTCATAACTCTCTCATTTCTAGTCCAAATCAAGTGATCCAAAGGTGCATCTTGTGTGGTTTTTCGCAAGGAACGCGTCGGTGTGGTTAGATTTCATATTCAAAGCTTCGTTGGAGGTAAAAATTTGTGTTTAAACTGCTGTCACAGTCATTTTCGGGCTCAGTTTTTGGGCAGTTTTGGAAGCTGATTTCTCACTCGTTTTAGGTCCGATTTTAGTGATTCTTGAGGCTATCTTGAGTGGTTTTCCGAGGAGAACGTTGTGGTGTTGTCGGATTTTGCTATAGACCCCTAGTTTCTGGTATTTTCTCGTGATTAGCTGCTGTTTTTACTGTTCATTGTAGTATGTTTTGTGTTTTACATTGTATGTCGTGTTGGGCTGTTTCGAGCCTCGAATTGTGTTCTATTTTGGGACACAAGTGCGGGGAGGTGTTTTAGAACCTATTTTTGGGGTTAATTTCGGGATTTTCAGCGCGGGCCCCACTTTCCCCGTTTTGACCCCGAAATTGATTCGTCTCCGTTTCTTGCGATTTTAGTGTCTAAACGACCGTAATAACGTTGTGACTCTATTTTTGATAGCGTGTCAGCGTTTCGAGGCTATTCGAAAGGGGAAAACTCCGGAGAAGTGACTCTTGGAGTGCGCGTGATCGACGTACAGGTAGGCTACGGTTTCCCTCTCTTAGATTGAGCTTGAGAGTGTGAATGCATGTTGATTAGTTGGGATTTGGGTTGGTAGTTATTGAACCATGCATAGGTGTTTAGAAATCATGTTTTGGCCCCTTTCGGAATTTATCGGGTAAATGTGAGCATGTTTGGTGTTACTAAGTAACCCTCCTTGCTATGTAGAGGGCTTGTATATTTGATTACTATGTTACCTGAAACATGTTGGGCCTTAGTTTAGGTTTGACTAGGGCTTGCCTTAGAAATTCATGATTCGGAATAGTTAGGCCTTAGTTTTGCCCCGACGTCGCTCGGCCGGCTTAGATCCCTGTAGACTGGTGTAGCAGACTAGAGTCTGATAGTTTGGACCTTAGTTAGGCGATACGCTTACTTTGACGATAGTTATCTTTATTTTTTCCCCGATATTGCGGCTTCACGAGTTACGTCGGCGACACTGGTTCTGATTTGCAATTTGAAGTTGGTTTTCATTCGGTTCCAAGAAATTACATTGATTGGCTAAGTGTGGACGGTGTTCCACGAATAGTTTTGCACCTGGATTGATTGAGACTCTTTCAGCAGCTACATTGACACCTTTGTCGGGTTTTCGGATTCGAGCTCCAGTTTAGACCTTATGATACTTATATAGAGCATCCGGTTCGAGGTCCGGCCTCTATCGTTCAGATACTTATATAGAGCATCCGGTTCGAGGTCCGGCCTCTATCGTTCAGATACTTATATAGAGCATCCGGTTCGAGGTCCGGCCTCTATCGCTTAGTTACTTATACAGAGCATTCGGTTCGAGTTCCGGCCTCCGTATTGTCAGATTCTATTATTTGGGGTTGAGGTTTTGGTTCGATGTTCTGTGTTCTTGGATTCTCGTATGTAAATCTCTTTAGCTATAGTTTTTCTGTGTACTCAGCGGGCTTTTGGGGGTCCGTTCGGGTTTTTAATTTAACTTGCGCACGAGTGTACCTTCTGGGCTTATGGGGGTCCAGTTAGGTGTAGTTAGATTACTTTAGTTAGTTATTTCTACACTCGTGTGCATTCCATTATTACTTAGTTTTCGTTTTTGACCTCTGTTTGTGTTAGTCCTTCTTTTCATATTGTATTTACTTTTCAAGTTCGATCGGCCTATGATGCTTACTGAGTACCTGTTGTTTTGGTACTCATGCTACGCTCTGCATCTGTTTCGTGATGCAGGTCCGAGCACCAGTGGCCAGCGTTGATCCAGCTTGGAGTAGTTTGATCCGGAGACGGGGGTGAGCACACGGCGTTCTGTACTATTTCAGTCTCCATCTGTATATATAGACTTGTCTTTTGCCTTTCGAGACAGTCGAGTCTCTGTAGTCTACTTTTGGGACTTGTACTCTTTTGTTAGTAGCTCTGTACTAGTGACTTCCAGGTTTTGGGAGGTATCTTTATTTGTATATATGTTTTGGTTTGCGCCCGCTTGTTTTATCGTTATATTAAATTTTGTCTGCTCTTGTTTAGTTTCTGCCCTCAGACCCATTACATGTTGTTCCGGGTTACGGGTCGGCTTACCTACTGGTGGGTTATAGTAGGTGCCATCATGACTCGAGAAATCGGGTCGTGACAGTAGATTAGTGGTATCCCTTGGATTTTCGAGTATGTTTCATCAGCAACAAGGTGGTACTGGAAGTGAAATTTTGAGTAAAGTAGCATTATATTTGTTGAAGTGTGTTACCATCCCATCTAAAAGCTTAAGAGTTAAGAGCACACTTTTATTAGTTAATTTGTATTCTCAACACGCTCCCTCACGTGCGGGCATGATTCTTTTTCATGGTGCAAGCACGTGAAAATTCTTTTTGATATGGGCGGCTGTGAGATTCGATCTCATGATACCATGTTAAATTAGGTTTTGAGCCTAACTCACACCCCAAAAATCAACACCAAGGTGGTACTGGAAGTGCAAAAAAAATTACAGATTGAAGGGAGCCTTGTATCTTACAAGGAGTCAAAAAAATCTACAAGTGATTCTACATCTTCAACATAGTTCTCTTTACACCAAAATTGAGAAGACCAAAAAAAACACAATTCTTCTTGATTTTTTGTACAGAACTACCTTCTATTCTCAAAAGGTCTCTTATTCCTTCCTTTCCAGACAATCCAGCATGCTATGCATGTTGGGGCCATTCTCCACCACTTCTTCTGTCTATTCTTTCAATGTTGTTCCAGAACCACAAAGGTATCCCTTGGATTTCAAAAGTTTAATCTACTTGACAAACTACGAGAAAGTGCATCAGCTTATATTGTGAAAATTTTCCAACGCATTTTCTCTTTAAATCTAAATGGACAAATTGATTATGCAGAATAATTCCCTATCTTTACAAAAATCATTATTTGATTGATCTAAGTTCATGCAAATTATTAATAAAAATGAATTAATGTTTTATTCAATTTTTTATTATTTATTTATTATTAATAATTCATATTTTGGTCAATCGTTGAATAAAATCAACTGAAAGGGAAATCATTTCACTCATTTTATAAATTTTATTTAGTTACATGTCGTAAACCTATACAACAAGATTCATTGACAAATCTTATATTTAAATTGTTTTTTTTTTTTTTTTTTTGAAACTGGTAATGTTAATCTTATATTTAAATTGTTTTAACAATGAATTAATAATGAGATGGACGAAGCAATCTAAAGTGAGTATTCATTGAGACGAAGTATGATATCAAGTGAAGGACAGGGGAATTTTAGGAAAAAGACTTCTTTTTACTCGGATGCCGAAACCCAGGGTTTCTTTGTAGAAATGGTAGAACATGAAATGGATGAGTTGCCTAGCGGCACAAAAATGTAATTGGTGAATGTCTTAGCATGATAAAGGTTACCAGATTATCCACTTTCAATACCTAAATCCAGGTGATATACTAATTACAGATGCCTGATATTTGCTGGGAATTAGCCAATGTAATCCAATGACTTCAAAACTCAAGATATTTTCCATTCAGATTGCATAATTTTGCTGGAAAATAGGATAGGAAGCTTCTTTCGTACTGATGAAATTCGATAGGACCAAAGTAGAACTTGAAGTAGGTAAAAGACACCATAGTAAAAACATGATATTAGAAAGTAAGACTTGCGGTTGATGCAAAACTTCTTCCTATAAAGCAAATGCAGATAACAGGTTACTGCCTGTATATTACAATTGCTATTCATTTTTGATTTGGAGAAACAGAAACCAGTTGAATTTTCAACTTTCAGATACCAAAGAGGTGTGGAATGTAAATAACACAATCCTTGGTTGTCTAATGCAGATTAAGACATAAAACTGTCTAATCTAAAACACTCTTTTTTTAGTAGTAACCTACATCCACTTCAACACAACCCTCCTTCCCTGTAGTCAAAAAGTAGTTTTAATCCCCTCTAAAGGCAAGCAGGGAGATCTTTGAAGCATGTTTAATCCTGATCCTTTCACTCTCAAGATCGAAGAAGAATTATAGCTATCAGTGCATCGGCAAAAATAGACCCAAGCTCCTTGAGCACATAATAAGTAAATGCGAGAGAGAGCTGGCCTATTTTTACCCTAGTTACCGACCAAATAAAGAACCTCAGCAGCTAGTTTGAGCTACTGATACCGGAACTGTTCTTTTTACCAGAAAAAACTGTTCCAACTTTGCTCCCTAAGTGACTTACCTACTCAAATTTGTAAGTGGAGGGAGCTTTCTGCTCAACCTACCCTCTTCAGAGTTATCAAAAGCGAAAAGAGGAAGAAAACTCTAAGGTCCGGGGGGCTTTAAGCGCAAAGAGAAATAAAGTGTGGGCTCTAATGCAAAAAGGTACAAATGGAGAAAAAAAATATAAATATATATACGTTTAGTTCAATAATTATAAGCACGAATAACAATTATATGAACAACAAAATTGAAAATTAAATTACGATAAAGTGAAAATATCGATTGTTTAGTGTAGCCTCTCCAGGAAACGCTCATTGGCAAGGAAAAGTACATCTCAAAGCCTTGATGATAACACTAACACACACGTTAAGCGAGGTGAAGCGCTCAATGTTTTGAGCCTCGCTTAAGCGTGCTTTAAGAGCACCTTTGACAACACTTTGTCATCTAAATAATTTTTTTATAACCAGGAATTCCAGAGGACTGGCTGAGGCATGGTTCATAACTCGGTGGAATAATGGGTCAGCCCCTCTACGACTCTACCCTTCTCCACTTAGATACCAGGATTTAGTCTGTAGTCTTTGTCATCTACATAGCTTAAGGGAGTTATCTTCACTTCACCAACAGAAGTTAAACTGCAATATCTGAAGTCTTAAAATAGAGAAACTTCCATGAACTATGTTTTTAGCACATACCGGATGACGACCAGAGCAAATATGTATCTGAACAGCCTCATCATCTTCCACAAAGAGCGGACGGACATAATTCTGGAACAAACAATAAAGGACTATTTACATCCAATAAAGCAAGTAGAAGCAACAAAGGGGAAAAACATAATCTTTGACCTTATTCCTCGAAAGAATGGCTAGAGAATTTAGACAATCTAATGAAGCCAGGGCTTGCACAACAGCTTGGAACTCGGCAAAGTATCCACCAAAACCTGTCAAAAAACTATTCCATGTAGCTTGGCAAACGACAGTGAGCTGCTCATTTGCCAATGCTAACTCATCTAAAGCCACTAATACTTCTGGTGAATGATAACGTATTGCTTTCTTAGTACTATTCACTTTGACCCAATCTGGAGGCACCTTTGTGTTTAGAGGCAACTGCAGTTGAAGCATCATATAGTCAAATAAAGGCAGTAGGGCATAAAAGGCATACTTCCTCGGTTTCAAAATCTCACAATGAACTACAAGTTTGAGGTATGTGTTAAAGATAATTACAGCCTAAAATGCCTAAAACATGAATTTACCTTTGCTGGCTATGTAGCACCAACAAGCAGAAAACTTTCTCAAATAAAGATACACAGACAGTTGATATGCAGTGTCCTTTAGAAGAGTCTACTTGACACTCGCATCCCAGAAAAAATTGAAGGGGGGAAAAAGGCATGAAATATACCTCTTTGTTGAACAAGCTCCACGCCTGATGTAAGGAAAATGGTAGTGGGCAGAAGAACATGGACTAAGAAGACATGTCTAACACTAGTTGTTGCTGGCCAACATGGTGTCCTCTTCACGGGAGACGGTGCTTCTTACTTTCTTGAACAATTCAGAACTACATTCGCTTTCCTACTCATCCTCTACCCCTCCACCCCCAAATAAAACAAAAATGGAAAATAAACAATAAAAAGAACCAACTCAAAAATAAAACCAAATGAATAAATATTTAGGTGATTAGAGTAAATATGAGATGAATTACGACTGCGGAGTAGAAGGAAACAACACAACAAAATCTATCTCCAGAAAGTGTTAACATTTTGCTTGCTCCCTCATAGAAGAAATAATTAAGGTGATATACCTGCGTTATATTTATCCGCTTATTTGGATTCCTTTTAATGAACTCCCTGCGTTTGATTGTTATTTCTAGTTGGATGATCCATTAAAATCCAGATTGAGTTTGATACCCTGTGAAACCTTGAGTTTTAGTTCACAACATGTGACTAAGAGGGTAAGGTGGGATTTTAAGCATTTTTCAGCTTATACGAGTGTTTGAACTTAAAAAGTGTACTAAAGCCAAAATAAGCCAAAAGTCATAAGTTGGGCAGCTTAGAAGCTTTTTAGATTTAACAAGCATTTTACTTTATTATCCTAATACTTTTTATATAATTGTCAAATTACTGCTCCCAAGAAAGCTCCAAGTCTGATGTTTCTTTTCCTTCTTTATCCCATCTCCACAATATCTCTGAATAGTGGCAACAACCTAGAGTAAACTTGCAAAGATGAAAACAAAAGGCAAGCGACTGGGAGCTTTCCTTGGGACCTCATTCAATTTGTGTTTTAACTATTCTTAAAGCAAGTGCTTTTGCTTCCTTTTTCACTCAGTTTCTCACAGCGATCAACATGCCCCAAAAAAAAAACTAGTTTTCCTTCTAGAAAGCCAAGTTTCTACTTAAGAACTATTCCTCATACTTGAGCCCATATCCCCCACCCTAGTCCAAGTACCCTATGAATTCTTCTGTGATTTGTTAATGAGAATGTAGTTGGAGATAGTTCACTGACAAGTGACAATTAGATAATAATTCTACGGGTTACAAGATTCTTAAAATTTTCCTAAACAGTTTATCAAGCATATATAGTTCCCACTTTAATCAAATTATTAACTTATTATATGCTATTCAAATAAATAATTTATATTTATTAAAAATCTAAGTTGCACAAACTCTTCACTTTCAATGTCGCACCATGTCGGATTCTCCAAAAATACACTACTTTTGGCGAATCCGTCGCGCACCCCTTGACATTTTTGAAGAGTCCGAGCAACATAGTTAAAAATAATCTTGCCTAATCAATTTGGAACTGAAAGTGGATTGAAGCATGAATTGAAGTAATCAACTCCTTTATAATGTTGTCATATTAAGGATATTTTTGTCATTGTACCAGAAGAAGTATCGATAAGCACTTCTCTACCAATTCCAAACACATCAACTCTTATTTTCAGTTTTCACTCTTCTATAACCAGCTCCAACACTTAAAAAGTGTTTTCAGCATTTGGTGTTTAAAAGCTACTTAAATTCAGCTAAGCCAAATGGGATCTAGAGCAGCAACGCACAGAAAAATATTTCCAGATTGTCAACAGCAAGAAAACATAAATATTTTTAAGGAAAAAAAACTTTACATGACAGATATTACAAGAGGAAAATTGGAATATGATGATTCTTCTTCTAATGTACCTCTATCAAATGTGTGATTCCAGCTACACTCGTATACTCCAATTTGTGGATGCGAAGCTGCTTGCGATGCACAACAATCAATGAGTCTAACTTCTCATTTGCCAACTCAACTCTCCTTGTACCTTCAGCAACCTGTGAACCAACTGAAAGTAGTCAAAGAATCAAGTGCAGGCAAGAAATATGGCATAGAAAAAGAATACAACAAACCTCTGGGAACTTTCCATCAGAAATGATAAATAAGTTGTGAAGATCCTGTCTGTCAGCAGCTTCCTTGTTTAAAGCAGACAAAAGCTTTGCAGCACCATTAATAACAGTAGAGGATGAGGCAATTGATATCAGCTTTCTCAACAGGACAGAATGCAAGGTCTCTCTTTGCTGATTCGTACTTTTGTCCTCTATAATGCAAAGCTGTTGAAGTTGTTTCGCAGCAATCAAGATAGCTTGAATGACTGCAATAAACTGACACAGAGATTCCTATTAAATTCATCTAAAAGATGGTTGAGGCTGCAAAAAACCAATTCAAGGAACAATATATGCTTGTGTCACTGTTGGAAAAATATATTTTCTAAGCCTTAGCTGATTGGACATGTAATCGAAAATCAATATCTCCCACCACAGGTTCCTGTCTGTAGTTACCAGAACTAGTTGCATATGTGACAGAACCTATCTAAAGTTGCATTTTGATGATTTTCCCCATCAGATAAGAGACTGTAGCATAGTACAAAGCTAAAAAAATCTTGCTCAATTAAATCAGAAGATAAAAACCCTCACCTCAGCAGCAGTAGCTTTTCTGTGAAAGATTCTTGTAAGCCCGCGCTGGATATCTGGTGACCTTCCTATAGTGGACAGAACTGAAACAATTATATGATGTATCTCTGTTTGCGAACTGGTGACATCAGCACCTTCCATCTCTAAGACAGAAGCATGAGAAGTTCGATGAGTTTGCATAGATTCTGCAATCTCTGAAACTGCATCAAGACGAGCACCTATCATGTTTCTATCACGTAAAGGATGAGTCACCTGCAAAATATGAAATTACACATGTACCTTCTATATGTTCATATTATCAAAACCCAACAAACTAACAGCAAAAAATCTCCGTACCCAATGCCTGAGAAGCCTTGAACCAAATAAAGTAAGGGTCTGATTCATACAATGCAATAAGGAGCCAGACTCTGATCCGTCAAAGTTATTCATCAAAACCTACATCATCGGTAAAATTACAAATGGGAAAAAGACATGCCTATTGTATCTACTGAGAGCTAAAAGATTGCCGGTGCAGTAAAGTAGACAAAAGGGAAAGAAAACTTCTATCAAATTGTATATTGTATAATGTATATCATACATAATAATCAAATTACTTGAGAACTGTTTATCTTTCTTTTTATCCTTTTGAAATTCCTGATACTCTGACAAGCTACATATCTTTGATGTTTCTTAGCCAGAAAAAAAGATTGCTAAATCATTCTCCTCTCCGCTCTGCATAGTTATATAACTAATCAAAACCTTAACAGAAGCAACCCCAGTAATTCCTCCAGACGTCTCCACTGTTATTAAAAGCCACTGCTTTATAGCTTAAAACGACGAAGCGACTTGATGCACAATTGTAGATTGGTGAAGCCATATGCTATATAGAAGTGTGCACTTCGAACAATGATGCGCAAGTGATCCCAAGGAAAGCCATTGGTTCTTTGAATCTTTGAGGATTTGGATTAATATCGGCTCAATTGTAAATTGGTTGCAGAAATCAGTTACTTTAATACAATTTGATTATAATAATACTTGTTAGAGTGGGTTAGACATTGGTTGGGGAATGAACTAGTGGTATGCTTATATGGACTTGGGCAATCCTCCCCTCATGAGCTAAATTTTGGGGTTGAGTTAGGCCTAGGTATCATATCTTTACATGGTATCAGAGTCGGGTTCATCCATGATTGGGCTCCCGATTCACGCTCGGGTGTGGACGTGAAGGGGAGTTTAGAGTGGGTTAGGATCCAACATTAGTTAAAAAATGGACTGGTGGTCTGCTTATATGGACTTGGAAAATCCTCCCCCTCGAGTTAGCTTTTGAGGTTAAGTTAGGTTCAAGTGGCATATCTTTACATAAATTCATGTGTTCTTTTAATTTTTCCATTACTTGTACACTTCACTTCAAAGAAGTGTGCTCTTAACTTCATGCTTTTTTACTTCAAGCCCCATGGACCCAATCGCTTTTTGCGCTTTGGCTTTTAAAAACACTGGATGTGACCCTCTAAACAATGGTTATGGAAACTCACTAGTGCCAACCAGTTATTGTGGGGAAAATCATTAAAGCAAAATATGAGGAGGAAGACAAATGGATGACTAAAGAGGTAACTACACCCTATGGGGTGAGATTGTGGAGATCCATCAGAAACTTGTGGAGTGAATTCAAAACCAATATTAAGATCAAAGTGTTAAATGGCTTACTCAAAAAAAAAAAAAAAAAAAAAAAATCAAAGTGTTAAATGGGGAAAAACTTTTTTCTGGAAGGATGATTGGCATGAGGCAGGCAAACGTGAAATACTCCTTCCAGTTATATAAAACCTTGCTATACACCAGCAAATTACTACTGCAGAATTATCCACAACTCAAGGTTGGAGCTTTACTTTTAGAAGGCAGTTGACTGATTGAGAAATACAAAGGGTGGCTCAATATTTTAGCACAAGCGAACAATGGATTCAGATAGGAGAAGATGTGTTATGGTGGTTGGGCAGTAATAATGGTTCCTTCAAGGTTAGTGCAACTTATTGATTTGTTGCACTTGAGTCAAGGGTCTTTCGGAGACAACCTCTCTACCTCCACGAGGTAGAGGTAAGGCTTGCGTACACTTTACCCTCCCCGGACCCCATTTGTGGCCTACACTAGGTATGTTATTGTCGTACTGTTACTAGTTTCAAAAATATATATATATTGATTTTATCAACTCTCACAAAGTAAAAAGTGACAAATATATTGAACATACAGAGTAAAAGCTGATTAATCAATAGAACAATCCATTAACTATGGCTCAATGACAAACTAGTGAAAAAAATGTGAATTCTATATGTGCAATTCGGTTCAGACAAGTGTGGCACTAAGTTGGCTGGATTAAACAAAGATCAAAATCTTTAAAACTTTCACCAGAGTAGTAACTACTTTGTACAAAATGACAGATCTACCCATAGTTCATATAAGGAAGAGAAATCAGTGAGCTAAAGGAAGAAAGGCAAGGAGGAACCAGAGAAATGAGGAAGACGATGTGTGAGAAAGTGGGGAGACAGGGAAGGAATGGATGTGCTGGAGCCTTGATTTCTAATGTTTGTAACCTCACAAGTCCTCCTTTCCATGAGTCAAAAGTGTTCCTCACTTTGCTCCTTTGGTGACAAAAATTCCCAACCTCAAGGTTTGAGAGGGAGGGAGCTATCCTCTCTTGTCTTGCTAGTTCAGAAACTTGTGACGTTTTACCAATCCTTCAAACACTTCAGGAACTAGAGAGCCATTGGTTTCCTTTGAACTAGGTACATTATCCACATCCAGACTATCTCTACATAACAATTTTGCTGGCTTGATTAAATCAATCATCAGATGATCGAAAGTTGCTCGTTTAAATGTTTATCCACGTTACAGTATGGAGTCTGCTTGTCCGAGAACCATAAATGCTGTCACAGAAGCAACTTTAGATTCTATCATGAAAGCAAAGTTAAGTTGATCGTGCTCAATTTACTGAGGTTAACACTTACAGGTGGTTCCCCCTAACACCAGCTATTTTGCTTACTCCATGATTCAAAGTCATTAATTGCAGCAGTCACTCCTTCCTTTTTTATTTCTTTTGGTAAGGTAAATATGATCACATCCTTCTTTAATTTTGAGTGTCATCAGTTATTGCTTTGAGAAGAAATCTTTGCAAGGAAAACATGAAAACAATAAGAAAATGTGTCATTCATGCCTGGGAATCCAACAATTACTCAAGTTCAATTATGGAATTTATCCAAAAGAATTGTCTTTGTTTTTCTCTTCGATTTAATTTGCTTTTGGAGGGGGGAGGACTAGCCCACTCACCTCAAGTTGCTGCAGTGCATTGGCTGAAAGAGTCATCTCCATGTTGCTAGAGAAGGGACGAAATGAAGCTCCCAAGCACAGAACTCTTTCCAAACCAAATTGTTTTAGATGCCTAACAATTAGGCCCAATGCTTGTATAGCCAAATGAGGCATTGCCATAATTCCCTACAATTCAAAATAAATGGATAAGAGAAAAGATATATCTAATACACGGAGAAATCCAGTGAACCCCATCTAACAGACAAAGCAAGGAACATGAAATAAGAAAGTATAATCATGTGCACATAAGAAAAATATGAAGATATTAGTTTTGACATTTCACAATAGATGGTATATAAAATTTAGTTAGTTCAGCCTCTAACTCTAGAAATTACACCTGGATTGCAATTTGATTGCATTCGTGCATTTTCATTTCAGCCTCTTCCTTTTCTTGGACATCTAACAAATAAGTTTCCTGCATGCCCTCATAGAGAGACATCACTTCAGCCAGAGCACCACCATCACTGAACCGATCTGATGATACATCCTCCACCCGAACATTAGATGCAGGTCCAGCATAAGCCAGTAGCAGCTGAAACGAATATAATAAATTAAGGAAAAAATTCTTAACTAAGCAGACATAACTACTATTTTACCATACATAGAAATAGTTTAGAATATTACCTAACATAGCTATACTAAGGGTTCTATAGCAAATCTCTCCTCTCTCGTCTCTCTCCCTCTCCTCTCTCTCCCTCTCTCTCTCTCTCTCTCCCCTGCCTCTTTCTCCCTCTTCATAGGTTGTACCACTATTTTCTACCCTTCAAGATTGTATCCAATAGTGGGACTCCACAGCAGAAACATCCAATTGTATCAATGGCGGAATTGATACAGTATGTATCAGCCTGATTACAACTGATACATATTGTATCGATGTTGTGATTAATAAATAAAGATAAAAAGTTTGGAAAAAACATTGATATGGGTACCGACTTGGTGGAATTGTATCTGATACATCTCTCCCTCATGATTTCACCTGATACATGTGGGATTGTATCTAATACAGTCTGAAACATCTGTCACTCACGATTTCAAAGCAGATCATCGATACAGGTAACAATTTGTTCTCCGCAGTGTAATCAAAAGCGAAAGCACAAAAAAGCTCTAAGGTTCGTTTGGGGCTTTAAGCACAAAGCGCAATTAAGCGTGGACTTTATTGAGAAAAGGGGCAAATGGAGAAAACATACGAACTAATTTTAAGCATGAATAACAAATATATGGACAAAGAATACGATTGTTTTTACGATAGAGTGAAATATTAATGGTGTAGCGCCGGCTCTTCAGAAAATGCTTATTCACAAGGAGAAGTATGTCTTACAGCTTTGATGACGACATTGAAGCGCACATTAAGTGTGGAGAAGCACTCGACGCATTTTGAGTCTCGCTACAGGGCTTAAGCATGCCTTTGATAACAGTACATCTCCATAGCAGAGACATACAATTCATCCAATTGTATTCTTCCAAATACAAAGGAATGAATACATCGAAAAAAGAAAAGAAGAAGATACTTATATCAACTTTATCAATTGTATCACTTTAATGGCTGCATCACCATACAATCTTGAAGAAGATACTTATATCAACTGTATCACTTTAATGGTTGTTGTTACAGTCTGAATGCGGGAACAAATACAAGTGATATAAGAGTGAAAGAATACAAGTGATACAAGAGCGAATAAATACAAGTGATACAGTTGTATATATTGAATACAACTTGTATATGCCTGTATGTATGAGACAATTTTCATTGATACAACATATCGTCAAAAACAGCCTGTATCTAAAATCTCTCCTCTTTCTCCCAAATCTTGCTCGCCTCTCTCGTCTTTCTTTCTCTCTCCCAATCCTGCTTGGCTCTCTCCTCCCTCTAACAACATGTATGTATCGGACTGTACTCATTGATACAACATGTATACATCAAATACAACATGTATCTAGTATCTCTCATCTCTCTCCCCCAAATCTTGCTCGCCTCTCTCTTCTTTCCCAATCTCGCTCACCTCTCTCCTCCCTCTGATAGCTTGTATATATCGAATACAAGACGTATCAAACTGTACTCATCGAATACGGACTGCGTCTAGCATCTCTCCTCTCTCTCGCAAATCTCACGTGCCTCTCTCCTCTCTCTCCCAATCTCATTCACCTCTCACCTCCCGCTAATTGTAGCTATGAGTCCTAATTGGACAAACGATAGCTACTAATGATAATTATGATCCAAACTATAATTTATGATCCACTTTCAACGACATCATCATGACAACTCTGATATTCAATTGAAATCATTTTCATACAAACTTCAAATTATTTATTTATTGTGACGAGTTCCATAGAAACTTCAATATGATGACTTTTTCCCATAAAATGAACATCCAAAAGCACAACTCTAACTGAATAATAACCAGTGTCTTCATGCCCAATAACGCTAGAAAAAAGTCAATAATGCTATGCTATTTTCTGATTCTTGAGATATTACCAAGAAATATTGGACAAGGCAAACAAAAATAAGAAATGTGCTGCCCTCAAACTAATTATAAAGCCAATTTCCTGTCTTATTTACATGAGTGGTCACTCTAAACATTCTTAGAGTATTAAAATGCTGCACTCATCTCTCACCTGGATACACACCTTTCTTGGTAGTTTGGTTATATGAGAGACATCTTGTAGTTTGGCTGGTCCGCATTACTTACAAATAATTTCCTTGTTTGTATTACCCAAGTCTTCTCCCCAGAAAAGGTCATACATTCCTAAAATAGTAACTTATTTACAACAGGCTGTGGCAAAGATAAAGAGCCACCATTATTTTACCAAAAGAGGAGGTTGTTCTACCACTGCCTGAACCAGGATGACATGCCTGTACATTTTTGCCCCATTAGAGATATGCCAAAAATGAACCTTCTTCTACACATGGTCAGCTCGTGTTTTAGTGATCAAGTTTTACAGTCCTTCCCTCAAAGGAAACACCATTTCAAAAGATCCATTTGTTCAGTCTTCAATCTAGAAATAAAATGCAAATTCAGTATACCAAATCAACGCAGACTCAATTAACAAAGAACCTGCAACAGAGCAATCTACTAATAAAGATCTTTTAGTATGCAGCTCTTGTTATAAAAGTCTATGCTTTTAGAGAATAAGAGATTCCAATTCTCTAATTAATTCTTCACAAACTGAATATTGTATCTCCATAAATAGGAAATCAATGTGAGACACCAAGAGTTCCTTTTAGTTTTATGATAGATTTTCATATAAATGAGTGGCAATCACCTTCTCTGTCTGCTTAGATATAGGCCTACCAACAAGCAATTCAGCTGGCAACAAGTTCAGGATCAAAGCCTCCAACCCAGCCCTCATGAAATTGTCATTGAACTCCCCATAAACAACATCCCCAGTCGAAACCTCAACCCCAACAACCCCAAGTTTCACATCATCCCCACAACCCTCAAGGTTGATTCCCTTCTCGACAACACAAACCAAATAGTTATTACATGACCCATACCCCTCATCTCCACCCCCTACATCTTCAGCAGCCTCCAAAGTAGCTTTCGTGTACAATGCTGACAACCCACGGCTAAAAGGGCCCAATTTATTCGAGCCATGAGCTTTAATTGCAGCAGTTTCCGTTTGTTTAACAACCCCAACTTTGTACCCTGCACTCACCAGCCTCCTTACATGAATATTCAACCGAAACGTGGGTACACTAGCTGTCAAGAAATTGTGATCCATATGTGCATAAATACCCAAAACTCTAGCAGCATTTTCTGCATCCTGACCAAAAAATCTGTACCTGTAACCAACTTCAATCATCAATAGAACATCTGGGTACTTGGTCTTAAGCTCCACAACTTGTTGCTCTAATGGTGTGTACTTAAGATTTGCAATTTCATGACATTTGGAAGGTTCCAAAAGGTGGTAAGATGGTTCTAGAAGTTTATCCAGGAACTTCTGGTGGAGAGTGGGATTAGGAAGAGGAGTGTGTGGGTTATCTACGTGGGTTGATAGCTTAGGGGTTTTGGTGGGTTTTGTAGGATGATCATCGTAAGAAGAAGAAAGTTTGTTCTGAGGAGAAATGAGTTGGGAAGTTCTAAGGCGCTTTGCAGGTGAAAAGCTGACGGTGGCAGCTATTTTGGGAGGTGGAGTACAGGGGGTCGTTGAAGTTGAAGGGTCTTCTTCGTGCTTGGGTTTTGGTGCAAAGAAGCGGGAAATTACTTGTTGCTTTGGTTTCCCCATTGTACCAATGCCAACGGCGGCGATCGTCGGGGTGGTGACTGGTGGTAGTGGTGGTTCCGAGTTCCGACGGATGATTTTTGACAGTACGAAGTGCAAAGGCGGTTTCGCAACTGTAGTGCTACGGGTCAATTGGCGCGCTATGTCGATTTCACTCGAATCATTCTCTCAAAATTCTTAACTAATTAAATTTGGTGTAATCGAGTTTAATTACGCTATTTGCTATATTTCGCTAATCACGTAATTACACTCTCTGCTTTTGAGGATGGTAAATTGTTGGTATTTATATAGTATAATTAGGTAAGTTATTCGTGTTTCACACGGAATTAAACTATTTTATTAAGCTTACATATGATCATTCAATAATACTTTATTTTTGTCAAGAACATTTTATCTTAAGGTAAAGCGTTCCTTCGAAATCTTAAACAACTATATTTTTTAAATTTTTGTTTTTTTTATACAAAAATTATGAGTCATAAAGAGATTTTAAGTATAAGAAAGAAGTCTAAGAAAATCTCTATGAAAATAGTTAATCGAAAATAATGAAATTTTCTAAATTCCAAAAAGTTATAAAGAACAATATCAGACGTTAAAGAAGAGATCAAAAAGCCTCGAACAACAACACTCCCAAGTAAGTGGAACATCACGTCCATACAAGAACATAATTAACTTAATTCAAATAGAGGACCTTCGGCTCCTTGCTTATGAATCTCCATCAATCTCTTTTTTATTATAGTATGTCATATCATGTATATGTTAAAAATAATCCTAAAATTGATAGTATCATAAATGTTTTTCCTCATTGTCTTAGAATAGTCATTACTTTTGTTTAGGTTTTATATCACCGGCCTCAACTTATTTGAAATTGAACCACAATTATTGTTATGGTAGAGTATGCAGTTACAAATAATTAATACAATTATCAATCAAGCAATAGGTATCATCTGAATGAAACTGTTCACAACTGAATATTTTAAACCAAAATTTTGACACATAGCATAATAAAATCTCATAGCATAATTTTGTGAGCACTTGAACTCACAAATAACAATAAATACGACCTTATTTTCCTAACAATCAAGAAGAAAAATGCATGTTGCTTAACATATTTTTCAAAAATATAGTTGGTCAGGCTGTATCCAAGTTTACAGTTCACAAATTTAAGTGAAAGAGTTAAAAAAAGTCACCAAAATAGCAAAAAGAAATTGCAATAGATACATGAATCACTATGACTTACAGTAAAAGATTAAACTTCATGAAATAGGAGGAATGAAACACACATCATAAGAAGTTTAATTAATGTATTTGAATTCGGCTCCCCTATAGCCAAAAAAACCCTACAAATAATAGTGGAAGAAATAAAAGTTTTGTTTACTAAAGAACCAAATATAATGAACTCAACCATTTCTGCATTTCTGCAACGTTATGAGTTATGGACTGAGAGGTGCAAGAGTAGTAATGTGACATTGCAATTAAAATCAATTTTCTTTGTTCATATGAAGAAACATATAGAAAGAGACAAAAGAGAAGATCAATTTCAATTATCCTTGCTAAAATTTTCAACAAAGTTAAAAATAGTCGCCAAAATAGCAAAAAGAAATTGCTATAGTTACATGAATCACTATGATTTATAGTAAAGTTTAACCTTCATGAAATATGAGGAAGAAACTTTGAGGAATGAAAACTTCATAAGAAACTTAATTAATGTATTTGAATTTGACTATTCTATAGCCGGAAAAAACCTACAAATAATAGTGGAAGGAAATCCCTTTATTTATAAACAACAAAGGGTAGTGTGAACAAATGTTTATTGTGTCTTATCGAAAAGATCACAATTTTTAGGAAAAGTCACAACTCTTTGAAAAAATTACAACTTTTAGAAAATATCACAACATTTCATAAAAGTCACAATTTTCATAAATGTCACAATTCTTCATGAAAGAGAAATGCTAGTTTTGAAAATAAATAAATTAAAAGGGAATTATGGTTTGTGGTGGCGCCACGTACGTAGATCTTAGGTTCTTTGTGTGTGTGTGTGAGAGAGAGATTATAAGTTGATTGTTTTTTAATTCTTTTTTTATTTTTTGTTTTAATTTATTTCTAGCTTTATTATTTTTATTATTCTAAAAATATATTATTTATATTTCATTTCCTTTCACATCTCAACTTTTACTTTTTATGATTCTATGCAATTTTTCGTATTATCTTTTTAATTTATTTATTTTATGTTTATTTCTTCATTAACATAATTTGTTAGTATTCTAATTTTCAAATTAATTATATTTTCGCTATATTGAAATTTGACATGGAGTATTACATTAAATTTATTTTCAAATTTAGAACTAATGTAATTTTCAATTTCATTTGTTTTAGTAGTATTGACTTAATATTTCACATTGTAAGTCAATTGGAAAAAGGCTCAAATATGTCATCGAACTTTTTATGCCATTCGTTAAAAGTTTAGCTCATTTGTACCATTGTTGTTACAGAAAAGGCTCATCCATGCCATTTTTTAACTCCATTTTTGCAAAACCACTTTTTACACTCCAAACAACTTTTAACACTTTTCAATTGGAATTTTTGGATCAAATATACTCTTTTTTATTTTTTTCCTTGAGAACATCAAGAACACATAAAAAACATTAACAATTCACACATTGCAAACCTTTTCAATTCTTCGCGAAATCACCTCAAATTTCAAGAGTAGTTTCCCTCCGAGCTAGATATCAAAACTCAATAAATTTTTTAGCTCAAATTCAACCTAACTCGACAAAACTCACTTGAAATTTCTTCAAAGTTTCAATACTTCAACATTCTTTAATGGTAGAATTTTCTCCATAGACTCAAAAAACAATAGGGAACAATGATCTAGTTTCAAAAATAACTACAAAAACGCAAATCAAAGCAATTTTTTTGAAATTTTTGGATTGATTTTCGTTTCAATGGATTTTTTTTTTAATATGGGTGAATTTTTTAAACTCTTCAAATGATTTTAGAATTTTGGTTTTTATAAAAAAGAAATTAATGATATGGCCAAAATTTGAGATGATTTTGTGAAGAACTTAAGATGTTTTTTGGGAGTTATTTATTTCTTCACATGTTCTTGGTGTTCTTAAGGAAGAAGAAGCAAAAAGAGTAAATTTGATCCAAAAACTCCAATTGAAAAGTGTTCAACTTGTTTGGGGGTGTAAAGACTGATTTTGCAAAATCGGCGTTAAAAAAAATGGCATAGATGAACCTTTTCTTTAACAACAATGCATAGATGAGCCAAACTTTTAACGAGTGGTATAAATGAGCCTTTTCTGAAAGTTCGATTGTTTATTTGAGCATTTTTCCTTCATTTTTAAGTTATACTTGATAGATTATTATTTTAAAAATGTTTTCATAATTTATGACATTGTATTTATAACATTAATCTTTTTGTAAACATGGATTTTATGATGTTTATAGAAATCTTGTACTTTTAGTTTTGATTATTAATTTAATTAACATGTACTAATTTTAAAAACATAAATCAGATATTTTATAATATTAATTAAGAACATATGTTTGTTGATTAATATATTTTCAAAAGGTAATATATATCTTAAATATTTAATTATTATTTATAAAGTGTCTTATTTGTCTGATATAAATTTTAAATTTTAGATGATTAACTTTTATTCTTAAAATTTAATATAACTTTATGATTGCAATTGTGCAACCAACAATACATTTGTAATTGCACTGTATATACTTGGTGCAATCTCTACAAAGAGTGAATTTCAATCCCTAGTTGTCTAGGTTATATACAAATACTTTTGGGATAATATTTTTTACTTATGTACCAAACAATGAACATAAGAAAATAATTTTTGCATAAGAAATATTTTCATTCGTATTAAACATACCCTTTGTGATCAGTCAAATACCTTAATATAAAATAGAATGGACGGAAAAGATATTTTTCAGAGGGATGCAGCATTATCTTGATCTTCAATTTCTTGGGACATAGTTCTTATTACTTTCCAGTCAACTTGTTTGTTTTGTCAGTGTTTGGGCTCTCAAATCCTTGATAGTTGAAACACCTCCAACTAGCGTATCTTGATTGGCAAGGCTGAGACCTCAAGGCTTATGGTCCTCCGATTCGATTTTTCTTGCAGAGGGCATGTTAAGAAAATTTAACTTTACTCTTTCGCAAGTTTTTTATATTTTTGTATAGTTCTTGTAAACAGGCGTCTTTCCCTTTCTTTCATGAAATTTACTCTACAAGGAATAAATAAAAGAAATTTAAAACTTACCATTCTCTTAAATAAGTTATTCTCTCTGATTAGAGTTTGCTTCTGGTTGCTTGCGTTTCCAACTCTTTTTTTTTTCACGATTTAGTACTGTCTCCTAAAAAGGGGTAAAAGAGTACGCAGGCCCATTTATCCTTGTTGTAATTATGACTGCACTTCATTGCGTCTTCTCTAAGCCCCTTATTCGTGTCAGTACTTTGCCTATGTCATATTGTTCCACATGAAAAAGACCTTCTCATTTTGCAGGTAAATGCTGGTCGTGAAACTGCCTGCCTGCTTGAACAGTAGGACACAACTATTTAATTCAAATATAGATGTTGAATATCTTGCTTTTTATCATTTAGGTGAACTATCAACTTGACTTTGTTTATCATGTTGAGCTCTTATCATTGCTATTGATGTCTCTTTTATTGCTGCATTATGATAATTACCTAATTTTTATTGCTGACAGAGCTTTGGTCTAGTGGTAAGAGCGCTACACGTGATTTGTCGATTAGGCATATGTCATGGTTCGAACTCTGATGTATTAGACAAAAAACATGATATTTAAGTGAAGAGTAGAGGGGTGGGCTAATTATCTTCGGGGTTTCTCCTTTTGGATAATGGTGGTGAGCCAACTTGAAGCATTGGGCGCATCTTGACTAATCCATCAAGCAGCTTGCTGCAGTTTGCAATCACAGCTGTTGGGTAAAATCTGCTCACCAAAAATGGACCAAATAGGCTCAAAAGTACTGTATTTGGATGTAAGAATTCCTCCTGCATTCAAGCATCATCATTAGCTGTCAATCTTGTAGGTATACGCATGCAATATGTTGTTGCCATGGAAATTCACTCTTCGTAGAGATTACGCCAAGCATAAAATGAAGCATATAATTGTTGCTAATGACTTGAACATGTTGTGTTCCCTTTTTTGGCGGTTAACGGTTCATAATCAGAGTGAGGTTTTTTTAATTTTGTTTTTTTCTACAAAAGTGAAACAAGAGATTTGATCTTAACACTCCAATTTCTCTACGTAAAATAAAGTGAATAGAATAATAAAATTGATATATATATATATTTTTTTAAAATTGCAAATCTATAAGTATTTTATAAATTTCAACTTATGAAAAATTAAGAAAATTCACTTCAATAAAGTTGTTGGAGTATAAAATTTGGATTTAATGAGTAATATTTTTTTCGTTTTTTTGTATAATTAAGTTTAACATATTCAAGTCAGTAGTAGCAATAATATGCTTCATTTTATCGTTTGTTGAATAAAATTATGACTTATATTTTCTTTCATTGGGAATTTTATTTTGAATTGTTAAGGTTAAGGTTCTTTGCATAAAGAGAATTTGAAGAAAAAATAGGGAGTGGGAAATAATTGAAAAAATAACTAAATGACTTAACTTTTCGAGACATGAATTTCATTAATATAAACCTAAATTATTTGTATAAAAAATGAACAGACATCAAATTTAACGAGTTTTTAAATATTTAAAGGACTAAAATCAATAAATACATAGTTAAAAACCTAAAACAGATAAATATATAATTAAGATACAACATGATAAATTTTTGATTAGTCTAAAGATTAAATCCAACAAAAGTATAGTTAAAATACCATTTTAAATTTACTGATATAGTTAAAAGGACTATACATGACATTTTCTCTCTAATCTTCTAAGTAGGTTCGTCAAAGTCCGGAAGCATCCCATCAACGGCAAGAGGGAAAATCTGAAAATACAAATATTCATCCGGTGAACACCCACCCCCCGTCTCTCCTTCAGTCCTCCCGCCGGCGATATCTAATTCCTGAGAGGAAGGTAGTGTGAAAACCTCTTCATTTGCGTAGAAAGAAAATGGTAACGTCTTCGGTTGTCAACACATACCCACTGTCCAACTATACATTTGGTACTAAGGAGCCCAAAATGGAGAAGGACACCTCCGTCGCCGATCGCCTTGCTCGTATGAAAATCAAGTATAGTTTCTTCTATTCTTCCTTTTTTTTTTTTTTTCGTAATTGAAATTCTTATAGATTCTTCCAGGTAATTGAGTAGATCAAATTCTTTAAACCCCAGGTAAAACCCTTCCGAAACTGGAATCACACTGGTCACTGCTAGTATTTAGGTTACCATACTTAAGCCGCTATAAAAAGTTTCTCCTTTTTTTGGAATTTAACAACCTCTTGTTTGTGATGTGGTTTGCAGCTATACGAAGGAGGGCATGAGGACTAGCGTCGAAGGAATTCTATTGGTATGGTTTTGCATCCTCTATCTCAACTTATATTATGTTCCTATTTGCATCTTAGCAAAATGATCATTTTGTGGTCGTACCTTGTTCTGTTATTGCCCTAAATTGTTACTATTTTTGTTTGTTTTGCCACATCTAGTTGCTAGGAACTCATTAGCTGTTGTTAAGCTGCAATAAATGAGCTCCAATATGCTTGATTCGAATATTGGCTTTGATGCAGTGATTGTGCTTTTAGTTTAGTTGATATTAAGATCTTTAGTCCTGGTTTAGTCTAATTTTTGTCTCCGACATGACATATGGTTGTCGACTTGTCATCACTTGTAGAAAAAGGGAGCGTTTGGCACCCTCAAAGCTCTTGCATAACTTTTGTATGCAATTGTTTGCATAAGATTTTTGAGATGAATGTCTAAGCAAATATCTTTGCTTGAAGTATTTGATTCTTCCATTATCTGTCTAAGATTTTCTTTGTTTAAGAAAACAAGAGTCAGAATGGGAACTAAATTTCCACTCTGTTTCATAATATTTCTTCATTTCCATTAGCTACCATTTTTGTAGCTCCTTTGTGGAAAATATCATGTCTTTCAAATCAGTTTCCTGTGTTATAGGAAAAATCTTTACATGTAAATATCCATGAATAGTTACTTTTCATCACATCAGTTGAACAACCAATTGAAGTTACCAGTTCCAAAACAACAACAACAACAACTACCAATCATAAGAATTCGCTATCTGGATAGGTTGCTTTTCCAGGTCTTCAAGTACTCTTGTCCTCTTTATACGCATAACCATTCTAAGTAGACTGATTTCAGTACACCTCTTTCCCTCTCTCTAGTTTCATTTGCCATCTTCCAATCTTCTGACAAATATTTCATTTGAATCTCATAAACGTTACTCCCTTCATTTAAAAAAGAATGAAGAGGGGGGGGGGGGTGTCTAGAGCACCAAGACCAAACTTCTAATTTTCAGTTTCAATTCAAACATCAATTTTTTAATCTTATTGAAATAAAAATTTGATATTTAGAAATTATATTATAAGGTAGTCTAGGTTACAAATTTATTTATTTGAAAATTAAACCATGCACGAAAAGGTTGTAGTCTAAGACAAAGATGAATGATTCCCTAAATGCCAAGTATCATATAAAGTGGAATATGGGAGGAGTACATGGAGAAGTTCTTTCAGGAGAGAGGTTAAGTAAATAGTGAAGCATTATATCTTTCTCAATGAGTTTAGTTCAATTGGGGAAAAAGAGATCTTTTTAGGAAAACTTGTTTTTATATGAGTTAATGGCGAGAAGAAGAATCAAATGTCTTTACTAGGAGTTTGTCCGCATTGTTCAGTGGATTGGACAGTAGTTACTGGACATTGACCCTTGTTTCTTCAACTATCTTAGTCAGTTAACTAAGGGCACTTCATTCATTGAACTGGCTTCCATTTAATGCCTTATATAGCTTGCTTCTTCATCATCTGTAGCTATTTACTGAAAATGTTTATATAATAAGAGAAGTTACCTAGAATACTACTCCATATAGTGTCCTTTATCTTTAAAAAAAAGGAAATTAGAAACTCTATGTAGTGTTACAGTTCCTGGTTTCAGATGTATGAAAAGTTGGGTACTAGACATTTAATTTTAGGTCGATTACATACCTAGAACTTTTAAAACTGCTGGCGATCTGTTCACTTTAGGGGCTATTGGATCATATTCAAATTTAGTTCTGGGTCAGGGTGCTTGCAGATGATAAAATGTCGCAGAATTAGGATTTACAACATTAAGAAGCAAGTAATGGAAAAACTCAAAAACAGATTAGCAGGACGAGAAGAAAGATCTCAACTATAAGAAGAAGAGAGTGTGAGAGAGAACAAATGCTCTCTTTCTTACAAGAGAAACTTTTATGTCTTGAACTACTTAAAGATGTCCTAGTTTGGCCTGATTATTGAGCTCTTAATTCTGATCAAAAGATGTCCAACGGAAAACTGATTTAACTTCTAACATATTTCAAAAGGAAAAGAAATGGGTCAGACCAACATCCAGTCTCCCTGGCAATTATTGAAAGTTGAAACAGGGAAAAGCTATATAAAGGTTATGTTAATATTAAACCTTACCAAAAAAAAGTCCCTGTTAATATAAAGGGAGAGGTGATAGGCATCCTGTGGACGGTTATCATTTTTTTAAGCGTTACCAAAAAAAAAGGTTATGTTAATATTAAGGGAGATCATTTTCCGTGGCAACTTTTGTTTAAAGAGTTATGATTAATGAGTCTCAAGCTTCTAACTAATTTCCATTACCTTACTACATATGTGCTCATGTTTTCTTCTTCCACTAGAACTTTATCTTCTGTTTTCACAGTCACATTCCATCTATCACCTATCTCTACAGTCAGCTTTATCCCTATCCCTGCTTCCTTACAACTTTGTTTTATTCTATCAATGGCTCTCAAGCTCTCTTATGGGAGGAAAAACAATAGGTCTCAAGTAACTTAGGTTTCAACTTTATTTCGAACTGTTTATAGTTGTAAAGGAGGAGTACTCGACCACTTAAGATCATCTGTTGGTTGTTTCTTCTTTCACTTTGTTTCAAAAGATAGTTCATACCAAAATCTATTTTAATGCAAGAGGTTCTCTTGTAAAGTTTTCTACTTTTGGTATACTTCTTGTATGCAGGCAAGTTTTTGCCCTTTCCTAATGAAATTTGTTACTTTGTAAAAAAATAAATACAAGAGGCGATATATACCTAGTAATTGACTAAATTTGGCGCAAATTGTTCAAGTCGGTTAGTTAGAAGTAGATGATTGGGCGACTTTCATAGGAAATCATATTTTTGTGTAAGATATTCTACTTTTTGGTATACTTGTTTTATACGGGCTAGTTAATGCCGTTTTATTAATAACAGTTTTACTTCATAACAAAAAAGGTTGGTTTTGTAATTTTAGAGTTCGATTCTATGGAGTAAAATTAGGATGATGTGTAATTCCTCTGGTTTGAATTCACAGGTACAAGAACACAATCATCCTCACATTCTTCTATTGCAAATTGGGAACACATTCTGCAAACTTCCAGGTGGACGCTTGAAACCAGGAGAGAATGGTATGTTTTGCTTATGATTTTCACTGGATTTCATAATTTTTTTGCTAAGCTTTGACATGGGATACTAGCATTTCTGCTTTCTATTTTTCTTTAAGTGCAGAAATCGAGGGTTTGAAAAGGAAACTGTCTAGTAAACTTGCAGCTAATTCTCCTGGCATTCAGCCAAATTGGCAGGTATGCTTATAAGCGTTACGCCTTTTTGTAGTTCCTTTTCTTTTGTGTGGGAGAAATTTACAACTATATATCCAGTGTAATCCCACAAGTGGGGTCTGGGGAGAGTGGTGTGTATGCAGACCACTCCTACCTTGTGAAAGTAGAGAGGTTGTTTTCGACGACCCTTGACTCAAGTAAAAACAATTCTAGGCAGGTGATGAAAAGGTCATATAGGAGTGAAAAAGCCATAATAAATTAATAGAGAAAAGAACAATAGCGGCAACAAATAATTTGATAATCAAAGCAAAGGAAAACAACAAGTGGTAATAAAGAATCGCAAAATGAGAGAAAAGAAAGGTAGTATTACAGGTGAGAAAAACTAGATAACACTCAGACTACCTACTAGCCTTCTATCCTGATTCCTAACCTCCATACGCTCCTATCTTGGGCCATGTCCTCGGTGAGCGGTAGGTGAGTCATGCCATGTCTAATCACTTCTCTACAATACTACTTCAGCCTACTTATACCTCTCTTCATACCCACCATAACCAATCTCTCACAGCTTACACCTTACACCTTACTGGGCCATTAGAGAATCTCTTTTTCACATGCTTAAACCACCTTAGTCTTGCTTCCCTCATCTTGTCCACCAGAGGTAGGGCTAGGGCTGCATACTGGTTGGTTCGGTTCGAAAATGAACATTATCGGTTTTACTTATTCGTTATCGGTTTGTGGACATGCTAAACCAATAAAGAACCATTAAGATATCGGTTAATCGGTTATTGAACGCTATCGGTTCAGTTATCTGATTAACCATTAACATTTCACATAATTACATGGAGTCGGCTATTTGAATCTTCTATATTCAACCTCCTCTGTTTCATGTCCTCTCGTTAAGTCAATACTTACATAAAAATCTCATCTTTCACAAAATTTATCATTTTTTTTCCAATTGACAAAAACCAGAAAGATAGAGATATATGAGAAGGCTACATACCAATTCAAATGGGAGGGAAAGTAGAAAAGAGACAAGAACAATAAACATAGATAAATTTAACAATCTGGGGCTCAAAAAAATGCCAAAAAAAATAAATGTAGCATACAACTCAAGAACAATCTAAAATTCTGGGATTAACCCAATAAATTCAAGAAGGCATTAAACAAAAATGTTAACCAATAGAAAGAGTGAAAACTGGAAAGGAAGAAACTTTGTACATAGTGAATTGAAGAAAGAGAAGAAAACCTTAGAAAGAAGAGCATAAATGCATAAAAAATCTAGAAATGCAAACCTTGAATAGAATTTGCCAGAAAGGGGTGAGACAAATCCTGAAAATATCAAACAAAAATAAGGAATGCTAATTGTGCTGTGACGTTTAGCAAAGAAATATATGCCCACCATATCAATCAGTACTAGAACTTTGCCAGATCAATCAAAAATTCAGTGTCTTCAACTATTTGTGCCAGAAATGCAGAACAAAGTGCCAGAAAGACTAACAAGAAGGGACTACTGTGGTATAAAACATATATCTCCTCATCTAGTATGGAAAGGTTCTATCCCTCATGATCTTTTCTTACACTGCGACAGACCCATTAAGGATCAGGAACAAAGTTGAGATACAGACATTCGAAAAGAAATGTAGCAACTAGCAAGCACAAAGTCTCGCAATAAATTAACCAACGATATCCGCTGCCCCCCAAGGTGTCCAAACGTTGACTTACCAGGTTGTTGAGAATAGTTTATAGTTTCAAACAGCTACCTACAGTCATACAGATCACACAATCACACATACTATAAAATAGTACAGACATGCATTGTTGAGTGTTGACTGCAGAGTGCACACAATCACACATTCTATAAAAGAGTACTCTAAATGATCATTGATTTGAGAAGCAGTATCTCAATTCTCACAGGACTCTAAAAGAACTATACATGATTAAAATTGTCAAAGAAATCATGATCTCATCCTCGTCAAAATAACTAAACAAAACAACAACATCACAATTTGAATTTAAGCTGTCATAAATGTCACAGAACTTGAAAACTGTCTAGCAGAAACAGAAAATTAACAGTCGCACAACCCGGAAAATTAAATCCAATCATAGTGCTAGTAGGTCATATTCAAGTCAACAAAATAAGAGTATTTAATCAAGTAAACGAATCTGCTCCACGTTATCCAAACAATGCTTAACATGAGCCATCAATGAGCCTGTCCCGACATACCGTGGATGATAATTAGCAACAAGGCCACAATGAAAACATTTAACTTTGCACAATCCATCTTCGTTTTCTTCAAGCTTTTCATAGTGACTCCAAACATTTGATCGAGCTTTAGGCATATGATTATATCTAGTTGACAGAGAAACAAAGAAAGTTTAGATATTTAAAACTCATATACATAGATTCATAACTAAGGTTATGCTACACAAGTTCCTACCATATAATTCAACACAAGAGTTACTGCATATATCAGTGATGTTATAGAAAACATTTTACTGCATATATCAGTGATGACTCCTTCAGTAAATGAAAAGAGATTCAAGTCCTAACTAGAATCAGTGAAGGTTTTTATTTTTCTATCATTCAGATACACATAAAGTTAAAGACATCTACCTTCCTCTTCTTTTAGTAGATTTAGTGAAGGAAGCCTTCAACTCTACATGTCCTCAATTGAAGGTTCTTTTCCAAGTTTGGCCAAATCTAAAGAGAAAAACAATAACAAATCAAGGCTCAACTCTTAAACAACAAAAATATTTAATAAACTATTCATAATTTTACATCAGTGAGTTTCTTTCTATACCTTGTTCAAGTTGCTCAAGAAAATCTAAATCTTCCTCAATACTTATAGGTTGTGGTTCACTTCGAAGCCAATCTTGAAGGCACACTAGAGTTTGTACCAATTTAGGAGTTAATGAACTCCTAAATGAATCAAGAATGCGTCCTCCAGTACTAAAAGCACATTCAGATGCCACACTTGAAATAGGAATAGCTAATACATCTCGAGCTATCTCAGAAAGGAAGGGGAATCTAGTGAGTTGATTTTCCACCAAAGCAACACATCAAAGTCTGCTTTTCTAGTTTCAATATCTTCTTCAAGACATTTATCCAATTCTGTCTTAGAATTTGCACATCCACTCCCAGATGTATGTCTATGTAATTCCTCAAAGAAATCCCCAAAATCTCCTATAGGTATAGACCCTGAACCAGATTCCTCAAAGACTTGACCACCTTTATCATTTGAAACAAGCTTTGCATACTCATTAAACAAATATTTCATGTATGTTCACACACCACTCTCTATATTTTCTGCTTTGTCCTCAAACAAATTTTTAAGTGCAAAGCTAAGTGTGCTAAATTTGTGGGGAGGATCCAAAACACATGGTATGAAAAACATCTTATTCATTTTGTCTGTATCAACCCAATATTTATCAAATTTTTCCTTCATCGTTACTGCCATATCAGCCAAAACTTTATCTTCAGTTGATATCAATTGTTTCAAATAAACACCAACTTGACAAATTTCAAGAAAATGAATATTTCACATATCGTGATCCAGATATCTTCAAAGTAAGCTTAAAAAACATTTCAAGGAACTTTGCAATTCTCTTTACATTCTCCCAATCACTGCTCAAAAGTATACCGGTAGGATTTCCATCCTCATTATCACATACTTAAGATGAGGTTCCAAGCCAATATCCCGATCGGCATAATCTAAAATTGCACATTCATATTCAATAGCCTTGCTCAACATCACGTAGGTGGACTTCCACCTTGTAGGAACATCCAAGCACAAAGATTTTTTAACAAGATATTCATCTTCACAACATTCTTGAAATATTTTCCACCTAGCCGGGGATTGTCTAATGTATCTCACTGCTTGCCTAACTCGTTCAATGGACACATTTATTTCTTTTATGCCATCTTGAACAATAAAGTTCACAATATGAGCCGTACACCTCACGTGAAGGTGACTACCAAGTACCACTCATAATGTTGGTCCCCAACTTAGTCAATTGCTTAGACAACTCAGTAACGGTCACATTATTTGAGCTAGCATTATCAACTGTAACTGTTAGCCCCTTCTTCTTTACTGTGACTTGCATATCTCTGTTGTGTTGCTTGTTGTTGTCTATTTTGAGGAAGAGTTCCTTTGCCTTCTTCTCACACCCTTTGAAATCTACCCCAAATTCGGTACTTAGCTTGATTTTATACTCTTCAATTCATTCAGTCATGTTTTCTATTTGTTCATTCTCCTCTGCTGGTAATTTCATTCTCAGTGGGATTGGTTCTTCTTCGATGTGATTAACCACATCGAGTTGATCATCTGACTGTGTGACTGAAATCTCACCTTCATCGCCCTGTTTCAAACCTGTTGTTACTTGTCTACTGGATTGTTGGTTTGGTCATTCGAAATTTCTTTTTCCCCTTCGAAAATCTCCATTGCTGACTTACAGTGTTAAGATAAGAGATATTTGCTTGAATTTCTGTTTCCATTGTTATATCCTCCTTCTGCGTTACTTTAATTGTCTCTTGGGTTATACAATTATTTGGACTTATGTTTAGGCCCAATTTTTTTTTTTACCCTATCCACCACAGCTCATAGTGGCCCTTTCCCATTCATTAAACCTCCATGTGCCCTTTTATTCAAATTTTCCCTACTTTCTACTTCACCCACGTGACTAGGCTCTCCAAAAGCAGAAACCTTTCATCAAAATAGGTCTATGCTTCTAATTACCCACTGGTTCAAAGGCGCTGACCTCTGTCTTCTCTTTCTCTACTCTAGAAGTGACTGGAGCTTTCACCCATATCGAGATTATGAACACCATACCTCCACTGACCACTTCTATCTCCGGTGGAATCGACTTCCCGTCTCCTTTCACCTTTATTCTTTCCCAATGCAGATGGTTTTTTAGAGACGTTTCCTCTTGTCTCGATGTAACCACTGCACTGCTCTCCAATCTGTTTGAAGGTGTTCTGTGACCACAGACACAGAGGTAGCCCTAGAATTCTTATCCACACCACCCGATCTCTCGTGATTTCTTCTGGCCAGCAAACTGGTTGGGTTCCACCATTCGAGTGATAGGTTCATTTTCTTCCAGATCTAAGTTGCATTTAGTACGTGTTCCGTGATTTTCTTGGAGGGGAGCTGGAAAAGAAACATTCCGTCATTCATCGCAAAAACATTGAGACTGCCTGCTACCTTCCAAGTGTTGCATGCCCATCTTCTGACTTCATTTAGGGTTGGGGTTTCAATTTCCTGTGTCGATAGGCACCTGCTCGAGAGATCCTTTTCCAATACACTGGTGTCTCCTATCATGCTTATGTTTCTCTTTGTTGTCTGTAAATGCACCTTCTTTGATGCATCTGTTGTCCATTTGTTTGTGACCTCTTTGAAGGACCTTGTTATCTTGCTTGTTGTTGCTGTTTGGGGTTGTTGTGCCTTACTTTGTTGTATATATGAATTTTGCTATTTTATGGGTTATATTGCTCCATCCTCCTTTGTAATAGCATTCAGGTGTAATAATTACGGACTTTTCTGACCTTGGAGTACAATGAAACTAATGTATCTCCCATTTTCATTGTACTTGAGAGTACAAAAGAGCTATGAAAAATGGTCTCTTGTCTTCCATCTTCTGACCTCTTTCCCCTGTGTTTTTGAAGCTTCAATAAAGACTGATACCAACCATTTTAGAGTTTGTGACCGACTCTCAACTCTCCTCATCAAATTCTTGCTGTGCTCAATCCACTCATATCATGTTTCTGCTCCTGAATGTCATTTGGTAATTTCGTATGATTTAAAACCAGCATTGTAGTAAATGCTGTTTTCCCCAAGTGCATTAACTTTGGCCATCTCCTAGAATCAAAAGCTGACTAAAGGCAGGTTAAGAAAAAGTTTTCCTCGATCTTAGTGCCCGAGAGCATTTTTTCAGTTTCTGATATTTTTCAAATCCAAGATTTGTTATAGCTTAATGTTCAGTTCATCCACCTTACTCAAATGCGATGTGTAACATCATCGTCAGTCTCCTAATTTCCTTTGATTATTGACCTAAGATACTTGAAACACCCTTTGTTGGGGATGACTTGTGTATCAATCCTTATTTCTGCATCTGCTCTGTGAGTCTTGTCACTAATCTTGCACTCCCAATACTTTGTCTTACTTACTGCTCAACCTATACCCCTTGGACTCCAAGGTTTATATCCAACCTTCCAGCTTAACATTAACTTTGCTGTGTGTCTCGTCAATCAATACTATTTCATCTGCAAATAACATCTCCCCTTGGATATGTTTTGTTAATTCATTCATCATCAAAGCAAATAAGAACAGGCTAAGAGTTGATCCATGATGCAACTCCACTGTCATATGCGGGTGGAAGATATAGGAGAAAAAAGGGTGGGGTGAAGGGCATCCATGGCTTTTAGTGGTAAGAGCGCAACACATGATATGTGGGTTAGTTCTATGCCATGAGTTCAGACTTTGCCGCATGCAAACACCTAATATGAAAGTGTAGAAGCCTAGATGGGTGGAGCATTATCTATTGAGTTTCGGACCATACAACAATTGTCCCTTGGGGAGTCCTCGGTGGTTTGAATATAAAGTAGATGGGCTGAAGGTATTTTTATCTGTTGAGTTTCGAACCATATGACGGTTGTCCCTTGGGGAGTCTTCGGTGGTTTAAATATAAAGTAGGTGGGCTGGAGATATTTAAGATTCTTCATTTCATGACTGTTTTAGTCAACCATATATCTTATGATGTGATAGAAATGGAATGAGGATGATTTCGGGCATCTGTGTAATGGTATAAAAGTGAACAACCAATTGTAACTTTGAGTTTGCACCCGAAAACTGGTCTACTATCATTTTTGTCTGCGTTAGCAGCTGCACAAATGGCATAGCAAATATTTTACTGGACTCATTGTTGTTGACCTGTTCTGTCCGTAAAAGATTGTTCTGTAAGTGGTTAAGTGCATTATGCAAGAGAATGTGTTTTTAAATACGTAACAAATCTGATTAAAGACGAGATTACATTGTCATGGTTGTTAGTTAATATGTTATTTTCTGTATGGAGAATAGTTGGTCTCGTTGTTGTTGACCTGTTTTGTCTGAAAATATTGTCCTCTGTAAGTGGCAAAGTGCATTATGCAAGAGAATTCTGTTTTTAAATACTAATTACTCTCTTTACAAGCTTTCATAACTTCCTATAAGGTTCTGTTTATCAAGCCATTGATAGTTATTCAAGTGCTTTATCTTTCTCTCCTCTCTTATAATATTAGTTAATGCCTTTTGCTGTGATCTGGCTTCTTCCATGCAGATAGGTGAGTGTGTGGCCATCTGGTGGAGGCCAAATTTTGAAACCATAATGTATCCATATTGCCCTCCGCACATAACAAAACCCAAGGTATAGTATCATAAAAGTTTTTCTAAGATGCCTAATCTCCTCTTTTTTTTTTTTTTTTTTTTTGGGGGGGGGGGGGGGGGAAGGTGGGTTGGGTGGTGGGGGTTGAGGGTGAGGTTGGTTTGGAGTTAGAGAAGAAAAAAGATATCCATTTTTTCAGAATTCAAAGGAATTCAAGTCCCTACTTATATTCAAACATACAACCATGCATGATTTGTTAATCGGCATGAAATCGCATGTTCAAACGGTGATTTCTTCTCATGATTTCATATCGCATGTCCAAATGCCTACTTGGTACCTTAGTTCTTCTTTTGGTGAATGATTCTTTTAATTATTTCCGTGGGCCATGCAGGAATGTAAGAAGCTCTTTGTTGTTCATCTATCTGAAAGAGAGTACTTTGCTGTCCCAAAAAATCTGAAGCTTCTTGCAGTGCCATTGTTTGAACTTTATGACAATGTTCAGGTATAAATTATAATCATTAATTTTCTCTGTTGCATCATAAGATATTTTCCCAAGTAGAGTGCCTACAAGTCCTTTAGTAGTCAGTGTTGTGCCGACTGGTGGCAGTCTCATGTGCCTGTAACCCACACCATTTTTGTAAACCATCTTGATACATGTTTATCATTTTAATGATTCTATATTTAACCATTGCAGAGATATGGACCTGTGATATCCACGATTCCTCAACAGCTTTCCAGGTTCCAGTTCAACATGATCCACCCGTAGATTAGGTTAGGTGGACATTCAGAACCTCCTTCTGGCATACAATCCCAAAAATACATTAAGATTTTTACTTGAGGTCCTATATATTCAGAATGATAACCTTATTTTCTGACGTGATTCTTTCTTTTCCAATAGGCATATCTACCGACTTTTGTGGATATTTGTTTTCAACTTAGCTTATCATGATAGACATAAATTATAGGTTTATTGTTGAAAGCTTTGATTGCCTGTCTGTTGTAATGTACCATAGTTACACGTTGCCATGTATTTCTTTCTTTGTTTTTGAATGTTGACATGTTAGATGGAATACCGCTGCTATGTTTTGTTTGTTTGCTGAGGCCCTTGGACAGAACTGTACTTAGTGATCTCCCAACAGTACCACTTCTTGAGTTTGAGTTTAAACTCAGCATGAGATACAGGTCATTTACAGTACTCCCTTGAAGACTCCTTTTTTATTGGCTTCAACAGGAAAAAAATTGGATACATGAAATTGTCTTAGCATCAAGTTTCATAGAAACCAGACTTGTATAATTTCATTTTTCCTTTCATGTAAAAGGCTTTATCTTTCCGACCGTTGCTAAAGTTAAGTGAATTGCATGTACAGATTTGTGGAGGATTGTAATTTAGTTAGTTGCTATGTAATGTAATTTTACGACAGTGACGTTGAAGTTTGATCCCAACTAAATCTACCATTTACTTCCATGTTAAGCCGTATTGCATTTGACCATCTTTTTCTTGGGATTCACTTGGACATGCGATATCTAATTATTTGAAATTAGATTGATTTGAAGTTGACGTTTTGCTTAACCATGCAATCTTGATTTTTTAAGTTGTATTTTTTTCTTATAAATGTGAAAGCCCCACAAGTTTTGAAGGCACCACATTGATAAATCACATATTAACATATTATTTTTTATAAGTAAATGTTTTGCAATCACAAACTTTTGTAAGTTAACAATAGTAGTAACTAGTTAGTTTTTAGTTTAATCCTTTCACATGGTATATAAAATCTCTTTTTTGGTTGAGCATAATTATTTTTTTTAATTATATTGTATTATTTTTTAATTAAACTTATGGTCAAGTGTTACATCTAAGAAAATTGAAATCATATTTGGAAATCTGAATTTTAAATCATGCTTTTTGAGATTTGAAATTAGAGCGATCTTTCATAAAACACATTAGCATAGGTGCTAATGACTCTACACATCGATAATTTCAATAATTACTACTTTGTTTGAGTTGCTGGCCTCGTAATCCGCTGGACGTCTTAGCGGCTTCTAGATGCATTGCATTTGTCTCTAAATGCAGTTTATTTGCCTCTAGATACATTGTATTTAGCGAATGTATCTAGCCCCTTTCCTCTCTTGCTCGACTCTAGATACAATGTATTCACCTCTAAATACATTGTATGTAGCATATCTATCTCTCATCTCTCGCCTCTCTCCCTCCTTTGTCCCTCAATTTCTTCGTATTTTTGTTTTACAATGTGTTTGTGTTTACAATTTCATGTATATGTATATACAATATCAAATATGCATTGATGTATCTGTATATATCAATTTTATCATATATATCTAGTATCAATTTCATGTATCCGTCATAAAAATATATTGATGTAAATGCATAGGTATCCAATATATCTGTCTATAGTTACAACTTGGTTTTAAGAGGGCACTGATGTATCCAATGCATCTAGTGTTATCAAATTTATGATGTATTCAGTCAGAGTATAAATAAAATATAGTTATCTCGATACATGTATTTGTGCACTTAATACATATGTTTGTGTAATTATGCCTTAACGAGTGACCCTTCAATGATTATCTAGAACCAATAACGTAGTAGAAAGAGAAGAGATGGAGAGAGAGAAGGGGGAGAGCAAAAAGAGGGAAGAGAGAGAGAGAGAGACAAAGATGGAAGAGCGAGGGAGTGGGGATGAGAGGAGAGGAGAGGAGGGGAGAGAGAGAAAGCGGAGGAGAAAGAGCGAGAGATTATATAATTATTTTAATGTATAATGAGATTTAATAGGCATGATAGAGATGTTTGTCTAATTAGATGTATCGTTTTTCCTTGAAATTATGATTCCAAATTTCATGTTCAAATGCCGATTTGAAATCAAATTTCAAATCTTGTCTAAAACACCTATTCATAACCCGTTTGGATGAGTTTATAACTTATTTCTACGTTAGAGCTTTTGTTCAAAAACAAATACTTAAAAATAATTTTTTTATTTTATTCAAACAATACAAAGTTGCTTAAAAACTATTTTGAGTTATATACACCTTAAATAAGCCAATTCAAATAGGTTCTTTGCTTCAACTTCAATTTGCACTTCGAAAATCTAAGAGATTACATCGATTTTCTCCTTTAAAAAATAATATAAAGTTATAATTTTTTGCGTGAAAAACCCCCAATGGACATCTATCTGTTTTCTATTACTCCATCAGTCTCAATTTATGTGGCATTTTTCGTTTTCGAGACTCAAATAGTTTAAGTTTGGCTGAAAATTTGCGCATGGAAAATTGAACTGAAATTTATATATTTGTAAACTACGTAAAAAGTACTATAAATCACAGTAATTGGCAATTCAAAATAATTAAAAGATATATGAAAAATTTACCGTCAAAGATAGACTTATTTGAATTTTGAAATTCGAAAAGTGTCATGTAAATTGGGATTGAGAGTATTTTTTTTTTAAAAAAGTTAAAATCGACTGACAAGGTCGACCTTCCCTCAATATTTATCCCGAGCTTGTTTTCTATCCATCATTTTTTTCATTGTTATTAGTATTGACCCACGCCCATGCTTTTGATTATGAAATTAGAGGAATTATGTTACAATTGTTGATTAATTTTTATGAAGTTGTCAATTTTGAAAAAAATAATGAATGTATGATCATACTGAAACTACATGATCACTTTACTACGTACCTCTTTGATCATCACTTCGATCATGATTTACTTCCAACTACTTGTAAGTGTTTAGAATAAAACTAGTTGCTAATATTCTAACTAATCAGTTAGTTTAAACGATCCAATTAAATTATTGGACAACTTGTATATTTAAATCACATGAAAGGAAAAAGAATAATATTATTTGACAACATTATTTTCTTTGGACATAATATTTAATCTGATATCAAAACCATGTGTGTTCCATATATTCATGAAAATTTCTTTTTTTTTTTTGCAGCACAGACGACAAGGGATTACTTTTAGTGGCTGCTAATCATAATTAATTGTTACAACTTGCATTAGGTACTAATTATTCACCATATTTTACTCATTTTTTCTTTTTCTTTTCGGAGTTAGTTAAAGTGGGGTTTGCGGGTTCGGACGAACCGAGTAGCTTTTCCGTAGACTCTATATTTGTATTAGAAAATTACATATATTTGTATATATATATATATTAACTTGTAAATCCCTTAACAAAATTGATAAACGGCTCAGTGATAACTGATAAGGAAGGAACCATAAAAATGATTTCCACAAAAAAGTTGTGGGTTTGAACTATACTATCAACAAAAGTTTCTCTTTTACCTAACATTTAGAACCCCCAAACTCAGGCTTTAGTGACTCGAGATGCAATGACATTAACTCAATTAATTGTAGGAAAATCTAGGTGAAGTTTAATTGAAGGCCTTTCATTTGGTCCCCACACCCCCAAGTTTGTCACTTGCAATATACATGTAGATGCAAATTGAAGAATAAAAATGCAGTCTCTTGTATAGTTTATTGAGTTAAATACATGAAAGTGTTTAAAATTAGATTATGTTTAATTTCATGAAATGAAGTAGGGGATTTGGAGTTATGATAATTACTGTTCTCATACAATTCACATGAATCAGAAAATAAGCAAATTAGTATATTTGCATGACACTAATCACTATAGTTTAAAGTATACATCTCGTGGAATTTGAATAATTTTTTTTCTTTATTTTTAATTGTAGGCTATATATAGACGACAAGCACAAAGAGTTAATAAAGATTTGCTTGCCACAAAATCCTGCATGATTTTAAATAAGCGATATCGACCTATATATATATATATATAGTCTCGCAACTCAATTAATATGTGAATTTGGGTGTGGAACAGTGGAAGGTTCTAAGACGTTTTGTAGGCAATATTTTTGTCTTCGCTGAATTTTGAATCTGAGACCTCAAGATTCTAAATCATTTCATTGATCACGTACTAGGCCATATTCATTTTAGGGAAAAAAGTCTGAAATATATATATCTGACCTTTGATCGAAATTGATGTAACAATACCGAATTTTGGAAAGAACATTTTACCCCTGCACTATTTAATAGTGTATTTTAAAGGTATATATGTGTCCACGTGGACATTATAAATATTGCATCATTATAAATAGTAATGTGTCCACGCGGGCACATATATATCTTTAAAATACACTATTAAATAGTGTAGGGGATAAAAGGTCCTCCATAAAATTTGATATCGTAACAATAATTTCGGCCAAAATTGAAGTGTTTTTCAGACCCTTTTCCCTTCATTTTAAGTTGCATCTCCATCTTTTATATAAATATATGACAAAATATGTTTTTGAAAAAAATACCACTTGTTGTAGAAGGACCAGAGTTATATACATGCATTTGCATTGGCTACTAAAATATTGTTGGCCAGTATTTATGTCTTAGGTGAGCATTTCCTCTTTTTCAGATGCGTAGGCCACGCAGTTTGTCTTTTTCAATTTTTGCGGAGGCAAGATTTCTATCGAGGGTTCAAAAAAATAAGTAAGTATGTTAATAGTATCCATATATAAACAAGTTGGGTAAAGATATGAACTGGTTAAATAAGATATAAGCAACTAGATAAAATCCAATTCTACGTCAACATGAACAATAAAACATAGAAAATTAAAAAAATCATATTACGATTTCATCTTTTTCTAGCCCTATTGAGTATGGAAACAATGAAACAAAGAGGATGGAAGATCAAATTACCACGAAATGATTTAATTACCATGAATGTCTAATTGGTACTTCACATTTTTAAAAAAAATAGAATTTGCATATGAAAAGTTAAAAAAAAAGTACAGTACTAATATAAATTACCACAACTTGAAAACTAAAAAAAATAATACATATTTTAATGCTACAAGTACTGAAATTCGTAGTTAATTAACATTTGAAAACGATTTGTTTCTTTAAATATAGTTGTTGACTTGACAGTTTTTTTTTAAAAATAAATTTATACTTGACCTATGTCTGCTCTTTGATGCCTTTGAATAGCTAAAACGACAGTTTTAACATCATTGACTAATTAATTAACATGGTGGGGGAATTTCATTAACTAAACCTAATTTTGATTAATTAATGACAAGTTATTAAAATTTATCTTCCTTCTTTATAAGTAAATCTACTCACAATATGTTCTTGCTGCACACAATTATGAAAGGTTTAGAATACTAAAACTTTTACAAAGTATTATATAAATAAACGAGCGTTGATTTGTTAGATAATTACTTAACTCAAACAAATGATATATAGTTCTTTCTATTGATTTTATGATTTCTTAATTCTTACCCACTTTAATTTGAGGCACGCTATTCTTTTGGAAAAATTTCATTTGCATATAAGGAGTTCATTACCAGTTCGACCATTCAACTGTCCAAAAATAATCAAAGTGAAAAGTAAAATTAAAGGGGAAGCGACATCTTATTTTAAAAAATAAATTAAAATAAAAAATAAGACAAAATAGATCGATGATCTATTTTATTTAGTCAATAGAGGGAGTGGTAATTATTTAACAATGGCGTGGCCAAGGTGGCATCATCATGTGGCCCTTCTATAAGACGCAAATATGATTTTATGAGTTATTTCACGATTATTTATTTTTTATTTTTTAAATCCATTTTTGCGCACACATTTTGATTTCCTAGCTCAAATTAATTATTTCTACTTTTTTTTTTGGGTTAAGAGAAGGTGTAATGACCTGAATTTCTCGACAAAAACATTAAGGTAATTATATATTATATTGATTTCAATACTGAAAGGATTACAACTATGGAACGTAAACAATAAAATGGAAACTATAGAACAATTGAAGAACTAAGATATGTAATTAGAAAGGGGATGAGAGACGAATTTACGAGAGGATTGAGAAGAACTGAGTCAAAACTACACATAATACGCATGAAACTTCTAACACACATTTTTTTTAACTAGCTTCAAATTGGGCTTGATTCCCACATAAAACTTTCCGATATTTTACTCGGTCAATAATTTCAACTAAATCAATCTCCTTTATCAATTCCAGCTCATAGACCCTTACTGATCGGTTCACAACAAAAGGACCTACTAACTTAACAATTTTTTGCAAGCAACATTTTAAATTAATTATGAAGTAAAATTCTCTTAATTACTTCACTTACATAAGAAAAATCTAAAAAGCTCGATATATTCAATATCTTGATATCTTTGTACATGTTGTACCTATATGTCATCATACTCGACCTGTTAATTTCACTTTAATTCTGAAAATAGCCAATTTGACTTTGCTAATGTTTATTTAATTATATATATGATGAGTCATTAACGGAATCACAATTAATATATCTTCACGTACCAAATAAGAACTATTTAACTCTTAACACATGTACTCACCTAGCTACCTCACAAGATTTGATTAATTATATGCTTAATGATATTTTAAATATCAATTACTCGTTGTCCACCAACAAAATAAAAGTTGTCTTTTTTTGTACGTCATCATTAGAATCTCAGTTTTAGTAATCAGTAGGATATTATGCAACAATAATGAGGCAAGACCAAGTTTACAGGACATAATTTAAAAATTAAAATATTATACCTAAAGACTTAATTAATTTATTGGAGAAATTAAAATAAAGTCATCAAATTGGAGAAATTAAAATAAAGTCATCAAAAAGGACTATGGTGCACGAAACTAGATTATTTTTTCCTCGATCGACATTTTAAGTGACACTTACATAGAGTACTATATAGGTATTTGAGAAACAAATAATACAGTAAAACAACTTGTATTTGATCGAATTTAAATTTTTTAGAATATGAATGTAATGTCACTAAAAAAATAAGGAAAAAAATGCATTTAAGTGGGAAGTGATCTAGCATTCTAGATAAATAACTTAATTTTTAATCAAGTGCATTATTTAGTATTCTTGTAATATAAATGCCAATAAAATAATATTTTATTATTTTTAAAAAAATAATATACATAATAATATATTTAATTTTATGGAAACATTTTAGGTTCACATGCTCCGCTTTAACATGTAATTGCCTATGTTTGACCAATAAATTTAAAAGATAATTTTAAAAAAATTAATTAAGTGTTTAACTAAAAAAAATTGAAAGTATTTCTAAGTGTATTTTTCTTGAAAGCACTTTTCACCTTTAGGGAGAAACTACTTCTTTAGCTTCTAAAAAACAACCTTTACTACTCCCCAGAAGCATTCGTTTTCTTCTAAAAGCTTGACAAAATACCTCAATTTTTTAAGAACAAGCACTTTTGACCTTTTAAAAGTTTGACCAACTAGACAATAAATCAATTCTAATTAAGTTTAGTTTTATATTATGATTATTGAAATGAAGGTGATTCGATATTGGAGTATTACGTATAGCCTTAAGCATCACTAATTTCACTTCTTGAAGTAATTAGCAATCGTTTTAAACTTAAATAATGAATTAAATACTTATTATATTTATTATTTTCATTTACGTTTCCAGTCACTTTCACTTATTCAACCTATACATATTTCAAAATTACAAAGTCTGTGACAAGTAAGAACTATAATAAAAGAGAAATACAAAATAAAACAAATCAAGCCAAAAACTAATTTTTTCATACATTTTATTAGTACTATATAACATTAAAATTATGATTTTAATTACTTTAAAGCAAGATTCTAGATGTATTGTTTTTTTATTTCCTTCAAAAAAAGTCAAAATTAATGTACAATTTTTTGCATTGACTTCCAAACCGACTTATACGGACCAAGTAAAAAATAATCTAAAAGACAAAACACAATGGTCAAGAATACAATTTGAATACCAATACGGGTTGTGGTAGAGTGGTAAGTACTCCTTCATTTTTAGTATAGAGGTTTGGAGTTTGTGTATGGAGTCGCCTTTGTTAGGGAGCACTTTACACCCGTGGGACTTTCCAACGCGAATTCAAATTTAATCGCGGTGAATACCAAACACCAGATGAGAAACCAAAAAAAAAAAAAAAAAAAAAAATACAATTTGAATAAACTATGTTTAAAAGACAACATATAATTGGATGATCCCAACGTCCCCGTCTCCACCTTTACATACAAGAGACAGTCCTTATAATAATTAATTATCGAAATAAATTTAAATTATATATGCTGTCAGCATAATTTTACTTTTACATTATTATATTTAAATATAAATCTCTTTATATATGACATTTTTATAACTTTAAAAATAGAAATTATTACAGATTATAACAAGTAACAATAATTTGATTATAGAAAAATTCTTTGCATCCACTTGTTATTTGATTCTACACGAAGAATCTCTAATTATTATTAGAAGTGAACTCCACCATTTTTAGCCTCCCATGGGCCATGGTACATGGAAGGAGTGGGATACGTATTTATAAGTCAGAATTAGGGTTATTAATTACACTAAATATTTTGTTAAAAAAAAAATTACACTAAATATGTTTATTTTATTTTATTTTATTTTATTACTAAATATTTTATAAAATGTTTCAATTTCGGGTATATTTTTTGTATTTTAAAATCAAATATCTATATTTCTTATAGTTATAGAAATATTCCAGACTTATACATCTTATGAAGTATAATCGTAACTAGATTTATTAAATATAATAATTAAAATTATAAATAAGAAGATTTTATGTATTCATTTTTATGAAATTTAATAAAGAAGATAAACATTTTGTTGGATGTCTTTATTCAGAAATTTGATTACAACAGAGAATTAATTAATACTTTGGAAATATGTATTTTTTGAAACTTATAAATAAGAAATGAACAGAAATTAGATTAGAAATTAGATTACAACAGAGAATTAATACTTTGGAAATATGTATTTTTTTGAAACTTATAAATAAGAAATGAACAGAAATTACTCATACAAGATATGGCGACTATTGGTAATAAATTTTCTACAATATAAACATCAAACATGTAACTAGTTATCCAATTTTTTTTTTTTTTATCAATTATAATATTTTATTATATGGAAATATATCAATTTCATTTTAGTTTCTTAATTTATTCTTCCATTTCACAATTATCAAGAAGTTGTTTTTAATTTATAATTTTAATTTTTTAAAAATAATTATATTTCAACCAACTTAGTTTTGGATATATGTCATATAGGGGTGTAAGTGTAAGATTCCATAGTATATGGAGTCTAAGTGTTTGATTCTAAAATATAGTAGGCGTTTTGAAAGACCTAATCCAAGTCAAATATTATTTAGTGTAATTAACACTTAGAACTAATTAGGTCCCATTTTGTAGTACTAAACTCTCTATTTTCTAAAAACAAGTTGCATAACTTAATTATAAATCATTTCCTTCACTTAGAAAGGTGTATTAATTATAATTAGTCAATTCCTAACCCAAATGGAAACAACATACTAAATCAACACAATGGTACGCGTACGCATGCAGTATTAAAACGGCTACGTAAGATTTTCCAACTACAACTATTTTTATTGGTTTGGTAAATGTGTATTATTATGTATATATGACTTTGCTAATCTGCAATATTCTTGTAATTAACTTCATACATATTTTATCCAATTGTTCCATTAATCTTATGTGATGTTTGGTGAAAAATATTGATTATTAAATTGGTCTTTATTCCTATTGGACATTATAAATGACCTAGTTTAATTAATTACATCAATATATTCGATCGTACACATGTTTATCCATTTCCAATATAATTGATTGATTTGTTACTAGTGCATCTCCAAGAGACCATTAGGGTTCCATTGAATAGCTTTGTTGATCTTTTAATATATCAAAAATGTTCAATTAACAATAATTAATTAACGACAATAGCTTAATTATCGTTAAATATGTTGTTTTAGTAGCAATTAACATTCTTCGTAAATGTCTCTAAAATTTATATTGATTTTGAATTTAATGACAATTAACTAATGTCGGTAAAAATTTCAGCATTCTTTATTAATATGCATATTTATTGATGCTAAAAGTTATTTTTGTTAGACAGTAAAACCAACATTAACTTCAATTCTAACTCGAACTTCGATAGCATGCATGATTCTCATTTGGACTTTTTCCATTTATCTCCATACTATTTGCTTTAATGTCCACCATCTCTGATTTCATTCTTGAAAAACGTTCAAAAAAATAGAAGAAACTGTCCCCATTTCATAATTTGACGTGTCTTAGTTTAATTAGACATAAAACTTAAGAAAGTAAGAAGGAAATTTTTAAATTTTGTGATCTTAAATTTAAAATGTATATTATATCAAAATATTTTTGAATCTTATAATAATTAACATGTTAAATGTTTGCCTAAGAAAGTTACTGAATATAAAATTAATCAACCACTATTTCCGATTAAAATAGAGTATAAGAATATATCAAGTGTTTGGCTGATTCGAATTCTCATAATTTGTTGTATGTAAAATAGAATATTAAAATTAAGTGTAAGACACATATAAGTTATATTGAGACAAACTAAAAAGAGTTATGTATATATTAATAGCAAATTTTTGGCTTATTCTCCTAATACATTGTTATCCGAAATAGTATAGTTTTATGAGACATGACACAAGGTATGGCCAAACGTGATGCTTGGTTTCTTGTTGATTAGACAAAGTGAATTATGAACATATTTACATCATCACATGCATTGTTTTATTGCTTGAAACAAAGGCAGATAAACTCTCTCTAGCTCGGTGCCACCTCCGCTGATTAGAGCTAGATAGGATCGAAGGAATTTGTTTAACCTTCTTCAACAGAAAATTATAATGTTTATATATGATTATGATTTCTTTTATGTATATATGATAGGTATTGAAATTTTCTTTGATTTTTTCATGTGTCTACTTTTACATATTTTAATAAAAATTTTGACTTCGTAGCTGATAGATCATCTCCCATGATGGATGCCTTGTTTTCGTGTCATCCAACTTCTAAGTTACATTGTTTAAACCCTATAAGTGTAATATCAACCATCCCTACAATTGTTTGCTATCTTCACACACAAAGATTTGATGGTATGCAATTTGTGTGACAGATCTCGATCCATCACAATTCACACATGTTGATGAGTTGGCACATTAACAAAAAACATTTTTTATCGGCTATTAACAAAAAGTGCTAAAATCTTTATGGATATAATTAGTTAATTATTATTAGATTCAATAGCACTATAAGCTTTAGGAATATTTACAAAAAAAGTGCTAATTGTCAATAAAAACTTTATTTAGCAATAATTAAATTGTTACAATTATTTAATTTCCGTTAAACATCATTTAATGTAGTGCGGGCCAGGGAGTTAAGTCAGTCACAAATGACGATGATTAGCGATTGTTTTTATTTTTTCTACATAAATTATGCGACTCACAATTTTTTTAACGTATAATAATAAGAATAGTATTTTAATGATTTTTTTCATAAAAACTATTTAAATAATAGCGACCACATTACCTTAACCCTTTTATACTAACCACATAACCTTATTAACCATTTGATTGTTTTTCCTTACGAGACTTTTTTTTGGTCAAGAACTTTATTATTGAATAAATTTAAGTCTCGTATTTGGTTCGTGTAATCGTCGTGTTGGTAGGTATGGAATATTATTGAAATTATATCATATAATAAATATTTAACATGGAGTGTTTACCCTTCATTCATGATAAAATACAAACTGTTAAATGAGTGAGGGAATATATTATTGGATAGTGAAAGGGGCAAGGTGACTTTTAACTTTTCACAAAATATAACGCAAAGAAATTTGGTACGCTCTTAAAAAAAAAATACAAATTGTAACTAGTCGTTATAAAATAACACCATTTTTAATTTAACTATCTAAGTTTTGAAATTAAACCTCAACCCCTAGCTATACCTACCCTTTGATATAATTGCCTGAGGAGTGACCGAGTCAGAATTTTTATTAAAGAGTTTAGTGATTTAACACACGAAGAAGCCTAAAGAGGTTCAACATCTAGTATATATAACATTAAAAAAATCATGTATATATAATAATTTTTCACCGAATGAATTTCGGATGAACTCTCTTGACCCTACCCGTCACCGCCAATGGCCCTAAGTGGCTAAGTACATCTTATGAGTTATGAGGATTGTTCCTCTAATCCTACCTATCGATTTCATCCGTAAGTCAATTCATATAATTTGAAAGGGTTCTATATAAACACTTTTTCGGCTAAAATAGTCTAATGAGAAACTATCTGTTCATGAGTTAACATTAATTTAAGACCTTAGAGCCAAATTAAAACAATTAATTATGTGTAGTATATCCAAAAGTTTAGAGAAAATAATTGATATGTACTTGTTTGCCCTCCTAACTTGATACGAGAATATACAATACAAGGAGGTTGGTTTGCAACAAATTAGTAATATCTCACTAATAGCATATTTGATCAAATTTTTAATTTTCAAAAAAAATACTTTTGCAGAAAAACAATTATTTTAGTTTTCGAAAAGTCAATTTCTATTTCTCTTTAAAAACGCTTATTTTCTCTGAAAAGCTCAATCAAACACTTTACTTTTTTTTTTTATAGCGTGTATATGCCAACAAATTATTAGTAATATCTTACTAATAGCATATTTGGTTAAAATTTTACTTTCCAAAAAGATATTTTTGCGGAAAAACTATTATTTTAGTTTTCGAAAAGCCAATTTCTGCTAAACCTCAAAAACTATTATTTTCTATCAAAAGCTCAATCAAACATCTCCTTTTTATCATTTTAATAGTGTGTATATATGCAAACAAATAGTAAACGGAGTAGGAACTACCGAACTCTTCATCTTACAATATCTTGTGTACCAAATCATGAATAATGTAATAGTATAAAATCTATTTAGGTAATACATAAATAAATTAAACCACATGTGGAGTAAATTCAACTCGTTATTATTTTATAATCTCACCGTTGTTATTTAACCTCTATTATTTAATTAAATAAAACAACCAATATATTGGAAGTAGTGTTGGTAAAGTCCATTTAAACTATCAAAAATATTAGCTATCTTTTTCCTTTGTACTAAAAATAATAATTTGGAAACGTTACTCTCCTCTTTCCCTTTCTTGAAAACACAGTTTCTCTTCTTCTTCCTTTTCTACCGTGGTGCCTGGGCGAGCTTTCGTACACCTTAACTAATTTTATGGGATACCTGCTACCAGACGTGAAGAATCACCTAATATTTTTTAGAGACCTCAAGATTCTCTACCACTCATCTACGAGAAATTAGTTTCTCTATATCTATGGTTTATCTTCAACATTTTTTATTCACTAACTAATCTGTTTTTTTTTTTCAAGAGAAATATAATGTATGTTTAGGTATATAACAACCTTATTTTATCGACCAATGAATTTTAATTTTCTGCACGTGGTTTGTAGAAAAATATGCCAATAAAATTCAGGCACTTAAATTTTATGATTGTGAAAAGAAAGGTTTTAAAATTTATATATGGAGTTTTATAGGTATTTTAAGTTATGATTTATTCTTCATGGCTGAATATGAAACTATATTGACATGAACGTGATTGGTTTCTAATATTTTTTATTTGGTTTCTAACTATTACACTAACTTTTTTAAGGTTTTAAAATGTATTTGATAACAGGGGTTAGTATCAAAATTTGGACTTTAGTCTATCTTAATATTTGCAATAATGAAAACCACGCAAAATTTAGATTTTTTTTATTTTAACCATTTACAGAATTATTAATTAGAACCTGTCAAAGGCTTAATAAATTAGTTAAGGTTTTTCTTCTTTAATTTGTTGTTTCTAGAACATGGTTTGGGGGGGGGGGGGAGGGTGTTAAAATTAAAAAATGATTAACGAATCATTGTTGTTTGTTCACTTGAACAAGTAATACACAACTGTAAATATTTTGAATTTTTCTCTAATAATTAAGGATATTGGCTAGCTAGGATTTCTAGTCGGCAAGGAAATATTCCGATCTGTTTTATATTATTCGTCCCCCGTTAACTTAACACTCTTCTTAAAAAAAAACTTTAATAAGAGGTATGTTTTATTAAATTAATCTTATTAATATGATGTTTTGAAATTCAAAATTTGATTTTTATTATTTTATATAGTTATTTAATATTAAGTATAGTAAATAAAAAAATTTCTCTTAATTTATCAAAATGGACGGATAAATTAAAAATCTATTTTAGACATATGGGACAAGTAAAATGAAATGAGGGGTAACAAACTTCCTTAAGCCTATTGGGAGCGCCACTCTCAAATGGGCTCTGCCGCATGTGGTTCAGATTTAGTTGAGGCTCTAATGTGGACTTCGAATGCCGAATGAGAAATAAAAAAAAATAAAACTTCCTTATGCTATTTTCATTAGTTAGACTTTTCAAGTTGAGGAAACTTCATAATATCATCAAAATTATTTAGAAATGATTAGGTTATAAATGGTCTAGTTGAAATTTTCTTCAAGTTGTGAACCAACGTAGAGAAAAGAGGAAAGTAGTTGGGAAAATTTCCAGAACAAAACAATGCCTAAAATTGCACTAACTATTTGTGTAGAACCTATACTTTTATAAAGTATACAATATTTTCACCGACAATATTAAAATTGTCACAAAACAAATTGATGGGCTCCTAAATTTTATTTTTACTTAATGTAATTGAACTCCAAAATATCTAAGAACTTACTATTTAACAATTAAAACACAGTTTAATACACCCAACGATGGATTCATATGTTAAAAATGGGACATCTTGACTTTGTAATCTCTTTCTAAAACTAGATGTACATGTATATATATTTTTAAATTGGTATAATATTATCTGTAATTAGCATCCAATATATATTTTTAAATTGATATCAGATTTTTCACATGATATCAGAATTAAACTCATTCCACTTCTATTGGGGGCGAAAGGTGAAGATTTAACTTTATTTTTCCGAAAATCTTAATTAACCTGTCGGTGGATATTCAAATACATATCTATAACATATAATAATGTGGTGATTGAATAAAGTGTTTTGAGTAAATCTTATAATTAAGTGAGGACATAATTACGAAACCGTTATTAGTGTCTGTCAAGTAGGTTTAAGCATGATAAATGACACAAGATTCACTATAGCTAATGACTCATATGTCTCTATAGCTAGCCTAGCTTCTCAAAATTCTTTGAAATGGACAATTATTCTATTGATTATACAATATGTGTAAAAGTCAATTAGCTAGATGATGGTAATTGTACTTCATTTCATTTTTCACTTTACTTTTGTTGATGAATTATTGCGTATATTTAGGGGTAGGGATCAAGAGTGTCCATAGGACAGTTCAATTGGTTATTTAAAGAAATTAATAGCATCTCAATTTTTCGGATATTTAATAATATATAACTAAAACTAGATTTTTCATAAACCATCTTAATCATATCGGTTTTTCTTTAATATCGGTACAATTCTGTTAATTTTCAATTTTTTTACTTTTAAAGTATCACCTCAAAATATATTATTAAAATACTTATTTGACAAATATGTTCTTGAAGAAGCACTTCAATTCTTCACCAAAATGTCAAGAATGTAAAACCTTGTTACATATTGTTTGATCTTATACATTTAATAAGAGTGCTTGCATAGATTTTGCCGTATTGTTTGATGGAGTATCTATTATAGTATCTAGGATTTATATTTGAATTTTTTTATAAAATATATTTATATATTAAATGCAACATATTGTTAATATATAAAATATGCTTACATACATGTAAGGTTATTCTATTCAGTTAGGAAATTTTACAGACCACTCAATTGTTTGGGACATTTATACACTTCATTAAAAATTCATGACTTTGTTGAAAAAATGATATAAATTGGTTCGATACGGTTGGGTTCAGTCTGTTTTTCAAAAATGTTTAACAGCAATTGAGTTAATGTCACTATATCTGGAATTGTTAAAGTCTTAAACGATATTTACATAGAGTATTGATTACAAATACTCATATTCAATGGCGTAGCCACATGGTGGTCAAGGTGTCCAATTGGACACCCTTCGTCGGGAAAACATATTGTATATACAAGTAAAATGATACACAAAATTATTAAATAGCATATTTTGGACACCCTTAACATAACAAGCTGTTATAGCCCAACAATTTCACCTCCTTGGTATGAGCATGTACTCGTGTGTTTGAATCTCACTAGTTCTATTTTTTGAAAAAAACTTTTATTGTGCTATTTCCACTGCTCATATTATATTATTGTTGCTAAATAAACTATAGCAACAATCAGATTATTGTCACTAAATAATTGTCACACAATCCTTTATTTAATTTGTAATAGTGAAATAGTCTCTTTTTAAAAACTTTTTCATTAACTAGTTTTGTTTTTATTAAACATAATTAGTAGAATTTGGTGTCAACTAATCCTTCCTTTAAATACAAGGTCGGCTAACCTAAACATCAAGTCTTCCTTGTCTCCTCTTACTTTCTCTCTACACAGACATAAGTCATTAACATATAATCTCTGTGTTCTTTCTTAAACTTTAGTCACATTAATCCTCAATTAGTTTGATAATTAATTAATAATGGGATGCAAAGTGGCAGCTGAGAAGCCAAAGCAAAAGCACAAGAAGGGATTATGGTCCCCTGATGAAGATGATAGGCTCAAAAATTACATCATTAAGCATGGTCATGGCTGTTGGAGCTCTGTTCCCATTAATGCTGGTTAGTTTAATTAATTGATTAATTAATACTTTAATCTGTCTTCATCTCTAATTCAAGTAGTGTAATTATATCTTATAATTTTCTTAGTAGATAGACATATATTTAGTTTTCCATCTTTACCAAATTCAAATGTCCAAGTTTAAGCGGTTGAACGTTAGAAGAATTTAAGTTATATAAACTGATAATACTTTTATTATCATTATAGTTTAATCTGGAAATAAGCAAGCTAGTTGTATTACATCCTTGTCAATGACAACAATATATATCATGCTTTTGAGGATTGGTGATGTGAGCATTAATTAATGTTGGGAGTAACTATATACACCAATAGTTAACATGATTAATATTGTTAATCCTTTTTGTCTATTCACTATCATAGATTTTTTTAACTGGAAATGAAAATTTTATACTATAAAACATGACTTTTTTATTCAATTTTCATCAAATCAGTTCATTGGAAAAACACATAGTGAAAAATAACTTTTTATTGAAATATTGGGAAACCTTTTAATTTTTATGTATAAAAACACTATTAATTTTTTCATCATTTATTCAAAATATATGTGAGAGAATAGCCGTGAATATTTTTGAGTGAAAATTTTCAATGAAAAAATAGTTGGTTTTTTAGTAGTGATTTTTAATCTTTTACTATTACAGTATGACTAATGACTTCAATATTCCAGCTGGGATCAAATTACCCAAATATATACGTACCATTGTCTAGTTGACGAGTGTACTTATATAATAGAATAAAAAAGTCGTCCCTTTTTTAATGTGCAAAACATTTGAAAGTCTTTAATGATATATATTAAACAAAAAAAAAAAAAAAAAAAACTTCTACAAGTTCAGCCAGTTATTGGCTGAGGGCAGAAATACGCCTCAACCAAAGTTCGTTGTCGTTGGCGCACTACTTGGGAATAATTTTTAACAATAAGTCAACAAACAATACAATTTTCTGTTTATAATTTGAAAACAATACATGTATTATCGTTGACATCAATGGTATTTTTGTTAATATAATTTACTGTCAATTTTACAGGCTTGCAAAGAAATGGAAAGAGTTGTAGATTGAGATGGATTAATTATTTAAGGCCTGGCTTAAAGAGAGGGGCATTTAGCTTAGAAGAGGAAGACACAATCTTGACCCTTCATGCCATGTTTGGCAACAAGTAAGAAGAATTGTTTTCAATTTGTGTGTTACCGATCATTTTATTTTAGAGTTTAACGAGTTTAAAATCAGGCATAATATATAGATGTATCATTTAACTTGACGTTATTTTACATTTATGTATTCCAACTTTAAGTGTGCACAAGCAAGCACTTAAACTTGTATAAAGTTGAATAAGTAGACATATAAGTCATACGTGGCACGATACACATATGACACCACTTAGAACGCAAATTGTCATGTAGGAAGCCACGTAGGACGCATGTGTCTATTTGTTTAAGTTTATAAAAGTTGAAATGTCTATTTGTGCATACACAAATTTGAAAGATGTAAATGTGAGTTGGGTCCAAGTTAAAGGGCATATTTATGTAATATGACTAGAAATTACACCTGATAAGTTCAATTATAAGTCAAAATAAGAAAATTTTACACCATCAAATTATATTTATCTGTAATTAGTATATTTTCAACAAATACATTGAATGGTTCCCCTGATTTTCTTTTCTATCGACCATAATGTATAATTACTCTTCTGGAATTCGAAGAGGTAGTAGTCAACTTTGACTATCTAACACCATTTTAAATTCGAAAAATAGTACTTCTATACGGTGTTGAGTTCAAAATAATACTACTATGCAACAAAAATTCACCTACTAGGCCGCCCATTTAACAAATATTGTTACAATAGTCGGTAGACTTTTTCTAATTAATATGTAACATGACATTTTATTGTCGACTTAACTTATATACACTGATGATAACGTTATATCTAATTACTAAAGATTTCTACTAACAGGTGGTCTCAGATTGCACAACACTTGCCTGGAAGAACAGATAATGAGATAAAGAATCACTGGCACTCGTATTTAAAGAAAAGAGTGTCCAAAATGGCAGAAAATGAAGGGCACACTAATTCTGGGAAAACAGATTCTTCACCATCTTTAAAGAAAATGACTCCACAGAATTCAAGTTTGGATTCATTTGAACATATAGAAGGATCATTAGCACATTCAGATCAATCTGTTTATCCAAGAGAGCCTCAAAAGAGTAATTTACCTAAAGTATTATTCGCGGAATGGCTTTCGTTGGATCAATTTAATGGACAAGATTTTCAAAACTCAGGGAGTTTTGAACCTTCCAAGAGTAACTTTGGTTATAATAATGCAGAGTTACATGACATATTCATGCATAGTTTACCGATGAACAACGATGGTAGTAGCTATGGGAATGGCGTAAATCAAGAGGTTCACAATGATATTTTCCCACCACAACTCAAGTTTGAGGATACCATGTCTGGTAACGGATTTGAGGAGTTTATGTCAGGGGAATTCAACATTAACGACGATGTGATGTACATATGATGAGTTCTCTTTTAGAATTTTATACAAAAATAGAAGAGGTAATAAAGTAGGAACCATACTGTTTGGTTACCTGTTTAATTTCTTCAACAAAAGGTCAAGTTAACGCGCATTTTTACTGTAGATGCCTTCTCCTTTTTCTTGTATTTCATGGTGTACAAAGTCTAATTCATTCCATCTGTAATAATAAACTGAGAGTTACATAGCAAACTTGATGATCTTTCCATGTTGAGCACTGAACATAAAGAAACTGGATAACAAAATGACGATTAAAACAAGTTGGACGATATATATTTGAAAGAGTATCATAGTTTTTATTGATTTTGCAGACGATGATGTTTTGCACAAGGGGCTACAAGTGCCTAGTAGTCTAATAAGTTAACAACTTAAGAATCAATACATTAAGTGATTGATTGATCTACTGGACACATATGAATGAGACATCAAATCCCAATAATAACAATATGAACAATTTGTTAGTTGCTGATGTCCACTTTCTTGACTATGGCTATAGAAAGTCCAAAGTCCAGTTCACCATTATCGAAAATCATCTTGGAGGATTAAGCTGGTCCATAGAAGAACAGAAGCAACAACAAGAAGGATTGTAATCGGTGTCCATTTCAGCGCGATGATCTGGATACCAACGAGTAAAATTAAAACCTATTTGTATAGTTGTGTCAAATGTAACAAGCTTCATTAGCATCGATCAATGTTACCACATAATACCTCAAGCCTTTTAGACTCCCAAACTGGAGAAGTACTTATATGAGCTTCCATCTTTCGCTCCATCATTTCTACGAACATTTTGTAATAATCAAATGAATCATATGATATAATTCAAGTTAAATGAAACAGAATTTAAGAGTAACCATTCGACGTGCTTACCTACTCTTCGCTTTCTCTCTGTTATTAGTGATAATTCCTCTGTCGCGATATCTAATTCCTTTTGACGATGAGCATTTAATTTAGATAAATTTGCCTGTGTTCTTGTATCCACATATTGCTTCCTAATGTTGCCAATGATAGTATCTGTAAGACAAAGCCAATCATGCAAAAAGGAACAATAGATGTAATTAAACATAGACCAACTTATTGCCTAAACTTTAGGCTTAAAACAGAGGAATACTCTGTAGTTAGACTAATGCTGCTACTATAAACTACTCCATCCATTTCAATTTGTTAGTCTGGTTTGATTTGGCTCCGAGTTTAAGAAAGTAAAAAATAATTTTTGGATGTACCAAAATGTCCTTTAATCTTGTCAAACAGAATAGAAAGGAAAGTAAGACAAACTTAATTGAAACGGAGGGAGTACTAAACTATAATGAATATTTAGTATATTACCAAGTTTAATGAAGGTATATGGTTTTGTTATTCTGTCAACAAGGCTGCTATCTAATCTTTCAAACTCCTGCTGCAAATCTTGTAGATAATGGAATGCAAGCTTTCTTGGGTACGACGATTCGCATAATGTCAGATAGCAAATGCCATTCTCAACCATGTAGCTAAATATGAAGTAGCAAAATAAGGACACAATTGTAAAGAGCTAATTGTGGAATGTTAAACTACAACATAGCTAAAGCAAAAGATGACAAATAAACTGAAGAACTAAAAGTAACAGAGAAATGATATTATAATTTCTGATAACTGAGAAATCTTCAGGCCTGTTGGTGCATGATTCTAAATAGGTGTTAGAGTGTGTTAGAGTCCCACATCAGTTGGGGAATGGTCCGACGGTATGCTTATATGGATTTGGGCAATTGTTTCTTGCCTCAAGAAGGAGTTTTAGGGTTTAAGTTAGGCTCAGGTGTCTATGTATAAGGGATCAGCCCTCTACTATCCGTCTAATTCACAATTCATATCATGCACTACTTGTCTACTTCTACACGTGAGTCAAGACCCTCACGAGGTATAAGGTTGACTAAGATGGTCAGTTGAATATCCTTTCGTCGTATAATATACTGTGCATACAAAATACTACTGCGGATATAGGTCAAGAATTACTTTTATAAATTAACTTGAATACCCCTGGAATGCTAAAATATACCAATTTACTTAATGTTATTGCTAAAGTGAAAGTGTTTGTAAAAGAACTAAATAAAGGAAAGTCACATTCTTGAATCTTGATAGACCATTAAAGAAAGCCATATTAATCTTGGTAGGTTGATTTCATCCCTAACCAGAGGTCTTAGAATTGAATCCTGAATATGACATTTTCCCTCTTAACGTGGAACTTTCAGACACAAATAAATCCAAATTTTATTTGCTCTCTCAAGGTAGATATCAAACACCAGGCAAGAAACTAAAAAAAATGCAAAATGAGATGTAATTAAAAGTAGATGAAAGAAAAGGATACTTGAAGCAATGGTGATCTACAAGAATGGTCATCTTGGAAGATGGCAAGGCTTGTAAAGAAATTTCCTTGAGAATGAACTCAGCTTGTTTCTTGTAAGTTGTTAAAACATCATTATTCTCTTCATGTAATCTTTGACCTTGTGCTAAGGGCATCCCATCACTTACCCTCCCTATAATTGTCACCTTCACCATCCCTTAATTAATAGGAGTAACAAAATACTATTAGAAAGTTCTCCTTTTTATTTCTCTTTTCTTGTTAGTCTTTTTATCTTTTTCTTTGGCTTTGATTTGTGAGAGAATTGTAGGTAGTTTTTGGCAATTAATATGGTCAACATAATTAATGACTATGGGTTTTATAAGGAGTAAATGGGGTGAAGGAGGAAGGAAATGAGACCAAGAATATTGAATGAAAAAAGAACTTGGTAGTGAAGTTATTCTTTGATGTAATCAAAAGTTGTGTACACGCGGTTAAGAAAAGAGAGCCTCCCTAGCTAGGGTTGCCAAAAAGTATACAAAGATCCAAAAGGAACAAAGCAAAATATTCTCCGTCTCAATTTATACTATATAACTTGATCGATTATTTTGATAAACAGATATTTTTGAAATTTGTGATTTTATATATTAAGTTATAAATATTTATGTAATTATAAATCATTGCGGTTCAGGACAAAAGGCTAAACAAGCCCCTAGCTAGGGTGGCCAAATTTTTTTAGAAGGATCCAAAAGGAACAAAATGAAGTATAGTTGCTTTATTTAGTTTTATATATATATATATATATATATATATATATATATTATTTTATTTTATTTTATTTTATTTTTTTAAATATTTAGTTGATTTAATTTAATTATGGGACAGAGAAAATAAATAGAAATATTGAACAGATATCCATTACTTTTCTACTCTCTTTTTTTTTTTTTTTTTCTTTTATGGACTTGAGGAGAAAAATTGCAACCACTCTTTCAACTCTAAGCTCGTTTGGTGTGAGGGATTAAAAATAATAGTGATGGAATAAAAAAAAAAACTATCTTGTTTGGTTGCCATGTTTGGGATAACTTAACCCACCATTTATATCATAGTGATGAGATAAGTTATCCCATATACATGGTAGGATAAGTTATCCCAGGATAGCTAACCCCTGGATAACTTATCCTGGGATAACTTGTTTCCAACCAAACGACCCTACTCGTAAAGTATAAACACAAATAGTTCTGGGATAAATATTTAGTGACACTTAATTTAGTATTTGGTTGGAAAGCTTGGGATAACTTATCCCGAAATTAAGAAATAGTATCGAAATAAGTTATCCCTCTCAAGGAGTGGTATAATAATCCCATCATAAGTTGTCATGGAATAAACTTATTAAATGACAAAACTATCCTTCAAACTTCCACTTACTGGCAGCTGATCAAGGTTCACGTTTTGCAATGTCAAGCTGCTAATTTTAGTGCAATGTCCACTAATTAACAGAACGAATTTCCATGGATGTGCGCAGTTTACACCTAACATCATCAATTATCTACGATAACTTCGGCAGATTTAAGAGCAAGTACATGTTGGGGTCTTATATGTTGCATTCGAAGCCAAATAATTGTTGTGTTGGAGAAAATCCGAGGCTGATCAATTTCTGCACCTTTTATGTGTTTCGAAATTTATAGCTGCATTTTAAGCCAATTTACTGCTGTGTATAGATGCAAACCTGTACTGGTTGTCATCTTTTGACGCCAAACTCTGCTACATTTTTTTTTTGGCATAATACATAAATTGGACCCTAAACTTGACTTCAAATTTTAAGTATGACCTCTAACTTTCATAGTGCACAAGTAGACACTTTAACTATCCAATTCTTAAACAAAAAAACACGCGAATCCAACAGCCAAATTGTGTGATATACAAACGCGCCTACGTGGCTTATTGAGCCACTCAGTGGCTGCCACGTAATTAAAAAAATTACACGTATTTTATAATTAAAAAAAAATTAAAATACAAAAGGGTAGGGTCGTATTTTCTTTTCCCAATTTGCTCGATTTTGACAAAAAAAATTAGAAGCCATTACATAAAAACGACCAGAAATTGTGCACAAAAAGAGGAAAAAAGCTTGAGTACTAGAATTTGGAAGAAGAAGAAGAAAAATGGGATTTTGATTTGAAAAAAATAAAAATATATTTAAAAGGGATTCATTAAGGGTAAAATTGTCATTTCCGTTTTTTTTTTACTGTTGTGGGCCTCGAAAAATACCCCTGACGCGCCTGAATTGCGTCTCAATCACGCGTTATGCCAAGTTGGATTCGCGTGTTTTTTTGTTTAAGAATTGGATAGTTGAAGTGCCTACTTGTGCACTTTAAAAGTTAGAGGTCATACTTAAAATTCGAAGCAAAGTTTAGGGTCCAATTTATGTATTATGCCTTTTTTTTTTTTACCATTTGCTAGTAAATTTTGAGCCCTAAGTTGCTTCATTTTTTATACATATTTTTATAGTAAATGTGATAAGTAAAAGAGTTCTCTTATCAGTTATCACACCATATGTTTTCTTTAGCACGGAGTATTGACGCCTCTAAAATTGACACATGATTGAACACAACGAAAATTCATACATAAAAATAATTAAGCTAAATAAGATAGAGGTTTGATTTTAAGAATAAATAACTAAAACTCAAAAAATAAAAATAAAAATAAAATAAAATAATAATAATAATAATAATAATAATAATAATAATAATAATAAATAAATAAATAAATAATAATAATAATAATAATAAAAAAAAAAATATATATATATATATATATATAAAGCTAAATAAGAGGGTATTTTTGTAATCAAACCACTTATTTTTAGGAAGTTTGCAATGGTTTATTATTTTTGTACAACAAACCAAACAATTAATAAAAAATAATGTAAGGATAATTTATCCCAGCATAACTAATCACAACATAACTTTATTCAAACCAAACGACCCCTAAGAAATTAGTTGTTGACCGAGGTAAAACCATGATAGTTTATTATATTATTTTCTTCGTTTATATTTATTTATTCACTTTAAATTTTGTACATTGTTTATTCTAATAATCAGGTAATGTTAAATAATATAAAAATAATTATCTTTTTTTTTTTTGATACATTAAAAGTTATAAATAAAAATGTATTTCTAAAATAATGAACGATTAAAAAGTAAACTGAAAGAGTAGTTAAATGATATTCCCTTTGTAGGGAAAATTATACGAAATTGCAAACATCTAGAATATATTATGTAATATAGCTATAGTTTTGATTATTTTTAATCCGTGGCTATAGTTTCACGAAATTTGCTATTCGGTTTCCTAATTGTATAAATTCAGAATTTGTATAATTCAGTTGCTGATTGTATAAATCCAGAATTTGTATACTTTGGTTTATGATTGTATAAATCCAGAATTTGTATATGCTTACTCTAGCTATTTGCATACAATTTATGAATAATTCATAATAAATTATCATATTTGTATATTGGCAAGCCAAATACACAAACGAAATTCTGAAAAAAATCTTTAATGTATAAATGCATAATTTGCATATACTTAACATGTTTGTATGTTCAGAAACAAAATATACAAAGCATAGCCTCCATAACAAATAAAACTATAACTATAAAGCACAATTATCGAAACTATAACTAGAGAACATTATTATATTTATTATGCTTATTATTTTCGAAATTTTCCCTTCTTTGTATTTGCACTTACATTATAAGTGCAAACAATTTGTTTTTGCAAATATTACCAAATCAAAATGAGTTGGGCCCATGTAACGCGTCGCCACTTTTGGGCCATGGTGGGCTTGACACTTGACAGGAGCATTCTTGGGGGCCAAGCTTTTTTGATGATGTACATTATCAAATATCAACTCTGATGTACTCAATCTTTCAATTTATGTGATATTTTCATTTTTTGAGAGTTAAACAATTTAAATTTGATCAGAAACTTACATATGAAATCTTCAATTTTTTTGAAATGAAAATTATGTATGTGTAAACTAGGAAAAAGTACTCCAAGTCATTTTAATTGATAATTCAAAATATTTAAAAGATATATAAAAAATTTACGGTTAAAGATAGATTTATTTGTATCTTGAAATCTGAAAAGTGTCACATAAATCAATATGGAGAGATTTCAAGTTTTATTTTAAAGTTATTTTTAGGTAAGCTGAAGGAAGAAGATTAAAAAAAAAAAAAGATAATGCCTTATTTTTGGAATTATTTTTTTACAAGCAATTTTTTGTAAAGGAAGTTGAATAAGCAATTGTTAAAGACATCATTCTTTTAACTCCTTTATCCTTTTCCTTTTCTTCTTTTTTCTTAACATAGGCTTTATGTATTGTTGTCCCTTTTACCTTTTTTCTTTTTCTTTTAAGTTTTGATTATGCATCAAATCATAAAAGAATCTTATACCATCATGTTACCTAAAAACTAACTACAATTAACTTCCCCCTTTTCTTCCCTTTATTTGCTAGCCATCTCATATTTTGAGGCTTGAGAGTGTTAGTGATGTATGTGGTGTACCAACACTAGTAAAAAGATGTAATAGACAAATTATCCGGTACCTTCTACCTTCCATCAACACTGGTACGAAATACGCAAATGTAAAGATCAATTTGCTTGGCTGGTGTCGTATCTAATAAGATTCAAACTTTGGTTTCCAAGATTGTTACTCTTAACTCTTCGGCCAACAAGTTATCAAATTCAAATGTGCATATCAGGATTGCCAAAAGAAGACGCGTTCACAGCATGTAGGTCTAATTATTGAAATATATGGATTTTTACTCTATGAAAATGTATAAAAATTGGAAGTTTCCATAGAAATTTCCTCTAAACCAGAGCAAAGATGCATTGCTTTTCTTCCTATTCATGGCTTATTTATACTTGAATTTCAACTTTGGGCCATAATCAATTTTGTAATGCTTTAAACTCTTCTGCAATGTTTTCCTTCCCCTCATTCTTCATTTTCATTCGTCGAACATTAAAAATTTTCAGGTTTGGTTCAATAGCCTCCCATTTTACAGGAAGAAAAGATGATGACACAGAGAAATCTTGGAACTCAGATATGAGGAAACTGGTTCTTAAATATTAGTCTCACCCCTCGGGATCAGTGGTTGAGCCAGGATTGTCATACCAGGAATTTAAGCATGTGATCTCGCGTCAAGGGGATTCAACAACTTTATATATGTCAAAACACTATTTTTTTATCCTATTTGTACAGTATATGGATTTAATTGAAGCCCCTTCCTCCAAGCTAGCTCACGATAGTCAGCAAGTTTTCGTATACATGAAGTCTTAGTTGGATCAATGAGGATCATTGGAAAAACTGCCCCGAGTTTGCAAGGATCAAGGACATTACTATGCCCAGTATATTGAACATAGTTGTATAGAATTTGGAACTATCTTGTAAGACTCAAAGTAAATTGCTAAGCAGCTATCCAAGAATTCTCTTATTTTCTCTTTATATGATTGCCACTAACTTGCTTCTTTTCTCAGAAGCATATCAAGAGGGGGTGCCGTGGGTTCATGTGAACCCATGCTCCCCTCTTTAGATCATATATAGTAGTGTCATATTTTAAAAAGAAAATTAAATATAGATGTATGAACAATGTTCAAAGTATCATATAATAATACGATGATGATTGGGTGCACCTATCTAAGTGATGATAGAAATTTAAATCTTATATCTATCTTGTCTTTTTGAGTAACGCCTCTCCAAGTGGTTATCAGTTACACTTTTGTCGTTTCAACTAATTTTGCTTTTTTTTTCCTTTAATCTTGCAAAATTTTCAAGTGTGTTACATTGAAAATTCCTAAAAAATTTAGCACTATAAATTTTTTATACAATTAAATCAAATGTGTATATTAAAATTTAAAACTAGTAGTATTATATATTTTGGACATGTAAGTTTAAAATTTAATGGTTCATATTTAGAACCAAAAAGTCAAATCGATCAAATTTATATTTAAGATACATTTTTTCGTAATCGTGCACCCATCTAGCCGAAATCTTGAATACCCTGTCTTTTCTTAATTCTGTCACTACTTTCTGCATAACTCCTCCTATGTTCTTGTTTTTGGCTGTTTCGACATGATCATCAAGACAAATTACTCCTTGTGTAGGCTATAAATTGAAGCAAAGTACTAACTTAGTTTATTCCAATCTGTCCACCGGTTGGTAATAGCTAATGAAATGCCATAGAAATGCAATCCTAACCATAAAGGTATAGAGTTGATAGAAAATATGATAATCTATGAGGAGGAGGAAATCGTGGCGTGCACCTGTAATTGTTAAGCCCTCAACTTCTTTATAAGATCCAAGCACTAGTTTAGACTAACAAGACCTCCATCATTCTTTTTAAGTCTGTATGAGGCAATTGGAGGACTAGAAACATGTACAGGAGAAACAAGTAGGACTCGTAATAACTTGATCCAAGTAATCGAGACCTTGCAGGGCTGGGACTTCACTGAGTCACACAACACTGCATTACTTGCCTTATTTCAACATGATTACTGCAGTTGTAAGTTTCTGTAGTAATTGGCACAGCAATGACAGCCTCAGCTGTCTTCCTAAAAAAAGAGGCTTTCGCCTTTCTGCAAGAGTTGTGTACTAACATGAAGATTTCCTTTAACATTTTATTTCATACAATCCCACAAAGTTAATTTTGTCCAGGTGCTATATACACTGGAAATACATCACTATGCACACGTAACAATAAACAATAAATGGTTCTAAAATATATAATCACACAAATGTAATCTAACAAGAAACAAAATTCCAATTGCACAAACTTTACAAAATGTAACTCACAATCACTATCGATGCAGACCTGGTGCTTGCTGCTTCAAAAAATTCCAAGGATTTTCTTTGGAGCAGTTCCAGTGGCACGGTATTTTGCTGCAAGCTCCTCTGCCTTGAGAAGATCTTCTCCACGTTTAGCTTCAATCATTGCTCTCTTTTCTTCTGCTTCCTTGTGGAGTAGAGCAATTTTGTTTTTCATTTTCTCAGTATATTCTGCCTTCTTTTTCTCCAACTGTTCCTGCTCACAACAAGATATGGAAGATTAATAATAAAATAGGAACTTGTTGAGAAAATATTCCTCACTTAAGAATACACGAAGTTCACAACCGAAACCATTGCATATAGAGAATGAGTGTCCTTATGCTGTTATCGAGATAAGTAGTAAAATCAACAAAAGCATTGGTCTTTATCATCAAAATGATAAGCAAATAACGTATGTCATACAACTGACTATATCGCACAAATTGAAGAATGGCCACTCACCTCCATCTTTTTGAGCTCAGCCTCTAGGTTAGCTTTCTTGCTGTTCTCCCATGCACCAATTGCAGACAGCTTCTTCTGAGCTCTGTCGACAGATTTAGTTACCACAATCAGTAATACATAACACTTCCCTAAACTAAGGCAACGTTTCCCTATAGTTTGCGTAAAAATGTAATCATTGCCCACTACGTTGAAGAGCAAAAGAAAATGACAGAAAAGGTATATGGAGATCCTTAAAATTGGCTGCAGGGCTCTCTCAATGGGCAGATCCATGAGATAGATAATTCTAGCACCATGCAACTCACACTCCATATATTATGCAAATTTTGCAACAAAATGTAATCATTTCATACCGATTGAAGAAGATTGTTAGTGAAGCACATGAACACATTATCACAGCCATGTCACTCCATAATCAGCAATTGGCCGCACATACTATCATTTAGTAATTTACATATGAAGAAAATTATAATTACTCTCTCAAGCTTAAGGCAAAAAGAAATGATCAAATGTGCAGATGACATAACCAAGTGAAGCAACCAGGGATAAAGTGTCAATGTCTCATAAAGAGCATACAGTACTTCTGTAATCAACAGGATTTTAATTCTGAGCAAGAAAATGTCAAATTTCTACTAGTGTCCTATTTGCAGTTAACATGATTCATACAATTATCGTTCATTCACAAGCAAAACCAATTCATGTATATGAGTCCCAATACACCAAGTATAAGCATGCATGAGAAATCAGCAGATTGAATACATACTTGTTTTCGGCTTTTGATTTCTCACTTTCCTCCCATGCTTTGATGAGTGATACTCTCTTCTCTGTTGCAACGCGAGCAAGCACAGCATCTGAGGATTATACATCATAATAATTAGTCCATGATCTTTAAGCTGTAAATGAACTAAAAACAACCAAAGACAAACGAATAATCATAAGCTACCTCTGTCAATAGATCCCTCTTTTTTCTCATCAGCAGGTTCTGGTGCTTCTGCAAATAACACAAGCAGCACAAAGTTAGTGAGACCATAAAATTACAATTTTTTGACAGCACAATCTAAGCTAAGGACTGCAAGAGTAGTGAAACTGGTCAAAATTTTGAAAAACACTCATAATTAGAACTTGTACTTAACAACATGTGTAATCATCTTATATTAAAGTTTAAGCGGTTAGAAAGAGCACATTCTTTTATTAGTTAATTGCATTCTCAACACGCCACCGATCCCACCATCTCTGCATGCTCTGATATTATATTGAAGTGTGTAACATCTCGTCTAAAAAGCTTAAGTTGTTAGAAAAAACACTTTTTTATTAGTTAATTGTGTTCTCAACACAACTCCTAACATCAGGGTGCAGCTCTGTTCGCAAGCTGTGAAACCCTAATGGTGTGGGTTCGAATCCCACTGTATTCCCCCTCCCCAAATCCTCTCTCCACAAAAAAGGATGGAAAAAAAACATCAGATAAATAACATGAATTAATCAAAGTGAAATTTTCACAAACATAGAATAAATTTTTTACCAATTTTTTTTTCCTTTTGAAACAGAAATAGATAAAGAAATCAATTGCTTCAACAAAAAAAAACTTTTCTTTTAATCTACTGCTGACATGTATACACTTTTTCAATCATACAAAGTCCTGTAACAAAAGAAAACAAACTTTTTCTACACAGGAACAACTTCAATTAAGCAAGGCAACTGAATCGTAATACTTAATAGCTCACTTGAAGTAATTGGTGCGCGTTCGATTTCTCATCTTATAATCCCCTTCCCCTACTCCAACTTTTAAAAAATTAAAATTAAAATTAAACAGGGCAATTCTCTTCATAGTAAACATAAAATTCAGCTGAAAACATATAAAAAAAATCCATACGCATAGAGAGATGAGAAATTATACTATTTTCGACAACAACAAGTGCTTTCGAGTCATCAGCCTTCTCTTTTTCTTGTTCAGTCGGAGGCAGAGCTGGTGCAACTATGGCTTTCTCATCAGCCACCACTTCTTTAGGAGCTTCAACAGGTTCTGGTGCAGGGTCCACAATTTCTACTTTCTTAGCTTCCAATTCTGCCATGGCTACAAACAGAATCAACAAAACAGAGAATTCTTTTTTTTTTTTAAAAAAAAGAAGATATTTAGTAGATGGAGGAAGGTAAGTGTCACCCTAATTGATTGGACATACTATATATAAATGGACCATAGATTAGAAGAGAGAACTATTTTTTTGGCTTAGCTGGCTTATCAATTTGTACAGTCTTGCAAAGGGGAAACTCATTGACCAATGGTGAGCTGTCACTTGTCATTACACCTTTCACTAACTTCTTTTTCATTTTATCCGATGTCCGATATTTACATTAAAATTTGATTAATATGATCAAAGGAAGTGCTCCCTGTCAATCTTTTTGATATTTAGAACTTGAAAGATTTTTAATTAAGTGAGGAGCAACCCTAAATGTGGCGGTACCTCTCACTAACTAAGCTAAAACACGGTACTTTCTTGGTCTCATATTAGTTGATTATTATATTAAAAATAGTTATCTCATATTAATGGTTGATCTTACAAAATAAAAAAACATTAATTTTTTTTATATATTACCTTTGCAATTAGTTCTTTTTTAAAGTATTCATATGTTTTTTGTAAAATTCTCAAGAAGTTTTTTAAGGGACGAATTAGTAAATTATCTTTTTATTTATAATTTCTTATATATCGTGTAAAATAAAAAGTGATTAACTAATATGTAACGGAGGAAGTAATGATGACAGTGCCGTTGGACTAAAGTAATTTGGGACAAAATAATTCTCTTTAAACATCATGTTACTTTTGATATACTTGTAAAAATTTATGTGGTCCTAATTAGGTCCAACGTTATTTTTGTTTTCCCATGACCGTTTCATCTGAAAAAATCTGAAATATATATACAAAAAATATTAGAGATTTTGTATAATTAGGTTACTTATAATTTAATTATTCATAAATTTTCATGATAAATATGGTAGTAGGTAATTGATAAAAAATAATGTTTAACCTGTTATAGTAGATTAAACTATACCAACAAAATAAATTTTGACGTTTGAGTCCTAGTCATTGTCAATCTTGTTTTGATATTAAAATTTGTATGTATTGCTCTTTAGTAAATAAAACTTTTTTACTTATCAAAAGAAAAAAAAAAAGGTTTCGAGAAATGCTAACAAACAAAACAGTTTTCGAAACCTTCTTCTTTTTTAACATTTTATACCGGGATTAAAATTTGCTTTCTGATCTTATCAAAGAATAATTTGTATTTTGTCCATAATAAAATCTTGAAAAACCAATCTTGGTCGAATGTCCAAGGCGTTCAGTCCAAAATTAATTAGCAAAAAAGGACATAATATAGAAAGAGAAAAAGAAAAAGTCTAAATGAAAGTTGAAGACGATATATTAGTAAGATACGCAATATTCAAATAATATTAGTTAGAAATTTAATATTTTCATTGTAGGGCCTCTAATAGCCTGTGCTAGTAGTTTTTTTGGCGTGAAAAATTATAACAAGTGAAGGAGTTGGTTGGAAGAAAGTGTTAAGCACGACTTCCTCCACATGGATCTATTAATTGATTGCCACAACAATGTATACACTGTCAAACTCACCAACCAAACAAGGCTTCACTATTCCAAATATATGCTCTAGGAGAAACTACTTACACAAACATTTCATTTATATTTACTATTTCTTTGTATAGTTTGAAATAATTACATTTTATATCACTAATTTTATATCAGATTTCAAGTCAAATATATCTAGATATATGTTTTTTTTTGCTACTAGATATACTGAATTTTGAAATAGGAAGAGACGCGACCGAGAACAGGAAGGAGGTGAGTGAGATTTGTCTATGTATCCCAGATATACATGCGAATCACACTAGAGACTCACTAGATACATATGGTTCACATGTATCTGAGATGTTAGATACACGAACGAGATATGAGAGTGACAAGCTAAATGGAAGGGAGGCGAGGGACATATGTCTAACTCAACTTTGTAAGTCAATATACGACAAGTAAGATTTGCTCCAGTAATTGATCTAGCAAGATTTGCTCAAGTAGTTGATCGAGCACTATTATTATCTAATCGGTAGATTGAGGGTTCGAATCCTACCGAAAGATAAGTGAAAACACTATAATGCCTTCATCGAAAAAGAAAAAAGAAACAATAGTTAGTTCAATAAATGAGGACCATACCCCAACTAATATGAGATATCCAACACCCCCAGAACTAAAGGACCATATCTCAACATTCCCGCAATCCCAGACCTTGCAATTAAAATGTGAACAATAGAATATGGGATTTCAATATCGGGTAAAACGATGAATTTGAATGGACCATCATGATATCCCATGATTTTTTAAAAAAATAACATCAAATCTACTTAAAAATTAACTCAAAAAAATAAATTGTTCGAGATCATATAAATAGAACAAAAAAAAATAACATTTCCACCTATGTGGAATATCCAACGATTATAGGGATTAGTGCGTATTAAAGGAATGTTCATAACGTTGCTTTGTCACTTTAATAAAGCACTCAAATAATTAAGAATCAAATTAGATACTCCCGTCCCTAATTACTTGTCCACTTTTGAATTGACACACCTCTTAAGAAAACAATAATTAACATAGTAAGTTTACCACTTTACCCCTAATAATTATGAAATGGATGAATTAAAATTTTAAGAATTTCAAGAAGTTTTACTTTTTTCAAAGTAATTAATTGAGGTTATAACAGATAGAAAAAATTGTCTTTTCTTAATTTGTCAAAATGAACAAGTAATTAGGAACAACTAAAAAGAGAAATATGGACAAGTAACTAGGGACAGAGGGAGTACTTATTTATTTATATACAAGAAGGAGGCCCCTTGCCGACATTAAATTAATGAGAACGCGAAAAAAAATTAAGGGCTCAATTATTACGTTAATGATACGGTAATTTACAAGAGAGGAAATTAATTAACAACATTTAGAGCTCATAAAAATATATTCGTCTCTAATTTTGGAGGAAATGAGCTGGAGATATATTTATTGGCAAGTCAATTTATGCATAATTCGAATTATTAATTCATTTAAAAAGTTGGCTCAATTTGGACAGTCTATGTGGCTGAATATAGACATATAAAAAACTTATCAAAACAAACGAAAAGAAATTGAGTTTAGGTATAAGTAAAAGTTTTTGTTAGTCTCATTTTATCATATAGGGATCGTTGAGCAGAGGATTTTCAGAGTTATCGAATTAATCAATGAAAAACGGGTTATAATTGAATTGTTAAAGAATAAATAGATAAATAAAAATGATTCTAAAAATTAAGTTTGGATTATGATTCACTATTTCAAATTGATCCACCAATCTTGAATTAACTAAAAAAAATTGAATATACTATGACCCAACTCGTTAATCGATTTAACTCAACCATTTAAATTTGGTTCAGTATGTCCATTTCATAGTTAAAACTCAAGTCTCAAAGGAAATATTGACCTAAGTGTATTGATACCTTATTTTGAAATCATTATTCGCATTGTGTAAATTTTTCAAGTTCATTCATTTTGGAATAATTTTAGATACTTGGTGTTTGAAGTTTTATATAACTGAAGTTCAACCACATACGATTGACTTTAGACATATATGAATGAAACTTTATTATTTTTTCATGAACTCTAGTCGTATATGACAAAGTTTAGTTACTTTTACCTAGAGTTCAGACATTTTTGCTTGAAATTTATAGACACAAGACATATAATTAAAGCTCAATTATTTTTATCTAACCTTAAGACAAGTTAAACAAAGATGTTCAACCTTAAGATTTTAACAAAAAAAATATATCAATCAAATTAACTATAGAAACATAATTTTTTGGGATTTCACCTCAATTCATCCATAATGAAGTCTAGATGTATAATATTGGACTATGATGGGGCCTAAGTTTTTGTGAGTTGGCAAAACACAAACAAAACGATAGCTTGTGATATTAACAAAGCGTCTTTACTTGGCTGAACAATTGAAGGGGTCCGGTCCCTCAAACACACCTGTTTTATTTTTTCGGTTCCTCATCTGATTCTGATGTTCGGAGCGGATATAAAAGTCCTAATTAAATTCAGATTGCGATTCGTGACCTTTAAATTAAAGCGATTTGATCAATTATATTGTTGCTCATTTATTCTCACACTAAACTTTATAATTCTATACTTCACCAATATCCTATATAAACGATTATATAACTAAAAGAACATTCGCGATAATGGATTCAGCTTTTGATAGTTTTGTTAGGAGAAGTATATTAGTTGGTTTAAAGTTGTGTATGGTGGTCCATAACAGCGTGGAGTCTTCAAATAAAACTTTACAACTTATATCCGATATAGCCTTTTAAAAACAACATTAATAATTTAGCTTGCAATAATATGAACGTCCTCTATCATTTATTAGTCCACTTTTGACTAGCTTTTCAATCAAATAAGCAAGAGGAGAAGTAAATAACAATTTGACTAATTATCAAGTAAATCACCTTTTTTTTAATACTTTAATTAATTTGAATTCAAGTCGTGTAGGACATTAATACTCTTTAGGCAAAAAAAAAAAAGCCAATTCTCAAACTCAAACCCAGAACCTGTAAATGCGAAAATTCCTATTTTAATTTATCTCACCGCAATTATTGTTTATAATTTTTTATTTGTGTCTTCTTAACTACTTTTTACAAAACCTTTTTTTAACCAAACACGAAGATAGTTTTCTGGTTATTGCAGAAATGGAATAAAACAATTCATAAGACAAGAGGTAGTTGCTCAGATGATAAACATTCCTCACTTCTAATTTTAAGGTTGTGAGTTCAAGTCAGCAAGGAAGCAAAAAGGTGGGAGCTCTCGGGGAGGGAAAAAAAAAACTATTCAAAAACTACTTGCGAGTTGTGACTAGCATTTGAAGTTTTTCCATTTTTTCTAAGAACTTAAAAGAACTCCTTTATTCTTACAAATCAAAAAATCTTTATATTTATTTTTTAAACAAGATTTTTTGTAGATTTGAACTCAAAAACTTTGAGTGTTTTTTTGACATTTCAACCTTAGCAGGGTAAAAGGATATCGTTGGTTATATCACAATTCACAATCATATTTTGGATCATTTAACATGGAATTTATCAGCCGACAAGGAATTGAATAGACCTTTCTGCCGGGCCCCTCTGTGTGACCAAATAGATTCGAGCTCCGGATATGAAGTGTTATTGAGTTTTACAATGTGCAATTCAAATTTAATTGAAGCTTCTACGAGTCTCATGCCGACACATCAGACATCGGATGAAAAACAAAAACAAATAAGGAAAAAAATGCATATTAATCAATTTAAGGATCTAATATTTTCATCTAAAGTTTGGAAACCATCTTATAACTTTGACCATAAGATGATTCGAGACTTATTTTTATCTTTTGTTGAATGATTGAATTAGATTATTTATTGAAAAAGAAAAATGTTGAATAGCTTTCAAATATTAGCATTTTTTGCAGCCAACATTTTGTCAATTAAAAATTAACTAAAAAATGAAAGTTTCTAGGTAAAAAATAAGTTATGAACCAAGTCCAATTCAATATGAATATTAAGGTCACACAAGTAGTTATTGGGCTGGCAAGAGCTACGGTGCCGAGCATAAGCAATAGGGCCAAGTTAATTTGAGATCCGAGTTGAGTAGTGGGTGTGGGAATGGTTCCATCAAAAAGGTTAGCTGTCACTGATTCATGGGTTATGCATATTGAAGAAAAATATTTGTCTAGATTTCTATCTCCATTCTTATCTCTATCTTTACTTGTTATTTCAATATCTCCGTTGTATTTCCGTAGTTTGAGTAAGTTGTAATCGCGTTTCAGTTCTTTTATTAAAACAGTGGAATTCGGGTTTGTTACATTGCGAAATAACAAGTAAAGATAGAGACAAGAATGAAGATGAGAAATATTAAAAGAGATAGGATAACATATTTAGAATGTAGACAGAGATAGAAAACTTGTCTCGGACAAACAATTATTTGGTTCCACTAGTGTCAGATTCAATATACTTCACGTCAGCTAGTTGTTATATAAAATAAGGCAAGAGTCGGGAGTTCAAAATTTAAAGAAGCAAACATATTTATTACTAAAAAGGGTTTGACATTTACTATATATGTGTAATAAAAACTAATTTTCCGACGAAGAAGATTTGAATGACTTGGCTCCGGCCCAGGTTATAATTGAATGCAAAGATCACATCTTTCAATTGACTAAATATTCCAGCTATTGAAGATTATAATAACTACTATTACTACTACAGGTAATTGCCATCGAATTGAAAATTGAAATTTCAAGATAAATTGTTATCATACAGAAATATGTTGAGATAAGAGAAGTTATTATATATAAACTCCAACATACAAGCAACTCCCACTACTTTCAACCAGTTTATTTAGGAAACTTGTTCAAACAAACAGATAGTTTAAATAATTCATTCATCCAGATAATTAAGAAAAGAGAAGTATTCCAAGTTTTCATGGCGTCCCACAACAAAGATATACATGAATATTTGCTCCCATGTACTATATATAATAACATAAACATCAAGATTGTGCTCATCATGATTACAATAGTAGTAAGAACTGAGTCTTACTTTACTATACAAAGAGGAATATAATCGAAGAAATTAAAACAAGATGATCTAAGTATGAAAGGTAGAGAAGCTTCACGTTCAATATAACGCGATATGTAACAATAGCTTACTGGAACTCAAGCGATGGCAGAGTAACTATGATCATCCGCAGTGGGACCCTGCGAAAGAATGGTCAGAAACACAAAGACACCGTACAGAACGGTAGCAATGGCAGTAAAGTTAACTAGAAAGGCTTCGGAACCATATTTAGTCAAGCCATTAACTTCCAGGAATGTGAGCTTCTCAAGGAAGCCTAAACACGCATTGCCAACAGCCACGACATATATAAACATTCCCAAAAGCACATGCCAGGGAAGTGAATTGCGTCTGATTTCAGAACTACCTCCAGGGTAGAAGAACACCACAAATCCATAAATCCACTGCAAATGATATGTCATCAAGTAATGAGAAACAACTCGTGATCATCAAATTTTGTATCAAACAGATAAAGATTGATTAAGTTTCCCCTATGAATACGCAATGTCTTTTGGCAAGTTTTAGTATATTTTGAAAACCCCACCCAAAGCAACCACACATATACATACCTGTTCACCAGTAGGCACGTTAAGACAAATAAACGATTAAATAGGATAAACCAGGAGATCCAAGCAAGAAGAAATGAACATTGTGCTCGCCATGAAAGTGCCTTAGGCGCGGGCTCTGACACAATGTTTTGAAGGTTGACATCTAAGTAGTGTGTTTCCTTGTCGTAAACAGCTACAGTATCATTTATTTGTGTATGGTTTATCAAGAAACATAAATTGAACAGGAACAATTATGAAAAGTCCATCCAAGAAGTAACACCATTTGGATCAGAAATACATGAAAGAACCTACTTGGAACTTCATCTCATGACAATTTACGAGCGTCAAACTATTATTCCCTCACTCTTCAATTAGATAAACGGAGTCATAATGGGATATTTACCTGAATGCCATAAAGAGTAATAACTCCTATTCCAATCCAGGAATGTAAACTGTACATGTTGGGGATGTTGCTTTCATTGTGATTTTTGAATGCGGCACAGATTCCAATTATACCAAGTATGAGCGCGATAGCATGTAAAACTAGATGTATTTTTTTCTTCACCTGCTTCTCCAGGGGGAAAGATTTGTAACTTATGATGGCTGTAAATTTTGGATTGACAAGGCATTAACAATCAGATGGTATAATAAAGAGGAAAAAGGAAAAAAAAAAAAAAAAAGGAAAGATGTCTATAAACATCTCGATTACCTTCTCCCCCAAGAATAATGAAGCCAATAAGCATAAGTACAGGGTGAATCTGGAAAACAACAACCAGAGAGAAAAGATGAAGATAATACATTCATGAAAATACCATAATTGGAAAAGACGATGCTTTAAGCAGCAGTATAAGTAGTACTAAATAAAGTAGACAAAACTGCTGTCTGAGATATCTGGAAATGATAGTTGAGATTGTACCTGCTGAATCTGTAACACGAAAGTCTCATAATCTAATTTTCTTTGTGGAAGTAATTCAATAACATTATTGTAAAATTTAATCTAGCTATATTGTGCAACTACGAATTATCCACCACTATTGTAGGGACTCTCCAAAATTGTTGCCGCATCCGTGTCTGATTCTTCAAAATGCACTACTTTTGGAGTACCCGACACGCACCCGTAGACATTTTTGAAGAGTCCGAGCAACACAGGTAGGAGGGACACTGGACAAATAGTCTTCATTCTCTTGTATTTCTGCAGTCATAAGGTTCCCCCAAGAGCATTGAGTGTTAAGTATGTCTAACACTGGAACAATAAACTCTCTGATTTCCCAACATTTTGGATCAATTAATGATTTGCAAAATTATATGAGAAACAACCTCTATACCTAACAAGGTAAGAACTAAGGTCTGTGTACACTCTACCCTCCCCAGACTCGTGGGATTACAATGAATATGTTGTTGTAACAAACTCTCTAATTTCCATAACAAATGATCACTACTTCTATGGTGTTGGACCACTGAAAGCATCATGATGAATCAGACCTAGGTTATGTGGACTGTTCACTTACGTTGCCACACCCATGTCAGATTCTTCAAAAATACACGACTTTTGGAGAATCTGACACGCACCCCAGAATTCTTTGAAGAGTCCGAGCAACATAGAACCAAACCACTCATTTGTTCAATCCAGTGTTCCATATTTTAGAGTCAAGTTCCTCCTTAACTATATAAAGTATGAATACAACACAGAGAAGTTGTAGGTAGGTGTAGGTAACCAAATGTTGGTGTAAACACCAAATAATCAAAATACATAAAAAAGAACAGCCCCCAAAAAGGGAAAAATGAAGATCGTCATAGGATTCAGACTTTTCATAAATCAACCTAACAGACAAACAACACAAAAAACTTCTTCTAGAACAGAGAAGATTTCTCTCAAACTAAGACTGTAATTTCTAGCTGTAATAATCTCAAATATGTTAAAAGTGACAAGTTTGCAAAACCAGATCTTGATTACACCCCACAGAACAATAAAAATTGCCAACAAAAAGACGACAAGATGTCAAGTCAAATACTATTCCAAGAAAAAAGAACAACCCCATCAAATTTCAAGAAAGGAGGAAAGAGGGCTTACATTAAAGATGAGATTTTTGTTTTCAGCTTCCCAAGCTAAGCCACCCCTAAAGTGAATAGACCAAACTAAGACCATAATAGCAGCAATTAAGGCAAGAAAATGTGCCCCAAATGAAAAAGGCAGTGCCTTTAGCCCAGTTGCCATCTTCAATCTTCTTCCCTTTGATGATAACAAGTGCAAGTACAGAGCAATGGAGAAAATGTGTTGAGTGTAATCTTTAATCTTATCAAGTGAATTTGGGTTAATTTAGATGGAGACAAATGAGAGAAAAGTCTTTCGAAATACTACTCATGTTGTAAGTGTGTGTATTTAAAGACCAGAAAAAATATTAATCTAGAAACGTTTTTAATTATTTTATTTTTAATTTATGTTTTAAGATAAAATATTTTTTATTGAATATCTATTTTATTTATATATGTTACTTCTTGAGGTGTTTGTGTTTAGTTCTATAATATAAAGTACTATTAAGAATAAAACAGAAAAAATAATTATTTTTATTTACTTATGAGTTTTTGAAGATTATTTATTTTCTCGTGAAAAATATTTGATTGTTTTAAAATTTGTATTCTACTTAATTGTTATTAAACTTCAAGAGATTAAATTTTTTTTTTGGGAAAGACAATAATATGATGAGAAGTTAGATGTAATTTAGCTCTTTAAATTATTTTTTGTGTATGTAATTTCTTTGCTTAAGTTTTTTTAAACAAAATGTTGAGGGTGTGTTATGACATATCTGAGATCAAATTTCAAAAAGAAGAATAAATGTATCACTTGTTTGATCAATTTTATTTATTTTTTAAAAAGTAGTAGTATATGATTTTGGATGGCAACATAAGGAAACACAAAGTAATGCTCTAATATTAAATAAAGTATTTTTTAAATTAATTAGTTAACTAAACTGATACTCTTTAAAGATAATTTTCTAAAAACACTAATTTTTTTATTTAAGAAAAGGTTCAAAATAAGTGAATTTTGAAAGTTTAACCAAAATTGCTACTATTATATTTTTCATAATCGATAGGCAAATTTGTATGATATAAAGGCTTCTTGGTCTAGAACCATTTTCCATAATTAAAGTGCTTCGTGACGATTTTTCTTTTTATATTTGATTTTGTGGGACATTCTTATCATTAATTTATACTATTATTTTTTTAACTATAATTTCTTGCCTTTGATAATCATTAAGTAGAGTACACAAGAATAATACTAAATAAAATATATTAATTAGTAATGCTCGTATTAACAATATATATATTAGTTATGCTTGCATAAATTGTACATAGATTATTTTTATGCATTGTTTGGTTTGATGCATTAAAACTAGCATGCATTGCATAAAAAAAATTATTTACAAAAAATACTCTTCATTATTATGGTGGAAAAGATGTAAAAAGAGGTTTTGAGGGATAATTACGTCTTTAATCATGCTAATACATGTATTAAAACCATTACATTGATAATATCTAGAAATTCATTGTATTAGCAATACACACCTTAATACATAATAAAATGTATAATTAATACAAGCCGTAGTTATACGTAGATTAGAAAAAAGTATCAAATAAGATACTAATAATACATAAGACTAATGCATGCGTTATTTTTCTCAAATACACTATACCAAACGAGCGTAAATGATGACAAAACTATCTCCATTATATGTGGATCATTTACACGTGGCAAATTTGGATTGGTTCAGACCGCAGCCATGGTTTCGTGTTGTTTAGAGATTCGTATTTACTGTTACGTTTGTCGCCTTCATATGATGTTTTTTAAACTTTATCTTTCTTTTTTTATATATAAAGAGAATTTTAAATAATTCAGAAATTATTATAAAGTTATAATTTTTTTAAAGATACTTATCAAGAATAAATTTGTAAAAATACTTTTCAGTTGTTAGGAATGAAGAATTTTACATAATTAAGAAATTATTATAAAGTTATACTTTTTTAAAAGATATTTATCAAGAATAAATTCGTATAAGTACTTTTTAGTTTGTAGGAATGAATAATTCTTTTTAGACGTGTGCCAAAACTAAAAATAATACTCTCTCTATTTCATATTAATTAAATTCGTAAGTCAATACATACATATTAAGAAAAAAAATTTGAGGACATAATTTAAATCATAATTCTCGCTCTTGCACTTTATGAAATCATAGATATAACTAAGAGTGTTCATGGTTCGATTTGGATCGGTTATTAGTTAAAACCAAAACTAAACCAATTTAAATCAGTTTTTAAATTTCTAAAACCAAATCAAAAAAATAACCGTCGGTTTGGTTATCGTCGGTTTGGTTCGGTTTGATTAGGTTTTTTCGGTTATTTTGGTTTGAAAGTATAAGTTTGTTGAGGACATATGCATCTCGATAGACACAAACACATAGTACATGAATAATTCACAAATAAGCTATTACATGAACAAAGTGATTCATCCCATTACCAAGTTTCAGAAACTAAAAAAACTCATTGTCAATAGCATAAAGTTGGTTCAATATTCTGAAGATCTCAACATCTTATCAATAGACTTTTCGATAAAATTACAAAAATAAAAAAAATCAATATTTCATAATCAAAACTAATCAATTATCATCTTCTTTAGCTTGAGTTTTAAATTATTCAATGTTGCGTTAGAAAATTTTATAAAGAATAGAGAAAGCCATGTGATCTTTAAAGTAATGAATATTGAGAGATTTAGACTTAAGGTTTTAATAGTTGGGCTAAAATTGAATTGTTGGGCTTCAAAAATTAGTAAAATTAAAGACTTAAGTTAATTAAAATATATCAAAATACTTATATTTTATTTATAAATAATTATAAAATTTATATATATATATATCTTTTTGGTTTGGTTTGGTTTGGTTCGGTTCGGTTCGGTTTGGTTATTTTTGCAGTTAATTTTTAGTAAAATCAAAACCAAACCAAATAATATCGATTTTTCAAAATTTAAAACCAAATCAAATCAAATATTGGCTTTTTTAATCGATTTGATTCGAATTGCGGTTCGGTTCGGTTTTATAACCATAACCATGAACAACCCTAGATATAACTTTGTAAGTAGTGTAATTTATTTTCTAGAAAATATAAAATTTTAATAAATGAAAGGGCAAATATGAAAAAAATAAATCAAATATGTATCTTAAACTTTGAACAATTCAATTATTTTGAATAATGAAAAAAATCCTAAAATATTAAATTAATATAAAATAAAAGGAGTATTTATTTTGAAACGAAGGGAATAATTCTAAATGGCAACACGGTAAATTTGGTTTTCGATCCACATTCCAAAAGTAGGTGCAATATATGTAGAAGAAAGGAACACGTTGGCGGTAGGTGTATGCTTTGGGCGTCTTTGGTTGTTAACATATTTTTTCACTCGGTGTTTGAAACTTACATTGAAACTTCGACACTGTTGTACCTATTTGGAGGTAATGCTCTCAAAAAGATTTTCTCCATACTCAGGATTCAAATTCAAGACATTTGGTTAAGGATAAAGTCACTGCACCACACTCATGTTGTTTGGTAACTTGTTACTTATAGTCAATGGGGTGTTTTCTTTCGAACTAAATATTTGACTAAACCCCTGATACTTTTTGAGTTGAATGAAAAATTTTAACCTAAAAAGTGACGTTCTAGCCATATTTACAAAATTGATCTAGGAAAAATATAAATTGGATAATGTTGTAAATAATAGAATGTGAATATCATGCAGTAAATTCACGCTTCATGAATCATGACTTTAGAGATTTTCTTCATAACTTTGGAGATCTTCTTCACGACTTTTAAGGATTAGAAATATATCCTACTTTCTATATATACTCATCTTATATGTAGACACAAATGCATTGAAAGATTGAAAGGAAAATATTAGTGCTCTTTCTCTCTATTTCTTTGTTATTTACTTTCTAATACTTTATTTTATAACAGAAAAATATAATCTAAAAATTTATAGATTTTAAAAAGGTAAAGTGTATTTTTTTTAGATATCAACTTAAGAAATATTTTTATTGTATCCCTCTCACTCTGTTCAAGCTTCCTTTTCAGCCCTCTTATGAGAATATTATAATTTAGAATACATACGAGGTTATTGCAGCAAATTAAACTTCTTTCCCCATAGCATCAACTGAAAGAGAAAATAACGATTTATTCATCTGCATCGGAAAAAAGTTGAGCAAAATCTTTGTTTTAAAATTATTGGAGTCTGAACTCAAGAACCGAATATTAAGTATGAATTATAGTTCAAATATTCTTAATTTATTTCGTATTTCAAATATTCAAATAAATATCTTACAAAATAGAACCATCTTTATCAAGATAAGTAGATAACCACCTCTATTATGAGGGTGATTGGTTAGCAACGCAAATAATAACAAATAATCAACTTCAACAGGTTAATTGCAATAACCTAAAATATAGGTGTATATTTTTAAATTTTGTGAAATTATGGATAGAAAAATAAAATTAGAAAAGACGATTATGTGGGACTCTAATTCGCGCCATTGGTGATCAGACCGTGTGAAGAACGAAATTGGAGGATCTAGTAGTTAAAGTAACGAATGATGCAATTATCATGGTCCATGGCAGTGGCGGAGGCAACATATAATGAAGGGGTCATTTGACTCCCCTCGGCAAAAAATATTACTATTTATTCATGGTTAAAATTATTTTTTAGGTATGTATAATAGATGTCGAACCCCCTTCCACTAGTTCGTGTGTTTACTTCTCAGATTTTGAATCCCCTTATTATATTTTCTGGATCCGCCACTGGTCCATGGACCAATCTTCTTCCATCAATCACGATTCCTACATTTTCTTTTTATTAACTACCACGTCCTTCATATGGGCCACATTAATAATTAATACTAATAAATAGAGAATTTGATATTATCGCCAACTAATCGAAGGATATGATGTTGTGGATGAGACTGTTCTCTCCTTAATCAGAAATCTTGAATTTGAGTCTTGAATATGAAAAAAGTCTTGATATTGAGCGCTTTCTCTCGAATGAGGCCTTATGCGGTGCAAATTTAATATAATCGGACTTTAATATGAGTACCAAATACCAGATGAAAAAATAAAATAAAAAAATGAAACCATATGATGAGTTAAGAATATTAAATGATGGCAAAGAACAGCTTTAAGTTTAGAAAATTAACGTCAAATAACCCATACCCTTATTTAATGGGCATTGGGTAAGTACAAGTAACCCTCTTGGTGAAATAATTGATAACTTGTGGTGGCCACGAAAAAGTTATAATATCGTTTTAATTTGTTTTTTTAAAAAATATTTTTTAATTCATTTTAGAAAGCGTTTATTTATTTTTTGGCAACTCTTTCATTTTAACTTTTCACCTGACATGCTTTAGACCATAAGATTAAAGAATATTTTGGTATACTTTTCATATATTTAGTTTAAGTATACAAAATTCAAAAATCTTTTTTATTTTCTTAAATTTCGTGTCAAATCGAGACCAATCAACTAAATTAAAATAGATTATTTGGTAGTCTTTTAAAACTAATTCCAACTCCTAACTACGTTAAAAGTGCATATGATATTGTAATTTGATGTGAAACCGCATAATTTTTCTGAACGTTTCGTTTGTTTTGTCTTACTCACTCAAAATAGAGCTCATGACAACATGATATTGTTAAGTATACAAAATTCAAAAATCTTTTTATTTTCTTAAATTTTGTGTCAAATCAAGATCAATTAAATAAATTGAAATAGATAAAGCAATATGTATTTGGTAGTCTTTTAAAACTAATTCCAACTCCTAATTCACGTTAAAATCGCATATAATATTGTAATTTGATGTGAAACAACACAATTTTTCTGGACATCTAGTTTGTTTTACAGTCTTACTCACTCAAAATAGAGCTCATGACAAATCATTTTTCTTAACTTGAAACTCCGAGCTTTAATAGTTCATGTAGTTTTAAGTTTTGCACATTAGTTCCAAACTTTTTAAAAAGCAAATACAACTTTTTTCAAGCACAAACAAACAATAGTCTCGATCCAATTTCAATTAACGTACTGAAAATTCATATTAAGGATTAAGTTTTTCCACGAATTTCAATGAACGGAGCCTTTTTCTATCTGTAAATGTATATAAAATATATAGGATAAATGTCTTGTTCGTAACACCTAGACTTTTCAAATGTCTAAATTAACTCATATCTTTGTGGAAAGACAAGGAGGGTGGGTAATAAATTAAGACTTATGCGGTATGTCATATTTTAAATGTTCAAGGGTTGTATCTCAAGTTTTGAAGTTACGTAAGTGGCAAAATAAAAGTTGGCGAAAGTTATAGTAAGTTCCTTTTTAAAGATTTCTTTGAAATTTGGGTCAAATGTCTTGGATGTTTTCTCCCAATATATAAAGAGTTAGAAGGCCAATCACTAATTAAATTGAAGACCTACGAGTCTAGTTTTCAACGCACAAAACCCCGTATCCAACCGACATCGAAGTAAAAATTTATGCGGGTTTTACTACGGACTGTCGGGGCAAAATTCGGGTCGGGTCAAAAATGTGGTATGTCGGCTTACTCAACGTTTTAAGCCATGAAAAAATTTCTTTTCACTTCCAAACCAGAGAGAAAGCTTAAGAGAGGGTTCCTATGGAGTTGTTGCATGATGAAGGTTAGTTTTTGACGAATTCTACCATTAAACGTTGCCTCCATGCCTAGAAACGTGATCTCTACACGTGGCAATCGTTTTTCCCTTTTATTAGTTGTGTTTGGAGTTGGTTTTTAAAGATATAAATTTGTAGTTATTGGTGATTCTTCAAGTTTTAAACTTGGTTAACTAAGGTAATAATCTCGGGACTCTTTTATGATTGTTTTTAAGAATTTCTATGGACGTTTCGACAAGTTCGGACAATATGGCAAATCTGTCGATTTAAGATTAATTATGAATTGTTTATAGGTGTGTACCGGCTGTCAATATATAGTGTTTGTGAAGCTTAGGACATAAGGAACAACTTTCGTGAAGGAACTACGGTCCTTCGAGCGTTCATTGGAATGGTATGTTAATGTTATTCCCTTTGTTCGACATTTAATGTTGGTGATCTTGTAGATGTAATTGTGAGTGGTTGGCTGATTGAGTGGTTATAAACCCTCATTTTAGGGACTCATAATTTGTTAAGAACGACCCTAAGTTAGGAACAACTTGAAGATTATTCATATATATTATTTATAGTTAAATTGCTCGCCTTAAGCCTATTCAATTGTTTGTTGTCGCCCTTGGGGCTATTGTGGTAAGTTGTTGAGCTATGAACTGACTATGAGGGTTATGATGTTGTCTAATAGGACTATGTTATTTCCAAAGAGAGCTATGTGTTTCCCACGGGGCTATATTGATGCCAAAGAGTGTTATGTGTTGCCTACAGGGCTATTTTGACACAAAATAGGGGTATGCGTAGCCTACAGGGCTATGTTGATGCAAAAGAGGGCTATGTGCAGCCCACGGAGCTATGATGTTGCTACCTACGAGGCTATATCGTTGCCAAAAAAAGCTATGTAACTTCTTACAAAGACAAGGGGCTACCAATAGAGGTATGTAGATTCATTTGGCACCTTCTAGGTTTATGGGGGCCTAGGTAGGTGGTATGTTGTTTGTACCTGCCGAGCTTATGGGGGCTTGGTTAGGTTGGTGTTTGATTACTTTTGTATTTTTTTGATTTAGTAGTGGGTTAACATGCTTATCTAAAATTTTGATTTCCTTACGTGATTGATTTTGGTATATTATGTACTTGCTCACTTAGTCTATAGCCTATCATACTATGTACATTATTTTGTACTGATGCCCCATTGCCTTGGGGACGCTGCATTCATGCATGCAGGTCCCGACAGACGACCCAATAAACCTCCTCAGTAGCAGGATTGACTTCTATCTATTTGGTTAGCCCTTTTCCTCCGAAGCTGCCAGAGTTGGGAGGTTTGTTACCTTTTGTTGTATATATCTTTATGGGTAGGCAGGGGCCCTATCTTGCCAGTCTTTACTACTCTTAGAGGCTTGTAGACTAGTGTGTGGGGTGTATAGCTACGTTATGGCCATACTAGCCTAGTTTGTTGGTATGCTGAAGCTTGTGAGTTGTTTGATGTATTGTCTTGATATATACCTGCTTTCAGTTTTGGTGTAGATATCATGGTGGCCTCGACTGCCCAATCAAGACTTCTGTGCTAGTTGGTTATTTATTTATATGATCTCCTAAGAGTAGTTGTTTCTTTTATAGATCAGTTGGCAGGGGCCTTACCGGCCGGGGGCTTAGTTTTAAACTGAGATATACTTATTTGTTTTCTTCATTGCATGTGGCTGCCATGCGCTAGTAGCAAATGGTTCAACAGGGTCAGCTCGGGCCTGAATTTTGGCATTAGGAGCCAGTTGCGCCCCTCGAGTTTGGAGTGTGACAAACTTGGTATCAGAGCAACATTGTATCCTAGGGAGTCTGCAAGCCGTGTCTAGTATAGTCTTGTTTATAAATGTGTTGTGCACCACATTCAATAAGCAAGAAACTACCAGGCTTGTTAGAATGACTATCCTTCTTTTGCTCACCTCGTGTTATAGAGTAGTGTCTTAAGAATTAAGATTTTTATCTTATAATTGATACTTGTATACAGATAGAGATGGCTGACACTAGACAGGCCACAGCTAGCTAGGGGCTAGATACAGCTGTAGGCGAGGGTAGCGACAAGATACCACAGGTGGAGGTAGCCCATTATGAGATCCAATGGGAAACATCTTCTCAACCCCCTATAGCTTCTCCACCGCTTCAGGAGCCTCCGAGGTCTACAGGACTTCTGGCTCCACCAGCAGTACCACCTCCTCAGCAGTAGGATTGACTTCTATCCGATTTGCTAGCCCCTTTCCTCCGGAGCTGCCAGAGTTGGGAGGTTTGCTACCTTTTGTTGTATATATCTTTATGGGTAGGTTGGGGCCCTGTCCTGCCAATATTTACTACTCTTAGAGGCTTGCAGACTAGTGTGTGGGGTGTATAGCTACATTATGGCCATACTGGCCTAGTTTGTTGGTTTGCTGAAACTTGTGAGCTGTTTGATGTATTGTCTTGATATATACTTGCTTTCAGTTTTGGCATATATATCATGGTGACCTCGACGGTCCAATCAGGACTTCTGTGCTAGTTGGTTATTTATTTATATGATCTCATGGGAATAGTTGTTTCTTTTATAGATCAGTTGGTTGGTGCCTTGCCGGCCGAGGGCTTAGTTTTAAGCCGAGATATACTTGTTTGTTTTCTTCATTGCATGTGGCTGCCATGCGCTAGTAGCAAATGGTTCAGCAGAGTCGGCTCGGGCCTGAGTTTTGACATTAGGAGCCAGTTGCGCCTCTTGAGTTTAGGGCGTGACATTGTTATATAAAACACATGTATATAAAAAAAATATATCAATGTTATATGGATAGAAATTGTATCATTATTGTATGAAGTGTATGTATAAAATATGTGTTACTATTGTATATATTCTTTGACTTCATCATTAATTCGTTGTTTTCTGTAGGCAAGTCTTCAAAAGTAAAAGAAAATTTGTTCAATTGATGATTCGGGAGCTCAAAACAAAGAAAATTCTTTTTTGCTTTTAAACCTGTTTGCATAAGCTCGTGCACTGATTTACATTCAATAATTTAGGGACTTTATCTAAGTAGAATGAAAGATGGTCCCGCCCTCCTATTTGATTCAGGCCTGGCCTGTCCACTTTGGTGTAGTTTTCATTTGTATTGGTACTGAATGAACTTTGTACTCAAACAAAAGCGAGCAGTATAAGCCCTTTTTCAGCCGGCTTGAGAAATTACACTTCGTGCCTCGCACGGATTCCATAATTATTTATGAAATTAATTTTTTTAAGTAGTTTCAATTAAATAATTTTAAATTTTAAAATAAGTTATATAAATCATTCGTCTAAAATAAATTGTAGATAAATTGTATAGATATATTTGTATAATGACAAATCATCTCAATAAGTGTAAAATAAATACCTTTTAAATATTATAAGCATTGTATATTTTAAGTAATGTTGACTAAAATAATTAAAATAAATTATATATTTACGTGACAATAAATCATCCCTGATTTTTTGCAATATCTAAAGAAGAAATTATTTCAATAAAGTAACTATTAATTCCTAAAATATCCTTACAGGAAGTTGCCCTACTAATACAACAAAGTAATTCATAATTCCTAAAATACCCTTACGACTATAAGTCAATCTACTTATTCCCTTATACATAAATAGTAATATATTATCGCTTGTTTTTCAACTTTTTACCTGCTAACTTCACAATATGCTTTGATTTGTTCGTTTAACATCATCACTATCGAGCTCTTATAATGGTAACACACTGATTTTACAATGAAGAAAAAAATAGAGAAAATCATTCTATTCTGCTAATTATACAAACGATCACATCGTTCAGATCTAATTAATTGGCATGATATATCAATCCCTAGGTGGAATTGACTTAAAATAACAAACGTTTTAAATGTTGACACTAGATAGTCAAAACTCACGTTAGATAATTTGGTTAAAATATCTTAATATTATGTATATATAGTAACAATATTTGCTTAGTCATACAGTGGAAATGTACCCATTGAGGAGAGGATGCATATACCAATTGGGCTTTGCATAACTTGGACTATTTCCACTTACACCTATCAAAAATCAAAATGAACACTGGCCCAATTCTCCACACTTTATGGCCTTTAGTGTATATTAAGGATGAGTTTGTCTTTGGAGATTTTTTTTTATAGATCTCTGAAAAATCACCTTAAACACCAAAAAAATGGAATTACTTACTTTTTACCCACTAATCATGATAATAATTTTTTGGAAAACTTTTGCATGTAGCCACTCAAAAATAGCTTAATTACGCTCTATAACTATAGTTTGCTAATTACGATTCATAGCTACATGTTATAGGGAGGAGAGTGGCAAGCGAGATTGGGAAAGAGAGGAGAGAGGCGAGAGAGAGAGGACGGAGAGTGGGAGAGAGGCGAATTGTGCATGTATATCAGTTAGATAATTGTATATATGTAACATTTGTATATCTGGCAAGCGAGATTGGGAGAGGGAGGAGAGAGGCGATCGATATTGGGAGAGGGAGGAGAGAGATGAGCGAGATTGCGAGAGGGAGGGAGAGAGGAAAGTGATATTGGGAGAGGGAGGAGAGTGGTGAGCAAGATTGGCAGAGGGAGGAGAGAGGCGAGCGAGAGAGGACAATAATTTGTATAATTCGTAGGTACGTTTAATTCGCGTGTTTTTGTATAATTGAGTAATACAAAGCCTGTAATTATACAAATATAATAAAACTCAAAATAACAAATTGATACAAACATAAACATATGAACTTTAAATAGTTATAAAAATTATATTATACAAATTGCATTATATAAATTATATTATACAAAATCTGAAAACTACACATTTATATAAACTTTAAATAGTTATACGAAAAAAGATTGAATGTATATAGTAATAAAACTGAAAAACCAAAGGAAATTATCGTCATATACAAATACAAACCATCGTATACAAATACAAATCAAACAAAAAATTGTTAGTTGTGAATTATACAAATGATAAGCCAGCGCACGTAATTAATAGTTAATGTTAGTTGCGAGTGATAATAATAGCAAACTATAAGTCTATAACCATAGGCAGATCTAGGATTTGGAGGTCGTGGGTGCCACATCGTCCAAGTAAGATAAATGGGTCGGTTCCTCCATTTTTAGATTATAATTTGGGTTATTTATCTTTTTCGATTTTTATAAACAAATTGATCAAACATGCATGTTAGTAATATTTTCTTTTAGATATTATGAGGTTAGAGATAACTAAACAATTCAATTTTTTATTTTAAGGAATTAGAGGCCTTATTCTCTAAAACTTTGCGGTAAAAAGGATTTTCCACATTAAAAATTTGAACTTTTATAAGTTGTTGAAATATAGTAGAGAAAGAATAAAAATTATAGTTTCAACCCCGTCATCTTACTTGGCAAGAAAGTCGATGAAGATCGAAAGAACCTTTAAATTAAAAGAACTCTAACAACTCTAACATAATAATATTGATCATTTTTAAAACTTAAAAAAGATACTATTTAAATATATTCTTAGTAATATTTATGTGACGTTCATAATTCAGTTGTCATTAATTGATAAAGAATACACATGTAATACTCACATTAAGAGATTAATAATTAGTGAAAAAGAAAGTACAAAAATTAAGAATTAGTTACAAGCAAAAATGAGTCGATTTGAATTATTAAAGAAAAGCATATAAATAAGAACCAATGGAAGAAAAAAAAATACTAAAACCCTTCCCACATTAATAGGAAAAAAAAGATCTGAGAAGCTCTTTGAGAAAGGCAAAAAAAATTAATGCCCAAAGCAAGGTTTGAACCCACATCTGAGTATGGCAAATAGCATCTTCTACTAGCTACACTTTTCACAACTTTGTTTATTGGGTGACAAAGTTAATATATATTAATATCTTATACGTACATACATATATATACAAAGTTTTAACCAAAATCACTGGGTGCCATGGCATCCCCATTGTTACACGTAGATCCACCCCTGTCTATAACTATGATGACTAACTAAGTAGTATAAATTTACTTAACCGTGTAATTTTCCCTTCTTTTATTATCCTTCTCAAAATTATATAATATATAATTGTATTCACCTAACTGATAATCTTTTACGGAACATTTTAAAAATATATAGCCTCACATAACACATTGCACTTGTGTAGTCATATATTCAATTTACACTCGTATAGTCAAACTTTTTTCGCAACAATCATTATACATATTTATATAATATTATACAATACTTATATGCCTATACAAGCAATATTTCTCTATTTTGTATACTACTATATAAAAGTGTATCAACCTTATATAAAAGGATACCAATTTTGCATAAGCGTGTATGATAAATTATAAGAGGATATGATGTCGCTAGATACAATGACGAAGTTTTTTTTTTTAATGATTTTTTATTTAATTTTTGTTCAAAATCAGTTCAAATCTCCACCAAAGAAATTGAAATTTTGTAGACAACCTCCCTAGACTATTTCCGACAAGACTAAATAACACCCACTGCCAATATCTAACAAGAATTAAATTCTAAAATTCAAACTCACTTCCTTAAACTTATTCAACAATGATGGATTACACATGGTTTTCACCATTCGAATCCTGCAAAATCAATTTTTTTTTAACCACGATTTGAGCTCCAAATCCAACAATAAATTTAGGTTTGTCAACTAAAAATTAATAGGACTCATAAATTTTAGATTCAACTTTAAATAAATGTAATAAAAAACTTCAACTAATTAAAAAAAAAAAAAGGATGAATACGTTGCTTAATTAATGAAATCTTATTGAGTTAGTTAACTTCTTTTTGGGTTTTGGTATTGGAGTCATATTGCTTGCTTGCTTGGAATTCTAACGGTATAATGGTAGTTACATATACTGCTGTTGTTTTTTTAATTTTTTTTTTTTTTGAATATTATGGTTACACAAATAATTTGGTTAGAACATTGGTAGGTATGTAATTATTAGTTTGGTTAGAGCATTCGCAAATCTATATATAAATATAATCAGTTTTAATGGAATACTGGTAGGTATATTATTAGTTTGGTAGAATACTGACAGTTATCACAACCTATAGTTAATAGAGAAAATCTTTAAAATGATTGAATGGAATAATAGAAAATTTTAGATGAAATTCTTTATAAAATTGGGGACTTGTTTGTTAAAGAATGACAGAAATCTCACATTAATGGCTAATGAAATAAGTGAACTCCTTATTTTTTAAGCAAGATATTACTACAACTATATCAATTTGTCTAAATTTGATATACAATAATTAGTTGTAGGATGTTATGTGTATTTTATAACTGGGTATTGTAGTATATATAGACCTACTCTAGTAGATGGTATAAATGTGTTTTCCCTAGTTTTTGTTGAGGTAGAAATAACATTTGATAGGCGTTGTTAGTAATTTATTTTAAGTATAATAATATTTTACAAATTTAAGAGTGTTTTTGTTTTTCTTCAGGTATAAGAAAGTTAATATCTTAAAAGGTGAACTTTTAGATAGTAGTTTTTATTCCATGTACTTCTATTCTTCCAGAAAACTAAAAGATATCTGTTTTTCTATTTGGAAGCAATGATTCTCCTTTTACCATCATAATTACACAATATATTATACATTTATTATAATAGAATATATGAAGAACGTATACAACATATTAACGTAGTAAATGTCACATAATTTTGACTTTGTCATGCTTAGCTCAAATGTTACAATTTATTATAATAAAAAAAAAATTAGGGATAGAGAAAGAACAAATGAAAAAGAGATTATAAAATAAAAATTAAATCAACAAAGTAGTGTTCAAATAATCAACTAACTGAGTTTTTAAATTCGTTCGAAAAGAAAGTTGGGAGGATAAGATAGGATATTTTAATATGGAAAAAACAGAACCCCCAGTGTGATCAGTTTCCTGGGTGAGTTCAATTAATAAATGCAACAACTCACATGAATAGCTGTGTCCTTTGTTGGCACTGCTGAGTCACGTGCTGGACATTAATATCATTATTCCGCAATTAAAGCCTGTCATTTACTCTCCTCGTTTATATCGGATGTCTATCTTACTAAAAATATTTATTTTAAATTATTTACAATTTATATATTAAAATAGAATTAATTTAATTATTTTAAAATATAAATATTGTAAAAATTCTAAAAAGTTTTTTCATTAGTAATATTGATATGATGAATAAGACACATAAATATTAAGTATATTAAAAGAAAATGAAAGAGTAAATTAGTAAAATTGGAGCTAATAAAATAGAAAAATAGATAAATAATATAAAACAGAAGAAGTAATCGGTATTATACTACAATAATAACATATGTATCTGCCAACGTCCACACAATTTTAAACAACAAAATAACTATCAATATTAATAAACGTGTAAGATGGATACTCGCCAACAGAAAATAAAGGCCATAAATGACACGTTACAATAGAAAGAGTACCTCTATTTTTGCTGCTGGGGATACATAGCTTCTTTTTCATTTTACCAGCGCTGCTATGAAAGTGCTCTACGTAATTGCGCTGGATCATCGTCCATCACAGACTCAAAAAACATTTTGATTTAGAATTCTTATTCTTCCCAGGTCATTGTGCCACACGAGACAATTAAATTGCCAGAAAATGAAAGTAGAAATGGACTTCAAGAATCAATCAATCAAAAAACAATCAACAATTCAAATTAAAAAAATCACAACTAATTATTAGCATATGAAGATTCTTTACATATTCGAGGATGTATATTATATTTTGAAACTTTAAACTTGCCTTCACCATTGTGAAATAAAAGGGGATAATTTCTCTTCTTTTTTTTAGGGTTATGGTGGAGGTAGGGATGCCATGTTACATCACGTGAAAATCCGAATTTACAGATCACAATAGCAAGGATGAAAGAACCAAAAATAAGAATACCGGTGTTATATGCAATTAATTAACACAAAGAATGGTATAGACTATAGACTAAGAAGTCAACAGGATTATAGTCCAAACAACGTCTTTGTTGGGTCTTGGGGACACATCTGGAAAAACCCAAACCAGCTGAGTGATAGCATTATATTTTACCTACCTACACTTTTTTTTTCTGGTCCTCTGTAGCTTAAAAAAAACATTTGTAAATATCAGAAAGAAACTCAATAACTATATACACTATACAAGCCCTTTTCAGCTTAACAAAAAAAGCTTAAATTAGAATGAAAACACTGGCATCTCAACAAAAAGCAAAATGTCTACTAAAAAGTGAACTCAATATTGAGTAAAGATCTAAAATTCTATGGGTATTAATGCAGGTCCCTTTACAACCAAAAGTATGCATCATTTGGATAAAAATTTAGGTCACTTCTTAACATTGAAAATATAGACGAAAAGTAGTTTGACCTTCATGGAAAAAAAATATATTCTACTCAAATGACAGTCTGGATAGGGATCAGTCAGTCCCACATAAAGAAAAAGGAAGACAAGCTTGTGCAATAGAAGTATTGCTGTGTGTCATAACAAAGCACTTACTCATGATCTCTTTACTTCAACTAAAATAAAGGAATTGCTTATTTTATGCACTCAAAAAAGTAGGAGACATTTAGCTGTTGTTATCTGATACTCATATTGCATATTGTATTATATTTCATTTCCTTTCTTCTTTCAACTTGTACACCAAGCAAAGCATCTGCATCCTTCAACTAGAGCCTAGAGGGCAGGAATATCTTAACTTTCAAACCAGAAACACGAAATATAGAGTAAAGTGAAGCAGTCAGCTTTCTCGGATCCCAAAGAAAGAGGCCAAACAAATTCATTTTCTGATTTAACAATCATGTTCAAGTCTTCAAAATGGAAAAAGGAGAAGATCAAAGCTGTATTCCAAATGCAGTTTCAGGTAACACAGGTATGCTAACAGGATGGTTAAAAATTGCTTTGTTCAGTTTATTCTCAAATGCTGTTAACTGCATATGTTATTGAGAATTTGATCTCACTGAGCTTACGAATCTCTCAATCATAATGATTTCAGGTGCCTAAGCTAAAAGCGAAAAAACTGATGATTTCACTAGTTCCGGCAGATGCTGGAAAGCCGACAGTGAGACTAGGAAAAGCAGCAATTATTGAAGGAACCTGTTCATGGGAAAATCCTATTTACGAGACAGTGAAATTAATCAGGGATCCAAAAACAGGAAAATTTAAACAAAACATTTACTACTTTGCTGTGGCATCTGTAAGTAACAGAAATGCAATCTCCATGTATGCTCTGACCTCCTTACGGTTGGAACATTTGCTCACTACTCATCGACATGATGTCATCTCAGGGATCATCAAAATCAGGTTTTCTGGGAGAAGTTGGTCTTGATTTTGCAGATTTGGTAGAGGCAACTGAAAGCTTAGTAGTATCCCTACCCCTAATGCCACTGGAGACTGGCACGATTTTGCATGTATGTCCTCTCTCTCCTCTCCACAACACACACACACACATACATACATACAAACTCTTCCATGGTAGAGGACTTCTGACATGACTGCTGATCAAGGTTTACAACTTCCTTACTCGACACCTCAAATGGGAAAGGAAACAGAAAATAGATAGTATTAGAATAGGAACTTTGTCATAATGTTTGCTAACTGTGAAGTCCCAAATTGGTTGAGGGAAATGGGTAATGGTCTTAGGCAACCTTCCCTCATGAGCTATCTTTTTGGGTCGAATTAGGTTCAATATCCATTTCTTAACATAGTAGCAAAGCCAAACCCAGCAATCCCTATTATTGTGTTTCTCAATGTTAGGCCACCGTAATCCATGCTCCAATTGAGTTCAGAGCATGTGGGGGAGGTTAAGTCCAACATTGGTTGAGGGAATGGGTTGTGGTCTCCTTATGTCTTAGGGAATCCTCACCCTCATGAGCTAGCTTTTGAGGTTAAATTGAACTCAAAGTCCATTTCTTATTACTAACAAAGTAAACAAAAGTTTTTTATGTTTAACTATGTTAGTCTAAGATATATATATGTGAAACAGGTCGCAGTACAGAATATGCAAGGAGCTCAGGAAATCAGGTGATTTAGCATCAATGCCACGCTAAACATGCTATCAATCTGGCTTCAGTTATCTACAAGTTTGGATACTAAAGTAGCGTTTTAACAAAATAATTTCAGGCCTACTGAAGATAGTGCTATTTCAAGGACTGATTCTCTAGATCAAAGCTTTGAAACAGAACTAGGAAGCAATGGCCACTGTGGAAACGGGCATTGTACATCTACTGAAGTAAGGTCTCATATTTATGAACTTTTGCATTTCTTCATTTTACTGCATACAGTATTATCCATTCCACAACCAATGTGGAACTCTAACAACTCTAACACCCCTTTCATGCCCAAGCCCAACTAGAACGTGGACCGGGAGCCCAAAAAGTTTTGATACCGTGAAAAGATATGGCACTTGGACCTAACTTAATCCCAAAAGCTAACTCATGAGGTAGGATTGTCCAAGTCCATGTAAGCAAACCATCAGTCCATTCTTCAACCACCGTGGGACTCTAACCCACTCTAAGAAATACAATTGGGAAGAAGACAAAACATAGAACAGCAAAGTTTGGGAATTGAACTTCTCTATTTACAGCTGAATGCTTCAATCAAGCCCTCAGAGTTTGGAATAATATTTACTTCGATATAAACCCTTGTGGCATGGCTTTCAGCCTATCACTGTAAAGATTCACTTCTCAACTAACAGTAACACAACTTCTGATGTAGTTCTTAACTTTTCTCTTTATAAATGATCTAGAGGCAATACAAATCGAATTGGCACCTTTATACAAACTGTTGTGAAATATCCCTTAAATCCTTCAACATGTATAACTGGTCTGAGGTTCGCTAGTGGAGTGAACATTGGTTACAAGAAAGAGGACTGATTTAAGTTTCCAATACATGTAAAGAATCTGAATAAAGTCTTATGTGATGGGTTTTTCCAAAACCATTATAAACAATTTTGAAACTTTTCTACAATATATAAAAATGGGTGTAATCCCTCGGTTTTGATACATCTTGCCAGTGTTGTCCTAGTCAGATAGAATACCACTTTAAACATGTTCATGCTTCAGAGAAACTATTTGTATCTCGTAGCTGCATCTTGCAATTAATCTTTTTTTATTATTTTCCACAGGATGAAGAGTTGAATGAAACATTTCATTATTCCAAGCAAAATAGTATCCCACGGGATCCTCAACCAAAAAACAGTCTTGTGAAACAGTTCACCTCACAAAATGCAATTAATCCCCTTGAAAGACATCTACATCAGAGATCATCCACAGATTGCTCGCTTGGCTCTGATTTAGATGGGAGTGTAACTGATACAACACACAAATCAGAGGAGGATCTTCTGAGAGACACTGCCCAAGAAACTTCAAGTAACAGTTTTGAGTCCATGAAAAATAAGATCATAATGCTCGAGCGTCAGGCAGAATTGTCAGAAATGGAACTACAGACACTCAGAAAGCAAATTGTGAAAGAAACCAAAAGGGCACAGGAACAGTCGAGACAAATTTCTAATCTAAAAGAAGAGAGAGATGTCCTTAAAATCAAATGTGAGAAACTTAAAATGAGATGTACAGATGAGGTGGATGCAGTAGCTTCAGATAATGCAGGACCAGATGACAAAAAATCGACAGCTCTATTGGAAGAAATCAGGCATAAACTTCAGAAAGAGAAGAACTTCAATAGCAAATTGATGCTGAAGCTGCAAAAGACGGAAGACTCAAATTCTGAATTGATTCTTACAGTAAGAGATCTCAACAAAATGTTGGACCAGAAAGATAAGGATATTTCGTATCTTTCTGAAAAAGTTAGGTCCAATAAGGATTTGCTAGAGGCCGCTGCGGAGAGAACCCAACTAAAGATTGGTCAGAATGAAGATAGAATAGCTAAGGAGCTTAAATTTGCAGATGTATCTCAATCACTGAAGCAGACAATTGAAAAATTACAGGATGAAATAGAGGTCTACAAAAAAGACAGCAATGAAATGAAAGCACAGATGGACCAGCTTGAAAGCCATTGCCAAGTGTTGGAAAATGAAATAGAGGTCTACAAGAAAGACAACAATGAAATGAAAGCACAGATGGACCAGCTTGAAAGCCATTGCCAAGTGTTGGAAGATGAAATAGAGGTCTACAAGAGAGACAACAATAAAATGAAAGCACTAATGGACCAGCTTGAAAGCCATTGCCAAGTGTTGGAAAAGGAAAATGATGATATTAATCATAACCTAGAGCAATGTGAGCTGCAAAACCTGAAAACGCAACAAGAACACTCAGAATCTTTAGCCTCTATAAAGCACTTTAAACTCCAGGTGGAGAGACTGGAGGAAGAAATGAAAACACAAACGTCACAGTACTCAAAATCATTGGATACAATAAACGAACTTGAAACACATGTTTCAATGCTGGAGAAAGAACTGGAAACACAGTCGCAGGAATTTGAAGAACATCTGGAAGCAGTCACCCAAGCCAAAGTTAAGCAGGAGCAGAGGGCGATAAAAGCAGAGGAAGGATTGAGAAGGGCAAGGTGGAGTAATGCTAAGGCAGCTCAGAAACTTCAGGAAGAATTAAAAAGACTATCAGATGAAATGACATTGAAGATTGATGAGAAAGAAGAACTGCTCAATGATGCAGTGACGGAAGCAAATGTTCTGCGTGAGGAGAACAAAATTTTAGAGGAATTACTGCAGAAATCTGAAGAAGAACTTAAATCAACAAAAGAACATTATGAAAGAGAAGTTCTTGAATTGAAAGCTTCATCAATGGAGATAGGAAGACTAAATCTGGCAGAGTCAGCACACTGCAAACAAATGGAGCATAGAGAAAAAGTCGGATATGAAACGGAGCAAATGGAAAAATCAACTGCTGAAATAGAGGTAGAACAAAAATTGACCATGCAAAAGGAATTGGAGAGGGAACTAGCTTCAGTGAGGAGGGAAGCAGAAATGTTTCTGGAGGAATTGATTCCCTTGAGGACTGAAGTGGATGAAAAGAAGATAATTGAAGAAGCCTTACAATCAGAAGTAGAGAAACTACACCTACAGAATGACGAAATGAGATGCAGTACAAATCAACTGAAGTTGGAGAATGAGAACCTGGTGAAGCTGGTGCTCAAATTACAGGAACAGGTACTTTGCGTTAATAAAAAAGTTAGACATTTAAAACTTTATGGGATTACTCATTAAATTATAGAAGACCTGAAAAGAGAAGAAACTGTTTCTCTTAATGCTCTAATGTATCCCTTTCTTCAACAATGATATTCAATGCCTAGAGGTGAATTAAAATCAAAGAATCATAATGATGACTTTCACTAACAGGTTGTCCTTTCTAGGTAGTATAAGCATTCATCAGATTGATAGAAAATTCTCTCCCATTTTTTTATGATACACATCCTTTTTAGATACTCGGCATTTTATATATTTACTACAAATACTGATAACCTACAGACGGTTTGCATGTTCCAAAAGTCCATATTCACAGAACAGGTTCGTATATAAGTATGAAGTCAATGTTCCTGTAGAGCTTCAACAAACTTAACAATTCTTAGTACCTTAATCTTTCTTCTACAACTATAAATATTGCATGAAAGCAAAATTGTATTTCATCATCATCCAAGTTAAATTGTCAATTCATAGAGAACAAAGAGAGTCCATTAAAAACCATTAAACCATTGACCTAGATTTGAAGTAACATATTCACAGACACAAGGAGTTGATTCCACTGAACACCAACTTGTTGACATTTCTGTCAAGTTTTCTACACCTAAGATCCCTGTATTCTCATTCGAGTTTTTGACTCCGATTAGCAAAAGACTCACAAAAAGGCTTCAGAAAGCATCACTATATTTCTAAAGGAACTGCTGATCTTGACATACAGAAGGATGAACCACCTGCAGAAGCAACTCAGGATAGTATTGTAGCTGGAGGAAGAAAATGTATGGGGAAGAACATTCATCACCAAGGGAATGGCTTTACAGAAGGAAGAATTGTGCAGAATGGATCCAGAAAAATTGCTAATATAACAAGGTAAACCAATAGAACTTTTACTGAGCCATTGCAGCATTGCTAGCATCTATTCAAACAAATTTGTCAACAGTGAGAAACTGCAGTTATATGGAAGGATAAAGAAGAAAAAGAACTTAATTTTATTTTCCTTCTGCAGAAGAGAAGTTGATTCAGGAAGAGTGGCAGAAACGATCAATGGCCAATCCCAAAATATACATGATCCTGAAGAATTACGAGGTCAAGTAGCTTTATTGACTGAGAGAAACAAACACATGGAGCATGAATTGAAGGACATGCAAGAAAGATATTCAGAAATAAGTCTTAAATTTGCAGAGGTAGAAGGTGAAAGGCAACAACTTGTCATGGCTTTGCGCAATTTTAAAAATGGAAAGAGGTAGTAGTTTTCCAACAGGTATATGATCCACTCATTAGATTTGCGCAAGTCAACCTTCTGTAGAAGGTAAATGAAGCAGTGGAGAATAAGGTTTAAAAAAGTAGATTCCCTGGCAATAAGAAGATGCTTCAAATCCTCAAACTTTCAACTTCCAGGTCATAGACAAGAAACCTGTTAGAATATCTTGTGATCATTATCTTCCATTCATTTTTGGCCAGCACAATATGACTACTTACTAGATTATTTGCGAGCAGTATATCCAGGTTTCATTCTTCTGTAACATTTTACACAGGATCTGAAGATCAGTTGATAATGTTCACAAATTATTCACATAATAGAAATGTAAAAGCATGTTTACTTTCCTGTACATAGCAGATATTATTTTGGGATAGACAAAGAAGAACTAGTATGAGTCTAGAAGCAAGTTATTCAAGCTAAACATGGTCCTTTACCATGATCATGCATGGTCATGGTCATTAATTTCAGATACTACTGATGCAGCTGGTCAATTTATCAATGCAAATTAGGCTGCACATATTCCACGTGGTAGTGGTGGTACCTCCCACCACCACCCCCAAAGGCTAAGAACAACAACATAATCCCACAAGTGGGGAGGGCAGATTGTACACAGACCTTACCCCCGCCTCATGGAGGTAGTGAGGTTGTTTTCGATAGACCCTAGGCTCAAGAAAAGCAAATTAAAGCAGTTTTAGAAAAAGCAATTACAAAAGCAAATAGGCCATGACAAATAATATGAGAAGCATTTTGAGAGAAAAAAAAGGAACAGTAACAACAGCTAAGAAGTATGATAACCTAAGTACAAGAAACAACACATAGTAACAAAAACGGATGGACGAGGGACTACAGCAATGATGCTAATACTACTGGTAAGAAGGGGAAGATGCGGTGCTCCAAACCTCCTAGCCTATCTGACAGGAAAGTGAGACAACACTCAATTACAAACTCTACCCTAATCTGCAACCTCCATAACCTCATATCTAAGGTCATGTCCTCAGAAAGTTGAAGATGTGCCAAGTCCTGTCTAATCACCTCTCCCCAAAGGCAAAGAAGGGGGAAATTATTCACAATAAGGTCATTTTTGTATTTTTTGTTTTAAGTTCCAGGTTTAGCGTAGGTTAACCAAAAAGTCTCAGATAGAATCAGAAGCCTTGTGTGCCCCCAATTATAACATTGGCAGTAAACTATTTATCTCTCAGTACTCTAGTTAAAAGTATCGTCATTAGGATTCTTTAGTCATAACATGTTTAACATGTGCTTGCTTATCAAATAAAAAGACTTTTAGATTTAAGGCCAAAAAAAGGTCTTACATATCTTGATATTGTTGATTGCCACTTTACTTCCATAATTGGCTGAACTCACAAAGCAGAGATGCTAAAGAAGAAGAATACCACAGGGGAAAAAAACAGATTCGGTACATGGTGAATAACATTTTCCAACACCAGGAATGCAGAATTATGCTATATGAATTGTAAATGATTATGCAATTTGATTAATAATTGATGTCCTAGGAATGTAAGGTCCCAATAAATTCTATGATTTACACTTACTGAGAGCTCAGTTGTATTGGCCCAGTATAACTCATATGTGAGAGTTAATATCGTCTTCCCAATGTATGAGAGTTCTTGTCATTCCATACCAGTTTAGTTTGCCCTCCATTTCCGCTTGTTGCAAAGGATAGCTCCTGCAAGTTAGTCATACTATGAAGAATTGTCGAATGAGGAAATCAAACTATTTGAAAAGAATGGTTGAATTCAGCTAAAGAAACAGAAAATTATTTCAGGCATACCCGTTTTGCTCTTTTATCAATGGGTGTCCATGATGAAATAGGACGATCTGAAGCCTTCTCACTAGAGGATGCTGGTAGCTGCATGCATTTCATACGCCTCTTTCTCCTAGTTGCTGCATCTTGGAAACTGTTTCCTTGGTACTTGTAAAGTTCCAAAGTAGAGGGACTCTTTCTCTTTGTAACTTTTGATGGTTTCCCAGGGTACCCGTAACAAGGAGCAGATAAGTCACATGGGACAGATTGCTGACGTGACCGACTCTTTTCCCTGATTCTGTTCAGAAATTCAATTGTCCAGGGTGATCCTTGCTGCAATGGAGTGGATTGAAGTGCGTTTGAGAGTGGTGTTTCTCCATAACTGGCTGCATTCTTTTCTTGCTTCGTCAGATCACTCACACATATTACTTTCTGGGATATACCCTCATCTGGGACCCCCTTCTGGTGCTTAAATTGAATCTTCTTATGATTGAAACCTGCATTTAAATGCTGTCCCATTCCTTGCCTTGATCCTTGCCCAAGGTCTCTCACAGAAGTGCAGGCATCTAGGCTAGAGTCAATTTCCACAATATTTAGAAATTCTAGATCACTTGCTCCAGAAAAGAGTTTTTTAGCAGCTGTAGGAACTCCTGTTGTAGGAGTCTCTATTGCATGCACCTGGGTAGAAAAGGACTTGGATTTTGCATTATGAAAGGCTTTGCCAGATCCGACAGTATCATCAATGTTAATAACCTCACCTGTGATATGATCTGTAAAATTTCCTGAATAGTTGTTTTGTCTACCCAATTTGTTCATCATACCCACATCAACTCCCTCTCTTGGATGCAAACACACATCAATTTGTGGAGCCCTGAATTTATTTATATCACCACCTCCCATCCGTGAATTATTAGTCATCTGGTAGTCACAGAGATCAGTTACTTTAAAAAGATCTTTTGTCACATAGGTGTCTAATGACTGCCTGTGAATGCATGGTTCGTTGTCAAATGATAAGCTAGACTTCCCAAATTCATCAAACAAGTTGATGTCATCTGAAATCAAAGAATCACGCAGGCCAGATGCTCTGGGATGATGAAGTCTGCCTTCAGAAAATGTTCTCGGTGGATCAAGATCATATACTTCCCTTGTAGGTATATTCAGATTCTCAATATCCCAGGTGGTTTTTCGTTTCGTCCTCCCATAGGTTCTTTTGAAATGAAGACTTTCAGAGTCTGGAGCAGAAGAAACTGAAGAGGAGCAATCTGTCATTACCGATTTAGAATCCTCCCGTTCCCCAAATCTGCTCAAAGCACTCAGTAATATGATGCTTTCATCAGGAACTTGATATTTTTGAACTGCATGAATTCTATGTTCACGAGTCCATCCCAGAAACTCAACAAGCAAGCCTGCTGAAGACAATATTGCATGAGCTGAGAGTGAATTGATTGAAGGAAATGCAGTAAGGAAGGATTCTGCCAGCGTTTGTGACTCAGGCATCTTAGAATAGATCCCTGTGCTTGTCCTCGAGGAAAGTTCGATACACGATAATATGATCTCATCAGTCATCTCAGAAGAATATGAATAAAAGATCTGTATATCCATGCCCAAGCTAGCAGCAGCAGCGTAGAGCTCATCAGATGACTCCATAATTCCTGATATAAAGTTGCTTTCTCCCTCAAAGACCTAAAGAAGATGGCCAAGAAATACTATATATCATGAACAAAACATTATGTGTAAGCAGGGGTCATGCTAGACTATCTTGGTCTAAAACTATAATAAATAAGTTCTCTTATTTACATTTCCAGTCACTGCTACTTCTTTGAAGTAATCCCTATATTCAAGAATAACCATGTAATGAAGATCATTATCTTGTGCTTATATCATCATGCCGTACACAAGGTAACTTGAGGTTGAGAGATATTACATGCACATGGTGATAGTACTCAGTTTTCAAACTGTTCACCGAGAACAAAAAGAAGGCCTATCTCAAGTTGGTCATTGGCATCACATCTGCAATGCAATTGTGAACATCTGGAGCTAAGGAACGGGGAAGAACCGGGAGATTGGAAGCGTAAAGAAATAAGTCTTGAGAATTAATATTTGAATTCCCCTTTAGCTGATAAGTTCATGAAAGTTTCTCAATCTCCAGGAAGTAGTAGAATAGGTCCACCAGAAGAAGGACCTACTAGATACATAACTCTTGCAATTTCCAGTATCAATTTGCCACCAGCCTACCCTCTATCATCAGATCGTCATAATTTTTCTTACTCATTCAATGATGTTATTTCCAGTAATTTTGCATGCCTTCGATTGTACCGAGTACTACCAGACAACCATCTTGAAAAATATTCAATACTTTGATATTAGAAGGAGTTAAAAGTAAGCTAGAGATAAAAGAACACTATGACGAAATGATGGTTGAGGGCTAGGCTGTGTAATGGTCGGTTCGGTTCGGTTTTGAAGTTTATCGGGTTGGCTTATTGGTTATCGGTTTGTAGAGATGCTAAACCGTTATAAAACCATTAAGATATTGACTTATCGGTTATTGATTTATCGATTTTTGATTTATCGGTTTTTGATTGTTATCGGTTCGGTTATCGGTTTAACCGTTAAGATTTAACACAAAATTAAAACATTGAAAATCACTTAGAAACAAGGTGACAAACCAAATAAACCATGCACATGAGTTCACAAGTTACATCTTGCTCAAAAGCAAACACTTTTACATTGTAGAATAACCAAATGTTTGAGACGACCAAAAATAAAAGTAGGAAATCAAACTCTAAGTCGAGGACTTTATATACAAAATGGTATAAATATAATTATTTAATATACTATCGGGTTATCGGTTAACCTGTTAAGAAAAAACTTCAAACCGTTAAGGACCGATAACCCGATAACAAAAAAAATCAAAACTATTATCAAAACCGCTAAACCAATAACCTAATACTATAAACCAATAACTTTTTTGTCGGTTCGGGTTATCGGTTTCGGTTCGGTTTTGAACAGCCCTAGTTGAGGGTGTCAAGACAAAGCAAAGTAAAGATCATTAATGACATAGCTGGAATTAGACTCTGGTACATGGTGAATTGTGACAAGCAGCACTGATGGAAGAAACAGGACACTATAAGCAATCAGGAAGTGTGTCTATCTCTCAAAGGGAACGTAAGGCATTTCATTTTAACTCATTGAAGTGAATGTAAGAAGTGTATGTAAGTGGAATGTAATAATTTGTAGGAATCACCTTAAACTCTTCAAATTAGTATTCTCAACTATCTCAGTGTCTCACTATTGATATTCTAATCCTGATCAAACAATTGCTGCAAGTACAATTAGCTGAACACAGAGCAGGGCATGATAAAATGTTCAGCTTTTTCTCTAAGTCGATTGCAAACTTTTAAGACCCTAGAAAGCTACATAGAATGAACTTAGACAAGCATGAAATATTATTTTTAACAAATAATGAGGGAAAAGTCAAAATAGAAAAGACATACTCAATTTTTGAACAATCCTTTTCTGCTCTCAAACACTTGGTTTTGCAGCTAATAATCTGTATCTTTCCTATGTTACCCATTCAGATATCACAAGTCCATTGTTTTTTTTTTTTTTGGTTTTCCAGTGCTCTTTCTGAAATAAATGCAATGCATACCTTACATCTAGCACAACACTGTGTAGGTGTGAGCAGTTTGGAAAGAAAAACATGCTACTTACCAGGATGCAGCCACTGAAAGAAAAACTGAGTGACGTTAAAATACTTGCTGCAATATTCTCAACACACAGAGGCAAGCAAGAGAAAGCCTCATCGGGGGCAGTAGCTTTCTTTGCAATGTTTTTGCAGTCATACCAAGCAAGGCAAGCTGATGCACTGACTATGATATCGACAGGCTGACGTAAATCACGCTCTACAACCTGTACTCCTTTCTTCTCAAACGCAAGAATCTTTTGGTATGTAGTTCTCCTTGAAATTACCATTTCCTTATCAAAATTGTGTGTGTTAACTATAATGATTGTCTCAGGACAGCTATCTGTGCTTCCACGATTTTGCTCAGATCCTAAACTGAACACTGCATGTTGAGCTGCAGCAGAGCAAGCTTCATTTCCCAGTAATGTCTTCACACTTGCACCCTTCAAGTTCTTTTCCACTAGAAGGAAATTCAGCAGTTCTTCAACTGTAACATCAATCTCATTGAGAGCAGAGAAAGAGTGAAGACCTCCCCCCTAGAAAACGAGCATGTCAGAAGTTCTAAACTTTGAAGCCTCTAGGAAAGAACAGGAGGAGTCCATTGCTGCATATTTGAATTATCTACTTCTAGTCTGATCAACAGCATAAAACATTGAACGCTAAACAATTCTCTTCTCTTCATGCAGTGATCAAAGTTAAGGTTTTAGGGCGATTTTATCAGAAGATAAAAGCTCATACTCCAACTGTTGATAATTTACCAGCATAAAACAGAATATGACTTGGATGGAGAAAACCTCAGCACCATGTAAAAATGGAAATACATCAGGCCACAGTGAGGTAAATCCCTCACACGGGGAGCTCAAACAGGGAAGCAAGTCAATTGTGTTGAAGAATTATTTCAACCAAGCAATAAAAGGCAGACAGAGCACCAAAAGAATGAGGAAGGGAAGAAACCCAATTACTCAAAAGTACAAACTCATACCTGCAAGATGAATAACTGACCATATTCTAACTTAAAGAATTAACAACCACTGCGTCTCTCAAGTTTGGATATCATGGTTGTTAACACTTCAATGCAAATTGAACCATATAGTGTGACTCAAGAAAACAGAATAGATAAACACTAAGAATATCGAAAATTTTGACAGTCTCAAACTTTTCATTCCATTTACAACAACAATTTGGTGTCGTGCATTCCTTGGAAGGAAACACAAAACTATGTGATATTTTTCAAACTGATAGGCATCAAGCAAAAGACAGAGACTTGCCATACTAGGTTCATCTGTGTTGGGCATGTCAACACCATCACAAAGTGCTTTTGCAACACTGGGGTCCTCCAGCTCCACCTTAAGGAAATGAAGAGGAGGAACTCTATCTGACTTAAGCAAGATGGAAGATACTTTAGATGATCCTTGCGAACCTCCATATTCCAAGATGATCTCAAATTTTTCAAATGGAAATGAGGCAGACAGACGCCTGGAAAAAAATGGAATATCAATTCATTTCTTTAAATCTCATTTTAAATTGAGGAAACTTGTCAGTAGCATTGTGGTAAACAATATTAAGAACAAATAAATTTGAACCATCTCAATGTAGCCAAACTATATGTTGTCTGTCGTGATAATATTATGGTGGACTTAAGATTTAAGCTCTGAATTCCCATCAGCCAGTTTAAGATTTTGGTTGAAGTTAAAACTAAAGCAAATAACTAGCTTCATTCAAGCATGTTAGAGAGCAAAGATATGATAGAAAAGACAAGAAAAAACAAACTAAACATCAACCAAGACCATTAGATATTCAACACTTTATAAGGATCACAACAGTTCAAACTCAAAGGTTGTCTGTGAAGTCAATGTGCTTTTCTGGTGGTACTACCTCAGCATTCTAGAACAATTTATCAAAGAAAAAATATGATTCTTAAGCAGTAAGCACCCATTCAAATTCACGAAAAGTAAATTCATTCAAATACTTTCAGATATCTATAGATATTTTTTTATTTTTTCTTGTCAAATTATATAATTACTATGTATCACTAGGTAATAACTATTTTGAGAACTTTTTGCATAAATACATTTTAATGGCAAAAATCTGAATGCCTCTCTTGCAGAGAAGCAGAAGACCAGTAATATCACATCTATGGGTTATTGGTGTTAAGCATTAATACCATTTACACAGCCAATCTATCTTATGAGAATTAATATCTTAGTTTTGCAGCTAAAAGGAACTACCCAGCTTTAAGTTTAGAATACTTCTCTCCTAGAGGCACCTTAACACCAGAATTTTACAGATCACCTTCTCTTTATCAGAAATACAACAGCAATTATTATAGACTACCAAAATGTCAAGATGCTGTCTGAAAAGGTCAAAATTTACTAGTAAGTTTCCAACCTGGTTAAAAACAGATAACTTTACTATGTGAATCACTAAGGACTAAGCAGGCCACCTGTCAAAATGTTATAGTTTGTCCTGAACAATTGGAAATAACAAGCAAAGACTACATCCTAAACACAAGGATATGGCCAAGATACCACTGCAAGTTTGATCAACCATACTATTAAACAGGCCAATATCCAAGCATATTTTATATTGGAACTACCACTTACTCTTGGGCTACTAAACAGCAATGTGAGATCATTTGCATGCTGGCATCTTCTAATTTGTAAAAATCATTCTTTTGTCCATTCTGTGGCTGGCTAAATGCAATATTCATGGAAGTTAATAGTTTCTTCAATGACCACCAGAACACTGGCTCAGCCACAACCAATATTTTTGAACTACCCTTGCTCACAAACGACTGCAGTATATCTTTAATAACAGAAAGCGATGGATGGAACTTATGTATATCTTTCTCACCCTTCTGATGCACATCTTTTATGAGGTTGTAGAGGAAGTCAAGTTTAGAGTTCAATTCCTGCAACCTTCTGTACAACTTTTCTATGTATAGATATGTTGTATGCAGACCATAGTAGCACAGGTACCAAACCATCTGTTTGATCGCGCACAATGTGACCAATGATATTGTGTTATCACCATCTTGGAACAAAGACGTCCTGCACAGACTTCTTTTCTTAATCAAGTCGATGAGCTTTTTCTTTGGAAGGCGGAGAATAGCAATATCGTCCACAGCTTGAGATGGATCCTGAGTCTCAATTAACTCTCTCCGTCTTTCAAAGATAACTTGAAAGATTTTCCTAAGATCATCAATTAGAAGTAGAATATCAGAAGACAACAATATTTGATGCACCTTGATATTCCATTGCTGAGGTTGTACTAGTGTGGTATCAGAAGAGAGAAACCTGCTCCGGCCCATGGTATTGGTATCAATGGAACTGTCAGCTGGTTTATAGTCTTTGTCTCTACCATACTCTTTTGGATTTAAGAAAAAATCAAGATCATTAAACTCTGACCAGGAGTCACCAAACAAAGATGCCTTTTTAGAACTACATTGGGATGATACTCCTTCAATTGGGAACTTTCCATCCTTCAGCAACTTAGTTGACACTTCTATGTTATGAGGCATGGGAGAAACAGGAATGGCATTGGAAGGTAAACTCAATATTTCTTTGCTCTCCACTCTGTTTGGTTCTTGTGGACTATCACTAGAGAAAAGAAAGTTTGATACAACCATCTCATTGTCGATGAAATTCAAGCAAAGGTCAATGTTGTTAGCATCTATCTCTCCCGATAAATTGAAGAAGACTTCTCGACACTTGCATTTCTCTTCTTCCACAAAATGCCAATCTAAGTATAATCCATCAGACATGGAGGAAGACTGTGGCTTCAACTCAGCTAGGATTTCCTTAATACACGAGTGCAATGACTTTATATTTCCATTCTCAGAAATTAGTGGCACAGGCAGTGATCTGAAAGAATTATCCACAGGGATGAGCTCATGGGAAACAATCAATTCGTCGAAGTTCCTGAAATTGTCAGCCTCCCTCAACATCAGGTCACATGTATCCTCAACATCTACTTTTACTTCAGACAGCAATTCACCAAAAGTATAAAGGTCTGAATCAAAGAATTGCAGTTCATCAAAAATGATAGGGTTTCCTACCCAAATTGGACCATCATTTTCTATGCCTTGATGAATCACCGAGTTTTTCACAAGTTCAATAATACTTATCAAATTCATCTCTAAAGAGAAATTCAAGCACGGAACCTCAACTTCAAGGCAGTCCGTTGCTGAACTACCATTTGACAGGTATTGCAATGTGTCAAACTTTGTGGAATCCAAAAGCTCATTTATGTTACCCATTCCTTCACTTCCTGGTGTCTCACGCTGAAGCTCAATATTTTCAAAGATTAGAACTTTCTCCTTTATAGAGTTGTCGCTGACAATACCCAAACTTGCCTCATCCACTTCGAGAAGAGGAAAGACATATGTACTAGAATGATGTTTCCCCTGACTGAAACCACTATCTTCAAGCCAATCAGAGCTTTTCTCCAGAAAAGACACAGAACAGATGTCATCCACTGAACAAATTGATTGCAGAGTGTCAAGGGAATGTTGCAGCCTAACTTCAAGACCAGGCATATCCTGCAATAAGTGAACAATGATGTGCCAAACCAGTTAGCGATCATTAACAAAGTGAAAGTATTGGTTACGTCCTTCCTTTTCCTTCATTCAGTCTGAGAAAAGTAAATTAACATGATGGCATGGAGTACAATTTCTTCAGTCCTCCACAATGAACAGGCTTCAAATAAAAGGTCACTATGTCATTAAGCATCATTATCCCTTAGAATCATATGGAAAGGAAAGATGTTTGAAACTGAAGGATGACACATATTGACATATGAATGGTCTTGGTGTTGCATAAAATATCCCAGCAAATTGTGTTTAAGAACCTAATTACGTGATTCTTAGATTTCAATAGTCAAGTAAGGGAATCAGAGAACAGAAAAGAAGAAACTAGTGATATAGTTTCTCAAATGATGATTGGGGCTGACAAGAAAAAAGGTAGAGGACATTGTCTTCAGAATCAGAGTACCCAGCTGCATATATATTTAGAAGAGATGAAAGAACAGACTATCTTAAGACTTGAGAGCTTCAACCCATGTGTGTAACCAAAAATTATATCATAGTCAAAATGACCAAGCTTCTTCCATCAATATGAACCACTGGTTTTTTATTTCTGACCAAAGACTTCTTCCTTGACAGAAAGAGAGGAGTTGGTAATTCCCATCCTATGTAGTTAACCATCATCACAAAAGTTAGCAAATATAAACCAAAAGCATTTCCCTGCAATCATAAAAACTTGAAAGCCAGAAGAAATAAGTAAGTCATCAAAATATTACCAGCTTATTTCCATCATCTGAAATCTCAGACAGAAGCAGCATGTTTTCCTTTCCAAAATGAGGGATATCTTCTAGCTGACAACAGGAGAACAGACAAATGCAGATGTTCACATGAGAATTTAGCTAGTAGCATATAAATTATATCTGCTTGATTGCCGAGATGGTTTACCAATTGAAGTGAAGATGAATCCAGCTCTGGAATTTCAAATTGGACCATTTCAAGATTGTCCTTCCCCTTGTCATAGGAAACCATGGTCCCCTGCAATAAATAAGTATAGAAGCAGCCTAAAACAGATGTAATTTTAATGAGGTAAGACAAAAATTAGTACTAATACTTTTTTGCAATCAACTTCTACTCTATCTCAGTTTAGATTAATTTTCTTTTTATTGCAAAAACCTCATTCGTTTTCTGAAAGACGATGCAGTACATGTTTGCTTTTACGTATAACATTTCAACATAACATTAACTGATAAAAATAAAGAAGTTACCAATATTACAATACAATCTCAGGCAGTGCTGCCTTGGTGAAGCACATGCAGCCATCCCAAGCAAGTCTTCCAGGAATCTGAAATCTTAACTTTCTAAAGATTTATTTTAATATTGAAAAACCTTAACCTGTAGTTGTATGTTTGAGAATATTGGAAGGTTGTAAGGATGAATATGAGTTTTGAATCATGCAACTTGCAAACAATTCTCTTATTTTCATCACATCTATACCATACGCCCTTCATTAGAAATTTTCAAAATTACCATAAATGAAGAAGAAACATCTCAAAATTATCATATCAATTCTGTTAATATGCAGTATCTTTTAAAATTATTTCGAATCTAAAAGTGCTAACAATTGAGTCTCATATTCTAGACTTATGCTGCTGCAGACAGGAGTGATTGCCTGGTTGGTAGCCAGTGTAGTGACGAGTCCAGTGTACTTGAAGACATGAAGCTCCCGTTGGAAGTGACAAATCCTTAACTAAATCTAAAATTGACAGCTAAATCGATGCAAATTTGGGAGAGATCCTCAATCAACATAAGCATTCATTTTAATTAAACACTACATTTCATAAAAGTTTTACATCTAAAATTATTCGCTTTTAAGCAAATTAGATCCTCCTTATAATATCAGCCTCTTACCAGATGCATCAATGCATCAGATAAGTGAATATTTTCACAATGAAGTAAATGAATAGCATTTAAACCCTAAACAAGTTCGAATTATGCGCAGCATTTACCTCTGTAGTAATTCCGCTTGTTTCCTCGGGACTGCAACTTCCCTGCTCGTCAACGTCAAGCTTTCCGGCGAACGGCCGAGGATCTGAGAACTCAGCAAGTTCAACATCAATCCTGTGCGGAAAGACATATGAGAAGAAGCGAGAGAGAGTTTTCTCAATCGGAAATCTCTCGATTTCAACATCGATACTAAGTGTAGGAAGTCCGTCAAAACAATGAAGGTCTTCAAAAATGGAGGTGTTCGAAGTAGGGAGGTGTGGAAGAGGGAGGCGGAGGAAATCGCCGGCTGGAAATTGAGCGGAATTGAAGTAATCCTTGCCGAGAAATCGAGTTCGCATGTCCTGATTACGGTGAGGTTTTCTGGGAGAGAGAGTTGTGAGAAGAGTGAAGATTTTGAAATGCAACGGATTGTAATTGAAAAATTGAAATGGCGCCCACGGTGAGTCGACGGTGTAAATATATTGAGTAACTTCCCGCTAAAATTAGGGGTCATCGTGGCCATGTGTTCTTTCCCCTTTCTCTCTTGTTTCTTTTTCCTACTTATTGAGATGATCAAGTGAAATAATGTTGAGCATTATTTGTCACTTGTAATTTGCAAGTGGTAACATGTGTTCGTAATCTAAATTTCTTTTGAAATAAATTATATTATGATTATAAAATATTCTTAAAAAAAGTTATGTATACAGTGAGAATTTGAATTTGTTAAACATGAGATTGAAATTTACTTAATCTAAAAAAAATAGGGATGTTAGGTTGCAAGGCAACTCATTTATCGACTTCTCTCGTAGATTGATGTGATTTTATGAAGTGTAGCAAATGATTGAGGAATTTCAATTTAATTCACGTTAAAATTGCAATTTATTTAACTTTAACACACTCTATGAAGTATGTGTTTTGTAATGTCTTTGTCCAGAGCTTCCATTCCATCAAGCTCTTTGAAGGAATATGTATATGAATATTTTATGTAAAATCCTTCATAAAGACATAGTAATGTATATACATAATTACATATTTATCTCGTTGCATATTGAAAAATTTTATGATGGATGAGGTATGTCATGTAATAGTTGTATGAGAGATTTTTTTAATAGAAAAAAGTACATTTTATAGGTTTCATGTCTTTTCTCTTCTCACTCCGCCACCCCACCTTCTATTTACCTCTCTCTTTAATATGAAGTACTTGATAATATTATTTTTTAATTTTAATATATTTCATTACATAAATTTAAAATAATACAATAACAAGATCAAAGAACAAAAATAGTACTATACTAAAAATAGCATTTCATTATTTCTTAAAATTAATATTTATGTTCCTTAACTTTTTTTATAGTTCATAATACTCATTTGTCAAAAATCAAATAGAGATAAACATATTGATACTAATTTAAATTTGAAGTCAAATAATTACGTACTTAAAAAGCTTAAATTTAGATGTGTGCACTTAACCTCATAGAAAATTAATTATTTTAGTTTTAGGATAAACATAAATAGTTATTTAAATTACATTAATCAATTCTTTTTTTTTCCATTTTACTCTCTCCATCATTTTATTCGATTATTTTTTTTCTCGAAATTCAAGCTATAAAATGTATTTTTTTTTATGCTAACATGATAAGAATTGCAACTTATAGTATGTTTGATTGAATTGCAACTTAGTGGGAAGGATTATTTATGAACAAACATTATAAGTTGTAGTTCTTATGTTAATATAAAAAATAAAAATATATTTTAAAATATTAATTAAATTTCACATTGCTTGATTTCAAGAATAAAAAGATATCATATAAATTGACGGAAGAGTATGTAAATATTTAAGTGTTTATGAAAAATTTCGATTTTGGATTACATTAAGACGGTACAAAAACTTATGTAATTATTTGTCAAAACTATTGATGCTCTTTCCATTATATTTTCCTGTGAATATTTGATGAATTTAAGTATATGTGAAATTATTGAAAGAGAAAAAAAAATGATTTATACCCCTTTCATTTTTCGTATTAGTTATTTACTCGTAGACATACCCGCGCGTTGCGCGGATATTTTAAAATATAATATTTTAAATTAAAAATAACTATTAAAATTTATTATGCACTTAGTAATGTATATTTTTAAAATGATGACACAATTTATTAACTTATTTATTTGAGCATGTTAAATTAATATTGTTAATACACAATTTAATAATTATATTATTAAAATATTATGTCTATAGCTATAACAAGCTAATAGAATAAGGTTATAACAAATTATTTTTTGAATTTTAAACTTGTTGAATTTTTGTTAGTATTTTATTATATTAAAGAAATTTCAATCCATGTAATATAATTGGTTTAATTTACTATTTTTTGCTTAATCGGGTTTTAGAGTTCGTGTTTGAGTGGGAATGTAATGGAAAGTATTAAAACTGCCTATTTATAGTCCCGTTTTTATTTAAATTAAGAATTTAATTATTAAAAAATAAAAATTACAAATCTTAAAGGAAAAAAAATTGAAAACACATAAGAGTGTCTTTTAAAACATAAAAGTAACCAACTCAACTTTTTTTTTTTGGAAAATAATAATAACAACAACAACAACAACAATGAATTAATTAAATTAATTTAAAATCCGAAAATAAAAAATAAAAAGTACAAATCTAAAAGGAAAAAAAATGGAAAACACGTAAGAGTGTTTTTAAAACATAATGGGATACAAATAAATTCTTTTTTAAAAAAAATATTTGTTACTAATAAATAACCAACGAAGAAAATTAGACAAAAAATATATTAAAAAGAAAAAAGAAAAGAAACGTGATTTTAACAAAAAAAAAATCACCAGTTTTTCACTTTTATTATCCTGAGAATCTGCACTTGGCATTTCTTTGTAAAAATAAACTGCAATTAATATTAATTGGCAAAATTAATTTAAAATATAATAATTAAAAAATGAAAAGGAAAACTGGAAACGTTTAAAAAATAATAACTGAAACAGTTTTGCTCAAATAGGTAACCACCTTTTACTATTTAATAATTATATTAATAATATTAATATTAATATTAATATTAATATTGACAATAATAATAATAATATAATACTATATTAAAAATCCAGAATTATGTACAATTAAAAGTAATTATTTGTAGTTAATAAATAATAAATTTTCAAAAAATTTTAAAATTTGTATAGTAGTTCAAGTTTTTCTAATTTTTTTTTTAAAAAATCAATTAAATTCTTACAGTTTTCAATAAATTCAAATAATAATGTAAAACCTTAAAGCGCGGTTAATTTTACAATTTTTATTTTAGTGGATACCACATTTTGTGGCAACACTATATACTTTTAAAAGCAGTGGAAGAGTCATTTGAAAAGTCAGAAATTCTTCGTAATTTTTTTTGGTGGTGAACTCTTTCACCACATTCATTGTATTTATATGCAGATTGTTTTTTGAAATTTGCTGCATATTGAATTTGAATAATTAAGTCAAGACAGCTACTCAAAAAGGTAAGAAGGTAGCAAATAATTTTTTTAAAAGTTATTCTTTCATTTATTGCTTTAATGTTCTCTGTTAGATTATATTATAACTGGTTTGTTATTTAATTTTTTTCGAAAGTTTGTTTTATGAACGCTATTCTTTTGATATGTATATTAGTTTGTCGAGTTTCAACGATTATCTATGAATTTTCTGCTAATTTTAATTTTTTCGATGTTTAAAAGTTTGTTGTATAGATTTAGATTAGATTCACTTTGTATGTTTAATTAGTCGATTACAACAATCATCAGAATTAACCAAATTATATATGGGATGAAATTTATAGGATATTTTTTTAAAAAAAAAAATATGCATTCTACAAATACAACAAATGTAGCATAAGTAGATTTCACTTTATCTTACAACATTACGCTACAAAGAAGAAATATTCATTATCTTAGCTATATCTTAATACAATTTAAGCATATATAAGATTTTAATAATAATAATAATAATGGGGTACAAATAAATTATCTTTTTTAAAAAAAATATTTTCTACGAATAAATAACCTATGAATAAAAAAAGAAAAAAATTATCATTTTAAAAAGAAAAAAGAAAAAAGAAACGAAACGTGAGTTTAAAAAAATCACCAATTTTTCACTTTTATTATTATGAGAATCTGCAATTGGCAACAAAATTAATTTAAAATATAATAATAAAAAAATGAAAAGGAAAACTGGAAACGTGAAAAAAAAAAAAAAAATCTGAAACAGTTTTGCTCCAATATGTAACCACCTTTTACTATTTAATGATGTGTAGTTAATATTATTAATTAAAACTAATGATGTGTAATAATAATAATAATAATAATAATAATAATAATAATCTATCTATATATAATACAAGATAAAAAAAAGTGTCATGTGCCAATACCACAAAAATTCAACAATTATAAAATTCAAAAACTAATTTAAAAAGAATTTTAAAAAGATAAATGATGATATGTTAGTTAGTGGAGAATTTTAAGGAATGATTTTAGTGCCCCAAATAATTTCAAATTTTAAAATGAATCTGAAATTTTAATTTCAAAATTTTAAATTGTGGTGAGGGTAGTGATTAGTTTTAAAATTATATAAAAGAAAAAAAAAACATACACCAAGTTGGTTAATGGAAAAATTTAAGGAGTGTTTTAGTGGATAGTTATTAGTTCAAATCTCCTATTATTCGGGCATCAATCAATTACGATAAAATAAACGAATTTTAGAAAATATGAAAACTTCACGGTAAAAAGATTTAAGAAAAATAAAATGAATTGCCATTTTAAAATCGAAACCAAAATTTTAAAAATTTATTTTTAATTGAATAAATACTTTAAATTAATGTTATATAACCATTTTATAATTTTTTTATATTTATATAAAGATAAAATTAAAAATTAAATATTTAGATGATGTGTTTTAAAATTAAAAATTTTTAAAAAATTAAATTATTTATTTAAATAAAAACGGGAATATAAATAGACAATTTTAAAACTTTCCATTACAGTCCCACTCAAAAACATACTCTAAAACCATATTAATTAAAAATTAATAAATTAAATAAATACACAAATTTTAAATTTTAATATTTGAATGATATTTTTTAAAATTAATAATTAAAAATAATAATTAAATTCTTTATTTAAATAAAAACGGGAATATTAATAGGCAGTTTTAAAACTTCCCGTTACATTCCCACTCAAACACAAACTCTAAAACCTGATCAAGTATAAATTAGTAAATTAAACAATTATATTACACGAATTGTATTTCTTTTATCATAATAAAATACTAACAAAAATTAGACAAGTTTAAAATTCAAAAAATAATTTAAAATTCTTTTATATGTGTATCTTACCAAAAAGAACTAAAAAGATTAACCAACTAAAAAATTATTTTAAAAATAAAAATTACAAAATTGTATTTTGCAAAAAAAAAAAAAGATACATGTAATTGCAGTTAATTGTTTTAAAACAGTGGATCAGTTTTAAAAATCAGTAACTATAATTAATTAAATTTTTCAAATTTATAATTTTTTTAATTGAATAATCTATTTTAAAACTAAAATTTTTAAAAACTGTAAATTCTTTATTTAAATAAAACGGGGATATGAATCGATAGTTTTAAAACTCCCCATTAAATTCCTACTCAAACACAAACTATAAAACATATTATGGGGAAAAAAATTATAATAAAATAAACGAATTTTAAAAAATAAACTTCACACTAAAAGATTTACATAAAATTGTCTAATAAGTAAAGTAAAATGAATTGCCATTTTAAACCGAAACTAAATTTTTTTTTTTTATTGCATCTTACAAATTCTAATATTTATATAAAGATAAAATTAAAAAATAAATATTTGAATGATCTGTTTTAAAATTAAAAAATTAAAAAGAAATATTCTTTATTTAACTAAAAACAAGAATATAAATAGACAATTTTAAAACCTCCTATTACATTTCCACTCAAACACAAACTCTAAAACCTGATTAATCAAAATATTAATTAAATTAAACAAATAATATCACACAAATTGTAAAATTTAATATTTATATAAAGATAAAACTAAAAATTAAATATTTGAGTGATATTCTTTAAAATCGGATTTTAAATTAATTTAGTTAATAATAATAATAATAATTAATATTATTATTATTATTATTATTATTATTATTATTATTATTATTATTATTATTATTATTATTATTATTATTATTATTATTATTATTATTATTATTATTATTATTATGTTTGTTTTCTTTAAATTAGGAGGATGTGGAAGGATGGTTAAAATTTAAAAATACCTTTCCAAAAAAAAAGGACCATATACGTTATTTGTAGAGTTTTTTTTTATAATAATAAATATAGATTTAGAGTTATTCCTATTTAGTCTGATTCTTGTGGTGTTGACAGTAAGCGTCATCACCTCTCCTATTTTATATATATATTTTCTTTTTCTTTTACGGATTCTTTATGAAATTATAAATACGATACTTTATTAATTTACTCGTTAAGAATTGTTTTTACAATTTTACAAATTTTGTTTATATTTTTAAGAATAATTAATTATTAGTGTAATGAAAATAAAAATAAAAATATAATTTAATTTGTTAATTGACAAATAATTTTTAATAATTATTTTTAGTAATGTAAATACTCAATACATGAAAGAAAAATAATATCAAATGTTAAAAGTACGATGAATGAATTAGACTAAATTTCACATTTTTTATAATAAAATTATTTAAAAAAAAAAAAAAAAAAAAAAAAGAAGAGATGTTGAAAAATTGAATATTTAAATCAAAGAGAAAAAGTTAAAAAAGGAAGTGAGAGAAATGGATTTGGCCCATTCTGAAAATGGAACCCAATAATCCACTTGATAAATTTTAATAAGAGCCTCATACAACTTGTGTCTGCCACATCATATCTATTCCTCATCCATTATAAAAAATTTTGTTGCATATTAGTTGAGAACCTAACTCTACAAGAGTTGAACGAACTAGTTAAATATTTAAAAATATAATTTATAATATTTTTCGTATAATTTTTAACTATTTAAATATAATTTTTAAATATCATTAAAACGGTTCGAGATCCAGTGATCTCAAGGCAGTTCAATTATTTCCAACCCCCTAAAAAAATGACAGTTCAATTATTAAATATTAACAATTGAAAACTGCTTGAACGCGAGTAATATAATGGATCAAATTAGCAACTTATACAATTTTACGGTCATCGGAACTTTTCTCTTGATTTTTCTTTTTCAATATAAATATTTTATTTGAATTTTCTATTCAGCGTCAATAATTTATATTAAAGTCTAAATCACAATTTACTCGACTAAATTTGAATTCCGCGATCGATCAGGAGTAGCGCTCCATAAGAAGTTGAAAGATAAGAAAGCCGACATTCATATTTTGCGGTTCATTTTTTAGGCCAATCACGTAGATATAGAAGGCCACGTCCACAGTAGTGTCCCATAAAGGTCGTTCCACGCGTCCTATAACAAGAGACGTGCTTCGCCGAATAAATACGTGTATACTTCAGAGAACGCCACTCCCATGCAAAGGTGGTCAATTAGTTCAATTCTTCACTCTATAAACTATTCTCATCCTTTAATCTCTTTTCAAAATTCAAAAAACAATTATCTTCTTTTTCTTCCTTCTGAAAACTACACATTTCTTTCGAAACCCAAAAAAAAATAGCCAAGACATCATGGAGGCACAATTGCACCGTCCACAGGATACAGGGTTGCACTCAGGTGAGAAATTGTTAATGAAAATTGAGAGGAAGTGTTGTGTTTATTTATTTTATTTAATTGTTTGTTTTTATGATGATTGAAGGGGAAGGACATGGTCAAGTTCATGATGAAGGTGAACATCATCATAAGCAATCAGTGTTGAAGAAAGTTAAGGCAAAGGCAAAAAAGATCAAGGATCATCTAAAACATGGTCTTGGACACGAGCACGGTCATGAACACGAGCACGAGCAGCATTCACTCCAAGGCGATGAAGAAGAAACTGATGATGAAGTAATGGAGGAAGTTGCAGAAGTTCATGGTGGACCATGTACGTTCTCAATAAATTTAGCACATTAATTAATTACTACTTAGATAATTGCTTCCTGACTTACGACTAGTGAATTTTTGTTGCAATTGGCATGGATTAGATGCTATTAGGAGTAAAGATATTCCAAAAGAGGAAGTTGTGCCAATAGGCAATTTAGAGAATCCAACTAGCCCAAAGGAGGATCATTATGATTCTAAGATGAAAAATGAAGGTGTGCATAGGCCAATTTTGCAGAGGCAAGACGAATTTGCGAGGCCACCCTCTTTGGAGGGGACTCACTTCCCCGAAGAAAGGCATAAACTTGTTTTTACTGCGACTCATGAGACGACCAAGGGCATTGATGATCACGTTACTTCCCTTGGAAAACATGAACATCAAGGACGTGAAAATATTGGAGCACCAATAGGCATAGTGGATCATCATGCTGCTGCCGCCCACAGACCAATTACTACTGCTGCTGAAACTCATGAAACTAAGGGCTTTGATCATGTTACTGCTCCAGGAGCACAAGGCCAACAAGGACTGCAGGGGACTGAAACTATTATTGAAGCACCAATAGGTTTGGCGAATCCTCATGCTTCCCACTTGCATGAACAAATGCATAGGCCACCAGTTGATACTGATACAGGAGCCCGTGGGGAACGAAATGATCAAGGACTGCAGGGGCACAAATTTAAAGTATTAACAGGTTTAGAGGAGGATCCTAACGTTCCTAAAGACCATCCAAAGCCATCAAACTATCAAAGCAAAGTCACCGATCCAACAGGCGCCAGTAAGTCTTTAATGCTCTATTTGAATTGCTAGTTGACTAATTAATCCTGGCATAAAGTAAAATAGATGCTATGTATTTTGATTGTAACAGACAATGAGGAGGCGGGAGTTAGCCCACTTGTTCAATCGTTCGAAAAAATGGGCGTCAACGATATTCCGGAAACAACACGAATAAGAACAGAGCCAAAAGCAGGGGATTTTCAATTTGATCAAGGAACAGAACATAGCCAGTATACAGGATCACATGATCAATTTGCTCCGCAAGAGGCACCTACTGTTTTCCCCGAATCACTTCCTAAGAGCATGAATCCGAGCATTCCAGAAGATTTACCTCAGGACACATTAACTGGGAAACCAGGTAGCTATACAGAAAAGCTTTCATCCGCAACATCAGCAATTGCTGATAAGGCGGTTGCTGCTAAGAACATTGTCGCCTCCAAACTCGGGTATGGTGGAGTCGAGGAAACTAGAAAGGCGCCAACAGAAGGCAATACAGATGCAACAAAAACAGCCTCGGCAAGTGAATTTGCACAAAAAGCCGCAAGCACAGTTGCAGAAAAACTTGCTCCGGTTTATGAGAAAGTAGCGGGTGCAGGTAGCACAGTCATGGCGAAAGTTACAGGACATGAAAATAGGGGAGGTGTTGATGCAGAGCATGAAGTGAAGATTGATAAAGGGGTGTCAATGAAGGAATATTTAGCAGAGAAGTTTAAGCCTGGAGAGGAAGACAGGGCACTTTCTGAAGTGATTTCAGGTTCGCTTTCAAGACAGAAGGAGAAAACAGAGGAAACAGGGGAGGCAAAGCCAATGGGGAAGGTGACCGAATCAGTGGAAGTTGAAAGGCGATTAGGTCCTATTGAACACACAAAGAAAGAAGAAGAAGTTGGTGCTTCTGGAGAAACAAAAGTTGGTGAAAATTTCGGACAGGGGGTGATGGATAGGGTTAAAGGTGCTGTAAGTACATGGCTTGGGAAAGGTGTTGAAGCACAGGCAAATGGTAAGCAAATAGATACTTTCTTGCCCATTTTGATATCCATCAGCATTGTAAATTAATTTCATTTTTGGGTTTTTGTATACAGATTCTGCTAAGGGTGGAGGCGCTGTTGTTGGGGGGAGGGGTTGAATGACCAAACCATGTTTTGCTAAATCTTCAGCAACCAGGCAATTGAAGTTGTTACTACTACTTCTTTTACTTATATATATATATGCGTTTTCACCTAATTTTCTACGTCTTGTTTTGTTGTTCTGTTTGTGGGAAAAGTGATCAGGATGCTGCTGATGATTTCTAGGAAAGTTATACTTTGCATATTATGTATGTTGTTTTGTAAGTGTTCCACTGCAGTGTGTACTCATATTACATGTAACTTTTTCTGTATCTATTGGTGGTGTGTTCCTCAAATGCCAATGTTAGATTTGTATTGAGTCCGTCCTTTCAATTGTTTTTCTGGCTAAAAGTCTACTTAAAATCTGAAATTGAACTGATTATGTATCTGTTCAATTTGTAGTAACGCGTAAACTCTATATCGCGCTGCGCTAATTTTCATCAAACTTAAAGAAAATCTGGGGCAGAGACGGAGTACAGCATGCATAATAATCTTAAAGCCTTGTGAAATTTAATTTTATAGGTCGCTAAATCAACGTTTCGTCAGTAGTTGTACTGATATGCATTTTTTTCAGAGAGAAATTTGATTGATATACGTAATCACTATTTATAAGTTCATAATCACTAATTAGTTGACATATCTTTTTTTTTTTTTTCTCGCAAATTTACTGACAGTGGGCTAGCCTTATCTTACTAATCCTAATGAATTACCTAACGTCTATTACCCAATAAGAACTAAGTATGTTTGATACCACAGAGTTTATAATACACTCCATGATGATATTACAAATGAGGATACTTAAATAATGTAAAAGTATGTCAATCAAGAAGAAAGTTAGTTATCAGCCTTAAACTTTCTATTACAAACGCATGAATTAAAAAAGATTGGTTGCCCATCAAAAATAACTTGAAGTATTTTTCTTGTCTTCTTCTTCAAATCTATCCAACAACACTTGATAATTCATACTTTCTTTATGGATTTATTGGATCTTGTTGAACCTATTGATATCGTCAAATGGTTCTGCTTTGCCTGTCGCATCGATAGGTGCCTTGGAACAAACTCCTCAGTCATTTTACCGTTCCAACTATGTTGCCTTCCATGTGTCTTCTTTTTGCTTTTGTTGCTTCCACTTCTTTCTTGCCTGGGTGATATATCTCCTTCCCTAGCCACTCTATCAAAGCATATGTCTAGCATATCTTCCTCATCTTCATCAAGAGAATCCTCACCCAAATCAAGCATATTGTCTTCCTCATCTTCATCAAGAAAATCCTCGGCCAAATCAATTGTATTTGACACTAAGACCCTTGACTCATTCTTCTTTGCAATCACACATTTAGACACAAATACGGGAGCTTCTGGACTTAATTTGCTATTCAAAGTAGGTGGTGAGACCTGCTTTTCTTGGATCAAATCGTTGTCATTCTCTGTTAACTTTACTTGCTTTCCAGTAGTCATCAATAAAGCATCAAAGCTATTCGAACATAATAGGTCTCTTGATGCATTACTAATATCTTACCTCTCATCGTAATGAAAATTTCCAATCGCACCATTTTCACTACATGGAGAACTATTTTGACTAGTCGGGGAAAGGCTCCGATTACTAGTTGAATTTTTTGTGTGCAACCAATATCCAATTTTTAGTTGCATTCTTGGTTTCAACTTGCAAAACATGTTGCCCATAATTTTCAGCATCTTCAACATCAGAAGTATCCATTAGTTTGTGTCCTGAATTCATTATTTTTTTGCGTGAACTAACTCGCAATGCATCAACCCAAACTCTTGACGTTTTCCCTTTGTTTTTGGTAGTTGTTTGAACACCAATATTACTTGTAACAACATCTATTGAGTGTACACGATTTTGCTCAGAAATGACAGCAACCAACTGTCGATCTAAAGAAGTAGCTTTACTTTGATCGACATCTACAACCTTTCTTTTTTCATTCAGTATTTCTCTCGCATCACCTTGATACTTTTCACTATCGATAGTACCTTTTGAAGCAACTTCAATGGTATCATCAATTTATTTGTTATTTTAATTTCTTTTCGAGATCAAACGACAACTATCTTCATCATGACCTTGGTGCTTAAAATAATTGCAATACAAAGGTAGATTATCATATACAATCTCCTAAAAAATCTTGATCAACTTACTAGATTTTCCATCCACAAACTGCAATCTTATACGATTTGGAAGCTTTTCCATTAGATCAAGTATAACCTTGACCGTAGTTGTGATAGGTCTTGATTTGATTTGAGTAGTTTTATCTATAGCTATTGATTTCCCAACTGCCGATGCTATAGACAACAGAGACTTCTTTGCAAATAAATCTGAAGATAAGTTCGGTAAAGAAATCCAAACCACAGCTAACATCATTTCCTCCTTAGGATTATATCCAATGGACCATGAAAAAACCCTACATTGGTGCTCCTCTCCATTCTAAAGAAAATAATTAACTGAGCAAGATAAAACTAGTACATAACCTTCATATTGATCAAATCTCAACAAAATTTGTCTTGGAGCAAGTAAGCCAATTAAACAATTGCCCTTGGTACCAAGATGTTTCGATAAAATTGACCTTAATACCTTCAAATCTGGCGCACCATGGGATAATTTAAACACCACTGCTTGATGCAATTCCTCTTCAATCATAAAGTCTTGCCTTTTCTCCATTGAAAACGTGATAGTAGGTTCTCCATAAATTATTTCGATTGATTTTGCAATTGTTTTTGAGTTAATTAGGACAGATTGTTGAGGATTTATAGTATTGGAACTGAAAAAGATGGCGTATGTGATGGTTTGGGGTGGTGGGGCGGGCTGGACAGCCTCAAAAAGGAGGCCGTCCAGTGGCCATAGCAGCCATGAGAGGTGCGCAGCTGCTGTCTAGGAAGGAAAGCCTAACTAAATAGTTGGTGATAATTTTTTGAGTTATAATTTCCACTTTAGGTGGTGTACACTATTATTAAATGAGTAAATTATGGGTGGACGAAATTATTTAATGGGTCGAGCAGGTTTGGCATTTGTATGTATTCAGATTGAGAGCTAGCTAATACATACTCTATTAATTAGTTAACTAGGCTAACAATATGAGTCGTCATTACGCATGTACACAGTTTCTGTCGTCTGTTAATGAAAAAAATGTGCCAAACTCTAGAAGCCATCAAAGATATAAATGGAGTTCTCATTCAAAAATTAAAGGGCCTACAAAAATGGACTAAGGAAACATTTTTTACTAGGAAAACAGTACAACTAAATTTATATACGAGGTTAATGATATGCATTATCTATTTAGTCTATATAGCTGATTATTAGCAGTTGAATATTGTGCAATAAACTAAAGTATCAAAATGCGAGTAAAGGAGCTATGAAGTTTTTATGCTTCGATATCATTGTAGAAGTTGAATCTAAGAAAATTTATGTGAAATAAAAAATAACATAACTAATACTATATTGATTTTATTTTCTATGATTTTAATCAACCGCCAAACGAAGGGTCACATTCAAGCAATTGGATGAGTAAAACGAAATTCTTTTCATAAAAGTCGGGCTGTGTGATATCGAAATCAGAGAAAGGGATGTTGCACGAGGCTACAATTGTAAAAAAAAAAAATGCGCCCACAATAAACAACTAATATCAAAGCTGCCGTAATAATTCTTTGTGAAATTATATTTCATTATTTTGTATTTTTGTATATTATTATTATTTTATATATTATCATAGTTAATAAAGGTGCATGGTGAGAATCACAATTGCAATAATTTATATACATGATCCCAGTATATTCTATGTATGACATAAATTTACTAAAATTATTGTTATATGAATTCATAATTTTGAAAATATGAATATGTCCAATATAGGAGTCTTAAAAAATTAAATTCATAAAAGTCAAATTTCAAAATTTACTTGAACAAAAGTGCATGTACAAATTCATTATAATATACATTATTTATTAATTTGATATAAACAGTCGTAAATGCCAACATATTCATGATTTTCCCATTTTTCTCCAATAAACTCAAGAGAAGAAATAAAATAGATTTCATATTTCTAATATTAATACCACCAATAAAAAAAGAGTAATTATTAATTATGTAACAGCAAGAATCAAGCAAAAAGTTTCTAAACATTTTATTTTCTCTAAAAAAAAAAAAAAACCAAAAAAAGAATTGGATTCATAGTTGCAATTTGAAGACTTCAAATAGAGATTATCTTTCACTTTTGTTCTGCTTTCTTCTCTTCTTTCTTCTCTTCCTTCTTTTCTTCTTTTTTTTCCTCTTTCTTTTCCTCTTTTTTCTCTTCCTTTTTTTCTTCTTTCTTCTCTTCCTTAGCTGGTCCCACTGATAATATATCAACTTTACCAACAGCTTTTTTCAATTTCTTCACCACTGCTACTGCATCCATCTCCCCAATCACTGTTAATTTTTGCTCCTTTAGATCTGCTGCTATTGAATCTACACCTGTTTAATTAAACACTAATTCAATTTTACTCATACTAGATCTTAAAAATCAGCCAGGGGCATTTTAGTCAGTAAATAAATTAATTACCTAAAATATCAGCTGCAGCTTCTATGGCTTTCTGCTTTGTCTTTTCATCAGACATGGTTAGCACCTTCATTACAACTTTCATCTGATGGATTAACAAAAAAACACAAATATTACTTATTTGATAGCTCAGTCGATTGGTTACCTAAACTTTTATAAAGGTTTGATTCTCGGTTTCGTAATTTCAATTGAAAAAAGGGGAAGGAGAAAGATCTATTGGACTAGAGAAATCTATAAAAGGGAATTAAGTTAAAAAAAGAACAAAATTAAAGAACATACAAATATAGAATTTTTTTTTTTTTTTTTTACAGTACCTGTGCCATTTTGGAGAACTCGAAGAAGTGCTTTGGATACTTGTTTGACGAAAATGAAGAAGCTTTAAAAATACGCCGTTATTATTATATAGGGGACAAAAACAATGAGATGTCAAAAGGAAGAAAAAAAAAATTTCATTAAAAAAAGAAGAAGAAGATTTGGTACCCCGTATTTGTATTAAAATAATACGTATATTTGTACCTAATACTTAATTAGATCTTTTTTACTATTCTTCTCACTGGTCTGTTTAAACATAAAATAACTTCTTTCTAATATTGATTTGGTTATACATTATAATAATAATATTATACCTAGTATAGCTCGACAAGTGCAGGGTAAATCTTATTAATCTTGTCAAGATAAAAGAAAATCGTTTTCAATAAACCTTGATTTAAGTAAATCTATTTAACTATGCATTGTGTTGATTTTTCACTCGAAACTTTTTTGAAAAAATACATATGCAATTTTAACTCTTACATATATTTTAATTGATTAAAAATATTACTACTATATTTAAAAAGACATATTTATATGACTACTTAATATAGGGTGAAGGAACATGAATAAACATCTTGGGTGTCCAAATGTGGGTGTGGAGAAGTCTTATGCTGACCAGAAAGATGCTGCCTATGACGCATTTTGAGTGGAAATCTAGGCAGATTGCATATACTTTTACCTATTAGGTCCTTCAATTTCTCCTCCGTGATATATGACCCTGAGATTAAATGTTTTATCCAAAAAAATATATATATTCAAGCAAATAGAATTAATTACTTACATTACAAAACGACCCTTTAAACATTTTTACATGTTTTTGTGTATTAATGGAAAAAAAGAGTAAGATCTGAATATTCTTAAGATTTCGATTTTCTTAAGGTTGAGAATTTTGCAGAATTATCTATATGTTGAATTTCCGTGGGCCAAAATTAAAGTTGAAAAACCAGTAGGAAAGAACCACCCATTATATTACAAAGAGAAAGAGGTGGTCGGGGTGGGCATGGTATGATATATACCGAATTATTAAACTATATGAAAATTTTTAATATCGTAGTTTTAGTGTTATGATATTTGATGTGGTATATGGTATATATTTTAATGTTTTTGATATTTGATACGATATTTGGTATTTAGAAATAATTTACTGAAATATCGAATACCATATGGAAATATATAGTTACATAAATAACATATATATATATATATATAATTATTATTATTATTATTAAAATACAAATAAATATGCAATCTAGTATTAATATATATAAACTAAATGTTTAGAAGTTGAAACTTTGACTACTCTATTTTGATTGAAATTTAATTTTGATTAACAAAATGACTTGTTTGTACTTTATTTTGAATATATATTTATACATATGTAACATGTTAGTATGGTACAATTGAGACATTTTTTAACTGTCAAAGTAAAAGTACTCTATCATACAAGTATATATTAGTCAAAGTTGAACAAACTATGATTACCGATTTACCATATCATAGAATATCGAAATCGAACTTTAATATACCGAATCATACTGAATTAAATTGATATGGTAATGATATAATATTTTAAAAACGAATATCGAAATTACGAAATCAAAATTTTCAAATATTGTGCCATAGCATGCCCATCTCTAGTCACAGTTATATATTTCCAAGACCTTATTTCAGCAGTTTCAGAGTTGAAGAATCTGAATCTTTATATTACAAAGAGAAAGAGGTGGGTAACTGCTAATGGTGACAAGACTGTATATAATGATTGATTGTTATGGTGGATGATATACAGTGATAATTAATATTGTGATGAATGATAACAATGTTTGATAATATGTAATGATGATTAATAGTGGTGATTATCAATAGTAATGTGTTGTAGTGATGATTGATAGTGATAATTATACATGATGTTACTGATGTTATCGATTGTTTGTTGTGATTGACATTAATGAATGGGAATAAATGGTAATAGTCGATAATAACGGATGAAATGATTGTGCTCGATTATTACAGGCAATTGCAACTGTAGTGAATAAGTCAAATTGATGAATTGATATCTTAACCATTAAAATCTATTCGCATCAAAACACAATTAATAGATAAGATTTGAATAATTAAAACTCAATTTGTAAAAAAACTAACAGACTTAATAACTAAATATAACTAACTAAAATTAATGCCTTCATTAAATGCAAACAAATAAAATTTTAATTAGTTTGGTGTTAGGAGGGCAACAGGTCACCCTTAGGCCTTAAGCTTAAGATATGTTTGGTATCAAGAAAAATACTTTTATTGAAAATAAATAATTTACTTATTTTCTAATATTAAGTAAATAAATATTAAAAATTATTCTAATAATGAAAGGGTTCACCGTATTCCGTGCTAGTCTTTACTATTTATCCCTCGTAATGATAGTTTTTTCATGAGATATAAATTTACATTGTTATATCATAAGTATATATAGAATAAAAGAAATACTTCTTCATAAATAGTTTCACATTTGTTCGAATGATACGATTTGTTAATTTGTAACTTCTTAATGAAATGATGTAAATTTTTTAGAACACTTGAAATTACTTTTTTATTATAAAAGCAAGAGTAATGTTTCTAACTTTCATTACATTAACTTTATTTTAACTTGGTGAAAAAAAAAACTATTTTAACTTCATACATTCTTCCATGGATGAAAGGTAAATAACGTGTCTATTTAAAGGGCATCATTTATAAGCCAAATATACAACAGAGAAACAAAAACCTCTCTTTCTTTTACTCTTTCTCTAACCAATTCTCCATTATCTCAAATAGTCATTTTTCCTATTGTAAATTTCTGAACATTTATATTGATGCAACTTCAAACTTTCAGTCAGAATATACATTATGAAAATTGAAAGAGCTCTGAGACTTTATTACTCGCCTTGATAATTTGTATCAAAGTTGAATCGAAATTATTTTTAAAATAGTGACTTGTCACGACAGACTTCCTCCGTTTAAAAAAGAATGACCTAGTTTGATTTGGAACGGAGTTTGAGAAAAGAAAGAAGACTTTTTAATCTTTTGATTCTTAAATTAAAGTTATGTCAAATGTACCAAAATGTCCTTTAATCTTGTGGTCTTAAACATGTAATGTGAAAAATTAAAGTTAAAGTATTGCAAAGAAAGGAAATGGATCATTCTTTTTGAAACAGACTAAACAAAAAACTAGGTCATTCTTTTAGAAACGAAGAAAATACTATTTATATCGATGCTTATTGTTTCTAATTTTTTCCTAACACTACGCACTTGTCAATGCAAGGTAGATAAATTAAACATCTTTCAACATCCAAAGAGTTGGATGATTTGACGAACAAGATTGCATGGGAAATGGACTAATTGCTATGACTAGGCGTCTACATTTAGGTCTGACGCATGCAATTACTTTACACTTTATTCAAATTATATTATTCTCCATCAAACCTCACCTAATTAGTGAACGCAACTCTGGTAATTTGTAATATTGCATTGTTCTCACCCCGCACCCCCACTCCTTATACCTATGCTCTAGCACTAGTGATATGAGTCGAAGTGCTTGTTTGGATTAATTTATTTTTAGGTATTTTTGACTTTTAAACACTTTTTTGTTTTGTTTTGAGGTGTTTGAAAAGGCTAAAACGTATTTTTAAGCACTTTCTTTAGATTATAAAATTTTAAAAATAAATTAAAAATCAAAAGTTCGATCTCTCAAGGGTAGGCCTCATGTGCACGAATCCATTCGGTTGAGTTCAATTTTGGTCATTATTGTAGAAATCTCACGTAAGTATGAAGAAATCAAGGATTGTATTGATGAAAAATAATGTTGAGTTACAAACTCCTTATATAGGAGAAGAGTCCTATTCTAGCTATATTAGGAATCCTACTACAACACAAATATATTATATACATGATATCCTAGTCAACTTTAACCTCCTACACGATCCAGTAGTTTAGTTGTACACAATTTAAGATTTGGTCGTCTAGTCCTAGTATGACTCTAATTCTAACTCGTCAGCTTGCTTCGATGGACCTGTTCCTTCGACATGTTCATCATTCTTCAAGCTCCTTTAACACTTCCCTTCAAGCTAGTGAGTGAAGGATCTGTAACTCTTAGCTTGCTGCGAAATTCAGAAAAGACCTGTTTTGTTAAGGCTTTGGTATGAATATCAGCTAGCTGATCCTTAGACTTCACAAACTGAGTAAGAAGTTGTCTTCTGGCCACCTTCTCACGAACAAAATGATAGTCTATTTCAACATGTTTGGTTCTAGCATGCATAATTGGATTAACCGTCATATACAAGCTCATGTTACACAATACAACGTAGGAACAGATCGAAAAACACTCCAAGGTCATGAAAAAGATACATTATCCAAGTCATCTCTGCGATAGTGGAGGCTAGTACTCTATACTAGCTTCAGCACTCAATCGTGCTACTGTGGTCTGTTTCTTGGAGGTCCAAGAAATACAATTAACACCTAGGTAGATGTTATAGCATGTAGTTGATCTCCTAGTGGTGGTACAACCTCCCCAATCAGCATCTGAGTATCCAAACAACCTACATGATGATTATGAAATAATTCTGAGTCCAAAGTGTAGAGTACCTTTGATGTACCTGAGAATCCATTTTATCCCTTGAAGATGTTCAATGTTTGGGCTTTGCATAAATTTGCTTGCTAAATTCACAGCATGGGTAATATCAAGTCTTGTGAGGGTCAAATACTGAAGGCTCCCTACCATCATTCTGTACAAGGAGACACTACAAAACTTCCCATAGCTTCATGTAGACCATGGTTTTGAGCCAAAGGAGTGGCTACAGCCTTTGCCAAAGTCATCTATGTCTTGGCAAGCAGCTCAACAACATACTTGCTTTGACTTAAGTGAAATCTCCTTCGAAATACCTCACCTCAATTCCTAGAAAGAAGTGTAAAGGACCAAGATCTTTCATAGCAAACTCCTTCCCAAGTGATAGAACCAGCTCTGAGACATGTGATGGATTACTTCATGTGACAATAATATCATCCACATATAACAAGAGAAATATTTTGCCTTTGTGAGTTTGCAAAGTAAATAAGGAAGGGTCAGCCTTACTACAAATGAAACCAAGGTGTAAGAGATGCATGCTAAACCTATCAAACCATGCTCTTGGTGTTTGTTTAAGACCATACAGTGCCTTTTTAAATAGACACACATGCTGAGGATGCTGGGGATCAATGAAACCAGAGGGTTGACTCATGTACACCTCCTCTTGTAGGAAGCCATGGAGAAAGGCATTTTTGACATCTAGTTGTCTAATTTCCCACTTTGAACAGACAACAATGGATAGAACCACCCTAATAGTCGTGGCTTTAACCACAAGACAAAATATTTCTTCAAAATCTATCCTTTCAAGCTGCGAGAATCCCCTTGCCACAAGTCTGGCCTTTACCTATCTATTGTTCCATCAACTTTCATTTTTGTCTTGAACACCCATTTTGAGCCAACCAAGTTTATCCAGTAGTTTAGTCGTACACAATTTAGGATTTAGTAGTCTAGTCCTAGTATGACTCTAATTCTAACTCGTCAGTCTGCTTCGATGGACCTGTGTCTTCCACACATTCCATCAATCTTCAGGCTTCATTCAACAATTGTCGACTTGAAATTTTGAATTTATGAAATTTTCATCTAAAATTCTATCCATTCTAGGTTCAATTCAGTTCCTTTTTTTTTTATTTACTTTGGTTTGGTTATACAACTTGATTTGTCCAGTTTCGAAATATAAACAAGTAACTATTTTCATTTCAATTTTAAGGTAAACATAACCAAAATTAACAAGATATTAAAATTACAGAGCTCTAGCCCAAAATAAACCCATAATTTTGCAAGCATAATAATATATGAGACGCAACAGATCTAATTGTCTAAGAAATATCAAAGGGGAGTGGATATCGGGATTCAGAATAATAATTTTTAGAAGTGTATACACAATTCATTTGATTTGATTTATAATATATCCAATCATATTCATATCGAAAAATCATAGCATTTTAATCGATTCGGAAATTCAGGCAGAACCGATTTGTGCACAGGCCTACTCTTTTTCATCAAAATAGTTTCCACTAAAAATGAAAGGCCTATGGACTATTTACATTTTACACTAAGGTGGATATTTGGCTAACAAGTAACCTAAATACCCCAAAAACTAACCGTAAAGATTACATGTGTAATCCAAAATTGCGAGAATAACCCAAATTACAAAGACAACCAACCACCACCAAATTACAAAAGTAGCCATAGCCATTTCTTGTAGGAACAATATTATCATGAGGATGCACTACATAGGATCAATATTAACTAACCCCAACAAATCTAAAAACGTAACAGTAGAATAAATAAGCTCATAAGTATACAACGTTACTAAAGGAAATTACAAAAATTAATCAAATTTCACATAATGGTGCAAGCATGAGGATTATCATCACTAAAAAGAGAAGCAACTGCTTCATCTGATGCTACTGCTACTGAATAAACTGATGGAGTGTGAAAAAATGTATGAACACTCGGGGCTGCAACGTTTCGAGATGTATCGTAGTAATGGCTTATGATGTGATTAGGGTACTGATAAAATGAAGCAAAATGTGAGTAACCAACTGGATATGGCCATGGCTCTGCTGCTTTTCCTGCTCTTTTTATCGCCTTTAACACTTTCTTCTCCTCTAATCCGTAACCTCTTGCTGTAACTTTCTGCGTCTCCATATCAATGTCTATTGTTTCTACTCCTGATGAAATAGTATGTTGTACACCATTATTTCATTGAATATATGTTTACTCGTAACTATCAGATAACTCTGTCTATCAAAGCTTAATCAAATAGGGGAGGCATAATTACCTAATGTATTTTTGTTTGTAATGGAATTTGTTCAAATTATGTATTCAACTTATAAAAGTTAGTAAATTTCTAATGGAAAGTTGGGCTAGTCCAATTAATTGTTCTAACGAATTGGTACTTGACTACTTGTATTGATTTCTAATACACCCTTCTTATTCTGTTTCAATTTATTTGTTCTGTTTTTCTTTTTAATTTGTTCTAAGAAGAATATTTCTTTATTTTCGAGAATTATTTGATTTTAATTTTTCACCTAACATGTTTAAGACTGTAAAAAAAAAAAAAAATTAATGGTGCTCTGTTCGTAACACCTATTTTTTCACCTAATATAGTAATGGTGCTCTGTTGGTAACATTCTATGAACAGGGGTCAAGGGTAAAATTCAAGACACTGTGATGCAAACAGTTAAACGCACAATCTATTCGACCCTCCTCGTATTCAACTTTGTGAAATTATACTGTATATGTTAGTCCTCCTCGTACTTCACTTGTGAAATTACATATTGTTGTTGTTGTAGTGATACATAGAGAAAGAAAAGTGTTTTTTGGTGATGTTAGTGAGCAATGTGACTGACCTTTAAGCTTGAAAAGAGCTTTTCTTAGCTTGGCAGCACATCCTTCACAATCCAAGTTTGGAACTCTTACCTCCACCATAATCTGCAACATATATAATAATATTAGCTATATTCTCATTTACAAAATGTTATATATATTCATAGAAGAGAGGAGAAAAATAGACTTACAGACATGTTTGATGGAACAAAGTTGATGTTCAATTTCTAAGACTTTTGAGAAAGAGAGACCTTAATTATAGCGACTCAACGGAACTATGGCTCTCCTTAAATTTGTTTCAACTAGGACTACCTAGGTTCTCATCTTTAATATACTACTCCCTCCCGTACCTACCAATATAAGTGTTAAGTGAGAGTCGAAAAGTTCTAAATTTAATATTTGTACATAACTTATAAGTAAATGAATTTCTAGTGTCACCTAATAAAGATGGCGTTATTAAATAATTGTCAAATAAGGAACAATGCCAATTTTTTTTAACAGACCAAAAAAAGATTGTCATATACTCCCCCTAATTACTTTTATTTGTCACGTTTGGATTTGATACTCATTAATAAAATAATTATTGACATAATATTTTATCATACTATCCCTATTAATTGTTGTTTAGGAGTATTAAATCTTGAAATATGATTTGGATAATAAATAATTAATGCTAAAATAAAATAATTATTATTTTCTATATTTGAAAAGTTACAAATAAAAGTGCGAAGAAAGAGTAAATTGAGAGCGAAAAAACAACATCAATCAACAGTTTTTTTTTTCTTTTTTGCTAAAATAACACTTATTTTAGATTGACGGAAGTAATTGTTACTAGTGACCTACACAAAGTTTTGTATTTATGATGCTAGGTAGGTTGGACAGAGGTACTAATTACTGCTCCCTTCATCAAAACATAGCATTGGTTTTTGAAATTTGAGGCGTGGACGTTGGCGTGATGATCACCTCCCCCCCACCCCACCCCAATGGCCCAATAACCCAAAATACCTTTCTCTCAAACACTATACACAAACAAACTGAATCTGCCTCAGCTTTATTTATTTTTTATTTTCTATAAAAAGTTGTCAAGACAAACAAACTATAGTATCATCATATGTAGACAATTATGTTGACAACTGGACCAAGTGTGCCAAAACAATGTTGTTGCATGCTTTCATGCAAGTCTTGTACACATATCCTTGTTAGCTAGCTAGGTGTAATTAATTCTTTCTTGTGTTCACTATATATATATATATATGATGAATTATGATGAGGTATAATTGTTGGAATAGTTTTCAAAGGTCATGCATAATCAAATAATGTGATGATGAAATTAAACCTAAGATTTAACTCATATATGACAGTATAAACTATTTTCATATTATATAGTCTATTCATGACTTGTATATGCCTTTTAATTTGTTGTACCACGTGACTTGGATCACTAGTTGTTTTTCTCTATTCTAATTTATGTAATATAATTTGATTTGATACAAAATTTAAGAAAGGGGGAATTGAATTTTGAAGCTTGTGGTCTTAACAAGTCATAGATGTTCGAATGAATATAAATCATTTTAATAAGAATAAAATCGACTTAAAGTTATATTTACTAAATATAAAAACATGTAAAAAAATTTGAGACGGACTAAAAAGGAGGAGTGAGTTAGCTAAATTGAGATTGAGAGTACTAATTAGTCTCATATATGTTATGTATGGTTATAAGTCGTAATTATCATTTAACGAGTGACTTAATTTTGTACAAATTTTCTTGCATTATAAATGTATGATATATACGATAGTGGTGAACTTTTGACTCAACCTCTAATTAATCATTAAAAAATCTATAAATATTAAAATTTTAAACCAAGTAAACAAGATTTTCAATGAGTTTAATGACATTTGAAATCTATAAAATTTAAATTCTCAATTATGGTCACGGTAAGAGTTAAATTTTTGGTGGTAAAATATGGACTATATGTGTTAGAGAATATTCTTACAGAAGGCTGCAAAAATAATTAGAAAATGACGTAAAGAAAACAGATTTTTCCAAAAATAAAATCACACTCTCTCTGCCTCTTTTACTATTGTAGCGAACTATTTTCATCTTGACAAAGATGAGAATGCTCATAACACGAAAGCTTTATTTGGTAGCATGATTAGTACACAAATGATGGTGGTGGAGTTCAATAATAAATAATGATGGTGGCTGCCAATAGCATATCAAACACAATTAATATGTTGCAGCACATTTTCTCATTACCATTTCAAAATTTCAAACATCTCTATTTTCCACAACGTCCAAGTAATTATTACTCCCTCCGTTCTTTTTTATATGTCATCAGAAATAGTTAATCCATAATACTTGTCATTTCATAAAATCAATGCATAAATTACTATATTATTTCTTTTTTACCCTTGTGAGCTATTAGCCTTGAAAATATACATTTGACCAACTTAGAAAAGCTAAGTAATTGATTCATGTTCTTTTTTTTTTCTTAAATGATTCATGTTCATTGGTTAAAATAAATTAATTCATATTCATTGACTGAAAACTTAAGTTCCAAAAAAAATAAATAAGGGTAGAAGGATAAAGTTACATAATTTCTTAATGCAATTGCAAAGTAAAAAGGTGACATATAAAATGGGACGGAGGAAGTATAAGTCATCTAAACATTGAAAAATGAATAGTACTTAATAGCAAGGGTAAAATAGACATAACATGATAAATTATTCATTGATTTTATAAACTGGACATATATTGTTAGACATATCAAAAATAGTATAATTGACAAGTAAAGATGAACAGAGTGAGTAATTTATTTGTCTTAGTTTTAAAATTATTCAATATCGTAACTTCTATTATTTTTTATGTATAAAATTTTCCGGAGATTCTATGTTCGATTGGAATAGAAGGAATAGTACTGAGAAGACTGAAGAATAAAACTTAATAGTGAGTGCTGGCGTATATATGTATTTTAATATTGAAGTGTATGATATATTATTGGACATAAGGCGGAGAAATTGATGCCATTATTCCTTATAACTCATATAACATTGCATGTTCTCCTTATATCCTACTAATTATCTCACTACGCGTCAAATTGTCCATTGTCTCTATGTTTACAATGTGGAAGAAATACTACACCTATATAAATGAAGTTTTCTTTCTTGTGTTGTATGGATGAGATGAATGAGAAGTAGCGTGTGGTAGATGACTAAACAATGTATTGTCTTTATAATTTGACGTTGATATAGTGAATTAGAGTTGAAAAAAAATATTGTAAACCTCCAATTTATTCACTATACAAAAGAGTAGTATATAAGGAATGTGTTCTTTTGATGAAATTTTAGACTCTTCAATTAATTATGAGTTGCTTGAGTTATACAACATTGTCGAATTATTATATCTGCAAGGGACAAGTCAAGAGTTATATTGCTGGATCGATGAAGATTATACCGCATTGGACTTAAATCTTCTTAAAATATATGTAGTGAACTGCAATAAACATAATATATGTAGTTGAGAGGGCCCGTGGCTCCGCACAACTGAGGAGCATATATATTGTTTTTATGTATATAACTGAACAACCTAGTGACTCTAAGTAATTGATCACACAAGGCTTTTGTATTTGTATTTGAGGACACAAGGCTTAAGTATTTGTATCTGGGCACATAAGGCTCATGTATCTATATATTAGCACACAATATTCAGTACATATGTATATGAGTTTACAAGCCTCTTGTATTTGTATCTGAGCACTGAGCACACAAATCTCCAAGTGTCTGAAGAATTCACAATAGTCTCAAAATCAAAATAACAAAGATAAGAAGGTATCCCAAAAGCAAGAGACCAAGTTGTCAGTGGCCCATTAGCTCAGTTGGTTAGAGCGTCGTGCTAATAACGCGAAGGTCGCAGGTTCGAGACCTGCATGGGCCAATTCTATAATTTTTTTAATTTTATTTTATAAAAGTAACCAAGTTATAAGCACTATCTGCAAATTATCAAAGATAAAATTAATGAAAAAAGAGTCTTATTTTGCTCTCAATCTTAAAATGCAACCTGAAACCTTACCACGCAACCAAATCACTTGTGTCAATATACCAATGAACCCAACCATCAAATTGACAGGGCAAAATATACTACAACAATAGACTCATTACTATAATGTGAAGGTCGCAGGTTCGAGACCTGCATGGGCCAATTCTATAATTTTTTTAATTTTTTTTAAAAAAGTGACCAAGTTGTAAGCACTATTTGTAAATTATCGAAGATAGAATTAATGAAAAATGAGTTTTATTTTGCTCTCAATCTTAAAATGCAACTCAAAACCTTACCACGCAACCAAATCACTTGTGTTAATATACCAACGAACCTAACCATCAAATTGACAGGGCAAACTATACTACAACAATAGACTCATTACTATAACTTTTGTTAAGGACTTAAACTAGAAATATCAACATCAATGGAGAATTTATGATATATGTCTTCCTTTTTTTTTTTTTTTGGTCGAACGACATAAAGTGGAAGTGAGACAAATGACGAAAATCATATATTTGTAAGCCTCTACAGACTTACGGTACACCTAACGTATCTGCTTGTACAATCTCACAAAAATGTGAATATCTCTCTATTCTAAAGTTATTTTGGTGAACGGTTTAATGTATCAGAATATGAACTCGTAGATCTTCTATTTGATAGGTATTCAGACCTCTAACTCTTTATAATTGAGAAAAAAGTTTTGAGATATTTGATCTAAATTTCAGAGAATTTATGAATGTAATTTGCTACAAATTTTACCGATTTTTGTTTCACAACTTTGCTTGACTTCAAAAGTTAACATACGGTCTTTGAGAGATTTAAATACCTAATGACACATTATTCTAATCATATTAAACACTCAAAGTTTTATCATAAAAATAAACGAGTGGGTTGTTATAATTTCATAATTATTTGGAGAAGCAAATTTTGCAGCTAAATGTTTTTTTATATTTCTCCACTGCATTTAATTAAAAACATTAAAAGAAAAAAAGAAATGTAAAAGAATAAATAATGTTTGGGCAGAAGTCCCTAAAAAGATGGGCTTCCCCATAAATTAAGGTAAAAGCCCATTCAAATCTCCGGTCTAAGAGTGAACCCAGTCAATTGACTCGGTCACTCACACTTTGTAATTTACTTCTCTACAACAAAAACAAAATTAGTTTTTACAAAATACTGTTTTTCTTTTCCCATTTTCAATTGCATGGCTCCAAGTATTCAAGCTCTCTTTTACACAACAATAAAATAAAGAAAGAAAAACAGGTGCAGAATTTCTTCCTTTATGTAACTTTTTAAAAGTTTGATATTTAAATTTTTGAAATAAGATATGTCCTCTGTAATTTATATTACTCGCACTCTTCAAAAATGTCCAAATGTTTGTTAGATTCTTAAAAAATAATGTATTTTTTTTGAGATAAGTACAAGAATATTGTATATCAAAAGTGAAGAATCTGTGCAACAACATGTGAAAAAGACTAGTGACAATGCACTACTATAGTTATATAAGTTCCGAGAAAAAACTTTTCTCAAGGTGGAATTTTGCATGTTATCTGACAAATTTTGTACTATTAACAAGTATTTTGCTTTTTCCGTTTAAACGGGCAAAATGGTTATGAAGAAATGATATTCGTATATCTGACTCCAACTTGTTTTAGACTGATGCGTATCAATAATTATTATTGTTATCGTTGTTGTTGGTTTAATCTGAACGTGTTGATTTGATTTCAGGGAATTTGAGGAGGCAGAAGGAAACTCATGGAAATTGGATATCAAAGGGTTGGGAATCAAAGAAGATCTATAGAGTCATTTTGGCTTCCATTTTACATTAACAAACCCTTTGCTAAATACTTTCTTCTTTTCTTCATTTTCCTCCTTGTACTTGGTTCATACTTGTGGACAACCCTGCTCGACACAACCTCAAACGTAAGTTCCTTTATTTTACATTACTAATTGTTCATATGTTAGTTGAGCGTCTTTCAGAAACAGTCTCTCTACCAGCATGAGATGCTGGCGTATGTTGTTGTTGTTGTAATTGTTACTATATGTGGTATTGAGATATTACAAATTCCCAAATTTCACCTATGTTGTTGTTGTAATTGTTACTGTGTGTTTCCGAGAAATTACAAATTCCCAAATTTCACCACTTAATTGTCCCTTAATAAGTTGTTACAACTCCAAAATCAACATTATAATTGTATTAGCTTTTAACTTTAATTGAAATGGTCTCTCGCGTACCCACTACCCTTCTCAGACCACACTTGTGGAGTGAAATTTCACTCAGTATGTTGTAGTAATAGTAGCTTGTAACATTAATTGTAGACTCTGTTTCCCAATAGAGGCTAAATTTTTGTTGTGGTTTTTCGATATGTTCTAGGTATTGCAAAGTAGGAGAGGGAAATTTCCACTTAATTGTTCATCTGGTAACAACACAAGAACATGTCCAGTAAATTACTACCCAGCAGATTACAAATTCGTTAACGACAACCCTTCATCGTCTTCTCCAAACTGTCCACATTACTTTCATTGGATACACGAAGATTTAAAACCATGGAGGAAAACAGGTATAACTGAAGAAATGGTGGAGAGGGCTAACAGGACAGCCAATTTTAGACTTGTAATATTGAATGGAAGGACTTATGTACAAACATATGAAAAGGGGTTTCAAACTAGAGATGTTTTTACATTATGGGGAATTCTTCAGTTGTTAAGAAGGTACCCTGGAAAAATTCCTGATCTTGATATGATGTTCGATTGTGTTGATTGGCCTGTTGTTAGATCAAGTGATTTTGCTGGGGAAAATGCTGTTGCTCCACCCCCTTTGTTTCGATATTGTGGGGATAACGAAACGTTGGATATTGTTTTTCCTGATTGGTCCTTTTGGGGATGGTAAGGATACAAATTTCACTCTTAAATTTTGTGTAGAGTTTGGTTGTTCAGAATTATGTTGCTCGGACACTTTGAAAATGTTGATACACTCGTGTTCACTAAGACAATATTTTTGAAGAGTTCGAGCAACATAGGTTCAGAATATTGATTTATGAGACGGTTTCATAATGCATGCATAAGTTGTTAGTTTGATTGATTTGGTAGGGCTGAAATCAATATAAAGCCATGGCAAGACTTGTTGAAAGATCTTGACAAAGGGAATAAGATGCAGAGATGGCAGAATAGGGAGCCATATGCTTACTGGAAAGGCAATCCGGAAGTCGCTGAGAAGAGAATGGAACTCGTTAAATGCAATGTGACTGAAAATCAGGAATCAAATGCCCGCATTTATGTCCAGGTGAACTTCCACACTCCCCCCCTTCCTTCGTTGATATTGTCATTTAATTGAAAACTCTATAAGCGTGTCATCACGTTTAGTTAGTCTAACTTCAAAACTAGATGTCCTTTCATTAGGACAAAAGGAATAAATCTTACTAGAAATAACCTTAGACGACTTCTGGATGCATCCTTTACTTTGTTGTTCATAGTAGTAGCTTGCCAAGTAGGAGAATGAGGATTGTTTCGACATTATAAATCCCGTGTAAATAGAATGTGAACCAATAAGTGTTCAGGCAAGTGAAAGATTATTGTGTGGGAAGAAAAAGAGAAAAGTGTCACTTATTCTGTTGAAGAAAATTTTACTAGTGTAAAATCCAATGTCAAAGAGACTCATCATAAGTATGAACTCTGGTCTCGCGAGTCGCGAAGGTTTAAAAATTAGCGGACATATTTGGTGCTGTTTACAGGATTGGAAAGAAGAGATAAAGCAAGGATTCAAGCATTCCGACTTAGGAAATCAATGTCACCATAGGTATGTATATCCAAAACCAAATTTCATTGTCATCAATATATCTATTATCCTCGGCCATTCCACACGCTGCCTAGCAGAGACGTAAATTTAATACTTACCAATTGCTTGCAGATACAAAATATACATTGAAGGATCTGCTTGGTCTGTTAGTGAGAAATATATTCTTGCTTGTGACTCACTTTCTTTGCTAGTAACACCTCACTACTATGATTTCTTCTCAAGAAGTTTGTTGCCACTAGTTCACTATTGGCCCATAAATGAAGATGACAAGTGTGGATCCATCAAATTTGCAGTTGATTGGGGCAATAAGTACAAGAAAAAGGTACTTCCTCCGTCCCAATTCATGTAACGTAGTTTGCTTTGGCACAAAGCTTAACAAGGAATGAAAGACTTTTGAAACTTGTAGTCTAAAATAAGTCAAAGATGTTTGTATGACTATAAATCATTTCATTAAGAGTAAAATAAATATTTTAAAACTAAATTGTCATTCTTGTCGTGACTGAGTAAAAAAGAAAGCGAGTCGTATAAATTAGGACAAAGATAGTCACAAATTATTTACTTATAACAACTAAGTGGTATCAAAATACAGTCAAATCTCTAAAACGACGTCGTTTGCTGCAATAGCAAAATGTTGTTATAGAGAACGTAAAGTATAACATAACATGGGAAATTCGACTTTTATTATGAAATATTATTATAGAGAGGTCTGACTGTCCTAGTGACTTTTCTCAGGTACAAAGAATTGGTAGAAAAGCAAGCGATTTTATTCAAGAGGATTTGAGGATGGAGTATGTATATGATTACATGTTTCATCTATTAAATGAATACGCTAAGCTGCTTAAATACAAGCCTAGAGTGCCTAAAAGTGCAACTGAACTCTGCTCAGAGATAATGGCATGTCCAGCTGAAGGTACTGAAAAGAAGTTAATGATGGAATCAATGGTGAATTGGCCAATTGATGAAAGTCCATGCAAAATGCCAATACCTTTTAATAAATTGACTCTTGATTCATATCATAAAAGAAAACAAAATTCAATAAAAGAGGTTCGTACATTGGAGAGAGATTACTTGAGGGAGCAAAGAGTGAAAACTAAGATATTAGGTTAGTGTTAAATTGTGACTTTTGTACTAATACTTGTAGGTGATTTTGTAATGTCATGAAAGAAATTTTCTATCCCACGAGCACGAGCGGAGGTACAATGTTACGTATGGGTTCGGACAAACTCAATAACTTTTGCTTGATTCTCGTGAGAAGGCGGATGTAATTCAGCTCGATCTATAAGAAATATTTTTATTGAGTTCTTGAAGATGCTAGGTTTGTATTAGAAAATCATTAGATATACATAAATATTTAATTACAAAGTCAGTAACTAGTACTCCCTTTGGTCCCATATTATATACACTCGTTAAGAAATACATTCACTCCTAAAAATAAGAGGGGGTTTCTCTAAATTGTCCTTAATTAAATAATACGTAACTTAATATTATATAATGGTCATGTAAAATTTGCTTATTTAAATAAGGATAAATTTGAAAATATAATTAATACATGATTACGTAAAAAAAAAACTCATTTATTTTAGAGTAAGAGCCGTTTGACATTACTGTTGTGAGGCCAGAAACACTTATTTTGAGAAAATTTTTTTATTGAAAAATTAAGTGTTTGACAAATCAGTAAAAATGTTTTTAAATGAAAGCATAAACACAGTTTTTCTGTTGTTGGGAAGGAACTAAAAATTTCTGCTTTTTCAAAAATGCGAAAGCAGAAACAAAAAATTATTTTTCTTGATTAAAATATCATTTTCATATATACATATTTACCAATATATTTCTTATTAATTAATTAGCATATTTCATAATTTTGGTTAAATTTAATTTAAGAATTTATTTTACATTTATATATTACTATATATTATATATTATTTTTTAGAATTAGAAAAAAAAAGGTAACAACAATATTTTTAAAAGATTAAAAAAAGGAAAAAATAACCGTTAAAGATTTCAGTCTCCCAAAAAAGGTATAATATTGATTGAAAATCTAAACATGTAAATTTTAATTTAATAAAAATAAAAATAAAAATTTAATAATTTTTTTATAATAAATATTTAAAATATTTTCTCTTCATAAAACAATTTTAATATTAGAAGTACATTAATAGTTGTCATTTTATGTAATTTGACTCTCAAAATCACTTTTCAAAAAGATCCGTCAAACGCAATTTACTTATGAAAAACACTTTTCAAATTATTTAGTCAAACACAAATTATTATTTTTTCAAAAACACTTTTCTAAAAAGTCATTTTAAAAAAGTGCTTCTAAAAATAAGTTTTTTTTTAGAAGCAATACCAAATAGGCTCAAAGAGCCTAGATAATTTGACTTATAGCTTTTAAGCGCTTTTACAATGTTTGGGTAGTTGAAAAAGTGTTTCAAGTTATAATAATGCTCCCTCTATTTCATATTAAGTAAAATTTTGAGGTTTTGTTTCATTGTTCAAAATATTGAATTATTCAAAGTTCAAGGTGATGTTTGAATTCTTTTTTTTTTGTTCTTTAAAAAGTTCTATATTTTCTAGAAGATAAATTGCACTACTTACAAGATTATACTCCCTCTGTCCCTAATTACTTGTCCATTTTTTACTTTACACACCTATTAAGAAAATAATAATTGAAATAGTGAGTTTACCATTTTACCCCTATTAAATGCTAAAATTTCAAAATCAATTTACTCATTAGAGAGGTTCTACCTTTTTCAATAAACATTAACTTTCTAAATAAATTGAATGTATAATAGATAATTTCTTTATATATATTTCAGCAAAGGGACGGATTTACCCCCGAAGTTTAATAAATGGTACGTATATTCCCTCCGTTATACTTTCCATCCACATAAGCCCCTCCCGTTCAATTATAGGTACACATGTACCCCTCTCACTAACGGACCCCTAATTTATTACACATGTCATAATCCTATTGAACTACCCGTTTGACCCTTTTTTTAACCCATAACCCAATTATCTGTCCCATAACCCAATACCCACCAAATTTCCTCTAAAAAGAATCCTTAATAGGGCAAAATTGTCTATTTCTAACTCTACAATGATGGGATCGAGTATGTAATCGTACTTGAAAAGTATAGTGTTTCAATGTGTAACGTAATCCTGAAGGTGTGGGTGCGTCTGATTTACATATCGTTCCCACAAAGGCCTATACCTGTTAACGCGTAGCTTAAGCCATGGCTTCATGTTTCCATTGAAGTGAATCACTGCTGCACTCTCTATCAGGCGATTGTCAACATTCACGTCATAACCTAATCCCAAACATGCCACCTCCGATCAAGTGTCTCCGTCATTCCATAAAAAGCTAATAGTCCAGGTGGAAGCGTTCCTAGCTTCCAAATAGTCCTATCAGCATTTTGTTCTATCCAATAATGATATCGGGCAGTAACATTTGCTTTCCTCCAAGCAATCAAATCAAAAACATTCATACCAAATGCCCATCCACAGGCCTGGGGATCAAACATAGAGCTGATGAGTGGATTTGAAAAATTGAGATACTTGCAATAACAATGAAAAGCTTCAAGACAAGTTTCTACTGCTCCATTCACATTTCCATGCAAATCCAGTGAAAAGAGAGGTGTCAGATCCTTCTGAACTACAACATCATCATCAAGGAAAACAATCTTCTCCAACTGGGGGTCTCAGGGATGTAAAACCGAAGGTGATTCAACAAATATATATATTTTGGGTGTTTTAATTGGGATTCTTTTTAGAGGAAATTTGGTGGGTATTGGGTTATGGGGTGGATAGTTGGGTTATGGGTTAAAAAAAAGGGTCAAACGGGTAGTTCAATAGAATTATGACACGTGTAATAAATTAGGGGTCTATTAGTGAGAGGGGTATATGTGTACCTATAATATACGTACTATTTATTAAAGGTCGGGGTAAATCCGTCCCTTTGCCGTATATATTTTATTGATTTGCCAAAAATGACAAGTAAAAAAGTCAAAATTGAACAAGTGAAAACAGAGTGAGTATTTATGATATCACAGGGGCTATAGTGAAAAATATAATTTGAATTATGTTCTTAAATATTTTATTAATATATGTGAATTACCTCATAAATTCACTTAATATGAAATAAAAAAAATAAAAATTAAATCAAAACTACACCTTTTTGACTTATAAGTCAAAAATCAAATTCTAAATATAAAACAAACATCACCATATAATATGAATCGGAAAGAATACTAATATGTTTTTTGAGATCAATGAAAAACATACAACAGAACAGGTTCCAAAAAAGAAAGTATACTACACGATTTACAACGAACCCAAACAAAATCGATGCCAATACAAATATTTCATATATATGGTTAACTTTAATAAAATAAAATTGACTAACCATCTCAACTAAATTTTTTCCCACTTTATTTTCTTGATCATAAGTGAACCAAAATACCAAGTGGACCCTATACATGATACTTAAGAAAGTATTTTAATAAGTTTCCTATTTGTACATTCTGATTATTTGCATATAATTCAATTCATCAATGATAAATATTCCTTAATTGTTCTTGGTAAGCAGTTTAAACAAACTATAAACTTAGTATATTTATATATCAACTCAAAGTAGGTTGATACAATTATATGGTTACATATTTATTAGATAACTATATATATATACAGTTAAATCTTATCCATATTTGGTAATACATTAAACTTTTTACTAATATTATAATACCTTAATTACAAGTAAGAGCTATAATTAGTATTATATTTAATTTTAGAGAATAACTTCTAAAATGAGTCAAATGAGTTTTATATAATGGATTAATGATACTTTATGTAAAAATGGATCATAAAAAATATGGCATGTAAAATTTTTATAAAAGAAATTCACTTTCTTGTTAAATTTTATTTATTGAAAACACGAACATAATTTGTTCATTAAGTTGTCCAAAAAATATTATAAAATATTTTAATGAAATATTTAATAAATTGAATGATCATTAGAGGAATTGAGACCCTAAAGCAAATATTGCGGAGAAGAATATAAGAGTGTCAGAAAAGGAGTAAATAAAGAAGATCTGAATTAATTAGGCAATTGTAATTTCAGTTTGAATATCTCGTCTCTCTATTTCTCTATTTTCTCATCTCCTTCCTTGTTACTGTTTCATTGATATATGATCTTGTATTTCAGTTAATGTTATAATACAAGCCACCTTTAGTTGCAAATTATTTTTTAGATTGTTGCAGTTATTTACATATTTAGGCTTAAGCCTATTTTATTTTAGTTGGGCCTGTACCTAGGAGGAACAATTTGTTGCTACTATAGTATACAAAATAAATATATACATTTTACAGATTACAGTAATCCTCAAAATCTAAGAGGTATAAATTAACACTTTGTATAGAAGAAAAATAATTAGCAGCTATTAATATTTTTGTACATTGAGATGAACAAGTTTATTGTTTATGTTTGATAAACAGAATTTTAGTCCATTAATGGCTACCAAGACGAGAATTAGTACTGTAAGATCTTCAGTAATAATCCTCGTCTCCCTTTTCCTCTTCATCGGAGTTATCCTCTTCCGTGCTTCCTTCAAAATTAATGTAAGTTCATTTTCCTTTGATATCCTAATTAATTGATCGTTTATTTATACAACATTCTAGATATCTCGTACATGTATGATGATTGAGTCTGGCAAAATTTAATTTCGATGGTGTGCAATCTCATAGTTTGGTGTGGTGCAATTTCTTTTATTTTGTCGGAATGATACTTGTTTATATTTAGAAACAATTTAATTTGGAGTAAACGGCCGGGCTTCATTGATAGTAGCCCTTTTGAATTAGTCGAATTACTTCTTTTTGGCAAAACTTATTAATCCTACACATTAAATTGATACGATATAAGTTGTAACTTATGGTAGTATTTTTCTTATAAATTTTGAATATTTTATTTTTTTTTGAAAGATATAATTGATCTAATCTAATTTCACATTAAAAATTAATTAAATTATAAACTCTTGAAAGTGATGATAATTATTTTGGAATGTGGTGTACGAGACAATGAAACAATTTTCGTATTTTGGAATGTGGTGTACGAGACAATGAAACAATTTTCGTACACCAAGTGTATGTTGTAAAGAAGAGATAATGGGCGGGTTGGATTGAATTTAGATGAGTGAAGAAGAACTGGATTAAAAAATTAATGGATTATTGATTAGTATAAAATTTACTTAGACTGAAATGGATTAAAATACAAATAAAAACACATTTAGAGTTCGTTTGGATTGATTTAAAAAAAAGTAGCTTCTAAGTTAAAAATAAATAATCAAATTGAAATGACTTTTGAGTCAAAAAATAAAAGTAGAGGGAGGTCTACTTTTGGTTTTTGACTTATTTTAAGTCATTTTTATCTTGTCAAATACTTCTTAATTTATTTAAGTCATTTTGACTTATTTTAAGTTATTTTTTATATTTATCAAACACTTTTCGAAATCAAAAACTGACTTAAAAATATGTTTGACCAACTTTTAAGTCAATCCAATCACCCTCATATAGTTTTAAAATTTTTGTTGTCCATACAAATTTATCTCATCGAGTAAAATAAAATATTTTATGTGTCCTTTAATAAAGTTTTATATTTTCTAGAAGATAAATTGCACTATTTACAAATTATAATTTCACAAAGGACAAATGTGAAAAATATGGTTTGAATTATGTCCTTAAATGTTTTTCTTAATAGATGTGCTCGCCTCATAAATTCACTTAATATGGAATAAAAAAAGTAAAAATTAAGTCAAAACGTCTAACTTATACCTTTAAGTTATAAGTCAAAAATCAAAAGTCAATCTAAACAAGCTCTAAATATAAAACAAACATCATCATATAATATGAATCGGAAAGAGTACTACTCCTAATATTCGGATTGGGGGAACTATTTATTTATTTTGGTGTGGGGTGAAAATATTTGTTTATTGAGATTAATGAAAAACATTCAACATGGTTCCAAAATAGAAAGTATACTATACGATTTACAAGAGATAGCATAACGATTAATATATCTATAAATTAGTTGTGGGAAAATCAAATGAAATCGATGTCAATTACAAACAATACATATGGTTAACTTTAAAAGTATAATTTTGAAATACAATACACTAATTATTATTATTAAAAAATAAAATTTGATCAACCATATTCTCGACTCAAACTTTTCCCGCCTTTATTTTCTTGATCATAAGTGAACCAAAATATGAAGTGGATCCTATACATGATACTTAAAAGAAAGTATTTTAATAATTTTCTTATTCGTACATTCTGATTGTTGGCATATAATTCAATTCATCAATGATAAATATTCCTTAATTGTTCTTGGTAAGCAGTTTAAACAAACTATAAACTTAGTATATTTATATAGAGATCCCTATTTATTTATCAACTCAAAGTACATTGATACAATTATAATATGTTACACATTTACATTAGATAACTATTTATACACAATTAAATCTTATGCATATTTGGTAATACATTAAACTTTTTACTAATATTATACACCTTAATTACAAGTAAGAACTATAATTAGTATTATGTTTAATTTAAGAGAATAACTTCTAATTGATGAGATAAAATTTTATTTCATCCGCAAAGAAGTTTTTACGAAATGTGTCAAGTTTAAAAATTTATGTACTCTAATAAACTATTTTATTTTAAATATATAAATGTAAATATACATTGTACAGATTGCAATAATCCAGAAATATAAAAGAGAAATAAAATTCCCACTAAGAGGTATAAATTAAGACTTAGTATAAAAGAAAAAAAAATAATTAGCAGCTATATATATATATTTTTACATTGAGAAGAACAAGTTTATTGTTTATGTTTGATAAACACAATTTTAGTCCATTAATGGCGACTAAGACGAAAACTAGTACTGTAAGATCTTCAGTAATAATCCTCGTCTTCCTTTTCCTCTTCATCGGATTTACCCTCTTCCGTGCTTCCTTCAAAATTAATGTAAGTTCATTTTCCTTAATCAAAACAATGTTACGTTGTCTACTTCGATGTCTTGATTAATTGATCGTTTATTGATACTATAATTGATCAATTTGAATCAAGCGGGCTTCACTGTTAGTAACCTACTGAATTAGTCAAAAAGTTTATTCCAATCAAAGCTTACCATTAACTTGATATGATGAAAATTGTAATTTATAGTAGTACTTTATTATTTTCATTTTATAGATGTTGGATTAATATTTTGTGAAAGATATAATTGATTTAATCTAATTTTGAATTAAAATTAGTTAAGTTAATTTTCGAAAAATGATGATTGTTATTTTAGATTGTGGTGTACAAGACACTGAAACAATTTTCCTATGGCCAGTACACCAAGTGTATGTTGTAGAGGTGACTATGGATGAGTTGAATTGAATTTAGACTGGTCAAAATGAACTAGATTTTAAAAAATGGATGTATTGTTGGCTTATACTAAAATTACTTGGCTGAAATGAATTACAGTGCGGGTCAAAAAGTATATTGAAGACTTTTCTCATGGATCAAATCGTTTCAATTCATGATTGGACATAGAATTTTTTAAAGAAAAATATGCAATTTTAAACATATTATAATATTTTTATGACTATAAAACTTTTGAAATTTCGGAAGATAATTTCGGAAGTACAAAATGAGGTTACTCAAGGGTAAGGGTAATAACCAAAAAAGAAGAGGAAGATAATTTCACCTTTTATATTGGCATACATAATTTAATAAGTTTGTGTATAGATTTTAGCTTGGCTTTATCTAATACAACTCTTGAAATATAAGTCATTTATATAACATAGTTAGTTAGTTAGAGTTTGTTAGAGAGTTAGTTAGTTACTAGTTAGTTACTAGTTTAAAGTGTGTGTATATAATCAATTGTCATGTTCACTTTTAGCTAATTTTTCAGATTGAATGAAATACAATTTTCATGCTCTTCTAGATTCTTCTTTCTTCTTCTCTCATGTGAGTTCAAGCTCCATCAATGGAGGAACTCGACTGATCAGCAATCTGTGTTGATTTTCTCATGGTATCAGAGCATTGGACATAGATCCAGCTCATTTTGTTTCCGCATCCACATCTGTGAGTTTTATTTTCCTTTTTTTTCAAAGAGGTATATTGATATTGAGTTCAAATTGCATGTTTTGAACCTTGAATTTCTTTTTCCTGTTCTAGATTTTGTGTGAATGTTGATGTTGAGTTCATGTTTGGAACATTGAATTCGTTTCTCCTGTTCTCAATTTTGTTTTCGAAAGGTTTTCGTTCTCAATTTTGAGTTTCTGTTGTTACTCAAATTGTATTTGTTCCTTATTCTTGTGTTTGAATCCCATCACGATCTGATTTCACTATGGTTGACAATCAAGTTGATTCAATTTCGACCGATTCTACATCCACTGCTAGGATGGATTTTACCAGTCTTTGCTATCTGCATCCTTCCGAGAATGCAGGTTCATCTCTATTGCCTGGAGTTTTCGATGGCATTGATTATAGATCATGGAGAAGACCTCACTATCCCTTGTCATTTCTCTATCAAACAACCTTTCACTTGTACCATATGCCATATGGCCAGACAGACAAGAATGCCATTCCCAAAAAGCACAACCTCCACCACCAAGCCTTTTGAGTTACTTCACATTGACCTATGGGGACCATACCACATTCCAACTCATGATGGTTTTCATTATTTCCTAACTATGGTAGATGATCATACTAGATCAACTTGGACACAATTGCTTAGGTGTAAGAGCAATGCCTTGCAAACAATTAAGGCTTTTGTTTCACTTGTCGAAAATCAATTTCAGACTAAGCTGAAAACCATCAGGTCTGATAATGGTCTAGAATTTACTTCTAATGAAGCCACCCATTTTTTGCAAGAAAAAAGTATAATTCATCAAAAATCTTGTCCCTACACACCTCAACAAAATGGTGTAGTTGAAAGAAAACACAGGTATCTCCTTGAAACTGCAAGGGCATTTCTATTTCAGTCTAAATTGCCATGAGATATTGGGGAGAGTGTGTTCTAACAACCACATACCTTATTAACAGATTACCATTCAAGATTCTACAAAATAAATCTTCTGATGAAATGTTGTACCAAACACAGCCTACATACTCTTACCTTAGAAGTTTTGGATGTTTATGTTTTCCCACTACCTTGAAAATCCACAAAGATAAGTTTGAGCCACGGGCAACACCACACATTTTTGTTGGATACCCCTTCAATACAAAAGGTTACAAAGTTTTGGACTTAGTTACCAAGAGAGTTCATGTTTGCAGAGATGTTTCTTTTCACGAGTCTGTCTTTCCTTTTGTCATTGCTCTTGATAATTCTAGTTTTGCATCTGTCTTAAAATTTCTTGTCCATCATCCTAAAACTCTAACTTGCATGCCTGGTACAACTAGCACTTTCTTTAATGATGACTTCCTAAATATTAACATGCCACATGAAGTCACTACTAATAAAGTAACAGCAGTAGATTCACCATTTAGTACAGTTTCTGATGTCCAAACATGTATGAATACGCATGAACACACATCCAACACTACCATCCAAAACACACCAGTTTCACCATGTAATGCTCCACCTGCTCTTCGAAGAATAACCAGGTCACTTCATACACCTAACTACCTCAAAGAATACAAACATACTTTACCTAACTTGCATTCCTCCACATCTGCAACTGATTCTCACCTTTCTCTTACATCCTTCCTAACCAACCATGATAGTATTTGCTTCACCACATTGTGTTCTGATAGCCAGCAATTAGTTGAAACCATCTCTCATGATTGTGAGTCTTCCTCATATGAAGAAGCAATCTTTTATCCTGCCTGGCAAACGGCTATGACACAAGAATTTGAAGCTCTATATGCAAATAATACTTGGGAATTAGTACCTCTGCCCAAGGATAAGAACACCATTGGTTGTAAGTGGGTGTACAAAATTAAGCACAAATTTGATGGTAGTATTGAAAGGTTTAAGGCAAGATTAGTAGTTAAGGGGTATACTCAGCAGGCTGGTATAGATTACAATGAAACATTCTCTCCTGTAGTAAAGATGACTACTGTTAAGAGTTTGATTACACTGGCTGTTAAGAAGGGATGGGGCCTGTATCAGTTAGATGTCAACAATGCTTTCCTTCATGGTGATTTGACTGAGGAAGTATACATGACATTACCACCAGGTCTTGCAGTGGACTGCCAAAACATGGTGTGCAAATTGAAAAAATCATTATATGGTTTAAAGAGGCTAGTAGGCAATGGTATGATAAGTTGGCCAGCATTCTTTGTTCTAAGGAGTACACACATTCACATAGTGATTACTCACTGTTTCACAAAAAGAAGGAAAGTTCTTTGATTTTTGTTGCTGTATATATTGATGATGTGATTCTGACTGGGACTGATCTGGAGGAGATCAACTCTCTCAAGTCTTTTCTGCATAATCAGTTTAAAATAAAAGATTTAGGTAGACTTCATTATTTCCTGGGCTTGGAGATATTATACAGGCATGATGAGGTTCTCATTTCTCAAAGAAAGTTCACTACTGATCTCTTAAAGGAATTCGATTCTATGAACTGCAAACCTGTTGCTTTACCACTTGACTACACTGAAAAATTGAAGGCCTCTGATGCAAGGTTACTCTCTGATCCTACTCATTACAGGAAGTTAGTAGGCAAACTCAATTTTCTAACAAACACTAGGATGGATATAGCTTACAGTGTGTAACACCTAAGTCAATTCATGCAAACACCTAGGGAACCACACTTAAAAGCAGCTTATCATGTCCTCAGATACTTACGACAAGATCCTACAGTGGGAATATTCATTTCAAACACACCTGATCTTACAGTCAAGGCATATTGTGACTCAGATTGGGGTGCTTGTTTTGATTCAAGGAAGTCAGGCAGTGGCTATTTAGTCCTCATGAGTGATAGTCCTATCAGCTAGAAGTCCAAGAAATAGGCCACAGTCTCTTTGTCCTCCGCAGAAGCAGAATACAGAGCTATGAGACAGGTAGTAGGGGAGCTGGTTTGGTTTGAAAGGTTGATGAATGAGTTGTCTGTACAATGCCTCCTGCCTATACAAGTTTTCTGTGACAGTCATGCTGCAGTTCACATTACCAAGAACCCAGTTTTCCATGAAAGGACTAAACACATAGAAATAGACTGCCATTTTGTTAGAGACAAACTTCACCAAGGCTTGATCACTCTCCACCACATCTCTACTGATTCACAACTGGCAGATATCCTCACCAAGGCTCTTATTGGAGTTAAACATGCTACATTATCGAACAAGTTGTCTATAAATCCAATTATCTCCAACTTGAGGGGGTGGGGGGGGGGGGGGTGTTGAAATATAAGTCATTTATATAACATAGTTAGTTAGTTAGAGTTTGTTAGTTAGTTACTAGTTAGTTACTAGTTTAAAGTGTGTGTATATAATCAATTGTAATGTTCACGTTTAGCTAATTTTTCAGATTGAATGAAATACAATTTTCATGCTCTTCTAGATTCTTCTTTCTTCTTCTCTCATGTGAGTTCAAGCTCCATCAATGGAGGAACTCGACTGATCAGCAATCTGTGCTGATTTTCTCAACAGCAAAATCAAACACTAGAAAAATTTAGCCTTTAATTTTATATTGAGATAACCCCTCATCTTTGCAAAAATCCCCATATAGTTTAAAAGGTGTTAAATTGTGTGTTCATAAAAAATTATCTCATCGAGTAAATTAAAATATTAAAATAAAATTATTTTCAACTTTAATAAACAAGTGACTAAATAAGTAAGATCATGTAAATAGAACATAGGAAATACTTGAGATCACACTGATAAATAAGTTAGCTTAACCAAACCGGCTGATGTGTTGAAGACCATCAAGGCTTATGATCTAGTGGAACAGATGAGACAAAAAGAGAGTTGTTCAAATGGTAAACATTATTAAATGATACTATATAATGGACCTAGGTGGAGTCGTGGGTTCGAACGAACCCAATAACTTTTTCGTAGATTCTATATTCATGATAGAAGATTAAATAAATATATATGTATATTAACTTATGAATTCCTAACAAAATTGATTGATGGTTCAGTGGTAAGGAAAGACCGTGGAAATGCTTTTCACACTATAATAGTGGATTTGAACCCTTAAACTCTTAATCCCGACTCTACCTCTGGTTCCCATGTGTGTGTATTCAGCTACTCAATCTTGATACTCCTGTTTTTGTTGATTGACAGTCCATTCTCACTGATACAACTCCAGTAGTCTCAGTACAGCCCCAAAAGAAACTACAAATCCAACTAAATTGTACAAATGGGAACCTCACAAACACTTGCCCTGCTTCTTACTACCCATTAAAGTTCACGAATCAAAATCAAGCCAATTCATCAACATCTACATGTCCAGATTACTTTCGTTGGATCTACGATGATCTATGGCCTTGGAGAGAAACAGGAGTCACCGAAGAAATGGTGATGGCAGGCAAAAGTAATGCAGATTTTCGATTGGTGATCGTGGATGGAAGAGCATACGTTGAAACGTATCGAGAGTCATTTCAAAGCAGAGACACATTTACATTATGGGGCATTTTACAAATGTTACGTAGGTACCCTGGTAAAGTACCTGATTTGGACCTGATGTTCAATTGTGGTGACAGTACAGTTACTGAGACTAAATTCTATCGACGCCCTAATGCCCCTGCTCCTCCACCTCTGTTCCGATACTGTGGAAATGACGCGAGTTTGGATATTGTTTTTCCAGATTGGTCATTCTGGGGATGGTATAGTTACCCCTAATTACTCTCTTTGCTTGCAATATTGATATGATCATCCCTAACTCTCTCTTTTTGTTCGAAAAAAAAAAACAATGTTTAGGGCAGAGATTAATATAAAGCCTTGGGAGACATTGTCAAAGGAGTTAAAAAAAGCGAATGAGAAGTTAAAATGGAGCAAGAGGGAACCATATGCATACTGGAAGGGCAATCCTTATGTTGCTCGAACCAGGATGGATATGCTCAAGTGTAATGTTTCCGAAAAACAGGACTGGAATGCGCGTATATATAAACAGGTAATGAATCATCTACGTTCATCGTCAGGATATACAAATACAAATACAATACGGGAGGTAAAATAATGTAAAACAAATTGAACATATGTAGGACTGGATTAAAGAACAGAAGCAAGGGTTCAAGCAATCAAATTTAGCTAGTCAGTGCAAACACAGGTATGAAAATGAAGTTTTTTTTTTCATGATTAACGATGTCCTAAGTGTTTATTAAATATATATATCGTCAATCCTAAATGTTGTTATGTTTTTTTTTTCTGTGTGCAATTTATGTCAGATACAAGATTTATGTTGAAGGACAGACATGGTCCGTGAGTGAAAAATACATTCTGGCCTGTGATTCTGTTACATTACTTATAAAACCATACTACTACGATTTCTATAGCAGAGGTTTGATGCCGTTGATACATTACTGGCCTGTAAATAATAATGACAAATGCCGATCTATCAAGCATGCTGTTGACTGGGGGAATACTCATCAAAAAGAGGTAATATATTTTCACATTTTACTTCCAAATTCACCCGAAAGGCTGAAACTTCAATTGATAAAATCACATATTCACCATGAGGTAGTGGTAAGGTCTGCGTACACTCTACCCTCCCCAGATCTCACTTAGTGGGACTTCACTGGATATGTTGTTGTTGGACAAATCTATCTAGATAGCAGATAGTTATCTTCGTGGACAGAAGTATACATCATAGTGCATACTCTCCTACCATGTCCGTTAAACTATACCCTTTAGGATTTGGGAGGATATGAGGGGTCTAGCTAGCTCAGAGGCGGATGCAATGTAGTTTCAATCGTCTCAAATGAACTCACTGTTTTTTAATCGGAGCATAAATGTATATGTGAGGAATCATTAGAAGAAATTCAACAAATACTACGTTTTGAACAGATAATAGCCAAAGTTCTAACATAATATTGAACGCATAAAAGTTAAATTTTGGATCCAGCTTTGGCTAACTAAGCAATCAAATGTTCAGTTAGCATATCAAAACTGCACACAGCGATGACATACATTAACTTCTAGCGTCAATACTCTCATTTCTGCTCGTGTTAATTTGACTACATTTTTTTTGGTGAACAAATCAGGCTCAGGAGATTGGTAAGGCAGCAAACAATTTCCTTCAAGAACAACTCAAAATGGATTATGTATACGACTACATGTTCCATCTCTTGAGTGAGTACTCAAAGCTATTGAAATACAAGCCCACTTTACCTAAAAATGCAATTGAACTTTGTTCAGAAGTAATGGCATGTCCAGCTGAAGGAGTGATAAAGAAGTTCATGGCAGAATCTATGGTTAAAGGCCCCTCCGACGCGATACCTTGCAACATACCACATCCATTTAGTCCTGCAGATGTTCACTCTCTTCTTGTTACAAAAGAAAAATCGATTAAACAAGTTGAATCATGGGAAAAACAATACTGGAATAAGAACAAAACCAAACAACATTGAAGATTTTAGTTTTTTTCTTAATCATATACATTTGTCAAGGTTCATTTTGCAATTCAGTGACAAATTTTTGAACCAATAAACTATACATTTTGGTAGTAATTGCCTAATTGGTGATTAGCAAGTTTTACCTTAGTTGAACTTGTTTATTTATTGGTACTTTGGAGTATTTGATTTCTACTTCCTATTTTCCCCTCTTCATTAGGCTATCGGCGGAAGTTGATTTTCGAATCCAAATATTTAAAACAGCGTATTTTGTTGAACATCATGTCACTTCTTTGACTTTAAATGCGGCGTACTAATAATTGCTTAATAATTGGATTCGTTTGACGAATCTAGAAATTTTATTAAGAATATTCAAATTTTAGTGTATATATATCTAAATGGTTATTTTGATCAATATATATAGTACTAGTTTTTATACGCATAATATTTTGACGTGTTGAGTGATTATGTTTGAGTCAATATAGTGCCCTGCTTGGTTGAAGTAGAATTTTGCAACCCGAGTAAGACCCTAATACTGTTTCAGTTACTAGATTTTTTGAATTCCACTTAATAGCGATATTTAAAAACTGTAAACTATAAAGAGTACTTATCTAAATTACTTTTAAAAATGTAAGATAGAGCTGGAAAGAAAATAAATAAATACTTTGTTTTTAAAACTCCATGAAATTTAACAATATGGGTTGTGGTGCTATCGTGAGACTGTTTCATTCTTAATCAGATGTCTCAAATTTGAGCCCTGGATATGAAGAAAAGTTTGTTGTGAGCGTCACTCCCGAATGAATCCTGCAAACTGCACTACGCCATCCAAATTTAGTCGGGGCTCCAATGTGGGCTCCGGACACCAAAACTAATAAAAACTCCATGAAATTTAAAACAAGTTTCATTTGAAAAGTTATTAATCCATCAATTTCAATTTGTTTGTCTTATTTTCTCATCCATTTAAAAAAGAACGTTTTTTACAACTCTTTAATTCTAACTTTTACATGGTAAAATCATAAGATTAAATAATATTTTGGTATATTCTACTTATCTTTAGTTTGAGACCATAAAATTTAAAAGCTTCATTTTTTTACTTTTTAAAATTCTGATCTGTAAAATCAAACAAATAAATTGAAACGAAAAAAATAATATTTGATTATTGAGATCAATGAAAACATACAACAACCCTCAAAATAATAAGTATACGACACACTATTTACTAGATGTATCGTAACGATTACATTTCAGTAAGTTGTGGGATAATGTTAGACAGAGATCCCAATTAATATTGCTATAAAATTGCACTAACACAACGTACAGAACTGAAACTTGATTTTTTTATATATATATATATATATATACACACACATACTCTATCATTTCATTTTTTAAAAAAATAATTATTGTCTTAAAGATAGTGTGACACGAGATAAAAAAGAAGAATATTTACTTGTTTCAATTTATGTGTCATTTTTTAAAATTATTATAAATTACTTTTATATTTAATATATAATTTTAACTCCAAACTTTTCATCTTATCCTTAATAAGATGATGTCTAGTAAATTTTCGATCCGTAAATTTCTAGTCTTAAATCTCAACTAATTAAATATACTTACTATAAATCTTAATAATTTAATTGATTGATTATCTAAATTTTATTTTGTTGATGAAGATTTAATTCTCTAGTAATTTGTTGCTCATAATTCGATTCTCTATTTTTGTGATCTCACTTTCTTTCACATCCCAGTTTTGAATTATCTTTTTTAAATCAAATATCTCCTATTTAGTGAGTCCTCAATACTACCAAACCTACACTGTATCTCCATGTAGGGGATGATGAAAATTATTGTGTCTTTGACAACATTACCCTTCACTTACATCATCATGAAAAACTAAACATCACTTTTGTCATGTTTTGTTTGTGCCCCTATTTGTGTATTTTTTAGGGATAAGGATCTAAAAAATATTTCAATTTTGATCGAATTTGTTGTTGTGATACTAAATTTTCATGAGAATCTATTACTTCCTTAGACTATTTAATACCGTATTTTAAACGTATATATTTGCCCACATGGATATAAAAAATAATACAAAATTATAAATAGTAATGCCACGTGGACACATATATACCTTTAAAATACACTATTAAATAGTTCAGGGGATAAAAAATACACTATTAAATAGTCTAGGGAGGTAATAGATCCTCATGAAAATTTAATATCGCAACAATAAATTTGACCAAAATTAGATATTTTTCAAACCCTTATCCTTATTTCTTACATAATTTCTCACATGTGTTTTTGGTAAATATTTCAAAGTTTGAGGATAATTTCAATTGTATAAAAACAATAGCGTGGGCCTCAACTACAAGCTTTTGAAATTTCAATTTTCTTTCATTCAGATGGATTTCTGTTAGGTAATATTATTGTTAGGGGTGTAAAAGTCAAATCGTAAAATCAAATCGAATTAACGAATCAAATCAAATCGAAAAAAAATGATTTGTGGTTTGGTTTGGCGGTTGAAAAAAAAAACCGACACTCTTTGTTTGATTTGGTATTAAAAGAAAAAAAGTCAAATCAAACCCAAACCAAACCGACATAATATATATATATATATATATATATATATATATAATTTTATTTTATTTATAGATTAAAATATTATTTATAATCTACTTTGTTAATATATTTTTAGTTAGTTTATAGTTTTCAATGTTTATATATTTTATTTCAAATTTGGGCTTGTAAAATTTGTAAATATTTTATTTTGTATTAAGATCGGAAGTTATAATTATATTGTTATAGTTTTTCAAATTCGAAGTTGACAATTTGCTTTGTAAATATTTTGTTTTATATTCAGTTTGCCTCTAGCCTTTAATCTTATTAATTTAACATAACGAACGCTGATATTTAAAAAAAAATATTTTGTACTCATGTGAAATTTACCGTATTTTAAAAAATTTCTATTCATTTAACATTTTTTAAGTTTAACTTATCACACATGTAAGTGAAAATATATTTGATCTCTTTTTCAAATACCGTATAGTTGTAAAAAATCGAAAGAGCCGACTAAAGCCGAAACCGAAAAACCGACTTTATGTGGTTTGATTTAGTTTTTAAATTTAATAAACCGACATAAATGGTTTAGATTTTTTTTAATGAAAAATCAAACCAAACCGACCTATGTACACCCCTAACTATAGTATTCTCCTTAAAAAGATATTTATTAGTTCAATTTTTGATTTAGTTACTTAAAATTTTAAATATATCAAATATATTTGAAATATTTTAATTTTGTGGTCTTAAATATATTGTGTAAAAAGTTAATATTAAAAAGTTGCTATAAAAAGAAAATGTCAATCCTTTTAAAGCGATTAAAAAGAAAAACATGTCTAATATATTGAAATGAAAAAAGTCATATTTAATTTATTAATTTTATTTTAAAATTTTAAATTTAATAACTTATATTTAATATAGCTTTTTAGCTATAGTGATAGTATTACAAAAATAATTTACTTTATTTAGATAAATAATTTTTACATGACCAAAAAATAGGTGTGATTTAGTTTGAGATATAACTATAGTAGTGAAAATTTGAGATATAACTATAGTAGTGAAAATAGATTATACCTTTTTTAGGTGTAAATACATTTCTTATATGGTGAGTACTTGTGATTCTTTAAATGTCAATCTTTTGTATTATTGTGCAAAATTTTACTATTTTCTTTGTTTTAATTTATATAACACATTTCGTTTTTCGAGAGTCAAAATTATATATAACACATTTCGTTTTCTGAGAGTCAAAATTATTTAAGTTTGAATGATAATTTGCTCATAAAATTTTTAATTTTTTTAAAATGAAATTTATATATTTGTAAACTCCTTAAAAAGTACCACGAGTCTCAATAATTGACAACTCAAAATATTTAAAAGATATACTGTCAAAGATAGATTTGTTTGAATCTCAAAAACTGAAATGTGTCAAAACATAGGGAATATATTTTATGGAACAATTAACTATGTAATGACTATGGACATGAAGTGGATACACGCAAGAAAAATACTCCTTCCGTTTTTTTTTATATGTCATTCTTATAATAAATAGTTAATTCATAATACTTGTCATTTTATTCTTGTGAGTTATTAGCCTTGAAAATGTACATTTGACCAATATAGAAAAATTAAGCGAATAATTCATGTTCATTGGTCAAATTAATAAATTAAAATAAATTAATTTATATTATTGATTGAAAAGTTGACTTCAAATAAAATTAAATAAAGGTAAAATAATAAACTCACTTAATTTATTAATGCACGTGAAATAAAAATGATGACATATAAATAAAAACGGAGGAAGCACACAAAAATATCAGTATATTTAAAAATAAAAAATACAATTACTAAATTTAGTAATTTCAAAAAGTAATAATAATTGGGCCCGTGGATAAGCTCGGACTTCCAATTTCTCGTAAAGACATGTATCAGACTATAGGATCCAATAATTTATAGCCACGTATTTTTCATGGCATGTTTATATTTACAAGTCACAAAAAATTATCTTTCTATATATCTTTGAGCCCATTCAAAAAGATCTACAGAAAAAAGGACGTACCATAAATGACGTATTTTTTTAGGCTTTGTTACATTTTATATGATACTATTTTATATTAATTTTTTTTTAAAAAAATTTCCAACACATTTCTGAAGTGGAATAGTTTAACTTAAGCTTGCTATTTTGTCTTTAATGAAAAAAATTTATGGACAGAGAAATATTACATGAAGCTTTCTCTCAATCATAAGAGGAATAACTCATAATTTAAAAGTTAAAACTCCCATAAATTATTTAATTTTGGAACTTACAATAGTTTAGGTATGATACTCGCAAAATTATACTTCCTTGGTCTTAAAATTATGTGATTTTTCGAATTTCAAAATTTAAACAATTCTATTTTTATCAATTTTTTGCATATATTTTTTAAATATTTTAAATTGACAATTTGTTTTAAAAAATTTTAAAATTTCATACGCGAATTCACAATCAAAATTAAATGATTTGACTCTCGAAAAGCGAAAAGTGTAATGTAAATTTAAACAAAGATAATGATTTCTGCAGGAAAACCTATTCGTCACTCATAAAAATAATACGTGTATCGTCACTTGAAATTCTTTAAAGAGCTTCCGAAACGTCATGTCATATTCCTTGATACAACTGAGTTTATATTATGTTTAGTAAGTTTATTTGAATTTCAAAAACTGAAAATCCATCCAATTGAGTGATAGTAAGATACGTGACTTGTAGTTTATTTATATTTTGTTCTATTTTTAATATAACATTGTAGTATTTAATATTTTTATATTAAAATGTGGCACCTATTTTTATATTATCTATACAAAATTAAATTTTTCAGCAAACTAATTGAAATTGACTATTGAAAAATCAATATAAATCCATTCAGATCTTATAATTTATTATTGCAACCAATTACTTAGGGGTTCTTCAAAGTTTCAAATTACTTAAAATCCTTAAACTTAATTGACTTGAAAAATTAATTGCAGATACATACATTGCGCATATAACATCAAGTCAAAAAAGCAAACCAAACCATTTTCCAACATGATTAATATGAAAAAGGGATCTTTATTTATTGAACCATATATATATATATGAAAAGGAGATACATAAATCATGGTTCAATTTTGCATATGAATAACATACATTGTAAATTAATTTTGGTGAGTCTTGTGATCCCTTTTTGTTTCATAATTTGGTGGAATTGGACAGAAACACTTATTTTTATTCACATCACATTTGGGGCTTGCGTCTATGCATCTCATAATTTTAACACAATCATCATCTTTAGTGCATCCTCCTTTCACATGGCTTCCTTGTCCTACCAACATTCTCATCGTTGAACAAATCAGTGACGTAAACAATTTTTTTTATAATGGATAGTCAACATTTGAAAAGGTAAACAAATTATTAATTTTACTGGTCGATACATATAGCTTAAATCTTAAACACATAAATTGATAAGAAAATTGCTTACCAAACAACATAAGCAAAAAGGAGATCAAGAAAACCTTAAGGAATGTTGCCTTCTCCATTTTTTTTTCCAAGTTTTTTGTGGTAACACAAGAGTAATTAACTATATATGTGATTGTTATTATTGATTTTAATTGTCATTCTTAGCAATGTATTTATAGGGAAACAAAAACCTTTAGTTGATAGAGAAATAATAACTTAGAAAAAGAAATTCAATGTGCTTTCCCTACATTAAAGAAGTCAAATCAAATATTAATGTTATACAATACAAGTAATTTATGGGTAAATAATAATTTTTTAAAAAATGAAGACATTGAATTATTTTGAAAAGTGAGTAATTTTTCTTTGTTGTTTGAGAATTAATCTAAATATCTTTAATTGAATATATCTTTGCAAGTTAAATGTTGATTTTAGAAAAATAAATAAAATAAATAATAAATAAATAACTGTTGATTTTAGTAATATATATATAGAGAGAGAGAGAGAAAGCAATAAAAATGCACCAAATTTTCATCTGATGCACAAGTACCAAAAAAGATAAATTCTAATTTATCAGGATCAAATAGTTTTATGTCCTTCACATAAATAGTGTAGCTAGCTATGCAAATTAAATTAATCTAAGACTAAGATAACATAATCTTTTCTTGCATGATGTTCACTAGCTTATAGAGAAAAAAGTTTTTAGTTTTATACAAGGTGTGTTTGGTACAATGAAAATATTTATAGAAAGTATTTTCCAATTTTCTTATATGAACTTAATTTTTTCAAATTAAGGAAAACAACTTTTCTAAAAAGTAAAGAAAACATTTTTTAAAAATCTCTTTCAACCTTATCACTCGACTCCCGATGAAAAAAAATCTTGAATGAAGTCTTTTACTTTGATTTTTTCCTTAGGGTTTTGCCTTAGGGTTTGAGAGAAAAGAGAGTGATGTATTAAGAGATGAAAATCTGATTGTTTTGGGTCTTCAATTAGTCAAGAAATTCGTTTAGGGTTTTCTTAGAGGTAAAAAGACAAAAAGGGTCCTTTTTAATGTTTTCCCATCGGCTAATTCGTCATTACATTGTATCAAGTTACTAAAATGGTCGTAACTTTTTACTGAAAATTCGTATTGTTGTAAAATTGGTGGCGTTGGTAAGAAGATTCAAATACCTTTAATTTGATAGGTTATGGGCCATATTACTCTTTATATTCTTAGACATATGGTCATTTGAAGTTTAGATAAAGAGAATCTTGCATCAAAACTTAATCGGTAAGGATACTTTCAACTCTTTGTGCTAGGAGTTCCAAGTGACCTTAATTGATATCCAAAATCCTTAACACACTAAAGAATTTACCTTTACACATATGGGCAATTTAAAAATCATCCGATATGACCCTACAAGTAAATGAAGGATAGTTCGAGTCTTAACTTAGAAAATTTTAAGGTGTTACATTAATGATGGGGAGAAATCAGAGTTCAATTCACATCACAAACTCTGAGTCAATTTGCAGTTGTTCTGTGTTGGTGTGCCTCATCCATAGTAAAATTATTCATAAAATTGCTTTTTAATTTTGTGGGCTTAAATATATCATGTGGAAAGTTGAAATTAAAATATTACAAAAAGAAAATCATTCTTTTTAAATGAAAAATATATCATTCTTTTTGAAATAGAGAGTAACTCGTAACAAATCGAAAAAATCGACTGAACTGATTTTTTTTTTTAATTTTGATTTTTATTTTTGGATTTTTTTGGTTGATTTCGGTTTCAAATTTTAAAATTTCAATTATTTAGTTTGGTTTTTGGTTTTTAAAATATTATATTTCGGTTAACCGAAAAATTGAAATTTTCAATATATTATAATTTATTCCAATTTCTAGGCTACCACAGTCCATAACGGTACAATCCATTATTAATTGGCCCAAATTTATATTACCCAAGTCCAACCCAACCCAACTAAAATTTGAAATCCCTAAACTCAAACACAACACTCACTCTCAAAAATAAATCTTATTTCACCATCGTATACTGCAATTCTCTCAAATAATTGAACAACTCTTAAATCCACCATCGTTGATGCCGCAGATCTAGACCACCATTGTTGATGCCGACAACAAGACAACTATTCCTTGGCACTTTCTTTTTCCTCTCTATATCTACTGTGTGGTCTGTGTGTCACGACCCGATTTCTCGAGTCATGATGGCACCTACTATACCCTGCCAATAGGTAAGCCAACCTATAATCCAGAACATCAAATAAAGAGTGTAAGGGCATAAACAAGTGAAAACAATAATCTAAACAAGGACAACAAGGTGGAAGCAAACCAAAATAAATATATATAGAAATTCCTTTCAGAACCTGAAAGTCACTAGTACATATCTATCTAATAAAGAGTACAGGTCTAAAAAGTGAACCACAACAAAGCGTGTCTCAAAAGCAATAAGACTAGCTAAAACAAAAGAAGGAGACAGAACAAACCCCAAACACCAAGTGCCCACCCTTGTCTCTGAATCACAACTGTAAAAGAAGGCTGTAACTAATCACCGTTGGTAACTAGTACTGGGACCTGCATCACGAAATAGATGCACAGTGTAGTATGAGTACCAAAACAACAGGTACTCAGTAGGCATCAAAGATCGACTGAGCAAAAAAGTGTAAAAACAGTAAGAAAGGATAAAATCTAGACATAAAGAGGTCAAAACGGATATGAAAAGAAAGCACACGAGTATACCAGTAATAAACTAAGTACAACTAAACCAAACCTAACTGAACCCCTATAAGCCTAGAAGGTACACTCGTGCACAAGTTTAAATAAAATTGAACGAACCCCCATAAGTCCGACAGGTACACAGATTAGAAAGAAAAAAATTGGGCTCTCAGCTCAAAGTAACCAATATAATCTACCAGACTCCACCCAGCTTGTAGTGCACTCCGAGCCCAGCTAGAAAGAGTGACCCGAGAAAGGACCCAACCAAACAGTCCACTTCCAGCCTAGCTAGAAAAAGGGACCCAGGGGTGAGGTAGATATCGCGAGTCGTCCTACCATGCAATCAGCTCCCAGCCCAACTAGAAAGAGCGACCCGAGGGCAACCAACCAGCAACACACTCTTAGCCTAGCTAGAAAGGGAGGCCTGAGGTCGATCGCCGAAATAACCTAGTCCATCCCGTCAGCGATACGCTCTTAGCCCAGCTGGAAAGAACAACCCTGGAGTGATGATATCTCCAATAGGATCCAATCCAACAACAGTCACCGTGGAACGCCGTCCATTCCAAGAAATCACAAAAAAGACTCTAAGCCTATACTATCTCAATCCCACACCTCTGGTGATGCACCGAACCTTCGAGAACGCATTGGAACCACAGAGTTAGAGGGAAAAAATACAGAAGTGCAACATGAAACGATAACGCCTAATCTAAGGCTCAAACTATCAAACTTAAGTCTGCTACTCCAGTCTACAAAGAGCTAAGTCATCCGAACAATGTCGATAGAAAGTCAAGGTTATCCAAACCACACGGGTCATAGGTCTAAGGCAACGCTAGCCTAACTTATAATAAGGACATTATGCTTACTGTTTACAATGAACAGACCATGCAACACACAATATATAAGCATACAATAACATTTAGCATATAATCATGTGATTCTACTAACCCGACTAACATGTACTATGCTCGAAATATGGTCAATCAATCCTAGCACAAGGTATATAATCAAAATAAAGTAAGAAACTGGTACCCACTACTAATTTTCTCCAATCCACATGCTTTTACACAATTAAGCTCAATCTAATAGATAGGAAGTCGTAGCCTACCTTAAGACCGACCGCGCATGCTTTAAATCACTTTCCCAAAGCTTTTCCTTCCCGAGCGGCCTTTGAACGTTGTCACTCTATCAAATATAGGATCACAACATTAGTACGGTCGTTTAAACATCAAAATCACAACAAACGAAAATGGGTCAATTTGGAGTCAAAATGGGAATCGTAGGACCAGATCGAACTGTGTGGATTTGACTCCTCCAAGATACCCAAAACATTACCCAGAACTTGTGTTCCAAAATGGAACACAATTCAGGGCTCAAAACACAGCAATATCCAATATGCAAGAAAAACCACACTTTAATCAACTTAAAAAGAAATATGCAGCAGGCTAAACTCAAAATTTACAAGAATCGAAAGGTGCCCAACACTCTTTGAATGCTCCACGATGTAGCCTCGATAATTTTCAACATGTGGAACTTCGAATCACCCAAAACTAAGTTAAAATGAGCGACATATGACCAAAACAAGAAGGCCAAAAAATAAAAACTCAAAAAAAGCTAAGAAGTCAGGTTTATCACAAAATTTACCTTGAATGATATGTACCTAACAATTTTCGTACACTCTACAGTGAAGCCACCAAAAAGACGAAGCTCCCGCACTTTAAATTGCCTTATTTGGTTGAGAAATGAGGAAGTTAGGACCTTTTAAAGTTTTTGAACAAGTGCTGATATTTCTGCATAAATACAGCTTTTCAGCATTTTTCGAAAACTTAAAAACTCCGACGAGGCGCTTTGAACTCGTTCGGAACCCTGTGCACGCAAAAAAGATATGCAACCATAACAAACTCGATATTCCAGACTCAATGGTACAGCCAAAACTTTCGTACGAGGTCATCTGAACAAAAAATGGGTCTTCCACCCAATCGTTATTTTAAGTCAAAAATCACAAAGGGGCTTGAAAAAAATTCGAAATCCTCAAAACACAAAAAAAGGGTCAATCTAGACCAAACTTGACATTTTGGAGCTAATCACGCTGACGAAATTATCATCCGAACGCGTTTACTCAAAATATTAACCAAAGTCAAACTTAGACTTAAACTTAAAGTTAAAACGCCTAATCACACCGACTTACACTGAAAACCTCAGGAGCCATGCCGACCATGCTACTAGCCTAAAATGATCCTTTCGGAGCTGATGGAATTGTCAAAATTGGATTCAAATGTCATCTTCTTAAACTTTTGATCGAAAAGGATCGTTCAAGGTTCATAAGCTCTAAAAACACTAAAACTCGCATAATAATCAAACGAACGACCAGGTGACCGAACTATCAGTCCCAATAAGTAATAAATAACTTGAGGTCGCTACAAGAATGCTCTGAAAGACAAATAAAAGGATAACCACAGAAATGACCATGAGGGTCATTACAACATCCACTACTAAAAAGGACTTTCGTCCGCAAAAGTAAGGGTCAAGAAGTACCTAAAGGCTCAAACAAGCCAAGAAACTGCTCTCGCATCTCCTGCTCGGTCTCCCAAGTAGCCTCCTCGATTGGACGATGTCTCCGATGAACCTTAACAACATGAATGTCTCTAGAGTGCAATCTCCTCACATCTCTGGCTATAATGACAACTGGCTCTTCTACAAATGTCAAATGATCATCCAACTCAACTGCATCATACTGGAGCACATAGGACTCATCATGAACATACCAACGCAGTATCAAGACATGGAAAAACAGATGGATAGCTGAAAATGTTGATGGTAGGGCCAACTCATAAGTAACCTCCCCAACTATCCGAAGTATCTCAAAAGGCCCAATGTACCTGGGGCTAAGTTTACACCGTCTCTAAAACCTCTTCACACCCTTCATGGACGACACACGAAGGAATACCCTATCATCAACAGAGAATCTCAAAGGTCGATGCCTCCGATCCGCATAATTCTGGTGCCTACTCTAAACCGTCCTAAGTCTATCCTGAATCACTCTCACTTGGTCCAAAGCCTCCTGAATCAAATTTGTACCCTGCGTCCTAAGCTCTGTTAACTCAAACCAATCCATCGAAGTGAGACAATGCCTACCATACAAGGCCTAGAATGCGGCCATCTGAATGCTAGAATGGTAGGTGTTGTTATACCCAAACTCCGCCAAAGGCAAAAACTGGTCCCAATGACCACTAAACTCCAAAACACAAGCCCGCAGCATGTCTTCAAAGACCTGAATATGACGCTCTGACTGGCCATCAGTCTACGGGTCGAAAGCTGTGCTAAGGTCAACCCGGGCTCCCAACTCATTTTGAAAGGTTTTTCAAAAGCTTAATGTGAACTAAGAACTCCGATTTGATATAATAGAAACTGGCACCCTCTGAAGTCGATTCACCTCTCGAATGTAGATATGAACCAACCTCTCGGCGCTAAATGAAAACTGAATAGGAAGGAAATGTGCTGATTTAGTCAATCGATCAACAATGACCCAAATACTATTAACACCTCTAGAAGTCCGAGGTAAGCCAACCACAAAATCCATAGCAATGCGATCCCACTTCCTCTCTAGAATGGGTAATCTCTGAAACTCACCACCAGGCATCAAATACTGGGTTTTTACCTGCTGGCGACAGAAGCAACGGGAAACAAAGTCAGTAATATCTCTCCTCATGCTACTTCACCAGTAATGCTGCCTCAAATCACGATACATCTTCATTGTACCCGGATGGATAGAGTATCTAAACTCATGGGCCTCACAAAGTTTCAACTGTACCAAATCTCCAACTCTCGAAACACATATACGCCTGACGAATCTCAACACTTCATCAGGAGCTAAGGTAGCCTGACCACCATCACTCGCTAACACTTGATCTATATGGGCCACCAAAACCTCATCCTCAAACTAGCAACCATGGTTCCTATCAAGAAAAGAAGACTGAACTCTCACACCAAAAATGCGTCTAGAATATGAGATATCCAACTGAACTATGTTATTGGCTAAGAATTGAATTTCCAAAGCCAAGGGTCGCTCCTCAATAGGTAAGAAGGCTAGGCTACCTATACTCGCTGCCTTCTGGCTCAAGACGTCCTCTACCAAATTCTCTTTGCCCAGATGATAGAGAATAAAGAGGTCGAAGTCCTTCAGGAGCTCAATCAAACGACGTTGCCTCGAATTAAGGTCCCTCTGGCTTATGATGTACTGAAGACTCCTGTGATCAGTATAGATCTCACATCGAACTCCATACAGGTAGTGCCTCCAAATCTTAAGTGTGAAAACTACCGCCGCCAACTCTAAGTCATGGGTGGGGTAGTTGCACTCATGCAACTTAAGTTACCTCGACGCATAAGTAATAACTCGGCCCTTTTTAATCAATACACAACCTAAACTAACGTCAGATACATCACAATAAATCGTGAAGCCCTTACCTTCAACTGGAAGAGTCAATATAATAGCAGTGGTCAATAACTCTTTGAGCCTCAAAAAGCTCGCCTCACACTCCTTTGACCAAACAAATGGAACATCAACACGAGTCAATAGGCTTAGAGATGATGCCAAGGTAGATAAACCCTCCATAAACCATCTGTAATAGCCTACTAGTCTGACGAAGCTCCAAATCTCAGTAACTGAAGTGGGCATAGCCTAATCAGTAATAGCCTTAACCTTTCTTAGATCTACCATAATGCCCTCCTTGGACACACCGTGCCCCAAGAACGCAATAGAGTTTAACCAAAACTGACACTTTAAAAACTAGGCATAAAGTCGATGATCTCTCAAAGTCTGGAGCACAACTCTCAAATGCTGCTCATGATCACCCCTACTCCGCGAGTAGTCATCAATGAAGACTATGACGAATGAATCAAGATAAAGCCTGAACATGCGCGTTATCAAGTCCATAAAGGCAACATGGGAATTAGTCAACCCAAAGTACATCACTAAGCACTCATAATGGCCATAACGGGTCCTAAATGCAGTCATAGGGATGTTCGTTACCCTAATCCTCAACTGGTGGTAACCAGACCTCAAATTAATCTTAGAGAACACTGAAACTCCCTGTAGCTGGTCAAATAGGTCATCAATCCTAGACAGAGGATATCGATTCTTCACCGTCACGATATTCAACTGCCTATAATAACTGCACATGCGCATCGTACAATCATTCTTCTTTACAAAAAGAATGGGAGCGCCCTAAGGCGATACACTAGGTCTGATGAACACCTTACCCAAGATATCATGAAGCTGAACATAGAACTCCTTGAGATTTGCAGGAGCCATCTGATATGGCGGAATAGAAATAGGTCAAGTACCCGGCTCAAGCTCAATCAAAAAATCAATATCACGCTCTGGGGTAGGCCAGGTAGGTCGGTAGAAAACGCATCTAAGAAGTTACGAACAACAGGAACTGACCCAACCAAAGGGAGCTCCCTACTCACATCACGCACATAGCCCAAATATAATAAGCAACTGCTAGCCACTAGCTTTCTAGCCCGAATAAAAGAGATAATCCCAACTGGTGTGCTATTAAGAGATCCCAACCACACCATCGGAGGAATACCATGAATGACTAAGGTAACAGTCTTAGGAAAATAATCTAAAATAGCGTTATAATAGGATAACAAGTCTATGCCCAAAATCACGTCGAAATCAACCATGTCAAGCAATATAAGGTTAGCATGGGTGTCACGCCCATGGATAGTAACTAAGCAATATTGAAATACCTGATCCACTACTAAAAACTCACCTACGGGGGTTGACACACACAACGGTGCTACCAGAGGCTCAAAACTCATAATAAAGTAAGTTGCATAGTAAATAGAAACATACAAAAAAGTAGAGCCCGGATCAAATAAAGCCAAGGTAGGCTGATGGCATAAAAGAATCGTACCTGTGATAACATCGTCTGATGCATTGGCCTCCACCTTCGCTGAAGTTAAATAGAAATGGTTATGTCTGTATTTGCCCTGACTATCAAACTTACCATCTAACCTGCCTCTTCAGGGACCACTTCGTATACCCTAATAACCACCTCTACGGTTCTGACCCTGACCACGGCCTCTAGATGGAGGTGCTGGTAAAGCTAAGGGAGCTGCCTAAGGAGCGGGCGCAATCAGACTATGTTGAGGACAATCCCTGGCCTAATGACCCATCTCACCATACTCGAAGCAACCCTACCGAGGGCGACTCCCAAAAGAACGGCTATCATGGTTTGAAGAACCCGACTGAAACACCTCACGACCCTGACTTGAACTGGCCTTGCTCCAACCACCATTTGATGCCTCAAGAGAGGCCTGGGTAGGCTGCTAAACTGACCCTGTCGAAACTATCGTCCAGTCCTATCATGATAATACTTAGACCTGGGGCAGAAGTCAATGTAGTTGCCTTCATGCCTAGCCTTCTTCTCACGCCCCCTTGGGCATCGCGACGAAGAGGCTCCATAGTACGGGCATGGTCAACCATATCTAAAACGGATCGACCCACATAAACTAAGGATTAGGTCTTAAGCCGAAGCTATAATCACAACCCATGGACAAAGCACCTAACCCTCTTATCTTTTGTAGGTAATATCAACTCTGCATGACGGGAGAGACCGTGGAACCTAATCTCGTACTTTGCCACTTACATGGAGCCCTACTCCAACTTGCAGAATTGATCCCTAAGGCAGTCTCTGACGCTACAAGGGATAAACTTGGCCAAGAAGGCCTCAGAAATCTCATCACATAACACCAATGGAAACTTGACTTGCCTGGTCTGAATGAATATGTGCCACAACTGCCTAGCTGGCCCATCTAGCTGGTAAGCGATGAAGTCGGCCCCTCTAGACTCCACTAGACACAAAGTACGAAGCCTCTCGCGACAAGTAGTAAGAAACTCGTGGGCATCCTCACCCACAACCCTAGAAGACTTCGGTGGTGTCAACCTAAAAAACACACCAAGCACCTTCTGATCCTCGAGCGACATAGGTCTGTCCGCTGCAAAGGGTTATACTCCCTCAGTTGGTACCTGGATCTGAGGTGCCCTCATTGTAGGCTGATCTTGCGGTACTAGTGCTGGTGTAGCTGGGGCAGGTGGTCGTTGCAGACCCCCAAGCACACCCAAGAGTTGTGCAATAACGGTTTGGAGATCTGGATTCAGAACTGGTCTGGGTAGCGGCTGGGCTTGCCCCGACCCCACCGGCGGAACTAGTAGATGAGCTTCTAGAGGTCCGCTACTAGCTCTAGATCCTCCTCTCTCTCCTGGGTTTGTGCTGGTGCCGGAGCTAGCATGGGAGGTTGACCCCTACCCTGTGCCACACCGCCGTGCGTACGAGCCATCTTGTGAAAAGAATGAAACAAGAGAGATTTTAAGAAATTGATAATAGACATGATGCACGATATAATACAAAAATAGAGAAATTTCTTTAGGACACCCCATAGCCTCCTAAAGATAAAACACGGACGTCATCACATCTATCCGTAGGACTCTACTAGGTGCTAGCTCTGTATAAGTGAGACCAATGAACCTAGGGCTCTATACAAACTTGTCACAATCCGATTTCTGGAGTCATGATGACACCTACTATACCCCACTAGTAGGTAAGTCAACCCGTAACCTAGAACATCAAGTAATGAGACTAAGAAGACCCAAAGTAGACCACAACAAAACATGTCTCAAAAGCAACAAGACTAGCTAAAATAAAAAGAAGGAGAAAGGACAAACCCCAAACGCCAAGTACACACCCTCGTCTCCAAATCATAATTGCAGAAGAAGGCTGGAACTAATCACCACTGGTAACTGTGTTAGGACCTGCATCACGAAATAGATGTAGAGTGTAGCATGAGTACCAAAACAACATGTACTCAGTAGGCATCAAAGGTTGACTAAGCAAAAAGGGATAAAATTAATAATCTGTTTACCTTTTCAAATGTTGACTATCCATTATAAAAAAAAATTGTTTACGTCACTGATTTGTTCAACGATGTGAATGTTGGTAGGACAAGGAAGCCATGTGAAAGGAGGATGCACTAAAGATGATGATTGTGTTAAAATTATGAGATGCATAGACGCAAGCCCCAAATGTGATGTGAATAAAAATAAGTGTTTCTGTCCAATTCCACCAAATTATGAAACAAAAAGGGATCACAAGACTCACCAAAATTAATTTACAATGTATGTTATTCATATGCAAAATTGAACCATGATTTATGTATCTCCTTTTCATATATATATATGGTTCAATAAATAAAGATCCCTTTTTCATATTAATCATGTTGGAAAATGGTTTGGTTTGCTTTTTTGACTTGATGTTATATGCGCAATGTATGTATCTGCAATTAATTTTTCAAGTCAATTAAGTTTAAGGATTTTAAGTAATTTGAAACTTTGAAGAACCCCTAAGTAATTGGTCGCAATAATAAATTATAAGATCTGAATGGATTTATATTGATTTTTCAATAGTCAATTTCAATTAGTTTGCTGAAAAATTTAATTTTGTATAGATAATATAAAAATAGGTGCCACATTTTAATATAAAAATATTAAATACTACAATGTTATATTAAAAATAGAACAAAATATAAATAAACTACAAGTCACGTATCTTACTATCACTCAATTGGATGGATTTTCAGTTTTTGAAATTCAAATAAACTTATTAAACATAATATAAACTCAGTTGTATCAAGGAATATGACATGACGTTTCGGAAGCTCTTTAAAGAATTTCAAGTGACGATACACGTATTATTTTTGTGAGTGACGAATAGGTTTTCCTGCAAAAATCATTATTTTTGTTCAAATTTACGTTACACTTTTCGCTTTTCAAGAGTCAAATCGTTTAATTTTGATTGTGAATTCACGTATGAAATTTTTAAATTTTTTAAAACAAATTGTCAATTTAAAATATTTAAAAAATATATGCAAAAAATTGATAAAAATAGAATTGTTTAAATTTTGAAATTCGAAAAATCACATAATTTTAAGACCGAGGAAGTATAATTTTGCGAGTATCATACCTAAACTATTGGATTTCAACGGATCCTTACCACCTCCAACCCCCACGCCCCACCCCCCACCCCAAAGGAACTGCCATGAAAGTCATTCCAAAGGCCAAATATTTTCTCACATGCTCAGTTGGGCAATTTTTAATGTAAAATGATATTATATATACACGGAATAATCGAAATATTCAATAATTTTAATATGTAAGTTCCAAAATTAAATAATTTATGGGAGTTTTAACTTTTAAATTATGAGTTATTCCTCGTATGATTGAGAGAAAGCTTCATGTAATATTTATCTATCCATAAATTTTTTTCATTAAAGACAAAATAGCAAGCTTAAGTAAAACTATTCCACTTCAGAAATGTGTTGGAAATTTTTTTTAAAAACAATTAATATAAAATAGTATCATATAAAATGTAACAAAGCCTAAAAAATACGTCTTTATGGTACGTCCTTTTTTCTGTAGATCTTTTTGAATGGGCACAAAGATATATAGAAAGATAATTTTTTGAGACTTGTAAATATAAACATGCCATGAAAAATACGTGGCTATAAATTATTGGATCCTATAGCCAGCTCGTGTGACACATGTCTTTACGAGAAATTGGAAGTCCGAGCTTATCCACGGGCCCAATTATTATTACTTTTTGAAATTACTAAATTTAGTAATTGTATTTTTTATTTTTAAATATACTGATATTTGTGTGTGCTTCCTCCATTTTTATTTATATGTCATCATTTTTATTTCACGTGCATTAATAAATTAAGTGAGTTTATTATTCTACCTTTATTTAATTTTATTTGAAGTCAATTTTTCAATCAATAATATGAATTAATTTATTTTAATTTATTAATTTGACCAATGAATATAAATTATTCGTTTAATTTTTCTGTATTGGTCAAATATATATTTTCAAGGCTAATAACTCACAAGAATAAAATGACAAATATTACGGATAAACTATTTATTATAAGAATGACATATAAAAAAAACGGAAGGAGTATTTTTCTTGCGTGTATCCACTTCATGTCCATAGTCATTACATAGTTAATTGTTCCATAAAATATATTCCCTATGTTTTGACACATTTCAGTTTTTGAGATTCAAACAAATCTATCTTTGACAGTATATCTTTTAAATATTTTGAATTGTCAATTATTGTGACTCGTAGTACTTTTTAAGGAGTTTACAAATATATAAGTTTCATTTTAAAAAAATTAAAAATTTTATGAGCAAATTATCATTCAAACTTAAATAATTTTGACTCTCAAAAAACGAAATGTGTTATATATAATTTTGACTCTTGAAAAACGAAATGTGTTATATAAATTGAAACAAAGAAAATAATAAAAGTTTGCACAATAATACAAAAGATTGACATTTAAAGAATCACAAGTACTCACCATATAAGAAATGTTTTTACACCTAAAAAAGGTATAATCTATTTTCACTACTATAGTTATAGCTCAAACTAAATCACACCTATTTATTGGTCATGTAAACATTATTTATCTAAATAAAGTAAATTATTTTTTTAATACTATCTCTATAGCTAAAAAGCTATATTAAATATAAGTTATTAAATTTAAAATTTTAAAATAAAATTAATAAATTAAATATGATTTTTTTCATTTCAATATATTAGACATGTTTTTCTTTTTAATCGCTTTAAAAGGATTGACATTTTCTTTTTTATAGCAACTTTTTAATATTAACTTTTTACACAATATATTTAAGACCACAAAATTAAAATATTTTAATATATTTGATATATTTAAAATTTTAAGTAACTAAATCAAAAATTGAACTAATAAATATCTTTTTAAGGAGAATACTATAGTTAGGGGTGTACATAGGTCGGTTTGGTTTGATTTTTCATTAAAAAAATCTAAACCATTTATGTCGGTTTATTAAATCTAAAAACTAAATTAAACCACATAAAGTCGGTTTTTCGGTTTCGGCTTTAGTCAGTTCTTTCGGTTTTTTACAACTATACGGTATTTGAAAAAGAGATCAAATATATTTTCACTTACATGTGTGATAAGTTAAACTTAAAAAATGTTAAATGAATAGAAATTTTTTAAAAGACGGTAAAATTCACATGAGTACAAAATATTTTTTTTTAAATATCAACGTTCGTTATGTTAAATTAATAAGATTAAATGTTAGAGGCAAACTGAATATAAAACAAAATATTTACAAAGCAAATTGTCAACTTCGAATTTGAAAAACTATAATAATATAATTATTACTTCCGATCTTAATACAAAATAAAATATTTACAAATTTTACAAGCCCAAATTTGAAATAAAATATATAAACATTGAAAACTATAAACTAACTAAAAATATATTAACAAAGTAGATTATAAATAATATTTTTATCTATAAATAAAATAAAAAAATTATATATATATATATATATATATATATATATGTGTGTGTGTGTGTGTGTGTATATTATGTCGGTTTGGTTTGGGTTTGATTTGACTTTTTTTCTTTTAATACCAAATCAAACAAAGAGTGGTTGGTTTTTTTTCAACAGTCAAACCAACCAAACCAAACCACAAATCGTTTTTTTTCCATTTGATTTGATTCGTTTATTCGATTTGATTTTACGATTTGACTTTTACACCCCTAACAATAATATTACCTAACATGAATCCATTTGAATGAAAGAAAATTGAAATTTCAAAAGCTTGTAGTTGAGGCCCACGCTATTGTTTTTATACAATTGAAATTATCCTCAAACTTTGAAATATTTACCAAAAACACATGTGAGAAAGTATGTAAGAAATAAGGATAAGGGTCTGAAAAATATTTAATTTTGGTCAAATTTATTGTTGCGATATTAAACTTTCATGAGGATCTATTACCTCCCTAGACTATTTAATAGTGTATTTTTTATCCCCTGAACTATTTAATAGTGTATTTTAAAGATATATATGTGCCCACGTGGCATTACTATTTATAATTTTGTATTATTTTTTATATCTACGTGGGCAAATATATATGTTTAAAATACGGTATTAAATAGTCTAAGGAAGTAATAGGTTCTCATAAAAGTTTAGTATCACAACAACAAATTCGATCAAAATTGAGGTATTTTTCAGATCCTTATCCCTAAGAAATACACAAATAGGGGCACAAACAAAACATGACAAAAGTGATGTTTAGTTTTTCATGATGATGTAAGTGAAGGGTAATGTTGTCAAAGACAATAATTTTCACCATACCCTACGCGGAGATAATGTATAGGTTTGGTAGTATTGAGGACTCACACTTATTAAATAGGAGATATTTGATTTAAAAATGATAATTCAAAACTGGGATGTGAAAGAAAATGAGATCACAAAAATAGAGAATCGAATTCTGAGCAACAAATTACTAGAGAATTAAATCCTCATCAACAAAATGAAATTTAGATAATCAATCAATTAAATTATTAAGATTTATAGTAATTATATTTAATTAGTTGAGATTTAAGACTAGAAATTTATGGATCAAAAATTTACTATACATCATCTTATTAAGGATAAGATGAAAAGTTTGGAGTTAAAATTATATATTAAATATAAAAATAATTTATAATAATTTTAAAAAATATCACATAAATTGAAATAGATAAATATTCTTCTTCTTTATCTCGTGTCACACTATCCTTAGGACAATAATTATTTTTTAAAAAATGAAATGATAGAGTGTGTATATATATATATATATATATAAAATCAAGTTTCAGTTCTGTACGTTGTGTTAGTGCAATTTTATAGCAATATTAAATTGGGATCTCTGTCTAACATTATCCCGCAATTTACTGAAATGTAATCGTTACGATACATCTAGTAAATAGTGTGTCGTATACTTATTATTTTGAGGGTTGTTGTATGTTTTCATTGATCTCAATAATCAAATATTATTTTTTCCTTTTTAATTTGTTTGTTTGATTTGACATATCAGAATTTTAAAAAGTAAAAAAAACGAAGCTTTTAAATTTTATGGTCTCAAACTAAAGATACCAAAATATTATTTAATCTTATGATTTTAATTTTTAAACATACCATATAAAAGTTAGAATTAAAGAGTCGTAAAAAACACTTTTTTAAATGGATGAGAAAATAAGACAAACAAATTGAAATTGATGGATTAATAACTTTTCAAACGAAACTTGTTTTAAATTTCATGGAGTTTTTATTAATTTACAATGTATGTTATTCATATGCAAAATTGAACCATGATTTATGTATCTCCTTTTCATATATATATGGTTCAATAAATAAAGATCCCTTTTCATATTAATCATGTTGGAAAATGGTTTCGTTTGCTTTTTTGACTTGATGTTATATGCGCAATGTATGTATCTTCAATTAATTTTTCGAGTCAATTCAGTTTAAGGATTTTAAGTAATTTGGAACTTTGAAGAGCCCCTAAGTGCAATGACGAATTAACTAACGGAAAAATATTAAAAAGGGCCGTTTTTGTCATTTTACCTCTAAGAAAACCCTAAACGGATTTCTTGACTAATTAAAAACCCAAAACAATTAGATTTTCATCTCTTAATACATCATTCTCTTTTCTCTCAAACCCTAAGGCAAAACCCTAAGGAAAAATCAAAGTAGAAGACTTCATTTAATATTTATTCCATCTTTGTCAAGATTCTTCTTCAAGGTAATCTTTCTCCGAGATTTCTATTCTTTCCAACTAAAATTCTTCCATACAATCATAAATCACTAATGAAAATCATAATTCTTGGTCATAGAGATTTCAAGAAACTAATTCAAGAAAAAGGTTTTATTTATTGCTCTCCTTCAAGCTAGGGTTTCAAGGATTCTAGTCAAGTTCTTCTTCAAGAACTTTGTTCTTTTATGTATGCAAGGTTATCATAGTGTTGGACTAGTTCTTCCTCACGCCCTACATTTACTTTCAAATCAGTAAAAGAGTAATCTAGGATTATATCCCTAGATTTGAGTATTCTTGAAATGAGTTAATTTTGAGTTCTTGAGTTCATGATTCTTTTGAAATTCTATTCCTAATTATTGAATTGTTGTATGTTATGTATTGAGATTTTGAGTTGATTCGTTCATGTCTATATTTCAACGTGAACCCTATGAATTGAGTATTCTTGAAATGAGTAGTATCGTTGAGTTCTATGTTTTTGAGGTTCATATTGTTGAGTTTTTCTATATTGTTATGGAGATCCTTGAGTTGAGTCGTTCATGTCCATAATTCTGCATGAACTCTGTGAATTGTGTATTCTTGAGAAGAGTAGTATAATTGAGTTCTTGAGTTCTGAGTACAGAGTTTTTGTATTGCTATTAAGATTCCTGAGTTGAGTCGTTCATGTTCATAATTCCGCATTAACCCTATAAATTGAGTTATAAATCTTGAGAAACTTTTTAAAGCCAACATTTAAGTTTTGAACTGAACTTTTGAGGAAGTAAAGATGAGTTTTGAGAAAGAGTTTCTAAAACATGAATAGTATGACAATCGAGTATGTCATCAATGTTTAAGCAGTATGGTATCTAGATATACCATCAATGTTTATGCAGTATGAATTCTCGAGTCATTAATGATCATATCACAATATGATGTTGATATATTTTTAGAAAGAGTTTTCAAGTATGAATTGAGTAATAGTATAAGAGAACTAAGTATTCTCAAAGGTATCAGTTTTTACATTGATAAAAGAGAAACTTTGATTTCTAAATGAATTATGAGATACTCCAAGAGCAGCTACCTCTTTTAAGAGGATAGTTTGAGCAATTACCTCAAACCAGAGAAAGAGTATGTTTTTTAAATATTGAGCATGAGTATATATTATTGGGATTAGTATTGAGCATCGATATGAGGATGAGTTCAGATAACTCACGTTCCTCATAAACCATATATGCCAACATGGGTACATGATCATACTTTTTAGATGAATCCTAAGTGTCTTCGGGTAGAACTTAGTTGATTTACTTAGTTGAGGTGTTCTATATCCCGACAAGGTATAGGACAGTTCTGGTAGCGTGGGCGAGATGTTGTATCATCATGTAGCTCATAGTGATGATTGCTGGTTAGAGAATCTCCTAAATAGAGTTAAAAATATATTTTTATTATATCACTTAATATGTTAAGTTTAAAGATGAGTAAGTATTTTGTAAAGTTTTAATGATTTCACTCATTTATTTTTTTACATTCACTTGAGAATATATATATCTATATCTATTGTAGTCCTTTTATTCAGCTATATTACATTCTCGTACATTCAATGTACTGATGTCATTCGACCTGCATCTTTTAATGATGGAGATACATGTTCTTAGGGTCCTCAACAAGAATCTGTTGAGTACACTTCATCTGCTCAACAGCTTTCGAGTAAGACCTCCTTACTTTTAGAGTACTCTAGTTTTATGAGTTGTTAGTAGTAGTTCTTTTGAGAAGTCGTGGGTCTTGTCCTGACACTCATTTTTTTATAGTAGAGGATTCATAGATAAACAGTTTTGGAGAGTCTTTCAGTTTCAGATATTTTATTTAAAACCCATGTTCATACTTAGAATATTTAGAGAGTTTTGAGATTTAGAGAAACTATTGATCTATCTTTTCTTTCAGTTTGATGCTTGTGTATGCTTGAGTTAGTCTTCTGCTGGTAGTCAACCAAGATGAGAGTTCGCTTGGAGACCAACAATGGTTCTCAAGTAGCTTCCACATCTAAGGTGTAGGCTCGAATCGTGACAATTAAGAATGATTAAAAAAATAAAATTAATCATGTCACGCAAAGATGTGTTTGTCTATTATGTAGTAATATGTATCTAACGTGACGTTCTGTGAGTATCATATCACGTAGGACACATGTGTTTACTTTTTCAAATTTATACAAGTTTAAGTATATGTATATGCACATCCGACGTTGGACGGCATAATATTAGTTGATGTAAAGTTAAAAGGCACATTTATGTATCATGGGTAGGGATCGGGAGTTGGATCCTATGTAGGTTCGGAGTTGATTTTGGGTCGTAAATTAGATCGGGGCCAATAAAGTCGGATCCTAAGTCGGGATAAAGGTCGGGTCAACTCAAGGTCAAGAGATATATCTCAATCATGTTCAATGTCAGTGTCGAGGTTCTGGATTAGGGTTGGGAGTTTCTCAAGCCGGGGTTAGGAGTTTGGGTTTCAAATTGAGGTTGAGGTTGGGTCAAGGGTCAAGGTTGGGAATTGGGTCTGGGGTTACGGTCGAGATCAGGATCGAAATTTGGGTCCTGGGTCATGGGTTAAGAGTTAGGTATGCATCAGGAGTTGGGTCTTAGGTTGGGTGTACGTTAGATTTAGGTTGTGGGTCAACAGTAGTGTCAAGGCCCAAGTCAAGGTCAAGAGTCTAGTCCGAGTCGGGGTGAAGTGTTGACTCCTAGGTCGGGGTCGGGAGTCGAATGATAAGGTTGAAAGAGAGTTTTAAAAAAATATTTTCTTTACTTTTTAGGAAAGTCGTTTTCCTTAATTTGAAAAAATTAAGTTCATATAAGAAAATTGAAAAATACTTTGTAAAAATATTTTTCATCATACCAAACACACCCTGTATAAAACTTAAAACTTTTTTCTCTATTAGCTAGTGAATGTCATGCAAGAAAAGATTGTGTTATCTTAGTCTTAAATTAATTTAATTTTTTTAGCTAGCTACACTATTTATGCAAAGGACATAAAACTGTTTGATCCTGATATAGAATTTATCTTTTTGGTATTTGTGCATCAGATGAAATTTTGATGCATGTTTATTGCTTTCTCTTTCTATATATATATATTGTTAAAATCAACAGTTTTTTATTTATTATTTATTTTATTTATTTTTCTAAAATCAACATTTAACTTGCAAAGATATATTCAATTAAAGATATTTAGATTAATTCTCAAACAACAAAGAAAAATTACTCACTTTTCAAAATAATTCAATGTCTTCATTTTTTAAAAAATTATTATTTACCCATAAATTACTTGTATTGTGTAACCTTAATATTTGATTGGACTTCTTTAATTTAGGGAAAGTGCTTTGAGTTTCTTTTTCTAAGTTATTATTTCTCTATCAACTAAATGTTTTTGTTTCCCTATAAATACATTGCTAAGAATGACAATTAAAATCAATAATAACAATCACATATATAGTTAATTACTCTTGTGTTACCATAAAACTTGGAAAAGAAACTGGAGAAGGCAACATTCCTTGAGGTTTTCTTGATCTCTTTTTTGCTTATGTTGTTTGGTAAGCAATTTTCTTATCAATTTATATGTGTACGATTTAAGCTATATGTATCGACCAGTAAAACTAATAATTTGTTTACCTTTTCAAATATTGACTATCTGTTATAAAAAAAATTGTATACGTCACTGATTTGTTCAACTATGTGAATGTTGGTAGGACAAGGAAGCCATGCGAAAGGAGCATGCACTAAAGATGATGATTGTGTTAAAATTATGAGATGCATAGACGCAAGCCCCAAATGTGACGAGAATAAAAATAAGTATTTCTGTTCAATTCCACCAAATTATGGAACAAAAAGGGTTTACAAGACTCACCAAAACTAATTTACATGTATGTTATTCATATGTAAAATTGAACCACGATTTATGTATCTCCTTTCATATATATATGGTTCAATAAATAAAGATCCTTTTTTTCATATTAATCATGTTGGAAAATGGTTTGGTTTGCTTTTTTGACTTGATGTTATATGCACAATGTATCTTCAATTAATTCTTCGAGTCAATTAAGTTTAAGAATTTTAAGAAATTTAGAACTTTGAAGAACTCCTAAGTAATTAGTCGGAGTAGTCAATTATAAGATTTGAATGGATTTATATTGATTTTCAGTTGAATGTTTTGATCCGTTTATTTGGATGATTCTTCTCCTGGTGCCAAGTGTTTATGTTCTAGAAACTTGCAAGCAAGTTTCCAGGTTTCTTCAGTGGCTTCAAGTCGGTGAAGCTCAATATCAATAATCTTCTCTTTTAGTATTGAAGATTTAGTTTTTCCTTTTGTCATTGGGACCCAATCATGATCATGGTCTATGACTTTGTAATTTTCAATGTAAAATCGTTTAAGAATAAAATATATTGCTTTTATTCCTAACGCTCTCTTAGTTTGTATCCATTTTTTATTAAGGTGTGGGAGTTTTTTATCAACTCCTGTTGCCTTGATATTAAAATCATTTAATTTTTCCACCGTGATATAATTAATGGTAGAAAAATATAGTTGTAAGTCTTTGCTTTCCATGGCGATATTGAAGAATCTGCAATAGACTCCATCACTCTGAGCATAGTCTTTCACTAAAGTTCTCAGTTGTTCTGGTAGTTTAGCTAATTCCTGTAGATCAGGTTTTGTATAAATCCTGTCAAGGTATCCGAATTCAAATAGTTGGGCTGTAAAATCCGGTGATCCATTAGGAAATATCGAAACTCTTGGAAATAAACTGTTTGTTCCCAGAACTCCAAATGTTTCTCCACTTTCTTCAAAGAGACCATAGATATATCTTGTGAAAGCAAGATATTCTTCTTCTTTGAGATTCTGCTTTCCGACCTGAAAAGAAGAAAAAAATTTGGTTCCAGATGGAACTTTGTTAGAACTGTTTTCTGGTTTCCCAGAAATGATTTTTTCAATTTTCATTGAAGGCGTACCTTTTTCTTCTTTCGAAGGATTGACATCTTTTTTGATTGCTAGACTTTTACATTTGTCCTTAAACTCGGGTTTTGGCATATCCAAGCTTACCGATGAGATGTTTGTGGCACTAGGTGCTAGTGGGATATTTCCTGCCACTTTGTTGGGAGTAATATTCCCAGCGGGTTTTGAATATCCTGTTGGACATATGTCCAAGTGTTCGCACAATAATATGAATTCATTCATATTTTCAGGTTGGTATTCGCTAAGCTGATTGATTTCATACTGCATCTTTCTGGCTTGTTCGGACAAATTTGCTAATTCATCCCTGATGCTGAATAATTTGTGGTTTTTGTCATCTATAAACTTTTTCACGTTTAACAATTTTTTCATAAATCCTATTAACAAGGATTTGGGTACGATTGTCCATATTGGACATTCTTGGAGAGAAAATTTGCAAAAGAATGGTCAACTCCTTTAATATGTTCTATTTTGAATGAAAAGAAAGATAATAAAACCTGTCATCTATGCAATCTCCTGTATAACGGTTCTGATGAAAGTTTGTTTGAAATTAGACCCGACACCTGTGTATTATCAGTTGTAATAATAAATGGTTTTGGTAGAAGGAAAGCTGAAAATTTTCTAATCCCTCTAACAATGACTAATAATTCTTTTTCATTGGTGGAATATCTTGTTTCTGCTTCATTGAACATACCACTTGTGTACTTGCAGATTTCATTCAAATCGGTTTGTAATAATGCATCCCAATGATAGTCAGATGCATCTGTTTGTAATACCAGATTATCATTTTCTTCTGGTAATCTTAGTTTAGGTAGTTTAGAACATTCTTCTTTTAATTGTTTTATGCACCGTGTGTGCTTTTCAGTCCATCCAAGTCTATTGAATTTCCTTATTAATTTTTGCAAAATATTTCTTTTCTTTGCTAGATCAGAAATAAATTCACCTGCATAGTTTAAACATCCAAGAAAACTTTGTATTTCTTCTTTTGTTGTTAGTTTATTCAGGAATTCTACAATATTTTTTGAAATATGATATTGTAATTCAATTCCATTTTTAGAAATAATTATTCCTAGAATTCTATCTCATTTTGATTAATTTCAGCCTTTTTCTGACTTAAAATAATTTCATTTTTTAAACATATGTCGGAGAATTCTTTTAAATGTGTTAAATGTTCTTGATATGTTTTAGAACATATTAATATATCATCTATATAGACATTTAAATATTCCTTTTTGAAAAATATTTTATCCATTTTTCTTTGAAAAATTTGTGGAGCATTTTTTAATCCGAAAGGCATAACTAACCATTCGTAATGTCCATTAGGCGTACTGAAGGCCTTCAATGGAATTGATTCTTTTGAGAGTTTTATCTGCCAAAATCCACTTTTACAGTCGAATTTTGAAAAATAAGTTTTTCCTTTTGCAAGGTTGATTAAATTATTTTTATTTGGGATAAAATACCCATCAAAAATACAATTTTTGTTTAGCTCTTTATAGTTTATTACCATTCGAGCTTTTCCTCTTTTTATCTCAGCATGGTTTCTTACCATAAATGCTGGACTAATATGAGGGCTTCTACTCATTCTAATAAGTCTGAGGTTGATTAATTCCTTGAGCTGAATTTTGAACTCATTTTTATTATCGTCATTATAGCGCATAGGTTTTACTCTAATGATGATACTTAGATCCTTAAGGGTTAGAATAGCTTTTTCTTGGTTCTTTTCCCATTTTTCTAAAGGATTTTCTCCATAGGATTTTTGTAGGTTTTCTTTAATCTGTTCTAGATTAAGGCATTTGCAAGAGATTTTTCTTAAGTTTTCTAAGTACTTTCTTTTATAGTGTCCATTTTCTTTTTCCAAAATATATGGATTTTGTTTTCTCGGGACCTTAATAAAATATCCACAAGGTGCTTTAAGACTTATCATATATATTGTTTGATGATAGTCTTGAAATTGTTGAAGAAAATCATTTCCTAATAATAAATCAGTTTCTAATTTACATAGGCGAATGTTTTGTTCATAGAAACAAATTTTGATCCTAAAATTATTTCCACTTTTTCCTTTGATTGTGCTAATTTTTCTTTTACTCCTGTAATCCCTATCATAGAGATGTTGTTTTTATTATTATCCCAATTTTTTTATCAAAAATGATTTTGCTAAACTAGCTTCTGATCCATTGTCTATTTGACAACAGGTTGTTAGTTTAGTATCATAGAATGTTAATTCTATGAAAATTGATACTCTAAAATATTTTTTTTTTGGCATTTTAAATTTTTCGGAATAAAACAAGTTTCATTTTTATAGCTTATTTCTATTCCCTTTTTTTCTATACTATAGTCATTAAGACTATTAAGGAACATGTTTCCTAAAATTAGATTATAATCACTTTCATGATTTGTAATATAACATGGAATTGTTATTCTTATATTATCTAGTTGTATAGGTAAGTCTACCATGTTGATACAACTATAAGAAAAATTATATACCTAAAAAGAGGTATTATAAGAAGAAAAATAATTTTAAACAAACAAAAGAAAAATGTAAATGTTACAATTGTGAGGAAGAAGAATATAAAAGCTACGACTATAATAAAAAACATGTAAAAATATTAAAAATAGATAGACAAGAAATTGATTTAGACTTACAATATATATATATAAGGCACCAAATGATAAATAAGAAACTCATCACTCTCTTAGAAATAAAAAAAGTGCACAGCAATAATTCCAAAAATCGCTCCTCAGAAACTACAACTATTCCCACCCATGCTGCACCCTTAACAAAAAAAATAAAGAAAACAGACCCCTCAATTTGAGGCATCCTAATTATTACTGCACCCATTCATAACGTGGTGCGGTGGATAATGTTATTTTTTCTTAATTAAAAATTTTTAAGTTTGGGCTTTGAGTGTAAATAAGTTTTTGATGAGAAGTGCGATTTTTTTACCACAAATTTAAATTAATTGGACTTTAATATAGATATCAGACCTTAAATAGACAAAAAAAAAATATTGCTAGTGCACAATGTTTGTAACAAATTTTAAATATATGAAAAATAATTAAACCATACAAATAAAATTTGAAGAAACATGAATATTTTATTAACAATTATTGTGGGTACAATTTTATTCCTCCATTAATTCTACTCTCTTAAGATTTATCCCTTGATTCTACTCTACTAAAATTTATTCATAATTCGAGGACCTACTCTCCTAAAATTTATCCATGATGATTTACTCTCCTAATATTTATTGTTGCCGGTTGCCGCCGCCCTCAACCTCCTCACTATTCTTACATATATCTGAAAAAAAACTTTTTCCAAAAAACCTCTGTTTCTATTAATTTCTCACTTAGTTTAGTTTTCCTCACCTTGATTTTGCAGCATACAAACTCTATTTAATTACTGCACAAACTTCACATTATTCTACTTCCACTTTGCACTTTCTCTTCATCTCCTCCTCTTCCTCTCCACAGTTCCCTCATTCATAATTACCGACTAGTCAGTCAGGGTACCAAAAGTCAAAATAAATTACATCACCCACTTATAATAAGGGTATTTATTTACCAAATTCAAATGCCCTTTTAGGTGGGATACTCTAAAAAGTCTTGTACCTCTGTCTAAAAATAAAAGTAAAAGTTTGGTGTATATTGACGATTGACATTTATTATAGAGGAAAAATTTGTCAGCTAGGTATATTGGCGGTGCATGCAACAAATTAGTTGTATGTTTATGTTGACATAAATTAGTGTTTGATTAAAGAGAATGGCGACCAAGACAGCAACTACGCTCAGATCTTCACTAACACTTTTCGTCTCTCTTCTTCTCTTCATCGGAGCTATTTTCTCCACACACTTCCTGTTCTCTCCATTCGACAATGTAAGTTTCTTTTTCATTCTAATTAGATACAAGTATTGAAATACCTTTAAATTTGGTGCGAGTTATTAGTTTTATTTTTTGAACTATCACATCTTTTTAATTAACTAACTGAATTTAAATATACTTTCGATCATGCGCTTCCTATACTCTCCATTCGACAATGTAAGTTTTATTTTCCTTAATTTTTAGTCTTATTTCCTTAATTAAGATAAATATTTGATTTTCTTCAACCGACTTTAACAAATACCAGGAGAAAAAAAATGATTAATGTTCTTAATTCTTTTTTTTTAGAAGTATATTCAATATACTTTGAACTTGAGGCAAATTATTAGTATCGTTTCTAAATTATTGATAAGTTTTAAAAACACGATTGGTTAGTTCATGTGTTTATTCTTTTTAAGTTTTGAAATTCCCATAGACTGTGACATAAATTTTTAAAATGTTTGAATAATATGTCCCGTTCTATATGTTGAAAAGTAATGTAAATTAATTTTTTTCATTTGTTTTATCATGAGTATTTTAAAATTATAAAAAAGAAAAATTCTATATTTTGTGCTCAGTATTACACCCGAAAAATAGACAGGTGAGCACAATAAGCGGCCGTACATTATTGAAGGTGCAATAAAATTTGTTGGGCGAATATGCGGCGGGTTTGTTATTTTACCCATCTTTTACGTTGTCCTTTAGTTTTTTTTATAATTATAAAGTAAGAATATTAAAAACATCATATGAGACAGAGACAATGAAATAATTTTGCTGTGAAAGTTACGCCAAGTGTCTGTTTTTATAAGTTTACGTGGCATTATTTACGGATCCTAGGTTATGTTGCCGATGTTATACAAATGCACGTGTTCTACTTCAAGTTTTTCTTCCTCGATAAATAAAATTATCCATGATCTAATTTTAAATAGAAAGTTTATAGGTAGTTGAATTTAGTCTTCCTTACTAATATTGTCGTCATTATAATTTATTTTTTCAATTTCTATTTGTTTATCTTATTTTATATAATATAAAGTTTAAGAAAATAAATAAGATCTTTGAAGCTTGGAATTTTAAATTAAAAATAGATCAAATGTATTAAAATGTGGTTAATTTTTAGGTCTTAAATATGTCATATAGAAAGTTAGATCAAATGTATTAAAATGTGGTTAATTTTTAGGTCTTAAATATGTCATATAGAAAGTTGGAACAAAGAATTGGTTAAAAGGAAACAGACATTTTGTTCTGGAACAAATTGACACAGAGGGGATAGATATTATTTTGTTCTTTGATTTTATAATTATCACATGTTGTTTCCTTTGCTTCGATTGTTGTATTATGTGTTGTCGTTACTGTTCTCTTCTCAGTATGGCTGTTTGACTACTATATTTTCCTATTCATATCTAATTTTATTATCTTTAGCGAAAATAATCTCTCTGCCTTCACAAAGCAGGGCAAGGTCTCAAGTTATTGTGTTTTTTAATTATGCAGGCTAAAGCAAAACAAGAACAAAGTTGGACTAATTCTTAATATGCTACATTATGAAAGTGCCATAGTAACAAAAAAAACTGAGGATTTATGTGCCAATGTGAAACAACTTCAACTACTTTTTGATCATCTCGTTCCTTCGTCCTTGTGATTATAGGATGTTGTTCGCTATATAAAGCATCCATGATCAGAGGCAGACCCACATTCATATTTTGGGGTGCACGTGCACCTGTTAACTTCGGAATAAAGCTAGTATATATATATATTTATCTTGAGAAATTAGCAAAATCTAGAATATAACAAACAGTATACCCATGGAGTATAGGAGAGTCCTTGTATCGCTTGTACAAGCCACATAGGAACCACCCTAGGAACCTATGTCTCTGTTGCATTTATTTTAAGTTTATTGGTGCACCCAAAGTTTTCAAATTCTGGGTTTGCCTCTGTCCATGATGTTGTGTCCATTACACCATATATCAATATCGTTCAGTATTCATATCTTGTTCTTGCCTGCATTGTGAACCAATTCATCCTCTTCTTGAATTTATGCTAATGGTTTATTCTTCCGCATTGACAGCCCACCACAGGATATTCTCCCCGAAAGACGATATTAACACCCTTAACACGCCACAATCATACTGATACAGCCTCAGCAGTCTCAAAACAGCCCCTAAAGAAACTGGAAATCCAACTCAATTGTACACTTGGGAACCTCACAAGAACTTGCCCTGCATCTTACTACCCGTTGAAGTTCACCGAACAAAATGAAGCCTCTACATCATCTCCTCCTCCGCCTACATGTCCAGATTACTTCCGTTGGATCTACGACGACCTATGGCATTGGAGAGAAACAGGAATCACCAAAGAAATGGTGATGAGAGCCAAAAGGACGGCAGATTTTCGGTTGGTGATAGTGAATGGAAGAGCATATGTTGAAACCTATCATAAGGCATTTCAAAGCAGAGACACATTTACATTATGGGGCATTTTACAAATGTTACGTAGGTACCCTGGTAAAGTACCTGATTTGGACCTGATGTTCGATTGTGTTGACTGGCCAGTTCTTAAGACTGAATTCTATCGACACCCTAAGGCCCCTGCTCCTCCACCTCTGTTCCGATACTGTGGGAATGATAGCAGTTTGGATATTGTTTTTCCAGACTGGTCATTTTGGGGATGGTACGAGCCTCAATTTTCTCGCATGCATATTAATTTGATGATCTTATAAGTTTTATTCAACCTTGTCCTTTTTGTTCCGAAAACATTGTTTAGGCCAGAGATTAATATAAAGCCTTGGGAGACTTTGTCAAAGGACTTAAAGAAAGGGAATGAGAAGATGAAATGGACCGACAGGGAACCATATGCATACTGGAAAGGCAATCCTGTTGTTGCTGAAACCAGGAGGGATCTGCTCAAGTGCAATGTTTCAGAAAAGCAGGACTGGAATGCACGCGTATATGCTCAGGTATCTTGTTCTACGACATGTAATCATGTTCGTTGTCGCAGGTCAGAAAATATGAATCCCTCATGACCTTATTTGCTAGGCGTAGGAATATTACACATGATGGTTCATAATAGCTTCTATTATGATGTCAAATATGAAAAAGGTGAGAGGTGAGCTAGTCTCGACTTCAGTCAACTACTTCCGTCGTATTTGGAGGTTGAGCCTTTGTGAGGAATTTCATACTAACTTATTGTCCTGAAATTTCCAAGTCTAGTGAATGTATGAACATGTCCGTCATGTTTACCGCAGATCCCCTGCTCTAGTGACGCTAATTACATGACTAGTGGTAGTAGGAAATGTAGAATGTAAAAGAAATTTAAGTGATGAATCTATAAATATATGTAGGACTGGGCTCAAGAAGAGAAGCAAGGGTACATGCAATCAGACTTAGCTAGTCAGTGCATCCACAGGTACGAAAAATAAGGTTGTTTCTCTTACCGGTTTAGCTTTATTTTTCATTAGCATGTCCATGTTTGTTGACTATATCTTCCTAAACGTTGTCCGATTTTCTCTTTTCTTCATTATGCAATTATGTCAGGTACAAGATTTATGTAGAAGGATCTGCATGGTCCGTGAGTGAAAAATATATTCTGGCCTGTGATTCTGTTACGTTACTTATAAAACCCCAGTACTATGATTTCTACACCAGAGGTTTGATGCCTCTGCAACATTACTGGCCCATAAAAGATAAAGACAAATGCCGATCAATCAAGCATGCTGTTGACTGGGGCAATACTCATGAACAAGAGGTAATCTATAATCCGACCCCAACTCATCACGGTCTTCACCATCTTACTGGCATTGTCCGATAATTTACTTCTTTGGTGAATAACATAGGCACAGGCGATTGGCAAGGCAGCAAGCGATTTCATTCAAGAACAACTCAAAATGGATTATGTGTACGACTACATGTTCCATCTCTTGAGTGAGTATGCTAAGCTGTTGAAATTCAAGCCCACTGTACCTCGAAAAGCAGTTGAGCTTTGTTCAGAGGCAATGGCATGCACAGCTGAAGGATTGACAAAGAAGTTCATGTTAGAATCTATGGTTGAAGGCCCCTCAGACGCGATACCTTGCAACATGCCACCTCCCTTTGGCCCTGCAGGTCTTCACTCTATTCTTGATAGAAAAGAAAATTCAATAAAACACGTTGACTCATGGGAACAGCAATACTGGAAGAACATAAGCAAACAACAACGAAGATTTTAGTGTTTTTTTTTTTTACACGTAGTGAGGTATATTTTCGTTAAGAGTTTGTTGTATTAATCATCTAACATTATCATGGACCACACGAATGACAAACCTCCGTGTTGGGATAACATGTGTTATCAGGTTGGAAGTTTTTTCTTTATATAGGTATTTGTAATAATATATTCATTCGAAGTTGAATGGCTGAAAATATAATGGAATTAGTGAGTCTAAAATGCAACAAGAGCACAATCAGATGTTTTATTTAGGAGAAAAACCACCATTTGATATAGAATGCTGTTACCACAAGTTAAGGCATTACGTGAGAAATACAAAGATCAGGTGATAATATGAACCACAAGAAAGAAACTGGAAATGCAACTGCATGAGAGGATTCAGTAGGCTCGCGATTTTATAAGATCAAAGCTCATTTCACTAGGTTCAGTTGCTTGCAATTCAACTTGAATTCCATCCAGTTCTCTCTTGAATCTGTCCTTTGAGCTCGCGTATACCATCTTCATCCTCACCCTTGATGATTCAGGTGACCTAAAAGATATATCACATAGTATTATTAGTTAAAATCAGGCCAAATGCATTTTTTTTTTCTCAAATGAATATATATTTAAGGGAAGTTATATATGTATACCAAGCAATAAAGAAAATCTTGCTTTTCTGGATATTTTCGTTAGTTATGAAGTCGAAATCAAAGACAGCATAACGACATTCACCAGGAGGGAGAGAGTTAGCGAAATCATCGTAGTTTTCTTCAGGGCTGCCAAGTTTCTCTACCACCACTTCCTGACCATCAATCTTGAAGATAATGAACCTGTAGTTTCTCTTTGCTTTTAATTCTAAGAATTTCAGCTTGCATTCATCTTGTACTGCCGTTCCAGACACAGCATTTGCCTGATACATACATATATATATATTTGTCAAGGTCATGAATAAGACAGAATTCAAATGAAACAACAATAACAATAATTAATAAATCCTAAAATAAGATCAACAGTAACAAGTATTATGAATGCCATTATATTAACCATTCATTAAGTGATTGAGGCCAAACTGATGCATGCAAGGGCTTAGGCACGTTATCCCAAAAGAGGTGTCATGTGACACTGCTTCATCAATAATGACACCCATATCGCTATAATGATCTATTCATTTTTTCTTTTCAAATATTACAAAAATGTCTTCGTACACCACTTGATGCTTTCAACCAACCAACATGGGCAGATCCACTTTTTCTCCCCTGGAAATATATTATATATAGAATTGATTTTATTTTCAAAAATAATATAATATGCTTAGTGAGTGCCCTGCCGCCATTGACTTGAATCCTAAATTCTGCATAACAATATCACTTTTCCAGGCCAGAGAAAACGCAAGCCCTTTCATCATAAAACACCAATCTTTCCATATGATAAGAAATTTCTTATGCCGTTTTCATTGAAGTTGCTTTTTAGAAAGAAAAAAAAAGTCTACATGTCACGTATGGTCTATTTTTCCACAGGTTTGTCGATATGCCCTTAGGTTGAATCTGAGAATATAAAAAAAGTGTCGAAATAAAACAACAGAGGCCTACTACAGATGTTCAAAATGAATAAAGCCTATTTAGGTGTCTAAGTAAAAGTTGGTGTCAACTTTAAGGGGTTGCCAAAGGATTTCACCGGACAATTAAGTTAAAGATGTATAACATGACAAAATGGTGATTAAAAAGAAAAAATGAAACACAAAGAAGTGAAAGAAAGAGAGTGTATATATATATACCATGGTATCGTATAATGAAATTATGAATTAGATAAGGATCTCTGCCTGCAAAATGGATAGAAAAAAAAAGGGGATAAAGGGGTGGGGGGATAGAGGAGAAAATGGTAGAGATCCTTCAATCTACAAGAGAAAAAACACAGTCGAGCTGGTTTATTGTTTATAATAATTAATAAATAATACAAGAGACAGATTCGGAGTTTAAAGAGGAAATGTCAGATAAGGGGTTGTGAGTATTCTGAGCTATTTTGAGGCTCATTAATCATTTTAGTCACAATCACGACCACGACCATTCTTTGTCAACTGTCATATAATTCCCTGTTGAACTTCCCACGATAGTCATTTGGTAGGCGTGATGAGATAAATAAGGATATTTTATGACATTATTTTATCTCATTATCAATATGTGGTAGTAATCCATCATTTGTATGTCAAACCAAATATAAGATAAAATTAATCCCAAATTCTTTTCAGTTTCCCCCTGAATATACAAATGTTAATTTACACTTCAACAAAAAACCGCTATATAATTTCTCTATTTTATATTGTTGGCACAATATTAATTTGAAATGCAATACTCTAATTTGACCGTCCTACTAAACTAGAAAGCTTTTACAGCTAAGTACATCTATTTGTGAACAAGGACCAGGTCAGCAGAAGTAGAACTGGGAAACATGCAATTAACCCAAAGCAAAAAATAAAAAAAAAAGGTGGATACACAGTTTACTAATGAAAAACGAAGACTAGAAACTAGTCCTAATCTTTTTTTGGTCACACTCAAAAGACATCATTTAGCATTAGCACACTCGAACAATTTGTCACAAGTGTTTCAATTTTCTGACGTATTTTGTGTCCAAGATCCTCACTAACTAGAGGAGAAAAGAATATTGCAAATCAAAATTTGAAAGCGAATTGCAGTTGTTGGACAAATATGGAGCAGTTTCAAGAAAATCAATATCTATTCAATAGATTGCGCTTTCCAGGATCACCGGTTCTTCTGGAGATTCACTCATCCTTCAAAATTAACAACTTTAGGTTCTTTTTTCTTCTTTAATTTAGCATCATTGTCTTCATTAACATCCTCTGCCATGAAGTTGAAGTCATCCTCGAGATCATCCCCACTGCTGAGTTTGGTAATTTGTCCCCTTGGTCGGTCTTCAAATTGAGCTGTCAGAAACAAGGGAAAGGTCACAAAAAAGGTGGAACAGTTGAAACCAAACCAACAACACTAGCAAGCAGCATCTGTTACTAACAAGCCACAAGCATATAGTAAAAAAAATAATCTATCATGTGTGTTTGTAATCAATAAAGGAGCACACCAACGTCCACCAAAAGTTATTCACAAGGCAGCCATTTACAACATAAATCTCTCGTCTAAACCCCCCCCCCCCCCCCATGCCAACAAAATGGACTGTTCCCTTGCTACATTTAGCACAAAATTCATGAACATGGAACTGACGGAGTGTATGAAAGAGGACATGAGAAGGTACAGACTTTATATTGAAAAGGAACAAGAGTGACTGTGATATGACTTATGAGGCCTTTAATTATATTAAAAAAAATATGATAAACAGACAACTGTAGCTCGATTAATTCTCTTCTGCACCAAAAGAAATTGGCTTGGCTTCGCCATGGCCAACACCTGTTCAACTGAGCAGATAAAGAAAAAAAAAGTTTGACAAAGTTGTCGGACTGTCTTTATACTGTCAAGAGAAAACAAGACTAGGTCATGCACAAGAAAAGTACAAGAGAGCAAGTGCTCAGTTTGTCAAGTTATATGCAGCCTTGCTAAATCTGCAACTATTGAGGGCCAAATGATTAGGTATGTAGGACATGAGCCAAACTGAATGACAAAGAAGTTACAGAGTGTGAACATTATAATGATAGCATATAAGTTAATATGTTGGGGGTCGTTTGGTAGAGTGTATTAGAAAAAATAATGCATGCTTTAGCTCTATGTATTAGTGGTACCTTGTTTGGTGCACTTTTTCATGCTATGTATAACTAATGCAAGCACTACTTATACACTCTATTGTGTTTTACTAATACCATGGATTTCTACGTATTAGTAAGACAGAGATTTCATACATGTATTAGCATGGTTAAAGACCCAATTACCCCTCAAAACCCTTTTTACATCTTTTTCACCATAATTATGGAGGATATTTTTGTAAATAAATGTTTTTATACAACGCATGTTATTTTTAATACACCAAACCAAACAATGCATAAGAAATAATCTATGTATAACTAATGCAAGCATTATTAATATACTCTATTTAGCATTATTTTTATACACCCTACCAAATAACCCCTTAAAGAGTTCCTTAAACATGTATAATGATAGTATGACATGAAAAAATGATAGCACACAAAAGGTTGCAAGCAGTAGAAATCCTTGATATATCTTTTTCATAAAAGTGAAGGCAAAACTAGAAGTGCCGAAGAGCAAATTAATGGAATAATATATTAAAGTACGTACAAATTTTAAATCTACCAATGGCCGCATCAGAAGCTTTGCCAGATTTATTAGGACAGTCTCTTGCCAAATGTGTAACGCCACCACAAATTTTGCAACAACCACCCTGCAAACAAAAGTCATCAAGAACTTGAACTTCTAACCTCCGGTGAAATTAACGTTTTTAAGTTTCCCTAGAAAAGAGCTCATTTTGATTGAGTAAACATGGACGTATCGAACCAGCATCAGCAGGTAGCTGTGAAGTGATTGAAAATGAAGTTTGAAGCCAATCGAATATATGTACCTTTGGGTATATGCCATGCGTATTTTTAGGGCAGTCCTTACTCAAGTGACCTTGTTCTTTACAAATAAAGCAACTGGCAAACTTTGTTCCACCTGCATAATTGAGAAAACAACATGATTTTACTAAAATTAAAGAAAAGAAACAAGAAAAATCTTTCTGATAGAAGAGATATTATTGTTGGATCAACTTCAATAGACCCTTGGAAGACAAGGGCAACTCAATCTGAATAGCACATATATAGCAACAATTTAGCTATGCTAATTCTTGAAGCACTTCAGTTTTGTCGGTTGCATATACTCTTTTTGTTCCACCAAAGAAATTCTGAAACCAATTTCTTAACTCGGCATTAACGCAATTTTGGTCAACTCCTATTTTGTAAGTATGGATTAATGGAGTTTGATTGGTCAAGGCAACACTATAACAATTAACCAATACCGTGACCCTGTCAGTTGGTTCAGAAACTTATTTAGTAGTTTAGCCTTAATTATTCAATGTTTAACACTTCCATACTGCATATTACGAAGTTGATACACAGAGTACATGAAAATTAGTGGATCAATATTGAAATTACGATGAGAAGGACAAGGAAAAAGTTCGTAACCTGAAGAAATGTATGCACACAAAAAAAATAAAAGAAGTAAAAGAAAATACATTGTACACGGAATGAAGAAAAGAGATACTACTAGATAAGGTCAAAGGAAAAATACCATCTTGAAGCGGATAGGGGCAGTTAGCCAAAGAATGACTTGTATTACCACAATTGTAACACAACTTCTTATCCACCACTTCATCATTCTTGTTGGGGCAATTCTTCAGGCTATGACCGCGTCGACGACAAAGCAAACATATCTTCATAGACACATATCAACCAAAGCAGCGAAAATCAGCATGAGGCAATAACATTCTTCTAGTGTAGCAAAATATCATCTTTGATATCATTGGGCAGTGAAACTACAAGTCAATACTAAATAGATTCTGTCCAAAGGCCACGTTTGGTATGACTTCAATTGTTCTTACCAGAAAAGGAAACATTTTACCTAAGAAAATCATCTGCTAAGTCATTTTCCAATGCCCCATTGAGAATAAAAGTTGGTGGAATTAAGAGTGGTGGAGGCTGGACTGACCACCAACGGTGGTGTTTGGCAACAATTATAAGTTGGAAAGGGTTATTTAGAAGTTAATTGGGATTAATGATATGGAATATACATATTTTCTTTCTAAGTAAAGTAAGTACAATGCACTTTGTATCTAGTTATGGAGTATTAAGTTAATAATAGATTTCATCTATTTGTTGCAAATCAACAGCTTTAGCAGCCTAACTCTGGAATGACTACACTATGGAGAATCAAACCAAAATATCAAAGCATCATTATTCATTCAAATGAAATGTCAAAATAAGAAGACGAAATGAAAACAAAAGATTCAATTCAATTTTCATTTTTCTTTTATTAATGGAAGAACACTCCCTATCGTATTGTTTGTTGTAGTTTATGTTCTGTTACTCTCCCTTGTTTCTCATACTTCCGTTACTTATAATAAGAGAGCATTCCTATGAAGTTGTTAGCATTCCCAGCACTATTCCAATTAAATTCTACAAAAATGGTATCCCAACGTAGGCTCTAACTATCATAAACTCCAGCAGAGTAGCATAAACATCGCAATACAAAATATACCCAATAATGAAAAAAAGTAAAACATTTGTACCTTATTCTTTTCCCATTCGACTTTTCTAGGGCAATCCCTAGCAATATGGTCATGTTCTTTACATATAAAACAGCTTTCACCAGGCTTCATTCCAGCGACTCTAAACGGGTGCTTAGTAAATGAACGTTTGTTATTAGGATCTTTGGATTCTCCTTTTTTCTTCTTGAAAGTGCTCTTCTTCTTCTTTTTCTTGTTCGGGTCTTTAGGCGGAGTTGGTTCTGGCTTGGGGAATAGTTCAGGATTAGCTTCCTTGTATCGTTTTCGAGCTAATTTCTGCCTTTTGCTCACCATTTCTCTTACAGTATGATTCCTCTGCTTCTGCTTTGTGAATTAAAAGAAGTAAATAACAGCAGCTCCAAGGTTGAATGAACACTGTGAATTACGAAGCTTTTAGGTATGGCTGCGAGTTGAAGACGAGGGTTTTGTGAGGTTTTGGATACACAAATTCGACATTACGGCCCGATTTCGGACCGCCCAAATCACCATGGATTATTGGATCCGGGGCAAACCAAGTTATTGAATAATGCTCCAATGATTTCATGCTGATTTCATACCGTAAAACCTCTATAAATTAATATACGTGGGACCATGAAATTTTATTATTTTATAGAGATATTATTTAATCGATAAATTAATATTCATTAATTTAAAGAATGGTTTGAGATTTAATGAAGGTTAATTTTGATTATATCAAAATCATTGTATCTTATTAATTTATGTATCATATTTATTGATTTCACATAAAAAATTTATCATATATAAAATATAATGAATACATCAAAATCATTATATCTTACTAATTTATGTTTCATATTTATTAATTTCAAATAAATATTAAATTTATTATACATAAAGTACAATGTATGTGTTGGTAGACGAGTTTTACTTATGGTAGATAATTGTCCAACCCATAATAGAAATATTGAAGGACTACAAAATGTTGAATTGTTTTTCTTGCCACCCAACATGATATCCAAAATTCAACCTTGTGATGCTAAGATAATAAGAGCTTTCAAGATATATTATCGTAACAGATTTTATTGTAGGATATTAGAAGGCTATGAAGTGGGACAACTTGATCTAACATAGATTAATATTTTGGATACTATCAATTTTGTAATCCCTGCTTGGACAACAAATGTTCAGTAAGAGACAATAGCAAATTATTTTCAATACTGCAAAATTCATTCGGGGGATGCAATCTCAGAGAATTTGAATGAACCCACTTGTGAAAATATCATTCATGAACTTGAGGTCATGATTAATGATCTTGGTTACCATAATAAAATGGATGTCAATAACCTGTTGGATTATCTGAGTGAAGGTGATACATGTTCAGAGGTTCAGGACTTAGAAGAAATTATGGCTATCATCGGAAAAAGCAATGTTGATGGTGAAATTGAAAATGATACTATACTTTTGGAACCAGTTACGCGTAAGGAAACACTTATCGCATTTATAACTCTTCACAATTTTATGGTGCAGTTCAAAAAGACAACACCAGAGCTTTTGAATGCAATAAAAAAAATTAGAGATGAGCTTCAATTAGATTTAAATTTTAAGAAAAAACATAACACAATAGAATAATATTCACTAAATTGTCTTAGATATATTTGTAGTTTTAAAGAATTATGAATTTATGATATTAATGGGACCATATATTTATATTGGAGTCTTCTCGATATATATTATCTTATTATCTTATCGAAATTGGCGATTTTTTCCATTGGCTCAAGTCGGGACCGGAGAAAAATATTATTTTAGAAAGATTATTAATTTATCGAGTATTAATTTAGTGAGGTTTTACTGTATTATAAGATGATATTCTAAAGTTTCTATAAGAAAAAAACTATGATGTGGAAATTTCAAATTATGATTTGAGCTTTTTCAAATAAAAATTGACTCACAAGTTTATTCACATTTATATTTACTAACCATTGACATTTACTTCATGTATAAATAAAATTTATAATTTATATCATTACTTTTAAAACTATTTATATCTTATATAAAGATTATTCTCACCAACATGAAATTTATTATTACTTCAAATAAATTCCTACTTTTCCATTTAAATTCACCAAATTTATTATTTTTTTATTAAATTTATTTACCAACAAAATTTATTACTACTTCATTCAAATCAACATTTAATAAATAATAATTTTTTATTATTATATTGAGTAGACAAGACTAACCATCGTGGCATTAATTGAAAAAAAAAAGATTGAGAAATACAAATTCAACGTGAGGAGATTGTCCGTAATATGTGGGAGAATTATATTAAAAACTAATGCACTACAACTTATGTTCATGTTTTTTTATTGAATTGAAATTTGATCAAGTTATTATATACATAAAATGTCCAAATTATATATTCAAACAAAACTTTAGCTTCATCTCATTATTTTATATTGCATGGACAAACAAGCCCTAAGTATATTCAAATTATTTGAATTGACTCAATTGGTAAATATTTGATAATTAAGACCTACTAATTTCAAAATAAATTTAATTCATACGATAATTGATGATTTTAAAAAAGAAGTAAAGAAGATGACAAATCGAGAAAGGTAAAAACTAATCGAAGAGAACCACTTGATAGGGCTGCTTATAGGGCGGATAATTTTTCTTAACGGTTTGACCTACCAAATCTATAAGATATCGGTTGGTTTGATAACATATTAGCACTTATTGGACAGTTATCGGACGGTGTATTGACTACCATCTACCTTTTTTTCTCCATGAATGCACCTTAAAAATGACTTTTTTCCATATTTTAAATGTAGTAAAATTATACAATTTTCTATTCTACAAAAAAATACAGATTAGTAGTAATGTAATAGTTAATACTAACAGATAAGTAAATAATTATTCAAGTTTTTGGCTTTATGACCTTATAAGGACTAACCATATATAATTTATATATTTCGGAAAAATTATTAAATGATGCTAACATACCTTAGTTAAAAGTGTAAATATGATAATTTTTAATAGGTTAACGGTTTATCCAATAAGGAAATTGAATAATCCGCTTCCACACCAATAAACCATTAATTATAAAATTCTAATATGTTCATCAACCATTTATTCTATAACCAATACCAATAAGCCAATAAACGAATTTTGCGGTTGACTTATCAATTATAATTCAATTTTGAACATTCCTACTTGATATACAATTTCATTTGCCGAGCATGGCTATAGTATTATATCAAAATAGAATCGTAAGTTTAAGAAAAATGAAATTTGATAACAAGATTCAATAGCATCAAACACTTCGGGGAAGGGTAAAAAATTAAATTTGCTACTTATAGCCTACGCACTAAGCACAACTAACTTAACAACTACACTAATCATTAAGCTAACCAATCGAAACCAAAACTAACTAACTAACTGATCATAATACATGGATTAACATATCACAATACATAGATAAAAATATATGTATTTCTCAATAAAGGTGTTATTAATTTAATTGATAATCATCGGTTGATATGGATACCGAATCAATCAATATTAATGTATTATATTGGTTCGATAACAATTCTTAGTAAATTTTAAAATCTAAGCATAAATATATCTAATCAAAAAACACATGTATTATCAAGTTAGTATGTTATGTTGACACAAGAATATCAAAAGGGGTGAGCCCAATTGAGAGAAAGGTTGCTTGATGAGAAAGTATAATGATTAATGCATCTGATCTCACTTGATCACTCCATGATATCTCACTCTCTCTAGATCTTTCTCCCTTCTTTATTATTCATGACAGGGTAAGGATCCACATTTATATACGGGGTTGTACGTGCACCGATTAACTTCAAAAAAAATTATGTGTATATATATGTATATATATCTTGAGAAACTGACAAAAACTAGGAAATAATTAACAATGTCCAATAAAGAAGTTTCCTTGTATTGCTTGTATAAGCTAGCCCTACTGAGTAATATGTATAAATCTCTCTCTGAAAAGTATATTAGATTTTCTTTTTGCACTTGTTTGAGTGAAAACCACGTCTGGGATGTTCTACTTTTTGTGCTCTATAAAATATAATGGCATTTTCCCCACACTTCACCTTACAGTCTGGCCCATATACAACAACAATGTAAATGGTTTGGAGACGGTAGAATGTATATAAACGTGATTACTATATTAGTTGGACCCATAAATATATATATATATATATATATATATATATATATATATATATATATATATATATTTTGCAAATTATTTAGCATTTTATAATTTCTTGGGTGATCTTTCTTTCTGCCATGCTCTTCAGTACAGACTGAGCTAAATTGAAACGTTTACTTTTGTCAACACGTGAAGAGGAGAACATATTCCTATGAAAACAAACACCATAAGCTATACACCAGGATTGAAAGTTGAAACTGTCTAAATTTGCTTATGCCGTTGTTGATTGAACATTCTTTTCATAAATCACATCATTGAACTATAGTGTGAGTTTTCTGTCTGAATTATCACCAAATATTATGGAAACTAATCTAAATTATCATTAATTTGAGTTTCACGTCTTATCACTCTACCATAATTCTTGATTACTGATTAATTACTGACTTGTTATTCATTTCATTAGTTGGGTCATGTATCCTTTTTCTACAATTATTGAACCAAACAAAAACAGTTTCTTCTAAAAATTCTTCCAGCTGTTTTTTCACATGACTTCTCCAGTAAAATCACATGCCTCCTTTCCGACGCTTCACGTGCACGCAACAATCTTCCTGCTTTTCACAACGTGATAAAAGCGAGTGTTTTTCACACACGTCAAACCCGCGTGAGTAAACTTTTCAAAATTCTCCCAAAAAACTAACTGTCGCCGTCAAGTTGTAACGGCGAACAAACTCCGTTTTCATTTTTCCCACAACCCCTTGATCAGTATATAAACCTCAACTCCTCTTTCCTCCATTTTCCTAAACCCAAATTCTCTCTTCCACACATTAATTTCATTCATTCAAGTTCTCGCGAAAACAAAAGCAAAAATGCGTGAGATTTTGCACATTCAGGGAGGCCAATGTGGGAACCAGATCGGAGCTAAGTTCTGGGAGGTTGTGTGTGCCGAGCACGGCATTGATTCCACCGGAAGGTACAAAGGAGAGAGTGACCTTCAATTGGAGCGCGTGAATGTCTACTACAACGAGGCAAGTTGTGGAAGGTTTGTTCCACGCGCCGTCCTCATGGACTTGGAGCCCGGAACTATGGACAGCGTTAGATCAGGTCCTTATGGTCAGATATTCAGGCCGGATAACTTCGTCTTTGGTCAGTCTGGTGCTGGTAATAACTGGGCCAAAGGACACTATACTGAAGGAGCGGAACTTATCGACTCGGTTATGGATGTTGTAAGGAAGGAGGCTGAGAACAGTGATTGCTTACAAGGTAATTTGGCTGTTGCTTTTTCGTGTAGTGCTTTTTGATTCTTAACAGAACTTATTTTGTAACATGTGGTTACTCGGACGGTGATCGGGCTGTGTATGTACTTGTGCACGTTGGCAAAGCTATGAATTTGCTAAGAGTGATCAAGTTTTTTTTATAGTCGTTGTATTATCTTTATATATAAACGGTATAATTTTTCAAAGAAGGATGTTTAATTGATCATCCAGTGCGTGTGGTATGTATGTCCAACTTAGCAGGAAATCATGTTTGAAGACAGATGTATTCATTCCCTGTTTGAACAAATTGTTGTTAGGCTTCTAAGAGAGAAATGAAGTTTGCGTTTGCTATAATTTTGTTGATTATGTGCAGTAAATGGCTTGAATCCAAGTAAATTGTCTGTTTTGTAAAGCTTGTGAATGTGGACTCTGTTTTTAATTTCAGGTTTTCAGGTTTGTCATTCTTTGGGAGGTGGAACTGGATCAGGAATGGGAACTCTCCTTATATCTAAGATCAGGGAAGAGTACCCAGACAGAATGATGCTTACTTTCTCTGTGTTTCCTTCCCCGAAAGTTTCCGACACTGTTGTTGAGCCCTATAATGCTACTCTCTCTGTTCACCAGCTTGTTGAGAATGCAGATGAGTGCATGGTTTTGGACAATGAAGCTCTTTATGACATTTGCTTCCGAACTCTCAAACTTACTACTCCAAGCTGTAAGTCATCTTCTTGATCAGCAATAGTTTTTTTTTGGTGAAACTTTACCGTTATGATGTTTTGGTTATTGTATGTCATGTACTCCCGTAGTATTAAATATACACTGCATCTATGCTTGTCTTTTGTCTGATTCTTTCTATCCTTGTATTGAGATTCTGTTGGATTTACCCTTTTTATATGATTGTATTATGCTAGTATATGTAGATTAATGTACTAACTTGTGATGTTTGCCTCAGTTGGAGATCTTAATCATTTGATTTCTGCCACCATGAGTGGTGTGACTTGCTGTCTCCGGTTCCCCGGTCAGCTCAATTCTGATCTCCGCAAGCTTGCTGTCAACCTCATCCCATTTCCTCGATTGCATTTCTTCATGGTTGGATTTGCTCCTCTCACTTCTCGTGGGTCACAGCAATACAGAGCCCTGACTGTTCCCGAGCTCACTCAACAGATGTGGGATTCAAAGAACATGATGTGTGCTGCTGATCCTCGCCATGGTCGTTATCTGACTGCTTCAGCAATGTTCCGGGGAAAAATGAGCACCAAGGAAGTTGATGAGCAAATGATTAATGTGCAGAACAAGAACTCTTCCTATTTTGTGGAGTGGATTCCTAACAATGTGAAGTCTACCGTCTGTGACATCCCTCCAACTGGACTGAAGATGGCCTCAACATTTATTGGCAATTCAACCTCAATTCAGGAGATGTTCCGTAGGGTCAGTGAGCAGTTTACAGCAATGTTTCGAAGAAAGGCTTTCTTGCACTGGTACACTGGAGAAGGTATGGATGAGATGGAGTTTACAGAGGCTGAAAGCAACATGAACGATCTAGTTTCTGAGTACCAACAATATCAAGATGCATCAGCTGAGGAGGAAGGTTATGACTACGAAGACGAGGATGAAGAAGGTCAAGAAGTTTAACTAATTCAGCTGGTGAGAATTTTCGAGTGGTGTTTATGCAGTCATCCCACTGTTCATTCTTTTAATTGTTGTTTTAGGGTTTGGATTTTTGTTTTGCATGTGACATCGTGGTGGGACAGTTGCTCAATCCCATGTAGTTATAGTTGGTGTTGCTTCACATACCTATCACTGTAATCTAGCTTATTGAATTCTATTAGTACCAATATTGTGTGACAAGGGAATTGTAGCTCGCTTCAAAAATGATTATCTCAATGTGTTGTGAATATGAAATGTTTCTTGTACAAAGTCTGGAGACTGCATTGTGTTTTGTTATGATAAAGATAAAGGCATCGTTACAAATAAAAGACCTTTGCATTTCTAAGAAGAGAAATACAAGATATCTAGCCAAACAATATCCTGATAAGATCAGAAGAGCATACACTTGCGCCATTACTGAAAATCTAGAGGCACTGATATATTCTCGTGTCCCAATTTCTTGACCAAGTAGTATGTATGTAGGTGACATCGAAAAACACATTCATTTTATTGTTAATATGAGAACGAACCGTAGATAGCCAACAATTTTTCTACGCTCCAAACTTTGGGACTTTAGCAGTTGAAATCTGTGCAAGGAAGTGCTCTGCAACAAGTCGTCGTTGAATCTTCCCTGATGCAGTCTTTGGAAGAGAATCAGTCATGAAAATCTTCTTTGGGACCTTAAAGGCTGCCAGATTCTTCTTGCAAAATCTCATAACCTCTGCTTCATCAATGTTTGACCCTTCTCTTGGAATAACTGCACAATTTATCTGTCGAACATGAAAATGTTTGGTTTAGACAGCCATACAATGAGAATAACATGATACAAGGCTGGAAACAATCCATAAACATCGCTATAAATCAGTAGTGAACAGCAGCACAAAAATAGAAAACAAGGCTCATATATAATGAGATACATTAGACGTCTATCAGATGAATACATACATGTCCAAATCATTATTTACGCGTAATCAAATGGGATTGAAACAAACAAATGTGGATTTCCTCTTCACGTTAATGGAATTAAGTGGGCCAATTCCACAACATTGGAGTTTTTATAATCTTACCTCTTCACCATACTTGTCGTCAGGAACTCCAAAAGCAACAGCCTGAGCAATTTCCGGATGAGAAACTAGGACTGCATCCACTTCAATAGGTGATATTTTCTCTCCTGTAATTATAAGATGGGAAAATGATTGTCAATAACAACTAACGAGTAATAGTGCATTACTGCTGCTCCATATATTAATATATTAATTAGCCGAGTTACTTCAACTCTCATATTCTTCAGTTCAGGAATCTAGTACTATTTTCGACTATTGATTATGACATGTTGAGCAATATCGAGTATAAAGATGTAAATTTCATCAACAGTACTATTAAAAAAGCCCCTCACAGACAGAGTTTATGCTTTTCACCATTTTATAAACTTGTTTTTTGGGTTGTCACATCATAGGATGCCTTGATTCTTCTTTGTTAAGACATTTTTAAGACCATGGACAACGGAATAAACTAGGTAAGGCTTTATAAAAATAAATTAGTAGTCAAAATCATGAACCCACCCTTACTCCCAAAGCAATAGACAGAAAATTCTAGTAAGTTACATCTCACACACGGAATATCAAGCCAAGTTTTATTCAGCTATGCATATTGGGACCGCAAACTTGGCTTCACAATAAATAAAGATTATAAAATGGCATATATTTACGGTCCATACAACATGATACCCAAGAAAAGCATTTCTCCGGCAGTAACTACCACCAATTAGTAGAAGTAAAAGAATTTTAAAGAGTTTTGTACACCATGAAAAAAAATTCCTAAGGTTTATTAACAACTTCTGTTCATAACAAGCCTAAAAGATAATCTGAATAATAGAGTATACTCTAAAAGTAATATGAGGGTGTCTCGCTAAGTTTATAAATTGGTCAAACTAGCTTATAAACATTTTCTGCTATATTTGTGAGGTTGGTGAACACCAAAAAATGCTTACAAGGTGCTTATAAGCCAAAACTCACGCCTAACGTATGGTTTCAACACCTAATAGTTTTCTTCAGCACTTAGATACTTATCAACTACTTTTAATCAGCTAACCCAAATGGACTCTATATATTGGTACATGTAGCTTAAATCCAAGTAAAAGATTGTTTCTTTGACCTACTTTTTTGTTTCCATAGAGTACTTTCATGTGAATGTTATCATGCATTTCATGAGGAATAAGAGAAGAGTTTGTTACCTCCACGGTTGATCAACTCCTTGATTCTGCCAACCAAATGCAAGTATCCATCAGAGTCCAAATAACCCACATCTCCAGTATGAAACCAACCAAACTGGAAAGCTGATTTATTAGCCTCTGGATTGTTCTTGTACCCTTTCGTCACATTTGAACCCCGAATACAAACTTCCCCCTTAGCATTAGGCCCTTGTACAACACCATTCTCATTCAATATCGCCATCTCTTGGCCCACGGGTTTCCCTACCGACCCCGGAATATGTGGTCCATCCTCGGGTAACGGGTTCGAAGCCATCAAATGGGTTGCCTCTGTCATTGCATATGCCTCCAAAACAGGAGCCCCAAATGCTTCTTCTAACCGGGCCATCACTGATGGAGCCAGTGCTGCACTGCAGCTCCGAATGAACCGGAGCTTCGGGTATTCAGATTCGGGTTTGCTGAGGTGACGATCCAATAGAATTTGGTGAATTGTAGGCACAGCTGTGTACCATGTTGCGTTGTACTTTTTCATGTCTGACCAAAAAGTTGTACCGGAAAATCTCCCGGCAGATGGAAGTGTCACAGATGCTCCTGCTCCGAGTGAGCTCAGTAATCCGGCCATTAACCCATGAACGTGAAACAACGGCAACACGATCACCGTCGAATCGGAGTCACGGAGTTTGTACACAGATTTGATGTTATTCACTGAAGATACCAAATTAAGCTGAGAAAGAGGAACACCTTTTGGCCGGCTCGTGGTGCCTGATGTATGAAGGAAAAGTCCAATATCCGATGGGTCGTTTACAATTTCTGACGCCGATTGAAGGTTCGATTCGGGAGGAGCCGGGGAGAAAGCAATATCAGAATCGGCTTCCGGCAGGGTTACAGTAATATGAGGGATTTTCAGCTTGGAGGCGGCAGCTTGAGCCGCTTCATTTCCTTCTTTTGCAGTTATTAAGAGTTTCGATTCTGCATCAGATAAATAAAACTCAAATTCTTCTGCCATGTACGCAGAATTCAGTGGCGCCGCCGTGGCTCTAACTCGAATTACAGCTAGAAACATGATCACGAACTGTAAAAATCAAAATTCAAAACACAAATTACTACTTTCATTAGGTTAAAAATCTTCATCATAGTTTGAAAAAATCAAATCGTGATTATATCACAAAATTAACGTAAAACCCCCTTTTATTTTTTTCAGTTAACATAAGAACGAACCCTGTTTTCTTTTTTTCCTTTCAGATTCCATAAAGTTTCTGCAATGTGATCACGGGTTCAAATTGTGGAGTATAGTCCGGCCAAGCTTAGTGCATGGAACTGCCTTTTTATTCTGTATTAATATGAAAACAAAAAGAAAAGGAAATCGAACCTCGATTGTGTTGGGGAAGGTAAGAGCGACGACATCGCCGTGCTGAACACCGGCAGATACAAGCTGAGAAGCGGCACGTTCGATAAGGTCGTGAAGCCGTGCGTGAGTGATATCAAACTTGCCGGAAATGGAAATAGCACGGTGAGAAGGGAATTTTTCAGCAACATGTTTCAATAATCCAGTGAGCGTCATACTCTCCATAGCAGAATCAAACAACGAATATTGATATGATTATGAAATTCGTTTGTAAATAAAATAAATGAATAGTGTAAAGGGAGATTGAAATGGTGATGAAGAATGTAAATGGCCGGTAAGTTATATATAGAAGAGAGGCGTGAAGCTTCTTTGTTTTTTCTACTAGTACAAATTAAATATGAACTGAAATAGAGAAATTAAAATATCAAAACCTTTATGTTGGGTGTAGGTGAGACTAAGGGAGGTGGCACGCCATGTGTTTGTTTGTTAATCGGTTTGCCCTTTTGTGATGGCAGCTATCTAGCCTAGTAAAATGACTTGTGTTTTTGCTCCCATCATATACCAAATCGCTTTGCTTCGCTTGATTGGTTGGAATTTTGTGATCAAATCGCTTAAAAAAATAAGAAATACATTGAATCGTATGACTTTGATGTATCTATATTTTGATATATGGCGTTCGTTCTACATGCAGAGGGGTATCTAACAGGTGGTCATCGAGTTCACATAGTTTCCTCTCGAGATCATATATAATAGTGTTATATTTTTTAAAAAATATTGAAATATAAATGTGTGAACCTACACTCGGAGTATCACATAATGCGATTGTGATTGGGTGCACCTCTCTCCGTGAGATTATAAATTTAAATTTTATATTTATCTTTTACTTTTCATTCTAAAATTAGATAACACTTTTCTAAGTGGTAATTGGTAGCATTTTTGGCATTTTAATTAATTCAATGAAAAAGGGCCTAAATACTCTCGAAGTATTGAAAATGGTACACAACTACTCCTCATCCACCTATTGGCTCACAAATACCCTCCCCATCCATCTTTGGGTCCAATTTTAGTCACTTCATTAACGGAGCACCATTTAAAATAATTAAATAATACTTTTAATTACGTGACGCACAACCATTGGTTGCAATTTAATTGTTTAATATAATTTTAAACCCACTCATTACCCACCCATTTTTAACTAAATCTGCCCCAATACTTATTAAACTCGCCCTAAAATATTGAGCATCAAAATATATTTTTGATGTCATGACATTAGAAACATCTTTCTAATGTCATGAATGAGCATCAAGAAATCTCGTGGAAGAGCAAATTCAATAAATAAAGCTTAAGCTTCGTTAATTAATATAAATTATAAAAACATAAATTATATACATGACAAAATATATTTTTTTGTTCATGTGGAGCCAAATATGAGGTGCTAATATAATGTATGTACAATTCACATTTGTTGATTATCTGGAAAATTTTTTTATAATTGTGATAGAATTGTAGTCACATAAATCAAACCGGCAATCACTACGACAAATAAATAATTTAACATTAATAATAAAATTTTTGTTATATTATATATTTATTTTTTTAGCAACTTTGAATTCAATAACATTAACTCAATTTCCACTAAAAAAAAATCTATTGTCCGTATTTTTTTTTTGTAGTGAACGAAGTCAGAGGTGAATTTATCTAAACTCAATAGCTTTAGATTTACATTTTGATTTTTTTATATAAATTTCTAACTCAGTATCTATACAATTTGTCCCGAATCTTGAATTTTCTTTGTGATCTGATTATTTTAGATTAATATAATGGTCACACTATGGTACATTTTAATACTTATTAAACCCGCCTGACCCCAATACAAAAAAAATCCCATGGGTTCGATCAAGCGGATAATGGGTGGGTTTAAAATTATATTTTAGGACGGGTTTAATAAGTATTGGGGTGGGTTTAGTTAAAAATGGGTGAGTTTAAAATTATATTGAATAATTAAATTGCAACCAATAGTTGAACGTCACGTAATTAAAAGAATTATTTAATTATTTTAAATAGTGCTCCATTAATGAAGTGGCTAAAATTAGACCCAAAGGTGGATGGGGAGAGTATTTGTGAGCCAATAGGTGGATGGGAAGGGTATTTTGGAGCCAATAGGTGGATGAGGGGTAGTTGTGTACTATTTTCAATACTTCGAGGGTATTTTAGGCCATTTTCCGTTAATTATATATATATATATATATATATATATATATATATATGAGAATTAATATTAGGCCTATAATTTTAAAATTTCAACGATTTTCAGTTGTAAAAACTTAATTGTCGAACCGATCAAATTTATATCATAGATCAATCTTTTTATAATAGTGCACCTGTCATCTCAAAATTCTGAATACGTTTCTACTTCATGTATTATACCATGTTAGACATGTATGTCTACTTGTTTAATTTTATATAACTTTAAGTGTCTACTTGTGCACACTCAAAGTTGGAAGACATAGTTGTCCGCTGAAGCCAAGGGTCATGTTTATGTATTATACCTATTTTAGGTATGTAAAGGTATAATATATAAATGCGTCATTTAACTTGACCTTATTTCATAAATTTTGGGTGTGCACTACTGTGCATAGACACTTAAATTTATATAAAATTAAACAAATAAATACATATATCCTATCTGTCATCCTACAAATTTAAGTGTCTTTTTGTGTACATACAAAATTAAAAAGGCATAAATATGAAATAAAACCAAGTTAAATGGTACTTAAATTTTTAAATTTTTATCTACTTTTTTAAAATTTGCATCTAAATCAAAATAATAAACCACGTAAAAAGACTAAAATATTATTTTAAAAATAATAATAAGATACTTAAATTAAAACAAAAAGAATTATGCCTTCGATCATACCAAAATCTTCAAGCGGTGGCAGTTATTCAATCAAAACCATTTTTTTTCTCTCAAAGATATTATGATAGAGGAACCAATAGAAAGAAATCATTTTATATACTGGAAATGGTAAAGGATTACCCCTCAAAACTATTCGACTTCCACTTATTGAATAAAAATGTTCAAATTTAAAATTGTTTCTTTATTAAAGATACAAATATAAATTATATAATTAAACGTAATCTCTTTATTTAGTGATCCAATTAGCACAAGCATCAAAATTTATTTGAGAATAATATTGAATATTAAAAGATCATGATGCACGTTTGGGGAACTGATATATTTAAATCTACCGCGTTGCTCATAGTCATTTAACAAATTTTATTAGTCAAACTTAACGAATATCAAGTACTTGGTTCGACTTATTCTTCCTCCATAAAACACTCTAAACAATGGTCAATTAATAGAGATATGGATTCGAACTAAAAGGAAAGATTTAGTTTTATAAATTTGTTTTCAGTTTGATATCATTTTTATTGGAGTTTATTAATTTTATATATAAAAAATTTAAAAAAGATATCATTTTTTAATATTTAATTTGTAAGAGATCATAAGAAATCATTTCCTCATGCGTTGAGGCAGGGACAGAGCCACCTTATGGTCAGCGGTTCATTCGAATCCTCTTATAATATATGTCGAACTCCCTTCGATTAGTTTGTGAATTTATTTTTCAAATTTCTTTAATGAAAATTATGATTCCACCACTGATTGAATGTCAGAAGTTGCCGGACATGATTATGATTAGACGAGGGGGTGGGGTCATGTATGGGATGGGAGTTGTGAAGCAATTTGGACCAAAGGGAACATGCTACGAGGATGGAAGAAAATTACTAGAAGGTGTAAGGAAAAGAAGGCTCTTTTGTGAAGACCAAATTCAAATTTGGCCTCTTTCACCTAAAATTTTAGAGGAAGAATTGTAGGATAAGCATCCACGCTGTATATTCAAAGCCTATCAGGTATCAACCTTAAACTGACTTCAACCAATCTCAAGGGTCGTTTACCTCTTCGCCAAACGGTGAGGTTTGGATAAAATAAGTACTGGATAATCGTGTTAAATAAAACCTAGATAGATAAGAAGAAATTATCGTAATAATCTTTTTCGATCTCTCTTGAATTTAAACCTGCCGATTATATTTGTTACGGGTAACAAAACTATTTAATTTGAAACATATTATTTTTCTGTGCACAAATTTTTCAGGTATGTTATTTATATATATTTTTTGAACTTAAAGCACGAAAATTTTGAACTTCCTATCTTATACTCCTATTAATTTCTTGGCTAACCTATAGATTTTTCACTAATTTAGAATCTAATTACTTAGATTCATCTTAGTTTGCAATCTTAAGAATTTTATTAATTAATCAAATTTTGGACTTCGAATACATGTATCCTAGTGCATTCAGATAAATTCAGATACACGTATCATGGATACATTGTATCAAATGGATTTGCATGTATCTGTCTCTCTCCCGTGCTCACCTCTCTCCTATCTCGCTCTCCACTGATCTCTCTCTTGCTTGCCTATCCCAGATGCATGTATTTACTATGATTCACATGTAGGTAGTGGCGGAGCCAGAAATTTTAATAAGAGGGTTCAAAATCTAAGAACTAAACACACGAACTAGTGGAAGGGAGTTCGACATCTATTATGCATACCTAAAAAATAATTTTAATCATATATAAATAGTAATATTTTTCACCGAGGGGGTTCGGATATGTTGCCTCCGTCCCTGCATGTAGGGGATCTCACTTGCCTATTCTCTTCTCGCATTGCCTCTTTCTCTATTTTAGAGTATCTAATAGCAAAATGGATATATTTAGATGTATTTGACTTAAAATTTGATATAATATGATTAATTAGTCAGATAATATGTAATTGTTTCAAACTAAAAAGGAAATTAGTAAATATTGAAGCCTCACATATTGACCATTTTCCTTGAAGTAGAGAAGAATTGATGAGGTGATCAATCAAAAGAATATAGATTCAATCTAATTCACATACAAGTAAAGGGAAAAGGTATTGGAATTTTTTATGAACTTGCACGTATATTGTATTAAGAATAATTATAAGTTGATTGCTATTGTTAAAAGGTTAACTCAAATTAAATTAATATGTATCTTTAAAGGTTTAAAGTTAATGGATCTAAAAAACACCTCATAAAGTATGAGGTCTTATGTGTAGACACTCACATGTATCTTTTAATTTAATGATAGACTAAATTAGAATTACATAAATCTATGCATCTAAATATATAGGTTATATATGATCCCGTCGTCAGTAAAAGAGATGGACTCACGTATAACTATAAGATGGAGAATTATGGGGCACTCATGAATTGTTTGGTGGAGGTATAAAAATAATATTGGATATGATGTATTAATAATGTTGAAATCAATTATGTTGACATTAGCTGACGCATATTGAAAATTAATGTTTTTAAAACCATGATGAAATTGTAGCTTATTAGTAGAAACAAGTTGAAAGGTATGACGAGACCCCAACTGAGAAGGTGGAGAAGAAGATGCCAAATGTGATGGAGAATAAATTAATTTAAGCGAAAACAATTTTTAATCTTTTGACTTTAACTTTAACCTAATAATTTTTTTAAAAATTTTTCTACGATGAAATTGTTTTTTTCATATGACCGAAGTTTTAAATAAAAGAGAGAATATAGTATACACACCATTATATATTAGTCAAGGTGTGTTTCACGAACCATTAGGGATAGTTCAAGTAGGAAACTCACACTATCAATAACTCATTTGAAACTCAACCTCAGAAAAAAAAGTTTAAATGTGTTTTTGACCCTTCACTCGTAACAAAAATCACCTCAACCGTAAAATATGCTAGTTAGTAAATGTGTGGTTCATTAATCCACGATACACTCAAATTTAAACGAATCCTAATTTCATGAATAATTTTGCATTCTCCAAGCTAGTATTGCCTTGATATCATTTTTTTGTTTTTTGAAAACAATAAAATCTTGGCAATGATCATTTTGCTTTGCGTGTGGTTGTAATATTAGTTGATGGTGCAGCGGTATCCTGTCGGTTTAATTATCGCTACTTTTCCAAAATAATCTAATTAATGGTTCAAATATCAATTTGTTATAAGGTTTACGTCCACTTTTAAATGTTTTGATATTTTTCCTCTCGTCCATCAAAATGAATGGATAATAATTATATAGTACCTCTTACCATGGCCGTTATCAAGTGGTAATCCACGTCATTCCTGCTTTTATATTTTGAAAAACTAATCAAATTATTAGAAAAGATTAAAAATTTTAAAAAGAAATTGTCGGCAAATTAACGAAACACTTTTATTTGCTTATTTTTTTAAAATTAAGGTCCGCACATGCATATTCAAAATGCAAATCATATTATTTTTCTTCAACTCAAACACGCAAAATATCTTATTGATAGTTGGAAGAGAAAATGACCAAATGACTCCCTAACCTATTAGCCAATTTTCAACTACACACTAATATTTCACGAGCGTTCTATTATCCCTTGAACATGTTATTTTTGATGTTTTATAACCCTTGAACACTGATCTTTTGTCATTAACCAGATATATACACATGTTTGTATACACGCGCGGGGCACATTTCTATAATTTTATTTTTCTTTTATCCAGTGAGCCCACTTCCTTTAAGTTTCTCTTTTAAGTTAAGATGAAATTTCTAATTTCTAATTTCAAAATTCAAACTAACCAATAATATGTATGATTCCATTGTGTATCAATCTTTCTTCTACAACTTCAATGACAAGGAATTTTTGTACATTCAGAAATGATTTTTCTTAGTACTTCACTTTTTACCATTTCAAGAATTAATTTTTCTAACATTCATTTTTGCTTAACTTATTCTATTAGAAGAAGAACACATAGTTATAGTGACCCAAGTGAGTAAAAATTGACAATTTTTTTAATCTTGAGGGGCCAGATCTAGTGATGGAGAGGAGAAAAGTATTTTCATGATTCTTCTTCTTAGAGGGAGGAGGAAAACAATGCGTCTACGTTTGCGGAAATTTTATATTTATGAGTTGAAGAGGGAAATAACTTATATTATGGACATCGACAAGGAGAAGAAATTTCAAACCCTCGGTACCCCAAATTTTTATAATTTTGATAGGGGAGAAAAATTTTGAACACTAAATTTGAAATCGGAGAGTATTAGAGAGGATTATGAACCCCTACAACGTCAGGCTTTCAAATGGAAGATACCATTAGAAGCTTTGAAATGGAAGATGATAAATTCAAGCTTTGAAAATGGTAGAAAAAAGGAAGAAGAAAGAAGATTTTTTCGAGAAAATGGCCAAAAAATGCAAGCTACAACTGACAGCCTTAATTTTAGGCTGATTTCATCTTACATGTGGATTTAAAATGCAGATTATATACTTTAGATAAGTTCTTATGCGCTTAAGAAAAGTGTATTCACCTTCTTGGACATGTCAGCGTTTAAGGGCAACAAAATATTAAAAATAAAATGTTTAGAGGGGGTAATAGAACCCGTGAAGCATTGGTGTGTAGTTGGAAATTGTCTAATAAATTAGGGGGTCATTCGATCATTTTCTCATAGTTGGAATGCACTAAAATTGAAAATTAAAGTCTGTCCATTCTAATCCCAGATTTTTCGTTGAAATTAAGGTCTGTCCATTCTAATCCCAGATTTTTCGTTGAAACATACATATAATAATATATTTAAAATTCAATAAATGGTAATGTTGGTTTATTTAGACCTTATTTTGTGGAGGAAAATGAGAGTGAGTAACTCAATTGCGTGTAGCAATTCCTCATAATAATACTGTAATTTATGTCTCCATAATATGATTAAGACTTGTATGTTATGCTTTTAATTAGTTAGTTAGGTTGAAGACGTGTTAATTATGTGCATTGACTGAAAGTAGAAATAGAAAGCTGAAATGTTATGTTACATACTTCGAAGGCGTGTCCAACACCATTTGTGTGAAAATGGGGACATAAATAGATGTGTTTTTTTTTGCTTTCTTAAAACGGAAAAGGACCAAAAATACCTCTGAACTATTTAAAAAGGTTTAAAACTAACAATCTTTTATTTTTTTTAATTATTATTATTATTAATTATTATGTGATATCTTTCTATTAGATAAATTTAAATTCCTTCCCACCAAAATTTTTCTACCCATTTGACCCATATCCACATTCTTTGACCCAAATCAAATTAAAAAATTCATCAAAATTAAAAGATCCGATCATCTCTCTCTTCCCTTCAAATCTAATAACCTATTTTCAATGAAGAGTTGTATGCAATGCAGGAACTGGAATTTGGGTGGAGGCTGAGTGTTGGTTCAGTAATTGGATTCTTACTTTGATCATTGGATTTGATCCAAATACATCAACTGCAATATCAAAATGTAAGAGTTCATTCATAATCTTATTAGTTTCACACACATTTGTAATTGAAACTTGATTTTAAGGGGAAGAGAAGAGATGATCAAATCTATTATTTTTGATAATTTTTTTAATTGGGTTTGGATCAAAGAATGTGGATATGGGTCAAATGGGTAGAGAAAATTTTGATGGGTTGAAATTTAAATTTATCTAATCGAAAGAATCCACGTAATAATTAAAAAATAAAAGGTTGTTAGTTTTAAGGGTAATTATGGACCAAATTAAAAAGGTGGATGAATGGATATTTTTAACCCAATAGGTGAATGAGGGGTATTTTTAAACCTTTTTGTATAGTCCAGGGATATTTTTAACCCTTTTTCATTTCTAAAATATAATAAAAGTTTGAGATACAACAATAGCCATGTATCTCGTGAAATTCCACAAAATGGGTTTTAGAGAGGCAAGAGTATATTATATATGCAATCTTTATCTCTATCTCTCCAAGATAGAAAAACTGTTTTCCGAAAGACTCTTAGCTCAAGCGAATCAAAACACAAATAAAATAGGTGGAGAAACATGACAACTTCTTGTAAAGCAATAAAGTAACAAACACAAAAAGCTCGTTACTAGAAATTAACCTTTTCTTATCCGTTATCTTCATACTCTCCTATGTATACTGTATACAGTCTTTATCACTATCTCTTCGAGGTAGAGAGACTATTTTCTGAAAGACCCTCGGATCAAACGAATCAAAATAGTAATAACTTTTTGACTTGGAGGAGGTAGAGTAGTGGGAGAGGTGGTGGTTTCGACGACAGTGGTGAAGGAGATTTCAGAGAGGGTGGTGACTTTGGTGGTTGTTTAAGTGGAGGTGCTGGTGACGGAAAACAAAATTGATTTGGATACAAGAAATGAGTTATATAATTAAGTGGTACGAATCATGTTAAAAATTGAATAATTTTAATTGATTTGGGACTTTACATCCAATTGAGCGACACAAATGATGAAATTAGTATCAACAAAGATAAGAATAACTTTATTTTAACAATTAAAACATAGTAAACCAATAAAATAAAGTTAACGGGTAAGTATTTTACCCTTTTCCCTAAATTTTATAACCAAATGCCAAAATGCCTCAAAGTGCTACCAAAATCTATGACCCAAATGGGTCCTAGATAGAACACAATATCCAGCATCAAAAGTGGACACGTGTTAGGCTAAATATTATCCAAGTGGACATGAATTTAAGGTACAAACGTCATGAGTTTAGAACCATTACGCAATATCCAGCACCAAAAGTGGACACGTGTTAGGCTAAATATTATCCGAGTGGACATATATTTAAGGTACAAACGTCATGAGTTTAGAACCATTCAAAAATGTTCTTGTATTTTGTCGTTAGGAACATAATCCACTAGTGGATCTATAGCCACAAAACTTACCTGGAAATTATCTTTTATGGTTCAGTATAAAATAAATTGATTAGAATAAAATAATTTTTCAGATTTATAAAAGTGAAACTTTTAGGTGTAAAAAAATAAAATTAAAAATTGTCATTTAATTCTCGTCCTTTTTTATTTTTCATAGCAACAGCCAAAACGTTTAAAGATAAAAGTTGGATGGTACTTAACGGAGAATGGAAGAATTTAACAGTTTTTTTTTCTTCAAGATTAAAACTAGAAATTTATTTATATTTATTTGGTTAATTAATACAATAATCATTTCATTTTTGATCCAATTTATTTAACATCTATCAATAAAAATATAACCAATGGTATATCTTTTTTCTTTTTTTTTAAACCAATGGTATATCAGAAACAATTTCTCCACATGAAATCTGGGGTAAACACTAAATTTCCAAATCTCTAATATTAGAATAAGTGTATTATTATTGTTATTGCTATCAATTATCATATTATAATGCTCATTATGTAACATTTCTGACTCAAAAATAAAATAAAATTTTGAAGTATGTGAAACGAGACAAAAGAGAATAAGAAGAGTATCAATCGACCACAAAAAATCACAATTTACAAAAAAAAGAAAAAAGTTTTTCTTCTGTTTCTGTTTTGACAGTGATGAGAAATCAGTGAGCGGAAGGTGAAAAACAAAATGGCACAATGTCAATGGCAACCGCATTTTCAAACAAGATTGAAGGAAGATGTTTCTTGGAAATGCAGAGGCCTACAAGGTATTTCAATTAACAAAGACAAAGACAAAGGCAAAGGAATTCGTAATTGGAAAAAAAGATTGCAGACGCCACAATGTTGCAGCAGTTCATTTCCAGTATCATCAACAACCGCGAGGGAATTAGAAGTGGGGTTAATCAATTCGGAGGGAAAACAAAGAGGAGAAAATGAAGTGGGATGCTTTGTGAATGAAAATGGATGGAAAGTGAGAAGAATGATTGAGACTGAACAAGAAATGAGGAATGTTGCTGCTGTTCAAGCTGAAGCCTTTTATGAACCTCTTCTTATCTTCAATGATTTATTCCTTCAATTCTTTCAGGTTCTTGATTTTTCTAGTTGTTTTTCAATAATTTGTTCTTCCCAATATCCTGTTCTTGATTTTTCTGTCTTTGAACTCTGTTTGTACTGTTTTCTGCATTATTTTGTATATATGGAGGTCGCGGATTAGGATAGTAGGTAGTTGAGTGTTGTCTCACTTCCTAGTAGGATAGATTGGTGCATTGTATCTGTTTCTCGATTCTTATTTTGTACCTGTAGTAGTAGCATTTGTCTCGTAGTAGGCCTATCTTAGGACTTTTGTTATTCCTTGTTATTCATTGTGCTTTAGTTATCACATTAGTTTGGCATGGTTGTTGCCCCTCTTGTGTTAGCTACTATGATCAGAGAGTCTTTTGGAAACAACCTTTCTAGTAGTAAGATTTACGTACACTCTATCCTTCTCAGACGGATTTGTTGTTGTTGATGATGATCTTTCTAGAAAACAGATGGGGGCATGCAATTTGAAAATGAGAAGAAGAATGAAGATCATATATTTGTTTTCAATTTCATATATCTGTTATTAGGAAATGAATTTGGCTGTATTTTCTATCTGTTGTTCTATAATCCCACCAGCACTGCTCTATCTGTTATTGTTCATGTATCAGTGTTATTTTTATCCACATAATAAAGAGAGAATTATGATTATGTAGGCTGAAGTACTTTCAGGACTACTATACAGACTGAAGAATTCTCCACCAGACAGGTAAAAATCGAAACTTAGGAATGTCGCTGTTAAGAAAATCTAGATGTATTCAACTACGCTTCAGTCCCAAACAAGAAAATCTAAGTGCATTGTTTAATATTTGTAGGCAAAAATAATAACATAACTTCATTCTCTGCTATGGTGATTCTGAATTTGTCTTGATGGACTCTAGTCTTATATGTACAATATAGTATCCTGAAAGAAGATCTAAACAAATTAGATTATTGCAAATGGACTATATTTGAGTAATGATGGTTTTCTTCATTTCTAATCAAGCTCAAACTAATTAAATGTTTTTACGAAATTTCGAATAGACAGCCAACCTATAGTTACACTACTCCAACTAGATCAATGTTGTTCTTTCGTACTAAAATGAAAATAGTCATCAAGTTCAGTTCAACTTTCTGAAATTCTTGACTAAACAGGTATGCATGTTTAGTTGCGGAGGCCTCAAGTGACACTCCTCAGGTAGAACAAAATCTTGTAGGAGTCGTTGATGCTACAGTGTATAGAGATACTGATGTTCTTCAGTTTCTTCCGGGAGCAACAGAATATATCTATATTTCTGGGATCGCTGTATTGAACAACTTCAGGTCCAAGATTCAATACTTGTCAATTAAAGTGAATTGATGCTTTCTTTGACATGGCGCAAAATACTTTTTGTTATACAATCATTTGTTTATGTTCATTATTTTCAGCTGTTAAAAATGTCTTGAATTATCAAGGGAACATCTTAAACAGATCTGGGAAATATAACTAACATCATTCAAGATTCAAGTCCTTTAATGAAATAATTGCTCTACTGCTACTTCATAATAATTGTCACTGAACACAAAAATTCGTTCTTCTATCAGACCTTTTCAACCAAACACTAGCAAGATGATTCAGGAAATTAAGTTCATTCATAAAACATTATTCGTCATATATCACTTGCAAACATAGATGGTGATCCTATGCTAAATGTTATACAGATGAGTTGTGTCTGCCTTTTACTGTCAAATGGTATTTGATTTGACACATTAAAATGTTGATCAACTGCAGGAGGCGGAAAGTTGCAACTGCTTTGCTTAAGGCCTGTGATGTTCTTGCAAGATTTTGGAGGTTTGAATATCTAGTCCTAAGGGCATATGAGGATGATTTTGGTGCTCGACAATTGTATACAAATGCAGGTTATACAGTAGTTTCAGGTGATGCTCCATGGAAGACAACTTGGATTGGTCGAAGAAGACGAGTTCTTATGGTTAAACAGATCTCACCTGAATCAACTTACATCCATTGAAACAGAAATTTCGATTCAAGTCTTTTTAACAGTTCCTTATCAAATTAGTCTAAAAAAAACTAGAGTTCTGTGAATCAAAATAAGGTGTACAAAACTGTATCAATTAAATTTCAGGAAAGAGTACTTCATGAATCTTGTGAATATTTCCTTTATCTACAGAGTTACACAGCTGACAGCTCTGCTGTAGTGTTGTTCTATCCTCATATCAGATACCTTAACAAGATTTAATTACCTCTTCTCAAGTCTCATAAAAGATTGCGGAACAAAAAGGCGAACATCTTTGCCTCTTCAGGAGACTTATCCTTGCCAAAGCTCAATCTCCCTAAAAAGGAGCTTTTTGAGCAGTTCTTGCCCATCTGCAGCTAATGTATGCATATAACTGCATGTTCCATTTTTTCTTATACTTAGGATTCATATATTCGAGGTTGATTCCAGTTTTATTTTCGATTGAAGTCTAGTTGATTGATCAATTGATATTCTACCTCTGTAAGCCCAGTCCCATTATGTCTTTACAATGCCATGTCTTTCTATTGAAGTAACAGGCAACCTTGTGCAGTTGTGCATGACTGGGGTCTAATTATGGTAAAACTTTTAGCTAACTTTTCATGGACTAAATTTAAGAAAATAAGCACATTAAAGAAGACAAATTATTAAGAAAACCAAAGAATGTGGTGCAAATGTAAAGAAATACATACAGTACGGAGTATTGTGTATCCGCAAAATCATTGACAAAATGTCATTTTAAGAAACTTCAACGTCTTTCATATGGTATCGGAGAATCCAATCCTCGTTCTATCATCATTAGCTTTATTCTCTGTACATCCTCTATTAGACCAGCATTCTTATAAATCTTCATCAAAAGCTCAAAATTATGGTCATTATCTGGCTCCAACTCAAACAGATGTTGAGCTGCTACCTCTCCTATTTTAACATCGCCATGTCTGTAGCACGCATATAACAATGCACCCCAAACTGTTGGTCCAGCTTCGAATTCCATTCTCTTCATTACAAAATCAAAAGCTTTGTCTATCAATCCTAACCTCCCATATAGATTTACCAAACAACTATAATGTTCCATCCTTGGATTAATATCATACCTCTCTTGCATAATTCTAAACAGCCTCTCTGCGTCCTCTAGTTTCCCTAAATGAGCACATGCCGACAACAAAGACACAAATGTGACACTGTCCGGTAGGTCACCAGATTTCACCATCTTCTCAAAGTACAACAGGGCTTCAGGATGCTTAGAGTGAGCTGAAATGACTGAATTCCATGACACTACATCCCGTTCATGCATATTTTCAAACAACCATCTCACTTGCTTCAACTTCTTTTGGTCTGCATAGAAATCAACCAATGAGTTAACAATGGACAATTCTTGATTAGTCCCTCGACGAAGAACCCATCCATGAATTTGTTTCCCAATTGATAAAGGTATTCTGGCCACAAGTAATGATGATATAGAAACAGAGTCAGGTTCTATTCCATCACGTATCATAAGACAAAACAGGTTTAACGCCTTAGTTACGAGCTCATGCCTCATGTATCCAATGAGCATTGAATTCCAAGACACCAAATCCTTTGTCCCTATTTGATCAAAGAGCTTTTGAGACTTAACAATATCACCACATTTTGAATACATATCAACAAGTGCATTTAGAATAAACCCATTACTTCCAAACCCACGACGAATCACATGCCGATGAACTTCCTCTCCCACATGAATCAACCCAACACCTCCACAAGCCTTCAATGCACGTGGGAATGTGTAACAATCAGGCTCTACACCCTCTTCCACCATCTGAAAATACACGGCTAACGCATCTTCAAACAAACCCTTCTCAGCATATCCAGATATAATCGAATTCCAAGGAAATGCTGAGGAATTTCTCTTAGGCATTTTATCAAACAGTTGATGGGCCTTCTGAGTTTGTCCACTGCAGGCATATAGTCTAATCAGCTTCGATGAAATGCCCACGTTTTTACGTAAAAGCTTCTCCGGAATGAGTTCATGAACACGGATACCATGATCAATAGCCTGCAATTGAAAGCATGTTTCTAAAAGTGAAGCAAAGATTTGTGGGTCGTAAAAATCAGTGCCATTTTTCACAGTGACTTCTAAGTTCCTAATGACAGTTTCAAGAGCTTCTAGTTTGGTTTTAGGTGGGATTTTCTGATTGGAAACCAGTTGGGTTTTGCCTGATTTTTGCAGACTGATGCGGCGGCTTTTTGGGTTTTCCCTACTCTGCTTTGGATTATGCAGTTTCTGGTTTTTTGTGTTTTCATTTGTAAACGAGAAAGTTGGGTGTGTGGATTTTGCGGAGAGATGATGGGGCGATTTGTAGTTCATGCTAATGGTAATGTTTTGCTGCAATGTTAGAGCCATCGTCTCCATTTGCAGTATTTTCTGCTCAAGTGAATCAGTGAAGAATCATGGAAAAAGCTACTGAGAAGAGTCCTATGCCCTCAATATGTGTGTATGAATTATAAGTATATGTTAATTCAATATATTGACGGCCTAATTTGTGCTTTTTAACTTAGTCTCAGCTATATTTATGTTTTCGAATTTTTGGTGTGCCTAAGTAAACATTCGTATAAAATTAAACAAGTAGATTTACGTATTCTATGTAACATTTTACAAAACAGTTCGAGTGTATTTCACGTGAATTATCATAAGATAAATATATCCTTTTTCAATTTTATGTAAGTCTAAATATATATATTTGCACTAATTCAAAATTAGGAGACATAAATATCAACTAAAATTAAGTCAACGTCACATTTATATATTATGACATTTAACTATTCAAACTATTCTAAAATAAAATAGAAAGTGTTTATTTAATATGAGACTTTAAATTATCCTAAAGTAAAATAGAAAAATATGAGACTTCAAACTATCCAGTAAAATAGAAAGTGTTCATTTAATATGAGACGAGCCAGTATAAGTTATAAATAATCTTTTTTAAGTTAATTTTTTAATATGTAAGGTAGGAAAAGGGGGATTACTGGTGAAATCAAATTATCACCAGGTAAAACGAAGGGACCAAATGATTCCGCCACTGCTACGCACGTTAGCAACAGGCTCCATTGTTCTTCTTGGTGGAGCTATCTCTATCTCTGCACTCACTACTTCAGTCCTTCGCCGTAAAGCCTTAATCAATAAGGTAAATAATTGGGGGTTATATATTTATTTTATTTTTTTTCAAAAATCCCATTTTCAGATTTTCATCTTCTTTGATTTTATGTGGCAGGAAAAGTTTGGGAAGCTTTGTTTGTCTTGTAGAGGTAAAGGATTTTATAAATGTAAGCTTTGCAAGGCAAATGGTACAATAAAATGGTCACCCCTTTATGACCCTGTATTTGTAAATCCATGTGTTTGTCCTACTTGCGAGGGGAACAAGTGAGTTCACTTCCATTTTAATTTCTCATAGTTTTTTTTTAATTATTATACGAATGAGAATTTGAGCATTTTGCAGGATACAGCGATGTCTCAATTGTTTGGGGGATGGACGGGTATAACTTAAGAGCGGAATGCACTCTACCTGTTTGATAAAAGTACAATACCAACATTTGGAATCCGGAGGTGTTTTTTTTCCTTCAAAAATTGTGGATATGGGAAATGGGAAAGGATTACAAGGTGGAGAATCGAATCCAGTTTAGGTAGCCAACCAACTGAGCAACAAAAATTTCCCAATTCAGAGGTGTAATTCTTGAGTTAACATTTTAATTAAGGATGATGTTTTGTTTTCAAAAGGCTCATTTGGATTTTGATATAACTTCAATATAGTCATTTCTTAGTAGCTCATTGTTACAACTTCTACTTATTAGCTTGTTCTGTGCTTACTCACTTCATTCGCTCTCGTTTGGTAGCGGTTCTAAAGCAACAAGATCAAGTTTTGCACAGATGGAAATAAAAAGGAAAACCAATAAAGTACCCCATTGCAATAAACATTATCAATACTCCATTATAATAAAAGATTGAAATGGGCAGAGCCGGGTGAATGCATTTGTAGATCTCTGAAGCATTTCTCCACCTGCCTTGTGAAATACTACTAAAATTTAACAAACCACACAACGATACAAATATATGCTATCAACTGGGCCAAACCCAGAGTCCTTATTTTATTTTACCACTAGTAACTAAAAGCCACTGTATACTTATAGTGCTAAACGTAATAAGCTTTCTCAAATTTAGAAGGGAGGCATTGCCGGAGCAATCATGAAATTAAGGGTATTTCTATCAACGCCACACCCACCAATGCATTCATCAGTTTCAATCCAATCCTTGAGTTTATCAGCCTCAATTTCTTATGTTCGGCATATATATACTTCTTCACCACTCCTACGAAGATGTTTCTCTAGAACACAACGCTTCCCCGTGCTCGATATTGCAAATGCACAAGAGTCTTCATTCAAATTCTCGCACGCAATGTCCCCTGCATATGGTTACGCATACATAACATGTTACAACAAGTTAAATTACACTGATGAAATTAATTAAAATCCATTATGAACAAAAATGACTTACCTAAAGTGACTTGTACCAAGAAAGCAAGTGCGAAAGCAACAATGGCTAAAGTGTTCAAGCTATGTAATGAAGCCATTATGATAACTTGTTAACTTGCTTATCAACTCTATTGCCTTGCAAGTTTATGTTTTTCTTTTGTTTTTGCTTAGAACTACTTCAAATAGCTATTTATAGAGGCAGATTTTCATGCAATTTGAGAAACTAGTACTAGTATGTGTATGAATTACTGTTTGATCAATTGACGATGTCAACATTTTATTAATTAGAGAAGAAAGTAGTTAGTGGTCAAAAGACTCCGCCATCTGGTTATAGAAATTCCACATAATTAGGTTTAGTTGAAAAAGTGAATTTTCTTGCTCTCATACTCGGTGGCGGAGTCAAAATTTTCAATATGGGGTTCAAAATCTAAAGAACTAGACACGCGAAATAGCCGAAGATGATTCAACATCTACTATATATACCTAAAAAGTTATTTTAACCATATAAAAATAATATAGTTTTTCGTGGAAGGGGACTTTCGTGATGATTTATAGTATTTTTACATAATTTTCAAATAATATATAGTATTTTCAGTGTCCTAATTTACGTGGCACATATGAAATTTCAAGAGTCAATCGATTTAAATATTCCAAGTTGTTAATCATAGTAATTTATAAGAGAAAATATTACATCATTTTCAAATAATATATGTTACTTCTTTTTTTCCAATTTATGTGGCACCGATAGAATTTCGGGAGTCAATCAATTTTTTTATGTTTATTAAATATTTTAAATTATTAATTATCGTGATTTATAGTATTTCTATGTAATTTTCGAGTATACAACAAATTAAATGAAAATAAGATAAATAAACTTGAAAAATAAAGAAAGTAAATAAATTATGTAAACTGTTTCTAGAGTCTTCTATATCACGATTTATAATTAATCACATTATCTAATTATACTTAATTTATTTTCTTAAATTCTCTGTCAAATTATAATTGAACAAACAAAAAGAATTATCGTATATTCCATTAATTAGAAATGGAATGGAATCTAAGGTGCATGAGTTGCAGTGGCTACTAAGGCTTTTAGCTTGTGACACCTAGGATAGGATTTGGAAAATGAAAAAGATTTCACCTAACAAAATTGTGGGTAGAAAAAGTGGGAAAGAATTACAATAGAGAGAATCGAACCTTCATGATTCAATGATGTTTAGTTTTAAAAACGCTCATTTGAATTTTGATATAACTTCAAATATAGCCAGCTCATTGCTACAACTTCTGTCCTTAACTCACTGCATTCACTCTCGTTCGGTCGCAGTTCTAAAGCAACTAGATCAAGTTTTGCACAAATGGAAATAAAGACAAAAACCAATAAAGTATCCATTGCTAATAAATATTATCAATGCTCCATTATAAGGCCGAGCAGGGTGAATGCATTTGTAGATCTCTGAAGCATTTCTCCACCTGCCTTGTGAAATACTACTAAAATTTAACAAACCACACAACGATACAAATATATGCTATCAACTGGGCCAAACCCAGAGTCCTTATTTTATTTTACCACTAGTAACTCAAAGCCATTGTATACTTATAGTGCTAATGTAATAAGCTTTATCGAATTTAGAAGGGAGGCATTGCCGGAGCAATCATGAAATTGAGGGGCTTCACTTCTGATACCGGTGCTGGTGCAACAAATCCCGATCTTCTAATCTCAGCCATTTCACGACGTCCTTTTCCCTTTTGCTCTGCACATAACTTGGGCAAATATACACCTATACCCAATCAAAGACATACCCATTAATCATCACGTTATATATAATTAAATCATTTAAATTATAGACGCGTGATAAGTAAATACCTTCACCAGCAGCAAGATTGAAGTAGAGATCAATAATGTTAGGACAGTTGTTGTAGCAAGCAGAGGAACAGAGCTTGCTAGTAAAGCGAGACTCAAGCAGAGCGTCAGAAGAAATGCCGAGGGCATTTCTATCGACGCCACACGCCTCAATACATTCATCAGTTTCAATCCAATCCTTGAGTTTATCAGCCTCAATTTCTGATGTTCGGCATATATATACTTCTTCACCACTCCTACTAAGATGTTTCTCTAAAACACAACGCTTCCCCATGCTCGATATTGAAAATGCACAAGAGTCTTCATTCAAGTTCTCGCACGCAATGTCCCCTGCATATGGTTACGCATACATAACATGTTATAACAAGTTAAATTACACTGATGAAATTAATTAAAATCCATTATGAACAAAAATGACTTACCTAAAGTGACTTGTACCAAGAAAGCAAGTGCGAAAGCAACAATGGCTAAAGTGTTCAAGCTATGTAATGAAGCCATTATGATAACTTGTTAACTTGCTTATCAACTCTATTGCCTTGCAAGTTTATGTTTTTTTTTTTGTTTTTGCTTAGAACTACTTCAAATAGCTATTTATAGAGGCATGCAATTTGAGAAACTACTACTAGTATGTGTATGAATTACTGTTTGATCAATTGTCGGTGTCAACATTTTCTTAATTAGAGAAGAAAGTAGTTTTTTTTTTGGTTTTCCACCCGGTGTTCGGAGTCCACATTGGAGCTCTGATTAAATTCGAATCGCGCCAGGGCCCATTCGGGGTGACTCTCCCAACATGATTTTCTCCATATCCAGGGCTCGAATCCAAGACCTCTAGTTAAGGGTGAAACACTCTCACCAGTGCATCACAACCCATGTTAGGTGAGCAGAAAGTAGTTAGTGGTCAAAAGACTCCGCCATCAGTGGCCGTCATGGTTATATAAATTCCACACATTTAGGCTTATTTGATGTTGAAAAATGAATTTTCTTGCACTCATACTTGTCCACTTTTCGGTTTCTATAGAAAAAGAAGAAGATATGTTTGTGAAAAAGGATTAACTTTCAACTGATTGTGCAAAGGTTTATGACACACGTTTAACTTTTAATAGGCTGATGCAGAGTAATCCTTCCTTCGTTTCATTATTACTTGATCCTTTTGATCTAACATAATCCTTAAAGAAAAATTTAATTAGATGTATATTTTACTAAATTAACTTTATAATAATGTTTTAGAGCTCTAAATTTAATTATTACTATTTTATATAGTTATTTAATACTAAAGGGTCATTTGGTTGGGAACAAGTTATCTTGAATTAATTATTCAAATGATGGAATAAATAATTTAAAGACTAAACAATACCTCCAATCAAACATATGATAATATTATCGTATATTTTATTCTGAAATTATTATATCTTATATCTCACACCAAAAGACTCCTGAAGATTGTATGAGAAAGAAGTAACAAAACTCTCATGATTTACTAAAATGAACAAGTAAAATAAAAATATCTATTTTGGTATAAAGATGAAGTAAAACGCAACAGAGGGAGTTTAGTTTTAGGATTAATGTATATATACAAATAATACTTCCTCCATTTCTAAATAAGTGCTACTTTTAGTTTAAGTACACCATTAAGAAAACTTATTCATTCCTAGAAAGTAAGATGTATTTTTACTAATTTAGCCTTAAAAAAATACCTTGAACTAGTTGTAGCTCTATATTAATTTCTCGATTATGTAAAAATCTCCTTTTATATAAATAAGGGTAAAATTGGAAGAACATTATTATTGCTTTTTTGATTGCCCTAAAAAAAGTATTTCCTCCGTCTCATTTTATGTGACAAGATTTGATCGGGCACGGAGTTTAATAAATAAATGAAGACTTTGAAATGTTTACCACATTGGCCCTTCAAAAAAATAGTCATATTAAAAAGTAGATTCACTTTTCTATGTCCTCATAAATATATTCAAATACTATCTTTAAAATTAAATGGGACCAACTAGGGTAAAAGAAAAATTATACCTTTAAATACTTACCATATAAGGAAATGTAACATTCTTTTTAGGACTGATAAAAAAGGAAATGATGCCACATAAAATGGGACGGAGGGAGTAGTTTTTAAGTCAAAAATAAAAAGTCAAACTTAAATGACTTTTAAGTCAAGAGATAAAAAGTAGGAGATACCTACTTTTGGTTTTTAAGTTATTTTTAACCTTGTCAAACACTTCTTAACTTATTCTAAGTTATTTTTATATTTGCTAAACACTTTCAGAAGTCAAAAACTGACTTAAAAAAATGTTTGACAAACTTTTAAGCTAATTCAAACACTCTCTTAGTTAAAAATTCAACAATTCACTTACTATGAATGAAAGAGTACTTTCATTTTGGTTTATTTGCTTTGAAAACACGTTTTTTTGGCTCCGGACTCCTACTTTTGACCGTATATGTGTTGAAATTACAATTTTGACGTTTAACTAATTGCTTCTGATTAGTTGTGACAAATCGATGTTTTCCTAAATCCTAAACACTTTGTTTTACTAGCTAGAAATTTATAATATAGTGATTAGGTAAAAGATCGATAGTCAATAAAAAGTAACGGAACTAGTCAAGTCTCTGAGTAATTTGTCAGAGCATTTAGGCCATTTACAATTTTCTTTTCTGACTTTTTGTTCATGGAATTAACTACCAATCTACAAATTGCAAAACATAAACTTGAGTTCTACCCCGTCATTTACGGCCATACTAAAATCTCTACTCCTATTTTTTTTTTCTTTCAAAAATAAAATTGGCTAGTCAATTATTTCCTTGATTCATTTTTACATGTCATATTTCAACTTATCAAAATAATGATAGAATTAAAACATGAAAAAAATAATAATTATCTTTTTCTGATATATTAAAACATTACTCATAAACATAAAAATATATTTTTGAAATTATGAACGAATAAAAATAAGCAGAGGAAATAAGAATTGGTCGTTGTTAGTTTCTTTATTATTTGTGTTGGGGCATAGATCATTGAAGTGCAATTTCTAGTAATTGAAATAGGCTTACTGATTAGTATTAGGAAAAATTATGTTGACCATAATGACCCAAATCTGATAGCTTTGATTATTTCATAGCATAAATTGATTTTTTTTATTTTTTATATTTTTATACTTCCCTTTCAAATATAATATTTTCTTATTAATATTTTTTTCCATGGGAAGCTTTTTCAATGCATAGAAAAATGTCTAATTAGTACCAATCATCGTATGCAACGTTCTGATGTCTTTCCCAATTATATTTTGTTGCAACAGTTGAGGTTTTGTGATATTTACCATTTTTGCTAAATTGAAGAATTGCTATTAATATAATTTTTAATTAACTAATTTCATTGATTATTATACTTAATAAATTTATATTATACATTTTAATTTTTCTTAATATAAATTGAAATATTTAAAAAAACGTTAGCTAAAATTCTAAAAACTTTAGACATAATAGAGACGTCACATCATAGAAATCGCAAAATCATATAGTTCATAAAACTGCAATCCAAAAAGAGTTGCAAAATATTGTAATTTTCCCTAAACATTAGGAGTAAGTAGTTGTTAGTTGCTTATTAATTGTGTTGGGGCATAGACCATTCAATTGTAGTAATTCACATAAGCGCACACATTATTTCTTGTGTGTGATTTTCTTGTTCCAGTTTTGTCCCACCCTACAAGGATAAGGTTAAAGATCAACTGTAAATGTTTCTAAACCCTATAGCGAATTGTGATTCAATGACAATTACTCCATGGTTTTTTACTATTACCATAAAAACTATTAGGAGTAATGTTTTGTTTAGTGAATCTATATATAAATTTCTTTTTGTTAAGTTTTTAATATCATCCTTTTTTATGAGCTTTGCAGAACTGACAATTTTGTGAGGTCAGTAAAATTGTATTCATTTGGCTTATTATCATCGTTGTGTTTGATAATCATTTGTTCAGGAAGAATTTATCAAATTGAATTTTATAATTTGCTCTTCCCAGTTATCGACATGAATTAAGAGGTCACTAAAATTTCATATTTGTTTTGAAATGAATCTTCTGATTTTGGATGCAATGACATTAATTAACTCAAATGTCGCCAAAGAAAAAATCTATTGCCACTAAATGTCTTTTTTAGTGTAAAGTGATGTGAATAATTCAGACAATAATGCTTTCATATCTCTTGATAAGACAATATTCAATAATGAATAATATAAAAGTATTTTTTAGTTCTTTAGATCCGTCTAGAACAATTCTATTATCCTAAGTTCATGTTTTCGAGTATCGACTTAATTAATTATTTTTTTCCAAGGTGAGAGGTGGGTGTTTGGCTATTTTTTAGTACATTTAGGTTGATCACTCTAAATCAATGCAACAAAAGTATATGTAGTTATTAGGATTTTATTAATGTTATGGTGAAATCTGATTCACTATTAATCATTAATATAAACAATGGTATTATGATGAAAAAAAATCTTGACAAATTGACCATGTCATTGACCAGATAAGGATGACCACCATAGGGGTCAATTTTGGTTAAAAGTAAATTAATCTAATTTAATTTTTTGCAAGACGTAATTCGATTAAGTTACATTAATTTGTCGGATTAAAGGGTCTAATATTTTTTCTAATTTGTTGCAAGTGTCTAACAACTTAAAGTTGAGTGGTTATCTTCTAATTAAACACAAATAATGAAAGAAACATTGATAATAACTTCACAATTGTCAAATAAAATAAAATAAAGAACCTGTATAAAAAAACAAGCAATTTATTATATTAGAAAACCATATAGCATATCTTATACATTATTCCAAGCAAACCTTTTGGAATAAGAACCAGGAAAATTATGACCTCCAAAGTAAAATCCATCATCTTGTACTTCCCAAAAACATTCAAAATTGTTTTCACTTATTTTTCCACAATCATGAGAAATGTCTTTGTTGAAAACATCAAAAAATTGGTTTTTAGAACCCCACCAATAGTGAGAATAGTAACGAGTAGTATTAACGTCATTTCCACGGAGTGAAAGACTCAATTCTTCACCCACTTTTAGATTTTTTTTCTTGAGATTATTATCTTTAGATTCACATTGAACAGAAAGAGGAACATCGTTATTTGGAAGAGCGTTAATAATGTGAATGGTATATCCAGTTACAAATGCAGATGCAAAATTTACTTCTTGAATAAAAATGATCAATATGAATATTGAAAGTACGATGAATTTGGTCATGGTGGAACTCTTATATTTTTGTCTTATGAATCACTACATGTTTTCTTCTAATTGTTTGCCTTTATATAGAGATGTTTATTTAATTTAATAATTTTGCTAATCTTAAATGTGGTCTTCCTTTTTTAGTTGTAAAGCAGGACTTTTCAAATGTCAATTTATTTGACTAATTTTTAAAACTAAATTGATTTTTTTAATTTAATATTTAAATAAAACATTAGATATATTATTTTTGAAAAAATTATATGAAAAGAAATATAAATTACAATTTTTTTTATATCAATATGATTAAAAAATATTTTTTAAAATATTAGTGAATTAGGTCATATTGTTTGAATCTTTAAAAAGAAATTGTGACAAGTCAAAAGAAATGAAAGAAGTAATACATATGTATATTAGTTAGTCAAAATCATATTGTTTGACTATTAAAAAGGAAATATATATATATATATATATATATATATATTAAGATTTCCTTCTCTGACATTAATGAATCTTTCGTCTGAAAGATTGATGACAATAGGACAATTGATCCCTTCTTTAAACGTTGATTTAACTAAAATTTGGATTCCTCCTAAATGGACATAATTTATTTTTTTTCCTTTTCCTTTCAGGAATTTTTCTGAGGATCTGTTCGATCATTGGTTTAGTTAAAAGATTTAACTTATGTTTTCCTGTAGTCTGGGTAATTTCTATTACCTTTTCTACCTCTTGATATTCGTGGTATGAAATTTTATTTCTTGCTAACATTCTTTGCATTCTGTTGAATATATTAACTTTCGTTTTTAGATTAAGTTGTAATCCTTGGATTTTCTTTAATAATTCTCCATCGAATGTTGCTTTTAGGGTATATTCCCTTTGATCTTCTTCAGTCTCTATAGTATGTACTGAATTGTCTGTTTCTTTTTGTATTTCTTGGTTCATCTAGTCAATTCTTCTGAGCTGGTTGAACATTCTTCATATAATTCTTTATAAAATTCTTCACTTTTTATTGATGTTACAAATTTTAAATCTGAATCAATTTCTAGTCTATCAATTTTTGATATTTTTACCCTTTTTTTGTTACATTCGTAACTTTTGTGTCCTTCTTCGCCACATTTGTAGCATTTACGTTTATCTGATGTTCTTTTAAAATTATTTTTCCTTTTATAATACCCTTTTTAGGTGCATAATCTTTCTTTGAAATATTTTTTCTTTTGATTAAGCCTTTCTTGTGCTTCTTTCTTCTTTTTATAGGATTTATCATTGCATCTTCATTGGGTTGCTGCATTTTTATCTAGGCAATAAATTTGGCTATTAATTATTTTAGCTTTTCTTTGTATGTTATGAGTCATACATAGTTGTTCAAGTCTATTGTTTAGGAAAGATATTCTTTGTCCAAGAGTATCTCGTTCTATGTTTTCCTTTTCATATTCTTCTCTAAAGTATTTGACCTAAAAACCTGATTTGATAATATTTTTCAAGATATGACAACATTTCTTTACTACTATCAAATATTTTATAATAATATTCTTCGAATTCACAAGTGTATTCTTGAATATAACTCATTTTGCAGATTTGCAATTTTTCAAATTGTTCTTTTGCTATTATTCGCAATTTGTCTCTATTTTGAGATGCGCTTCCTTCTCCACCTAGAAATTTATTTCCTATGAATTGTACAAGATTTCTTACAATAGTTCCTTGTTATATTGCAAATCACGAAAGTGATCACAACCTAATCTTAGGAAATTTGTTCCTTAATAGTCTAAACGGTTAAAGTATAGGAAAAAAAGGAATATAAATAAGTTACAAAAATGAATCTTGTTTCATACAAAAAATCTAAAATGCCGAAAGAAACATCTTTTCAGGTATCAGTCTTCATAGACATAACTTTCTATGACACTAAATTGACAACTTGTTGTCAAATTGATAATGGATCCGAAGCCAATTTAGCAAAATCTGTTTTACTAAAAGACTGGGATATCAATAAAAACAACATATCAATGATTGGTATTACAAGTGTCAAAGAACAACTATCACAGTCAAAAGAAAAAGTGGAAATAATTTTAGGATAAAAAATTGTTCCTATAAATAAAATATTAGTCTATGATAAATTAGAAATTGATTTGTTGTTAGGAAATGATTTTCTCCAACAATTCCAAGATTATCATCAGACATTATACATGATAAGTCTAAAAACCCCTTGCGGATACTTTATCAAAGTCCCAAGAAAATAAAGTCCATATATTTTTGAAAAAGAAAATGAAAATTATAAGAGAAGGTATTTAGAAAATCTAAAAAAAATCTCTTGTAAATGTCTTAATTTAGAACAGATTAAGGAAAATCTACAAAAATCTTATGGTGAAAATCCCTTAGAAAAATGGGAAAGAAATCAAGAAAGGGCAACTTTAATACTTAAAGACCCCAGTATCATCATTAGATTTTTGCCTATGCTCTATAACGAAGACGATAAAATTGAGTTTAGAACTCAACTTAAAGAACTAATCAACCTAAAACTTATTAGGATAAGTAAAATCCCTCACATCTGTTCAGCTTTTATGGTAAGAAATCATGCTGAGATAAAAAGAGGAAAAATTGGAATGGTAATAAACCATAAAAAGCTAAATAAAAATTGTATATTTGATGGATATTTTATCCCAAATAAAAACAATTTTATAAACCTTGCCAAAGGAAAAACTTATTTTTCAAAGTTCGACTGTAAAAGTGGATTTTGGCAAATAAAATTAGCAGAAGAATCTATCCCATTAACAGCGTTTAGTATGCCTAATGGACACTACGAATGGCTAGTTATGCCTTTCGGATTAAAAAATGTCCCTCAAATCTTTTAAAGAAAGATGGACAAAATATTTTTTGAAAAAGAATTTTTAATCGTCTATATAGATGATATACTAATATGTTCTAACACATATCAAGAAAATCTGACACATCTGAAAGAATTTTCAGAAATATGTTTGAAAAATGGAATTATTCTAATCCAGAAAAAGGTAGAAATAAACAAAAATAAAATAGAATTCTTAAGAATGATTATTTCAAAAAATATAATCGAATTACAAACTCACATCTCAAAAAAGATTGTAGAATTTCCTCACAAATTGACAACCAAACAGGAAATACAATGATTTTTAGGATGTCTTAATTATGCGGGAGAATTTATTTCAGATCTAGCAAGGAAAAAGAATATCTTGCAAAAATTAATAAGAAAATTCAACAAACTTGGATGGACAGAAGATCACACTCAGTGCATTAAAAAATTAAAAGAAGAATGCTCTAAGTTATCAAAACTTAGATTACCAGAAGAAAATGATAATCTAGTATTACAAACAGATTCTTCAGATTATCATTGGGGAGCATTATTACAAACTGATTTAAATGAAATCTGCAGGTACACACGTGGTACTTTTAATGAAGTAGAAACGAAATATTCCACAAATGAAAAGGAATTATTAGCTATTGTTAGAGGAATTAGGAAATTTTCAGCTTTTTTATTACCAAAACAATTTGTTATTAGTACTGATAACACGTAGGTATCATGATTAATCTCAAACAAACTTCCATCAGAATCGCAATACATTAGATTGAATAGATGGCAGGTTTTGTTATCATTCTATTCTTTTAAAATAAAACATATTAAAGGAATTGATAACTCTCTTGCAAATTTCTCTCAAGAAACGTCCAATATGGACAATTGAACACAAATTCTAATGAACAGAGTGCTTGAAAAAAATTCAACTTGTGGAAAAGTCCATTGATGAAAAAAGCCACAAATTATTCAACATCAGAGATAAATTAGCAAAATTGTCCGAACAAGCAAGAAAAATGCAATGTGAAATCAATTAACTCAGTGATGATCAAGCTGAAAATATGAACGAATTCCTATTGTTATGCTAACATTTGGACACATGTCCAAAAAGGAATTCAAATCCTGAAGGGAATATATATTACTCCCAAAAAAGTGACAGGAGATGTCCCACTAGCACCTAGTGCTAAAAACATCTCATCGGTAAGCATGAATATGTCAAAACCCGAGTCCAAGGACAAAGGTAAAAGCTAAGCGAATAAAAAAGATGTCAGTTCTTCGAAAGAATAAAAGAGCACATCTTCAACGAAAATGAATGAACTAGACGAACTAGTTTATGCTCTAGAAGACCTTGATCTTTCAAATCAATAAAAGTTCTAATGAATAAAGGTGATACGGGAGGACCCCAAGAAAACTTTCTTAAAGGGGAATGATCGAACACCTTAAAGAAATAACAAGAATCAAAAGACAATTCTGAAAGAAACTTTGCACCTAAAGCAAAAAGAAATAAAGATTTTATGAGTCAATATCATAATAACAATAAATCCAAATACATGTCATACAGACTCCCAGCAGGAGATGTCGGAACAACCCAATTTTTAGATCTAAATTGTAAAAAAGAGAACCAGAGTTAGATCTAGACATATGGGCACAAAATATATTTCTTTTCTTTCTATTAGAAAAAGGAGTAAATTACACTGACGAAGAAAAATATATCATTGCGATAAATACTTTCACCGATAAGGTAAGTAATTGGCACACCGGATTATTAGATGATGCGAAAGGAATCATCAAAAATCGTACAATAGAAGGATTCACAAATTCCCTCCAAGAAGGAATAAGAAACCTTGTACAATTCATAGGAAATGAATTTCTAGGTGGAGAAGGAAGTGCATCTCAAAATAGAGAAAAAATGAGAATATAGCAAAAGAAAAATTAGAAAATTGCAAATCTGCAAAATGAGTTATATTCAAGAATACACTTGTGAATTCGAATAATATTATTATAAAATATTTGATAGCAGTAAAGAAATGTTATCATATCTTGAAAAATATTATAAAAAATTACCAGACTTTTGGGTCAAAAAATTCAGAAAAGAGTATGAAAAGGACAGCATAGAATGAGATACTCTTGGACAAAGAATATCTTTTCTAAACAATAGACTTGGACAACTATGTATGGCTCATAACATACAAAGAAAAGCCAAAATAATTAATAACCAATATTATTGCCTAGATACAAATGCAGCAACCCAATGGGGATGCAATGATTAATCCTACAAAAGAAGAAAGAAGCACAAGAAAGACTTAATCAAAAGAAAAAATATTTCAAGGAAAGATTATGTACCTAAAAAATGGTATTATAAAAGAAAAAATAATTTTAAAAGAACAACAGATAAATGTAAATGCTACAACTGTGGTGAAGAAGGGCACAAAAGTTACGAATGTAACAAAAAAAAGGGTTAAAATATTAAAAATTGATAGACTAAAAATTGATTCAGATTTAGAATCTGTAACATCAATAAAAAGTGAAAATTTTTATGAAGAATTATATGAAGAACGTTCAACCAGCTTAGAAGAATCTGACTAGATGAACCAAGAAATACAATAAAAAAATTAGAAAATTAAGTACATACTAAGAGACTGAAGAAGATCAAAGGGAATATGCCCTAAAAGCAACATTCGATGGAGAATTATTAAAGAAAATCCAAGGATTACAACTTAATCTAAAAACGAAAGATAATATATTCAACAAAATGCAAAGAATGTTTGCAAGAAATAAAATTTCATACCACGAATATCAAGAGGTAGAAAAGGTAATAGAAATTATCCAGACTACAGAAAAACATATGTTAAATCTTTTAAATAAACCAATGATCGAACAGAACCTCAGAAAAATTCCTGAAAGGAAAAGGAAAAAAATGAATTATGTCCATTTAGGAGGAAATCAAATTTTAGTTAAATCAACGTTTAAAGAAGGGATCAATTGCCCTATTATCCTCAATCTTTCAGATGAAAGGTTCGTTAATGCAGAGAAGGAAATCTTGGTATAGTTGAAGGTAACCTAGCTTATACCAAACTTCTATTTACATATTATCCAAAGTACTGTATTTCACTTAAGGATGCAGACTTAAATGATGCTTTAACCTTACATTTTTAGGTCAAAAGAAACGACCTATTCAAATCAGGTAATCACATCATGAGCATATATTACCAAGCTCTGTATACAGTTACAAATTCCAATTATGGTAGTGTATACAAAAACAAAGAAATGATCGAAATAAATCAAGAATGCACAAAAATTGCAAGAATTGTTGAAGCGGAAATTCAACAAGCTATAATTTCAGAAGAATATGAGATCCATTTTGAAAAAACAAAAGAAATAGGATGTCCGAGTAATAATTCGATACTTTCATTAGAATATTGAAGAAATTCTATAAAAAAAAGATACATCCAATAGATATTTTAAAAGGATTCTTGAAGTTACTAACACTACTGGAATTTCAGGAAGAATCTTTAATGGAGTTGAATAAAAAAAAAAGAAATCTTGTTACAAACAGGTGCCTCGGCAAATCATGTCGAAGGTATTATATTGGATGGAGTACCAATATACGAAGGTACCCCTTATATCTATAAAACCTTTAAAAGAAATAACTTTAGCTGTACAAATATGGTAGATTTACCAATACGTTAGATACAGTAAGAATAACACTTCCTTGTTATATTAGAGATCACAAAAGTGATCACAACCTAATCTTAGGAAATTTGTTCCTTAATAGTCTAAACGACTACATTATATGAAAGAATGGAATAGAAATATGTTACAAAAATGAAACTTGATTCATACCAAAAATTTAAAATGCCCAAAGAAACATCTTTTCGGGTATCAGTCTTCATAGAAATAACTTTCTATGACATTAAATTGAAAACCTGTTGTCAAATTGATAATGAATCCGAAGCCAATTTAGCAAAAATCTTTTTTACTAAAAGGCTGGGATACCAATAAAAACAACATATCATTAATTGGTATTACAGCTGTCAAAGAACGACTATCACAGTCAAAAGAAAAAGTGGAAATAATTTTAGGATAAAAAATTGTTCCTATAAATAAAATATTTGCATATGATAAATTAGAAACTGATTTGTTGTTAGGAAATGATTTTCTCCAATAATTCCAAGATTATCATCAGATATTATACATGATAAGTCTAAAAACCCCTTGCGGATACTTTATTAATGTCCCAAGAAAACAAAATTCATATATTCTTGAAAAAGAAAATGAAAATTATAAGAGAAGGTATTTAGAAAATCCAAATAAAATCTCTTGTAAATGTCTTAATTTAGAACAGATTAAGAAAAATCTACAAAAATCTTATGGTGAAAATCCCTTAGAATAATGGGAAAAAAAAAATCAAGAAAGGGCAACTTTAATACTTAAAAACCCTAGCATCATTATTAGAGTAAAGCCTATGCTCTATAACAAAGATGATAAAATTGAGTTTAGAACTCAACTTAAAGAACTAATCAACCTTAAACTTATTAGGATAAGTAAAAGCCCTCACAGCAATCCAGCTTTTATGGTAAAAAATCATGCTGAGATAAAAAGAGGAAAAACTGGAATGGTAATAAACTATAAAAAACTAAATAAAAATTGTATATTTGATGGATATTTTATCCCAAATAAAAACAATTTTATAAATCTTGCCAATGGAAAAACTTATTTTTCAAATTCGACTGTAAAAGTGGATTTTGGCAAATAAAATTAGCAGAAGAATCTATCCCATTAACATCGTTTAGTATGCCTAATGGACACTACGAATGGTTAGTTATGCCTTTCGAATTAAAAAATGCCCCTCAAATCTTTCAAAGAAAGACGGAGAAAATATTTTTCGGAAAAGAATTTTTAATCGTCTATATAGAAGATATACTAATATGTTCTAACACATATCAAGAAAATTTAACACATTTGAAAGAATTTTCAGAAATATGTTTGAAAAATGGAATTATTCTAATCCAGAAAAAGGCAGAAATAAACAAAAATGAAATAGAATTTTTAGGAATGATTATTTCAAAAAATGGAATCGAATTACAAACTCACATCTCAAAAAATATTGTAGAATTTCTTCACAAATTGACAACCAAACAGGAAATACAATGATTTTTAGGATGTCTTAATTATGCGGGAGAATTTATTCCAGATCTAGCAAGGAAAAAGAATATCTTGCAAAAATTAATAAGAAAATTCAACAGACTTGGATGGACAGAAGTGCACACTCAGTGCATTAAAAAATTAAAAGAAGAATGCTCTAAGTTACCAAAACTTAGATTACCAGAAGAAAATGATAATCTAGTATTACAAACAGATTCTTCAAATTATCATTGGGGAGCATTATTACAAACTGATTTAAATGAAATCTGCAGGTACACACGTGGTATATTTAATGAAGCAAAAACAAAACATTCCACTAATGAAAAGGAATTGTTAGCTATTGTTAGAGGAATTAGGAAATTTTCAGCCTTTTTATTACCAAAACAATTTGTTATTAGTACTGATATCACGCAGGTATCATGATTAATCTCAAACAAACTTCCATCAGAATCGCAATACATAAGATTGCGTAGATGACAGGTTTTGTTATCATTCTATTCTCTTAAAATAAAACATATTAAAGGAATTGATAACTCTCTTGCAAATTTCTCTCAAGAAACATCCAATATGGACAATTGAACACAAATTCTGATGAACAGAGTGTTTGAAAAAAATTCAACTTGTGGAAAAGTCCATTGATGACAAAAGCCACAAATTATTCAACATCAGAGATGAATTAGCCAGCTTGTCCGAACAAGCAAGGAAATTGCAATATGAAATCAATTAACTCAGCGATGATCAAGCTGAAAACATGAACGAATTCCTATTGTTATGCGAACATTTGGACACATGTCCAATAAGGAATTCAAATCCTGAAGGGAATATTACTCCCAATAAAGTGGCAGGAGATGTCCCACTAGCACCTAGTGTCAAAAACATCTCATCGGTAAGCATGGATATGTCAAAACCTGAGTCCAAGGACAAAGGTAAAGGCCAAGCGGATCAAAAAGATGTCAGTTCTTCAAAAGGAAAAAAGAGCACATCTTCATCAAAATTTGAAAAAATTATTTGTGGTAAACCAGAGGAAGTACTAACAAAGTTCCATTAGGAATAAAAGTTTTTTTTCATCTTTTCAAGTTGGAAAACAAAATCCAAAGGAATAAGAATATTTTGCTTTTATAAGATATATTTACAACCTCCCCGAAGAAAGCGGAGAAACATTCGGAGTTTTACGAACAACTAGTTTGTTTTCAATAATTTCGATATTTTCAAACGGATCACCGGGCTTTACGGCTCAATTATTTGAACTCGGTTACTTAGACCGAGTCTATGATAAACCGGATCTACATGAGATATCCAAACTACCCGAACAACTGAAAAACTCAGTAAAAAACTATGCACAAGGTGAATGAGTCTATTGCAGATTCTTTAGTATCTCCATGGAAGACAAAGGCTTGCAACTATTTTTTCCAACGATTAATTATATTGCAGTGGAAAAATTAAAAGATTTTAATATCAAAGCAACACGAGTTGATAAAAAACTCCCACACCTAAACAAAAAATGGATACAAACTAAACGAGCTTTGGAAATTAAAGCATTATATTTTATTCTCAAAAGTTTTTACAATGAAGATTACAAAGTCTTATACCATGATCAGGATTGGATTTTGATGACTAAAGGAAAATCCAAATCAAAAGCATTGAAGGAAAAATCCTTGACATTGAGCTTCACAGACTGAAAGCCACAGAAGAAACATGGAAGCTTGCTTGCAAGTTTCTAGATCACAAACATTCAGTACATGAAGATGGATCTGAATAAAGTCTCAATGGATAACAGACAACTGTAAAAGCAATAATGTAGACAGTCAGACAAAGACAAAGCAAAAGACGTAAGCACTTACGTAATGAAGAAAGAAACAAAAAGAAATTTTATCTCTTCTCAACCTTATCTCTTCGGTCAAAAAGAGATGTCAAATCTGATCGGCCATCAGCATCTTTATGACGATGATTGAAGGATGAGAAAAGAATTATCAAAGTTTTGAGGGAAGTCCCTGCAAAATAAAAAATGTAATAATTAGTCACTCCTTACATCTATAGAAGGAGATAAAAATTACACTTAAAAGGCAGACTACATTTTCCTAAGAACACCCAGTAGAGAAAAATGTTAGGTTCCTTTAAAAGTGAGTAAAAACCTCTCCCGTCAGGGAAAAATATTTTATGTTCTAAGTATTATGTAAAAATATGTGTGGTTTGTGAGTGAAGATAATATTATGAAATAAACAGTTTGGTTTGTATACCTCTCTTATCTAAATTTCCAGAATAGTTTTAAGTGAAGGTTGCGATCTTCCGCCTAAAAGAGGAACAGTAGGAAAGTAGCCGGTAGACTGAGATCGTGAAGGCGAAAAACTGTTCATAGCCTGAAAGGAAAACTGCTGCGATAGTGATATAAACTATTCAACGAAGGAATAGGAGAAAGGTATAAACGCAAAACTCTGTATTTCATAATTATCATTAAAAACAAATTACATTCATATTTTTATCATATACATAGAATTAAAAATACTTAGTACCTATAGGGAATTAAAATATTATTATGTTAAAACTTCAATATGGTTCATCATATTTGCATACTGCACTATAAAAAGTGATATTAGCATAATATGAAACATATTCAATACCACCTACACTTGATAAGGAAACGAGCATGAAAACATCGCATAGCTCTATACAACCTAGATAAATCTATACAGAATTTAGAAAAAACTTATTTATCTGTAAGCCTAAGATCTATAAAATTTATCGTAGCTATCTATGAGGTAAAAATAATTAGAATACAAGAGTATTTTGAATATAAAAATGCAAAAGGTATTTTAAAAAGAAATGACTTTTATATAGCATAAAAAATGCTTTATTTTGTATTTTTTTCAATTTATGTTATAAGAAAATTGATTGTGGATGTTAAAAAATAATTTTAAAACTTTTGTAATCGAAAACTGATCTCATGATGTCGATTCTTTTCAACTTTCTAAAGTTGAATTATAGAGTTTTTTCACTAGTCACTAATGCTGACAATGTAAAAGGATTATAAAATTAGGAAGGACACAAACACAAAATTAATGATAATGAGGAGATTAATGCCAACAAGAGCAAGGAACTTACAATTATTACTAATTAGAAGCAAGGTGAAGGACCACAAGTGGACAATATTACCAGACTGGAGGAGCATTATAGAGACGGATTTAGACTTGTGATTTTTGGGTCTCAGAAAAGTAATCTATGATAAAAATTTCGACGCAGAGCAAGACAGTTTTTAATATTTACTAGCAAATTTGTGTGCATAATTTAGACTATATTGTTGGTGTAGTTAAGTTCTTAGTTACAAGAGGTTTAGGATTCTAATCTATTTATTCACAATTTCTTTTACAATAAATTTGCTACTTGCATGATAAAAAAAGTTCTAAGAATATACAACCCAAGACAAGACTCAAACTTGCATCCTTAAGGCAGTAAACTTGAGCTTTAACCATTTGCACAATAAGGTTCATTTCTAATACTCTCATCGTTTAGTTGTCACGTTGCAGTTTTCAAAAGTTAATTTGACTAACTTTCAAAATTAAATTAATTATATTAAATTGATATATACACTAAAGATTTAACTATTCAAAAACTATGTGAAAAATATTATAAATTACAATTTTTTTAATGATCAATATGATGAAAAAATACTTATTCAAATGTTAGTAAAATTTTTTATTGTTTGACTCTTAAAAGGAATTCATGATTAGTAAAAACGAATAGAAGGAGCAATACATAATACAAAATATATTAATTATGAATTGATGTTGTTGTTATCTATATTTATAATGTACCTTTTCAAAATATAATGATAAAAATTAAAAAAAAAAAAAACATCGAGTTGAAACTTTGTTTTCATAGTTTAAGAGGAACTACTTCTTAATTGCATTCAGATTTTATTTAAATCAAGCATTGTAACTGAGTGGAAATCATTCTCTATATCAAACTCTTTTTGGGTGGTGATGATCATAAAACTCGTAATATATAGAAATAATTATATTCTAGTGCAGTTCATAAAGTTATATGATATAATTCAGTCAAGATTTTCAATGTTTATCTAAATTACCTAAATTTCATGTCATCATTCATGATAAACTTCTATTAAAATGATTTTATTTTATTTTTATGGCTGAACGCCTACTAAACATTAGAAAACCATATAACAAGTCTTATACATTAATTCCAATCATATTTTTTGGTATACGATTCTGGAGAATTATGAGCTGCAAAGTAAAATCCATCATCCTGTACTTTCCAAAAACATTCATAATCGTTTCCACTTATTCTTCCACATTCACTAGATTGATACATTTGGCTGTTGAAAACATCAAAAAATTGTTTTTTAGAACCCCATGAATAGTGACAATAGAAACGAGTAGTACCTATGACATTTCCACGGAATGAAAAATTGTAATCATCACCCACTTTAGGAGTTTTCAACCCAAGATCATCATCTTTAGATTCACATCGAACAGAAAAAAGAATGTCGTTATTTGACAAAGCGTTGATGATATGAACTGTGAAACCAGCAGTAAGTGCAGAATTTGTTGTTTGAACAAGCATGCTCAATATGACTACTGAAAATACTATGATTTTGATCATCATGAATCTCCTATATATTTATCTAATGAATCTCTACATGTTTTCTTCTTCTAATAGTTTGCCCTTATATATAGTGTGCATATACCATTGTAAAGTGGTTGACATAGAAATGATTTTTGCTACTTTAAATGGTTGAGATAGAAATGACTATTAAATGATTTTTGCTACTTTAAAATGTGGACTTGCCTATAATACATAATGCAAATATGTTAAGTCTGAATTGATGTTTCCCTGTCCAATAGTACTTCTACATTATTAAATTTACACACTTTTTAAGAAATTATAAATAAAAAAGTAATTTTTTTATATCATCGTTTGAATATAATAAATATAATGTCTAGAAAAATATAATAGGAAAATATTTAAATATAATTAATGATAAGGATAAATTAGAAACAAAGTGTAAAATTATCCATTGATTTCATAAAGTGGACAAGTATTGTTGGACATCCCAAAATAGTATAGTGGATAATTATTATTGGACGGAAGGAGTATTTATGTTGATAGTGTACCTTACCAAAATATAATGTTCAAATAAATTGAGTTGAAACCTATTTTCTTTCTTAGTTTCAAAGGAATTAAATAACTTTTAACTATATATAAATTTTATATTAAGTCGAACATTGTTGTTGAGTGAAAACCATTCTCTAATTCAAGTATTTCTCATAAATGCATAATTAATAATCATGGTATTTTTATTATTTAACAAATAGTTATTCAACAGATAGTAATACATTAGTTCCCCAATTTTTTGAATGTCTAAAATTTTCACTTATAAATAATGAAATGAACTTCAAAAAATAAGTAAATAAAGTGAATTAGAGGGAGCTAAGTAATTAAAATTTGAACGACGATGGATTCGGAATTTAAGAGTGAAGTTGATTATTTTGAATGTCCCTCCACTAATAGAAATTATACAAATCAATTTACTTGGTTTTGTAACAAAAAAATTACTTTGTTTATGGGCAAGGCCCATTTATTTTGAATAAAAAGAATAAATGACTTGGGTCCAAAAGTGACCCACGCCCAAAACAAAAAGGCATCAACAACAAGCTGAAACGATAAAAAAATAAAACGGAAATGAATTGTCGGAACCAAGCGAAGTTCCTATTAGCTCCATGTTGGTTGTCCATGGAGCTACCGGAGGTCCTCTCATCGAAGCAAACATGACAGAACTACATTAAGCTTGAATGGTATCTTTTTGGGTGTTAAAAAATTTCACGAGCATCGTGAATTCTATTTGGTGAAGACTTCTTCAGTTCAACACCGTTGTCATTTTCATCTATCAAGGTAAAAGACCTAATCCCCTTGTACATCACCCGAATCAAACTTAATCAAAAGAAATAACATAATTCATCCTTAACTCGTGTATATTGAGCTCAAGAGAAGTGATATCACTGCATCTTAGTTCGGGATGTAATAATTATTTTACTCTATCTTGATCTATTTATGCTTGAATTACAACATACTATACTCTATGGAGAGTATCTGTTTCCTTTTTTGTCATATAGCCCTTTTTACGAGTATTTGTTTGTCGAGTTAATAGTAGTCTTTTAACTTGATCCAGATTTCTGTTTCAACATTTTTTATTCTGAGCTTTGATTATCCTTGCTTGTTGCTTGAATTATTGTTCTTGTTTGTATTGTCATATCTCCATTAGATAGAAATTGCATTACGGAATATGCAAAATGATAAATAAGGTTAGTTAAAAAATCAGCCAGATTGTTGCCTTTCCTGAAAGCGTGTAATATCACCATTTCCCTCTCCTTTAGGATCTCCAGGATGAATCTTATATTCATTGAAAATTACTTTGCTTTTACCATTTTATAGACAAAATCGTGTTTTTAATGAAAAATCAGTATGGTATTGTCATTCATGCAATAACTAACTCCTTGTTCCCAAAATCCAAACCCAACATCCCAAAATATTAAATAAACTTCATCGACTTTTTAGTTAATTTTTTTCCATTAACAGTATCACTTTCATTAATGATCAAAAAATATTTACAATCAAAACAGATAAGTCTAGGACTACTATGCTACATATGACAATATCAAACTCTGGTTACAACAAATATATCAAGAATAATAAACATTCAAAAGTCAGGAGTAAGACTGACAACAAACTATACTTTTCCCATGTATATGAATTTTCTGGACCATCTCCTTTAAAATTCTGCCAGTATTCAATCTTCCATTATGTTGATATTATTTCATTCTCGTATAGTGTTGTGATAATCATAGCAAAAATAGTTTGTTACATTTAGACCATCAAAGCTAAAGGTTTGCATACAGTCTCTCAAGAAATCAAAGTCTTTTTTGATATTATAACAAATCCAGTGCAAAGGAATGTCCTACAAAATCGCTCTATATTCTATATCAATTTTTAAGGCATGAGAAAAAAATTGTGCCCAATAAATTTGCATAATAAATATGCTGATTTGATCAACTACACCCTACTAACATAAGAAAGCAATTTTAGACCAACAAGTGTTCTTTACAGTAATCTTATTAATCAAGGGCATTCTCCCTTCAGAAAATAAATTTTATTAAAAAATAATTTTCAAAATATTTAGGCTTAAACCAACTATCCGGAATCAACTATTTAATATATATTTTTTAGGTCAATTTTTAAAAAATTGTTTTTTTTGGTCTTTTTTTAGTAGTGAAAGCTCTTGTGTTCCGTTCTAGTGATGCTTTTTACCCTTTTCTTCATTCGTTTGTGCATTGTAGGTGGTTGAATTTATTAAGTAACTTATTTTTTTAAAAAAGCAAAGATCCAAAAGCTACAGAGTAACTTATACACGATTGAAGTTTATGAAATGTGTCCTAGCTACTATACATCAAATAAAATTAAAATTTATAATATATATCCATACAAAAAGTGATCTAATTGAAGTTTGAATATTTCTAGTTATTCCCATTGTTTAGACTAGTTTATATTACTGGTGTTATAAACTATTATTAAAAGTAGAACTTTAAAAAACAACAGATCTAATAACTTATATACGATTAAGTGTACAAAATATGTCATTTTTTCTAAACGGTCTTACAAAATTAAATTTATCATACATACCATATGAAAAAGTGACCACATTGACATTCATCTAGCCCGTAAACTCTTAATTCACCATGGCAAAATTCTTCTAAATCTTCAATGTTTGTATTCAATAATCCTTTTCAACATGATTTCAGATTATAGTGTGATTTAGAAGAATCAGCTATGGTGAGTTAGAGTTTACAATCTTGATGAATATGGAGTTTGAAAAGCTAAGCCTTGTAAATAAATAATGCAAAAGAGTTGTCAAGACTGAGGTAAGGTATTCAAGGTCTAATTACAAAGCCTTATATAGAGAAGTTTTAACCACAACCTTTTGTAGATAATAAATTTGATATCTGGTGAAATAAATGAAAAAATCAATTAGTTTTACGACATTTATTAAGTCAATAAATTCGCATATTAAACCACTTACAATGGAAAATTTATTATATTAAATTATTATAATTTATTGAGGTGACATAATTTTGTTCTTATCTCGATCCTAGATAGATTTATTAGTCTGGTGGTAGATAATTTGATATTTATTGACCTTAAGTTTTTAATCTGGGGATAGATTTTTTATTTGGGCCTTTTTCTTTTCAACTATCATCATCAAAACTAATAATATCACGTCACATAATATTAAATATGAATAGCCTGAAAGACACCTTACTTATCCCCTTTTGACATCATGGCCCTCCAACTTTATGAGGTTTCATTCAAACACCTCAATTCATTTAGAACATTACCAACCTTTGAGGTCGGTTCAACTAAGTTGTTTTTTAAGAAAAACAAATACCAATTGAAAAAATATGACAACTACTCTCAGTCTCTGGTCAATTCATGCTCATTCTAGAAGAGTTATTTCCACCGGCCACTCGAATGAGACGAGGAAGACTAACTGCCATCCTGCTCAAACATTTGCTACTTGAGTTATATAGCTGACAGCGAGAAGAAAGGTCAAGCTATGGCTGCCCTATGGGATGCTCATTTGATACCTTTATTCAGTATTAGGTGGTTCACTAATTACTATAATATTATTGCACAATAATTTTTTGACCTCCAAGGTCGATTTTGTATTTTCTTTGTTATATGTGCTAAGAGAACTGAATGAGGAGGTCATTTTCTTTTTAAAAAATAATATTAAATATATTATCGTCTAAGACCGACCTCTTGATGTTGACTTTTTTTTCAATTCTCCAGAGGTAAAATTTTAATATTACTAAAATGAGTTCTTTTAGTGATTTTGGTTTTACTACAAGCCTCACATTTTTCAAAATTCTTTTTAATTATTGGGATTAATCCTAAACTACTCATGATTCCAACATAGTGATCATTAATATGACACAAACGAGCATGCCAAAAATTAGTAGAAGAAAGCATATAAACAGAAGTAGCAACTTTATTCATTTCAACATTCAGTTTGAGCATCCCATCACAAGCATACCCCTTTCCCACAAAAATACCCTTCTTCACAATTACATATTGATGAGATTCGATAATCTGTTTAAAGCCTACTTTATTAAGAAGAAAACTAGACACCAAATTTTTCCTCATAGAAGGAGTATAAAGTACATCTTTCAAAGTTAATACCCTTCCAAAAGTATAACATAATTCGACATCTCCCGTTTCAAGCACTTGTGTAGTATGTGAATCACCAAGCATGATGGTTTTGAGCTCCTCAAAATGAGTATATTTTTAAAACCAGTCTTTGTCATAATAGACATGATGGCTTGCACCAAAATCAACCCACCATCCATCAACACTCTCAACCATGTTTATGTCGGTAATCACCGCCACAAAAGGTTCTTCGGTAAAGTTTGCCTGAGGGTTAGGACCACGTTTTCGAAATCTGCAACATCAAGAAATATGCCCGCTCTTGCCACAAACAAAGCACGGTCCCTTATCTTGAACTTGTTGATTTTGTGCTTGGTTATTTTCACCATTATTTTTCTTGGGAGGTCTACCATTACTTTTCTTGAACTTTTTCTTCTTAGGCTTCAAAGAAGTATTTTTGTGAGTTTCAGGAGTAACATTATTTGAAGTAATTAAATTTACCTTCGTTGTGATGTTGTTCTCTTCTGTTTGTAAAAGTGCATCTTTGCCTCTTGCCTCTTCTTCCATGCAGATTTTCATTATTAAGGTTTCAAGGGAGGTTTCCTTTTGTTTGTGGTGCATAGTTTTTTGAAATTCCTTCCAAGAAGGTGGAAGTTTATCTACTATGCCACAAACAATAAGGTTATCTCCAATTTTAACCTCTTCGGACCTAAGCTCTCCAACAATCATTATAAAGTCTTGCTTCGGCCTACAAAAGCTCGGATGAGTGGGGAATATCATAGTAGAGCTTGGTCTACCGCTGATTTATTGTCCACCATTTGGAAACGAAAAAATCTACTAGCCGCATATTTTTTCGCTCCCGCCTCCTTGGTATCATACTTACTCTGCAATGCTTTCCAAATTTTCTTTGCACTAGAGTAAGTTCTTTCATAATAATCATTAAAATTATCAGATAGATAATTAAGAAGATAATACCGACACTTATAGGAGTCACCATCGTACTTTTCCACTTTCTCATGATGAGAAATAAGTTCATCATCATCCATCGAGGTGTTATCAACTTTATTAGGATTCTTCTCAGTTAACACATAAAAAATATTGAGAAGACTTAAGTAGAAAAGTACTTTACCCTTCCATCTCTTAAATTGGTTACCATTGAATCAAAATGGCATGCTAAGGTCTCTCATCTTGACATCCGCGGTTTTTTCAATTGTAGCCATCTTAAATCTCCTTAAAATTGTTAGTGAAAAACTTACAAGATAACAAAATTACAAGATCACATAAGAAAATATAGAGTGCCTAAAAGTTAGTCAAAAAAGAGAGTTCTTATTAGTTGAAGGGAGGTGTTCTTTTTGTGGAGCTTTGGACTCAACTCTTGTCCAGAGTTGTTAAGTTATATATTGTGATTAGACTATTGTATCCTGGAGGGGACAAGTCAAGAAGGATTACTACTGGACCGGTGAAAACATTTACTGCAGTGGGCTTGAATCTCCTTAAAGAGAGCGAGATATCCACGCCTCAGCCTTTGAAGATTTTATTTCTTTATTTTATTTTCAATTGTAATCTTGTAAATTTGTTATCTTGTAAGTTTTCACTAACACAAATTGCTAGTGCACTTGTGGAGGAATGATGAAGATGCACAAAGCTGAACAAGACATAAGGCTTATTCAGTTCCTAATGGAATTGAATGAGGCCTTCCTAGGGGAAGAATCCTAATGATGAATCCACTACCTACTATGGATCATGCCTTTTCTATTCTTGTCCAGGAAGAGAGGCAAAGTGAGGTCAAGCCTCACAGCAAGTTCAACACGGAGTCTGCCAGTGGCGGAGCCAGGAATTCTATCAAGGGGGTTCAAAAAAAAAAATTAAACATGCTAATATTATCACTTAAGCTCACTTAAGCGAAATCTTGAACCCCCTCAACCGTTGGGCTACTCCTTTGATATATATTCAAGTGGTTCAATTTTAAATATATACATGTACATAAAAAAAACCGATCTTATATATATAGTGTAATTTTTTTATTGAGGGGGGTCGGATGACCCCCTGGAGCACTGTACATCCGCCACTGGAGTCTGCATCTCTTCATGTCAAAGCTTCCAACACCATCACTAACTTTAGGACAAATTATGCCTCCTTATATAAGAATGGTGGAGGCAGTATATCTCAAAATAGATTCTATCTATTCTGTAATTATTGTAAGATGCCTGGACATACTAAGGACAAATGCTACAAACTTCATGGATTTCCCCAGGATTTCAAGTTCACCAAAGAGTAGAATGTAGGCACAACAACTATCATGGTTTCTCTGAAGAATTACAACTATAGTATTTAAGTATTTATATTTTTAATTTTAATATATTAAATTATAATTATCCTATTTAGCTTCAAAATTAATCAATCAGAAAAAAATAAATATAACAACTATTTTGAACAAATGAAATTGTAGTAATTCAGTCCTGCATATTAGTAAATTTAGCACATTGAAGCGGCTAAAGTAAAACTTATTTGTGCTGATAGTAAACTTTGGAAGAGGGTTTGATTAGAATGACTAAAATTTTTGGGGTGCATATTGAAAATTTTAAATTTGTTAAAAAGTCTTGCATGCTACTTCAAAATTTCAAATTTCGAATAAGTTTTCTCTCTTAATTGTCAATCGTCTAACCTTTTCTGAACTGATGTTATTATCTATATTTATAGTGTACCTTATAAAAATATAATGGTAAATCTTGAAACAATACTTTGTTTTATTAGTTTAAGAGGAACTACTTCTTAATTGCATTCAAATTTTATTTAAATTAATTATTGTAAATGAGTGGAAACCATTCTCTACATCAAGGATTTTTTTTTAGTGGTGTTTGTGATCATAAAATTTGTAATATTCAGAAACAATTATGTTCGAAAGTGATTAGGGCGTCATGTGATTGAGTTAAATTGTATGTTCAGTGTTTGAGTTGGGTGTTAAATATTTCCACCCTCGGTTCTATTTAGAGTGATTCATTCGAGGACGAATGTTTCCAAGGGAGAGATATTGTAACACCTCGGTCTTAGAAAGAGCTAAATTTAGAAAGAGTTAAATTAGAAAGAGCTAAATTGAGATTGGTACAAGTTACTCTTCAATTGTGAGTTTTGGATCGACTTCAAACAACCACAACTCTCATCACTTGATGAGTTGTCTGGGCCATGGGATATCAAATTGAAGGTCGTTGAGTCCTCTTCTAACTTCATCGAGTTTGCTAAATTCTTAGTTTGGATGAAGGAGATATGTCCATTTGAGTGTAGCCTATCTAGTAAGGCATTTCACTCCATTTTAAGGAGGGGTATTTTGATCTTTTCCATACCCCACTAGGCCTACACATTTTTTTTCACCCTTTTAAGGGTCTAAACTGATTGGAATCAGTTTTAGTCATTTCAAAAATGTTTCAAAGGTGAGGGCAAAGTTCAAGAGGAGAAAAAGGGAAAAAACTTTAAGCATTCATCGAGTTTTGAGGATTATCGCCAAGAATTTGGTTCTTACGAGGTATGTAAGTTTTCATAGTCTTGGGTTTGTTCACCCTCACGCCAATCATGAGTTTGAAATTTTGAATTCATCCATGAGATTGAGTATATTGAGATTATTGTTGAGTTTTCTTGAGGTTTTGTGCTTCATTCTTTCATAATGGAGTTTTGTTGAGTTCTTGAGGTGAGGGTCTTGAGATTGAGTGTTGTTTTGATGTAATTTGAGTGGGTTTTCAAGAAATTATATTGGTTTATGAATCTAAGGGAGTTTGGATGAAATCAATCGATTTTAGATGAATTAGGATAAAAAATCGAGAACAAAAATTCATCAGGTTTTCTAGGCACTGGATGGGGAGGCGCGCCACTGAGGCTCCAAGGGGGTTGGCGACCCGCGCCTTTAGTGCGCCATAAGTGGACTTTAGAAGTTGAGGGGCTGTTTTGCGCCAAGGATGCGCTAGGGTCGCCTGCCCCTATTTCTCTTCCATCTTTCTTTCATTCTGAGTTCTATTAAATCATGTCTTGACTCTCTTTTTATTTTCAACTATATAAGACTTCATTAATCATTGAGAGATCCTATATACACTAATCATAACTCTTGAATTCATATTTCAAATTCAAGGACGAGTTAAGAGTAAAGTTCGAGTAACCTTTTTGAGGAGTTTTTTACAATCTTCTAAAACTTGTTTTAAGACTTGAGTAAATGAGTAAGAGAACGAGGTGAGTTGAGTTTCATTTTTTCAAAATGAGTATAAGGGAACTAAGTATTTCCAAGTTTAAACATTTTACATTTAGAACAAGAGGAAAACTTGATTTCCAAATGAGTTCATAAGGAGTTTATTTTAGTATTATATTTTTGAAGAGAACCTTTTGAGCAATTATCTCTAATTGAGAAAGAGTTATGTTTTTAAATATTTGAGCATGAGTTATATTATTGGGAGTAGAATTGAGCACTAATATGGGGATGAGTTCAGACAACTCAAAATCCTCATAAACTATGTATGCCAACATAGGTGAAGGATCATAATTTTTAGATGATTTCTTTTTTCTTTCAAGCATAGCTTAGTGGATCCACTTAGTTGAGGATGTCCTATACTCTAACAAGGTATAAGACAATTCTCACAGCGTGGGCGAGACGATGTGTCCTATACTCCGGCAGGGTATATGACAGTTCTGGTAGCGTGGATAAGACGTTGTATTATCACATTGCTCATAGTGATGGTTGTCTGTTAGAGAATCTCCCAAATAAGAGTAAAAGAGTCTATTTATGTATTTTCATACAATGAGTTATTAGCTATTGTTTAAAAAGCTTTATATGTATTGCATCTATCACTCCCTGAGCTACCCCCGAGACGCAGACACGGGACCTAGGATCACAAGTGACCCCAAGCTAACCCTATTGGCATGAAATGAGCATACTAAGAATAATAATCACCGATGCGGAAGCTAATCATAAGTAAATCTGAAATGATAGGGAATACCCATATACTAAAACTAAATATATCAAATCTGAGAGTTTAATACAAAAGAAATATCAAACTCAAATACTAAACTGAATCTAACTATGTCTGAAAATAGCCTCTAACTGACTAGAAGTGATGGGACATGCCTCAGCTAAGTGTAGCAAAACTGAAACTAAAAGACTGAAAAACTGAAAGATAACACGACTATTATCCTTGAAGAATGAGGACTCACCATTGATGCTGTTGAACTGGAGATCGGGAACCGATCTAAGCGTGATCTAGATGCTGAGAACCTGAACCTATATCACGAAAAGATGTAGTGCAGAGTATGCGTCAGTACTTGAAAGGTACTGAGCATACATGATAGAGTAAAGTTGAAAGAAACATATGACTGAACAAGCAATAAAGCAAGAGTATAATCTGAGCAAGATATAGATAATTAATATTAAGCTAACTGATTGTAATGACTAAATTTATAACATGCTGAGACTGAATACTGACTGTACTGAAATGTGGTCAATGGAGTCTGACTGAACTGTGGGAGCTACTAATAACCGATAATAAAACCACGTGAGCTAAATGTGGAGTCCGATGTATATACCCTATCGACAGGACCAAATACACCTGGCCAAAGGTATAGAGGCATGCTGGCGTGATCACTAAAATGATGCCCACAGAGGGGACTTACAACCTACATGGTTGTAGTTTTAGGACTATATGGGTGACTGACCCTAGTCCAACTTGGTATTATGCTACTTCGAATAGATTAAATGACTAACACACTATGACTGAATTTATGTAATATACTAGATAGCTCAAAATTGACATGCAAATTGAGAATGCATATTAATATACTGATAATGACACATTCAACACTGAGATATGTATATTTGAAATACTAAACTATTTGACCTAACATGTGTAATTCAAGAACTAAAGAAATACATATCTAGGGTTCTGAAATTCATGCAAGAAACGAAGTAATAACATGATAATCTGATTGGGAACATGTGAATAACTGATTCATGTTAATCTACTGAAGTTCTAGAAAACCTAGGTCTAGTTAATAATAGGGCATCAAGAATCTGACTGAATTCTAAGAACCTAATGGGGGAAAGGAACCCACTAGTGAAATCCCACATACCTGGTGACGAATTCTACGGAGAAATCTTTCCATTTCAGGACTGGAAATAATGGAAACTTGCTGCGTTTTTGAACTAGGGTTCTTGACTTCTTTTTCCTCTTAGCGTTCTAACTTTCTAAGTTTGATGAATGATTTAACGTAGGTAAGATCTAGTTTTGATTCTAGGCTAAAACTGACCAAAACCACGTGGTTTAAGGTTAAAATGACATAGTTTAGGGGTCCAACGCATTAGAGAAAGACCAAACGACCCCTGACTTATAAGATATCGGGGTTACCGACGGACAGGAGCGATGGACTATCGATTGACTGACGGTTCGTGCTAGTAAACTGTTAGTCGGGATTGGAGGCTGAAATTTTGGGCATCGATCCACGGACACAGACCACTGTCCATAACCTGACTTACGGACCGTAGTTTCGGCTGTAGGTCAACACTTAGCCAAATTTTCTCTAAGATTCTGGGGAGGGGTCGCAGTGGCGAACCACGAACCAACAACACGGTTCGTGGGTGGCAACCGTGGGTTGAACCTATAACTTTTTGAAATTTGTATTTTTGGTCTGTTTTGGATACGGGGTGTTACATTATCTCCCCCTTGGGAACATTCGTCCTCGAATGAAGACTAACTAGCTGAATAGGGAGGGAGAGAGCTGCAAACCCTACGACTAAACACTGGAAACTAATTTCTGACTGAACTAAGTTCCAAGAACATGCAAATATGCTAAAAATGCAAGTACAAACTGAAGGAACATGATACTATTACTGAAACTGCAGACGAATGACTGAAAAACTGAAGAGGAACTATTACCTCAAGTTGGAATGGAATCAGAAGGAAAGAGGTGAGGATACTTGGGTTTCATGACTGCTTATGCTTTCTAAGTAGCTCCATCTACGGATTGACTCCTCCATAAAACCTTGACTGAAGTGATTTCCTTGTTTCTCAACCTTCGAACCTAATGATCAAGGATTTCGACTGGTACCTCTTCATAAGTGAGACTATCCTTCACAACCACACTTTCTAAGGGTACAATAGATGCTGGATCACCCACACACTTCTTCAATAGCGAAATGTGAAAAATCGGATACACTGCTGCTAGTTCTGTTGGCAACTCTAACTCATAAGCCACTTTACCAATCCTTTTCAAGATCTTGTAAGGGCCTACATATCTAGGGTTGAGCTTCCCTTTCTTGCCAAATCTCGTCACCCCTTTCATAGGTGACACTTTCAGGAAAACCCAATCATCAACTTGGAACTCTAGTTCTCTTCTCCTTACATTTGCATAAGACTTCTGGCAACTCTAGATTGTCTTAGTCTATCTCTAATGAGTTACATTTTATCCATATCATCATGAACTGAATCTTGTCCTATCAAGGCTAATTTACTCACTTCAAACCAACCAACTGGAGATCTACATCTACACCCATACAATGCTTAATAAGGGGTCATCTAAATGCTGGAATGGTAACTATTATTGTAGGCGAACTCTATAAGAGAAAGGTGATCATCCCAATTACCCTTGAAATCGATCACACAATCTCTCAATATGTCCTCTAAGGTCTGGATGGTACGCTCTGCCTGACCATCCGTCTGTGGATGAAATGATGTGCTAAGATTAACTTGAGTACCAAGACCTTTCTGAAATGACTTTCAGAAATGAGAGGTAAACTGGGGACCTCTATCTGAGATGATAGACAAAGGAACCCCATTCACCTAAATATCTCATTAATGTAAAGCTTGGTATAGTCCTCCGTTGAATCTGTAGTTTTGACCGCCAAAAAGCGAGAAGACTTAGTAACTCTATCAACTATCACCCAAATGGAGTCATGTTATCTGTTAGTATGGGGTAAACCTGTGATGAAGTCCATATTGATCACTTCCCACTTCCAAGTAGGAATGTCGATCACTTGAGTCATACCTCTTAGTTACTAATGTTCTACCTTAACTTGCTGGCAATTGGGGCACATAGCCACAAAATCTACTATATCTTTTTTCATGCCATTCTACCAATAGACTTCCCGTAGATCACGATACATCTTAGTGGCTCCTAGATGAATAGAATATCTAGTGTTATGGTCTTTTGCAAGAATCTGCTGTCTCAACTCACCTACCTTAGGAACATAAAATCGACCCTATTTCCCCTTGGGAGAAAACCTCAACCCTCTGATGTGGATTGCACCCTTTAGTTCAAGCAATATTGACTCACTATCTTGCTTTTCCTTTACCTCCACTACTAAATAATATTCTGACCTATTCTAAACTTTTACACCACTATCTGATATGCTCATAAGACGAACTCCTAAGCGAGCAAGTTTGTGAACATCCTTTGCTAGTTCCTTTCTTTCTTCCTCAACATACGGTACACTACCCATAGATAGTCTGCTAAGAGCATCTGCTACCACATTGGCCTTACCAGGAAGACAATGCACACTCATGTCATAATCCTTGAGGAAATCAAGCCATCTTCTCTAGTAAAGATTCAACTCCTTCTCGGTGAACACGTATTGAAGGCTTTTATGGTCAGTGAACATATCTACATGAACACCATACAAGTAGTGTCTCCAAATCTTAAGTGCAAACACCACTGCTGCAAGCTCGAGGTCATGAGTTGGATAGTTCTTCTCATGCTCTTTAAGTTGTCTAGAAGCATAAGCTATAACCTTACCTCGCTGCATCAACACACAACCTAGGCCGACTCTAGACGCATTACAATATATAACATAACCGTCTGAACCTTCTGGTAGAATCAAAACAAGAGATGTAGTTAATCTAATTTTCAGTTCTGCGAAGCCTTTCTCGCAATCATCTGACTATTGAAAATTAACCTTTTTCTGAGTCAACTTAGTCAATAGAGATGATATAAATGCAAATCCTTTTATGAATCTTCTGTAATAACCTGCTAAACCCAACAAACTTCTGATATCTATTGGAGAGGTAGGTCGGGGCCATTGTTTCACTGCTGCTATCTTCTGAGAATATACTCGAATCCCTTCGCTAGACACAATGTGACTAAGGAAAGCAACGAATTACAACCAAAACTCACATTTTGCTAAACTTAGTGAATAATTGGCGATCATTGAGAGTTTGCAGAACAACCCTCAAATGATTCACATGTTCTTCCTCATTTCTAGAGTAAATGAGGATATCATTAATAAAGAAGATAACGAACAAGTCCAAGTACAGCTTGAACACTCTGTTAATCAAATCCATGAAAGATGCATGAGCATTAGTTAGTCCAAATGACATAACTACAAATTCATAATAAACATACCGAGTTCTGAAGGCTGTCTTTGGAATGTCACTATCTCTGACTTTGAGTTGATGATAATCCGATCTGAGGTCTATCTTTGAGAAATGACTAGCACCCTAAAGTTGGGCAAACAAGTCATCAATTCTGGGGATGGGATACTTATTCTTGATTGTGACCTTGTTCAACTGCCTATAGTTAATGCACATTCTGAGAGAACCATCTTTATTCTTTACGAATAATACTGGTGTACCCCATGGAGAAATACTAAATCTGATGAAGCGCTTATCTAGATGGTCTTTCAACTGCTCTTTCAATTCCTTAAGCTCTGCTGGAGCTATTTTGTAAGGAGGAATAGAGATAGTTTGGGTATCTGGAAGGAGATCAATCCCTTAGTCAATCTCCTTTTCGGGAAAAAATCCTGGAAGAACTTCTGAAAACTCATAAACTACTAGAACTGACTCGAGAGTTGGGGTCTAGGAGCTTGAATCCTTAACCCAAACTAGATTATAGAGATAACCCTTAGAGATCATTTTTCTAGCCTTAAGGTAAGAAATGAATAAACCCATAGGCGCTAAGCTACTACCCATTCATTCTAAGATTGGTTCATCTAGAAACTGAAAATGAACAATCCTAGTTGTACAATCGACTGAGGCATAACAGGAATGTAGTCAATCCATGCCTAAAATTATATCAAAGTCTACATTTTCTAACTCTATAAGATCTACTGAGGTGAATTTCTAGAAGACTGTGGCAGGGCAATTTTTGAATACTTGTCTAGCTATAACTGGGTCACCTACTAGAGTAGAGACCGAGAAAGGTTCTGAAAGAGTTTATGGACTAACATTGAATTTGACTGTTATATAAGGAGTTACAAATGAAAGAGTAGCCCCTGGATCTAACAAAGCATAAACATCTAAGTCAAAGACTCGTAATATACCAGTGACTACATCTGGAGAGTCTTCCTGATCCTGGAAAGCCTGAATAACATTCAACCTATTTTAGCGCTGTCCGTCATCTGTACTAGATGAGTTACCTTGCTGAGTCGCTAACCTGTTTGTGCTGCGGAAGTTGTGGACTAAGCTCTACCATTGTTACTTCCTTGACCCTATCTAGAAGGACAATCTTTAAACCTGTGAGCAGACTGACCACACCCAAAGCATCTTTCTTGTCCTGCAAGGCACTCGCCCGGATGGTTCTTACCATACTTAGGACAAGTTGGGTAGGTTTTGGTACCTGAAACACTTTCCTGAGACTTAGAGCCTAATGCTCTATCCTTCTGATCATTACGAAACTTAGAGGACGGAACACTTGTTGAAGAAGCTGCTAGAGTTGAAAAATTCTATTGAAATTGTTAGCGATTACCACCACCCGATTTCTATTGAGAATAGTCATAGTTCCCAATCCTAGCCTTCTTGTTTTCCTTAGCATGTTCCCTAAGCTTATCTCCCTTAACCTGCTGAGCATGAGTCATTAGCCTAGAGATGCTCATATTTTCCAGCAATATAGCATTTCTACACTCTGTCTTTACTAAATCTGACACTCCATATAGAAACTTATTCATGTGTGCCCTGGAATCAGCAACCATGTGAGAAACATACTGATAAGTCCACAAATTGGACTCATTTGGGGCTATATTTTAATAGAAATTATGTCCTCAAATTCTTATTTTATCTCAATATCTGATGAAAACCCTTAAGTTTCAGGTGTTTGAAGTTTGAAGGAAAGCATGGACACTACTTTGCAAAAAGGAACGGAAAGGCTTAAAAAGTGAGAAAATAAAGGCTTAAGGATCGCCGAGTCCACTTGGCGAGTTGCCGAAGGGTCTCACTTCATCTTTTGTTCCAGTGTGCTGAGCCTGAAGGAAAGGATCAAGTTGACAGAAGAAAGGGAGCAGTCGGCGCATCGCCGAGAAGTTCGCGAAGAAGTACTATGTTGCCCAATGACCCAGAGAACGATGGTGCAAGACGGTGATGAACTACAATAAAGGGTGAATTACTGAGTTGATCGGCAATTCTGACTAATGTCTCCGAATGATCCGCTGCAGCACAGATTTTTGAAAACTATAAATACTTGTTGAGAGTTATAACTTAGTATCAGATTTTAGTATCAGAAGACTTTTCAATATAGAACAATTAATATAATTTTAGTACTTTTTATTTTTGATCTGAGTTTGAGAGGGTTTTGGAAACTTGAGGAAGAAAAGGGTTTCATCTCCAAGGATTTGGACTTGGGTCTCTTGGATTATTCATTCTTAGCCTATAACAAGACTTAAATCTTCATACCCATTTGAATGCAAGCTCATTTAGGTATAAATTTCTATCTCTTGATGTATGGCTAAAAACCCCAATTATTAGGGTGTGATTTAGTGAATATAGGTTAAGATTGTTGTTGGGTCTTGCTTGCTGATAGATTAGATGTAGTGTAATGGTGATTTCGTCTAGTAGTTGTGGTTGAATTTAACAAATTTGTAGTTGCAAATACAAGTTTATTTATGTGTTTTCAGCTTGCTCGAGAGAGAGGTCGCTAAACCAAGACTACTAGATTGATGGCCTAAGGAGTGAGTCGACATGAGGTTCAGCTCGAGAGAGTGAACCCTAGTCCCATATCCTAACACTCAGCTCGAGAAAATGAGTGAGGTAAGGCGTAGGCTAGTCTTCATGCAGCAAATGGGTGTCTAAGAGGAACCCATTTGGAATGGGGTAAGTTGCTCGAGAGAGAATTTATTCCCACGTATAGCTTAGCCTAGTCACTATTACTCTATAAATTTTCTATCGAAAACTTGTACCCAATAATTTTGATTAACCCGTATTTCTATCACATCCCAAGAATCCCCTCTCATTCATAGATTTCTTTGTTATTTCTACTGTTTTCGCTATACTTGTGACAAAACCCCTATTGTTAATTGACATTTTTGTGTCCCCCTTTAATTTACAATATTTTTAATCGTTAATGTCTTTAGCTACGACTAGTTAGAACTAATTTTATTTTTCTATTAATTCTCGAAACCACTCCCTTGGGACTCGACCCTAACCTTTGTTTGGGTTATTATACTATTGCACGATTGAAGAAACTTGCATCAGAAGTTGTGTTGTTGATTATGCAAACATCGAAATGGCGTCGCTGCCGGGGAGTGGTGTTATTTAGGAATTCTTAGTTAAGTAGGGTTTTTGATTCTTCCTAGTTTTAGTTTTACTAATCTAAATTGTAGTTTTGTTTTGCTAGTTTGAATATCAAAGTAGAGAACTAAGGATAGAAAATCATTATGGATATCACACTGATCATCCTTTTCTGAAACTATTGAACCTTTGGGATAACATCCTGACATTTAAACAGGTTGGGGATGAGACAGTTAAGAAAATGTGGCTGAAGTTTCAAGCGGTGCTGCAACCATGCCCATCTCACGGGATGACGGACAAGGGGCTACTAGAGTGCTTCTATAGGGGTCTTGGACCCAAGAATAGAGGTATAGCCGATCAACTTTGTGAGGGTGGTATGCTACACCAGCCCTATGAAGATGTAGCAAAACTTCTTAATGGCATGGTAGAAGCTAACAAAGAAGCAGGCATGGGACACACTAGTCACCCAGTTGGATGTTCTATCCACCCAAGTCACGGAATTGGAAGTACAAGTCATGGGAAAAGAAAAACACTTCTCCCTTCGAGAGTGTAAATATGGGAAGAAGCAGAGAGATGTGTAAGATGATGAAGCTGTTTCACTTATTCAAAAATAATTGAAGCACAGGAGAAGATGTTGAATGAGATGAAGGAGAACATCGAAATGCTAAACGAAGCGTCAACCTCTCACTCCATGACTATTCAACTGCAAGATGCTCAAATCGGTCATTTGATATCAGGCCATTACCCAACATTCGTTGAGGACTTGTCTATTTACAATATGGGTGACTCCAAAAATGAAGAATAGTTGCTGACTTGCGTCTTGCCGCGATATTAACTAAGGCGCTGTTTGGCAGGCAACCCAAAACCCTTTAATATTTTATATTTGCAATTGGTAAAATGATGATGTGTTGTTGGTGTAGGTTGAAGTGTGAGAAATGCTAGAAAAATACAAGGTGACAAACAACAGATCTAATTGGTGTGTCGCCGAGGAGGTAGGCGAACTCGACCTTATCCGTCGTTTGACTCCAAACATCTCCAAAGTTGGAGCCTGTAAAACTTGTGAGCTTGTGAAATTATTGGCGCATCATCAACTCTGTTGGCGATTTCGATGAAGACCGCTATTTGAACTCCCAAGTTTACTGGAAAGTTTTTTAAAAACTCGGTGAAACAAATGATTGCTCAGTGACACGCCAACTGATTCGGTGATTCAGACTGATATTGTCGAGTGCATTGGAATTAGACAGCGCTTGAGTAAATTGAAGTAGGGTGGTGGTGAAGCATTTGAGAAAGTGGGTTGAAAATAGGCGTGTTAGGTTGCTTAGCGATGCTGTGTAAAGCTCGTTGAATCACTCAATGACTCGCTTAACATCTCAACCTCGCCTTCTTTTTAATGCTAAAATTGTGAAAAAGTCTACACCCAAAGTCGTAGAAGAATCATGCCGCCCTGACAGATGGAGCAACCACATAGCCAGGATCACGTCTTTACCTCCTTATTTGTCTTATTTTTATTTTTGGGTACTTTTAATCGCATTTGAGGACAAATATTTTTATTTGTGGTGGGGTGAGGCCCATATTTGATTGCTATTAACGTTTGTGTTCTATTTATATTTGGGTTGCTCTGTTTAAAATTGTTTTTGCACTGTTTTCTGTGGATGTTTGAGCTTATGGCTACTTTTGTTTTAAATTACAAAAATGATTATGATTTTAACCCGTTCAAAAATTTCTGCAACCTCTCGTGTGTTGAATGTGGCTGTTCTTTTGCAAAATTTAAGTCTCGGTTCTGATCAATACCAGTGACTTAAATAGTGCTCTCAATCGAACGAACATGAATGCACGGCTACGACGAGGCCAAATGAAGTTGCATTGACAATATGTGAACTCTTTGCATCTCGTTATAATTAGCCATGTTATCAAATTGAGTCTCTTGTGATGACCGTTGCACACTAGCGGAAGTGTGGAGTCTTGTTTGACTTTAGTGTCGATGCCTTGTGTAATATACTTACTTTGAACCATGCATGATAGATCCTAGAATTTGCCCCATTGGTCAGGTCAACTAAGTGATGTTATCTCTTGATATGATCTTAGGCAACTTATAAGAGTGAGAGCCAATTTGACATGTACCTCTTTTGTGACCTACCTTGTGAGTGTGTGAACCTCTTTTGAACACCCTTTGAGCACTACCTTTCTTTGGAAGAAACTTGATAAAACCATGACTTTTCTTTATCCACTACCTATAATCCTTTTGAATTGTGGTTAGTTGAATAGCCAACTTAGGCCGAAAGCCTAAGTTGGGGGTGTGGTTAAACAAAAAGGGGAAGTCAAGAAGTGCAAGGAAAGTCTCCTCTTATCTATGGATTTAATAAAAATAGAACCCCTCCATCTAAAAAAAAAAAAAGAGAAGAAGAGAAAGAAAATGGAAAAGAATGAAAAAGAAAGTTGTGAAATAAATATACAAAAGAAATAGGGCTCCCAAACAATCCATGGAAAGTGAATAATAGGATGACTTATGAGCACTAAAGAGAATGATGAAGAAAAAAGAAAGAAAGTGTTGTGAGCACTACAGTTCATGAGGATGAAAGTCACCAAGCCTAAATGACCATACCTTTGCACTCAGCCCCATTACAAGCCTTAAAAAGACCTTTTTGATCTTCAGTAAGCTGAAACAAATGTTGACTAGAAAATACAGGCAAACCTATGGGTGAAAGCATGCATTGTGTTCTTCCTTGTGAGAGTGAGTGTTATATCTGATTCTGAAACTTTTAACTGTGAACCATTGTGTGAATATGAAATTATTCTTTCTGTGAGGACGTTTGAACACTATAGTTGATCTTGAACTTGCATTTGAAGTAAGTAATGTGAGCATGAGATTCTTTGATATTGGTGAGTCACAACTTGAATCTTTAAGTGCGCATTTGATCTTTACATAAGTATATTGAATCTTATTGTGTGCATTCATGATTGAGTTTTGTGTAGCATTATTTGAGACACCCTTTTTGAGCATCTGAACTAGGGTTTGCTTGAGGACAAGCAAAAGTTTAAGTTAGGGGCGTTGATAAGTTCTCAAATTAGACTCATTTGGGGTTATATTTTAATAGAAATTATGTCCTCAAATGCTTATTTTATCTCAATATCTGATGAAAACCCTTAAGTTTCAAGTATTTGAAGTTTGAAGGAAAGCATGGACACTACTTCGCAGAAAGAAATGAGAAGGCTGAAAAGAATGAGAAAATAAAGGCATGAGGATCGCGAGTACACTTGGCTAGTCACCGAAGGGTCTGTCTTCGCCTTTTGTTTCAGTATGTCGAGCCTGAAGGAAAAGATCAAATCGGAGAAAAAAGGGAGCAGTCGGCGCACCATCGAGAAGCTCCACGAAGCAGTACTATGTCGCCCAATGACCTAGAACACGATGATGCCGAAGGATGGTGCAAGACAGCGATGAACTACACCAAAGGGCGAATCACCTAGTTGATCGGCAATTCTGACTAATGTTGTCGAATGATCCGCTACAGCACAGATTTTTGAAAACTATAAATACTCGTTGAGAGTTATAGCTTAGTATCAGAAGAATATTTAATATAGTACAATTAATATAATTTTACTACTTTTTATTTTTGCTCTGAGTTTGAGAGGGTTTTGGAAACTTGAAGAAGAAGAAGGTTTCATATCCAAGGATTTGGACTTGGGTCTTGGATTCTTCATTCTTGGCCTATATACCCATTTGAATGTAAGCTCATTTAGGTATAAATTTCTATCTCTTGATGTGCGGCTAAAAACTCCAATTCTTGGGGTGTGATTTAGCGAATATGGGTTAAGATTGTTGTTGGATCATGCTTGCTGATAGATTAGATGTAGTTTAATGGTGATTTTGTCTTGTAGTTGTGGTTGAATTTAACAAATTTGTAGTTGCAAATACAAGTTTATTTATGTGTTTTCAGCTTGCTCGAGAAAGAAGTCGCGAAACCATGACTACTAGATTGATGGCCAAAGGAGTGGGTCGACATGAGGTTCAGCTCAAGAGAGTGAACCTCCAACACCCCGAAAATACTAAACAAGAGTCGCATTTCGATTTACCGTTGCTTATTACTACAATATATTTTACTCTCTTGTTGGGAGCTTGAAATTTTGTGATAATTGCTAGTTTGTTTAGCATAAGTTATATGGTAAATTATGGAATTTTTATTGGGGTATTTACGTAATAGTATAATTAGAATTTGTAGAATTGTAAAAGGAGGTGAATGATATATTAGTATAGGTGTATATATATGTATTTTGGGCAGCACACAATACTATTTTGGGCAGCACCTTCATTAGACAAGTGTACAAGTGATAAACATCACCTGTTTGGCTATATATTTTCACTCCTCTTTGAGATAATTTCAGTTTCTTAAAGACTTAGAACCTTAGAACCCTAGCTTACCATTTGTTCTTCAAAATCACAAGAGAAAAACTTGGTCTTTTGATTGGAATTCGAGACACACACTATTTTTGGTAAGTAATCGAAATCTGTTTTTGTAGCTGAGTAATATGTATTACGTTTAGAATATTTCATTCTCTAGAACTCAATTTTGGATGAATAAAAATGATTTAGAAAACTAATTCATATATGTACAACTCTTATGTTTATGTGAAACTCTAATTTAGCTGTTATGGATTCAAAATATGGGACGCAACACAGGACAAGTTCTTTCCAGATTTCGAATTTAAAAAGCCTGTATGAACCACTGTTAGTGTATCGATGATATCGTTCTGTACAAAATATATTTTTCTGTGATTCCTATTGCGTTGCAACCTTAAGAGATGTATTTACATATTTTATGAAGATTATAAAGTCTAGTTTTGCCGTTTTCCTGTTCAAATTAAAGTTGCAACATGGGGTACCAGACTGGCTAGAATTACTGTTTTGGGAACATAGTTGTATCTATGCAGGCTGAGCTTATTTGTGATGATAATCCTATTTTATTTCAATAGTATTGAGATATTAGAAATTAAAAAAGTTATTTAGTTGTATTTTTAAGGTTGTGTATACTTGTGAACAAGTTGAGGACCTTGATACATTGGTTGGTCTACGATTTGAACTCACGGAGTTGTGTTGGACCGTTGCTACGCTAAAGTGTTGAGGTTTGTCTATCAACTTGTATTTGCACTCTTTTAACTACTGGTATATCTGAAAGTTGATCTTGGTATCTTGGTTACCTCTTGCCACTTTGCATTGTCATATTGGTATGACGCTTGTGTAACTCGCCCATTTGTACGGATTATTTGATCACTTGGCACTCTTGTTGGGACCTTTTCCTTCTTATGGCTGTGACTTTGTCACTATTGGCATTCCTCTTGGTTTGGATCATTTTCCATCTTGACTTTTGATTTTTAGTCAGTCTTAAGAATAGAAGTTGTCCATTTTAAGTATGAACTAGGAAGCCATTTTTAATATGGTTCTTGTTTCTATTGATTATTGGGCTTTGACCCTTCTTAATACTTGCTTATGCCGGGTGTGACGACATGAGGTATATATATTGGGTGAGCCTTGTTACTGAATCTCTTGAAAAATGGTGCTATGTGTGTTCTTGACATTTGGATATTTAAATATCGAATTTGATACTCTTTTTATATTGATACTTGATTTATTTATTATGTTTGAGTTGTGTTTCTCATGACTTGAGAAAGGTAGCTTGGTGAATTTTGAGGACTCCGAACCTATAGTTTTTACACTACTAAGCTATATGTTTAGCGATAGTTGTTTCTATCATAGGGGCTGATCGAGGCGAGGCATGAAGCTGACCATTGGAGATGAAAATTTTGAGAACTTTAAAGAAGATCACATTTGCATATAGGCATCTATAATTTGTATAAATTTTGGGATTTATACCTGATCTATGTGTTGTATATTTGCATGTAATTTTGAGGGCTAATCGGATCATGTCACCATGATTTGTAATATAAGTATGGCTACCTGTTTTGTTATTTGGGGTGTGTAAGCCCAAGTTTTGTAATATATTGCATTTCCTACTTGTTTGGAATGGTCGTATGAAGCATGAATCCATTTAGTTTGGGTACTCGAAAGTTGATAATATTTTTTATTACTATCATTATTTTCCTGCGTGAGGACAATATATGCATAAAAATCTTATGAGTTATTGGCACATATATTAATTGGAAAGGGTCGTTATAAGCTTAGTATCAGAGCCTAGGTTTGTGGTTCTAGGATTTTTGCTGTGAATTATAGGTATACTTGTTCGCTTTCGAAAAAAGGAAAAAAAAATTATTTGGACTATTTGTTCACTTATATGAATTATAATATTTTATCGCATATAGAGTGCACATGCATCATATACATGTCCATAATGCAATGTGATCTTCCCTTTTGAAGTAATTAAGTTATGGTCACTTCTGCTGATCGACCTATGGAAGCTGCTCGTGATGGTTCGAATTCCTCTGTTTCCCAACCTCATGCACTCGAAGAGGTTGGAGAACCTTTCTCGAATCATTATGTTCCCCACACTAGTGGATCTGAAGTGGGAAACCATTAGGGTGCAAGAGCTGGTTCACATCCTCACCGGAGTCGTGGTACTAAAGTTATGAATCCTTCGTTTCAACAAATGGCTGAATTCTTCCACCACATGGTTGAAGCGATGCATGATCCCAACGTGATTAAATTTGAGAAAATGAGAAAAATGAGTGAAGTGGAGTTTGAAGGCACCGTTGATCCCACGGATGCTGAACAATGGTTGGAGCGTATGGAGAGGGTATTTGAGCAGTTAGAGTGTTCATATGTTGCCAAATTTAAGTATGCTATTTCGCTATTACAAAAGGATGCATACGATTGGTGGGTAAGTGTTCCGAATGCCAAGGTAAAATCTCCTGCTTTTACTTGGAATGATTTTCATAGGGAATTTCGTATGAAGTATGTCCCACAAGCTTATTGTGATGCAAAGAGAAAGGAGTTTTTGAATTTAAGGCAACGAGGCATGCCTATTAATAAGTACCAACAAAAGTTTCTAAGGCTCTCTCGTTATGTTGGAGGTATTATTAAAGAAGAAAAAGACAAGTGTAGGAAATTTGAAGATGGTTTAAATGATTCCATTAGGAAGAATGTGACGATCTTGCAACATGAGAACTTTTTTAAGTTAGTGTCTGCTGCTTTTACTTAGGAATGAATTGATAAAGAAGAAACTAGCTGAAATGAAAACAAATTCTGAAAGCCTAGATCATATTTTGGAGGTCCATCCAAAAGGGGAAGGTTTGATGATTCTAAGGCTGGTAGTGTTAATTGGCCACTTCAGCAAAAGCAAAATAGATTAGAATTTTCTACAGCTAGTACTCCAAATTATGGTCAAGGCAGGTCTCGTGTTCCCATGTGTCCACAATATGGAAAGAACCATTATGATACTTGCAGGAGAGCTTCTGGTGCATGTTTCAATTGTGGAAACTTTGATCATAAAGTGAAGGATTGTCCTAATTCTAATAACGCTCCTTCCTTGAGAACTGAAGGCTCAGTTCATAAGCCTTCTATTAATCCTCCTCGAACTAATGAAGGTGCAAGAGATAAAAATACACAAGCAGCAGATGAAAGTGGAGCAAATAAATCTAGTGGACCAAGGGCTACTGCACGTGCTTATGCTATGAGGCAGATGGAGGATCAAGATGGAAAAGATGTGGTTGTCAGTAAATTTCACTTATTTGGCTTATGTGTGTTTACTTTGTTTGATCCTGGTTCTACACATTCCTATCGTTGTTCATCACTTGATCTTTCTGAAAACGTGAAATCTGTGAGACTTAATTTTGATGTGCTGTTGATTTGATTAAAATGCCCTTCAAGGATTTTGATGTTATTATCGGGATGGATTGACTTTAAAAATATCATGCAGAGGTAGATTGCAGGTCTAAGCATATGACTTTTAAAGATCCTACATTTTCACATATCATTGTACAAGGAGAAAGATCATTGACATCTAATATTATTTCTGCGGCCTTGGCAAAAAAGTTGATGCGTCAAGGTTGTGGGGCATACCTTGCTCATATAGTTGATACACGGTTGGAGAGTCCTGGTATCAAGGACATACCTGTTGTATGTGATTTTCCAGAAGTCTTCCCTAGAAAACCTTTCGGGATTGCCCTCGGGAAGAGAAGTGGAATTTCCAATTGAGCTTATTCCTGGATCTACTCCTATTTCTATCACTCCTTATAGAATGGCTCCGGCAGAATTAAGAGAATTGAAATCTCAATTCCAAGAACTTCTTGAGAAGGGTTTTATTCGACCTAGTGTTTCTCCTTGGGGAGCCCCGGTTTTACTAGTAAAGAAGAAAAATGACACTCTCAGGCTTTGTATTGACTATAGACAATTGAACATAATAACTGTCAAGAATAGATATCCACTACCAAGGATCGATGATTTGTTTGACCAACTGAAGGGTGCTAAAGTATTCTCGAAGATTGATTTAAGGTCGGAATATCACCAACTGTGTGTTAGAGAGAAAGATATTCCTAAAACTGCTTTTAGAACTCGGTATGATCATTATGAATTTTTGGTGATGCCATTCGGGTTGACAAATGCTCCTGCGATATTCATGGATCTAATGAATCGAGTATTCAAGCCTTATCTTGATCATTTGTGGTTGTTTTTATAGATGATATTTTAATATTTTCCAGAAGTAGTAAAGATCATGACAAACACCTCCGGATTATTTTGCAAATTTTGAAGGAAAGGGAACTTTATGCTAAACTTTCCAAGTGTGAATTTTGGCTTGATGAAGTGAAGTTTCTGGGACACTTTGTATCGGCCGAAGGCGTGAAAGTGGATCCTAGTAAGATACAAGCAGTTGTTGAGTGGAGACCTCCCAAAAGTCAAATCGAGGTAAGAAGTTTCTTAGGCTTAGCAGGATACTACAGAAGATTTGTGAAAGGCTTTTCCATTATCGTCTCTCCATTAACTAAACTCTTGCAGAAGGAAGTGAAGTTTAATAGGAATGACAAATGCCAAGAGAGCTTTGAAACTCTCAAATCCTTGTTGACTCAAGTACCTATACTTACTTACTCTACCAATTGAAGGGAAGGAGTATGTAGTATACAGCGATGCCTCTCACAATGGTCTCAGATGCGTTTTGATGTAAGAAGGGAAGTTTATTTCTTATGCCTCTTGGAAATTAAAACCGCATGAATTGAATTATCCTACCCATGATCTTGAACTTGCTGCAGTAGTGTTTGCTTTGAAAATATGGCGGCATTATTTGTATGGAGAGAAATGTCATATATTCACTGATCACAAGAGCTTAAAGTACTTATGTACTCAAAAGGAGCTAAACCTCCAACAACATAGATGGTTTGAACTCATCAAGGATTATGAGTGCATGATTGATTATCATCCAGGTAAAGCTAATGTGGTTGCAGATTCCTTAAGTCGAAAATCCTTCGCAAGTATTTCTTTGAGTCCTTTGTCTTTGCTCCTTGAGTAAAGAGCCATGAATGTTTGTTTCACACTTGATGCAAATGGTTCAGTTATTGCTAATTTGCAAGCAAAACCAATATTACTTGAACAGGTGAAAGAAGCACAAAAGTTAGATGAGAAACTTGTAAAAGCGACCTGAGAAGTTCAAAATGGGGAAAAACTTGATTTTTCATTAACAGAGGATGGTGTTTTATTTTATCAAGATAGACTATGTGTCCCTAATGATGGTAAATTGAAGAGAGAAATACTGAGTGAAGCACATACCTCACCATATGCAATGCATCCTGGGGGTACAAAGATGTACCAGACCATCAAAGAAAATTTTTAGTGGAATGGTATGAAGAAGGACATTGCGGAGTTCATTTCTAAATGTTTGGTTTGTCAACAAGTAAAGGCAGAACATCAGGTCCCAATTGGTTTGCTACAGCCCTTGTTGATGCCGGAATGGAAATGTGAGAGAATAACTATGGACTTTATTTCTGGACTTCCTTGCACCCAAAGAAATCACGATGCAATATGGGTGATTGTGGACAGGCTAACCAAGAGTGCTCACATTTTAGCAATTAGGATGAATTACTCACTTGAGCGTTTAGCCAAATTGTACATTAATGAGATCGTAAGACTACATGGAATCCCTATGTTTATTGTATCTGACCGAGACCCAAGGTTTACATCCAGATTTTGGGGTAGCTTACAGGAAGCTTTGGGTACTAAGCTGAAATTTAGCACTTCGTTCCATCATCAGACAAATGGCCAGTCGAAAAGAGTGATATAAGTTTTGGAGGATATGTTTCGAGCTTGCATTATAGAATTTGAGGGTAGTTGGGACAAACACTTGGCTTTGATAGAATTTGCTTACAATAACAGTTTCCAATAGAGTATTGGAATGCCACCCTATGAAGCTTTGTACGGAAGAAAATGTCGAACCCCTTTTTGTTGGAGTAAAGTTGGTGACAGGAAACTTATTGGTCCTGAAATTGTGCAACAAACAGAGGACAAGGTAAAAATTATCAAGAATCGTCTAAAGATTGCTTCGGATAGACAAAAGTCGTATGTTGATCTTAAAAGGCATGACATAGAATATCAAGTGGGAGATAAAGTATTTTTAGAGGTGTCTCCATGGAAAAAGATTATGAGATTTGGCAAAAAGGGAAAACTTAGTTCCCGATTTATTGGACCAGATGAAATACTTGAAAAGGTTGGACCGGTTGCATATAAATTGGCTTTACAACCTGAGTTAGACAAGATCCACAATGTCTTCCATATTTCTATGCTTAGAAGATATCGCTCTGATCCATTTTATGTTCTTCCAGTTGAATCTATTGAGGTTAATCCTGATTTGACGTATAATGAAAAACCTATTTTAATCCAAGCTCGGGAAGTGAAGCAACTTAGAAACAAGAAAATCCACTTAGTAAAGGTACTTTAGAGGAACCATTTGGGAAAAGAAGCTACCCGGGAAGGAGAAGAAGATATGAGGACTCAGTATCCGCACTTGTTTCGGAACTTATGTAAGGTAAATTTCTAGACGAAATTTCTTTAAGGGGGAGAGAGTTGTAACACCCCTAAAATACTAAACAAGAGTCGCATGTCGATTTACCATTGCTTATTACTACAATATGTTTTACTCTCTTGTTGAGAACTTGAAATTTTGTGATAATTGCTATCTTGTTTAGCATAAATTATATCATAAATTATGGGATTTTTGTTGGGGTATTTATGTAATAGTATAATTAGAATTTTATAGAATTGTAAAATGAGGTGAAGGATATATAGATATAGGTGTATATGTATGTATTTTGGGCAACACACAACACTATTTTGGGCAGCACCTTCATTGAACAAGTGTACAAGTAATAAACATCACTTGTTTGACTATATATTTTCACTCCTCTTTGAGATAATTTCAGTTCCTTGAAGACTTAGAACCTTAGAACCCTACCTTACCATTTGTTCTTCAAAATCACAAGAGAAAAACTTGGTCTTTTGGCTGGAGTTCGAGACACACACTGTTTTTGGTAAGTAGTCGAAATCTATTTTTGTAGCTGAGTAATATGTATTACGTTTAGAATATCTCGTTCTCTAAAACTCTGTTTTGGGTGAATAAAAATGATTTGGAAAGCTAATTCATATACCTACAACTCTTATGTTTATGTGAAATGCTAATTTAACTGTTATGGATTCAAAATATGGGATGCAACACAGGACAAGTTCTGTCCAGATTTCGGATTTAGAAAGCCTGTACGAACCACTGTTAGTGTATCGACGATATCGTTTTGTAAAAAATGTATTTTTTGGTGATTCCTGTTGCGTTGCAACCTTAATAGATGTATCTACATCTTTCATAAGATTATAAAGTCTAGTTTTGCCGTTTTCCTGTTCAAATTTAAGTTGCAACATGGGGTACCAGACTGGCCAGAATCACTGTTTTGGGAACATAGTTGTATCTGTGCAGGCTGAGCTTATTTGTGATGATAATCCTATTTTATTTCGATAGTATTGAGATATTAGAAATTAAAGAAGTTATTTAGTTGTATTTTTAAGGTTGTGTATACTTGTGAACAAGTTGAGGACCTTGATAAGTTGGTTGGTCTGCGGTTTGAACTCGCGGAGTTGTGTTGGACTGTTGCTACGCTAAAGTGTTGAGGTTTGTCTATCAACTTGTATTTGCACTCTTTTAACTACTGGTATATCTGAAAGTTGATCTTGGTATCTTGGTTACCTTTTGCCACTTTGCATTGTCGTGTTGGTATGACGCTTGTGTAACTCGCCCATTTGTACGGATTATTTGATCACTTGGCACTCTTGTTGGGACCTTTTCCTTCTTGTGGCTGTGACTTTGTCACTATTGGCATTCCTCTTGGCTCGGATCATTTTCCATCTTGACTTTGGATTTTTAGTCCGTTTTAAGAATGGAAGTTGTCCATTTTAAGTATGAACTAGGAAGCCATTTTTAATATGGTTCTTGGTTCTCTTGATTATTGAGCTTTGACCCTTCTTGATACTTACTTGTGCCGGGTGTGACGACATGAGGTATATATATTAGGCGAGCCTTGTTATTGAATCTCTTGGAAAATTGTGCTATGAGTGTTCTTGACATTTTGGATCTTTACATATCGAATTTGATACTTTTTTTATATTGATACTTGATTTATTTATTATGTTTGAGTTGTGTTTCTCATGACTTGAGAAAGGTAGCTTGGTGAATTTTGAGGACTCTGAACCTATAGTTTTTACACTACTAAGCTATATGCTTAGCGATAGTTGTTTCTATCGTAGGGGCTGATCGATGGGAGGCATAAAGCTTACCATTGGAGATGGAAATTTTGAGAACTTTAAAGAAGATCATATTTGCATATAGGCATCTATATTTTGTATAAATTTTGGGATTTATACCTGATCTATGTGTTGTATATTTGCATGTAATTTTGAGGGCTAATCGGATCATGTCACCATGGTTTGTAATATAAGTATGGCTACCTGTTTTTTTTATTTGGGGTGTGTAAGCCCAAGTTTTATAATATGTTACATTTTCTACTTGTTTGGAATGGTCGTATGAAGCATGAACCCATTTAGTTTGGGTACTCGAAAGTTGATAATATTTTTTATTACTATCATTATTTTCCTGCGTGAGGACAATATATGCATAAAGATCTCGTAAGTTACTGGCACATATATTGATTGGAAAGGGTCGTTACAGAACCCTCGTCCCATATCCTAACACTCAGCTCGAGAGAGTGAGTCGGGTAAGGTGTAGGCTAGTGTTCATGCGGAAAGTGGGTGTCCGAGAGGAACCCATTTGAAATGGGGTAAGTTGCTCGAGAGAGAATTTATCCCCACGTATAGCTTAGCCTAGTCACTATTACTCTATAAATTTTCTATCGAAAGCATATACCCAATAATTTTGATTAACCAGTATTCCGATCACATCCCAAGAATCCCCTCTCATTCACTATACTTGTGACAAAACCCACATTATTAATTGATACTTTTGTGTCCTCCTTTAATTTACAATATTTTTAATCATTAATGTCTTTAGCTATGACTAGTTAGAACTAATTTTATTTTTCTATTAATTCTCGAAACCACTCCCTTAGGACTCGACCTCAACCCTTGGTTGGGTTTTTATACTATTGCACGATCGTAGACACTTGCATCAGAAGTTGTTTCATAGATTACATAAACATCACATACTTGGAGAGTTGGGTAAACTTGAGCCCATACTCTTGGACTGCAATGCTACCGTATTTTAAGTTCATAAATTCCTGAGCTTTTGCCTTTCTTATCTCTCTAGGGAAAAACTGTCCAGAAAGGTCTCACTAAAGCAATCCCAAGTGATAGGAGTTGCATTTGTACCCCTATTCTCTTTCCATTGAGTTTACCAGATATAAACCACATCCTTGAGTTGGTAAGATGCTAACTCAACCTGATCATTCCCAGTTACCTGTATCACTTCAAAGATCTTCTTGACCTCATCAATGAAGTTTTGGGGATCCTCACCAATTTGCGATCCTAAGAACTCTGAAAGATTCATCCTAACAAAATCTCTCACTCTAGCTGTAGCTGACCCAACATTAGCATTTGCCGGAACTGGAACCCGGTGATTGTTTTGGTTGGCCACACTTTGAGCCAACATCTGAATAATGTTCTGGAACTCTGCATTCGAAACTTCTTGATCTGGGACTTGAGGAGCTGCATTTGTGTTCCTAGCATTAGCTCTACGAGGAGGCATGATCTGAAACGTAGAACGTCGAGTTAGAACAGAATTAGATCATACCTTACGCACGATAAGAGTAACAAGAAAATGAAGATTTTTCCTAAAACACTTTGTATCCTCCCTCTCATTAGATGTGGTGCACACTACACACCCATGAAAAGGACTCTACTTAGTGCGGCTTTTCAGACATCCTAGGACACTTAAACTTAGTGCTCTAATACCAAGTTTGTGAATACTTAGCCGAATTTTCTCTAGGGTTCCGGGAAGGGGTCGCAGTGGCGAACCACGAACCACAAGCACGGACCGTGGGTCACCCTACGGTCCGTAGGTGGAAATCGTGGGTTGCACCTGCAACTTCTCAAAATCTACATTTTTGGTCTATTTTGGATACGGGATGTTACATCATCTTATCATCATTGCTTTCATACTGAGTTGAGTTGAGTTGAGATGAGGTGAGTATGTCTTTCTTTCTATTAGTTCAAGCTATATGTTATGTTTTTGTATTCCCCTTACATGCTCGTACATTCAATGTACTGGCGTTATTTGGCCTGCATCTTTTCATAATGCAGATATAGGTATTCAGGGTCATCAACAGACGTTCCGTTGATACCACTTGCAGTCTCAGTTAGCTTTGGTGAGCCTCCTTGCTTCTAGAGGGTTCCACATTTACTTTCAGTCTTGTTAGGATGTCGTGGGTCTTATCTCGACTTCCATCATAGTTATTAGAGGCTTCATGTATAATAGTATTTTGAGGAGTCTTTTCCATTTCCTTTGTTAATGTGTAAGACTTGAGTTGCCTTCTTATGGCTTGTAGAGAATTTATAAATATTCAGAGGTAACTGTTTGAGACAGTTGAGTTAATGATTGTTTTGAGTTCTTATTTTGATGAGTAAGTCTTCCGCTGAGTAGTGAGCCATGACAAGGGTTCGCTTGGGGACCAGTGATGGTTCGCGAGTGACGGCCATGTACGGGGTGTAGACTCGAGGCGTGACATCTTCAACTTTGTTTCATTGGATAATTGAACCATGTACTCTTATACCACTTGTTGGGTTCAAATTAAAGTGATTAGGGCGTCATGCGAAAGCTTACAATTTCAAATCATATGCCTATAAATTAGACGATACATAAAACTATACTAAAAGCCATAATATTATTATTTGATATGACCAATTGGCCTACATAATTAAAAATAAATTAAACTGTAGAAAAAAAAACAATAAACATAACTCTATAAACAACTACATTGTAGATTCTATTGTATTTTTTTTATGGGAAGATGAGTATTCAATTTATAGGATTCTAGATTTTTCCTCTAAGGAAAGAATAAATCAAATATGGAAGAAATTATATTTTTCTTTCGGGAAAAGTTAAATTATTTATGATAATACTTTGATTGTCCTTCAAAAGAAAAATAAACTTTAAATAAGGTAAGAAAATCAAGACAAAATCCTAACAAATTACATTCTAGTGTAGTTTATAAAGCTAAATAATATAATTTAGTCAAGATTTTTCATGTTTATCTAAATTGACTCAATTTCAAGTCATCATTCCTGATAAAATTCCAAATAAAATGATTTTATTTTATTTTCATGACCCAACGCCTACAAAATATTAGAAAACCATATAGCAAGCCTTATACATTAATTCCAATCATACTTTTTGGAATACGATTCTGGAGAATTATGACCTCCAAAGTAAAATCCATCATCCTGTACTTTCCAAAAACATTCATAATCATTTCCATTTATTTTTCCACATTCAAAAGATTGATATCTGTTGAAAACATCAAAAAGTTGTTTTTTAGAACCCCATGAATAGTGACAATAGAAACGAGTAGTCTTTAAGACATTCATGTGAAATGAAAAATTGTAATCATCACCCACTTTAGGAGTTTTCAATCCAAGATCATCATCTTGAGATTTACATTGAACAGAAAAAAGAGTGTCGTTATTTGAAAGAACATTGATGATATGAACTGTGAAACCATCAGTAAGTGCAGAATTTGTTGTCTAAACGAGAATGCTCATTATGACTACTGAAAATATTATGATTTTGGTCATGATGAATTGCTTATATATATATATATATATAATGAATCACTCAATAAGTAATGCAAATGAGTTATCAAGACTGAGGTGGGTATAAAAGGTCTAATTACAAAGTCTTATATAGAGAAGTTTTAACCACAACCTTTTGTTGATAATAAATTTGAAATCTGGTGAAATAAATGAAAAAATCAATTAGTCTCACAATATTTATAAGTCAATAAATTCACATTTAAACCACTTACAATGGGAAATTAATTATATTAAATTATTATAATTTATTGAGGTGACATAATTTTGTTCTATAGATTTATTAGTTTGACTACAGATAATTTGACATTGATTGACCTTAAATTTTTAATTTTGTGGTAGATTTTTTATTTGAGATTTTTTCTTCTCAATTATGGTCATCAAAATTGATAATATTATGTCACATAATTTTAAATATAAATATCCTCAAAGACACCTTAATTATCCCCTTTTGACATCATGAGTCATGACCCTCAAACTTTATGAGGTTTCATTCAAACACCTCAATTCATTTAGAACATTACCAATCTTCGAGGTCGGTTCCTTCAATTAATTTATTTTTTTATGAAAAACAAATACCAACCTTAGGAGGTTCACTAATTACTATAATATTATTCCAGAATTATTTTTTGACCTTGAAAGGCTTATTATGTATTTTTTTTCAATTTTATGTGATAAGAAAATTGATTGTGGATGTTAAAAAAATAATTTTTAAATTTTGTAGTCGAAAACTGATCTCATGATGTCGATCCTTTTCAACTTTCTGAAGTTGAATTTCTGAATCTGAATTATAGATTTTTTTCATTAGTCACTAATGCTGACAATGTATAAGGATTACAAAATTAGGAAGGACACAAATACAAAATTAATGATAATGAGGAGATTAATGCCAACAAGAGCAAGGAACTTTCAATTATCACTATTTAGAAGCAAGGTGAAGGACCACAAGAGGACAATATTACCATACTCGAGGAACTTTATAAAGATGGATTTAGAATTTGTGATTTTTGGGTGTCTGAAAAGTAATCTATGACAAAATTTCCGGCGCAGAGCAAGACAATTCTTAATATTTACCAGCAAACTTGTGTGCATAATTTAGACTTGTATTGTTGGTGTTAAGGGGTGTACAAATCAAAACAATCGATAAATCGAATTGAAAATAGTGTTATTGGTTTATTGCTATAGGGTTATTTGGGTTAACGGGTTTTTAATGGTTTTATAAGAAAAATTATAGGATTATCGGTTCGGTATTGATTTTTTATATTGGATTATTGGATAAACTGATAACTCATTAAGACTATAGTAATTTGCTACTTTACGTGTACATAAATATTAAATATTAAGTTACACATGTATAGTTCTTTTTATGTTTGCTATTATTGTTTCTATTTTATGATCATTTGTAAGTTACATTATTGTCTTGTCACGAATAATTTATTAGAAAAGTCATATATTTGTTTGATAAACATTTTCTTATTGGTTAAACCGAAAACCGAACCGTTAAGGCTCAAACCTGATTAACCGAAAATCGATAAAAGAATATCTTATTGAGTTGATTATTGGTTTAGTGTATTTAAAAATCGAAAACTAATAAATTGAACCGATAATACGTAAAATCGAACCAAACCGACCGTTTCACACCCCTAGTTGATGTAGGTAAGATCTTAGTTACAAGAGTTTATGATTCTAATCTATTTATTCACACATTCTTTTACAATAAATTCGCTAGTTTCATGATAAAAAAAGTTTTAAGAAAATACAACCCACAACAGGGCTCAAACTTGTATCCTTAAGACAATAAACTTGAGTTTTAACCACTTTCACAATAAAGCTTATTATTTATAAGGGTGTAACGCTTAATATTTATACATTTCCTTATAAATATACATACAAAATAAACATGCGTATACAAAATTTCACCCGAGAAGACTGGGTGGTGTGACACCTCCTTCGGTCTACACAGATCTGCCCATGGGAATAATGAAGAGGACAATAATCCTACTATTAATGAGAGGGTGATTACAAAAATTGTAATGATCGGTTTCCGTTGTTATAGAAAAGCCAACGGGGAAAAATTTTGGGTTGCAAAATTTTTTTATAGTAACTTGGGATTTTCCAACCTAGTTTAGATTTGGACGAAATCAAAGGCAGTAAGGTCTAGGGAAATCTAGTAGCAATTGGGTAATTTAAATATGATTTTGATTACATGAGTAGATAGCCAAGACGTTGAGGAACCCGTATGACTTTACGGAATTAAATTCGGGTGAGTAGAACTCTCGAAACTGATCTTGGCGTGAACGGGTAGTTTCTGAGTGTCGTTGGTTGAAGGTGTGTTGTGGAATGGGGAATTTTGCTCATTGGTTCCATGCAAGCCATTGAGGCGGGATTTTCCCGCTAGGGCGGAGCCGCTGTAGCGGGGTGGGTGCCGCTATAGCAGGGTGTGTACCACTGTGGTGGGATAGACACGACTTAAAGTCGGAAATAAACCTCAAAAACATTTAATTCTGTAATTTTCGAAATTGAGAGCTAAGGAACGAACCCATGTCTTTTCTTGACAGTTTTCACCATTCTTGAGGCTAAAGGTGAGGTTTTAACTTTCCGAATGCGTTTTTTGATCTGTAGAACGTCATCTTTATCGATGGGGGAAGGTTTTGATCTGGAACTTATGGTGGAAACAACCTTAATTGGGATATTGGGATCAAGGATTTGATATAGGGTTGATGGGATTGTTAGTAATTTGGGTAATTAGTTATCGTTTATTGATTCTTGTGTTATAATTATTGTTCGTAGACCAAGAACAAGCGGAACGGATCCGGAAAGGGAAGAATCAAGTTTCTTTAGGGGGTTCAAGCTTGTTTCGAGGTAGGTGATGGTTGTGATTTCATGATGTGTGATATATATTTGTTCTTGTATGAAGCATGTATGTATGCGGATGTTGCGTTGTTGATCACACTAATTATAAATGAGTATGAACAAATGACTACATGCCTTGAATCACTTTTTGATTGTATGATTATTGAGAATATACTTGTGATTGTGATTGTGGCTTGTTGAATGGATTGGGTGTTGCGTTCCGACACACTAACTTGGATCGGTTGCCACGTTTCGGCATAAACATGGGATCAGTTGCCACGTTCTGGCATAAATATTGGATCGGGTACCACGTATCGATACACTAATTGTTTGAGTTTAGGTTCCATGAGAGGACTAATGACTTGTTGTAATTGCATATTGTTGAGAATGTGATAATCAATATTGTACATGTTCGGTATTTGCATGGTTATAATGTTGTATTTTGTATGTTGCACTTAGTGGGATAGCCGTGTGATCCTACCAGTACACTGTGGTTGTGTACTAATACTGCACTTGCTCTTTCTTTGTTGAGTACAGGGCATCTTCAAGCGGCTATTGACAGACCCCGCTTAGAAGATCAGTGATAGTTTGAATTCAAGGGTGAGTCAGTTCTTCCGGACTGCCATGAGTTCTCTTTTGTTTAAGTCCACATTTCGGACTTAGACCTTCTAGTTAATTATTAGTACATTAGTTTGGGTTGTACCCACCTTCTTGTTTAGACTTATGGATCTTGTCAGAGTTATGGTACGTTGACTTTCAGGTTCTATGTAGTATTTTCGCATTTGTTTAGTTGTTAGACTTTTGTTGGAGTTTATGGGAACTCCCTATTTTTCTTTTCTTAGCATTTAACTTACTTCCGTAACTTAAATGCCTTAGTATTTTGATTAAAGTTGGTTAGCTAATTAGAATGAATGATTCTCCCATCAGAAGGTTAGTGTGGGTGCCAATCACGACGATTTGAATTGTGACAACAATTTAAAAAAAAAATGCCCAAAAAAAGAGAAAAGAACAAGTTTTGTTTAAACAAATAGATCTTCTCGTGGCTAAGAATGGTCTATCCAAAATTATAAATACCTCACAATTTAGTATCACAAGATCGGTGGGAAAGGTGGACTTGTCCATTTTCACAAGGACATCATAGATAATTCACATGGTCTCTTAACTATTTATACACCAAAAATAACCTCATAGTTATAGGTAGAGAATTTTCTAAAACTAAATTCTTAAAAATGATGTTAAACATCAAGTTGATACTTTTCTCTATAGGTCATAAGGGTTGTTACAAAGTGGAACACCCCGATAGTGCATGAAATGGTTAAGTCACCAAGATCTTCACTGGAGAGCTTGAAACAATGGCTCTACGTTGGTGTGTAACATCCACCCTCTCAATTAACTCGCTCGTTTATTCTTTATAATCATGTCTTTAATGAATCAATCTTACCCCAAAATTCACTCAAAAATATTTGATGCTTTGAATTTTGAGAGTCAAACTATTTAAAGTCTAGCCAAAATTTTAAGTTATACTTTTTCCACTATATGATAAGAATTCCAATTACAGTAATTTCACGTAGTAATATTAAATATCTAAATTTTAATTTTAATATATTATATTAATATAACCCTTTTTAACTTAAAAAATTAGACAATCAGAAGCAAAATATAACAATTATTTTTTAACAAACGAAATAATACTATAATAGTAATTCAGTCCTTGAAAATTAGTAACTTTTGCATATTCAAGTTCCTAAATTTAAGCTTATTTGTGTTAATAGGAAAACATCGAGAGAGGCCGAGGGTGAGACTTTGAGGTTATATATATAAATGTTCTTAAAATGTGAGATCTATTAGTTTGAAAAAACAAATATAGATATTTCAATTTTTTTTGGTCTCATTTTTTTTTAAAAACCACCAATAGTGGTATCAATAGCTTCTTTAATCTTACGATATTTGTGAAATCTTTCAAAGAATTAGTACCATACAGTTTTTAACCCGTAAGGGCTACGTTTTTAACCCATCTGAGCTATTCATTTTAACCAATCAGGGCTATTTTTTTTAACTCGTGCTTTTTTCATCACACAGACTTTTCTAAATCAATTTTTAACCAAAAATAATGGCAAGCAATAGTCTCTCTTTGAATAACGAAAGATATAGCCTTACAACCTCTCCTTGCAAATCCTACCCTTACTCAAATTAAATCTCATTCGAATGAAAAAATTAAAAAATTCAAAGTCAAAACTGTAAATCAAAATTCAGTTGTGGATTCGATTTTTTCTAAAATCATTGTTTGTGAGACAACAAAAGAAGCTTGGGAAAAAAATAAATAAAGAATATCAAGAAAGTGTCCAAGTCAGGCAAATACAAATTTTGAATTTGAAAAGGGATTTGGAATCAGTGGCGGATCTAGGATTTAGAGTCCGTGGGTGCCAAATAGACCTCCAACCATGGCACCACAAGCCAATTTTATTCATTGGGTGCCACACTTTATATTTATATAAATATTATATATATATACCTATGTATATGTAGAGTTTCCGTCGAAGTCGGGGGGTGGCGTGGCACCCCCCGAGGCCTTCATAGATCCGCCCCTGTTTGGAATCTCTTAGAATGCAATAGGATGAAGCTATTGTTAAGTATTCTGACAATATTTCTTTAACTGGTAATAAAATTAAGTTGCATATATATAGACTATCTTCTATAACAATAAAAGATGAGTAGTATAAAAATTTGTTTATATTGACAGATAAACAAGGGTGACAAGAATATAATGAAAAGAATAAAGTCAATTTATGTTAAAAAATAAAATATGGAATTGTATAAGGCTGAGATTATTTTAAGAAAACGATGATGAACAGCAAGTACTCACAGTTCAAAATTAAAGAACAACTTTTGAAAATGAAAAACCGTATGTGAATTTTTAATTTAATTAGAAAAAAGTGAAAAGAATTAGGAGGAATACTTTTAATTAGATTACACAAAATAACAATAGTACACATATGACTGCTCAAGTGAAGAAATTATGAAATTAATCTCACCTCGGAGTATTTGAACGCTTAGCAAGGAGTTCAATTCGAACTATCTAAATCATACTCGTTCTGAATTTATTGATACTAGATCCTAGATCAGTCACTGATTTAATTAGAGCCAGTAATATGGAGAATTCCGAAGAGATCGCATGATCCCATAGACCCCAGTTAATTAATTTGGGGCACAGGATCAATGCGATCCCTTTGGAATAATCCACCAGCACTATGAATTAATTGCATATTGACGTAGAAAGGTTATGGTTTCATTTGGTGAGGTTTTATATTTATAAGGGGATATATTTGGAGAAAAAGGGAAATGCACTGCACAAACCTCGTGCAACCCCTTTTGTTTGAATGTTACTATTCATGCTTTTGGTGTGTTGGTGGAATCAAAGGTTGTTGGACTCTTTTGGTTTTAATATACTTTTTAGGGCTCCTTTGGTAGGAGGAATAACAGATAACTAATTCCGAGATTAATGTTAGGAGACATTTGAGTGTATATCTGAATAATTTAGATAGTCTTTAGATTTGAATACCAAATGATTGAGATTATTTATTTTTCAACATCTAAATGTGCATAATTTATAATAATAAATATACAACTCAAGTTAAAAATAATAATTAAATATTAGAAATAATATTTAAATTTAACAAAATAAAACTATTATTTGATTAAAAAGTAAATGAATATATTTGTTAGTGATGTCGAAGATGGTTGGTATTGGTGGTGGTTGTGATGATTGGTGTTGGTGGCTAGTAATGGTGGTGGTGATAATTTATGTTGTTGTGAGTGGCACGATTGTGGTGGTTAGTAATGATGGTGGTGGTTGTAATGATGAAGTTGGTTAACACTAGTAGATAGGGATGTTGGTGGTGTTAAATGAAGAATATATGTGGTGATTGACGATGTGTTGGTGATAATTGATGACAATGGTAGTTGATTATGAAGATAGTAATATGGATTGGCCACAATAGTGGTAGTAACGGAGATGGCAACTTTGGTGATGGCAATGGTGGCGACAACGGTGATGGAGGTGATGGTGGCAGTAATTAGTTATAACGATGGAGGTGGTAGTGTGACAACAATATGGTTGACAACGATGATGGTTAATGGTCCTCGATGGTAATAGTGGTTGACAATGATGACAATTATTGTGATGATAGAGGTGTGTAGTAATAGTGGTTGGGGATGTAGATAGAGTATTGATCAAAATTATCCACACAAAAATACCTGATTTTAAAATTTTGTTCAAGATCTTAATAACTAAGACCTATTCAAACCAAATAAATACTCAAATTTTAATGCAAACAAATATACTTAATTAATCTTTTAATATCTGAACCATTCACCTTCGATAAATACAAACAAACGAGGCCTTATAATCCCCTTTGATGTAATGGATATCATTTTCATGCCGAGGCCTTATAATCCCCTTTGATGTAATGGATATCATTTTCATGCCATTAGTTGCTAGCCTCTCCTCTAAATAAGATAAGGTGTTAATTAAGTAGTATTCTTAAGTGAAAAGTTTTCAAACAAAAAGTGGTAACTAAATTTCTGGAAGTTCATTATGAGAAACTAAGGGGTAGGTTGTATGATCTGGCTCCATCAAATAAATACTTATTCTTAGTCCATCCATTTTGTCGATCACAAGTGGCAAATTCATTTAATGAACTAATATATCCTTCAGTTTTTACTCTCTTGGTAACTCAAACTCACAGACCAGTACAACCTTATAATTGGAGACCTTCGTCACCACTTGAACAACCCCCGCTTGTCTAGAAAAAAATTACATTCACAATGAAACAACTAATCATGCATCAAGTCTAACTACAATGACTTCGGGTATTGTCACTATATCAAAATGATTTTTAATGGCAATTAATAAATATCAATAGTTTAATTACAACAAAATATGTATTTTTAGCGGCAATTAACATTTTTTGTAAACGTCCCTAAAAGGCTAAAACCTATAGTGACATTGGATCTAATGACAATTAATTAATATCGATAAAGACTTTAACACTCTTTGTTAATGAATATATTATTTGTTTACTAAAAGTTGTTTTTGTTATAGTGTGTGAGATGACACGGAAGCTATATACAATGTTAAATCGTATGGAATTTAGACAAATCTAGTAAATTTTTTCTTAGACTTTATATTGTTAATATTAAAATTAAAAATTCATAAACTTCGAATTTTAGTCATTAATTAGATGTAGAATATGATAAAGAGAATTCATAAATGCAGCAGGGAAGAGGAGCTGTCAAACAGCTAAGGTGGGTTGCCTGTTATTTCATACTTATTATAAGGATGTGGCTCTTTAATTTCCACTAACTTTGATGATGTTATTGAGTTCTTACTGTCCACTCACAACAATAAGAAGAATCTTACTGTACGTATAACGACACATAGCATTATGAATATCAAAGAAAATAATGGAATAGTATGGCTTCCCACTTTTAGCCTTTTATTTGCTTGGAACGACTTGACACTATTCCCTACCCTCATCCTAGGGTACCCTCTAAAGGGTAACAAAAAATCAACAGGTGCTTAGGTCCTAAATTTGAGGGGCCTCATTTTAAAAAAAAAAAGCTATAATAAGACATAAAATTGTATGTTTTGTCTTCTAAAAGGATTGAATTTTATTTGTAGAGATCTAGATCCTTTCGAGTGAGCGAAAAGGTGAATAAGAGGAAAGAGGTCCGGGTGAATCGTTATAACTAGTGAACAAGTGTAAGTTTAGCTATTTGATAGTATGAATCAGAATACTGACCTCACATTTTATCTTTTAAATGAGTTGGTTTATAAATTTTATTTTTAGCAACTAAACGTGTGCCTATTGGCCAGACATAAGTTCTTTAGAAACACTAACAGGTGCTTAGGTCCCTAAATTTGGGACCTCATTTAAAAAAAAAAAGTTATAATAGGACATAAAATTGTATGTTTTGTCTTCTAAATTGATTGGCTTTTATTTGTGGGGGTCTAAACCCTTTCGAGTGAGCAAAAAAAAAAAAAAAAAAAAAAAAAGAAAACAGTGGTCTTGGTGATCCGTCGTAATTAGTGAATAAGTGTAAATTTTGTTGTCCAATAATAGTATGGAATATTGACTTCATCTTTTGCCCTTCAAATGAATTGGTTAATAATTTTTGTTTTTAGCAATTAAAATTCTGCCTTGGTCTGGACATAAGTTCTTTAGAAACACTGAAGGTGCTTAAACCTCTAAATTTGAGGGACCTCATTTAAAGAAAAAAATTTATAATAGGACATAAAATTGTATGTTCCGTCTTTTAAATGAATTGAATTTTATTTGTGGGGGTCTAGACCCCTTCGAGTGAGCAAAAGAGGGAAGAGGAAAGAGGCCCCGATGAATCGTAATAATTAGTGATTGAACAAGAGTAAGTTTTGTTGTTCGATAGTATGAAATATTGACCTCACCTTTTGTCCTTCAAATGAATTGGTCAATGATTTTTGTTTTTAGCAATTAAACTTATGTCTGGTGGCCAGACATGAGTTCTTTAGAAATACAATAGGTGCTTAGGCCCTTAAATTTGAGGGACCTCATTTTTTTTAAAAGCTATAATATGACATAAAACTATATGTTTTGTCTTCTAAATGGATTGACTTTTATTTGTCGGGGTCTAGACTCCTACGAGTAAGAAGAAAAGAAAGGAGGAAAGAGGTCCTGGTGAACCATCATAATTAGTGAACAAGTGTAAGTTTCGTTGTCTGATAGCATGAAATACTGATCTTACCTTTTGACCTTCAAATGAGTTGGTTAATAATATTTGTTTTTAGAAATTTATTTAACTTATGCCTAGTGGTCGGGCATAAGTTCTTTAGAAACTGAATTTATGTCCTGACATAACTTTTGAAACAGTATGATACGAATGTATAAATTTACGCTCTGTGATACAATACGTAGGATCTTTCAAAATAGTTTTAAGCGTGATATACTCCTTTATTAATGGGTTTAAGTTATATTATATTACAAACTGTCGGAAAAGACAATCTTTTTAGCGCGAGTGTAATCGAGATGCACTGGTCAAGCACATCGCATACCGTATATCCAAAATTAATCTCGGACAACTTGTTTAACTATTGTTTTATTAAATAATTAGCACCAATAATAGCGGCACTTTAAATTCGCTTTGTAGGGCCACTATTCCACGTGAGGCGTAAGCATGTTTTGTTTTTATCAATCTGTTTTTCAAGAATCGTTTGATTTACTTAGACTCGATTTAGTTACGTAATTTCAACTTATGTCATGAATCGATAGCGTCACATCCCTAGATTAAAAAAAAACATATCTTCCATGATCTTTTCGATAACATGCTCACACTAGATGTCTCCTTGATTTAGTACAAATGGGGTCTTAATGTTCTCTTTTTGGGTACGATAATAGTAAAAGCTAAGTGGACACGATTGATTTTCTTCAACTACTTCGTGTTACTAAGGTTCCTACCTTACATTTGTTTTAGGTATCTTTCATTTTTCTCAAAATTACTGTTGACTATGTGATCCATATGCTATTATACGAATTGATTACGTTGGTAGATCTAGGGTAGCTTGTAAGAAAATTTGAATCTATTCAGCCAATCAATTTTCTTTGTCAATTATTTATCCGACCACTAGTAGAAGTTTAAGGAAAGAATCACGTGAAAAAAGTTAATGATTCGTGAGCATATTTAACTCACTAATCTAACATAGTTTGAATCAAAATTAAAATATAAATAATTTTTTAATGATCTAAAACATGTCAGAGTAATTATTTGATTATAAGACTTTTAAAAATTTTTATCTAGTTTTGGTGGATAGAGTTACCTGGTATATGTTATTGTTGGGAGATGGCAAGTATTGTAGAAGAAAGTTGTCTTAAACACTGCGATCATAAAAATAATAACTTTATTACCTTAAATTAAATGTCATAACATATGTATAGTGATAAAAGTTTCTTATCATGAAGAGTAAAATGAGAAGTATAAAATTTAACTTTTTACATTTAAAATTGTCATGTTTATTAGAATGAACTTAAAAAAATGTGTCACATAAACTGCAACTCGAAACTATTTGATACAACCATACGTTAGATCAAATTTGCATGAGTAATACTTTGAAGAGAATGAGATTATAATGACTGCGCTTATCTAAGTGTATGTTCAGTCTATGTGCTTAGAATACCTTCATGACTTCATAGCACAACCAGAATTATTCATTTAATTTTCTTGCAACTATTTTTACCTAGTCTGTTCTAATTCTACTTCCCATTGTAAGTTGAATAGTTGATCACCTCGAGCTTGACAAAGGATCAACAAGTTCAAGCTTAGTAAGGTTTTCCTATTATTTATGTTGACTCCTTAATTCCTACCTATCTAAGAAAGAAAAAAGGAAAACAAAGAAACCCCTCTATAAGTAGTTGTTTAGCATAGGTATCATTGGTGATGTAGAATATGTCTAGATTATTTTACCGTAGTCCTATAATTAATTAGTCAGGACGAAGGTCGATGTGTACGTCCGCTCAATCTTATGGGTGGATCTGGGTCCACGAGAACTTAATAATTTCTGCAAAGCCATTCATTCCGGTCATTGAGCCCGAATTGAGGATTGATTGATCTAAACCAAAAATTTGATTATATATAGGAGAAAGGCATTCTCATACCCTGATACCGCTTTGTGTGGTGGGTACTTCGACTGCTTTGTATCAGCTGAAGAGAAGAGGGTGGTAGGCTTAGTAGGGCTTAAATCATATTTATGTATTAAAATATAATATACATTAAATATTATAAATTTCTAATGTGAACCTAGTTATTTTGTATATATATTAACTTAAAGTTAGTATAGAAATTCATATATTGTAAATTTGGATCATGGAGCCTAAGGGAATGCAGAAGCAAAAAAGAAAATTAGAAAAAAGTGCCCAACCGATGACCACTTGATCTGCAGTAAAATGCTCTACCACTGAGCTATGGACCCATTGTTGTGATTGATCAATAGCAAGTTAAATTTATATAGAAATGTCTATCAAGTCAGTGTTATGATTTGGGCGCATGACACCAAACTTACTGTTTATCTTTTGAAGTATTTATCAGGAGTCAGGACTCTTATATCTATCCAATACTAGACAAAACATGGCCCAACGTAAAGATTGTTTAAGCTAAATTGATGTGATTCACAATAATAACTGAAGAACATATATTAATTATTTGATAGTACATACTAAGGGAAGCTTAGTTTACAAAATAGCTTTGTGTGTCTTATTTATATAAAATAAGAAAATCCGATGTATCTTCAAGTTTGAGATCCTTAACCATAAAATTGAGACCCATTACATAAAGAAGGTTGAGATTAAAGTGAATCACAATCACTTAAAATGTTTAATAACCAAAATGAATAGAATTATGGCCACTTTCGATCTTAATCTCACCTTCTCTGTCACATGTAAGAGATCTATCAAATTTCGTTATTTTTCTATTATTAGCATCAATCTATCTTACGTCATTCACGTTAGGACTAAGCCTAATAATATTTAGAGATGCATAACTAACTGGAATGTAAGTTAACAAAATTTCAACAAATATTAGACAGAACAAGCTAAACTGAATTAAGTTTAGTAAGTTGGGTCTATTTATAAACTAAAGCTAGACTTAAAACCAAAAAAAAATACCTGAGAAGGCAGCAATTAAAAAATCTCAATCCAAACTAATGAAATCATATATGGCCGGGAAGTGCCATCTAATCTTTTCACCTCAAATTTGTGGATTCAACAAAGACTCAAGGAAAACCCTACAAATCTAGTAAATTAACTTATTCTACCTAGAACAGAAGAATTGAACTGGGTATTTTTCTTCCATTAAAAATTATGGAGGATGGATATAAATCTCAAAGCAAAATCCGAAAAAATAATTAAAAAGTAGATAAAAATAACCAAAAACTGAAGATAATAACATGTATACTCATTTACTTGGTACAACAACACAACACACAGGGAGGTAGAAGAATTACAATTTAGTGCTAAATATTTAGAGAAGAAGAGATCTCTTCTTGTGAGCGATTACTTTTAGACAACTTGCAATTTCAATACCCAGCAGTGGAAGAACTGCTTTTAATCAATTACCCAGAAAGAGTAGAATCGAATTTGGTCGTCTTCTTTCATTAAAAATTATGGAGGATGGAGTAAAATCTCAAAGCAGAACGTAAACATATAAACAAAAAGCTAAAAACAGATAACAAAAAACTGAAATAATAATACAACATAAAATTTATTTGGTACAACAACACCGCTACACCTTGCTCTTTATTTTCCTAAGAACAGGAAGAGATACAGAGAACTAAGAAGAGAGAAACTGCATGTCATTTTATTTTTAAATGTCAAGTTAAGTCTAGACGTAGAGATTTTGAAAATCGTTGTCGTGAATTTAATCTTCCACCTAGAAAAATTCCTAAATCAGTGTGTACTAAATGGAATTCTTTGTATGAAATGCTTGAAGTTGCTTATGAATATAGGAAACCTTTACAAATGGTTTGGAATGCTCATAATTCAAATATGACATATAGACTTGATGATAATGATTGGAATGACGTAAAAGAACTTATAGAATTTTTAAAAGTTTTTTATTTAACTACAAAAAAAATATCTGCACTTTATAATCCAACTATTTGCTCTGTTTTACCTAATATTTGTGTTATTTCTAGTAAATTTTATAAATTCAAAAATAAACCAAGATTTGAAGAATCTGTTAACAAAATGATTGAAAAATTTAGAAAATATTTTATTCCTATTCCTCAAATTTATTTAACCGCTTGTTTATTAAATCCACATTATAAAGATGAAGGTGCATCACGAATGGTTGATAAAATATATTTTAATTTAGGTATTGATAGTGAAGATGATGAAATACCTAGTTGTCAAGATGTTAAAGATAGTATAAAAGTTGAAGCTAGAAAATTATATGACTTGTATACTTCAAATATAATTAATGCAGTACATAATGAAGAACCTCAAAGTTCTAGGAGTAGATATAATAATGAAGATGATCTTGATGATATGATAGATTGTTATCTTGAACTTTCTCATAATGATAGAAATGATTTTGATGCATATATTAATCAAAATACGGAACTTAATACTGTGGATCTTCTAGAATAGTGGAGCAATCGCGGCCAGGGATTTCCAAAGCTTCAACCGGTTGCTCGAGATGTGTTAGTTATTCAAGCATCTTCGGTAGCTTCGGAAGACGCTTTTAGTGCAGCAAGATATCAAATTGAAGAGCATAGATATTCATTAGCAGCAGATAGCTTGGAGATATCAGTACTATTTCGAGATTGGATTAATGGCGAGAGAAGGAGTTATGGTCGTCCACCTTTACCGACCAAATTTGAAAACGACATTGATGAAATAATGCAAGATTTTAGTGACGGCGGCATTGATGCAATGGAGGAACTAGCTAATCAACCAATTCCAGAGCATGTTACTAGAGAAATGTTAAAAGATTTAAAAAAAGATTTTCTTGGTAGCATGAACTATTAAATTTAAATGTCGATTAGTATGAGTATAATAATTCGAGGTCTAATTCAAACAGAACCCTTCCTAGAAGGTGGTTGTGTAAATTAGATTTTTTTAATACTCTACTAATATTTTGTAAATTGTAAGTTTGTAACTCAACGAGTCAACTTGTAGACTGTAGTCTTGTACTATTTAATTAATATTAATAAAAGTATAGGCTATTCGCCTTATTTTTTTTTTATTATTGTCTTGATTCTTGAATAAGTTGAATTTAAATTTTCAAACTTTTAAAGTGTGAAATTTAAACTTTTATACTTTTAAAGTTTGAAAGTTTATATTTAAAACTTTAAAAGTATAAAAGTATAAATTTTTAACTTTAAAATTACAAAAGTTTTAATATTATTTGAGTAATATTCCTATTTTTTAATTTTGATAATTTTTTTTTTTAAATATAGAAGACGGGACCCGGTTTCCGGTCCGGTCTGTTACCGGTCCGGGACGGGAATTGATATAAATTTCCGGAATTACCGGTTCCGGTCCGTCCCAGTTCCGGTACGGTTCCGGCCCGTGGTGCCCGGTTCCGGTACCGTTGCCCGGCTTAGCTACGTGTCTACTCCAAATTAGATGTAAGGTACATATTTAGATTAGTTTGATAGGTAAAATGACTATAATACCCATATTTTAAAATCAAATGACAGAGAAGCAGATATGTTGAATATTTTCAACTGTCTCTTCTATATAAGAGAAATATGGTTATTTTGGTGTCATTATTACTCTTTTGTTGATCTATATAATCAATTTTATAATAAATTAACTATATTTAGTAGGTTTTTTAAAAATTCATATATAGAAATATGAAAATGGAAAGTAACTCATCAGATAGCAAGTCGTATTATTGCTTATGTACGATTGGAGAACGTAACGAGAGTTAATAACATTTAATATTTCTTTTTAAAATACCCAATCAAATTTTATATATTTACTTGTCACTGATCTTCATGTTTTTATCCTATGTCTAAATAATTATTATATTTTATTATTTCGTTCTTTGAAAGTATTCTCTTTTTATTCATGAATGAGTGTTTTAACTATATATAATACTAATGGCTAGTTTATTGATTTTTTTTTTTTTAGGAGATAAATTGCATGTATGATAATCTTATATTTAAGAAACTGTGAATCTTATTGTCTGAGAGTTAAGAATACGTTAGTGTCAATTTGCATCTCATAATAACTTTTATATCATTATTGCATTATTTCTACTTGCAAAATGATGCTAGACTTTTGTTTTCTTTAGTTTCTATAATCATGATTTAATTTTTTAAAATGATTAGTATAACTTTTTTGGGGATAGAATACTTTAATCGTTAATTTTTAATTAATATTAATAATTTATTATTTAATTTTTATCAAGATGAAATATTTTATTCGTGTGGAATATCATGTGTTGAGATTTTTCAAATAAAAGAGAGAGTACACTACACACACGAGGTTGTTTCTCAAACTAATAAGTAATAAGTGATAGTTTAGGTATGAAACTCACACTCTCAATAGTTGAAGTGTCAAACTCAAAAAAAAAAAAAAATAATTTAAATATATTTTTGACACTTATCTTAATAAAAAAAAAAAAAAAATTCATGACATTTATATCTCGCTCCACATTAAGTAAAATATCCTGCCTCCTGTCCCCACCTCTAAAATATTGTTCCCTTCTGTCATGTTACTTTAACTTGCAAAAAAGATTATTTCTATTTTGAACAAATTTTTGGTACCATGTTGGGCGTTTTGTTGACTTGCACAAATAACTAGTTGACCTAGCTAATTATTTATATTCGGAGCAGAGCTAGGTCAGAATTTATGGGTTTGGATGAATTCAATAGCTTTTCGTAGACCCAATATTCGTATTAAATAATTAAGTAATAACTTATGAACCCTAAACAAAACTGATTGACAATTTAATAATAAGGACAGAGAAGAAAATTTAGAACCCCCAAACTCCATCCTATTTATATCACATAATTATTCAATGATAACCTTTTCTTGAGTTCATTACTTAAATGGTCTTTAAATTATTTGAAATTATCTATGCTTACATATAGCATTTCAGTATGTCACTCAACCAATCAAATATCCATTTGCTCTCTAAATTATCAATTTATCATTATTATTTTTTACTTTTGAATATTATGATATTTTTTTTTCTCTTTCTAATCTATGTTATGGAGCTAACTATATAAAAAATAGTAAATTTTAGGTCTAGCAAACATAAAATTATATTTGTATGTTATAGTTATAGTTTGCATAATATATCTGCTATGGAGTATTCGATTTGTATAAATCGCAGGCAGGCATCTCGTTTGTGTATCAATGATTGTGTTTGTATATCTGCATAAATTTGAATTTGTATACAATTGAATCGAAATAAAATATTTGTATCTCAAATCTCTCTCTCGCTTTATACAACACAAATTATACAAATGTAATTTGTATAATTTGTGTTTGTATAAAGTGAGAAAGAGAGGAATTGGTAGTGAAAGATCTGTATTTGTATAATTATAAGTGTATAGAAAGAAAATGTATGTATTTATATTTGTATATACAGTTTTCTCTCGCTTTATACAAATGCAGTCGCAATTTATACGTTTGTGTTTGTATAAAGTGAGAGAGGCGAGAGAGAGTGGCGAATGAGATTTCTAGGGAGAGAGGCGAATGATAAGTGTTTGCTATGGAATAGAATTAAATGAAACTGTAGAATTAATAATTTGCTATTTTATACAATTTTCCCTATAAAAATATCTATTAAGTAAGAAAATAAAAATTAAAAGTTCAAGCATATCTTACGGGAGACGATAAAATAAGTTAGCACAATTTTCAAGCATATATAATGTATAATATAAAATATACCACTATTTGATTTTTTTTGTTGTATGACATGCATTGAATATATGTTTTAAAACGCTTCTATTCCCTTTCATTTTCAATCATGTAAACACGTTTTTGAGTTTTGGTTATATTTATTAAAGTCAATTGGCTACACTTGCATTTAATTGAGCCAAATTCTCAACTTAAATCTAGCATATTTTATTTTTATTTGCAAATTTGATCATTTGCCTTTCAACTCCCTCTTTTAATGGATTCACTTTGAAAGCCGAAGTTGGGCCAATTTATCAGCCCAATTTCATTTGCACACCCGGCCCAAACCCATCCTTTCAACAATACCCTGCATACAACGAATACCAGTACACCCACCCGTCCTCGTCTTCCTCAGTCCAGTGAATGAAATCGTAGCCCGCGTCCCTCTCCTCTTGAATCGTACAAGAACATTCTTGAATTGTCCAGGAGGAGCCATCTCCATGCCCGCTTTCCGTTGAGAATCGGTACTATTGCTAGCCGTTTGAACCAAGAATTTGAAATTCGAATTTGAATTCATTCTAAACCTCAGCCGATTTCCCCCCAAAAATCCCCTCTATTTAAACCCCTTTTACCTTCAATTTTGGGGGTGAGAAAAGATAAGAGGTTGGAAAATACAAGAAATTCACCAAGCATATAGACAGGCAAAAATACAAAGTGTTTATATTACTCAGATTTCTGGGTCCTCTGTTTGGAATTCGAGTTTCCGTCGTTGGTGGTTGATTAGCTCACCCAAGCTCGTCGTTGTTCCAGTGTAAAGGTAATGTTTCCTCCATAATCTTCTCTTCGTCTTCTTCTATGCCTCGATGACCTGTTGTTGTGTCATTGTTAGAATTGACGACTTCAATTTTCTATATATATATATGTGTGTGTGTGTGTGTTCTTAATCGATTTTCTTGATTCAATCTTAATGTGGAAGTCGGGTTTTGCAGTTTTGTATTTTGTATTGTCTCTTCTTTGTTTCTTGGTTTGAATCCGTTTTCGGTTACTATTCTTCTGGTATGCTTGACGATATGTCATAGAATATCTCTTCTTCAGTTTTCATTGTTTGTAAACCCAGGTTTTACATTAAGTTTTGCTACTGTCAATGATGCTTTCTTTTCAAAATAAGGATAGAATCTCGAAGCTAACTAAGGCGAAAGTTGTTTGTGTTTTATCTATTGTTTTGTTGATGTATTAGTTTGTTTTCAAATCCCCTGATCGTTCTACTGCTTAGCAGGTCTTGTATGAATCGAATTTATGTTTCCATCTGCCTAAATTTTAGTCGAAAGTGCTCACCATTTGTAGTTAAGCTCATAAGGTGTGAAGTCATGTTACTGGTTGTTGTTTGCTTCAATTTTTGTTTTGCTTTCACAGTCGTTGCCTATTTCTCTTTTTTGATCATCTTGGCCTGCTCATATTTTCAATCTTTCTAAGTCTTTGAAGTTTGGCCTTGTTAAAAGTTTGAGTTAAATAAAATGTAATGGGTCAATCTTGTTCTCTGTACTCCCTGCGTGTTTTTTTTCTTTCGCATATTCTTCTTATTTATTTTGGTTAGTAATCCTCTTATCTTGTTGGCCTTATTGTTCAATTCATAAAAGATTAGATGTCAACAATTAGGAAGTGTTTCAACAGTTAAGTATATGTTTGCTTATGTTTTATTTGATATCTACTAATCTATCCTTTCCTTTCCTTAAATTGGTCTCTTGTTTATTTATTACTATATAATTTTCTAAAGCTGTTACCATTTAAGTTGAAGCTTGTCTAAATAAAAGTGACTTAATGAAGTGTGTGCTAAATATTGCTTTCCCAAACTTAATATAAGTTTATGACTTTTGGTGGCTGTCGAATTTTTATTTTTTTATTCAGTTAAGGTGATTATGTTACCTCATGTATTATCTTAATTATTATGTGTATTAAATCCTCTGTTTTCTTTTTCTTTTCTTGGATGCATGTGATGCGGAGTTCACTGGTCTCCCCCTTTCTTCCTCATTGCATTTTTTAGCCAAAGAGGCTCAACTCTTATTCTTGTCGAGTCTGAAATTGATATACAGGGCCAGAGCAGATCACAACTTAGAAAAGTCCAAGCGGACGGACTGTATACAGTTAGTATACATCATATACAAGTGTTGGAGGTGAAAACAGGTTGATATAGACCATATACAATCAGTACACACTGATATACAGGTTAAAATACAGAAAGTACAGGGCGAAAACAAAATACAGGTGTCGGGAGCTGATTTAGGTTGTATACATTTGGCGTACAGTTTGATATACAGGAAAAGAGACGAAATACAACCTGTATACATGGTATACAATCAGCATTACACTGGGTTTTGGATACGAAAATGGGCTAAAGAATATTCAGCTTGGTTGGGTCAAAGCCAAAATCTGACTTTGCTCTCCTCTTTTATTATTATTTGTTTATTTTATTAACACTTAACTTTTTATCTGATTTGGTTAAATCTAATTAAATTCTCAAAAGATAGTCGTTTCTTTCTTTATGTTTTAATTGAAATATTTTTATATTTTACTTATTACGTATTTTATTTATTAGTTGTTTTTCAATATAGGAGCTATGTTCCTTAAAAATAAATCCCTTTTTAGTTTATTTTTCCTTTCAAATAAAAATGAGTTTTCTTTAGAAGTAAGTTCTTTCAAAGTTGGTCAAATTTTAGAATCAAGTCATAGGTCAACCGCACGTTCGGACACTTTGAATGACTAATAAAATCTTGAAGTATAAATTGAATCCTGAACCCTTCTTATTTTCAAATAATTTTTTCTGTTTAAGTTTTTTGAAATTACAAGTTTTATTAATTTCTTAAAATAAGTGGAGACTCTCAGAGAACATCTGAGCTGAGAATGTCTAACTTGAGAAGGCTTGCTCCTTGAGGACACTTGATTTGAACACTGGACCCGAGAATGCCTAACTTGAGCACGCCTGACTCAAGTTCGCCCGACTTAAAAACCTACAACGAATCCGCCTTACCCGAGAACGCTTGACCGAAAGACGTCTGACCCCTGACCCAGGAACGCTTGACCCCTGACTCGAGAATGCGACCCCTGACCCGAGAATGCCTGACCTGAGAACACCTGCTTTGAGGAAGCTTGACCCGAGGACACTTGACTCGAGGACGCCTGACCCGAGAAGGTCACACCCTAAAAACGCTTGACTCGAGGATGTCTGACCCAAGAATACCTGACTTAAGAACGCCTGACCCGAGGATGCCTGACTCGAGGAGGTCACACCCTAGGAATGCTTGACCCGAGAACGCCTGACCCGACTCGAGAATGCCTCACTCGAAGATGCCTGACTCGAGGAGGTTATATCCCCAGAGTGCCTGACCCAAGAACGCCTGACTCGAGAATGCCTAACCCTTCGAGAACGCTCGACCCCCTCGAGAACTCCTGACCTGATGAGGTCACACCCTAAGAACGCCTTACCCGAGAACACCTACTTTGAGGACGTCTGACCTGTATTTACCTACTTTGAGGACGCCTGATTCGAGGATGCTTGACTCGAGGAGGTCACACCTAACCCGAGAACCCCTGACCTGAGGACTCCTGACCCGAGAATGCCTGACCCGAGGATGTCTGACTGAAGGAGGTCACACCTTGAGAATGCCTGACCCGAGAACGCTTTACCTGAGGAGGTCACACCCTGAGAATGCCTAACCCGAGGATGCCTAACCCGAGAATGTTGGACCTGAGAACGCGTGACCTGTAATTTGCCTGACCCAAGAACGCCTTACCTGAGAAGGTCACACCCTGAGAATAACTGACCTAAGGATGTCTAGCCGGAGGAGGTCACACCCTGAGAAAACTTAACCCGAGAATACCTGACCCGAGGACGCTTAACCCGAGAATGCCTGACTTGAGGATGCCTGACCCAAGGAGGTCACATCCCCAAAATGCTTGACCCAAAAACGCCTGACCCGAGAACGCTCGACCCCGTAAGAACGCCTGACTCTAGAAGCTCACACCCTAAGAGCGCCTGCTTTGAGAATGTCTGACCCGCAAATACCTGATTTGAGGACGCCTGACCTGAGGATGCCTGACCCAAGGAGGTTACGCCCAAGAACGCCTGACCTGATGACGCCTAACCTGAGGATGCCTGACCCAAGAATGTCTGACCCGATGATGTCTGGCTGGAGGAGGTCACACCCTGAGAACACCTGATCGAAAAATGCCTGGACCGAGAAGGTCATGCCCAAGAACGCCTGACCCGATGATGCTTGACTCGAGAATGCCTGACGTCTGATCTGAGGAGGTCACACCCTTAGAACGCCTGACCGGAGAATGCCTGACCCGAGAAGGTTATATCCCCAGAACGCCTGACCCAAAAACACCTGACTCGAGAATGCCTAACCCTCTGAGAACGCTCGACCCCCCGAGAACTCCTGACCCGATGAGGTCACACCCTAAGAACACCTTACCTGAGAGCACCTGCTTTGAGGACGCCTGACTTGCATTTACCTACTTTGAGGATGCCTGATTCGAAGATGCTTGACCCGATGAGGTCACACCTGACCCGAGAACCCCTGACTTGAGGACGCCTGACCCGAGAATGCCTGACCTCGAGGATGTCTGACCCCGAGGATGTCTAACTGGAGGAGGTCACACCTTGAGAACGCTTGACCCGAGAACGTCACACCCTGAGAACGCCCGACCCAAGGATGCCTGACCCGAGAATGTTGGACCTGAGAACGCCTGACCCGAAAACACCTGACTTGTAATTTGCCTGACCCGAATAGGTCACACCCTGAGAATGCCTGACCCAAGGATGTCTAGCCAGAGGAGGTCACACCCTGAGAACACCTGACCAGAGGACGCTTGACCCGAGAATGCCTGACCCAAGAACGCCTGACTCGAGGATGCCTGACCCAAGGAGGTCACATCCCCAAAATGCTTGACCCAAAAACGCCTGACCCGAGAACGCTCGACCATCCAAGAACGCCTGACTCTAGGAGCTCACACCTTAAGAGCGTCTGCTTTGAGAATGTCTGACCCGCGAATACCTGATTTGAGAACGCCTGACCCGAGGATGCCTGACCCAAGGAGGTTACGCCCAAGAACGCCTGACCCTAGGACGCCTAACTTGAGGATGCCTGACCTGAGAATGTCTGACCCGATGATGTCTGACTGGAGGAGGTCACATCCTGAGAACACTTGACTGAAAAACACCTGACCCGAGGATGCCTGGCCTAAGGAGGTCATGCCCAAGAACTCCTGACCCGATGACGCTTGACCCGAGAATGCCTGACGTTTGATCGGAGGAGGTCACACCCTTAGAACGCCTGACCGGAGAATGCCTGACCCGAGGACGCCTGACTCGAGAATGCATGACCCGAGGATGTCTGATCAGATGAGGTCATACCCTGAGAATGCTTGACCCGAGGACGCCTGACCCGAGAATGCCTGACCTGAGGATGTTTGACCGAATGAGGTCACACCCTGAGAACACCTGATCGGAGAACGCCTGACCCAAGGATGCCTGACTCGAGAATGCCTGACCCGAGAACGTCTAACTTGAGGATGTCTGACCCGAGGAGTTCACATCCCTAAAACGCCTAACCCGAGAATGCCTGACCTAAGAATGCCTGACCCGAGAACGCTTGACCCCAGGATGCTTGACTCGAGGAGGTCACACCCTGAGAACGCCTGACCCGAGAACGCCTGACTTGTGTAGAAGTTGTGGCTTAGCAGATTGGAGACCGGAATAAATTAATAAAGAGATTGACTCATTAAGCATATTTCCAATATACTTATTTGTATCAGTTGTATCATTTACATCTCCCTACATCCTATAGAAAATAGTTGAGTATGTCATGAGTTGCAACTTTTATGTGCAATGCTGCGCTTAACATAGTTGAAAGGAAAACTTGATCAAACATACAAAATAAAAAGTATACAGTCATAAGGAAAAATGCAAAACTTCAAATAGTTTTGGGCTATATATGAGTGTAAATGCTAAAGCTTCTTAGGAGAAGTGCTACCACCACTTCTTTAGTGGATAGTGGATACTGAGTTGATTTCTCAGCCTATATGAATTGAAATTGTACTTATTATACCGGTATTGCTTTCAAATGATGTGCAAGAGTTTGAATACACTTTATTTCTAATGGAAATATTTCACTTGGAACTAATCATCCTAATGGACCCCATGACAAACACATACCCTACAACAAAATGAATATCAACACCAAAACCAATAGCCCATACCCCTTGCTCAAAATCATTTCATCTCCTAACTTAACAGCCATAGCCCCTCTGAACATAGCCCTTCGCCCGACACTGTCAACTATCAACAATGCTAAGAAAGTCGCGTTAGTACCTACCACCACAACAAACATCAACGATGCACCCGTGCCTAGGCCTATTTTTTGGAACAAAATTGAAGCGTAAAAGGAGATCACGTTGATCCCCATCATATGTTGAAAGAATGGTATTGCTACGGATATAATAAGTTATGGCATGTACTTCTATTTAATAAGTTGCTTGAACGGGTGCTTGACAACTTTTGACTTTTCACTTGCTTTGATGAGATCGTCTAGTTCACCTTGTGCAACGGTTGAACCTTGCACTTGTTGCAATTTCTACTTAGATTTTTGATGATTATTGCCATTTTGAATTTGGATGTTAGCAGTTTCTAGGAGAAAAAATGCTTCTGCTACTAGAAATTGTCACGCTCCGAGCCTACACCCTGGATGTGGCCGGCACTCGAGAACCATTGTTAGCCCCAAGCGAACCCTTGGCGTAACTTACTTACTCAGCGGAAGATTTAACTTAACAAGATAATCTCAAAACATAACTTTAAGGAGATATAAACTTAGACAAAACGACAACTGAAGTTTGTAAACAACATCTGAATGATAATACAAAGACAATTGAACTACTAGCTGATTGACTGTCTATGAAGCCTCTAAAACAACTGGAATGGATGTTGGGACAAACCCCACGACATCCTAATGAACTAATGAAATAATTGAAAGAAATAAAAGGAGTCCTCCGGAATGCAAGGGAGCTCACCAACAGAGTCTAGAATGCTCACTGGATCAACGATGCGTTGAATCCTGATCCTAGTTACCTGTATCTGCATCATAACATGATGCAGGCCAACTGGCATCAGTACATTGAATATACGAGTATGTGAGTTGGAATGCTAAACACAGCATAGACTTGAAAAGAATCTGAAAGGAACTGAAGAATTTACCTGGCTCAACTCAACTCAACATAACTAAACTCATTTCAATATAAAACAGTTTAAAATAAGTGCAATATAAAGAAAAGTTATTTAAAACATGATGACAACTCTGTGTGTATACAAAGATACAAATAACTCTGAGATGTATGTAAAAATACAAATAAACTGATGTATGTAAAAAAAATACAAAGTACTGTTATGAGAGTTTCTCTAACCGATAACTATCACATAAGAGCTATTGTGATGATACAACGATCTCCCTCAAGCTGCCAGCGCATCCTATACCCTGCCAGAGGTATAGGACCTATTTTACTAAGTGGATCCACTAGTCTATGCGAAAAGGATTCATCTAAAAAGTATGACCCTTTTCTACCCATGATGGCTACATGGTTTATGGGGGCTGTAGGTTATCTAAACGCTCCTCTATATCGGTGCTCAATACTACTCCCAAAATATGATACTAGCTCTTTATGTTTAAAAACATACTTCTTTATGTGATTTGAGATTAATGCTTAAAAACTTAGCTCTAAAGTCATCTTGGAAATCAAAGTTTCCCCTCTTGCTTCATTTGGAAAGCGATTACTCTTTTCTAAAAACTAGCCCGAAGGCTCTTTGAAAATCAAAGTTTCCTTTCTTGTTTAAATGTGAAAACATTTTAAACCTTTTGTGAATACATAGTCCCCATATGCTTTTGAAGAAATGAACTTCAAGCTTTACTCTTTACTGAACTCAAAACTTAAGTCTTAAAACAAAGTTAAAACATTTGCAAAAGATTTTTGGAAAACTTTAAGAACTTCTCTAGACTTTGATCTTAACTGCTCTTGATTTGACTCTTAACTGATCCTTGAATTGAATTATGAATTCAAGGATTTTGATTTGTGATAGGAAGGATCACATGATGTTTAGGAATGATCTTAAATAGCTAAACATGAGAAAAATCACGAAATCACCGTCTTGGAACAAGTCTGCGATGTGGAGGTGTTTTAAATAATTACTCACGAAATTAAATTTTTGAGATAGAGAAGTCCACGTCTTAACAGCAATGCAGAGAAACTTTTTGGTCACTGGGGGAACAAGTCCGCGACGCAGACTTGCATGCCAGATCACGCTCGACTTTTTTCTTCTCCGTTGTACATCCCCAATTCGCCTAACTTGAATATTTTTCTCAAATTCATTTTAGATTCCAATACCCAGCATATGTACTCAAGAACCTAACTCAAAACAACTCTATAATTCGACTTAAAGATCTCAGAAACTCCTCAATTCATCCCAATTCAAATTCAAGAATAAATGTCAAGAACATCAACTTTCAAACTCTTTTAGGACAAATTTCGCTGAACTAAACATGCTTGGTGCGTGGGTGAACGAACGCAACGCTATGAAAGACTCACATACCTTGTAAGATTAATTCCTTGGAGAAATCCACCACCAAATCACACGATCTTAGCGAAATCTAAGCTTTTCTTTTCCTTTCTCCTCTTTTCTCCTTTCTCCAAGCCCTAGCGTGATTTTCAATTGACTAAACTGATCTCATTCTGATTTGACCATTAATTAATTCACTAAAACGAATTAAATTAATTGGATAAGGAAAAGACTGAAATATCCTTCAAAAATCCTGATTAGACTTTCCTTAATCCAACAGCCCAACTTTCAAAGGGCATAACTTACCCATATGAACTAGTTGGAAAGATCATTCCAAGCGCTTTCCAACCATATCTGAAACTACACCTAACTCATCCTAAGCTAGGAGTTATGGCCGTGTGAAGTTGACCAAAAACTCACTTTTCCTAACTTGAACAAATTTCTAGATTTTCATTATTTCCAAAAATGACTATTTCTAATAATTAGGTTTGTCCTGGCTATTTCAAATTGCGAGATGTTATAGAAATGTAGAAGGAACTACAGCCATCGCCTAGGAAATTCTCCATTCTCAACCACCTTTAATCTATTCAATGTCGTAGTTAAGAAGACAAGCTGATAGAACTCTATTCCCTACGCAATATTGGTACCCGATATTGAAAGATCCCCTGTACTTTAGTGGTGGTATAAAAGGACTTCCTGCTGCCAAATTAAGATATTTGTTATGAATATATATGCAGCTAATTGGAGTACAATTTATAAAAGGGGTGTTGAGAAAATGTACCTGATGTGCAAAATCAACTCTTACACCTAGTAGGAGTTGACCAAATAATAGCATGCACATAATAGATGCTGCTCCTCCAAGGGCAGAATCGATGATAAATACCACTCCACCGATTATAATTGATGGTCTATGACCAAATGTGCGAGTGACTGGTGAGGCAAAGAAGGAAGCAATAAGGCCAGCAACGTATAGGGATGAGATGAAAGAGGTTAGTAGTTGGCCGTCAAATTTATAGTAGTTGCTTATTTTGGCGACTTGTGTCATCTGAGTGTACATTTCTGGGAAGAATTTCTTCAGAAACGACACCATAGAGATTACTCCACCTGCAAAACACAACAGTAAAGTTAATAAGAACCGACAGAGAAATATTTATACCTCGTCCTGTGACTAGTAAGCTACTTTAAGCAAGGGATCCCTTAAACGATGGAGCTGAGTTAGTCCCACACTTTCAAATCTCAATAAGTAAACTTAAATGGACTCATAAGCTTGGGATAGAGACATAATTGTTATATACAGGTTTTCATCCACAATGACAATGACAATCGACAATACATTATCATTTCGCATAAAAATAAATCTAAGGAGTAGGCAGATAGCACAACGAAAGATGATCAAGCATGTATAAGATGAAAAACTTCATTTTCAATTCTAAGAGAATTTTTATGAAAGCAGTTTATTTCTCATTGTGTGAAGTTTTTTATTCACGGCTTATAATTACTGATTTTGCTTTTTTTTTTCTTGGGGTTTTATTCAATTCTTTTCTGGATTTTATTTGTTCTGTGTTACAATTTAAAAATTATGTCCTAGAAATTAAAAATTACAAGATCGTTATATACTCAATCTATATACTATATATTTGGATCATCAGTATTTAAACTTTTACTACTGTCTACAAACCGTTTAAATTACGATTTTATTAGTCTAGTTTTTTTTCAATTATATATATGTTTGGGTTCTTATGTATGAACTAGATATTACTTCTGTACTTGACTCTGTTTGTCAATTGTACCCTCTAACTCACCACTTTGTCAACTAAATCCTTAAACCTATTAGAACATAATATTTTAAACTCATTTGACCATTAACCAAATTTATGTGATATTTGTGTTGTTGAGTTGTAAACCGACGTGATTGCAACTCATTTAGAAGTGAGAAAATATGATATTTTACTTTTAAAATATTATTTTTTACAAAAATCAATTTAAAATAATTAGAAAACTTATTTCTTCTTCAATCATCTCTCCTCCCCACACCACCCCACTCCCAACTTTCGTCTTCTCCAACACTCTCCCACCCCAACCCTCAACTTTTTTCTTCTCTAGTCCTCTTTCTTTTTCTTTTTCTTTTTCTTCGCCCACCACACTCATTCTCTTCTTTTTCTTCGAAATCACCTACCACATCCTCTTCTTTTGTTGCAAATCAACACCACGATCATGTGCCTAGGGTTGCTATCGTGCGCCACAGTAAAGTTGTTTCGCTTGATATGTTTATATTAGATGTATAGACTAGAAGCTAGTTATATCACTTTACTAAAGGACTACAAGCCAAAAGTTTCCCTTTTTAGGTTTATTTAAAGCATAATAGATAAATGTGTCATTTAATTTGGCTTCAACTTGTATCAATCCCCTCCAACTTTGGGTGTACACTAATAGGAACTGAAACTTGTATAAAGTTGAACAAGTAGACAAATGTGTCCTATGTGACGTTCTTCGTGACGTCCTATGTGTATTATGTCACATAGGACACGTGTATTTAGTTGTTCAATTTTATACAAGTTTAAGTGTGTACTTGTACATATCCAAAGTTAGAGGACATAATGTGAGTTGAACCAAGTTAAAGAACATGTTTATCTATTATGCCTTTATTAGTTAGCTTTCTTTCTTTCATTTGTTTGAGACTTTGAGGGAGTAGATGTAAGATCAGAAATAAGAAAGGAAATGGGAAAGTTAAATTGAGTAGTGAACACTTAGAACATACTATGTACTAGATGAGACATACTTTAATTAGATTTTTTCCTGGAACGACGTATCAATAATGGGAGTTAGTTACTAAACGCCTCATTTCTAAGTAACCATAACCACAAACTTTTAGAAATCCAAAATACAGTTTCCAATAAGCATAACCATAAATTTACAAATACAGAAAGTACACAATTGATTCCAAGGATGAGCTAATGATCGATAACTATATTTAACCTTCCTCTTCTTTGATGATAGCTTCATTATTTTCTCCTACAATTCTCTTCCAAAACCAGTGTTCTCTCCACACCCTGTCCATTTTCTCAATAGGCAAATTCTTGGTCTCTGGCAAAAAGAAGTAGTCATTATTGCCACCCAAACTCCAAAAAAGAAGAAAATCCCAAACTTCAGACTATGACTTTTAGAGCATCTCAAAAGTGGAAGTATTTCTAGTTAGGGAAAAGCATAATTCTTTTTAGAATGTACTAAATGGAATAGATGGAGTAATAGTTTACCTGATTTGCATTTTGCGAACAACTCTTTTTCTTTACAAGAGTGAAAATATAGGACTGCGTCTACTAGTTGAGAGTACTGCTTTCATTTCACTTTAAGTGATCGTGTTAGACTAGATACGGAGTTTAAAAATGAAAGACTTTATGCACATATCAAACATATATACCGTTAGAACTTGTGGTTCAACATGTCATGACATTTCTATGATTATGAGAGCATCTCATTAAGAGTGAGTATAAAACATTTCCAAACAAGGAAATGAGTATTTTTTTTACCTGATTTGCAAAACCAACACCAACACCTAGTAAAACTCTACCAATTATAAGCATATAGATATTAGAAGCAGCTCCACCAGCAAGGAAGTTAGCTCCTCCAAGAAGGATTGACGCCTTGCGACCATACGCTCTGGTGACTGATGATCGAGGCAACAAAAGTAGCAAAAAGACCAGCCACATAAAGAGATGATGTGAATGATGTCAACAATTCACTATCAAATTTGCAGTAATTACTAAGTTCTTTGTCTTCTTTCATCTTAATGTACACGTCATGAAAGAACTTTTTCAGCAAAGGTTCCATAGATGTTAATCCACCTTAACATCATTCAAAACTTGTGTTTGTGAAATAGAATAGATCAATTGATTCACAATAGAAATAAGTATTGAAAACACCTCTAAATTTGACGTAAATTATTACTTTAGTCTCCCAGTAATGATTCACGCAAAGGAAACATAATTTCTTGTTCTTTGTTTTCCCTTGGACAATTGAAACCTTTACTAGATGTGTCGTAGATTGTATATAACTTATGGAAATGCAGAAAAATCAAACCTGAAATTCCAATATCATATCCAAAGATTACGCCTCCCATAGCAGCCATCATACAAGCTAATATTACAAAGCATGTCAGTTTTCCATATGGTACTCTTCTCCATCATTTGCTAATCCCCCTGCCATAGTTTTTTATTTTCTTTTTTCAAGTGAACATGAAAACTTACAAGAACTAAAGGGAGTTAAGGGGGGCAGGGGACACTCATGTAAAATTTATTTTACTTGTGATTTACAATAATAGTAAAAATATTTTTGATTCACATTAATAGTAAAATATCCATAACAATGTAAACCTATGACAAAAGAAGAAAAAGGTTGAAGAGTTTTAGCAGTCCAAGTTGACTTGACTGCTAGAGATCAGCATCAAATATGTGTGTTGATTGTTCAAGAATTGTCCTTGTGCCTAATCAAATGATTGATCCAAAGTAAATAAAATAATTTGTTGTGTGAACTAATAAACAAATGATATTCTCATTGTGTAATCTCTATGACAGACTATGTTTTTGGAGATTATTAATTATATTTCCAGCATTATTGGTGCACATTAGAGTGTGTTTGGTAGGGACATTTTCAAGAAATATTTTGAAAATGACTTCTCTAATAAAAATAGAAAACAAATTGCATAAGTGACATTTCAAGTTTATTGTCTCTTCCCAACTCCTCCAAGCCGAGCCTTGATCATCCCATCCCTTGCCATCACCGAACCCCACTCTTTATCTCTATCCATCTTTATAACGTTTTGCTTAATGACATATAAATATTCTTTTGATAATATTTTCTAATTTACTTAGAAAACATTAGAAATTGGGTTAAAAAAACACTAATTTTTCAATAGAACATTTTCTGAAAAATTATTATTCGTGGAAAATATTTTTCTTCATACCAAACACACCGTTGATATTTGGTATAGTCGGGCATGCTGATTAGAAGGCAACGAAATAGTGATGGCTTTGCTTTCCAAATATGTTATAGCATAAGAGTTCTTTTATATAATTAAAATAACAAATAAGTGTCAAACAGTTGATTTCCTTTTCTGGGGCTATTAAGATATTTCATTTTACGAAAATACACTTCAGCTTATTTGATTTAGTAAAAAAAAAGTTTGAGGAGCCGTAGGGTTTTTTTGTCATTTTCATTGTTTTATCTCGGAATTACTAATCATAGTAGCATTATTCACCCTCTAACAGTGACAAAAATAACTTACTAACTTATTTTAAGATAACCAAACAAAAATAAGGCAGTATTATTTTTTTTTTATCTCAAGACAATTTATATTTGTCAAACATACCAACATACCAGTATTAATTATGACTCATAATCATAGTGATAATCGCCTATTTAATCTGCCCTTCTCATAATCATAGTGATAATCGCCTATTTAATCTGCCCTTGTCATAATCATTGTGATAATCGCCTATTTAATAAAGAACTTCTAAAAAAACAGAAACAAATCAATGGAACAATAGAAAATACTGATATTATTGCATGCTTGCTAATACAAAGTTTCCACATAAACTCATAAAATTGATCATACTTTTAAGTACTGAAAAGTGAAAACGTAAGCCTTTATTATTTTTGAATCGGTACATCGAAACATAAGTAAATACAAAGATTACAAAAACCAAAGTACTCATAATCCGAGTAACCAATTAAGATGTTGGTGTCTATGATAAATATACTCATTAATTCTTCATTGGTGTTAAATTGACGTGGTACACTTCAGTCATATTAGGGTAAAATAAACCAAAATTTTGTTCAGTACCAGCAGGTTTTTGATTCTCATTAAAGAGAGCAAAAATATACGTCTCCAGAACTTTTCCAGGCTTCCTAGGAGTCCCTTTCCCAGATGCAACATGTGCAATCAAATTGTTAACATAGGTTTGAGCATTGTCAATAGTTGCATAAACATCGCCACCACTCGGCCATCCTGTTTCCGAAACCACAACATCTAAACCAGGTTGTCCAACTTTCTCCAACGCAGCATACAAAGCATCCACCATTGCATCAAACAAGTTGTTGTATCGTAAATCTCCGTCAACAACAATCACACCCGTATTTTTAATAAGTGCATAGTCTAACTGAATTTGATCAGGATTTGAAGCATACGCAAAATAAGGATACACGTCAGCCAGCAACGGATATTGCTTTGTAGCTAAAAATTGCGCAATTGGTTGCAAAAATTGAATAGAATCCCCGGAGAATGAGCCATTCGATGGGGGATAAGAGCTCCCTAAAACCTGTAACGACACTGTTGTCGTTACAGGTATATTAAGGTTGTGCGCTTTGAGCGCCATGTCCAAATTTTGCATGGCTCCTAATACAAAAGTCGCTAATTGTCCGGGTATTACTTCATTACCCGCAGAGATATATGCAAAATTTACGGATGAAACATGTGGAACAATGTTAGTGTTAACCCAATTCGTCGCAAAAGTTAAATCACCTGCAAGTTGTTGCAGATCTTCATTCCGTACGCCAAGAATTAATGAAATGCACGAACCTTCTAGTGCTTTTAACACGTCCGGGTTCGGATCAAAAATTCGGGTCTTTTGAAAGTTTCTGGATTTCAATAGAGTGATCACCTGCGCTGGTGGTGGCAGATTGTTTCCCAGAAGTCCATAGTTCACCCCAATTCCTTCAACACCTTTTTTGACAAAATAAAATAACACGATTAGTATAATTATACATAATATATATATATATATATATATATATATATTGGCTATTTTTAGTTTAATCAGTGAAAACTAACCGGATCTTAAAGTTACACAAGCAAAGACAAATAACAAGACGCAGAGACGCTGCATAATTGATATAATATAAATATATAGAGAGATCTCTAGTTTTGATTGACAAACTATGAGAAATGGTCATATTTATATGTGTGATGAATTAATCTTTGTGTACTAAATAAGATAGTAAATATTTTTAATTATACGTGTGAATCCTTGTACTAAATTAACATAGTACTATATATTTTACAATTAAAGCTCGATCTTTATTTAATTATCTTGCCTTCTTTTATTTTGGCATGACATGGTGGATTTTTGTTTTACTCCCTTCCTTCGGATTTACTTGTCAAATTTTGACTTGATACACTTATTAAAAAAACAATAATTGATATAGTGAATTTACTATTTATTTCTATTAGTAATTGATAGGCTCACAAACATATTTACTTACCGTATATTTTTTAAAGACATTGACTGAAATATAACTCGCTAAAAGTATAATTCAAGACGTCCATGGTAGAGGCAGTCTGCACCGAAAAGTCGCAGGGCAACTGCGACGAATGAATTTCTATCCGAGCTGAATCATTCTAATAATTTAGAACTAGGTGTTGATATGAACGATCAATGTAGCCTATTTCCTTGTTTCATAGCAAGTAAGTTGTGCTAACCTGAAGTCGAGCATCTTTAACTTCTTGAATTGTCTGCTTTATATGTACAATATTCTTTTCTAGTTATACAAAGTTATAGTTACCAAACAAAAATATGGAAAAAAAAAAATCCTTTTTTAGTTTAACAAAAATGACAAGTAAAAATTAAATTAAAAAATATTTACCAAATAAATCCGAACGGAGGGAGTATATATATATTTTTGCCTTTTTCGCATGAGATGGTGGATCTTTATTTATTTTTGTTGCCTTATTTGGCACGAGTATTAGTTATAATAATTAAATCCATGCCATAAATAAGAACTGACTACCTATTTTAATATAGTTAATTAATTATAGGAAAATTACCTAAATACACAACTTATTTTACTATATTCTCTAAAAAAAATTATCATTTGAAAAAATTACAAAAATTCCTACTTTACGCGATGTATTGGTCAGATACATCACTTTATGCGGTGTATCGATCTGATACATCACTTTACGATGAATCGGGACATACACGATGTATCAGGATGTTACATTGTGTGATGTATCAGTTGGATACATTACTTTACACGATATATCGGGTCGTTACTTTACGCGGTGTATTAGTCGGATACACTTTATGCAGTGCATCGGAACGTACGCGATATATGGGGATGTTGAGTGTTGTATACGAAATAGATACTCGATGTATTAGGACATTGAGGGATATATCCAAAATCGAACGTGATATATCAGGATATTTTGGATGTATACGGATTCCATCAAATTTTAAAAATAATTATAACTTGAAATATAGTAAGAATAAAATGTAATTAACTCTTAAAACTATGAGATTGATTATTCCAAAACACATTTATGAGTCATGACTAGTGGGATCTCCAAAGTTGATTCTGATAATTGACCAGAAGTACAAATTGAATTATTTTATTTACTCTATTCATTTTTACTCGTTCATATTTGATTTATACATTATTAAAAAATAATAAAGAAAATAGCAGTACTTTTCTTTTTATATCAATCATATTAATTACAAATCATCTTAATGTTGTGAAGTGAATGATACTGAATAAAATGATAAAATAGATATAAAATGATAAATAGTATAATATGTGATTTGAAACACATTAGAGACTTGTTAGGGACAAATTACCCTTTTTTCTAGTAAGTTTTTCAAATCTCCATAGTATAATGAGAATTCCACGAAAAAAATATTTATTTTGAGGGACAAAAATTAAAGACCAACACAACATATAGCTAAAAGTTCAAATCAAAACGGTTGGCCCAGTCCAATTCCACCCTTCATCTAAAAGGGCTTCCAAAACACTAACCCAATAAGCCTTAAAGCAGGTCGAAGCTGCCCCATGGGCCAAACATTACAATTTTTTAGAAAGGAAATCCATGAGATATTTATTGAGAAAATTTCAAAAATAACAAAGATAATGACATAAGGATCTATAGCTATAATTTTGGTAATTGCGCTTTATAGTTATAGCTCCGTTTGATATGGAGGTTGTGATTTTTATATTTCACTTACTCGTTGGTATATATCGCTTGCGAATATACAAACAAGGTGAATATATACAAATGGAGGCTACAATTTGTATATTTTGCTTGTGAATACAAAAACATGGTAATTATATACAAATTCTATATTTATCCATTTATAAATTTTTCATAACTTCATTTGTATATTTCGCTTACCAATATACAAACAGGGTAATTTATTATGATTTTTCATAAATAGTATAAAAATAGTTAGGGTAAACATATACAAATTCTAGATTTATACAATCAAGAACCAAATTATACAAATTCTGAATTTAAAATTTCGTGAAACTGTAGCCACATGTTAAAAATAATCAAAATTCTAACTATATTACATAATATACTCTAATTTTCCAATAGTTGGATTTGGGAGGAAGAAAAACTTACATAAAGTGACACCTGAAATTGTTCCGAATTTTTAAAAAGACACTTTAACTATGTGGGCGTCCTATTACCCCCCTAAACAATTCCGAACTTATATTATTACATCATTTTTCTATCAATTCCAGATTTTTAAAAGCAAGTGTTATCACACACCAATCATTATGTGACACGTGTTAATTCAATTTGAAATATAATTTTTCTTTTCATTTTAAGTTTTTCTTTATTTCTCTTTCTTACTTTTTGACTTATTTTAATTTTATTACTTTAATTTTAATTTCATTTTAAATTATATTTCATTTTCAACCCTTATTTTCAAGCTACCCCTCCCTTCAATTTCTTTCTTTATTTCTTCTTCTTCACCTCCATCCTCACGTCAAGTTGAGCCCCTCTGTTTTCTTTATTTTTCTTCTTCTTCTTCTTCTTCTTCTTCTTTGGTCAAATTCCTTTCTTTTAAAAATCATACTATTTTCTAGATTTTGTTGAGTTATACTACTAAAAAATTGCCAAAAAGAGACGGAAAAAAACGACGGACTGTGACGCTTTTTTGGTTAAAAGCGACGGAAAAACGACGCAGTCAATCTCGTCGCTTTTTGGCTCGTGCTTTTCCAAAAGCGACAGACTGTGTCACTTTTGATTTTTTTTTTTGAAGAATGCGACGCCGTCCGTTGCTTTTTTTATTTTTATTTTTTTCATTTTAAAAAAGAGACGAAGTTCGTCACTTTAATTAATTTTTAATTTTTGTAGAATCTTGAAAAGCAACGGAAAATGAGACTCAATCCGTCGCTTTTTTGGAAATAAAATTTTGAAAAACCCAAAAAAGAGACGAACTAAAGGATCATGTCCATCGCTTTTCTGGGTTTTTTAAAAAAATAAAATTAAAAAAAGCGACGGGCTAAAGGACCCTGTCCGTCACTTTTCTGAGTTTTTTAAAAAATAAAATCCAGAAAAGCGACGGACAAAACCACCATGTCTGTCACTTTTTCTGCAATTTTTTTTTACAGCAGAAACTGGCCTACCCACCTACAAAAGCAATTCAATTAAGCCCCAATCAAACACAAAACATTATAAAGAAGCTACACAAAATATAAAACAACAAACTTAAATTAACATTCAAAAATATCAAAATCACAATTTAAAGGCTTATAAAGTCTTTCAAAATTCGTTTCAAAATTACAAATAGTTCATAAAGACTATATTTTATCAAGATTTCTAAAGTTCAACCTAATAATTAGTTCATAAATTTTATAAATTAAGATTTCTAAAGTTCACAACCTAAAGTTTAAAATTCTACAATAATTCAATATTTCTAAAGTTCACAACTTAAAGTTCTAAAATTCCACAATAATTCAAGATTTCTAAAGTTCACAACCTAAAGTTCTAAAATCCTACAATAATTCATGTTTTTTAAAGTTCACAACCTAAAGCTCTAAAATCCTACAAAAATTCACAACTTAAAGTTCTAAAATTCTACAATAATTCAAGACTTCTAACGTTTCACAACCTAAAGTTCCTACAATAATTCAAGTTCTCTAAAATTCACAACTTAAAGTTCTAAAATCCTACAAAAATTCAAGATTTCTAAAGTTCACAACTTAAAGTTCTAAAATCCTACAATAATTCAAGATTTCTAAAGTTCACAACCTAAAGTTCTAAAATCCTACAATAATTCAAGTTCTCTAAAGTTCACAACTTAAAGTTCTAAAATCATACAAAAATTCAAGTTCTCTAAAATTCACAACTTAAAGTTATAATATTCTACAATAATTCAAGGTTTCTAACATTTCACAACCTAAAATTCTAAAATCCTACAAAAATTCAAGTTCTCTAAAGTTAACAACTTAAGTTCTAAAATCCTACAATAATTCAAGATTTCTAACGTTCACAACCTTATAAAGTTCTAACATCCTACAAAAATTCAAGTTCTCTAAAGTTCACAACTTTAAGTTATAAAATCCTACAATAATTCAGGATTTCTAAAGTTCACAACCTAAAGTTCTAAAATCCTACAATAATTCAAAATTTCTAAAGTTCACAACCTAATTAAAGTTCTAAAATCCTACAAAAATTTCAGTTCTAATTAAATTCAATAATTCATATCCAATTTCTAAAATTAGTTATATATAAACTTCTAATCCAAGAATTAATTAGTTATATTCAAGTTCCAAGTTCAAGTTCAACTTCAAGTTCTAAATTCAAGTTCATATCTAGTTATATATAAACTTAATCCAACAATTAGTTATATATTAAAGTTCTAATTCAAAAAAAAACCAAACCGATCAATATATATTCATGACATTCAAACATTCATCACTATATAGTCATGATATTCAAGCATTCATCATATACACTTCAATTTCCAATTTCTAACTTCAAAGTAACACTTTACTATCTAACAATATATCAATCAAATTAAAAAAAATAATCTCAATTCACTATCAAATTACATATTCTCAAGTTCAAACTAGTCCTAAAATAATAATAAAAAAAAAAACTCTAATTCATTCACTAATTACAATACCCAATTTAAAAGAAAACCCTAAAATAAAAAATATCCAATTCTCCACCTAACTAACAATAATCAAATCAAATTAACAATAACACAACCCAACAAACTAAAACAATAATATACTAACTAACAATCAACTAGAATCACTAAAATTGAAAAAAAAAAGAAGCTAAAATTAAACACCAACCTTAACAAAGAAGAGAGGCAGCGACGGGAGGTGACGGACGGCAACTGGCAGCGATAGACAAGGGCAACGACGGCGGCAATTGGTGGTGGGAGATCGATAGAGAGAAGGGAGAGAATAAGAGTGAAGAGAGAAGAAGAGAGAAGAGAGAGAGAGAAGAAAATAAGAAAATTCCGATTAGGGTCAAAGATATTTTAAGAAAAACAACGGACAACGTCTCTTTGTTCGTCGCTTTTTTAAAAATATTTGACCAAAAAAGCGACGGACTAAGAGACGCTGTCCGTCGCTTTTCTTAAATGTTTGACCAGTCATGTTGACCAAAAAGCGACGGTCTTAGAGATGCTGTCCATCACTCCTTTAAAAAAATAATTAATCAATTAATTATTTATATTTGGCGCAAAAATCCATGAAAAAAAGCGACGGACTAAGAGATGCCGTCCGTCGCTTTTTGAAAAATAATTTCAAAATAATTATTTTTATTAAAAAGCGACGGACAGAGCGACGCCGTCAGTCGCTTTTCTGTCCGTCGTTTTTTAGCAGTTTTTTTAGTAGTGTTATTGATAACAAAACTAATTATTTTTCTAATAAAAATCAAAATTTTGAAGGTATCATCAATTAGTTTATCTCATTTTTATATAACTTCAAAACTAGAAATGATTATTTTGAAAGATCAATGATTTCTCCGAAAATTGAAAAAGTTTAATTGAAATTTGGATTAAAAAACACTAAATAAAATCTAGTAATCATCTTCAAATCTAATGGGTTTATCAAATTGTTAGAAATGTAATAAAATATATAGATATAATTAAACTAATAGTAGTAAAAAAGGGAGGTGGAGTTGTGGTAAAAAGTGACATTGAAAGTGAGAAGCTTCAATGGAGATGAAAAGGAATTTTTGAAGAAGAAGGAAGAAAGAAAAAGAAAAAGTAGTAAGGATAAAAAGTTAAAATAATAAGAAAAACAAGAAAATATATTTTATAGCAAAATACTTGTAAAAATAAAATTATATTCGTTTTTTTAGTTTGTTCACGCTCTTTAAGAGAGTGCATCCACTGTCCATGCTATGTAGACAAAAAATGATGTAATAATATCATTTCAAGATTGTTTAGGGTAATAGAACGCTTGCATAATTTAAGTATCTTTTTAAAAATTCGAGACAACTTTAGGTGTGACTTTATGTCTTTTCTCTTTATTTTTTTCAAATATGTTAGATTTTATATGCGTAGTTAATTTTCTTTGAAGAGTTAAAGTTGTCACATATTCTCCTAAAAAATTCTAGTTATACTTCAAAGTGCAAATATTGAAAACTTTGATAAAGCATCAACTTTAGTATTTTTGGTGTATACACATACTAAATTTACTAAATGAACTTGATATCCCATGAATATAGCGCCTCGGAGTAGGGGTGTGCATTTGGTTTTCGGTTTGGTTTTCTACTATTCGGTTTGGATTTTTCGGTTTTTGGTTTCGAAAAAGTGTAATCCAATCCGAACCAAAATAATTATGATTTGGTTTGGTTTTTCTCTTTTCGATTGGTTTTGTCGGTTTGTTTATTCGGCTATGTCAATAATTAGAAACATAATCAAGGTTATATATATATATATATATATATATATATATATTACATACACACACACTAACTAAAAAGTGACAAAAATGGTTTATATATATATAATTCAATTTTTTTGATTTTTATTTTTCTAAATTCAAAACCAAACCAAAAAATCAAACAAAGTAAATTAAAAATCCAAACCAAAATAAAAACCCAAAAAACCAATTCAAATTAGAAATCAGTTCGATTTGGTTTGGTTTTTTGGTTTAATCCAGATAGTGCACACCCTTACCTCGGAGCACCAAACATTTATGTTTGAAATTTTTTTATGAGGACCTTCATAATGAGTTGGGAAGCATCACGTACAGTCCCATTATTTTTTCAGGAATATTGTTGTATTTACGAGCCAACTTTTAGAAATTACGTGACTTTCTTGTTTTTTCGTGTGTATTAGTCCATGGATATGGTGCCTCGGAGCACCCAAAACTTTTGCAAGAAAAACTTTATAAAGACCTCTGTAATGAGTTGGGGAAGCATTAGTCCCACCATTTTTAAGCATATTTTCGCATTTACGAGCCAACTTTTAAAAATTACGCGACTTTTTTTGTTTTTCGTGTGTATAAGCTCATGGATCTGACGCCTTAGATCACCCAAAAATATTTTCTGAAAAAAACTTTATGAGGACCTTCGTAATGAATTGGAGAATCATTACTACTACAACAAGTATTAATGATAAAATGGGAATGTCCATGGTCTATTTCAAACATGATAGAGCAGGCCAGGAAACTATTGGAAGGCAAAGAGGTTAAGTTTCAACATATAATGAGGGAAGGCAATAAAGTTGCAGATTACATAGCAAATCTAGCATTAGATAAAGGTAATTGCAATTTTGTTCACTTTCAAGAGATGGAATCAACTGAAAAGAGACTAATTAATGTTGGCAAATTACAATGCCCTTACATCAGAATTTCAACATGCAAAGGATAAGGGATTATGACAGGATTTACGCGACTTTCTTGATTTTTTGTGTGTATTAGCCCATGGAACTAGCGTCTCGGAGTACCCAAAAGTTTTTTAAGAAAAAACTTTATAAGGACTTCTGTAATAAGTAGGGGAAGCATTACGTATAGTCCCACTATTTTTATTAGGTATATTTTCACATTTACGTGCCAACCTTTAGGAATTACAAAACTTTCTTGATTTTTTGCGTGAATAAAATTCTATGGATCTGGCGCTACCGAGCACCAAATTGTGGACCTCTGTAATGAATGGAGGAAGCATTATGTATAGTCCCACTATTTTTTTAGGCATATTTTCGCATTTACGAGCCGAATTTTAGAAATTCTGAGACTCTTTTTGTTTTTCATGTGTATTAGACCATAGATCTGACACCTCAAAGCACCCAAAAAAAATTCTGAAAAAACTTTGTGAGGACCTCCACAATGAGTGGAAAACATTACGTACAATTTCACCATATTTTTCAGGCATATTTTCACAATTACGAGCAAACTTTTAGGAATTACACGACTTTCTTGTTTTTTCGCATGTATTAGCCCATGGATCTACGCCTCGAAGCACCCAAAAAAAATTTTGAACTAAATTATGAGGACCTCCGTAATGATTTGGAAAAGCATTATGTACAATCTTATCGCTTTTCAGGCATATTTTTCACATTTACGAGCGCACTTTTAGGAATTATGCGACTTTCTTGGTTTTATGTGTGTATTAGCCCATGGATCTGACGTCTCGTAGCACCCAAAAATAATTTCGGAAAATTTTTTATCAAGACCTCTGTAATGAATTGGGGAAGCATTAATTACAATCTCCACCATTTTTTTCCAGACATATTTTGGCAGTTACAAGCCAACTTTTAGAAATTACGCATCTTTTTTGATTTTTCGTGTGTATTAGCCCATAGATCTGGTGCCTTGGTGTACAAAAATTTTATGCAAGTAAAGAATATATATTTCTCGAATTTATCACAATGTTGATTAATTAATACTTCCTATGTTCCAATGTATGTGACTTCCTTCCCCTTTTAATCAGTCCCAAAAAGAATGAAATATTTATATATTAAGTAACAATTTAACTATAAAATGTTTATTTTATTCTTAATGAAATGATTTACAACCACACAAATTTCAATAATTCATTTCAGTCTACAAGTTTTAAAAGCCTTCCTTTCTTTCTTAAGCTCTGTATTGAGTCAAACTACCTGACATAAAATGGAACGGAGGGAGTATGATTTTCAAGTCGCTATATACTTTCTTATTTGTTCAAACAATATATACACAAAATTGTATTAGTTGCATGCAGTGTTTTTAGAAACGTTTTTGGGGCAAGTCTCGGGTGGGGCGTACCAAAAACGCTCTGGGGCGCAAATTGAAGACGTAGATCCATAGGGCGTATGCCCTAGAATTTGGGGCATAGCTCAAAGCATAAAAGTGTAAGTCCTGGGCATAAAAATCGACGCATTGGGCCTTTTTTTTTTACCATTTTTTTGCTATAAATCATATTTTTTATTATTGGTGTAACGATATTTCTCAAATAGTAAATTTTATACTTTTTTTCTTCATTATAGTTTATTAATACCTTTCTCAAATAAAAATCATAATATTTTTTTCTATATATTATAGGTTATTTATTAAAATTTATATGTAAAATAATTGAAAGTTTTATTTTTGCTTATTTTATTAGTAATTAAATTATAAAATTTAATATATATGCCCCCTAGATCTATAAGACTTACGCATGTGTCTCGGGGCTTACGTCTCGCCTCACGTCATCATCTTTTAAAACACTGATTGCATGCATACTCTAGGGCCAGAAGAGGCCAACCTCATGATGCATGAGGAGTGGGGTTTACTATATTCAGGTCTTAAATGAGCAGAAAGTTTCTAGCTCTGCTTCACCCATTCAACGGTTTGGGATTGGGTTTGGGCTGGTCTTATGGATCAAGCCTATTTTGACGGCTATGTACATTATTAATTGACTTCGAGAATAAAAGAAAAATTCTATAAAAGATTAAAGAAAATAAAAATCATGGGATTAAAGATGGAATTGTAGAGCTTAAAGAATGATTTTAAGAATTTGATCAAAATAAGTTGAAGCTATTTCGAAAAGAATTAGGGCAAGCGTATAAGGATGAAAAAATCTACTGAAAGCAAAATTTTAGAATATCATGGTTTTAGAATGAAGATAAAAATACATTTTTCATATGAAAACCATCTAAAGACGCTAGTGTTCAAGTTTAATGTTAGAACATTGTTTTATAGGTGATTGATGTCAAAGAGGCCAGAACAAAAAAAAACTGAGAAAGTATTTCAATTTGGACACTTTACAAGTCGCGTAGATTTGAAACACGATCATGAATTATAGAGTAGAAAAGATTAAAGATCGGAACCTGAAGGGTTTTCGAGGTTGACCTAGTCAGGTCAATGCCCATTTCCTCATGGGTGATCACTCCTTCTTTATCTAGAAATCCAACATAGTTTGAAGTGTTCGACGATTTTAGAGTCAGCATGTACTCAATACTAAATGATTATAAAATGCAAATTGATCAAATTATAGTATTTTTCTGCATTAATGATGAATATATTAAAGGAATCAACATTATAAAAAAATAAAAATTAGAGAGAAGTGGGAGTGATTAGTATATAGATCATAAAAAAGCTGAATTTAGGGTGTGTTTGGTATGAAGGAAAATGTTTTCTTGGAAAACAAGTTGATTTTTGACTTATTTTCTCATGTTTTGTTGGTGAGTAGAAAATATTTTTCGGAAAAGATTTTTAGTATTTGATTTATGAATGAAAATTATTTTTGAGAAAATATCTCCTTTTTTACTAGAAAGTAGAAAATAATTTTTGAATTGAAATTGTTTAAAAATAAACTTAATTTTTTTTGGGGGGGAGGGGTAGGGGTGAGATGGGGTAAAAAAAAATAATATTTGAGATTAAAATTATTTTTAAAAACAAACTTAAATTTTTTTGGGGTGGGGCCTGATTGGGGGGGCGGGGTCGCGGGGTAGGGGTAATAAAAATTTTGTTTTTGGGGGGGGGGGGGCTGGTAGTGGGGCTGGTCCGGGGGGGTCGGCGTAGGGGTGAAAAAATAAAAATTTTAAATTGGAAATATTTTTAAAAAATAAACTTTAATTTTTTTTTTGGGGGGGGGGAGGGGGGCTAGTAGTGGGGCTGGTGGGGGGGTGTCAGGGTAGGGATGGGGTGAAAAACAAAAAATTGAAATTGAAGTATTTCTTATGAAACAAACTTTAAATTTATTATTATTTTGCGGGGGGGGGGGGGGGGGGAGTCGAGGGTAGGGGTGGGTGAAAATAAAATTTTGAAATTGAAAATACTTTTTAAAAACAAACATTAAATTATTTTTTTTGAGGGGGGGAGGGGGGTGGGTAAAAAAATAAAAAAATTTAAGTTGAAAAATAAGCTTTAAGTTTATTTTTTCAACAAAAAAATTGTAATTTGAAATTGGAGGAAAGTTTAGGAAAATGTTTTCCTTCAATTTTGAAGTGAAGTCATTTTCCTTGAATTTGAAGAAAATGAGTTGATTTGAAAAACATTTTACCCAACCAAACATGAGAAAATTAGAAAACATTTTCTGAAAAATGTTTTCCTTCATACCAAACACACCTTAGTGTTATTTGAGCTTATCCATTATTTAGTGTTTCTCCTTATAAGTTGTTAGCTTTTAGAAATTTTTTCTATCGACCGTCAGCGTCCTAAAATTAACTTTTCATTAATATAATTATCTGGAAATATAACTATATACTATTATATGTTTAATTGTGAACGCAATAAATCAAGTCAATATGTACTTTTGGACATATGGTAAAGAAAAAAACTAGGAAAAATCAATTTTATAGTTCCTGATAATCATTAATGGATTTACAATGATTAAACTATATAATTAACTTTAATTCTATATGAAGTCAGTCCTTATGTGGACATGCATTAAAAGTTTATACAAATACTTTCACACCTACATAGGAAAAAATTAATAAGATAAAAATCATCCATCTCATGGCAAAAAAGGCAAAAGTAATATCCCAACATTATAGGAAAAACATTTAAATTAGCAAGAATTCACACATTATAAATATAAACATTCTACCCTAATGCTTTGTCATTCATCTTCATATTAATCCTCAAGAGAGTTCTTAAAATCTTAACTAATCAATCATGCAATCAATTAACATCTTGTTATTTGTCTTTACATATCTAGCCTTACGCTATGGTACATACTCTTTACTTCTTAAACTCGTTAATATATAACTTTGTTATTTAAGCACATGTTTAATTATATTGACATTTTTTTTTATTTGGTAAAAAAGGTGTTGAAGGAATTGGAGTGAACTATGAATTTCTGGGTAACAATCTACCATCACCAGCACAAGTGATCAATTTCTTGAAATCGTAAAACATACAAGTGATCAAGAGAATTCTGCCATTTCAATAATTCTTGGTACTCGGAATGAAGATTTACAAGCACTTGCAACTGATCCAACTTTTGCAACAAATTTGGGTACAAAATAACGTAATGAAGTGATACCAGGTCCATTAGCAAGTTTTGTATTAAGAGACATGCAAAATCTGGACTCAGCAATTAGTGCCTCTGGTTATTACGTACCTGTTACAATAACAATCTCGTTACAAGTTTTAGCAACCTCGTATCCTCCTTCGAATGGCGCGTTCTCCGAGGAGGCCGTTCAATTTCTGCAGCCCATTGCACAATTTTTAGCTGCAAAATATTATCCGTTACTGGCTAATGTCTATCCTTATTTTGCTTTTTCTGGAAATTCTGCTCAAATTCAATAGACTATGCACTTATTAAAAATACGGGTGTGATTGTTATTGACGTGGCGTTGCAATACAATAACTTGTTTGATGCAATGGTGGATTCTTTGTATGCTGCATTGGAGAAAGTTGGACAACCTAATGTGAACGTTGTGGTTGCGGAAACAGGATGGCCGAGTGCTGGCTATGTTTATCCATTTCTAACATATATTATTTGAGCTTCCTAAATATGATTTTTACCTCTTGCTTTAATAACTCTTCAATTCTACTATTTTCAGCTAAGAATCCTACTTTTGATCTTCCATATATTAGCTTTGATTAGGATGTAGTCGATTATTTCGAAAGTAGTATTATAAGTTTATATTTATTATTTTTTTGAGGATGACGATTAGAATTTAACTTTTTGAAATCGTCATAATCCATTTCTAGAAAATTTGAAATTAGCTATGAAATTTATCAATAATTTTTACCTAATCTGTAGGGAATTATCTCTTATTACCTAATTGTATTTTCATATAATCTGTCACTAATCCATAGCTAAAAAAAATTATCATGAAATTTTTAGTTTTTAGCTATAAAATTTTGTTCATCGCTAATTGCTTGTGTTTTTTTTTAGATCATTCAGTTTTTTCTTTTCGATTTTCATTCGATTTGGTTAATGTCGTTACATTATTTTTTTAAAGGTAAAAATAAATAAATGATATTTCTAGTACTCAAAAGAGAGAATCTTGACATTCCTCTTTAATTTTTCTATGTATACTACCAAAGTATATATATTAGATGATTTATGAGGATATAAGGGTAATCACTAATTACATCACTTCCTTGGTACTATAGGTCTTTTCATATTTTTTTCCATCAAGAAATGAAATATTTCTGATAACGTTGTTGGATAACCATGGCTAATCTATTTAATTGCTTTCATATCGTCAACTGTTTCATTGTTATTTGTTTCCTATCATTATCGTTAATCATGTTTAACAAGCAATCTTATGAATTATTATTTGGTCATCTCAAACTGCGTATCTTTGAACCACATTAGCAAATTAAATCATACGGACTTAAGACTTAAGAGTAATTATCAACCTAGAACTTACAATCACATGCTTCCTGTTAGAACCTTTTTTTTTTTTTTTTTTTTAAAGCTTGTCAAGAATATTGTACGTCCTTAAGGATATTCTACCCATAAAGTAAATATTATTATTAGGCATATCTCCTAGCATTCAAAAAGTTCTTTCAATAATTGTGTGTTTTGATACTCGAAGTTGGAGTTTTTAAAGAAAAAAGTACTCGAAAGACTAGGTTTGTGTTTTGATATGAACTTCACTTAGAAAAAAGAGTTTCGAATTTTGTAAGTGCAAACTTGAAATAGACTCCTCAAAACTTATTTTACAATCTTCAGGTAGTTGTTTCTACACGAATTAATTGACATTTGAACAAAAAAAATAATAGAACTTGATATTGAGTAAAACAAAGGTATTTAGAAGTTAAGATTGTGTGTGTTAATTTAGACAATAAACAAAATTAAACTTTAGAGAGTGAACTTTTTTTTTCAAAAAAATAATCTCAAAACCTATTTTTCAAACTTCAAAATTTATACTTCTAGTTTGAAGTTGAAATAATTGACTACATTATAAAAAATCACTGATTTGAAATAAATTGCAGCTACTATTTCAAATATTTGATACAAATTTTATGAACAAAATATTAGACTCCCAATAAGATATAGGTTAGGATTCCCACCTCAATTAGTGAAAAAGGAAAAAATAATATGTCACATTTTTCAATTTATAATAAATGAATTTTTATTTTTTATTTTATCCTTGATACGATTATATGTACTCGCATAAATAATATTTTTAGCCACTATTGCTTAAACAATATTTAAAAAAAAAAAAAAACTAGGGATATCAGAAGGTACAACACAAGAAGTACCTGAAGGCCCAGGTGCCGGAGTAGGCAAAGATGCCTCTGAAGGTACTGAGTTTGTGTCTACAATCGGGGAAGAGTCCACTGGGGCGGCCTTCTTATTCTTTTCTGCCTCATCCTTTAAATATTTTTCCTCGAGCCTCCAGATATCAGTAGAGGATGTGGGAATCACTTCCACATCCATCTTTGCATCTCTCGAAACTCGAGCCTGTCTGCGTAACTCGATGATCAATACCTGAAAGGGGAGTGAGGTTTGGTGCTGCTTGGCCCGCATGACCATCTCTTGTGCTATAATCATCCCTATATTAAGCCTCTTCTCATCAATGATGCAACCCAGACAGGCTGCCTTGGCATGCCGGAGAATCGACTCGTTTTGAGATGGCATAATAGTACTGCTGATGAAGCCAAACCAAAACCTTACAGCTATGTTTACATCATTCTTCTCGATAGGTGCTCCAACTTCAAGCCATTTGGGGGGTACCGTCTGATATAAGAGGAGCTAACCACTTGTTCATATTTTCTAATGTAGTAGTCCGAATCATGTGTTGCCAGTCATCATGAATATCATCAGGACAATCCAGGACAACAGTGATAGCGTCACTATCATACTTTACATTCTTTCCCCGAACCACTACATAATCAACTAGTTTAAATGCATCTGCTTGCTTCTTTTGCTAAGGTATCAAAGTTCCATAAGCAGTATAGAACTCCTGGACCCAATTAGGAATGTAAGGGTCATGGGGCTTGGTGAAGATCTAGAATTTATGAGCCTTCAAACAGCTCATAATCTCTGGGTACCTGTCAATGACCCCATCCGTGGACAAACACTTCTCCTCAATAATCGTCCTCAGCCCCTCATTCTTTAATATGTTCATAGACTTTAGAGGAGGACCCTGTACAGGAGGTGCTAGGACTACAGCCTGCTCTGGAACTGGAGGAGAAGAAGTTGTGGGCTGAGGAATTCTGATCCTAAATGGATTATGCATTCTTTTTTAACGTAGCTCTGCCCTCTGTGCTACTACCAACTCATCATCATCAAAAGCTGCAATCTAGGGCTCCTGGTGCTCACTCTCAATCTCAGAAGTGGTGAGGTATGTGGCATAAATGCCGTCACTATCGAAAATGATCTTTGGTGACACAAGTGCCTTCTCTTTACCTTTGTCTTTCTCACTAGTTGTGGGAAGTTTAGTGGCCTTGCCTTGCATCCTCTTTGAGTGCAATCCCTTTTGTTTTCCTTCGGGGTGATACGTTTCTTCCTGCAACTTTAGGTCTAGCCATGTCTGCAAAACATCGGCAAAAAGTTAGAAACATTTCAATGGAAAATAATTGCAGACAGACTCGCCGAACCATTAGACGAGTCGCAAAATCACTTTTGCGAGCTAGATCGAGCTTGCCGAAATAATTGACTTTAAAATTTTGACAAGTTAGCGATAGGAAAGACCTATTGGTGAATCGCCGATAGCTTTCGGCGAGCAAAGGCTAGCCCGCCAAAAGTTACCATGCAAAAAGGCTACAGGGGTGCAGACAAAAGGCGATTAAGAAGTCTTTCAGCAAGTCGCCGAGTGCCTTTGGCGACCTTAAGCTTCTCACCGAAAGTTCAGAGCCCAATAACACATTAAATATGAAATTAAATGTGAGATAGGGAACTTCGGCGAATCGCCGATTGGTTCGACGAGCTTGACCCAGCTCGCCAAATGACCCAACGTGCCTACTTTCAACCCATCTTCTCGAATTCAACCCCGCAACCCCACATAACTCAAATTTAAACAAGACCCATAACACCCATTACCCCGGGATACTCAAACTTCTCTCGATTTTGCTAAATCCAATTGACGACTTTTGCCCTTAAAAATGATGTCACCCGTTCTATCAAAGGGCAAATTACATTATTTGGCACAAATACGGGCTACTCAGACTTCACCCAACTACACTAAACAACATGCAAGCACAACCCCACAAAATTTAATTCATTTTAAAGCACAAGAATACGAGATTTCAACAATCAAAACTGTTGACACTCAATTTTGGACCTCTACAATATAAATTAATCATCGAGCTTACTAAATTCTAAATGATTTGAAATAATTGACTTTATAAAATTCAAAATATTTTTCAAGTCATTTAAAGTAGTTTTGTCATTTTTATAAATTTTAAAATAATAAATATGATATTTTATATAATTATGTGTCTAATTAGTATATTTTATGAATGATAAAAAATTGTCTAAAAAAGATTTTAGTTTTGTTTAAATATTTGGTTATTTAGTTTAATTAATTAATAGCTTACATTTTGAGTTAATTAATTTATAATTAAGTTAATTATTTTATTTTGTTAAAATTAAGAAGCTCATTAATTAATTTATATTAATTCATTTTAATTAGTTTTTAGTTAAATCACCAATTAAGCTCGATTTGGCTAAATTCTTAAATTTAATTGACTATAATTTTAATCAAATGAGTCAAATTGTCAATTCAAATTTAATCTCCCTCTTACTTCACACTAACCCATTTGTGATAAACTAAATTTGGGCCCTATTTGTAAATTCCAGCAGCCTATCTCATTTTTTCCAATTCCCAGCCTACCCATTTCTTTTTTTCCAACCCAATTCAAATTAACCCCCAGCCCACCTCTTTTCCAATTATTTTCTGTTCTAGCAGTTCCCAGCCGACCCAACCCAAAATACTTCCCCTCCTCTCAGTTATCAAAATACTTCCTCTCCTAGCTACCAAACTCCCCCTCCAGTTTACCAGACTTCATCTCATCACTATCGAAATGCCACCTCCAACTGTGCCAACGTTCAGGCAAATTACCAAACTCCTCCCCCAACATACCAAACCCAGCTCCACTTTACCAAAATACCCCCTGAACTACCAAGCTCCAAAACCAAATTACCAGACCAATTCATACCCAAGATATCAATTCCCCCTTCCAAATGCTCCAAATTATCATTAAATGTCTCCTTCTCAACAAGACAATTACGATCCTCCCCATCCTATATTTGAGAAGAAGCCTGCTAGAATTTTCACTCCTCTCATTGACAGTCGAACAAAGCTGTTCGAGCAATTAATTATGGCAGGATATATTCATCTAGTGGGGCCCAAGTTGGTTGACACTAGCTCAAGGTTTTACAGACCTGATCAGATGTGCGCATATCACTCCAACGATGTTGGACATGATACAGACAACTATATCAACCTGAAGCACAAGATACAAGATCTGATTGACTAGAAAGTGGTCTCTCTTTAGATAGTTGCACCTAATGTCAACAGTAACCCTTTGCCAAATCATGGAGGCGTCAGTATCAATATGATAGAAACAAATGATGATTGGTGCATGACAAAGACAGTAGTTCCGATCTCTTTTGATGAACTGGAAAGGGCTGTAGCTTCGTTGAGCATGAGAGAGAAGAAAGAGTTTGTGATTCTGACACTCGAGAAGGCTATTACCTTGGTGCCAAGAGAAACTTTTGTCCGACCAAAGTTTGTGATTGAAACGACTGCTACCCAGGGAATGACCAGATCAAACAGGTGCTACACACCAGAAGAGTTAGCTAGGGAGTGCAGAAAAAGGATCAACCTGAAAGGCTAATAAGTGAAGCTGAAACAGAAGAGTTTTGGAGAAGGATGCAATCCAAAAGATTACTCGATCGTGAAACATCTAGAGAAAATACCCGCTTAGATCTCTGTATGGGCTTTGTTGATGAGTTCACAACTGCATAGACAAGCTTTGATGAAGGCTTTGGATGATACTTATGTGCCTGTGGGTACTAACAGTGATAATCTGGCGGCCATGATAAATCAAGTAGTTTGAGGGCACCGCATCAGTTTCTATGATGAAGAGCTGCCCTTTGAAGGCAAGATGCACAACAAAGCTCTACTCTTCACCATCAAATATTGGGAAAAAATTATAAATCGTGTTTTGGTTGACGATCGGTCCGGTCTCAACATCTGCCCACTTTTGACTCTCAAGCAGCTGAAATTCAACTTGGGAAAGGTTCAACAAAACCAGGTTAATGTGAGAGCTTTCGATGGAGTTTAGAGAGACACGATAAGGGCAGTAAACTTGGGAATTCAGATAGGTCCTATAGAGTTTAATGTGGAGTTTCAGGTGTTGGACATTAATACCAGTTACAATTTGCTTCTGGGAAGACCGTCTATCTACATGGCTGGGGTTGTGCTTTCTACCCTTCACCTACTAATGAAATTTGTTTGGAAGGACCAGGAATTGGTCTTTCATGGTGAAGGGAGTCATTCCAATGGGTATGCGCTTATCGATAATGAGGTCTCCCGAGGTTGCGATTTCTACACGATAGAGCTGGTAAATGCCACCGCTGATGATTTGGTTCCACAGCCCCATATGCCTTCTGTGTACAAGATGATTGCTACTATTATGCTTTAGAATGATTTCAAACTAGGATTTGGGTTGGGGAAGCATTTCCAATGAATTGTCGAGCCTATTCAAGTTTTCGCCAGAGGAGCAAAGTTTGGTTTGGGATATGTCCCCACATATGATGAAGCAGAGATGAAGAAAAAGAGTGTTGATCAAGCGTTGACAATGCCAATTCCTCATCTGTACTAGTCATTCCCGATGCGAGAATATGTCAATGATGGTGGTCTCAAGGAAGGAATCTGGGGCCTGTCGAGGAGATTGATGCGATCATCGAGGAAGAGGCTGGGACATTAGGCAATCGTGATGCTTAGCCAGAGGAGCAGTTGCAGAATTGGACCTCCACACCTCTCCTGATTCCCCGTGCAGTTTGGTAGAAAAGACATGTGTTTATGTTTGCTTTTAAAATTGGTGGTAGTCCGAAAGAGGCCCAAAACCCACCCTTTATGCAGTTTTTACTTGTTTGAGTTTTTAAACTCCCCCGTGATGTTTAAAAAGGCGAAATGGTCCTTGGCCATGGCCAAAGTTGTGCTTGTTTTTCAATTTAAATGAAAGCCTCTTTTATCAAAAAATTGTTTACTTATCTGTTTATATTTTACTTTTCTAATTCTATTTGTTTATGATTTCAGTATTATTAATTTAAAACCTGCCATTGTCATGTCATGTAACGAGCCGAATGAACAAAATGAGGCAGGTGATGATGAATGCGAGGAATATGAAGAAGAAAATGTTGTACCCAAACATATTGCGGAAGAGTTTCGACAATTTAAAAATCAATGCAAGTTGAATCTAAAAGAAATTGACATTGTGAATCTCGGAGATGAAGAGTGTATCAAAGAAGTAAGAATCAGTATCCATCTAGCTGAAGCTCAAAAAAGGGACCTGGTTCATTTGCTCAGAGAATCGATGTATTTGCCTGGTCTTACAAGGAGATGCTGGGGCAAAGTACAAACATTGTTTCCCATAAGCTGCAGATCAATCCAGAATTCAGTCCAGTAAAACAAAAGACTTAAAAGTTTAAGCCTGAGTTGAGTTTAAAGATCAAAGAGGAGATTACCAAATAGATCGAGTCTCAAGTAGTGGAAGTGATGCAATATCTGATTTGGTTAGCCAACATTGTTCTGGTTGCCAAGAAAGACAAAAAGATCAAAATTTGTGTTAAATACAGAGATCTCAACAAAGCAAGCCCAAAAGATAATTTTCCATTACCAAACATCCATATTCTCATTGATAACTGTGCTAAGCATAAAATGCCGTCATTTGTGGATTGTTATACGGGCTACCACCAGATCCTGATAGATGAAATAGATGCAAAAAAGACAACATTCATTACGCCTTTGGGTGTATATTATTATCGGGTGATGCCTTTTGATCTTGAAAATGCCGGTGCCACTTAATAAGGGCTATGACAACCATTTTTCATGATATGATTCATAAGAAGATCGAGGTGTATGTAAAAGATGTCATAATCAAATCCCGCGAAAGTTCGGATCACTTAACTCACTTAAAGAAATTCTTTGATCGCCTGCGTCGATACAATTGAAGTTAAATCCTGCCAAATGTGTTTCTAGAGTGCCAGGTGGTAAGCTGTTGGGATTTATAGTCAGTAGGAGAGGTGTTGAGCTTGACCTTTCCAAAATCAAAGTGATTCAAGAGTTACCTCCTTCAAAGACCAAGAAAGAGGTGATGAGTTTTCTGGGAAGGTTGAACTACATCAGCCTATTCATAGCTCAATCCACTGTGGTGTGTGAACCCATCTTCAAGCTGTTGAAAAAAGATGCCCTAACCATGTAGATCAGATAATGACAAACTGCTTTTGATGCCATCAAGACTTATTTGTCCAATCTACCAGTGTTGGTTCCTTCACGAGAAGAGAGTCCACTGTTGCTATATTTGTCTGTCTCGGATAACACATTTGGATATGTGCTTGGTCAACATGATGAGACTGGGAAGAAGAAGCGATCCATTTATTACTTGAGCAAGAAACTTACTCCATATGAGGCTCGTTACACTCTTTTGGAGAGGACATGTTGTGCTTTGACTTGGATTGCTCAGAAGTTGAGGCATTGTTTCTCTTCTTATACCACATACCTTATTTCCATGATGGACTTATTGAAGTATATTTTCTAGAGAGCAATACTGACCGGGAAGTTGGCTAAATGGCAAATGCTTTCGAGTGAATTTGACATTGTGTATATGACTTAGAAGGCGATAGAAGCACAAGCTTTAGCTGATCATCTTGCGGAGAATCCGATTGATGAAGAGTATGAACCACTCAAAACTTATTTTCCCGATGAAGAAATAGCATTTGTCGGTGAAGATATTTCTAAAGCGTACCCTGGTTGGAGAGTGCTCTTTGATGGAGCAGTGAACTACCAAGGAAAAGGTATCAGAGTGGTCTTAGTAGCAGAATCCGATTAACACTATCCTATGGCAGCTAAACTCCGATTCGATTGCACGAACAATATGGCAGAATACGAGACTTGTATCCTTGGTTTAAAGATGGCCATCGACATGAATACTCACGAGCTTCTGGTTATTGGTGATTTTGATTTATTGATTCATCAGGTTCAAGAAGAATGGGCCGTGAAGAATCCAAACATGACACTGTATGTGTAGTATATACAGAAGTTGTGTAAGAGATTTTGCTAGATTGAATTCAGGCACACTCCTTGGACACAGAATGAGTTGGCCGATGCTTTTTCCACCATCGCATAAATGACTAAACATCCCGATACAAGTTATATTGGTCCAGTGGATATAGAGGTAAAGGAGCAGCCTATCCATTGTTCACATGTCAAAGCGGAACTAGATAATTTGCCTTGGTATTTTGACATCAAAAAGTATTTGAAGATCAGGACTTATCCTGAGAATACAACGTTTAACCAAAAGAAATCAATTCGCCGTATGGCTAACAATTTCTTTCCAAATGGGGAAGTCTTTTATAGGAAGACTCCAGATTTAGGTCTTCTCAGATGCGTTGATGCTAGTGAAGCTGCAAAGCTTCTGAAACAAATACATGCCAAAGTTTGTGGTACTCACATGAATGTGCTCACTTTGGCGAGGAAGATCTTTCGAGCCTGCTATTTTTGGATGACTATGGAACATGATTGTTGTAATTTTATGCAGAAATGTCATAAATGTCAGGTGCATTGTGATTTGATTCGAGTGCCGCCTCACGAACTCAATGTTATGAGTTCACCATGGCCATTTGTAGCTTAGGGCATGGATGTCATTGTTCTAATAGATCCAGCCACCTCCAACAGACACAGATTCATTTTGGTTGCTATTGACTACTTTACCAAGTGGGTGGAAGCAGCTTCGTACAAGTCTGTAACAAGAAAATTATAGCTGATTTTGTTCGCAATAATTTGATATGTAGGTTTGGAGTACCACAATCCATCATCACTGATAATGAAGCAAATCTCAACAATCATTTGATGAGAGAGATATGTGAACAATTCAAGATTATTAACTGAAACTCAACCGCTTATCGTCCCTAAATGAATGGAGCTGTTGAAGCTGCCAACAAGAACATTAAGAAGATTTTGAGGAAAATGATTGATAATAACAGAGGTTGGCATGAGATGTTGCCCTATGCTTTATTGGGTTACAGAACAACTATCAGAACGTCAATTGGAGTTACTCAATACTTGTTAGTATATAGAATAGAAGCAGTTATACCTGCAGATGTTGAAATACCTTTGTTAAGAGTCATTCAAGAAGCTGAGTTAAATGATGCTGAATGGGTTTGCAAGTGGATTGATCAATTAACATTAATTGATGAGAAGAGAATGATTGTTGTTTGTCATGGCCAACTTTATCGATAGAGAATGATTCACACTTTCCACGAGAGAGTAAGAGCTAGAATATTTGAAATTGGTCAGTTGGTTCTCAAACACATTTTCCCTCACCAAGATGAATACAAAGGGAAATTCATACCAAATTGGCAAAGACCCTACATGGTTCACAAAGTGTTATCTAGAGGTGCCTTGTTCCTATCGGAAATGGATGGCACCAAATGGCCAAGACCGATTAACTTTGATGCTGTCAAGAGATATTATGTGTGAAGTTTCAGTTTGTATTTCTGTCGTTCCCTTGTAATCGTTTTATTTGCTTGTAATCACTTTGTTTAAAATTTTATCTCTCTTGTAATGAAATACATCTGATATGAATTCTCAAAAAATGAGATAAGTAGGTGGCCTACGTCTGCCTCGGTCACCCCTTTGTCCCTCTTTAATATTTTTCTTGTATTTGAACTACATTCGACCTGAATTCTAAAGATTGAGATACATAGGCGGCCTATGTCGGCCTCAATCGGCCCCAAATTGACAATTTTTTCTGTGGATGCGGGAAATATTTTATGTTGCTTATATCAAAGATTTGGGGATATGAATGACATTATTTCATTCAATTCCCAAACAAAGTGAAGTTCATAATGAACGTACAACTATGTTCAGAGATGAAACAAATGAAAACCCCAAGGAAAGACATATTATTATTTTCCAACAACTAAAGATACCTGGAAGATATTTATCTGCATTATATTATCAAATATGATAATGTTCTTACCTTGAGAGTCATTCATAACGTATTGTCAAATGAGATGATACCACTACTCCGAGGGTCATTTTAATTGTATTGTCAAATGAGATGATATCGCCACCCAGAAGATACCTAGAAGATCACCTATGTTGCTTGGTGAAACATTATCTTCATTTGGTACCAGGCATGCATCATCATAAGATTCATGCATTGTAAGAAAAAGAATTCATGCATTGCAAGAAAAGATTCATGCATTGCGGGCAAATTTTCGTGCATTGAAAAACAGGCATGCATAGCAAGAGAAAAAGTCATGCATCGCAAGAGAAAGATTCATGCATAGTAAGAGAAAGGAATCAGGCATGCAAGAGAAAGATTCAAGCATTGCAAGAAAAGTAAATCATGTATTGCAAAAGAAAGATTCATGCATAGCAAGAGAAAAATTCATGTATAGCAAGAGAAAGAGTCACGCATCACAATAGAAAAATTCATGCATAGCAAGAGAAAGGGCCATGCATCGCAAGAGAAAAGATTCACGTATCGCAGGGAAGGAAACCATGCATCGCGAGAAAATCAACATCAACTGCATCATTTTCATTTGCTAGAACAATATCAAGAGAACCATCAACAACGATATCAAGAGAACTATCAACATATTACATTAGCCAATTTTATTACTTTGGCATCAAAAGAAGAGTACATTGAAGATTATATCGCAAATATGAGACACAAGCTTTATTTGCTTTACGTCAGACCCGATGGAGTTGACGTCAAATGTTCAAGAAGAGCAATTAAGTGTCAACACGGTAAAAGACATTGTCTCCCATTTGCATTTTTTATGGTAATGAGTTTTATCTCAGTCTTTGTCGAGAGCATCCAAAATGATGAATTCTCCAAGACAAATCATAGGTGCAGACGACATAAAAAAGGATACAGCACAACGTGGAACTTTTTCTTAGCAGCAAATTGAGACATAGTCCAAAGAGGAGGGCCAAACTCTTAGGACGCGAGCAGAGAACGACTTACACCATAATCAAACCACACCCCTATCAGAAATCATGTGGGCTTATCTTTAGGTTTGTCGATTTCAGTTTCGCATCCGTAAATTTTAGTCTCTACCGGAAGCAGCTTTCCAATCTGAGTGACAATGCACCAAGAACTTTGGAAATTATGTCCGTGTAAATTCTTGATAAGCCTTTCTTTTAGTTAGTCGGGTACTAACAATTGGCAACCTCTATCCAGCCCTTTATTATTCTTAAGACTTTGTTGGACTTGAAACAACAGTCCTTGCTCCATCAGCTAGAGCTTGACTAGCTGTCCATCTCTGATCACCATTTGTTTCGACTTGTTCGTTACCTAGTGTGGTTGTGAAGCGCGCCATATTCATGATTAAGAGGTTGCAAGGCTTATTTTCATACTCGACTTACTTTGTCGCTCTTTCATTACCAAATGTTATCTTGCATAATAGATTTCATTTTCACCCGATTAAGTTGAACTACGTACAACCTGATTCCCTATGCTGAGGGATATATAGGTGGGATCAATGTTGAAAACTCTACTGTATTCTAATATTCTGTCTTAAATCTTATTCTCGAGCATTTTGGTACCTTCATAATTCGATTCGAAATGACTTTTGAATTCTTTCAAAATCGTGCGTCAAATCGAGCGTATTAAACTACAAGTGGCTTTAATTCTCATATAGCCTGAGATATGTAAAAAATTCATTTTCGGGGTTCAGCCATAATTCCTAAAGTCCGTACCAAGACCCCCTTTCGAAAAAATGAAGATGTGGTCAGTCAAAATTGGATTAGTCAATTTCATTTTCCTCGAATTTCGTGCATCAATACGATTAAAACGAGGGACAATTGTTGACACTCAATTTTGGACCTCCACAATATAAATTAATCATCGAGCTTCCTAAATTCTAAATGATTTGAAATAATTGACTTTATAAAATTCAAAATATTTTTCAAGTCATTTAAAGTAGTTTTGTCATCTTATAAATTTTAAAATAATAAATATGATATTTTATAGAATTATGTATCTAATTAGTATATTTTATGAATGTTCGAAAATTGTATAAAAAAGATTTTAGTTTTATTTAAATATTTGGTTATTTAGTTTAATTAATTAATAGCTTATATTTTGAGCTGATTAGTTTATAATTAAGTTAATTATTTTATTTTTTTAAGATTAAGAAGCTCATTAATTAATTTATATTAATTCGTCTTAATTAGTTTTTAGTTAAATCATCTATTAAGCTCGATTTGGCTAAATTCTTAAATTCAATTGACTATAATTTTAATCAAATGAGTCAAATTGTCAATTTAACATCCCTCTTACTTCACACCAACCCATTTGTGATAAACTAATTCCAGCAACCCATCCCATTTTTTCCATTTCTCAGCCTACCCATTTCCTGTCTTCCAACCCAATTCAAATTAACCCCCAACCCACCTCTTTTACAATTATTTTCTGTTTTAGTAGTTCCCAACCGACCCAACCCAATAATCTCCCAACCCGGCCCAATTTCTTACCCACAAAGAGACCCAGCAACGTATTTCTCCAACTTTAATCTCAGCAACACGTCATTAGCGAGTACACAAAAAAAAATAACGCAAATTCACACGACGTCTGCTATAAAATGACAAGTACAACGGCAATTTCAGTGATTTTTCATGTCCCCAGCACGCGACATCTTCACGAAAAAGACATGGCATGAACATGGAGATACATGGAAAAGCAACAAGGAACAAAGAGAGTACGCTATGATTTTGTTTTCTTCTTCACGTCCCTATCAATCCGTACTATCACAGCAGCATGCGTTTCTTCTCTTTCCTCTTCTGTAATGGGTTGAAATCTCAGAGGAAATATGTCGTCCCTAAAATGGTGAAAGAAGTTTTTGGATTTTGAAATTCAAAATGGTCCCTTCTCCTATCTCTTTTTCACCCTTTCCCCTAAAAAAAAATTGAAAACCCTAGATTCCCCCTACATATATTCTCCTCTTTTGCATTGTTAAAGTTGGAGGAGATTTGAGAAAAATTGGGACAAACACATACCTTAGATATTTTCAGTCTTACTGCTATATACAAGTGTTTAGGATAGCTACGGGAAGTTGCGAAACGAGGGCCCTAATACTTGTTTAATCCTTGTTCGTGTTCTCTTTCTGTTTTGTTCGTCAGGGCCGCCGGAGTTATTGGAACTCGCATTGCAGTGTTGAAAGTCTGCTCAAGTTCGTTTGTTCCGCGCAACAAAGTAAATAACTCATAATCTTTGCGTTTCTTTTGAGTTCAGCATGTTGGTTTAGTGTGTAGTTCTTTGTGGATTTTAAGATGAGCTTGCGTGATGTGTTCGATCTATGTTATTCTCTTTACCATATTTTTTCTAAAATGTTAGTTGTGATCTATTTTTTATGATTTAATGCTTATTTATTCCCACATTGCAGTCTTGTTCTCTCCAAACTCACTGCTATTATGTTTGTCTTAAGCTTGATTTGATCGTTTGTTAACCATCTTGATTATGTTCTGTCTCCGTTTGCCGAAATAATTTCTCCGTTTTGACTATGTGTTTTTTAAGTGTCAAATAACTCATTTCATTATTTCTCTTGTGTATTTTCGAGTATGGATTAGTGATTTTGGTTCACCTTAATATGACTTAGTTGTTTTAGGATCATTTGTAGCATGAAATTATCAGATTCGATTGGTATTTGGCGACTACATATCGCTTGGACTCATTCATCATTTGGGTTGGCTGCTAGTTTTGTCATTCAAGTGAAGGAGTTCTTTTGTTAACATGAGCATGGCTTCATACCACTGATCGTATTCTTGTTGTTATACCTACTTGGAAAATTCATGTTTAGTGTATATTAGTAGTTAAGTGCCATCTATTTTGTTTGTCCAGTATGCTTCTTTGGGATTTAAAAATGGCATGAATGTCTTTGCCTTGATTACAACTTTTGGGGTAGATTTGGTTAGTAGTTTAAGTGTATTTCTTTTTTGTTTATGTATTATAGCTTGTTTAGAAAAGAGTTGAGCTGCCTGGTTTGTTTCTTGCCCTATATGCTAAGACGTTCCCTTTCGGTGTTAGTTGAGTTTGAGTTAGTTCGTAATCTTGATGCATTTTGTTTGCTGAAAAATATTGAGTTAAAAGAGTATGCTTTAATTTTCAGTTGTTTGTTAGCCATTTTTTTTTAGCATTAGGCTGGATATTTTTGTTCTTTATTTCTTTCACCTCGATTATTGTTGTACATTATTACTAATCCTTATTTGTTTTTTTTATGTGAAATCGGTCTGAGCCCTCTTGGGCTCCTATCTCCTCTACTAGCATTTTTCTATTGGGCCATTGTGGCACAACATTCGTGTTCCTCGAGTCAGCCAATAGGGGATTGAAACACAGGTTTGGAAAGTTGAAATGTAGGGCTGGAAATCGAGTTTTAAGGCTCTGAAAAACTAAAAACAGACTGATATACTTGTTGTATATATTGGTATACAACCGAAAATATGATTTACAGATGAAAAAAAATACAAGAATATAATTTTGATGATAAAATTCAGGTAAAAAGCTCATCTTCGGAGTAATACAGAAATACGAACCCAAAATTCGGTCCGTTTATGAGGATATACATAAAACTTATACACAATTTTTCTGAAAGAGATGGGCCCAAAATCCCTTGAACAATTTCAGCAGGTCCAAAAGAGCTAATGGGCTGACCCATGATTGTTGGCAAAGTTGTAGACTTAGGACAGGTGGGCCAAAAGACCAATTTAATTGGGTTTTGGCCAAAAGTCCAAATCTAAATATTTCTTTTCCCTCTATTATTATTTATATTGTATTGTTTGACTAACTTTGTCTGTTTTATGGTTTAATTCAATTAAATTCCCAAAGATAGACATTTTAATTTTTTTTAAAATTTTTATATATTCAAATTAAGATATTTATATTTTATACTTAGCTTTATTTTATCATATATTTGTCTTGCAACTTGAATTATCCCCCTTAGTTTATTTCCTCTAAAAAAACAAAATAAATAAGAATAATAAAAAATAAACAAATAAATAAATAAAGTAAATGAGTTTCTTCTGACTTAGTTAAAATTTTAAAACATTAGTCAAAGTCATTTTAGTCAAATCGCCGGTCAACCGCAAGTTAGCGAACATTTCGAGGGCTTAACACCTTCTCGAAATGTACATTGAACTTGAACATTTTTTTCAATTGATTTTATCTATTTGAATCTATCTAAAACCTTAAGTATTTTTTCATTATTTTTACTAAGAAAATTAAGTGGCGACTCTTTTTTTTTGGAAACTCGATTTTTCTTAAATCATAAGTTTAATCGATTTTTCAAAAACAAGTCATTTTTCCTTTATTTTTTTCGAGTAAAACAAAAACATTATGGGCAAGATTAACAAATCAAATCAAATCAGACATTTGAACATTCTAATCCTACCAGAGAGGCCCATCACACTTCAACAAGATAATATTGTTGTAAATGAGTACAAAATGCCAAAAGTAAACTCGGGGTTCGGAAAACCAACCTTTAATACTGAAATGCTAAGACGAAAATGTAATCCAACTCCGAGCGCCAATCAATGACTAAAATACTTCTCAAAATGCGAAATATAGAAACTAAGGTGCAGTTGTGAGTTTGTGAAGATTTATAGTGAGGGAAAGTGAAGAGTTTGAAAGTTTAAACCTTTGGCCTTTTAAAAACAGTCCAGTTATCGCCCATTCGGCGACATTAATCGTGCTGGCTGAACCAATCGGCGACATGCCAAGTGGTCACTTACCTCGCCGAGTTTTACATGGCCCTCAATTGATTTGGCAATCTAAACGGCAGTATAAATCGTGATCGTTGACCTGGTTAGCGACTCGCTAATAATTTCCTGGGCTCGCCGAGTTTTACAGACTCTAATGTAAAATTTTCTTTAGTCCAACGGTGGTTTGAGGCAGGGTCGCCGACCTTTTCGGTGATATGCCGACTGGACCTTTAGCTTGCCAAATTTGCACTTTTCACACTCTTTCCACACTTTAACTTGCACATTCAACACACCATTATTTCTTAGAGAAAAAATAAAGCGATAAGGGGTCTTGGGTTGCCTACCAAACAATGCTTGAGTTAACGTCGTGACATGACGTACAACCCACTTAAGTTCCATTAGTGAGGTTTTCCTTATTTACATAAATAAATTCCCTTTTTGGTTTTGGGTAGAGGTCATTCAACACTTGGTCCATTTGGGACCCTAGTAGCAGAATGAGCGTGCAATGCATGGTCGTCATTTGGTTCAACATCAAGATATTTTCTCTCATCTTCTCCATCACTCTGTGGAGCCCTTCGACTTTGTGTAGAATGAGTAAGAGGATGTACTTGTCCGTCTTTTTGGATAGTACCTCCAAATCCTTGACCTTTTGGGCCAAGGCATCTAGCTAACCTAATAATGTGGCCAAATGTTGGTCCTTCTCAATCTCCTTGTTGGTGTTGGTCACACAATCAAGGAGTTTGGCTGCTGTCTCATAGGAGTGTCTCATTAAGTAGTCCGAAAAGACTTGGTCAACCATTATTCTATTTTTGGGGCAAAGACCCCAGTAGAAACATTCAAGAAGTAGTTTTCCTGAAATCTTCAACATCCACTTCCAATTTTTCGGAAATGGAAATCTTCAAATCTTCAAAGCTAAGGAAATATTGTCTCCACAAACTCAGTTCTAAGCTTTCAACTTGAAAACTGAATGTTAGAAGAATTTAAAAACGTATTTATAATTGTTAAAAATGTGTTGCGATAGACCGTTCGGCGACTTGCTGACTGTTTTTTTCTCTCACCGACTAGATTTTCTTCTTCAAGGCTTGGCACTCTCGAATATTAGTCGAGACCCTGGCGATTCGGTGACTCGCCTAATGGGTTAGGCGATCCTCAAGCCTTCTTTGCTTCGTTCTTGCAGCTGCACTGTTCCTTTTTGCTCAATATCCATATTTTGTTCCTTATTCCGCATAGCTAAAATTCAAGAATTTATTTCAGTTATTGATACAAAATATGCATTTGAGGACACTAAGTCTATTCAAATAAAGCCCTAAATGAGTACAAATCATGGACTCATCAAAAATAAGTTGGTTATTTGGTTGATGAGTGGAGTCTGACATTAAACTGGAATTAACCCCAATCCCAACACCAAACTTAGACACAACTTCAATGATTGACCCGGGATCCAATCACGACAACCGACCCTAGACTTGACTATTGTAACATCTTGCAAATTGAAATAACTAGGAAGGAGTTAATAATTGGAAATAGTCATTTTTAGAAAGAATGAAAATCTGGAAATTTTGTTAAGTTAGAATAAGTTGAGTTTTGGTCAACTTCAAACAGCCAGAACTCGTAGCTTAGGATGAGTTAGGTGTACTTCCAGATATGGTATGAAATCTCCTGAAATAATCTTTCCAACGCCACCGAGTTTTCGTGATTCTAAGTTCGTATGAGTGAGATATCCCCTTTGGAAGTTTGGTTGTTTGAATAAGGAAAGTCTAAATCGAATTTTATAAGGGTAGTTTGGTCTTTTCCTTACCCAACTTAATTAATTCGTTTTTAGGATTTTAATTGGGGTAAATTTAGATTTTAGTCAGTTTAGAAAAAATGAATTTCACATACTAGTTCCTTAGCAATGTACCTATGTTTTCTAGTTGATTCAAACACTCTAAGGTACATCTAAACATCATGAAATCAATCATAAATATGAGATCATGAACCTCGAATCCATAATCCACTTCAAGGAAAGTTAAGATCAAAGTGAAAAGAAGTTCTTAGAGTTTTCCACTTCATGAACCTTCATTTCTTTCATACTCACTCGTGTGATAAAGTGTATTTCTATAAAAGTCTCTTTCTAACTCGTGCTTACGCGTAACCGATTTTGAGCTAGCCTACGGTCTAAAGTGCCTTCATGAGGTGCTTCTTTCCTCGTGAGCTAAGAGAAGCAAATAGATGGTTGAGAAGCAGGATGAGTTTATTCGTAGTTGGGTTGACTCGTCTGTTAAGTAAGGAAAGTAAGACAACAATGCTAATTGGTTACATGGGCATAGCAAGATTGATGATCCATGTGCAACAAGTTAAGAAGGACTAACTGAAGGATAGAGAAGAGTTTGAGAATAAGAGGGTTAAGACATCAGGGAATGAATCCGGGCAACAAAAAAGTAATGTGAACCGGTCTTTTATCCAACATAAGCAGAAAGGACATGCTCCATCATCTGGTAGTTCACCTGCACCAAGGAACAAATATGAGTACAATAGTCAAAATTCTCAGAACTTCAAAGCTAAAGCTGCGCATTCGCAAGGTAGTAAGGCACAAGGGAGTACTATGACTCCTGCATGTGTTAAGTGTGGTAGGAGCCACTCAGGGGTGTGTCATGATGGCTCCACTAGTTACTTCAAGTGAGGCCAGAACGGTCATTTTATGAGAAAGTGTACTAATGAGTAGACAAAGTAATGGTAATGGGGGCAATAGAGCCCAGTGTTCTTCAGTTGGTCCACCAGATAGAGTTGTATCTAGATGAGCTACTTCAAGGGCAGGTCGAGAAGGAAACTGTCTTTATGCTATCGCTAGTCGCCGAGAGCAAGAGGATTAGCCAGATGTTGTCACAAGTATGATCTAAGTCTTCAATTTTAATATTTTCCGTGAGCAACTTCTTGAGCCCTTCAGTGTTTCTACACCTGATGGTGAGTCTATTCTAGAAGAAAGAGTCTATCGTGATTGTTCCGTTTTCGTCAATCACAAGAGTACCATAGCCGATTTAGTTGAGTTAGACATGGTAGATTTTGATGTCATTCTAGGTATAGACTGGCTTCATGTCTGTTATATATCAATGGATTGTAGAACTCCAGTAGTCAAGTTCTAGTTTTCAGTGAACCAATTATAGAGTTAAAGAGCAATTCAGCAGTGCCTAAGGATCGTTTTATTTCGTACCTTAAGGCAAGACAGTTAGTTTCCTAGGGTTGTGTCTATCACTTAGTCTGAGTTAATGACTCTAGTGTTGATATACCTCATATTTATTCAGTTTCAGTAGTAAAAGAGTTTTCAAAAGTCTTTCCAAATGATCTTCCCAAAGTCCCTCCTCAAAGAGAGATAGACTTCGGTATATATGTTCTTCCAGATACCCGTCCTATCTCTATTCTGCCATATAGGATGGCACAAGCAAAGGTGAAAGAGTTAAAAAAGCAGTTGAAAGTCCTTTTAGAGAAAGGGTTTATTCGACTAAGTGTTTCACCTTGGGGAGCTCCGGTTTTATTTGCGAGAAAGAAAGATGGTTTCCTTAGGATGTGTATAGATTATCGCAAATTGAACAAGGTTACCATCAAGAACAAGTATCCTCTTTCGAGAATTGATGATCTTTTCGATCAGCTTCAGGGTGCTTCTTGTTTTTTAAAAATAGACATCTGGCTACCATTAGTTGAAAGTAAGGGAGTGTGACATTCCCAAGACAGCATTCAGGACCCATTGTGGTTATTATGAGTTTCTGGTCATGTCGTTCGGTTTAAATAATGCACCTACAACATTCATGGACCTTATGAATAGAGTTTTCAAACCTTATTTAGATATGTTTGTTATTGTCTTCATTGATGACATACTAATCTATTCAAGGAATGAAAAATATCATGCTAGCCATCTCATCATAATTCTTCAGACTTTGAAAGATAAGGAGCAATGTGCTAAGTTCTCTAAATATGAGTCTTGGCTTGAGTCTGTGGCGTTCTTAGGCCACATAGTTTCCGGTGATAAAATTAGAGTTAATACCTAAAAGATAGAGGCAATGCAGAATTGGCCTGAGTTAATACCTAAAAGATAGAGGCAATGCAGAATTGGCCTAGACCTACATCTCCAACTCATATTAGGAGTTTCTTGGGTTTGGTGGTATATTATAGAAGGTTCTAGAGGGGTTCTCGTCTATTTCGTCCGCTTTGACCAAGTTGACTCAAAAAACAGTGAAGTTTCAATAGTTTGAAGCTTGTGAGAAATGCTTTCAGGAGTTGAAAAAGAGCTTGACTACTGCCCCAGTGTTGACCTTACCAGAAGGTACGCAAGGCTTTGTTGTGTTTGTTTTACTTGTTGGGTGATTGAAATGTATGACTGATATTACACCCTTAGCTTAGTAAGAGTAATCTCATTCGAGGACGAATGTTCCCAAGGGAGAGATATTGTAACATCTCGCAAATTGAAATAACTAGAAAAAATTTAAAAGTTGGGGGAAAGAATCATTTTTGGAAAGTATATGAAAATTTGGAAAATTGTGTAAAGTATGTTAGTTGAGTTTTAGTCAACTTCAAACAGTCATAACTCCTAGATCAGGATGATTTAGGTGTATTTTCAGATATGGTTGGAAAGCTCTTGGAATAACCTTTCCACCGCTGAGTTTGTACGATTTCAAGTTCGTATGAGTGAGTTATGCCCTTTGAAAGTTGGGCTATTTGAATAAGAAAAGTCTAATCCGGATTTTGGAAGGATAATTTCTTCTTTTCCTTACCTAATTATTCTAATTCGTTTATAGGAGTTAATTGGGGTAAAATCATATTTTATTTAGTTTAGAAAAGTTGTAGTTTCACACTAGGGCTTGGAGAAAAAAGAAAAGTGGAGAAGGGAGAAGAGAAATCAAGATTCGTCAAGATTGTCGAATATTTTTTTGTGGATTTCGTCAAGGGTGATCCCTACGAGGTATGTGAGATCATATAGCATTGGGTTAGTTCACCCACTCGCCAACCATGCTTCAATTCAGCGAATTTAAGTCTTTGAAAGTTTAGAGATTGAGTTCTTGATGAACATTGTTGAAAAATTCGTTTGAATTTCTTGTGGGTTGTGTTGTTGGAGTTTCTTGCAATTTGATTCATGATTCCAGGTGTAATTTCGATTTGAATCTATCATATATTGAGGGTATAAATGATTCTACGTGTTTGGGAAGGAACCATTGAAGTTTAGAGGGTTTAGAGATGAAAAATAGAGAAGAAAAGTCATCAAACACCTGGGGATAGGGGTGGGGCGTCGCGCCGGCCAATGCGCCCCAAAAGTTCCTTTGAACTTTCACCCTTGGGGCACCGCGCCAGCCAGCGCGCCCCAGACCAGTCTCTGAATGTTGAGGGTTGGCTCCCCGCGCCTCTCAGAGCACCAGGAACACCAGTTCTCCCTATTCATCCCCCATCTTTTCGTACTTGTTCCTTAGCAATGTACCTAAGTTCCTTAGTTGATCCAACACTCTTAGGTACATCTAAACATTGTGAAATCATCTATAAACATGATATCATAAACCTTGAATCCATAATTCAATTTAAGGAAAATTAAGAGTCAAGTCTAGAAATTAAGAAGCAAGTCAATAGAAGTTTATAAAGTTTTCAAAAGTTTTTCACAAACTTTTTAACTTTTTATTAAGACTTAAGTTTCAAGTTGATCAAAGAGTAAAGAGTTGAGTTCATTTCTCAAAAAGTTATAAGGAAACTAAGTATATTCTCAAGAGTTTAAAAATGTTTTCACATTTGAGCAAGAAAGGGAACACCTATTCCAAGAGATCTGTTAAGCTAAGTTTTGAGTAATTATCTCAAACTAAAGAAAGAAGTTTTGATTTTAAATCATATGAGCTAAGTATATTTTGGGAGTAATATTAAGCATCGATATGGGGATCCAAGTTCATATTAACTCATGTCTCCATAAACCATGTAGCCATCATGGGTAGTAAATGATCATACTTTTTAGATGACTCCTTAAGATCTATACACGATTCATCCGGTGTTTCACATCTCCATATTGAAGAAATGCATGAGCGATCCTTCATTGATCATACCAACCGAAGATATTAGGATTAATGATAGCTTGTCTTATGAGGAGATTCCTGTTCAGATTTTAGATCGCCAAGTTCGCAAGTTGAGAACAAAAGAGGTAGCATCAGTCAAAGTCCACATTTCTTCGAATTTGGCGAAGTTTCGAATTAAGGTATTAATAATTTTCTTGGCTTTTTATTTGTAGTTAGCAATTGTAATTGCATTGCTTGATTGGGTGTTTGAGATGAATGTTTCATGTTACACTCTTAGCCTAGTACGAGTAATCTCATTCGAGGACGAATGTTCCCAAGAGGGGAGATATTGTAACATCTCGCAAATTGAAATAACTAGTAAGGAGTTAATAATTGGAAATAGTCATTTTTGGAAAAAATAAAAATCTGGAAATTTTATTAAGTTAGAATAAGTTGAGTTTTGGTCAACTTCAAACGGCCATAACTCCTATCTCAGGATGAGTTAGGGTGTAATTCAAGATATGGTAGGAAATCTCTTGGAATAATATTTCCAATGCCGCCGAGTTTGTGCGATTTCGAGTTTGTATGAATGAGATATGCCTTTTGGAAGTTGGGTTGTTTGAATTAGGAAAGTCTAAACCGAATTTTAGAAGGGTAGTTTGGTCTTTTCCTTACCCAACTTAATTAATTCATTTTTAGGAGTTTAATTGGGGTAAAGTTAGATTTTAGTCAGTTTAAAAAAATTGAATTTCATGCTAGGGCTTGGAAAAGAGAAAAAAAAGAGGAGAAAGGAGAAGAGAAGCAAGGTTCGTCAAGATCATCGAGTTTAGCTTGTGGATTTCGTTGGGGGTGATCCCTACAAGGTATGTGATATCACATAGCGTTGGGTTAGTTCACCAACGCGCCAATCATGATTCAATTTAGCGAAATAATGTTTGATTTGAAAGTAAATCATTTGAGTTCTTGATGAAATTCGTTTGAATTCCTATGGGTTGTGTTGTTGAAGTTTCTTAATGATTTGATTCATGTTTCTGGGAGAAATTTCAAGTTGAATCTATAGTATATTGAGGGTATTAGTGATTCTAAGTGTTTGGGGAAAGAACTAAGTGAAATTAGAGGGTTTAGAGATGAAAGACGAAGGAGAAAAGTAAGAGTTATCTGGGCAAGGGCTTGGAGCGCCGCGCCTCTCAGAGAGCCCCACTTCAGAGTCTGAAGTTTGGGCTCTGACCCGCCAGCCAGAGCGCCACAACTTCAGCTCTGAAGTTTGTGCTCTGGCGCTCCGCGCCTCTCAGAGAGCCAAGGTCGCCAGTTCTTCCCAGTTCTTCCCCAATCTTTCATACTAGTTCCTTAGCAATGTACCTATGTTTTCTAGTTGATGCAACACTCTAAGGTACATCTAAACATCATGAAATCATCCATAAACATGATATCATGAACCTTGAATCTATAATTGAATTCAAGGAAAGTTAAGATCAAAGTCAAGAGAAGTAAGAGTCAATTCAAGAGAAGTTCTTAGAGTTTTCCAAAAGTCTTTTCCAAATATTTTAACTTTGTTTTAAGACTTAAAAGTTCAATTTGAGTAAACATTTAAGAGTAAAGTTTGAAGTTCATTTCTTCAAAAGTATATGGGGACTATATTTTCCCAAATGATTTAAATGTTTTCACATTTAAACAAGAAAGGAAACCTCGATTTCCAAAGAGCCTTCGGGCTAGTTTTCAAAAAAGAGTAATCACTTTCTAAATGAAGCAAGAGAGGAAATTTTGATTTCCAAGATAGCCTTTGAGCTAAGTTTTGAGCACTAATCTCAAATCACAGAAAGAAGTATGTTTTTAAACATAAGAGCTAATATTATATTTTTGGGAGTAGTATTTAGCACAGTTATGGGGGAAAGTTCAGACAACTCACGGCCCCCATAAACCATGTAGCCATCATGGGTAGAAAAGGGTTATACTTTTTAAATGATTCCTTTAGTGCTTTTTAGCATAGACTAGTGGATCCACTTAGTAGTTTAGGTTCTATACCCCCGGCAAGGTATAGGACGGCCGTGGCAGCGTGAGGCAAAATATTATATCATTACAATAGCTCTTACGTGATGGTTGTCGGTTAGAGAAACTCCCACATAAGTAATTGTATTCTTATATACATAGTTAATTGTATATTTACATACATTTTAGAGTTATATGTATCTTTGCATACAGAGTTGACATCATGTTTTAAACAACTTTTCTTTATATTGCACTTGTTTTAAACTGCTTTATATTGAAATGACTTCAGTTATGTTGACTTGAGTTGAGCTAGGTAAGTTATTTAGATTCTTTTCAAGCCTATATTGTGTTTAACATTCCAACTCGCATACTCATACATTTAATATATTGATGCCACTTGGCCTGGATCTTATTATAATGAAGACACAGGCAACTAGGATCGGCATCCAGTGTATCGTTGATCCTGTGAGCACTCTAGAGTCAGTTGGTGAGCCTCCTTGCATTTCGGAGGACTCCTTTTGTTGCTTTCAGTTTTATTATTAGTTCATTAGGATGTCGTGGGCCTGTCCCGACATCCATCTCAGTTGTTTAGAGGCTTCATAGATAGACATACAGTTAGTTAAATTCATTTGTCACTACTTTATTATTGGCTTATGTTTTGAGACTTGAGGTTATCATTTTGGCTAAGTTTGAATGTTTACTTAAAGACACTCTAAGTTATTTCACAAGTTCCTTTTTAGACTATTTCTTGTGTTTAAGTCTTCTGCTGAGTAAGTAAGCTAGGCCAAGGATTCACTTGGGGCAAGCAATGGTTCTCGAGTGCCATCCACATCCAGGGTGTACGCTCGGGGTGTGACAACTGTGACTCCCGACCTGGGACCAAATATTTGAAATAGACTCGAATCTGACCTCGATATCAACATCCGACCCTATGACTGATCCAGAACCAAATCCCGAAACCCGACCCTAACCCTCCAAATTGTGATTCGAGTTTCGAGCCAGGACCCGACCCTAACACCTGACTCGAACCTTGGACCTAACTTCCAAACTGGACACGACCATGAAACCTGACTTTCGAACTTGGATCTGATCTCGACACCTGACTTTTGAATTTGGAATTGACTTTGGCACCTGACACTCAACCTCTACACTCGAATCAAGATCCGATATTGACATATGACACTTGTCTCGGAGACTTGATCTGAGATCCAACTTTCGAACCATAATCTAATCCTAACATTCAATTCGAGATTCAACATATCTGAATGAGTATCCAACACCAACACCCTACCTCTACACCCGACCCCGGCCTAAAATTTGAACCCAACACTTGATCTCGGACCCGATTTCAACTTTCAACTCAAAATCCGACTATGACACTCGACACGAAACTCCATTTTGACACCTAACTTGGGACCTGACAACGACTCGAGATCCAACCTCGAATAATGACATGGAACCTGAAATCCAAATAGGGATTTACTCTGATCTGATCCAAGAATTGGGTCTCGAATTGAGGTCGAAAGTTGGGTCCCAAATTGAGAATCAAAACTCAAATTTAGGATTAGTATTGGAAATCGGTATCCGAGACTTGAATTAGGATGAAAAGTTGAGATGTAAGGTTGAAAAAGAGTTATAGAAAAAATTATCATTAAACTTTTGGGATAAGTCACTTTCCTTAAACTTGAGGAAAATAAGTAATTTTAAAAACATTTTCTAAAGTATTTAAGTCAATCAAACATGAGAAAATTGAAAAACATTCTCTAAAAAAATAATATTTTCTTTCCTATCAAACATATATGTCAAACGCATAGACACAGCTGCCAGAATGACGGTGTTAATGAAGACAAAATGAAATTTTTAATGGAGGAAAGATGACTATCCTTAATTAATTGAAAAAGTTTCATAAGGAAAACACAAAAAGAAATCACTATCTGAAAGTAATGTTTATCTATTTTCAGTTCTCCAAAGTCAAAATGAAAAATCAAATAAATTTTAATTTGAAATGTATTCTTTGCAATTTATTTTAATTTTAAATAGTAAATTATCTGGTTCAATTTAACTCTTAAAATTGGTTAACCTAACCATATACAAACAAAACATGTATCACACGAAATCAATATAATTAGGTCTGGATGAAGGGATAATAAGATCTAACCTCGCAAAAAATTTGACGAAATCGGATTAGCAAGTCACCACCCGAGAAATGATATCCGACGACAATTAATTAACGATAATAGTTTAATTGCTATCAAATATCTATTTTTAGCGTCAATTTAGCATTATTTGCAAATGTTCATAAGGCCTATATCGATAATAGATCCAATGATAATTAACTAATATCGTTAAAAACTTTAGCATTTTTTTAGGGAAAATTACGCGTATAAGCAAACATATATTAGTTAATTAGTTAATATAGCTATAGTTTGTCTTAATTACAATTCACGACCTACTTTTAGTTATAACTACGCGGCTCAACTTTTTAGTTTTGTATAATTCGCACGTTTGTATATTTCGAAATTTATATAATATAGTTTGTATAACTTTTGTATAATTCGGAATTTGTATAACTGTTTACACTTCTGATATTTGTAATTGTATAAATTCGTTATTTCAAGTTTTTATAAAAATAACTGAATTATAGTACTAATGTACCCGCGAATTATATAAATCCGTAAATTGTACAAACGAAACAGCTTAAACTGTAGTTACAACCCGTAAATATGCAAACTATAGCTATAAAATATAATTAAATTTACTATAGTGGCTATTTGCAAAAAGTTTCCTTTTTTTATTAATATATATCTATTGTTGCTAAAAATTATTTTTATTACCGTGAGTGAGAAAGATCTAATCAAACACATCCATAAAAGAGAAAAATTAAACAATATGATGAGTTGGGACATGATGGGGACTGTTGCAATAAGAGTCCATATGCATAATATGAGCCATTAGAACATGCGTATATACAAGTTTGTGGACTGCAATTGATGAGCAAAATTGGCTAAGACCGAATCCACGTCCACAGGGTTCATTAGAACGTGCTCTTTATTATGAATTCTGAATTATAATTATTTTACAATAAATATAAGTTTTGAATTAAAAGTATTGAGTTTGATCGAGTCCATAGTCAACACTTTAACTTCGCCTTTGGGTATTAGTTGATAGTTTCCATGATCAGGGGTGAATTTATGTATATTTTTTGGGTCACCCGAACCCGTGGTCATCCAACTAAACTCGATATATTACTTCTATAATTATTAAAGAATATATTAATTAAAACTTGTTGAACTTGTTCTCAAAATGGCTGGATGGTTCACTGGTATGACTGTAAGATTTCAACACAAAGGTTGCAGGTTCGATACCGGGCAGCCCCAATTTGCTTCAATTTATTTTTACCAACTAAAAACATGTTTTTCATTAAAAAAAAAAAAACTAAATTAATTTTTATGAATTGCTCGCTTAGTTATTGTTATTATAAATTTTTTGATCTTATCTTTAAAGCAATGGTGCACCCGTTTTTTTGAAATCCTGAATTCGCCTCCGTCCATGATGTATTTTAGTGCTTTACTCCTTATCGTGAAATGTTTATTCTATTATTTCGTATAGTATCTATCCTCCTATATATTATATTAAGTAAATATTATTTACATGCACACTTAAAAAATATCTTGTGACGTGTATCATTAAGGATTGTGTATAAATTAATGAAATTCATCTATTCTTCATTAAAAGCATTTAGATTCTATTCTTAAGCAGTAAAAAGACTTAATAAAAAATATTTTACAATCATACGCAATGTTATTTAAAGTAATCAAGTTAGTGAAGTTCGCAACAATGGATAGCTCGTATGGTCAAAAACACATGTCGAACTCACTATATTATGGGCTTCGACAAGTTCCTATCTTCACTCATATCATAATTATTTGTCTCTAACCGACATTTTTTGTATTTGTTAAAAGAAAGTCAGCTAATTTTATTCATTTTATTTTTTTATGTAGAAATGTGGATGGTATATGCTGATATATGCACATAGGTCACTTAGGAGTTGTTTGGCAACACGTAGAAAGACAACTTTTTTATGTATTAATTTTTGTATAAGTTATACAACATTTGGTAGCTAGTTTGAAAGTAAAGTTAAACATGTATCAATCAATATAATATTTGATTTGTAATTCAAGAATTCGCATAATTAATACATGTATAAGTTAATGAGGAAATTTTTATTTATCTTATGTAGGAAAAAAAATCAGAGGTGTAGCTACATGGTGGTGAGAGTGTTCAATTGGACAACCTTCATCGGAAAAAAATATTTTGTATATATAGGTATAATGGTACATGAAATGATTAAATCACATATTCTGGACATCCTTGATACAACAAACTATTATAGCCTAGTGGTCCAAGGCGCCTTGGATGAGTTTGTGCTCATGTGTTCGTATCACACTAGAAATTAAACAACTTTTTTTTCATTTTTTTTTAACGCCTTTGTTACTTTTAGTACAATTTATGAACACCTTTCTTGAAATTCCTTGCTCCGCCACTACAAAAAACCATATATTATATACCTACATAATTTATAATTATATTTGTCAATGACTATGTAATTCTAATCAGCTATCAAATAATAACTTAATTTAGGTACCTCAATACAATAAACATGCATGCATTTATATTTTTGTTCCAATAATTTATCACTTTAGCCCAATTGATTGGCTTCTAGAAATTGGATATCCATTTTGTGTTCTCTCCATTTTTTGGAACAGCACCGACTCTCTATCTCTCTAATTTGTCCTACCTCTATTCACATTAGATTATTTAGTAGGTATTTGAGCATGAGTTAATTGAGATTTAAAAAATAATAAAAATAAATAAATAAATTTGAAATTAAAGTTAAAAGAAATAGCTATTAAAATATTAAATTGTATTTGAATTGTATTTTTAAGTGAATATTAAACTATTCAGATATTTATTTGGATTGACCCTTTTATTGATAATAAAAGAACCTCAAAAGAGAATAATCACAAATAAGAGTGACTATATGCTTTAACTTTACAAATTTTATTGAGATCAAACAGTTCTATTACTTCTAGTAAACGTGTAAGAAATAAGAACTTGAAAGAATCAAAATATACTCTATATGATTATCAGAATGTTTATAATATACTTTAGGATGATTTGCAAATTAATATACTAATATATAAAATATTTAAATAAAACAAGGAAAAAAAAGTAAGGGCAGCTCCTTCTTCTTTGTGTTTATGCTAAAGCCTAAAATATGTAGTTTTTGTGTCAATTTGGTTCTTTTCCTTGTCTCCGTATTCTAACTTGTTCCTGAGTTTAGGGATGGCAATGGGGCGCGATGGATGTGGGGCGGGTGGATTTAAGGTTTTGCGAGACTGGGCAGATTTAAGACTGTGCGGGGCGGGTGGGATGAGGGACGAATTGAAGTGGGTTTTTTAAAAAAATTAATGCGGGGCGAGGCGGGGCAAGTTGTGGGTATATGTGATTTTATGTGGGTTCAAACTTAATTTTAACTTTTTATATGTTATAAGAGTGATAGAACATTATAAGATAATTTCTTAAAAGCTACTAAAATATTTAAGATAGAAAATGAAAATGGTTCAATAAGAAATAATTTCCCAATTGACCTCTAAAAAATAATTTTTTAAGTCACTATCCTATTAAATTAATACAACTTAATGAAAAAATAAATTTATTTTTATGAATTTTATTTTTAAGTATCAAACTTAACTACTAACTAGAAAAAGAAAATATTAAAAAAACTATGCAAAGCGGGTTCATGCAGGGTGGGTCTATGTGGAGCAGGGTGGGTTGAAAATGAAAAAAGTTGCTATGCGAGATGAAGCGGAGCGGATTAAAAAATTTGCAGGTTAAACTCAACCCGTTCTGCCCGCCCCGCCCCGCCATTTTATGAGTTCTTAAAAATACATTAATTTTTTTTTTAGATCTATTGACCCTTGTTGATATAATTGAACCTATCACCTTCTATTAAAAAAAAAAAAAAAGTAGTATTGAGTTTTTTTAAACTGACGAAAAAAACTGTCACCTATACTTTGCTTAAATAATGATATTAGACGTGAACTTTTTCTTATTACTTTATTGCATTTTGTGCTTTTATAGGAGACTACAAATGTTTGACTATATCTAATAATATATTAGTACTACAATAGTATCACTAGTAAGTAAAAAAATTGTAGGATTAGACTTTAGAGTCCCTATATAAGATTGCAGTTAGGTAAAGTGGTATTTGCAATCATAGTCATTATATCTCCAGCATCCACTTTCAAAAAGTTGTAGAATTTCTAATTAAGTTCAATAAGTTGCTATTTTGGGATTTGCTATCAAATGGGGACAGAATTCGACTCAACAATAATTGAGAAACTGTGAGATCTAAAATGTCCAATCAAGAAAAGGGAAGAACAAAAGTCTATCAATCTAATAATAACGTTAAATTAGTTCTAATTATTCAACAAAATTATGGTTTAGGCATGCATGGACTTATGAATCACATACATAGCTTATTTTATCTTTTACTTATAATAGGCTCTTTTTTTTCCTTTTACTCGATGTTCGATACTTACTTTAAACTTGATTAATTTGGATTTAGGCTAACTAAGGATCAGTAAACAAAAACGCTCTTTATAAATAATAGGGGAACTTTTGCAAATAATCACTTAAAAATAGCTTAGTTACGCTCCATAGTTATAGTTTGCTAATTACGATTGTAGCTACATGTTGTAGAGAGGAAAGTGGTGAGCGAGATTGGGAGAGAAACGAGCGAGAGAGGGCAGAGAATGGGAGAGAGATGAATTGTATATGTATATCAGTTAGATAATTGTATATATGTAACGGGATACATATGCATTTGTATATTTGGCGAGCGAGATTGTAACAGCTCGCAAATTGAAATAACTAGGAAAGAGTTAAAAGTTGGGTCAAAGAATCATTTTTGGAAAGTATATGAAAATCTGGAAAATTGTGAAGTATGTCAGTTGAGTTTTGGTCAACTTCAAACGGACATAACTCCTAGCTCAGGATGATTTAGGTGTATTTTCAGATATGGTTGGAAAGCTCTTGGAACAACCTTTCCAACGCCGTTTAGTTTGTGTGATTCCCAGTTAGTATGAGTGAGTTTTGCCCTTTGGAAGTTGGATTGTTTGAATAAGAAAAGTCTAGTCCGAATTTTGGAAGGGTAATTTAGTCTTTTCCTTACCTAATTATTCTAATTCATTTTTAGTAGTTAATTGGGCTAAAATCATATTTTAGTCAGTTTAGAAAAGTTGAAGTTTCACGCTGGGGCTTGGAGAAAAGAGAAAAGAGGAGAAGGGAAAAGAGAAATCAAGATTCGTCAAGATCGTCGAGTTTAACTTGTGAATTTCGTCAAGAGGTGATCCCTACGAGGTATGTGAGATCCTTTTCAAGCATAAGTTGTGTTTAACATTCCAACTCGCATACTCGTACATTCAATGTACTAATGTCAGTCGGTTTGCATCTTATTATGATGCAGACGCAGGTAACCAGGATCATCATCTAGCACCTCATTGATCTAGTTGATCACTCACAGTTCGTTGGTGAGCCTTATCGCATTTCGGAGGACTCTGTTTATTATTTTTTTTTCAATATTTCATTGTTAGGATGATTGGGGATCTTGTCCCGACATCCCTCTTTATTTTAGAGGCTTTATAGATAGTCAGACAGTTAGTAGTTCAGTTGTCTTTACATTTTCATTTCATATGTTAAGACTTGAGTTGTCATTTTAGCCAAGTTGAATGTTTGACTTTTTAAGCATTCTCAGTATTTTAGTATTTTATTATTCAAGTGAGTATAGTGTTATTGATCATTATAAATATGCATAGAGTCTTTCGCTGAGTAAGTAAGTCAGGCCAAGGATTCGCTTAGGGCCAGCAATGGTTCTCGAGTGCCTGTCACGTCCGGGTGTAGGCTCGGGACGTGACAAACTTGGTATCAAATCATAGAGTTCAAGAGTCCTAGGGAATCTATGAAGCTGTGTCAGTAGAGTCCTAGTTATCGGTGTAAAGCGCGCCATATCTATAATTAGGAGGCTGCGACACTTAGGAAATATTTTTACTTCTTTCATACTCATTTCATGTGTTAGAGTTTAATCTCTAAAAAGTTTCCTTCTAATTCATGCTTGCACGTGTTTTCAGATAATCATGCCTCCACGAAGAGTTGTCAGATCGTCCTACTAGGCGTAATGTTAAGAAACAAGGGGTACCTAATGCACCTGAAGTGAAACCCCAAGGAGAGGTTACCAATGCTGAGTTTCGTGAGGCTATCTAGATGTGAGCCAAGTTGTGACTAACCAGGTTGGGCAACAAAGAGGACCTAGACAGAAAGTAACTGATACTTCTAGGATCGAGAGAGTTTTGCTGAGGAACTGAATAAGGTATTTGAGGTTATGTATGTTGCCGATGCTGAGCGAGTTGAACTAGCAGCATATTAACTGAAGAATATTGCTAGGACTTTGTTTGACCAGTGGAAAGAGGATAGTTGAGGATGCATCACCTGCGAGTTGGACATGTTTTGAGGAGGCCTTTTTGGGGCGTTTCTTTCCCAAAGAACTGAAAGAGGCTAAGGTACGAGAATTTCTTACCCTTAAGCAGGATTCTTTGAGTGTTCATGAGTATGGGTTAAAGTTCACCCAATTATCCCGTTATGCTCCGGAGATGGTTATGGACATGAGGAGTAGAATGAGTCTGTTTGTTACTGGGTTATCCCGTCTATCAAGCAAAGAGGGCAAGGAAGCTATGTTAATTGAGGACATGGACATATCAAGGTTGATGGTTTATGTGCATCAGGTTGAGGAAGAGAAGCTGAGGGATAGAAAGGAATTCAGAAACAAGAAGGCTAAGACAAGGAATGAGTCCGGTTAGCAGAAAGGCAATGTGAATCTTTTGTCCTTTCAACAGAAGCAAAAGGGACCAGCTCCTCATCTACTAGTGCACCTACACCTAGAAACAAAGGTAAGTATACTAGTCAGAATTCGCAGAACTTCAGAGCTAGACCTGCACTGTCTCAGGGTAGTGTGGCACAAGGAGGTAACTAGGCCCCTGCATGTGCTAGGTGTAGTAGAACCCACCCAAGTAAGTGTCGTGATGCACAAACAGGTTTCTTCAAATGTGGACAAGAGGGTTATTTCATGAAAGAGTGCCCTAAGAACAGGCAAGGTAATGGAAATCAGGACAATAAAGACCAGTTTTCATCAGTTGCTCCATGAGACAGGGCTGCACTTAAAGGAGCTATTTTCAATACTGGCAAAGGAGCAAATCGCCTTTATGCAATCACTAGTCGTCAGGAGCAAACTCTCCAGATGTTGTCACTGGTATGATCAAAGTCTTTACTTTTGATGTTTATGCTTTTCTAGACCCAGGAGCAAGTTTATCTTTTGTAACCCCTTATATTGCAAATAAGTTTGATGTTCTTCCTAAGAAACTCTGTGAACCCTTTTGTGTTTCCACACCTGTTGGAGAGTCTATTCTAGCTAAGCGAGTTTATCGTGATTGTGTCATTTCCATCAATCACAAAGACACCATGGCTGATTTAATTGAGATAGACATGGTAGATTTTGATGTTATTCTAGGTATGGACTGGCTTCATGCATATTATGCCTTCATTGATTGTAGAACTCGAGTTGTCAAGTTCCAAATTCCTAATGAGCCAGTCTTAGAATGGAAAATTAGTTCAGCAGTGCCTAAGGGTCGTTTCATTTCGTACCTTAAGGAAAGAAAGTTAGTTTTCAAGGGGTGTGTCTATCACTTAGTCCGAGTTAATGACTCTAGTGTTGAGAAACCTCTTATCCAGTCAGTTCCTATAGTAGAAGAGTTTCAAGAATCCAGATGATCTACCCGGAGTCCCTCCTGAGAGAAATAGACTTCGGCATAGACATTCTTACAGATACTCATCATATCTCTATTCCACCATATAGGATGGCACTTGCCGAGTTGAAAGATCTTTTAGAGAATGGTTTTATTCGACCAAGTGTCTCACCTTGGGGCGCTCCGGTCTTATCTGTGAGAAAGAAGAATAGTTTCCTTAGGATGTGTATAGATTACCGCTAATTAAACAAGGTTACCATCAAGAATAAGTATCCTCTTTCGAGAATTGATGATTTTTTCGATCAGCTTCAGGGTGCTTCTTGTTTTTCGAAAATAGACATCTGGCTACCATTAGTTGAAAGTAAAGGAGTGTGACATTCCCAAGACAACATTCAGGACCCGTTATGCTTATTATGAGTTTCTGGTCATGTCGTTCGGTTTAAATAATGCACCTACAACGTTCATGGACCTTATGAATAGAGTTTTCAAACCTTATTTAGATATGTTTGTTATTGTCTTCATTGATGACATACTAATTTACTCAAGGAATGAAAAAGATCATGCTAGCCATCTCATAATAATTCTTCAGACTTTGAAAGATAAGGAGTAATGTGCTAAGTTCTCTAAAAGTAAGTTTTGGCTTGAGTCTGTGGCGTTCTTAGGCCACATAGTTTCTGGTGCAGAATTGGCCTAGACCCACATCTCCAACTGATATTAGGAGTTTCTTGGGTTTGACGGTATATTATAGAAGGTTCTAGAGGGGTTCTCGTCTATTTCGTCCCCTTTGACCAAGTTGACTTGGAAAACAGTGAAGTTTCAATAGTCTAAAGCATGTGAGAAACGCTTTCAAGAATTGAAAAAGAGCTTGACTATTGCCCCAGTGTTGACTTTACCAGAAGGTACGCAAGGCTTTGTTGTGTTTGTTTTACTTGTTGGGTGATTGAAATGTATGACTACTATTACACCCTTAGCCTAGTAAGAGTAATCTCATTCGAGGACGAAAGTTCCCAAGGGGGAGATATTATAGCATCTCGCAAATTGAAATAACTAGAAAAGATTTAAAAGTTGGGGGAAAGAATCATTTTTGGAAAGTATATGAAAATCTGGAAAATTATGTAAAGTATGTTAGTTGAGTTTTGGTCAACTTCAAACGGTCATAACTCCTAGATTAGGATGATTTAGGTGTATTTTCAGATATCTTTGGAAAGATCTTGGAATAACCTTTCCACCGCTGAGTTTGAGCGATTTCGAGTTCGTATGAGTTAATTATGCCTTTGGAAGTTGGGCTATTTGAATAAGAAAAATCTAATCCGGATTTTGGAAGGGTAATTTAGTCTTTTTCTTACCTAATTATTCTAATTCATTTATAGGAGTTAATTGGGGTAAAATCATATTTTAGTTAGTTTAGAAAAGTTGTAGTTTCACGCTAGATCTTGGAGATAAGAGAAAAGTGGAGAAGGGAGAAGAAAAATCAAAATTCATCAAGATCGTCGAGTATTTTTTTGTGGATTTCGTCAAGGGGTGATCCCTACGAGGTATGTGAGATCACATAGTGTTGGGTTAGTTCACCCACTCACCAACCATGCTTCAATTCGGCGAATTTAAGTCTTTGAAAGTTTAGAAATTGAGTTCTTGATGAACACTGTTGAAAGTTTCGTTTGAATTTCTTGTGGATTGTGTTGTTGGAGTTTCTTGCGATTTGATTCATGTTTTCGGGTGTAATTTCGATTTCAATCGATCATATATTGAGGGTATAAATGATTTTACGTGTTTGGGAAAGGAACCATTAAAGTTTAGAGGGTTTAGAGATGAAAAAATAGAGAAGAAAAGTCATCAAACACCTGGGGATAGGGGTGGGGTGCCAGCCAGCGCGCCCCAGACCAGTCTCTGAATGTTGAGGGCTGGTGCTCCGCGCCTCTTAGAGTGCCAGGAACACCAGTTCTCCCCATTCGTCCCCCAATCTTTTCGTACTTGTTCCTTAGCAATGTACCTATGCTCCTTAGTTGATTCCAACACTCTTAGGTACATCTAAACATCATGAAATCATCCATAAACATGAGATCATGAACCATAAATTCATAATTCAATCCAAGGAAAGTTAAGAGCCAAGTCTAGAAGTTAAGAAGCAAGTCAAGAGAAGTTTATAAAGTTTTCAAAAGTTTTTCACAAACATTTTAACTTTTTATTAACACTTAAGTTTCAATTTAATCAAAGAGTAAAGAGTTGAGTTCATTTCTCAAAAAGTTATAAGGCAACTAACTATTCTCAATAGTTTAAAAATGTTTTCACATTTGAGCAAGAAAGGGAACACCGATTCCAAGAGAGCTTTTAAGCTAAGTTTTGAGTAATTATCTCAAACCAAAGAAAGAAGTTTTGATTTTAAATCATATGAGCTAAGTATATTTTGGGAGTAATATTAAGCACCGATATGGGGATACGAGTTCATATTAACTCAAGTCTCCATAAATCATGTAGCCATCATGGGTAGTAAATGATCATACTTTTTAGATGACTCCTTAAAATGCTATAAGCATAGACTAGTGGATCCACTTAGTTAAGCGTTCTATATGTTGGCAAAGTATAGGACAGTTCTGGCATCATTGGCAAGACGTTATATCACCACTTAGGCTCATAATGGTGGTTGTCGATTAGAGAATCTCTCACAGAAACTATATTACGTTATTATACGAGTAAAGTTGAGTTTGTTATTGCATTTCTCTTTAACGAACTAAGTTATTTTCCACTATTTTACAAGCTTTCTATTTATTGCATATGTTTATTGCTTTATATTGAGTTAATTTATTCAAGAGTTGAGTAAATCCAAGGTAAGTGTTCCTTTCAGATCTTTTTCAAGCTTAAGTTGTATTTAGCATTCCAACTCGCATACTCGTACATTCAATGTACTGATGCCAGTTGGTCTTATTATGATGCAGACGCATGTAACCATGATCAGCATCCAGCGCCTCGTTGATCCAGTTGAGCACTCAGAGTCATTAGGTAAGCCTTCTTGCATTTCGGAGGACTCTTTTTATCATTTGCTTTTAGTATTTCATTTTTAGGATGATTGGGGGTCTTGTCCCGACATCCCTCTTTGTTATAAAGGCTTCAAAGATAGTCAGATAGTTAGTAGTTCAGTTGTTTTTACATTTTCATTTCATATGTTAAGACTTGAGTTGCCATTTTGCCAAGTTGAATGTTTGACTTTTTAAGCATTCTCAATATTTTAGTATTTTATTATTCAAGTGAGTATAGTGTTATTGATCATTACAAATATGCATAGAGTCTTCTACTGAGTAAGTAATTCAGGCCAAGGGTTCTCTTGGGGCCAAAAATGGATCTTGAGTGCCAGCTACGTCTGGGTGTAGGCTCGGGGTGTGACAGAGATTATTGGGGGAGGGAGGAGAGAGGCACGAGATTGGGAAAGGGAGGAGAGAGACGAGCGAAAGAGAGCAATAATTTGTATAAATTGAATCTCATTCGTATAATTCGCAAGTACATTTGTACATTTGAGTAATATAAAGTCTGGATTTATATAAATATGATAAAACTTGAAATAACGAATTGATACAAACATAAACATATGAAAAACTACATGTTTATACAAACTTTAAAAAGTTATACACAAAAAATTGAATGTATATGATAATAAAACAGAAAAACTAAAGGAAATCATCGTCACATACAAATACAAATCATCATATACATATACCAATTAAACTAAGAATTGTTAGTAGCTAATTATACAAATGTGGCGAACTATACAAATGTGGTGAATTATACAAACGTGGCTAATTATACAAACTCGAAATCATCTCACGTAATTAATGGTTAATGTTAGATATGAATGCTAATTATAGCAAACTTGTAACGACATGTTTCCATTGTTATAGAAAAACCAATAGGGAAAGAACTTGGGTCAGAAATTTTGTTTGTAGTAATTTGGAATTTTCTAACCTAGTTAAAATTTAGACAAAATCAAAGTCACGCGAGTCTAGGAAAATCTGGTAATGAATGAAAGACATAATAATGATTTTGGTTGCATGACTGGATGGCCAAGACGTTAAGAAAATCGTGCGACTTTAAGGAATCGAATCCGGGCGAGTAGAACTCCCGAAACTGATCTTAGCGTGAATAGGTAGTTTTTGAATATCAAGGGTTGAAGGTGTGTTGTGAAATAGGGGCTTGGAACTCAAATTCCAATATTTTGTCTTCGTGCAAGCCGCTGTAGCAGGATGGGTCCTGCTATAGCGGGACAATTGTGACTTAAGTAAGGTGAAAACCCCCCAACAACGTTATTTTCTGCAATTTTCGTTCTTGAGAGTTAGGAGACAAACCAAGGCGACTTCTTGACAGTTTTTCACCATTCTTGAAGCTAAAGGTAAGGTTTTTTCTCCCCGAATCCATCTTTCAATCCGTAGAATGTAAATTCATGGGTAATTATTGTCGGGGGAGGGTTTTGGAACTATTTTGGATGGTGGGAAAAACCCTAGCTGCACCTTAGGATCATAATTTGGGTTTTGGGTTATTAGGTTCATCATAATTCGGGTAAGTAGACTTTAATTATTGATTCCTGTTATGAATTGTTTGTTTGTAGACCTAGAACAAGCGGAAAGAATCTGAAAATGGAAGAATCAAGTTTCTTAGGAGGATTCCAGCTTGTTTTCGAGGTAGATGATGGTTGATTTCATGTTTGTGTAATATATGTGATTATTTGCTTCATTGTAATGCATGTATGTATGTCAATGTTGCGCCATTGATTATCAAATGTGAATGAGTATAAACAAATGATGGTATGCTATGAATCAACACTTGATTATATGATTATGAGAATGTATATTGTGATTGTAATTTTGGCTTGTTGAATGAATCGAGTGTTACGTTCCAACACACTAACTTAGATCCAGTACCATATTTCAGTGCATATATGCAATCAGGTGTCACGTATGGAACGATAACTCAGATTCGATACCACATTCTGGTACATTAACAGTTTGGGTGTGGGTTCCATGAAAGGACCATTGACTTGTCATTTATGCGTAGTTACTTGATATTGAAAAATGGAATGGTATGTTGCTCCTGAAATGATAATTAATGTTGTATATGTTCGATATGTGCGTGTTTTACTTGTTGTGATTACTCATGTATGTTGTGCTTACTGGGATAGTCGTGTGATCCTACCAGTACATTGTGATTGTGTATTGATATTGCACTTGCTCTTTCTTTGTTGAGTATAGGGCATTTTCAGGCGACTACTGACAAACCTCGTTTAGAAGACTAGTGATTGATTCGAATTCAAGGGTGAGCCAGTTCTTCCAGGCTACCATGAGTTTTCTATATATTAGTCCACTTTTTTCAGACTCAGACTTTCTAGTTAGATATTCGTATGTTTAATTGGGTTGTACCCATTTTCTTTAGACTTGTTGAACTTTAGATGTTTTGGTACATTTATTTTCAGGTTCTAGGGGTTGTTCTTCCGCATTAGTTGGTTAATTTTATTGAACCTTTGGAGTTTATAGGAACTCTACTTGATTCTTACATTTAAACCTACTTCAGTATCTTTGAATGTTTAGTTCTTGGGTTACCTAATTAGTATTAATGGTTCTCCCACTGGAGGATTAGTGCGGGTATCAATCACGACGGTCTGGATCGTGACAAAGTTAGTATCAGAGCCCTAGGTTCGTTGATCTCATTGTACCAAAATGAGTTTAGTAGAGTCTTGCGGAACGGTACGAAAACGTCTGTACTTTTCTTCGAGAGGCTATAGGACTTTAGGAAAAACTCATTTATTTCTACTCCTTTCGTGCTATGACTTGAAGTCAATTGGTGTCTAGGTGATATAAATTGATATCTAAAATTTTTCACTCTATTTTGCATCTGGTTAGTAATTGAGTTGTAAAGGTGGAAACAACAACACCAGTAATAGAAATTATGTCCTTGGAAATAGGTTTGTTTTTCTGACTCACTGTAGGTATGTAATAACTAAAGACAATCATGAGGTTCTATTAGGTTCTTAAGGTTGAACCTTCATTCTTCATGGGTACTGAATCTAAAGATTTTTATTATTTTCTTGATGATTGTCGTGAGTTGCTTCATAAGATGGATAAGATAGAGTTATTTGGCGTTGAGTTTATAACATATCAACTTAAGAGAGACACCAAAATGTGGTGGTGGTCTCATGTTGAGTGCCGACTAGTAAATGCCCTACTCATGGCTTGGGAAATATTTTATAACTTACTGTATAGAGAAGTATATACCCTAAACTTTGAGGGGTAGGAGGAGAGATGATTTCCTGAACATAGAGCAAATTTGTCACTTTGTGAAATGATTAAGGTCAGATTTACAGATTCAAGCTTATAGGTGACAACATTCAAGAAGTTTTGTAAAGGAAGGCTAGATAATGAACACCATTACTTAGAAAATGTATTTAGTATTGTTGTCATATCATATATGGCTTGCTTAGTGAATGATGAAATTATGTTACGACGATTAAAGTTAGAATATCTACTGCGATTTCCTAGATTTAGTGTATATCAAAGAGGGTCATGATACGACTACTACAATAGCAGTGACGCTTACTTGTTTAAGTTATTAAATATGTTAAAATTGTAGAGAACCTGGGCATATGATGAGGAAATCAGTGATGTCGTGTAGGCCGGAGAAATGGTAATGTATGTAGGGGAGCAGTGTCGCCAGGCAAGGAGGTTGATCGTCAAGATGACAAGGCTCAGTTCTATGCCTTTCTGGGCAAGACCAAGGCTAAGGTGTCTGATGTAGTGGTCACAAGTGTTATTCTTGTTTGTGACCGGATGGCTACAGTTTTGTTTGATCCGGGTTCTACATATTCATATGTATCAGTTTAGTTTTCCTTAGGTGCTGAGTTGATTTGCGATATACTTGATGCCTCCATCCATGTTTCTACCCCAGTTGGAGAGTCAGTCATAGTCATCCATGATTATCGTGCTTGCCCTATCTTGTTTATGGTTTTCCAGACTTGGGTTGATTTGGTTATTTTAGAAGTGACTGATTTTTATATAATCTTAGGCATGACATGGTTGGCCCCCCATTATGTTGTGTTACATTGTAATGCTAAGCCTGTGACTCTAGAAATCCTCGGTAGGAAAAAGTGAGAGTGGGAAGGGGCGTACAAGTCTAAGCCAGCTAAGGTTATATCTGTCACGACCCGAGCCTACACCCTGGACGTGGCTGGCACTCGAGAACCATTGTTGTAATGACCCTTTCGAAATACATAAACCAATAACTTACAAGATTTTTACGCATATATTGTCCTCACGCTAGTAACATGATATACAACAAATATTATCAATTTCCAAGTACCCAAACAAGTGGTTCAAGCTTCATACAATCATTCAAAACAAGTAGTAAAATTAATATATTACATGACTTGGGTTTACACACCCCAAATGAACCAAACAAGTAGTCATACTTATATTGCAAACCAATGTGAGATGATCTTATTAGTCCTCAAAATTTCATGCAAATATACAACACATAGGTCATGTATAAATCCCAATGTTTATACAAAATATAGATGCCTATATGCAAATGTGATCTTCTTTAAAGTTCTCAAAATTTTCATCCCCAATGGCCAGCTTCATGACTCCTATCGATCAGCCCCTACTATAGAAACAATTATCGCTAAGCAAATAGCTTAGTGGTGTAAAAACTATAGGTTCGGAGTCCTTAAAATTCATCAAGCTACCTTTTTCAAGTCAATGAGCAGCATACTTGAAACATAATAAATAAATCAAGTAACAATATATAAAGAGTATCAAATTTGATATTTAAAGATCCAAATGTCAAGAATGTTCCAAGCACCATTTTCTAAGAGATTCAATAGCAAGGCTCGTCCAATATATACCTCATGTCGTCACACCCAGCACAAGCATGTATCAAGAAGGGACGACTCCCTGTATCAAGAAGGATCACAGCCCAATAATTAAGAAAACCAAGAATCAATTAAAAATGGTTTTCTAGTTTGTACTTAAAATGGACAACTTCCATTCTTAAGACGGACTACAAATCTAGAATCAAGATGGAAAATGATCCGAATCAAGAGGCATGCCAATGGTGACAAAGTCACAGTCACAAGAAAGACAAGGTCCCAACAAGAGTGCCAACTGATCAAACAATCCGTACAAGTGGGCGACTTACACAAACGTCATACCAACACAACAATGCAAAGTAACAAAAGGTAACCAAGGTACCAAGATCAACTTTCAGACATACCAGCAGTTAAAAGAGTGCAAGCACAAGTTTATAAACAAACCTCAATACTTTAGCGTAGCAACAGTCCAACACAACTCCCCGAGTTCAAACCGTAGACCAACCAACGTATCAAGGTCCTTAACTTGTTCACAAGTATATACAACCTTAAAAAAATAATTAAATAACTTCTTTAATTCCTAATATCTCAATAATGTCAAAATAAAATAAATTATCATCACAAGTAAGCTCAGCCTGCACAGATTTGAACTTAGATTTGAACAGGAAAACGGCAAAAATAGACTTTATAACCTTCATGAAAGATATAGATACATCTCTTAAGATTGCAACTCAATAAGAATCACCTAAAAATACATTTTGTAAAAACGATATCATCTATACACAAACACTTATTCATAGGGATTTCAGAATCCAAAATCTGGACAAAACTTGTCCTGTGTTGCGTCCCATATTTCGAATCCATAACAGCTAAATTAGACTTTCACATAAACATAAGAGTTGTAGGTATGTGAATCAGCTTTCCAAAACATATTTACTCACCCAACAATGAGTTCTAGAGAACAATATATTCTAAAATAAATACACATTACTCAGATATAAAACAGATTTCGACTACTTACCAAAAAGCAGTGTGTGTCTCGAATTCTAGCCAAAATAACCAAGTACTTCTCTTGTGATTTTGATGAACAATTGATTAATTAAGGTTCTAAGGTTATTAGGCTTTTAAGGAACCGAAATTCACTAAAGAAGTGTCAATATATAGCCACACAAGTGATGTTGATCACTTGGACAACTGGTCTTCAAAGGTACTGCCCAAATAGTTTTTATGCTGCCCAAAAATGCATATATACATATTGATATGTATATGCCTCACCACTATTTAGTTATACATAATTAGAATAGAATATTATGTAAATACCCCAATACAATCCCTTAATTTACGATTACAATTTATGCTAAGCAAGTTTACAAATATCACAAAATTTCAAGTTCCCAAAATATGAATAAAACATATTGTAGAAATTAAGCAACGGTAAATCAACATGCGACTCTTGTTAGCATTTAGGGGTGTTACAATTGCTGGTTCCCAATCGAACCCCCATCCAGGTTGACTTCAAGCGGAAGACTAACTCAAGCATATAAAGCTTAAGAACTAATGAAAATTCAGGAAACTTAAATACAAAGCTTTAACTCAAAAGAAAACCCTGAATAAAATAAATGATATAGACTACTCAACTATATTGATTATCTATGAAGCCTCTAACTGATAAAGATGGAAGTCAGGACAAGACCCACGACATCCTAACAACTGATATGACTAAAAGGTAAATGTGAAGCAAGGAGTCTCACCATAGCTAACTTAAACTCTCGGATGTATCAACAAAGCTCTTGTTGATGATCCTGAATACCTGTGTCTGCATCATGAGAAGATGCAGGCCAAATGGCTCAGTACGTGGAATGTACGAGCATGTAAGGGGAATTCTAAAACATAAACATAAGGTTGAAACTTGATAAAAAGGAAACATACTTACCTCTTCTCAAACATACTCAAACCAAGGAATACTCAATGACACTTAAAACTACTCAAACTTACTCAACTCAGAAGTACTCAAGGATAAGATACTCAACTCAGAGATTAGATACTAAACTCAATATAAAGCAACAATAAAAGATGCAATATATATGAAAAGTTGTAAAACTGTAGATAACAACTCAATGTATTGAAAAGAAGTACAATAATACTCAATATGTATATAAAAATACAATACAACTATGTGGGATATTTTCTAATCGACAACCACCACTATGAGCCTAAATGGTGATACAACGTCTTTACCATCACGCTGTCAAACTGTCCTATACTTTGCCGTCATATAGAACTACTTAACTTAGTGGATCCACTACATTATGCTAAAAAGCACTAAGGAGTTATCTAAAAATTATGATCTTTTCTACCCATGATAGCTACATGGTTTATGGGGACTATGAGTTATATGAACTCTCCCCCATATCGGTGCTCAATACTACTCCCAAAATATACTAGCTCATATGTTTTAAAAACATAACTTTTCTGTGGTTTGAGATAATTACTAAAAAACCTATCTCTTAAAAGAGATGGTACTCAAACTGCTCAAAACTCTTTTGGAAATCTCAGTTTCCTATCATCTTAAATGTAAAAACATTTACTCTTGGGAACACTTCATTCCCATATATCATTTTAAAGAAAATGAACTTTACTCTTAGTCTTTACTCAACTCAAAGCTTAAGTCTTAAAATAAAGTTGAAACATTTGTTAAAGACTTCTTAAAATATGGTTCATGCTGAATTATGAACGTGAACGACTCAATGCAAGGTTTTCAATAACCATAGATAGAACTCAATACTTGGAACTCAAGAACTTCAATAATACTACTCATTTCAAGAATGCTCAACTCAGAGGGTTCATGCAGAATTATGAGCATGAACTACTCAACTCAAGGACTCAAAGAAACTCTCGTCTCCAGACTATTCGACTTATAGGGTTCACGCGAAATTATGAACATGAACAATTCAACTCAAGGACTTCATGGGTAATATGTAATAGTACCATGATTAGAAATATAATCTCAAAGGGGATTAGGAACTCAATATTCAAGACTTAAAACTTGAAGAAACTACCCCTCTCAATGATACTAAATTTATGGAGTCCACGTGGAATTTATAGGCATGAACGACTCGACTTGAAAGTCTACATAACTACAAGGAACTCATGTATACGAATCTTATCATTCTCTTACTTACTCACTCAAATCGATGATGGATCTCAAAGGATTCACAATTGAACTCAATGGCTTCCATGAACTCAATTCTTAACTCACTCTTGAATGTGAATTATGAATTCAAGAGTCATAGTTCATCATATGAATAATCTAGGTGATAGTGTAGACTCATGAATACATTCTCCTCATCTCATGCTCACTTACTTGAGTCTTGAAACAAGTTACTAGATGTTATAGAAGACTCCACAAACAAACTCAAAGGGACTTTCTTAGGATGTTCGAAAGAATTCTCAAAAACATAACTTTTAACTCTTCCTTGAATTTGAATTATGAATTCAAGGTTATTATCATGTATGAATGATTTCTAGGTGTTTAGAAGTGGTATAGAGTGTTTAGACTCAAAGGGGAGTAAAGGTACCCTTTGAAAGAACTCAAACGGACGAAACGATGATAAACGGGTGGGGGCAGGCGACCCTAGCCCTCTGAGTGGCGCGGGGCACCTGCCCCTAACATTTAGAGAAGTCTTTGGGGCGCTTTGGCTGGTGTGACACTCTAGGCCCCAACCAAGAAAACTTCGACGACTTTCTTTGCTCATTTTCTCACCCTAACTCACCTAGAATCGAACGGTTTATTCCCCAATCACTTGGATTCGATTACTTAACATAATTACACTCTAATATACTCAAAACAACACTCAAATAACTAAATTTCATATCAACAAATCATCAAAACCCCAACACAACAAGATTTATAATGAACTTCAAGAACACCTATCAAGAACTCATCAAGAACACTATTCCTTCAACTTTAAGAACAACACTGCACTGAAAATAACATGATTGGTGTGTGGGTAAACAAACCAAACACTGTGGAAGCTTACATACCTCTTAGGGGTTAAACTTACGGCAAAAATCCGCAACAAAACGCAAGACTCTCGACGAACACTTTGATCATCTCTTCTTTTCTCCTCTTTTCTCCTCTTTTCTCTTCTTTTCTCTTCTTGAACTCTCAACTAAAACCCTAGGCTAATTTTAGGATTATAAAACTGAACCTAATAGGATTAGACCCTTAAAACCTTACTAAAAATGAATTAAATCTTATTTGGTAAGGAAAAGACCAAAATACCCCTTACTATTTTTGACTATTTTTCCTTAATTGGACAACCTAACTTTTAAGGGTCCTATCTCACTCATCCGACCTTGAAACTTAGCAAACTTGGTGGCGTTAGAAAGCTAATTCAAAGATATTTCCTAAGGTATCTTGTAGCACACCTAACTAATATTGTGCTAGGATTTATGGACGTTTGAAGTTGACCAAAAACTCATACTTAGTTGAACTTGCAAAATTTTAGATTTTTCTCTATTTCCAATTTAGTTCTTTTTCGAACGCAAGGTGCTACATCTAGTGAACCTAATACTCAAGAAATTTTAATTTTCTTGGGGAATCCTACTTACAACGAAGGATGGTTTGAGTCTCAGTTCAAAAATTTTATGGGGTGTCACAATACCCTCCATTCGGGCTAAGAAACTGGTAGGGTAGGGATTTTTATCATATTTGGCTCATGTTTGGGATGTTGAGGTTGAGTCTTCCTCTGTTTAGTCTATTCATGTAGTGTCTGAGTTTAAGGAAGTGTTCCCTTCTGATTTGCATGGTATGCCTCCAGATAGAGATATAAATTTCTGCATTAACTTGGGGAAGGATACTCGCCTTTTTTCCACTCCTCCTTATCGTATGGCTCCGGTAGAATTGAGAGAGATTAAGGGTCAAATCCAGGAGCTTTTTGATAAAGGTTGCATCTGTCCTAGTGCTTCTCCATGAGGTGCTCCTATCTTTTTTGTTAAGAAAAAAGATGGTAGTATAAGGACTGGTGATTTTATCTTAAGCCATAAAAGAGTGGATCGATACCGGAATGACAAGCTTATGGATAAAGAAAGTCCCATTGAGTATACTTGGGTGAAGGAAATTGAAGTTATTAGTAAGAAAGTATGTATAAAAATTGTGTTGGTCCTTTGAATTTGATGAGTATAACTAAGTTTGAGGTGTCATGTTGATGAAAATGTTGACTTTGTAGTGATAGTCAGGGATGACTACGTATAATGGTAGTAAGAGTTCATAATGGATTCAGATGGAATGCAACTATATAATAAGATTGTTAGTTAAGCAAATTTTGTATACGACTTGCGAATATCTAGGGTTGTGGTTTTATAATATATGGTGAGTAACGTGGTTGTATGAAAAGTTTTAAGAGATGGTGGGACACCACTTGAATAGAACTTAAAGGAGCTAGAGTCGTAATGAAGAAAAATAGGGGGATATAGTACAACCTCTAGAGAAAGGCGAGGGCAAGAATATTTTATTTGATTGCAAAGGGTAAAGAGGTATCTTCAGAGGGGTAGATAATTGGGTTCAGAGATGCGTGATTTTCTTCGTTTTGGTTGTGGCTATGGTGAGAGTGTCACGGGTCCATTAGATTGATTAAAAGTTATTGGAAAAGACTTGAGAAAGGAGTGTATAGACATTAGCTCGAGTGTGATTATAAGTTCTTTTGTTTTTGCTTGAGTTTAGTAATGAGTACGATTGAATTTTTAGCGAAGGATATTGTAAAAACAATGGAGATGCGATCAATGATAAGCAAAGATCCATGAACTTATAAAAGTCTTCAAGGTACAAGATAATGTTGATAGATAAGGGGATTGTGTTATATGGTTGAACTTACAATTCATGTTTTTCATTGTAAGTCTGCATTTATAGTGATATATGTTGTCAAGGTACGAGTTGGCAAGGTGAGAAATGATCAATTGTACCAGGTATTGAGCATTTAAAAAGACTTTCACCTGGGTTGAGTTGTAAAGTTTGTTACTGTTGATTGTTAAGTACCTAAGAAAGTTTTCATTTAAAATTGTTGGTTTATAGTAAGGTAAAATAATCAGAGTGTTTATGATGGTTTTTAGTACTGGGAGTGTGGGCTTCAGTGGAATGATGTGAAGAGTATGTGGAGTCAACTGAATGGAAAGGATTGGTATCGACTTTTCAGAGTAAAACCTTTAGTATTATTCTGTAAAATTCTTATGTGACCACCTATTTCATTTTGTACATGGTTGAGAGTATGGTTCATTAGCTATGCTTACATGTATTTTCACTTTTGTGGGTCGATCCCTAGTGGTGGATCAGGGATACCAATCTTGCAATGTTCTTTTGGTTGAGTGGGATAATTGGAAAGATTTAGTTATTTCAGATGACATATTTGGTGTTGTCTTGGAGTTGTTAAAGTATTTAGTGGTTCTATATGTACCATCTTGCTTATGAGAATTCATAGAAGAGGTAATGTGTAATTATGGTTGTCCGACTATCGTAATATTCATCTTGTCATCGAGGTCATATAATTATTATGTGTGGTTTAATGTGGGGATCATTGGGTCCAATTCTAATGCTCTTAAGGGTAATCTACAATCACAATATCTAAATCTAGCATCTCGATAGTGTTTTTAAAGGGTTTGTATGCTTGGACATATCCCTCAATGAGTATTTGATGTCTAAAGATAAAAATTTTATAACTTAATCTCATGGGAATTTATGTTTTGGGATGAAGATGTTGTTAAGAAATATGATTGTTTGGGTATTATGAGTCTGTGTTGGTTGGTTCAGGTTTACCTCTAATTGTAGCGAGTACTGATTTGAAATTTTATCATGCTTAAGTGCTAAAGGATTCGTTCGGATGATTGTGTCAAGGTCCTTGATAACATGTTGCAAACGTGTGTACGATCAACTTTGGTAGTTGTTGGGAATCACTTTTGTTTGTTAGTTAAGTTTACATACAACAATATTTATCACTCGAGTATTGAAACGACTTCATTGAGGCATTGTATGGGAGGATGTGTAGGTATTCAATTGGTTGGTTTGAGGTAGGATATGTGAAACCCTTGGGGGGGGGGGGGGGGGGGTTAATTTGGTGAAAGATGCTCAAGATAAGGTGAGAAGCATCCAAGCTAAGCTTCTAGCAGCCCAGAGTCGAGAGAGAAAGTATGCAGGAGAAGTATCCCCAGTTGTTCATCAATTCAGGTACTACTCTACCTTTTCTTTAGTCGTTTTTCCTAGTTGTCACTCGGGGATGAGTGATGGGTAAATTGATATCTATTGTAACGATATGTTTCTATTGTTATAGAAAAGCCAATTGGAAAAGAATTTGGGTCAGAAAAAATTTTTGTGGTAACTCAGAATTTTCTAGCCCAGTCCAGATTTGGACGAAATCAGAGTCATGCAAGTCTAGGGAAATTTGGCAATGAATGAGAGATGAAATAATGAATTTGATTGAATAACTAGATGGCCAAGACATTAAGAAAACCGTGCGACTTTATGGAATCGAATTCAGGCGAATATAACTCCCGAAACTGATCTTAGCGTGAATGGGTAACTTTTGAATATCAAGGGTTAAAGGTGTGTTGTGAAATGGGTGCTTAGAACTCAAATTCCAACATTCTGTCTCTGTGCAGACCATTGTAGCGGGATAGGTCCCGCTATAGTGGGACAGTGGCGACTTAAATAAGGTAAAAACCCCTAAAAATGTTATTTTCTGCAATTTTTGTTCTTGAGAGTGAGGAGACGAAACAGGGTGACTTCTTGACAGTTTTTCACCATTCTTGAAGCTAAAGGTAAGGGTTTTACTCCCCAAATCCGTCTTTTGATCTGTAGAATATAAATTCATGGGTAGATATTATTGAGGGAAGGTTTTGGAACTGTTTTGGATTGTGGGAAAAACCCTAGCTGCACCTTAGGACCATAATTTGGGTCTAGTTCGTCATAATCCGGGTAATTGGACCTTATTTATTGATCCCCATTATGAATTGTTTGTTTGTAGACCTAGAACAAGTAGAAAGAATCTGAAAAGGGAAGAATCAAGTTTCTTAGGAGGATTCAAGCCTGTTTTCGAGGTAAGTGATACTTGATTTCATGTTTGTGTAATATATGTGATTATTTGCTTCATTGAAATGCATGTATGTATGTGAATGTTGCACTATTGATCATCAAATGCGAATAAGTATAAACAAATTATGGTATGTCATAAATCAACACTTGATTGTATGATTACGGGAATGTACATTGTGATTGTGATTATGGCTTGTTGAATGGATCGATTGTTACGTTTCAACACACTAACTTAGGTTGGGTGCCACGTTCCCGCGCATATATAAGATCTGGTGTCATATCCGATACACTAACTGGGGTCAGGTACCATGTTCCGGTACACTAATAGTTTGGGTGTAGGTTCCATAAGAGGACCATTGGCTTGTCATTTATGCGTGTAGTTACTTGATATTGAAATGTGGAATGGTACGTTGCTCCTAAAATGATAATTGATGTTGTATATGTTCAGTAGATGCATGTTTCACTTGTTGTGATTAGTCATATATATTGTGCTTACTAGCTAGGATAGTCGCGTGATCTAACAGTACACTGTGGTTGTGTACTGATACTGCACTTGCTCTTTCTTTGTTGAGTACAGGGCATCTTCAGGCGGCTACTGAAAAACCTTGTTTAGAAAACCAGTGATCAATTTGAATTCAAGGGTGAGCCAGTTCTTCCGGGCTTCCATGAGTTCTCTATGTTCTAGTCCACTCTTTCCGGACTCAGACTTTCTAGTTAGATATTCGTATGTTTAATTGGGTTGTACCATTTTCTTTCAACTTGTTAAACTTCAGATGTTTTGGTACATTGACTTTCAGGTTCTAGGGGTTGGTCTTCTGCATTAGTTGGTTAATTTTATTGAACCTTTGGAGTTTATGGGAACTCTACTTGATTCGTGCATTTAAATCTGCTTTCGTATCTTTAAATGTTTAGTTCTTGGGTTAGCTAATTAGTATTAATTGTTCTCCCACCGGAGGGTTTGTGTGGGTGTCAATCACGATGGTCTGGATCGTGACAAAACTGTAGCTATGATAACTAATTAAGTAGTATAAGTTTGCTTAACCGCGTAATTTTTCCAAAAATAAATCCCTTTTCTAACGGGCTCAAAAATTATAATTATAAATTAAAGAAATAAACCTATAGCGATTTCATTACACTCCTTCTCAGTAAACCTATTGGTTTTAACAATAATACCATATGTTATGTTTTCATAATGGATGACAAAATCAAATCCAATTCGTTCAAATTTGGTGGGTTATTGACTCATTTATTTATTAGCTCAACTCATTAAAAAGATTTTTTTTTTCATTTAATATATTGTATATAGTCATAATAAAAAAAAAAATTAAAAATCATTAGGTACTAAAAATTAATAAACGAACAATAAAAACTTGGTAAGAATTGAGTTATGGCCCGCATTTTAATCCATTAATTTCATCCTAAAGTAGCTTTTGAGCAGATCAATATATAACTCGCTGAGTTATTAACTCAATCAAATATACCTCTCAAATTCAATCCAACTCATTCATTTGATATCTCTAATTTTCATCAATAAAGTACATAAAATAAAGAAAATAAAAAATCCTAAATATCTAAAATAATTGGAATGGGAGGCAAAAAGTGCATCGTATATCTTGACGCAACACAACAATATTCAAACTAATCCCCCTTCATTCACTATTTTTCAACACTTAACAATTTTGAAAATAGTTGACATAGTCAAATATCAAAATACTGCGGCAGCATAGGCCGGAGAGTACTAGACTACTAGTCATTATTAGACCATACGTAAATATAGAGTAGTTACTTTTTTATATACAAAAAAATGGGCTTAATGGTGAGAGTTGATTTCCACTAGCTTGTACTTGTGATCTTATGTTATTTGAAAGTGCACACTTTATTGAAATTATTACTTGCTCCGTTTTAATTTGCGTGACACTTTTCAAATTTTAAAATTCAAACAAATTTATTTTTGACAGTAAATTTTTCATATATTTTTTTAATTATTTTGAATTTTCAATTATTGTGACTTATAGTACTTTTTACGTAGTTTACAAATTTATAAATTCGTTTCAAAAAAATTGAAGATTCCACATGTAAATTTTCGATCAAACTTAAATGGTTTGACTCTCGAAAAACGAAAAGTGTCACATAAATTGGGACAGAGGAAGTAAGCTATTTATTGTATTGAATTTATACGGTATACTACTTTTTTTGTTTCGATTTATATGAAGATGCTTGATCATCAGACTACTTTAAAGAATAAAAGTAATATTTTTGAAATTTGTGGCTAAAATAAATTATAGATTTTTTTGTGGCAGTAAAAATAAAAAGTTTAAAATTAAATATTACTAAATATAGAAATATGTCATTTTTTAAAATTGATTAAGAAAATTATCACATAAATTAAAAGAGGAGAAATAATTCTATTTTGTATAACTTCATCATTGATGCACTAGTTAGGAGAGTATGCGATTAGGCACACTTTTGCGAGGACAAAATGTCATGATCTACTTGCAAAGGAGATGCATTAGAAATAATATTATTTTTTTTAATGTGAATTTAAAATTTAAAATTTATGAATTGGAGATTTTAATTAATAATTTATACATATTTAATGCAATAAATATAAATTTAAATAAAATATTAAATTCAGCTAAAACTTGGACTCTAATACACTCTAGCTCCGGCACAATACTTTTGTTAATCTAAATTATCCTCCCATGTCTAATATATATATATATATATATATATATATATATATATATATATATATATCTATTTAGAGTTGATATATTCTTTGTTATAAAAGCGGTTCATATATACTCCTACGATTATACAAATGACTCACATATAATCTTTAACTCTAATGGAAATGAAAAAATAATTTTAAATATTTTTTATTAAAAAAATTTTATGTAAGGGTACATTTGATACTCCTCACCTATTTTTTTTTTTTAGATTTTTTATTCAACAACTAATTTGAATTTATTATATTGATGGTCATTAATTATTAGCCAAGTTTTTCAATAACTCTTTTTTGTAAAATTTATTATATATGCCACAATTCTATTTTACAGATTGAAAAAATAAGTTACAATATATTCGTAAAATAATTAATATCAAAATAGTTTTCTTACTTTTTTTCTTTTTTCTCATTCACACTTTTTTCTTCATATTTTTACACTAAAGAATGAAATAAATAAATAAAATAAAAACAAAAAATTCATATAATGATAATCAAAAAAGCAAAAAAAATAAATTATGTGTAAAAGGATCATATATAGATGTCCCTACCTGAATTTTTTAAAATTTAAAATTATTGTTTTCACTTCCTTTAGATTAAAGTGTATATATGAGTCACTTCTGTAATGATAGAGATATATGTGATCCACTTTTATGATAAAAGGTACATCAATTCTAAATAACAAAGTTGAGGAGTCTTTTTCCTATATTTAATATAAATAAAATAATTAACATAACTATAAAATAAAATTATTAAATTTTGTCAATAAATTAAGTGAAAAATCGACCATCAAAGGGTAAAATGTAGGCTACACAATAAGCATGACAAATTAGTGGCTCACTTTTTTACAAATAACGTGATTCACGAAGATCAATCCATAAGTCTATGAAGAAAAAATAGTGTTTTTCATTATATTAATCGTATTATTACTGTTCTTATTTTGATTTTTATTATTATTTTTAATAATCTATTTTATTTATATTGTTTATTGTACTTCGATCATCATTATTTTGTTGTTGTTTTTGGCTTCCTTCCGGTAAACTTTATATTATTTTGTTGTTATTCATTATATTTTCTCAACTGTCTCTTTCTTCTTTGTTGGATTTGTTGTACTTGAACCGAGTGTTTTTCGAAAATATTCTCTCTACCTCTCTACAAAATAGAGGTAAGGTTTGCGTACATTCTACCTTATCCTGACCCAACTCATAAAATTTCACTAAATATATTATTATTGTTGATTAAGATTTAGTTGGGTATTTTAAAATTATTTAGTGTTTAACTACTTCTTAATTCGAAAATAAATTTGTAATAAAAATATCCCTAGTCAAAACATGAAAAGCCTCAAGGAAGTATTTATTGAAATTTGAACATGGATCAATTTAAACTCCCTGAGTTATTCCTAGAATATAATAAATTGATAAAAGGTTTGAACTTCATCAATCATTTATAAAAAGGCGAAATAATCTAATGGACTCTTGTACTTATATGTGTTTGTATTGTGGATCCTTCTACTTAACTTTTTACCAACTAAATCCTTAAACTCAATCAAAAGATGATTTTTAAACCCCTTCTATTGTGTGTGTAGTCCACTCTCCCTTAAATAGATGACATGTCAAATACATGTCACATAAATTAATAACACGTCATAATTATCTTTATTAACTATTTTTAAAAATTATTAATCAAAATATTAAATAAAAGGTAAAATAATTCTTTAAAGTAAATTCTTATTTCTCAAACCTTCCTCCAAAAACCAGCATCACCAGTACCACCTACACCCTCATAGTCTCTTTTTCTTCCATTTAAACTTGTCTTCATACAAAAAAAGAGGGTTTCTTCCATTTAAACTTGTCTACATACAAAAAAAAAAAAAAAAAAAGAGGGACATTGAAAATGAAAGTCTTGGAAAGAAAATCCTAAATCTTAAATTAGATCTAAATTAATCTTCATTTGTTGCCTTTTCTTTACCTTCCTTTGTAAGCCTTTAGTATTTGAAAATTTTACTCTTTAATGGTGGTATTTGGTGAAACTAAATTTAAAAAATGAAAGAAAAAAAAAACAAGAATTGGATCTACTAATGGGGTGGGGGTGACTGAAAAGGGGAGTTGAGGCAAAGATGGGGTGCATGGGGGATAGTTGAAGCCTGAAAGAGGGAGGTAGGGCGGATATGGGGTTGGGGATGGCTAAAAAAGGGGGTTAGGGCAGATATGGGGGGTGAGGGATGGCTGAAAAGGGGGATTGGGGTGGCGGGTGGACTGAAAAGGAAGGTTGGGGCGGGGATCGGGGTGGGGGTGGGGGATGACCGAAGAAGGTGAGGTGAGGAGAAAAAGAAGACTTTTTTTAAAAAAAATATTATTTTATATATTTAAAATTTAAATATGCTCTTCACTTGCCTTTACATGCGTGCGGTTACACTCTCTCGCCAACTCATTCATTTTAATGCCACATAAGCATGGTCAATTATCAGAAGAATTTGATATATTATGTTTTAATGAGTTTAATGGTTCAGTTGATAAATGATTAAGTAGAAGGATCTATAATACAAACGCATATAAATATAGGGGTCTATCAGATCCTTTCGCCTTTATAAAATTTAAAACTTCAATAAATATTCACACTTAAAATGTAAAAGTTTGAACTTTATTAGTTGTTTTTGGAGTTTGAGCTGATAAATATTTGGCCTCCATGTCCACGAGTTGTTCATGAGGAATTTGAAACTCCAACATTGTTTCACTTAGATTATGAAGATTTAAACTTTATGAATCATTTATGAAATTTCAAACTCTACCACATTAATATGTTAAAATTTCACTTGTCAAAATTTCAAACTTTAGTATTGAGTGTTGAAGTTTTCTCGTATTTTAGCTTGTGGTATTTTTGTCTAAAAAATTAATGATTAGTTATCAATTATATTTAAAATAATGACAAAAATATTAATAATTAATTGTTAGAAAATTGATTTCCAAGTTAATTCACTACTAAAAAACTATTAATTTTTACTGAAAAATGTTTAAAGCCCAGTCCCATAGATATTTCGATTTAAATTGATGGAAAAAGATAAAATACTAATATTTTCATACGAAAAAAATAAGAGTTCCTCACTATTGTAGTGAATCTGTTGTTTACCATACATTTTTTCTTTTCCAATAAGTTGATTCAATTGAATGAATTAAAAATAACTCACGATAAAAAAAATCTTTATTTCTAATAATAATTTTTGCCAAGAATTATTTCAACAATAACAGATGAAGAGAGTCGTGCAGAAACAGGAATATAGCTTGAAATGGTAAGTCTACATTTTACTTTTTTAAAATACCTTAATCCCCATATTTTTTTTCATTTTTATCATCCAACTATAGTATAAAGGTCTGAGCTTAGAGGGGATGCATGCAATTGCTTTGATTTACTTATTTATTTATTTAATAAACTCTCTCTTTTTTTCTTTTTTCTTTTTGTATTCAACTTGACTTGTAATTATATAGTTATAGTCCAACCAAAGATATTTGACTGGAAGTTTGAAACTCCGACAACACACACATATATATTTCATTCTTAATTATTTGATTCGGTTTGAATCAGTTATTGGTTAAAATTAAAACCAAATCAATTTAGTCGATTTTTAAATTTATAAAACCAAACCAAACCAAACGAAAAAATAACCGTCGGTTTGGTTATTGTCGGTTTGATTCAATTTTTTTTTTAATTCAAAAGTAATAAATTTGTTGAGGACATACGTACGTATTTCAATACACACAAACACCTAATACATGAACAATCCACATGAAAAATACCATGGATTCAATTAAGCAATAGTAGAATTATTATTACACGTACGAATAAAGTGATTCAGTTAAGAGAAAGTGTGACTATCTGATGTAAGGTTGGATAGGTAAAGACTAAACTAATGAATTTTGATGGATTTGGACTTAGAATTTTAATAGTTGAGCCAAAATTTAAGTGTTGAGCTTGATAAAATAGCAAAATTTAAAACTTAAGTAAATTAAAATTTAACAAAATATTTATAACTTTTTTATGAATAATATAGAAATAGTTATTAAAATTTTATATATAATTTCTCGATTTAATTTGAATATTTTTGTGATTTCTTTTTGTAAATCAAAATCAAAATTAAATCAGATAGCATCGATTTTCAAAATTTAAAATCTAACATAGCAAAAACAAATCAAATATCAATTTTTAAAATTGATTTTATTCAAATTACGATTCAATTTAACTTTTTAACTATAGCCATGAATAACACTCGATACGTGGAGTAATTTTTATAATGACAAGGAACATGCACGAGGAGAGTAATATATACGCTTTAATTGATTTGTATGCAGATTAGTAACTTTTTGTTTTGTTTTGTTTTAATTGCTATTATCATCAAAAGGAATAAATCAAAGTCAGTAAGTTGAGATTTGTCAATTCGAATGATGTTTATTGGACTTTTTGCTTACTGTTCAAAAAGTAAATAAGTTGATAAGAATTTTCAACTAAACAAGAGAGGAATTTCTAATAGCACAACCTAAAAAGTGAAGAAAAAAGAAGTAATTTATACTTCAAAAAATATTTCCAAACGTTTGAGTTTTCCTTTTTTTTTTTTTTGGTTGGTGGTTATTTGGTATACATATTACATTTTTAAAAATATATCGGCCCATAAAATGTGATCATTAGATGTCGTAGGTCGTCTTCTAATATTATTAACATTTTGATTTTTCATAAATTGCACAAGAAAAAACAATCGTTTCATCATCAAAAACAACCAAAATTTTGACCTTTTATTTTGTCGGTGCTCATTCACGTTAGGCTAAAGTGTTTGGTTTTTCCTTCTCTGAGCTCACTCAGGCTTCGTTGACCTATCACATGGTAAAAATTATCGTAAATAATAACAAGTGGTGAATGATTATTGTTATATGAAACCTCCTTCACCAACAAGTACATTACATGATGAAATTATAGATCAAACAAATAATGAGGTAGGGGAGGGGGTCGCCCAAAGTTGTGGAGATAGGGTGGAAGATAAAAAAAAGCTATATTTATAATAATAAAGAGAATCTATTCAAATTCGTTCCCCAAGTCATCCATGGCGACCGGGCAAGCTCTCCATCGAGCTGCCTCCCTCCTATCCTAATGACAAAATTGGATTCAGAGGTTGTTTCTCTTAAGACAAAAACGTACAATTGCAGTCACGAAGGGTTTCCACCCTATGTCATAATTTTCATATTTTTTTGTTAAGTAACATAAGCACCTGGGGAGACCGGAGAGCTGTTGGCATGAAATTATAGATCAAACAAATAATGCACCTTCTCTAATTAGAAAATAATCGTGAAAACTTTTGTTTTCATGACATGAGATCACGTGCAACATTTTCTTAGAAATATACATAGTGAGGAAAGGCAGAATTGAAAGAAGAAGAAGAACCACCCATGATTGGAATGAAATTGTGCAGAATTTGATTAATTATTTAACAATAAAATAAATAGTCGTTCATTAAAATAATAGTTGAGAAATATATATATATTTATATAATAATGTATGATATATATAAAATATGCTAATAGACATCAAAATATGTCAGACTCTTTCCGATAATTAAATATTTCAGGAAGATCCATAAATTCAAGTATGGAGATCAAGTACAATTCATCATAGTTTGAGAAATATATCACTAACGGCCTTCGAATCACAAAAAAGTTCAAATCATCCTAGTTTGAGAAATACTCCATACGACCCGGCCTCCAATCACGGAGAAATCTAAATCATCCAAGTTCGAGAAATATGCCACTAACGGCTCTCGAATCATGGAGAAATATAAATCATCCTAGTTCAAGAAATACGTCATTAACGACCCTCGAATTATTGAGAAAATTGAGAGAGAATAATCAAGGGATAAAAAAATTTGTACCCACAATATTTATCAATAAAATTATGTTTCTTTCATTTTTTTTGTGATTTTGTAATTTATTTTCTATATGTTTGCAAACAATGCCTTTATATTACAAAATAATATATATTTTTATATATGTTTAACTACCGAATGTAATTACTTTTAGCCGCGCGACCAGCTAAAATGTGTCTTGTACGTGTTTGTGTTGTACGTGATTCTTAATCTTGACCATGAAATTAATTAAAGTAATATATCATATTATATGATTCTTAAATCTTGACAAGAAATTAATTAAAGGAATATATTATATATGACCAAAAAAATGTTTAGAAACACGGATTAAGGTGTATATATGTCGTGGACATAAAATGTGGAAAAGAATATTTTGAAATGAAAACAGAAAAAGCTTACAAATGAAGAATTATAATCAGTCAAACAAATCCATCGCTACAGTACATAAAAAAGTTTATATCTTTTCATTAAAAAAATATTAAACTAATCACAGCTCACTTTTTTTTATTTTTTGTGTTAAGTTGACAACTAAAATGTTTAGATATTTCACCGACTTGTTTCTAGCTGTAATTAGCGCGGATATTATACAATTCTACCAACAAAAATAAAAATAAAAATTGTACTATATACTCCCTCTATCTGAATTTATGTGACACATTTCTTTTTTCGAGAGTCAGACAATTTAAATTTGATCAGAAATTTGCACATGAAATTTTCAATATTTGAAATGAAATTTAATTATATATCTATAAACTACATAAAAAGTACTATAATCACAATAATTGACAATTCAAAATATTTAAAAGATAAATGAAAATTTTACCGTCAAAGACAAACTTGTTTAAATTTTGAAATTCGAAATGTGTCACATAAATTAAGACGGAGGAGTATTATTTTGTTGAAATTGAATTTCTTTTTACTCTAGTCGATGGTTGAAATTTGGAATATGAGCAAACTACGAGTAATAGGAAATTAGTTAGACGACTAGCAATAGTAATTTAATCAACCAGAAAAGTTATTTTACAATTAACTTTTCCATAAACATATACAATTACTATAATTTTTAGTTAAACTTATTACATTGTAGTGGAATATTTGGTAAGTATGTTAAATCTAAAATAAAAAATAATTAATCATACTAAAAATTCAGGTTATACAACATTTTGGGTTTTTGCATGAACTTTGATTTTTGTGAGGACCTCGTGTAGTAGTTGTTTTCATGATGCTAGCCATTAAAATACATGATATATATGCGTAAATAATTTTACAAAATGCATTTTTAATATGTTACTGTATATTCAGTAGGTTATTTTGTTTTTATCTGTCCTAATTTTTATGGTAGAATTAATTTATTTGATACTTAGTAAGAGATGACATGTATTTCATAAAATTAATTGAGGTATGCTCAAGTCGATCTGAGCATCACGATTATAAAATATTCAATATATCAAATTATGATTTTTTTTAAAATATCGAGTTACATATTATTGCGTAGAACATTCTTAATTTGAAAATATTAATTCATTATACAAAAGTTAAGAAATCTTTAAAGTACATCTCATTTTATGTGACACGATTAAAATTTTAAGAATTGATCAAGTTTTTTATTTAAATTTAATTTTTTTCATTATGTCTTTTATAATATAAAAATTGCAATTTGTAGGTGAAGCATAAAGAAATGGTTGTGGAATTAAATGTTGGCCGGCAATTGTGCACCACCATAAGGACATGTGTACAGCCGCAATATTGAATTTATCTGACGACCAACTTCTACTTTGACAAATCAAATAATATTCAGTATAAGACTAACATGGAACATATACAAACATGCATGCAATACATATATAAATAAATAAATTAGTACTCCCTATTATATACTAACAAGTATTTATATAAAATACGTAAAACCAGAAAGAAAGTGCATGTTCAAATTAAGTACTCCCTCCGTGGTACCTTTTGACTTAGCATGGTGTATAAGGAAAAAAGGGATTTTTTTTTTTAATTTATAGCGTAAAATAATTTTTAGATATTTGTGTGCCTAAAAATTATATCATTAAGGGTAAAAAAAGGAATTTTAAAGTTAAATTATTTCTAATTATAGTAAGAAGACATTCGTTTTAGGACAGAATAAAAAAAAAGTGTCATATAAAATAGAACATACGTCAAAAGTTGTTATTTAATTTATTGGTATTTTTATCATATATATTGGTCAATTGTCAACTTTTGACTTTAATTCCTGGAGGACTCGTCAAACTTGTCCTATAAATACCCATACATGCAACGTTCTCTCATCACTCATCAATCGTTTTGTTTTTCCATTTACTAATCAAACTTGAAAATTCATTATTCATCTAGCTAGTTATTATTTTATATATTGAGAGAGAGAAAAAAAACACATGGAATTCATCCAATTTGCAAGTATGTTAGGCATGGTCACAATTTTGTTTGTGTTATGTAAAGTTTTATATTCTTGGTGGATTATGCCTAAACTCATGTATAGGAAACTTAAGGCAAATGGTTTTGTGGGACCAACACCTAATTTTCCACTTGGGAATATTAACGACATGAAGAAAGAGCTAATGATGAAGAAAACTTCTTCATCTTCTTCTGTTAATGATATTAACCATGATATTCATTCATTGGCATTTCCTTACTTTGCTACATGGCAGAAATTGCATGGTACGTACACTTTTTAGCTTCTTGACATGGAGATAATATATAGTATAATGCATGTTTTATTCTTCAACAACATATTTGACGTAACTGGTAAAATTGTTGTCATATGACCAAGAGGTCATTGTTCGAGTTGTGAAAATAACCTCTTGCATAAATACAGAGTAAGGTTGTGTACAATAGACCTTTCTTGGTCCAACTCTTTCCCGGACCCCAAGCATAGCAGAAGTTTAGTGTACCAAATTAACCTTTATCATATACAATAACTTTGCTAAAGCTACTGAGGTTTGGATATCTAATATAACACGTATATAATGTCTCTGAGCTAAAGCTACTGAGTTCAGCTGAACACGTAGCTTATTTTACTATACATCCATCCCTAATTGATTCTTTGAGATGAATTTTTATATAGCTACATTCTTACATGCAGTGTAAATGAAATAGTGTTTATAATTTTATTAATTTTTGCAGGAAAAGTATTTACATACTGGCTAGGAACAGAACCATTTGTCTACATTGCTGACCCAGAATTTATCAAGAAGATGTCTGCTGGAGTTATGGGTAAAAGTTGGGGAAAACCAACAGTGTTTAAGAGGGATAGAAAAGCCATGTTTGGGAAAGGACTTGTTATGGTAGAAGGAGATGAATGGGTTAGACATAGGCATATTATTACTCCTGCTTTTACCACAGCCAACGTGAAGGTAAAATTCTTAATTAACTATGTTTGCACTTATTTATTTTCTCATTGAAGCACATTTTTGTAGTATATATTAATTAGGAAACATCACATGATGGGAGACATAAATCAGTTTTCATATCTGGCTCCACAAACAGTAACATGACATTAAAACTCAAATTGGCAAATGGTATGTCTATCATACATCATAAGATAAGGATTTAACTTACCTACAATATTATCATACTAATAGTGTAAGTAATTTTGCTTTAATCTGCTTTATGTTATCTTTTAAATGACCTGATAATATATTTTTTTTTAAAAAATACACTATACTATCATTATATACAATTAACGTATTAGCTAGCAAGTTATAGGGACAACATAACAACCAATTTTTACACTTAATACCCCATTTCCATGAAATTGTATTATTTTTAATTTGGTTTTTAGGGCATGGCAAGCTTAATGGCGGATTCCACCACACACATGCTAGACCGTTGGGCTACACTCATCGATTCTGGGAAGGCGGAAATCGATGTAGAGTCCGAAATCATAAATACAGCAGGAGAAATCATCGCAAAGACAAGCTTTGGCATTAGCTACGAAGAAGGTGAAAAAGTATTCAAAAAATTAAGAAACATGCAAGTCACACTCTTCAAGTCTACGCGTTATGTAGGGGTACCGTACGGAAACCAAATAATGTGTCTAAAAGAGACCTTAAAAGCAAATAATCTAGGCAAGGAGATTGATTTGCTCCTCATTTCAATTATTGAGGAGCGAAAAAAGACAAGTGTTCGATATCGTACAGAGCACGATCTTCTGAGTCTTTTACTAGCGGGGAATGGGAGGATGTTGAGTACGAGGGAAATGGTGGATGAATGTAAAACGTTTTTCTTCGGAGGACATGAGACCACCGCGCTAGCACTGGCGTGGACTTTGTTACTGCTGGCACAGCATCCAGACTGGCAAACTCAGCTCAGGGAGGAAATCAAACAAGTGATGGGTGATGGTGAAATAGATGTCACTAAGCTTGCTGGTCTTAGGAAGGTAAGCTAATCATTTTCTTTATCAAGTACTAATCTAATATAATTGTCATTGAGACCCAATTTTAATTGACCTATAACCCATTCAGAGAGGCTCAGCAATTGTGTCTCTAGTTTTTGCTTCAACACCTACGTGAGTGTGACGGAAACATAAATTTTGAGTTCATATTTTTGTGATACAGAAGGTATCTCGCATAAATTATTAGTTATCCACCTTATTAAAAATATTTGTTAATTTATAAAATCAATATAGAATTAATTATAGTTTCTATTTTATCCTTGTGAATGGTTCTTGAATGAATAAACAAGTTAGGTCCAAAAATGTTTCTTTAAAAGATAAATTAGTAAAATTAGCCTTTTTATTTATTTATAATGCTTCGAAAGGTGTATAAAAAGGAAAGGTTGAAGAGGGAATACCAATATTTTATGGGACGACTTAGGAGTCCCAAAAAAATATTTGGTCGGGGGTCAACATGCATGTTTAAGGTTCAATTCAAAAATCAAAATCACAAATAGCAGTGAACAGTGAAAACAACAATTAATGACACTGACAGAAAAACATTCCAAAGATTTGGGATTGGAACAATCATTACGTGGTGGAATCTAAACTACATGAGACTTGGTCTTATTTGCTTTACATGTGTCAACTCCCTATATGCACCTAAATGTGGCTTCCAGCTGGTTAACAATTCATCGCTCACCGGCCACACCTCAACTCTAAAGCCAATTGTGACACATTTTTTTTAACTTTATTTTTAAAAAACATTACTATGAATAAGATAATTTATAGACACACAAATTGTTTCCTTTTACACGAAAGAAAAAAAAAATCAAATATTCAAGATTTATTTGTTTGGAGATATAGTGTTGACTTTTTTGAAACGTATATTTAATGCAGATGGGATGGGTGATGAATGAAGTACTAAGACTATACTCACCAGCACCAAATGTACAAAGGCAAGCTAGAGAAGACATTCAAGTGGATGACTTGGTCATTCCTAATGGAACAAATATGTGGATTGATGTGGTGTCCATGCATCATGACAAGACACTTTGGGGTGAAGATGTGAATGAGTTCAAACCAGAAAGGTTTAAAGATGACATCCATGGTGGATGTAAACATAAGATGGGATTTATGCCTTTTGGTTTTGGAGGAAGGATGTGCATTGGTAGGAATTTGACTATGATGGAGTACAAGATTGTCTTGTCCTTAATCTTGACAAGGTTCTCCTTTTCCATTTCACCTAACTATAAACACTGTCCCTCTATCATGCTTTCTCTTAGACCCACACTAGGAATACCTCTTATACTGCACCAACTTTAATTTAGCATATCAGAATAATCAACAAACTAGTACCTAGTTAAGCTCTGAGAAGAAGCTAAATCTGTCTGGATTTTGTTTTTGTACTCTACTATACTCTTTTTTTTTCTTTCTACTTTACACGGGAGAATGAGGAGCAATGGCTTACAGAACTATACCTCATTTTCCAGGAGTTGAATTCATGTACTGATTATATCATCAAAGTGAAATACATAACAGTTGAATACCTACTCATGACAAGAGATACTGAGAGAGTGAGCATAACAAATGAATATTAAGTTGCAGTAAAATGATTTTCATTAGAGATATGGAATCATAAACGAACGCAACCAAGTGATCAACAAACTGAGAGAACCTTAAGATTTCAAGTTCCAACAAAACAAATGATACGAGATAACTTCTTTCATTCGTATAAACCTTAGTAGCCAGAACTAACGATAGTTGTATTGATGAGAGGTTGAAGTACCCAATGAAATAATCAAAGTGCGCAAAAGCAATCCAGACACCATCGTTGTCACAAAACAAACAAACAAAAAAGGAATATCATAAACGAACATGAGAAAAAAAAAAAAATCAAAACATCCAACAAAATTGCCACCAAATTAACTATGGACTCCATAGGTAGGACGTTTTCCTTTCTTTTATTACAGTTTTCTACTAAATGTAGATCAGTTAAGCTCAACCTGTACACTACGGAAGGAAAATAAGGATAGAGGGTCCATCTGGGCAGAAGAGAAATACACACTCAAAAGAAATATAACAAACTTCTCAAGGAGTAACCCTTGTGAATATAACGTGATTCCATTTGTACAGCTTTTTTGAAAGAAATTATCCCCCAAGCCCTGTGGTTTCCACACCCAAACTGTCTACATGACTTGTGTTCTAAATACAGAGTCGGATAAGTAGTGATATGAGTCCAAAAAAATGAATGAACTCGGCGAACACAGCCAAGCTTTGGAACATGAATGACAAGTGTAATCTCAAACCAGAAATCCACTAAATAACCGTATTCTGAATGTTGTGGTTGAATGTCCACGGAAACCATAAATACTCAGATACACAACAAAAGTTCACATGGAGCTAAGGCGGTGCGAGATCACCTCTATACAAAGTTTAAATTACATAGTTTAGACATGCAATCCTGCTTCTAAGTAGGTCTGAAGAAAACAAACTAGACGAATATCGGAAAGAAAGAATTTTATTCAACATTGCACTGTGCCATAAGTGATCATGTTTTTTTTATGCAGAACTCCGTTCACATCCTCTCTTTCTCTAGTATTCTACTAAATTTTGTGCGCTCACTGAACAAAAACTAAAAAAGAGGTAGTGACGATGGAAATCGTACTTGCATCCACTGTTTCTCATATACCACCAAGTGGCTCCATCCTATCTGATTGAGCAAAGAGAGCTTTAGTTCATAAAACTTCTTCTTGGGTGGGTTACCATCATCGTGTATCACGTCATTTAGAACCTGATGTAACAAGTCAGCAATTAATCAATTTTTTAAACAAATAAGATCTTGTAATTACATGAGCTAGCCAGTGTTATAAAAATGCATGCATTCCAAGTTCAAGATATGAACAACTGTTATAGCAAGCAAGAATGAGAGAGAAGTTCAATCATCTAACCGAGAAAATAATGAATACATAGTGTACTGAATCACTAATTAAAATTTGCAGCATTTACAAAATGCTCAAGAAGTAGTTGTACCTTAAGTGCGGTTCCAAGTCTTCCATGACGCCTCTCACGGAAAACCGAAAGTATGCCATATTTAGAGGACTTCAGATCCACCCATTTCTTTAGCTCTTTGAAGTTCTCTTCAAACATATCTACCTTATCCGCAGTGCTTTCACCCTACCACAAAACCATAATCACCTCATTAGGCACTCAAAAAACAAAATGAATAAATAAAATAAAGAAGAATCCCTGGGCACTTCATGTAACAGTTTTTGTGCATAACCAATTATAACTGAATGCAGAATGTACAACAGAATATGAAGACCAACTCATAATCTACTGCATCAGGTGATCATCCCTATCAGACTAACTTAAATATAGTAACATACTCTAACATGTGCAGGAACTATCTAATCATACTCGGACCCAGGAAAAATAGGAATAAGAAATTCAGCCAGTTATTTGGTTACTCTCTCCGTTCACTTTTACGTGTCACATTTGGACTTTGAGTCTTGACACACCCATTAAGAGAACAATTATTGACATGGCTATTTACAACACCACCCCTATTAATTGATGTTTCGTATAAGGTCTTGAAAAATGATTTCAGAATAAATAATTAATGTTAAAGGTAAACATGGAAAAAATAGTTATCTTTTCTTGAAATGTTAAAAGTAACTAGTAAAAGTAAAAAGCTATTTTTGGAATAGTGGACAATAAAAGTGAACAGAGGAGGGAGTATTTTTTGTTTTTTTCTGAAGCTATTGTTTTCATCCCACCAATGCTTATTCCTTCATTAATTATATTTGATAGAATAAACTTACCTATTTTCTTAGTTTTTCAGGACTCCCGGGATTAGGGATCACTTGCAGAAATTTCCATCAGCCAAAGATTAAACTCAGGGCATCAATGTAAGCACGATTATATGATTAATCATATATGCCATTTAGAATTTTGTCCCACAGAATTCTCAAGGATACAATAATTTTAATCTGTTAGAACTTAGAAGCTCACTAAATGTGTAATGCACCTTGCACAAAGACAAACTGATGTTTAAAATAAAACAGATCCACAGTAATCCATTCTAACAGATATGCTAGAAGTGAAATGCAAGTTCAAAAAAAAAAAGATATGCTAGAAGTGAAATGCCTGAATGACGTCTCAGGAGCTACACAAAATGAACAAACCACTTCCGTCCAGCTTATTCTTCTTTTGTTGGACAAGTATCTAATAGCCTATATTGATGTTTTAAGTTCCAGAACTCACAGGGATCAAGCTTTTTAAACAAAGCACTTTTGCACTTTTCATTCAAAGGACAATCTTTATTCCTATTTGCATTGGCAATCATCTCAGCAGTAAGCATCTATGTTGCTTGGACTCTTCAAAAATGTCAGCAGGTGCGTGTCGGATTCTCCAAAAATAGTGTATTTTTGGAGAATCTGACACACGGGTGCGGCATCGAAAGTGAAGAGTCCACGTAACTTAGGTCAGCATTCAAGAGCAAGGATAGAAGGTCCATCGCTCCATTAAAGAGTCATTACCTTCAATGCTTCAAGCTCAGCCAAAGCCAATCCCTTCTGGTAGAGTGCTTCAGTTAACTGGTCACGGGTCGTCTCCATCTTCTTCTTCAGTTTCTGTCAAATGGAGTAGACTGTTGTTATGACTAGTTTCTTGGCAGAAAAAGCTGTTCTGCTGAGATGCAAGGACAAATCCAGCAGTCCAGGTTTTTACAGTTAGCAGAAGGTGAAAAGGATAGAAAGTATCGACACGACAACATTAACTGCTAGATAACTACTTTTCTTCAATTGAAATTGTAGCAGAGGTAAAAATACCAAAAGATGAACACTCACTTCTGTAGCCTCGTCTTCTGGATCACTTCTGAGGGCACAATATTTTGCCAATTCATCTCTATCGATGCTAGCAACAACCTCGTCTGCTGCACTGATTATCTGGAGAAAGCACACGCCTTGGAATCATGAAATTCATGAACACTTAGATTATATGGAAAGACTGAAAATCAATTCAAGTATTTGTCGCCCATCTGAGAAAATAGGTTTGCCACCAATTTGTTTGACCTACTTAATCTGTGTCTTCCAAAAGAAATTGACCACTCTCCTCTCCAAATGAAGCACATCCTCACAAAGAAATTCTAAATAAAACACTTTTTTTCTTAGTACTCTTTTTAAGCTTTCTAGCACTTCTCCAATCATATCACTTGCATCCCTGCAAATAAATTAGTGGACGCTCAAAGTTTCTTTTCTACTTGGTACTTACCCATTCCTACCTGCTCTGATAGGACAAGATGGAATTATGGATTCACGTACAACCTAAGTGGTAGCACAGATTTTAACACCTTGTGCAAGTATCAGCAATTACTCTATCTGTTCCAAACTCTAGTGATAGGGCAACTGTATAGCCAGATCAGAACAGCTGTTCACAGTTAAATTGTCAAACAGAAAGCATCTTCAGACTAAGCTTTATTTATTTATTTATTTTTTGGTGGGTGCGTGGGGTGTGTGTGTGTGTGTGTGTGTGTGTGTGTGCTGAGAGGTTACAAGGACCTCTTAGCCATATAATATAGGTAACAAGTTATTTTACTTAACGTAGTTCCAAGCTAAATTGTTCTTCCTTGCTTTGAAACTTTTAGTATCTCAATAGAATTCTTCAATGTTACAAGTCGTTTGTAAGAGATTGATGATCCTACGAGAACATTTATGAAAGACTTTCATTTGCTCCTCTTCGATGGAAGTTTGATGACACACTTTACTGATATATTGGTTAATTCGATTTTGTGGTTCAATTCGTTGAATGGATCTAAAATATGAGCCAGTTAGACATAAAGCTTTTGAAAACGCAGTGCACACAAGTAAATAAGGAAAAAAATGAATACAGAGGTTAAATGAGCATCCCACACCACATAGGTTTTCCCCCAAAAAAATCCAGTAACTAGGATGAACAACGGAGATAAAGCACCTTTTTTTTTACCGTGTTCCGGAAAAGCGAAGAAAAAGGGGATGCTTTGCTAATAGGAACAAAAAAGTGTGTACAAGAATACTCATCCAAGTCGCAGGCACATGTTCATATAGAATACGAGAATTTCCGCCTGATTGAAGATCTAATGGTGCTACCTGAAGACTTAAATGAATGACCATCGTTATTGAGAACAACTGAGATCTAATTGCATAAGGTAAATTTAAGACCATGTTGCCTAACAAGTGTCATGGAAAGGAGATCATTTTTCAGATAAATACTTTCTGGAAAATGTTTCTTGGTGTTTGGCTGGTAAAATAAAAAATACTCCCTCAGTCCCTCTAATTCAATTTGTTTGTCCTACTTTCCTTTTTAGTCTGTTTCAAAAAGAATGTCAATTTCCTTTTTTTAGCAACTCTCTAATTCCAACTTTAGACATGGCATGTTTTAAGACCACAAGATTAAAGGGCATTTTGATACATTTGACATATCTTTTATTATTATATTTTTGAAATTGTTTTTCATATCTTCAATTTAATACCACAAGATTCAAAAGTCTTCTTTAGTTTTTTTGAACTTTGTGCCAAGCCAAAATAGGACAACCAAATTGAAACTGACGGAGTAGCAACAATAACATACCCAGTGTAATACTTGTGGTTTTGGGAGGATGGTGTGTATGCAGTCTTACCCCTACTTTGTGAAGGTAGAGAGGCTGTTTAGGTAACTGAAAAATAATTTCTGGGAAAGTAATTTATTGAAGAATGATAAGAATATCTGCAAATCAGATAATATTTTAATAAAACATTTACTACCTTTGTTCTATTTAATATATGGTGGTGTTTAACTAGGTGAAGGAAAATAAGACCTTCGCCACACACCAAAAGTAACTCTAGAACTTGTGGCTTAAAATATGACAATGTAACAACCAGAACCCAAGTTTCGAGAATATGTACTCTTTTGTGTTATGATGCTTAGGTTAGCTCTGTATTGTATTTTGGACTTAGTGGGATAGTTCAGTTCAAAACCTCGGGAAGGTTCTTAAACACAGTTGAGATTTAGAAAGCTTAAAAGCCAACTTTGCAAACCCAACCCCTCTTTTTGAACTTTAGATGCCGTCAAGCGATTCGAGACTTTGTACAAGTTTATAACATGTTTTGGGACTTGTTGTCATTCTCACGTTTGGACCCGAGGAGCTCGGCGGTGTTTCAGCAATTAAGTGGGCATTTGGAATTGGCAGACTTTTGCTGGTGATTGGTACCTCCTAAGTGACTCAAGACGCAAGATGCAATTGCAAAGCCCAGGCGGGCAAAACATTGCGATCACAAGGAAAGGTATGCAACTGTGAGGAGAGTGACCCCAATCACGAAAGATAAGCTGGCAGGGTCCTGTGACCGTGAAGAGGCCCTATAGCTATAATTAGCAGATTTTCAAATTCTCGAATCAGTTCAAGTCTGATTTTGGGGGTTTTGAGGTGATGTTGGCTTGCAATTTGGGGAATCAAAAGGTGGAATTTCTTCCTAAAAATCTAGGTATCGATTTCCAACACTACCCTAATGTAAATATTTTCTGAAACACATAACATACATGGAAATAATAAAGCAAAGCTACGCTCTCAAAAGTTCAATTACAACCATTTATATACTAAAAAGATTTACACTGGCTAACAAGTCGCATGATCCCAGAAAGAGCAAATTGAGGTATATACTTCAAAACTATTTTACCTCTGTGAAATGATGGAATTTGTCCTCACTATTGTTCCGAGAAAGCACGCCTTCCAGTATTTTAGCAAGCAAAGGAGTGTGTTTAGGGTACTCTGACTGCAAAGTAGATTGAAAAAATAAAAAAGCAAAACAACATTGTCATACATGGTGAGCATATAAATAGATAGAGCAAGAATCAGTGCAAAAGGACTGATAAAAGGGAAACTCCACAGAACTCTGGAAAGAACATGAAAATGATCAAACGGTCACATTTTAACAGCAAATACTCTTTCTATTACTGGAGAAATAAAATTAATAGATTCCCGTTAAAAGAAGAGGCAGCACAAAGTTGGCACACAAAACAAAACAAGTAACCTAAATCAGACGTCTGACACAACAGGTAAAGGCCAAAAACAGCATGAAGCTGACAGAGATCTGCACAGAACCTCATCAACCCTTTCTGCACACTCTTCCCTTACACCAGTAGAGTAGGGCCCCGAGACTTTTTTACTCCAAATTGAAATAACGCAGAGTTTTTAGTTTTGCAGACTTCAGAACATTATGTAGAAGTTGCAAGTTTTCAGCAGGTAGAAATGGGCTTTGCTTAACTTATTCTGAGTTAGTACCTTCCAGTGTCAATTGATACCTCACATCAAGTTTATTAGCTCACAAGTTAGGCCTTCAAAGCAATTATTGTCACCTCCTCGAAACAATTTAACAATTACCTTAAGTGACTGAGATAACTTTTTCCATTCAGCACGTTCCTCATCTGTGCCTTGATTCAAGCTAGCAAGAATCTTTATTTTAGCATCACGGACCTGATTGACAAAAGGAAAGCTACATTAGGCATGTCAAATACTAGAGAACGTAAATGATTGATAGCAGAAAGATACTTTTTTTAAGGCAACTACCCAGTACACACACAGTTGAAAAGCAGAAGAAGCTGATACTCAGTAATTCCATAAGTTAATACCAAAACAATCTATGTTTGCTACTATTTATCTTGTTAGGAAGGAGAATAAAGGTTATATAACAACTCTAATTGCTACAACATCTAACCAGATATTGCATGCATGAAGATATTTCTCCAACTCCAGGAAAAAAAAAGAAAAGCAATAGATGAAACAAGAACCAGAATAACATAAATAGAAATGACTTCACTCAATTATAAGTGTTAAGCAAAGTGACCTACTGTATGCACACACTTAACTAAATTACTTGCCGACATTAGGATTTGATAAATAAAAATGAATACCTCTTCTTCTAGTCTTTCTGAGACAGACCTGGTGTCGCTCAAACTTTTTCCTTTGTCCTCATCGAGCTGAAAAGAAAATATTGTTCATTGAATCCAGAAAGACTCAAGCACACACTCTGAAATGAAAGAGATTATCTGTGCATTGCAGAAGATAAATCTAGACAGAAGGATTCAAGGGAAAACCTTAATTGGTGGCACAATATAAGATACTTGATAAGAAGCAGGATTCTTCTGCAGACTTTTTCCCCCTTCATATGAGATTGGGCCAAACAATACAGATCCTTCACGGGAATTCTGCAAGTAGATTATATAAATCATACAATGACCAGGACACATAGAGGACAGCTCACAGAAATGGGATGACAGGATGACAAGTTCTGAGTTAAGCGATAGAAAAGAATTTTGGTAGGACAAACCTTTGGGAGCTTGTCCTTCGCTGGAGGACCCACATAGAATGCTTCTTTCACTCTACAAATATCAAGATGTAAAACAATACACGTAGTGATAAACAGCAAGAAAAAGATAACCGTCATAAATTGGACTAAACTTACCCTGGAACTAGATCTGAAGAGTTGAAGGAACCATCATCCGTTAGTGGGCCATCAGGTTGAGAATAGAAGTTCAACCGAACAATGTCCTATACAAAAACTTATGCATCAACAAACAAAAACTTTGAAGAGTGTCAACTGTCGAGCAGTATGGACCTAATTAAGTTGCTTGCCCCTCGGCCTTAGTTCAAGTGCAAAGGTTGAGGGACTAGTAGAGAAGGGTAGAGGGGTGTGCCCATTGTCTCGAGTTTCGAAGGTTGTGGTTGGTCCTAAGATTTGACCCCAGACGAATTTCTCGATCATTATAAAAAAGAAAAGAAGGTATAGATTAGTTCATACTTTAATAAGGAGATCATCAATTTCCTATTGTTGGAAAATGAAGGAAATAAATAGCGATCACCAAGCCTTAATCCCAAACTAGTTGGATCAACACCTGAACCATCAATCCATTCCAAACTTCTTTTCAATAACCATCCTTAGGCCAAGTTAAGGTGAGTGTTAAGAGAGTATTAGAAAGTCAAGATGTACTTTGGCTGGTCTTCTTACTTGACTGCTCTGGGCAAATACAAGAACTTTCAAAAGCAAGTCAAACCTCATGACTTTTAAACATGTAATCTTGAACATGTAAAGAAGGATAGCAACTACACAACTGAAAGGACCAATGCATCAAATAAAAGGAGATGTCTGCCTGCTTCTCAACTATTGATTTGTTCAGACTGAACAAATTTTGATCTGTAAAGAGTATAGCAGTGTACCTTTTCCTCCAATTTTCTTTCAATGAATAACACCAGTTGCTTCATCTTCTCTAGGTACTGTACATTGTCATGCCTGAACCACAGATATTACGAGCTGGTGAAGACTTACATTCAAGCTAGCCAATTCGGCACGATCAATGTGTGTGAATCTCGTAAGACAGCAAAAAAGAAACAAAGCATGGATTGGTTTCACATTACAAAGTAATAATTGGGTATTAGAAGAGTCACAAGACAAAAGGTGTGCTGACGCTAGACAATCCCATTAAAGAAACATCATAGATAATTTCCTTGGTAAATCAGTTTTGCTTGGATTACAAGCCTTAGTTGAGGTGTCAAAACTGGCCCCTAGTTTAAGGGCCATCTATGTATTTGGCCTTTAAATTTTATCATCAGATTATCAGTAGATTCTATTCTCTTCTTTCCTTTCTCTAAGTCCTTGGTTCAGACTCAAGTAACTTTTGCCTACAGCTTGATTGCCATACTAAAAAATAAGAAGTGAAATATACTGATGCTATGATATCACTAAGACAAGTAACAGCTATTTACAAGTGTGAGACGCAATACACATATTATTTGTCCATGTGTGGCAAAACAGCTCACCTCTTCTAACACACTAATTCTAGCATTCTAACACTAATGCTTAACTTTCAAACATATCCAAGGGTATTAAAAAACCTAGGTGGACACCACATCCAAGCCACCTCACTTAATACCTTATGTTTTACTTACTAGTATAGAGATGCAACTTTTATAGTCTAAAACTCAAGTACAGATAACCTCATGTCCCAGGGTCAAAATGAGGAAAGAACCTTCGCCAATGAGTTATATATAAGTCAAAGAGATGCATGAGGAAAATAATCTACACAATCTCGCAGCACATCAAATAAATAACGTTGGCGCACTCACATACCTCAGATATAGCTGTACAGTATATTCACCCTTCGGAAGTTTGGAAGAATCTGGATAAACATCACCCTTAGCATGCACACGCTACAGAATAGAAGGAGAGGATAACAAGCAAAAATTGTCAGATTACATGCATATGATGATCACAAAACTCAACTTTTTTAATAAGAAAAATGCTCAGCTTCATGATTACTATGAAACAAGTGAAATAATCTTAGCATTGATAAGCTCACACAATTTGCATCCACTTGTTGAGTTAAACAAAATGCACAATGTGTTAGATTTGTGGTTTTAAATATATACAAATCATGCATACTTACCCAAAAAAAAAAAATGTATCAACTATTACGCAAATATAGACGATTATGCTTTTCAAAGAATCCGCTTTATGTAGAGTATTAAGGCTGTGGCCTGTGAACTAGGTGCTCTGAATGAAGTACTCCATTTCTTTCTAGAAGTAGCTCAACTTTATACCAAGTTTTCTTGTCATCCTTCACTAATGATGGTTTTAGCTTTTGTAGGCTCCAGACCAATTGGTTCAGATATTTCCAGTTTTCACTTCACAGAAGCTCTGTCGCATTATGTAGCTACATTTAAACATTGGAAAGAATTCTCCTTCCATTATTGAAGAATTCCTTCAAAAACATTTCAGGTACTATTTCTTCTACGCATACAAGCACAAAAGGTCTCCTGACATACTCCACTCACAAAAAAAATTAACAGATCGTTAATCCTGCTACAACCATCATATTTCTCAGAAGGTAGTCTATCTTGAGATACTCGTGTGTGTGTGTGTATTTTTTTAATCTTTTTTTTTGGGGGGGAGGGGGGTTTACTCTATACCTTATTCACATCCGATATCATATAAAACTGAGACTCAAATTTGTTATCATAGATTCGATTGTTAAGTAAGGGAATCTGAGGCTTCAGTTCAGCATCATCCTCCAGTTTGAATTTGTAACTGTAAATAGAAGAGCAGAAAATGATTATTATTCAAAATGTAATCAAGCATCATATAACTAGTTTCAAGAGATCAAACCCACGTTAATGTAAGAGCCAGAATCTGTTTTCCTGAGGGTAATTTATCCCGATCTGCTGAAAGCGCATGCAGTTTGCAATCAATTGGACGATACGGAACTCTTATCTGAAATCATATTACAACAGGAAAAAGAGATTATGTAAGTATTTCACCCGCCTGAGGAAGTCAATCAGAGTGGCTAGCATCTAAAAGTTAAAGAAAAAATTTGACCTTGTTGAGCACAGCAGAAGGGACAAGTTTTTCAGTTGACAGAAGAGCTTCAGCATCAATCCTCACAGGTGCTTCGCTTCCATCAAGAACTACTTCCTCTTTGCTGATGTTTATACCACGGAACGCGATCTGAGAATTTCAACCAAAGACCCAAGCAAGGGCATAATCACTGTATTTATTAGTCTCCCAATATATTTAAGCAGCAAAGCATAAAATTCTTCCAAGCACCTGTTCTCTTCCAGAAAACTCCAGAGGATTGGATTGTCCAGGAGGGGGATAGAAATTCCAATTGTAAAAACATAATTACCATGTTGTTCAGGAGAGGATGGCGAGGTTTGAAACATAAATATCATTTTAAGAAGAAAGTGCTTAGTTTGCAGTGCATATATGCTATCCTACTTAATGGAGAAGGCAACAAGAATTCAGCCTTCTGGATAATACAAGAAATTTAAATTGCTATACTAACTACTCTGTCTTCCATTTTGCTACATATAAGATGCATGACTAGGGAACACAATTCAATGAACAATTATTCTGTGCAATTATCTGAAACTCTTTACTTAAGATAAAAAGAATTTATGGTACTTCAACTTTTTATTTGTTTTCCTTCATTAACAGTACCCAATCCTCTTGACAAGTCAGAAAGCTGACCTTACACCATTCAAATGGCAGGACTCCACATTAAGAAAGTCTCTCCAGAACCAAAAGGGGGGTGTGAACAACTTTAATTGTTCAAAATCCCTTTCTTCTTAAGATTGGAAATGTTCCGTCCAAGAAAAAAAAAACAGATATGGCAAAAAGAAGAAAAGAACAACAGCATGCCTCCAACTAAGATCCTTTGGTCATCGAAATTTAATAATTCAGAACAGAAATATAAATATAAGAACCAATTTCAGTTATGTCGTACTCGAAAATAACTACCTCAAAATCAACAATAGTGGTTTCATGACTGCCTATGCCGCTGGACCAAAATTGGGCTATTGCTAGTTCCATTGTCTGACCACCCTCCACTCGAAACGCAAAGTTTTTGGATGAAGGTGATGAAAATGTGGCCACGCTTTCCCACTTAATGGGCCTTTGCAATGGGGAGAGCTGTAGATTACGAGCATGTGAAGGTAACTTTTACATCAGAACAACCAAATAAATCAGAAGATATTTTACCTGAACAGTATCTATGAAGAATCTTCTAGCCGTATCAAAGCCATATGTCCTCATGGTGGCCTCCACCCAGGTAGCACCAAATGGTACCTCAATAAATCTCCTTTCAATTTGGCCTGAACACAAGTGTACATGCAAAAAAGTTGACAATAACAAAGCAGTCGAAGGAAGATCATGCAACATCTACCTTGAAATGATTTTAAGCTAACAACATGAAGGTTTTGTTTGTGTCATTTGATTTTTTGGCTTAAACCCCAACTCATTCACGTGGGGAATCTATACCCTGCTAAAATTTCTGCCACATTTTTTTCCAACTTTTTCCTTTGGGTTCTTACCCCCAAATGCACACCTGTTTACAACACATTATTGCAGTCAATATGAAGAAACAGATTCTCACCGAAAATCTGGTCCAGATCACACAAACACTATATCATCAGATTTTTATATTATCTGTAACAAAGTGCATCATGGAAATTACAGATTACCTGATTTTCCATGGTTTGCAGCTAAAGCTATCAGCAGCATAGATAGTTTTTATGAACTGCTCAATTTGTCTAAACATTATTAATTCAATGTCATTTTTCAGTATATTGTAGACCATTCAATTCGAGTAAATTAAGTACGAACTATTGAAAGAAGGATGCATATTTTCTTCAGACGAGAAACTCTACAGAACTGGCAGGACTATTGCTTCATGTGACTTAGCCGACAAGGCAATCTTCTATCAGCACCAAACCTTCAACAGAAGAGATCATACTTGCAAAATCAACACTTCCAAGAAATATAATCAAGAACAGTTTTAATATTATAAACTAATTCGAATTCAGTAAAGATGATCCAAATCTTCCACAGAAGATAATTTGATGCTACAAAGTCCATTTCAAGAGGAAGAGATATGGTCCAGTGTCCAAGAGTGTGCTGGGGATAAAGCACCTGACCCAGATGGTTTCACAATAGCCTTTTTCAAACACTGTTGGGAAGTAGTGAACATTGAGGTCATTGCTACTATTCAAAACTTCCATGAAAGAGACATATTTGAAAGAAGTTTCAATGCTACATATGTTGTGTTGATTCCCAAGGAGGTGAGAGCTAAAGAATTGAAAGATTTCAGGCATATTAGTCTTATAGGAGGCATCTACACGATTATCTCAAAGTTGTCGACGGAGAGACTCAAAAAAATGACACAAGTTGGTGGATGATCAACAAATGGCCTTTAAAAGGGAGATAGATCATGGATGCCATTCTTATAGCTAATGAATGTGTTTGACACAAGAATCAGAAGCAAAGAACCTGGTACATTTTGCAAACTAGATATACAAAAGGCTTTTGACCACTTGAACTGGAATTTCCTACTTAGGACTATGATGAAAATGGGTTTTGGAGAAAAATGGGTCAACTGGATCCGTTATTGCATCAACACAATCAAGTTTTCAATCCTAGTCAATGCTCACCCGCTGGATTCTTCTCTTCTCAGAGAGGACTAAGGCAAGGGGACCCATTGTCCCCTTTTTTGTTCATCATTGACATGGAGAGTTTAAATGATATGATGAAAACTGCCCAATCAAATAGCTGGACAACAGGTTTTAGAGTAGATTCAAGGGCCGTCAATAACCTTGAAATCACTCATTTATAATACGCTGATGATACTTTAGTTTTCTGTGCAGCTGACAGAGGACAAATAAGATTTTTGAGGGTGATTTTCATTCTTTTTGAGGCAATATCTGGGCTCCACATTAACTAGAACAAGAGTTTACCTATATCCAGTTGATGAGGTCCCTGACATTCACAACTTGGCTAATATTCTGGGAGGAAGAACTGGTGTTCTGCCAACCATTTACCTTGGAATGCCCCTTGGTGCCAAAAGCAAATCCAATGATATCTGGAATGGAGTCATAGAGAAGTGTGAGAAAAAGTTGATTAATTGGAAGAGTCAGTACTTTTTATTTTACAAGGGTAAGGTTGTATTCATCAGCATGTCCTGACATGCTGGAGACCTCCAAAAGATTTACAACAATTTTCAATCTACGACAAAACAACTACTAGATTACATATTTCCTATGAAATCTATAATTTTTGCATTCTTGCATTCTGATCTATTCCTTCTTCTTTACACAAAAAATAAAAGGTTGTCATACACAACCATTTAACCTTCTCAAAAGTATTAGCCTTGTTTTCGAAGCACCTACTGTTTCTCTCCTTCCATATGGACCACCATATGCATGATGGAATCATACTCCTCCATTTTTCCTGAGTTTTACTCCCCCCCCCCCCCCTTTTCTGATCCAGCAGCTGAGTAAATCTGTTGTGTGTTCCGGCATGGTCCACTCTATTTGTGTTAGGCCCAAAAATAAGTTCCATAATAATGTTGTCACTCTGCAATGTAGGAACAAATGTCTATTAGTTTCCTCAGCTTCATTACATAGAGAGCACCAAGAAGCAATGTGAAAGCCTCCCTTCTTTAATCTTTCATGAGTGGAGCAACGTTTCCTTGCCGCCAACCAGGAGAAACACTTCACCTTGGTTGGTACCTTGGTTTTCCATATCTGGTTCCAGGGACCAGTCTTACCACCTTGCAACTCTTTCACTTCCTTGATATATAATCTGTTAACTGATAGCACCCCATCGCTCCTATGTCTCCATCTGATAGAGTCTTCCTCCATTGTTGTCCCTGTAAACCCATCCAATATTTGTAATAAAGCAACGACTCTCCTAATCTCCCAATCATTAAGGAATCTTCTAACACAATGTTCCATCCCTGTTTGGACCAAACATCAGCCACTGTCTCTTCCGGATTAATACTCAGGAGGAGGAGATCTGGAAACAAGACCATCAGTGACTCATTTCCAATCCAATTCTCCTTCCAAAATGAAGTCTTGGTTCCAGATCCCACTTTATAGTCTATATTTCTGATTAGATTGGGCCACAAATTCCTGATGGTTCTCCATACTGAAACTCCATAGGTGTCGTTCACTAAGTTGGAGCACCATTTCCCATCTATACCGTATTTGTTTACTATCACCTCTCTCCACAAAGCATGTGTTTCCCTGGTAAACCTCCATAGCCACTTTGAGAGAAGACATTTATTTTGAATTCTCAGATTTCAGATTCCAAGTCCACCTGACTGCTTGTGAAGTTGTACAACCTGCCATTTAACTAAATGGCAGCCCTTTTTTTCTTTGTTTTCCAACCACAAAAAATCTCTTCTTAGCTTGTCAAGCCTTTCCTCCACCTTAGCAGGGATGGGAAACAGTGACATTACATAAGTAGGCAGTGAGAACAGAGTTTATCAAAGTAACTCTCCCTCCTAACGAGATGTATTGGGCTTTCCAGTTAGCCAATTTCTTTTCATTCTTCTTAATGATGTCATCCCATATTTCTAACTCCTTGTGATTGTGTCCCAGCGGCATGCCTAAATAGGTCGTTGGAAGTTGCTCCACTCTGCACCCCAAAATAGTTGCCAAACTTTGTATTTGAGGAACCTCCTTAATGGGAAATATGCAGCTCTTCCTCCAATAATATTGATAGCCCAGAAACTGCCTCGAATATCACCAAGGTCATCCTTATGAATGAAATCTGACTTGCCTTTGCTTCACAGAATATGATTGTGTCATCTGCATATAGTAGATGACATATCTGCATCTCCTCCCCTGAAAGATTGCCAATCGCGAATCCTCTTATCCAATGATTTTGAATAGCCACTCTCATCATGCTGTTAAAACCCTCCATGGATAAGATGAACAGGAAAGGAGAGTGGATCTCCCTACCTGAGTCCTCTTTCCGATGGAAAAAAACCTGCAGGTTCTCCATTTACTAGAACGGAGAACCTAACGGTTTTTATACAAAAGCCAATCCACATCAACCATTTTTCCCCAAAACCCATCTGCTCTAGAATTTTGAGCAGGAATTCCCAGTTTACATGATCATATGCCTTCTCTATGTCCAATTTACACATGATGTCAGGATCTGCCCCTTTAATTCTTGAGTCAACACATTCACTTGCTACAAAGCTGCGTCAATGATCTATCTGCCCTTGATGAAGGCCATTTGATGTTTATTGACTTGCTTGCTTATCACCTTTTTCAATCTTTCTGCTAAAAGTTTGGCAATTATTTTGTTGATTCCACTTATCAAACTAATAGGTCTGAAGCCTCTTAATTCAACAGCTCCCACTTTCTTAGGGATTAGAGCTATATAGGTTGCATTCAAACTCTTTTCAAAAACATGTTGATCATGGAACTGTTGCATTGTCTTCATGATATCTACCTTGATGATTTCCCAGAAGCTCTGGTAGAAACTCATAAGGAAATCATCTGGGCCCGGGGCTTTGTCACTAGCACACAACTTGAGTGCTTCTAGAACTTCCTCTTCCTCAAACTGTCTCTGTAACCAAACCTTCTCTTCTTCATTCACTCCTTCATATCCCTGCAAGTTGAAACCTGGTCTCCATTGCTCTGGTTCCTTATCTTGATCAACAGTGTGTTGGATGCATTACCAACTTATATGATGTCCATTTTTGTGTTCCAACAAACGTGGTGGATAGAATAGATGCTCTTAGGAGAAACTTCCTTTGGCAAGGCAACTGTTATACCAGGAAGATACATTTGGTCAAATGGAAGCCAATGATCACCAGCAAAAAGTATGGTAGTATGGGAATCAAGAACCTGATAACTCAGAACCATAGTCTTTTGATGAAATGGTTATGGAGGTTCGCCTCAAATGAACAATCTCTCTGGAAAAAAGTAATTAGTCAAAAATATGAAATGGATGGGGAATGGACAACCAAGTTAGTCACTACACCTTATGGAGTCTGTCAATGGAGGTCTATCAGAAATTTGGGGGGAAAATTCATGAGTAAGTGTAGTCATCAAGTGGGTAATGGTTTGAAAACATCTTTCTGGTCAGACAACTGATTAGGTCAACATCCACTAAAGCAACTTTTCCCAATTATCTTCAGCCTGAATCAACAAAAAGATGCCACGGTAGGAGAAGTCTGGAATGCTCATGGTTGGAATCTAAGCTTCAGAAGACACCTTAATGATTGGGAGATAGATAACTTGGCAGAATTCTACAACACTCTCAATCTATTCAAAGGCCCCCTCCTCTCAGGAAGACAATCTTTCATGGCAAGTGGATAAACAAGGGAGATTCTCAGTCAAGTCAGCTTACAAAGAATTCAACCATTCTAACAACCAACCAACCAGATTAATTGTTGGCCATGGAAACTAACTTGGAAAGTCACAATTCCTCACCAAGTGGCTTGTTTCATTTGGCTCGTGGCCAGGAAAGTGGTCCTATCTCATGAAGGATTCAAGAAAAGGGGCTTCCACTTATGCTCTAAATGTTATATGTGCGGAGAAGAATCAGAGACAATCAACCATCTTTTTTTACACTGCAAGTTAACTGGACAACTTTGGAGGATTTTCCTGAATTTAAAAGGGATCATGTGGGTGATGCCAAGAGATACACTTGAAGTGTTGGAGTGCTGGAAAAAATATAGCACTCAGTCAGAACAGAAAGAAAGAAAGAAAGATGAAAGATTATCCCTGCTTGCATTTGGTGGACAGTTTGGAAAGAGAGAAATCAAAGGTGTTTTGAAGACAATCATAGCTCTATCCAGAAACTGAAGATGAAGTGCCTAGCCCTTTTCTATTTCTGGTGTAAACATGAATATATGGAAGACATAGAATCTTCTATTGATGTTCTGGTATCTCTGTAAGTAGGTTATAGCTTAGTACATCTTCCTATATTTCCTTGTAAGTATGGACAGCTGTAGTTTTTATGCAGCAAATAGTTATACAGAGAATGTAACCTTCTCAGAAAAAAAAGATGATCCAAATATTAAAGACATGGCATTTCCGATTAGAAAGAGATAAAAAGTGGACTGGTACATCATTTTGGTAAACACAATTATAGGAGGGCATGCAACCTGTTGGCTCCCAGTGCTTTGGTTTAGTGGTAAGAGTGCAGGGTGTGGTATGTTAGTTAGGCCCACATTACAGGTTCAAACCTGCAACAGACAAAAGCTTGGCATTTAAGTAGAGAAGGATATAGGGCGGGGCTCATTATCCACAGACTTTTGAACCACGTGTCACTGGCGCTCAGGAATTTTCATTTACCAAGAAAGTAGGGGAGAGAGAAGGGATGGAACATGTTGACCAAAATACATGCGTAAAGTGGACATGCCCCTAGGAGTCATTTAAACTCATTGGCACAGGAGCTTTATGACGAACTTCTTTTAAAATACAAAATGAAATTCAAACCTAAGTGGAGGATGGTTACAAACGAGTTGAGGCAACATATAGTTCAATAGGAAACCAAGAGAAAATAAAACTAGTAAACTAATAGAACAAAATATGCTCTTCTCTCCGTGTTTGCTGTTCTCTTAAAGACATGATGCTTCCAATTATAAAGGGATAAAAATGGATTGGTACTTAAAACAGGATGCAACGAAGCAAACGATCCATAAGACCAAGCAGACATCACCCTACTGTAATCCTGACACAGGTACCACTGAAGAGACATGGAAGAGATACAGTGAACAAATTGCACGAAAAAATTAGCCATATCATAATCACCTGGTACAAATGAAATTCCTTGGAAGGAAATCAGAGGAGGTCTACTCGTTACAATAGAGGGCTTTGTTATAGTCACTGGAATTCTGAAAAGTGGTCCTCGCCATGGTGCTTTGCTGTCTACGCCATATACTTCATAATAATGCAAGCCATCACTTAAATTGGTGGGGTCCACAATTATGCTGGAAGAATGAAGAGAAAAATATGTAAGTTTTTCCCATAATGTATACCAATATAATCATCTGATCTCTTTTCTTGTTCTTTCTATACCCAGAATCATATCATGAGTTCAAATAAAAATCAACAACAACAGCAGCATACCCAGTGAAATCCCACAAAGTGGGTTACGGGAGGGTAGAGTGTACACAGACCTTACAAATATTAATGATTTGTTAAATCGACGCAAATCATATATATTCTATGTAAAGATAAATTGGAGCTGTGGTAAATGGCAATAGCCATGACTTAATAGAAGAATTCCTGAACACATAATACTCACTTCCTAAAGTAATAGAATAAACTATCACTATATCTACCATCTAAATAAGACACCAACATGACTGGTTCCAGTGGCATATTTAGACTTCATCTCATATTAATTGGCGAAAAAAAAAGATGTTTGTGCCAGAATAAGCTCTACAAATATGTGGAGGAGAACAAGATACCAAGCTAGCCCTTCACAAAGTATGCCTACTACTGAAACTGGTCAACAAAAATTTTGGTTAGGCTCAAAATTTAAATCTGATTTGAGACGTATAAATTATCATCACAGGACTTTCTCTTCATCAACAAATATTGACAGATACCAGAAAATGTGAGAACTGATCAAGAACCACAGCATCTTAACTGAAATTATCACATGAAAATGGATTTCACTTTCAAAGTAGGGAAAGGAATTGATATCTAGTCAAGCCAGTCATGTAATGACTGCCTTGGCACTGACCTACTACCAACCAAAGATGCTTTTGTTGTTGCCTCAAAATTGATCATCTATACAAGCCCAAAGAAAAATTGGCTATGGCATAAACCCAGTTCGAATATCCAATCTACATAGGTGAAAACAGGAACGGCATAAATATAAAACATAAAACAAGTGGTCCACAAGTTCTCCTTGGCACTTCCATGTGCATATGCAACATCAACTAACGTAAGGTTTCTTTTTCTCAAGATTTCAACAGTGAGACCCTCTTGAACCAAGCGAAAAAGCACACCAACTCTCGAAATCCATACTAACAAATAAGAGAACACTGCGTCTTCGCTTCATACTTAGCTATGGTAAAAGGATTTCATCCAGAATTATTTTGTTCACGTTCTCATTCCATCTTCGAAGCATCCTGCTTCCAGGCCTCCCTTGATTTGTCACTGTGATCTGATCTTCTGCTTGTAAGTAGCTCTTTCATCTCTTCATGCTGTAAATTATTTCCAAATAGATTCTTGTTTGTCTTGTATGCTTGAGCAAATGTTAGTTTCACCTTTTAGCAAGAGATACTAAAAACAAATTCACTCTCAAGGTAATGAAAATATTTAGGATGACATCGAGGAGGATTTCATCCCAACACCACATATTCTGCCAAAAACTAATATTTTCCCTGTTTCCTGCTCTGCTGAACTACTTCCATCATTATGCTCTTCCATAAACAATGTCCATAAGAAGATGTGATGAATTCTTCCCTCCACTCCCTTCTTTGATGCCAAAAATTGTCTGGCTATCATTGTTTATCAAAGAGTCTACCTCATTAGTTCCTTAGAGGGCCTTCTCGAGGACCCCTAGATTTCTGCCTGTGCTTTCCATATGATATTGGGGATGTGATTACCCTCCAACTTATCAACGTGAGACCTTTTTGCCTCAGCTTGAGCTGATAAGAAATTCCTTTGAAGTCTCTCCACTTCTTCAGTAACACATGCAGGAGAGAGCATAAGAAAGTGGACTTAAGGTTGGATTTTCTACGACACACTCAAAATTGACATCTAAGAACAACAACAACATACCCAGTATAATCCCACAGCACTCACAATTGACACCATTGTGTGGAAAACTAACGAAATGATGTTACCAGCTAGCTCTTAAGGAGTTCCTCTGGTTATATGACATCAACTGGTTTTGAGGTTGGCTGATTAGGATACAATAGTTTAAGGTCCTGCAAAGCAATCTATTTATTCATTCGTGCACCATTTTTTCAGTGTTGAAAGGCCATAAGTATGACCTGCTGCAACTAAAGTAGTAGCACATTGCTTAAAATATAAAGATGTTTCCAGCACTTCCCTCAGATAGATAATCAGCAGACAAGCAAACTGGAAAAAACCAACCCATCATTGAGGTAGAGCCACAAATCTTGTTGATGGCCAGCTAATACCCAAATTGTGCATTTGGCAATTCAAAAGCAGTTATGAAAGATCACACATTCAGAGAGCTCAAAATGGAGGAACTGGAAAAATAAGAAAATAAATGATTTATATTTAATCATCTAATCAGAATAGTTAGGATAGCTGAGTAACCTGAAGCTGCGCCCATTATGGGTGAGAAGGAGGTAGTCAGGAGCTCTCACCACTGCCTCTCCAGTAGAATGCAACTCAATGCACTCTTCAAAAGGAACCAATTGGTCTAAGTTATTTGCATCTTCATGGAACTTCGGTGCTATTTCCACTGTCCACTGAGGAAAGAATGTTATCAGCCTTCGAGGGGTTAGCAATATAATTAAAAAAATCATAACCGACTAAATGACATTTACACCAAATGTACTTTCAGCTGGCTTTGCATTTAAAACAGATATGAGTAGCTTCTTTTCTGCATCAATTTACCAAACATCATAAAGAGAAGTAGCTCAAACCATTTTCAAGAATTTCATGAGTTCCCCTGAAATCAACAGAATCACCATCCCTATCGGATTCTACATTTCTCCATCACACAAAATATGGTTTTATTCTGAAAACACACATTCAAAGGAGGTACAGACTCACAGCAAGATGACTAGTTACATAGTAATAAGGAACCATATGAACGCATCAAAGTTGACTGCCCTGACACTAAAAAGAATAGCACAAAAGAGATTCTATTATTCTGCTTTGCCTCACTCTACCTGAAACACCGAAAACCTAACTCCATTCAAAGCACAGGTATTCACTAAATTGATTTGCAAACCTTTCATCCAGTCTGTTGGTCTTTTAAAGCTTAAGGCATACATAGATATGCCTCCAGAGGGGTATAGAGGTTTCCACTTTCCACTGTGGCAACTCTACTCTACTTCTGTTCTTTTCTTTGACAGCAGTAGAGTATTAAAATGGAAACTTAGAAATAAGAATGTCTGGGTGTGGAAGAACTGCGAGGCTCGCGACAAAAAAGAAGAAAGGATCAGAGTCTGTTTTATCAGTGAAGTGATGCTGAAGTGGATAATCTGTGTAGAATTGTATCAACTTGTATTTATGGCAATGGCAAGGGGTTATGATAGCAATAGGCTGCTGTTTCTGTGGGAAAACTTGTAGGCTCCAGGTATTGCTAGGATCACGACAAACAAAGTGACAGTGGCCCGAGGCATTTGTGAAGCATGTGTCAAAGTGTAAAGCTTAGGCACATGAATGAGAAGGAAAAGAATTTTGACAACCGTCACAATCACATCTACAGAGTTCTAATTGTGATTTCTCTAATTTTGGAGCTCACTTACAAGTGAATGCCATCATTTAAGGTTCCAATAGAAAGAAGGGCGAGAGTCAGTTGGGGGGTAACTCAGTCCACCCAAGTGGATTGAAGCATGAGGTTAACAACTTAGATATCCCAGGTTAGATAGACTCCCAGCAACAACATTTGATATGAGCTCAATGGGTTGCATTTGGCAACTTGCTTGTGAACTGGATAGGTTACCTCATGAATTTGACGAGGTCCGCGAACTGACTGGCCCAGACACCATTGGAATAAATTTAAAGAAAAAACTCTAAATGGTGTGGTCTTGTATCTAATTTATTGGGTTAACTTCAACTACTATACAACAACTTGGGCTCAGACCCAAGCATGCTGGATTGAGGGCTTGAGGCTATATGAATCCCAACTTCTTCATTTAAGCTCATTTCAAATATTCATACTACATAAAATAAAAGTGAAAAATGAATTCTTTATATATATATAAAAAAAGTTCTCTAATATTTAGAACTACAATACATTATTAAAAAAGGAATATACCAAAGGGTATTAGAGGAAGCCTTACTAATAAGACATTAAATCTTATCTAAACTAACTTGCCCCAAGCCCCAGGGTACTCAGAGACTCCAAAGATACCAAATAAATATTGTTGAACCCTCATAACAGATAATTGTCACACCATAAATTATTCAGCCTGCATACAACACAACTACACCTTGACTCCAAACTAGTTGGGGTCAGCTATATGAATCTTTGGCATGCTTGACAAACAAAAGTTAGAGGATTAATCTCACCTCTGTAGATTGGTGACAATATAAAGGCTCTCTAAGGTAGATGCCTCGAGACGTAGCATCTGCAAAAATAGCATTTCTGATCAGAACACATCCTTAGATCAAACCAGAAATAGTGGTGATAATGATACACAAACTTTTTAAGTTAAAGCAACTGCTACATTACCCCTAAGAACCACAAAGATAACAGTTATTCATCTTTGATAAACCTCCTTTTTGTTTCGGAATTCACCATTTGTAAAAGGTTAGGGAAAATGGTTTGCGGCATTATCAAGGGTTACAAAGAAATACAGACATGCACAAAACACAGATATGAGCACACACACACATACATACACGAAGTTGGTTTGCTTGTGATGCCAGCCTGCTTAATTTTTACTTGATACCACACACAGGGAAGATTTTGCACCTTTTGCATGTACTCATAAGCCCTGCAACAATATTCAAGATATTAATCATAAACGGATCAATGGTCATGCTAAAGATCAAAAGTCACAAGGAAGCAGTAAACCTAACTTGTCAACTTGCATGAGTCCCTGTCCAGCGGTTAATTTTTCTTCTGGTAAAGCACCTACGGGTATAGATGTATTTTCAAGAGCCTTCCGTACAGTGTATGGACTAACAGGAATGCCTTCCGCCTGCAGGTCACAGACTTCAGTCAAAAAGAAAACAAGAGAAACCATATTAAAGGTCCAAAACATTTGAATTACCTTCATAGCACTGACGATTAAAGCCACACCTCCACAAGCAGATGGAGATGACATTGATGTTCCGTTCATTAACATGCGTCTTTGAAGGGTCCATGTGGGCACAGGGGCCACAGCACCACCAGGGGCACTTATGGAGACACCAAGATCACCATCCACAGTGGGTCCCCGACTAGACCTGCAAACTCTTGGAGCTAATTTTGTACTCCAAACTCTAACTAGGACAGCAGCACAAAGTATCCCAAAAGTTCCTAATTCTCAAATCAGAAAAGGGAGAAACCATTAAATAAGGTACATACCAGGTGTATTCAAGGCCTTCAGTAGGTGGCTCAACTAATAAGTGAGCACCAGCAGCCATAGCTGGAGAAACATATGCACCCACTCCAATTATGCTTGAACTGGTGCCACCAGGTGCACCCACAGTAGTCAAAGCTGGCCCATTATTGCCAGCACTACTGACAAATATTAGGCGGTGTTTGTTGACCACCTGAAATATTTCACCAGATGGTTAACCGATTAACAGATTTCTCATGCACTGAATTACACAAAGTGATCATACAAAGGCAACGAACATTACCTCATTGACAAGGTCAACAAAGCGACCATAGTCTGGCAGCAGTGTAGGTTCTCCGTAACTCATATTGATGAGATCACATTTATGCTGTTCACAAAATAGCAGTATGCACATCTCAGCAATGATTAAAAATAAATGCTACCCGCAAAACCACAGTTTTTTATTGTCAATACACATCTAGTCAGAGCATTTTAAGTCGTCACTTGACAAGAATGAGAACCGCGGAGGTAATGTAGGGTCACATGACACTCACCGAGGTTGTTAGACGACAGAGAGTCAGATATTATAAGACTGACATCAACTTGCATGAGTATGCCAAGCATACAGGCATTTTTGCCCAAAGTACTAGCCTTTACAGCAAGACTTAGCAATTCGCATCTTAGTCAATCCGGGTAGTCCACTGTAAAAATATTTCTCATAAAACCTGACTTACTTAACCCACAAACCCGGGCCACAGTTTAAAGCCAGGGACTAGCTCAACCCTGTAGCGAATTTGGGTTGCCTATGATGCTCGGACTCTTCAAAAATGTCAATGAGTGCGTGTCGAATTCACCAATAGTAGTGTATTTTTGGAGAATCAGACACATGTGCGGCTTCAAAAGTGAAGAGTCCCCGCAAATTAGAAATACAACTTCAAGTTGGATTTTGAAATTTTTGCGGGCCAAACCAGTATACACTATAAAGTGAAAAAAGAAAAAAAAATGAATAATTTTTAGGGTCAAACGGATTCTTCGTTTATTCATGATATGTTCCTATCACCTAAGAACTATATAAACTCACAATCTCAATTCACTTCTCACAAATAACTTCCAAATTCAACTATCTATTATATCTTAACTCTCTTACATACTAAGCTTCTCTCTTTCAATCCCAATTTATAAGCCTATCTCAATGGTTTCAAGTAAGCTCCGGGAGATCAAAACGTTCTTCTGAATCTCAAAGTTGAGCGGTTGAATTAATATCAACATTATTGTATATTGGATGTTTAAAAAAATTAAATTGCAATTTGACTGTTATAGCACCAAATTCATATATGTTTGGAATTTTTTAATTTTCTTTAAATTGTGCGCTTCACTTCACTTTATGTTTTTTGCTCCAAGCCCATGTACTTGTCGATTTTTGTGTTTGTTGCTTGCAAAGAAACAAGAAGGATGTAAATCACCTCATGACCAGTTGTAAAGTAACCTCTAGATTGTGGCAGCTGATGCCAAAACTGCTCCTATAAGTTATAACACGCCTAGTACCAATGAAAAACTTCCGATGGTGCTGGAGAATAAGAGGCAAAAGAGCCAAAGGAAACATAGCATGATATTCCACTCCACAAGATGTATGTGGACACTATGGAGGAAAGAAACTCTGAATCTAAAGGCAAAGAGAAAATCAATTAGACAATTGCGTAGAACTATAGTATTTTCCTTTTATTCTTGGGTGGAGTAGGCATGTCTCCTACTTGTTTAGATGATTGGTTGAAGTTTGGTGAAAGAAACTTTCATATACCTCTTCTATACTAGGCAATTTTATTTTTTGACAAGCCTTATATGCTAGTCATCATTTGGCAATAAAATATGTTCATTCAAATAAACATAGTGGCCAAATCTATAAATCAGCCAAAAGATTTTCAGGCAACTAGTTTCATCAAACACAGCAAACTATATCCAGAACTCAGAAGATAAAACCTGAAAGTTTACTGCAGATTTTTTTCCATTTGATGTCAATTGGAACATGGATTGATCTTGTTAGCTCCCAGAGTAATTAAGAGGAGCCCAACTCAGGCTGCCTGAGAACAATTCAACTTTGAAAAAAAAAAAAGCAGCATTTCAAGAGGCATCTCGCGAGAATTTAAATGATACCAACTCCCCTGAACTAAATAGACGCCCCATTCTTTTGCATATAGGTATGCATCATGCAATTGCTCATCTGATGCCCTTTCAAAAGAGCCTTATCCTCATAACTGATATAAAACCTCAGAATCTGAAACAAAAAAGTAACTCTATTGTAGGAAGACAACCACTGTTGGGTAATATTAACCACCTACCCCGCATCTATATACTAAGAGATTCGAGAACAAAGGAGTAAGGAATGAGATTTACTTTGCTTCCTGGAGTTGACACGCTAATCTAGCAATATGGCTAACCAGGTCCTTATGATTGTAAAAGGTACAGAGCATGCAAGACCTCCTTTAAGAAGATTATTCACCTATTAATCCTTTAAAGTGGAGTATGGAAGTTCAGAGAATTACACCGTCCATCCAAGACATAGAAGAATAAATATTATTTTTGTGTGACAAAGACAACTAATCTGTAACACAACAGATCTATATTGCTGGTATATGATCCTCAGTTTCAACCTAACCTAAATTTGCAGCAATACAATATTAAATACAGTCAGCACATCTTTGTATACAAGTTTCTGTACCCAAAGTGCATGTTTATTCATAGCTAAACAGTTTTTATTGTGAAACGTGTGGAGAAACACCTCAACGATATAAAGCTAGAGCACAGTAGCAACCAAGTGAAGTAGATAGCAATAGTCAACTCCTCGTTACTTATGTGGTGATTCCTTTAGTTTAGGTACTTTCGACAACCGCCCAAAATTAAGAGCCAAATACTTAGCTAGCATTTGGCCATAGATTCCCAAATATTTTTGGCAAGTCATTTTTGGGTGAAGTTTCACCATGTGTTTGATCATAGTTTTTGGGGGAGATGTTTGATATTTTAAAGAAATATGATTTATACTCATAAGTTCTACAAACTATCATTTTATAATGAACATGTTCCGTGATAAAAATTGAACTCATAGATTATAAGTTCCAACCTGCTTATAAACAATTTCACAGATCAGTGTAGGAGCTACTGCTGTTTTCTCAATCACGAAGGAGCATACAATTTTTATATTTATATTTACAACAAACAAATCATAAACAGAAATACAGTACATAAGTTGAGTGAGTGCCTTCATGGTGCTTTTCTCAAGCTTGTCAAGTTGGGATAAATAAATGATGGGGTGTTTTTATAGAACTTCCCAAAAAAGAGAATTTGGCCCAAAACTAGTTTTTTCTAGTTTTTGGGAATTTGGGTTTTTTACCAAAAATATTAGCCAAAAAATGACAATTTGTATGGCCAAACACTTTTTGCCAAGTTTCTTTCCAAAAAATACTTATACCTTTTATGGTCAAACAGGCCCTTAATCTAATATTGCATAGAAACACACCTAATGTATCAATACCTGCATGCCAAAACCCAGAAAAAGAGAAGCATGAAAGAGTCGTGGAGACTGGAGAGATTGCATAGATGAAAAAGTAGGAAAATTTAATTACCAAAACAAATATTGGAATTGTTTGATAAATGGTGAAGAAGGTAATGATCAAGTTTCTACAACTAAAAGATAACACCCACACAGAAAATTTAAAGCAGGGATCACCGAAAATTTAAGAACTACCATTGCAGGAAGAAGAGAAGCAAGAAAAGAGAAAAGAACATTTTGCATGGGAGAGATGATGACCTAATAGTAAAAATGATATAATACTGAATAGGCCCTACCTCTACAGCTGCAATCAAGGCCCTAGTCAAACCAGTTCCTGTTTCCATAGAACCCAACCGTGAATCCCCAATTTTACAAGACACAATTTGTGCTCCAGGTGCAACTCCATTTAGTAAAGGTTCCTTCACAAACAACATGCATAACATAAACAATCTTAATATAGCATCAGGTTAGTTAAATCCAGTGCAAGACAAGCACCAGTGTAATGGAAATGTTGCCAACAGAAATATTATTCTACCTCCGGGTGGAAGGCGGCGGCAATACCAGCAACATGTGTGGCATGTGGAGAACTATCTGTTACGATACTTAAAATATTCCCTCCATTGTAGACATTTAGCACACATGTACAGGCATCCAATTTACTAAAAACTCCATGCTTTTGTTCAAGCCTACAAAGTTAGGAGCTCAAACAATGAAACTCCAAACAGTAAAAGCAGTAGACATTGATTACTACTGTTTCTAGCAGCAATGTCATACCTGTAATTAGTTAAAGGAACAAAATCTGCAAGCTTTCCACAGCCTGATTCATCCTCAAGACTCTGTGTGTCCAAAGCAGCTCTCCAAAGCTCGCCATCATGCCATACAACAGCATCAATAACTGGTCCCTTGTCATCATAGCTCTATGACAGATATCAGATTTAGCACTGGAAACTGAAAATACAACTTTTTGGTAAAGGACTTGGAAATGAATCAGTACAAAATGGTACCGACATCAGCTTGCTTGCGCAGAAGATCAACTCTATTCTGGAGGTCTTCACGGACCATTTTCAAGTGCACACCTTCAACTTTTGTGTGCTTCTGCAGAATTGGTAATATTATGTTCAGCGAAGTTACATCAAAGTAAAACTAGATAACTAGCACAACAAACTTGAAAAAACCAGAGCATGTCCCTGCATATATAAAGCAATGGCTAATGAGTTAGAACATTTTAGATGTGGACTTTAAACCTATGTTTATTAACTTATGCAATTGAGTGCTTACGAACGTATGAGCCAAGGAATTAATGATAAATTGCTTTCACGAAAACTCTAATTAGATATAATTAATAGCACCACATTTACCTTTAACAAAATGAAACACAATGATAAGTACTCATAATAAACAGCTAATTAGAATGTCATGAGATATTTTAAAGCAATAAAGATCCTTGATTCTTTTTCCAGTACGATATATTTAGATCAAAACCCTTTTCTTGACATTTGTCATATTATACTTCAAAAATTCTATCAAAGTAAACCAACTGCATAACACAGCCTCATCTGATCAGTTTCACTGAGCAATCTAATCAGTTCTGATATTAGTCAAAATGCTCCTGTTTCACCTGTTAAGCTTTATGTTAAGATGGAAAGGCATAACCAACTTCACATTTGACCTTGACTAGGCAGAATCAAAAAAATATTACGCTGCTGCAACTGTCACCATGGCTGAATCTGGAATCTGAGCAAATTAAGGTTCAAAACCATAGCTGTACCTTTTGAGATTTGGTGAACTTGGTTTCGTTTTGAACATTTACAAAATTCATGTCAATTGTTTTAGTAGATCTTTGAAAAACTTGGTGCCCAAATATCTGATCTCTGGCATGTGCACCTAAGTCGCATGGTTTATTTTCTTTCTTAAGGGTTCTTTGAGAATTTACCTTCATAAGTTACAATAGATAAGTGGCTAACTTTTCTCTATTTCTTTTCAGTATCGTGAGTTGACATGCAGACATGGCATCGTTTTGAACATTTACAAAATTCATGTCAATTGTTTTAGTAGATCTTTGAACAACTTGGTGCCCAAATATCTGATATCTGGCATGCACACCTAAGTCGCATGGTTTATTCTTTCTTAAGGGTTCTTTGAGAATTTACCTTCATAAGTTACAATAGATAAGTGGCTAACTTTTCTCTATTTCTTTTCAGTATCGTGAGTTGACATGCAGACATGACAAGAATTTTGTGTCGCATGGTTTATTTTCTTTCTTAAGGGTTCTATGAGAATTTACCTTCATAAGTTACAATAGATAAGTGGCTAACTTTTCTCTATTTCTTTTCAGTATCGTGAGTTGACGTGCAGACATGGCAAGAATTTTGTGTCGCATGGTTTATTTTCTTTCTTAAGGGTTCTTTGAGAATTTACCTTCACAAGTTACAATAGATAAGTGGCTAACTTTTCTCTATTTCTTTTCAGGATCATGAGTTGACATGCAGACATGGCAAGAATTTTGTGTCTTGAGACTCACCATCTCATCTCTAGCATTAATTGGTTAGCATTCGACATGCTTTGATCATAAAAAAAGGATCCAACCACGACATGTGGTGGTTACAAGCTACCTAAAATGTACTTAAGATAAGTAAAGCCATCCTTTCTCTCTAGCATGGTAAGAGCTTGACCTTTTAGGGGTCGTTTGGTAGGGTGTATAAGAATAATTTTAAAATAGAGTGGATAATACTGCTTGCATTAGTAATACTTGCATTAATCATGCATAGATTATTTCTTATGCATTGTTTGGTTTGGTGTATTAATAATAACATGATTGGATATTTTTTTAAAAATTATTTATTTACAAAGATACCCTCCACAAATATAGTGGAAAAGATGTAAAACAGGTTTTGAGGGGCACTTGGGTCTTTGACCACGCTAATGCATTCATCAAATCCCTTGTATTACTAATACCATGGATTTTCATGTATTAGCTATACACTCCTCAATACACAATAGAGTGTATAACTAATGCTTGCATTAGTTATACATGGCATGAAAAGTGCACCAAACAAGATACTACTAATACACAAAGCTAATGCATGCATTATTTTTGCTAATACACTCTACCAAACGACCCTTTAGATATAATAGGACTACCTAATTTGACATACTTGGAAGCAAGTTCTAAAGGTTTCTTTTCATAGGAACTTCTCTTACTTTATAGTGTTGCTTAAATGCTACGGCTCTTTAAAGAATTTACAAGTTTCTTCATTATCATACATTTGAAGATGCTCACTGCAAATAAGTTAATGACCTCTACATTTGCAATTTATCAAAATAAGAGGTTATTGAAGGAAATAATCACAGAGATGGTGGAGAACCTTATCAAATTGATCAAGCTGCTTTACAGCCTCTGCTATTGCTTCTTGATTTTTCTCATCCCACCTTCTCTTTCGTTCTTTCTGCAAATAAGAAGAGTTTATAGAAAGAGAATACTTTAAAATTCCTCAAGAACGAAATCAACAACTACTACCCCTCAGTCCCAAACAAGTTGGGGTTTGAACTTAAAAAAAATTCAAGAGAAAAATAAATTATGAATACTTGTATAAAGCAAAGAACCAGAATATAAAGAGAATGGCAACCAGAATCACCTTTACTCGAGAGGTCAGCGTATCAGTAAAGAGCTCATACACCAATTTGCAGCCAACACGCCACTCGCCAGATGGATTCTTCCATGAAGAATTAATGACAAGAGAAGCCCCTACAAAATAATTAATATATGAAGCATTTATGTTGCATACTGATAGAAACATAGGTTTTATATTGGATAAAAGAGAGACACAAGTATCTCGTATCTCCAAAATGATTTTTCTGCATATAAAAGATATTACAACCTATCTACACATTACTGGATCTATTATTTATATAATAGCTAACTATAACTATTTCATAACCATTTGGGATAAAGAGACATAACTTCTAGTAACTATTAAGATTAGATTAGTTAATTATTATCATTAGTTAGTTATCATTCACTTAGGTAGTCTATTAGTTATTCTATTAGTTAGTAGCAGCTGCAGTATCCAGTTCATTGCCAGCTGTAAGGTAGTTACTAGTCAAATGTTTTTGTTTCCTCCTTGTATAAATACACACACACTTGTAATGGAATCGATTGATTGTTTTTCCCCAAACTCCTTCCTTCTTCACTTCCATTCTCATGGATTGTGGCTGTCATATTGGTTTATCCTTCTGTGCAGTCCTCTTGACAATAACCATAAGGAATTGTCAAATAACTGCTAATAACATAAGAAACTGCCCAATCCTCTATGTGTGAAACCTCCACAAACTTGAGAAGATGTAGATCATCATCTTCACCTATCTTTCTTTGTTTTTTCCTCCTTGAGTAAGTATGGAAGATGCGTGGCTTATCATATACAAATGAATCAAGAGTATGTGGACTCATAGTACCTTTTGACATACCAGAAATGATATAGGTCTTTCTTTCCTTTTAAAAGTTCAGAAATGACAAAGGTCTACAGCATTATAATCATTGTAAACAGCAACGGAGGATACAACTCATCCTGGAAATACTTCGTATAATTATTGAAGATTAGCAATACTGCACCGTCATTATTCAGTATCTTCATATTGAAAATGTGTCATTTTGGGCTCTATGGTCCAATCATCAGAGGAATTAGAACCTAAATCCTAGTTATGTGGCCATAGAAAGATTTTGACTGACAGGGGAAGTTTTAATCACTCCATTAGTTATCAGCTGATCTAAGATTGAATTGGCCTCTAATAAATATAAATTTTATAATTAAACAAAATGTTTCAACGTGATGGAACTATATCTTAAGGAGACAAGTCAAAGATTCTAAAATAGGATACAAATTGCAGAATGATTCCTAAATTCAATGACATACCAGAAGCTCCAGTAATACAACAATTGTCATCAGCCTTTACCACTGTAGAAGTATCAACATCTCCGCTCCCAGTACTGCAAATAAGATAATCATTACCAGTGCATACAAAATTAGTATTTTATTAATATCATATCCACTGGAAATAAAAGTAAACTTCAGATTCTCAAGCCTCACCAATCTATAACATCAATGACCTTCGGCTTTCCATCAGAGGTAACTCGTAATCCAGCCGCAGCGGGATCAACTCCAGAATCTGAGACACTTAATCTCATAAGCAACAACAGTATACACACAAATATGAACTCACAAAACAATTGTTGATTCATCTTCTACTAATATTCATCGACAAGTAAAACCGAATTGAAATAGAGAAAATTACCGAAAATAGCAATGATGACACCGCGACCGTCGTACTCAGGGTGAGCTTCGATGAACCGATCAGCGGCAATCTCTTTCTTCGGCATTTGAGCAGCAAGGAAAGTTGACTCCTTCAGTTTGAAACTACGCACAGCTCCGTTGCCGTCGCTGGATTCAACTAGCGAAGTACAAGGCATTGCCCTAGCTATTCTCTTTTTGGGCACAATGATGGAAAGAGATGGAGAAAACAATGAGTGCGAAACTGATTGAGGCGTTGAGAGCTGTGGAAGTGATTTAAATATTGGATTTTGCATTGCAGGGGTGTTTTCGTAAGTTTGTCCAAGGGTGTTTTAGTAAAATGGCGGATTCCGGCAGTGGCGGTGGAAGGAGAGATTGCCACCTGCCGGGAATTTGGGGACTTGTGCTGCTGGGTTTTAGATGGGTTTGTTTCCCTCCATGTTAAATTACCTTATCCATCCTTACATGAAAATTGCCCATTTGGGAATTTGCTGCTCCATGAAGTAGCTATAAAATATCTCATTTGGAAAATAATCCAACTAAATTAAAATAATGAAGTTATTCTATAAAAATAGAATAAGATTCCTGATGAAATTATTTGTTACGTCCATGTTGAATAACACGTGAAGCAAAGATACTTTTCTTTTTTCCATAAGATCATATATCATATTCATATTAAGCTAGATACGTTTTGAACAAAAAAAAATGAAGATTCTAGCAATATCGTGAGAAAATTCATTTCCATTATCAAATATTTTTATTGCATGAATAGTGTTTAAATAGGGTCGGAGCAAATTAACCCAATAGTTTTGGTCTAGTAACTCTATTGAATTAGAATCTCAAAGGAGCTACATATGTGGTTTGTGAACTCTTTCTTCGTTTTTATTATAGGTCGATGAAATATCCAAACATGTCTACAGCTGATATCTTCAGCACCCCAGGGTAATTATTTCACTTGGAACAATATTGAAGTTTTAATTTCTAATTTACTACAACTGCATCAATACCAAAAGAGAGAACAGAAAACTATTCAGGGGAATAACAGAACAATGATGTATTCAGGGAAATAACAGAACAATGATGAATATATTTGAACATGAAATTTTCAAATTAAGTGGAATGACATTCTGCACATCATGTGAAATTGAAAGATGAAGGATTCGTGGATCTATACCATATACTATTCTAGACGACGATGTATACATTTGCTCTATGTGAACCTCTCTAAATAAAAGAATGTTGTTTCTTACTCTGCAATATGTAGTTATATAAGATCTTATAAAAAGAACACATATTCCTTCCCTGCACCCCCTTCTAAATGAATAAATCTGCACTATGTAACCACTGTTGTCTATGGCTTTGTATAGCTGAGTTTCTGGGTTCCAATTACCCTTTGAAAATCAGCATGTATGACTAACAACATTGGATCTCTGCGTCAGATCATGTGGTGGCAAGTAGTATCACAGGGATATGCACAATCAATCTCCTTGCTGATGTTTCTACTGAAGTACCAATCGCCGACTGTCTCTGCAATTGTCTGGGGACAAGAAGTTTCAGAATCAGTAGCCACAAATCAAAAAGAAATCTCCTTTGTACTTGATAGATCTGTTAGTTGCATCAGATTGCATAATGACTTGTACATAACTTGTAAACTTCAAGCAAAACAACAAAAGCTCTCCTTAATGCAGGGAATCATTTACTACTTACATTTAGATTACAATATTCTGAGAAACAATATGATTTGATGAACTCTTGCATAGTAATGAACACATAACATTGCTAAAGAAACTAAAAGGGACGAGATCACTTCACACACTATTAAGATGTTCATGTTTGTCATTCAGCGTTAAGTTTGCATTTACAGTGAATAATATGTCGCAGCAGAAGATCAGAAAAATGTATTTCACCAACCTTGTTGTGTATTCGAGGAGAGCCAACTGCAAACCAAGTTTCTTGTGTCTCACTCTGACAATGGGTGAAGCAAGAGTTTATGTACATCCCATCTCTTGTTGAATTTTGATAGAAATCTCTCAACGCTGCAAGCATATCATTCCTGAACCCTGAAATAAGTCAGGTAACCCTGGTTACTACCATCAATATTAATAGAAATTACAAACTCTATAGAACAGCAAATATAAAGATAAACTAGCAAACGTACCATGATAAGAGTAGCATAACATAGAATGTTATTTAAGATTACTATAATCTAGTTACTCAATATTTGAATACTTCATGAGTTCAATTAACATTTCTTTCTATCAGACCCTTGCAAGCTTTTCCCCAGCCTTAAATCTGTCTGCCTAAGGACCTATGTAAATGTTTCAAAGAGTAATATAATAAGCATTGTCAACCTTGCAATATATTTAGTTGACTTGCATCGCATGCAGTAACATTCAACTTGCAATGATCCCAATGCCGTCGAGGATCGGAAGAAGGCGGCACCAATATGTGATGGAACTGCAGAAGCATAAGGACACATTATTGGGACCGTGCATAACAAACATTATTCTAAAAAATGCCTAGTTTATATCAAATTACATAATGAACATACTTGGTACACGTCATATGCTGAATTTAAGATGAAGAATGGCGTTTCGATGTATGGCAATGCGTACTGTGGGAAGAAGCACTGCAAGAACATCTCAAGAATCCTTAGAGAAGAGCTTAGTTTCATCACTAGATTATGAATTAAACAAGAGTAGAGTGGCTCAGATCGTACCAGGTGTGGGTAGTAGAGAGTAGAAGTGCAATTTTGATTGAGATTTGGTTCTACCCCCTTCAGAAAACCACGTTTGTTAAAATAAGATAGCTCAATATAGACATTCCTGATAGCCATGATGAAATCATACCTGTAGGGTAATAAGATCTTCATAGAAAGATCTCATTGTGTGATTCAGAGCTATATCTCTCCTGAGAAAACAAATGCAAACATGTCATTAAGTTTAATGCAGAGAGGAAATCACATTTGACTATTCAATTGGCAGAAACATACTCGTCTAAAAAAAAACCAGCATCACTCAAGCACTTCACACTAGCATTCTTTGGTAGAAAACTGGTGAAGTTGTCACAGTGTAAAAAGGTTGCCAGACCACCAGCAGAGCAGCCAGAAAGCATTGCCTAGAAGAAATGCTCTAAGACCATTAAGTATAGTTTGAAGCACAAAATATCTTTGTAGTAAGGGAGTAAGACAATGAACTTAAATGTTTGTATTACATGTATCTTTTTCAAGGAAAAAATTGACGTAATCAACAATACAGATTATGAATATAAACATACCGAAAGGTCCCAAACAGATGTGTACAATAATGCACAGTTGGCTATTTGTTTACTTTTACAAAAAAATGACAATTCAATCCAGAAAGGCAAGATCATTTAATTACCCTCTCTATGTCCTCACAGGAGACTAATATTTGTGTGTTGGACGGGGTGTGGGGATGTGTGGGGATGTGTGGTGATGGAAGCAATTGCTGTTTTATCTCATTGCTTTGCTACCACAAGCAGTCCTAAGCCTTGACGGTTATCATCAGATGTTGTTAAAGTAGAAAAAGAGCATGTCTGATGGCATTACCTTCTTTGCGTGCCCCAGACCTTTTGGGAGAAGATCAAGAATAATAGCTTGCCAAATTCTTTGCCCTCTGAAATAAAGCATTGATGTCTGTTTCATTTTAAGCAAGAAAAAGACTCAGTTTAAAAGTAAGAACAGGGTACAATTCAGATAGAATACACCTTTATCAAGCCCGTGATTCTTTTAACTAGTCCAAAGGCAAAGAAATTGGCTTGAGACGTATAATATGTATGCCATCAGAAAATATATCAGAAATTTCATAATTATATTTAACTTGAAAGCAAGAAAAATGAAGAAAATTCGGAGTAACGCAAATGGCAATCATATGATAGAATCCAAGGTACGTAAGGTCATAATAATTGGTAGGAAGAAAACGCTTTAAGATAACAAACAAAAAGAAAAGTATATTTCGTATCAGCCTTGATCCAAGTCAGACCATGCTTTTCGAGCTCTAAAGTTCCGAAGTAATGTCAATTACCTTCTAAAGCAAATGAATGTCACTCTGCAAATTATGAATCTTATCTATTCTTATCTGTTGACTTTCCATGACGTTCCACAAAAATGTTTTGAAGTATGAGTCCACAGAGATACGTGGGAACTTGTAAACAATGCCCTCTTTGCATCACTAACTGAAGTGAATCCTAGGCTTGCAGTTCATTTGCTGAAACATGTGAATAGTTTGCCACCGATATTCATTTAAAACAATATCTCATTACCTCAATTCCGTGTCTATCCATTCTTAAAGATTAAAAAAAAAAAAAAAAAAAAAAAAAAAATTAAAAAGTTCATAGAACAAAACCATACCTAGCTCAAGTAATTACAAACGAAGTCTCAGCACTAAAAGAGGTTTATATATACCCATAGTTTGGTTGACAAAAACAAGAATAAAACAGAAGTAAAGCATAAAAGTTTGCTCATTTGGCAAGAGGAAAAAGAAAGCACTTGATTAAGTTGAACTTGATTAAGCTGAACTGTTATTGATTAAACTCTCGATAAGTAACTCTCAAATACTAATAGACTAATCGTGGAAATAATGGCAAGCTACTAGAACATGAAATTGATATTTTTCACATAATAACCAAACAATGATTTGTCTATCAGAAACAACTTCTCTACCCCACAAAGGTGGGAATGAGAATTGCACGTTCTGCACTCCCCAAATCCTACTTGTAGGATTACACTAGTACTTTGTTGTTAAATAACCGAACATTGATGATGATTGGAATAACTAAATTTGCTAACAGAGTCTAGTGGACACGAATATAGCACTCAAAAGCAAAAAAAAATCACAATGTTTAAAGAAATAAATAGTGCGAGAAACTGATGTGCGTGCAAGTTGTAGAGAGCTTTTACTTTACCCCATTATAGAACTTAGCATCACCAGAAAATGAGGCTCCATCACAATATCTGATCTTCACCCTATTCCAGTTGTAGAAATCTGCATTTATTGTTGGATTGGATTTCTCCATTAGTCATTATTTGCAGATTCCAATCTCAAAGTTCTTCACATGATTTAAAAAATTGAAGACTTTTTTAAAATCCTAGTTACTCTCGATCTTCATTGCAAGGGAAAAGGAAAATTTTAAAATATCATCCTCGAGATACAAAAAAGGATTATAATTGTAAAACAAAATAGTTCCATCAGATTCATTCAATCACAGTGAGTACAAAATGAAACTACGTGCAACTTCTTTTCAATTACGTTTCATCTCTAGTACTATTCTTTATCATTCTTCTTCTGTATTAATAATTTTTTTAACGAAGTGGTATAGGTACAAGCGTAGATTGAGAGGTTCCACACTCAATTTTCATCGTTTAAGGTCGGAAACAGTGTAGTTAGCTCAAACTCGGTCATAGCACCGAAGAAGAAAAGCAGAAAAAATAGTACGAGACTCTCAAATGGCCAATGGGGGACCATTTTCACTAGGCTTTCGATGGAAATGCACGGCAAAGGCCCAAAACTGTACAAATCATGTTGCATCAGAAATCACAATTTCCACTCAGATTTATTTTTGGAAAATATATTGTCCCAACATATTTGACATATCATTCAAACTTTTTGAAATAAAATGTAAAAAATATGGAGAATTTAAAATATTTAAAAGATATATGAAAAATTATGATTGAATATAATTTTATTTGAATCTCAAAAATAATAAAAAATCAGATTCAACTTCACCGATATATAAATACATAAATATCAAATATGACCAAGTTAATCGGAACATCAATATTAATATTAAAAAATGCATAAATCATAGTATTAATTAGAAACACTAGCCCATAGGCTTTGTTGTTAGTTGTTACTATCCTCCAAATTCCAACTGGCTGTCGGTGCACCCACTAGCCTATACTTTTTCATGTTTTAGCTATACATAATTGACTGTTCCCCGCCATTTTTTCTATAAAAAAGATGAGTACTCTTCAGTAATCAAATTCAAATGGAGTATAGGGTAATTACAATCCATAACTTTGGACTTCAAAATATTGATCACGTGGAAAGAGACAACATCAAACGTGAAGGAACATGGATTTTGTCACACAAGCATACTACATTGACAGCATTGTACATGTACTCCTTTACTTACCACATTGCCATCTCACATGCTTCTAGTAAATTTTGTTCTCTTTCCTTTTTTTTTAACTTTTATATAAAGCTAAAGATACCTCATATGAAATATGAACCCTTTTCGTGTTTGATTCTTTATAAGTATAGTGATCATATGAGATATTAACTGATTATTTTTTTGTGGGGACCGAGTTAACAATAGATTTGTGAATTACCAGGATTAAAAGAGGCATTGTTGCTGAGAATGCCGGAGAATACTTCCCATTTGTTCATATAACGAGTTGATCCATGATTTGATTTGGATCTATCCAAGCAGGATTTGATATCATTGCACCACCCACCACCCTATTAATGAACTCAATAAGAAATTAATTAAAACTTTGTCCGCCCACTATACTTCTTGGACTAAATTAGCACAAGATAATGCAACTTTGATTTTGCCTCAAAACAAACACACAATCACCAACTATAGTATCATAATAAGTTATAAATTCCATACTTCCTAAATTTGCATGAGACTTTCAAACCAGACTATATCAACTTTCTTGTTTTAATTCAAATTTTTCACCTAACATATCAACATATCATTAATTTAAATCACAATTTTAAGAAAAAAAATACTATTTTTAAACTTTGTGTCAAATCAAATAAAAAAAAAACCTAAAACAAAGGGGAAAGTATTGTTGTATATCTGAGAGTTTGAGCGGTAAAATAATAGCTAGAAATTTGAATTTAAAAATAATAATAAATAAAAAATTAGGAAGGAGGAGAGAGCGATACTGGCAACAGTGATAGACGTGTCTATTTCAACACAGTCCATAGGAAAGGTCGTGGTCCCAGTAAAAGTCCTAGTCTACTACTTATAACACTACAATAATAAAATATAAAAAAAAAAAACAATCCTGCTACGTTTCAATTTGTTTAAACTTCCTTTTTCTAATATATATTCATTAAGAATGACTTTTTTTTTATAATTTTTTTATTTTAACTTTTCAATTGTCAAATTTAATATAAGATTAACTTGACCTATTGATACATTTTACATACTTTTAATTTGAAATTATAAAATAAAAAAGTATTTTTTAATTTTATAAACTTCATGTCAAATTAAATCGAACCGAGGGAGCTAGGTCATATGACAAAATTGACTTTCTTTTGTAGTCCATACTCAAGTTGACATGTACAGTAAAAGAATGGGCATCATGCCCAACTGGATTGGAGTAACGTGTATTTAAGCCGCCATTTTGTAAACTAATTGACAAGATAAGCTTAGCATTGTTATTTGTTATTCTAATCCATGTCACTACCCCATAACAATTATTGAGAAAGTGAAATTGGAAAAATTGAAAGAGATAATAGGGTCCCTTTTTTGATAAATGGACAAATATGTTTACTTTTGGGCACACCATATCCTTTTCTTCTTTTCAGGTTTGATGATTCGTAAGAGTTGTAGAATCCTCCCTCTCCTACACTTTTTCCATATTTTGAACTGGACCAAAAAAAAAAATGCAAACCTTAAAAAGAAGAAATAGTGGATACAACCAGTACAAAAATTTTAGAAATTTAGTTGATTGATTATCTGAATTTTTATATTATTAGTGAAGGTTCGATTGCACACTTGGTATCCTCTGCCAATTATATTTTATTACATAGTAAATTAATTTATGCATGTGAAAACAAAGGAGGAAAAAAAAAGGCAGAATAACATGTTACATCAGTACATCATAAATGTACGTTTTTTAGTATGTAATTTTAAATATTTTATATGGAAAGCTTGAATTTAAAATTGTTAAAAAGGGAAACAGATTAAAAAGAAAATTTAGAAACGTGAAGTGCGATCAGCAGAATGAAAATAAAATAAGATGGATTTCAGTTTCCCAAGAAAACAGAAAGCGTTGCTAAAAACAGCATTTAGGTCGTTTCCTAACTTCCAAGAAAAACCAGCGTCAAAACGTGTTTAAACCGAAACACCCATGATCTGTTTTTTGTCAACAATAAATTAAGTAGAGACTGGAGAGACCCTGTACTTCTTATTTCTCACCGATAAGTTGAGTATTTGTTGAATTTTACTTTATTTCCAACTGTGACATCACATATTAGAAATGAATTTTGAATTTATATACTCCCTCCTTCCCATATTATGTGAAAAAGTTTGATTCGACACAGAGTTTAAGAAATAAATAATTATTTTTAAAATTTGTGATCCAAAATGAATGATAACATTTGTGTAGCTATAAATCATTTTATTAAGGGTAGACATTTTAAAGTTAAGTTGTTACTTAATATAGAAATATGTCTTGGGAGTTGGGACAGATTAAAAAGAAAAGTAAGTCATATAAATTAGACATCAAGTATATATAATAATTTTCTCATGGATAATTATTATCTACCAAAAGAGATTTTGCTCAAATGCATCAACAATATATAATCTCACAAATAGGATATAGGCAGATTTATAACTCACATTCATATTATTAATTTAATATCTATCTTGGGGCATCGGTAATTCAAATTCGTGTAGAATAGAGCTCATTTAAGTCCCTATCAAAGATTTTCTCATACCATTCAAATTGAGACCTCTAATTAAAAAAAAATTCGAGACCTCTAATTAAAAAGAAATATATCACTGCAACATAACCTTTTAACAGTGAGATATTAGCAATTTTTGGGGTGCGAGAGACAGTAATTTTATCAGTGTAAAGAAAGGCTGCAAGCACGTTGTTGACAAGTAGTGAGAAAAGCAAGCAAAGCTAAGAAGTGTGTAACTACTCATTTACCAACTGCGGTCAGAATCTTTCTCCCCTTTCCCTTCCCAACCAAAAACACCAGAAGGAATTACTTGCCTCAAATTGCAAGAGCCAGTTGTCTGCTCCAGCTCCAAATCCACGGTGCAGGTGATACGCCGGCAAACTTCCATCCAAGCAATCTGCAAAATCAATAAGCCAATATTTAACTATCCCATTAACTGCTTCAATTTCCTTTTGGTGGAGAAATTATTTAAATCAGAAGCGTTTACATACATGCTCCTAAAGCAGAAGCGTTTTGAACCAGAGTCATGTTGACCAGTAGGCGATTCTGTTCTCCTTCCGAGTTAACCAGCCATGGCCAGTAAATAAACAGAACCAATTTCAATACAACAATTGAATTCACATTCATTTTTACTCTTCTCTGAGATGGAAATATGAAAGTAATTCACGGAGAAACTAATTTTGGGTATTCTATAAGAGACCTCTGAGTGGAGAATCTGGAAATTGTATGAATGGAGGAAATGGATTCTCGTTGTTGGAGTGAAGAACAAAATAGGGAGTAAACAAGTGAAAACGAGAAGAATAGCAACAAATTAGGGAGAGCAGTGAGGATTTGAAGGTTCAACAAGTACAAAATGTGTGATTTATGAAGGGGAATTCCCGAGGGAGGGAACGAAAATGGGATTGTCTTATTTATGGTTTCAAGGGTCATTTGATGTGGAATAGAATACACAAAGTTACAAAAGAAATTAAGATAATTTGTTTGATTACTTTTATGAAAAGAAAAAAAAAACCTACCAACTCCTTTCATCTATTTTATATGTCAGCTTTTTACTTTACATTTGCAATAAAAAATAATATAACTTTATTCTTTTACCCTTATTTAATTTTTTTAAAATTCAAGTTTTCAATTAATGAATATGAATTAATTTATTTTGATTAATTAATTTAAACAATGAACATGAATCATTTACTTAACTTTTCTAAATTGGTCAAATGTATATTTTCAATGCCAACAACTCACAAGGGTAAAAAAAGGAACAATATGCAAATTTATGCATTGATTTTATCAAATGACAATTATTATGGATCAATTATTTATTAAAAGAGGTGACATATAAAATGGAATGGAGAGAGTAATTGTTTACTTCATTTAATTTTACTTGACCAATATTTTAGTAGTAATAGATTTTTATTATTATTTAATTTTACTTGACCACTATTTTAGTAGTAATAGATTTTTATTTTTATTTATTATTTTTTAACATATACAAATACTTTTTTCTATTTTACCATCACATTAATTATTTTAATCCTCAAACCATTTACAATAAATTAATATGGACATTATGATAAAATACTTATATTAATCATTATTTACTAATAGAGGTGCAAAGTTTAATGCGGACAAGTAAAAATGAACGAGGATAGTAATATATACTCTCTCAGTTCCATATTAGTTTATCATCTTACTAAAAAGAGTTGTCTAATGTTAGTTAATTACCTACAAATCTAAATGCATTAATTAAATTTTTCCTATATTACCCTTGCAATGAATTCTTTTTGAAAGTGTTCACATTTGTTTGTAAAATTTTCAAGAAGCTTGTTAAGGGCTGAATTAGTAAAAACTTATCTTCTTATTTATGATTTCTTAATATGCATGTAAAAAGAAAGTGATCAACTAATATGAGACGGGGGAGTAATATTTTAGTTGTTTTTAAGGGCATAACATATCGTTAACCCTTTAAAGTTGTCAGTATTTTTATTTGGATATTCGAACTACAATATGTTTCAATTGAACATGTGATAAAGTATTTCTTTTAGACAGTATTTGCATAGGTTTAAGGGTTAACGAAAGTCAATATGTGTGATTAAAGAAAATGACATTTTAAATTATTAACTTATTCACCAAATAAACACCAACTATAACTTTTTCAAATTTTGAACCAAAAGTGATTAATAAAAAGTTCTGTCATATAATCATATGCTCAATTCAAATAAATATTGATTCGAGTGTCTGAATATAACATCATGACAAATTAAGAGACTAATAGTGTGTGTTTTATTCTACTTTATAGTCATATTAGATTATTATATTAATTTCTACATAATTTATATAAGATATATTTTATGCAAATAACAATCAAATATTACATTTATTAATGCTACAGTTTAGGCAAAATATCAGAAAGGTAATCAAACATTTCATTATTAATGCTTGGTGCCTTTATTCGACTAAATTTGTATTTATGTCAAAATCATTAAATATTAAAGATAAAATATGTTATCAAATCACGAAATTAATCATAAAGAAGTGACATTTAGTAGATGATGAAAAGCCCATCGCCAATCAGAAAATAGGCATGGGCGGATCTATGAAGGAGTCAGGGGTGCCACGCCACCCCCAACTTCGATGGAAACTCTACATATACATAGGTATATATATATAAAATTTTTATAAATATAAAGTGTGGCACCCAGTAAATAAAATTGGCTTGTGGTGCCACGGTTAGAGGGCAACTTTAGATGGCTAATGTTGCAGGTTCGAATCCCATTTGTACCTACTTTTTTGAGAAATTTGTTGCAGGCATTTTTTAAGGAAAAAAAAGGGCTCCAAGCACTTTTTTTAAGGAAAAAAGTTGGCACATTAATCGATAAGTTTATTTGACACCCACGGACTCTAAATCCTGAATCCGCCACTGCGGCAATAGGGAATAGTGAATTTACCGCTTGAGCTAACCAACATGAATTGTGGTGCAGTGGAGACTGTTTCACCCTTAATCAGAAATTTTGAATTCAAGTCCTGATATTAAAAAAATCTTTTTTGAAGCACCATCTCTAAATTGGTCCTGCTGTGCGCGGTCTAAATTTGATCGGAGCTCTAATATTAATTCTGAACACTAGATGGAAAAAAAAATAGTTTGAGGTAGTGGGGTTGTCTTCAATTGCAATTGACAGGTGATAATGAGAAGATAAGTGTGGGCGGGACTAACTTTTGGTTATTGTTAAGTAAGGAGCAAGCTATATCTTATCATTGAGTTTTTTTTTGGAGCTAAATTTAGCCTCTCTTTTCTAACTTTTTTTTTTCCTAGTCTATGCTTAATAATGAAGTTAAATCATTGTAAGGAACCAAGAATAATCGAGTTGATTGAATAAGTAATTTAGCGATTTTGATCAAATAGCAAAAAGTAAAAATAATTAACAGAGCACATTTACTAGTTTTGTCCATTTGTTCAATTTAGTGATTTTAGCAATCACTTCTGCCTTTTAAAGTGACATCTAATAAAAAGTGATATACACTCATTGAATTAAGGTGTATTCAGCGGAGGAAAATATTCTTTAGAAAAAAAAATTAAAAAAAAATTATGTATATTTAATACATAAGCAAAAAATATTGTTCTAAACATATTTATTCATAGTCTAAAAGAATATTATGAGAAGTAGGGGTGGGGGTGCGTGGTGGAGTTGTGTGATGGTGGGTACAAAGGTTATGGTGGGTATGGGTGAAGATCGGAGATGAAGTGAACAAGTTGTTGGGTAGGTAAGACACAATGTGTAATGTCATTTGTAGAACTTGTTTTCATTAAATTTAAACAAACAAAAATAGGTTGAGTTAATAAAATTTGTGAGTTATAAAATCATGTTGGATTTTAAAGGTGTGAATAGGAAGTGAAGGATTGTGACTCTTGGAGGATTGCGACTTTTGTGAAGGATTGTGAATTTTACGAAAGGTTGTGTCTTTTCTAAATGATTATGACCATTCGAAAGGTTGTTTTTATGCAAAGGGTTGTGACATTTCTGAAAGGTTGCCTCTTTTTCAAGGAGTTGTGACATTTTCGATAAGACACAATTAACACATTTTCATACTACCCTTTATTGGCAATAAATATAGAGGTTTTCTCTCATTTTTCTATATCAAATTCTTCTCTTCTTCTACATACATTTCTTATAAACAAAATCAATCAATCATGTTTGTGTGTGTGATCTCGTTGCTATCTTCTTGAGTTCGTTAAAATTATCAAAGTTTGAGGTACCGCTACTTCTTTAATGGTTAATCTGTTTTATCTTGGGAAGAATTAATTTAGAACCTCAAATAGTTGAGGGTCCTTAGAGTAGATTCTATGGACTCGAATAATTTTTTATTTATTTTTTTATCTTTTTATTATTTCTGATTTGCTAATATGAATACATGAGATAACAAATCATTCTAAAGTTACTTGGTCTAAAATGTGGAACATAACTCTTAACACAATCCACTCAATTCTTATTAAATTTTAATTCTTTTATTTGTTATTTTATATATATAAAAAAACATAGTGCATCATAAACTATTTATTGCTTCATTCGGGTTATATATAAGACGAATACAATTTGCCATTTAAATAACTTGGTCTTTAATTTTTTATTTTCAAATGAGTTTATCTTTATTTTTTGTCCTTAGCAAGCAAACTTATGCCTGCCAAGTATAAGCTCTCTTGGGGAACATAACTTATGAAATATTATGATGTATACTCATCTTGAGGACAAAAATTAAAGATCAACACAAAATATGTGCAAAAGTGCAAATGAACATAAATACAACATATCAAATAAGAAAGAAAAAGAATTGAAAATATTTTGCTAAGATTTTTCATAAATAAATTTAACTGCATATCAACTCAATTTTAAAAAATTAAAATAGATTGAACTAATAAGTGGACAGAGCAACAAACCATCTAAACTTAAACGAATTAGGCGATTATATTGACACCTATAATCTATAGTTAGTTGCAAAAATGTCAGTCAAATGGAAAGAAAGAAAAATAATTCTAAATTTGAACTTAAATTAGCATATCTATGGCTACACTAAAGTAAGGAGAAAAAAAGTACACCCAAAATGACCAAAAGTCCAAAATATAGAAGTTGCTTATAATTCATCTACAGAAATTAATGCTCCTAAGAAAAATTTGTTGACATTATTAGTTGTTAGGTATTACTATTAATAATAATTAGAATGATCAGTTAAAGGTGTAACAACCCGTTATTCTTTGTAATTTCATTATTATCCGTTACTATAATTAAGAATTGTCATAAAATAGACAACGCCAAAATCCATTTACTGAATTAGCTAATCAAATATAGGATTGAAACGATTTGTTCAATTTCAACATCATAGTCCACGTATTTAGTCATATCATTTATGAATTAATTAATTTTAATTGCGTATTCAAATGTAACAGCAACTTCTTCTCTCTTTCTTTTCTTTAAAAATTGAAAGCCACAATGATTAAAGTGTCAAATTTGCTCTGAGCTATGTACGAAATGAAACAAATTCATTTTCGGTTAATAGTTAGGATCAAATATATCTTCGTTATTTATTACATAAATTAAAAGAGAAACTAAGCAAATATCCCATTGCACTGTAATTTTCACCACTATCTATTTTTTGATAATTCTATTAATTTATGAATTTAAAATTATCAAGTTTTGATGTGAATTTTCAAATATCTAGAAATATAATTAAAAAATTTAAAAACTACCTAAAAGATATCACAAGTCACAATAAGCTAATAATTTAAAATAAGGCTAGGTTTAAATATATAAAATAAAGTAATTAGTTTACAATAAATATAATCATGTTTTATTTACATAAAAAAAACCCAAAAGTCATATAATATATATAAAAACTATATATTCAAACACACTCAAAAAGTTGAATATAACTTACTTATACATTAATTATGTACTGATTATACATTATAATACACTCAGGAAACTAAATATAATTTAACTATATATAAAGTATACACGGATAGTATATGAAGTATACTTTGACTATTCATTTCCGATCAACTCAAAATCGCCTTTATACCGTCTCAGATTTTAGATATGAAATCATCTCGATGCTTTGAGTCTTTTGATATATAATTTGCTCAAAACAATTAATATTTGCGGTACATCAAATTTTAAAGAAGAAGAGGGAGGAGGACGAAGCAGCAACAAAAGCAAAGAAGGAGGAGGAGGAAGAAAACGCATCGGCCTATTATTTTGGAAAAAACTATGGCCGGATGATTATTTTAGGCAATTTAAATATATCGTTCTAAAAATAGCAAGTAAACCATGTGATTTGATATTTGAGGAACTTACATAAATGACTATAGTTGAGGGTTAATAAAGTTCAATAGCTTTAATTAAGATAATTATTATTCATAACTAACTTTTAATTCGCTATCCATATTTTACATAAATGTATTCACTGTGTTTGGTGGTTGTAGTCCAATATACATATGTTATTTTTAAGTAGTTACTTTGAATATAAATACAATATTTAATGCAATACATTTTTAATATTGTATTATGAAAATGATTTATACTCATAAATTTAAAAAAAATCACAAAATTTGACACAAAATATCATTTTTATAGGGATCTTGATAATACATTATCTAAAATCTATAGAAGGATGTTTTAATAAAAACTAATAATAACATAGTTACCAACTAATGCAATTTGTCAAATTACAATTAGTTATGAAAATACATTGGTGCAAAAAAAAAAAAAAAACAGAATAATGCTAATAATAAGCAAACTATCCTTTAATATAATCTTATCACATTCGATGAACAATGTCTTCACGATGAGCATACACTTTTAGATTAAGAGTGCATACAATGAGGGGAAAGAGGAGATATAATTAGTTGGAGTTATAAATAACTAGATTTTGGTTTGACCTTTAAAATGGGTCGTTTTGGCCGTGAGGGCCAACTAGCTCCATAGCTAAGGTCTTAACGGACATCCATAATTTCGACAAAACTGAGATCGGGATTCTGGATCACCAAAAAATTCATGCACAATAGCACACGAAAATCGGCAGAATGGGGGTTTTACCTGCTCCGGGGCTAGTTTAACCTTGAAAATGTGTCGTTTTGGTTGTGAGGGCCAACTGGCCCATAACTAAAGTCTTAACGGACGTCCATGAAAAATTTTGACAAAAATAAGGTCGGAATTCTGGATCACCAAAAAATTTATGGACTATAAAACACAAAAATCAGGAAAATTGGGAGTTTACCTGCTCCGGGGCTTGTTTGACCTTGAAAATGGGTCGATTTGGTCGTCAGGGCCAACTGGCTCCATAGCTAAGGTCTTAATGGACGTCCATGAAAAATTTCGACAAAAGTGAAGTCGAAATTCCGGATCACCAAAAAAGATGGTGAACTATAGCAGACAAATCGGCAAAATCGAAGGTTTACCTACTCCGGGGCTCGTTTGACCGGGTCGTTTTAGCCATCAGGGCCAACTGATTTCATAGCTAAGGTCTTAACGGATGTCCATGAAAAACTTCGGCAAAAATGAGGTAGGAATTCTGGATCACCAAAAAAGATGGTGAACTATAGCACACGAAATTCGACAAAATAGGGGGGCTTACCTGTTTCGGGGCTCGTTTAACCTTGAAAATGGGCCCTTTTGGCCGTGAGGGCCAATTGGTTCCAAAGCTAAGGTCTTAATGGACGTCCATAATTTAGGCAAAAATGAGGTCGAAAATTCGGAGCACCAAAAAATCCATGAAATATAGCACACGAAAATCGACAGAATGGGTTTACCTACTCCGAGGCTCGTTTGACCTTGAAAATGATCTGTTTTGGCAGTGAGGGCCAACTGGCTCTATAGCTAAGGTCTTAACGGACGTCCATGAAATTTTTTGGCGAAAATGAGGTCGAAATTTCGAATCACCAAAAAATCAATGGACTATAGCACACGAAAATCGACAAAATGGGGGATTTACCTGCTCCGGGTTCGTTTAACCTTGAAAATGTGTCGTTTTGGTCGTGAAGGTCAACTGGCCATAACTAAAGTCTTAACGGACGTCCATGAAAAATTTTGACAAAAATAAGGTCGAAATTCTGGATCACCAAAAAATTCATGGACTATAGAACACAAAAATCGGGAAAATTGGGGGTTTACCTGCTCCGGGGATCGTTTGGCCTTGAAAATGGGTAGTTTTGGCCGTCAAGGCCAACTGACTCCATAGCTAAGGTCTTAACGGACGTCTATGAAAAATTTCGGCAAAAATGAAGTCGAAATTCTGAATCACCAAAAAAGATGGTGAACTATAGCACACAAATCGGCAAAATCGGGGGTTTACCTGCTCCGGGGATCGTTTGACCGGGTCGTTTTGGCCGTCAGGGCCAACTGGCTCCATAGCTAAGGTCTTAACGGAGGTCCATGAAAACCTTCGGCAAAAATGAGGAAGGAATTCTAGATCACCAAAAAAGATGGTGAACTATATCACATGAAATTCGGTAAAATAGGGGGTTTACCTGCTTCGGGGCTCGTTTGACCTTGAAAATGGGCACTTTTGGCCGTGAGGGCCAACTAGTTCCAAAGTTAAGGTCTTAACGGACATCCAAAATTTCAGCAAAAATGAGGTCGGAATTTCGGAGCACAAAAAAATCCATGAAATATAGCACATGAAAATCGGCAAAATAGGGGGTTTACCTGCTCCGAGACTCGTTTGACCTTGAAAATGGGTCGTTTTGGCCGTGATGGCCAATTGGCTCCATAACCAAGGTCTTAACAGACGTCCATGAAAAATTTTGGCAAAAATGAGATCGAAATTCTGGATCACCAAAAAATCAATGGACTATAGCACACGAAAATTTGCCAAATTAGGGGTTTAACTGCTCCGGGGCTCGTTTAACCTTGAAAGTGAGCCGTTTTTACCATAAGGGCCAACTGGCTCCATATCTAAGGTCTTAACGGACGTCCATGAAAAATTTCGGCAAAAATGAGTTCGAAATTTCGAATCACCAAAAAATTCATGGACTATAGCATACGAAAATAGGCAAAATGGGGGTTTACCTGCTCCGGGGCTTGTTTGACCTTGAAAATTGGTTGTTTTGGCCGTGAGGGCCAACTGGCTCCATAGCTATGGTCTTAACGGATGTCTATGAAAATTTTCGACAAAAATGAGGTCGGAATTTCGGATCACCAAAAAAGATGTTGAACTATAGCACACAAAAATCGGCAAAATGGTGGTTTACTTGCTTTGAGGGTCGTTTGACCTTGAAAATGGATCGTATTGGCCGTGAGGGCCAAATAGCTCCAAAGCTAAGGTCTTAACGGACGTCCATGAAAATTTTTGGCAAAAATGAGGTTGAAATTCCGGATCACCAAAAAATCCATGGAATAGCACACGAAAATTGGCAAAATGGAGGGTTTACCTGCTCCGAGGCTCGTTTGACCTTGAAAATAGGTCGTTTTGGCTGTGAGGGCCAACTGGCTCTAAAGCTAAAGTTTTAACAGACGTCTATTATGAAAAATTTCGACAAAAATAAGGTCAGAATCCCGGATCACCAAAAAACTCATGGACTATAGCACACGAAAATTGACAAAATTGGGGGTTTACCTACTCCTGAGATCGTTTGACCTTGAAAATGGGATGTTTGGTCGTGAGGGCCAACTGGCTCCATAGTTAAGGTCTTAACAAATGTCCAAGAAAAATTTTGGTAAAAATGAGTTTAAAATTTCAGATCACCAAAAAATCCATGCACTATAGCACACGAAAATCAACAAAATGGGGGGCTTACTTGTTCTGGAGTTCGTTTGACCTTGAAAATGGACCGTTTTGGTGGTGAGGGCCAACTGACTCCATATCTAAGGTCTTAACGGACGTCCACAAAAAATTTCGGCAAAAATGAGGTCGGAATTCCGAATGAACAAAAAAGATGGTGAACTATAGCACACGAAAATCGGCTCGTTTGACCTTGAAAATAGGCGGTTTTGGCCGTGAGGGCCAACTTGCTCCATAGCTAAGGTCCTAAGGGACGTCCATGAAAAATTTCGATAAAAATGAGGTCAAAATTTCGGGTCACCAAAAAATTCATAGACTATAGCACATGAAAATTGGCCCATTTTGCCGATTTTCGTGTGCTATAGGTCACCATCTTTTTAGGTGATCCAGAATTCCGACCTCATTTTTGCCAAAATTTTTCATGGATGTCTGTTAAAACTTAAGCTATGGAGCCAATTGGCCCTCACGACCAAAACGACCTATTTTCAAGGTCAAACGAGCCTCGGAGCAGGGGTTTATAAAAGTTTGAGGTAATTTTTAATAAACTTAATAATTATTTGTTGGCCGTAAAAACTAGACAATTTTATGACCAAAAAAGTTCTCAAAAGGTGATTGCAATGTTTATGGCCAAGTGGGTATGATTTTTTGTGGTGTTAAATTAAAATGATGTTGAATATATCAAAATATATGAAAAGTTGAAATAAAAGAGTTATAAAAAGGGAAAAGAACACTATCTTTTAAAGTAGACTAAAAATAAAAACAAGGCAACCAAATCAAAGTGAAAATTATCTCAAAATGCAACCCATACAATTACTTTATACACAATATAGCCAAGATTTCCAATGCTTACGCAAATTGGCCTAATATCATGACAGCTATAAATCATAAAGTTCAGATGTTAGATCGATTAGTTGAGTTTGTGGAATTAGAGATTTTAAATTTGAGGAATTTCGAGGAATTGTCTTGTGAGGTGGAGAAAACACGTCTCTTCTTAGTAGAGAGTTAGTGTTCAAATTTATAAGAGGTGTTCAACATTGCATATTAAAGTTTCAAAGTTTAAAGATCAGTTTCCGCAAAATACACTCTTTTTCGAGTGGGTATTGTTGCAAAATATTAATTACGTATTGAGGAGCCTAAATTTGAAATTTTAGGTGATTTATTGTAGTTTCTAAAGTATTTTATGAATGAATTTGGTATTTGAATCAAGTAAAAAGAGGAAGTCAACTTTTTGTTTAATAAGCAATGTTTAATACCTCTTATAGTTTTGTATATTGTTGTATATATGTATTTATATATCTTTTATAATTTTGTATAACGTTATATATTAGATGTATCATATTGTATATTAAGTTTTAAATTATTTTTATTAGATATGAGAGTTTTGAATATTATTTTATACCGAATATAAAATAATCCATTTTAAATTTAATTTTGGACTAAAGATTAATAATTTATGTTTTGAATTATATTTTTAGGATATAAATTAGATAGTTATATATTTTTTCTGAATTTTTCCTTGCAAGAGGAAATAGATGTTGAATAATTATTTTTGCTGCCCCTTAAAAAGGCGTCAAATTTGAAGGAAAAAAAAGTTGTAAAATTACAGAGTACACGCCGATGCTCTCTACAATTAGGGTTCTTCAATATTTCATACATACTATCCAGGTGCTTTTTAATTCATATAATTCCCTTATTTTTTCTCATTTTTCTGCTGAAATTTTCTCAGCTCTGTGAATTTTTTTCTGTGTAAAATTTCTCATTTCTGTGTGTTATCTTCGTTCTCTTTGTTTCTATATATACATTCTATGCATGCAAATTTCTACGTAATTTTATTGAGAAGTACAAGGAATATCGCTGCCTTAATTGAACGTGGAAATGATTTGGACTTTGGAGCTGCATTTGCAATTGGTTATCATGCTGATCTTTCGTTCTTGAAAATTAGTGTTTTGAACTTTTTGCTTGTATAATGGGAGGATGGTGTTGAGTTTGATTTTAAATTGTAAGGAGTCGTTTGGTGTGAGATACAAGTTATAATAATCCCATGTATAAAACGAAGGACTATTTTATAGTGCATTTGGGTGGAGTTATTAGACAATCCTGAGATTATTTGTCACACCATTTATAGCTTAGTGATGGGATAAGTTATCATTCATACATGGCGGAATAGTTTATCCCTAGATAACTTATTCCGGGCTAACTTGTTCTCAACCAAATGACCCTTGTTCAGCCAGTATTGTATTGTATAGTTACCAAAGGAATTGATAGTTTTAGGCTTAAATATGGTTTGATTTTTAGTGATCAAATGAATGGTTGATGAAGTTTGAAAATACAAGTCAAATTCTAGCAGAGTAAATAAAAAAAAATCTAAAAGAAAAACTTGATTATTTCTCTTCTTGTCTAAACCTGGGTGGATAGAGTCACATGGTAGCTGTGTTGGTGGAAAGTAATAGGTACCCGGTGAATTAGTTGAGGGGTGTGCAAGATAGCCTTAACAACACTATTATTAAATAAAGAATTTATACTCAAGTACCTGTTGAAGTTAGAAAAGATTCAAAATAATGCTTACTTTGCCTTATAAAATCCTCTTTATCTTAAAACAAGACAGGTAAAGTTTTCAATAACTAGAAGTTGAAATTAGAATAGGAAACACAAAAGGGGTGTGATCATGTTCCTCTTTAGAAAAGGACATGTCGAGGATTGCTTTCTTAGATTCTTTGTAGCGAGGGTATGTGTATGTGGTTGTAGTACATCTTCTTTATTGTTAGAGTTTTATCCCCTGCTGTGTCATGCAACCAAATACATTAATGTGATGCGATTGATGATGATAACTATGGCAAGGTTCATTATGATGGAGAAGATATGGATTATTAGGAGGAGGATATGGTGATGAAAAAGGTGAATTTGCCTGGATTTTTTTCAGTTAGTCTTTGCTTCTCATATTTCGTGTGCTTCTTTGTACTTTATAACTCGTGCTCAGATTATGCACTAAGTACCATTACTCGCTTAACTACACTCCCCCTTGCCATATTGTGTTCTATGCATCCGAAATTAGTATGTTGATTGAAGTTGAGATGCAATCACTTGAACCTTCCCCTCACACATGATCCTTTCAAGTGCTAGTTTCACATCCTCACGTTTGGACCTACGTTTCTATATTAGAACATATTCTAACTGATCTCTAGCTGTTATTCATGTGTGAATTAATAGAATGATACAATTGTTACTGATCAAAAAATAAAAGATAGGAAATTTACATCGCTTTCCTATGGGATTGTAAGAAATTCGTATCCCTTTCCCATGGGATTTTACTTTTTTATGATTTGATGTAGTGGCCACAAAATGAACATTGCTTTCAATTTTCTATGATGAAAAATCAGCCTCTCTCAATATTGGGTTTAAATTGAGAGTTTCAAGAAGGAAATTTGTGGGTATCACATATGCTATATAATTTAACAACTTATACACCATTGCCGTTGAACTTTTCTTTTTTGCGTTAGTGATTTTATTTGCAACAGAAGCTATTAAAAATAAAAAACAGTTTTCATTAGAGAAGTTTTTTGTGTGTCTCCAATATAGTTTTTCTGTCTATGTTGTCCATGCATGATGTACTAATGTATAAAAGAAATGTTAACCACCGTGCTGGAGGAGTCTGACCTTTAGATAAGGATGTTGGGCAAAGTTTCTTGTTACAAAGATGACATACTGCAATCCTTGTCTGATGATGCATTCAGCGTTCACTGTTCAGAGTGTTAGCTGTAACTGGGACTTCTACCAAATTCTTTACCATAATATTTGTTTTTTTTTTGTTTTGTTTTGAATTTAGTAGCACAAAGATGACTTTATCAGAGGGGGAGCTCTCAAGACTTTTCAGAGTTCGCAAGACACTGATGGAAATGTTGTCTGATAGGGGCTACCTTGTTGGAGATTTTGAGATAAATATGTCAAAATATGAGTTCCTTCAGAAGTATGGTGAGAACATGAAGAGAGAAGACCTTGTACTTCAGAAAGCCAAACGTAACAACAGTTCTGATCAGGTATGCTCTTTCAATTTCCTTTTCTTGCATATTTGTAATTATGGTTACTGTCAGTTTAAGTGCACTGCTTTCTTGTCTAAGGATTTTAACGTTTCCTTTATTTGATGATTGGTAAAAAATGTTACTTCCTTCAATTAATGAAATATTCGATGTTTGTTTTAGTTCTCCAGCAACAAATTTGATTTTTTCAGGTTTTGTGGCTTAAGTTACTTCCTTTCTACTAGTATGTTAGTACAGTATTCATTGTATACCTGAGGATTTCAGAATTATTTGCTACCCATGTCTCAGCCATTTCCATTTGATTCCAGATATATGTGTTCTTTCCAGAGGAGCCAAAGGTTGGTGTTAAGACCATGAAAACTTATACAGAGCGCATGAAAAAAGAAGATGTCTTCCAAGCAATCCTGATTGTACAACAAAATTTGACTCCCTTTGCCCGTACCTGCATAAGTGAAATATCTACAAAGTTCCACTTGGAGGTTTTCCAGGTGACTGCTGTACTATTTCTACTATTTAGTTTACTCCTAGTTTCGTGATCATTTTATTTTTTGGTATCTTTGTTGTTTATTTTGGTCTGACTACCATTCATTTGAATACCTGATACTACTTAAGTAGTAGGACCACCAAAATCAGAGAGACAGTATGTAGTTACAATGCCATTTGCATTTTGATAAGTGGACTATCTTTGTATCAAAATGGCATAATGATGATGCGACTTCACGTTACCTTAGATATGTGTTTGGAGCAGAAGCATGTCCTCTGGGATTTCTCGTAACTAGTGTCATTCTTATTCTTTGGGTGGATGCACTTCAGTTATTTGTTTCATTGGAGTAGCGTTGAAATTCATTATACTTCCAATTTGCTGTTGTGTTGCATGGCTAATGCTATTGGATAGAAATCTGTGGTGTGGTGTGCTAAAAGTAGTGGCAGCTTGTTATTAAAAAAAATATCATTGAGAGTTGAGACTGTGAATGGTTAATATGATTAAAAGGTAGGAATCAGATAGTGTTATATAGTTCTGAATTGCATATTGTTGATGCACTCTCAAAAGTAAGTCTTTACACTTCTTCCAAACATTGATATCCAGAGGTTCAATAGATCAAGATTTATGTTAAACAAGAGTCTTTTGCGACTAGTTCCTAATAGAATTTGTCTTATCACTTGTGAGATATTGCTTAGGAACAATGGATCAAATAAGTGTAATTTTCAAAAGTGTGGAGGGGGATATTGGTGTCTATACCACTGAGCTTCAAAGCTGAAAGCAGGGGATTCTTGGATATTTTTTAAAAAGACAAGTTTACAGGTCCTTTCCATTGATGCATTTTCAAGCTTCACAAGGATAGATGTTCAAACTTTTCTAGAATTAGAATAAAGTGCAAAGAGAATTGTCAAGTGTAAGAATCTACTTCCTACTATGTGTAGGCATATCCAAAATGCCTGGCAGCCATATGGGGTTGCCAAGTCCGCGCCACGGCCAGAAAGCAGTGAAAAGGAGAGAGGTAGTTCAGGGATGAGAGTGCCTTATTTAGCGCATTCTAACTCAAAGCTACAATGTTAATAGAATCCAAATCCCCTTTTCAAGTATATGAGTTAATAAACTAGCTTATATGCCATTATGAATTAAACCAGCCTAGATAACATGTACTTGACTTCATAATCCACAAGAGAATGGCTTAAGACTATTGTACAGCATATGGACAAATCAACGTTCCATTCATACTGACTTTACTTGTTTGAAAAAGTTATCTGTTGTGAATGCAATTTTATGTTATTCGAAGCTGGTATGGATTTTGATAGAGTATGATTCTGCTAGCATTTTCACTCATATTAAGGGTTATTTGGTACTCTTCTAGGGGTGACACATTTGTTATTTGTTTGATTTGGAAAATATGTGAGCTCGCCTGGCTTCTAATATGCACATTAGACGTTTAGTTGCTTTAAGTGATTGATAGTTATATTTTGTCTTAGAATGCTTAATCTTCTTAATCATCAAGATAAATGATTCATGTGTCAGGAGGCAGAGATGTTGGTAAACATAAAAAACCATGTTCTAATTCCTGAGCACCAAACACTTACTCCTGAAGAAAAGAAGACCTTGCTGGAAAGATATACTGTGAAAGAAACTCAGGTTCGTCTTTGTAATATTATTTCACTTGCTAAATTTTTCACCTCATATAATACACTAAAAACCAGGAGACACGTGTTGCATGCATAATGGTGAAGCCATTTTTGTAGAGCTAGTGGTGGTCAAGAGTGAAAGAATGGAATAAACGAGAAATATCCAATTTAATAATTAATTCAATGGCTTTGTATTCCCTTTCAACCCATTGGGAATGAGTTTGTTGGAAGCCGGAAGGGATATAATTGGAGATAGAACAGCATTCTTCATGATAGTGTTAAAGTTGAAACTGTCTTGTTCCCTTATTAGTATAGAAAAATTTAAGCATTTTTTTCTTTGCGTCGTCTTATTTTATGTGAGAGATAATCGAAATCTTGTATCAAATAGCTATTTGCCTATGTAAATTGGGGTTTGTCTGAGGGGAATTTTATAAGGAACTAGTGTCCAGTTGAGAGGCTTGCACAGATATATCGACGGAACTATTCAGTTTCCAATGAATTGGATCAGTTGAAGGGGGCTTTGATAAACCTAATTTTAATAGCTTTGATGGAAAAACTACCTGCATGCATTGTTGATCATCACAGTCATGGCCTTGTTATCTTCTGCTTCTTCCTTTTGGTTGATTGTTTTGTTCCTACCTATCATCTTGGTTCCATTGTTGATTTATGCTATTTAGATTGGTAAGATTGATTACTATACTACGTGATTGAATACCTGATATTTTCTTTTGCTAAAACAGCTTCCTCGGATTCAGATCACCGACCCAATTGCTAGATATTACGGGCTAAAACGTGGTCAAGTCGTGAAAATTATTAGACCAAGTGAGACTGCAGGGCGTTATGTTACTTACCGATATGTGGTCTGAATTAGTTTTTGATGTTTTCACCAGTTGAAAGGTAAACAGTGGATAGAAGAGACAAGCAGTGTAGTTGTTAGTTATTTTCTTCTGCTTTTCCACCTTAAAAAGAGGGGTTGAGAATCTCAAGTTTTCTCCACCCCGTCTTGAATTGATAACCATCTTTTTGTTAGCTTTGCCTTTCCTGTTTCTTTCCCTCTACTGCTTTTCCTAATTGCTAATGTTGTGATGAAATTATCTCTCCCCTCTCATGAAAACACCAAACCCATCGTTAAATCATCCCCAATTTATATATTGTCATACCTAACTTATTTATATCATGTTCTATCATTAACACATTATATTAATCATTTGGCGTGTAATTAAGCATAAAAAGAGTCTGAAGTCTGAACATGATAAATTCATTGGGGCGCGAAATTTTATGATAGTATAAATATATAATATACAAGCTAATATGATAGTTAATCACCATTTATATTTAATTGAGATTTCTTGTTCAGCGTCTACTATGGATTCCATCGTTTAACTTTGTTGTGGACGACGATAAATTAGATAACAAAAAGAAGTATATTGCAAAATCTATTTAGTTGGTACTCAACAATTTTTTTATTTGTGGTTAGGTCCCCATTATATGCCATATATAAACTTTGACTGTAAACTTGTAATATATATATAAAGAGGAACACCCATTCTAACATAAATCCAATATGCCTCAAACAGGTAGTCAAGTTCTTACTTAAGGGATTTATTATATGTTATATTGCTAACATATGGAAAGTCAAGGTTTAAACTTATTATAAGCACATTAGAGAGAAATATGTATGATTTGGAAAGAGCCAAGCAAGAGAGTATACTTATCAAATGTTTACGCAATGGACGAATTCGAACCTCTTTTGTCAAAAATTGCATTGTATATATAAAATTAATATTTTTTTAATATATATAAAAGTATATATTTAATCCTCTCAACTCTTGGTGTGTTTCTTTCTTTTATATTTTAAATTTTCTTATCGAAAATTCTGACTTTACTGCTTCATAATTTTCTTCCATTTTATTAATTAGTGGGCCACAACCTCATGTGCTATTCTACACTTTTCAACACATTGGCAAAGTCCATATAACTATGCTTGTAGGCTGCCAAACATTAAATTAAAATAACTTTAAAATGACTGTTTCAGATATTTTTTTAAAAAATTAATGGTTAAAAGACCCTTAAAATTATCACATTTTTGCAAATTTCATGTTTAAACTGTCTTATTTTCGTTACCCCTGAACTATAACATTCAAGTGTTTAAATCTCTCTGCATGACAGATGGCAAAGCGTTTATTGGCATTTACTTAGAGGCGCATAGGCCGTTAAATTATTTTAAGTGTTTTTAAGCAATAACTTTTAAGTACTTTTATTTGAGAAACAAAAAAATGTTTTTAAGCACTTGATTTATAGTCAAAATATTAAAAATAAGTCAAAAACCCTAAGGTAGGATTTCTAACTTATGGCTGGCCTATAAGCTATAAGCTAAAACCAAAGTCAATCCAAATAGGCATCTTATTCAAGCATCAATGAGAAAACATGAAAAAGGTCTATTACTTAACTCTAGTTTTTTTCACAATAAGAAATTGGTAACAGAAACAAGGCTCTACAGTTCTCATGAGTAACACAGACCATGCAAAATAGCAATCCAGAAGCAGATATACCACATTATGTAAAAGTGATCTCTTACAAAAAAGCAAAGCTGGCAATTGCACATCAACTAGACATTAGACAGAATGCAAAAATGTTGTTTCAAAACTGTAGGGAGTTGGAAAAACACAAAGATATGTCCATGAAAATGTAACATACATATGACAGAGCAAGCTATCTTGTTGCCCTTCTGCTTTGAAGTCAAATGATTTTTGACACTGAAAATGGCATGATCAAAATGTACAATCTTTTCTCATACTTGCTAACTAAGAGACCAACTTGACAACCATCTGAGGCAAGACACTATCTGTAAATGCAATCAGTGAACATCTTTGTACTTTGTAGAATTCACCAACAATTAGTAACCAACAGACTTAAGCCTATTTAATATGACAAATGAAAGAAACAATTCCACTGACGAAACATTGATAACCAAGGTATCCTGTCAATTAGTTAAAAAATAGTGATGAACTGAACAAAAACCTCTTAGTGTAATCTGAACAACTTGCTTCAGAGAGAAGGAAGAATCACAATATGTTCCATTTGCCTTCAATCATTCTCAGTGGTACTACCTAGAGGATCACAAATTCACAATGCCATTTAGAAACACTTCCAGAGGATGTCAAAGTCTGAGGTTAGAGTTAGACACAAGAAGATAACCGCTGACTCACAAGTGCTTAGGGTAATGAGTTATGTATAAAGTTGATAGAATGAGACTTACAAAACAGAGCATCGAAGTAGTTGGAGGAGATGAAATCTACATATGGCTTCAAAAGTTCATCTCAGCTGATGTTCAATGCTTTGCTAAATGATACAATGCTGAAGGCCTAACCACTGTTCTCTTCTGCTATAAGGTAAACTAGGAAGCTGCATATACAGAGGAAGCCAAAAAAAAGTAAATTGGATGAGGCTTTAATTGGTTTGAATTGGGAACAGTAAAATTCTCTTCATTGAGAGATAGAAGTAGTAAAAAGGCTGTTTGGTGAAGTTGAATCAGCTTCAACCAAGAGTAGCTTAGGAACTCAATAGGATTTGTTAAGACTACAAATTTTGGAAATGGTTATAAGGTTGTTTCAAAATCACAAGTAAATGGTTCATAAGAATCCAAAACTACAAGAGGGTAAAACAATTGATTCATGATAATTAACTTCTCACTGATACAACAATTTCCAAGGCCAGATCTTAGTGTACAATACATTCATTCACTGCTTGCTATCAAGGCGCATCCAACATAGCTCAATCAGACTTCCACTACTTGTTTGATTTTGCTACCACCAATTGACCATTAATTGACTATATCTACAGAAGAAAACACTAAAAACAGTCCTAATTCATGCTTACATATTCAGTAGACGAGAACTACATTGAATAAATGGAGCAGCAAGACAAAATCACAGCAGGATTAAAGTTGATTAAGAACTTTTACGTATACTTCATGACTGCTTCTTTTTTTCCTTCAAATACAAGTAGTTTCTCTGAAAGTCTAAAATTACCCAAATCAAATGCCTCAAACCAATCTCAGGCCATAGTGCAGCGGGAGAATAAAGAAGGCAATGTGCACTTTGCCACAAAAGAAAATTGCTTAACCGAGCTGCTCCAGAAGTCCGTATAATAATGTCTGGATCAGGACAAACTGACATGTACATATGTCTGTCAACATTTATTACACCAATCCGGTGCTCATCCTTGTCCTTCACATTTTCTTCGAGTCTAACTAAATTGCCTCCATCATTATTTGCATCTAGTTTTCTAATCTCATCCCATTTTTCTTCACAAGATTCTTGAACAGCATGCACAATCTCATCTGTTGATGTGTAGGCAACACAAATAGACAATACAGCTTTTGAATTACCTGATGTCTTTACCATAGCCCTCTCAGCTGCTGACCTGACGTGATCACTCAGAAGTTTAAGGTTTCCTTGAAAGTAAATCCTAATCCCAAGGTGGTTTACAATGCTCTCTTCTTTTGTTAATTCATCAATCTTTTCCTGCATCAGTTTCATTAGCGATACAACTTCTTCAGGCCTTCGCTTGAAGTTATCAATGCTGAAGGCATAAACTGTTACGTATTTTACACCAAGCTCATAACAATATTTCAGCATATTGATAAGAGCTGAAAATCCAGCTCTGTGTCCATTCCCATCAATCAAGTTCTGTTTCTTAGAATATCTACGATTTCCGTCCATAATGAAAGCAATGTGACTAGGAACAGGACCCACACTAAGTACAGAAAATATACATTGGCGAACAAAGCTGCTAATATTTTCAAATAGATGCCCCACTTTTTTTCCGTTTACACCTTCCATATCAACCCTCGAACTAATGCTTGATCATGCACAAAGATCAACCTAATCAAACATTACAGAATTTAGTCTCAAATAACCGAATAAAATCAAGTTTTTTCAGCCATTAAAAAAAAATGCAAAACAAGAGAAAAACATCACAAAGTAAGTTGGCATCACAATAGATACTAATTAAAATTAGCAAACGAGCTACTTCTAGTCATGCACTAGACTCTTAAATTTTGAATAATGACACCAGGAAGTTTCTTGAGTTACATAATAGGATTACTGTGTTTCAGAAGGTCTATTGCATTGTTCATGTCTTGATAAAATTCATCGGAATTTCTTAATTTCCTCCTATTTCTAGATATGGATTTGGAACTTTCTGTTATTTGCCAAAAAAACAACTATCTTTCATCGGAAAAAAAAAAAGCATAATAGACAAATAACACAAGAAATGCAATAACTAGATTCAGTACAATATACAAATAGCATGTCGAACGCAAATTAACACGAAATACTGCAATACATTTTGAGAATATAAATTCAGATCTTTAAGAGAGAGAAGTCAAATGTAAACCCAAAACTAAGGAGACCAACCAATAATAGCAACTAATTTGCACAAGATTCAGTGACAGAATAACATTAAAGTAAAGAGCAGTGCACCTTTGAATAGTGATCAAAAAAAGGTGCGGCTGATGATGTTTGAGGAATCAAAGAGAGAGGTCGGCGGCAGACCCTTCCCCGTCTCTCCTCTAACACAGGTAGTTTAGAGATAGATCTCTCCTTTGACCACAATGCAAACAGAACAAAATCAAGGGTTTAAATTATGTTTTTTCATTAAAAAATAATGATTTCTTACTTCATTGATTAGCTTATTATGTTAATAATAATAAAGTACTACAGTAATTTTTAAAAAAGAAAAAAAGGGGTAGGGTTTAAGGGGTGAGGGGCGGGATTAATCATGAGTATATTTGAGTTATTAAGATTTTCTTAATAATAAAGTATATATTTACGTAATTGTATATACAAAAAAAAAAATGTTTGTGTGTGATTAAATCCATTTATATGATTTTATTTAAAATTCTGTTGCTTTATCTTTTTGGAGATAATCTTTTGATATTTTTGAAGGTATAACTTATAGTTATTAGCAACAAATGTAATAATTTGAAGCATGCAATTAAAAAGATCTAAACATTATATAATATATTTATATAAAAGAGAACCTTAGGCCCGCTTACGTGGCGCCATCACAAATCAGGATCCCTTTTTAACTTATAGTATTTTCAAAACTAGTCTTCCTCTTTCATGAAAAGTTATGAATTATATGAAAGTTGTGGCTTTTATGAAAAGTTGTAACTTTTACGAAAGGTTGTGATATTTTCGAAGGGTTGTACTTTTCCAAAGAGTTATGACCTTTCTGATAAGTCACAATAAGTATTTGTTCACACTATCCTTTATAATCTATAAATAGAGGAATTTTCTCTCATTGTAAAACAATGAAAATTCTGCACTTCTTCTTCTTTTGCACAATTAAATATTCGTTTACTTTGTTCCTGTTGAGTGGCTTACTGACACCATTGTTTTTGTATCAATACGTTGTTTCATCACGAGATGATCTAATTCTTTAAACCTCATGTATTAGAGGGGAATAATTTTCTTTAGGAGACATTGTGCATTCAGTAGACTCGATTTTTTTTCTTTCTATTTCATTCTATTTTACATATCTTGGTATTTTTTTTGCAGTCATTAATTTATGTTTATGATATTAATTGTTGTTTTTGAGTACATGTTTTAAATTCTGTTGTTTATGTTTTTGCAAAATTATTGTCTCCAGTTATATTGAACATATATATACACATATAGTATGTTTATTTATTGTGCAGAAAATAATTATTGTACTTAATTCCAAGAATTCATGTTTTGATATTCTATATAAAGTAACTTAAAAGTACTATATATAAGCATAAATATTATCTATTTTTACATAGATATGAAGTTTCTCACTTATTAATTGAAGAAATTCATTATGCAAGTTCATAAGTTATAATTGCTTTCACGTTCAAGCGTAATTTCTTTTTTGAATCTGTCAACAAATATTTGAATTTTATCCTGAGACATATATCACAATTGTATAATCTATGCAACTCAAATGTGTTCTTTTTCTTACGAAATGCCTTTGTGTATATATTCTTATTTTCTTCTTTATTTTCCTTTTAATTTTGATTAAAGAACCAATGATTTATTATTTCCTGAATAATTCATTCATGAGTTATGTGATAACAACAAATAATCAAATTCATGTTCGAATATTGCTAAGATTTTTTAAGAACCTGTTTTTTCCATTATTTTAATATATGGATATTAGTAAAGAAATATTTACAAGCTCAACATAATTATTATTTATGACCGCATGAAGCGCGGACAAATTACCTAATTTTTAAAAATAATTAAAATGTATTTTTAAAGTCTTAATACTAATTTATAACAATTAGAGTCAAAGTATGAGCTTATTAGTAAAGCAATTTCCGGAGAAACAATTGATATTATAGAGAAACAATTGCGTTAGTGAGAGACACTTTGTTTATTTATTGTTTAGTAAAATAAAATATCAATAGTTTTAAGAATAATAAGTTGTTTGGTTATAGAAATATCCTCCGTCTATATATATATTTTCCAAATTTTAATTGTTCATTCTTAAAAATAACTTTTTTATCTTATTTAGCTTGTATATTTTTATGTGAGCATTTATTAAAAAAAAAATCATCTTATTTAGATTAAAAAGAAATTTTTTATGTTAAAATAAATAAAATATTTTATTATTTATATTACTAAGCACATAACAGTCCTATATTTTAAAATATTAAAGTTAATTGATACATAAAATACAAGTTTTTAAGTAACAAAAGGACTAATTAATTAAAAGTATGTAATTCAAACGATGGAGTCAAGATGTTAAGAGAAATCAACTCACGAATAAACATATGAATTAGTCAAATAAATTCAACATGTAATATATTTACAAATAAAAATTATTAATATAGCGTTATTTTTTTAATGAAACAATATATTATCATAAAAGTAATAAGGCGAAGAGTGAATGTTATTATAAATGATATTAACGTATATATATATAAAGATACATTTGTAAAAATAATGTTCGAATAAATTTAATAAATATAATCTTTTAAGAGTTGATATTACTAGTTCTGGTATGACGTTCTACTTTTCAATGCTTAGCATTAGAATCCTAGCGCATAACAAATTTAATATACGAAAAAAAAAATAGATAACGGAAAAATAAAATCTAACAAAACTATTGAGCAATTATTCTTTCCATAAGGATACACAGTATAATATTATTTTATGATATTCTCTCAATGAATTTGTTTTGGGAAAACAAATAAATATCTCATAAAAGTAAAATAATTGTAAACATATACCCTTTTATATTTATACCTCACTAAATAATTATATTATATATCCCCGATAAATATCGCTTGACTGATACTAATATTGTTTAATTGATACAAAATAAATAAATGTGTATATATATATATATATATATATATATATATATATATATATATATATATATATATTGTCATAATGATTTAGTATCAGCTAAACGAAATTTATCAGTCTTAATGATATCAATACCGTATATGATATTGATTTTCAGTTAAGCAAAAATTATTATGATGGAAAGTGGGGGGGGGGGGGGGTATGGGCTGTATTTTTTATTTTCTTTTAGACAAAGGATATTTCTTAAATTATTTTGAATTGGGATATGAACTTATAATTATTTTGAGTTTTATGATCCATTTATTTGGTTATCAGAAATATGGTGTTTCTGCTTCTTCTTTTTAACATCATTTTCTTCATTTTTTCTCGTGTAGCTGGACATTTTTTTTTGTTGTTATACAAATATGAAAAGTAGTAGTGTCTATTTAATTTTGATTCAATACAATAGTGGATGAGACTGTATAGATTAATTTATTTTTTTGGAAATAATTTTTTTTACGTTTTTAATCTATTTAATGATAATATAACGAGTGAGTAATCTTCCTTGATATTTAAAGTAACAAATGAGTTCGATTTTCATTGATATTAAAGAGATAGTGATTCGGTCCTTTTTATAAAAAAAATCGTGGACCTTTGTTTTAGGTAAGAAATAGGAGTTCGTATTTAATAATTTTTTTACAATCGCTTTTTTTTTTTTTTGTTTCTTTTTAAAATAAGAAATCCGTTTATTGGAATATGAATTATTGTACATAATTTTTTTTGTTGTTGTTGATATCGACTTATTATTATTATTATTATTATTAGAAAATCTCAATCAAATTTTTGTGATGGTAAACTTCTGTTTATACCTATCAAAATTTAGGAGAATTCAAAATCAAATTATAAATAAACATAAGAATTAGTCAAATATATTTAATAATATATTTACAAGTAAAAATTATATTTATATAATATATTTTTTAATGAGAAAAATATTATCATAAAAATAACGAGGTGAAGATAGTGAATATTATTATAAATGATATTAAAAATATGTAAAGATACATGAATGTAAAAATGATGTATAATTTTTTTTTATAGGAGCGGGGATAGGGAGGAGTGTTTTTGTGATTTTATACTTCATTCTTTCATTTTTACTTGTCACTGTTTGATTAGGCACGGCCATTAAGAAAAAAATATTGATATGAGTATTCTACCACACTACCCCTACTAATAAATGTTTAGTATTGACATTTGAAAAATAATATGGAGAATAGTATTTAATGATAGGAGTAAAATAGAAAAATAATAATTGTCTTTTCTTGATATATCAAAAACTGACAAGTAAAAATGAAAATCTATTTTAGGATTAAGTGACAAGTAAAAGTGAAAGGATAGAGTATATGTTATCTCATGATACGTCATTATGGTATGGAAAAATCCTTTTGGCCAGAATTTAGTTAGAATGGTAAAATAACATATTTCACATTATGTTATTTTACCTTTTTGAACTTGTTTGCCTTTTAACATTAATACCTTTTATTTAAAAAATGGAAATAGATCAATTTATTTTAAAATAAGGATATTATAGATTTTTTAAATTTTTGGCCAAATTTTCTAGCCATTTAGCATTACCCTTCCGATATTACCATTCCACCCACAAATAGAAATAACGTATCCCAATATTAATTATTAATCTTAAAATAAATTATCCTAGACTTTATAACTAACAAAAAATTAAAAGGCACTAAAATTTATTTCAAAATTATTTGTTTTTATCTATTACATCAAATGACCTCTTCAGATATTCAATTCGAAATTGGAAGGTCATAATTTTTTTTTTATCAATGTGGTAGGAGAGGTTCATTTTTTTTGGAGGGGGTTGCTACTTAACTAAAAATTGTTCTGTATTTTTTAAATTAATTTGATCAGTTTTGAAAAAAGAAGAAGTTAAATAATAGGTTTAAATTCAACGACTTTAGGCATTCAAATATGATGACATAAAAATATTGCGTTGTAAAAGTCAAACATCAAAATTTTTCTTCAGATATTTAGTAGAATTTGCATGTATTGAATATTTCTTGCTAAATTGCAGATAAAAATTGATTAAACTTCTTGTTAACTGTGTGTCTGAATATTTTTTCATGCATGATTGTATTTTATTCATACATGACTAGAATACATGTAAACATAGAATGTAACTTCATATATGCGTGTCTAGACAAAAAATATTAATTTATATTTTGAATCTCAATAATTCGACAAATGATTGAGCACTCAAATATCCTCTAAATAAACTTTAATTTGAAATATAAATTTCACATATCATGGAGAACAAAATACAATCACCAATTTATCGTAAAACACAATAAATCTAACAAATCTAGATTTAACACTATTTTGATTTTTCAAATATACACTTAAGTGATTTTACATGACAGAATTACTAACTAAATATAAAAATTAATCAATATTTCAGATATGTGAATTTCCAAGTTGTTGGCAAAAGATAATAATTTTATTTTTAAAATTTTAGAACTCAAATCTACTTCAATTAAATTTAAATTTGAAACACAAGTTTCTATGTCTCATAACGAACAAACTTCAATAATCAACTTGTCAATCTTCAATAATCAACTTGTCAATGTAATAACAAATGTATCAAATTCACTTAACATCCTTTCAATTGTTTTCATATATGATTGATCACATGTTAACAATGACTAATGTTTTAATAGCTAATATGTGTTTTGCATTCATTCAGAAACAGAAAAAACAAATAATAATGTGTGTGTATATCTATTGATTTTTTTCTAAAGTTTTTCATGTATTTTTTTTTTTTAATGTTTTCTTAGTGAAAGATGTTGTTCTATTGTTGTTATTATTCAAATAATTCAATTTAAATTTTTTTCACCCTTAAAATAATTTCATTTTAAATTTCTACCTTTTAATAATGAGAAAATGATCTAAAACCCCTCCAACATATACCCGGAATGCCAACTACACACTCAAACTTTACGAGAGTCCTAACACCCACCTGAATTGTTTAAAACTGTAATAATTACACTCCTAAAAAGCCACAATCAGATCTGTGTTGGCCTGTGAACTTCACGCGTTTTACAGGTGAAAATTCAATTAATTTATTTTTTTTTTCAATTTTTTTATAATTCCTTTCTACTTTTTCCTATATTCTCCCATTTTCTTCAAAATCTCTAAAGTAACTTCTTCCCCCAATTCTTTCAAATTCCTATGGAATTGCGAGGAACAAAGATGAATATTGATCTGTGCATATCGCTGCTACATCGAAGTTTTGCTTGCTTCACCGGAGCTCGCTGGTTGGAGCAGTGTAGCCGCAAGGTTTTGTTGTTGTTGTTGTAGTCGACCTTGTTGTGAAGGAACGGGAGAGAGATAAGAGGAGAGGGGAAGAGGAGAATGGGGTTTTGTTGGTGGTTTGGGTTTCATCGGAGGCGGCGACAGTGGTGGCTGATGATTGGGAGGCTAGCAATGCCATTAATGGAGGTCAAAATTAACTTTCTAACGCGCCTAGAGGAGGTGAGAACACCTCCTATGACAGGTCAGCACTTAGATGTGTATAAAATAGAGAAATATAAAATTCAGGTGGGTAATAGGACACCCGTAAAGTTGAAGTGTGTAGTTGGGATTTCGAGTATAGGTTGGGGGTTTTAGACCATTTTCTCTTAAATAATCCATCTTAAAATTAATATGAGACAAAAACATTAAATTTAGTTGGCGTTTTAACTATGTTTCATTGAAAAATAGGAAAAATAATTTCATTTTTAAAGTAAAAAAAATAATACTTGAAAACTAGAATTATGTTTAGCTATGAAAATAATAATTTTTTTTTTATATTTTTCATGAGTGTTTTAACGTGAAAATATTGTTATTGTTATTTTTTTTTTTAAATTCTTAAACAAAAAGTTTTATTGAAATTTTTATAGGAAAAAGTTCTTTTCAAAATTGACCTCAAGCAAAAAAGCAAAAAATATTCATTCCCAATTCCCAAACGCTCCTTAATACTTACCAAAGTTACGTATTTGTTACGAACACAAAAACAAAATGGGGGCGATATTCTCTTTCATTCACTATAGCAACTCACACTGATACACTGAATCTCCAGAGATCACAATTGTCTTCTCTTCTCTGTTGAAACGTTCGATAAACAAGCCCTCTTCGGGCCAGATCGTCGAGGCGTGGGACAAAGACGAGTTCCGGCAAGTTCATCAAGTCTAAGGTGAGTCCAACATTAGAAAGATCTCATAAATTCACTGTTAAAAAATCCCTAATTTGCATATTTTCGTGTGATATAATTCATTAATTTTCGTAATTATCATCATCAAGATCGTTTATTGTTGATTATTCTTCGCCTTTAGTTGATTGGGTAGAATACGGCTTTATTGATGTAATGGAACGTGGAGTTGTCGGTACCGATTGCTTGTTATTAGATAAAGTTAATTTCATCTTGTTGATGAAGCTACATGAATAAGCATTTTCATAAAAAAAATAAAAATTGAAGGTTGATTGATCAATCTAAATTAGATGCCGTTTCTTGTACTTCAGTTGCTTTTTTTTTTCTCAAGCCTCTCTACCTTTGAGGTAAGTTTTGTGTAAACTCTACCCTCCCAGACTCCACTTTGTGGGATTACGCTGGATATGTTGTTTTTGTTGATTGATCAAGGTAAAGAGCATGTGTGAATTATTACTTCCAAAAGAAAATCATCAGTTTAGTTCTTTGTCCTTTCAGGTTTATTTGAATTGCAGTGACGATTGGTCAAGGTAAAGGAGTAACTTCTATACAGTGGAAGGAAAGGAAGTAGAGGAAATAGTAGGTGAACGAGGTGTTTGGAGACCTTAAGCATCTTTCGAAAAGCAAAATCTGGGAGTTTATGAAATAAGGAGCGGTGTTTGATTTTTAACCTTATTATACTTCTGAAAGGAAGTGTTTATAGGCAGCACTAGGAAAAGTGTACAACTTTGTTAAGAATGGAGTCTTTATGGAAGTTAGTGTATTTGCTTGAACCAGCACCCATTACTCTTATTCTGACTGCCATAGCTGTGTCATTTGCATCTGCGTTCCGGGCTTTAAACTATGGCAAAGAAATGGAGAAAAATCGTGATTGGTCTGAAGCATCAATTACCTTAGACAGGTCTCAGGCTCTTATGATCCCGGTAGTGAGCTCTTGCAGCTTGCTTATGATGTTCTATTTGTTCTCTTCTGTCTCACAGATCCTCACTGTGTTTACTGCAGTTGCCTCAGCATCATCTCTTTACTTTTGCCTATTCCCTTATATTGCCCAAATTAAGTCTCGGTTTGGCTTAGCTGACCCTTTTGTATCTCGATGTTGTTCGAAGCCATTTACTAGGATCCAAGGCCTTTTGACGTTGCTATGCATTGGCACGGTTATAGCGTGGCTTGTCTCTGGGCATTGGATACTGAATAATTTGCTGGGCATCTCTCTTTGTATTGCTTTTGTGAGCCATGTTCGCCTTCCTAACATTAAGGTTTGTGCAATGCTCCTTGGCTGCTTGTTTGTATATGATATATTCTGGGTTTTCTATTCAGAGAGATTCTTTGGCGCAAATGTCATGGTGTCTGTAGCAACCCAGCAATCATCCAATCCTGTCCACATAGTGGCGAATAGATTGAGCCTTCCTGGATTGCAGTTGATAACCAAAAAACTCGAGTTGCCTGTCAAGATTGTGTTCCCCAGAAATTTACTGGGTGGTGTAGTGCCTGGATATGCTGCTGTTGATTTCATGATGCTGGGTCTTGGTGACATGGTAAATACATTTTCCTACTTGTGAAATAAGTATAATGGTCAAAGAATGTCTCCTTTTATACTCTTTTTGTTAGCATCTTAATTTTGTCTGCATAAAAATATATAGAGAGGTGAGACACAACACTGGGCATTTCAATTTTTCTCAATCTGATGAAGTTTTCCTTCATTCTTGGTTGTTCGGGTGACCTGCTCACCCCTTCTTGGGCCTACCTCTAACGAAAAAGAAATGAGAAAAGGGGAACAAAAAGAAAGAGTCGACAGGTGACTTTAGTTTTTTTCTAGTCTCAGCAGCTGATTTTGCCAGTTTCTGTTAATGTTCCTGTCTTTTCTTGAATAACTTTCACAATATAAGGTATGCACTTTTTGTTTGTCTGATCTGAAGTAGTAGTTCTTTTGGACAAAACCTAATATGGTCTAATAATGATTTTTCTAATATAGGGTAGGATGATTCCTTTATTGTGATTCTGTGACCAAGCATCCCTTATCTCAATAAATAGAAAGCTAACAAGCTCCTTCTTGAATACAATTAATTCTCTACCATCAGTTACTAATTATGATAAGTGCATCTTCTCTTGTCCCTTTCCTGCTAGCTCAAGTATTACCTCTTCTCACATGCAACGTAAGCATCAGGAGTCAGGACCCAACTGCTGCACCACTACTTTTTTTTTTTCAAACAAAAATGCTGCTGTTAAACTAACCTAGTTAAAAAGAGATTTGCATAATGATGTTTGGAATTACCCTTCAGGGTTGCCCAGTGGCTTGGGCTTGAAACTTCCATGTTGGAGGTCTCAAGTTCGAAACCCCTTGCCAGCAAAAGCAAGGGGTTTGTCTTCTGGGTCGAGCTCGTCGCACCGGGATTGCCTAGTGCCGTTACCTCTCCTGTTTGGTTTGCGAGCTATTGCATAAGAGCGGGTTTTTTTACCCTGTGCTCACCCAAAGGGTAGTGGCTGCGGGTTTCCCTTGTTATAAAGTAAATAAATGATGTTTGGAATTCCTGTAAAATCTATGTTAAAAGATATCAGAAGTTGTGTGTAATTGAACCATATATAGGCACTAGGTTTCATAATAGCTCTTTTTTCACTCTCTCAAGAATGTAGTGTTAAAGTAGAAAGGAAAAGAAGACAATTGTGAGTAGTCGATCCATGCATTGCCGTTACAGAAATTCTAGATGTGTTGGCTTGTATGATGAATGGATGGACCTTTTTCATGTTAGGGTAAGCTATGGGAATATAGTGCTTACCCAAAAGCTTATCAAGGAAGTGGGATGCATATGTGGTAGCTGCATAGGCACTGGGAATTTCATATATTTTTCTGTTAGTTAAGTGGATCTTTTGGGTGTAAACAAGAGATCATGATTGATGATCTGTGTTTCTGGTAGGGCTTTCATAACAGGCCTGAGGTGGCAAATTTGGACACATTTCGTAGTCTTGTTGGTTATATTATCGTCTTCCTCATAGTCTCTATCTTTTCTTGTTTTCTTGGTTATTAGTAATTAGTAAATGTAATTTCTGTACTCTTCCCTATTTCTTTTGCTTTTCTGTTTATTATTTTGGGTTGGTGGAAGAGGAGGGGGTTTTTTTTTTTGGGGGGGGGGGGTTTCAAAAGTTTACGGTCACTACTTAGGAGATCAATAAAAAACCTCAGGACAGTTTTTATTGTTTTATTTATGCAAATACATTTTTTGATTAGGTAATATATGGAAATACGATGTATGTTATTTCACATGCGCCGGGAAGGGTTCCAAAGGATCTAGAAGAAAGAATGTATCCAAAAAGCAAATATTCACTTTTTCTTATAGTCTATGATCTACATTTAATGTTGACATAGTTTGATCGATTAGTTAGGCTTATACGTTACATTTTCTAGCAATGAAATGTATGAAGGTAGAAGTTTGTAAATTTGATCTAGTAGCGAGTATGTCATATGGAAGTTTTAAATCTGAGTAAGTAATGAATTTTTAAATTGTGGAAGTTATATAGTTATTATCACCTCAGGTAAAAATTCTGTCAATATAACTTAGAATAAGATCAATACAAAAGTTTCTCCCTAATCCTACTTTGTCCACGAAATCTTCACCACCAAACACATATTGCAGGTTTGTCTGGTAATAATTGTGTTTGTGCAAAGATGCTTTAGACTGACCTTGAACAAAAAGTGAACCATGCATAACATGGAAAAACTCTAAAAAACTTTTCTTTTTCCCAATTCTTGAAATTTTGTGCAATTCTGTCGGCAATTGTTCCAAAGTTAAGTCTCTAATATTCAATGTTAAGTATCTATGGATGACTGCATATACACATGAATCGTGATACGTGTTTCCATTTATTAAGTGTTGAGTGAATACAATAAAGATCTCGATAGGTTCTCTTGTTTGTGATTAGTCTTCACGATGCAATACTTCCATAAATCCGCTAAGTAGTTTGACGTGGACTAAGCTTTCATTTGTTTTATGTGTTTTCAGGCTATTCCTTCTATGCTTTTAGCATTGGTTCTCTGTTTTGACCATAGAAAGAGCAAGGACTCTGAAAACATCATTGATATACCACCTCCAAAGGAGGATATATCATCTCCAAAGGGGTTTTACATATGGTATGCGCTAGCAGGATATTCCCTTGGACTGGTTACTGCCTTAGCAGCTGGTATTTTGACTCACTCGCCACAACCAGCACTTCTATACTTGGTATGTTATTTTGCATGAAACTCAACACCCCCTCCCAATCACTGCTGCAAGTCTTCTTTATTTGTGGGTTTTCAAGAGTCTGCTAAGTAACACAAAACCATGGTCCCTACATGTGTGTTAGTGTTGGACTGAGAAATAAAGGCACACCGTTTCGTGAAATGAAGTACTTTTTTTAAACACTAGAGATTTTCTAAGTTTCATACTTGTTGTAAACGATCCTAAATGTATCTGATCATAATAAGAGGGTGTTTGGATTGGCTTAAAAATTGGTCAAACTTACTTTTAAGTCAGTTTTTGACATCCAGTTTTTGACTTCTGGAAGTGTTTGGCAAATATAAAAAATTACTTAAAATAAGTCAAAAATGACTTTAAATAAGTTAGAAAGTGTTTGACAAGGTCAAAAATGACTTAAAATAAGTCAAAAATCAAAAGTAGGTCTCCCCCTACTTCTTATTTTTTGACTTAAAAGTCATTTTCAATTTTGACTTTTTATTTTTGACTTAAAAGCTACTTTTTTTAAGCCAATCCAAATGGGCTCTAAGAAGACTCCCGTGACTCGTCGCTTGCCAAGCCGATATGAGTATAAGCAATAACAAAGGCTTATTTAAACTAGTTGGTATTACCTAGATGAGACCTTTTCTTCCATCTTATTATGTTCTTATCTATGTCCGTATTGATTCCAGGATAGTGTAGGTATATCAAGAAAAATTCTCTCCATCTGTTTAGGTCTACCTTTCCCTTCTTTTTAATCACATTAGTCATCATATTGGCGCATCTACCGAGGGTTCATTGGGAGGTCTATGTGGGACATACCAAATCATCTCAAGGCCTTTCTCTTCTTCTTTTTGAAGATAATGTAGGCCTTTCTCTTATTTTATCCTATACATGTGCTACCTATACCCTTTGTTGGATGTGTCCATTTCTAATATTGTCTAACTATCTGCCAGAAAATCTAGTTTGGCATCCACATTTCTATGACATTCATATCGTGGGTAAATGATGAGCGTCGACATTCACAATTCACTCCCATAAGTCATTCTAGTCTCATAACTAATATGTACAATTTACCTTTCTCTTTGTAAGGTATCTTTCTACTGCATAACACTTTCATAGCACTCTTCCATTTAAATCATCATATTTTAATTCTATGTATTGCATCTTCATTGTCATGCCATTCTCGTAAAAATCTGAGCTTAGATATCATAGTTATCAACTTTTAGGCACTGCAGTTCCACTGATCTCATATCAATTCATTCTCCTCGTTAGAGCTAAGTCTTGTAGTGCATATATTTTTCGAACTACTACTTATCCTAAAACCCTTGGTCTCTTGAGTGTCTCTCTATATTTCCACCTTTTAGTCAACTCCCTTGATAGTTTCGTCAATTGAAACAATATCACTGGCAAATACTGTACATCATGGAACATCATTCTCTATATTATTGGTTGGTTAATCTGTACAGGAGTAAATGCATCAGCTCAAGGCATATCTCTGGTATAAACCCACGTTTAGTGGAAATACTTTCTTATTTAGGGCATTATTCCCACATATGTGATTGCTCTTTCACACGTTTTCCTTTATGTATTTATATATAATAGAACTTTTTACAACACTCTTTATCATATGTTATCGCTTGGTCAATAAATGTCGTGGAGATTTTTATTTTGTTTTCCGATCAACTTTCATATATCTTCCTAGCAAAAATATAGTTTTTGTGTTGATATACTTGGCATAAAATCAAGTTGCTTCTCTATTACAAAGTAATATACCTAACTTTAGACTTTCAATCTTTTCCAATGTTTCAATCTTATGATTCATATGTTCAAGGGGTTGTTTGGTAGGGTATATAATAATAGTGTTGAATACGGTATATTAGTAATGCTGGTATTCGTTATGGTGAGATTAATTCTTATGCAATGTTTGGTTTTTGATGTATTAAATATAACATCATTGCATAATTTCTAAAGTAAAATATTTGTTTACAAAAATACTCTCCACAAATACTGTGGATATGATGTGGAAAAAGTTTTGAGAAACAATTGTGTCTTAACTATGCTAATGCATGCATTAAAATCTCTTGCATTGTTAATATTATGATTTTTCATGTATTAGTTATACATAACATAATACCAAATAGAGTGTGCATTAGTTATACATAGATTGAAAAAGTGTACCAAACAAAATGTTAAGGGGTCGTTTGGTAGAGTGTATTAGTAAAAATAATGCATGCATTAATTATATGTATTAGTAATCCCTTGTTTGGTGCATTTTTTCATGCTATGTATAACTAATGCTTGCATTAAGCATTAGTTATACACTCTATTGTGTATTGAGGAGTGTATTACTAATACCATAGATTTTTAGGTATTAGTAATGCAAAGGATTTAATACATGCATTAGTATGGTTAAAGATCCAATTACCCCTCAAAAGTACTTTTACATCATTTCCACCATAATTGTGAAGGATACTTTTGTAAATAAATATTTTCATACAATGCATACTATTTTAATTTTTTTTTGAAAGTGGTAACATTACAATGCATACTATTTTAATACACCAAACCAAACAATGCATAAAAAAGCATAACTAATACAAGTATAATTTATACATGCATTACTAATACACTCTATTGGGTATTATTGTATTCACCCTACCAAACGACCCCAAATAGTATACAAAGCTAATGCATGCATTATTTTTTCTAGTTCATCCTACCGAACAACCCCTTAAGTTCATAGAGTTTTACACAACTTTCAATTATTTTCTTTGTTTTTATATGTTAGAACTATATAAGGTACTCTTTGTCTACTTATTTAACATCTTTTCACTACTTATATAACTTCGAATAGTTTGTTTAGTCATATTCCTCCAACTTCTCCAGTTACTTCCATATCTCAATAGGGATATCATGGACCATAGGTTTTCTTATTCTCATGTTCTAATGACTTCTTTTACTATGTCAAACCCAACTATGTTATGTGAGGTTTCCATCTACCACTGATATATTTAGATCTATGAGATTATTCTCTTACTTTGTGATGAACAATTTAGTAGCATCTTCATGTCCTTTTGATCTTACCATCTCCCGTTAGAACTTGTTAGACATCATGTTTAATCTACTCGGTTCAATTATTCAACTCTCTTCTCTCTCTGCTAGTTGACATATTTCCCTCTCTCATTCATGGGTCTCTAATGGTACAAGTTGTCTAAGCCTTAACCTTAGGTTTTACCAAATGTTTTCTTGGCCTTTTAATTTATTTATTTTTGACACTCTTTAAATGCTTCACCTTCTTATGTTGTTGGTAACTTCCTATACTACTTTTAGTCAAGTTATTAGGTATTTAAACACACAGTCCTGTGTTAATGCAAGTTGTCATTTCCTTTGACGTGATATCTATGTTGGCGTCAAAGTCCGACGCTAAGACCTCCATGACTTTTAGGTAAGTTTGAAGTCTATTTGGTTATGATTAGGTTTACTTTTAACTGTATGATTACTTCTTTTTATTTATAAAATTAGGTGCAAGGCAACACTAAATCATAAATTAATATTTGCTTACTTTTTTTAAAAGACATTCTTCCTCGGTCAATACCGTCGGTATATCTACACATAGCGACGTATATCCATCCTTCAAATTCATGGTAAAGATGTGTTGGTCATTTGGATCAAGGTATACATGCATTAACCATATCTAACTAGTTTGGGTTGGTTATATGAATCCTTTATATCTGTTAGACTCAAATTTGGTCATGTCGTTCAGATACAAAATGATTTTTTCAAAGACGTAGTAGGTTTCTCTAAAACTGAATATTCTCCAAAATTTAGTGTCGTCACGACCCAAAAATCCCATTGGGATGTGAGGGCATTCACTATCCTAGTAGGCGAACCCTATTTCTTTATTAACCAATTAACAATTTAACTAATGCAAAATTTATATAAAATAAACAACTAACTCTTATAGAAGTGGAATAAATTAGTCAAAATCAAAACTACCTCAAGACTTGGTGACGCCAGTACAAGAACATTTATGAATACGAAACAAATCTAAAAACTAAAACAATTGTTCAGAACAACATAATACGAAGAAAAACAATTCTATGATGTGGAAGTCCATATTCAAAATAATTAAATCTTCCCACATGTCCTATACTACCTAGTCAACTACACAAGATCGATGTAATCGATCCACCACCAAGAAGAAAGGGGGACACAATCCTACAAATTTCTAACCAAACTAAAAAGATCACTAGCATACACATGACTTAATGTAGATATAACAACCAAACCTTATTCTAACAAATTAGGACCATCTCTTACATGGATCCTTAATTCCTAGGTTTCTATATGTTTTGTTTTTATCCATGTCCGTTTACTTTCTATACATTATATAGGTGCTTTAGTGACAACTTCCCTCTGTATAATTTCAGAGGCTTGTCCTATCTTCTTTTTTAATCTTCAATCTCATAGTGTTGTATAAATGGGTAGAAACTTACCTGCACAAGGTGTTTACCCTAAACTAATAAATGCTAGATAATGTCTTTAAGACACATTTATCACTTAAATGTGGTTAAGTGATGTGTATTCTCACTTTGATTTTAACTGGTAATGTTAAATTGCTTAGCTTGGGTTTAAACATTGCACGATAGTAAGGGGTCGTTTGGTACAAACATTGATAAGTAGGGATTAGTAATGCAGGGATTAGTAACGCAGTGATTAGTAATGCAGGGATTAGTAGTGCAACGAGTATTTTTTGTCAAGTGTTTGGTTCACTACTTTTCACTTAATTTTGTGTTTGATTTAAAACTCTAAAAAATATTTCTTTCCTATTATACCCTTGTGTTACTATGAGTGTTTATTTCATGTAATTGGATGAAGGTAGATAACCGTCGGACCGAACAATTTTTTTTTGTAGAATTTTCTATTCCATTTAATTAGTTATATATATATAAAATTGTTATTAATTTTAAGGTGTGATATACTACTAAGAAGACCATTGATGGCACGGTGTATTTCTAATTTTTTGTTGGTTAAGAATATCTTAAACTTAACATAGATTTAATACTACTTAAATTGTTCAATACCTAAAGCTTATTTTTTTTTTTTATAAAAAAAACAAATAGTTCAAGTGGGTAATCGACAAACTATCTTGAATAAAAAAAAAATTCAAGAAAAAATGGAGAAAAAAATATTAGTGAAATCATTAAATTACACTTATCGGATTTGGAGTATTAAAAAAGAACATTTATAACCATTTCAATATAAATAAAAAGGAAATTAAATTACAAAAGAAATTTAGGAAAAGGTTATCCCTCCATTTTCTAGGGATAAGATAAGACCACATATGGTGGATAAGCAATTCATGGATTAAATTAAATGAAGTAATCAAACAATGTATTAGATGGACTAAATTTTAATCTATGGATTATTCTATCTAATACTGCCTACCAAACGGGTCCTAAGTTTTTAAGATGGTGCATTTGGAGGTCTACCTAAATGTGCATTTAGATCAATGTATTCATATCTTTGCAAATTTGAATTCTTTTTCCTTATAAAATCCAAAAGCATCGAGGTGGTGTCCAACCGGTGTGAATGTGAGACTCTTACATGCTGCCTAAGATTTGATCTCGTGCCTTCTAAAGGAAGAGTTTGCATTGCACATATGATATCCTAAAGATACTGGGTTGGTCTCCAGGGAGTGCTAGTTATTCAGGATGTGCATGAGCCACTCTAAGACTTGAGTGATATTTTATGCTTGTATGAACAGATTAACCTGTTGTGAATTTCCTACATCAATTCATACCCTATTTTTAAAACGTTTGTAAACTCAGTTCATTGTTCACATATTAATTTTACTAGCAGGAGACTAGTTTTTACTCTACAAACTCCAGAAGTGAAAAAATAACTAAATGCGACTAGAACTGGTACAAATTCTTAGTAGTTTGCTACTGTCTTTTCTTAAACTTCTTGAGATTATCTCATCAAAAATAAAATAAAAAAATTCTTGAGATTATCCAATTTGGTCTTAGCTCATTTACTTCCTATATTTGACTAAAATAGGTACCATCAACTTTGGGGCCGATAATTGTCATGTCATGGATGAGAAAGGAGCTAGCGGAGCTGTGGGAAGGATCACCGTCAAGTATAAATGAGAAAACTCGTTTTACCGAAGTCTGAGCTCTTGCATTCTTCCCATAAAGCTACATATAGGGAGGGCACATCCAAACCTGTAAATTTACTTAGTATAATTCAGCCCCATCTGTTGGATATTTACAATTTTTGTTGGACCTAAGTCTTACGTATATTTACGAGGCTGTCAATCTTGAGACAGCAACGAGCCTCAGACTTATGTTGCAATTACAAATGCTAATATTTCTATTACTGGAGTTGCATTGTCCTTATCCTCCCATTTCCCAGTGATTTCTAGGGAAAACTGGTATACTATTTTGGAGGCAGAGGTGGAAACTATAGACCACCATTTTCTTCTCTTCCTGTATGGTTCATATGAATTTCAACAGGTATCGGTGAAGTTGTTGTCACGTGACTAGGAGGTTATTGATTCAAGCTATGGAAGCAACCTTGTATAAAAATGCAGGTAAGGTTGCTTACAATAGACTCGTGGCTCGTTGTTCAGTTATTTTTTACCGGACATGTGCATAGCTAACCGGTAGGAAGCAAGGAAAAATAAAAAGGAGATGCATGATTTCCACGTTCCTTAACTTTCTTAGTTCTACCATAAAAAAGAAGACTTTTACATATCAATATTGGTGTATGCATATGATTGTAACCCTGAAGGGTATGCAATGCCAATAGTAAAATATAGTCGAAAAATCATATTGTTGTATGCAATTAACATACACATAATACATGTGAATTATGCGCCACAAATGTATACATAACATACATATTTAATGGATGTTTGAAGTAATATTTTTGAGCAACTTTTTGTCAGCACAAACATCCACCTTAGTTTCCCAATAGTCACAACTAAATAAAATATAACAACCCCGTACAAATTTCGTTGAATTAATCAAACAATTAGTCCCATAGACATGTAATTTTGAATGCAACTATTTTGTGAGGGGAAGATGTTCGGTGACTAGTGAATATCATTATCATCTTAATTAAGAGTGTGATTGGAACGTAGGAAAATATTTTCTTGAAAAATAAGTGATTTTTTTAATCTATTTTTGATATTTCATAAATGAATTAAAGCCTATTTGGCTTAACTTAAAAAAAGTAGTTTTTTAAAAAGTCAAACTTTATTAATTTTAAAGTTAAAAAATGAAAAGTAGGAGAGTATCTGCTTTTAACTTTTTTAGAGTCATTTTAAATTTATTTAGAATTATTTTTAACTTTATCAAACATTCTCAAAAATTAAAAATGTCTTGAAAGTAAATTTGACCAACTTTTAAGTTAATTCAAACATGTTATTATTGGTTCAAAACTAGTTATATGTAATTTAGGAAAATGTTATATAGCTGGAGATGAGGTGCGAGATGGGTATCGGAGTGGACTTGGGTACCTAGTCAACGAGCGGTAAAAGGTTGTCGAGGAGATAATAATTTTGGACTGTTAATTATGAAACTTGTTTTTCCTATTTCCTCTAGAAAAATCATTTTCCTTGCGGTTCTTGAAAAAATATTTCAGTCAACTAGACAAGCAAAACTAGATTTTTTTTGCACCAAACACACCCTAAGTGACTAAATAATAGGAGTTGAAAACACATGAAAGGGGTCATTTGGTTAGTTGTATTAACACAATTAGTAGGCGTTTGACCATGCGATACCATATCACGATATCATATCGTGAGATAGAATCAACGTTTGGACATGCGAATTTACGTTGATTCCATGTCATGATTCCATATCATGAGATGTGATTCCATATTCTCCAAAAACCATGATATGGAATTATATGGTAATTCCATATCATGATTTGAGATATTTTAATACAAAAATAGATCTACAAGTTTATATTTTGTTAAAACAACCCCACATTTATATCTACTAATTAACCATTTATTTCATATGTAAATAAAATTTATAATCACATCATTACTTTTTAAAATTTATTATTCTCACCGACATAAAATTTATTATTCTCACCGACATATAGTCACTTTAACTTACACCAACCGATTGTTAAAGTAATGAAATATTTATGGTCTATGAGCATGAAAATATAGTTGCGGAAATGGCTCAAAGTAACAATGTTGGTTCGTCTTCTCGGTCACATATCGAAAAATGCAAGTTCAATATGAGAAAATTGTCCGTACTATGTTGGAGGATTATATTAAAGACCAGTACACTACAATTTATGTTCAACTTTTTGTATTAAATTAAAGTTAGATGAAACAATTACTTAAGTGGAGAACAAATGACTTTATAATAATTTATTATGCGATTTTATAAATTTTTGTTGATTTGATAAGATTGAATAAACAACAAGGGCTATTTTAATAGTTTTATAACCTATGAGATTTTTATGTTTATGAGAAAATATACAACACAAAAATTTCATATCGCATGTCCAAACAAAACTTCAATTTCATCTCATGATTCCATATCATAATATCATATCGCATGGCCAAATGGGCCCTTAATGTAACTGTTAAATAAGGAATAAAAATCAATACATAACAACTAAAGCAATTTTTGGTTAGCAATATTAAATAATTCTCACATTAAAATACATGAATTTATTTATTATTTATATAAAATAGAATATGAATAATATTACATATATTATCATTTCGAGAAATAACAAATAAGTGCTTTACAAAGAAGTAACAAATAGTTGAAAGTAGGGGCGTTCAAAATCGATAATTCGAACCGGAGAAAAAATTGATTTATTTATAATGGGTTATTGGTTTAGCAATTTTTTTAATAGTTTTGATTTTTATTAATTATCGGGTTGTCGGTTCTTAACGGTTTGAAGTTTTTTGTTAACAGGTTAATCGATAACTCAACATTAAATTAAATAATTATATTCATACCATTTGGTATATAAAATCTTTGACTTAGAGCTTAGTTTCATACTTCTATTTTAGGTTGTTTCAAACTTTTGATTATTCTATAATGTGATAATGTTTACTTTTGAGCAAGATGCATTCTGACAACTCATGTGTATAGTTTATTTGATTTGTTAACTTGTTTTTAAGTGATTTTTCATGAGTTTTTAATATTAAATTTTAACGGTTAAACCGGTAACTAAACCGATAATAATCAATAACCGATTAATCAACATCTCGATGATTTTATAATGATTTAGCATGTCTAGAAAATATTGAATCGAACCGACCGAAGATAGATTTCTACATTATATATTTTTGTAATTTCTTTATTATTATTATTATCTAAAATTCTAAACCTTTACTCTATCATTAGTGTTCTTTCTCATTTGAGATTTTTCCTCGCTATAATTTGTCAATACTCCTGTACCTTACAGTAAAAGACCAAAAAAAGGAGTGAGAGAAAACAAAAACCCCTGCTACATCCCCGTCTTCACTAAGTCCGGCGACTCACTGTGGGATTAAGTAAAAAGAAGCGGAGAGCGACGGCGGCGGCATGGGAACGTCGGTTCAGGTGACGCCACTGTGTGGAGTATACAATGAGAACCCACTCTCTTACCTCGTCTCCATCGACGGCTTCAATTTCCTTGTCGATTGCGGTTGGAATGACCACTTTGATACTTCTCTTCTTCAACCCCTTTCCAGGTTCTCCACAAACAAACACAGTGTCAATTTCATTTTCATTTCACTTCAATGTATATAAATTTTGCTACTTCTCGGAGCCAAACAAGTGTAAAATCGTTTGCTAGCTTATGCATTTGACAACATATAGTTTGTTATTGGATTGATTCTTCATCTATTGATTGATTTTAACTATTCTGTGCTGAAACAATAGATCTTGTATTGATGTTTAGGGTGGCTTCAACGGTGGATGCTGTATTGATTTCACACTCTGATACGTTTCATCTTGGTGCCTTGCCCTATGCCATGAAACAACTCGGTCTTTCTGCTCCTATTTATGCTACAGAACCAGTGTACAGGCTAGGGTTACTAACTATGTATGATCAGTATCTCTCGCGGAAGGTGAAGCCTTACTCTGGCGTTATCTATATATTATTCAATGCAATTGTTATCTGTTGATACTCCTTAGTCTGTAAATTCTGGGGTGTTTTAGCTTATATGATTTATAATCGAACATTTCACCTGTATGTTGAGTGTCGGTCCTTGAAAATGTTTTTGTGTATAAATGTTTAGCTTTGCAATGAATTATGTCAAGCTATAGAAAAAACAATGTTTGACACTTGGAATATGTGTTATAGGGATAATTTATGATGAATCCTCCCCTACTCATTGACAAAAAGGATTAATTAACTTTCACTCTCCTTATTTGCATAGTAAACTAGGAATTCATATTACTGTTTCAGATACTATCTTACTTGGTATAGCATGTCCGTTAATGCTAGCCAACCCTTTCAAATTAGAGAAGAAGTAAGAACTCTGGAAATAAGATTGGTAAATGTGACTAACCATTATCAGTCACAAATATACTAACTTGAGTGTCACTTAATTTAGTATAACTTTTCACTTATACTAACAGGGTTCAGAATTTTTGATGGAAAAAAGAGAGTGGAAGTAATAGAACACGCCTCTATTGGGATTCCAGGACCTATAGAACAATATTTGGCTGCTGAGAAACTAAAAGTCCAGTGTCTGACAAGATCATTTATGTTTGTTACTTTTGAGTGTGTGATCGTGTAGAAGTAAGTCCATTGACACTCTCCTCTTATGCAGCAAGTTTCAGAGTTTGATTTATTCACCTTGGATGACATTGATTCAGTATTCCAAAATGTGACCAGATTAACCTACTCTCAAAATCATTACATGTCTGGTAGGTCTCTTTTCTTGTCGCCACTTTTATAGAGTTCAACTCATGTCCGTATTGTGGTTCATTATATCAAGTATAATCTAGTATCATCCTTCATATTGTCAAGAAGGTAAAGTTACCAATGACATTGATGAGTAAAAATTCAACTGCTTCTTAATAGTTTGTTTGGTTGCAAGTCGTGACCACCAATTCATTTTGAAGTAGTTAAAACGTCCCCTAATTAGTAAATGGAACTGCTGTTTTATTATAGGAAAAGGAGAAGGAATTGTGATTGCTCCACTGGTAGCTGGTCATCTGTTAGGAGGTACCACCTGGAGGATAACTAAAGATGGGGAGGATGTCATATATGCTGTTGACTTCAATCACCGTAAAGAAAGGTAAAACTAGAACAGTCTTGTTATCCAGTTAAATGATTCTACTCTACTGTGATCCTAATATTATGATCTCTATCGTTTTCCTTTCAGGCATTTGAACGGAACTGTTTTAGAATCTTTTGTCCGTCCAGCTGTTCTAATAACAGATGCTTTTAATGCTTTAAACAATCAACCTCCTAGGCGCCAAAGGGACCAAGAGTTTCTGGGTAATTATTGCTCCTTTTCATTTTCGTTTTTTTTTTATCTCAGAACTGCTTGTCCTTCAGACTTAATTGGTTTAGGGGAATTACAGAATACACATGATACATTTTATAAATTCTACAATTATTAACTTGCTTATTTAGAGGACTTTCAGATTATCATTTGCCCTTCCCTATCCCCATTCAAAAGAAAAAAGATCATTAGTTTTAAATTTGAAGAACTTTGAATAGACTTCATTGGGTTAGGGAAAGTGACAAATACACACAGCACATTGTTTAAGTTTTACAATTATTAAATTGTGTATTTGGAGGACTTTTAGATTGTCAAATCATCTTCCCTTTAAAGAGTAAAAAATAATGGTAGCAGATGAACTTAAGTTTTACTGATCATTATATAGTCTTTTGTATGGCCAGTGTAGTAAAAATAATAGCATTAGAAAAAATCTAGTTAATGGAGAAACCTACGTGAAAACAATCATAAAGATAAGGAAGTGGATAAGTACAAACTAAACATGTTATCATAGCAGGACCCATCCCAATTCTTGTTTCCTAATGTTGATAGATTGTTCACACTTCTAGTACCGGATAGCGTCTGGGCTTGCAGCGGGGTGGGGTGATGAATGAAATCCCACATTGGAGATGGATGGGCTCCTTGAACTCTTAATATTGTTTGGAAAATCCTCCTCTTTGGAGCTAGCTTTTGTGATTGAGTTAGGCCCAATGTTCATTCCCTTATAATACAAATTACAGACAGTACTAGTTTTGAAATCAGAAACTATAACGGAAAAATCATGTAGAAATTTATTTGGAACACAACGATTAGGGTGTCCTAATCGTTGATGCCATAGGTGGTATGAAACAATGACATTGCATTTGGGAGGACCATCAACATCGCCTGGTGGCCACTCATACAACTCATTTTTACTCCATCCCCAAACCAATAGCACCCCTATAGTAATATCCTTCACACGATAAAAACGTGGAAAACATTCCATAGAGGTATTCTTATCTTGACAAAACTTAGAGACACAGATTAGTTTTTTTTTTGGATAACCGAGAAATCCGCCTGAGACCTGCCCTTTGGACCAATCACAACCTTCTAAACTCGGTGGATAATGGGCCCGCCCCTCTACCCTTCTCAACTTAAATACCAGGCTTCGTTTTGCATGGTGTGGGGCTTAAACTTGCAACCTAAGCCACAAATCCTCCACCTTTTGCCACTTGAAGAGCAAATGATATGCCAATATGGTGGAGATGGAATTGGTGATTTGATGCATTAGTTTTCACATTACGAGTATGAGAAAATGGAATGTTATTGCCATTTCCCATGACGATATCCTCCGAATTGTGGTAGTCTTGCATAGTGTCTAGACTCTGTGTGTCTGAGGCAATATGGTGGGTTGCACCACTGTCAACGACCAAAGCTTGACTTATTCTGGAAGCGTGCAACATAATTATCACGCGCTTGGATATGGTTATGAGGCTGTGTCTGACATACACAAGCAACATGCCCTCGATCATTACAGAGTTAGCAGTAGAGGTTGCTTGTCAGCGGGACAAAACATTCGATGCCTTAAACTTGTGATCGAGTGAACCAACATATCCTTTCTCTCCTAGACTCAAATATGCTTGCTTCAATGATATAAATAAATCTGAGTGGAAATTTAATCATTACATTTGGTTCATTAGCCTAAAAGTCATTTCAAAGACATTATACATATCTTCCTCATTACAATGGGAAGGCTATAATCTTAAATACATGACCCACAATGTACACAAAGCTTTTAGGACCTTGAACACTTAATACACACACACACAAAACTCGAAATACCCGCTAGACTATAGCGGGCTCAGTATAGTTGTTGGAGATAAGAGAGGTATACCTAATGAATGACCACATCATTTTGAGAATTCAAACCTGCATTATGAAAAAATGCAACATTCCTAACAAAAAAGGACATGAATATTGTGGAATAGTACTCGTATGATAAAACAAAATCAAATGTAAGAGGCTAACCCGACGCAACCCTATGTTGTAGGTCGAGGGGCCACCAACATCGGGAAACTTTGACAAAATCTTTGTTTATGTAACTAAATGTCTTTAAAGAACTTAACTAATATTAGTACTTCATCAAAAAAAGAACCTAACTAATATTAATAGTGTTGCATATTTATAGCTCATATGCCAACCTTTCACTTACAACATTTGGAATTACAAAGGAGCTGTAAGAAATAAGGATTCCGGAAACAAGAGTTACAAAAAGGTCGTTCACATATGTGTGTGTTGCCCAGTTGCGCGCACCCAAAGCCTACTTTGGTGTCACTGTCACTCGCTTAGTTGCGCGGACTCTTCACTTTTGATGTCGCACCCGTGTCGAATTCTCCAAAAATACACTACTTTTGGCGAATCCGACATGCACCCATTGAAATTTTTGAAGAGTCCGAGCAACATAGGGCCTCACTCGCGACAATGGCCACTATTGGCTCATTTGTTATTGCCACTGTCATGCTGCCACACATCTTGGCCGCATTTCACTTTAGTCATGCTAACTCTTGTTTTCCTCGTGCCACTTCTTGGCTTTCACCTTGTGTTGCCTTGTCTTAGTCTTCTTTAACCTTTGGCATTAGTCCACCTTGATTTTCCCACACTTGATTTGACCTTGGCACATGCCACATGCTATCGTGTCATTGCTCGTGCCGCCAATGCCCATGCCATACCATGGCGCACCAATTTGTGGGTTTGTTGTCAACTTGGCAATATGATTGATTCATCCCATACGTAGGCCCAAAACAAGGTCATTCATGCCAACCCTTTGCCGCTGCCATGCCATTTTCGGGCTAAAGAGCCAAGCCCTTATCATCTACTACCATTGCACCACCTTCTCTACCACAACACCCCTTCTTCATCTTTGAAAGGAATGCTGCACCATGGCTACCACCTCAAAAATCCTTGCCACAACACAGAAACAACACATACCCAAACTCTTCACGTCCCAGAGTTTTTGCATCTTCACAAATCTCAATCATATCGAGGAAAAGGACAACAAAGGAGAGGGTTTAACTATAATTTTCAGCAATGATAGGGAGCAAAAAATGTAGAAGAGGGAGGGGGGGGAGGGAATAAGGGGAAGAGGGTTAGGGAAAATGATGAAGGTGTTTGGGGAAGACGACACAAGTGGGGAAATGGTTAGGAAGGGAAGAAGTCAAAAACGAGGGGTAGCTTTGTGGTGGAAAAATGTGAAAAGAAGTTGGTTAATTGGAGAAGTCAATACTTATCCTTGGGTGGTAGAGTCACATTGAACAACAGTGTTCTTGAGGCCATGCCAACCCATAAGATGCCCCTCTTTCCTATGCCGGGGAAGATCATTAAAAAGCTTGATGCTAGCAGAAGAAATTTCCTCTGGCAAGGTAATCAAGAAGGAGAAAAGAAATATCATTTGGTCAAGTGGATGCTGTTACAACCAACAAAGGAGAGGGAGGTTTGGAATTAAGAATTTGAAAGCTCACAGTAAGAGCCTTCTGTTAGAATGGCTATAGAGACCAGCAACAGGTGATCAGGGCTTGTGGAAGGAAATCATCGCTGCAAGATATGGAAGGGAGCGACCATGGACTACTAAAGATGTTAATATTCCTTATGGTGTGGCGCTATGGAGAACTATTAGAAATAAGTGGCCAAGAATGTGGAGTAATTCTGTTATCAATATGGGAAATGGGAGAAAAACCTTGTTTTAGAATGATATATGTGTGGAACAAACACCTTTGAGACAACAGTTCCCAGACATTTACATTCTTAGTCAGCAGGAAGCCAGAAAATGGCTACAATTCTAGAAGTCATAAATGAACAACGCTGGAACTTGACCTTCAAAAGGCTCCTCAATGAGTGAGAAGTGGAGAGAATGACTCAATTCTGCAACACCTTGGAACAAGCCAATAACCTCGCCTGTGAGGAAGACAAATTGATATGGAAGTTGGATAAAGATGACACGTTAAAGGTGAAATCAGTCTACAAGTTACTGGACATCTCAACTCACACCAAGGAATTGTGGCATGGAAGATGATCTGGAAAGGAAAGATACCACATAAGGTGGCTTGCTTCACATGGCTTGTTGAAAGACAAGTTTTTTTTTTTTTGACTCTGGACAACTTAATGAAAAGGGAAGACAGTTATGCTCCAGATGCTGTTTTTGTGAATCTGAGACAGACAATAAGCCATCTTTTTTTTTTTTTTTTTTGTGAAAAATAAACCAATCTTTTTTTGCATTGTAAAGTGATTGAGAAACTATGCCAGTGTTTCATTAGCTGGAGGCGTATTAGATGGACCATGTCTAGGAATATTGCATAAGTTATAGCATGTTGGAATAGAGATAGAAATTAGTCAGGACACAAGGAGAGGTGGAAGATTGTCCATGCCTACATCTGGTAGACAATATGGAGGGAGAGAAATCAGAGATGTTTTGAGAACAAGAGCATCCCCTTCCAAAGCATTAAAATGAACTGTTTAGTGACCTTGTACTTTTGGTGTATCCATACTGTACCTAAGGACCCGGGGGACATCACCCTATTTCTAGATAGTTTTTGTGGGGAGATTGGTGATTACTACAGGAGTACACTATTGATGTACTTCTCTGTTTATAATACCAGTTTAACTTTTTCAAAAAAAGAAAAGTAAAAAGATCCTTACATCTTCCTTTATGTTGCTGCAGGTCATAATTTTGTTTAGGTTCTTGGTTCTTGTCTAATCTGTTTGTCTTTTCCCCACAGATGCTATAGAGAGAACTGTTAATGTTGGGGGAAATGTTTTACTACCTGTTGATACTGCTGGTCGAGTTTTGGAGCTTATCCTGACATTGGAACAGGTTCATACATGAGAGTATTTCATCTCTTAGTCTCTTACTGTCTGCAACTTATTAACGAATTATTCTGATTTCTGGTTTTGGTGAAATTGCAGCACTGGACACAAAAACAGTTGTCCACTCCCATCTACTTTCTATCATATGTATCCTCAAGTACTATTGACTATGTAAAGAGCTTCCTTGAGTGGATGAGCGATTCAATTGCAAAATCTTTTGAGCACACTCGCGATAATGCTTTTCTTTTAAGGTAAGGCTAGTATACTTCACATGTTGTCAAACTCAGAGATTCTAGTTAATGAAATGACTTGCTTCAATGATGATTCTCTGAGGCTATTGAACCCCAAGGATAGGGTTTACTTTCATCTGTCTATCATTCTTAGGGTTTACCCTCAGTTGTCTATCCAATTACAAGTTATCCAGCTTCAAAATTCCGGAGGTTGCGTTAGCACTTCCTTGTGGTAAATGGCAAGTATTACCAGTGTAGTCAGAAGAAGGGCTAACGTTTGGTTAAAAACTATAAAGAAGTGAATAAGAACCAATAAATTTGTTACACAACAGAAAATTATCAACGTTATTTGCATCAGCTGCTTGTGATTCTCCAGCCAAGCATGTGGGTACTCCATTTCTGCACTTAGTTTTAAAATCACAAGGCTGCACAGGTTCTTTGGCAACTTTATTTTCTGAACAGCAGAAATAAGTATCAGTGGAAAATCAGCTCATAGGTAGATACAATTAGTCGAAGTACATGTATTCGTGAGTTGAAAGTATTTGCATTTTGTAAACGGAAACAATGTACATAATAGACAATGATAAGATAATAAGGATCTGTTCTATAGGCTCGTTCATCTGTATCCTTGAATTCTAAAGGAAGATGCAACTGCATCATCAAATTGCATACTACCTGGGCAGGTGAAAGGGAATGATTTATTCTGCAGCTGGCAATTTTTTTGAAACCACGCATTCACCTTCTTATCAGTGCCCAAATGATCCATGACCTTCTGACATCCCTTTTGGAGTCCAAATCTCCATCAAAACCTTGGTCTTTCTAGTCTTGTGCCAGCGGACATGTTCTTTCTTCAAACTATTTTCATCATGAATCTTTCTACACTTTCTTTTACCAGTTGCATATGCATTGGCCGTGCAATAAAGGAAGTCAGTGCTACTTCCATCCTTTCTTGCACCTGAGACAAATAAAAGCATTATTGCTAACTCTTAATTCTTTTGGAATCATCTTCAAATTATTAAATCAGTCAATTGTATTTAGTCTATACTGAATTACTCAATGCAACTCCTCAAATTCTCCAATTTTTTTTACTGCAAAGAAGAGAATGTTGTTAACCTACTGGTTTATGAAGGATAATTTATTTATCAATTGAAGGGTATTATAGTCACTTTATTTTATAGGGCTATTTTGGCTTTGAATATTTTGATTTGGAACTTCCCTCTTTTAGAATAGTACTGATTAGAAGTCTAATGGAGGGTTTACAACATATGCAGGAAAATTAAGCTCGTGATCAATAAGAGTGCTCTTGAAGAAGCTCCTGGGCCGAAGGTTCTCTTCACTCATCTTTAGTAAATGAGGAGTAATTTTTTATGTGTTCTCAGTTATCTGTATATGATATGTAGGTTGTTATGGCTTCCATGGCTAGTTTAGAAGCTGGATTTTCGCATGACCTCTTTGTTGAATGGGCAGCTGATCCAAAGAATCTTGTTATGTTCACCGAGAGAGGGCAGGTGTGCTTATATTCCGATTAATTAATCCTGTTTCAAGATTTGGGATTGCAACCAGTACTATTTTATGCTAATTTAGAGTAAGACATGTCGTTTTCACCCCTTCTGAGGTTTTGAGATACTCGTCTGTTAAAATATCTTTATTACTTGTTGATGCATGTATTTTCCTATGTGTAATTAGGTGGATTTCACTGTTACACGTTTTGTTGAGATATTAATAATTTGTTTTGTAGTGACAGCCCATTTCATTGTTGGAAATTTGGTTACACCTTCCCTTGCTTTTGTTCAACTTGCATGAAATAAAGAAAACAGCCATGTGTACTAAACTACTGATAAACATTTTAATTATCTTCACTCAAAACTTCTTGGTTTGGGGAAATTGTATGCTTATGTTTTTACTGATTCCTTTGACTTGAATATAGTTTGGCACATTGGCACGTATACTTCAGTCAGATCCACCTCCTAAAGCTGTTAAAGTTACCATGTCACGTAGAATTCCCTTGGTTGGAGAGGAGTTGGTTGCTTATGAGGAGGAGCAGAACAGGATAAAAAGGGAAGAAGCTCTCAAGGCTACTCTTGTTAAAGAGGAGGAATCAAAAGCGTCTGTTGGGGCGGAAGTCGTCACAAATGACCCCATGGCCGTTGACACCAATGTCACACATCCTTCCTCCAATGGTATAGTACAATTTGCTCATATGTGAATGAAAATATCCTTCACACTTATCTTCCCTTTCATGTCTCTCTACAAATTGCTTATCCTAGACTTAAGTTCCTCTGTCTGTCTGTGCACTTTTGAATTCCTTCTGTGGGGTCCTTTCTCCTACTTTATGGAATGCCAGCCTTTCCACTTCACTATTCGTCCACATCCTCTATCTGAAGTGCTCTTCTGAACCTTGACTCTCACTACCCACGTGGATAAACAAAATATTTATAGCTGATTACTGCTGGTTGTGCATCACTTTTGAATCTGGCAGCATATTGCTGGTGGTTAAGGTTTACCTGAATTGATTTTGGTTGGGTTCGGTTAAATCTATAAATTCAAAATATTGAAGGGAGATTTATGAAATAGTCCCTCTCTGATGGTACTGCTTATAAGGAAGTACTTGAAAGGTGTGGGAATAATCAGAATAATGGTCTATAATAATCAAACTAAACAAATAACAGGCACACTTATCTACAACTTTTTATTGGAGAGAGAATCTAAATATATTCTTTCTTTCTAAGAAAAGAGAATCAGCTATGAGCTACCACAATATGAACAAGTAGGCACGCAATATATTGACTCTTTAGTATCCATGCACAGACTTCTTTTTTTAACGTGTTGATGTTTAAGCTAATCAGAGGTCTTATCGTATTTACAGCTTCTGGTCTGCACAGTGGTGCTTTCAAGGATGTGCTGATTGATGGATTTGTAACAACATCGTCTAGCGTAGCCCCAATGTTCCCTTTCTATGATAACACCTCTGAGTGGGATGACTTTGGTGAAGTCATCAATCCAGATGATTATGTGGCCAAAGATGACAACATGGAGCAGTCATTAATGCATGTGAGTTAAAGTTAGTTTTATGTGCCTCCAATTGAGCAGTGGCATAGTTATCTGTTTGTTTCAGTATTCCTTTGTATGTTTGGTTGTTCAGTGCAGATAATTTAACTAGTCCATTCTGAGTCAAGAAAAGTGAACTTTGTGTCATTTTGCTGAAGATTGTTCAAATGTAATCATGCACTTCGTCAGAGTATCTGATAGATATTAGTGGTGGACTGCCCAATATATTTAAAAAGGGGGATACATATTAGTGGTGTTTTGACTACTTTCTGATCTAGAATTTCTCACATTCCTGAACTTTTATTTATGTCATAGCTTATGAAAGGTGCTACTATTATTTCCATATGGCTTAAAATCGAATTTGAGGTTAACAAGTGTAACCTGCAGTCTGAAATAGACAATAAGGGGTCATTTGGTTAGAGGGTTTATAATATAATCTTTGCATAATGTATGCATCGCGGTTGGCTGTAAAAGAAAAAGTAGTTCTTGCAAAGTTTTATGCACTGTTTTGTTGGCAGTATGAAATAACACTCATGTTAAGTTATTGATGAATCTATGTATTATCTTATGTGCGATAGAATATGGAATAGAATACGTGTATTAGTATGACGGGTATTAAAGTATATTGAAGACAAATATGCCCTTAAAGTAAGTGATCCTTGCCTAAAAATCTTTACATGATTAATCATATTTAACAATCCCTACATTATTAATCACCGCATAACAATCTCTTCATTATTATTCACTGCATAAACGATCCCTCCCTTGCAATTCCCACATATAGCATGTGAACCAACCACCCCAAAGTTTCTTATGGGAAGAAAGAGTGATTTGCCTGTCAATCATTATGCTGCTTGGGCATGAAGCTTGTAGTAAAGTAATTTACATGTAAAAGATTTTGCTTTCGCAACCAAACGGTTTCTATAAAGCTAACTCTTTTAAAAGTTTACACATCTTCAAGACTATATATGATGGATATTGGACATCCATGGTAAAAAAAGAGCCATGTCTGTATCACATTTCGGGATTTAAAACTTTTCCTGCTATTTAATTCATAAGACTGGCTATCTCCACGTGTATCATTTATGTCATGTGATAAGTGGAGAGTACTAGCAAAATATATGACACAATGGAAGAGGAAAATCTGTCATATCAATAAGTCGGGAATATATTTTAGTCATGTTAGTACATTTATTTTAGTTCGTATGCCTTATAGGAGCTTTGCTTTATTTGAGGTTTTATGCCAATAGAAAATATAGAAAACTTCTAGTACATTTTATTTTTATTTTGTATATTGTCGGCCTGAGATAAATTTAAATGGGGAAATATGGTCAGGAGGGTCACACAGCCGGCTCAACTTGTTTGGGACTGAGGTGTAGTTGTTGTTGACAAGTAGAGAGTACTAGGAAGATCTAGATCTATAATCGCCTTTTCCTGTTTGGAGAAGAATCAGCAGAATAGCTAATAGCATAAAAACAAGTAATTGCTTTATGTCTTGTAAAGAAGAATGAAGGTCTCTTCCTTAAGTTAGAAGAGGGAGGAGAAGATGCATGGCGCGGGATGTTGCTCCACTAACACTTATGTGTACTTTATGGAGAGAGAAATAGGAGAGTTTTTGATGTAATAGAGAAGAATTTTGTGCCCTTGAGGAATAACCTCTTATCCCTTATTTCCTTTTGGTGCACCCATGAGGTACCTATAGGTATAGAAGATTGGATGTTGTTTATAGAAAGCCATATCTTTTTTGTGCAGTTTTCTACCTTTTGGTATACTCCTTATATAATGGTATTTGTTATCCCCAATGTTCACGAAATTTTATTACTTGATAAAAAAAAAAGTTCATTGAAACTTACTAGCATGGGCTGACACCTCAAGAATTCATGGACATGTTCCTTATTAGATTGGTAAATTTTCATCTCTGCCACATCGTGAGTACCTTGTTGTTACATTTTTCCTCCATCCAACTAGATAAAGTTTTATGGCGAATTATTTTGTTAGTTCCTTGACTTTGATGTCTTTCTAATTTTCTGCTAGGTTGATGGAGATTTAAATGGGAAACTTGATGAAGGATCAGCTAACCTAATCCTTGATACAACACCCTCTAAAGTTGAATCTTCTGAGTTAACAGTAAGTTTCAGTTTGCTTTTTGATTTATTTTTGACCCTCATCAGACTCTAGCTAAAGGCTTGAAGGTGAATTTACTTGAAAGCCGCTCGAACTTATCAGAGAGTAGATTCTTAATTACAATGCAGTGACTAAAGTCTAAACAGTCTTTTCAAAATAAACATCTGACATTAGAATAGATTCATCTAATTTTGGTATCATGCTAGAGCAGGCCTGTTATTTGCCTTTTTAATTTTCTTCTTATCAAAGTCAAAACCACTTTCCATCTGATTGTAGAATTCTAAGTTGCAATGCAGGGACTAAATAGTCCCTTCAAATTGAACAAATGACAATAGAATAGAGCAACCAAATTCTGTGCCATGCTAGAATACACCCGTTATTTTCTTATCAAAGTTTAATGCACTTGATCCTCTGCTATTGCGCTTTTCAGAAATTGCTTCAGGCCTGTGATGGTTTCGAAATGAGAAGCTAAAGATTATGTTATTTCTGGAATATCTTGTTGAGGATTAAGTTACTCCCTGTCCCAAATTTTTGGGCTTTAGCACTGTTTGGAGAATCAGATGGTTTTTTCTTTGACTAAGATTTTTTAATTGTTTTAAAACTTCTCTCATTATGAAAATTGTGATTTACAGTATTTGGGTATAATTTTATTTCAATGACTTTGAGAAATCGATATCCTAATTCATTCTGTGGCTTAGACAGATTGACACTCATACTTCAAACCCTCACATTCTTTTGGACAGAATTGGATGGAGCTGGGTATATAGGCCTGGGCATATTTCGGTTCAAACCGAAAAAACCGACCGAACTGAAATTTTTTTAATTTCGGTTTCGGTTTTTCGGTTTGATCGGTCGGTTTCGGTTTTCGGTTTTTAACAAAATTAATTCGGTTTAACCGAAAAACCGAATTTTAATACATTAACACTACTAAAATTTCGGTCGTTTTTTTGGTTTTCGGTTTTTCGGTTTGGCTACAGCCCAACCTATCCAATGTCAATAGCCCATTAAAATTTGTCCCAATTTGGCATTTGGGAGTGACCCATTGTATCTCCTACACTTGTGTCTTTTACCTTTCACTCCCTTTGTACTCTATACATTCACATTATCTTTGTAATATAATATTGTTTCTTATATATTGTTTATTTTATTACACGCTTTTGTTCCACGGTAATTGTACCTTTTGAGGGTAATTTATCTTATTAGCTTTTGTTTCTATTAGAGAAAATAATATTATTTAATTTCTTATTTAGTACTTAGTATTTTTAATTCATTTATTATATAACCAATATAAGTATTTATTAGTTATTCATCATATTTAATGTCATTTTTATATATAGTAAATTATTAAATTAATAATACAATATATTATTTCTATTAATACATTATTCGTACTATCATGCTTCTTATATATAGTTAGGGCTGGGCATAATATGGTTAAAACCGAAAAAACCGATCGAACCGATTTTTTTTTAAAATTTTGGTTTCTGTTTTTCAGTTATTTCGATCGGTTTCGATTTCAATTTTCAATATTTTAGTTTTTCGGTATAAAGAAGGGTGTCCACTGTCATGTACTTGTTGATTTATGGGTCTTGACTCTTGAATATGGTATCCTTTGGGAGCTCATTGCATTTGTTTAACTGCCAAGAAACAACCTGAATGGTTGAAAGTTGAGACTTGGTGAAACAAATTAAGGCTAAGAAAGTCAAATTTTAATCAGTTTATAATCAAGCCAGCAGAAAATAATCCAGATGCTACAGCCCACAGGCCGCGTTAATTAAATTTGGTTAAACCGAAATAAACTGAACCGAAATTGTAATAACCGAACCAAATCGAATTTATTTCGGTTTGGTTTGGTTTCATATTTTGCCAAACTGAAAACCGAAAAAACCGAACCGAACCGACCGAACGCCCAGCCCTAGGGGTATATGATTAGTCCTAGCTGGAAGTCATCTTGACTTTCAATCGATGCATCTTCAAACTTTCTGAATCTGAATTCACTCTTTACTTGCAAAATTGGCTCTTAAAAATGTTGCTTCAGTTGTGGAAATGTTAAATGTCACTTAGATATTGACATATGTTCGAGATATTCTGAAGCTCTAGTTTTGATGATCCATCCTTTGTGGTGTCACAAAGGTACAGTTACATCCACTATTCATTAACCTTAAAAAGAAGTCCTTTTTAGACAATCTGCCTTACCAGTCACCACCTATCTCAAAAGAATTGGAGCAGTTTGTGATTTTTTTGTCAAGTTTACCCTCAGCATTAGACCAACATCATATTGATTATAGTACCCATTCTATAGCTTCAATTCGGATGGTGTGCTGCTATCTTTTCGTTCTTCTTATATTTATTTTTTTCTGATTGCACTTGCTCATCAGCAAACATTCATGATGTTAATTACTGAATTGTTTGATTAGCATCCTTATAATATGTTTTCCTTTCAATTTCCTTGCTCCCTTTTTTCCTTTCACAGGTCCAAGTCAAGTGTTCCTTGTTATACATGGACTTCGAAGGTCGTTCTGATGGTCGTTCAATCAAATCAATTCTTGCTCATGTTGCTCCCTTAAAGCTTGTATGAAGTTCTTTCCTTAACTGATATTACTAAATATGTGGACTTAATATAAACGGGAATCACATTTTCTTTCATGCACTTTTACCATCTTTTCATAAGTAGCTATTATCCAAAATAACACAATTGTTCTTGTGTGTTTTTCAAGGTGTTGACAGTTCCATCTCTTGTATGACATGGCTCTCATTTTTCTGTGGTATTTAATATTTAGTTGATAAATTTGCATCTATGACATATATTCACACGCTTTCAGGCTTTTCTTAATCAACTAGCATTCAAAGGAAAAAATATATTCCTCATGCATGCTCTGAATATATTTTTGGCATAGTTGGAAAATAGGCTTTCTTCTAACCTGAAGAAAGAACTTCCAGTAAAGTGATATGATCTTTTTTCGATAATGCCAACAGTTAATCTATATATCCACAGGTATACTACATCAAAATATGTAGTCCCCTTTCACAAGTATTACTACAACTTACAACTTGAACATCTATCTATTGCTTTCCTATAAATAATCTACAACATCACAGATATCTTCTGTTTGATCTAATAGTTTCTGTTTTCACCAAAAATAAAATAGAGCTAAGCAATTCATTTTAAACTTTGCAAGTTGCTCTGCTTGTCCTCAAAACATCTACTGTTTCTTTCTTTCCGTACTGTCCACCAAATACATGCAGGGAAAATCTTTCATTTCTCTTCTTTTTTTGCTGCCTTGACATCCTTTTTCCAGCAGCTTAACACTCCTTTTATGTTCCCTGGCTTCACCCACCTAATCTTCATCAGACAGACGAACATCTTCCACAACTGGTCTGTCCACATGCAATGTAAAAACAGATGGTTGTTTGTCTCAGCTTGCTCCCCACATAGGAAAAATGTAGAGCATAGTTGAAAGTCTCTCTTATTCAAGTTCTCATGTGTTGATACTGCTTCCTTAACCAGAAGCCAAGTAAAACGGTTCACTTTATAAGGAACTTTTGATTTTCCGGATCATCTTCCGTGGCCAATCTCCCTCCTGAAATATTTTGGTGATTCATTGGTTTTTCTTAAAAAATAGGAGGATATTGATCTTTATACCTGTGGGACCGGAGAATGCCTTGTTTTTAGTAAAACTGGGGACTCTATTCTTCTGATCTAACACTTCCATAAGGTTGAGGACAGCTAGTTCTCTGTGGTATAGCTTCATCCTTATAAGTTAAATTTTTATTTCTTAGCCAAAAGACTTGTGGAACACTAACATACATTGGCAGAGAGTTTTGTTGGATGTTATTAAACTACTTAAGAAGAAAATTATGTTTGTTTCCTCCAACCCCCACTTTGCCACCTTTAGAGGAAAAAGAAAAGCATTTCTATCCAACCTTTCCCGGTGAGTCAACTGACCTTGCTGGCCTTTGTTCTCTATCTGCTGAGGGAAGTGGAAAGCAAAAAAGAAAGAAGACCTATAGCTCACATATATTAAGTGTTCATTGCTATTGACCAAGCTATTATCGTAGATGCGAAGGATATCTTTTTCACCTCAGTGCCACTCGTAGCTACTTTTTTACTTAAAGAAGCAAAGGATATCTTTTTCACCAATGTTGTGTTGCAAACAATTTGAGTTGAAGTTTTTGAAAGTCTCACATAATTGACTTAAATTTCCTGCAAAGACTTTGATTTTAGTTTTTTAATCACTTTTAAAGCTGAAATGATGACTGATTATTCTTAGTCTGAAATGTACTGGAAATGAGGGTTACAGTTGTGGAAGCAATGGTAATAGCGTCTGTGAGGGCTAATTGAATCCATTCCGCCCTCCATTTGAAAAAAAAGTGATGCATCGAATTATGATAGAGGGTGCACCCAAGGGTGTGGCTTAGTGGTCAATGAAGTGGTTGAGAACCTTGAGGTTTCAGGGTCAAAACTCAACGAAGACAAAAAACATTAGGTGAATCTTCCCATTTGTTCTAGCCTTGGTGGACGGAGTTATGTGGTACTTGTTCCTGGTGGGAGGTGGTAAGTATCCAGTGGAATTAGTTGAGGTGCGCGAAATCTGGCCCGGGCACCATGGTCATAAAAAATAATAAAATGATAGAGGGTCTAATATTAGCTGATTACTATGTTGTTCAGTGTTCACAATGCTCAATAGAGAAATGACTTGTATCCTTTAATATCAAGGATCAGCTAGTTCATGCTGACTACAACTTCTCCTGGTTCACTATTTTCCTAATTGAAGTTGGTATTTTTTTATTAGTAGTTTAAATAGCAGATAAATGGTCATTTTTGGATACTAATGTTTATATCTTTCTGCTTTTGACACCTATATAATATTCACTAACTGAACTTTCTGCCTGTTTTCCTATAAATTAGTCTATCCATGTCCTACTTTTCTTCTTCAACAGTGAAACAATTTCAACTAGTTGGCTTGTTTTAATAGCTATTCTGTTTTATAGGTACTGGTGCATGGATCAGCTGAAGCCACTGAACATTTGAAGCAACATTGTCTGAAACATGTTTGTCCGCAGGTATATGCTCCCCAGTTGGAAGAAACAATTGATGTGACTTCAGATTTGTGTGCTTATAAGGTTGGTCTACTTTCTTTATATGTGCCTTTTGTGGTTTATACCTTTGTAAACAAAATTACTAGTATAACATCCTTGGTCTATGTTTGCTTCCATGATAGGTCCAACTTTCTGAGAAGTTAATGAGCCAAGTGCTTTTTAAGAAGGTAAGATTCCATATTATGGTTATGACATGAATAAATGATTCCTTTACAAAATTTCTGCCACTTTACGTGAACTAAGAACTATCTTGATGCATTTATAGAAGCAGCTGGAGTTAGTAATTTATGCACATCCAATTAAAACAAAAAGTTACCTAAGCACACTTGTGTCAATCACCTTTCATGTGTTGTATTAATGGATTGATGAAGTTTTTATCAAGGTACTATTTCTTAAAAGTTTTGACACTTGCAGTTCAGTAGCTATCTTTTTGTTCTTGGATGCTGGGGATCTGTACACTCCATACGCTAAAATGGACATAGATATTTGAAGTGTTTGTACTAACGTCTTTGGTGTATAAGACATTATGCTCCATTTGATCAGGAAGCTGCGTACAAAGACTAATCTTGATCATTATTGTGTCTCTGTTTTCCTTTTGTCCTCGCTTAGTTGTGTTTACACTTGCAATTGTAGCTTGGAGACTATGAAATAGCATGGGTTGATGCTGAAGTGGGGAAGACGGAAAACGACATGTTCTCTTTACGTCCTCTTTCCGGACCTGCTCCACCCCATAAAACAGTTCTCGTCGGAGATTTAAAAATGTCTGATTTCAAGCAGTTTCTTGCCAGCAAGGGCGTTCAGGTCTTTTCATTTTTCTTCCCTTTTCTTTTATGTTATATTTTCTACTACTAATCATGATTTCAAAATGTTAAGACTTAACTAATTTCATTTTCAGGTAGAATTTGGTGGTGGGGCTTTACGTTGTGGGGAGTATGTGACCATTCGCAAAGTCGGAGATGCTAGTCAAAAGGTTGTCACTTTTGATAATACCTCAAGTGTTCTTCATATACTAGCAAAATGAAGCCTTTTTCTTGACATACTTTATTGAAACTTCTCTTGGAAATTTTTTTGTAGGTTGGAGGTGCAGCTATTCAGCAGATTGTGCTTGAAGGTCCATTATCGGAAGAGTACTATAAAATTCGAGAGTACCTATATTCACATTTTTACTCCCTCTAAATCTGAAGAGGAAAGTAACTTTTTGTACTTGTAACCATAATGCAGTTTTCCTTTTTGTACCTCTTTTGTTGCTCTCGAGTCTCGACTGTGGCTGTTTTTCTAGTTATTTGTAACTTATCGTCTCTTTGGTTTCGAAAAGCTCACAATTGTTAGAATTTCCTGCAGGCAATGTAGGCTGTTGTATAAGTTAATGAAAATTTAGAATTACTCTTTTGCAAATAAAGAATCACTAGTCTGGAGTCTGGGCGTATTTTAGAATTGAAAAACACAGCTAAATTTAGAGTTTTTTACCATAAAAAACTTGCAACTCTAGTTGAAATGTTTTGTTGAGAACTTTATCGTTTCTTTTAATTTTTTGAGTCTAGAAACTAGTATACATGTTTACTGCAGAGGTTTTGTTTCAACAATTCCCATGCAACTAGTTTTTTATTTAACAAATCTAAAGAATGTTGACAAAATTAATGCAACTATATTATTATGTCTACTTCACCTATGATCCAAGTATTTGTACATTATATAAGATGGGGCAGCGAATTACTGATTAAGCCAAATTGGATTAACAACCTAAAGGACTATCAAAATACTAATTTCAGATAGAGTTTCAGTTATATCGACTTTCATGCAAAGAATTTTCTGCTATCTAAATTATTTGTAACATGTAAAGGTGACGTGACGATCTAAAATTGACATGATTGTAACTCAAAATTCATTCAGGTACTATAGATCCAAATCAGTCAGCATCATTCCCTTTCAAAGGAAATAATCAATTTTTGTTGCCTACCTTTGGCATGGTCTTCATGTCTCTCTCACACCATTCCTTTAAATTTTGTTTTTTCATACTATATATTCTTTGTCGTTCTTTTAAGTTGCTTGATATGCTCTACTAAAAAAATAAAAATAAAAACTTGATCAAAATTGTTATCTTGAGACTGCATCTCATGAAACTTCCTTAAATCTAATTAATTATCAATCCACTAACTTAATTGATTTCATCTTAATTTTGTAAAATGACAAGTACTTCCTCCATCCCATATTAGTTGTCACATTTTTTTTTACACATCCTTTAATACATTGACAAGTATTTTGAGAATAACTTCTTTAATACACTGACAAGGAAAAATGAAAAAAAAAAATCATTAATTCTATTTAGATTTTTTAAATTGACAAGTATTTTGAGAATAACATTTTTAATAATGTTGACATTAAAAGTATTTTTTATAATCTCGACAACGGATACGGAAGAAAGTATATTTTCAGGATTGCAGAAATGCTACGCCCGTATTTCAACGAATGAAAGCGTATAACCGGTAACTGGTAATTCAGTTAGTCTCCGCTAGCAGCTTTTATATATTGCTGTAGCACTAAGAATAGGAAAAAAAAAAAAAAATACAAAAGTTTTTAATAAAGATAAGATAAAACAAAGGGATGGTGAAAAGTACTCTCTTTCTCCATAAACCCTAGATTTTCTCACTTCCAAAGTTCTTAACACAATTTCTGTAATTGTATCTTATTCAGTTTTTTCATATATGCAGAGGCAAATTAGGGAAGAAAATCATTTGAAGCATTACTGATAAACCTCAATTATTACTATTATAAACCCTAATTATCAATTGGGGGATTTTGTTGAAATTTCAAAAAAAAAAATGAGTTCTTTGACTACAACATGGTGTCCAAATTCTTTTCAGCTTCGGTTAGCATTCAGAAGCAAAAAGCCGTCGGCAATTTTTGCAGGAATGCGTGTTGGCAAGCTGGATTATCGTGGGGTTCGTTTGGTTTCGATTACTATGAATAGTGTGTCAAATGGTGGAGTGGAAAAAACTAGTGCAGGAGGTGTAAATTCGACTGCTTCAGCAGATGGCTTCTCTGGATGGTCTGGAGCTGATGGTGCTGAGAAACCCAGTGACTCACAGGGGAAGAAGTCCATCGCTGGTGAGTGCGTTATAATAGATGATAGTAGTTAGTTTGAATTGAGACTTAGTCAGTTGGCAATGGTGTATGCCAGTAGAAAATGTAGAAATGGTTTTGGGGAATATCTGATTTGTTGTTAAGATATAATATTGAGTATTGGAATACAGGGGTTCAAATTTGCAAAATGGATATTGAAAATCTGTATATGATACAGCTCGTATATCTGAAAGCATTCTGCACTGTTCATGACATATAGTGATTTTTTCAAATGGAATCTGTTTAATTTTCTGGCTCTGCATTGAAGATTGGGAAGTAGGTGCAAATGACAGCAGAATGCATAGTAATTTTTTTTAAACAGCAGGTCTGTCTTTGATTCTTTTGCGGACTAATAACACTTTTGAAGTAGCTTATTTTCAGGGATGGTGGGAGCAGGAGCAGCTGGTATTATCCTTGTGTCTGGCCTTACCTTTGCTGCATTGTCAATAAACAGACGGAGTTCAACAAGTGAGTTCAGTATTTTCTGCTAATTATGACAACCAAGTGATTTCTGTCAAAAGTTAGTGGTGGAATGTTTCTTTAAGTAATGATGACTGGAAAACCTGATTACACTTGTAAAGTATCATGTGTATGATAAGTAGACAATGTGAACAATTTGAGATGACCTAAGTTTGGCATGTATGCATTAAGAGGTTTCTTGCACAAAGTATTGGGGACTCGTCAATTATGGACCCCACTCAAGTCCCTTTTCGCTTTTGAAAGATTGATATCAGTAGTCTGTGATTTTTGGGGAGAGTGGTTACACTGAAGCTTAACATTTGAGATATTGCCCAATAATCAATAGAGTAAACTAATATGTTGAATAATGAATAATATGTATATGATTTATAATGTGTGTTTGGATGCATAATTATGCTGATCGTGACTTTAGAAAATGCACATCCTGTTCAGAAGTGGTATCTTCCTTTGAGAGCTTCTTGCTAGTTAGATTCATAATTTGCAAGTTCATGTACACAGGAATTAAACAGCAGATGGAGCCCTTAACAACACAGGAAGAAATGTCAATCGATTCTGACAATCATAATGACACAGTTCAAGAGGAGACAGTTTTAGGTGATAATGAATTCAAAGATAATAGCGGTGAAGAGTTCCAGGCAAGTAGAATTAGTGAGGATACTGATGATGGCAATCCATCCAGTGTTGGTGTCTTTGTTGATGAGAGTGACGAGACCCCTATTCAGAATGATTTGGATGACAGGAAAGCTAGTGATGATGCAGTAGTTGCTAGTGAAGCCATATCTGAATCCCCTGAAGCAACCTTTGTCATGTCAAGCTATGAAAGTGAGGAAGATAGTCTTGGTGCTGGAAAACCAGAACCAACAACTGAACCAGAACAGAAGAACTATAATGATGACGAAGTTGCTGCTGCATCAGTTATAAGTCCAAATTCAACATATGAAATTGATGACCAGGTGGAAGTATCTAGTTTGGAAGGACCAGGACAGTCCGAAATTTCATTGGACTCCCCTCCTATGGAGCCTTCTAACCCCAACACTGCTGTTAATCTGCAATCAGAAGCACTTTTAGAACCCATGATTACACGCGAAGTGTATGCAGAGACTCAAAGCTCATTTTCCACCACCAATGTTGACCTGACCGAAATGCTGGAGGTTCCAAGTGATGGAGATAAGTCATCTTTTGAAGTGCGTAAGTCAAACAGAGACGAAGTGCCTGGTACAGCTTCGGTTTCAACAACAGCTTATGACCATCTTGGAAACGATTTTAAGGATATGCATGCAAGCAGATCATCTTTTAACTCAACGGATCCTGGTGATGTCTTTACTTCTGCTGGTATTCCTGCTCCATCTACTATTTCTTCAGCTCTGCAGGCACCTCCAGGAAGGGTTTTGGTTCCTGCTTCGTTTGATCAAGTCCAAGGTCAAGCGCTCTCAGCGTTACAAGCTTTGAAGGTATTAGATAATTACTTCATCGAGTTCAATCCTATTGCTCAAGTTACTTCGTGTTGATATTTTTCACTTGGATAACTCTGGTAAATAAGCTCTTCCCTTTCTTCATGGTAAGTGTTCTCTGAGAGAAACTGATGAGAGAGGTTAGCAAAAGTATTATGTAAAACCAGAAAAAATAAACTGATAAGGAAATATCCTTCTTGAGGTATTTCCTATTATGAATGTTCATCAGAAGAGTGTCTCTTCCTTTGACGACAGGGTGGTTGTTGTTGTTTCTGTCAACTATCTTTACCATCATGTTAGTCTTTGTCCACAGTCCGTCTTATCTTTCTCTTAGATCAGGTCTGAGGAGGGCTTCTCCCTCCTGTGATTGAAGCCTTTAAGTTGACTGCCTGGTATATCTTAAATGAGACTGCAGAAACCAAAGCTTATATATTCAGAGGACTGGTCAATTGTGTGGGCTCGTAATTAGAACTGTAATTTGAGAAGCACCAAGTACGCTAGTGCCTTGCACCTTTGTTGGATATCTAGGCATCTCCAAGTGCTAGATTGCAATAATATGGCATGGGAAAAAACCACCTTAGTTCTTTTCCCGGGAGGTAGGGGTAAGATGCAGTACACACTACCCTCCCCTGACCCCACTTGTGAGATTACACTGGGTATGTTGTTGTTGGGAAAAAAAGAGAACTAAGGTGATTTATTCCCATCTGCTATGTCTTGGTAGGCGAAGTTACTAAAACTTGTGCTGGTGGGAAGTGCCAAGTACATGGTAGAGTAATCGAGTTGGCCCAAGTTGGCCTGAACTCCATTGTTAACAAAAAAGAGGTGACGTTGCAGGCTATGAATTTGACTTCTACCTTCCCTGGCCCTCCACCCACCGAAAAGAGTATTCATGTACCTCCTCTTGACATCTCTTAAGATGAAAAGTCAAACATGTGTTGGTAAGAATATTTGGTCAGTCCTCCTTTAGTTGGAGAAGCCTATATATGGTACATAAGGTCAAGGGGAGAAGTGTTCGATCCTGTGTTACTCACAGTTGTTCCAATATGTGTTTTGCATCTGGTTTTGAATCTTTAAGTTGTAGGTTATTGAGTCTGATGTTCAACCTGGAGATCTTTGCACTCGGCGTGAATATGCTCGTTGGTTGGTCTCTGCTAGTAGTGCTCTATCAAGGTATACCTGTCTTGTATATTCCCCAACATAACTGGTAGTCTTTTGTTTTACATTTGAAACACTGAAAAGTTAACTGACATACCTATTGAGGAAGTAAGGGTGCTTTTGATTACCACAGAACCACTGTCTCAAAGGTCTACCCTGCAATGTATATTGAGAATGTCACTGATCTTGCCTTCGATGATATTACTCCTGAGGATCCAGACTTCCCGTCTATACAAGGTAGAACTTCGAATCATCAATATTTTTTGTTAAGTTCTGCTTGACTTCGGGGCTACAGTCTTCTGAATGTGAACCTGTTTAGGTTTAGCCGAAGCAGGGTTACTTTCCAGCAAACTCTCAAGACGTGACATGCAGTCATCTTTGGATGATGACCAAAGTCCTGTCTTCTTCTGTCCTGAAAGGTATAATACTGCTCACAAATGCAATGTTAGACTTCTTTTAGGTGATCGCTCTCAAGAATCGATAATTCAACAGTATTTACAGGTGGAGACTGAGCTGATGAGTGTTTTGAATTTCCACAGATAGATTTCTCTGTCTATCTCATGTACTACTTCCCTTTCCCTGATGAATTAAAAAATGTATCTCCTTTCGACTTTGTATGTTAGCACGAGTTATGGTTTCTTTTATTTTTCTTGGATCTTATATTCGTTTAAGTTGCTGATCAATGTTCCCATGACGTACTAGCGATAAAAGAATGATATCACTCCCAGTGTTATTACTATTAACTTCATGGCATTGCTAATGTATTATGATGCCAACTAACTTTCCTAGTCATTTCGTACTTGAGGCATTAAAGTTCTGCATTGCAGTCCTTTATCACGTCAAGATCTTGTCAGCTGGAAGATGGCGATAGAGAAAAGACGGCTACCAAATGTGGACCAAAAGGTTGCATACAAATTGAAGAATGGGTGGTTTCTATCTTGTTTATTACGCATAGTAAGTGACTATTCACTAATTTGGTAAAATCTCTTTTCCTTGACAGTCCGTTCAGAGAGTCTCTGGGTTCATAGATGTTGACAAGATTCATCCAGATGCATGGCCTGCGCTGGTAGCTGACTTATCATCAGGTGAACAGGGAATAGTGGCCCTTGCATTCGGTGAGTACTATTAATTGTTTCTTATGAGGTTGGATCTGGGGAAGGGTAAGTTATGCTATGACTAACCTGTCAATACAGGGTACACAAGACTCTTCCAACCAGATAAACCTGTCACCAAAGCCCAAGCTGCTATTGCCCTAGCAACCGGTGAAGCTTCTGATATCGTTGGTGAGGAACTTGCGCGCATTGAGGCTGAGTCGATGGCTGAAAAAGCTGTTTCAGCCCATAATACTCTGGTAGCTGAAGTTGAGAAAGATGTGAGTGCAAGTTTTGAGAAGGAACTCTTATTGGAAAGGGAAAAGATTGACGCAGTGGAGAAGTTGGCTGAGGAAGCAAGAAGAGAGTTGGAGAGTTTGAGAGCTCAGCGGGAGCAAGAGAATTTAGCATTAATGAAGGAACGTGCTGTTGTTGATTCAGAAATGGAAATTCTTTCCAGATTAAGACGCGATGTAGAGGAGCAATTACAGACCCTTGTGAGCGACAAATTAGAGATAACCTATGATAAAGAGAGGATTGAAAAGCTTAGGAAAGATGCAGAATTTGAAACCCAAGAGATAGCACGTTTGCAGTATGAGCTGGAGGTTGAGAGAAAAGCATTATCCTTGGCTAGGTAAGAAATGTGTCATCTTAAATGTTTTTCTAGTTCTATCTTAATTACAGTGTTGATTCACCACATTCAAATGGCTCACCAAGGAGGATTTAACCTGCCTACTAGTTAGTGACAATCCCACAGTTCAATAGTCGTTTGTTAACACTGACTGAAAATTAGTTCAATAATATATTGATATTTGAGTATTCTGAGGAAGCTGTGGCAATATCATGTATCATTAGAGTTGGTTACTAGTGCTACTCTGGCTTAAGTAATTCCTTGTCTCCGTGAAGGGTCTAATGAAATCTATCCCATTTTCTTCTTTCGATAATTTTGAAGTGTGTTCCTTGTCTGGCCTACACTGATATTTTGTTCAAACTCACTAATCATCATTGCCAATTAACCGAGTATGAGGATTCTAATAACTCTTGATCCCGTGTTTAAGCTGTCACCTTTGTTGTCCTTGTAATTCTGGTTTTTTTCTGAACTTCTGGTTGCTTTAGTATCATATAAAGCTGCATTTTCTGACGAATAGATTTTATGTGAAACTACCACCATCCATATTTCACTGTATGTACCATAGGTAACTCTAGCATCTTTGATATTGACTGTAACTGTTGGTCTGTTGCTCCAGTCACACAGGTCCCTCCTAAATCCTAATTGCAAAATGACAAGTATTAATGAACTTCCATCTGTACAGGACTACATGTTGAAACTTTTGACATATCATCTTTTATTTGCTGCAATAATTTCTTCCCTTTCCCCCTTCGTTGTTTGCATCTACAGTTGATTGATATTTATTTCAATATTGCAACTAGGACTTGGGCGGAAGATGAGGCTAAGAAAGCTAGAGAGCAAGCAAAAGCCTTGGAAGAGGCAAGAGACCGCTGGCAGAAGCAAGGCATCAAAGTGGTAGTTGACAATGACCTGCAAGAAGAAGCTAATGCTGGAGTTACATGGCAGAATGCAGGAAATGAGTCCGTTGAATCAACTGTTAATAGTTCTGAAACATTAGTGGACAAGCTCAAGGAAATGGCTGATACAGTGAGAGGGAAATCAAGAGAGACAATACATATGATTATTGAAAAAATAATGTTGCTGATCACCGTGCTTAAGGAGTGGGCATTGAAGGCAGGCAAGCAAACAGAGGAGTTAAAGGATGCTGCCATGTCGAAGATGGGCAACTCAGTACAAGGATTGCAACACAGCTCAGCTGAAGTTGGCTCGGCTCTCAAGGATGGTGTTAAGCGCTTCGCCGATGATTGCAGGGGCGGAGTTGAGAAAATCTCACAGAAATTCAAGACATGAAAATTGTGTTACATGAAAGACTCTTATATCCTTTTTTGCCATTTTGGTCAATAAATTCTCTGATTGGAGCAGTCAATTTTGGCCCATATAAGCTGGTGGACATTGACATCCACCAAAAGAGAGGAATAAAAGGAAACTCTTGTGAGGTATCTATACCTTCCATCATCACATTGATTGTTTTAGCTTCTTAATTGTACTACATACATGTTTATGTTAGTACTGAACTTCTGAATTGTACTGTATGCGTCCTCTTAACAAAAGAATGATGAAAGAAGATGTGATAGTCCCCCTCCTCTGGACAACACACAAAGAAAAGAGAGATTGATTACAAAAGCTAACGATTTCAAATTTTCATTTTAAAAGATGGTTCTGCGTCTATTCATCTCACTATGACTCACGAATATAGAGTACATGTGTGAATGTGCAATAACTAATAATTGCAAGGGATAACAGTCTATGTAAATAAAGAGGTAATATGAGAATTGGTGTAAACACTCCTTCACTCGTTTGGTTACAAAGATTAAGGATAAGTATTTTCTGGTATAAAATGTGGGTTTACCTCATCACCGTTCCATCGAAATTTTGATTTCAATGAATAATTTTAAAATACAAGAGTGATGTAAGGATACAAAATCTCGAGAAAAAAAAGTACAAATATTAGAACTTACTTTGACAGTTTTATTCTACCACAAATAATAACTTGAATGAATTTAGACGATTAGAATGTATTGTAACGATACTACTATTATTACTAGCAGATGTATAGTGCTGCATTTCAAGAATGCCAAAAAATCTGCTCAAACTAGTTAGCAACAGATACAAAAAAACCTTTAACGTTCTAAATTAACCAAAAAATTATAGGATTGATGTGCTACTCACTTAAGACAGTACTTTGAACTTGTTTGAGGCCATTGAAGGGAGGAAAAAACAAAGTATGAGTTTGTTTTAGGGGAATAAGCATATTGTCTTTCTCAAGTACAGGGAAAACCTAGGTCAACTTCACAGGGAAGTGGGCAAAGTATAAGCCACCGCCACCACAAGTAGTAACACAATTTAACAAAAATATAAAATACAGAACATAACTACAATGTAGACTTGAACTTGAAAGTTGAGCAAAATGTCACAATCTTAATGAAAATTCAAAGCCATAATTGTGTCAAAGTCTAGAGAATTTTATAGCTAATTCAAAAGGATCATGTATAACAACTAATAAACTCAGTTCCTCAATTGTCAAAATATGGATAAAGACTTCACTTCTTCTTTTCACCACCTCCGGTGGCCCTACACAAGGAGAAACAGAAAGAAATATTAGTCAGGGGATCATCACATTCTTCTTCAGAGATAGGAAAATAATAATCTGACTTTACACTTAAGATAAATAATCACAAGACATCACACCTCATCTTACGGAGAACGCTAGACATCTCCTCTCTCTTCTTCTTTGCCCTCTTGTGGGTACCCAACTTCCTCTTGGCTACCTTCAATGCACGCTTGTCTTTGCCAACTTTAAGAAGCTCAGTAATCCTCTTCTCATATGGAGCAAATCCAGCAACTTCTCTGATGAGGTTCCTGACGAAGTGGATTCTTTTGCTTGTTTTCTGAATTAACATAGCAATTAGGCAACTGAATAAAATGCCACTAACAAATATTCATGCAAGCAAAGCATGGCATGCACATCCAAAACTGAAAAAGGTAATGCTGAATTTTCTAGCGAAAAAGGAAAAAGAAATACAGAAAGACCCTACCTACACAAATCACACAATGTTGTTGTAGACACTGGTTAATTTCCTTTTTTATGAATGAAGAAGTTTTATTGTTGGAATCAAGACGATGCAATGAAGACAGGAGTAGGTATTACCTCCATTACAGAATGTTCTATACCACGCGTACAGGAACCTAACACAAAAGGCAAAAAATAGGCAATAGAAGCCAGCAGTCGTTTTGACGTTTTACTTATCAATATCAGACACTACAAACTCATTTCACTCTCAGGTGAGGAATCTTTGTATACCAATAGAAAAAGAAATGAGTATTGGGTCTATTTTAGTGAAAGAGCAATTTTTTATCAATCAGACTGTACTCTCACCATTCACCATCATAATTTTCAACTGACTAAACACTTCAAGAAATGTCATCTACACACAAACCTACAACACTAATGTTTAAGGCATACACACATTTAGTCCCACAAACTAAACAATTAATGTTTCGAAGAATAAGCTACATTACACACCAGTCTTAAACTCTTCTAGAATAAATTGAATACACAAACTCTAATCTTTGATATATCATATGTATCCTTTAATCGAGATAGGCGTAAAATCAATGTTACAAACAAAAATAAAAGCTACACATATTGCTTAATGTCTAATGCAATCTGCTTGCACAACGAATTCATACTGATACAGTCACTGAGTTAGTTTTCGTGATTCAAAATAAAAATAACCTAAATTTAAATATTCAATCTAAACCATTACAAGCCGAAATCGATTACAGTAATCAACAATCTATAGGCTCAGTAAATGAATGAAAAATTACCCCTTTTCTGTCAGAAGGGCGTGGAGCTAGCTCTTTCTTGGTTACAATGTGTCCTTTGTTCAATCCCACGGCTAATCCTGTGTTCGGCGGCGCCATCCCCTGCTTTAACAATCATACAGAAAAAACAAAATCAATTTTAAATATTTTTTGCAAATGATTAACAGATTGTTCAACCCTTTTACTGGTTTCAACATCACATCAAGCTTTTAGCGCAAAGAAAAGAGTGAAAGCTGCTTACCTTCGATTTTTGCTGATCCGCTGAGAGTCTTGAGGCGGGTGATAAGCTGAAACTAGGGTTTTAGGTTTTTTATATCCCAAGGACACGATTATGAGGGTAATATAGTAATTCAAAGGCTTCCTGAGGACTTAGGGTTTGGGCCGTTCGGACATGGACCTTTATTGCTCACAATTGTTGCAATTGAAAATAAAGCCCAATAGTTTGTAGGACCATGCTCACCAAAATCTCATGGGCCATTTGCACAAAGCCTTTATTTTGGTGTATGTAATCTTTAATTTTTGTGTTGATCTTTAATTTTTATCTTTTAACATTTTAATTCAAATAACAAATAAAGGGTGCAAAATGCCTTTAACAATGGAAAAAAAATGCAAGACCGAAGAAAATTCGTGAGGCATAAATTTAGTAGCATAAGTTATGCCCCAACATTAATTCAATGACACAAATTATCAATTATGATTTTAGGTATAAGTTTAGTAGCACAAGCTGGTGTGTTGTTCGTTCTAGCGCTAGACTTCAAGCGCGATTTTGATTATCAGTTTGATTTTATGTTCTAGGTTGAATCTATTCTAAAGAAATACATGTCCATACTGAAAAGGAATTGATTCACAATAATGAATGATGGTATCGGTCGGAGCAAGCACAACACTCATTCTCGCAACTCTTGTTGCAGCTAATAGACTCAAAAGTAAAGGCATGAAAATTTGTTTTAAACAAAAAATCTTTCAAATAGAATAAGCTATAATAATTGTCTATGTCATCAAAGGAAAATGAAAGCATACCTTAGTTTAGAACATACCTACTCATCTTATAATAATTTTATTAATAATAGCTCAAAACAGTATTAATTCAGAATTTTTCTTATAAAACAGCATATTCTAGAGGGTAGGTAGGGATCTTATAAATATTATTAGTAGGGCCAACCCATCTTCGATTTGATACATTATTTGTGTAACCCCTATTTCTCTGTAAATCAAAACTTTATCCTATTTATTTTGAACTGATAGATCTATACTACTCTTATTTATTTGTTTTTGGTTTGATGCTAACTTATTTGGATGGCTATTCCATATTGTGTTGGGGTGTTAATTTAAATATATTATTTATTTTACTTTTATATTGATTTTTCTTATTATTTACTAATTATATTATCGTTTTATCATATATTTTTTTATAATAATTATATATTCTATTTTATTTTTCTTGTATGTTCATTTTCTGAATTGTTAATATCGAAGAATCAAACTTTGATTACAATCGTGTAATATGAGAACTTGCGACTCAAAATTTGGAGGCTAAGAATACTTCTAAAGTGGAACACTTACGGATCACCACTTAAAAACAATTTTTTTGATATATATTTTCTCCCTATCTTTGGTCTATGAAGACTTCTTTATATAGGTGTGATTTAGGGGGTTTGAGAGTTTGGTCTCCAAGTAATTTTAGAACATTTTGAATTTGAAGAGCATGAATTAAGCTCGTCTTTTCAATTATACAGACTAACTCAAATGTAAATTTAAACTTCATTTAAGTTATATAATTTTAGCTTCAATATATTAACAAATAATTTGACTTGATTAACATATCATGAATTTGAAAATTAGTACAAATTTATAAGTAAAACTTCGCAACCATCTATTCAAACATTATGTATTTAAATATAATCGTCGGAAAAATCTACATTTTTCTTTTCAATTTAAATTTATAAGTTAAGCACTTTGTGAAGTTAATTTTTCCTTTACATCCGCGTGTCGATAATATATGAATCACTATCATTTTTCAATGAAAGAAGTATTGAAAACACATTTGAATTTGATATAAATTATTAGTTTCATCGCGAACTATTGATAGCCTTAAAACACTCATCTACCCGACTACCTAAACTTAGATACACCCGATCTATCACATGCATAACAAGTAGTCTCAAACTCTTGTAGGAGCGTATGACTCTTAGTTAAAAATAAGAAAAAAAATAGTGTTAAAAATACTTCTAAATTTTGCGAGAATTTAGAGGTGTATTTCATTCATGTTGCAAGATAAGAGATATTTTTAAATTCAATTAGTCAAGTAAATAAATGTTCACCCCTAAACTTAACTAAAATTTAGGAGTGTATTTGCTCATATTGCAAGATCAAATGTATTTTAAATTTAGTTAATTAAGTAAATAAGTGTTTTTAAGACTATTAATTATTCAGGGATAAAACACTCATATACCTGACTATCTAAACTTAGATACACCCGATTTGTCACATGACATAACAAATAGTCTCAAACTCTTATAGGAGCATGTCACTTTTAGTGAAACAATAAAAATAAAAGTGTTAAAAATACAAATAAAATGTATTTTTAAATTTAGTAAAGTAAATAAATAAATATTTTTAAAACTATTAATTATTTAGAAAAAAAACTAATAATTTACGAGAAACTAAGGTGTTTTCAATATTCTCTCTGTTTCAATCACAAAATCAGTACTCATATTGAATGGGTTGTTCTAGAAATTGAATGTGTAGAATTTCTCCTCAGTGTGAATTCTCCACCATAGATTTGGTTACTATAAAAAGTATAACACGTTGAAATTTTGCTCCTTCAACCCTTTTCCAATTTTCTCTTTGATATTTGTCAGTTTCCCTTAAACCACTGCACTCTTGGAGATTTACGGAGAAGCAGAGGTAGAAAAGGACAACAAAAACACCGTTCAGTGAAGGAGTAAATGTAACATGGACCTCTAAATACTCAATATATTAGCCGAGTCCAAGTTGACTGTCAACAACTCAGCAATAGTTGGTACACATGTGTCCTGATTTCGTTTGATTATTTTAATTTCTGGCTCAGTTGTGGGGTAATTGCTATTGCTAAGAAGTGAGAATCCACAGCATTGACTTCAGAATTCTCATCAACACTTGAATCTGCTACTTGGGTGTCTCAAGTTTTATGCAAATTCTGAGGTTCAGTAGCGCTAAGGTGAATGACCCAATTTAGGTGATGTTGTCAATGTTGAAGAGTTAAAAGGTATTGTCTTTGTACTGTTAATTTCCCATAATCATAGTTTATGTTATTGGGTATTAATGGAAATTTTAAATGTTTGAAGAAAGGATCTTTCTTGATGCATGTAGAACTTTCTTATTTAGATTTAGTTTTTGGCTCAAAATTAGACACTCTTTGCATGAGATTTTCAAGATTCATGGATTTAAATGATTCTTCATATGAATGTCATTGAGGGAATAAGTCTTTTCAGGCTGTTTAGAGACTTGTACTCTCAGTTTAGTGTAAGATTGCTGAGATTCTGTAGTTTCAAGGAAATCTTAGTTTACATCTGAAATGAGCTCAATTGGAACAGAGTGGATATTGAAGATTTATATAGCCAACCCCAACTAGTTTGAGATTTTGGCGTAGTTGATTGACTAATCATTGATATTTGTTTGAATGATTGTGAACTACTAATTTAAGTTGTGGGCATTGTGGCTTTTATATTAAGGTATCTTTGAACTTATTATCTTCTATGTTAATCTTGCAGACTTTGACTATGCTGCTAGTTAGTCTCAAAGACATTCTTAATCAACAGTCTAGCAATTAGGCCACAGGCAATAATGTCCGTTCTCTGTGGTTTACCCCCTCTCCTTGAATGTGTGTACTGTGTAGCTTGTGCCCGCTGGGCATGGAAGCGGTGCCTCCATAGTGCAGGACATGACAGCGAAAATTGGAGTGTTGCCACGGCTGAAGAATTTGAACCTGTCCCTAGGCTATGCCGATACATACTGGGTGTATACGAAGATGATCTTAGACAACCTCAGTGGGAACCACCTGAAGGATATGGAATTAATCCAGATTGTTTAATTGTGAAGAAAAATTATCCAGATACCAGTGGTCGAGCACCACCATATCTCTTATATCTGGATCATGATCATGCTGACATAGTTCTTGCTATTAGAGGTCTTAATTTGGCGAAGGAGAGTGATTATGCAGTCTTGTTGGACAATAAGCTGGGCAAACGGAAATTTGATGGTGGGTATGTTCACAATGGCTTATTGAAAGCAGCTGGATTGGTGTTAAATGCCGAATGTGAGATCATGAAGCAATTGCTGGAGAAATATCCAAACTATACCTTAACAATTACCGGACATTCACTTGGGTCAGGTGTAGCAGCGTTATTGACAATGGTGATAGCAAAAAATCTTGACAGTCTGGGCAATATTGATAGGAAAAGAATCAGGTGCTTTGCTATTGCACCAGCTAGATGTATGTCACTGAATCTGGCAGTGAGATATGCAGATGTCATCAACTCCATTGTGCTTCAGGCAAGTTCTACATACATCACTTTGCACATTCTTAAGTCTTAACCACTCTAGAGATACTCTTGGTGTGGAAGCATGTAGCTTTCTACATTTTGTAGTTTCAAGGCCTTGTCAATTTAGCTAACTGTCAAGTCTCATCCACTCTGCAATAAGCAGATCATGTCCTTTCTTCTGCCTGTGTACTCTCAGTCTTTCTTACAATGGGAGGTCAATTTATTGGCTTTGGAATCTGTACCTAGGAAGCAAGGAGCTTCATTTATTGTATATAATGGTTGCAGATGTTTGCATTATCTTTCGATGTCTATTTTGATGTCAATTATCAATGTCTACTGGTCTTTTAGTCTGCTTTTGAAGTTTTTCTCCCATTGTGCGCGCTGTAATTTTTTTCAATCTAACTATATCTTCTCTTTCTTTATTAGGATGATTTCTTGCCACGGACAGCAACCCCCTTGGAAGATATATTCAAATCACTATTCTGGTAAAACATAGTTAAATTTGATATTGTACTTGCTTTCAAAAGTTCATCACCTCACAGTGTTATTGAAGGAGAAAACGCCAAAAAAACTGTAAGGTCTACTGGGCTTTAAGCGCAAGCAAAGTTGGCTTTAATGAAGAAAGACTCTAATGGAGAAAAAAATACAAATTTGTATGTGTAGTCCAAGACTATTATTACAAACATGAATAACAAATATATGGTCAAAGAAACTATACTAATTCTCAAAAAAAAAATGTATGGTCAAAGAAACTGAAAAAAGTTTATGATAAAGAGAAATATCAATTATTTGGCATCGCCTCTTCAGGATTATGCTCATTGTCAAGGAAATTTGTGCGTTGGAGCCTTGGTGAAGACACTGCAGCTCCCACTAAGCGACGCGAAGTGCTCAACATGTTTCTGCCTCCTTGCTTCACGGCTTAACCGTACCTTTGACAACACCATCCCTCATTTGGAATAAGAATTCTGATTCCTCATTTAGTTACTATCTTAAGAGGCACTGGATGGGTTGTGTCCCATCAACTAGGAAACTTGAGTCCTCCTCTTTTTGTTTCTACTTCCAGGTTTTGTTCATATTTCCTTCACTGTGTTTAAACCCCAGTTAACTTGGTAAAACTTTATGTTTGTGTGAAAATCCAATTTAGTATTTAAGGAAACAGAACCATGTTTTTGTAAAGTGTTATTACCTACAAGCTGCGGAAAGTGGAAACAACCTCTTGTAGAAATACTGCGTACAATAGACCCTTGTGTGTTCGCCCCTTCCCCAGACCCTGCATATAGCGGGACATTAGTGCACCGAGCTTCCCTTAGTATAGCAGTCATTAAGTGGAGGGTCCAATATTTTAGATGCCTTTTTACATTCTAACATTTGCTCTTCATGAATAACCTCATTTATTTTCATTTGCTTGTTTATTTTTCGCAGTTTACCATGCCTCTTATGCCTAAGGTGCATGAGAGATACATGCATCTCAGAGGAGAAGATGCTCAAGGATCCACGAAGGCTTTACGCCCCAGGTCGCCTCTACCACATTGTTGAGAGGAAACCTTTTAGGTATTTTCAGACTTATAGGATTTGCTTCATGAAATTGTCTTAAGTTGTTTATATAATATGGCCTGCCTATGTATGTGGAAAACATTTCTATGATGGTGTGTAAGAATAAGCCTTCTTCTATGTGTGGTGTTTGGGCCAGCTTGCATACCTTGAATATTCTACGGTGTACCTGCTATTTCTACCAACATAGGTACTAGGTAATCTGCCCACCAAGGCTTGAATAAATGGAAATCACCTATTGTTTTTTGTCTTCACGGGGATCAGAACCATTTATTGTACTTTTTTAGTTCTATACTATTATGTTTCTGTTTTGAGTAAAAGCATCTATTCTGGAAGGTTTGTCATAAAGACCACCAAAATGGTTTGCACAGTACAATACAATCAATAATGAACCATTTTACACAGCAGTGTTCTGTGGGCTACTATTAGGCACATGAGTGCAACCTCTGATTTCTTTACTACCATGTTTGTCCATTAAAACAGATGTGGACGATTTCCACCTGTTGTGAAGACTGCAGTTCCAGTGGATGGGAGATTTGAGCACATAGTTCTCTCTTGTAATGCTACTTCTGATCATGCAATTATCTGGATAGAGAGAGAAGCACGAAGGGCCTTGGAAGTAAGTTGTCTGCATTTCTTTGACAACTGATGGCTTGTAATTCCAAACAAATTGTCTTTGTACTTTACGCGGTCATTGCCTTAGTTTTACTTCTAAAGATGTGCGAGCTTGGCTGTAGGCTATGTGGATTAGATATTCCATAAATTCATGGTTTTGCGTATGCCTGCTGCATTCTGCAATAGACACAACAGAAATTTAACTGCTGCACTAACTTTGAATTGAGATGGTTCAAAGCTCAAACTAGCACCAATATGTTCTGGAATTCACATCTTGTGCTCTCCACCTTATCTTATCAAATGGTATTATCCCCACTCCACCCTCGTAGGGCACTTGTGATCTACTTCCATCATCAGTTAAGATAGTTAATCAGTGTAATCCTTCTTGGCACTAGTTCATCACTCTTAAGGGTGGTTGAATACAAGTTGCAGCTCTCTTGCGTCTTGATAAAGATAGGGTAAACTTTTTTTCTCCGCACAAGTGGTCCATGCCTTTCACCTTATTAGTTGTTTCAGCACTAAGTTGTGAAACTTAAAGCAGCAACCGTGGTTGCGTCTATTGGTTCCTTTAGCCTGTGGATTGATGCGTTCTTGTAATATGTAGTACTTGTGACTGTAGATGTGTTGAAGAATTTTAGCAACTTATAAGCTCTTTGGAAATAATAAAGAGGATTTTATATAGCCAACTTTGACTTGCTTGGTATTGATGCGTAGCTTATTAATAGATTCATAAGATCTTTAAATATTTATGGGAAGCTTTGGTAATCATTCATTTTTCTTGCGGAAATATTGTCGCATTCATTTATGGTAATAGTTAGGACTTGAACTATGAGAGTGATTTGTTTTGAATATACTTTTAATGAACAGCTAGTATCTTGTGATTTCAATTGAATTAGCTACTCTATTCTATTATGTGCTCCGAAAGAGCTCTTGTTTGTATCTGTGTTACTGCACGGTTGGTGTTCAAGCTTAAATCGGTTTCAACAATTCTTCACATTCATATTTATTTTGTGCATCCAGTTGATGCAAGAGAGAGACCATGTGACGGAAATTCCAGCAAAGCAAAAGATGGAGCGACAGCAGACATTAACTAGAGAGCACAACGAGGAGCATAAAGCTGCTCTACAGAGAGCTGTCACCTTGGCTGTTCCACATGCTTTTTCACCTTCTCATTACGGAACTTTTGATGAACTAGACGAAGAACAGTCTGATACATCAGTCCGGGATTCATCCCCAGGGTCGTCAAGTAGAAGCAAGACCAAAAATAACTGGGATGAACTGATTGAGCGTCTATATGAGAAGGATGAATCAGGTCATGAGATATTAAAAAGTTCAAGATCCCAGTGATACAAAATGTTGTAAACTCATCATTCTTTGATTAAATCATAATTCTTTTTATCTCATTTTGATTGACACTATGGTTCTTTCTTCTGTTTTTTTTTTTTTTTTCAGTAATTGCTTGTATCAATATAAATCTATAGAACTTTCAGAACATATGCTAAAATGAATGCATTTATTGGTCCTTTTTTTCTGTAAGATTATTATGTATGAAGATTTTTTTCATGGAGAATTGCCAAATAGCTGAGCATAGGGTGTTAATTTAACTGCTGAAAATATTTCTTTGCACCATAGGATGAGTGCCATTATTTCTTATGCCCTGGACAATAAATTACACTATTTATTTAAGCCTTAACTTAATGAAATAATATATAATTTTCGTGTTAGAGATAAAACGTAGTTCAAGGTCTCTGAAAAATAACTTATACCTCACGAACAATAAATTACTGAATGATAAATATTACTTCTTCCGTCCCATTTTATATTTCATTCCTTTTTATAAATAGTTGGTTCATAATATTTGTCATTTCATAAAATCAATGCATAAATTAGCATATTGTTTCTTTTAAACCCTTGTGAGTTATTAGCATTGAAAACATATATTTGATCAACTTAGAAAAGTTAAGTAAATGATTTATGTTCATTGATTAAATTAATTAATCAAAATAAATTAATTCATATTCATTGATTGAAAACTTGAGTTTCAAATAAAATTACATTATTTTTTAATAAAAGTACAAAGTAAAAATGTGACATATAAAATAAGACAAAAAAAGTAATAACTATGTATTTTCATAAGCACGACATATAAATAGAAACAAAAAATAATATATTTATGGATGGTGACTATTACGAAATCATGAAGTTCCAGGTGGCATACGAGTGAGTCGAAACTTCACAGATCCCTTTGGAAATTCGAACAACTGTGTCAGTAAAACTCTGCATTCCCCAAAAAGGAAATCCCTATTTTGCTCTGTTACAACAATGACGAACTTTCTTTGGGTTTTCATCTTCGTGGCTTTGGGGATCTGTTCCGAGCTTCTTTTCGCTGAAAAGTCAGTAAAATTGTTCTAATTTTCCTGCATTTTATTATCTTTGATTTCTATTGCTCTTTCAGTAATTGGTTCCTTAATACTCTATAGTAATCGCTACGTTGTTCATGATATTTGAATTCAAACATAGCTTGATCTGGGTTCATTATGTGATGTAGATTTTATTTGGGTATTCATAGTTTTTTAAGGTTACTTAGCAGTACGATTGAGGTAATCATAAAAATCGTCATAAGTGAGTAACCAATTTGTTTGTTTGGTTTTGAGAAAGTAATGAAAGACTTTTTGAATCTTGTAAAAGGGGTTTGTTTGCTAGGAAGGAAAATGTTTTCCTTGAAATCAAGTGTGTTTCTCACTTATTTTCTAGTGTTTGTTAAGTAAGAAAGAAAATATTATCCTAAGAGCATTTATACGTTATCTAGCAAAACATTATGGAGGCGGAATGGGATGGGGAGTGGGGATTCAGAGGTGGCAGGGGGTGGGATGAACAAGGGGTGGGGAGGAGACAATACTCTTGAAATGTCACTTATGAACTTGTTTTCCCTACTTCCATTAGGGAAGTCAATTTTCCTCATTTTTAAGTAATTTGTTGTCCGATCAGTTTTGATTGTAAATGAGTTTCCAGAGGATCTTCCTGATTTTCCTCTTGAAAGGGAAATAAACTTCGATATTGACCTACTCCCATATATGCAACCTATCTTTATTCCTCCTTACCATATGGCCCGGACAGAGCTTAAAGAATTAAAGGATTTCCGAAAATGTTTTCCAAACCTCTTGACCAACCAAACAAAGGAATATTGGAAAACATGTACCAAAATTCCCTTTAATTTTATGGTCTTAAACATGTTCACGTGGAAAGCTAAATTTAAAGAGTTGCCAAAAAAAAACATTTCTTTTTGAAACAAACAAAAAAGAAAAGTAGGACAAAGAAATTGAAACGGATAGTAGTATAAAGTGTCTTTTTCTATTTCCCCCCCTTAAAGTTCCGTCTTTTGAGCTTAGAAGTTGGCAGCTTCTATGAGTGTGTCAAAAATGCTGATTTTTAGTATTGGGAGTTTGGAAAAGAACCTGATTTATCTTGTTGTCTTGTGGTTTTCAAGATAGACCATTTTCGACTGTACTGTAGAAGATATACTACTCATCTAGTTATAAGCTGCAAATTATTCAATGTAAGAAGAGCAATGATAACTATTAATTTTGGTGTGATTTTAATAAATAGTGCTTTACATGATTACAACAATTTGTTTCAGAGGCCGAAAAGAGTTGAGGGCTGACGAGGTGAATGGGGATGCCATTATACAGTCGGGCCATCCTGTACGCTCTAATAGATTTGATCCCTCACGCGTCATTCAACTCTCGTGGCGACCAAGGTCAGGTAGTCTATTCAATCATTAACCTTGTTACTTCTTCAATATGTTGTGGCATGTAAAGAAATTTCAAAAACGCAGAATTCTGCATTTAAGTAAGTTCACCCAAAAAAAAAGAAGATGATAAGCTTGTTTTGTTATGTTAGTGTTTTGAAGGCATGCTTGTTTGGTTTCCCGGTTTTCTTGATGAGATTACTTGAATAATTCTATGTATGGACTGTGGAGGAATAATGAACATTTTTTCTTGAAATAGGGTTTTCTTGTATAGAGACTTTCTGTCAGCAGAAGAGACTGATCTCTTAATCTCTTTGGTAAATCAATGCCTCACAACTTGTACTGCTATACTTTTTCTTTAGAAAGTTTCTAAAATGTGTCTTCGCATGAATGCATTTTTATAGGTGCATGGAACGAGAAATAGCTCCACAATTGATAATGCTTCTGTGAATGCAGTGAAGTTTCCAACTATGGGTATTCCCTTAGATGCAAAGGTAAGTTCTTGTTATCTACATGGTTCTTTATATGAGCTAATGCTTCTTCAAAGCATAGATGTGACCAAGCATTTGTACTATTTAGATAGTGTTTAGCCTTGTCAATTGAAGATATTAGTAATTATGCATTAGGGTTCTATAAACTCTGCTTACCATGAGAATGGACTCCAGATATTAGTAATCATGCATTAGGGTTCTATAAACTCTGCTTACCATGAAAATGGACTCCAGATATTAGTAATTATGCATTAGGGTGCTATAAACTCTGCTTATGCTTACCATGAGAATGGTCTCCATGCTCACTGAATTTGCTGGCAGAGAAAGCAGTTCATGTTGATAAAACACTGTCCTCAGTACTCATAACATGTTTCTTTGTATTGTTCTTTAAATTCTAGGATCCTACTAATGTTACCTTTATCAAAAAATTCTAGGATCCTACTTCTTCAAGGATCGAAGAAAGGATCTCAGCTTGGACTTTTCTGCCGAAAGGTAGTTTTCATTGCCAGACATATAAGTTTCATTTGTTTCTTTCTAGGTACCCCTTCCAACTGAAGGTTTTGAGTCTGCCTTTTCAGTGTTGTATGACTGACCGCTATCATCCTTGCCTTCAGGAAACAGCAAGCCATTGTATGTTCTGCATTCTGGGAGTGAGAGTTTAAAGGGGAATTATGGTTATTTTGAGAGGAACTCCACACTCAAGTCCAGCGAACCATTAATGGCGACTGTCATTTTGTATCTATCAAATGTGACACAGGGTGGTCAGATCCTCTTCCCTGAGTCGGAGGTAAAATAGAGTGATTTGTTGTACTTAATTTCGTAATGACATCTTTGCTGTTTGTGCTTTTATTCTAATTTATTCGAACTCCTGGTGCAGAATAAGATATTGTCCGACTGTACGAAGAGTAGCGACTCCCTGAGACCAACTAAAGGAAATGCAATTGTGTTCTTCAATGTCCACCTCGATGCATCCCCTGACAGAAGTAGCTCCCATGCAAGATGCCCTGTTATTGATGGTGAATTGTGGTATGCCATCAAATTCTTTTATCTCAGAAGTGTAACTGTACAAAAGGATCCACCACAATCAGATGGTGACACTTATTGTACCGATGAAGATGAGAACTGTACTCGATGGGCTACTACTGGAGAGTGTGAAAGGAATCCTGTTTTTATGGTTGGTTCTCCTGATTATTATGGTACATGTAGGAAAAGTTGTAATGCGTGTTGATTCTTTATGTAACGATTATATGTACCTTTACTGGCATTGTTTGTGACAAAATCTTCTGATTAATATAGTCGGGAATTATTATTTTTTTCTTTTCTTTTGCCAACTATATTGTGCAAGTGTAACATACCAATAGACTGGGCTCTTAGCTGCTGAAGACTTGGCCTTTCCCCTGCAATAATCAGTGACATTACTTATTTTCTAAGAACAAGTCCCCCAGCTGCCAATTTACTGATTAAACAAAGTCCCCTGTCTGCCAATAAGAGAATTTTGCCTAAATTGTCTTAGTTGACTAATAATATTCCCAAACATTTGATGGTCTGGTAGGTTTTTTCTTCTTCCAGGTTTAGATGATTCCGCTGGCATGAGATTTCACTGGGTATGTCGTTGTATAACTAAACCTCATTCAAGAATGTGTCTGGTGACCTCTAGAAGCTGCAAAAGGTCAAACATAACTGAGTTGCCACCAACTAAGTGGAAGCAAACTCATGTGCCGCCAAATTGGGGAAAAATAAAGGATTTATGTTATAATATAACAACTGTCCAAAGAATTTGAACTAGCTGTGTAACTCAACATGTTAAACAAGTTGCTTATTTTATGTTAGAATATGTTGTGCCTATTGCAGATAATTTGATCTGATGGTACAAAAATACTTTACACGTTTAGTAACAATAACATATCCAGTGAAATCCCACAAGTGAGGTCGTGGAAGGATAGAATGTACGCAGACCTTACCACTACCTTGTGGAGGTGGAGAGGTTGTTTCTTAAAGACCCTCGGCTCAAGTACAACAAATCCAGGTACAAAAAAGGAGATAGTGAGAACTTTACACGATTAGTAACATAGAACTTAAACTCAAGAAAAGAAGTATCTGTATATAGAATTCATAACTAGAACTTTGAAGGAGAAGAACAAACAACTTCCATTACCAAAATAGTATAATTGTTTTTAACCTCACTTGTACAAAAGAAAATGCTACAAATCAAGTAACCAAGACTACTATTTAGCTGCAAAATGTTTGACAGTGAAACCAACTTTCTCAAACTTGCCTTTCTCATTGCTTTCTCTAAACTTCAAATAATCAGCACAAACAAAAGGCTTATAGACCTTCAAATTTCCCTTCCCCACAATCTCTTGTGGTGCAACAATCAGTTTCTCATCTTCAAAGCACCAAAAGAACGCGATGGAAAATCGACTCACAGGCTCTTTCAGGACAACTCTGTGTTCAGATGACCTCAATTTCCCATTACTCCAAGCCTGCAAGAGATCTCCAATATTCACAACAAGTGTGTCTTGGCAAGGATCAATATCCATCCACTTGCCTTCTTTGGATCTCACTTGAAGTCCACCAACTTCGTCTTGATACACTATTGTTATGCAGCTCATATCAGTGTGCATCCCTAGCCCTTCAACTTTTTCTTGTACATTTTCCGTGCTTTCGGGTGGGGTATAGTTGTTTACTCTTAGATAGCCATGACAGTTCTTGAATTCCAATGCAAATTTTTGCTCAAATTCAGGACCTAAGCTCATCAGTATGACCTCAACAATGCTTTTGGACACTTCTACCATTTTGCTCCCATATACCTCCATTGCATGACTACAAAGGACATAAGAAAAACATTAAAAATGCTGAATGAAAAGCAGAGTATTTCTTTCATCAATAATAAAAACAAAAAACAAAAAGTGTAGTGTTAAGTGCATTCAACGGTGTGGTCTAGGAGTCAATGAAGCTTGTGAAAACCAAGGTTCAAATCCTAGTAGAAACAAAAATCATCTGTCAAGCTTTGATGGACAGAGTTACCTGAATCTAGTGCTTGTTCTAGGAGGCAACAAGTACCTAGATGAATAGTTGAGATACATGCAAGTTGGATGTAGTGTTTTAAGGTTTTTGATTTTACCTGAATTCTGGAATTGACTGGTTGATCAGGGCTTGGGAAGTGCTCTGTGCAGAAGCAAAGAAGTCAGGTCCAGACACTCTGAGGCTTTCAAAGAAAGGGGAAGCAATGAAGTGAGGAGTATAGGTTCTTATATTTGATAAAGGTCCAGCATTGAGCTTTACATCACACGGGAGATCGAAAATTTGGTTAGAAAGGAAATGAAGTTGTTTACATAAATCTCTGGGAATTCCATGGTTACTGATGTGAAAAAAGCCCCATTCTTTACAAGCCAAAGAAAGGGACTTAAGGGAATTTGATGAACTTAATGGCCTCGAAATGTCGAAAATGGGAAGTTTTACAGAAGTCTGAGACTCAGACATGCTCAGCAGACAAGTTAGTTTCTTCTGTTTAGTTCTTTCTGTTGTGTTTATGTATATTTTTATAGAAGGGCAGCTATATCTTGGAAAGAGTATCCCTTCAGTTAACTACGTATAAACTATTAGGCTATTCCTGCTTGGTTGTATTCATTCTGAACTCACTAACTCCAAATCCGATGAATTTGTCTCTTAATTCATTTGGTTGGGAACAAGTTATCTCGGGATAAGTTATTTGTTATTCCACCATGTATCTAATGGCACTATGTCAAAATTTGTGAGATAAACAATTCAAGAACTACCTAATACCTTCAACTAAGCGTGGAATTATTATACCTTATGCCTCACACCAAAAGACTCCGCGTCGGCGTCATAAATGACATAGGAAGAATCTCAATTGCTACATTAGGGATGTGGAAAAGACAGATGTGAAAACAAGTAATCCTTACAGAGAAATGAGAATAAATAATTATTGCAGAATATAAGGCATGTAACGTGTACTTGAAAATATATTTTGCAAGCTACTAGCAAGTATATTACTACGACATTTTGCAATTTATTAAGGTTTGACGATTTCTGTTTAGAGTTTGCCAACTCTAAACCCCCCACCCCCACTTCTCCTCACCCCACCAACCCCCCCCCCCCCCCAAAGCACTCCTTTATTTTTTTCAAAAAAATAAGGTCAATGAAATTGGTGGATGAATTTAAGACACGGTAAGCAATTAGGAGGCAACAAGCACATTTGATGGAAGAGTGCTTGTTATAAGAAAAATACGTCACCAAAGATGTTTACATCGAATTAAACAATTAATCATCGTAATTACTACTTAAAAATAAAATAAAATAAAATACATATCACTTAACTATAGCTAAATTATGTGCAAGATCAATGTTGCGTAATCATTTATTTTGATACCAAACATTGTGTGTAAATAATTTTTTGTCAAAATTAAAATTGGTGAGGTGTTTTTTTGATTTTCTTCAATGTCAAGGTTTGACTTGGTTAACCCGTGATTCATGACTCTGTCTAGCAAACACGACAATTAAGCAAAACACATATTTTATATGCAATCGAGGACATTGTGCCATTTTTTTTTCTCGGTTCCCATAGACCCCTGATGACATATTTTATATTTCTTCTCTTTATTCTAAGCAAGGAAAACCCAATTAGAAGTCAAACATGATAGACTATGGTGAGTAGGGATATATTTTTTTGAAGGATCAATCTTTATTTTTTTTTATCAAGAAAGATAAAAATTAGTATTAACTAGGCATAAGTATTAGGGATGGTTGGGCGGTGGTCAGTCTTGACCTAAGGGGTCAGTATTACACAAAAAGTTACAACTTACACAAGGATCAATTTACTTGCGTTTGAGCTCATTTGATTAACATTGAAGTTTCTGCATCTTCTAGAAGAAGATTTAAGAACATTTTTCTATGGCGAACTACTCAAGGAACAGAGGCACTTGACAATGTGCTTTTAAATGACTTTTATAATGGTTGACATTGAAAATTTAAAATTTGTGGGACTCGCAAGCTGCAAGACATATTTAAATCTAGTTGGAATTCTACAAAGTGTATTCGATTCCAGTTAGGATTCTTAGAGGCTACTCAACCCTAAATCCTAGTTCATGTCTATATAAAGGGATATTATATCCTTAAAAGACATTTTGAATATTTCACAAATTCATGAAATATTCATAAAGAGATCAAATCATCCTAATTCGAGAAATACGCTACTAATGGCCCTTAAATCATGGATAAATCTTATGAGAGAATAATCAAGGGAGGAACAAAAGTGTACCCACACAATTTATCAATAAAATATTTTTCTTCACATTTTATTTATGATTAATTTATTTTCCACGTTTTTAAAATTTGTTGCAAACAATAGTATCTATTCACTATTCTCTATCTCTTAGGAGTTGTTTGGTAGGATGTATTAATTAAGATAGTCCTTGGATTAAAATTTAATCCACCCAATACTATGTTTGGTTGCACAATTCAACTCAAACATACCTAATACATGGATAAGATAATACACCATATGTGGTCTTATCTAATACCATGGATACCTAGGGATTACTAATACCATGTTTAGTATGCCTTGGATAAGGCAACGAAATGACTGAAATGCCCCTCAATTTCTTTATACACTCTTTTAGAATTGCTTAAATAAACCCACATGTTCTGCTTTTGGTGCTGTTCCTTTTTCTTTGGCTGGCTTTTTTCTTCTCTGGCGATGGAGAAGGTGCAGCAGCTTCATATTGAACAGCAGCTTCAATATTGAACATCTCCTACTATTTGCTTTTCTAACAAGGTTTGAACTTTTTTCTTTTCTTTTGTTTTTTCTTTTCTTTTGTTCTTGTTCCGAAAATATGGTTCCAAAGAGGTGTATTGAGATGTGATTGAAAATCAAATTAGTATTTTGTGGGTTGAAACTTTTTATGTTTAAAATTTATGGATTTCTGCTCATTTTATGTGTATTGATTTTGTTTATTTTTATGAAAAAATTAGGTATTATTATGGATCTTCAACATCTTTTGACTACTGAATATATCATTCTTGAGGAGATAATGTGCCAACAATTTCTTGTAGTCCTTATTTGGCTTTTTATGGCTATTCATGGTCATTCGCGAAGAAGACGATATAGAAATGGGCGTGAGATTAGGTACCGTATGAGTGCTCGAATTCCAAAAAATATTTCTCACTTAAATTGTATCATAAATGATAGTGACAGTGTATGTATTGATAAGTTAAGAATGGATAGAAATGCCTTCCATAATTTAGTTCTATTAACTAAGGATGTCGGAGGTTTGAATGATGGTAAATATATGTCAAGTAGTGAAAAGCTAGCAATGTTCTTAAACATATTGGCTCATCACGAGAAGAATAGATCTATCAAGGTCGATTATATTAGATCTGGATGGAGCGTAAGTCAAGCTTTTAATGAATGCTTGAGAGCTATACTCAAACTACCTCCATTGTTCCTTGTCAATCCTAAACCGATCCTTGAGGATGAGATTGAAGATCGATGGAAATGGTTTAAGGTAGGTGAGATTAATTTTAGCCTTTGTATATGACTAAATAATGTAATTTTACTAAGAATTCGTTTTAATGCGAGATAACTCTATATTTTTTATAGGGTTGTTTAGGTGTACTAGATGGTACTTACATTCACATTAGAGTTCCATCTGAGTACAAACCAAGATACAGGACAAGGAAGGGAGATATAGCTACTAATGTATTGGGAGTTTGTGATAGAAATCTCAATTTTACTTATGTGTTACCTGGTTGGGAAGGATCAGCTGCCGATGGTCGTGTATTACGAGACGCTGTAGTGCGGCGCAATGGTTTAAAAATTCCTGAGGGTATGCCATGTATATATGCATATAAGAACACAAAAAGAATGATGCATTTATTTTTTTGAGAAGGTAACTGTACATGAAAAGAATAGAAAAGTAAATAAATTTTATGTTTATATTATAGGTAATTATTATTTATGTGATGGAGGATATACAAATGGAAAAGGTTTTCTTTCACCTTACCGAGGGTATAGATATTGGTTAAGGGATTGGCAAGGTGACAACCCCCCACCTCGATGTCGAGAAGAACTTTTTAATATGAAGCATGCTAGGGCTCGTAATGTTATCGAAAGGGCGTTTGGTCTCTTGAAAGGGCGTTGGGGAATTCTTAGGAGCTCTTCATGGTACTTTGTCAAAGTTCATAACAGAATTATATCTGTAGAGAGATGGATGTGGATCCTTTAGACATGGATATGGAAGAACAAGTTGAGAATCAACCTGAACATATTGATGTTGTTGAATCGTCTGAAGAGTGGACCACTTGGAGGGATGAGTTGGCTCAATCAATGTGGAATGCAAGATCTAATCAGTGATGACACGTTAATTTTTTTTTTTTGCGATGAATTTAGCTAGCTTGGGCTTTTAAGGTCAGTCCTTTATCAAAAGTTAGAATCTCTCTTCTGTTTCAGTGATCTAGTGATCTTATACTAGTTAATTTGGAGTCTTGAATCCTTTTTGTAACTTTTGACATACGTTATTATGAAATTTGTGGTTTTCTTAATATGTTATAATTATTACTCTTCATCACTTCCTCTACTAGTAAAATTTGACTTTATTTTACAACTCTAATCTCCTAAAACTAAAAGAACCCTGCAACACTAGTGCATATTATAATTTCTGAAAGTTGATAGAGGAAAAGAAAACTAAATGATAAGTATGCATATAGAGAGAAAGGAATTAGTATTGCTCTTCCTATCTTTGATTTCCAGCAACTATGAAGATGGTCATTAGAGTTATAGATTTGTTCAACTATTTAATGTGTGCATTATTGTTATTATTATTATTATTATTTTCTTCCTATTTATTTTTATAATCTATTCCACAAGAATATAAAGGCAAAATGAGCAGTCAAACATCTTCCCACACATCAAAAAGATCAAGAAATTCAACTCCTTCGACTAGAAGGACATGGACTGCAGCAGAAGAACGAACTCTTATAGATGGATTAAAAGAGTTATGTGTTAATGGTTGGAGAGGTGATAATGGAACCTTCAAGCCAGGATACCTAAAGGAATTAGAATGTTATTTATGTGAACATCATCCTAACAACGGATTGAAAGGTGAACCACATGTCTTATCTAAAATAAGATATTGGAAGAAATGTTATGCAAGTATAGTTATGCTAAAGAGTCGAAGTGGATTGGGATTTCAATACAATGATGGAGCTATAATAGTTGATGATCCCAAATTTTGGGATGACTTCCTAAAGGTAATTAATACTTTATTAAAGTTATTATAATTTTTTTACATTATCTGCCTGATGCTTTTAATTGTTTAGATCTGCACTTCTTCACTAGTGAGTGAATTTGTTGAATATGTTTCATGTAAATTAGTTGTTCATGATTATAGTTGTGTATTTATATATGTGTTCTCTGAAAGAGTTATTAACTGAGTGATATTATATCGCTTTGTTTTATTCTGTGATTATTTTCTAGGTTGATCCAAATGCCAAAAACATGAATACGAAAAAATGGCCGATGTTTGTAGATTGGGAGGAAATCTTTGGCAAGGATAGAGCAACAGGGGAGTTTGCAGAAGGCCCATTAGATGCTGTTAAGGAAATTCAAAGGAGTCAATCCTCAGTATTGTTTAACAACGTGAGTTTGGGATTTCCTATTGATCTTGATGGCGATGAAGAAGCTGGCTCTAGTCATAGACCTAATGTGGCTACGGGAGAAGCTGGAAATGCTACTGGAGCTACTACATTTCCTGAAGCATCTCAAAATGAAAATGCTGGAGCATTTGAACCTGAAGAAACTGGATCTCAACAAACCAATAAACAAGGTGAGTATACCAAAAGGTCGTCTAATGTCAATGAAAAGGAGAAATGCAAGAAAAGAAAAAAGATCCCGGAGAATGATTCTGAGATATTTCTTAAGGGTATGGTTGAGGTTATAAAAAACTTTACTGACAGTCAAGACAAACGAATGGGTGCCTTGATTGACAAGATTGGATATCGTAACCAATCTGATCTTCGTGATCAAATTTATTCCATCATTGAATCCCCTATATTTGAATTGTACTCCATAGAGTAACGCATCAAAGCAACAATGGTTCTTTGTGATGACATCAAAAAGATGGAATTATTTATACGCATGGGTGAACTTGAGCGTCAAACTATGATGTTTATGATCATCAATGACAAACTTTAAAGCATGGTAGACTTCAAGATAAGTGGAAAGTTCATTTTGCTAGTTTTGCTTAATTGAAGACCTTTAAATATTTGAGTGTAGTGTCACTTTCTGATACCTCGGATTATGTCCTATATTGAAAATGATTGGCGTAAGACGGACACGAGGACAATAGCTTTTGTGTAACTAGAATCTATGGAAAAACTTGAATGTGGTGTCACTTGTGATAAACTCAAATGATGTATGTAAATGTGTTTATTTGGCTCGCTTTTGTCAATTGATGCACATGATTACTTTATTTATTAGAATTTCATAATTATTAAAAAAGAATCATTAGGTATTTGCTTAAAGCTAGTTATTACTGTCACTTGCAAGATGTTATTTCAAAGCAGCTTAAGAACTAGGAGAAGAATTGGAGAGTTGCATAGCTATTATCCATCAAATTCTAATGGCTGCTTTGGTTTATGACAAATGAAGTTTTACAATGTTCAATATTTGGGATAGATACAATGTAGCAGAAAAGCTTCAGGTGGCTTGCTCATGTTGCTTAATTTTACTAATTTTCTATTAAGTTGTGATCAAGCTTATATTTCTTTTAACATTAGGAACTTCTGCTGCTGTCCACACAACTTGAACTTTAGTTTTATTTTATATTTTCTTGTTTTCTTAAGAGAGGAGGAAGGTACTCCTTGATTGGGTATTTAAAATAACGTCTTCTCGTTTATGACTTGAGACTTCCTCAAGTGAATTAAATTTGTTAAGCACTTCGTATTCAAGTTTTAAACGTAATAACTATGCTAATTACATGAAATAGATAACATAATAATATAAGGGTAAAATTGGAAAAAAGTTCTTTTTTAAGAGTTTTAAGCCAAACACAAGATTTGAATAAGCAATAAACCAAACACTGGATAAAAAATAATCCCTGCATTGTTAATCCCTGCATTACTCATTTTTGTACCAAACGACCCCTTAGTTGTTCAATACTTTTCTTTTAGATTGTCCAAAAGAGTAACATCTTTCTATATTAAAAATAATATAGCTTTAGAATTTTCATTTTACTCTTAATGAGATGATTTATAGTCGTAAATATGTCTACAACTTGTTTTTAGACCATAAGCTCCAAAAATCTTCATTTCATTTCTTAGACTTTGTGCTTAGATACACTATCATATAAATTAAACAATAGGAGTAACTTTTTTAGGTCACAAGTGAAAGAGGGGAGCATTGGGCAAGATCCATCAGCAACGAATTCCACATACAGATAGAGTCGGAAAGATGCACCAAAAGCTTCAAGATTGAGGTCTCAATTTGCATACACAGTCCTATTTTCCTCCTCAGTCAAGCGCGTGAAAATATTGTTAACCATGAAGGAATTATATCATCTTCAAAAGAAGATAGTCTAGAACAAAAATCACTTTTTATGAGGGTCATTTGCACTTTTATCTTGGTCGTCTTTAAATTTTACCTGTTAAAGTAAATGAATTTATTTGCAAGGTATAAAGTTATATTTTTGCATTATAATATACCACAAGTTATGCCCTATGTCCTTAAAGAACCTATGCCCTACTAGATATAAGTTCGATTTTAAAGGTTAAAATTAAAAATCAGCTCATTTGAAGGGCAACCACAATTACTTCTTTTTAAGAAGCTAGCCCCCTAAAATAATTTATCAGCAACTTGATCCTAAATCCAATCAGCTGCATAACACTATCTTATTGCTCTAGCATTGCCCTTAGCTCCAGTTTCTTCATTTATTTGGAATCAGTTTTATATAATATGATTTTGGAAAAAAAAAAAGACATGACCAGCAGCCTTTTGTCACTAAATTTGCCACTGGAACTTTAAATTACTCAGTTCTTCATATTGTGACAGGAAATAATTGCATGTACAAACAAAAAGCAGCCAATATAATCTTCAACTGCCCATCCACCAACACTTTGTTTTCCTCATTAGATCTCTCTTGCTACTTATCACAAACTACAAATTTCTGGGATCACTGAGAGTATCTGAAAAAAAGTTAAAGCTGAAGAAAATAGCAATGATAAGAAAACTACATCCTTAATTGAGGAATGTTACAAACAACGCAGCTTCTTTGTGGCTTTATTACTGCTAACAACAAAAAACGCAGATATCAGTCCTCCAATCTTCCTTCAAGTTGCTTACTTGAGGTCCTCTACAACTGCAAAGCGAAGGTAAAAGTAATTTACCTAGTACTCTAATATATGACGATCATTTTCTTAAACATGCTTGGTCACTTGTCAATTTCATTTTATTGCCTTCCTGCATGCGTATCTTTTTAACAAGTAAATGATCAATTTTTCCGGATATAAGGGGATAAAATGAAATCAGTTGCATTGTGAAGTGAGATTTAAGTGTAAATTACACTCTCAGTTTGAGAAAATCACATATAAATATGCAAACATTCCTAAATCACAGCTTTAATGACAGTATGACACATAGGCAGCTGTCCAAAATAAAATAAAGAAAAACCACAACGTCAAAGAGAACACTATACCCTGGCAGCTGAACATCCAGAAAGATTGATTGCTACTGGACATACCAAAGCTAGCTAAATAATCTTTTAGCAGTAAGTGAGCTTGATTAGCAAACAAGCCCATGCTGATTGGGGCTTTGTGATACTTTAGTATGTTTCTCATATTTTATCCATATATCTTTACTTCCACTGCACTCGTATTTGAGATATGGGACTTCAATAAGTATCCAACTGTCGACCAGATCTACACTTAGTGGAATTTTCCATTGAAGAAAAAAATAAGTGTGAGACATGCAACACTTGCAGCTATGGACACTTTCCAATCTGGTATTTACATGGCATTTACTATATTATATCACTGGATGGAAATTACTACAAAGGGAACTTCTATTTATTTATTTAGGTCAATAACATGCCCTCTTCTCAGGGCTCAATTCTTTTGACCAACCATGTGAAGTATTTTGTCAATGGGTGGTGGTAAGACTAGAGCTCATGATTTATTTTGATACGGCACCATATTTGCTTGAACTGCTTCATCTTAAAACTCAAAGAGCTGCAAAGGGATATTATTTGTTCAGGTCCTTGGCAATGTCCCAACTTGAAAGCTAAAAAGTACACAACATTTGCTGCCCCCAAATAAGCCATTAAATATCCATAAATCCAACTAAGATGCATGCATCTAACACCAAGTCCATGTGATACAGGACAGTGACTATAATATATAAGGAACAAAAACTGAAAACTATCAAAGACTAAACCTGCGGCAATAATTGAAGTTACCTGACAGTCATTCGGAACTCCCCACCTAAGTTGGCAAATTACCAATGCATCTAAACCACTATCTGTAAAAGTAATATTATGTGGATACCTAGACATCAGATAACTAACAAGTGGTTCAATTTCTAAGTCACTAGTCTAAGCAGTAGCTTGTGAGAAAGTTCCCTTCACATAAAATGTGAGCATGCAAAAGATACTGATCGAATTACCTATAGTGGATAAGGATTGAGCAAGCGTTACTTTGTAAACCTCACACCCCTCAATATCAAACTTCTCAAGAACAATTCTTTTCACTTGCTTTTCATTCACAGTACCACCATAATTTTAGCTTTATAAACTAGGAATCCAGGTATTGGGAACACAATGATGCTCGGATAAGCCAATACATCAGAATGGTAATATAACATCTAGTCCTTGACAGTATCTATGAGCAAACAAATCAACTGTACCCCTCCACTTCTGTTTCCTCTAGGATCCCTAATTTCTAAATCAGTTAATATTTATGAATCATTAATGACTAATCAGCAACTGACAAGGTTCTGCTGAACCTACTAGTACCAACAATGTTATTTTACCCCTAAAGCAATATATATCAACCCTCTGAAAATCTTGTTTTTGTTTTCTTTCCAAAGGTAACTCTTGAAAGAAATGCATACTAAAGCAGTAGAGCCTTAAAAAATCGTTCAAGTCAGAGACCAATATCTGTTGGCAGACAAAGGTATAGTCAGTGTACTGAAGGGGGTTCAATGGATCCCCTTTAAAAGTTACACTTAGCAAATAGGCTAAAAACAATTTATTTTGTACATACTCCTATTATATATATAAATTTCAACCAAACAGGCTCAATGCATTCACCCGGCCACTGTGCAAGTTTGCATTCTTTTCAATCCTCTTTTTGAGAATTCCTGGCTCCGCAATGGCAAAGTCAAGGATTACAACTAGACTCGTCCAAACATCCATAATACACATAAAAAGTCTCTTTTTCCCTAGTAGAAATCTGTACGGAAAAAACTGACTATTATGTTTACAAGAAAAGGTTTTTTCACGTTAGCTCCATCCATGGGCACAATTTCAAACACTTATCAAAGCAGCAATTTGACTTGAAAGAATCTTCTTTCAAAGTAAACCAAACCCATTTCACCATTTGTCCAACACAATTAAAAAAGCTCAATATTTTCATAGAAAACAAAACCTTTTAGCATTCAAGTTCGAAACTTTATCAATGAAAAAGAATAACCTCCAATAGTGCATCGTTAATGATTACGACAAAAACAACCTAATTGCAAGTAAAAAAAAAGCAATAACTCGAAGGAAACAAAAAAAGTTAACAATATAAAATTTCAGGATTTTGTGAGGACAGGATCAGAATCCGCACCGGAGTGGAGCTTTGTTGAAGAAGAATTAGAATTGTTGATAGAGCAAGATGACCTAAATGCTTCAACATGAGACTGACATTTCAAATAGTCGCCTTTATTTTCTTCCAAACACTTCTTCAGAGCCTCCACATCACACGCCGTCTTCTTCACACTCTTGTTTTCCTTCTCCATTTTTCTCACTAGCCCCAATTCCTCCCTTGTATTTTTATACAGAGAGAACTGAGAAGGAACTCCTCTCTGAAATTTGCTGGACTGGACGTTTTGACATATGCTCCAAACCCGAACCAGCCCAACATAAAACTGAAAAAAAAATGACAAAATAATGTCTGATCTTTGGGGATATTAAATAAAAATTTTATTTAAAAATTTTGAAGTATGAGTTATGTATAATTATATTTTTTTTTATAAAAGATATTTAGAATTTGAATGCATTTTTTTCATTACAATTTATATTCTTAAGTTTTTAAAAACAAACAAAATTACTTAATTTGACTTATTTACCTGATTTAATCATGAAATATAATTTAAATATAATTATTTTTAAATTAAAAAATATAGGGTATAAGTTGAAGAAAGAAATAATTATAGTGAAAGTGAAAAAAGTGGGGAAAAAATAGGAATGAAAAATTCTCATGGCTAAACAAATTTAGGGTGTTTTGAAATTTTAAAAACAATTTCAAGTCGGAATTAAAATTTATCATGTTAAACACTGATTTTTAAATATAGTAAAAGAAAAATAAAAAAAAGTTACTACCAGATCGGTCCTAGAAAATGTGGACAAATTAGGGGACGCTTACGGCTTAAAACCCTTAAAATTAGTTTTAAGCGATTTTGTCCGTTAAGTTCGTAAAAAATGAGTATATTTAATTTCTTTAAATATGTAACAAACTTTCGCTATTTTATATTTTGATTACTTATGTTACGTATAGGAGAGAATTAAGTTATGTACTTGTCATCCTTTAAAAATGACAATGTATGGAAAAATTAATGTTTAAAAGTGAAGTGTATAGGTCAAATATGAATTTAATACGTGAGCGAATTAGAGAACGACAAGTGACAATGCAAGTTTCATGTTAACTAAGGCGACTTTGACCAAGAGTCAAAGAAGCGCAGAGTCAATCCACTCGAAGCTCACTTTGATGTTAACATAAATCTATTGCACATGTTCAAAATAGCTTCACTGCGGAGTTAAGTATATGATATCGGATATAATCAAAAATGACAAAACAACTAGCTTCAAAAAATTCAAAATTCGCTATAGCAATCATATATTCATATAAATAACAAAAGCAACGCGTGAATAATGATCAAAATATTATTGGAATTTTTTTATTTAGGATTAATACTCATAACTAACCTTATTTGCACCTTATCAGTATTACTCATTAGCTCTTGAATTGTAACATAAATAAATAACTAAACACTCTTTTTCTTTAGTTAAATTGCTTATCAATTCAATTAGAAATATCTTAATAAAAATATTATTTCTTTTATTTTATTGCCCATTAACTTAATGTTATTTGCTTATTTTCTTACCTACATAAATAAATTTATAACAATTAGCGGTTAATTACGATCATCATAATCTACTTTCTTTGAACCTAAATACATATTCAATTATTAATCTTTATATCATATCTCTTAGGTTAAACCTACAATTCTACATTTAGTACAAAGTAGAACAAATTTTGTCATGATACTTTAAAATTATAAATAAAAATTAATGCCTTTGTTTCTTTTTAAATCACTTTTAGTCTATTTTTTAAAAAAAAATCCTAATATCTTATATTTGATTTTTTTTCTGCTATCAACTTTTCATTTTATTTCTAATTTTAAACTAAAAAAATAAAATAAAATGAGATTAGCATTACATGTAGCGTGTCGTGCAAAGGAGCGTAGAAGAGCGCCAGAATGTAGAGACGAAGAATTTTGAAAATCAAACCCTAACGGCTATTTCTCTTAGACAAAATAATACTACCATCACTCGTTCACTTTCTTCTTAATTCATCCAAAATTGTGAATTTTCAAACGCAGAATTTCTCATGGCTTTGTCGACGCCCGATTCAAATCGCCTGAAACTCAACGCCGGTCCAAGAATCTCACGCAGGGTGCGAATTGTTGGAAAAATTCGAGGATTTACCGATCAGGAATCTGAAATTACCAGCCGAGATTCGAAGCCGTGGGTCACTGTTTCTCGGTCCAAAGAGAGCGGTTCTGATTCGTCCGAAAAAGTTACAATCTCATTCGGAGATGAAGGGAGTAGGTAATGTTTGTGGTGACTCATTAATTTTAGATCGTTTCAAATTTCATTTTCAATCTTTTTTGGATATTTTATGTTTCCAAAATATGTTGGCCCATGGATTTGACTACATGTTAGCTATTAGGTCTTGTTTTAGTTCTAATTATGTGAGATTCTATGATTTCTTGGTAAATTTTGTAGATACCTATTTGTTAATGTATTTTGTGCATAGATTTGTTTCTTTTGGCATTGAATTGAGCTTGATTTTTTGGAGTTAATTGCTTAGGCGGATATCTTTTTTTTTTTGGGAGGGGAAAATCTGAGATTTTCTAGTTCCTTTTTTTTGCAGCCGTAAAGATGTATATGAATTAGATAATTGCTATGAACAAGACGATGATAATGGTATAGTATTCTCAAGAGAGGTAAAACCACTGATATCAGAAGTTCTCAGTGGTCGAAATGCATCCATTATTGCGTATGGGGCAAGAGGCAGTGGGAAAACCCACACAATCCAGGTCGGTCTTCTGTGTAATTATCCAACATGATTCTCTAATAACTTTCTGTTACTTTGAAACTGAGGATATTGTTTCTTTGTGTTGTAGGGTTCTGTGGACAAACAAGGTTTGGCAGCAATGGCAATAGCTGAGATCCTTTCGCAAACAAAGGATGTAGAGAAAGCGGTAGTGGTCTTTGTTTCCTTTTATGAGGTGTTCCAGGATCATGTCTATGATCTTTTGGATCCTAATCATCCTGAAGTTCAAGTTCTTGAAGATTCTCAAGGAAAAATAAAGCTCAAAGGATTGTCTAAGGCAAGTTAAAGTAGTCTAATCCAATTATGGTTGTAAAATATTGACAATTTGCACATTGAAAAGGATAAGATCACTCTTCTTTTCTTGTATACAGGCCACTGTGGATTCTATTTCACACTTTCATGATCTATGCGCTTGTTGGACCGCACCATGCTATTCAGCACAAAAGACACCACTCCAAATGCCCAAAAGGAGTCATAAAGGTTTAATGATACGTATAGCATCTGTCGATGACATCCAGGGTAGTAAACGTCCCAATGTGATGAACTTTGTGGATTTGGCAGGTCTGGTAGTCCTAAACCTTCAAAAATTGTAGAGCTATTCACCTATGCGCAATAATTGCTTTTTAGTTATCTTCGTTATATTTTTGTGCTCTCAGGCTATGAGGATTCCAGAAGAAGTAGCAAAGATGGAATTTCACTTACTGAAAGTACTAGAATAAACAAATCTTTGTATGCCATTATGAATGTGGTGTATGCTCTGAACACAAATGAAAAGCGTGTGCCTTATCGAGAAGGCAAACTGACTCGGATGCTGCAGGAATCTCTTGGAGGCTCCAATCATGTTTTGTTGCTTACCTTCTTGGTAATGACTTCTCATTTTTACATGGTTGACATTTTGTGTAGAACTGTAGATCCAAAAGTTGGTTTGGAAGATTTCTTTCTCACCCTTCCGTTTTTTTTGTTATAGAATCCAATTCCTTGCCAAGATACTCTTTATGTAGCAAGTTTGGCTTCACGATCTTGTCAAAGCACTGGCCAGATTTTGAAAAGCTCTGCAATGAAAAGTAAAAAGCACACTAATCAACAAGTACGACTAATGGGTACCCCGTTGTCTGGGAAAAAGAACAACTCTGCTAGCAATTTAACAGGAAGGTATTGCTACATGGCATATCATATAATGAACTAGCATATATTGCTTATCGACTGATGTGTACTGAGACATTGCTTTTGCGCTTTCATTGAAGGAAATTATTCAGTGAGAGAAAAGCGGTCATCGCTAAGCAGGTAACCAATCATGCATCAATTGTTTTTGTCCAGACATAGTTTTATCTTGGTTCTGATTCCTGTATAACTGGTTGGATTAACTATTTTAAAAGAATAGTTTACTACAAGCCCACTACTTTAGTTGTCAACTCATCCGGTTTGTAGTTTGTACATCTAATTTTAGGGTGTGAAATTTAAACTTCTTCGCTGCACAAAGTCTTCTCCCTTACTTCTGAAATGTTGCTTTTAACTTTTCAGTTGGGTTTATTGGTTCAATAAAATGATGGAAATTATTCTAGTCTAGCTGAAATCAATTGGCAATTGTCTATGTAGCACTTCAATGTGTCATTGATTCATACCTTAACATGAGATTGATTCATAGGATGAAGTCACCTCAGCTACAAAGTTTAAGCCTCTATCAAAAAATGCTTCAACCATCACATCTTCTTTCCATAAAAAGGTACAAGACTTAATCAGTTGAAGCATTGGTTTATTAAAGATGTGTTAAGATATCATTCATTGTTTAGTTATGCCACATTGAACTTAAGGTGTTATACTGTTATGTATTGCTAGACTTCTCAAGATAAGTCCGATACAGATAGTTCTGGAGCCTTGATATTATCAGCAGAAAATGTATGTGCTCTTAAACTTTGTGAATGCATCTCTGTTCCTTCTATTTTTTGTTATTCTGAGGGCTATTCACAGGCTTAACTAATGTATTAGATTCAGGAAATCCCAAGTGCTTTCAAGGAAACAATCTGTGATAAAAATATGGAAAAGGTAAGGCAATATTTGGTTGTACAGTAATAATTTAGTTCAATCATTTTCTGCAAGGTGCTACACTACTACTGAGTACTGATGCACTTTATTGAATTGGAGTTATCTGTGTACTAAGAATTATCTTTGCATCTCAGGATGCCTCTCCACCAAATAAAGCAACAGATTTAGAAGTTACTCCCGAAGTTCTTTGTGATGTCAAAGAGATAATTTCTTTTCCAGATGATGGTAGGTTGTGTCACAAGTTGGTTACTGTATCTAATATAAACTTTCATTGGCTTTTATTTTTTTCACATATGCTATAACCTTGCAGGTACTGTTGGTATAGAGAAGAAAAATGAAGACATGAGCATAGACAAAGTTGGATCACCACCACTAAGTGCAAGACTTAGAGAAATAACAAATAATTTAAGGTTGTTGGAGGCTTCAACTCCTTTGCATGTACTGATGCCAAAGCAGTCAGATGTATCCCACGGAAACCTTGATAGTTGTGACATTATAGAACCTAAAACCCCAAAAACTGAAACTGATGTGAGAACTTTGGAGATTGTCAAGTACAGTAGTCCTTGGGAGAAATTTCATACCCGCAGTTCTGGAGTAAAGGTAGTGATTTATTTTTGTGAATAGTTTTGTAAACATTTTCTTTTTTGGTTTTATTTTCAACTCATTCAATCATCTTTCATTGTACAGAATTGTCTTGTCCAAGAATATCTGCAATTCTTAAATACTGCCAGCAAGTAAGTGAACAGTTTTCAATATAAACCTATAGTTCTTTTTCCTTTTGATATTGATTGTCAATTTATTGCTGACTAAGATTTTCTTCTCATCATATTTTTATTGTTTCCAAAAAACAATAAGATTAACTTGATATATGAGCTATATTTCTCTGTCCAACTCAGTTTTTTTTTGTAACATGTAAAGCAGAAACTTGCAACTTTCTAAAGGCAAAACCTTCATGTTATGTTATGTTAAGTAACTACCTTGATATATACTTTTCAATCTAATTTTTGCTGTGCAGTTTTCACCTTTTCTGCAACTACTTCTTTTTTAGTTGAAAACATTATCTAAGCAGTAGAAACTGCAAGTTTTTAAAAGTGGCAACTTTAATATTATGTTATCTTCAACTGCAAACCATAAGTTCCCACATTCTTTCATTCTCGGGGAAAGTATTTAGCCAGAACTAGTCTTATAATCTGCTGCCTTGGTGTTGTGACTATGGAAAGGGATGATCCCCAAGTACAAGGGAGGAGTTGTTTGATAATTGGATGTCAATATATTTGCTAAATCTCTATGTGGTGTATGCATTGCCTAATTTAACATTCTTCTTTCTCCATGATTACAGGGAAGAGTTAACAAGGATTAAGGCAAGCTCTGTTTCCAATATTATTTTTTATAAAGACTATTATTGCACATAATGGTTTATAAATCAATGTCATATTTCACACAGGGAATTGGAGAAAAGAGAGCAACTTACATTCTTGAACTTCGTGAAGAATCTCCTGAACCTTTTAAGAGGGTAAGCATATTTGAAACATAATTCATGGTTTTGCAACACGGAGAGCAGGATAATAATGATTGTAATTAAAATATTGATCTATTTTATTAACTTTTACTCAGCTTGAAGATTTGCATGAAGTTGGTCTCTCGGCGAAGGAGGTATTTTCACTAATCTTTACTTCAATATTGCTTGATGTCCAATGTTTTACAGCTTTTGAGCTACCGTCATTACTGTCATATATTGCTTTTGAGCTACCGTCATTACTGTCATATATTTTAATTTTTTTTTGGGTGTGGTAGCTTAAGAAGAAAAAAAAATATCTCTGTGAGAAAAGACATTGTTAGGTAGGTAAACTTGTCTTAAGTTTTTTAAATGATTTGTTTTTGATATGGTGTATGTGTTGATCCATGCACTTCACCCTCTCAAAAGAGAAAAAATAAACCTACACATCGTGGATTGAGCGAAAACAAGAAAAGGACATGAAGAAATAGAAATTTCACTTGATTTTGCAAGAACAACTTATGTTGGGATTAATTAAAGGACTTTCAAGTATTCAATCGATTTTACATGAACTTTGTTCTCTGGGATCTAAGTAATGCATGCCTAATTCTTCACTGTTCTGACTTGATTCTTTTGCAGATAAATGGCTTGATGAGAAGAATAGCTGGACAGCTTTTCATCTAGATTGTAAACAATATTCTTTTGATGGCAGCAATTTCATTACATTTTGATATATTAATGTTTCAGTTGTCTTAGTTATGTTCCATTATGTATTGACGAAAAATATTTTTACTTGCTTTCCAAAACTCAAGTCATAGCTATGAAGAACTTTGTTTATCTTTCCCATAGTATATATGTATGTCTGTCTATCTATCTGTATCTAATGAAACAACCATATCAAGAAACAAGATTTATTCAAAAGTAGCAGTCTCCTTTACTATTATTCTTTGTGAAAGTCACAATATAGGATGGAAGCAGAAACTCATGAACAACATAAATAAAGGCTAAAAATTAAAATATTAACGGACAAATGTGTGCATTTCTGGTAGCATCTGTGTAACATTTCGAATACCAGTTGTATTAGTAGCAGGGCAGAACTTGAGAGCTCGCATTGGCCAACATACATGCCTTTGTCTACGGCGATTTATTCGTTCCTTTTTCTCTGCTACTTCTAAGTGTCTTGTTAGCTCCTCAATCTGCTTACGTAGCTCAGTAGCCCTGCTGTCTGCCAGCTGGAGAGATCTCTCAGCTGCCTCCCTGGCTGCGATGGCTGCCGCCTCTATCTCATCTTTCAGCTGCAACTTGCAATTGGAAATATGTAAAGCAGCTCTGGTCTTTTCTAATTCTTGTTTCAGAATATTGACCTGACACAAATAAGAAATGGTTTTTACTAATTTGGATGTTACATGTTGCAGCAATTTGGTGGACTAGTCGTTTTCCTTATTTCTTTAGCTTTCTAGCAACTACTATTGTGGTGTGAAATGTTAAGGTAGCTCGACTGACCGCGCAAACTTACCAGTTCTTTGTGCTCATTAATAGCTTTCTTTCCAGTTTCCCCTTCCATTTCACAAGCCTCTCTCCATCTAGAAACTTCTTCTTCAGACTCTTTATTTTCTATCATGAGTTCTTGAACCTGGAAGACAAAACAGAGAAAAAGAATGCAACAGTAGAACATCTTAAGTGCTCTTATGTCTTACCTAGTTATAAACTAACCATATACTTAGAAACTGACCTTTTGAGTAAGCATTATCTTTATATCTTCCAACTCTTTAATGTATATGATATTTTCTGCCAGTTTCTTACTTTGTTTGTCTGATAGATGCTGCAGAGACTCCATGTCTGACCTGGAAGTTATTAGATAATTAAACACAAGACTCCAGGCTCGTTCAGGTACAGTAAGTTCCTTGGAAGGGCTAGCCAGCACAACTAAAAAAAGACCTTTAGTTAATGTTATCACTATTCATTCGAGTTTTCGTGCTCTCACTCACCATCTAAGCTTCACTTGTAAAATTTGAAAGGAGTCATATCTTATACAAACTTGTTCTAATACAACATTACGTTGGATGCAGTCATGCAATACAAAGTATAAGAAAAAAGCTAGAGGAAATCCATACCGAATTTGAAGGTGGACATGATAACAACTAAATAAAAACATAAAAACTGCATTTTGCCAGCAGAATACCTAGATTCCTCCAATGACCTCTGCAACTGTGTGATTTCAACTCTTAACTTCTTTATTATTGTTTCTACAGTCGCGGCCTGGTAAGCATGAATAAATAAATTACATTGTGTCAGAAACATGCCAAGTGATTTCCAATCAAGCTTGTTAAAAAAGTATCCTTCAAGGTGATGAACCATTACAACAACAATATACCCCGTGTAATCTCATAAGTGGGGGTTCTAGGGAGGATGGTGTGCGTGCAGCCTTACCCTTACATCGGTTCAAGTAAAACATAATAAATTTGCATATGGAAAGGAAAATACAGTAATGTAGAAGATAACAATAACAGCAACACATATTACGAGAATTGAAGCAAAGAAAAAGAACATGTAACAACAGAATCAGAGAACAAGATAGTATGTGAGTGATAATAACAACGTGATGAACCATTCTCTTCTAACAGAGCCAAAAATGTTACCAGAGTAACAGCTTCTTGGCATTCATCATTATCCGACTTGACGTTGGAATCAGAATCCAGATTATCTGAAGGTGTTTCACTGGTTGCACTTCCCATCATAAACCCAAACCCGAGACCAAAGCCAACCTTTTGCAACCCTCTCTCTGCAATCTGCAAAATGGCTGCTTTCTTCTGTTCAGTATTGCCTCTTAATCTGTTCAAACTCTTCTCCACTACCTCCTTTTCCACCAAAGCAATTTTAAGCAAGCTACTAATATCTCGATTCTCCTCTTCTAAACTCGCCACACTGTTCTCCAATTCTCTCTTCTCATTTTTCCTCATTTCCTCATACTCTCCCCATTTTTCCTCCACCAAATTCACTTGCTCCAGAACAACAGAAAACACCGCTGATTTTTCGTTTAACAATTTTGTATTTTCGCCTTTCTCTTCGTACTTTAACTCAGAATTTCTCGATCTTGGCAGACCTAAATCGAGATTCTCAACTAACCTCAGTAAGCCATGCTTCGCTGATTGCACGATCTCCAAATTACGTGAACAAACTTCCGATTGCTCTGTTTTCTCATCTAATAGTTCCTCAGCTTTCTTCCTCGAAACCTCAAGCTCGATTCTAATTCTCTCTGTTTCTCCGTAAAATTCCAGTCCTCTCCGGCGAAAATCATCTTCAAGTCTCTGAATCGCGAGAAGAAGGGTGTCTCTTTCCTCCGATACCTCTTTGATGGCCTCCGAGAGATCAACGTATTGCTTGAGAACATCGTCCTTTTGCAACTGAATTTGGTGAATGAGTTCATCCTTATGCGTCAATTCCGCTTGGAGTTTTTGGTTGGAAGAGCGAAGACTCTCAATTTCTGCGAGTAGAGAACTGTTTTGTGAGTGGAAATAGCGAATCTGCGAAGGTGTTTCCATGAGATCGATCAATATTCAGTTGGTTCTTCGTAGTTTGTGATTGAAGTTGTAAAGAAGAAGAAGCCTTTGTTCTGGTAGGGAAACTACCAGTCAATGAAAAATGAATTTCGGTTAGGTGATAATAACTGTTTGGCGCGGGAACATTTTGGTTACAAAATTAAGGTCTTTTTTTTATTTTTGACTATCGAGTGTGAATATATCTGTAAAAATGATACTTCATCGTTACTCCATCAACTACTATTATGTATCATTATCAACTACTATCACCATCACCAATTGCCATTTCTAGGCACTGTTTACCATCATCAACATCAACCACCACTAATTGCTATTGACAATCATCACCATCAACCATTATTATGTATTGCCAACTATCGCGATCATTCATCACCACGAATCATCCATCAAAATTATCAACGGCCACCTCCAAATACAAGCATCAAACAACCACATTAAACACTACCGTCAACCACTAGCTACTACCTACAATCAATACCATCACCAATTGACACTCACACTAACTATCTCTGGCTATCATCACCACCAAATGCCATATAATTTTTGAAAAAAAAACCTTTCTTGATATAATATTGAAATAATTTAGTATTCTATATTTATTAAGTTTTAAGTATAGAGTTTTATACATTAATATGTTGATTACACAAATAAATTTTTTATTTATATTTTAATATTCAAATGTATATTCGGATTCAAATATCTAAAATTTGATGTGCATCTTTATATACATTGTGCAAAGCTAACAAAGCAAATCCTATTATGAATTTAAGATAAAGAAAAGCTACTGAAAGAGACTTTAAAACATTATATGAGTCAGGTGAATTGACCTACATACGAAGGAAAACTAACATAAAACAAAAGGTATAAGACTGAGAAAATAATCTCGCCTAAGTCAAGCTATCGTAAGGACTAATTATATGGATGTTGTACGAAATTTTTATATATTTATTTATAAAAGTCCGAAACTTCTAAAAAAAAGATATATAAAAGTCATTTTTCACCAAGAAGCTCTTTCAAAATAAAGCATATAGATACCATATAAAGTAGAAAATTAAAGACAAATCCTAACAAATTTCTTCTTGACCTGAATCTTTCAGCAAAATAATCTTGATTCTCGTTCTTCACATAATCTCCATTACTGTTGATTATCATACTTGAAATAAGATTAAAAATATTAAAAATTAAAAATGTTTTTAAATTATTTTGATTTTATTTTACAATGCAACAGTAAAAATTATTGAAAAGAAGAGCTGGTTTAGCATTTCTTCGTATTCATAATTTAGATTTGACTTCTGCTTGTTTAGTGGTATAATTATTGAAGTTGATAAGAGGACTAGTTCCTCAATCTCTATGTTGTATTAAATTTGAAATTATGAATGAAATATTCCTATGGTCCAACTTTGGATCTTAGGTTAAAAAGAAGATAGGAATTTTGAATAGTTTAGTAAAGTTGAATTTTTTGAATTTTGTGAGAGTATATCCAATAATTTTTTTGATAAAATGATATTAAATATTTTCGAGAAATTTCAGGGTAAACTTTTTTTAAAAAGATCATATAAATACCACAAAAGTTTCGTGGATTAATTTACTCTTTATCTTATTATTCTACTACAATAGAACGAATCAAAATATATGATGTAAACACGTTTCATTGCAATTTAAAGTAGTATTAACAATTGATTAAAATAAAAGGCTACTTCAAATGCCTTTTGAGAATTGTTTGCAAACTTCTTCGAAGGACAACCTTTTAAATTTATCGCTAAATTTCATCAAAATACTCGAGTTACGATCTCTTTTAATTAAGCAACTATCAATATTTTAATACACTTTTAATTTCAATATATTACTCCCCGTTTCTATTTATGTCATCATTTTTTATTTCACATGTATTAAGAAACTAAGTTTACTTTACGTCAACTTTTCAATCAATGAATATGAATTAACTTATTTTGATTAATTAATTTGACTAACGAACATGAATTATTTACTTAGTTTTTCTATGTTGGTCAAATGTATATTTTCAAGGCTAATAACTCACAAGGATAAAATAGGAAGAATATTGTAATTTATACATTGATTTTATGAAATAACAAATATTATGAACCAATTATTTATAGTAAGGAATTAAGGATGACATATAAAAAGAAACGGATGACGTACTTAAGAATTATACTCTATTAACTAAGTTTAATTAGTGTGAATACGAGGTATAAATAAAATAATTTCAAATAAGCATATTATTGTAGTAATCGACCAAAAAGTTAGTCCCATCAAAAGAAGTTGGAACTAAATTAAATTGGCATGCTGCTTAACTAAAGTCACCTACCCAATCTTGACTTGCCCATAAAGTCTTTTTTTTTTTTTTTTAACAATTTATCCTTTTTTTGGCTGATTAAAATATTTTTTAAAAAAATATGTCTCTTACTGAAAATAAAAAAAAAAAATATATATCTCTTAAAAATAAAAAATGTAACAAAAAAACAAGTTCTATTAGAGATATTTTATGTTAATTATTCCACTCGCTACTCGGTCCTTACCACCTAACTATCATCACTCACCCTCGTAGTATTTACATAGATTACATGTATATGACTATTAGAATAATACTTTTTTTGTGTGTGTATTTGCTAAATACCCAAAATATACATATATATATATATTTTTTTTTTTTATTATTATTAATATTATTATTATTTATTTTATTTTTTTTATTTTGAGAAAGCATTTTTCATGACAAAGACAAACACACCCTAAAAAGAAAGTCTTTGCCTAGTTGTCACCCCCACAAAACGTAACGCTAACGTTAGAGCGTCCACATGGGGTGTGTTTGGGAACATTTCATCTGCTTTTGGGATCACTATTTATTTGGTGACCGCTTTAAAATTTTCACATCTCTTAAAAATAATATTAATATGAATATTTTATTATAAATATATAATAAGTAATTAATATTTAAAAAAATTAAAATAAAATAAATCTCTATGATAGGACAAGTGAAGTGAACAGATTTAGTAACTATCGAGAATTGTGGTGGAGTGATAAATAGTCCTTCATTTTTAATCAGATGTCTCCTAGGTATGAATTAGTTTTTGTTAGGGTGCGCTTTAGCCCTCTAATATGAGACTTTCACGATGTAAATTTAAATTTAATCGGGCTTTAATAAAAATATCGAACATAAGGAAAAAGAATTATTTCAAACACAAACTGAAGACAAAAAAGTGAAGTCATCAAGTCGAATGATCCAGATGACAAGTTTGCAAGACAAACCATAAAAATATAATATTCATAAATATATAATTTTATAACAAGTTTCACATATTTTAGCTTGAAAAAGAATATCATTTTATTTCAGTTTTGTACCAAATTAAAACTTTAAAAAATCAAGTAAAAATACATCCAATAATACAACGGTCAAAACTCTTTATATTGACAAAGTTTGTCTTAATATGTCATGAATATTATAATGAGATGTTATTATATATGTATGCTAACATTTGATGTTTAAATCTCATTTAGCTAATTTAAATAAAAATATGAAAAAAATATTTTGATAATTTTATGTAGCAAAAAAAAAGTATTTGTTAACTAATTTAATCAAAAACAATAGAAAGAGTATAAATCTAAAAAGGCAAATATTAATAATATTTACTTTTGAAGTTAAGATCATCAATAATGGATATCATTTACACATATTTTTTTTCTTTTCGATATTCATAGTTGAAATTTGCTATGTGCATAATGTTAATGATGATTATCATAGATATATTATTTTATATGTAATTTAAATCTTACAAAATACAATAATACAATATTTGAGTTTAGATGTTATAGAGACGTAATTTTACAAAGAATGTACTATAATTTAGATCTTACAAAATACATTAATATAATATTTGAGTTTAGATGTTGTACAGATGTAATTTTATAAAAAGTGTAATACTACAATGACTTACATTATTATTTAAGTAGAATGCTATCATTGATAAGTAAAATATAACATGAAAAATCAATTTTAAAGAGAATTAGATTGTTATCATGAAATGTCGTTATAACAAATAAGAGTTGTGAAAATATTTTGACTAATAAGGTTTAGTCAGCTTTTGGATGAAAATTATAAAATACTAATTTTACTAATTCTCTGCCAAACAGAATCTTGATCCATGAACAAGTGTGATAATTTTTAGTATAAACGGCACGTGAACGAATGTGACATAATTTTAGTTTAAACATTGGTAAATTCTTATTCATGGACTTTTTGTTATAAAATTAAGACAGTAGACATTCATATACTATATTGACAAAGTCACAAATAGATCATCTTATGTTGTAAAAATTCTAAAGTCACACCCTTTATTATAAGTTATATTTGTGATCAAGCATATTAAAATATAATTATAAAAAATAAACTAAAACTACAAATAAAATGATGTTACAAAATTATTTTTGTGGAATTTATGAAATATATTTGTTAATAAGTAAACAAAACCTTATAGCTGATTAGAGTTATGTAGATATTAATAATGTAAAAATTAATTAAGAATGAACCTATATCTTTATTATTTTATATATATAAAAAAAAATCATATATTAATCATAGTTTCATAACTCTAACTAATTGCTATACGACTCTTAAATACAGCTGAAAATTTTACTCTACTAATTAGCGAAGCAGCAAATTTGTCATAACTTTCAGTTTAAAGGGACTACCAAATTTACTTGATTCGTTTACCAAACACGTCGTTATCCATAACCGAACATTAAAGACAGAATTTTGTGAGTGGCAAGAAACAGTAGGAATTCTCCATAATTGTAAATATTGACAAGGAAATCAAACCAATTGAGAAGCAAAAAAGAAAAAAAATGGATACTTTTACTTGGTCATCTTTACACATAAATTTTCCACACTAGCAAGAAAGTCTCTTGTTTTCGGTTTAAAAGCAGTCACCCACTTACACTTTCTGCAGAAAGTGCTTTATGATTACCCCTTTACGTTTCTTGGATCAGTTACAGGTTTTTCAAACCAACCCCATGAAACAAATTTCTTGAGCTGAGTGAGCTTTTTGGGAAGGAAGTTGCAAAAGGGGTTTCGGAAATTTGTGGTGAAATTTTAGTGATGAGTGGTGAAGATATGATTAAAGCTGAAGGGATCTGTGATGTGGAGGATACTGTATTTGTAGCTGTGGGGAAGAATGTGAAAGAGGGAAAATCTGTACTTTCTTGGGCTTTGAAGAGCTTTGCTGGCAGGAGAATTTGTGTTCTTCATGTTCATCAACCTAATCATTTGTTTTCATCCAGTAAGCTCACACCCACAGACTTTTTTCAACTAATGAATTTTAGGTTGCGTCTTTCTGTGCAATAGATATTTGAATCTTAATGTGAACATTCATTGTAGTTACTTGTCAGTATTATCTTGACTGCATTGGACTGCTTTTTCTTGAGCTTAGGGTCTATCTATGAGGTCAGGGTAAGGTGTGCATATAAACTACCCTCCCCAGAATCCACTTTGTGGGACTACACTGAGTATGCTGTTGTTGTACTTATCAGTATTATTGGAATTCGAATTGCCCGAATTGAGCGGAATATAGGATTCATGTTGCCCACCCTGACTTGTTTGGGGTTGAGATCTAGTGTGGTGACTTTTAGTTTAAGGGGATTACTATATAGACTTGATTTGTGACCAAACATGTCTTAATCCATGGCCGGAACAGTAAAGACAGAATTTGAAAGTGGCAAGAAAGAGTCAATATTGTTGAGTTGTTATCATTGATATTGGAAGGAAATAGAGAAGGGAAAAAACAAAAAATGGAGACTTGACTTGGTCATTTTTACAGATAATTTTCCTCACCCTTATCTCTGCTTCATATTATCAAGTAACAAGAATGCCTTTTTTTCGTACAAAAGCAGGCACTCTGGTAAGCTTACAGGTTCCTTCAACAAATGAAATTTAACATAAAGCACGAGTCTTTCCGTGCAGTAAACTGTATAAACATGTAAGTTTTGTTATGAGGATTCATTTTAGTTTGTAATCTGTATTGGAATGAAATATGCCCCAAGAATGGAATATGTAGGGAATTCTTGTTGCGTGTGACCCTGCCTAATTTGGGTTTGAGGCGCCATTTATTGATTGACATGATTTTGAGACGCCATTTGTTGATTGATTGATTGATATGCATAAAGTGTTCTTATCAGTTTAAGCATATGAGGGAGATGTGTCTTTTTTGCTCTTGTATTTTGACTCTCAGAGTTCATGGCTATGCAAAGCCTCCAGATGTTTCAGTGTGTATCGTTTTCTTTTTTGGAGGTGTGATGTATCTTGGGCCTAACTTAACCCCAAAGCTATCTCAAGAGGTGAGGATTCCCAAGCCATATTAAAGAGACCACTCATCCCGTATATGGCCTATGTGGGACTCTTCACATGATTGGGACAGATAGAACTGCAGCATGTTAAGTTTGATTGGAAAATAACAGTTCTGAAATATGCTCTCTAGAGGTTGATTTACAACTATTATACCTTTGGTTGCAAATTTTGAACTGCATTAATATGTGGTTGTTACATATATTATGGCTTGAAGATAAATGGAGCAGCAAAATGGCAACACACTATCATTTCATCCTTTTAGCTAAATGTATATTAATTAGGAAGCTGCCAAAGTGCAAAATGAGTTAACATTGGAATAATGAGAGTGTGTACTATATTTTCCCTACTCTATCTCAGGCTGGGGATTATTAAATCCTGGAGAAGGCTAGCTAAAGGCACTGTGTGCTTTAAGTTAAGAGCTAACGACTTGCGAGAGTTGTACAAGTGAGCGTCTCATGTGTGATAAATAATTACTTTTGTTGCTATAATGAATGATTAACCTCTATTTGCCAATTGGCTCCCCCTTTTTTCCCATGAAAACCATAGTCATTCACATATTCATAGATGAATGAATCACAATTCTTTGAATTTGCAGAGGATGGGAAGCTTTCAGGTGCAAGGCTGAAACAGCACATGGTGAAGGCATGCCAAGAACTTGATCGCCTAAGACTTCACAAACTTCTAAACCAGTATCTTCTCTTTATAAACCAAGCTGGGGTACAGGGCTATCTAATTCTCTTGTTTGATTTATTTAGCATTGTTAGCTATTCAGTAAGCCAGAATTATTTGCCCGTCTGTCCCATATTGAGTGCTCCTCGTTGACTTAACACACCTATTAAGACAATGTTGAGATTATACATTGTTCAAAATCTAAGGGTTTAAGGAAGTACATATTTTACTGATAAACACTATAAATTAAATGGTGTAAGGATCCACTGGATTTAACTTTTAGTCGTTTAGGAACTGAATAGAAAAAAATTATCCTAACAAGTTGTAGAAGTGAGCCCGATATGACAACTTTGTTATCTAATATTTGAGACTACTTTGGATGTTGCAAAAAGAAAAGCTGTACATCCAGCTTGTAAGCCCCTTGTGACTTTAGTCATTAAAGTTATATAATATCTACAGAACCTCCTGTGAGGAAAGTAACCATGATAGAGGTTATGAAAGAAAAATTGGAGTTCATTTTAGAGCAAGTAAGTTGTTTACTCATTAATTTTTTTTTAAAAAAAAATCCAAGGAAGTTGTTTAAGATGGAACTTATGCTGAAGATAGGTTCCAATAGTTGTGTTTTAAAAGATTGTAATAGCATTTTTGCAGAAAAAGATCAGAAGGGTTTGCATGCCTGGCAAATTATGTTGAGATAGATTATAAGTTAAAACCATAAAGATAGGGGTGCATACATCCTACCCCCCACCCCCAACCCCACCCAGATCCCACTTGTGGGATTATACCAGGGTTTAAGAAATAAGAAATAATTATTGCTTAAAAGGTTGAGTTGCTAGTATTCAAAATATTGATCACTGCTCACTTCTGCAGATACAAGGGGGTAAGGTGTGGCTTGAAATAAATAATGTGGAGAAAGGGATAATACATATTATTGAAGAACACAAAATTCGGTGGCTTGTCATGGGAGCAGCAGCAGAGACTCACTACTCAAAGTATGACACATTTTTTTCTTTGAAGATCTATCAGACGTGTAACGGGACAAATTGAATAGGAATGATTGCCAATTCAAGTGGTTTTCACATATAACTATGTTACTGACTTGGGCATCTCATTTCATGAGCTCTTTTTCATTTGCTTCATTTGGAATTTTCAGCTATTTTTTTCTCCTTGCATTACTATTCTCCTTTTATGTGTATGTCTTTATAATTTACCCCTTTCCAAATAGATATTTACCCTACCGAGTTAATGGATATAGGGGACTCCTTATTCTGATACAGTCACTGCCAAGTTATGATTTTTTTCTGGTGTAGGACCACTTCTAAGGCTTAAAAATATAATGGGTTGAGTTATGCTTCTTCATTTGATTGCTAAACTTTAACTGCTATAGAATGAGAATAGTTGCTTGATAACATAAACTCATGCTCCTCCACTACACTGCAAACTACTAAACCCAGCAAGCTTTGCTTGAATTAAGTCCTAAGATTAATCAAGTGTTTCTTTTGATGTTAGATTCCTGATAACCATCATTTTGCTGATTGGGATTTCTCTAGATTGCAGGCAACTGTCAGAGCTCAAGTCCAGCAAAGCTAAATTTGTGTGCCAACATGCACCAGTGCACTGTCAAATTTGGTTTACTTGCAGCGAGTACCTGATACATACAAGGTATGACGACTCGTGGCTACAAAGCATCAAATGATAACACATGAAGCAATGGACTATATATGTTATTCTATTGTTGCATGATTCACTTACTCGTGCAGTGGTTTGTTATCAGAATACTCCTTTGACTAGTCATTTTCTGCAGTCTTGTGTCCACACATATTACAGGTCCGAGTGCTAAAACAAGTGATCATTGCAATCACACATGTCTTTTTCATTTCTTTTTCCATATTACAGTGTTCTACACTTCTAGTTCACATTGTGCTTGCACCCAAGGGTGTGGCCTAATGGTCAATGAGGTGGGAAGAGAACCATGGGGTCTCAGGTTCCCGTTGTTGATGGGAGGCAGCAAGTATCCCGTGGAATTAGTCAAGGTGCGAACAAGCTGGCCCTGACACCACAATTATCTAAAGGAAAAAACTCACATTGTGCTTGCAATGCATGATTATTAGAAAATTCAGAATCCCTTGGATATTTTCTTTGAATAAGGGTGGTATGTGTTGTTTTGGATGTAAATGAAGTTACACTGGAAGAAGTTTTTAAAATATGCATGTGTCAGCCTTTGTTGCTTCTTATGTCAGTGTTGCTATAAGTTAAAAGTTCTAAATTTACTCAGCATTTTATATCCCTGTTTCCCTCCAAAAACAGAAACAAGACGTCATTTTAAAGTCCCACTCACAAAAAGAAAAAGAAAACAAATGGTCGTAGAAATACAATTACCAATTTCCAAAAAAAAAAAAAAAAAAGGAAAGAAGAGAGCTGTCCTGGAAATTCTGTAAATCATTGATAATGTAATGAGCAAGAGCTTTGCACATGGCTTTTGACAAACAGTTTTCCAAAGGGAATGAATTGGACAAGGAGGATTAAAAATATATGATTCTGCTAGCTTGGGAAAGGAGGGAGACTTGGAGCAATGTTAAAGTTGTCTCTATTTGGCTCATAAGTAACAGGTTCGAGCCGTGGAATTAACCGTTGATGCTTATACTTGTGTCTTGTTAGGCTGCCTACATCACACATAAGGGGGTTCAGCCCTTCCTCTAACCCTGTGTGAACGCAGGATGTTTAGTGCACCGGGCAGCCAATTTTTTCTTATTCTGCTAGCTTGCGATTGAGGTGTGGTTGTTGCTTTTGGTGAACAGTTTACCAAGGCTGACTTACTTCCTATTTTGTATCCCTTTGTCTTGCAAGGTCTATGAACAAATCTCTTTCAAGTAGCATGGAGTCATTATCTTCTCCAGAAGATAACGGAGGAACCAAAATGCGTAATCATGTTGGTGACGGTTATGAAGATTTGAACATTTTAGAAAGTGCATCAAGCCCAGATAACAAAATGGTCAAGGTAGAGATCAAGGGAGACTATTCGCCCTTGCATGAAGCACATTTGCACTGTGCAACGTCTCAACCTTTGCTGGTAAGCATTGTATTTTCTCAGACGAAGATACTTGCAAACTTGTATCCAACATCTGGAAAGCTCTTGTGTATTTTAATCTTAAGAGTTGAACTTGTGATCTGTGTGAACCTTCATCACTTAATCTCCACATGTACTGACTCTAGAATTTCCTTAACATTAATGTAGAGTTTCTTACTGTCCATCCTACAATATTATCTTGTTGGAGACTTTTGTTGGAGCACTGACTATGACATGACTTATGAAGCTATCAGTTTTCTTTTCTTTTTGATTAATATGAAGCTGTTATTTATATTATCTGATGCAGGAAGAAGGAAGTTTTCACGGAAAAGCCTCTAGTGATGAAACAAGTAGAGTGGAGGATGCTATGATGGATGCTGAGAACTCAAAACAGAGGGCTTTTGAAGAGTCGGTAAAACCGTGGAGAGCTGAAGAAGATGCTATGGAGGCTATCCGCATGGTGAATCTACCCTTTCATTTAATGTAGTTGTGTGTTTAAGAAACCATGCAGAAACTTAGGAATCAGTGTAGAAGATAGCTGAGACTCCTATATACTTTGTATGACATGATTATCAGTTTTGGTCTTACTTAACTTTCTAAGGTTGTAGTTGCTATTTTTGCAGATTCACGATGACTATACTTGTCTTATGATTATACTAACATATTTTAGTTTGGAGTTCTTGCTTCACACCCACACACACTTGTATTTATGTATATATCGATTGAATCAATCTGTGGGCATCCGCTAGTTAGCTGTAGCCATATGACCTGGAAATTCCCAGTAGAGTTTGGATCATATACCTATCCACCCCACTAATATTTGTGATAGAATTCAACTTGTTTTGATTTCATTCTTGTCACTGACGTTAGATTGTCCCAGGCTGAAGTGTCATATAGATTATTCAAGGAAAAGGAAGATCAAAGAAAAGAAAAGGAGGAATTTTTTGCAAAGCAAAAAGAAGAGATTGAGGAATTGAAGATTCAGCACGACCTGTGCCTAAACAAACTTGAGATGATCCAGGAGAAGAAGCCTGTACTAGAAAGTCAAATAACTGAATCCTCCTATGCAGGGAAGGAGTTAGAGGAGAAGATAATTCAAGCGGTAGAGCTCCTAATATCCTTTAGGAAGCAGAGGGATGAGATGCAGATAGAGCGTGACAATGCAATCAAAGAAGTTAACAGATTTAGAAAATTGGTACAAGATGATGCCGATGAGTATTGTATCAAAAACTTCTTTTCAATATCTTTCTCTGACATCATAGAGGCTACACAAAATTTTGATCCATCTTCAAAGATCGGAGAAGGAAAATTCGGAAGTGTTTACAAGGGGATTATTCACCACGTAAAAGTAGCTATAAAGATGTTGCCAGCTTGTGGTTCGTTCAGTGATTCGGATTTCCAACATAAGGTGAATCACTTAGAATCTTGAGATGCTAATTTGTGGCATGTGTGCAATTCAATTTCTTGTTATATATTTGTGTTTAATGATCCCTACTGTACCTTTTTATGTAAGTTTTAGCTGCCTCCCTATATAATATACATTTCATCCCTAGCATTTAAAGCTGTAGTTTCAATGAGATTGAAATTGCACAATTTCTACCAAATTGTGAATTTTTAGTAGTTTTCATTTCATATTTTCTACACCCCCGCCCCCTCTCTTTTTGGTTTCTTGCAGGAACCCTTGTACGTTTGTAAAAGGGTGAGTGAACGGATGAAATACCCTCAATTTGTTTCCCCTTGATCTTAAGAGCAGGACAATTCTTGCATTTAGTATACATATCCCTATTACGGAGATGCAGATGATTTCAGATCTTTGACAGAATATGAAATTTGCTTGAGGAATAAAGCTTCAGTTATTAATTCTTTACTCTTAAAACCCAGGAAGTTTTAAGGCTTTCTGATGTAAAATATGTCTAAAGTTTCCCAGTCTCAATTACTGTGCATGCATTCAGTTTCGTTACAGACCTCCATCTTAACGCTTGATAAATAGACAGTTTCTTACTTTAACAATGTCTTGATCACTACAGGCAGAAAGGCTGAGCAGAGTGAGGCATCCAAACCTTGTTACACTGATTGGGATTTGCTCAGAGTCTAGGTCACTTGCTTATGAATTCCTTGGAAATGGAAACCTTGAAGATCACCTGGCCTGCCGCAAAAAATTCCGTCCTCTTCATTGGCAACATCGGATAAGAATTGCTGTCGAGATATGCTCTGCTCTTATCTTTGTTCATGCCAACGATCCTTGCATTGTCCATGGGAACTTGAGACCTACCAACATTCTCCTTGATGCTAAATTTGTCAGCAAAATAAGTGACTTCGGTGTCCATCTCTTGATTTCCCAGATCGAGAATTCCAATAATGATGACCCAGAGGCCTCCATTTATGTGGACCCAGAATGTATTGGCAAGGGAGGACAGCTTACTGTAGAATCTGATGTTTACTCATTTGGTGTCATACTTTTACGACTTTTGACTGCAAGACCAGCCTCGGGTATAGTGAGGGACGTCAAGTGTGCTTTGGAAAGTGGGAAGTTGGGTTCAGTTTTGGACTCTTCAGCTGGTGATTGGCCAATTGAACAAGCGGAACTGTTAGCTTATCTAGCATTGAGTTGCTGTGAGAAAGATCCTTTAAATCGGCCTAATATGCTCTCAGAAGTTTGGCCAACAATTGAGCCAATGAGAGATATATGCAAACCACACTCAGATTTGAGTACTTCATCTCAGGGTTCCAAGGGTCAAAAACGAATTCCTCCTCATTTCATTTGTCCAATTTTTCAGGTAAGCATAAGATATATGATTCTTATTCTTTTGGTTCAAAATTCTGGCAATGGTTTCAATTAGTTACTCTTTCACCTCCTAAATGGAGAACATGTGGACTAGCTATTAGATCCTCACTCTTGTGTTGATCGATCATTCAATATGAACACACATAATAATCACTTTCATCTACTGGTTTAGAGAATTTAGGTTGCACTAACGAGCTACTAGGATCAGAGTGTCTTACTTCTTATCAAGTGGTACGAATGATGGATACTTCTACATGAAAGAAATTAAAAAGGCCCCTTTTATCACTGCTAGTATAAGTAACTATCAAGAATCAAAATGAAATCCAGATGTTTGCTGAGACTTCGTATATGGTGTAGTGTGGTGTATCTTATACGATTGATGCCTTTATCTTTTTCCTGAACACTTTCAGGATGTCATGGAAGATCCACACATTGCAGCAGATGGTTATACATATGAAGGTGATGCAATAAAAGGATGGCTGTATAGCGGACACGATACTTCTCCCATGACAAACCTCAAACTCGACACCTGTGATTTGATTCCCAATTATGCTCTCTATCACGCAATTCAGGAATGGCAGCAACAGTTCTGAAACTCATTAGAGTATATAGCCTCGCTCCTACAAACAAAAACAGCTTTAAAGTTGAAGTATATACTGATATATAGAAAGTTAGCCATGTCTCATGGTAGCTCCACTGAGTTAATACTTGGATTCGAGTTATTTGAACTTGTCAAGTGAGTATATAAGTGTTACTGCAATATTGAGATGTACAGATTCTATCACTATGGCCTATGAACACTGCATATTTTGCCTACTCAATACAAATATTGAACAACATGATAGATCTCTTCATATGTTTTTTAGATTTGGCTAGCGTCTAAAATAACTGGTGAATTACAATGCTATTGTATGTCAATTGGAGCATTGGTCTTTGTAGTGTTAGGGATCGTTGTCAATCAACTAACATAATTGTGTCATTACCAACTTGTGATTTGTTTCAACTTACAAGCATTTTTTATTTGATTAAGTTTTTTTATAATTCTTACTATTCTTTCTAACTTTCAAAATACTTTATTTTAAAATGAAATTTCTTTTCATTTCGTATTCGTCATTCACCTTTTCCTTACAATGTTACATTTAAATCTATAATTTTTGCAATATATTCAAGGGTAGTTAACCTTTCAACAAAAGAATAATTTATCAAATACATTAATTATTTATTATTGATTTCAACACTTTTATTCAAATATATAACTATTTATTTATAAAATGAATTTCAACATTTAAAATTTATCAATTATTTACCATGAGCTAATTCAGGGGCTCTTAAACTTTTGAACCGTCAGTTAAGCCCATTGGTGTCGATCTGTTTGGTTAGATTTGGCTGTTCTGGGCCATAACAATTCACATCACATAATACTTTTAAGGAGGAAGAATTTATGTCTGCCATAGAATCCCACAAATCACAATCTAAAGTTTTTTGGATGTTTGTTTTTAGGGAAAAGGTCCTGATATATTCATCAATCTTGTCATTTAGAGTTGATATACCTTCGTTATGAAAATGACTCATCTATACCTTTACTTTTATAGAAACGGCTCACACCATACTGTTACAAAAGTAGTACACATATACCCTTCATCTAACGGAAGTGAAAAAATTAATTTTAGATTTATATTTTTGACTTTTTATTTTTAAAAAAATTCACGTGTGAGGTTTATATGATCCTTCTAGCAAAGTTTAAGGTATATTTTAATCTTTTTCATACATAAATTATTTTTTGACTTCTTTGATTATCATTATTTGAGTTTCTTATTCTAATTTTATTTTTTTCCTTTCATTCTTTAGTGTGAAGAAAAAAATTTAAAACTAATTTTTTGTGGCTATATTATATTTTTAAACTATTTTTTTTGGCTATATTGTAAGTTAGTTTTTGTATTTGTAAAAAAAATTGGGGCATCTATAATAAATTTTATCAGAAAATTAGTGAAACATAAATAAGTTTGACCATAAAAATTATAAATTTATATTAGTCATTAATACAAAAAAAAAAAAAAAAAAGAAAAAAAAAAAGATGATCAAATATACCCATATGGATTATAATTTTTTTAAAATTAAAATTAAAATTAATTTTTCACCTCCACTAGAGGAAAAGGATATATGTGAGTCATTTGTATATTAGTATGGGTATATACGAGTCACTTTCATAACGAGAGATATATTAACTCTAAATGACAAAGTTGAGAAGTATATCAGACCCTTTTCTTTTATTTATAATTTGAGGTGATTTTTAATTTTTATTTTTATTTATTATTTAATAATAATTTATAAACTAATGTATTCTTAACTATGATCTAGTTTCGCAAAGTAAGGATTTAGAGAAATTGTCTTGTTCAACATAAATGGTAAAGTATCAAATTTGCAACATATAAGTTTAGAGAATTTTTATTTTGTTCATCATAAGTTTAGAGAATTTTTGCCTTATGTAGAAATAAGGGGTCATTTGGTTAGGACCAAGTTATTTATAATTAATTATCCCAGAATAAGTTACCCCACATATTATATATATGAATAACTTATTTTATTACTATGATATAAATAATGAGATAAATAATCTAATAACTACCTAATACCTCCAATCAAATATATGATAAAATAATCCTTCAATTTATCCTGAGATTATTATACCTTATACTTCACACCAAATGACTACTTAAAAATGAATTCTAAAATTATGAACTTCTTGGACATGATATTATTATTCTAAACTTATGTCTTATAAAAGATAACTTATGTCTGTAAATTTTTTTTTTGCATCATAAGAGTAAACTTTTGTCATGCCTTTTTGCATGTGAATTTTTTCCTTGCGACATTTTATAAAATTTATGTAAAATGTATGTTCGGCAATCTTTTTATTAATTAAAATATAAAAAGAAAAATAATTCAAAATTATAAATTTGAGGGACATAAATTAAAGATCACTTAAAAAAAGGACATTCATGCCAATAACCCTGTTGTAACGTAGTAGCCTATTGCATATTAGTCTCTTTCTTTGTCTTTTTTTTTTTTTTTTATGTTGAATTTCTATAATTTATGTATATTCTATTCTCTCAAGTAAAATTACACTAATATATTTTTATTATTATTTTATTTTATTGCCCCGAAAAACACAACACATGAATCGTAAAAGAAATTTACATTATTAATTATTAATTGATTTATAATAAGAGGATGAGTTCTAGCATTTGCTTAAAAGATGTCAGAAAAACAGTTCCTCCAAAAATAAATAGAGAATTAGAATAATCACCAAAAAGACTGTATAGTTAGCCATAATATGAAATAAAATTTCCAAAGTAGCCCTAAAAAGATACTTCTTTAAAAAAATCTTTTAAATTATACATGGTATATTAATTACTATTGAACGAAAAATAATTTATGCATTTTTAATACCTACATAAATAAATATAGCAACTCTGAAGATGTTAAAATTTAGAAAAACAATTTCACAAGTGTAATTTTATTTACAATACAACCTCACTAAATTAATACTTGGTAAATTGATAATTTTTTTAAGCTAATATTTTCCTTCAGAATTTGACTTGGGCTAATTGAAAAAAACACCCATTTTGATAAGATAATAAGATAATATATTTTCAGAAGGCTACTATATAAATGTATGGTCCTATTAATATTATAAATTAATAATTTTTTAAAAGTACACATATATCTAAAACAATTTAGTGAAATATGATTTTATTGTGTTTTGATTTTAAAAAAAAAAATTAAATCTAGTTGAAACTTATTTCAAACTTTTCTTATTGCATCTAGAAGTTCCGGTGTTGCCACGGCTGTAAATCTTTTTGAGTTCATGTGGAATGATCTCTTGTGTACTCACATATTATTTGATTTGTCATTGTTAATTTTTGACACATTTTAAATGAGAAGTCATTTTTGGATATGGTATCAAGAAATTTCCTATGTTGCTTATAAAATTTATTCTCCCACTATCATATATTTAATGTTTTTAATAAAAATACAATGAATAATATTGTTTATTAATAAATAATGGATATTATGTATAATAAATTTAATTTTACAATGAATCATTGAACTCTTGAAGTTATTTTACAATTAATTATTTAACAAAAAAATATATTACAATGAATCATACACATTTATTGTACTTTATGTCTAATGATTTATTTTTTATATAAATTCAATAAATGTGATACATAATTTAATAAGATACAATGATTTTGATGTATTCATTGTACCTTATGTATATTAAATTTACTCTTATGTGAATACAATAAATTAGTAAGATACAATAGTTTTGATGCAGTTAAAATTAACTCTTAAAACTTTAAATTAGTAAATATTAATTTATCAATTGAATACTACAAAATAATATTATTTCATGATCCTATCTATATTAATTTGGTGAGGTTTAACTGTAGTTAGATTTCTCTGCCATTAATTAATTATTATTTTTTGAGATTTTACTATTGCTAAAATCTAAAAATAAAATAAAAACGCAGTATATACATTTTTTATATGGATTATTGGTTAGAAGAGAAGATGTATTTTTTAATAAATAAAATGTAAGAATCCCAAATCAGGATTAATACACTAATACGTTATTTATCTGTAATAACAAAATATTCCTACTAATTCTGAATTTCAAAAATAGATTTTGTTAATCTCTGTATATTAAATATATTTATTTATTTTCCATAGATGTCCAAAATTGTTAAATATATTTTCTCACACTTTCCCTACTTCTCAGTCTCCCTCCCTTTGGTCCCTCTGCAGATTTCGCCGATTCCTTCGCTGCCCCCATATATAAAGGGCGCCAGCTATACAAACAGTCTTACATATCAACATAGCTTTTCTCGTTCGCCGGCGATTTTCAATCACTCCCGCCGCCGGTGATCCCTTGCCTCACTGCTGGTATATATATATATATGATGAACTCTGCTATTCTCGTTTTTGTGTATGTATTTTGTACGGCACGTGCTGATCACGGATCACGTCGCCTGAACCCTAATTAGACGCACGTTTTGTTTCCTTTTAATCAAGTTAGTTCTACTCTGATCTGATTTTATTATACTTCTAGTTGTTGCTGTATTAATTTATCCATAGCATAGAGTTGGAGTTGCTATACTGTGTAGAAGTTTTATGAGAATTTTATAGCAACAAGGTTTGATGTGTACTGATGCAAAACTGCGATAGGAAGAACTTTATGCATTAGTCTGCTGTGTAATAAGTGTTATATGCCAATCTCTTTGGAGATTTCATTATTTTTTGATGCAATAAATGCCAATTTGCCAATCAGTAGCTATGGTTCTCATTCTGCATTGGTGATGTAATGGGAAGCACCTTTATTAACATTCCTATTCTAAATGCAGTTGAATAGGTACTGCATTGAGTGCGGTCTATTATCTGCCTTAAGTGTCATTGTTGAAATCACGATTGTGGTGAATGCAGCAGACCTTCTAATGGGAATGATACTTTTAGATACAGCAACAGGCTTTGAAACATTATGTTTAACAATCCATACTGTTGGTATGGTTCCTAAACATAAAATTTAGGAAAGAAAATTTTACTTAAGAAGAAAAATATGAAATAGGCCGTCTTGTTAGAAATAAGATTAGGTGAGCTACACTAGTTTTAACTTTTAACAACTGGTTTCATTAACATTTTATCTGTCTTGTCTGATCATATGGAATCTTTAATTGAATTGGCACGGATAGACTCAAATGCTTTAAAATACATTTGAGATTTGGTTGGGATATTTTTTGAAGTTACTAGGAAAAAAACCCTGTTCTCTATAAACAAAAGATAATGACAGGTGCTATTTTTTTGGAGCTGGTCAACTAGACTGAATTACTGATTATGTGATAATACAAAGTTTACATCTTGGTCTTAGTTTCTTTTTACTTTGTCGACCTATTTGGTAAGCATACAGGATAAAGATCTTCAAGGTCTGGTGTATACTTCATCACAAATCAATAAACCCTTTTCTTGTTGAGATGTTCAATGAAATCTAGTTGTACCAATAAAAGCCAACACCGGTGGGCTTTTTCTGGGATATTTAGTAGACTGTTGGCTTTTTCTGGAATCTTGAAAAAATCGGCTGGTTGCTCATGATCAATCATCTGTATGACAGAAGGTGGAATATTGATAGTCTTATTTTTTTTATTAGTTGATAGCCTTGTTTGCTAGATATCTTTTCTTAGCTGGCCTTTCTTTAGGACTTTGTTGCCTTCTAAGCAATTTTTTTTTTTAGATATTCATCCATTGACAGGATGGGTTTGCTTTTCTGAAACTCTTTTTCTAGATGCGATGGAAAAAGGAGAAAGAGAAGTTTTTCTGAATGAATGCTGGAGAAACCATCTTTCTTGCCCGAGTTGTTTTGTTTAGAAAATGCGCAAGTGTACTAGAGGTTTCACTGAGTCAATTGCATCTTAAATGATTGAAAGAAATTATGAAAAGGGTGGTAGTTGTTGATGGTGGATCTATGCTTGCTAGATAATTAAATTCTACAAAGTAATATATGCACACTTGGGATCATCTGCTCATTTAACGCTTGAAAATTAATTTGTGAAATGAAACAGTCTATGCTTAAATATCATAAAGTTAACAAGGAACACAGTAGAATTTGTTAACTAGTTACAGGGCTTGTTTCTGCTTCCATGTAGGTTTTGGTTTTCCCAGATAGCTATCGTGGCTAACCAGAAAAGTGTCAAAGAATGTATGCATCTCTGGATTAGAGGCAAACCTAGGACTTTTTCTTAAAACTGTAGAAGCTAACCTTTTTTCGATTAGTGGAATAAACATTAGTCCTAGTTCCTATCCAGGAACCTTCCGAGCAATTAGTACTAGAGTTTCTTCTACTTTATGTTGATCTCAGGTATAATTTATGCATCTGAGTGAAAATTAGTAGAATAACTGAGATAGGTATCACTAGAAGTATTTCATTTCATTGCTCTTTTAGTCTCTAGTTTTTTTTTATTTGCTATATATTAGGCTTATTAGGTCAGGATGTTTTAACATTGGGCAGTTCCTAGTCATGCAAGTAATTTTGTTTATTATTATTTACAGTACATCTATCTGCTGCAATTTTTGAAACTCAATGGCCATCTGTGATGTCCATAAATATGATTTCCGAGTAGTGTCTCTTCCAGGTTATGTCTACGGATACATGTTATATTCACTTTTTCTCGACTCTTTTTCATTTCTGCTGTAAAAACACATCTTTTGCAGTTCTTGTCTGTCATGACGAAGATATACTACACAAGCACCACTCATACCACCTGCATATAGAGATATATCTTTCTTGGCTGCAGATGATGTTAATTTGGGATGTCAATAACTAATTGATAACTTCTGCTGCAGTTTGATTTTATGAACCATTAATTGAGAATCGATGCCGGTTGCAAAGCTCAGCATTGGTGCTACTCCAGCTGCAATGAAAGCAGATGAGGGAAATGATCCTCTTGATACCTTAATTAGGCAAGCCATAGGCAAGGAGCCTCTTTTTTCTTTCTCAAGAACAGGGGATGGGCCTGTCCAGTGGATTCAACTGCTTAATGGATTGGAGCAGCAAGGTACCAAAGTAACATAAACGAAAGGGCTGCATTCATAGTATACAGCATTCTCTAGATTCTTGTGCATATTAGATAAGTGGGGTCGGGGAAGTCACCAATATTTCAACTGGTTTGAAAATCTTGTGGTGGTAAAGAATGTCATGCATTGGTCCATACTTTTATTTTAGACATAGAACACATCAACTTAATAAGTAACATGAAAAGGACTCAAAATTGTTTACATATGGGGCTCTGGTTGAAACCATGAGAATTGATTGACTTATGTGGCTCTTTGTGCAGATAATGCTGGTGGTTGGCCTATGCTAACACCAGCGAAATATCAGAAGTGTGAAAAATGTTCACGGGAATTTTATTCCCCTATAAATTATCGAAGGCATATGCGTCTACATCGTCGAGCCTTAAACTTTGATAAGGTATATCTAGATTATTTTTTTTTATATAGCTTTATACTCCCAGAAAAGGGGAAAAAAGGTTTCTGTTTGCATATGTAAATGACCATTTCCAATTTAATTTCCATTCTGGTTACTTTTGCTATTTCTTATTATAAAACTTAGTGCAGATGTGTTTACTTGTCAATAATTTGACTGTGGATGTGCTGCCTTGTGCATCTTGTTATATTTTCAATTTTGCAGGAGTCTCGCAAATATAGGGATCTGCTGGGAGCATTCTGGGATAAGGTACTCCTCCATCTCATCTCCCTAAATTTTCTCATAGGGTGTTTTTCTGTGTCCATTGTTGCATAATGGTAATTTATGTTTGTGTAATTTTACCTGCAGCTCTCACTTGATGATATTAAGGAAGTTGTATCATTGCATGATGTTTCAATAAAGGTAATTTTCAGATTCACTTTCCCTCTGTTTAGGTATTTATTTCCCTGGAATTTGAAGCAGTTCTTTACAACAACAACATACCCAGTGTATTCCCACAAAGTGGGGTCTGGGGATTTGAAGCAGTTCTTTAAAATGAAAATTTGATGCATAAATATAAAGTGAAGATCATCATATTGCTTGCAGTGATTGTAGTAGGATTATTGGGGATGTGCTATAAGCCTATAAGGTGCTTCTTACATTTCTTGACCTATATATGTGTAGTTGACAATAACATATTTGTATTCTGCATGTTCTACCTTTTTTCTATGAGAAAAATATCGGCTTAATTCTTATGTTAGGGAGGTGGCGACTTGTAATTGTCACTGATAATCACCACACAAATAAATTGCTAACTGCAGAGATTTAAGGATCTGTGTTTTGTTCAGACTACCTCTTTATTCATATAAATGTCTATCCTGGTGGTAAAACTTTGTCTAAAGTGACACTGTTGAAATGTTGTATATGAGAATATTCTAATGTGCCATTCTGCTGATCTTCAGACTTAAAAAGAACATTTTGTGGTTGTTACTGTCTTTCAGGATCTTTCTGGATCTTCACTTGTTCAGGATCTGGCAACATCTATGCGAAAACCGGTGGTCTGGACTCTTCCCCAAGATTATTATAAGGCTGGCTTAGCTTTGTTGGTAAGTAATCTATTTCCACTCCCTGTCAAGTTCTATCGATACCCTCTGAGCAAAAAGAGCCAATGATGATGCTCATTGTCAATTTGCAGGACCTCATCCAAGGTATACCTTCCAAGCTTACCTCTCGGGAATTATTTAGCATCCTTGATGATGCTAGCGAAAGAACATTTTTATGTGCTGGTACAGCTGAGTCTCTGCAAAAATATGTTTTTGATGGGGATGCTTCCAAAAAAGGTCCTGAGCTGAAAAACTTGGTAGCTTGCACTAGCTTCCTTTTTGAACAGAAACTGGTAGGTCTTTCTACCTCACCTCTTAATTCCTTCTCGTCTATTTCTTGAGAACTATCCAGCTTTGCGTGTTGTCTATGTGTACATGTCTATATGAATTAATGCCACCATATTGCATTGAAATGAATATTTTGGGTTCTGTTCTTGATAATTTTTTGAAAAATGCTGTTAGTTGCTAAGCATTCTCTGTTTAGTTTTTCCTTTCTTTGTATCAGACTGACCTTGTCCTTCAAACCAACATCCATAGTGACTTGTGTCTTGTCATGCCCAGGTAAAAGCATGGTTTGCAGACAAAGATGCTGAAGCTTTGAGATGCCAGAAGTTGCTTTTTGAAGAGGAGGAAGCTGCTCAAAAAAAGTGAGCACTTTTTACCGTATCTTTTGTTCTCTAATATTGCATTTCATGTGTCCCACTAGCGATTATGCCTTTCGACTGATCATCATTTTTCTGATGTTCTTAGTGAGCAGTCAGTAATTTATGATGTGGTATTTCATATTTTCCCTTTTCCCCCTTTATTGTACTAAGAATTATGGCTCTTGGTTGATTATTAATTTTATGATGTTTTGGGTGGCTAGTCAGTAATTGATAAAGAAGTATTTTTTTATTGTATGGAATGAAGTGGTAGGAGAACGTCTACATACTCGGTGTTTGACTATTTTGAGAAAAAGATTTATATGTTGTGAAGTTTTGTGCTCTTGGAGTTTAGTCCCTCCTTTCTTGAAGCAGAATAGCAGATTGCTTTTTGAGTAGCAAATAGTTTTTACTTTTTCATTTGGTTGTCAAAAACCATTTTCACATGTTTTGAAGACGCAGGTTTTTGCATTTACAATTCTGTTTATGTGGAGAAAACTATTTGACACGCATAGCATATCCTGTTCTACTTCAAATAAAGATTTTATCACTAACGTAAAAATAAAATTACACGATTTGTTGTTGGGGCTTTGATCTAGACACTGTTGGTTCCCATTGTTCACCCAGTTCCCAAACTGTTCATCACTAGCCCTTGAGGGCTTCATGGATGTAAAACAAAAAGATACTCCCTCCGTCCAACAATAGTTGTCCACTATTGACTTGACACACACCTTAAGAAACAATAAATAATAGGGGTAGTATTACTATGTTACCCTTCGAATATATTAAATTTAATGCTTTAGGAAATGTATTAGATATTGAATTAGAATGCTATCTAATAGCAAGGGTAAAATGGACACAAAGGGGTAAGTATTGTTGGACATCTATTTTTAGTACTGGACAAGTAAAGATGGACGGAGGGAATGCATGATTATATATTCACCTGTGCAGTTACAGAAACTCATTTTCACTGTCATTCTTCTTATTTTGTTGGTAGGCAAGCTGAGTTGTTGGAAAGGAAAAAAGAGAAAAAGCTTAGACAGAAGGAACAGAGAGAAAGGGAGCAATCAAATTGGGAAAGAGGTGATTTGGAGGTTCCAATGGCAGAATCTTCCATCCTTTCAGCTGCAGTATCTGATTCTAACTCAAGTACTCCCGAAGTATCTGACGATACCTCCTCCTGCCTTGAACTTGTACAATTCTCTAACAATGAAGCTATAGACATTGAAGCGCAACTTAATCTCTCTAACCAGCAGCATCTGGATCTGGTAGAAATTCAGGATGTTGAGCCCCAACCAGTATCTGCAGAGAGTCGACGGCATTTCCCCCATACCCAGTGGCAAGTGCCAAAGTCACAAAGAATGGGGCGAAATGGTTCCCATAACAACCAGAATCATCAAGTACAAAAACTTGAACCAGTGCAGAAGCATGGAGTTTTTAAAGACCGAGGTGCCCCTGTTAATAGCAGTAAGATTTGGACTAAAAAAATTAGAGTGCTAAATGGTGAGCGCTTTAGACTGGAGCCGCAGAAGGAGGCAATAGATCAAAATCAGAGTAACTGTGAAGTGATGATTGGTTCTATTTCTGTTCCAATGAAAAATTGCAGCACTCCCGGACTGGGTAACTGTCCTGCTGTAGAAAGAGACAACTTCGACAGCACAGAACCAGCCATGACTAAAAAGTGTAATCTTGCAGTGAAACCAGCAAAGCAAGATGCTCTTCAGGGTCGGTCAAATGGGGCAGCTGTGAAGCTTTGGAGGCCTGTGAGCAGGCATGGAAGTGGACAACATCCTGAAGAAGCTGTGATTAGTGAAAAGTTGGATAATCAGATTTCATCCACTGAAAATTGTTTGCAATTGTGCTCTATGGACAACCCTATTGGCAAAAGTAAGAATTACACATTTCAGGTTGATGGTAATGTTCATCAAGGTCTGGGATTTTGCAGTACTTCTGCAAAAGCTTTTCTCTCTCAGAGTATGTTCCCTATGCTGTTTTCTGTGCTTCTCTATAAGTTTCTACTGACTTATTTTCCACTTCATTTTTGTCTGACCTGTCTGAAAATGAATGTAGGATGGAAGGAGGCTATCTCCGGGGATCATGTTACATTAGTCCTTTCCAATGACACCGAAGTTTATGGACATCCAGATGCGCAAAACGGCAGTTCAGAAGCAGCTCCAACATCAGATGATCAGGAGCATGGCGTTCTTGTCAAAGCTGATAACCAGCAGACAAATACTGGAGTTTCTAATTTATCTTCCCGTGGCAATTCTAAACTTAAGTTCAGGCAGAAGCCTGATAAGTCTATTAAGACAAGGTACATTCCAAAGCAAAAACCATAATTTAGGATACAAGTATTTCTTGATTATACCAGATTTAGTCAGTCCAGCAGAGGTTCCGTTTTACTGTTGTCTTCTGTCACAGTTGCAGTTGAAGTAAGGTTTTCTAGAGTAGCTTATATCCCGTCTGCATCTTGGGAGTTGTTGCCACATTTTGGCTAGGGTATCCTTCTTTTTGCAGCTTACAGATTCTGTAACAAGTTGGGTTTTAAAATTTTTTAGTCTCATTGTTCATTATTTTCTGCTATGGCAGCTCGCCAACTTCTCATGTTAGTTTGAACAATATATGATTATAGAAACAATTGATAAAATGGTCCCAGCTTTTCACAGACCAACTGCTTGTCTTTCTTTTCTGAGCTCTCCAGCATTTTTGGTGCTTATTTGCTATGTTTGACTGGTCCTTAGGGTTTTCGGATTTTTTATTTGATGTGCAGTCGAGTTGGCAAGTGGTGCTTGTGGTCCTTTTAGTATAATACATATGCAAATCAACCTTTCCCCTCATTCATATCCTTGTTTCTTTTATTTTGTTTAAACATCTTGTATTTGAAATTTACCGACCCAATTAATCTTGAGTTGCGTCCAATGGGCCTGCTAAAAGGTAGCACTTCCTCTTACGCCTGCATTTCCAGGCTTCCACTGGGTTGATTATTCTGGATTTGCATCGACGAATAGACTTGCTAAAAGGTAGCACTTCTACAGTTGAATTCCAGGATCCCATCGGATACTGGCATTCTTTCTTATGTTGTACTGCTGTTGATCGAATGATCGTATTCTTCTCTCTTAGAAAACAAATATACAAGGTTCACCGATATAATTCATCACGACTTACAATATTGACGGTTTTCTATTTCAAAGCTTCAAGTAAATATTAAGGAGTGTAACTCACTGATATACCTAGTGATCTGTTTCTCAAGTGTTCTTTGGGATGTTATTCAGATCGATCATGTTTTAACTGATTAATGTTATTATTTACAAACAATTACATATTCAATGTAATGTGACAAATACATTTAATGTAATCCCACGAATAGTGGTGGGTACATAGCTTTAGGTAAGGTAGAAAAGTAAATTTTGATAGATCCTCATTATCCCAGGAATAGTGGTGGGTACATGGCTTTAGTAATCCCAAGAATAGTGGTGGGTACATAGCTTTAGGTAAGGCCAAAAATAGTGCCTACATTGTTTCAGGAAAGTGATTTTTGATAGGAACTCAAGTCTTGTTTTCATCACTTTAGCCTTTGTTATGCCTTCCTTGGGCTAGGTACCTAAGAGCGGACTCAAAAGAAAAAAGCATGATCTTGAATTTAGTCTAAAAATCCATTCGATGGGAGGGCAGGGAACCAATAAGAAGCAGCATTTCGGGACCATCAAACAAACTATAGTACCCTCAGAGCAAGAGATACACGAGAAACAAGTATGTGAAGCAATAGCGAATATGTAAACCAATATGTAAAAACATTTCCAAAATTTATTAAGTCCAACATTAATAATTTGCATTTTTCTCCCTCTTATTAAAGAAATGAAAATTGAAATTTCCAATATCCAAAACAGCAATGATATTTGCAGTCATTTAGGGAAGGTCTATTAAAAGGGACAAACTAGTTAATCAATTAGGGTATGAGTGCTTCAAATTTTAAAAATTGGGTAGAAGTAACAAATAGTATTAATTAGATTAAAAAATATTTTCTCAATAGTTAACTTTTAACTTATAAAAGTTAGTTCAACAACTGTCGTAGTTGTGGGACAACTTCTTTAGTCGTCCGACAACTTCAGTAGTCGTCCGACAACTTCAGTAGTTGTTGAAACAACTTTAGTAGTCCAGACAACTTCAGTAATTTTCCGGACAACTACAAAAGATGTTATTAGTTTACTCTTTTTATCTTTTTATTAATGATAAAACTTAAAAAGTAGAGAAAAAAAATAAAGTAAAACTAAAAAAGTAGAGAAAAAAATAAAGTAAAACTAAAAAAGTATGAGAAAAAATAAAGGGGCCCACTTATTTTTTTTTAATTGGAAACCTATAAGGGCTCATTTTTCCGTATTTATGCATATCCTTTCCTTCTCGATCAATTAAATTATGTACAAACAGATTCAAAGAGAAATGCAAATCCATCTTAAAGGCCTTGGGAAGATACACACTAAAACTAGTTGAATCTTTTGCAAGATGAAAACAAAAAATTATACATTAATCAATCTTTTGATTTGCGGCCACAGTAGTATATCTTAAAGGCCTTAGGAAGATACACAGGCAACAAAAAACAGAACAAATTAAAACACCAAAACACCATATTAGCAGTAGCTAATCCTCTACCCATATAGACCCTCCTCACAGTTCCTCCATATTCTTCATCCACTTTCGATATTTCAGTCTTCAACCATTCCATAATTGAAAAAATCCTCCTCGAATTGTAAAAAACTGGAACAAAAACTCTTATAGGCAGCGAAAATTGATCAGTAAACGTCAATCCTTCCATGAAAACTTGACTAGCCAGCAAGAAAACATGTGGGGCTGCTGCTTTGATACCTTCTTTATCTCCCTCATAAATTCCTTCGAAAATATAAAGTATTGGGAGGAATAATCCAACTAGAGCTCCAATTGAGACGTAAAGATTTAATGCTCTGTTTTTTTCGCCGAAAACAGGGGGCTGCTCTGTTTTAGGAGAAATCGGGGGAAAGGCAACTTTGGAGATGAAGTAGATGTAAATTAGGGAGAATAAGACAAAGGAGAAATCTTCAATACTGACCATGCCACTAGAAGAGAAGATGATTATGATGGAGAGGACGTTGAGCTGTCGAAAAGTGAAAAATCCTCTGTTTTTCTTTTGTTGTGGTTTTTTCTGGGAATTGTTCATGATTTGTTCAGAGTTTTCATCTTTAAGAATGTCACTACATGGACCAACTCCACCTGACATTTTTTCCTTTAAGAAATTTGGTTGTTTTTTTTATGGTGATTTATTTTTGTTGAAGATAATGAAGAACTACTCTACATGCAGTTGAGAAAGTGACTGAGAGGAGAAGAGTAATAGTAAGAGATAGATTTAAGGGGAGGAGATCATGAGTACACGTGGTAGTTTGAGGTTTTGGATAAAATACGTGGCTGAAAAGAGATGACGTAGCAGAGATATTAATTATAGCCTCGTTTAGTGTTTTTTTGAAGTCAAATTTTCAATAAATGAATATGAATTAATTTACTTTGATTAATTAGTTTGATCAATATAAACATGAATTAATTACTTAGCTTTTTAATGTAGGGTAAATATTTTAGTAGGAACGACATATAAATAGCAACGGAGGGAGTATTTGGTTACAAATATTATTTAGTATTGGTATTATTATAATTTTTTTGGGGGGGTTATTGTATTCTGTATGATACAAATCAAAAGTTATTTTGTTGAATTGGTGAAGATAATATCACAATGAACTTGAAATTTACCGAAAGAAAGCAAAATATCTTTGAATATTTTTTTATCATTTTATTTTTTAACTATAATTTTTATAGTAATATATTCACAAACAATTACTCTCAAAATAATGAATAAAATAGCTAGGTTAAGGGCATTGTATAGTGTGAATGTAGTAAGTAGGCACATGTCGTTTGGCGGTCGAATTGGGGCTGTCGTGACCTACTCTTCCTTGCCATTAAAAACACCATATACTATTGAAACCCACTTACAGATTACAAAAAAATATAATGAATTGCTACTATTTTTATTTCTATTTATAGACAGACAGCTTTTGTTTGCTAATCTCTTTTATAAATAAAGATAGATTTGCAGTAAGGTGTCAGTTATAGTTAAATATAGATCATGAAGAGTAGTGTTTGCAAGTTTGAGACCGTGTTCTTACTTGCTCTTTTGGAATATTCAATTTTTGCTATTTCCCCAAACACAGTGCCTTTTTGTTTTTCCATTCAGGTAAAGATCCATGTGAAGAAAATTAATCCATAAAATCCCAGTAACTAATAGTTGAAATTCAAATTATATGTCCCCTCATGGAGTTGAAACTCCGGGGCAAAAGCTATTTACAGGGCTGAAAAGTGGCTAGCCGCGATATTATTAATAGAGCGGGGAAAGGGAGGAAGAAGGAGCCACAAGCTCAGACTAATCATTTCTATGACGAAGAAACAGAAGCACGATTTCTATTTTTGTACATATAATATACACTGGTGTCAGTCAAGTAGACTTCATTACACAATGATTTTCAAATCCCTTTAGGTATGAAGCAATTTCATGGGAGGGGGAATGGTCATTATACATTCCTTTTTATGGGGAAGAGAAGCAAATATTAATTAAAAAATGAAACAAAATAACTAAAAAGGGTGGGAGGTTACAACAAACATTTGGACTAAATAAGAGAAGATAGAAAATCAAAACCATGGTTTAAAGAAATTTGGAATCTAGTGCAAAACTGAAAACTTAATCTCTGTTTTGAAATGCACTAGTTTTGCCAATGCCATAATCACAAACAACGGAAACTTTCCTTATATTCTGATATTTCAGTACACGTTTGAGCACCTGGTGTGTATCCAGGGAGACGAACTTGCTTTTGGCAGCTTGACAGGAGACTTTACATGAAATGGATACCGAAGCATAACCAGTCTTCATTGCAACAGCATAGACAGACAACCTGGCATGTTAAGCTCAAGCTGAATACAAAAGAACGCATTGTCATTTGTCCACCATTTCAATCACTATCCACGGTCCACACCTGCTGCAAAGATTAGAAACTCCCCAATGAGACACGAGCTTCTAGCACAAAACAGACATTTGTTTTATCAAGTCATCTCATTTTGATTTCGGGTCTTTCTAATTTTATTTTTTTTTCAACAGGAGGAAGTGTAAAGCAAATCAATAGTAATAGTAGTTCCCAACCAGAACATAGCTGGAGACCAACTCAGGAAACTATTATTTCCTCCTTCTCTAGAAGGGCATGTCTCACTCAGGAAAAACTTCTCAAGATGTTTTTTATTTTTTATGAGGAGGAAACTGACGGCCACTTATTCCTACACTGTAGGATTACTGTTCAGGTGTGGCACATGGTTCTCAGCATTTCTGAAGAGGCTTGGACGATGCCAGAACATACTGCTGATCTTTAGAGCTGTTGGCTGTGGGTGGAGGGTTTGGGGGGTGGGGGAGGACCTAAAAATAGATGGGGTTATAGTACCTGCTTGTGTCTGGTGGGCTATTAAGAGAGAAAGAAACCTCAGGTGTCATGAATATTACTAACACCATTCAGAAGGTTAAAGAAAATTGCATTAACATGCTGTATTTTTGGTGTAAAGAAGAAGGTATAGAAGTAGAACAGTCGGTAGATTTTCTAGGATCTATGTAATTAGGAAATAGCTTGTAATTTTTTGGAGGTAGCCAGCATACCCTTAATGCTGAAGAATACAACCTTACATCAAAAAAACATTCCCATCTGTTGGAGCAACTCAACAAGAAAGGTAAGCTGCCACTGCCACTGCCAGGTGAATCATAAATGAAATAATGAGGTCATGAGAAAAATCATGCATGGGGCTGGTGGGAGGTGTCAGGTATCCCGTGGAGTTAGTTGAGATGCACGTGAGTTGGCCCAGACACCATGGTTATCAAAAGAAAAAAGCATGCATGGGATTGACAAGCATTCAAACTAAAATACTTCCCTAATATGTCTTCAAAGAATCACTGCAACTAGGGCCTAGGGGTGTCAAAATGAGTCCAAATATAGGTATCCACACAAAATTTTATGGGTTGGGCTCAAGATAATTTAAATTGGGTCAATCTCAACCCATTCAAGCCTTAACCCATTTTAAAAGAATCCTCAATTGAGCCCAATTTAATCTCCAATTACAACCTGTTCTAACACTACTCTTTATTTGCATTGGTGTAATGTATGTTCCCAATTCCCATATTGAAGGTATGAATTACTATCTATTTATATCTTCTAGGATTTATCTATCCATTTGTAACTTACCTTTTTTATTTTCTTGAGATGAAATTTAAATTGTGGTTACAAAAGATAAATAACAATACATTAAAATTATTGAGATTGAGCGGGTTAAATTGGATGGATCGTGACCCAACTCAATTTTTAGCCCATTTGACACCCCTAATTGCAACTATGACTAGAAAAAAGACAGTTGCAGCAACAAGTTTATTAATTCGCCTTGTTTCGAAAGCAACATTTTGAAATAAACTAGGTTAAATATCACCCAGACTCAACTGGGGAAACCTTGCTGTGTGAAATCAGAAATGTGACACATTAAACAAAAGAGACAGAGTTTGACTTCAAGGAATACTTATAGTTCTTTGGGAAGTGAAAACAGATCAATGGAGTACCACATAAAATCTGGAACCATTGCTGACACTACCGAGGCATCATTTCCAATTTTCATCTTTAAATTTACTCTTCTAATGAAGTATGTCGGATAAAACAGAAAGCAATCAGGTCAGGTCTCCATACAACCATATTCTTTTACTATTAAGACTACAGTTTAATTCTAACTTCTTCAAAATAGCCTAAAAATTCTTGTACTTCTGGATTAATTTACTCTTCTAACGATGAGTGTTGGATAAAACGGAAAGCAATCAGGTCAGGTCCACGTACGACCATATTCTTCTATGATGAAAACTTGGCAGTTTAATTCAACTTCTTCAAAATGGCCTAAAAATTCTTGTACTTTCGGTATTTAGAATGATAGAAAAAGTTTCCCTGTTACTCCATATTCTTGCGGATAGAATTCTTTTTCAGCAAGATCTTTCCAAAAGAATATTGTACTTTCCCTAAGTTATCAATAAATGTTCGGTTCAGGAAAAGTAAAAGAGGACCTTACCTGTACATCTCTTCATGGAACCATTTCCATTCATGGAAATTGGTCTAAGCCGTCTCGTTTCCTGACCCAACGACAAAATCTGTTGTATCCTTTCTGGCCAGACAGAGTCAAGTCTCCGAGCAAAATCCTCAACCTCCCTGCAATATAGAAATACAAAACAGGTGAAAAATCACATGTCTTACCATGGGAAAGTTAAAAGAAAACTTGCCCCATACAGACATAGCCAGGGGCGGACCTAGGTGGACCCTAGCGGGTTCACCTGAACCCCCTCGTCAAAAAATTACACAGTATATATAACGTCAAATTCTAATTTTATGTGTATATATATTAAAATGAACCCCTAAAAACAAAGTACAGGATTGGCCCTGTGGATAAGTTGTTCAACAAATGCCCCTAGGTCAAGGGTTCGAATCCCATAGACAACATTTTTTCCCTCCTTTTGCTTCGGAAAATGGAAGTTTTGGGCTTAGACTTTCTTCGTCTTTTTCATTATTTTTTCCTTTTGTTCCATTTCTTCTTTTTAATTTGTTTTTGTTTTTATTAGACACATTCTTTTTTTATTATTGTTTTTTATTCTTTTTAGATCTATTATTCATTTTGTTTCAACGTAACTCATTTTTCATATACTAACTTGAATAACTCTTTCAAAAAATGATGAATTATATTTAATTAGAAATTGAGATAGAAATATAATTTATTTATTTTTAAAAAAGATAAATTAGATGTAATTGAGTGAAGAAACTTAAATATCGTCAACATCCTTTCAAAAATATTACTTTATAGAATTCATGAAATTTCTTTTATATTTTTAATTCTATTTTAGAGAGATGGAAACTAAACATATTTGATTTATTCGTTATTTGTCTTTTTTACAAATTATGACTAACCTAGTAATTTGAACTACATGAACTAAAAAAATAGACAATGCTATTTATTTATCTTCTGAATATGCATTATAATATTAGTAACTCTATTCTTACACACTTTTAGAGAATCTTGACGATTTTCATAGTAATATGTGATTGAATGGATGCTAATTTAAAATATTTAAAAAGTGAAAAATAAAGTAAAACATAACAAAATAAAAGTATAAAAAGCACAAGAAATTTTAAGAATGCTCGATGGAGCATGATAAAAGTAGAAATAAATTATTAATACGGTATGATAAAGTAAGTTAAATTTAGCATAATAAGGTAAATATCTTTCTTCTCCATCTTGCTCCCTTTTTCATCATTTAATTTTCACGTGTTTTAGGAGTTAACTTATGTAATACAGTCGATCCATTAATATTCTTATGAATGTATCTTTGTCCTCGATATCTTTGATTAATTTAGTCTTTACTTTTATGAACCAAATGAAATATCTATGGTTCTTGTACAGAGAGCATGCCGAGGGACTACTATGCTCACCGCGCACTTGCATTGCCACCTGAACTTCTCCTTTATACTTTGAACCCCGTGAGCAAAAATTCTGGGTCCGCCACTGGACATAGCAGCCCATGCTCAGAGAAATATGGGGGCATCTTGCTGTTATAGATAGTAATCATAGTGCCTAGATACACAGACAGACTACCATAACACGTGGATGATATGACAGCTCCACATCAATTAAATAAATCCATATATATACTATAATAGCTAAGCAGATTCCAGCTAGAAGAATGCAAGCATTATTATGGTATTAATGTTGATAAACTTGCAGTTCGCACGATGTTTAGGAAAGACTACCAGAATACAAAACCAAGCAATAAGTAGCCAGTAAGGGTTGTACGAAGGAAGCAGGTCAAACAAATGAAATAGAGAAAATTCATGGAATTGGATGGACAAAAGACAGATCGTCAAAAGAGAGCGATATTAGATTCAGTTTTTGAATAACAAAATATATCTCTAGAACACTAATACAAGATGATCGTTGATTAGTGTTCATCGGGGTAGATTTCAAAGGCTGTGAGGAGAAAGCGGCAGAATTATTTCAAAAAATCGACAGGATGAACAAACCTGTCAATTTCTTCCTTCCTTGCTGGATCTAACTCATCATCAATATCAAAGTCATCCAAGTCAAGTTTAGATGAAAACATTGCAGATGGCGAGTTTTGCAGCTTAGAATTTCTACTTGGAGAAGACCCATTGTTGGTGTCACCATTTAGGCAGCCAGATGTATGGCAATTAGATTCCTGAGTACCAGCAAGGATCATATCAAAACAAATAGAAGATAGTTACAAGAGACACACTCCTCTCTGACACTGCGAACATAAAACATAATAAAGAAACAGAAAAGAACCTAAAGTACATGAGATATCAACCTTATTATAGTTTCCAGCTTCATTATTTGAAGACAAATTTCTAGCTTGTTCTTTTCTCCCTCGAGATTTCTTTTTATTTTTTGTTACTCTTACACCCTTTGAGTCTGCAAAAAAAGAGAGCCATGATACAGTTAAAAGAAGGAACTTGGCACACACAAAACAAGAACAGGGTTCTCAAAACAATAAAGGTTGGTCAAAAAACTTTTCTATTTCAGATAGAGGCAAGTAAACACGAGAAGTATACAGTTCCGCATAAATTGATTAGCTAACCAACTCATGTGCATCTACTAATGACAAAACTAGATTACAGTATTATAAGGTCTGGCGACCATACAGACTACAGATATGATGATTATGCAGTAAAACATATTTACCTATTGGGGAAAAAAAATTATGCAATTGATTCATCAAAAGCATAAGAACGGAAACTAAATACTCCCTCTGTCCCAATTTATATGACTCACTTTCATCTTTAGTCGGTCCCAAAAATAATAACACACTTCTATAATTAGTAACAATTTAACTTTAAAATGCTCATTTTACCCTTAATGAAATGATTTACAACCACACAAATATCTATGACTTATTTTAGAACATAAGTTTCAAAAGTCTTTTCTTTTTTAAACTCCATGTCAAGTAAAACTAAGTCATATAAATTGGGACGGAGGGAATAGAAGCTATGATGAGCAAATCCAATCCCCCCCCCCCCCCCCCCCCAAAAAAAAAAAAAAAGGGTAACTAGAGGTGGTAGTTCAAATATCTTACTGATATAACGTGTAGAAATTAGTGCAACTTTACACAACAAATGAGAGTGCAAATGAAGTCCACAATTTTACCTTGATCTCCACTATTTATGAATGACAAAAGATCATCAACTGATCTTTCATCAACGCGGGGCTCTTCTTCTGCATCAACATTCTGGAAAATGGAAATGAAAATCAGTAAACCATTAATGAATTAATGAAGAAAGAGAGATGCACATCACAACAATTACATCAATATAAGTGAACATGACTTGAGTAATCATTGTGGGATAAATGTCAAAGCACCTTTAGCTTCTTTCTGTCATACAATTCTTTCCTTTTTCTTGCATACAGTCTATTTAGAAGGCGGATACGTGGATCATCCGTCATATTTCTTAAAGGTTCCAACTTCTCCTCCTGACGAAATACCACTTCAATGTAAGAACAACCATAATATGGTAGTAGAAGGATATCAAAGTTCTCTGCTAGTGAGACAGACCTCTGTTAGATCATCAGGCAAATGGAAAGTTTCACGTATTTCCTCGGGAGTTTTGCCTTCAATCACCCGAGCAAGTGCACGGCTTGTAAGGTCAACCACAGGCCTTAGTTGAAGGCTGTCAGCAGCAGAAGCCAAATCGCATAACGTCTTGGTATCTAACCGGACAAACTTCTCATCATGTTTCTTCCGTTCCTAGGTACGTAAATGACAACTGTTACACTTAGTGGAAGCCAAATGATTGAACATCCTATTACATAACATAACATACTGAGCCCTGATGTTCCTTCATTGTGTGTGTGTGGGAGGGGGGGGGGGGAGGGGGGGAGGGATGCATTGTTTAAAAAGAAGCAAGAAAGATACCTTATTAGAACGGCCAGGAACTTGATGGAACCGACAAAACTCCAGTATTAACTCTAAGTTAGCAGGATTGACTCGTTCAGGAAGTGATATTGCACAATTTTTCGAAGATCCCTTGCCATTTTGAAGTAGTTCCCGGCATATCACAGGGCAAAACATGGCAACCTCTTCCTCCACTTCTTGGATTGAACCATCAGCAGTTTCGAGCCAGATGTATGACTTCATCTGTACAGAATTAACCACAGCGTAAATTTAGCAGAAGATCTTGGACAAGGTCAGCTGATTGGAACATTAACTATGGGGAGCACTGGAAATGCAATAAAAATCTATTCCCACACACTGGACAGTGACGCACGATGTCACACTCCATTCCCATGCAAAAAAAAGGATTTGGCCATTATCCAAAAGAATTACTAATAATTTCTTTAAATGAAGAAAGGGATGGTTCCACTTATCTCTACCCTTCATACCAACAAACACAAAAGTTGTAATCTGATGAGTAATAACACATAATGACAACTATAATCATGCCACCAGTGCTAACTCTGCCATTATCAGTTCTTAAACAGGATCATATAATGCTTACAACATTTAAGGGCAATGATCTATATGACGCATCTTGTGTCGTGACACAACATGCCATCAATAAACTAAGAAACACCTAATTCTTTCATGCAGTATCCAACTACATATTTAAGATAAGTCAAAAAAAGTATATAGCATAGCCAGTTCATCTTAAACACAAAACAACTACAATTCCCGAATCATGGCATCTCATAACACCTTAAGTGAATGCAGCTCACAACCTGACCCAAGCAACTGATATAAGACATCCTTGAAAGGGAATGGGATTGGATGAAGATAAAAGGAATAGAAGTTAAAGAGTCTCCTAAATTCACAAAGATCACAACCAAGTTGCTCTTTTTACTAGATAAATACATGCAAGTGTCATTTGAACATAAAGAAGTTATCTCATACCTCTGGTTTGACAATCGCCATAGAACCTCCAGACAAGCTGATAAATCTGATAAAACTGTTTATGGGCCTTCTCAGAACTAGAGTATTATAAAGGTTCAACCTTAAAAGTGTCGATGTAATGAACAAGGCTTTATTCCTTCAGAAGATAAGCATCAGTAGCATACATCAAACCATTGTAAGTAAACCTCTCCGGATTCCAACGAGACATGCACCTTCAGGGAGATGGCTTCATCAGTAGTATATTATTCTCAAAGAAACAACACAGCAGGTTGATCAAGTTACATAAATTAACAAACACTAATTAAAAAAACATATGAATCATAATATTCCATTGTTTTGACTATAAGGGCTTTTACTTCTATCTGTGCTTGTTTTCCTTACTTAACTGTTCATTTCCACCATCACAGACTCTCTAACAGCATCCCCTAGTATTCGTTCCAACAGAAAATTCCAAAATCAATCAAGTTCCAAAACTGCCAACCACCTCCCATCTCTTCCCCAAAGAAATGGGGAAAATTTAGAAGTAGAATAATGAAACAATAAACATCCCCAGAAATGAAATTTAACAGAAATGTAACAAAGTTTCACTTCAATCGCTAACCCATGTATATGTATACACTCATCAGCATTTCTCCATTAAAACCCAATGACAAACCCAAAATAACACCAAAAATCAAGAAATGGTATAAATGAACACCCGCCAACTAAAAAAAAAAAACCCAATTAAACCAACTCGATTTTTACACGAAATTAACACCAACCCACCGATAAAGAATCAATTTTGAGTGTAAAACAAGATAGAGAAAGGTAAACAAATTCAGAACATCAAAAGGTGAAAACAGAAATGAAAAAAGATACCTCAATAAACAATGCTGTCACCTATGCCGCAGCAGAGATAAAAGCTGGAGAATAAAAAAAAATTCCCAGAGAAATAGGTAGGGTTTTAAACTAGCAAGAAAAGGGGAAGAAGGGATTTTTTTTCTTTTTTTTTTTTGGGCTCGACGTCTGGATTTTTTTTTTTTTTTTTGTCTTTTTGTTTTTTCTTTCACGATTGGAAGGAGAGTAGTCCCTGTAATTGTTTATGTTTGTTTACCTGATAATAGGGGCCCTGACTGTCAATGGTAGTTTAGCAGATTCGGGCGTTTAGGGCTCTGTCTCTCAACAAGAATGGTGGCTGCTGCTGGGTTTAGGAAGGAGAAGAGGCAGCCTCTGCCTACTATTTTGATTTTATTTTATTACTTTTTTTGTTTAATAGGATAGGCTTGTGATAGTAAAAAGCTCATCAAGATAGGTTTAGGATGCTTGTTGAGCATTTTCACATCGTTGATTAATAGATTGAGTGTTTGAGTCACCGTGAAGATTAAGTGGAAATAATATTAATCTTCTTTGAAAAAAAATAGAATTAGAGAGAAATTATCAACTTATAGAATAGATTTGTGACAGTAGAAAGCTCATCAAGATAGGTTTGAAATGCTCGTCGAGCATTTTTATAGATTGGGCGTTTGATTTACCATGGAGATCATATGGAAATACTGTTGATTTTCCTAAAAAGCTAGAATAATTGAGAGACTGTTGATTTATAGAATAAGCTTGTGACGGTAAAAATGTCACTAAAATAGATTTGAAATGATTGTTGAGCATCTCCACTGTTGATCCATAAATTAGGAGTTCGAGTCACCATGGAGATAAAATGAAAATACTATTAGTCCTCTTAAAAAGTAAAATAAGGGAGAGACTATTGATTTATAAGATAGACTTGTGATAGTAAGAAACTCACCAAGACTTGGAATGCTCGTTGAGCATGTCCACTGATGATCCATAGATGGACGTTTAAGTAACCACAAAGATTATATGAAAATACTATTGATTCTCTAGGGGGTAAGGGGGGGGGGGGGGGATAAGGGGAAGACAAAGCATGTTTGGTCATATGAGATAAATGATGATTTGGTGAAATAGATATACGTATTTCTAATACACATAAGTTAGATTAGGTGAAATAATTTCAAATACATTGTATCCAAACATATAAAATTTGCATGTATTCGAAATACATTGACTCTCTTATTCGTCTCTTTCCTCTTTTCTCTCAGCTTGCTTTTTTTTTTTTGGTAAGTAAATATTTTATTTACAAAGTGATCATTACACAACAATTTGAAGAAAAAAAACAACAGACTTGGACATCTTTGCTTCAAACCTTGCTAAAACATCACTTTTTAAACTTCTATCTCGACTGCTATATTAGGGGTAAACATTGAGTTCTCGATGTCTACTACCTGCCCTTTCTTGGTAGGATCCTCTTCCATGTATTTCTCTAATGATATGCCTAATCATGAACTCTTCACTTCTTTATTTGGATTGAACAATTCTGCAGTTATGTCTAATCCACAAGTGATAGATGGCTCTTGCCAAACTCATCTTATATACATGTGATTTGCTATTGTTGCCTTTCATATTTTTAGTTGCCGACTGTGTTTCTTCATGCCACTTCATTTCTGTGCATTATATTCCCTGCCATGCTAGCAGATTATTTCATATTTCAGCAGTGAATGTGCATGCAAAGAAGAGGTGATCAATATCTTCATCCTCCACTTGACACAAGGGACATGTCAAGTTAGTTGTTACTTCCCATTTTGCCATTCTATCATGTTAAAAGTCGTCTATTCAGTGCTACAGTATGAAAAAGCCACTTTGGTGCACCATAGTTTGATCGTATCAGTCTCCACCATTCCACTTTCACCTTGTCTCCTCTCATCTTTTCATAAACCTTTTTAATAGAGTATTGTTCCATCTGCCTCAGACTGTGTTCATTGTAACTAACAGCTTGTAGATATTTATGTGTTAAAAGTATACTATATACAGGCCAAGATGCTTGTTTTGCTTGGATGCCTCATATTCTTTTATGCTCATAACAACTACATATTCATTCCACCCATAATTTATCCTTCTTCTTACAGAGGTTCCATAAGAGTTTTTCAATTGCAGCATTGTTTCAGATGAACACATCAAGAAAATTGCTTATATTTCTCTCTTGCTTGTCTCTCTTCCTATGTATCTATATTTTAGAATGTATATGAGTTTTACAAATTTTTATATATTTGTGTATTCAAAATTAATTTTATCCAATGTATCTGACGTCAACTTCATAAGTGTATCACCTAAGTTTCACACACTTTAACTTCAACTTGAGAACCAAAGCACCCGTCAGACTTTTGGTTAATGAGTGCTCACGAATAAGTTATATCAAGTTTTCAATAATTTTTATTTACATATACAAAGCTTTTGTCGGGCTCAATGAGTGCTCGAACACCCATTACCCTATACGTGAATTTGCCCCTGAGTGTTACCCTCCCCAATTAGTTTTGTAAGTTGGTGCATCATAAGCTCACATGGTGTATGTCGGTAATAAGGAACTCCTATTTAGATATATATTTCAAACATACATGATTACATACAGTCATAAATATGATGTCAGATAACATGATTTTCATATATGAATCCTTTCAGATATAATTTTGAAAACATGGTCTCAAATAGATATTTTCTTTCAAAAATATTTATTTATGGTCTTTTACTATATTCTTCCTAAATTGATATTTACGTATAATCGAAAGATTCATTATGATCTCACTCACACTTTATTATAATATAAATATGAATTGCCTTTTGTTCCTACATGCTCATTATATTTTCTATACTAATCACATAGCTTTTCTGCGCTATATTTTGCATATGATGTAAATGCGAGTGATCATTTTTAAACACGTGGATTGAGAGTAATTGTTTATAATTTAGCAGTTGGTATGTAATTCTTATTCGGGGACATGATTTAGTTGTTTCTGTTCTTATTTTAGACATGTTTTTTGGCTAGCTGGGGTTTTTTCCGATAAGTTGATTTATTTAATTTAGAGGCGTTCAGACACGTATTCAATTGTAATAGACTTATTATTGAAATCTATTCCAGTTATGGCTTTGGTTTAGAACTTCCACTTCAGTTTTTATATGATATGTTTAGATATGCTAAGAATTAGCTTAGAATCACTTCTTGTTTCAAACACTGTGTCTTCACTAGGATGTAGACTTGAGTCATGACAATACTCCTATCATTATAAAAGTGGCTCACATATACTTATTTATCTAAGTGTTTTTTTGTTAGTTTTTTTCTTAAAATCACGTAGGGGCATATATATATGATCCTTTTTCACCTATAATTTTCTTTTTGCTTCTTTGATTATCATTATTTGACTTTCTCATTTTTATTTTATTTTTTTCTTTCATCTTTTTGTGCAAAAATATGAGTTTTTTTTAAAAAAAAAAAAAATTGAATGAAAAAGGATAAAAAAAGTAAGAAAAAAGATTTAAAACTATTTTGTTAATATATTGTGATTTTTTTGTATTTGTAAAATAAAATAAATGGGGCAAATATGCTAAAATTTACAAGAAAATTGTGAAAAAATAAATTTGACATCAAAATAAATTCAAATTAGCTATTAAATTAAAGAAGCCAAAAAATACGCATGAGAAGGATCAAATATACCCAATATGAATTTTCTTATGATAATTTTTTTCACTTTCGTTAGAGGAAAATGATAAATGTGAGTCATTTGTGTAATCATATGAATATATCGGAACCATTTTTATTACAAGGGTATGTCAACTCTAAATGATAAAATTGAGGGACATATCATATCATTTTCCCTTGAAATAAATACAAATTAATTAATGAACTCTTGAAAAAAGAAATTTTTGAAACTTCTAAATTTGTCTAGGCTTCAAAAGTGTATTAATTGTAGGGGTAAAATGGAAAAAAATTAATTAATTTTATCTTGATTTAGTAAGTCAACATATATTTAGAACATGAGGGGTGCTTTATTGGACAGATAAAGCAGACAATTATGTTTAATGATTTAGCTTGTCGATATCGACTTTTCTATACACTAATTCGCTAGTCAATCAATAAGCAATCGATTGGTTTAATATCAAATTAGTAATTGTTAGGCATGTATTGACACAATCATTTCATGCTCCTTTATTTTGCTTTCACTAACCAATATATCGAAGTCCCATCAAACAAAATAATTTTTCTAGCTCTACTTAAGTTGTTATTATGTAATTATAAATCACAATAACAAACACATGAAAGTCTAATAAACATTTATTTAACAAATATACTTATAATTTTTTTAAAATATAATAATTCTTAACGGGTTAACGGTTTACTCAATAAAGAAATAAAGTATAATCCTCCCTCGCATCTATAAACCTTTAATTATAAAAAAAAATTAATTTTTTCATCAACCGTTAAGCTGACAATCCAATACTATAATTATAAACCAATTTTTATAATTGACTTACTGATTACGGTTAGATTTTGAATAATTTTAATATTTTTTAATAAGATAATCAATTAATATTAGACGAAGGGAGTAGTTTTGAAGTTGGAAAACATGAAGGGGGCGTAAGATTGGATAAATGTGTAAGCTAGTAGTTCCACTTGGCAACATAGGCTCCAGTCAGTCTGTTCCTTAACATTTCATAATTAATTCTGGAAAGTGATGAATCATGCAAAGATGCATCTCATTTAATGTTTGCTTAGAATAGTACCATACTTTGTGAAACCAAAGCTGTTACTACTAATAACTTGTTGGCATCATCATCTCCATATTTGTACAAGCAGAAACAAATCCATAAAACAAAAATGTGGCTTTTCAAGAGAAAAGGGGCTTCTGGGTTTTCGTCTTCTTCCACTGCTGAGGAAGTTACACATGGAATTGATGGCTCTGGACTTACCGCCATTGTTACAGGTTCCACTCGATCTCCTTTTCACATTCTTCAAAATTGAAAATTATAAATTTAATTGGGTATCGATTAGTATTAATTATTGATGGTGACATGCAATGGGTGTAGGTATGTATTCCCCTTTGCCTTAAAACAATAAAAGGTGACGCCTTTTCCGAGTAAGCTATGGTATTAACAGTGGCGGAATCATGATTTTCATTAAAAGTTTCAAAGTATAAAGAAGTAAACCCACATAAAGAAATCAAAGGGGATTTACTAGCATGTATAAATAATGTAATTTTTCACCGAAGTGGGTTTGGTTTGGATGAACCATAGGCTCTTACTAGCTCCGGCCCAGGGTATGAAGTATGAACCAAGTAATTTCACATAGAAAATCTGTGGGCTTCTCTGCTTGCATTTGTTCTTTGTCCTAATCAATGGAAGACATTGGCCATGCCTAGACATGGCTAGAGAGAGTGTTAAAGCAAAAAGTCTCACATTGGTGGCTAATGAGATGGTGAACTCTTTGGACAATTCTCTTCCCTTTGAGCTAGCTTTTAGGGTGTGAATTATGCCTATGACCTAATTTAACATGGTATCAGAGCAAGGTCCATCTCACCCAATGTTATGGGCCCCAAACGATCAAAAATTGCCCACGCACTCTAAGCACTGGACGTGAGGTAGAGCTTTAAAACAAAAAATCTCACATTGGTGGTTAATGAGATGTGTGGCCTTTGAGCTAGTTTTTGGGGTTTGCTCGACAATATTCAATTTTATTAGGTAGAGTGTGAGTGGAGACTTAAGTTCAAATTCCAGTCGAGAAAAAAAGAACACTAATTGATTTCATATTTGGTGAATGGAGGGCAGAGTTACTCGCAGGCACCACTATTATGTTATAAGTATAAACAAAAAGTATGAAGAGAGTGGGTGGTAATCCTTTTTAACCTCATGTATTTATGGAGTTCTTGGAGTTAGCTGAAAAATCCATCTTAAAGCTACTATGTACGCCTTCAATTTGGAATCTTTCAATCCTAGTAGTTATTATATGGGTTTCGTTAGACTTCAATAGACAGAATTGGTAATTCAATTTCACTCAGAATCTCCTGATGTACACTGAAAAATAATGAAATATTGAATTCCTTGACATAGTGATCAGGCAAGTTTCCTGTAAGAGACCTGGTTACCAATGCTTATTTGGACCAGCTAATGCAAAATCCTGTTGGTGCATGCATAGATTGAACTATTGCAGAGGCCAGATACAATCATATGCAATTGAAGTTATTGGTGTATTATACAGTGTCAAGAAAAAAATAAATCTTGTATTGGTTAATTGATCTTTATTGTATATTCTTAACTTAACACTTCCTCATTTTCCATCCTATGGCTGCTAGTGGTTTGTGTAAACAGCGCAATTGACATTACTACTGTAAGTATGTGTATACAGTTGAGCTTACACTTGAAATCTCTTAGGTACAGTGTGCTCAGTATCTTAATTTAGAGACATGAAATGTTAAGATCTAGCAGTATTTAGTTTGCTCATGAACATCCATTTGCAGGAGCATCAAGTGGTATTGGTTCTGAAACTAGCCGTGTTCTAGCTTTGCGTGGGGTTCATGTCATCATGGCTGTCCGGAATATGACTGCTGGAAAAAATGTTAGAGATGCAATAGTTACGGAAATCCCTGCTGCTAAAGTTGATACCATGGAGTTAGATCTTAGCTCATTGGCATCAGTGAAGAAATTTGCTTCAGACTTTAAATCATCAGGTCGCCCATTGAACCTTTTAATGTAAGTGATGAATAAGAGTGGTAGTCGCATGCCTGAAGATTGCATTTTTACTCCCTCCCTCTCTCTTTCGAATAGCTTTGTTCTTCTGCATGAATCTCTTCCCTCTTCATATATATCCAAGCATGTCAATTAACGTCATCTATTTCTTTCAAAGTAATAATGCAGGAATCATGGCAACTCCCTTTATGCTCTCAAAAGACAACATAGAGCTGCAATTTGCCACAAATCATCTAGGTAAGAACTGTTTGTTAATGCTTGTTTCTGCGCAGAGAAGAGAGCCTGTAATAGTTCCATCATCTTCTTTATTTATTTTTTATTCAGGCACCAGTTCACTTTATAAAATAAAACATCTGATCCAAATTTACCGTCCTTCCTAATTTTACTGAAATGAAGATTCGGTTCTCGCTTAAAGGAGATCAATAGTTGATTCTCCATACTTTTGTCATCTTAAGTTTCAGTTATAAAATTCACATGTAAAAGACCATCTGAGACCTGGTTAGAGAACAATTCATGTCCCCTTTATCCCTACTTTGTCATCCAACTCTTCTACAGCGCACACTTGACAAATCTAATAAGACTGGTAGGAAGTTGTAGATAGATGATAGGTGGGCAATGTTTTCAAAAGTAAACTTTAAAGAGGGATATTCGTACTTCCTTTTAACTTATCTTATCCATAACTATTCTTCTTTCTTGCATTTGCAGGCCATTTTCTTTTGACAAATTTGTTGTTGGAGAAGATGAAGGAGACAGCACGTAAAACAAAGAGAGAGGGAAGAATTGTGAATGTTTCATCAGAGGCTCATCGATTTGCATATAGAGAAGGAATTCGATTTGACAAAATTAATGACCCCAAAAGGTAATCTTGTTAGATTTTGGTGCCGTACTAAATTTTCTTGATTGTAAGAGAACCCTTGCTCATATTCATCACTTGCTCGATGGGTTCAGTGATCACCCTGGAATTTTCGCAGTCTAATAGTTCCATGAGAGTGTATAATATACTCCCCTCATTCACTTTTACTTGTCCACTTTGGAGCTTTAAGAAACAATGATTAATATGAGTATTTTACCACAATATCCATATTAATTGACGTATAGTCTTTAAGTCTTGGAAACTGATTTGGGGAATAAGTAATTAATGTTGAGGGTAAAACACAAGTCTTTTCATGATATGTTAAAAGTAAGTAGAAGTGGAAATCTATTACTGGAATACTAGACAAGTAAAAGTGACCGGAGGAAGTATTTAATATAGATTTCTAATGTTATCATACCAAGATCACTTGCAATTCATCACAAGTTCTTGGTTGACAATCTCTCTTGTTAATTATGGTGCCCTAAATTCTCGACCAACACCTTGGATTTTCTTCATGAGATGTTTATATTTATTGTTTTCACCTGGAGAGTACTGGGTGATACTCTATCTGTATTAAACACCAATATGAATCATTTTAGATTATCCCTAATATGGAATCACTATATTTAACTGATCACTTGTCTTATTGGTTTCCTTCAAGCTTAATGGTTATTCCGTACTACTCTTGAACTAATTAAAGATGACAAGCTTTTTGTGCTCAAGATTGACGATTCTTTGCTGTTTTTCACTTCAAGCTGCATAACTGATATTTTTCCATGATAAAAAATAGTTGTCATGAGGCTTGAAGTGAAAAACAGCAAAGAATCGTCAATCTTGAGCACAAAAAGCTTGTCATCTTTAATTAGTTCAAGAGTGTTAAAAAATATTTGTCACCTGGATATTGATTTTTCAATTTCTGTGTTATCTTATGTGCAGCTACAACAGCTATGGTGCATATGGCCAATCAAAGCTGGCCAACATACTGCATGCGAATGAGCTTACAAGACGCTTAAAGGTGGATTTTCGAAAAAAAGAATCTTGCATACTGATTTTCATTTTGATGTCGTAGTGGTTCTTGTGTAGTCATGATTGTCTCCATTCCTAGAGGCAAACACATATATTTCTTGGGTGTAGATTTGGATATTCCTTTTGGCACATCAAGAAGTTCTTGGTTTGCAGTCTGACTTCTGTAGCTCTGTCACAGCTTTGGACAAGGGGTCCATGCCATTCAATTGAACTCTAAATTTTTTAGTGATCTTTATTTCAAACAGAAAGATGGAGTAGAAATAACTGCAAACTCACTTCATCCTGGAACGATCACAACCAATCTTTTCCGTCATATGGGTATTTTTGATGGTTAGTAAGATTCTCTTTTCTTCCTTTTTCTATTTAGTAGCTGGTGTCTGATTAATATGAATGGTTTGTACAGTAAGTTCACTACTTTATGTCTGGAAGAAAGCCTCTAGTGCTCTCACTAATACTAATATATGGCATAATGAGCAGAAGGCATTTCCATTTGTAGATTTGTGGTGTGTCATGCCTTTCTTTCTTTCTTTCCTTTTTTTTTTTGGGTTTCTCTGTTTTTATTTTTTCCTTAAGGTGGGTTGGAGAGGGAGGGAGATCGTTAAGAACTTGACCACTAATTTGGAGGAGGACAGGGGGTTGGAATTGAACCCTCGCATTAAGCAGTTTTGGTCCATCCGTTAACAAACTGACTGTTAGATTTAATGGAAATTGTGAAAAGAAATGATTTAACCAGAAACCCCAAGTCTTGTCAAATCCCAGAAACAACAACACCAAAAACTAGAGCAAACACCAGAAATAGAAAAAAGAAGAAACTGCACCAGGAAAATCGGCTCCAAACTTCAGAAATAGATCATAAATAGCAGAAACTGCAAAAATGGCACTTCCAAATGTGAGTTCATGGTAATCCTTTTTTTTTCACAGTTAAATTTAACGACCAGAGTTTGTTAAATATTTGACATAGACCAAACATGCTCACTTTTGATTGACTTAGACGACATAAACTGCTCCAGGAGTACATTTAAGGGACCATTATTTTGGACCCGCCCAAAACATAAGAGGACTATCATTTTCTCATATATAGAGTTCTAAGCCCACAAGTCATTGTAGAATATTTATGTGTAATGTTTGTTTCACAAGCTAAGAGAAGCGAACATGAAATATTCCTTTCTGCTCATTACAGGTCTGGTCGGCACTCTTGGGAAACTTCTGCTTAAAAATGTTCAACAGGTATGTTCTGCATCGAAGCATTTAAAGGCATACACTGTACCAGTTCTTGCTATCAGAAGGTTTATCTTAGGATTATTAATGATCTTCTTGTGAATCAGTTAGAGAAAAATCAATCGTCTAGGGATTATTATAATGTGAATCAGAGGATGATTTGCCAATACAGAATAACTTGTCGATACACAGGGCCTTTGCTTAGATGAAGAAAACGATTTCACTGAAATAGAAATAACTATGATGCCATTGAAAGTTGACACTGACGAGTACTTTAACATTCCCTTTTCCTCTTCTTTAGGGAGCATCAACCACCTGTTATGTTGCATTGAATCCACAAGTGAAAGGGATGAGTGGTGAATATTTTTCAGACAACAATTTGGCGAAGACAACAGCTATGGCTAAAGATATGGATTTAGCTAAGAGGCTCTGGGATTTTAGTATGGATCTGGTCAAGTAAGATGTTGTACAAGGAAAAATAGAAAAGTAACTCCGTATCTTGTTGTAATTTGTGATATTGCATAAAGAGTTAAGAGATGAATAAAGTGACGTGTTCTTAATATTATCAAATGTTCAGCTTGATTTTTTCTTGTTAACAAAAGTAACATAGACCCATAATCACTTGCTACTTGTTTATTGTCACTATCTAAATAATTTAATCACGTATAGACTTAATTATTTATTCAAATCAAATAATCACCCACTATAAAATTATAGATGTAATGATAACATGACCATCCAACTGCAGTAGGTAAATGGGTTCCACATTATTGTCTATCTCTACAATGGTAGAACCCTGGTTCCAAGGAGTACTAAAATAGATTTCAGAGGCTGATTGAGGAATTTAAAAATTTGAAGAAAGATACGTATATTTTAATTTTGTATGAGAATATGCAAAATTAAAATATATATTGGCCAGGTACACTCTACCTGAAAATGAGACAGAAATGAATGCAAGACTTCAAAAGCTTGCAAGGCTTGAAGCTCAAAAATGGATGATTTGAGATCCTTACAATTTGTTCTCATCAAGAACCTCTGGTGTTGGATGTAGATTTGGAACTTTAGGATGGACTTCACCGCTTTTATTTTAAAGGGAAAGAGGAAGTCCTGGACGTCAACTTCTTCGATGACGACCAAGAAGATACCTAACTTCCAAGCAGCTAAGAATTATCTCAGGTTTTTCGTTAGTGTGCTCCGGAAAGAAGGAGCAAAGGCATAAAAGCTCAAGTGATTTTCCATCCTTCCCAGAAGCTTCGGCTAATGGAAAAGATAATCTTTAAAAGAATAGAACCCCTGGTTGGAACCCAGCCCCCCCCACCACCCCCCCCCCCCCCCGCCCCGATCGAGACCGATTCGTTTGGTCCGACAGGGAGAGTGGATTTCCTAGAAAATATTTTAACCAATCAACTAAGCATAAGAAAGTTGAAAAACATTTTCTGAAAAATATTTTCCTCCATACCAAACACAATCACCTTTGTATATCACGTAATTTTCCAACAAAGAGTGTGCACCAGGCCACCCTTCTCATTTTCCAGCAAAGAATGTGCACCATGCAACACTTTGCCTAAGTTGCTCCCCGCATTCATCAGAGGAAAAACTATATAAACAATATACTTCACTACCATATATACATATTTTACCTCTAGTTTAAAAAAATTACACATAATACCACTTTTTAATAATAATATCATATATTTTAAAAAGTTAAATCAGTAACATAAATTTCTTAAATATTGGTATTGAATAATTTTCTTAAAATCTAAACTCCTTAATTAATGTGATATTAACAATTCAAATTTTACTTTCTCTTATATCACACCAGTTCTCCATGTCAACTGTATCTCTACTCCCCCCCCCCCCCCCCCCCCCCCCCCGCCGGTTCTCCATCACCTCTACCATATTCCCTCTTACTTCATCATCAATCTCCTATCCCGTTCATCTCCCACATTCTCTTTCTTTCTTCCTTCTCCCTCGCAGATCTTATTCACTAAACCATCAAAAATTGAATTGAAAACGGAGCAATACAATTTGATGGTTGAGCAATACAATCTTTCTTAGGTATTATTTGTCGAAATTTTGATTTTCTTTTTCTTTGTTTGAGAAGTAAAAATAGTACTCCCTCCGTCCACTTTTAATTGTCATAGTTTTCTTTTTTAGAGATATAAGGACTTTGACTAACATTTTATGATGTATTTTTTCTTCATATTGATATGCGAAAAATTACAATTTATAGTACTTTTCATATAGTATTTGAATATCTAAATTTTTAGTTTAAAATATTGAATTAATGTAATCTAATTTAACTTTGAAAATTAGTCTAACTGACTTTTGAAAAACGCAACATGACAATTAAAAGTGAATGGGGGGAGCAACAAAAAATTTGCAGTAATTATGACATAAACTAATAAGACTTGTATATAAATTTAGTGCCATGCGTATTTCATGAGAATACGAGGGAAATAAAAAACTTAAAGCGCCTGCCACTAAAATGCTTTATTTATTTATGAGAATTGAGGGCAATGTATATAGGAAAAAATGACAAATATATCCTTGAATTATTGTTAATGATATGCAGATACCTTCATTATATTTTTGGGACATTGGTGTCTCTGTCATTCAAAAACTAGAGCATATATACCCTTTATATTAGCGGACATACACGTGTCATAATCTTATCCATCGATCCGATATTTAATAAATATCAGATCGAAAAGATTGCACCACGTGTTCCTATTTAGTCTTCCGTTAGAGTGAAGGGAATATATGCTCTAATTTTTTTAATGGCAAGACACCAATGTCCCAAAAATATGACGAAAGATATCTGAATATCATTATTTACGATAATTTAGATGTATATTTGTCCTTTTTGCCATGTATATATAAAGGAACATGTTTAAACCCAGAACATTTTTTAAACAACTGGAGAGAAGTAAATAAACTACTATGTGGATTTTCAATAGATCAAAAGGGGCATCTGGGTTTTCCTATTCCTCCACCGCTGAACAAGTCACCCATGAAATCGACGGCTCCGGTCTCACCGCCATTGTTACAGGTGCTTGCTCCATTTTACTTTCACTTTTAGTGGCTTCCAATTAATATGTGTTTGTTCCATTTCACTCACACTTTTAGTGCTAGGTCTACGTTTACCTCTTTGCGTTAACAAAAATCGAACTGTGTCACTTTCACTGAATAAGTTAATCTATTCATCTCATGTTGAAAATCTGTGCTAGCTACTTGTATATAATTTTGGTCCTATATATCCTATGTCCATATGTATTCTAGTGGTTAATAATGTGGCTTGAGAACCATGAAGTCTCAGTTCAAATTCCGAGACAAATATTAGGTGATTTCTTCTTATCTGTCCTAGTTTAGTGAACAAAGTTACTTTATACTTGTTGCTGGTGGGCTGGCCATACATCACCACTATCAAAAAAATATACCCTTGGACATGTTGCACTAGAGATATGTAACATAACTTATTGTATTGTATTGTGTTGCTACTTAAGTATAATGTTTGTTTTGATTGTACTTAAATTTTATTGTATTGTATCCTTAAATTCTTTGTTATGTGATGACGGAAAGTCCCATTTTGTGTAACAACTGATTTGGTGTGATTGCATCATTACCTTATTTTGTCTTTACTTATTATTTAATAATCTTATTTTATCTTATACCCTACCTTTTTATAGTAGTGCTACCCCATGCCCTACTTTTCTTGGTGGTTTATTCTTCAAACTATTGATGTGTGACATTATGCAATGACGGAAAACAATACAATCTATCCAAACATTGTATCGTTAAAACAATATTGTATGACACATTATGAAACAATACGTAATTACCATCCAAACAGAGTATAGAACAATGAGCAATTGTAGGTTACAACTCAATAACCTAAGAGGCTACCTCTAACCACTTGGCCGCCTACGTTCACTTGATCACAGCAATACCTTTCAAGCTAACTCTAGCCCAAAAGTACAAGGTTTTTTTAAAAAAGAAATATTTCGCAATAATGTTCTTGAAGTGAATAATGTTACAACTCAAATCATCTGGTACGAAAAACAGACACTGTAGAGCTGAAATGAACTCACACTCAAGATTTGCTTCTTACTTTAGCTTTCTCAATTTTCTCAATTGAGTGTGTGATTCTGCACGACAGTAGACTAATAATACCTAGGACAAACATTAGAGGCAACGTTAACCTAACGAATAATGAAGAAGAATAGAAGTATAGTACTCCAAATATGCTGCTACTTTCTTATTAGACTGAACTCCTAATTGATGACTGTTTTCTTTAGCAAGAAGTTAGCAGCATTTGTTTTGCTTTTAATCATCAATCTATTTGTAGGAGCATCAAGTGGTATTGGTGCTGAAACTAGCCGTGTTCTAGCTCTGCGTGGAGTTCATGTTATCATGGCTGTCAGGAATATAGCTGCTGGAAAAGATGTTAAAGAAGCAATAGTAAAGGAAATCCCAGCTGCTAAAGTTGATATAATGGAGTTAGATCTTAGCTCATTGGCATTAGTAAGGAAATTTGCAGCTGACTTTATATCATCAGGTCGCTCATTGAACATGCTAATGTAAGTGATGAATAAGAGTGGTAATCACATAGTACTGAAAGACGACATTGCACTTTTTCTCCTATATAGTTTTGGAAGAATCTTCATATATCTATTAATGTTACTTGTCTTCTGTTAGTAATAATGCAGGGGTGGTGGGAATTCCCTTTATGCTTTCCAAAGATAACATAGAGCTGCAATTTGCCACAAATCATCTAGGTATGGTTGTTCGTTAGGTGTATGTTTCTATGCATGGTAATTTTCATGTGGTGCCTTCCTGAGATGTCATGGAAGGGCAACGTGAGGTAAAGTAATTGATTTCCATATGTCTATTTTCTTCCAACTGCTTTCCCCCCTTCCGTTCAATAGATTAGACTGTGGGTACTGTACAGGGAATCCAATATCAAGATCATAGGAATTAGGATGAAGAAAATCATAAAATGCACATATATAATAGTAGATCATATGAGACCTGAATTAACTTGTATATGTAACATCAAAACAAGGGAAATTCTAAAATTACTCTGGTAAGAGGCAGTTCATATCTGCTTTGTCTGTACTACATAGTTGGTAGTATGTCGTAGGAGATGATAGGTGCCTGTTGATGCTTCAAATTTGTAAACTTTCAAGAGGGACATTCAATTTATTGTTCCTGTTAATTTATCTTGCGCAAAATTTTTCTCTTTTCTAATTCCCTGTGTTTGCAGGTCATTTTCTTTTGACAAATTTGTTGCTGGACAAGATGAAGGAGACAACATGTAAAACAAAGAGAGAGGGGAGGAGTGTCAATGTTTCTTCAGTAGCTTATTGTATGTTCACATATCGTGAGGGAATTCGCTTTGGCAAAATTAATGATCCCAAAAGGTAGTCTAATTAAGTTTTTTATGGTGAATTTCCAAAAGTTATCTTGATTGTAATTAGTAGGAGAGGTGTTCGCTCCAATTACGTCATTTGATTAATCAAATATCTTATTTGGTGTTCTTCTATCTCGGTAGTTGCTCATTACTACTATTGAATTAATCAAGATGACAAGCTTTTCGTACTCAAAATGCTGTTCTTTTCATTTCAAGCTGCATAACCATGATCAGATTTACATGATAAAATAAGTCTTCCCCCGTGGAAAATTGTTTTTTCATTGTCTATGTTGTTTGTTATTTTGTTTGCAGCTACAGTAGTTTTTGGGCATATGGACAGTCAAAGCTGGCCAACATACTGCACACTTGTGAGCTCACGAGACGCTTACAGGTGCTTTTCAGAAAATAAATCATTACATGTGTTTCTGTGTTCTAATAATTTTGTTTTGGCGGTTCTTGTGTAGTCATGACATGTCTCCATTCCTCGCGACGAACACACATATTTTTTGGAGTTGATATTTGGGCATTCCAGTTTGCACATTGAGAAATCATGATTTAATTTACAGTTTCTGATTTCTATAGCTAGGCCAGTTGTAGCTTTGGCTTATAAGGGGTCGATGCCATTCAATTGAACTTTAAAAATTTGAGTGCTCTTTATTTTGAATAGGAAGGAGTGGAAATAACTGCAAATTCACTTCATCCTGGAACAATCACAACCAATATGTTTCGTCATCTGGGCTTTTTTGATGGTAATAATAAGATTCTCTTTCTTCCTTTCTCTATGGTGTCTAATTAATATGAATGATATTCGTAGCGAGTTAGTTATCTTCTTTATGTCTGAAAAAAAGCCTTTTATGCTCTCACTAATAGTACAACAACAACAACATAGTGTAGTCTCACACAGTGGGATGAGGGAGGCTAGAGTATACACAAACTTTATCTTGAGAGGCTTTGAGGTGGAGAGGTTGTTTTCTCCGACTCAAGACAAAAATAGTCTAGAAAATGGAAGTACAAGAGACAATAGACAAAAACAATAGATAATTACAGAATAATACTACAAAATGAACTACACGAAATAATAGATAGTAACAATTAATGGCATATTTAGCAAATGGCAAACGTGTTTTGATTTGTAGACTTCTAATGCATTATTACCTTTCTTTCCCCACATTTGATAAATTAATCCTTAAGTCTGTGTTAGCAAGTCATTCTAGCTCTTTTTTTCCTGTTTTACCTTGAGTTGGAGTTGAGATGGAGGGGAATTATTTATTTGTTTAGAACTTGACTACTACAAACTTTTGGCGATTAGAATTGAGCCAACACTCTGATCTAATGCTTAATTGTTATTGAGCCACCAGGCTGTCCCCTTGCTGATTTTTTATAGCCTTGTGAGATGCACGTCTCTGTGACATTTGACGTATTTTACATGTAATGTTTGTTTCGCGTGCTGCCTGAAGAGAAGCAAACGTGAAGTATTCCTGTATGTTTATTTTATTGAACTTATACTCCCTTTTCTGTACGATGCAGGCCTTGTAAGCAAGTTTGGAAGGTTTATCTTTAAAAACGTTCAACAGGTATGTTCCACATTGAAGCATTTATTAAATTTGCAGCACACAAATTCTTATGCAAATTTATGGAATTTTCGACATCTTCCAGAGCAAGTTTATAGATTTTGTTTTTCCTTTTCCATCTTCTCTATGTAGGGAGCATCAACTACTTGCTATGTTGCATTGCATCCACAATTGAAGGGGATAAGTGGTAAATATTTTTGAGACAACAATTTGGCGACAACAACAGCTATTGCTAGAGATGTGGATTTAGCTAAGACGCTCTGGGATTTTAATATGGATTTAGTCAAGTAACATATAACATGTTATATCAGTAATAAAGAAAAATAAAAGTATTTGATCATTTGTGATGTTTATATCTGCATTAAGTGTTAGGAGATGGATTTCTAGGTGTATTCCTACTGTATCATATCCTCAGCTTTCTGGAAAATGTCAAATGTCTCTGGGAAGGAACGGAGAGTGTTCACTAAATGAAAAGCTTTTCCGAGCAGTGAGCCAGATTCAGGATTTGTAATCATTTATAGATTTGGAGTCACTGGTCCTTCTAGATGCAGAATCCCAATCCTAACTTCTTCATGTAATCAGGGCAATAGCAAAGCTCAAAGACAGAATCATTAGTTCAGGTCTCCATTCACGAGACCTACTCGAGTTATCGCTGTTATGTTGTTAATATAGAAGGTTTTTGTGGGCATTGCTGTAATTGCTACTCTTGAGGCAAACAATACTCATCTACACGAGAGTTGCATGAGATTTTGTTAACTTGGTAGGAAGCACATCAAGGGACGCATTGATAGGTATTGTTAAAGCGTTGATGTTTTTACCTCTATGATTGTTGACAGAAACAAAAAACAAAGATGTGTGTTGGTTTATTTGAGTCTACTACTAGTTAGGAGACCAGGTCTCTTAACTGTATTAATAACAGGAAGAGCAGTAAAAGCTTACGGTAAAGAACAAAGATGTTTACATGGAAACCTTTTTGGTCAAGGGAGGAAAATACCATGACATGATTTCTCAAAACTCCTCTTAACTTCAAACAACTTATGAGTATAGACCCCACTAATCACAAATGATTGAACTCTTAATCCTACACCTTGTAACACCTCTATTACAAAACTCTTAAAGCATTAACTCTATTGCTCACTATATTAACTATCTCTAGTTAACATAAACTTTAAACATGCAACTTGGCTAACTCTAGCCATAAACTTACTTTTCAAGAATTATAACTGAAATGATCTATGTTCCTTTATAAAATCTAACATAGGAATAGATCTTACAATATATGAACGCAAGACACACAACTCAAGATTTAATGAAAAACTCTACAACACTTTGTCAGTTCCTTTGTTAAATCGAGCAATGTTCTTCTTTGAATTGACTATTATTTTGTGAATAAACTTGATTGCAAAAGCTAGGTTGTTTCTCGTCAAAGTGTCTAATGTATAAGATAGACAGCAATCTAGTAGCATGTTATTGGTTGAGAAGTCTGCATCTCTGCCGCTGTGCTCACCTACCACAACAACTTTTGACAGCTCCACTCCATTGACTTGTTTTTATGCAGTCACCGTTCGAAGGATCAAGTCCCTTAATCACTTATCAGATCTTTTTTTTCCATAGTTTGTTAAATCATCAAACACCAAAATAATATGTATTACTCTTCGTGTGAAGGAAGTTAAATTAGATCAAGTTTAGCGTGGCCTCAAAAAAACATTTTGATGTTTTAAGTTAGAATTGATTCCTTTGTAAAAAGTGAAATTGATATGCATTTTCATAATTTTTTTCTCTACACAAACAAAATATATTTTTTTAGAAAATATTTACCTAAGGATATTTTCCCCCAAGTCATTTTCCTTACTTGGTTGGATGGACCAAAAGAGAATGGAGTGCTAGCATGCCAATCATCACAAGTAAACGACAATGATATTCACATGTTATACAAGTAATGTTCCCTTTTTGGTTGTACATATAAATATAAATATATATAAAGTAATAGAAGTGAAAGCACATCGTCGATAGTTATAAAAGTAAATAATAAAAATATTATCATGTTATGTATAAAAATAATCAGTACACCATTTAATGAACTGTTGTTTTCTTAATTAGAGGTCTCGAACAATATCGAACCATTAAAACATTGTGTTTCATGTTAAAGTCAAATATCGAATAATAGTTTCTTTTAAAATCTTATTATAGTATTTGTGTGAGACTTTTTTTTTTTATAATCTCACAAAACATGGGCTCAAAAGTCTTAGATTTGGAGAAATTTTCTGCAGGATAAAAATATAAATAAACCTCATTTAATTAGTGTCAATATGCGTTACATAATAAAGTAATTTGAAAAACTTGTGCTTAAAAACGTTCAACAATTTGACCACACCAACAATAATGACAGATAAATTTCACCGATGGTTATCTAATTTTGAGTTTATTACACAAAACTCATGTATTTATATTCTTCTGAACACAAAAATTCAGTTTTAAAATTTCACTCAAAAAATCACTTCTTTTTTTCCACACAAAAGTCATCTATACTTTAAATTTTATCACATAAAATTACTTTAAAACTTTTTATTACAGAAAAATTATCTAACTTAAATTTGATCGAGTTTAACTAAAAAGTTAATTTTTCCTGAACTTTTATACCGAAAATATGACATGGTATTCCAAGTAAGAGGCTCTGTCGCTTTTAAGTATGAATTTTATCAAGTAACATATACAACACACACAAAAAATATCAAATGGTTCAATTATATATACATATAAAGCAATTGTCACAATATATAAATAATATAATTTTACATCAAATTTCTAAATTACAAACTAAATATCATATTAGGTATTTCAAATTTTATACATAACAAAAAAATAATATTACAAACATAATATTTTATTCATATAAAATTGAATACATCAATAAATGTTTTACTCCAATATGAAATTTTTTGATGAAAATTCAAATTTAATCTTACTCTAATATAAATATCAGATATTAGTAGGCATTTGGCCAAGCGATATCATATCATGATATGAAATTGCGAGATGAAATCATTGTTTGGACATGCGATTTCACGCTGATTCCATATCATATTCTCCAAAAATCATGATTTGAGATTTTTTTAAATACAAAAATTGACCCATAAGTTTATACTTTTAAAACAACCCACATTTATATTTACTAGCCATTTATTTCATATTTGAATAAATTTATAATCATATCATTACTTTTAAAAATTTATTATTCTCACCGACATAAAATATCTTAGTACTTTAATTGAATTCCTACTTTATCATTTATATTCATCAAATTCATTATTTTTTATCAAATTTATTTATCAACCAAATTTATTACTACTACTTTAATGTTTAATAAAAAAAATAATTTGTCATATAGATTGAGTGAACAAGACCGACCACATGACTTTGTAATAATTTATTATGTGATTTTATAATTTTTTGTTTATTTAGTAAGATTAAATAAATAATTCAGACTATTTTAATAGTTTTGCAGCATAGAACGCAAAGTCCAAACAAAACTTCAACTCTATTTGATGATTTCATATTTATGATTTCATATCACATATTCAAACGGATCCTAAAATTTTTTTTAAAAAAAAAACTATGAAGACAGTGGAGCATACATTTGGGGATAAACAAATTGGCGCTTAGCGAAAGGCTGTCATCCCAAAATACAGTGCTTTTATTTATGTAGTGATCCCTCCGTAAACAGAGCTGCGTATTACGCTATATTTTTCCATGTAAATAAATGTGTGGAGATTCTACACAAACGTCAATTTAATAATGCCATCAAAATCCGTGTAAGCAGAGATTTTGTCTGTTGCACCATTTTCTCACTTCACATCACTCTCTCTTCATAGCTAGTGAATTATAGAAACAACCAGAGCAGCAAATTAAAGCTAAACTATGTGGCTTTTCAAGAAAAAAGGGGAATCTGGGTTTTCATATTCCTCCACTGCTGAAGAAGTCACCATTGGAATCGATGGCTCAGGTCTCACCGCCATTGTTACAGGTACTTACTTTCACTTTTTGGTGGGCGTACTGCAATTAATCGTTGTTTTTACTCATCCGATTAAAGTATAAAAATTAATCAGTTTCATGTTTATATAACCTGTTAAATGTTTGATAGAAAAGAAATGTTAACTTTTCACAAACACATCCTCCTGATTCGGAAACAATGTCTCGTGAGTCGTGATGGTAACATCTCTATTCTCTCCACCAACATGAATTTTGGTGCACTGGTGAGAGTGCTTCATCTTTAATATCTTTAATCAGAGGTCTTGAATCCTCATAGGAGCACCAGCCCCGAATGGTTCCTGCAAAGTGTGATTCGAATTTAATAGGAGCTTCAATGTGGGCTCCGAACATCGGGAGCTTCAATGTGGGCTCCGAACATCGGCTGGTGAAAACCAAAAAAAAAAAAAGAAAAACTCTATTCTCTCCGGACATGATTTAATTTGTATTCTCAAACTTAAGGGACCATTTTTGTCATTTTCTCTCGGTTGTACTGCTCTGTTTATCTTTCAAGTCGACATACAATAACCAAAACATCTCAAATGATCCATCCCCATTTATGTTTGACTAGACACTAAAATTCAAGATAAAAAAACTTTTGAAACTTGTGATCTAAAATTATAAGTCTTTAATTAAGGTTAAAATAAGTATTACATAAAGTTAAATTATTACTGGATATAGAAATGTATCTTCTTTTTGGGACCACGGTAAAGAAAAGTGAGTGGTATAAATTAATATTTTCCACTATTTGTTTTACTTGTACATTTTTTTGGGTGTCATCATTTATTAATCTCTTCTAATTTTTGAATTGCCACAATCAATGTGAGATGTCACGTTTACATGAAATTTTCTATGTTCTTACAATAAAATTACATGAAAAGATAAAAAAAAAAAAAAAACAAACTTGTTTGACTCTCCAAATTTTATAAACATGCATGGATCCATTTGCAGGAGCATCGAGTGGTATTGGTGCTGAAACTACCCGTGTTCTTGCTCTGCGCGGAGTTCATGTTATCATGGCTGTCAGGAATATGACTGCTGGAAAAGATGTTAAAGAAGCAATAGTAAAGGAAATCCCTGCTGCCAAAGTTGATGTAATGGAGTTAGATCTTAGTTCATTTGATTCAGTAAAGAAATTTGCAGCTGATTTTATATCATCAGGTCACTCATTGAACATTTTAATGTAAGTGAAGAATAAGAATAGTAATCAGATACTGGAAGAGTTTACACTTTTTTTCTCCCTAGTTCTGCCATTTTGTAAGAATCTCTATCTCCATAAACATCTACTAACATTATCTTGTCATTCTTAAGTAATAATGCAGGCGTGATGGCAATTCCCTTTATGCTCTCCAAAGACAATATAGAGCTGCAATTTGCCACAAATCATCTAGGTATGGCTGTTAATTACATCTATTACATGTTGAAGACAAGCATAATCGGGTCATGCTATGGAGAAGGCATAGAAAGTTGAAGTCTAGAGATAGAACAAATCCTTAGATAGTTGCATCTTTTCTTTCCACCAATAGTTCTTTAAGAAAAATGATAGCATAAGGTTTATCAGATTTAAATGTACTATCTCCCTTCCTGACCATGGTGGAGCCAGTACGTTCAAAATTTGAAAAAGTAAACACACGAAGAAGCTAAAGGGATACATAAAAAATAATTTTAATTATGTATAAATAGTGTCGAAACCTCGCTGAGTCCCTGCTTCCTGATAATACTAAAATGAAGATTCAGTTCTCCCTTAAAGGAGATCCATGATCGAGTTGTCAATACTTTTTCATCTTAGACTTCATTTATTAATGTGGACGGAGAAAGCCTTTTGAGACCCGAGTTAACTTAGATGTGCAACAATGATACTAGGGAGACAAAGCATGATTTTAAATTACTACTGCTTAGGCTTTCTATGTTGAAGCCAGTTTTCATGTAGACGTAGAAAGCCTTGCCCATACTTTGTCATCCCCTCTGCAGTCACACAATACATATGTAACAGATGTTACAAGGTTTGGATTTAATGTACTACAATAATAGATGAAAGATGGGCAATGATTCTATAATTGCACTTTCAAGAGGGAAATGCACACCCACTCAATCATCTTAGCCATAATTATTCTTTTTTCTTGTGTTTGAAGGTCACTTCCTTTTGACAAATTTGTTGTTGGAGAAGATGAAGGAGACAGCATGTGAAACAAAGAGAGAGGGAAGGATAGTCAATGTTGCATCAGATGCTCATTATGTTACATATCCTGAGGGAATTCGGTTTGACAAAATTAATGACCAGGAAAGGTAATATAATTATGTTTCGGTGTTAGTTCAATCATGACTATAAGAATGTGAAGTTAAAATGTCAAAATATCTACAAGTGCCGTTTTATATTTATTACCCGAAGATACTTAGTAACTAACTAACCACCTCACTACTTTCACTCTTAATCAGTGGTTATCCGTATGACAAGCATAGTAAACTAACAACCTACTTATCCATTCTCAATTAAGGGAAACCTCTGTTTGCTCAGAATCATTGCTTCAGTCGCTTGATGGCTTTTGTAAGCATATGGGAGAGTTCTGTCTTACAGCTCCAGAAGTTGTATGCTTGTGTGATATATACTGGAGGTTATACTATCTGTATTGGAACTATGAACTATGTTGGTTATCCTTAATTTCGTGATCACACCCTTTAGCTGATCATTGATCTTATTTGCTTTTCGTCAACTTAGTTCTGTTAATACTCTAGAACAACAAATTAAAGATGACAAGCTTTTCATGCTCACAGTTGGTGATTCATTTCTATCATTTGGAACTATTGGTCTGTTCTCTACTTTTGCATAGAGAACAATCCCTCTATGGATGATCTGGAGCATATGACTTGAGAGAACCCAAAGATGCTATTTACAAATATAAGTGCTCACAGAATCTACCTTTTTGGGTGCAAGGAAGAGATAATTGATGATGTATCACATATTTTTTATTTCTACGAATCTCTAAGCTAATTGCTATGCTACAATGCTGTAATGGAACTATTGTAATTTTGCTGTGTACTATTGCTGTACCTTCTTTATAAACAATTTTTTTTAGAAAAACACACATTTGGTCATTGTAAATTTATTTCCACTTTTTTGTTGTTTGTAACCTGTTTGCAGCTACCGCAAGTTCTCGGCATATGGCCAATCAAAGATGGCTAACATACTGTCAACCTATGAGCTCGCGAAGCGCTTAAAGGTGATTTCTCAGAAATATATCTTACATGCTGCTTTCTCGTCTTATTTTCATATTGGGTTTATGTGTAAGTCACGGAATTGCTCCATTCCAAGAGACAAACACATGTGTTGCTTGGAGTGGGCATTTGGGTATTTCTTTTTTTTTTTCACTTCAAGAAATGCTTGGTTTGCAGTTCCTGGCCTCCGTATTCAATCATAGCTAGAGCTGAGGGGTCCATGTTATGCAACTAAACTCTTAAGAATTTTAGTTGATCTTTACTTTGAACAGGAAGACGGTGTGGAAATAACTGCGAACTCACTTAATCCTGGAGTAATCTCAAGCAATCTTTTCCGTCATATGACTATCGTTAATGGTAGTAATATTCCCTCTTTCTGCTTTCTTTTCCTTTCTCCTTTTCATTTAGCACCTGTCTTCAAATTGGTATAATGGAATGTGTAGTGCGTTATGCCTTCTTCAGATATCTTGAATCGAGCATCTAGCGCTAACTGATACTAAATCATGGCATGGCAGGCAAATGGCATTTGCCTTTTGTTTTGTCTTTCAGTATCTTTCTCACTTCTCAACTCTGTTTTGGTTGAGTTTCTATTTTTTTTCTACTGGATGGTGGAGTAGAACTTTGTCATAACGACTTTCGAGGATGGTGCGTAGCATTGAACCTTCACACCAAATAATTGGAACAGTGGATCCCCTTGTGGACTTTGCATGACCTTGTGACTTGCGAGACTCATTTATCTCTATGACATTTGATGTTTCTTAAAGTCTCTTTATATAGTTCTAACTTCTAAGCCTACAGATCATAATAGAATCGTTTACTTGTACTGATTTTGCCTAACGAGAAGCTTTTCATAAAGTCTGTTTTCTACTTATAGTTGGTTGAAAATTAATGTGCCGTTTTCTGTATGCCCCAGGCTTAGTAAGTACGATTGGAAAACTCCTGCTTAAAAATGTTCAACAGGTATGTTCTACATGATTCATTTAAATTTGCAGTATGCAAGTTTCACCATTTTCCGCAGATTGTTTTGGAAGTGTAAACAGATATGGCAAATGATCAGTTTTTAACTTCCATTTATTCGTCTTCTCTAGGGAGCATCAACCACCTGTTATATAGCGTTGAATCCACAAGTGAAGGGGGTGAGTGGCGAATATTTTCAGGACAACAATTTGGCCACCCCATCGAAGAAGGCTAGGGACATGGATTTGGCTAAGAAACTCTGGGATTTTAGTATGGATTTGGTTAAGTAACAAACAGCATGTATCAGTAAAATAGAAAACTTTTTATTTGGTCGTATATTTCACAAAACGGCAGATTTAATAAATCCATACTAACAGTTAAATATGGAATTGGTGTTGTATTTATAATCAATATTCAGCTCTCTGCAAAAGTTGAATTATTCTGGTAACTGGCAAGTTTAAGATTACACACATTTTAGATTTAAAACCGCAAAATTCAAAAATCCCCATTTATTTCATAAACTTTGTGTCTAGTTAACTTGTGACACTTATATTTGATACAGAGGAGGTGATACAACTTACAAGTAATCAAAGTCTATATATGACAAGTTTTAATTACTATAACTTAGTTAATAGACCTGCAGTTTGTTCTAATCTCTCCATTAGTTCCAGTAAGTGGACTAATATTCCCCATCTTCACCATAGCTGCAGCAAAATCACTTCTAAAACTCGCAACATTATTACTATAACTCCTCGCCAATGCATCCTGAGATCCACCGTTAAACAATTCCTGATCCGAGTGAAGCAACCCACGCCGAACCACTAGGTTCTGATAATAATCATTATCGAACCGAACCGGCGTCTGGATATCCAACGGGGCCAAATTAGCGTCGCCGCCAGAGGCAGGGCACCCAGCCCTGCGCGTGGCGGCGAACTGCGTGTCAATGTTGGTGTCGTTGTAGATCCGGTTTCTGAAAGTGGTGCACCGAGCTTGGCCGATCGTGTGGCTGCCGGAGAGTGCCGTCATGTCACGGGCATTTAGGCCTTTGGCGGAGAACATGGAGAGTAAAGTTGAAAGACTGGAAGATGGTGCGGGGATTTGGGTGTTGGCGGCGCTTTGGCTTGCGGTCCTTGCGTCTCTTCGGCCCAATGGTACTGCCCATGATGGCCCTCCTAGCTGCATAACAAATTAATTGAGAAAATTAATATCAAATGTTTTTGGTTGTTAAAGTTTGTACAATATATACAATTGAATCGAAATATATAGATATTGTATACATCGATCATGTTGATAAAAAGGGTACATTTACGTAAGTTCTCCACATATATATAAACAAGAAAGAGGATATTTGAGTAAGGAATTAACTTACTCCTCTGTTGTAATTCTTGTTACTTAATATTGAGTTTAAGAAAATTACGATTTTTAAAATATATAGTTGTGAGCATGTTACTTCTTTGTTTAGACAAGGGATTCAGGAAAATAAAAAAGTAAGATTAAGTGGGCGTTTGACCATGTTTAATTGTGAAATTTGAAAAAATAATAGTTTTATTTTCAAAGTGAAAAATAACATTACTTGAAAACTGGAGTTGTTTAAAAAAAAAAGAGTTATTTTTGAATTTTTATGAGTAACTTGGAGTGAAAAAATCTTTAAGATGTTTTTCAAATTCATGAAAATTATGAGATTCAAATTCAATTGAAATTCTAATTCTACGGACAAACATGTTTTTTATGTTTAACTCTGTAAAAAGCAAAAAAATTCATCACTAAAAACATTAATTGTAGAGTTAAATGTTTCTAAATAAGGAAGCATGAAAATTTTGAGGTTGTGTTGACACAAACTACTATATTTAGTGGTATATATATGAAAGAAAATTTTGATAAAAGATTACTGACGAGCACGGTGCCTTGTCGGGCAGCAAGAGCAAGAATATCTGCACAAGAGACAACATTGGGACAAGCAGCTTCAACTTGAGCTTTAATGGTGTCTATCACTTCATATCCTCTTGCTGAGTTCCTGTTTGGGTTTGCATTCTTTTCTCCTGTAAATGTGGATGTGTCATCCAATAGTATTGATGCATCACACCCCTAAAAATTAAGAGAAAACTATTATATTAGAATAAGACAAATGCTTCGTGAATTATATTCCTTCAAATTTCCGCTATGCATGGAGGTCAGATAGAATTGGATTCATTTTTACAAAGTCGTTTCCGCATTAATGTTAAAATACAATAGTGATCGATAATAATGAAAATGAAGATGTGGTGAGCTTACATTAACGAAGCAATCATGGAAGAACAAGCGAAGAATAGAGGCACCAAGTCTGGCCTCTCTATTCACGGCTTGTATCATTGCATTTCTTACAATTGTCTGCAGATTACGACACGACGTCCCATAAAAATTGTCTGACAATTGGGCATTGCTAAAGCAAACAAAGCCCAATAAAACACACAAAAATGCCAAAATGAGATCCCTACTTAGAGACACCATAATGATTGAATATAACAAATTTAATACGATCTTTTAGAGCAAATATATATATACTAAGATAAATGTAAAGAACTCTATGATATTTGTATAATATAATAGCCATGCATGAGGCCCTTTATATACAAGTAAGCTACGTATATTGTCCATTGAGAGACAAAAAAGTGCAAAAGTCAACTTTACTTTGAATTTTGTCGTTTACTTTTTTTTTGTGTAAGCAAATTTTATCGTTTACTTTTTTTTGAGTAAGCAAAGTAGTGGCAAGAGAGAAAACTTAATGTGTACAAATTAAAGTGGGGACTTATTCAAACTTAGCTGCCCCAACCGCCTTTTTAATCACATTGATTTGATTGATGTGCACACTCGAGCGGATATACTTGTACTTATATATATATATATTAAGAATTGCACTAAGGGGTCAATTTAGTAGGTCGCATTAGAAGAAATAGTTCATATATTATGTAAAATATTATTTAATACTATATATGATAGGAATTTTGGCCTATATATAAGTAATCCATAGATTAGTTATACCTTCTGCATGGTCTTATGGGATGTATTACTAGCAGGGGCGGCTGGCTAGGCTTAAAAAAAAGTTTTTGGCCTTACGCCTCAAATTTTAGGGGGCTCCATTTTTAATTAATTAGAAAGGATTAAATTAAAAAACATATATTAGAACTAAGACAATAAATGCAAAGGCCCCATTTTTTAGTTAATTAGGAAGGGTTAAATTTTTTTTAAAAAAAATATTATTAGAACTAAGACAAATATAAATAGCTAAATGAAGTGATAGTACTATGACTTTTTAACTTTTTAATAAAAAGTTGTGTACTTTTTTTTTTAATGTACAAGTTATCTTCTTTTTTTTTTACCTTATTTTTTTTCTAATTTTATTTTATATATTCTAGGGAAAAAGGACAAATATACCCCCAATTTGGATAGATTATTAAGATTATGACACGTATCCCTCCGTTTATTTTAAGAGTATATACGTTCCAAAATATTGACGATAAGGGTATACACAACCCGAAAGTATAACGAAGAGTATAGACGCACCATTTATGATAATTCGGGGGTATATTTGTCCTTTTTCCCTATATTCTATCCTCCTCCCTTCTATTTATTCTCACTTTCTCTTTTCTAATCTTACATCTCTTTTTTATTCAAAGCTTAAAAATTTACTTGTTTTATTGATATTTTATATTTTAAATTTGGAGAAACTACATTGCAACAGCTCGATTCATTTTCGAAAATCAAGTCTTCATAGCTTTTGAATTCGGTAATATCATTCTAATTTCTAATATTATTTTTGTTTTGTGTCTTATGCTTATTATATTTTTTATTTGATATTGTAAATAGTGTTTAAAATATTTGCTAGATTTTAATATGTCAACTAGAAAATATGAATCCGGTCATTCAAAACTTAAAAGAAAAAGAAAAGTCGATAACTTGATAATATCTCAAAAAGGTGCTCTTGATAATTTTGAATGTTCCTTAAAACATAATACTCACTCTGATATTGACGGTTTAGACTTATTTTTTGAACTAAAAGTGTTAAGGGAAATCATAAAAGTAGAAGACAATACTCTAATTGAGATACTCAATCAAATAAAAAGACTTGATTCTTTTCCAAATGCTTACATTGCTTATAGAATAATGTTAACAATTCCCGTAACAATCGCCTCAGCCGAAAGAAGTTTTTCAAAATTAAAAATAATAAAATCTTATTTAACATCGACAATGTCTCAAGAAAGATTAAGTGGTTTGGCTATATTATCGATTGAAAAAGAATTATTAGAAGAGATTGACTACACTAAAATAATTAACAACTTTGCATCTCAAAAAGTTAGAAAAATAGATTTAAAATAAAAACATTTATATATTTTTTTAAGGCCTCTAATTTGATTTTGGCCTTAGGCCACCAACGGGTTTGAGCCACCCCTGATTACTAATACCTTTCATTTGGAGGTATTAGTAATACATTACTATAATACCATGGAATAAGTCTATAAAGACAAAAATATCCCTCAAATCATTTTAATTATTTTGTTTATTTTCTTGATTTTATGATTTTTATTTGTACTAGTAAATTTATTTAAATAAATTAGATTACAAATTATTTAGAGAGAGTTGTTTGTTACTAAATAAATCCAATACAAATCAATACAAATTTAAAATGTGAGTTGTTTAGTTGTATATGACGTTTGTGACCTTAATTAAATGTATTATATATATATATGTGTGTGTGTGTGTGTGTGTGTGTGTGTGTGGTTTTCTAATTATTTGTATTTTTGAGCAATTTAAAATATTACATACATATTAAAACTACAACTTGCAATTTTTATGTGTAAATGTAGATGGTTTATTCAATTAATTTATCATTGTTGATCGTCTTTTCGATTTTAAAAGTAGATGGTTTGTTTTTTGTATAACTTACATAAATCCCATAGTTTTAATATGAAATTATAATCTATCCCTCATTAGTTTGTAATTACATTAATCCCTTAAAAAGTAACACAAATCGGATACATAATATGTAGCTCGAATACATTAAAGAGTATCTCGGATACATTATAACATAAACCGGATACATAATATGCAGATCGGATACATAATATGTAGCTTGAATGCATTAAATACTGGCTCAGATACATTAATATGTAGCTCGGATACATTAAAGAAATAAGGGATTTTAGAGGTTTTTAGAAATAGAAGGAGATATTGAAAATAAGGGAAACATAAGACGTGTGTTTCAGTAATTTTTCCGTATCTTTTTAAAATTTAAAAATGACATTTTTGTGAGTGATCAATTTATTAAGATGACAATTATTTATTCTCAAATAATTCAAGTGAAAAAATAGCAAACATGACGACAAAATTGTTCTTCTCATAGCTAGTTCGAAGGTCATAAAAAAATAATAATATCCGGCAATTATCTACATTGACCGAATTATATAATAATTCAAGGGTATAACTGGAAAGAAACTTTTTATAGAATTTTAATCCAAACACAAGATGAGGTGGGAAACAATGAACCAACCAAACACTTGATAAAATAAACCATGCATTGTTAATCCATGCACTACTAATCCTTGCATTACTAATTCATGCATTACTAATCACTGCGTTATTAATCTTTGTACCAAACGATCCTAGTGATTTCAATTATTATTATAATATTAATTTGATAATTGTTTATGAATTATTCATAAACTTTAAATATATTCTTAATCATTCTCGACAAAAAGAGCTAGAAGTCGATGTATGAGTTCAGTTGGATATAGTAGGTTTAGATGAAACTAGGAATGAAAGTGTCGTCTGCAGATTCACCAAAATTTTGGTTTCAACACATATATTACATCTGTATTTCAATTCCACTTAATATGTATACATAATTTAATTATTATGAGCGACCCAATAAAGTTATATTTTTCTAGAATGCAAACTTTTTAACCTCAAATTTCTAGCTTCGATCTGCCTCTAAATTTAAATATGAAATCCTAATTTATGTTAAGATAAACTCACTAAGTATATATACAAAAGTTTAATATATAACCTAATTAGTTAACTAACAATTGATATTGTTATCTTACTCCCTCCTTCCACTTCAACCATTTCTATTATACGGTAAAACTCTCACTAAATTAATATTTGGTTAATTAATAGTATTAATCTCTTTAAGATAATATTTTCCTTTGATCCCGACTTGGATCAATTGAAAAATCACGCATTTCGATAAAATAATAAAATAATATATTTTCAAAAGACCCTTATATAAATATATGGTCTCATTAATATTATAAATTAATAATTCTTTAAAAGTATAAATATATCTAAGAAATATGAGTTCATTCTGTTCTGTTTTTTGTTAAAAATTAAATCTAATTGAACCTCATTTCTAAATTTTCTTAATGCATCAAAAAGTTTTGATGTTGTTTTTTCAAACTGCACCATAAAATTGAGAAGAGTTTAAATGCAATCCTTACTATAATTGGTTCCCAAGGTATTATATCATCTTTAACTTTATTTTTTTCAATGACATCCACAATTTCTTCTAAGCTTTGGACCTTTAACATGTATCATTTTCACTCATCTAACAAGTTATTAACGTTCATTTTATTGTGGTGATCGAGATCATTAATCATGACCTCAAGTTCATGAATGATGTTTTCACATGTGAATTGATTTAATTCTCTGAGATTTCATCCCCCAACAAATTTTGCATATCGAAACACTTTAAATTAATAAATATTAATTTATCAATTAAATAATATCTCTATAAACTAATAATATTATATAATCCGATCTATATGAATTTAGTGAGATTTTACTTGTACTGAAATGTCTTTTTTTATTTGCACAATTTAGAAATTTAAAAGATTTATCACTAGATGAGGTAGGGTCCCTTAAATTTTGGGGACGGTTTGACTTCTATTTTTGTATGTATACGTATTAAGTGGCTATATTTCATTTTCTACTATAACAGGCAAAAAAAAAAAAAAAAACAAAGGTTATAGTAGCTATATTTCATTTTCTTGAAATTAATGAGATGGCGTTTTATTCAAAGAAGTGGTATAGCTTCATGTCGCTTTTATTTGTTTCAATTTCAATTTTCGCCACTTAATTTCATCCGCAAGTGATATATATAGCAATAGCCAAATATACTTCCTCCTCTTTTCTTCGCTTTCACTTTATTCATTAAATTTATCTATTTTTATGATAATAATATGTATATTTTATTATAATATTTATGACTATTAGCATTTATTTATTTTTGAGAAAATTAGTAATTAATATCAAGAAAAAAAATAAAAGAAAAAAGTTATTGATAATATATAGTGATAGAATAATTTATCTTTTTCGACGAAAAAAAGGGATCTTATTGAACTTGTTGGTTTCCAGCAAGCTAGGAGTATATATAATATAGTTGACAAACTCAACATTTTTTATTATTATTTTGGAACTTTTCTTACATATAATATAGTTGAACCAAGTCTATTTCATCAATTATTTGATCAAGCAAATTGGATATGTTCAAGTGTCAACCTTTCACATGACATTTGTGAAAGAAATCGAAGCACCTCGACGTTATTTGTAGTTTCTATATGTGCATTTTTTAAAATTTCGAACAAAGTAAATAAATAGATGGCCATATTCACATGGGGTGTGACCCACATATTATGCAATTAGTAATTATTTAATTTGGATGATTCGAGATTGATTTTCTTAATATCTTTTGAATCAAGCATGTTATATATAATTTGCCTAATGCAATATATATTTTCTGTGTGAATTGTAGGCTATTATATCGTGGAAGTTTTACTCAGCGCGCACAAAATTTTCACCAAAGAGTATTCATCCGAAGAGTACAGAAATTGTGGCAGTCTAGAGATTGTGGGGTTTAAACCAAACAAATAAAAAAACTCATTGCCTTTTTTTCTTTTCTAATTTCATATCGACCCTTTTAAAAATCTCAAAATTTAGAAATGTTTTATTATTTTGTTAACTGCAAACATAAAAATTGTCAATATAATTTTGATTTTATTATTAATTATTAACTTAACTGAATAATTAAACCGAAAAACCAAATATATGTGAGTTCGAACACACTATATGAAAAAGAAAACAATTAAAAATATTTTTTAATTAATTCGACGCTTCTTCGCAAACAAGATTAGTCTCCTGGTCGTCACCACATTTACTTCTTTATTTACGTATTTGTGTGTGTAGATTAGCTTCTGTTTTTGTTATATTTTTATGTCATTCGAATACATTTAAGTATTTTGTTTGTAAGAGACCAAGTTAGTTCTTATGTCCATTACTCATCTTCTGATTTTCTGTCTTAGTTTTCCTTACATTTTTGAGTTATGAACTATTCTTTTGATAGTTAATTTATTGAATTCGTAAATTTTGTGACTTCAGACCCATATAGGAGAAGGGCTAATAGGGGCATTTGGAAATGTCAAATTGAGTAGATATCTTTATTCAAGCGACGATATAGAGGAAGAATAAAACGAAGTAAGAAGCCAAAGGGCAGGACTTGTTAGAATTTATATGCTTATTCATCCTATGCTTTAGACTTGTTTAATTAGAATAATAAATGAGCCGCATGTCTAACGTCCAGTATTATAAACATAATTGTAATTAATAAATAACTTTGCATGATTAATTTCTTAGCTACTAATTAGCATAATTAATACTATTTCATATTTTTCTTTGTTTTATACCACATAGTATAGAGTCTGGCAATTGGAAGGGCTTACATTTGTGGATCTCGAAAAATGCCTAATATTTTCTTTTAAATAATTTGAACTCTTACTCCATTTTTAATTGTATAGGTTAATTAATCGATTTTTAAGGTAATAGCCATTTTCCTTCAACCTTCAAGAATCCTTGAACTACATTTGTATAATCGATTATAGCGAAAGTAATTAATGTAACACGTAACAACAATTATTCACTTTATGAAATCAATAGATAATTTTACATTTAGTTCCTAATTTACTCTTATAATTAATTATGATCATTTTCCTATTACATTTTTCAAAACATTATATTTATTACATTCAAAGGGTGATATATTAAAATTATCCTTCTATTTATAGTTTCTTAAAAAGTGTGCAAAGTTAATAGTGGACAAGTATTGTTAGACAGGGAGAGTATTAGCCACCAAAATGAGAAATTCAACTTTTTTTTTTTTTTGCTTCAACGCTAATGTAAGATACACCATCTAATATTGTCCTGTAAATATTTATATTAATATTTTTATATTAAAATTTAAATTATAAAATTATTTTTTTAAAAGTGGACTAGTCTAGTGAGAACTTCAGCCCATGTAAGGTTGAAATGGAATGAAAAATTACATAAATACACAATTTAAGATATCATAATTTTTAAAATTTCTTATCATTTAAAAAAATTACAAAATCTCCTCGGATACATTTTCATCCCCTCTTAAATAACTCCCTCCCATTAAGTAATGTATCATTTGTAATGTATTAAATAACTAAGAAATATATCCGACAGCAATGAAAAATCTTGGACTTTTATAATTGAGAAATTTTCAAAATAGAATATAATTAACCCTAAATGTACCAACATGGGTTGTGTTGCACTGAGAGAGTGCTTCACCCTCAACTAGAGGTCTCAGGTTCGAGCTCTAGAGAGAATCATGTTGGGAGCGCCACCCCAGAATGGGCCCTACAGCTCGCTGTCCGAATTTAGTCAGATTCCAATGTGGGCTCCGGACACTGGGTGAGAAACCAAAAAAAGGAAAATTTGTATAACACAGCAACCTATTAATTCAAAATAAATGTTATAACCACAGTTTCATTCAATTATGATTCGTTGCAAACACTTTGTCATTCGTCTCTCTCCTCCCTGAATAAATGTTTGTGTTTGTATAAAGTGAGAGAGAACTGTATATACACATACATATCTCTTCGTCCTATACACTTATAGTTACATAAATACAATTTTTTTCCTGTCCAATTCTTTTTTTGCCTTTATCTCTTTCTCGATTTATACCAACATAAATTATACATTGTACTTTTGTCTCTCTCTCTTTCTCGCTTTATACAAATACAAATTATACAAAATACAATATATAATTTATATTTGTATAAAGCGAGAGACAGATTTGATATACAAATACAACTGTTTTAATGTGATTCAATTGTATACGAATTTAAATTTTATGCAGATATACAAACGCAATTTTCATAGACACGACACACGATCTATACAAATTAGATGCATGCAATTTTATACACTCAGATATGTTGCCTGCGATTTTATACAAATCTGATGCTATGGAGCGCAAATAGCAAATAATGTAGCTATAAAACGTTAATATGATTTTTATATTTGTTTAACTTAAAATTTATTCTAAAAAAAAAAACCCAAATATGCAAGATTTCTGTACTTTATACCTATTTTAAAGCCTATCAAAATAAAAGACTGGCCAGCCAAATTCCAAAGGATGCTATGACGTAGCCTCTATCTAGGCAAATAATACAGTGCATATTACTAATTTATATATATTGAGAAGAAATAAGGATACATTAGTTAAAATATTTTTTTCAAGAGGAGTGTAAAAAACCAAGAAAAATATGACAGGGCAGAAGTAGAAAGCTTGGTATTCAAAGGGTGAGAGAAGAAGGTGAATAATGTGGTTTCTTAGCAAAAAGGATCCTTCTGGATTCAACCCAAACTCAACTGCTGAGGAAGTAACTCAAGGAATTGATGGCTCTGCTCTTACTGCCATTGTTACAGGTTCCACTCTCTTGCTCAATTTCAAATGGGAAATGGAAATTGAACCTCCCCATTTTTTATTTTAAGTTTCTTGGTTTAGTGTTATTGTTATAAAATATAAGCTTATAATATAAAGAGAAGAAAGGAAAAAGTTTGAAAAATACTCCAACTTTTGGTTGAAATTGTTGTTACGATATCAAACTTTGAAAATGAGCTCTTACTCTTGTACTATTTAATAGTGTATTTTAAAGTTATATATGTACCTACGTGGACATCATAAATGTTGCATCATTTTAAATAATAATGTTTCCTCGTGGGCACATATATACCTTCAAAATACACTATTAAATGGTGCAGGGTAGAAGGTCCTCCATAAAGTTTGGTATCGTAACAATAATTTCAGCCAAAGTTGGAGTATTTTTCAGACCCTTTTCCCAAAGAGAAGACTATTCTTCTTATTCAAGTGTGTCATACGTAGAGAATGATATCTCTATTTATGAGTAGAGAAATCACTTCAAAGGCCATTTTGATGAATATCAAATTAATAGATACATCATTATCCCAAAAAGGTTCATATCACATTGGGAACACACATACATGAATGTTGTTAGTCCATGAATAAACTAAATGGGCAATCCACTTGTTCAATGGATTTATAACAATTATATTTTTTTCATACGTTTCAATTTATTTGTCTCATTTTGACTTATTAGACAGTAGGAAGATAAAGTTTTTAATCTAGTAGTATTAGACATGTCATAGTTGAAAATTGAAATAAAAGAGTTGCCAAACTTTTTGGAACGGACTATAAAGAAATGTTGGAAATTAAAATAAAGAGCTTTTGAAACTACTAAAAAGGAAATTAATAGAAATTGATTGAAACGGGTGGAGTAATAGATTTTGCATAATGCAATTCTGATTTCTAAATTTCTTGATGAGTCAGAACTAAAGCAGAAATGGGTAAGTTTGCCTTTTAACTCTTCAAGCCAATTGTAATATGAACTATGATTTTTATTCGGGTGTCAAAATATGAAAAAGTAAACATACAAAGAAATTAAGGGGATTCAACGCATAGGATAAGTGCATTTAAGAAAAATATTACTTGACATAACTACACAGTGTAATTTTTCGAGCGAAGCCTTGGATGGGATACATGTGGCTCCATAACTGTGAATTCATTTCGAAATGGATTCATGTATCCTATACTTACTCAGTGGATATTCCATAAAGAAGAACTAGACTTGTTAATATGAATGAATCTTGTATGATCCTATCTATGGAATGAAAAGAACCAAATAGACCAAAATGTGTATGAAGGATTCATGTAGATGTTGTAGTATTGGAAAATTGACAGTGTCTCAATGTTGTCTTTGTCTTTGTGGATACGTGCTACTATTTACACACTTTCATATCCGTGATGGTAAACAGGAGCATCAAGTGGAATTGGTGCGGAAACTGCACGTGTTCTTGCATTGCAAGGTGTGCATGTAATTATGGGTGTCAGGAATATCTCTGCTGGAAGACAGGTTAAAGAGACGATAATTAAAGATGTCCCTCAAGCTAAAATTGATGCCTTGGAGTTGGATCTCAGTTCACTTGCATCTGTGAGGAATTTCGCATCAAATTACAATTCTTTAGGCCTTCCTCTAAACCTGCTTATGTAAGTGCTTACTTTGAAATCTCAAAAACCGAGAATCTTGTATTAGAGAAAGTACACATACCTGCTGTGAGTCTTATGCTCATTTCTGTCCCTAAGTTCTCATAAAAGGTGTGACTGTACAGGCATAAGCTATTGATGTATGTATGTAAACAAAGAAACAAGAGAAAAGTAAGTAGTTAAAAAGACATCAATGGTAGCTAAAGGTTGTTGTGTGTTTGTTCTCAAACACAGTATGCTCCAGGTCTATATTATTAGGTAACCTTATCTTACAGTTGAAATAGAATGTCTTGAATGATTAGAGAAGTGTATAAATGAGAGTACTTTTAATACATTAAGTTCCAAATATATTCTATACAAATTCTAAGTCAAAGCAACTAGACTTTACACTACATTAACTAGGTTATTCAATAAATATTGTAGGAAGCATCTTTGATGACCTGTAATTCCTTATGTGAGTGTAACATATTGAACTTATTTGGTTTATCTCCAGAGTTTTCCTTCTCTGCAGTACATATGATAAGCTTTCCGTTAGCTATGATGTCAATATAAATATGGAGATCACTTTTTCATACTCCACGATTCAGACAATGCAAAATTATCATTCTGATTTTTGAAAGCGAGCAATTTATATTACTATGTATAATGTAATGCAACCTTTTGGACGGTTTTCGGCCTCTATTTCATGTTCCATTGGAAGATTCAGACAATACAATAGTAAAATTATTGAAACTTAGAAATTTAATGTTATCAGTGATAATAATTTCTAATATCAGTTTTCACTTCAATTGACAACCCCTGATTATTATGTCAACTGTCTCAAAGAAGCGATAATTCATCATAGGTAATAATACCTGCATGTCCTTTTTACTTTACAATACTTAAAAAGGCGACAGACTGAATCCAAGGCTATTCAGATTTGGTTGCTGATATGGTGAAGTTCAGCTTGCTGATAAATAATCTACAGATAATATTATTTGAGCCTTCCTCCTACCACCATTAGGGTGAACAGGACTTGCATTCATATGCATGATACTTGTGTTTTATCTGACTGATGAGCACAGAAGTAACCAGATAATTGCAATCTTGTGGCAAAGTAACAATGCAGGAATCATGGCAACCCCATTTGCACTTTCCAAGGATAAGATTGAGCTGCAATTTGCAACAAACCATGTTGGTAAGATGCACGACATTTCCTACTACTTAACACTGAAACTAATTAGTCAACGAAAATGAGAATAGAAGGACTGGGGATTTTCTATGGAGATGATAGATGAACGCAAATATCCAGCCTTTGGGCCTTAACACTGGAATTATGAGGTCAATTTTGTCGTTAAGTGTTTATTGTGTATCAATCTATGTCCTGCTTGTTAGACCGACTGTGATTAACTTAGATGATTACCATGTCTTGACAAACAAAGCTGGCTTAGTTTATGTCTACATTGTTGCTTCCTTGTCTTTAGTGCTCATAGTCCTTAGTTTGTGACGTTGTCTTTCCTAGAGTTTTGCATAATTGTATGACATCTTTTCTAGATAAGTATCACTTAATGTGGGTATCCTAGTTGGTGTTTTTAGTGTTGAATGCTAATTGTTTTATTGTCATAGTTCTCCTTCGTTTGTTAAGGTTCTATGTTCTTAGATTTCTGCATGACTTACTGACATCTCATGTGCAAATTATGTTTTTGGTGATATTGAAGTCAAATTGCATCACATTAAAGGATGATTGACAGAGTATATTTTATTGCAGGCCACTTCCTTTTGACAAATTTATTGCTGGACACCATGAAAAAAACAGCTCGTGAGAGTAGAAAAGAAGGGAGGATTGTTAATGTCTCCTCACGCCGCCACAAATTTTCGTACAATGAAGGGATTCAGTTTGACAAGATTAATGATCAATCAGGGTGAACATGCTATAGTCTGACATATCTATTGAGTGCTAATTCTTTAGTTGTTGAGTCTTTGATTTTCTTCCATACAAATTTGACTAGTGTATATATTAGTGTCCCACAATGGCAGAAGATATTGTACACACTGCACAGAGTATTAGTAAAGAACTGAGTGTAAGGAACTTATCTTTGCGATCTCCCAATCTTCTCTCATTAGGACTGAGTATCTGCGAGAAACAGGATCTAATTTCCTTGGTTGTCTTATCATCCACCATGTTGGAATGAAAAAACATTATAACCCTGCTACTTCCAGTGACTACTGTTGAAAATTTACGCCCTTCATGAATTTAAAATATTTGGAGAATAATTGTCCCTAATTCTCAGTGATGAGTGGGGCAAAGATGTTTAAGCCAAAGTTATTGATCATTTATGTGCAGTCATGAGGAGTGTTTACATATGTTGTTTCCAGAAAATAGATGAAATGTGCTTATGCATAAAAAAAGTTGTCAAAGGTCTTTGACATATGTGGATGAATGATCCTCAGGTATAATGGACTGTCTGCATATGGTCAGTCAAAGCTTGCGAATGTGCTGCATGCTAATGAACTTGCTAGACATCTAAAGGTACACACTGATCAAGTAAACTGTTAAATGTGTTTGAAGATTGAATTTTCGATACATTTGATAAAAGTATTCTACCAGACTATACAGCTATGTCATTTAAATATGTCAAATTTGAGACCTAGCAATTGTCAAATGGATTTACCATGAACTGAAACCTCCTCAACTGTAGATATTTTCCTGGAGTAGACTGAGAATTGTAAGCGGAAAAACCATAATGGTAGAAGTCTTTAGGCATTGTACTTGCTGCTACACAAGTACTTAAAACAAAACCTATAAATTTCAGCATTTGCTACAAATGTTTTCAAGAAAGCATCATCGATTACAGTGTCTGTCAATGTGATATTGTGTTGTACACTTTTTGAGGTGCAATTTTTATCTTTACAAACATTAAAGTCCCGTACTCCTAGAACAGATATTAGCACAAGTTGTTCCCTCTTCTTTTCTGATTAGGCATGAACTAGTTATATTGAATTCTCTCATTAACTAATATTATCAGGCTTACAGAACCTTTTGGTACCTTGCTTCACAATGGTATCTAGTATAAGTAGACGATAAGATCTTTATCCATTTTAAGAATAATAATGTGGACATTTCCTCTATGTGTAATAATGTGGTCATTTTCTTGAAAAAGGATGAGGGCGTGGAGGTTACAGCGAATTCGCTTCATCCAGGAGCCATTGCCACCAACCTTTTCCGTCAGCACAGCATTATCAGTGGTAATCTCTTTGACTTCTGAGTCATGTGTTCTGCCTATTTCTGCATGGGTGCTACATGTAAAGTTCAACTGGATGGTATACTCTTGATTGTTTGCATTGTACTCTTGCTTCATGACTTTATAGGTGAGGAATTAAGTTAAAATTGCTGGTGTTTAGAATGAAAAACACCTGTCAGATGATGCTCCCTTGAGCTCGTAAGCATCTAACGAGCCAAATCTGGTTTGAAGCTGTTCATAGTGGATCTTCTCAGTTGGTTGTTTCTGACATGTGTTCTTATGTCTTGTTCTTCACTAACGCTTGAAAATTTGTTATTTACATTTGATGGCAGCTAGATGTAACAGAAAACTATAACTGGATATTGCTACTTTGTTTTATGAGTTTTATAAACATCTTCATGATTTCGTCAATATCTCACTTCAAACTAATAGACCCTGAGAATAATGGTTAAGTGGTTTAGAGTCCTGTGATTATCCTTTATGCATGAAGCTTGTTTACATTTTACTTTTTCTTTTCTTTTAGTTTTCAGAAATGTTCAATCCACTGTCCTCTTATATGTGATGCAGGCATTGTTAATGTCATTGGCAAGCATGTGATGAAAAATGTTGAGCAGGTAATGTTGGAGTGCTGGAAGTCCTATTCATTTCTTTTATTTTAGACTGAAATTAGCAAACACACAAGGGCCACGAAATGCTAGATATGTGAATTGTGATTTCTAGAACTTGAATTTTACGTCGAAATCATGATTCATAAAGATTATCTATAAGTAGTGACTTTCGTCACCCTTTTTTCTTTTTTAAAAAGAAGAGTACCTCATAGGTCCTTTCTTTTCATTCCTTCTACTGTTTTAGTTTTAATTTCACGCCTTTATGAAAGCAGCTAGCAAATCTAGGGCACCTGGTGGCTGTGAGGGTCAAGGGAATGAGATCTCTTTGACATGCATGAATTAGTTATGACATTGAATCCTTAGTTTTGGCTGTTGCACCTCTTTCTGTTTGGTAGGCAAGCAATGTTTGTCTGCATAAGTTTCTTTATCTATTTGCTGATGTGAAAGTAGTCTCTGCAGGGAGCTGCAACAACATGTTATGTGGCTTTGCATCCTGATGTTAAAGGTGTAAGTGGCAAATATTATGCGGACTGCAACATAGCTGAGGCGAGCCACCAAGCTAACGATCCTGGATTGGCAAAAAGATTGTGGGATTTTACCATGAGTTTAGTTCACTAACATAACATGCAATTTTAAATCTTGCTTTCGTGTAAAGAGGATTTGCACATTGCTGTGCTGTGTATCTTGTGGTTTGTAAAGCATTACAACACTGGGAATCTCAAACCACGAGGCCTTTGGCTCATTTCATGTCGTGCATTTGGAGCATATTGCCAGTTTCTTTTGAATGATTTTTAAGGGGTTGCCACACCCATTAAAAAAGTCAATTAAGTCGTTATTCTACCACAGCCTTTTGGTTAATGCACAAGAAAACGTAAACAAGTTCTTTTTTTGAAATCTGTTTTACAAGGGTAATTTTGAATACCTTTCTTGATAGTTCACCTATTTTGGTACAAATTCAAAAGGCTAACATATCACTTATAAGGGAATGGAGACTAATATACTCTTTGGTGTGAGGTATAAGAAAGAATATTTTAGAGATAAAATGCAGAACTATTTTATCCTACGTTTGGTTGGAGGTACTAGGCAATGTGGAATTATTTATTTCACACTTAATAACTCTTGTTTCCAACCAAACGACCAGGAATTTATTAGGACCATAGACATGGTCAAAATGCAGGAAACGTCTTTCGAATTATGACATACTTTAAGTTTGACTCAGTTAAGACACAGCAGAAGTCATAAGGTCAAATTGTTGATAACAAATGTGCTGTCATCTCTGATTTTGTTTAATCAGCAATATTTTCAGTTCATTGTTTACTGTACAACAAACCCCAACCTCCTGTCCACAAAGGAGGGAGAGGAGGAAGATAAAGGGCCCTAATCCTATTTAATTTCCACGCTTGCTTCTTTTGTTCTCTCTTCTATGGGACAGCATAAATATACAAGTTCGGTACCACAAATGTCATGTTGAAGGATCAGCTATACATTGAATCACTTGAAGCTAGCCTCCCCTTTCGCGGCTCGCATTCGGTTATCAAAGCTGATCTAAGGCACTCAACATTTTACAAACTGCTTCACTGTCCACAGATGCTACAATGAAGGTCAAAAGATTCACTGGGAAGTAAGCTTCATCTTTGTAACACTAGACCCAAGGGCGGATGGAGGTAATAAAGTTCCGCTGAAGAAGATGCTATTTTATTTCCTAGTTTTTCCCCCGGTGGATCCTTATTGTGCAAATCAGCTTCCTTCAAAGTTACCAACAAACACTGATAGTAAACTATGAAACTGGGAAGTCTCCCATGAATGTTGTATCTGGCAAAGAAAAAATCATGCTTCACCTGTCCGACCTTCCAAAGGAGGACAAGGGTTTAGATCTAGTGAAGGAACCAATTTCACATGATCCCTTAAGAGTTGCTGAGACACCCGATTGGCCAGCACTGACTGTCCATCATAAAGCTCTCCTCCTGTAGTCCTCCCAAACTGCTTTCCAAGAGCATCATTTTGAGAGGATGCCAATTCCCGGAAAGCATGACATCCTGATGGTGGCCCTCGTAAAACATCAGGATCCCAGTAAGAAGGGCTATTCATGTAAGGACTCTGTGGAAGTGCTGCTGCCTCCTGTGAGTAAACTGACTGATTAAGATGATGAAATGGAATAGCACCAGTCCCTCCAGAGAGTGGTGTTGATGAGCCAGACATGGTGATAGGACTTGATATGGGTGAGGAAGACAGCCTCCCGTTTAGGTGTTGAGGTGACCTTGGATTTAAAAGAGGGCTACCTATTGGCGAGACAGGGCATGATATGTTTCTGGTAATGTGGATGTCACTGGAGATCAAAGAAGAATATCAGTGATCATAAAAGATGAGTACTACCTTCATTATTTTCTCTAGTATATTCAGAATTAAAATATATAGGCAACTGCTCTTTTTTGAAAGCTTCTCAATAAAAATTAGAGAACTTAAAAAATATAAAACGATCAAGAGAAAAGACCTGCAGTGAAAATTAGATTTTGACACTCTGGATGAGTGGGTTGCAAGTCTTTCTGATTCTGATGTAGGGATATTCCTTGCCTGTCCAATGCCCTGAGATTCATAAAGAACACACCTGTAAGATTAAGCCATGCCACAGAAGTCCAAGATGGAGATTGATAATGTTTACGTCATCGGTCATACTGCAAATTTCACTTGGAGCATTCCAACATCATGAATTTAATATACTCCCTCCATCTCAAATTATCCATTGTAATTTCTAAAAGTACTTTTTATCTCAAATAATTTGTCATTTTAGAAGTTCAAGATAAAATTAATTTATCTTTTTTCCATTCCTTAGTAGTAGTTATTCTTAAAGACTTCAGACGCCTCAATAGAGTAAATATTTAATGAAGAGATTATATCTTAAGACAATATATGAGGGTAAAATAGTCAAAAACTCTTCCTAATTGATGTTTTCTTAAGGGGCATGTAAAAAAGAAAAATGACAGATAATTTGAGACGAAGGGAGTAGTAATTAGTCCCTTTCTCCCCCTTTCTATAGGGGATGATAGTCCTATCTCTTTTAGATATTCCAACATGGGACTAATCACTAATGAAGACCGTCTGTTCCGAGGAAGACATGCTCCCTCATACTGGTGCTAGGACAAAGATACGAACATCTAATAATGCAACTAACAGTGTGATAGCATTAATATGCATTCACCATCTCATATATCTGCCCATGAGCATCCTCCATCTAAATCTCCTTACAGCTACCGATAAGTCAATTTTCATTTTTTAAAACATAAAAGTTTACTTGCTTCATTTTAAACTCATTGTAAGAAGAACAAGGATTGTATTTTTGCTATTTTGTTTTCTCTTGCTGTAAAACTCACTTTCTGTCTTCCAGCCCAAAAATTTGTGCTGATGATTCTGATGAATATACTGGATTGACATAATCCAGTATATTCATAAGAATCATCATCAGCACAAAAAAAAGGTTCACTTGCTTCTGTTTCTCTCCATCTATCTATCCATCTATTTACACTCAAGAGTGGATCTAGAATTTAAACATTATGGGTTTGAGGTCAGGATCCTGTACCTATGTTTAATTATCCAGTAAAAATCACAGAACGATTCAAAGCTACTGGGTTTGGATGAACCTATAACTTATACATTAGATCCACCCTGCTTACTCTGTAATGAAAATCAAGCTAAAAGCAAGTCAATTTCTCTTCTTCCCTTTTAAAAGTAGAGGTTCACTTACACTTTCTTTTTTTCGAAGGATGAAGCTTCTTATTATGTTATGAATCAAGAAGCTACCAAGACTAAGCTGACCAATCTCACTTGAGGCTGAATACTATATATAACATCAGGGGCAATCAAATTGCACCTTCTAGGAAAGCAAAGACAAAAATGATGGCATTCTAACATGAGAAACATGTATTCTTATGAAGGCACATACACAGACAACATCCTACCCTCTTTGCTTTCAATTAAATACAGGGGGGGGGGGGGGGGGGGGGATGATGGGAGAAGCACTAGATTTCATGTTTACTTGACCATCCAAATGAATCTAGCTTGTTAATGTCGGAAAAGAAGCAGCTTTTAGCCACAGGACAGAACACAATACAATGGTCAGCAAGTAGAAAGTTTCTCACAATCCTTTTTTGTAATGAGCTTATCTTTGTAAATTTCCTTTATCTCTTTTTAAGTGTTTCTGATATTTAAAGACATGTAACCCAAAAAAACTCGCAGTTCCCCAAAAAAAACAGAAAACAGAAACTACTTAATGAAAGAAAATATGTTCATTATAGTAAGAACCCATTCCCAGACCCCACTTGTGGGATCACACTGCATATATTGTTTATTGTAAGAACCCATCTTACAATAAGCTACAAACTCCCGTACACAGATTATATAGCACACATCAAACAAATAAGACCTTACCATATTTGCATATTCAGTTAAATTATTTCCTTTTCCAGAAGGAAACGACCCAATTTTTAGAACTAACCACTCTTTGAGGTGCATGCAACAAGTTCATACAACTGAATTCATATTCCAGTACATTATTACCGACGTCTGCATTGGTACTGTATGAGTTTCAAATATATACTTGAACTAATCTTAAAATTATATTAGCACACATCAAACAATATAAGACCTTACCATACTTACATATTCAGTTAAATTGTTTCCTTTTCCACAAGGAAACAATCCAATTTTTAGAACTAACCACTCTTTGAGTCGCATGAGAAAAGCTCATAGAACTGAATACATATTCCAGTACATTATTACCAACATCTGCATTGATACTGTATGAGCTTCAAATATACTTGAACTAATCTTAATCAGGAAAGTGACTTGAGAATATATGCCATCAACAGATTTCAAATAAACAAAGTTTGACTCTTGGATATATGTAACCTATCAGTTAATTTTGCCAAACTAATTGCTGATCCAGAATCATTTTATGGACACGGAAGAACAAATGTGTCAGTGTACTTTTATCAGGATCATCAGCACAGCCTTCCTGTTTCTGAAAGAAAGAAAATGACTACCAATGTCTCAACAACAGAGTGAAAAGAAGACTAAATTAAACAGAAGTGTACCAGAGATTTAACACCATTTGCTCCTGCACATGGAAGATCTGCAGGTGCAGGAGAAATATTTGGCTTCTCCAGAGTTGCCACATTTTTCACAAAAGGATGATCCAATAGCTGAGCAGCACTAGGACGAAGGCGGGGCTCACGCTGCAAGCACTTCCTCACAAAATCTTTAGCTTCATCTGAGAGCTGTTCTGGTATAGTTGGGAGCTCTTTACTATTTCCAATCTTAAACATAGCAGCAACCTTTGGGCCAGAAGACATCAAACACCACATATAATAGGTCAGGGGAATGAACTGGCATTGCATAACTTGCTATCTCAAACTAAATTATGGCAAAACATTAATCTACAAAATTTCCAGAAGAAAAAACAGGCAGGAAATGCTCAATTAATGGTCTCTCGACCAAATTACTCACCCCTTCATACTGGCTAAAAGGGGGCTTTGATGTAGCCATTTCTAAGACGGTACACCCAAGACTCCATATATCAACAGCAAGGTTGCAGCCACTAGAATTCTTTATAACCTGAAACAACAGCAAAGAGGCACTTTGGAGTCAAACTATAAGTAACCAAGGCACATTAAAAACTTTTAAATACTTCACAAATCAATCCTTACCTCGGGGGCCATCCAGTAAGGACTTCCCTTGAATGACAATGGACATGATTGCCCTGTGATCTGCAAATTTGTGATTGAAAAATTTTAGATATGAGTTTCAGCCAGAAGAGCACACCTACAGAGGGAAAATTATTCAGATGGCACAAGGTTGACAATAGCACAAGTGCATTACTTAAGGGATTGAATTCTGTACTTAACAATTACCACTCCAAAAACAAGAAGCCAGATGATTAGAAAAAGATATATCCATAATCCATTCCAACAGCAGTATTAATTAGATGGAAAAGCATATCTGGAAGGGGGAAAATCCATATGCTATCTCCAATTGAAAATTTCATCCAGTAATCCAGATCACCTAACAATATAACGCCCTTAGAAGTCTATGCTTAAGCTTACATGTTTTGCCATTCCAAAGTCTGCCAGCTTTATGCGCCCATTTGGATCAACAAGAATATTTGCTCCTTTAATATCTCTGCGAAAATGCAGAGTTAGACAATCAGGGCACACAGGTAAAGACTGCTAAAAAAATTAAACTTAAAATAAACTATTCAACCAAAAAAGCATTATTACCTATGCACTGTGTTTTTAGCATGTAAATATGCAAGCCCTGATAAGATTTGTTGAGTATAACTACGGATCGCTGCTTCTCCAAATGCACCATATTCTTGTAAAAGCTTATAAATGGACCCACCCGATACATATTCCAAGTAGATATACAGTTTATCGCCAACCTGATTGAGGTAAACAATTCAGAAGAAATGACAGCTCAAAAACATGACAATTTCAGCAAGCAAAAGTATATGGCTCTCATATAATAAGGTTTATAATCATTCCCCACTTAGATCGGATCTAAAATTTGGAGTGCTACATTTTGACCAATTTCTTTTTATCAAGAATTTTGACCAAATTATTTAATTATAATATCAAGATCTTAATTGATAAGGCTGCTAATATCGTTTGAAGCTCACCGTTTCTGTTCCGTAGTACTGAACAATGTTTGGATGCCTTAATCGGCTTAACAATGCAATCTCCTGCAAAATATTTGAACATAAGAGCATACTCAAAATTGAAAACATATGAATATATTATGACTCAGGAATCAACAACTCTAAGCAGTCCACAAACATTAAACATTCGTTAGACTGTTCCCTATATGATAAACTTACTTGTGCCAACTGCTTTGCACTTTCCTTTGACTTTGCATCATCTGAAAATAATGTAACCTCCTTCATTGCACACATTTCACCGCTATCACTGCAGAATAGACAAGGCCAGGTATTAAACAAATTTTCAGGCTGTCAATCTTTGATTTGCACATGCCAATGGGCACGCGTAAGTAATATGTTGGATTTGTATTTACTTCAAAAGGCCAAGGTCAATGAATATACCTATTAAAACCAACATAAACATGTCCAAATGTGCCTCTTCCCAGCAATTTTCCTTTTTTCCAACGAGAGCCAGGGCTAGCAAGGTTCTCGGCTCTACCTGGACTACGAGGCACTGAGGGAGATGTTGCAACTGAATTGGAATGTGAAAAGGGCGAAGAGTTGGAAATTGTCAAAGGAGGAAGTGGCAAAGGGTGACTTTGTGCTTTTCCATCATCAGGCCAACTAATCTGCAATTCAGCGGCTCCACCTACAGCCCTAGGATGAATTGGTGTGACAGCGCCACTATGAATTCTCGAGCTAGGTCCCGGACTTGTCATCCTAGGACTAGGAATAGGAGAGTACTCTGGACTTCCTCTACAAGGCTGCCAAAACAGTTGTCCAGACATATCTCCTCCCATTGAATTATGTCCAGAATTCTGACCAGACCCTGGGCTTGAACAATGGCCAGATCCAAGTGAAGGAAGATCTGGATATGCCCTTCCTGCCCATAGAGTAGAACTAGTAACTTGCTCACTTGCAGCAGCTCTCATAGGACTTCTAGAAGGACTTGACATAGAACTATCGGGAGCACTGCAAAAGGCTCCAGGAGGAGGTACCTGTAGAGTGGTCACATGACTACTTAAAGGTCTTCTCTTAGGAGATACAGAGGAAACATTTTGACTTGGTGAAAGACTAACTGGTCTTGTCATTTCTTTCAAGCTAATTTGTCCAACTGCAGATTGATCCTTAACAACCAAACTTCAAAACCAACAAGAAAAAAGAATTGTGTCAATCAAGGTACTATAATTACTTATCAAAAAAAGCACCAAATGTTTTAACAAGAAAAAACACAACCCAGAGCAATTAAAGCCCGCCAAGGGAATAAGCGCCAACTTTTGAAAGAAAAGAATCTATAATGACCAAATTTTCTTCCGAATGACCTTCTACATTAGCTAACCTGGAAGGACTACCAGCAGCAGTTCTGCTCCCAGTTTCATAATCAGTTGCAAGTGGACTACGTTGACGAGAATCAATAGGATCATCACTCTCAATAGAGCACTCGCTTGAAATAGATGCAAAGACAAGCTCTCCATCGGTATCTGCAGGGTCGAGTCTGTGCCTGATGCATGCAGGCTTGGGGAGAGGCAGAAACAAGGATGGCTTTGAGGCCTTCTCTACTCTGGACTTTGCTGATGGACTGATTCCAGAATCCGACCTACCTACATTTGCTGGACGCACACCGGGAAGTGGTAGTGGTTGGGCCAGAGGCCTTTCAGCAAAGCTTTGACATCTTGATACATGTTTAGAAGGTGATGATGCTCTTGATTGTGCTTGGGACAAAGAACCCTTCTCAGAAGCAATGTCACTGCTATGCCTTCGAGAACCTCCTGATTTACCGGGAGATTTAACTTCAGCTGGACTCTTAAACTTGCGATGCAATGTATCAATAAAACTTTCTTTTGTTGGTTTCTTCTTGGCTTCTTTTGATGATTTCCACCATGAAGGCATATTTTCTTGTGCTAAAAATTAGCAAAATCAATAGACTACTTACTACAACATAATTTCCAAATAACCAGCCTTATATTGGACAATAAACCTACAAGCAGAAAAAGACTAGCATGCTTTAGTTAAGAATTTGGAGATAATAGAATCTTAATCTGTTGCTATAATGCATATGCCAACCCCTCCATTTATTTGAAATTAAAATTTCTAAAGATAAATATCACATATAAATATTCCAACATAGGCATGATGTTGATCCACCCCAGATAAACTATCCACCTCAGTGTCCCCCCTCCCCCCCCCCCCCCTGGATGATCAGTGTGGCTGTACATGCTTATAGAGTTACAGATGACAGAATTAGTCAACTAAAGCAGTCGGCTTCATGATACAACCATGGTAACCAAAGCTTATGTCAGTTCATCAAAAAAAGAACGTTGAGAGAATCAATTAGAGACCAAGTAGTTAAGACTCTGGACAAGCACAACTAAGATAAGACGATCAGACCTTTTTTCACCTTCTTATTGATTTGCGTAAACAGACAGTTTGGTTCCAACAATTTAACTGTCACTTATAAATCATTTGCATAATAAAACAGAAATTCCCACCCTGGTGCTTTATTTTTATTTTTTTTACAGATAACAAAGCAATTTACAAGAAACTTCTTAGCAAACCAATTAAACACTAATCAGCCATGAAAATGAAGTTAACCCGTGATCTAGTTCAAGAAAATAACTCCCTTCTGACAGACTGACACCAATTTTTTCCCCTTTCAGATAAGTCTTTCTGACACCAATCTTGAAAGGGTGGAATCAAAATTTATTTTACTTTTTCACCTCTCAAAAAGGAGTCCCCTCAACCTGCTTCTACTAATTTACGTTATCCCATTTCAAAGATTAATGCGTCTCCTAATATGAGAGAACCCTCAACTCAATGAAATTTCCAGTACCCATATCTTCTACAGAAATCACAGCAAAAAGATGCTGTATTACTTTTCATTTCTTGCCATCTCCCCATGTTTGCATCAAACCAATAGATACATGACATGTGTCTTTTACATAAACTCTTATCCATGGTTAATCAATGTTCCAATTTTGAAAGTAGTGTTCCTCTTAGAAACAAATCAATTTAATTGAGGTAAGCTTTCTCGATTATGCTACTGATCTTTACAGAGTTGAGTACAGCAATCATCATGATTTTAAAAACTCAAAAAACACAGCCTTTCCACACAGATCTAAAACACTAACAATGCACTTAAACTAGTAAAAAAAAAAAAAAAAGCACAGATTAACAAGTATAACAGCCAGAAATTAATTCCTAAAATTGAAAAGAAAGATCACCAAAAGTTCTCTGCTGTCACATATCGAACACAAACAGCTCGCTTCAGATTCGGCCTCCTGAATCCAACTCAGGTACTACTAGCTCAAAATAAAACCCTAGAAAAATCTCAGCTTCCCTGTCCCCTCTCCAAGATATTCCCGAAAGACAGAGAAAGAGAGAAATAGAAAGAGAAACAGAGGTTCAGGAATTCGAATTGGAGAAAGTTAATTTGAAGAGATCGCGTAAGAATGGAGATGGAGTTTTAGAGAGAGAGAGAGAAAGGAGTGAGAAGAGCAGCTAAGTAAGAGAGAGAAACAGAGTGGAGTGGAAAAGAGGTGTCTCATAATTTAATATTATTCCTAAATTCACGAATTATTAGTTTCATCTTCAAATTATTTTTTTACTTCACTAATTGGACTTAAGTATACTCTCGATCATGTAACATGAATGAAATACATTTCTAAATTCTCACCAAGTTTATAAGTGTTTTCAACACTTTTTTCGATTTTTTATTAAGAATTTCATGTGCTTACAAGCGTTTGACGCCACTTGTTATATCATGTAGCAAATCAAAGTTGTATCGAAAGCATAGTTAAGTCTAGTTAATCAAGTAAATGAGTATTTTTAAGATTGTCACTAGTTCAAATGAAACTATTAGTTTGCTCCAAATTTGTGTTTTCAATACTTCTCCTAAGTTATATATATAAAAAAATATATCTACTATAATAAAATTATAGTAATATTTATGATAAATCTTGGAGTAATAGTTTGAGAATCGTAATTAGATTTCAAATTTAATATCTAACCACTACTACTACTATTTATTTTCCCAAAATACTAAAGTTGCATTTGAAACAATACAAGGTGAAAATTCTTTTGGCTATAAATATTTTAAATTTTTGAATTATATTTGCTTCATAGTTTTTGCAATAAAATAAGTACTGTACTTTTTTGTCAAAGTAAGAAGAAAACAAATTTAAAAAGAAAAAATGTGACTTTTTTTTTCAAAAAATATAAAAGAATATAATGTATATTGACCTTCTCTTGAATGAGAAAAATTATTTTTGACAGATTTTCAATGTAAAAAAAAATATACAATATAGGATCATAAAAAAAATAAGATACAATATATATATACCAATAAAAAAAAGTGTAATACAATATTGAAGAATAAAAACTAAGCGATAACCAAAATTATACTTCGCTAAAATATGTTTCACCCAACTCTTGTACCAAAACTGTAGTATAATAATGAAAGAATTAAAACAATAAATGATAGTAGTAATTATTACTATGAAGCACGGAAATAAATTTTATAATTATGAAATAATTAAAGTTGGGATTCCATTGTGTGCTCCTTCTTTATTTCTTTATTGTTTCCGTTATCTAATAAACTTATTCCATTGTTGTTGATTTATTTATTATTTATTTATAGACTTGTGAAGTGTAGTATTTTCTTTGATATGGACAATCTAGAGCACCTTAGTACTTGAAAGTGACACACAAGTAAAATAATTTATTTCTCTTTGTTCATTTATTCATTTTGGAATAATTACATAAATCTCCCCTAAAGTTTAAATATGTAATATTTGATTATGTGCTTCTATTTTATATATACTCGAATTTTATTTAACAGTCTCATATCATTGTTCATTCAACTTCTTCAAATAAATAAGGAAATAAAATGAAACTAATTATTGCAAATAAAAAAATTTAAATAAATTATTACAAAATAAGTGAAAAATATTATTTGCCCAACCATCAAAATCTAGAAAATTAGTAATATATTTGGGCATAAAGAAATTTGCCTTTTGGTTTAATTATAATAATCCCACTTGTCGGGAATAATTGATAAACTAGTAGGGTCCTTTTTCTTTCTAACCTTAAGAATTAAGGCCCCTAAGATGCAAAAGAAAAAAAAAAGAGGCAATTTCTCTTTAAGATATAATAAACTTTTTTTTGTCAGTATACAATATATTTAAAAAATGACAAGAAAAATGCTTAAAATTTCACAGAAAGATATCTTGACAAAGGACATAATGGTGAATCTAAGGAGATACACTTTTGTATTATTATCAATTTTTAATTAAATACGTGAAATAAATATGGTTCCTCTCTGTCTCAAGATACTTGTAATATTTTTATTTATATATTTTTTTAAAAAATATTAATTAAAACGAATTATTTTATTTTTATTTTTATTTATGTTTTAAGATATACTCAATTTCTCGTCAATGAATATTTACCTATTTATCTGACATAATTAAGGTATTTGTAATCTTTAAGAATAATTAATATTAAGAATAAAGTGGAAAAAATAAGTAACTAATTTTATCTTAAACTTTTAAAATGACAAGTATTTCTAATAAAAACTATAAATATTTTGAGATAGAAAAAATATTTAAAAAATAAATTCAGCACAATGTAAATATCTTAAGTCTTAAGTCTTAACATAATAGTTAATAATTTGATATAAATATTAAATTCGCGTAAATTGTTGCTTGTAACCCAAATCCCATGCCAACATAAGGCCACGGTAGATCTTTTTCTTTGCCTTTCAAGATATTGCGGTTTAAATTTAGAGTGCTTGTTACACTTTCTCATCTCATTATAGTATCCTTGTGTCAAAACTACCCTTTAACTTTTATTTTAAGTTAGTTTTACCATCTATTACATTATTCAGCCATTTATAACCTCGTTGAACCTAAACTTACTACTCATATTCCTCAATTGAATGAAAAACCCCAAAATCAAGTAAAGTTATTTAATTTCAATTAAAATCACAATTTTTTCATTTAATCCAAATTCGACCTACTATACTAAATAAACTCATATCAAATTAAATCTCCAAACATGTACATATCTCCATTTTCCTTCATCTCCTTCATTCATTTCTATAACAAAACAAATTAAGTGTTCTCTAAAAAAAGAGACTTCAAATTCTCAGTGTTGTTTCAATCTATCTTTCAAATTGGATTTTATATCACACCAATTGTTCCTTCAATTTCCATATGAGTTTCTCTTTAAGTTGTTGGAGGACTTCTTAATGCTATTTAAGAGAAATCAAAATGGAAATTGAAGAAACATTGGTGTGTAGTTTATACAACCCAAATTGAAAAAATAGATTGAAACATCACTATGGAATTGGAACCTAATTTCTCATAAGAACACTAAAACTTGTTTTGTTGTAAAAATGGATGAAAGAGATGAAGAAAATAGGAGGTATAGGTTTGAAAATTTAGTTTGTTATGAGTTTGTTTAGTATAGTGGGTTGAGTTCGAGTTAAAAGAGAAAATTGGATAATTTTAATTGAAATTTGATAATCCTACTTGATTTGGTTTTGCTCATTCAATTGAAGAGTACCAGTGATAAGTCTTGAGATGATGGAGTTATAAATGGTCAGATAGTATAACAGAAGGTAAAACTTATTATTAAATGAAAGTTGAGGGGTAAGCTTGACATTTTCCGTAAATATATTAAGAATATACTTATTTCATATGTTTATTTTTATTTGTCTCCCTTTTAAGATATCAAGAAAAGATAATTTATTTATTTTTCTATTTAGCTCAATATTAATTATTTATCAAGATTTATGACTAGCCATCAATTAATATGAGTATGACATTATGCCAGAAAAATATTCATATTAATTATCGTTTCTTAAATGAAGTCTAAAGTATAAAATTGTACAAATAAAAGGAAACGAATAAATATATTTAATGTTTTTGCCAATTAGAAAATACTTTACATATTGGAAGGATCTTTTTAAAAATAATAATAATTAAAATATAAGAAGAATCATAATAACGACATGTCAATTGCTATTATGATTAAGACGTTGTGCTTAAAAAATAAGATGAAATTTTCTTGATGATAATAAAATAATATCAAAATAATTTATCTTAAAATTAAAGTATCTCTTTTTAGAAAATAGAATAATCTTGACACTGAAATAGAATAAAAATAAATAGTAAAAACTTATCGAGTTCATATGTCATGGCAAATCAATGTCTTGAAAGCAACTCTGACTCAATTGGGATGCAAGATTCCATAGTCACTTTGAAACATGTTCCCTCATAGATTTCAACTTGATTAAGATGCAAATCGTTATGACCGATCGCCCTCCAAGGCTCTACAATCACTTCAAAAATGTGTGCACTCCGTGATTGAAAGTTTGAAATCTGTACAACAAAAAATTGCTTAGAAAACAATCAAAGAAGAACAACTTCAAAAAAAAAAAAGAATTTTTCAATGTTTATTTTGTTCACAGGTACGTTTATATAGGTCAAGGACATACGTTACAAAAAGAAAATTAAAGGCGAGATAGATGAAATTTTAAATCAATAGATTAAATAAGTCAACACAGAGAATTGAAGAGACGGTTACAAAATGTAAATAAGATGTTATCAATAATTAATTCAGATGTTACACGAGTTTGAATTATAGCAATGTATTCAAACATGTTTTTGGAACAATGTATTTGAACACTTTTTCGGTAGGCTTAAAAATATTTTTTATTTAAAAATCATATTTGGATTATACCTTACGTACACAAGGTCAAAGAGACTCGTTTTGCCTTTTTTTATTGCTTACAAGAAAATTTGTAGTTCTTACCCTTTGAGTGCACATAAGAACCAATATAGGCTAAATCATGAATTGAGATGATTTTATCTGTGATAATGTGATAAAAAAAATAGGTCACGAGTCTTGTATCTAGGGGTAGGATAAACACCAAAAATTGAACTAATTTGATGCTTCGATTTTTTGATTTCGATTTAATTTTTTCTAAAACTTTGATACTCAGTTGTCATCAGTTCTATTCTCAATTTTAGGGTACCAGTTCTTGGGTTTAATCGAAATTTTATAACATAAATTCAAAAAAGTTAAAATACTACACTCGACGCCCGAAATACTTTGAAATCAACTTACACCCAACCTAAGTCCATTCCCATTCCTTTTTCCTAATATATAGTAGAGCAAACAATACAAATACCGCTAGTTTAGTATCTAATTATCTTGAAATTATATTTCGTACCACATTTACTTCGGCAATTACATATATCTGACACATTTAGATACATGTATCTCGGATACGTATGAATTATATTGACTTTCTAGAAAAAATGTCATGAGCTTGTCACTCAAATTAAGTGTAATTTATTCACATGTACATGGTATACATTAGTTCTCTCATTCACTTCTCTCTACGTATCTGCATTTTCATAATGTATTTACAATGTATATGATATGTATCTAATGTGATTCACATAGATACACTAACTCTCTCACACATGGATACACTAACTCTTTCTGAATGTATCTGACATAAAAAAAACTATTATTTACTATTTTTGATATATGTATTTGACTTAAATATGAAAGAATGGTGTATCTAACTTGAAATCAGTACAAAATAATTAATTAGTAAGATAATATGCAATTATTTCAAACTATGAAGTGGATAAGTAATTATGTAACGACATATATCGTCGCTACTGAAAATATCTCTGATAAATGTATACGAATCTCATCTGTCATAGGGTCAGAATCAATCTTTTGGTATGTGAGTGCATAAGTTATAAATTAAGGTTGTACAATTTCCTGTAATGACCCGAACCATCGTTATTTAGGAAAAGCAAAATTTCAGTAAAATACTGGGGCTACTGTCCCGCCAGGGCGGACCAAATGCCGCTAGGGCAGCAGCGCCACAACGAGGTAAGTAGCCGCCAGAGCGGAATAGGCGAGACATAATGTAAATAATGCGAAGTCTTATTTTCTCTTTCTTCCAAAAACACCTAAAATACGCGATGATTACCCTAGAAACCCTCCAAAAAGTTGCTTCAAGCTTGGGAATGAAGGAGAAGGAGATTTCTAGCGTAAGGAGGTCGATGGATTGCAGATTTCCAATCAAGATCACCGTCTCGTAGTCCGAAAAACCAAAACTTGAACTACAATCCCCTGCAGCTGCTTGGCGCCAAGGTAGGCTAGGTTTATTTAATTAAGTAGTTTCAAAACTGTTATTCACTGCGTGGTATGTTGAAATTGGCGGTAAATTTCATGCTTAGGCTTTTCTGCACCGAACAAGGGTTGATTATGCGTATACCCTTAAGTGTTACATTAGACGTATACCGTAAGAGAAAACCTATTTTTCGTGAGTTAGGGTTAGGAATAGTTGTGATTTCCTATTTTGTGGGATGGTGTTGACTGGTGTATGTATGATGTGTTTGCGTATAAACGAAGTATAACCAAAGTAACAAACCTAATGAATTGATTATGAACAATGTATGCCAGGAGCTTGAGCACCTGGTTATATGATGTAAGTATTGTAAGTTATGGTTGTGATTTCATGTTATGTGATATAAGTTTGATCATGCTTCATTATGATACATAGATGTATGTGAATAGTACATCATTGATCACACTAATCGTAAATGAGGATACACGGAATAATTGAATGTTATGACTTATGACTTGATTGTATGATTATGATAATATACTTATGATTATGATTGTGACTTGTTGAATGGATCGGGTGTTGCATTCCGATACACTAACTGGGATTGATTGTCACGTACCAATATAAACATTGAAATCGATGTCACGCTACGACACACTAACTTAGAATGGGTACCACATACTGGTACACTAACAGTTTAGATGTGGGTTCCATTAGAGGACCATTGACTTGTCTTATATGTGTAATTGCTCGTATTACTGATAATGTGGAATTGAGCATATTTCCTTGAATGATTGGTGGTTTATACTTTATATTCTTTTATGTTGGATTTGCAATGTTGTAAGTTATTTGAGATATCTGGTGGTGTAATGAATTGTGAATAGTAGAGTCCCAACTTGGGTTGTAGTATGGTAAAAGAGGAACTAAAGGTCCTAGTACTATCCTTGTATTTAGAATGAGGTCATAAGTATTATTGTTGGGGAATGGTAACATAAACGGATAGTACACCTCGATAGGTGTAATGGGGGTCCTAAGTTGAGTAGAGATAAGGGAAGTGTAAGGATCTATTGTGAATGGTTGGCCGGGTTGGTAGTGGTACATTTGAAACGTCCTTAAGAGATTAATTTATTAGGTGCAATCACGAACGAAGTAAGTAAGGGGTTATAGGTAAATGAACTAGCATGATGTTAATATCAAGAATGGTAAGGGTAGGCAAAATATAAATGTGGAGGAGCGATTGGTCTTATTGCATGTTTTGCCAGTTGATTTCTTATATTATGCAGTTCGGGTTGGCCAATGATGCCTACCAGTGCATGTAGTTGTATTAATACTACTCTTGCTATGCCTTTTTGGCATAGTTTGAATGCAGGGTCGGTGATGTTTCATTAGGTAAAGACGAAGAAAATCTCCAGCATTTCTATTTTTCCTTCAGCATGGTGGGAGCTGTGTCTTTGTTATCACATTCATATCTTATAATCTTAGAAGCTCTTGTACATGTTTAGACTAGATCCCTGAGGTATTAGTTACTTTACAAGTCTTAACCTTGAGTCGTTTTAAACTATTGTGTTTATAAAATATTATATGAAAGTCCTTTATTCTTCTGTTTTATTAATTTTCCGCATGATTTTAACTATTGGGATATGAGGGTTCTCCTACTTAGGTGTTAGAGTAGGTGTCCGCACGGCCTGGTGGGTTGGATTGTGACATTTCTCTATCACAAAGTTAAGTTGAAAGTGCTCTACCGATTTAGTGTCAGGTGTATGTTTAAACTAAAATCATATCTTTCATCCTATAATGAGTTAGGTGTCTCGTGACCTATCAAATTAAAGTTTTATGAATCTCCTTTCCAACGTCACCAAGTTAACTTCATTTGAAGTTCTAAATAAAAAGTTATAACCGTTTTACTAGAGATTGTCCATATCAAGTCGCTATAGCGGAGCTGCTACAATAGGTTAGTGCATATAAATGCAAATTTTAGACCTAAACGTTATTTTCTCCCAAAATTCATTCAAGGCCATGCTAGGGCAAGAGATGGGCAATTTCTTTGATTTTTCATTGATTTCCACCTTTAAGATAAGTTCTTTCATCAATGTAACATTTATTTGATTCCTTAGTCCTTAGTAAATATAATTGTGGTCCTAGGAGATGATTTGAATTCATTCTAAGGTGGGTAAAATCTAAATTTATGAGAATTTTAGGGTGTAAGACCTTGAGCTAATATGAAGAATATTTCTTCTCAATTTATTCATCGTAATTCTCTAATGTAACTATGAAATTGGTAGTTTTAAGTTAATTAAGGGTGGAAAAACCCTGGTGTGGGTGGAAAATTTATATGGTTGGCCTAGAGTTTGAGATTTTGATATGATCTGAAAATAATTAGGTCATTTATGATTGATTTTATATTATATTATTATTTTAGACAAAGAACAAGCTAAAATTTCACAAAAAAAAACAAAATTTGTGATCAGACTCGGCAACAGTTGCTTGGAGCCTAGGTAGACTAGTTTTCTTAACTGAGTAGTTTAGACGTATTTCTCATTGCATGATTTTTTGTTGATTGACCAGAGATTTCATGCCTAGGCCTTCAGAAACAAAGTCTAGATGATTAAAGGTTGTTGTTTATTGTTGTTAAGGAGGAAAAAAATAATGACTAGGGGGCGGTTCTCTAGTTCTTGATGATTAACATTGAGTTTTCTTGTTGGAGTGATTTTGTGGTAATTGAAAGGTAATTGTTATGACATTGTTGGGTTATAATCATATATGGAATTTGTAGTAATCAATGAAAACTCATATATACTCATAGTGGGGTTCACTATTGGGTCACTGGTATATTAGTATGATTGTGTTGTTCATTATATATATGTATGAATGTTTACCGCATGTTGTATCACTTGTGAGTGTATAATAGGGATACCATATGAGAGCATATGTAATGACAACATGTTGACAATTTCATACAATTAATCGATTATATGATATGTGATTTTCATGTGTTATTGTTTATTTTGTTTGTGATTGTGCATGGTTATCTGTGTTTGATAGTTGGTTCGGGTACCACACTTGGTACAATATATCCTCACAATTAGCTCGGATATGGTTGGCTTAGGTACCACACTTGGTATATGAATATCTATATATAATTGGCGCGAGTACCACGTATGTACACTAATTACGAATGACTTGGATACCATGCCTGGTACAAAATATCCTTATAGTTGGTTCGAATACCACACCTAGTATATACTAATGGTTTACTCGAGTACCTCATATGATACGGAGATATCCATATATGATTGGGTCAGGTACCACACTGGTACACTAACAGTTTGACTTTGGGTTGTATGAAAGGACCACCTGGCCAATTCCTCAAACTGCTGGGTGCGGCATATTCATGGACTAGCAAAGCGAACTCTCAATTTGATCAAGAGAGCCTAGAGAGCTCTCTATCTTTCCCCAAATTTCGACTAGCACAATTCTTTTTCTCAACCAATTTGAATTCCATTTCATTTTTGATTTTCAGTTAAGTAGAGTAGTAATTAGTAGCTAGGCGGATTTCAGTGCATGCTTCTGATGACCTGCGTCCTTTCACCAGTAATGGTTAATTGACTGGTGCCATCATGACATCGAAGATACAAAGCACCCGGTCCTCTTCTCTTGTGTCAAGTATCTGTTTATGATTTCATGTGTGAACCGAATTTACTTCTTCAAAATGTGATTGTTTCATATTGGATCCTTGAGTGGTCCGGGTTACTTGAAAGATGTGATGAATCAGATATAGCTTGTTATGCTAATGTCGTTCTTGATTATTGTGCACACAAGATGAGGACTGCTTGTGATTATAATTGTATGTTATTTATTTATTTATTTAACAACTAAGTTCTTAGGGGTTTATTTCTGCATAATTATTTTAACTATTGTGTTGAATTTATAGGAACTCAATTCTTATGTTGTCTGAATTGTTTTTACTATTAGGTTAAGTTTATTGAGACTCAATTCTTTAGTTGTCTAGAATGTGTTTTTATTTATTATGATGATTTTGGTGTTATAAGTGGTGTTGATTTAGTTTGGTATGGATGAGTTGGTCTAAGATGTTAGCTTCATGTACTGTTCTAAAAGGGCCAGGAAGTTGGCATGAGAGATTGAGAGAGAATAACAGGTTGGTTGATAGCAGGGGCGGAAAAGGTACATAGCTTCACTCTCATTACTGTCCCCCTCCCATTTGGAGTTTCGCTTTGTTCGCTTAGTAGGTCGTTTGATCTCTTAGTTTAATAAGAATAGGGATTCTTTCATATGAGCAAGAAATTTTGGTTTTCTTGTGTGAATATGGTTCAAATATGTATGTACGGGTGCTGGAAGTTTGGTTTCTGTTTGTTGCTACTCTTACTGTGTAGGCTTTCTTAGTATTGTTATGATCGGTTTCGAAAATGTTTTATTAGCCTTAGTGGTTTGTTCTTTCTCATTATGAATCTGTTTTGTTGTCTAGTATTTGACACCACATTCTTCATTCCTTCACCACAAGTGGAAATTGAAAGAACGAGGCAAGACATCAATATTTCGAGTCCATTTGGTGTCTTTATATTTGTTGTTTGATGTCTTTATAACTAAGGGTGTCATCTACCACTATTCTTGTCCTGCATAAACTTTTGGAGCATTATAAATCTGCTTAGCCATTTAAAAGATGTAGCGTTAAACTCTCGATAAGGTGTGAAGTCACGTTAGTGTCCATAGTTTGTTTTTTAAAGTCGTTGCCTATTTCTTTTTTTCTGATCATCTCGGCATGTTGGCCATGTATGTTGTTGTTGAGTTAAATAAAATGTAATGGGTCAATCTTTTTCTCTTAGGGTCAATAGTCCCTGCGTGTTTCTTTCTTTCTTTCATTTTTTTTTTTTCTTTACCATATTTTTCTTGCTTTGTTTGGGTTAGTAATCCTCTTATCTTGTTGGCCTTATTGTTCAATTCATAGAAGATTAGATGTCAACAATTAGGAAGTCACTGGATTTTGTTTTAGCAGTTATTAAAGTATTATACGTTTGCTTTTGTTTTATTTAATAGCTACTAATTTATCCTTTCATTTTCTTAAATTGGCCTCTTGTTTATTTATAATTTCCTAATGTTGTTACCATTTAAGTTTGAAGCTTGTCTAAATAAAAGCGACTTAATGAAGTATGCTAAATATTGCCTTCCCAGACTTAATAAGTTTATGACCATTTAAATATGTTGGCTCCAAGTGATTTTCTTTACTTTTGGTGCGCTGTCAATATTATTTATTTATTTATTTATTTTTGATTCAGTTAAGGTTAATTATGTATGCCTCATGTATTATCTTAATTATGTATTAACTCCTCTGTTTTTCTTTTTGTTTCTTTTCTTGGATGCATGTAATGCTGAGTCCATGAGACTTTCCCTTTCTTCCTTCGCATCGCATTTTTGAGCCAAAGGAGGCTCAAATTTTATTTTTGCTGAGTCGAAAATTAATATACAGGGCTGGGACAGTGTACAGGTGTTCGGAAGTGAAAGATACATGAAAAGCGCTGATATACCTGCCGATATACACTGATATACAGCCAGTGTATACCAAAAAGGGGATTGGACAAAAGTCCCAAAAATCCCAACGAAATAGGCCCAAATTTAATTTCTCTATTAATTATTTATTTGTGATTATTTATTGTTTGTTAACTCTAACTTTATAATTATTAATTAGCTTAATTAGGTCCCCCAAAAGACGAGCTATTTTCTTTGCGTCGGTTGAATTTTTTATTTAGTCAAATATGTTGGTCAAATTATGTATTTTAATCAAGTTAAACCATTGGGTTCTTAAAAAAAAAAGATAGCATTGTTAAGCTTTTCACTTAGTCCTTTTTTTTTTATTTCACTTTAAAATTGTTCAAGCTAAAAAATGTATTTTCTCTCAAATAAACTTTAACAAATATTGGTCAAAACCCTTTTCAATTAATAATAATAAAAAGAATAATATATATATATATATATATATATATATATATATATATATATATATATATATATATATATATATATATATATATATATATATATATATACACATTCTTACTTTACCATTTTTTTGCAAAAAGGTTGGTTAATTAATTAGAATTGATTTGCATGTTTAACTTACTAAATTAGTCCAACTTATTATTTCAAAATGTAACACATGAAGTCTAATTAATTTAGTTTTATTATTCCTATCGCATGCAATTTAATTCGAGTGTTTCATTTTAGTCCCTTTCTCTTAAAAATAAGTAAATAAAATGAAATAAATGTTTATTTATTTCATTATTTTCCAAAAGTTAAGCATATTGTAAATCGTTATATTTTCTTCTAAATTATAATTAGTCAAATATATCTTAGTCAAGTCGCAGGTCAACCGCGTGTTAGCGGGCACTTCGAATGGCTAAACCCTTCTCGAAGTGTAAATTGAACCCCGAACCCTCTTTGGTATTTTCAAATGATTTTTTCTGTTTAAATCTTTGAAAATAATAAATTTTCTTAATATCTTTAAAAAATTAAGTAGCGACTCTTTTCTAAGTATTTTTCTTAAATTGTTTTATACTTAGAACATTTCAAAAAGTAATTTTTTCCACAGATAGGAAAATTACGGCGCAACATCACCTATAAACAAATTAAATAATCGACAATTAAAAAAAACACTTGATATTTTTTTGAGTTTTCACCGACAATATCAAACTTTAAAAAAATTCGTGTAAGTGACTTTGCTATCCAAAACGATCGAGATTGAATTCGGAAAAAAGTCGACTGATTCGAAACTTATTTTTGAATTTTTTAAGAATAATGGGGAAAGACTCTTTAAAGAACAATGGATAGAGGCCCACTTTTGTATTTCTCCTTTGAATACGTAACTGATGAAAAATTTGAAAGATTTTTACCTTTTTAAAAGTATTTTGTCCCATGATTTTCTCCATTATGTTGTTAAGTATTTGTATTCTTTTCCATTAAACAAATTAAAAAAAAATACATAACTCAGCCCTTAACAAACTAAAATATTGACATTTTAAATAAATATTGAAAATATGACTAAGGAGTCTTATAAGAAGCTAAAATATTGTTGTTTTGAAAATTTTTCAGATAGATATGTGTGTCTACTTGTTCAATTTTATACAAGATTAATTGTGTACTTGTGCATATCCAATGTTTGAGGGTCCATATGTCAACTAAAATCAAATTTAAAAGACACGTTTATTTATTATGCCTATCTTATTCTCTATTATCTATATAGATAAACAAATTTTGATTGTTATTAATGAAATATTTACTAAATTATAATTTAAAATCTTATTTACAATATAAAAATAGATAATTTTTTATCATATTATAGATTCCGTTAAAATTAATATATATATATATTTTTATTTTTTTTTATTTATTTATTTATTTTAAGTTAGTTCATTTGTTCCATTATAGAACAATATTAGCTTAGGTATTCAATCAATATATTTCACTTTTCTTTCAATTTTGGATGAAGTTAATATCTTTATATGAAATTTGTTATATAGATTAAAAATACAAAAATATTTATGATTTAAAAATAGTATATGGAAAGGGGGAAAATATAAAATTGATAATGTAAGGGGTAGATTATACATTAAAAAAGGTCAATTAAGAAAAAGGGGGGAGAACGACTATTTCTCAAAGTTGAGGGGGGTTCGATTTTTAAAGTAAAGTTGAGGGTGTAAATGATAATTCAGCCTTTTTAAATAGATTGACTTTTTTTTTTTGGTTTATTTCTTTTTTATCATTTTAGCTTAAAAATCAAGTGCTTATAAACACTTTTTAAATTTATCTAAACACTCAAAAAGTGATTAAAAATTACTTTGTCCTAAAATACTTATAATTTATCCAAACACTTAAAAGGTGATTAAAAGCTGTTATTGCCTAAAAAAATACTTAAAATAAGCCAATTAAACAATTTTTTTAAAAAAAAAAAAAATAGGTCAAACAAATTGAAACAAAGGAAGTATTACTTTCAAATACTTCCTCCATGTATTCCAATCATAGACTAATCAGGATTTTAAGCTTTATGAATTTTCATAAAAAGTTTAAGAGCCCATTTGAATTAACTTAAAAAAAAGTACTTTTTAAGTAAAAAAATAAAATGTCAAACTTAAATGACTTTTAAGTCAAAAAATAAAAAGTAAGGGGAGGGCTATTTTTGATTTTTTAAAACTTATTTTAAGTCATTTTAAACTTATTTTAAGTTATTTTTAACCTTCTCAAACATTTCCTAATTTATTTTAAGTCATTTTCGACTTATTTTAAGTTATTTTTATATTTGTCTAACATTTTCAGAAGTCAAAAACTAACTTTAAAAGTAGGTTTGACCAACTTTTAAGCCAATCTAACCACCCTCTAAGTCATATGCATAAATCTTCTTTTACACCATTCACATAACTCAAACTCAAAATATAAATTGACCTTTAATCTTTTTGTATAATTTCCGAGTAGGCCAGCATGCACATACACCACTTGGCCAAGTATTCATTTTTAGCTATTAATTTGGGTACATCCCCCCTGATCCTCTTTTTTGGTTAAAAAGGAATTATTGGAATAAAAGCAAGTGTTATTTATGTGGAAGTGTACTTATAAATGCAACGTGAAACTTAAGCCTAAAATAGAAAACTTTAGTAATGAAAACTACCTTCACCTATCACTTAACAAATTCTGTAAAACAATGATCAAATTCCATTGGTCTTGAGAATATATAACTTTTCTGAAGATAAGTGGTTTTCTTTTTTCGTGTTTGATTAGTATGGAGAATCTTATCCCAAGGATATTGAGGTATAATGTAGGCAAATACTATGACTCCAAATTTGGACCCATGTCCCAAAACAATGAAGAACCCGACCTTCAACCTTACAAATCCTGACCCAAGATTCGACCTGGAACACGTCCCCGATCTAAGAATCATCCCCAATGCTAACCCAATATCGAGATCGAGAACCTACCCCAACCATCTAACTCTAACCCAGGACCCGACTCCAACCCTGAGACCCAACCTTGAGATTTGGAGACTTTCGACCTGACCTTGAGACCAAACCCTGAGCTCTTGACCCCCAACCTCGAGACTGAACTTGACCTAGACTCATACCTTGAGATCTGACTTTGACCTCGACCCTAAGAACCAAACCTGATCACTGACCTCGTAACTCGACCTAACCCCAACACCCAACCCCGAGACCCGACTCCTAGACCCAACCCTGACCTGACCTCGAAACATGACTTCGATACCGACCCTGATCTCGAGACTTGCCCCCGACGTGATGACACATTTCGTTTATCTCGAAATCTTGGTATATAATCATCGTAGCTGCCAAACTTTTTGCCGGAATATTTTCTAGTGGAAAACAAAAAATGTATAGAGTTCCATCCTAGTAAAATACTACCATTAAACAAATTTTTTTGTAAAGGCCCGATCCATTAACGATATTGTCCGCTTTAGGCCTAAGCCCGCACAACTTTAGAACGCGTATGTTTTTCTGATGTGGAATTTCTTAGGGAAAATTACATAAATGGGCCATGAAATTCAAAATAATTACAAATTCATACTCAAATCCAAAGTAATTCCTGAAATACTCATTCTCTCATAAATTTGACAGTTCATACCCCTATTCATTAAGGGTGATAATTTTCGCTTAACTGATATCAGATATTGTATTGGTATCATTAAGGTTGATAATTTCGCTTAACTGATACTAAATTAGTATATATATATATATTGTATTGGTATCATTAAGGTTTCTTGTTCAGAAATTAATTATTAGTCAATGATACTATAAGGGGTCATTTGGTACAATGATTAATAATGCAAGGATTAGTAATGCTGTGATTAGTAATACAGGGATTAATAGTGCAGAGATTATTTTTACCAAGTGTTTGGTTCATTGTTTCCACCTCATCTTGTTCTTGGATTAATACTGTATAAATTTTTTTTCCAATTATACCCTTGAATTATTATGCAAGTGGGTCAAGGTAAATAATTGTCGGACAATGTTATTTTTTGTGGCCTTCTATCTATTTATGAGAAGAACAATTTTGTTGTCATGTTTGCATTTTGTTGTCATGTTTGCCTTTTTTCACTTAAATTATTTGAGGATAAATAATTGTCATCTTAGTAAATTGACCACTTACAAAATGTCAATTTTCAATTTTAAAAAAAATAAACTATCAACTTTTAAAATTGAAAAGACGGTAAACAATAGTAAAATTGACTAAATCATCTACATTTACACATAAAAATTGCAAGTTGTAATTTTAATATGTATTCAATTTTATAAATTGTTCAAAATACAAATAATTAGAAAACCGCACAAACATATATATATATATATATATATCAACAAATTGTACCTTCAATTAAGATCACAAACGTCATATTGTGATATATTTGCCTTTTTAATTAGTTAATGTTAAACAACTCACATTTCAAATATTGTATTAATTTGTATTGGATTTATTTAGTAACAAACAACTCTCTCTAAATAATTTGTAAGTTAATTTATTTAAATAAATTTAGTAGTACAAATATAAAACATAAAATCAAGAAAATAAACAAAATAATTAAAATGATTTGAGAGATATTTTTGTCTTTACAAGACTTATCACATAGTATTATATGCATGTATTACTAATACCTCCAAATGGAAGGTATTAGTAATACATCCTATAATACCATGTAGGAGGTATAACTAATCAATGGATTAGTTAAACATAGACCCAATTTCCTACCAAACATAGTACTAAATAATATCATACATAATACATGGACCTTTTGTTTTAATGCGGTCTACCAAACGACCCCTAAGAGTATATATGTATGTTGTTGTGGTATCATTAAAGTTTTTTGTTCAGAAATTACTCATTAGTCAATGATATATATATATTGACTAATGAGTAATTTCTTAACAAGAAACCTTAATGATACCAATACACTATACATATACTGATTTAGTATCAATTCAGCGAAATTATCAACCTTAATAATACCAATACAATATATGATACTGATTTAATATCAGTTAAGTGAAAATTTTCACCCTTAATGATACCAATACAGTATATGATACTGACTTAGTATTAGTTAAGCGAAATTAGTAAGGAGGTATATATTATAATTATTTAGTGGGGTATGAATGTAAAGGGGTATATGTTTGTAATTATTTTGCTTTTATGGAGTATTGTCTTATTTTCCCCTTTCTTATCTTAAGAACTAAGAAAGGGTGTCACAGCCATAATGAAAATTATACCAAGTGCCGATAAGAGTTTGATACCTTTTGTAATGGCCGAACCCGTTAGTGATATAGTTTGATTTGGGCCTAGTCCTGCATGACTTTAAAACGCGTTACTAGTTAGTAAGACCTGCTTAATTATATACCTAACATCTCTTCTGCGTTTTGCCAAGGTAAGACTTCTTATCTTAAGTTGCGGTGGCACAATTATAACGGAAATTATACCAAGTTATTGAGTTTTAGCTGCACTTGTTTACAACATGTTGTTGGGAGAACAGAATACACAAGGTAAACTAACTCGCATCGACAATCATTGTGAAGCTATTAATACGAACTTAATTTCAATCTCCTATGAGTGTCAAACCAATTGCTATAACAATTATAGTAGAGGGAACTCCAAATTTGAGATGAGTCCAGAATGAGAGATTGTACCCCGAAGGTTGAGCGCGACGAGCTTGTTCACATACTATCAAGTTTGCTGCTGACCCTAATAGTGAAAGGTTGCCAGCCACAGTACTAACCCAGGCTAAGATGAGCCATGCTTTCTTCTCACTTGCTGCGGATATTGCACCAGCTGATGCACCTACCCGAACTCCCAGCAATAGAACTATCATCAAATTAACAAATTTCTATTGGTTAAATCAATCAAACTCTTATACATTTTATGTATGTTTAGGTTAATTAAGACCATAAGATTCAAAAGTCTTTCTCTACTTTCTTAAATTTTGTGTCAAGTCAAAACCAGACAAATAAATCAAAACGGAGAGAGTAGGAAGTACTAGTTGAGAGTGACAAACCAGTAGGCACATTAGAAGCCAAATTTGAGAGGACAAGTATGACAACAGCAAGAACTGCTACACCACCAGCATGGTCTATCTTGGCATATGGTTCCATAAAATCCCAGAAAGCACTTGGAATCCCTGTTCTGTTAAATCCATCTACTGTGATAAACATACCACAGAAGAATATCAACAGCGAATATGATACCTGTCAAGTTGAGACACAACAATGAACAAATTAAACTTTTTTCTCACTAAACTAATATAACGTAGCTGGTGGACCTGATAGTGTAAAAATTCTTTTTACATAGTAACTTCGTAGAAAAACACTATATAAATAGGTGAAAAATGTGTTGAACTTGACATGACAAGATGAAGAAATGTAAACACAAGGCTAAAGTACCTTTTCTAAGCATTCTCTAGCATCTTTGAAATCAAGAACCACAAGAGCAAGTGCTGCTGTGATAGCAGTCCATGACATATTCAAACCCATCAATAAAGATATTAACATCCCAATTGTAACAAGATAAACACATATTTTCCATGACAATCTTCTCCATTTTTCAGAAAAGTTCTGCTTTTCCTCACAAGATGTGAAGCTTTGATCTTCACTTTCATCGACAGTCGTCAAAGATACATTCTTGTCCCTCATTTGAAGTGATCCATGATCATTTGCTGCTTCTGTCGATGCATTAAAATTCCTAGAAGAATCAAACACCCCATTCGGATCCTTCATGATTTCATTTCCACTAAACTGATCTTGAGAATGTAACGAATTAACAACATGTGTCATCGTTGCTGGTGCAAAACGATGAGAGACTATTTCTTCATCCAAAACTAATTCTACTTCAGCATTTTCAACATCCTTCTGAACAGACAACACATTCCAATACATGCAAAGCAACAATACAGCATTAACAATAACTCCAACAAACATTGCAGGAAATATACCAAATAAAAACCTCCCGAACGTGATCTTGCTCAATATTGCTATAACTAAGTTCTGAGGATTCCCAATAGGAGTTGCTGAAGATCCAATATTTGCACTAGACGCGAGAGCTAAAAGGAACGGATGAGGTGGGAGATTTTGTTGCCTAGCAATTTTCAGCACAAATTCAGTTAACACAACACAACTAGTATCATTTGTGAAAAAAGCACTTGAAATTGCAGAAACCAAACAGATTCTACAGAGTAAATCCTTAGCTCCCCTGCTTTTCCAAGCCAATAATTTTCCCAAGTACTTAAACATATCTGCTCTTTCTAAATAAATACTCACAACCATTGTTCCAAAGAGAAGTCCTAAAATTGGAAGATCAATAGCAGCATATGCTTCATCTGGTGTCAATACTTGAAATATTACGATTAGATTAGCACCAAGTAGTGATCCTGCTGTCCTTCCAACAGGCATGAATGGGACAGCAGGAAAAACTGCCAATATCCAAAATATTGCAAAGGCAATTGAACCAAGAATCACTCTCTCCATAGATGCCATAGCCATAATCCTTCTTCAAATTTTTTGTAAGTTCACATTAGTAAACTGAATATACCTGAAATGTAAAAAGAGGCTAACAAACCTTAGATCTTTTGGTGCAAGATGATGAGAAAATGACTAAGGAGGATAGACCTTACCTATGAGATGTGAAAGTATCGAACCTTATTTCATAGAGTCATTCGTTCTAAAAGCTACGTGTGTAGGTAAGTAGCTATCTAGCAAGTAATCTCTAATTTAAAGACTTTTCAGCACGCAAGTACATTTATTCACTAGGGACGTTGCTGGTTTGATTATTGGAGTATTTTAGACCGCAACTTCTTGAAAAGGAAACTAAATAGGACAAATTGAAATACATATACAAACACGTACACTTTTCCTTTGATTTCTCTACCTTAGATGCACTTATAAACTTGGGTGGTTGAAGGTGTCACGTCATCACAAAAGATGCACAAAAATATGAAAAAAAATGAGTTCAGTAGCTAATAGGACTCTAGTTAAGTTTAAGAGTGTTGTGAAATTTCGGTTATAGTCTAGGAGCTATTTGTGTTTTATTCCTAATATACTCAACCAGGAACGCTTTATTTTTATTTTTTGGTCAGTCTAGTTTTTTCTTCTCTTGTTTACTTTTAGGTTCAGAATCGTCAAAATTATTTATAATAAACTTCGTCTAGTGAAGCACTTGTATGTTCTACGTTATGTTTCAACTTGACATAAATTGATTAAATTAGCTATAAACTTTTACAGTATAGCAATAACAATTTAAGAACATTTATCAGATAATATTTAGATTTCCAACTTGGTATATAACATAGTAGTAAATCAAATTCGAAAGTTGAAAATATAATTTTAAAATTTATTATTACTAAATAAAAAACAACACTTGCAAAAGGTAAAATATACAAGTACAGTATAAATCAATGATCCACTTATAGATCAAACGTGTGTGTGCGTACACACTCACACATACATAACTTAATTAGCTAGGATATATTTATTTTATGGCACTAGTTAACTTTACTTGTTTAATTTACTGTTAAAGATGATTTCTCTGCTTGCCACAAAGATCTGCATTTAAGAAGATATTTTGTATACATTTTTTTTTCTTTTTCTTTTATTATATTTTAGAAACTTAAGTAAAATTTTCAAAATCTTTCGTAAGCACTGACTTTTAGATTAAGAAAGCTTCTCTACGTCTATGAGCTTCATTTGCTAAAAAAATCTGTATGAAAAATATATATATATATAGGTGAAAATTATTTACACCTCTGAATTTTGATTTAAAAATCAAAGTCCCACTCAATTTTGAGAAACAATTATTCTCTCTCCTTTATCCCATGCAAAGTCTATTCTACCATTGCTGTATTCAAAATCTTTGTATTTATAAATTTTTATTAAGTTCATTAACTTTAGAAGTAGAATAATTCTTTTATAAGTTTGTTGTAAAATCTAATGTTGTTTCTTTATGTTGTTAGTTTGATATTACATATATTAAGTACCTATGTATGATTGTATAATGTATTATGTGTGTGCATATTTAATTTTGGCATAAAATCAGCTCGAGTGTAACTCATGTTAATTGTCATGTAGAACGTGCGTGTTTACTTGTTCAACTTTATATATAAATTTAAGTGTCTACTTGTACATGCCTAAATTTGGAGGGAGCCAAGTTAAAAGGACAAATTTATGGAATTAGGCATATCTCTTATTCTCTATTATCTATGTAGATAAATGAATTTTGATTGTCATTAATGAAATATTTTCCAAATTATAATTTTAAATATATTTACAATATAAATAGATATCTTTTGAAAAAATTGTTATGAAATTTATATTTATTTTTATTGATTATTTTTTGTTACTTGCATCATTTCGAGATTCTGCTGAAACTAATAACTTTATTTTTTAAATTCTGTTCATTTGTTTCATTATAGAACGACATTATATTATATGTTCAATCAATATTTTCTCTCTTTTTTTTTGGACGAAATTCATATTTTTTTTTATAGAAAATTTGTTATATAGATTAAAATATAAAAATATTATGATTTTAAGAAAAAGTATTTAAAAAAATAAAGATTGATAATGTAAAGGTAGAATAAACATTTAAAAAACTCAAATAGGAAAATGGGGAGAATAATTATTTCTCAAAATTAAGGGGGAGTTTGATTTTTAAAATAAAATTTAGGAGTAAAAATGATCTTCACCTATATATATATATTTGTGAGAGAGCATAGACTACTCATGTCCTCTAAATCTTATAACTGTTTAGTACAACTTATAGAACCTATGAAAGTTATACTATTTTCTGTCTTTAATTATTATTATTATTATTTTAACTCCTCTCTAATAGCTCCATTTCTTTTTTACTCTTTTAATAATTTGAACTCATAATTTTAGATTAGCAGTGCAGGGTTTTTACTAATTTTCCTCTAATCAATATGTGCCGTTGGAACTTCTTCTTATGTATTACTTCATATATGATGTCCTAATCAAAGAAAATGGATGGTATAACTCTGTCATCAACAAAGATTTGAACGGATGGAAAATAAGACTTTTCTTTTCCCTTTGTCTTTCAGTATATTATATTCTTCTTATGTTTGATTTGCTCTCTTCGTTCTTTTCTCTTTAGTGAAATGTCAAACATATTTAAATTATTCTATTTTTTATAATTTTATATCTAAACTATTGAGAAAGTGAGTTTCATACCTAAAATATCACTATTCACTCATTAGTCATATGTTTGAGAAACACACATCAGTGGTGTGTGTAATACATTTTCTCTTTTATTTTTTTAAAAAAATTGTCATATGTCATTTAACATGAATAAAACATTCCACCTTTACAAAAATTAAACAAACTATTAATATTAGTTTAAAGTTAAAAATTAAGTATCACTATTTCAGAAAAAAAAAATTAAAACCATTTTTCATATTTCATTTTTTTAAAAAAAAAAATGCTTAAAAACTTGATATTCACTTTTGAACAACCAATATACAATATTATGTAACATTATAAGAGATATTTATACACTATACAATATTATACATTAGGGTAGGTGTTTGGTTCTTCGGTTCGATTTAATCAAATTTCGGTTCGGTTCTTCGGTATTCGATTTTAGAAAAGTGTGCACCATATTTCTTATCAAACTAGATCGGTTCGGTTCGGTTCGGTTTTTTCTACTTCAATTCGGTTTAGTTCAGTGTTTTTAAATCGATTTTTCGGTGTGAATAAAAATAAAGAAAGAATATGATAAAGTGTTAAGAGTTTCATGTGTTTAATTTATAATTAAGAAGACGCTGCATAGATGATTCTTTAACTAGAAGAATTCAAATTTTGTTTCTGTTTCTATCAAAGATGCCAAAGGATTTGTTAATTAGATGGATTATTTACCCTCTCATGTTGCTACAGAGATGACCAACTAAATATACAGCGACTAAATCAGCAAACATATGCAGATAAATGGTAAGGAGCACACAACAATTATCTTTACTCACAAAACAAGGTCTACAAAGACTTGTCCACACATTTTTTTAAAAGAAAAACACAACACCATTAAACGGCACTATCTCTTTGGATACATGATTCAACACATTCAAAACATAGACTTTAGGTCTTTAGGGTTTACACTTTACTGTTTTGTCATTTAAAAATTGAAATGGGCCAGGTAAATATTTTGAGTCAAAATATATAAGTATTATTAAGTAATATAATTTAAATATTTTTAAATTTATTTAATAAAACTTCGGTTCTTCAGTGCACCGTAGTTTCGGGACCCTTACACTGAACTCCGAACCGAAGAACCAAAGTTTCGAAAATAAAGAACCCACACAGAACCGAAACACCGAAGAACCAAAATAGTTTGGTTTGGTTCGGTTCGGTTTTTCGATTTTTGGGTATTTATGTCCACCCCTATTATACATTAATATACAAAAACACACTTCGTCCTCTTCCTTTTATTCAAGCATCAGATTCATTCAAAAACACCTCAAAAATTGCATCAAATCACCCAACATTTTATATTTGGACCCCTCAATACGTAATCGATCTTTTACAACAATCTCACTTGAAACAGAGCTTATTTGTGAAAAATAGTAACTCTATTAACAGAAATAATATATAGTTTTCTCCATAAAGTAAGGGTTATTACTAGAAAAGACATAAAATGACGCCTGAAGTTGTCCTGAATTTCAAAAAAACACCTAAAATTTGTGGGCATCCTATTACCCCATGAAACTATTTCAAATCACAATAAATAAACACTTTTGACCCATTTTCACAACAGCTGTGTTCTCACATTTGATAGGCGCATGGAGGAGTAAAAATACACCCCTAAACCAGTGTAAAAATGCCACGGTTGCACAAAGACACACTTCTCATCTTCTCCAAAACCTCCATTGATATATGTTGAAGAGCTTTCCATCTACAACCAAAAAATAAAAGTCTCCATCCTCAATGAAATTTTCATCTAGCTTTACTAGCTTCAATTTTTTTTTTTTATTTAAAAATTATGAGATCAACTAATTTGTAAATCCTGAAAGTGCAATTGCAAACAAATTTCAAAACTAAATCTGTGAAGAAACTTTATTCAAACTCAAATCAGTCCTAAACTAACACTACATACACATGAATAATAGATAACACAAGAAGAAAATAACAACAAATTACTATAAAGATGATTTTTCAAAAAATCACTACTATATAAAAGAACATTTTTTTAACCAAAAGTTGCATTCAAATCAAGAAGCAATTAACATGTGAGCCTTCACTTCTTTGTTTTGACTCCATAATTCAAGAAATTATCACAACAAAACAAATTTATAGCGACTATTGAAATGTTTTAGGATTTTGATCATCAAAGAGAAAGTAGAATGAAAATTTGAAAGGGGTTTAGAGTTAAATGGAGCGGGTCATGATTAAAATGTGAATGAGTCAAGATTTTATCCAATTTTTACTAAAAGGATTGGAAAAAAAAATATGTAATTATATTATTAATTGGGGTGAGACTCACGCTCAGGCATTGAGAATGCAGATCGTGTAAAAAATATGTATTTATTGTGATTTTGAAATGTTTTGTGGCATAATAAAATACCCGCAAAGTGAAAGTGTCTTTTTTAAAAATATGAGACAACTTTATGCGTGCCTTTTCTTTTACTAATAACTCAACTATACATACATGTGATATTCATTTGACGCCAAACAAGCATCAAAGCAAGCAAATGAAATTAAATCACCGTCATCACAACGACATCACCGCTACAGTATTCATCTTCATCGAAAAAACCACCCTCAATTAACAAATTAACTGATAAAATCACATCTAAAATTTCAAAAATGAACAAAGAATGAAATACGGAGAAGACGGGAATAGTGTGTGTTTTGAATATTTAGGAAAGGAAGAGGAAAAAGAGAGATAAGAATATATTAGTGAAGTAAAATTGACAAATTTTGGCCCATTTTAGTAAGGAAAAATGGTATAAAATAGCAAACTATTAATTTAAATTAAATGTTATAACCACAGTTTGATTTAATTGTAACTCGTAGCAAATTGTTGTCAGTCGCCTCTCTCCCTAAATTTCTCGCTCGCCACTCTCGCTTTCTCATTGGCAGTCTCCCCCTTACCTCTCTCACTTTGTACAAACACAAATGTATAAAATGCGTTTGTGTTTGTATAAAGTGAGAGAAAAACTGTATATATACATATATTTTCGTTCGCCTCTCTCCCCAGAGAATCTCGCTCGCCACTCTCCTAGATCTCGCTCGCCAGTCTCACTCGCCTCTCTCACTTTATACAAACACAAATATATAAGTTGTGTTTGTGTTTGTATTAAACGAGAGAAAATTGTATATACAAATACAAATACATATATTTTTGTCTTATACACTTATAATTATACAAATATAGATCTTTTCCTGCTTTTGTCTTTTCTCTCTTTCTCGCTTTATACAAACACAGATTATACAATTGATTCTTTTGTATATGTATATCGAAATATACATAGTAATAACCATAGCAAATAATGAAGGACAATTATACAAACTATAGATATAGCATATAAATATAATTTTTATGTAATTATTGGAACAAAGAAGATTGTGTCTTAAATTCTCAATCGGCCCATTGAAGATCCAAAACAGGAATCTCGCTTAAATAATATACTTGGGTCAATTATACTTTTTCTCCCCTTCTTATTGGAATGTAGCACGATCGTGAAGTTTCCAGTTTCTTCGAGAAAACTTCAAAACATTATCATAAAGTTCACCAAAATTGAAACTTTATTACTCTGATGGTATCTGAAAATAGGAAAAAAAAAAAAAAGTGTCTATTGGTGATTTTTTTTTCCAACTCTTTAAGGAGACAACATATCAAGATCACATAATTTTTTTTAAATCATTGCTTTCATCTAAATTTTTATCAGTATAATCAGGATTAAATTTTGAAGAAAAATGTCTCTAAGCAATGTAGCAATGACGTAGAGAAGCATGTTGAATGGGGAGATTGGTGACAATTGATTTTCACAATAAGATTTGAGCAATAGTACCATATATAAGCATATTAAATAAAAATTTAAAATAAAGCAAGTTAAATTCCCAACTTGATTTTGCTTGTTATTAATACATAGAAGTAAAAAAGTTGATAAAATTGAATGTCAAAAGGGTTTCACAAATTCTTGATATTATATTGGTGGAGAAAAAAACAAGGCTAACTAATGAGTGACTAAATGTATAGCTTCTATTTGTTTTTTCATTCGTAAATTTTTGTCAAGCCAGAATAATAATATACTATCTCCGTTCATTTTTAATTATCACTATTTCTTTTTTAGAATCAAACTATAAAATTTTGACTAATATTTTACGATTTATTTTTTTTTATCATATTGCTATGAAAAAAATTACAATTTATAGTACTATTCACATAATTTTAAAAATATTTAAACTTTTTATTTAAAATATTAAATTAATATAATCTAATTTAATTTTAAAAATTAATCAAATTAACTTTTAAAAAACTTAATACGATAAAAGGTGGACGAGGGAGTAAACCCAATTGGCACACTTTGCTACTTCGATTACAACGACAACTAACATGCCTAAGCAATGACCTTTTTTTTCTTTATCCTTCTAGAAAAGTCGGGGTTATAATAGTCTATTTTTTTTATGCAAAGAAAAAGATACTATTTTTATTTGACTATTAAGTGCTTTTGTTATTTATTTGTAAAAAAAATTAATTAATATGAATTTAAATACCGTTTTCACACCGCGTATAGTGAAGCAAGGAATATGCTTGCCATCCTCTTTTCTTATTTTTTCTTCACAGTTATTGCCTGTCTCCCGTTTATATTTCCCAAAATATTTACTACACCAGTCATCTCATTTTTTTATTCATGTTAGTTTGTTAAGTTATTTTTATTAAATAAAAATAATTTAATATTTTTTAATCTTAAAATGTAATACTAGTAACTTTTTTTTGGGACAATTTTTAAAACTAAAACAATTAAAATGAGACCAAGGTTGAAGTGAGAGATGCTTTTATATATATATATATATATATATATATATATATTTTATCCCTTCCTTAGAAGTAAATATTTTCTAATTTTTTGATAACTCAAACTCCCAATAGCATTGTTTTGAGCTTTTGTTTTTCCTTTTTCTGTTTCCTCCCGGTCCTGGCCCCACACGTCTTTCATTCAAACACATCATCTACCACTCAATGACTCCACGTGTCCTATTGCCTAACCCCCCGGTTTCTTTCAACTCTTCTCGGCTAAGGAAAGCCCCTTGTCTTGCCTAATCCGCTAATTCCTCATTTTTATTCGACATGGACTAATATACCCTTCCTGAACTCTCTCATTTTAAACGGACCAAGCACCAACTCTAGAAAAAGCCCAAGGTCATAATGGAACTTAAAACAACCAAAACCAGTTAAATACTTACTCCACTACCACTTTTATAGGCCATCACAAAACAGCCATTGTTAGTTACACTTCTAAGGGAAAAAAAATGGGATCGCGATTCGAGGTGGAGGTGAAGATCTCATCAGCTAAGGATTTGAAGAACGTTAATTGGCGTTATGGCCGTCTTAAGCCATATGCTGTTGTTTGGGTTGACCCGAAAGGGAAATGCTCCACCAAAGTCGATGATAATGGCGATACTTCTCCTTCTTGGAATGAGAAGCTTGTGATTCCTTTGTATGCTCCGATCGAAGAGTCTACTTTGTATATCGATGTTGTTCACGCTAATGCAACCGAGGGAACAAAGCCTTTGATTGGTTCAGCTAAGCTTCCGCTCCGTGAGGTTGTTGATAGCGTCGGAATCGGTAATTTGACGGAGAGGTCGCTTGATTTGAAGCGTCCTTCTGGTCGCCCACATGGAAAGGTGAAAATTGAGGTTACTGTTCGTGATCCGCGCTATCGTGCGCCGGATCCGTATTATGCGCCTCCTTACGGTGTACCTCCACCAGCTGGATCAAGGGATTACCCTGCTCCGCCGCAACCTTACGGCGGATCATACGGTGCTCCTGCCCCTGCTCCTGGTGCTGCTCCTTCCCCTTACGGTGCTCCTGCTCCTTCTCCCTATGCTGCTCCGCCGGCGGGTTACCCGTACAACGCCGCTCCTGCTCCGGGTTATGGTCAACAACCAGGTTATGGTGGAGCTCCTGCTCCGGCTCCGGGTTATGGTCAACAACCAGGTTACGGTGCTCCTCCTGCTCCGTACGGGCAGCAGGGTAGTTACGGACAGCAGCCTGGTTACCCGCAGCAAGGAAGTTACGGATCGCAGGGTAGTTCCGGGCAGCAGGGAAGCTACGGGGCGCAGCCTCAGGGTAGTTACGGATCGGTGAAAGCAGGGTATGGTTACGAGGAGAAGAAGAAGAGCAAGTTCGGAGGAATGGGGCTGGGAGCGGGATTAGCTATGGGTGCGGTTGCGGGTGCACTGGGTGGATTAGCCATATCTGAAGGTATTGATCACATAGAAGATAACATAGCCGAAAAGGCGGCGGAGAAGGTTGAGGATGATCTCGACGATGGTGATTATGGCGACGATGATTACTAGATCACTTACCTAACTTGCATTCTCGCATTTTCTATATAATCCTCGCGTCATTTTTACGCCTTGGTAAAGATTTAAAAAAACAAGCTACTTCAGTGTCTAAGCAAAATCTTGTAAACTTTATGCTTTTAGTTTTAACTGTTGTTCGATGTAATATGTTTTTTGGAGTATTGATCAGATTACATGTAATGGATGCACCTTTATGCTGTAATTTAAATATCTTGTATCCAAAATTCCATGCTCTAGGCACTCCTAGTTCAGCAATGTCTACTGCTTCAATAATGCTATTCAAAGTTAGTAGCATTCACCGAAATTGCTCTCAATCTAGTTTTGTTTGAATATCACCTTCCTTGCATATGTATAAGACCCTTTCTCCCACCCCTTCTTCAAACTCCGATTTATATCTTTCTTAGAGAAATCTCTCAAGAATAAATCAAGAGCCCTTTTGCATCATATCTAAGGAATTCCTCGGTTCGGACTTGGGGCTTGATTGGTAAGTACTCAAGATCTTGTGCACTGGAACATTAGTATATATGAAAGAGTGAAAAAGTGCTTTCGTTATAGTAGTATAAGAAGCCATATACATCACATACACTGGATCAAGTAAGAACTCTAGAGTTCCAACAAGCTACTGCTACATTCATTTCATCAGAAATTGGTGATCTTTTAAGTTTTAACAATACCCTTTAAAGGATGGCTACTTCAAAATGTTGAACAACAAAGTTTAATTTTGGAAAAACACCGTCATTATGAAAATGTACATGCAGTAAAAGATTATGTCAATCCATTGAAATATGATATGTTACAAGTGAATATTTGTGCCAAGAAATGAATATATAAACATACCATATGACTCACTTTGAAGAGTGTACTTCATAAACGTAGGTATACTAATTATCTCTGTCTTTAATTACTTGTCCACTTTTGAATTGACACACCTATTAAGAATATTAATGACATAGTGAGTTTACCATTTTATCTCTATTAATTATGAAGTAGATGAAAAATTCTGCATTTTTCAAAGTAATTAGTCATTTAATTGAGGGTATAATAGAAAAAAAAAATTTGTCCTTTCTTGATTTGTCAAAATGGACAAGTAATTAGAGACAACTATAAAAGAAAAAGTGGACAAGTAATTAGGGACAGAGGGAGTAGGACTTTAAAGAACTTGATAAAAGTAGATATATAGCAGTAACTTAACAATTTATGACGAGATCAACAACCTTTGTAACCAGAGGCAAATTCAGGATTTCAAAAAGACGGGTGCACCATTGTTAGGGGCGGCTTTGCCCCTTTAAGAAAAATACAACCACTTTAGCCTCCCAAATTTAAGGGTCTCATTTATTTTAGCAATAATATATTATAGGTTTTTCATAAATTAGCTATTAAATACGATTTGTGGGAAAAATTTATTAGAAGTTTGATATATCTCGAGTACTATGTCACCAAAAAAATTAAATGCATTGGTTATATGAATTATTGATTGAAAAAGAATTATTAAAAGAGACAATTATTTTAAAAAAATATATATGCAATTTTGCATCTCAAGAAATTTAAAAAGTACACTTTATAAAAAGAAAATGATAATTTTTCAAAAAAATTTAAGAGCACTCAAGCTTTTAATTATTTTGTTTTAAAAAATAACAAACAATGATGCTTTTTAATTAATTTTTAAAAAGAGGCCATCTCTACTCAATCGAACCCTCAACCATCAAAAACCATCACTAGAAGTCTAGAATCAGTGAACCATCTAGTCATTTATAATTATGGGTTCCTTTATTCAATATTGGGAAAAGGGCCTGTTATATCCCTAACTTTGTTATTTAAAGCTGATATATCATTCGTTATGAAAGTGATATATACCCCTATTTTTATACAAATGACTCACATATACCCTTTTCTCTAACGGAAGTGAAAAAAAAATTAGTTTAATTTTTTAATAAATTTTTAAAACAAAATATAATCCCATATGGGTATACTTAATCCTCCTCAAAAATATATTTTTTGACTTTTTTTTTTGTTTCAATGACTGATTTAGGTTTATTATTTTGATTGTCAAATTTATTTATGTTTCACTAATATTCTTATAAAATTTATTATAGATGACCCAATTTTTTTTTTCAAATGCAAAAACTAAATTACAATATAGCCGAAAAAATAGTTTTAAATTATATTATAGCCAAAAAAAAATTGTTTTAAATTTTTTTCTTACATTAAGGAATAAATCAAAAAAATAAAATAAGAATAATAAACTCAAATAATGATAATCAAAGAAGTCACAAAATAATTTATATATGAAAAAAATTAAAATATACCTTGAACTTTGCTTAGAAGGATCATATATAACCCTAAATGATTTTTAAAAAAATTAAAGATTAAATATATAAATTTAAAACTAATTTTTTCACTCCCGTTAAATGATGGGTATATGTGAGCTTATTTTGTAACGGTAGGAGTATATGTGAGCCGTTTGTATAACGGTAAGAGTATGTATGAGCCACTTTCATAACGAGGGACATATCAACTCCAAATGACAAAATTGAGGGGTATATTGGACCCTTTTTCCTTTAATATTTAGTACATTTTAAGAATTATACAAATAATAAATCAAGTTTTGTTAGATGACCACGAATTTGGTGACCCATTTTTCACACTTAAATTCGCCCCTAGGCACGCATCATCAAATTGAGCTCCTTAGTTCAATGGTTACAATTGTAACCATTGAACTAAGGAGCTCAATTTGATGATGCGTGCCTCATTGAGGTGTATGTAATGAACCATAACGCTAACACATGACTAAAACTAGAGGTGTTCACAGGTCAATTTGGATCGGTTATTGGTCAAAACTAAAATCAAATCAATTTAATCAGTTTTAAAATTATCAAAACCAAATCAAACCAAATATTATATACATTTATCGGTTTGGTGGTTATCGGTTTCGGTTTGGTTTGGTTCGATTATTCAGTTATTAACCATACACAAAAATAAAAGAAACAATTCATTCAAAATGTGCAAAAAGTGACAACAATCCATTCAAAACAAAAAAATAGTTAGAATGACTTAAATTACTGAACTTTCGATTAGTAAATTTACTACAAATAAAACTTTAAAATTCACTATATTGGCCTAGAAGGAAGAGAAAATGACATTTTCAGTCTCAGAAAAAATTGTCATAGACACTCATATACATGAAATCAATAAGATAAATATTTCATCTTGAGCATTTTTGTTTTCAATAAGTAAATTATACAAAAATTTTAATGAAAATATGCATAATATCTTTAAAATTGTTTATAAATATAATATATTAAGTATGTATATTAATAAAATATGTATATAATTCATCAGTTCGGTTCGATTATTTCTTCTATTTTTTTGAATAAAACCATTACCAAATCAAATACTATCGATTTTCAAATATCTAAAACCAAACCAAACCAAACCAAACCCAAATATAATCCATTTTATTTTATCGATTTGATTAAATTTTTTGGTTTGAATCGATTTTTATTCAAACGGTGAACACCCCTAACTAAAACCTTCATTTAGCCATGAAAATAGTGGAAGAGTATTTTATTTTTGTTCGCGTGAAATGATTGACTTATTAATTACGATTCAAATTTTCTAACTTATTTAATATTGAACTCGAATTGACAAAAGCATTCAAAGTTTGCCGTATGTTCTGTCATCATCCCTTCCGTGTCTCAACAAATACATTTTTTTTTTTGTTGAAATATCTTTCTTTTTGCTTTTAAAATAATTTTGATATGTGATCGCTACTCGCATTGGTGCCAAGACTTGTTAATTACTTCTTAAGAATACGTTACCAACTTAATTCAAAAAATATACTACTTAATAATTAATGTTGTTAACATGGCTTCAATTATATATTGGGATCATTGTTGTCCCACTTAATAATAATCTTCAAACATGATGAATATATATCATTATTGTGGTTGATATTGAATCTAGTTGCCTTGTAAGATTAATCAGAGTAAATGCAGGGAAGTTTGTGGGCAATGGTTAATCCCTTGCAGTGTAAGTCCCCTCATAACATCTTAGACGTACAGATAAATATTCTCTTGTCTTCAAAGCTAAAAATAAACAATAAAAAAAAAAACATATAGTATATGACTTAGCATTTATTAATCATTATAAGAGGTGCTTCAAATGTGTACTCTGCTCTCTCCTTCACCTTCTGGAATTATTGTCTCTTTTATTTGAAGTGCTGTTTCCTCTCTCATATTTAAAATAGTTACTTGTAAAATCACCTTTTTTGAGTTTTCTATCTGCAGGACTAAGAAGAAGAATGAAGATAAAATTTCGTCCAGTATTGAGAAAATATATTGCATGGAATGGTAAGTTTCCTATATATGTTTCAGTTTAATAATTACTTGATTTTTTTGATTCATAAATATAATTTTAGAGGCATATCTAGGTATAATATATGTAGGACGCCACATAAGACGTGAATTGTCATGTAGCATACATGTATCTATTTGTACATATCTAAAAGTGAAGGGCATAAATGCATGTCGGCTAAGACTAAGTTAAAGAACATGTTTATTGTATTTCGTCTTTATCTTTTATCTTATTTAATAGTCCTAACAAAATGTTGGATAAATTTGACGATAAAGGGTCAAATGCACCCATGTACTAATAGAAAAAATTTAAATATACTCTCATTATAATGTAGGTCCAAATATACCCCAGTTATACAAGAGAAGCACGTTTTTTTGTCATGTTACTAGTTGGGCCAAAAGTGTCAAACTAATATAGTAGCCGACAAGTCCATACGATTATATTTACTTTCTGGTCCCCTTGGGACTATATAAAATGTCCAAAAGCACGTGGTTTGTGTTATATAGTACAAATATACAATCATCAATATGGATTTGGATTGGGTTGTTGGGGATTTTTCTCAGTTCTTTAACTCATTATTAGTTATTTCATCCTCAAATTATTTTGAATTTGATTATTATCCACATTAAAGTTCGACTAAATTGATTAAATTTGAATCTGCGTTGAAAAGTTTCACCAAATTTGGGAGTATTGGGATAAATTGCTTGTTAACAAAGACGACTCATGTTAACCTTGTGACAAGAAGATTTATAAACAATCAAAATATTAGATTACGCTTATTAATCCTTCGAATCCCACCATCGTTTGTTAGATATTTTCCGTATATTAATTAGGTATACTTTTGTCCAAAGCTTTTTTCGAGCAACAAAAATGGCTAATATTTGATAGAACTTATCCTTTTTGGCGTTGTTGGTGCTGTATGCTTCAACTCAAAAATCTTTTTTGTTTACTTGCAGAGGCCCAGGACCCGAAACAGGCCCACATGGAAATGGACCTCCGAGAGGAATATGCCCATGCCTTTCGAACCGAATCCTACACCGACTTCTGGACACGTGTCCTTGCTTTATCTGAAAAGATTTCTTCTCCGACCAAAATTGTGGGCTCCACTTCAGCTGCTAGGCTTCCCTCTTACCGGCTTTTCGTGGAGCATCTTTTGGATCCAGATCAACCCACTGTGACTCGAATTCTCAATTTAATCCAAACCCATCAAGATACCCACTCTCTACTAACTGAATACTTCTCACAAACTGCTGAAGCTTCTCTACTTTGTAGTCTATTATTAAAAGACGTGCAACGTACGCGCTCTAGATATAAATCACTTAAATCCGCTTTAGACTCCCTCCAAAAAACATCGTACTCACCTAAAAAACACATGCCCAAAATCCTAACCCGATTAACTAAATTCTGTAACTCACTTAACCCGCTTGTTTCATCAACATCTTCTCCGCTCCGATTTAAAACCGTTCAAGCTAACTCCTCGCAATTGCTAAAACGGATCGAGCTTAAGCGCGACAAGACCAAAGCGAAACTCCGATTAATAAATAAATTCAAACGTGGCTCAGCCATATTTGTCATGGCTCTAACAATCTCGCTTACCGTTATTGTAGCGACTCATGCACTAGCGTTGCTAGTTGCGGCTCCAACGGTAATGATGGCTTCATTCCAGCTGATGTCAACTAAGAAGCTGGCTAGCTGGTCGGCTCAGCTGGACGTAGCCGCAAAAGGTACGTACATATTGATTAGAGACTTGGACACTATAAGTCGACTAGTGGGTCGGCTAAATGATGAGTTAGAAGACTTGCAAGCCATAGTTCGGTTTTGGCTCGAGAGAGGTGGAGACCCGCTTCAGCTTGAGCTACAAGCCAGCGGAGAAGTGGCGCGCCAGCTGAAAAAGAATTATGCAAACTTTGTGGAGCAATTGGATGAATTAGAAGAACATTTGTATTTGTGTTTCATGACAATTAATAGGGCTCGAAATCTTGTTATTACTGAAATTATGAATTCGAGTCCATATTTGTTAACCCAAATTAAAGAATAGTGATGGGAATTCATATCTCACATATGTTATGTATCATACATGTGTCTACTTGTTTAATTTTATGCAAATTTAACTGTCTATTTATGTAAGCTGAATGACATAGATGATAGATAAAGTCAAGTTAAAAAACATGTTTATTTATTTATGTTGTCATATAATTTCAGTAGCTTTCATTTAAGAAACAGGATAGCAAATTGTTGATTGGATATTTCTTTTTATTTTTTTAATTCAAAGACTATTAAAAAAAAAAAAAAAAAAAGCTTTCTCTTTAAGGAAAGAAAACATTTTTTTAATATATATTTCTTTATTTAATGATGTGAGCTTTTATGGGCAAGAAAATGGTGGATGTGGAAATTTATGATCACACCAAACGTCGCAAATATTAACACAGTGAAAAAAAACTTTCACATAACTAGGTTTGTCACAATTTAGTTGGGGGTAGCTATGTGATTAATGTGTTTGATCACTTTATTTTCACATTATAATTGAATAGCCGACATTTTTGTTATTGATTAAATTAGTGATTTCTTCAATCAATTGATACATACTCCCTCGGGTCCATTTTAGTTAGCGTTGCTATTTTTAATTAGCCACAATATATAAATATGTTCTTTAACTTGACTTTAATTGACATGTTTGCCCTTCAATTTTGGGCATGCACAAGTAACACTTAAACTTGTATAAAATTGAATAAGTTGACATACATGTCCTACTTCGCATAATACACGTATGACGCCATGTAGGACACAATTTTCATGCAGGATGAATATGCCTATATGCTCAATTTTATACAAGTTCAAGTCTCTACTTGTGCACACCCAAAGTTAAAGGTCATCGTTGGGACCATGGGCAGATCTATGCATGGGTGTGGGGGTGCCACGCCACCCCCGAGTTTCGACGGAAACTCTATATATACATATGTATATATATATAATATTTATATAAATATAAAGCGTGGCACCTAGTAAACAAAATTGGCTTGTGGTGCCGCGGTAGGAGGGCAACTTTAGATGGCTAATGTTGCGGGTTTGAATTCCGTTTGTACCTATTTTCATTTAGAAATTTGCTACAGACATTTTTTAAGAAAAAAAAAAAGGCTCCAACCACCTTTTTTTAAGGAAAAAAGCTAGCACATTAATCAATAAGTCCATTTGGCACCCACGGACTCTAAATCCTGGATCCGCCACTGGTTGGGACTCGACACCAAAACAAACATTTTTTAACCCTAAACACCAAAAGGGACTCTCTCTAAAAACACACACCAAAACGGACAATTCTCCCATTTATGGCGAACTACAACTATCATCTTTTAACATCGTAGTCTCCGTCAACTTCAAATTCATCCAAACTAATATTACACAAATCTTAAATGTAGTTCGTCCATAAATGAGCGGGGTTGAGACTTGACTATCAAATTTCAAAAATCAAAATATGAAGTATGAAAAAGTAGAAGATGAATGAGAAAATGTGGAGTGAATAACTCATATTCCTTATTTAAGAAAGAGATATAGCACATCAGCGGGGTTAACAAATAGAAGTATAGTTCGCTCATTTGTGGGTGAACTACCTTTTAAAATTTGTATAATATTGATTTGGATGAATTTGGAATTAACAGAGATTACCACGTTAAAAGATGGTAGTTGTAATTCACCCATAAATGGACTAACTGTCCATTTTGGTGTGTGTTTTTAGAGAGAGTCAATTTTTGTATTTAGGGTTCAAAAAGTGTCTGTTCTGGTGTCGGACTCTTCATAGTTGCCAGCTATAGCCAAGTTAAGAATTATGTTTATATATTATGCTTTTTAATCATCGTATCTATTAAAAATAGCTGATTTAAAATAATTGCCATTTCATAAATTCGAGATATAATTAATTTTTTATTTTTATCTTTACTCTACTTGTAAAATTCGTGTTGCTATTGTTCCACCTTTATCTTTACTTAAATAAAATATATATGGAGAGACTACTATAATAAGAAAAACATAATAATACTTTTTAATTAAAATTAAAGAGTAAATAAAGATATTTAAAATAAATTATTATTTTTATTAAATTTGTAGGAGTGTAAAAGAAAAAAACATACCAAGTAAATAAATATGATCTTTGAAAATGTAAGATAACTTGTATCCTGATTGTTTTTTGTCTTGTTGACTAATTTACATACGTAAGTCGTATAATTTACATACTTAAAGTCGTATAGTCTTTATCAAAGATGACTCAATTTTATTTGTTAGCTATTTGGTTTTTATGTTAAATTGCTATTTATATGGGAATTTATTATAAGTAGGAAAATATTATTCTTGGAGTCTTTCCGATGAAATCAAATCAAACTACATCAGTTTGGAGGATTCGATTTTGCCAAAAAAGAAAACTAGTTATTTTTTTTAATGCTATTTTAATTTTATTTGCTGGAGTGATGAATAAAATTTTAATAAGTCAATATATGTTTAATAATAACTGACAAACATATATTTATTGAACACATAATAATTATTTGATTAGTTTAACAATAATCTTCTAATGATGTATGCATTAAGACTTAATCAAATTTTAATAACAAAAAGAGTCAAAATTTTTTTGAACTATGTGAAATAGACTATTAATATCCTCCATTATATTTTAAGATAAAGAATGCCCCATCGTTATCACAAGAAACTATTAGTACCTTCGAGAGTTAACAACTCAACTTTTATGTCTTTCCATTTAAGCGTTGTCAACTAAGATTTACTTTAAAAAATGACCTTTAACAGCGACAAAAGTTACCACAAAATTTCAAAATATTATCACTAAAGGTTTTCACTGATTTTTATTATTAGATTATAAGAAAGTCGACATCCGTCCGTTGATTTTATTTATAAAATATTTTTAAAAAATAATTTCTACACATAACCAATGAAAGTACATTGATTTTCTTTACAAAGAATCATTGACAATACAATAGAATCCGTCAGGTTTCAATTTTTTTTAAATAGTATTATTAACAAGAGTTTTTTTTAATTGTATTTTTTGTTATCCGTATTGAAGCTCAGTTAAAAATTAGAAAAAAAAACATTTAAGTTAAACCCAAACAATGATCTGAATGAAATAAATAAAATACATAGCGTTATTTAATTGTATGTTTCATATTTTTTTTTAATGTTTATCACACACATGCTGAATAGTTTATACTAAATAATATTTTTTTGTATTTTAATGATATCATTATAAAGTTAAACTGAAATGAGATTGTCCATATATTTTTAGATTTAACTTTCCAATTTGATGTGATCACACCTACCCACCATGCATGATACGTTTAATTACACCACCTTTCTAGTTGACATATGATATTTTTTAATTAACGCCTCAACATGACACCATAACCATAAACTTTATTAATTATCCAAGAAAAAAAAGAGGGGGCAGATGAGTGGGTGTTTTGGGGGTGGGGGAATTGGTATTTGAGGGTTGTACTATTATTGTAAGGTCCAAATCGAAATAACGTGTGAAAAAAAGGAAGAGTGATCAAAATAATATATAAAAATAAAGTTGAGAATATATTATAAGTTTTAATAACATGCCAACTATAGCGATCATAATAGCCAATGTTAGAAATGATATACCTTTATCAAAGTTTGTGTAAACTTTCATTTTGAATCGAAGTGAATATTGATTTTTCTCCTCATAATTCAATTATAAAAATCTTAAATTTGAGAAAATCTTTTTAACAAAATGTGCATTTTTTGAGGTAGAACCGACTCTATAATAGGGTTTCATGATTTATTTTTTTTAAAAAAAAAATTGGGTTGGAGTGGGGGATCTGAGGGTGGAAAAGAAGATGATAAGCCTTATAACATTACATATATAGTGCACTAAATTAGTACACTAATAATATAAGTTTGTTAGCCATAAAGACCATTAAAGTTAACCCATTATTAAAATTTAAGTAGCACAATAATTTAATGCAATATATGTCAAAAAATAGCCTGAGTATCATGATCATTAAAAAAAAAAACGAAAAAAAAAAAACAAAAAATTGGCAATTGACTATATATGGAGTGCTTGATCACATTAAAACGCCAAAATAGACAGGTTTGAAGACCTTTTAATGTCATTATTATTTATATATGCTGTACAATAATATATATTGTTGAATATTAATTAAATCAACGGAAAAAATCTAAAATATACAGTAGCTTTAACAATTAATTAATTATGACGGCTAGTTTCCTCAACTTCCTATTTTCAACCTCCACTGGCCAGTGTTTAATTATTCATTGAACCACTTTCATATGATTAATTAGAATGCACGATCATAGTGTAAAGGATTCGTACACTTTGAATTTAATTTACTCATAATTACTTTTTATAGGTAAACTTGGGAGCTCAATTTAAAGTTGAAGACTTTACAATGACCACTTTTAGGCAGTATTTTAATTAATTAGTCAAATAATTTTTCACTTTCAGAGAACAATTATATTTTTCAAAGTATTCGTAGTCTATGGTATAAATTCTTTCTATGAATAGGTCAATTTTTTATAACCTTCTAAAATGAAATAGATGCACTTGAATATCGTTTGGTTTGATTCCATAATTTGTTTTTGTGATAAATTGATAATAATAACTTGATGAGCAAATAATAATTAATATTATACACAAAAAATATCGTTTTATTTACAATTACTCTTAATGAGTTTCCATACTTTAAAAACAATAAATAATGGAATAACATTTTATAAGAAAACCAGCTTCACAAATTTATAAAAATGGAGAAAAAGAAAATTAAAAAAAGTGATTATATTTGGTATATCTGGAGATGATCCCAAGAAATAACTGAACAAAGGTGCACGCTGCTGGTTACCATTGCACCAAAGTTACTCTCATATTCATAGGAGATCTCACATACATATTTAAGTTGGCAAAATTAAAAAATGCATGACATCGGGAGGAGTGCATGAGTTTACGTGAATTCATTTTTTTTATAGATAAATTCACTCCTAATTACGAGATTAGTGTAGCTAGGTTATTGATCAAGTTACAAGTAATTCACATATATAATAAAAGAGTATTTTAGTCCTAGTGTGCTTAGAAGAACGACAACTAATAAGACTATATGATCACATTAAAAATAAATTGTCGCTTAGTACAATTCAAGAGCAAACAAGGAACACCTGATTAAGCAAGAATCTGAGCTAAAAACGGACCAGTTCAATCAAAGTTACACCATTAGTTAGTGCATATATAGAATTTCAATTCAATCAAAAAAGATTGAATCGAATGAATTTAAGTTATATACATCATTAGCATATCCTCAAAGTCAAATGATAATCGATTGATTTCAACTTTCAATGATGGAACTAATAATTAGGTATATATTTGGAAAACAAGGCACGTCTTTTTGCATTTAACTACTCAAAATCTTATGCAACATAACATGAGATTTACCAAAGACACATTACTCGACACATAAAATGGTTTATACTACATCCTTTGACGAGAAAACCAATGCCCTGCTGTTATGAACGGGTCAGGACCAGTACGGGTAAAGTAGTCTAACATCGAATTAAGAAATTGCGTTTGTGATTCGAATTGATAAATAAGATTTGTGAGAGTAAATTAGATTTATACAAATTAATTGTTGGAAAAAAAATATCTAATCCTCTCATCCCTCATTTTTGAGTTTTATAAGCTTCTCATCTTTTTTCTACGTATCTTTTTCAACAGTAACAATCTTGGTTTTACTAGTCCATTATTGTTCTCTAATTTCTTTGTTAGTTTCATTTTTCCGCTGTAACTTTGAGGTTAGTAATTTTTTCTATGGTGAAATTGAAGTTGGTACACCTACTATGTAAACTTGTTTGTTATAATCGTCCATATTTGGCTTAAAACACTAAGAAGAATACAAAAGTAAAGTGAATTAATTTCCTTCAACTGCCATCCAATAGATAAGGATAGTAGTAATAAATTATATCCAACTACACATCATGTAATTCATAAATGCACCCCAACCGCTCCCAATATAACACTACTAGTATAAGTAAATCACTATCTTGGCTCATTTTCCTATCTTGCAAAAACACACACACACACACACACAGAGTACAAAAAAAAAAAAAAGAAAAAAAACTTAGTCATGACAAAGGAGGAAATTGCCGCTACAAATGTGAGAATCTTGAAAAAATCAAATGTGAAGCCACAAAAACCACTAGGAAAAAAAGAATGTCAATTGGTAACATTTGATTTACCTTACTTGGCTTTTTATTATAACCAAAAGTTGATGGTCTACAAATTAGGGGCTGAAAATTTTGAGGAAATAGTGGAAAAATTGAAAGATGGCTTGGCTTTAGTGTTGGAAGATTTTTATCAACTTGCTGGGAAATTGGGAAAAGATGAAGAAGGAGTATTTAAGGTGGAATGTGATGATGATATGGATGGAGTTGAGGTGATTGTGGCTGAAGCTGAAGGGATTGAAGTTGCAAATCTTACTAATCATCAAGAAGGGATTAATAAATTCCAAGATTTGATACCTTATAACAAAATCTTGAATTTGGAAGGGCTTCATAGACCTCTTCTCGCCGTACAGGTAAAAAAATATTTACACAATTAGATCATTAACAACTTAGTACTTAGTGAAAATGATAACATGTAAAAAGTTAGTTATTAGGCATATATAACTTTATTACTCCTAATTTATTGTTATTTATAAGTTTTTTTTTTTTTTTTGTGAATGAGATTCAGCTAGCTAGTCGCATCTTAAGTACATTTATTAATGCACCTTAGTGGTTCGGCAGTGACACATTTATTTGGTATGGTTTTGAACAATAGGTTACTCTATTTACTTTTATTGGTTATAGTTGGATTTGACATATTCATTTAATAAAAATAATGATTAAGATAATTATTTTATTAAATTACTTTTATTAATTAATATTTAGTATCAGGCTTGAAAAAATAATTTGAAAAATAAGTAATTAATACTAAGGGTAAAATAAGATTTTTTAAAAATCTCTCCTTAATATATTAAAAATGATAAGTGAATAATTATTTTTGAAACAATGGACAAGTAAAATAGAGTAATTATAGTCCTTTCTTTCGCACCACATTATATCTCTTCATATTTATGACTAAAAGTAAAGATGAAAAAAAAAACTAATCATGTCTTTATTTTCTAAAATAACAAATATTGTGGATCCTCTATTTTTAATATAAATGATACTATATAAAATCATTTTTCAAAGTTTTCCTATAAGTTCCAATTAGTCATGAAGATAGTCGATATGAAATTACATTTTTTTTTTTTTGTGTCTCCAAGTCCAAACAGATAATCATATTCCATAGGATCTCACATGGTATGTTAGCCCACTTTTTTGCTAAATTAACATGCACTTTTTGTACAACTCGAACCTCACCATTTCTTTTGCCGGTCCGTCTAAGTATATTGGAACGTTCATCATGCGAGGTTACGATTTATGTCCTCCTCCCTAAATTATATTATTTTTGAGCTATGATCAGCCTTAACCCTCCACCGTGGTGGTTTATTTTTTAAAAATATTTGTCCACGAATGTATATGTACCAAATCTTTCCTAGTACTAATTCTTGTAGTTTATTTTTAGAAATGTGCATTGCTATTTTGGTTTCATCGTTCTTTGTTGTAATCTGATTAACTCATAAGTTATGTATCCTTTTATTAAGATTACCAATTTAGAGTATATGCTTCTTACGGTAAATTACCTTACATTAATCTGACTGATCAATTTTTTTTTTTTGTCATTTTGTGTTACATTTAATTTCAACTGAAAAAAATACAGAATAGTTACGTAGTAGAAGTAATTATTGGTTGGACCCCATTGATCACTTATTTTGTGGTCTCATATTGTTTACAGCTCACCAAGCTCAAAGACGGGCTGGCAATGGGATTAGCATTTAATCATGCTGTGCTGGACGGTACCTCCACGTGGCACTTCATGACTTCCTGGGCCCAGCTTTGTAGTGGGGCCACGTCCATTTCGGTCCCACCTTTCCTCGAACGAACCAAGGCTCGTGACACCCGAATTAAACTCAACCTATCCAGGCCGTCCGACGCACCGGAACATGCCAAGTCAGAAACAAACGGTGATGTTAGTGCCAACGTGGATCCACCTATGCGCGATAGAGTGTTCAAGTTTTCCGAATCAGCAATTGATCAAATCAAGTCAAAAGTCAATGCTAACCCACCAGAAGGCTCAAATACGGCGTCGTTTTCCACTTTCCAGTCCCTCTCCGCATACGTGTGGCTTGCTGTCACACGTGCGAGGAAACTCAAACCGGAGGAATACACGGTTTACACCGTCTTCGCTGATTGCCGGAAAAGAGTCGATCCTCCGATGCCGGAGAGTTACTTCGGAAATCTAATTCAGGCGATTTTCACTGTAACGGCGGCGGGATTGCTGTTATCGAAACCGATTGAGTTTGCGGCAGGAATGATTCAGCAAGCAATTGTGAATCACGATGCGAAGGCGATTGAAGAAAGGAACAAGGAGTGGGAAAGTAGTCCGAAGATATTTGAGTACAAAGATGCCGGAGCGAATTGTGTGGCGGTGGGAAGTTCACCGAGGTTTAAGGTGTATGATGTGGATTTTGGATGGGGAAAACCGGAGATTGTGAGAAGTGGATTGAACAATAGATTTGATGGAATGGTGTATTTGTATCCAGGAAAAAATGGAGGAAGAGGAATTGATGTGGAGATTAGCTTGGAAGCAAATGCTATGGAGAGGTTGGAGAAGGATAAAGAGTTTCTTATGGAAGCTTAATTAATTAATTTGCTTTTGCTTAGTTGTATGTTTTGTTTTGTTTTTTTAATTTTATTTATTACTGTTTTATCATGTTGTATGTTTCTGTTTCCTTTGTGGTATAAAGGAATAAGGCTTTTAAGTGTTCTCTTAAGATTAGTCGTATAATTCATTTAGATATTTTAATTAAAATTAATATCTATTATACATTTTAATATTAACAAATATATATCTATATGTATTAGACACAAAATAACAATCAATACATAAAACCCTATGCGTTTAACTCACACTCCGTAGCTTAAAATAGTTACGAATAAAGTTATGACACCTGGCCCATGGCCTATTGCCCAATCTAACTACAAAAAATTATTTTATAATTTTGAAAGATAAAATAATAAGTACTGTTTTCAACCCCACGTACTAAAACTTTTGCCGGTTCTTCTTCTTCCTTAGGCACTCATCGTTCTCGACTCCTTTGGCAGATTACTTTTTGTTTTTCTTCTTCTCATTCCCTATAAATTATGGGGATTAAATCTATTCGTGAATAATCCGTAGCTTAGCAAAATGATTTTTGAGATGCCTGTGAAAAATAAATCGATGTGAATCATTTTGAAATTAACGGCGATAAGAAATCGAGAATACTCAAATTAATTCTATGAAATTTTAAGATATCATTGTCAATAAGCTTAATTAACGTATATTTTAATTTGTGTGGTGATGTCGGTTCAAAGTGGTCAGAAATATAGATGAACAGAGTCCGACTAACTTTCTTAACTTCAATGGCTGAAAATCTTCTTTCTTATTGCGAAATCAAATTAATTAGTAGATTCAGATTATATAAAGAATGAAAATAAATGAAATAACAAAGTTAAAAAAAAAGAGTATGGACGAAGAAGACGATGGCTGAAAAAGGGGCTGGGGTTGATTTCTTGGGTTTACCAAGAAATTAATTTTAAATAAAAAAATGATTTTAATTATTTTAATGCCAAATGTCAATAAAACAAAAAAAGGTACAAGTTCTTAGAAAATAAATAAAAATAAAATGATATTTGGAACCTGTTCACGCGCCTAATGTCAAGTAAGGTACACTTAAGCTGTCACATCAGCGTTTTGTGTTTAATAGGTATATGTTTTGAACAATTTAAGTGTTTAATAAGTACAAGTCCTAGTTGAGGTGTCTAACTAAATTATGCAAACAACTTTAAAGGGCCGTCGATGACTTTAGCCAAGGAATAATGTTCGTTTTAGTGCGTAATGTATCATGTGTTTGATGATTTTGTGTGCTGGCAACTATGACTTTTAATTTTGAATGTGCACAAGCAGACACTTAAATTTGTATAAAATTGAACAAATAAACACATTTATCCTACATGACACCCTACATGACAATGTTGTGTCTTACGTAGAGTCCTATGTATATTATGTCATATAGGACATGTAGGGACACGGATCTATAGGTGTGTGTAAGGATGCCACGACACCCAATAATCTCAATTAAAACTTCCTATATATATGCGCATATATTTAAGAACTTGTTATAAATTACATTTGTCACCCATTGAACAAAATGGTTCTGGTACCGTTGGCAAAAGAAACAGATTCTCACGATCCTTGCTCTCAGCATTACTTTTTGGATTGCTCTTCTATGGCTTCTCAGCTCTTTCTTTTTTTCCATTGGTTCTTATTTATTTGCTACTATTCTTTTTCTATTCAAATTGACTCATTTTTTCTATAATTAGTTCTTAATTTTTTTTATTTTCTCTTTCACTAATTATTAATCCCTTGATATTAGTATTATTTGTGTATTCTTTATTAATTAATTAGAATTGTATTATGAACATCACATAAATATTACTACGAATAATTTTAAATTGTATTCTTTTAAAAAAAAAACATAACTTTTAAAAAATGAATATTATTATGCTAGAGTTCTTTTAATTTTAAGGTTCTTTCAATCTTTACGTTCTTGATACGTAAGATGGTTGGGTTGAAACCAATTTTTTTATCTTTCTCTACTATATATATGCAACAACACATAAAGTCATAAAGACAATGAATTATGAATATTAAGTTAACACTATTAAATGATTTATACAAATTCAAATTTTTAATGTGGAAAATCTTTTTTCCTCAAAATTTTAGAGAATAATGCCTCTAATACTAAAAAAGAAATTGAATTGTTTAGTTATCTCTAATCTCAGAATGTCTAAAAGAAAATATTACTAACATGCATGCACGTTTAAGCAATTTGTTTTATAAAAATAAAAAAAAGATAAATAACCCAAATTATAACCCAAAATTAAAGAAACCGACCCGTTTATCTTACTTAGACGATGTGGCACCCACAACCTCCAAATCCTAGATCCGCCTCTGAGGACATGTGTGTCTACTTGTTCAATTTTATACAAGTTTAAGTGTCTACTTGTGCATATTCAAAGTTGGAGGGCATAATTATCTGCTAAAGTCAAGTTAAGAGTCATATTTATGTATTATGTCATGTATATTTGATGCAAATATATTGACAATAAAGTTGTGTTGAGTTGAAAGAAAATTGTTTCTTAAAAATAAGTAAAAATTTTAAAATAAAGAAATATTATTTCAAAAGCGGTAATTTAGCATAACACTATAATGGGGTGAAGGATATTAATTATTATTGTTAAAGAATAAGTCAAATTATCCTCATCTTATTGATTTTAATAGTCAATTGTTAGCTTTAATTCTTTTTGGGACACCAGCAAATAGAGATGGTGATTAAACAAACTGATTTATTCAGTAAAGAAAAGTACGTAAAATAATTTAAAACCAAACAGGCCTTAAGTTCATGTTACATCAAATTTAACAAAATATAAAATAGTATAAAAATGTTCCCATGAGTTCAACTGTTAGAGGTACATCTCACCATTTTCCTCTTAGAGGATGACCAATGAACAATACAAACCAAATTTTATTTTGTGCCTCACACAGCATCTACTAATAAAAAAGAAGTCTCACACGACTCGTGTCAACTGTATACAATAATATGGGAGAGTGTTAGTGTTAACATAATCAGTATCGCGTGTGAGTTTATATCTTTAATTTATACAATACAACAGAGGAGGACTAATTAAGTACAGCACTCTTCAATGGCTCTCTAATGTACAAAATTGTTACTCCGAAGTAGAACATTCCAAGTTCATCAACCATTTTAAGAATAACACTACAATATTCAATGATTTTAAGAACAAGACCTATACCATTACTTCCCTATGTCTCACTTTCGGGATTCGTGGAAGAAGAGATCATCGAGGCAGCTTCTCCGGGAGCTTCTGGGGTGTAATGCAGTTACGATAAACATCAGAACAGAGGAAGAAAGAGAGAGAGCATACTGTGTGCACAAATTACTAACCTTGCGACTGGCTTACAGCATTTGAGGGGCTTTGCTGGGTTGAAGACATCTCATTCTGCTGAGCAGCTGCCTTTGAAAGATCTTCAGTTGAGTATGCTCCATCTGCTGAAGAAGCACTATCTGCTATTTTAGAACAACACCAGTTAGTTCCATATGGATAAAGAAAACAACCAATCGGGGCGAAAAGTTTGGAAGTGCCTCCTGTGAATAGAATGTCAAATCAGCTCTGGTTGCACAACACAACTAGTATTAATGTTATTAAGAAATAAACTTTGAGCCTAATTCAATCTCAAAAGCTAGCACATGAGGGAGGACTGCCCAAGACCAACTAAGTAGTCCATGTTCCCGTCCCACAAACAATGTGGGGCTCCAACCCACCCCACTACCACATGCCCAGGACTAGACGTGTAGAACGTGAATAATATAAGACGGGGGGCCAACGTTGGAAACAATGAACTGGGATGAGCCTGACTGTGATACCATAATAAAAAAATGGACCTTGAGCCTAACTCAACTTCAAAAATTAGCTCATGAAGGGAGGATTGCTCAAGACCATATAAGAAGTCCGTGTTCTCATTCTACAAATGATATGGGACACCAACAAATGTACCCTGCTTCGTAACAAAATATTAATGGTAAAGGAGAAAAGAATTCAAGCAGTGGATCTCTTATTGTACTAATGAGGCAATAAGTATCCAAATAGAACTAGACTAATTTTGGGCAACTCCAGCAGGAGCACAGCAAGAGAGACCAGGTTTTGTGACTTCACCAATTTAAGAGATGGCCCATAGCAAAGAGGTGTTTTCTATGTCCGCATATTGCTAACCTTGAGACGGGCTTTGGGCATTGAAGGGGATTTGCTCGGGAGTAGATGTCTCATTCTGCTTCTGAGCGGCAGCCTTTAGCTGTTCCTCACTGATCTTCAAGTACTCTTCAGTTGAGTATGCTCTATCTGAGGAAGAAGAATTATCTGCTACTTCTGAAACATTAACACTGATTAGTTCCTTATGGATGAACAACAGAATAAAACAACAATTGGATCAAAATGTTCTAAAGTGCATCCCATGAATAGAATGTGTCATAATAGCTCGAGTGGGTCAGCAGAAAACACCTAGTAGAAATGCACCATGCTTCATACCATGATGGTAAAGGAGAAAAGAATTCAAGAAGTGGATTGCTTCTTGTGCTAATGAGAGCAACAAATATCCCAAAGAGAAGTAGAGCACTTTTGTGCAGTCCCATCAGGAGCTAAGAAAAACCAGGCATCTGGAGTTGAGCAATTTAAGAGATGGACAATGATTGCTACAGTGTAGCTAAACGAACGGTGATCTGATCTTTATTTCGTATATCTACATACCTTGTGACACGGTTTGGGATTCAGACCGACTTTCAAGTAAGGCAGCAAGGTCTTTCTCTGCTTGTTTTTCAGCATCAGCGATTCTCATCATCCTTTCCAAGTCGTCTGCGGCTGTGGAAGCTAATTTTGGTGATGGAGAACCATCTGTCATTCAGTAAGAGTTATATAATGACACTCTTTACAGGATATGTAACTATTTAGTCTGCTAACACATATGAGCATGGAAAAGTGATTTGCTTCTTCAATGATGTAATGCCAAAAATAATAATCGCAGAAGACGACTATGGATAATAGTAGGTAAAAATGGTCCAAGATAAGGGACCAAAAACTGACGTGTGGATTTGCAATAGTGGATATCTTGCAGGTACTAAGCAGCAACAACCATTGATTGGAAGGCAAGAATATATGATTGAAAAGGCCTTGGATAAGGAATAAATATTCTTGCAATTTTGGGCCTTCCGCTATACTGAAAAGCAAAGAGCATTGATTACATCATTAGGAGGTAGAAATGCAAACATGAATGCAAGGTTGTCCTTCCTCCAGTTATCAGATGTAAACATTTCTTCAGCAAAAACTTGTTTCATGCTAGTCATGTACTCTAAACAGCTAAAATTTCCTCCAAATTCAATTCTTCCTAGATAATCTTCTTCACAAAGGAACTTAGCCAGTTATTGCACATTTTAATGATACGGCATCTTTTGAAATTTGCTTTACTTTAGATAATTCACAAACATCAAACAGTTTGGAACACCTCTGATTGTAGACGGTGAGTTTTCAAGTATTTCATATAAGGTTAGAAGAACTAAACTTGAATTCTCGAAAGGGCAATGTGTGTAAGGAGCCCAAGGTTTCCATGAACTCTTCACGCACCTCTTAACGTACATGCTATGTTGTTCAGACTCTTCTAAAATGTCAAGGGGTGCATGTCAGATTCGTCAAAAGTAGTACAACAAAACGCACCTCTTAACGTACATGTGCCAGCGGGCATTTTCCGCGCAACTTCGCGTACATGTACAACAAAAACTCGACTTATGTCCCTCTCAAACACATGCCCGCTATACAGAATTTCTTTAAACCAAGCGGTTATTCCACAAAGTGCAAATGAATGTAAAAGCAAGATTCAACACGATAGATTGAAAATTCAAGGAGTCCAGAGCATGTCCACCTTGTCACCATTCTATGGAGTATGGCCTATATTAAATGTGGGTACAAATATGAACAAAAATGAGAGACCTCTACTATCCTCTGCCAAAGACTGTCAGGGTGGTGTTAAGCTTACAAGTCTCTTATCAGTGTATGTCCAAAAGAGTGTGAGATGTTCTCATATAACTATTCAACAGTATAAGTAGCATGCCTGAATCTAACTAGGGTTCGCATTGGTGAGGATTTGGATCAAAAGAAAGAGGGTTTCAAGTTGTAATCTAATGAAACTGGCATTGGAATTTCGATCTAATTCAAAGAGAAAGATCAGTAGGCTGGGTTAAAGATATAAACAGACTAATGGTATCCCATATGATTAAGGAGAAGAAGGTCCATCTCCAATGGAAAATCAAATAATGAAGGGAAAAAAGACATACACGCCAAGAAATTTCATTGTCAGGCTGAACTTCTTTCAGAATAGACACTCCAAAATTCAAGAACCCTAGAAAGAGATAGAAGTGCAGTTTTTTTGAATCTATGCAAAAGGCAAACACATACTTGTCATGCACCTAGGTGGACTCATCCTACCTTTGCTTTTCAATTTCAATTTGGCCTTTTAGAGATCTTTCAATCCTACATCTTTGTCGACTAGACCACTGAAAGTCACTCTTAACATGGTGTGTTAATGTTCACTTTGGGTCAAACCTGTATGATTTTCTCCTTGAGACCTCACACCATTAATAGTATCTCTACACCTTATATATAACTTCTTTTTATCAATTTCCAATATGGGACTTTGTTCGCTCACCCAATTATTCGCTAACCTAGAGCTTCATTGTGAGCCACCTCATTATCTAAGTATTTATCGCCACCAAAACCCACTACTGTTTCTCTTTGTGTGGGTCTCCAAGGTACGGCCAAAGGTAGTAAACTGGCCCGTAAACACACAACGGGAGTAAACCAGCACATTCAACTCCGTCACTCAATTGGGCTTTGTTTCTTAGCTCTTCAGACAGCAATATGAGAGTTATCTTCATCATCTCCATACTCATTTAACCAAACCATCGGCTCCTACCCAATTGGGTGAGTTAAATCGGTCCAATCACAATCACTACACAGTGTGGTATTGTCCGCTTCCGCAAAGCCCTTACGATTTTCTCTAAAAGACCTCACACCAGGAAGAGTACCCCTATACATTATATGTAGCTTCTTTTTCTTATAGTAATGGTAAAGTTGTCTCCGTATGACCTATAGGTCACGGGTTCGAGCCGTGGAAGCAGCCACTAATGCTTGCATCAAATTAGGATGTCTACATCACACCCCTTGAGGTGCAGCATTCCCCAGACCCTGCTAACACAGGATGCTTTGTGCACCGGGCTGCCCTTTTTTCTTTTTCTTACAACTTCCATTCTGAGAATTTGTTTGCACACCCAACAATGCAACAAAATTATTACTGTGATTACATTAGTTTCCTGCTTGTGAAAAGAAGGCTCAAAACCAAGCAAAAACTTCTGTAATGTCAATTGTTTGCGAGTCAAAACCAATTTTTAAGTTTCTTAGATAAAAAACATATTAATATATACGGATGAAAGTCAGAGATTATAGTACCAAAATCAATGCTTGAGAAACTACATGACAGACCACGTCACCTAGGGTAGCTTTTAGAACAACGCTGATTTTGATGGTTAAGGTCTTGGTAAGATTGGTTGTGGTTCTGATTGGCATTCACTTGTAAAAGATGTGCAAACACCAACAGTTTTTTAATTTGATAAGTACACTCATACATTTGGTACTTTCTATCAGGCATTGATATAACCTCTGAACCATTAGTATGATAATTAAAATGTCCAAGAAGTTGAAGACAGTTTGAAGTTAATGAAAAAAAACAAATACAATTAATTTTAGGAAACACAAATGGTATAAATATAGGTGTGATGACTCACTGGGATCAGCCACTGAATCTTTAGAGCTGCTATCTGATGAAGGCCTCATGGTGCTAGAATTTCTTGTGTCTTGGCCTGAACCTTTTATGTCATCAAGGCCAATCTCTCGTTCAAGTGTGCTCTTAAATTCCCTTGAAACATCCTTCATGCAAAAGACAAGAGCGCCATGAGAATCAAAACTGCTTGTAGAATAAAGGAAACAAAGAAAATTAGACAAATGTCACACAGACCTACCCGAAGTTCTCTGATAGTAGGTTGAAATTCACGCAAAGTTTTTCCCAGGTTACGAGCAACCTGACATGCAGAAAATCTCACATTGTAAGATGATAAGTCAAAGTTTATGTTGTCAGTATATATTAGAGTTGAATGAGACATGCTAGGTTCTCCTACTGAGAAAACAAATAGTAGTACAACCAAGGTTTACATTTACATTGGTATACTTGAACCCAACTGAAGGATTTGAAGTTTACAACTTCAAAATCTTCAAACTTTAGCTGCAGAACCAAAGTAGAAAGCATCAGTAGAATGTGAAATTTGCAGCGAAAATTGGACCAACAAAAGAGAGGCGCATGGTGTTCTAACGAACATGCATATGTCTGCCTCATGACCTAACAAGAGGCACTTATAGACTATACTGCTTGTTTGTGTGGCCAGCCAGCCAGTCATTAACTAGTACCATCCAAAGGATTTCAGACACTGATACCAGCCAGAAGGTGCTGCATCAGCATTCATTTTACCCAGTATGCCAAGGGAGGCTCCAATCAGCAGGAATGTTTTTCTTTTTCTAAATAATTGTCGCTTGACAACACATCTTCTATAACCAATCCCTCTGTCACTATAGTCTTAGCAATTCTCCAGTGTTACCATAAAGAACTTCATCTCATCTAGTTGGGTAACTTAAATTAACTAGAGAGCCATGCCCATACCTAGGTTACAGAAAAAGCAAGCCTTCAGAATCCTAAGGGTAAAATGCTTGGAGATTCAAAGCAATTGATTGCTATAGCACAAGACCTCATCATGAGATACCCATTAAAATGACTCAGGAAGTACGTTTTCCTAATTTTTTGACTACTTGTATTCGTTCTTTTAGCACTCACTGGAATCCCACCCCAGCCCAGTAAACCGCTGGCTTATCTCTTCACCTGTAGCGATCACTGTCCCGAATGGGCAAACGCTGCAAAATACCTATATGCACTCATGATCTTAGGTGCATCTACCACTGCAACCCATCTTAGTTTAGATGCTAGACTGCCCCTCCTAATCTTAACCACATGAAAGATCATTTAGCTAATACCCGAGGTACATACGAAGAATTTTATAGGCATTTGCACCAGAGAATATATTAACTACCAAGGAAGGTTCCCCTCCCTCCCTCCAAAACTAACAGATGATGACATATTTTACCTCTCTTATATGTTACAGTCACCCCACCCCTCTCTTTTCCTCCCCAAATTTATGTAATTCCTTCTTGCAGTAGTATAAGATAATATCAAATTCAGTTGAGGTGTTTCTAATCCTTCCATAAAGACCTAGCATTTGAAACTCACTCTAGCTAAATGCATCTAAAAGACAAACTATCTAGTGAATTTGAAGACACAATTTTCACATGACTAAATTCCAAATAAGCCTGAGGGTTTTGAATGTAAGCAATCTAAGTTTAAACATTGTGTATAGTACGTCTAATTAGCATTCATATTAGTGATAGAGACCATCTGCACAATTACATCTACAGTATGAGACTGCAAACTTGTTCCCTGGGAGCTCAATAGAAAGTTGTTTCAGGATAGTTTAACTATTTTTAAATGCTATCAATTTGCCTGAGAGTTCATGTGGTAAACTCTCTGCTTTCAATAATTCAGCTGGCAAGAAAAACTAACATCTTCCCTGATTGATACTGTAATCTATGAGAAGAATAGAGTTGACTTAAGACCAATCCAAAAAAACTCAAATGGAATCAATGACAGAAAATCTTGTACAAGGAAGAAGGCAAACATACCTCAGCAAGACCTTTTGGGCCAAAAACTAGCAAAGCTACAACCCCAATCACTAATGCCTCAGGTGCACCAACTCCAAATAGAGATGCATATACACCTTTTCCTTTGTTTTTTCTACTTCTCCCTGTAAACCAACCAATCACTTCAAGAATCAACAAATATGAATTAAGCAAATGCCAATTTGGCATTGGGTAACCATGAAAACAACTGAATTAGCAAAGACCCAGAAAAGAAAAAGTACCAATTTGTACTGAAAATTGAGATTTTGAAATACTCAGCTGCTTCAGTCCATTCCAAGAAGAGAGACCCGAGTAAGGAATCCACTTAAAGAAGTGAACTTTGGGGTTGTGTGAAGCTGAAATAGAAGAAAATGAAAGGGCAGTCACAGAAAGTCTTCTACTAGCTAGTGAAGAAGAAGAAGAGGAGATTGCAGAAGCCATGAGAGAACTGGTGGTCATTGAATAAAATTCAGCTAGCCTACATTCATTCTTCTCAATTGGTCTTAGAGATATATTGGTTACTGACAAAAAAAAATGGACCGATAATTTAATTTGGGCCATAAAGCCCGATTTTCTTTATTCATTTGCTAGACCCACTGCTTCTTAACAAAATGTTTTCGATTTTGTTTTAAAATAGTTTGAATTGAACATAGGAGTTGCCCGTATCTATTGTTGGTGAGAAATGACAGATATTTTGTGGAATTAGTCGAGGGTGAAAGCTGATCCAAATGCCACCATTATAAAATTATATATATATATATATATATATATATATATATATATATATAGGCGTTAAAGGTAAATTTGTTAATGCGGATTATGTTCATTATCTTTCGACTAAAGTGTGAGGAGCAAATGCCTTTTTTATGTGAAATATTTAAAAGGAAGAATAACAAGAATCATCTAATGGTTTTAGGGATTTTTGATTTCTTTTATTTGTGACATTTCTATTCTTTGCGAAGCCTCTTTTTGTAGATGTAAAACACTAAATTGCCGCTTCATTATAAAAGACGACACACTTGGATTGTGAAAAGGCTATATCATAGCATGTGTCTATGTTCTGACAATAAGACTTATTATTAATTATTTCTTACTTATAGCCCAAGTTTACTTGTAATTCAAGTAATATCATAAATAATATTTAATAAGGAATAGATCTCGTCTGTAGATTGGTTATTTGATAGACGTACCAGATTAAGTCATAACCTCTATAAATTGGTCCTCCCTCCATCCATTAGGGTTATCACATATTCTCTACAATAATTTCATCGTTGACGGTTGTGGTAACATAAAGTTAGAGCAAGGAGATAGAAACCAATTTACGACTAACATTTCCGCTTCTCTCAGGTATATGCCCCTAACGATGTATATGTAAGATTATCGTGTTCAAGATCCTGAAAGTATTTAATCTTACATGTGGTATCAGGATCCGGATTGTTTGAATGGATAATCTTCATATTTAAACTTATGTTGACATGATCCAAATTTTCGATCATCTAGGTGCACATCAAATCCAGGGAAATCAATGTTTTCTTTTCTTAAGTTCATACAGAAAGAAAAATAATAAAATAATAATAATAAAAATCACGTTATAGAAAATAATTATCATGTAATGGACATAGCACTCTAAACAAAGTGTGAGGATTTATGCTTTCCAGTCATGGAATTTTTTTTTTTTTTTAAGAAAATCGTGGATCACTTATAGGCAAAAGGAAATTAAACTACATTGCGCTTGTTATTCAAGTCTTAGTATGGGCATCTCTAATGTTGATGTTGGTGCTGTTTGATATGATGAAAAATGTTTCTTGAGAAAAATATATTACCTTCAAATTTCAAATATAATTGTTAAGTCTTTTTGATGTTGAATGTTTCTGGTTTAATTGAAGCTCGCTAAAAGAACAATCATATATTTGCTAATGTAAATTAATACCACAAAAGAATCACTAGCTATTTGATTGGCAATTGTAACATCAAGTATTTGTAGTGTTTGTTTGACTAAGCTATAAATAATATGTGTGTACTTGGTGCAAAATAGTTGTTAGTCACCAAAGTGACCAAATAGAGAAATTAATGTCTACACATATAATGTTTATGACCACTTGATGCATGTATTATGTTTCTATAGTTTGTTAGTCACCAAAGTGGCCAAACTAGAGAAATTAACGTCTACACATATAATATTTATGATCACTTGGCATATGTGGATTAGTACAATTCATTATTTATTGGCATATTCAGTATTCCAAAGAGAGACTGGGTCTGGTTTTTCAACCTGATGCATGTATTATGATTCTATAGTTTGTTAGTCACCAAAGTGGTCAAACTAAAATGTATAAAATTATTCACATGCACAAATTTTTATGATATAATGTATGCATTTGTATTTATATAGTTTGTTAGTCATCAAAGTGGTCAAACTAGAGAAATTAGCGTCTACACATATAATATTTATGATCACTTGATGCATATATTATGTTTTTATAGTTTGTTAGTCACCAAATGACCAAACTAAAATATTTAAAATTATCCACATGCACAAATTTTTATGAGATTATGTATGATTTGTATTCATATAGCTTGTTAGTCACCAAAGTGGTAAAACTAGTATGGTTAGAAAAATATGCACTCATAAAATTGTCATTTATCTATGAAGGTTAATTAAATGTCTATATTGAAAAATAAATAGATAAAATTGACTTTCACTATTGTTAGAACTTAAGAATTTATCCAAAGGTGAATCTATCATTCTACGAATAATGAAAATTATGAGGTAAATTAATATTTTAGTCAAACATATATTATATAACCAAAGATGTCGTATATGTTTGATAAAAATTATTCAATTACCTATTAAAGATAAAAATGACATTTAAATTATGATAATGTGTCGTAGTATATACCCAAAGGAGAATTACAATATATTTTTATCGTTTTACTGAATTCACATTATTTTTTGACTTGTGAGCATGTATATCTATTTTGCAGTTATTCCTCTTCATTCACATGCTTCGTCTGTTACTATGTTCAACGGATTGAACTTTTCTGAATGGCATGAGCAAGTTCAGTTCCACTTAGGTGTAATGGATCTTGACTTGCCTCTTCTGAATGACAAACCTACTACCATTACTGATAAGTGCAATGAGGATGAGAAGTATTTTCATAAATCATGGGAACACTCTAACATTTTAAGCCTTATGTTTATGCGAATGACTGTTGCTAACAACATTAAGAGTATTATTCCACAAATAAAAAGCGTCAGGAAATACCAAAAGTTTGTGGAGGAACGTTTTCGTTTTGATAATAAGTTTCTCGCTGGTACACTAATGGCTAAACTCATGACCATGAAGTTTGATGGGTCATGTAGTATGCAAAATCATATTATCGAAGTGATTAACATTGCAGCAAGACTTTCGACCTTGGACATGAAAATGAATGACACCTTCTTGGTTCAGTTTATTCTGAACTCATTGTCTCTTGAGTATGGACCATTCCAAATTAACTATGACAATATTAAGGACAAGTGGGATGTTAGAGAATTGTCAGTATGCTTACTCAAAATGAGTCAAGACTTAAGAAACAAGGAGGTCATTTCATTAACCTCATGGGTCAAGGAGCTGGTAAAGGACTTAAAGTGAAGGCAAGCAAGTTGAACACAGGATGTTCATAAGGAACTCAAGGCCAATGTGTGTCGTTTCTATAGAAAGGAATGACACTATTGCTAAATGAAAGTTTTGCTTATTTGTGGCATAAATGTTTGGGTCATGTATCCAAAGAATGATTAAAAGAAAGATTAGTAAAGAATGAGATTCTTTCGAATTTAAATTTTGTTGATCTTGATATATGTTTGAATTGCATTAAAGGAAAGCAAACCAAACATACCAAGAAAGGTGCCACAATGAGCACTCAGCTTCTTGAAACTATACACAATGATATTTGCAGACCCTTTGATGTTCCCTTTTTTTGTGGAGAAAAATATGTTATCACCTTTATCGATGATTTTTCACATTATGAATTTATCTATTTGTTGAAAGAAAAAAAAATCTCAAACAGCGGGCGCTCTCAAAGTTTACGTTAATGAGGTTGAAAGAAAATTAGATAGAAAAGTGAAAATCATTAAGTCAGATAGAGGATGTGAATATTATGGAAAGTATAGCGAATCAGGACAATATCCAAGTCCATTTGCAAAATTCCTCGAAGAGCATGGCATATGTGCACGGTATACTATGCTAGGAACACCTCAACAAAATGATGTTGCAGAAAGGCGTAATCAAACACTTATGGATATGGTTAAGAGTATGATTAGTAATTCCTCATTACCCAAATCATTGTGGATACATGCTCTTAAAACTGTTGTATATTTATTGAACAGGATTTCTAGTAAGGCAGTTTCAAAGACCCCTTTTGAACTGTGGACTGGAAGGAAGCCTAGTTTAAGACATCTGCATGTTTGGGAAAGTTAAGCAGAAGGTAGAGTTTATAATCCACATGAAAATAAATTAGATTCTCGAACGGTAAGTGGTTACTTTATTGGTTATCCAAAGAAATCTAAAGGGTATAGGTTTTACTGTCTAAATCATAGTTCGAGATTTGTTGAAATCGGTAATGTAAAATTCATTGAGAATGATGAAGCTAGTGGGAGTGTTGAACGACAAAGTGTGGAAATTAATGAGGTAGGAAATTAATGAGGTAAGGGTAAATATTCCATTTCCCATGTATGTACCTACTTTCACACCAATAACAAATGTTGTCCCTCTTGTTGAAGAACACTTTAACAATGTTGAACAATATTTAAGTGAAACACTTAAAGAAAGAACTAACTCACAAGTATCTGACGCAAATGAATCACAAACACTGTTATTAAGAAAATCTCAAAGAAAAAGAAAATTGTTCATTTCAGATGATTATGTGATTTATTTGCAAGAGTCGGATTTTGAGATTAGAATTAATAAAGATCCGATTTCATTTTCATAGGCCATAGAAAGCAATGAGTCTGATATATGGATTGATGTAATGAATGAAGGGTTAAAATTCATGGAATACAATAAAGTATGGGATCTCATTCAATTACAAGAAAGTTATAAAAGAATCGGGTGTAGATAGGTCTTTGATGTTTACGTAATCAAGACACAACTTTCAATGCAAGTGTCTACGATCATAAATAGTAAATGACCCAACCAAGGGTTGGGATCTTTCCCAAGGGAGTGGTTTTGAGAATTAGTAGAAAAATAAAATTAAGTTATCAAGGAGATGGGGTTTTTGGGATGTGATAGGAATATGAGAAAAAATAAACTATTGGGTACATGCTTTTGACAATAAATCTGTTGAATATTTGTGACTAGACTAGGCTATAGAGGAGGTAAATTCTCTCTCGAGCAACTTACCCCGAATCAAATAGGTTCCTCTCAGACACCCACTTGCCGCATGAAGAACATTTTCTGCCTTAGACCACTCTCTCTCTCGAGTTGAGTGTGTGGGAATGAGACTAGGGTTCACTCTCTCGAGTTGAACCTTATGTCGACCCAATTCCACAGGCCATCAATTTAGTAGCCTTAGTTTAACGACCTTTCTCTCGAGCAAGCTAAAAACACAAAGGTGAAATCGTATTTGCAACAACAATTTCATTAAGTTCCACCACAACTACTAAATGAAATCACATCTAAACAACAAATAAATCATCAAAAAGCAAGACCCAACAAATAATCTAACCCATATTCACAAAATCACACCCCAAGAATTGAAATTTTACCTAGACATATAAAAGAGATAGAAATTTATACCAAAATTAGTTTGCATTCAAATGGGTATGAAGATTTAAGTCTCAAAACAAGTCAAGATTGAAGAATCCACACGACCCAAGTCTAATTTCTTGGAGTTGAAACCCTTTGAACCTTCAAGTTCTTCAAAACCCTCTCCAAACTTAGAACTCAAAAGTCTATATTAAAAATTCTATATTAGAAAATCTGATACTAAGCTATAACTTTTCAACGAGTATTTGTAGTTTTCAAAAATCTGTGTTGCGGTGGATCATTTGGCGTCGTTAGTCGGGATCGCCGATCAACTCGGCGATCCACCGTTTGGTCTAGTTCATTACCGTCTTGCGTTAGGATTCAGCATCATCGTGTTTGGATCATTGGGCAACATAGTACAGCTTCGCAGAACTGCTCGGCGATACTCCGACTGCTCTTTTTCATCGCCGATTTATTCCTTTTCTTTAGGGCTCAGCACACTGGAACAAACGGCGAGGATAAGACCTCTTAGCAACTCGCCAAATAGGTTCGACGATTCTCAAATCTTCATTTCTTCGATCTTTCAGCTACTTTTGTTCCTTTTTGCTAAGTAGTGTCCATGCTTTCCCTCAAACTTTAAATACCTGAAACTTAAGGGTTTTCATTAGATATCGAGACAAAATATGCATTTGAGGACACTAATTCTATCAACATATAGCCCTAAATGAGTCCAATTTGTGGACTCACCAGTCTTCAAGACCAAACACGATTCAAATGGTAATATTGAATAATATAAAGCCAGATTTGTTGCCAAGGGATACACTCAAAAAATAAGGCATTGATTATAAAAAGTCTTTTTCACCGGTCTCAAAGAAAGACTCATTAAGAATTATTTTGGCTTTAGTAGCTCGTTATGATTTAGAATTACATCAAATGGATGTGAAAATTGTCTTTCTTAATGGAGAACTCGATGAGGATGTTTATATGGACCAACTAGAGGGTTTCGAAATTAAAGAAAAAGATGAAATGGTGTGTAAGCTAAAGAAGTCAATATATGGACTCAAACAAGCCTCACGACAATGGTATATAAAGTTTAATGATACCATAACATCTTTTGAATTTAAGGAAATTACAGTTGATCGGTGCATATATCAAAATATTAGTGGGAGTAAGTTTATATTCTTAGTCATTGATGACATTTTACTTGTTGCTAATGAGTTAGGCATGTGCGTGAGACGAAAGACTTTCTCTCTATGAACTTTGAAATGAAGATATGGGTGAGACATCCTATGTGATAAGGATAGAAATATTCCGTGATAGATTACAAAGATTATTGGTACTATCTCAAAAGGCTATAGCTAAAGAGTTCTAAAGAGATTTAAAATGAACAATTGTTTTGCAAAAATAGTTCCTATTCAAAAAATGGGACAAATTTAATATCATGCAATGCCCAAATAATGATGTAGAACTAAAAGAAATGAAATCAATTTCTTCATCTTCTATTGTTGGAAGTTTGATGTATGTTCAAACTTGCACAAGACCGAATATTATTTTGCAGTCGGAATGTTAGAAAGATATCAAAGTAATCCTATAATCGATTAGTGAAAAAACTGCAAAGAAATTTTGTGGCATGTTATGAAGCCACAATTCATGCATTATGGCTGTGGAACTTCATTTTAGGACTTGAGGTTGTCGACACCATTACCAAGCTGCTAAAAATTTATTATGATAATGATGCAACAGTATTCTTCTCCAAGAATGATAAGTACTCCAAATGTGTCAAACATATGGAATTAAAGTACTATACTGTCAAGGAAGAAGTTCAGAAACAAAGAGTGTTATTTGAGAATATTAGAACTGATCTCATGATTGTAGATCCGTTAACAAAAGGCTTACAACCAAAGATATTTAAAGAACATGTTCAAAGAATGGGTCTTGGTTGTACTTATGATTGATACATTTTTTATGTTTTTACACTCTGAGCTCAAATTATGTGTTTCTGATATACATTAATGAATTTATTGTTTCTCATAATGGTATATACATTATTATCTTGAGATATTACAAGATAAGTATCTATGAGACATTATTGTGGACCATAGTGTTATATGTTTTATAATTTATGAACCTAGTATAATGAGTTGCTAATGTAGTACTATATGGAAGGAAGTATGTAGCTTAAAATTAATGTACAACCATTATAACTCGCATTAGTAGTTTGTTATATTGTGGTATGTATGATGGACATTATAGAAGATATTTATTATATACGCAACAAATGTTTATGAAATATTAATGTTATATGGTCATTGAGCCAAGTGAAAGAATGTAAAAGTTATTATTAATTATTTATTACTTATTGCCTAAGTTTACTTGTAACCCAAGTAATACCATAAATAATATTTAATAAGGAATAGATCTCGTCCGTACATTGGTTACTTGATGGACGTACCAGATTAAGTCATAACATCTATAAATTGGTCCTCCCTCCACCCATTAGGGTTATCACATATTCTCTACAATAATTCTATCACTAACGGTTGTGGTAACATAAAGTTAGAGCAAAGAGGTAGAAACCAATTTACGACTAACGCTTCCTCTTATCTCTGTGATGATGTCTTCCGCATCAGGTATGTGCCCCTAACAATCTTTATGTAAGATTATCGTGTTCAAGATCCTAAAAGTATTTAATCTTACACTAACGCCTCGCTTAAATTTGATTGGGTTAAGTAGTGTGCGGCTCGATATTGATTGTTGGACTTCCAAAGGTCAGTATGACTGCTTTCAATTGTAAAGCGGTCTTCCTCTTAGATGCTTGATTGTGAGTTGGTCCTACTCGGGCAAAGGTTCATGTCGTATGAAAGAATATTTTTTTTTCCACTGGATTGTTTGTAGAATATTTTTTAGATTGAATCTCACTATGTATCACAATGTGACTCGCTATTTTCCCTAGATCCGATATGGTCAAACACATCGTATGAGAGAAAGTTTTTTTTAATTATTTTTTCAACTGAATTATTTGCAAATTTATTTTATATTTGATCTCACTATGTATCATGGTGTGACTAGCTCTTTTCACTAGATCCGATATTATCACAAACAAAATGTGTATAATGTATAGTAAAAGTTCTACCAATTAATTTGGTTTGTATGCGATGAAGCCTATAACAAATCAGGTCAATGGCAATAGAATGTAAAATTGAATAGCATTTTAAATATAGAAATATGTCAATTTGTTTGAAATAGACTAATTATTAGACAAAATGCAGAAATCTTTTTTGGGCCTGGCAATTATATATAGAGAAAATCAGATAAAATGACTAGTTAATAAAAAAAAAAGGAAAAATTACTTGGATGGGTGTCTTTTAATAAATAATTACTGATTTTAGCGATACTTTTTATTTATTATCATTTATAGCAATACATAACAATAGTATGTTAAATCTACAATATGTATTAAAAGTTAATTAAGTATGTAATATATATGTATTATAACAGTTTTTAAAAATATATTGTGCTTGTTTAGTAAGAAGTTAACACATTGTATTATAAGTGTATTAAAATGTGTAATAAATGTATTATCCATCAATAAAACTTGTATTATGTGTGAATAATAAATTGTTCTTTGTAATATGTATTAAAACTGTATTATACATGTATTAAAAGTGATCAAGTGAAAAAAAAACTGTTATTGCTATAAATGATAAAAAAAATTTATTATAGTATATTTAGGTAAGTTTCCCAAAAAAATATATCCAAAATAATTCAATTATCAAACTCAGCTACTACTGGCTTCATTTCCTTTTTTTTCTATTAGTCTTGGGTATATTGGTCCTCCTAATGCGACAACATAATGGGCCCAGATTTTAGTTTGGGCCACAAAGCCCAAATTACCTCGTTCACTTATGGGAATGATTGGGGAAACTAAGTAAATAGCTCATAAATAGCAAAATAGTTATAAATATATACCCTTTTAGATTCATACCCCACTAAATAATTACACTATATACTTTTAACTAATTTCGATACCACTATATCAGTATCATTTATTGTATTGATATCATTAAGGCTAGTAATTTTGCTTAATTGATAATAAATCAGTATATATATACTGTATTGTGATCATTAAGGTTTCTTGTTTAGAAATTACTCATTAATCAATGATTCTATTAGAATATATATATATATATATATATATACACTTTTATAGTATCATGGACTAATGAGTAATTTATGAACAAGAAGCCTTAATGATACCACAACAATATACACATACTTTTATAGTATCATTGACTAATGAGTAATTTTTGAACAAGAAGCCTTAATGATACTACAAAAATATACATATACTTTTATAGTATTATTGACTAATGAGTAATTTCTGAACAAGAAGCCTTAATGATACTACAACAATATACATATACTTTTATAGTAACATTGACTAATGATTAATTTCTAAACAAGAAACCTTAATGATACCACAACAATATAAATATACTTTTATAATATCATTGACTAATGAGTAATTTATGAACAAGAAACCTTAATGATACCACAACAATATAAATATACTCTTATAATATCATTGACTAATGAGTAATTTATGAACAAGAAACCTTAATGATACCACAACAATATAAATATACTCTTATAATATCATTGACTAATGAGTAATTTATGAACAAGAAACATTAATGATACCAATACAATATATATTTATTGATTTAATATCAGTTAAGCAAAATTATCTTCCATAATTATGTTAATACAATATATGATATTGATTTAGTATCAGTTAATGATACATCACTGAACATTCAGATACATAGGTAAGGAATGTATCAGAGGGGGATAAGACATCTGGTTATATCACTGGACTTTCGAATACATCAGTAGACATCCTGATACATAGGTGAGGGATGTATCAGAGAGGGGAGGAATGTATCCGAGAGGGGGATATGAATGTATCAACGAGAGGACAGTGATGTATCCGAGAAGGAATTTTGAATTTGAATTTTTTTTTTTAAATATAGAAAATTTTAGAGATTATGATAAAATAAGATATGTATTTAATTAATTTTTCCGTTTTTTACTCAAATGGAAAGAAAATCTAATAAATGCTTTAATTTAGTTTAATACATATACAACTAATTAATTAGTACGATATTTATTATTTTTTTCACCATTTCGAATGGTAGATAACTCTGGTCGTTACGCTAAAATTTAGATAAATCCAAAATAAAATATTATTACTTACCATCCATTTAACTTTATCTTAATACTTCTTTTTAAAAAAAAAAAAAAAATACTATTACAACCTACCTACGACCTACGTAGATGATGATTAGAATCAACCCATGTGACACCAGCTATAAAATACTACTACTAGCATAATCATTTAGTCAAATGAAACCAAATAAGGCATTATACCTCTTAGCCATTGGGGAAAACTTGATACACGTGCAACCGTTTAATTTTGTATTACTATGCCTTAAATAAATTGGTCATTGATTAATCAAATTAAAATGTGCAGTAAGTATTGAAATTGTAAAATTAAATCTTAAATGACTAGGTCCGTTTGAATTGACCGAATTTAAGTACACTTTTTAAGGAAAATTTTTGCAAATAGTCATTATAATAAATTTAATCATATTTCATAACTATAACTATAGTTTGCATATTTACGAGTTGTACCTACAGTTTAAGCTGTCTCGTTTGTATAATTCATGGGTTTGTATAATTTGTGGGTGAGGTTGTATAATTGAGCTATTTATGTATAAACTCGAAATAACGAATTTATACAAATACAAACATATGAACTTTAAACAGTTATACAAATTATATTATACAAAATTACATTATACAAAAGTTATAGAAATTTCAAATTACACAAACGTGCGAATTATACAAACTCAAAACCCCAGCCCAGTAATTATCATTGAATGTTGGTCACGAATGGTAATTAACTAAAACTATAGCTATGATGACTAATTAACTGATATATGTTTGCTTAACCATGTAATTTTTCGTCATTAGAACTTAATTTATACTATTAGATAAGATAATAATTTGTGATGAAAAAAATAAGAGATTAATCAAAGTAAAATAATCGTTAGGCCAATAGCAATAAGTTGGATAATCCCAACTTAATTAGTTTATCCTCACTTTTTAATCAAGTATTGTCGTTGAAATGTATCAATTTGTTTAATAATATTCTTTCATATTCATATTTCGAGATATATTCAACTCCTATATTTTCGTGGAATTTGAAATTATATATATATGAACTTCAATTTGGAGGAAAATAAGGATGATACAAAAAAAAAAAAAAAAACTCAATGAAAATATGGAAGAGCCTTACCTGAATAGAATGCGGAAGAAAGGAGAAGACCTTTGACGTGTACATAATGGTGGAGTATAAGCTAAGGAGTCCACCCATCTCATTAACCACCAATGTGAGACTTTTTCGTTTTAACACCCCACCTCACGCCCAGTGCTTAGCATCTGGTGCGTGGACAATTTAGGCAATTTTTGACCCACCTCACGCCTAGTTCTTAGCATCTGGTGCGTGGGCATCTTTTGGGCAATTTTTGATTTTTTTTTCTTTTTGGGCCCTAACATCGAGTGAGATGAGTCTTGTTCTGATACCATGTTAGGTCTAACTCACACCCCAAAAGCTAGCTTAAAGGGAGGAGAATTGTCCGAGTCTTATAAGGAATCCACTCATCTCATTAACCACCAATGTGGGACTTTTTTGTTTTAACATAAGCTGATGAAGGTAGACATCTAAACAAAGTGAGGTGTAAATTGAAATCATAGTAGGAAGACACATAGTTATTATTAAGAAAGCTAATAATAAATTAGTTTTCCTTAACCATAGTAAAAAATAACATGTTATTTTCACCAACTTCACTGATTTACATTTCAAGGACAATAGCGATCAGACCTCATTGAATGAATAGGCTACAAGTACTAAGACAAAATTCATAAGAAGTAAGTGCACGTTATTGGCTCTTTGTCAAAATTAGTTTACCAATACTAAATCAACAAAATATTTTTGAAAAACAAAAATGAGTACAACTTAAATTAGGAATTTCTATTAGGGATAATATTTTTTTAATTGGAAAAATGCTCATTGAGGATTTCTAATTTGTTACTTTAAGGAAGCCATACAACGGCAATCCGTCTTATGTTAGTAAAATAATGACATAGTAAACTTTATTATATGTAAAAAATTGTTGATCGAAACATGATTATTTTAATTAAAATTTTAAATCACCAATATAAACATAATTTAATCTTTGTTGAATACTGAAGCATGTATAATATTTAAGATGAGGGGCGGGGGTGGGTTTGGGATGATGATTAAGTCAAAAATTAGTTCATAAGGCAAATTACTCAACACTATATAAGAGGCCAAATATGCACAATTATTGTGGGAACTTAACATATAAATTGCATGTAGGCTAAAACATGCATTGATGGAACCATGTCTAATTAAGTTCTAATAAATGGAAACCAATATGTATGTGAATTAATTGCTTATGTTCAAAATAAAAGAGTTTGCCAGAGATAGCATTGAAAATATGAGTCTTAGAATGAGGCAAGACAAGTAGCTAGACTTTAAGGTACAATGCATCTAACTCATGAATGAGTGTTAGAGCAAATAAAGAAAAGCATGACATTCCAAATATCTCAACTGTTGACAGAGAAGATGGGATTGTGATTTCCTATATATGTGATGTTTTTTGGTAGGGATACCTACCCCTCACATTTTTATTTTATAAAATAAAATAAACAAGATGGTCGAGTTTAATTCAATTTCAAAAGATTAACTTATAAGGTGAGAGTGAGTCAATACGATATGAGAAGATCAAGTATTTCATCTATAGACGACTTGGGACTACTGATACACTACTAAAAAATAGGTCAAAACCAATTGATAAGATCGATTTTAAAGAAAAATTGATGGACTCTGCATCGTCGATTTTGCCTTTGTCGCTTTTGTGAAATTAACGAATAAGGTCGGTTTTTCAAAAATAAATATATGAAAAGATATAGCTACTTGGAATCAAACCCATGTTTTTCTATGACTTTTGGACAATTCCACCACTCGACCACCCCATGCTCTTTAATAAAATTTAATCATCGTTTTTATTTATACTTTGCACTTAGAAACCCAAAATACCCGACGGACGTCCGTCGGTTTTTATTAAAAAATAAATTATTATTTTTTTGAACTAACTCTATTTGTCAGGTTTCTCATTAATTTTAGTAGTGACATCTTTGTACGCCAAAAATTAGATATCTGGAGCATGGACAATATAGTCAGGAATTGAGATGGGTTTGATGAAGATATCATGATAAGAAATTGACATTGGGAAAGCTTAATTTAACCCTAAAAAGATATCTCGTGAGGTGAAAATTCATAAAATCATATATAATATACTTAAAATCTTTTTTCAAATACATATATCCTCTTTAATTAAAATATCTTGTTAAACTTGGAGTGGCTCCACACGCTTATAACTATGTCTTTCAACATTATGAAGATGACTAATCGAACTAATGATGATAGACAAGTAGCAACAAAAAAATTGCTCTAAAGAAATATATAGAGATCATGAAGTTGAACTTCACATGATCATGTTAGCAAGTAACTACAACAAAATGTCCAATAAAACACAAAGGATGAATGTGCTTTTGTCATAATATCTATAAGTAAACCGTATAAATCAGTGTTTAGTACTCTCGATTCGATAAAAAAAAAAATTTTAATCATGAGATCGATGGTCAAATTATCCAAAATCAGATCAGATCTCATCCCACGAACAATTGGCAAACTCAATATGTTCAACATGTATAGATATATAAAGTACAAGTTTGCAATTACTTTCCACACAATTGATATATACAGTAACAACTTTATAATTATTGACTTGAAACTCTGGATTCTTATATATTGATATTTGATAGAATCACACACACACACACACATATATATACACGTACTTTAATGCATTTGATGTTTGCATGTGTATGTGAGAGTGGAGTAGAAGACAATTTGAAGTAGAAATTTAAGTGGAATGAATGAGGACAAACACATAAGGTAATGGCAAGTTGTTGACAAATGTTTTAAAGGGATAAACTATGAATTGTAGATAGTAGTAGAAATGTACACGAAAGGGGTTTAATTGGGAGGATCTAACGGCCACCTACTTGGAACATGTGATATGTTGGGCTAAACTTTAGTGTTGTAGGACCATTTACCCATACTCCCAAACCCCAAAACCACACACAAAAAAGCTTTTAATCGAGCTAATATGGATATCGAACATCAGATAAAAAAAGAAGATATAGTTTGGCTTTCAATACATATATAATCGCTCGATTAAAATTAGCTATAAGCTTACTAAAAATAAATATTTACATATCAGTTGATTATTATTTTGATGGACGACTACATATATCACGTAAAAGTTTCCGCGATAAAGATAGTTGACAATATGATAGGCTAGTTTTCTTGAGGATACATGGAGTCCCAATATTGCAATTGGTGGTGGCATGTCTTCTTCACTTGTTGTCATGGACCCCCTAGCTATTTAACCCTAATAATTCTATAGCCTTTTTTTTATCACTTAGCTTTCTAACCATCAAAATTAGGTCTTGCTTGAAATCTTGATCATCCTTTCTTTTCACGTTAGGGTAGGGGCAAATCCAATGTTTCCATACTACTTGACGTCCAACTCAATATAGAAAATCTTTTAATTTAAGTTATATAATATATTACTACGAGACAAAAAAAATTGTACCATCATATCATATAATCACTTAAAAATCCTTCGTATATAAATATTTTTAAAAAATGAGATTTATAATTTTGAAAATAAGATAAATTGTTTGTTAAGGTTACCTGATAGTGCAAAAATAATTTAGACGGAGAGTTTATGTAACATAAACTCATAAATGTTACTATAAAGAAATAAACTAGGTCTAAGTTATATTCACCAATAGTATAACAATGTTATTGCACTATCAATGAACTTAATTTATTATAATGGGTTACTTATTGTTTGTTTTAAGCTATTAACCAATATTTTAAAATAGCAATTACCTTTTAATTATCACCCCTTTTCACCTTAATTAGGGTAGGGGCAAATTTAATCTTTCCATACTAGTAGACTCAACCAATACATAAAAAACTTTCCGTATAAAATCATGCAATTTTAACAATACCATCCATATAATTTAAACTCTAAAAATCATTTACTTTAGCATCTATATTTACTTATATATTAGTGAAACTGCATTGGCGGTGGAGCTAAAAAATTTGTCAAGATGAAAAAAAAATACATCAAATTAAAAGAATCAAATAAAGTTCAACTTCTACTATATATAAATAAAAAACATTTTTAATCATATACAAATTATATAATTTTTCCACCGATCAAGCTGATAAATTCCTCAATTCTATGTGACTTCGGCCTTTGAGATGGTAAGTGTGAAAAGGTGAGAGATGAAAGGAACTAAAGAAGAGTGAATTCACGCTTCGTAATTTCCCACGTATGACGGTTTTGCCTAATTCTTCTTTTTCTATGTTAATTAATTAACAATCATTATCTTCATCATTAAACAAAAAAGATTTGGTTAAACATGAAAAGGTAAATAGCTGAAAAGGCAATAACTATAATGTAAAGCTAATTAACTTCTTCTGTGGAAAAAAAAAGGTTAATGTAAAAGTTAAGCAAAAAGTTATTATTATTATTAATTAAGAAGCTTTTGCTTTCACGTTTCATGACAAGGAAAAAGGCAAATTGGCACTGTTTGATTTGTTTTTTTTTTTCATGAAAAAAGAATAATAAATACGTAAATTACTTAAAAAGTGGGGGAGAATTTATTTTTATTTAGTTTAGAAGAAGAAAAAAGAAGAAGAAGAGGGTCATTGTCTTAAACAGGAAGAGGCAAGCACACGAGGGCCTCCAAAAAGAACCAAAATTTTAAAAAACAACAAAAGATGCGCGGTTCCCCGCACGTGTATTTAGCTGCTCTCGATTAAGTTATTTCGTAATTATAATTTTGAGACTAAAATAATTTATCTTGATAAAGGTGAATTTAAAATTAATTGTATACATGATATAAATAATAATGAACATATTATCATATGTTCAAGTTAAACGATAGAGTAAGTTATTTAATTTTTATATTTTTATTGTAAATAATTTATATTTGGAAATAATATTATTTTTCCTTAATTAAAAAATAAAAATGATGGCTTACTCTTCCTTAATTAGAGATCTCGTGTTCGAGCCCCAAGTATGAAAAAATCTTTGGTAGGAAGCGCTACCCCTTAAATGGGACCGTATACCTGCAAATCTGAATTAATCAAATTTTATCAAACACTAAGCGAAAATCTAATAAGAAACTCTAAATTTTTGAATATTTTGATTATAAATTATGATTCATAGTGTTTAGATATATTTCTATAAATATTGTATATTTCATTTTAGAAAAATAAAAATCGATATGGAATTTATATTAAGCAAGTTAACTCACAGTTCACATGCTTTGAACTTCTTTTTTTTTTCATAATATACGAGGAGTAATAATGTAATTTTGTTATAGCAAAGATATTATACTAGTGGTGGCTAATGGTTGAATATTTTATTATAAAACTCGACTAATCAGGCATATTAAAAGGAACCATCCAATAACTATAACATCACAAATTATAATTCTAATTTTTATCGAATCTTTATATTCAATTATGCCCTTTTTTTTACTCTTTTAATTACTAGTTTACTACAGTATATATGAAATAAAAGAGACAAAAAAAATGCTAATCAAGCAACTAAGATTAAATAAAGCGCTTACATCCTTTTTTGGCGCATATGTTCATGGAGATATTCCAAAAGTGAGTTGGCTAAAACATATTCCCAGCGTGTTACTGTCGTAATTTTTATTAATAGAATTATTTTAAATTATTATTTTTTATATTTTCTTGAATTGTTTTTAAAAATTTTAAACACCCTATTACGTAAGAGAGAATTATTGAAAACACTCTTCAATTTGGCACAAATTATTAATTTTATCCCCGAATTATTGACAGTGTTAAAAAACACTCATTTACTTGATTAACTGGACTTAAATACACCCCAATCATGTAATATGAGTGAAATACATTCCAAAATTCTTATCATGTTTAGGGGTGCTTTCAACATTTCTCTCGTTTTTTATTAAGAGTCTCATACTCTTATAAAAGTTTGAAACCACTTGTTATGTCATGTTGCATATCAAGAGTGTATCTAAGTTTAGTTAGTCAATAATGTGTCAAGTTTAGAAGTGTTTTAAATACTTCTATCTAAAAATAAATGACAATAAAATAGTTAAAATTTCCTCTTGATTAATGTTTTCTAAAAGAGGGAGACATACTAATTACGATAATTAATTTAAGACTCAAGAGTTAGAAAGAAAAAAAAATATAATACATAAATATATACCTTTTAACTTTACTTCAACCGATTATATTCATCAATTTTGAATGTGCATATATGCATTTTTAAAATATCATAAAATTGAATAAATAACTACACACATCCTTCTATATAACAAATCATGTATCACATGAGATTTATTTCACATTTAAAATTAAAATTGAAACGCATAAATATGAATCGATCGCGTATATATATTAGGTATAAAAAGAAAACTAGAAAGCAAACAACTCAGAGATCACGACGTCACGTGATCCGAGTGAAAAACCTCACGCGGTGGCATACTCTTCTGTCACCCAAAACAACATCCCCTTCCTTAAATGCGCATCCCTGGCGTCAGTTTTGCCATTAATAGCCAACCTATCTATCTTACGCCGCTTATACCAAAATGGCACCTCATTAAATTCAACCACAACTCAAGGTCATTTCCGTCATTCCATATCTTCACTAATAATTCCAACATTATCCACACCCCAGCCCTCCTTCTCCCCGTCCCCCATCTTATACGTAATATAATACCACAGATCTTTGCTTTAATGTTATTTTTGACCCCACTTTTCCCTACATAATTACAAAATAACAGCTAGAGAGAGACTCTACTCTGTTTTTAATTAAACTTTTCCTCTTTCCTTCTTCTTATTAATAATAAATAAATCGCTGTCTTTTCTCGATTATTGTGTTTCTTCTTCTTCGAATGTCTCCTGATTTCTTTCTTAATTAAAAAAAAAAAGCTCCGGCGGTTCAGTTACCGGAAAATCTATCATTCTTCACCGGAGAACATAATTTGTATTTTTTTTTTTGTAGTTTGTTTTTTCAAGGATGAGTAGCGTACAGAATACTGTAGATACTGTAAATGCTGCCGCTTCGGCTATAGTTAATGCAGAGAGTAGAGTTCAACCGTCTACAGTTCAGGTATATGTAATAATTATGTAACTCTGTTTGTTCCATACTATGTACTGTAACTTGTAATTATAGCTATAAAAGGTAAAAAAAAGTTGAGTTAACAGTATTCATGATTTTTGTGTTACTTTTTATCTTTTTTTTTTTTTTGTTTATAATGATTTGATGCAAATTTCATGTTTTTGTGAAGTTGAAGGTATAAGCTTTTTTAAAAAAAAAATTAGTGTTTCTTTTTGTGGACTGGATTGGAGATTTGGTGGTGTGACGGTTATCAGCTAAGATGATCCGAAATCATGAAACGAAGGGGGATAAAAGGAACAGATCGGGTAAAGAAAAGGAAGCTGGTGAAGAAATGATTATTTATGATAGCGAATTATAGTTGTGCGCTATGATATAAGATTTTGGGGGAGATGGATGATCGTTTCGCGGTGATTAGATATGAAAAACTCAGTTCATTGTGAATTTTGAAGCTTCATCTGTAAATCTGTGACCTACAAAAGCCAGTCTATTTGTTGAAGGTGATTAGAGAATAGACAAACATGTGGAAGGAAAAGCTAGAGAGAATTTGGATTGCGTAATGGGAGTTCTGCTGCAATCCTCAGGCTTTTAGGAAGTTGATTTCTCAAAAAGACTCTTGCTTTGTTGAAAAAAATTGGAATCAGGAAGAAATTGACTTTTCTGGGATAATAGTTATTAGTTGAATGATCATATGTGAAATCAACCCGGCTTTTAGGATGTCCATGGGGTAAAGATTAAGAAGTACTTTTATCACCTTTTTAGCTAGGATCAACTGGTGGGTTGTGTAGACTGTAGAGAAGGTGAAGACTTTTTCAGCATTTGGGTCCAGTTTTGGTGTCTCCTTTTTCTCTATCTTGATAATCATTTAACTTTTAAGCAATAAGCAGTTCTCTTTTCTCCTCCGTGATTCTTGGTTCATCACCTATTATGTGACCATCTGTAGTGCTGGACCATGTGATACAGATCAAAGTCAACGAGGGGAGCAGTGCCATGAAAAGAACATAGCATCCAACTGAAACAGCATATTTTCAAACCTGGCTTTAATAGAAGAATTGTTTGGATAAAAGAGAATTCTCTTTGATTCCACAGTTGTTTAACAATACCTACTGCCCTTTGAAAATAAGTCGCTGATTTGAATGTTTTGATTGTTTATCTGATAAAAAAAATCATGTCTTTTTGCCTAGAGGATATTATATGGGGTTACCATTGTAACTTCCAGGGAGAAGTTGAAATCTATAGGCTATGTCTGTAAAATAGGAGGAAGATTGAGGAATGAGGAAGTAATTGGTCTGCTTTGTCTGCATCGCTAGGTTTAATACAATGTTTGGGAAAATAGTGAATAGGGCCTTCATCATTACATTCTGTTGCATTAAATAATTTACTGTGATTCTTTTTTAAAGTTTCAATTGAAGATATATATTCATACTTGTAGGTATAGGTTTTCTACTCCATCTTTCCGATATGTAATCCAGCTTTTGGGATTAGAAACGGCCAATAGAAAATGAGAGTTTGCTTACGAAATTTCTTGAAGTCGTGAGACTAAATGATGGGTTAATCGAGGTCGGAGCATAGTAGTTGTGATCGAGTCAGTGGAGAGAAGTAGTAGATTAGGATTTCCCTTGGTACTAAACTACTGTAACAATATAGCAGTTCTGTGAATGTTGTACAGTAACCACCTCTTCCTGTTCCACTAATCAATTATGATACCCAACATAGATATAATTGGTTGCTGTCTTGAATCCATATTTATATTCTGAATCAATGCTGAAAGTTCGATTGATCTTCTTCTACCTTGTGGGTGTTAGTAAACACTATTCCATGTGGTTGTGCATTTAGGCAGCTTTTCAGCTGAGAAATTGGTGCTCCGCTTTTCCTTCAAGAGTTCTTCCTACAACTAAAGTTCTCTATGTTGCTAGAAACTTGAAACTGAAATACCAGCAAAAGTATAGAGTGACTTATCCTTCTACATAAATAAATAAAAACAAAAATTTAACCTTGTACACTTGCCAGATTGGCCTTTGCATATGCATTTTTTATTCTTGTTTCTTATTTATACAAGTTATGATTAGGAAAATGAGGCTGCATCATTGTGAAAATGGTTGCACTTAAGTTGTGCTATACGACATCAACGTGCATAGTGTTTTTGAGAAGGACGAATACCTCTGCACCCTAGCTTGTTTTGAGCTATGAGAATAAGAAGTAATCACTGATGTCCAGGGGATGTGTTTCTTTGAAAATACTAGCTCTACCTATGTAATATATGAAATTGCCAAAAAGTAGAAAGAGAGGATGTTGATAGTTATGAGAAATTGTAATTGCCCAGTTCTGGGGCACCTATAGGTTGTTGCCAGTTATTACCATCTTTAACAAGCCTCTTTGGCATATATATTAATGCTGACTAGAATTGTTCAGAGATGCTTTTCCTAGCAGGGATTTATGTGCTTGTTGTAACATTGAGTATTAGTGTTTTCAACAGTTTGGAGTCTTCTTGTCTTTTTCCTTTGAAGATTGAGCAGTGTGAAATTCATAGAACGTCAAGTTTGAAATTCTACTTGTATTCTCTTCACTTGCCTTCTCATTTTGGGTTAACTGACATGGATCTTACTGTGCTTGTTATAATACTTGAGTCTTACAGTTGTCTAAATGTGTAAAATTGTGCACATAATTTTCCTTTGAGGATTTATTATTCACAAACTTTTAACTTTTTGGTTCCAGAAGAGAAGATGGAGAAGCTGCTGGAGTCTATACTGGTGTTTTGGTTCTCACAAACACAGCAAAAGAATTGGTCATGCCGTCCTTGTTCCTGAACCTGCAGCACCTGCACCTGCTGTTCCGGTTACTGAAAATCCAAACCACTCAGCCACCATTGTAATTCCCTTTATAGCTCCTCCATCTTCTCCTGCATCCTTTCTTCCATCTGATCCTCCTTCTGCTACCCAGTCACCCGCTGGATTACTCTCTCTCAAATCCCTCTCTATCAATGCATATTCTCCCGGTGGGACTGCGTCTATTTTTGCAATTGGTCCCTATGCTCATGAAACACAGTTAGTCTCCCCACCTGTTTTCTCTACCTTCACTACTGAACCATCTACTGCTAATTTTACTCCCCCACCTGAGCTGGTGCATATGACAACTCCACCTTCACCAGAAGTGCCTTTTGCGCAGCTTTTGACATCATCACTGGCCCGAAACAGAAGATATAGTGGGTCCAATTATAAGTTCCCGTTGTCCCAGTATGAGTTTGTGCCTTATCAAGATCCAGGAAGTCCGGGTAGTAATCTAATATCTCCTGGTTCAGTAGTATCAAATTCTGGCACCTCCTCACCTTTCCCTGGAAAATGCTCTATAATTGAGTTTCGTAAGGGGGAGCCTCTGAGGTTTCTTGGTTATGAACATTTCTCCACTCGCAAATGGGGTTCAAGGGTTGGCTCAGGATCATTGACGCCAAGTGGCTGGGGCTCTAGACTAGGTTCTGGAACTCTGACCCCGAACGGTGGAATTTCAAGGCTAGGTTCTGGTACTGTGACTCCAAATGGTGGGGAACCTCCTTCCCGAGATAGTTACCTTTTGGAGAACCAAATCTCCGAGGTAGCATCTCTTGCCAATTCTGATAATGGTTCTGAAATTGGGGAAGGTGTAATTGATCACAGAGTTTCATTTGAATTAACTGGAGAAGATGTCCCGAGTTGTAGAGAAAAGGAGCCCGTCATGTCACATTTGCAACAGACTCTTCCAATGGATGTCTCCAATTTGTTAGCCAATGAAATGAAAAGCAGTAGCTCTATGGCCGAAGAAAAAACATATGGATCACCTAGGAAAGCTTCAGAAAGTGGGGAAGATCAATGCCATAGAAAGCACCGGAATATTACCTTTGGCTCAAGCAAAGATTTTGATTTTAACAATGTGAAAATAGAAGTCTTGGAGAAGGACAGTATTGACTGTGAGTGGTGGACAAGTGACAAGGCTGCTGGGAAGGAATCAGGTATTCAAAACAACTGGACTTTCTTTCCTGTGTTGCAACCAGGCGTCAGCTAATGCTTGAGACTAAAGGTTAAAAATCAATGTTGAAACGCACTGATGTTACTGCTTCTGGTAATATAAGCAAGCTGGGAATGCAATTTTCAGGCATAGAATTCTAATTGCAGCAAACTTAGCTTTAAAACTGAAGAATTGTGCAGTAATTGGTGTTAATTTGGTGCTCAGATAGTCAGTCACCTGAAAATATTCCTTTGAATAAAGGACTTTTGTATACACCATAGAATATGTTTGAAAAGGAGATGTAAATGATTATTATTTCTTAAAAATGAGAATTTCTCGCTTCAACTTAGTTAAGCAATGGTTGGTGGTAATCTATTACTTACTAGCTTCGTGTTTTAACTTGGGAAAAGGAAAATAAACCCGCTGTATAGATCTCCCATCATTTTGAACAAGTTCATACACTATAAATGAATTGGAATAATTGCAACACATCCTTCTTTGGTCCTCCCCTTTGCACAACCAGAGTTGTCATGTCATCTTCCCAGCCTCAGAAACTCTTCGTTCATCCACCTATGTTCCTCCTCGATCACCCTTAACAATTTCTAATCAATGTGAATTAAAACATGAAGATTAAATCTCTCAGCTTGGACACCTTCAGTTCTTCCTCATCTTTTCTGGGTTTGTTCATTCCACAGTTCGAATTTTGGGTTCTTTTCTGCTTCAATTCTATGGTAACTTCTTTCCATGACGAGGCTTGGCCAAGCTAAAGCATATTTGTAAGATGTCTCTTTGAGTTTCTCCGCTTCAACTGAGAAGTTGGAGTCTCCATGAAAAGAAAAAAACATGATACACCAAAATGCATGGTGAAAATCGACTTCCAGGTGCAATTGCTACCCTGAGCATGGTCGACAAGTTGGCTTAATCTTCCTTAAGGTTACATAACAAAGGGGCCATGTAAATGGAAAAACAACTTCAAGAATAATATGAGAAGATGAACGTTCTACCTCATACCTTTAATAACTGGGGACGCAAGCATGAAGCAACTAACAACACTATCTCAGACAGTACATTAATGTAAAGGAGGTTTACATGAAAACTAGGAACCACTAACTGCTGAAGTCCAATATAGATGGAAGGTACAAAATCTCCAGTAAACGCATTAGCAAATGCAGGTAAAATCTGAAGCATAAAGTAAGATGCAGTTACAGCCGTTCATGAGATCCTCTGCAATTGTACAATTTGCCAGACCATAGAGCTGAATATGGAAACACTGTTTTCTTTGTGTGCTGCATAACATAGCGAATACCAAAATAAGAGGACCTTACTTCCAGGGGCCATTGAGGGTCATCGTGCAACCTTGCCACCCAGCAAAGATAAAATGCTCAAATGCATCTCTGCCGAGGAATGATAGTGCAACTACTCTGTATTTATGGTCATTTTGCACAGTGCATATGTATTCATCTGGCCCGTCTCCTCTCCCTAGATTTGTCTCTATCATGATCATCTCTCTCCCTGCTTCCACTCTTCCTTTCCCTATCACGACGCTTTTCCCTATCACTATCGCGGTCTCTGCTGGAAGATTTCCACTGAGGGCTTCCACTTCTGCTCCGACTGCGCTGCCGCTTCCTAGAAGCTTCACGAGCATCGTCTCTTTTCTCTCTCCTCTCCGAAGATGACCTGCCTCCTGTTTTTATGAAAGCAGAAATATGAGACGATTCGAACACAAAAAAAAATATCAATAACATAACATAAGGTAAAATTGTTATTGTTGTAATAAAAGCTGCCTGTCCGGTATCCTGCTCAACCAGATATCTAAGTCTTTTTTACTTTCTTTTTCAATAACCGAGAAATCTCCAAGAACCAGCTAGCACATAGTACAATGTTCAGTGGATATAGGCCCACGCCTCTACCCTTCTCTACTTGAACACCAAACTTTAGTCTCATCAAAGCTCGGGCTCGTGACATGCGCCTAATCCATACAACAAGCTACCACTAAACCTAATCCTTTGGAGCACCAGATACATAATCTTCGCGTAAATATGATGATGACCAACTCTATCCAGCAATAAGTGATTCATCTTATAGATGCTGAGAAAAAATATTGTTAAAAGGACATTGCATCTAAAACATAATACTGTGACAGCTAAATCCTCACCCAAGTGCTTAAATGTGTGATATGTTATTCGCCTCGTTACATTACAATTTCTTGTACTAACATCTAACAGAAACAGTTTAGGGAAAATATAGTCTCCTAAGAAGCAGCTTAGTAACCTACGATCCAGAGAATGTCCTCATAGTGTTGTTTAAAGCAGTAAATATTAATTTTTTGAAATTGAAAGCAGTAAATATTAACATGAGTAATAAAACCAGACTGCTTCAGCTATTCTTTACTATAAAATGAAATATACATCAACAAAGGATCTGAGAACTGATCAAAGCAAAAAAATTCTAGGAAAAAAAAATATTGTAAACAAAATAGATAGGATTGAAGTATGATACAGCAGTATAAAGCTAAGATTTGACCTGCACATGCAATTAAATACACTTCACTGCTGTTTATCAGCTTCTTCTCTTGAATATTCAACGAAATGGGAAATCACAGCACTAAATGTTGATCTATTGGATTTAATTTTAAATAAATACACGGACATGTCAAACTACTGACAGGTTTAGAGCTTTACCTTTTTTTGATGTATCTTCGCTGAAATTCAATAAACCATATTCAGATTGTAGGCATTGCCGATGGATTTCAACTTTCCTCTCAATTTCATCCGGACTTTTTATTCCTTGTTCTTCAAGAGATTCACGATATTCAATCAATGCAACCTCAAGACGCCTCAGCTTTTGCCTGATAAATTAGTTATGGACCATATCAAAATACGAACAGGAGAAAAACTGAGGATAGCAAATTGAAAGCAACAGATCCCTCGCTTGAGGCATAGAATCCCACAAAAATTTGAAACAGAAGGTGAATCTGCAGTATGGAAATAGGGAAGTATCCTAAGCTCCCAACACTTGGCATATTAACATCCCTAATCCTAAGAATATTATGAAAGTCAACATGCAGAGTCTTTCATTTCATAAAAGTGCACCCTCATATCTTTCCACAGGAAAACTACTAAAATCATAATGAAGAAAAAAGACATCCATTTGCTGGCCTTGAGAGGGTGGGGAGGTAATGAAATTCTTTCTTATTTTCTGGCAGATCAAACTAGAGTAGTTTCTAACTTTTAAAAAATTATCCTTCAATGATTGAGATACAAAAGTTAGCAGGTAAATTGTAGGAATTTTCTTTAAGTTCCTAATCTCTAAGGTTGTAAGCAAATGAAGCTTAATCTGACAACAATTTCACTTCTAAGTCGTTCATGTTGATCCTCCAGAACCCCAAGGAAGTATCTTCCTGAACTAGGGAAGTACTGAAAGCTAAATGGATGACAAGACGATAAGTAACACCTATCTTCGGAAATAATCCCACAAGGAATGCTCAATTGCCCATACCTCAACTCTTCGTTCATTCCACTTTCCGGGTATGCTGAATTGCTTGTGTCCGTTGTAAGCTCTGCATCCTTGATCTTGCTAAGCCCATCACCAGCATTCTCACTTCCAGAAGATGAATATGTCAACCCCAGGTCCCTAGAACTTCTCTTTTGTTCATCATCACTTTCATCATCCTCTCTCGCCCATTTAGATGTAGGCAAAATTGTCTCACTTTTGCCCTCACTGGAAAAGTCAATTGAATTATAGTGTAGACCAGAATTTGTTTGGTGTGAAGATACAGACTCTCTTTGTTTGAGTTGTATGTCATAATCCACTTGACTGTTCTGTTCGGAAGGAGCCATCCTGTCCAACTCAAGGTTGCTATCTTTCCGAGTACTGGGGAACCTAGCAGAACTTGAATGGCTTGCAAATTTCAAATCTTCATCTAGTTCATGACCCCTCTGCTTTTCAGCTTCTTCCAGATAAAGTAACCGAGCAACCATCATTTCCCTACCACCTACGATAGATAAACCATTGTGCCTGCATCGTCTTTCTAGCTCAGTAAGTGGAAGGCTCAACAGTTCCTTCATCGCAGCTCCTTTGCCAATTGCCAAAGCACCATCTGGGTTAACTTTGCCGCCATCACCTGCATCATCAGAGCTGGTCCTTTGTTCCACGTCAGGTGCATCACCACACAGAGAATGGAAGGGGGTCACACCAGAGTTCCCGGTTCGGAGAAAGGTAGCTCGTAAACCATTGACATAGGCATCCGAAAACAAAAACCAATCAGCCCATACTTGAAGCACTTTCAGAACTCTCTCCTGTAACATGTAAGGAAAAGTTAACCACACATTAAAGAGGAGCAAAAAAAGGATACAAAAGATGTAGCGAGTGTAGATCAAATGTAGGTGACAGACACAGCTTACTTTAAGTGCCTCGGCAGTAATTCGCCCTGTTATACTTCGATATAGATCATTGAAGCTTTCCATTATGTCTGGTAAAGAGGCTTCGAATTTGGTGCGATAAGCAGATGCATTCTTCACAGGAGCACTACTATTATGAAGAATATCAGAGACAAGCATGAGCCTAGAAACTTTTGTTGGTATTGGAGTTTCCTTAAGTGTCAACGACTCTGTCAAAACTTCAACAACCTGCAAATTATAATCAGCAGTGCAACAGTGTTAGAATATGCTCATTAATGAGAGCCATCCGAAGTATACATGTAACAGATCATGCCAAATCCTTATTTTAATGCTGCAAGACAAAAAGATCAGCCAAAATAAGTGTAAAGGGGCAACGAGAAGCATTATGAACATTGACACAACACAGTGCAAAATCAGCAGTTTTGCCTCTGAAAGGTTAAATATGAAAGAAGAGCTTCATACACAAGTGAGCTATTCGACTGCTGCATGAAACCAGCTTAAAGTTACCTCTCCAGCAGCATCAGCGTTGTCCAAAGAAAAACCCATTGCTGCTTTTATTTGACTTCTTTCTAGTGTCAATGAACGGAGCATATCCTCAAATTCATCCCTCTGAGCATCAGTCAATGTTCGTTCAACCTCCACTCGCTGAACAAAGTATAGTAGAAGCATCAATCACAAAGAAACTTTTAGTCAAGTTTCAAAGTCAAAATCGAAACTCTTAAATGCCTTGGAACAGAAAGCTAATCAAAAGGGCATACCCTGCTTCTTCCAGCAGCATATGTGCTCCCAGCTTCTTTTTCATGATCAGTTCCTTTCGGTGTTGGTAGAGAGGGTGGTATCCACCTGCATATGTGAATTTGTTATATTTGAAGAAAGAGCACAATATTCAAGGAGAACTTCTAAAAAGGCTGCAGGACTTCATCAAAGCCTAGCAGACAGCAGCCTTTGCAAAAATTGAATGATAAATTCTATTTAGATGATTTCATTCTTTCACAGCAAGCATATCCTCGGGGAAATATCGGTAGAAGCTTCCTAAGAAACTGACTTAAAAAGTGTTGCATTCAGGAACTGACATGCACATGCATCAAATCTGATACTTCAGCAAGAGGAAAGGTAAATATGGAATGTGTAATGAAAGATGATATAAGTTGGAACAATGCATTACCTCCCACTACCAGTTATCATGATAAAAGGGACTGTCCTCCATCGTTGAAGAGTATCTCCCTGTTTTTTTAAAATAAGGAAAGAAAATTTTATTAGTGAGGAAAGAAAAGCATAAGAGGACAAAATGTCCAAATTCCTGCAAAGGGTATCAAATGAAGTATTTCACTGATTGATTATATTACAAGTACAATTAGTCATATTGCTTTGCACAACATGGAAAGAGAAACAATAATTGACAAGAACAAAATTCTCGTTAGTTACAATTGCATGAAACTATTGGCTTGTGCCATTGAAACATTGTTTGAAGTATCCACATGGATTGTAGAAGTGGTTGATGAGGTTATGTCACGAGTACTATTAACTCCATTTAACAGGAAGAAAATAATTGCAGTAACATTCATCCAGACTTTACAGCAGCAGCAAATTACCTGAGCAAAAGAATAGAGCCTCCAAACGTAGTAAGTATGCTCCTTCGAGCCAAGCTCAAACAAGAAACTGAAGAGAGGATTTCCACGGCCTCGCTCCATTATGGCTTGTTCAAAAGCACAACCTCCGTCGAGAACACACAGAGCCATTGTATCAATAACATGGCGAAGATGATCATCCTCTGGTGGAATAACCATAATATCAGGTACATTTGGAGTGAGAACCTGCAGAACCAAAAGAAGCATCAGATGAAATAGGAAAACGGTGCTTAATAATCATCTTCATTATAGATTGGAGATACTCAAGAATAGTACAGGTTTACAAAAGGACGCATCAGAAGACAGGCTGATTGTTATATCAGTCAAGTTTTTCTAGCTAACTTAAGGCCCTACAACTTATCAGAATATCTGTTGAGAGTCGTATGTACCATCCCAACATATTGCCTCTCTTTACAAACTCTTTTTTTAAAATAAAAGGTAATAATCAAAATAGCACTACGAAAGTGCTTCAAAAAGTATGTACATCAATAGTCAAGAAACGATGGTGGACTATAGTACCATCCTGTGTATGGTGGTCAATTTGGAGAGAAAGAAACTATAGGTGTTTTGAAAACATTTTTAACACAATACGGAAAGCTAAAGAAAACTGCATTAACACTTTTTTTTTGGGTGTAAAGAAGATGGTATAGAAGACCTGGAACAGTTAGTAGATCTCTTAGGATCTTGGTAATTATGGCAACTGGTTTGTAACTTTTTGGAGGTAGCCAACATACCCTTAATGCTGAAGAATACAACTATACCTTTTTTTTTAAAAAAAAAGTATGTATATCAATAGTCAGCTTCCAAATAAAAAGCTGAATGTCCCTATTTATACAACCTAAGACATGGCTGTGATTGGTCCAAAGGGCAGGTCATGGACGGATTTCTCAGTTACCAAAAAAAGAAAAGAAAAAAACTCATGCATTAATCTATACTTTGAACCTTAAACATTCTATCCCTTCGTCGGACTTATATCTCTATACCACATATATAAGCACTTTCTTGAAATATACTTATCTTCGTTTATCAAAAATATACTTATCTTCTTTTCATGTCTTGGAAATCTTAGGAAAGTCGAGGTCCACATCAGACTTAACCCCCTTCTCTGTCTAAATTGCTATATTTCCATATCAAACGCTCAAGACGAGAATATATACTGGAGCATTTACTTTATATGCTCAAGCATTAATAAATAGAGTACTCCCTAGTTCAACATAATGTATATACTAAGAAAACTTTCTGCTGATATCTTTTTAGTACGGTTTTATTCCTTGTTTGGCTACTAATTCTGGGACAAATTATACTAGGATTTTTTGGTAGTACCAGAATAAGTTATCCCTGGCAGAGGATGGAAAAATATTATCGGGACTAGTTATCCCGGGATAAGCAATGAAAATGACTAAAACACTCCCCTCAAACCCTCTCTACTAAATAAGGTAGAGTGTGTTTTTGTAAACAAGCAACTTCTTAGAAATTATGTAATCCATGTTAATACAACAAACCAAAAGAAAACTAATCATGGCACTAATCTCAGTATAACTAATCCCAGCATAACTAATCTTAGCATAACATGCCTTCAAACCAAACGACCCCTATATGAATACATATATGATATAACCTGTTTGGATTGACTTAATTCTAAGCCAATCCAAACAGGCTCTTAGTCACAGAGAAAGAGGAATTTCAATATGCGTATGTGCCCACAAAAAGATGAATTTTTGTTGAGATTTTTTTCTTTTAAGATGTTTCTTAATGGAGTGCAAATATAGTATCACAAAACATAAATTATACAAAAATCTCATTAGTTTTAAAAGACTAAAAATTTTAAGTAGCAGGAGAAAAAGATAAATAAGAAAGATGCTAGTAGTAAAATAGATTAAAAGCTGAAACTTAATTTATTCGAATTGAAGGATAACAAGAATTCTTTAAATATTTGATATTATAAAAATATTATACTTTATAAATTCTAATAAGATATTTTAAGACCACACGAAGCGTGGGGATACTACATAGTATTTAATAGTTGATAAATATTTTTTTCGGCTGGAGGAGGGCAAATCTGTATCATTTCAAAAACGTTAAGGGGATTTTTTACTCAATAAGTGGAAGGGGGGCCTTTTCGACCCAATAGGTGAAAAGGAGGGCAAATTTGATCCAATAGGTGCAAGGCCGCATTTTTGAACCATTTCTACTATGTTAAGGGCATTTTTGATCCTTTTCCGTTCGTACAATAAAAGGTCAATCACACTAACTTCATTTTTTTTAATGAAGGTATTTCATTAAAAAGCATCGAGCAAGAATTACAGAATAGACAAAACGGCTCACAGAGGGCCTAAGCAAAAGTTGTTAGCTCCTTTACAATCTTCAAACTAGTACTAGAGACTAGAGTTAACAAAGTCAAGATACTGTTCAGTGCTAAATACAGGGGTTAAATTAACCCAACTGAATAGCATAGGTAAACATTTAGCTTTGAGAGAGTGGTTCGGAGTTGAGATCCCATCAGAACATATACGGTTCCTTTCAGTCCATAAACACCAAAAAATAACTCCAGGGATCATCCCTTCACCTCTTGTAGGCCATCATATGGAATGCAAAGAAATTTTTCAATCTCCTACTATTGCAGTCCTGTAAACTTTTCTTTTAAGCATGAGATTTCCTGGCTTTCTCATCGCAGATGGTCAAACACTATAGCATCCCTGTTAGTTACCACTCTTAAGTAAATGTTTCCTCTGGAGTGGCTCCAGCACGCCACTTGTCTTCCCAAAACCGAATACCCATGCTATTATCAATCGTGAATCCTAGACTGTAAAAATTTGTTCGTCCGCAAACTAACTTCATTATAGTTTGTCACATCTCCAGAGGACCATCAATTCTCTAAGAATCCATATTTAACAGTTATTGAGTTTCTGATCAATACATTCTTCTCCTAGGAAAATCTCCATGACTGCTTTTCAAACAATTTCATATTGAACATTGATAATCTTTGTATCCCTCTTCCCCCGATTTTGTGTCCATTAATTGCATCCAATTTTCGAAATTATACTCTTTCAACCCCCCCCCCCCCCTTTTTCTTCCCATGGTAAGTCCCTCATAATTTTTTCTAGTCTACCTAATGATGAACATGAACACTAGCAACAAAAAAAAGGCCAACAAATTATCCACAGATTCTTGGAATTTAGATCGTTCAACACTCATGAGTTTTTTGCCACATAAATTGTTTAAATGAGTTAAAAACAAGCCTCAAAATGTATACTGAGAATTTGTTAACTAAAAGAAGTAAATTCAGACTTGGTACAAATAAAATTCATGTGTTCACCTAAAAATCAAAATGATGAGCATAAATTGGCAGATTGGTCAAAAACTCAAAATCCTTCCTACTCATAGCACCCTAGAACAGAATTGTTCACAGCTAAACACAACTTCCTTATAAAGTTGCACTCATTGTACCTCTCCTCCATGTTTCTTGCCAAACAGGAAATACAGATCAGTCCTCTTTGAGGTAATAAAAGCCCGGGTTTTCTCTTCAGACAGTCTCCTTTTTTATTCAAATAACAACATACAAAGTAAAATTCCTATTTTATAGATAAAGTATAAGGCAAAAATTATAATTTAAAACGAAGCTGACAAGAACCCTCTCAAATCTACTCCAATAGACCTAAACTCTCTGAACATTTTGCTTCACTATCATGATATCTTTCAACAACACAGTAAAGAAGAGCTATAGAGATCTGATATTTATCCCAACAAAGAAAGAACGAACAAGGAAATATAGAAAGATCAACTAATCATCATACCAACTCAGAATTCTGGCCTGGAACAGTAGTAACTGGAGGACCTGATGGACCCGATAAGATAACAGTTGCACCCTGAAAACCAAGAAGATAGATCTCTTGAATAAGTATATGAGCATAAGCTGATATCATAAAGAGAAACCGGGAAGTGACAATAGAAAGCATCTCTAGCATACTGAACTACACCTTTAACAGAAGCTATTACATGGGAAACATTTTTTTTATGAAGACTATTACATGGGAAACATTTCCAAGGAAAAGGGTGAGATACACCTCTACAGGATGTCTATACATATCATATCAACAAATAAACATGCAAGACACAACTTATTCCAACATGAACACATGTGTCATCCCATTGTCTTTGTTTTTAACATGTATTCAACTGATCATACAATATTTTAACATACATAACTCATCAAACCATTCACTCTATCACTTATTGATATTAACACACAAACTCCTCGACTCAACCATTTATCAAATTCTTAACATGAATATAACAGGGCATTGTACTCAAAATAATAGACAAACCTCCTTACTCCTGATAGCCATATGTCCTGGAGGAGGAGCAGGGAGTGCTTGAGAAGGCAGAGAGACAGATTTACCCCACCCAATCTTCAACTCATATTCATAAACAATAACTCCTGGATAAGAATAACATGGTTTAGATATCAAAAATACATTCTTGCAAAAGATACAGAATATTAAGCAATAGAGCGAGTACACACGGAATAAGTACACATGCTAGCATCCCCATGCTCACGACTAATTAATTTCCAACTTCATGCCAAAATTTACATAGGCCATGGAAAAGACACTTCTGGAATGAGTACATAGCTGAAACTAGAGGAGGCACCACCTAAGAAGCAAAGTTATTAAAAGCTCAGTTGAGGCGGTAATGCCTGAAGCTCAGTTAAAGGCACATGCTTTGCCACACTTTTTTTTTTTTTTAATGACAAGGGAAACCCGCAACCGCTACTCTTTGGGTGCGCATAGGGTAAAACCCCTGCTCCTATGCAATAGCTCGCAAACCACATAGGAGAGGTAACCCGCACTAGGCAAGCCCGATGCGACGAGCTCAACCCAGAAGGCAAACCCCTTGCTTTTGTTGGCAAGGGGTTTCAAACTTGAGACCTCCAACATGGAAGTCCCAAACCCAAACCACTGGGCCACCCCGAAGGGTAAGTGCTTTGCCACACTTAGGTGGTGTTTTAGTCCCAATCCTCCCATGCTAAGACGTACACCTCATCACTATGACTTTGCCTTAAACAGGACAGCACTTAGTTATAAATATAGCTGGTAAACTATTTTATTAACTGTTCAAAAAGGTTCTGAACGAATATTTAGTGATCAGCAATTAGAGATTATAAATTTAGTACAAGAAAGCTAACCATAAAAGTTAAACTACATTTTTTCCTTCTAAATCAGATACATAAAATGGTTTTTAAACTTTGGACATGATTTTTACTTCATATATTTTGCTTAATTATAGTTTTTTCAATTCTTTAGTCCAAATAATCATTGTTCGTGTTTATAGATCTTTTTCCTTATACTACATATATATTTCTAGTTCTCTCTTCACAAGCGCTTCTTCATTAAAGTCGATACTTCACTTGTGCTTTGCACCTAAAATCCCAACAAACTTTAGCGCTTAGCTTTTTTAATATATATAATAGTGGTGTATGGGTCAGCTTGCGCACACCTCAACTTCTGCGGTTCTCTTTTGATTACTTCATGAAGAAGACTATCGACAAAACAAAGAATGTAAATCACTGATCAAAACCTTGTTCCTTGTGAATATCCTTCTATTACCAAATGTATATCTCAAACAAATAAGGAATCAGAATAGACACAGAACAAGGAGAGGAAATCCAAGAAAAGGACAAGGATGGAGACAGTCAACTGGAACAAATAAGATCAGCAACATTTGTTTGCATGTTTTGATACAGAATATAACAGCCTTGGCTACAGAATTTTCCTCCTTTCTTCTGCTTCATACATTTATGCATTGTAGACTCCACATGTATGTTTTTCTTTTTCTTTACAGTTCGAAATTTGAATGGGTCTTCTCCACTTAAATACCAGTCTTTCTTTTGCGGCAGGGTTCGAACCCGCGACATGAGTCTACTGTACACATCACACGTTGCGCTCTTACCACTAGAACAAAGCCTTGAGGGCAACTCCGCGTGTATATTTTTTAACAGACATATATCCTATTTAACCACTTACTGTCATCTTGAGGCAACTGACCACTTGTCATTGAGGATCCTATAACTCTGTACTTTAAAAAAAACATACATAATGTCAACTTGGTCAATCACTAAGAACCTAATGAACAATTCCTACGCTTCTGGAGGGGAAGAAAAAAGAAAATAAAAACAAAAAAAGGGGGGGGGGGGGGGGGGGGGGGGGGTTACTCATCAGACAAAAAAGAACAGATCAAGAAATAAATTTACATCTAAATCAAGAAGCTGAAGCTAACCTTCCATCTCATCCTTTGCAGCCTGAGCATCAGCTCTATTCATGAAAGCTACAAAACCACAATTCCTCTGTCGCCTTCTTTCCTCTTCAGTCCTTGGCCACATTATTTTTACACTTGCAATAGGGCCAAATCTCCCAAATGTACGCAAAAGAAAATTCTCATCAACCTGCAAGTAAATAAAATAAATAGGTATCACACAAAAGAAACACCTAAAGCAAAAAAACAATGATCTCAAAATTAAGAACAAGAACCTTACCTGAGGTGATAGATTTCCTACATAGAGATTTGTCGTTTGTGGGTCTCCATCATCAAATGATCCAGGCCTTCCACTAGGATCAAAGTCATCGGGCAGTTCATCAAACCGACTAGATGGCTGAGGAAAGAGTAAGGTTTAAGGATATACAAATATTATCATTATGACAAAACAAGATGCCATATCAAACCTCCATTTGGTTAGGCATAACATATTTTAAATCACTATTTTTCCAAGTAAATTGACAAATGAAATTTTATGTTTCAGATCCCAGATGTTAAGAAAGGGAAATGAATCATAGATGCAAATAGTATGACAAATTGTGATAATGTGATAATATCATTAGATTCATAATTGTTGAAGTTTTGCTCTATTTCAGAGAAAACTGATCGTGCTCACTCATAGCACATCAGCAATTACAACAAGATGTGTACATGTAACATTCCATGCAAATCTTGTGTACCTACTCTAGAAGTGGTAAAGCAATCTTCTAAGTAATGTATTTAACTTCTCCAGTTCCCACAAAAGATTCAGATCCAAATATCATCGAGAGAACATGATGTAACTAACTGTCTACAACTTTTTTAATGCACCTAACACTCCTTAAGTTTTCACGCATTCATTCTAAATAGAACTATTACAACATACGTTATCATGACTTTTGTCAAATCTCCTCGAATCTGATTCATGAATTCAAGAATAGAAAACAGAAGATTAAAACAAATATTCTGAACATTTTTTCTTTGCAGATCGTAAATCCACTTACAGCAGAATTTTCAGTATGACGATCACGCCACTGTTCACGGTCTTGGTTACGCCTTTCCCTCATTTCTTGCTCATGTTTCAGTTCCTCCATGAAATTATCAATGTTCCTAGCCTTGCCCTTCTCTTTTTCCCTCGGCTTGTCCTCCTTCTGCTAGAAGTAACCAACATATTTAGAAATCAACTAGTTACAAGTTTACAACTCTTGCACCAAAGAGATTTCAAACACCCACTAACCTTCTTCTCATGATCTCTGCCCTTAGTTGCCATAGGAGGTGGTAAGAAAGAAGGCACATACCTGCAGTTCACAAGATACATTCCAGAATCTTTGCTACCAATAATCTTATCCTTGAACAGTGACAGGACCAATAATTTAAAAGGGGAAGAAGGTAAGAGATAAAGGATCAAGGAGACGTGATATTACAAGTAAACCGTAAGTAGCACCACATGATTACCACCAAAGAGTAAGTACTATTTGTCTATACAGAGCAGTAATAAAGACGAGTTAACCATTAACGACACATTAATTTGCACCAATATAACCCCAATTAAAGAAGAAAGAAACCAGTGATCAGCACATTTAATAACAAGCAAAACCTCTTTTAATCAATTCACTGTGTTTCTTCTTATGGGCATAGAAAATTTATTTATTTTTAACCTATTCTCAGATGTAGGGATATATTATCTTCCCTCACTACACAATTTTTTTAAAGATCGTCCACTGAGTATATAGGTAGATAGCAAAACCTACCGCAGGATCCGATGGGAACAATACAACATGGAAATACCTCCAACTTTAGTAGTTAGTTAGCCTTCTCAGAAGAAATACACAGTGAATGCTATACTACATTAAGTGACCATTTTGTAGCCAGACAAGGGACCAAATCATAGTGAAAAGAACACAAAATGGGACTAGATTTCATATGCTAATTTGTCATTTTGATACTAGTTTGAGTGTAAAAGGACATCAATCCAAGGTTACAAAACCATGGGATAAAGTCTTAAAAGACCATAATGCATTTCTGTGAAAGTAGAAAGTGCGCAACCAGGTGGCGGCCTAGTGGTCAGTAAAGCTGGTGTTGATGATGATGAAATGGAAGAAGGTGAAGCTGTTGATTTATCGCTTTCTGCAAAGACAGTCTCTTCAAGTTGTGGATCAACCGGCAGAAAAGATCCTTTAGATTATTACTTCCTGCAAAACCCTAGATATGGGGCACGGAAAAGCACTAATAGAAATTTGCATGATATTGCCACGGATATTTTGAAGGATCGTGCAGCAGCGGCATTTCCACGGTGGGTGTACAATGCAGGGCTCCCCCATAATTGTGTCAATTATACAGACACTTTTGGAGCCTTCATTGAGGCCTTAGACCAATTTGATCTAGGAATGAAGGCCCCCGCTTCTCATGAAGTTAGAGGTCCTTATCTAACTAAAGATTAAAGAAGTGGAAAAAGACAAAACAATTGTGGACAAGGCATCAGGTAGAATGGAACAAGTTTGGATGTTCTATTATGACGGGTAAGTGGACGGCAAAAGCTGGAAAAATTATTTTCAATGTGCTGGTGAATTCTCCAAAAGGAAGCTTATTTCTTGAATCCATTGATATGAGTGACTCGTCCACTGATTCCATCAAAATGTTCTCCTTGTTTCAGAACACTATAGAGAAGGTCAGAGAAAAGAAAGTTGTTCAAGTTGTTACAAACAACACAAATGAAAATGTTAAAGCAAGTGATATGTTGAAGAGAATGTTCTCGTTCATAGATCAGACTCCATGTGCAGCTCATGGTATATATTTGATGTTCGGGAATATTTTCAAAAAAAAAGAAAACCTTCTCTACAGGGTATATTTTTACATTGTTCAAAGGCCTTTGTTATTAAATATGAGGATATCCACAAAACAAAAGAACTTGGTGAAACCAGGCAAGACTCTATTTGTTGTTGTTTTCTTGACCTTTGCATAGTATGCACATGCAAAAGGACAATTTGAGAAGCTTGTTCATTTCAGAAGAAGAATAAGTTGGCAAAAAAAGTTATGGGGAAAGAAGTTGCACGCATAACTATTTCTTATTGGAGTAATGTTTTTTATACTCTTAAAATTGGTGGTCCCTTGATTAAAGTACTTTGTTTGGTGGATGGAAAGCAAAAACCACCAATGGGCTATCTTTATAAAACTACAGATAGGGCAAGGAGGCTACTCAAGCGTCACTTCTTAACAAGAAAAAATATGTAAAGGTATTTGAGATCATTGATAAAAGGTGATTGGATCAACTTCATCAACCTTTGCATGCAGCTGTGAATATTTGAGCCTATCCCTATCATATTTTTTTATTTTTTATTTTTTATTTTCTTTAAAACTCGCTCCTATGCAATAGCTCACAAACCACACGGGAAAGGTAACCCGCACTAAGTAAGCCCGGTGCAACGAGCTCAACCCTGAAGGCAAACCCATAGCTTTCGTTGGCAAGGGGTTTCAAACTTGTGGAAGTCCCACGCCCAAACCACTGGGTCACCCCAAAGGCTTGAGCCCATCACTATTATGATAACTATAAGAAGGATTTACACGATAAAAAGTGTGGAAGGGATTCCATGGTTGTGTTGGTAAGTCGGTCACCGATAAAGATGTGCATGATACAATAGCGCATCAGCATAGTACTTACAAGCAAAGTTGCTCGGACTCAAGAGTTACAAAAGCTCTCCATCAAAGTTCCAAGTCTAACTTTTAGTTCATCGGGATGTGAGGATAACTGGAGCATGTTTAACCAGGTAAGAACTAAGAAGAAAGATTTAGTATATTAGGATAATTAAATTATCTCCACAACTTATCTGCAGATTCACACCAAGAAGAGGAATACACTAACCGTAAAGTACCTTAACAAGCTAGTGTTCATAAAATACAATAGAACATTGAGTCGTCGTTACAACACTTGTAATGTAATTAATCCAATTCTTTTGGACAGTATTGATGATGCTAATGAATAGTTTACACGAGTCCCTCAAAATCATAAAGATGAAGCAATTTTTTAGGGAGATTCTAATTTCACTTAGGGTGTTGTTGTGGAGGCAAGTGGAGTTGGGGAGAACCATTATGGTTTAGGGGGGAATAACTCAAGCTTAGATAAGAGAAGAAAAGAACTAGCGACAAGTTTATCCCTAGTAGATGAAGTTGAAAGTGATGATGGAGTTGAAGAAGATGATGATCAATATAATGATAATAGAATAATACAATATTTTGACGACCTTGTAGAAATAGAAGAATCAGAATTAGATGTTGATCCATTAATAGCTTTGATTTTGTCTGTCCTATGGTCTGTGGAGGATTTAGTGATATCTACTTTTTAGTTTTAAATTTGAACTTTTGTTTGTAAATATAGTCTCTATTTATTTTGGTCGTTTTTCTTTTAATTGTGATATACAAAATTTTATCCACTTTCTCCATTTATATTTGAAACCCATGTTTTCTAATAGTCCATCAGGAAATCCCAATTAACATGATTATAGACTTTCTATCTGTCTAACTTAAATAAACCTTGATTCTCTTTGTCCTCTTCTAGATCCAAAGCCTCATCCGCTAATAGTAGCACATCTTTTATTTGACTTTCTTTGAAGAAAGTCATCTTGTTCATATCCACCAGCTTGCTAATTACTTGTTTTAGTCTTGACGCCAACAACTTTCCTATAACTTTGTAAATGCTCCTAATTAGACTAATTGGCCTAATCTTTCAAACCTTTCACACTGAACTATTTGTCAATCAATGCACTATAAGTGGAATTTACACACTTAACAAAATATTCATGCTGGTGAAAGTGATCTCGAGCTATCATTACTATTTCCTTGATCATCGTCCAGCCTAATGCCTTATCTTCCGTAGGTGCCCTTATTGCTTCCACTATTACTCTCTTCAAAAGTTCTTTGGAGTAATTCGCTTTCCTCTCAATCTAGACATGGACATGCAATTCCTCATCCCCCAATTTGGTCTCCGGTTTTGGGTTTCAAAGTATAAAGACTTGTAGAAGTATTTCATGTAATCAATCATTCGGCTCTTTTTTTTTTTTTTATAACCGAGAAATCCGTCTATGAACCGCCACCTTTTGGACCAATCACAGCCTTCTAAAGTTGGTGGATAATGAGGCCCCCTCCACCCTTCTCCACTTAAATATTGGGCTTTGCTTTGCATGGTGTGGAGCTTGAACCTACGACCCAAGTTAGAAATCCTCCACCTTTTGCCTCTCGAGCTAGGCCTTGGGGGCAACAACATCATTTTAAGATCGCATTGGAGATGTTATTGTTTCTTTTTTTAAAAAAAAACTAGTAATGTTATATTTCTCCACATTAAGGTATGTTGGAGATCTCCAAAAAAGGTAGTAACAAGCTGAAGTAAGTCTATATCAAGGCAAACCAGTTACACCTTTTTTTTTATGAAACTGGTAACTTAAACAAACTAGTTACACAAAGACCCGCAAAAGCACGTATACCTTCCTCAATTGACAAAATGTTTTGCTACTGACACTTGAACAATAGGGTTGTTATGCTTTAAAATTATTCGTATGGAAATTTCCAGTGTGATCAAACTCCTAATGCAGTATTTCAAGGAAAATTTAGTGACCCCAATCTATAATTGACAATTTCATAAGATATTGCCATATAGCAGATAATGGAGGCACCAAGCTCCCTCTACATATACACATAGTACCAACATAATTATCATTTGAAGGTAAGTCAAAGGAAGACTGAAATCAAATATCTAAGGAGATTAACTGACACAAAGCAACCTGGAAAAATATAAAAGCCTAATAAGAACAGTGATGATCATCATGAAGAACTTGGTATTCAGTATCCTAAATTACAGTAACATTGCAACATGGTCAATCAAAAGCATTAGTTTACCTACTTCCCTTCTTTAAACCTGACCCCTCATCTTTAGAATTTCCACCTGCCATCCTCGAATGAATAGAAAAGGTCCATATGTTTAATAATTTGTTCATGTAATAAAAAAAGTCATATTTTATTTGTAAGAATTAATAAAACAAGAATCACATATATCAAACATATATAGATTCTTGCAACGAACGGACCTTGAGAATCCATCTTCAATTTATCATTTGGATTGATGGTTCCCCCTCTAACAAATGCCTTAGAACCTGGTGTATTGTCCGCTTGGAACGATTCCACAAACTCTTGATACAGACGAGCTGTTTCATCTTCTGCCCTCTGCCAATACAAGACATACATTGTGAGCTAAATGGGAAATCGCTCATTTCCACAGCAAACCAAAATTGCTCAAGTTCATACCTTTTTCTTTGCCTCTTCCTCCTCTCTATGCTTCTGGAAAGGGGTCTTCTTCCGAGCACTCATCTTCTCACCAGATACTACTTCAATTGGAAAGCAGAAATTTGGGTTTCGGTTCAGAAAAATATCAAGAAGACAGTATTATTCCAACAATTAACACTTTTGTTCTTCCAGAGTTTTTCTTTGATGAGATTTGTTCTTCCAAAGTTTCTACTAGCCACAAGGGTTCTTCACCAAAAGGACGGCTCAACCCTAGTGGCTTTAGGCCCCAAAAAAAACAAGTCCTCGAAATGATTTTTGTTTTTGCTTTTTTGCTTTTTTTTTTTTATGATGATTGGATCGGATTTCGCCCACCTTGATTAATTCTATGAAAATACATATTTTAAAATTTTTATTATTTTAATAAAATACGATTGATGTGATTGTAATTAAAAGTCACAGTAAATTAAATTGTATTTATTTTTTACATCTTAATTTGTATAACTCACTTCAATTTAAATTAATCATGTTTTAGCATTAGTTTTGTAAGATTGTCTTCGATTTTTTTGAGTGTCTTCTTAAACATTCAAGCTCGGATCAATTAGATCTATTTAATAAAGATTTTGCAACTTTGAATGTCTTCTAAAACATAGTTATCACTATTATATTGATGATTTAAACTTATTTTTACAATTAAAAGTGTTATAATATATTATACAAGTAAAAAATAAGACTTCATTTAGCATAATCAATGGGGTGAAGTCTTAAGAATATATCGTAATCACCCTAAATTTGTTAAGTTTTATTCGATGTACACTTAAACTCTGCATTGACCTAATTATCTCCTTCAACTTGATAATTTGATAGTTACACCTCATTTATCTTCAATGGCTCATGGATGTGCAACACATGCATCGTCATATGATTTTATTTTATTTTGGTTGAAAAGAGTTTCTTTATATAAAAAACTAAGTAGTCGTTACATAGAAAGTGCTTGCACCATCTACTACTTGGCAATCAAGCATATTAGCATCTAGGTTAGTTAGGTGATGGTTTGGGATTGTTCCCTCTCCATTAGGGGCCATACTAATGGCTATTACATTGGAATTCAAAATACTTAGATTACCTATTGTTGCTACATTAGTACAACTTCATAAACAGACTATTCTAGTTATATATCCTCCAAGAGAGTAATGTCGCATAGCTATTTTTTACCATGGTGGAGGTTTTATAAAAAACTTCAATTCATTTGTAGTGGTTCTTTGGGGACCTTCAGTTGCTAATATGTGAGCCATACTATTCCCTTCACGGTAGTTATGTCGAATTCGGGGATTCCCTAGTCTCATTCAAGCAGACCTGCATTCCTTAACAATATTAGTAAACAAGGGCAGGGGAGAGTCAAACATTTTGATCACCTCAATCACATCCGTTTCAATCTTTGTAATGTGAAGGTTATGCTCAATAGCCAGTAACAAGCCTTGGTGGAGAGCTTGCAACTCCATATGGGTGTGGTTTATACCCATACTGCACTTATAAAAATCATCAATCCAAATGTTTCTGTTATTTCTGAAAACGCCACATATACCATTATAAACTGACTTGGGCTTAAAAGCTCCATCAAGGTTGAATTTGATGTCATCATCATTGGGTGGGTAACCATTTAATCATGATATTGAGTACTACTATTGTCCAATTTTTTGGACTCAATTGAGTACATAAATTTAAGAAATTTGAATATCATATTAGGGTTGTGGATAGGTCTAGAGGAATTATTGAAAAATTTATGGTTACGGCTAAAGCAGATATATCAAAGGGTGAAATGATAAAAGGTTCTTAAGCGAGAAGGGGTTTTTCCAAGATGGGTGTAATGACCCTCCTTGTCATTTCTGTGTTTTACCTTCTGTGTGTTATTTAGAGCGTTCTTGTAGCAACCCTAAATCATTTATGACTTGCTGGGATTGACAGTTCGGTCACCTGGTCGTTCGTTTGGTTTTCGTGTGAGTTTTAATGTTTTTGGAGTTTATGAACATTGAATGATCATTTTCTATCAAAAGTTCAAGAAGATGACATCGGAATCTAATTCTGACGATTCCATCAGCTCCGGAAGAGTCATTTTAGGCTAGTAGCGTGGTCGGCATGACTCCCGAAGTTTTCAGTGTGAGTCGGTGCGATTAGGCGTTTTAACTTTAAGTTTAAGCTTAAGTTTGACTTTAGTCAACATTTTGAGTAAATGCGCTCGGATGAGAATTCCGTTAGCTCGATCAACTCTGATATGTCGAGTTTGGTCTAGATTGACCCTTCTTTTGTGTTTCGAGGTTTTTGATATTTATTCGAGTCCTTTTGTGATTTTTGACTTAAAATGACATTTGAGTGTGGGACCTACTTTTTGTCAAGCTGACCTCGTATGGAAATTTTGACTATGTCATTGAGTTCAGAATATCGAATTTGGTATGATTGCATATCTCGTTTGCGTGCACGGGGTTCCGAATGAGTTCGGAGCACCCCGTCGGAGTTTTTAAGTTTTTGGAAAAATAATGCAGAAAAATCTGCTATAAAATGCAGAAATATCAGCAATCTTTTTCCAAACTTAAAACCCTTATAACTCTCTCATCTCTCAACCGAATTAGGCTATTCGAAGTGCGGGAGCTTCATATTTTTGGTGGTTTCGCTGTAGAGTGTTCGAAAGTTGTTGGGTGTACGTAGTTTGAGTTAATTTTGTGATAAACCTGACTGATGTACCCTTTTTCGAGCTTTTGTTTTTGGCATTCTTGTTTTGGTCATATCTCACTCATTTTAGCTCGGTTTTGGGTGATTCGAAGTTCCAAGTATTGAAAATTGTCGTGGAGTGTTCAAAGAGTGCTGGACACCATTAGATCTTTGTAAATTTTGAGTTTAGACTGCTGCATGTTTCTTTTAAGTTGATTGAAGTGTGGTTTTATTGCATGTTGGTTTTTGGTGCGTTTTGAGCCTCGAATTTGTATTCCATTTTAGTACACAAATTCGATGTACTGTTTTGGGTCTCTTAACGGAGTTAAATTCGAACAGTTCGGTGCGGGTCCCATGATTTTCGTTTTGACTCCAAAATTGACCCATATCCATTTGTAGTGATTTTTGTGTCTAAACGATCGTACTAACATTGTGATACAATATTTGATAGAGTGATAGCGTTAAAAGGTCATTCGGGAAGGAATAACTCCGGCAAAGTGATTTGGAGCTCGCGCGATCGGCCTTAAGGTAGACTACGACTTCCTTTCTATTGGATTGAGTTTAATTGCGTAAAAACATGTTGATTGGAGTGAATTGGGGGTGGGTACCAGTTTCCTACTTTACTTTGATTAGATACCTTATGTTAGGATCGATTGGCCATATTTCTGGTGTAGTATCATGTTAACCGGTTTACTAAAGTTGCATGCTTATGTGCTAAATGTTATTGTATGTTTGTATGATATGTGTTGTATGTTTGTTTGTCCTTAACCATAAGCATGATGTCCTTAGTCTAGGTTAGGCTAGCATTGCCTTAGACTTATGACCCGTGTGGGCTGGATAACCTTAACTTTCTGTCGACGTCGTTCGGATAACTTAGCTCCTTGTAGACTGGAGTAGCAGACTTGAGTCTAATAGTTGAGCCTTAAATTAGGCGTTATCGCTGCTTGTTGCACTTCTGTATCTTCTCCCTCTAATTTTACGGTTTCAAACGTGTTCTCGAATGTTCGGTGCATCACTAGAGGAGTGGGCTTGAGATATTATAGGCTTAGAGCCTTTTTAGTGATTTCTTAGAGTGGGCGGCGTTCCATGGTGGTTGTTGTTGGATTGGATCCTATTAGAGATACCATCATTCCCGGGATCGTTCTTTCTAGCTGGGCTGGAGCGTATCGCTGGTTAGGTAAACTTGGTGATTTCGGCGATCACCCCCGGGCCTCTCTTTCTAGCTGGGCTGGGGGTGTACTGTTGACTGGGTGTCCCTGGGTCACTTTTTGTAGCTAGGATGGGAGCTGACTGCATGGTAGGATAACTCGCGATATCAACCTCACCCTCAGGTCCCTTTTTCTAGCCGGGCTGGGAGTGGACTGTTTGGTAAGGTTCCCCCCTGGGGTCACTCTTTCTAGCTGGGCTGGGAGTGCACTGATGGCTGGGTGGAGTCTGATGGGTTATCTTGGTTACTTTGGGTTGGGAGCCTTATTTTCTTCTTTCTCAGTAGACTTAGCTTTTCTGTGTACCTGTCGGGCTTATGGGGGTTCGTTCAGGTTTTATTTAAGCTTGTGCACGAGTGTACCTTCTGGGTTATGGGGGTCCAGTTAGGTTTAGTTTAGTTGTACTTAGTTTATTTCTGGTATGCTCGTGTGCTTCATTTTCTTATCCGTTTTGACCTCTATGTGTCTAGATTTATCATTTCTTATTGCTTTTTTTACCCCTTTTGCTCAATCGGCTTTTGATGCCTACTGAGTACCTGTTGTTTGGGTACTCACTACGCTCTGCATCTATTTCGTGATGCAGGTCCCAGTACCAGTTACCAGCGGTGAGTAGTTCCAGCCTTCTTTTGCAGCTATGATTCGGAGACGAGGGCAAGCACTTGGCGTTTTGGATTTGTCTTGTCTCCTTCTTTTATTTTAGCTAGTCTTGTTGCCTTTGAGACACGCTTTGTTGTGATCCACTTTTGGGACTTATACTCTTTATTAGATAGCTCTGTACTAGTGACTTCCAGGTTCTGTGAGGGATTGTGTATATATTTATTTTGGTTTGCTTCCGTCTTGTTGTCCATGTTTAAATTATTGTTTTCGCTAGTTTCTGTCCTTACGTTCATTGCTTGATGTTCTAGGTTATGGGTTGGCTTACCTACTAGTAGGGTATAGTAGGTGCCATCATGACTCGAGAAATTAGGTCATGACAATAGGGTTCCTATCTTTGAGTCGGGTAAGCCAAAGAGGACCTGGGGAAGGAGAGTCAATATTGAGGGATGACCAAAAAGTTAAAGCAATAGGGCAATTGAGGAAACCATGTTTGCCAGTTTCTTCCTCCCGGTAAGAAAATTTACAAGTATTTGAAGAGGCCATATTAATTTGATGAAGGAGAGAGTAAGTCGGCAAGCGATTGTGATGCCATTGCCAAAGGAAATTTTTATTCTCCCAAGTGTATGGGTTTTTCAAATCTAATTGCACTATTTCAGGGTCTCGTGATGTGGAAGGATAATTTTATAAGCCGAGGAAGTGGAGAAAGAACCATTGGTATTAAGAGCATGGGAAGGGAAATCAGAGTTATCAAGGCTATTAGTGTGAACAACAAACATAATACTATCAGTAATATCATTGGGGAGCACAATCGAAATATCGTCGAGAATCCAAGTATAATTGGTAAAAATATCACTAACCTTCTTGGTTAGATCGGTCTTATTGATGGGATCATAAATTAAGGATCAAAGATTATTGTTAAGGGGAATCCAATTAAAATTCCAAATGTTAATACTTTGGCCATTAACCAGGTTCCAGAAAATACCCTACTTATAGATGTCCCAACCCTTTTTCACATTTTTCCAGATAAAAGAGCAATTTGATAAGTTGGTGCAAGAATCATATTTTTGGAGTAAACAGTTAGCCCATATATTGTTTCAGTTAGCCCATATATGGTTTCGATTAGAGAATAGTCTCAAAGCAAGGTTGATAAGGTAGGCTTTGTTCTTTGTAGCAGCTCTCCTAATACCAAGCCCACCTTTCGACTTGAAATTGGTAACTTGAACCCAATTTACAAGGTGCATTCTTTTTTTCGTAATGATAGTATCCTATAGAGAAGTTTTCTGAATTTTATCAATAGATTTGAGGTTTTTTTTTCAAGAGGCTAAAGTATTGCATAATGCAACTAGGAACGGTATTCAAAGTGGCTCGGATAAGGACTAAGCACCCAGCCGGATTAAGAAAGTTCGTTTTTCAGTTGGCGAGCTTGGAATACATACTGTCTAAGATGCGCAAATAAATATAATTAAACAAATTCTTGACAACAAAATTTTGCTACAAATCATAATTATTGAATCAATAGTTGTGCTTGGTTAATTGCTAATAAACTATAGCAGTTTATGATTTTTTCCCTAAGAAAATGAGTAGAAAAAATTTGCTTCCCCAATATTGGACATAAATTAATTAATTTTGCTAATGAAGTAGGAATTTGAAACATTTCAAAATTTCTGAAACACTATATCTATTCAATTAGTCATAAGTTTTTCTCATAAACAAAAATTATACGTGTTATTCAATTATTCACAAATTATGACAAACAAACAAGAATTTGTACCGAATTCTACTTATCATATTAAATTGATCATAAATTATGGTGTATTGACAAAAAATGTATGTATCATATTATACAATTAACTATTCACATTTTTCCCTCGGCTATATGAATAGTCATTCTTATTATTAACAAAATTATACACCTTGTTAACTAAATATGTGTTGTATTACTTTCGAAAAAAATATAATTGAGTACGATCATGATCATATTAACCCATTGTAACTTTCAATTCAAAAAATAGATATACTCAAAAGTGGGACTATTAAGAAATTATATAAAGTATATTCTCTTATTATAACAGGGAGTTGAGGTTTAAGCAGATAATTGTTGATATACCTGCTTTAACAAGAATATTTATAAGGAAACAAAATATATTGTCTTACTTTAATTTAATTAGTGTACATTTAAAAAAAATTGACGGGACTCACTTTAATTAAGCCCTTTAGTTTTAAATTTATTTTTCTTTATTTATAGTTTTATTTACTTTGAATGTGCCACTGATATTTGAAAAGAAATTGTAATAATGAGCAAAAAATCGTTGTTCGATTAAGAAAAATACTTAAGTTACGAACATCGCAATGACCCCTCTCACATTAGGTTTTTGAGGAAAAAAAAAGATATGATCAGCTACCATATAAATATATGTAATTTAGGGTAACTTGTAAAAATCTCACTATTAGGAGCTAATTACTTAGATTCCCACTAGTTTACAATTTTACGAATCTTACATTATGGACTTCTGATACATGTATCTGACACGTCCATATACGTCTAGATATATGTAACTTAGATACATATGGTCAAATTTAGGTGTAATTTGTTTTAGATACATTGTATCCAAGTGAATTCGCATGTATCTGACTCTATCATCTATTGCCTCTCTCTTATATCACTCACCACTCATCTCTCTCACTCTATTCTCTCCCTTTATCTAGTTAGATTTGCATGTATCTGAGAAACTTGCTCTTCTCTCTCCTATATAACTCGTCTCTCTACCTATCTTGCTTGGCTCTCTCCATATTTTAGCGTATCTTATAGCAAAAATACATATATCTAGGTGTAACTGACTTAAAGTTATTAATTGGTGAGACAATATGTAATTATTTCAAATTATAGGTAGAGTTCATAGATATGATAGAAATATTTGTCTAATTAATTTTTCCTATAATTTCTTAGAGCAAAACCTAAAGTCATTTAATCGACACCACTTACGATTTATCAATATAAGAATTATTAGGTACTATTCTACATTTAATAAGCTAATTTAACCACATAAATATATATATAACTTATTTTAGATAAAAAAAATTTAAAATTATTTAATTAACACCACTTAAAGAAAATAATTTTATAGATAAATATTGAACTTGTGCACATCGTGAAATTTTCGTCACTAGTATCACCAGAAACAAGACTTGATGGTACTTAAATTATTTTAGAACAAAAAGTGCATTTTACAATATATAAATGAAAACGTACATAAATATGTTATATTAATAAAATATATACCATTTATAGCAATAGCATTTATAATATAGTTTTAATACACATTGCAAAGAATAGTTTATAAAACACATATAATACAATTTGATTGATGGATAATATATTTATTACATATTTTACTACATATATAATACATTGTGTCAATTTATTACCAACAAACATAATATATTTCAAAACACTTATAATGCATCTGTATAACATGCATAATTTACTTTTAATACATAATGCATATTTATTATAATATTGCTATGTATTACTATAAATAAATTATAAATGAAAAAGATTTACTAAAATTAATAATTACTATTTATTAAAAAACACTCGCCCAAGTAATTTTCCATACTATAAATTAAGATTAGTCAATAATTTTCTCTAAATTACATTTCATCATCAATTCAGGATTGGCCCATTATGAAAGCATATTGATTTGATAATGGAAAAAGGAGTTGGCAAGTTTCAGCCAGATCGGCCCACTATGCTTCATATTTACGGCCCAAGCCCAACTGACAAGTAGTTCCTCTCGCAAAACCCTAAACCCTGATTAGCAGTATAAAATGTCCGCTCGACTTTTACTTCGACATTCACCATTAGGGTTTATACCTCTACTTGACAATTCTTCTCTGCTTCCATCAATTTCCAGCAGCCATGGTTGCACCAACTAGAGGTATGCATATCTGGTTCTTTGTAATTACTTCTAATGCTTGATTGTATGAATTGGGTTGAAATAAGTAGTAGTTGTACTTGTTCTAATATATGGCTTGTTTACTGACATTTGCAGGTCGTGGTGGTGGTGGATTCAGGGGCGGTAGAGGAGATGGAGGAGGAAGAGGAGGACGAGGTGGTAGAGGAGGTTTCAGTGGTGGAAGAGGGGGTTTTGGAAGTGGAGGAAGTGGGATGAAGCGAGGAGGTGGTAGAGGAGGTAGAGGAGACAGAGGTGGAAGAGGTGGAGGAAGGGGACGTGGAGGAATGAAGGGTGGTAGTAGGGTTGTGGTGGAACCTCATAGACATGGAGGCGTGTTCATTGCTAAGGGCAAGGAAGATGCTCTTTGTACTAAGAATTTGGTACCTGGTGAAGCTGTCTACAATGAAAAGAGAATCTCTGTTCAGGTTATAACCTTTCTTTTATCTTTAGGTTAGATTTTTTACTGTTTTGTGTACTTTGTGTTTTCTTTATCTTGGCACCAAATGCATTGAGTCTTTCTTGGATGTGCATAACTTAGTGCTGGAATTTTGGTAATTAATTGGATCTAAAAGTAAGGTTTTGTTCATATAAATTACATGCAACTTGTCCTAATGAATTTAAATGCAAGTCTATCTAATTGATGTATATACTTTAGGATAGTGTTGTTGTTCTTCCTCGTTTTCGATGGAACAGGAACTTTTGAACAACTATAATGATTCTGTTGTTGTTACTGCATATCCCCCATCTTGTATACTATTGTGTTCTGTTCCGTTTATCATCCTTGATATAACCATAAGGTATTAACCTTTTTAACTTCTGTATGTCAGAACTAACCCAATACCAGAGTTTGTTTAATGTACACCATTATTGACTTGTGTGTATTTATTATATTCTTAGAATGAAGATGGAACAAAGGTTGAATACAGAGTGTGGAATCCTTTCCGTTCTAAGTTAGCAGCTGCAATTCTTGGAGGAGTTGATGATATCTGGATTGTAAGTTTGTCTCCTGTCAAATCATGAGCTTTAAATTAGTTTTCTTTATTTTGAGAATAACACATTTCTTTCCATGTTGAATTTGTTCCAGAAACCAGGTGCTCGTGTTCTTTACCTGGGTGCTGCTTCAGGAACAACAGTATCTCATGTCTCAGACCTTGTTGGTCCTGTAAGTATCTATGTATGTGAATTCATTCATATTTTGTGTTGATGGCAGTGCTGGTTTTTTATTAGATGTTCATTTCTTTGCAGGATGGGGTTGTGTATGCTGTTGAATTTTCTCACAGAAGTGGAAGGGACTTGGTGAACATGGCTAAGAAACGTACTAATGTTATTCCCATTATTGAGGATGCTAGACACCCAGCCAAATACAGAATGTTGGTTGGAATGGTGGATGTGATATTTTCTGATGTTGCTCAACCTGATCAGGTCTGACCTTTTATGACTGTTGATGTGCATAGTATTTTTCTGTGGCATGTCTTATGATACGATTTTCTCTGCTGATGGTGGCCGACTGCTGTGGATGTATATCTCATTTACTTGATGACTTGATATTGACTGAGTATCTTTACTGCAATGAAACAATTATGTTACCCATCTTTTTGGTCGAGTCATAATGTCCTTCAATGAACCTGTACTATTGTTGGCTGGTTCTGTTCCTTTTAGTGCCTTTTCATATTTCCAACTTCAATTTTTAAAGCCAATTTTTAGATGTTTATTTTCATGTTTTCTTAAACTTAATTTCCCCCCAATCTTTAGTTGTTTATCTTCATTTTTTGTTGAAATTGAATTTGTTTTCTTCTAATCTTTAAATGTTTGTCTTTGTGTTCACTTCAAACTTTTTGAAAATGCTTATTTGTCTATGAAATTTCTTTTCCTTTTGGTTCTATACTGAACTGATAAGCAGATGATGATTTACTCGGATTCCCCTTCAAGACTTCATGGATGATGTTAAACCGAGTTTCTGATGCTGTCTTATTTATTTGTAGTTTGAAATATTAGCTTCAACCTCAAGCACTTTCTTTGTTCTCAATTTTTCTTTTTTTTTAATAAGACGAAATAGTACAATGTTGCTGTGCTTCTTTTTGCAGGAAGACCTTTTCTGATTTTGTGAATCTGAAATTCCTATTTTCTTCTTTCCTAAACATCACTTAATTCATCTTACAATTAGTTGATGAATCATTTTTTATGTATATTATTTTTTCTTCTCAACCCTATTGTCTTTCCATATTATGAAGTGAGCAACTTTGTATTGTATTTGTGGTTCTAAAGGCACACTGCACAGATATTTTTGCCTAAAACAGGCGAGTTTGTCTGTCTCTCTTTAGGATTTCATTTCATTGTTGTCCGGCAGCACAGCAGTATGATGTGTATGAATTCTATTCCACTGTTTAAATGAACTTTGTTGTTCTCAGGCAAGAATTTTAGCTCTGAATGCATCATACTTCTTGAAAGCTGGAGGTCACTTTGTTATCTCAATCAAGGTTTGTAGCCAATGCTCTTATCATTTTAAGCTGATGCAAAGATATTGTTGGAAGTATCAATTTTAGCTTGGGGGATATAGCCTGTTTGTTTTTTTAGCTCTTCTTTTTTTCTTTATTGTTTACATGTCTCCCTGTATTTTTCTAGGCAAACTGCATTGATTCAACAGTGCCAGCGGAAGCCGTATTTGCTCAGGAAGTGAAGAAGCTACAAGCCGATCAGTTTAAACCAGTGGAGCAGGTTACTCTTGAACCTTTTGAAAGAGACCACGCTTGTGTTGTTGGTGCCTATCGTGTACCAAAGAAGCAGAAGGCTGCTGCCTAGAAAATTTAAGCTTATGATTTTTGTTAGTTAATGTTTTGTAGGAGGTTTGTTACAGACAAGTATCGACACTATTATATTTGATGAAAGTCTAATGGAATTTGATTCTCTATGTTACTGTTCATATGCTTTGTTTCTCTTTCGTTTTGAGTTTGTCTTTATTATTGCCTGCTTGATTTTGACTAGGCTTTGGCTATGATTCGATTGGTTAAACAAATGAACTTCTCGAAGTTGTGCTCATCAATTTTGCTATAGGTACTATTTTTTTTAAGACAGTCATGCAACTTATGTGTGTTGTAATTTGTTGAGTGTTTGGTAACTAGCTGTGTTTTTCAACTAGTAGCGTCTATAACTTTATCAATAATAATCAGTCACATTAGCCACATAGAGGAAATCAATAAATTCAATTGGATTCGGAAATTAGAATGTCCTCGAGTCAAATTCATAAAAAGCTTCCTACCAGAGCTTAGCAAAACTTTGTATAAAGAATTAACCTAAACCCTACATATGACCATATTGTCACATCTCACCACTTCGTAGTTAAAATTTTGCGTCCGGAGAGGGACAAAACGTTCTAGAGTTAAGGAGAGGTTTGCGGAAGACTCTAGAACCCTTTAAAAGGCTTTGGAGAACTCTAGGAAGACTTAGATATTTTCCTTGGAAAGCTTACATTGGAAGAAGAATAGTCCTTAGTGGAGTATTCTAGAGAAGTATGGATATTTCCAAGGAAGGTTATGGAATTACATGGAAGGTCCTTGGAATATTCTAGAGTTGTAGAGAATTCTAGAACAAGGACTAAAGTGTAAATATCTTTAGGGACTTGTAAGTAATTTTTATTTGCACTTAGGTCCTTGATGGCAAGTATAAATAGAGGTGCCATCCATTTGCAAGAAACCAACCAAGCAACCAAACAAAGTTGTAAAAGCATTCCTCCAAGCAATACAAAAAGCCTTCTTCCAAAATTCTCTAAGTCTTTCCTTTCATTCTCTTAGCGATCTTAGTTTCAAAAGGCTTACTTGAGCTTACGAGATCTTGAAAGAATAGTGAGTAAGTTGTCAAGTGCCGCACGGAGCTTTAGCCAACTCTCTAAGTCCGTGACAAGTGGTATCAGAGCCAGGTTTGGTACTAAGGGAATGGCTACCGAAGGGGACATAATTGCCGCTAGCACCACCAACGTCCGTGTGGATGGTGGAAAGAAATCCCGCAAGGGAAAGAAACATCAAAAGGGTAATGAGGAGATGCTGCTCGAACCCACACCAAGCGAGGCGCTTACATCTCATCCACCTTCAACCACCGAGCCAAGTGACGAGGAACGTGGCGAGGAGGCCGTTGACGTCACCGCTGGAGAAGAATGGGTCGCAAGGGTGGAAATGGCGAGGCAGGCCGTGGAGATATTAGGCCGGCGCATAAATGTGGTCGACGGCAAATTCAAGACCCTTGAAGATTTCACCCTTGAGGAGACCGAAGGCATCCGCAATGAGTTGGAGGGACGTCAGCGGGCCGAGTTCGAGATGAAGGAGGCCATCACTTCCTTGGAGTGTCGGCTCATGGAGGCGTTGAGTACAATTAAAACCATGAAGGCCGAGATGAAAGCACTCAAGGAGGGTGTGGAAATTGGAGGATCATCGTCGCTTGACCGAGATAGGGAGGCCAGGGTTGAGGCTCCCAAGCCACCTATGTTCAAAGGCGTCCGTGACGCGCAAGAGGTGGAGAACTTCTTATGGCATTTGGAGAATTACTTCAAGTGCAACAGGTTGAAGAGCGACGAGAGTAAGATCAACACCGCTGTGTTGTATCTTTCGGAGATGGCGATGCTATGGTGGAGGCGCAAGGAGGCCGAGATAGGGAAGGGGACGTGCACCATCAACACCTGGGAGCAATTCCGAGAAGAGTTCAAGAAGGCCTTCTTCCCTAACAACGTCATCTATGAGGCGAAGCGCAAGTTTAGGGAGCTGAAGCAAACGGGTAGCATACGCGCATATGTGCAGGAGTTCACCACCCTCACACTTCAAATTCCTAACCTCACGGAGGATGATATATTGTTCCACTTCATGGATGGGCTGCAAAATTGGGCCAGGACGGAGTTGGAACGTCGGCAGGTCAGGACCATAGATGAAGCCATCACACAGGCCGAAGCTTTGACAGACTTCAGGCATGAAAAGCCCGATAGAGCCAGAGGAGATGAGATAAGAGGTAGTCATGACCATGGTGGGGGAGATCGTGGCAAAGTCGAGGAGCAACGACCACATCCCAAGAAGCATGATACCTATAAGTCCGATGGCAAAAAGTCTGCATATCATGGCGACACGGAGAGAAAGGCAGAAACTGCCAAAAGAGGTAGTTGCTATATATGCGGTGGGCCGCATGACTATGCGAAGTGCCCCGAATTGAAGAGCCTTGGTGCTATCCTGCGAGAGCGGAAGGAGAAAGACGCTCAGGAGCAAGGACAAGGCGTAGAGACGAAGCAGCTGGGCTTGGTAGGATTATGCGGAGCTATCACCAAGCAGCCAGGTAAGCCAAGAGGGTACGACACACAATATGTCGACCTCATGATCAATGGAAAGCCTGCTCGCGCTATGGTCGACACGGGTGCAGAGGTCAATATAATGACCAGGACGGCAGCAACAAGGTTGGGCCTAAGTTACAGTCCGAGTAACGCCTAACTTAGGACGGTCAATGCACCACCGACTCCCGTGTGTGGAGTGGCGCATGAAGTAAGCATCACGCTAGGCGAGTGGCGAGGTAAGACCAACTTCACTGTCGCTCCTTTAGATCTTTTTGACATAATTCTTGGGCAAGAGTTCTTCCAGCAGTGCCACGTCGTGATCGATCCTTACCTCCAACAACTCTTGGTCATGGAGCAAGGAGAATCATGCATGGTGCCCCTGGTTAAGATACTGAAGACGGAAGGACAAGTCCGCCTAACGGCCATGCAGCTCGAGAAAACCCGAAAGAAGAAGGGGCCGACGGTTAAAACCACCATTGCAAGTATAAAAAAAGACAATGGTGCAAAAAGATCCTTGCCACCATGTATGGAAAAAGTTCCAGAAAGGGACAAGGTCGTGATGCCAAGAAAGCCGCCGAGGCATGTGCCTCCTAGGAAGGAGGTAAACCATAAGACCGGGTTAAAAAGGATCAAGAAGCAGTTGAAGGCATTGCGCAAGGGCGCTGAACGAGTCAATAGACTCTTGGCCATGCTTATGAGAAGTCAAAACCCGGTTGACGATGCACCGACGATGCGACGCGGTCGTCGCATCAATAGGTGGGGGAGAGTGTCACATCCCACCACTTCGTAGTTAAAATTTTGCGTCCGGAGAGGGACAAAACGTTCTAGAGTTAAGGAGAGGTTTGCGGAAGACTCTAGAACCCTTTAAAAGGCTTTGGAGAACTCTAGGAAGACTTAGATATTTTCCTTGGAAAGCTTACATTAGAAGAAGAATAGTCCTTAGTGGAGTATTCTAGAGAAGTATGGATATTTCCAAGGAAGGTTATGGAATTACATGGAAGGTCCTTGGAATATTCTAGAGTTGTAGAGAATTCTAGAACAAGGACTAAAGTGTAAATATCTTTAGGGACTTGTAAGTAATTTTTATTTGCACTTAGGTCCTTGATGGCAAGTATAAATAGAGGTGCCATCCATTTGCAAGAAACCAACCAAGCAACCAAGCAAAGTTGTAAAAGCATTCCTCCAAGCAATACAAAAAGCCTTCTTCCAAAATTCTCTAAGTCTTTCCTTTCATTCTCTTAGCGATCTTAGTTTCAAAAGGCTTACTTGAGCTTACGAGATCTTGAAAGAATAGTGAGTAAGTTGTCAAGTGCCGCACGGAGCTTTAGCCAACTCTCTAAGTCCGTGACAATATGCTGTCTACTTGGCACTAGATTACTGGTAAAAGTTGAGGCTGAATAAACAATTACAAATAATCGTCAAATGACCAAGAGAACAACTGAATAAAAAAAAACTTTGGAAATTGGATGGTACCAAATCGACAATACGTTCCAGTGAAGACAGATTTCTCCATTTTATGTGTGAAATATATGGTTAAAACAGAAATCAAAATCACCACCATAATTGAAAAAAAAAGAAGACGACATCTCCTAAACTATACCACGAGACAATTAGTAGAATACTTGCATCTAACAAACTCCAACACAACAAGAACAAAAATCTATCTGACGATCTATTCTTTCTACCTTAACTTGCGACTTCTTTCATAAAAGATAGGTGCGCACTAGTTTTCCCGACTGAATATACCAATTACTACCCCATTAACACTAACTACATACTCCATCTAGATGATGCATTCAACTAAACAAATAATCAAGGAGGAATTGGGGGGACAATTAGAAATATTTAAGGGAACTGAATAGCAGAATTTAGTTAAAAAGCAAATACTAACTTTGCGATTGGAGCATAAATTATAGCCTTATTGTATGGTTTAAGGGTGTAACCAAACACAATTTAACAACGTTGACGATTTATAGACTTAACTATGAAGGCCACACGCCCTTGCTCCAATTTACTTCATGAATACAGGAGATCGCTCCACCAAATTGGGAACCCCCAAATTAAGAACATAACAAGTTTGCATTGGAAGCAATTGAAAACCATTATGTATATAAGTGACTAATGTTTTAGCTTACACCTAATAATTTATCTACTGATACTGATATATCATCTTTTACCAATAGCATTAATAAATTTATGTGTTTCTTTTTTTTCCGTTGCTAAATGTAAATAAACTACAAGTAGAATAGCTTTAATTTCTATTATATGTTCATGAGTTCAAGAATTAGTAAATCAATTATGTCTCATTAAAAAATGATATGAATTAGTAAATCAGAAAAAGAAGTTTAGAGACCAGAAAAAATAATTCTGATGTATTGATAAACAATGTTTGAATTTGAAAACATTACAGAATGTGAAATATTTTCATCCCTCAACAACTAACTACGCTAGAAAACTGATCAATGCTCATCTCGCGCTTCCTTTTCAAACCTGCTTTGCTAGTCTCAACATACTGTCCTCTAAATAGTTCACCTGTGCTATGTGCAGGATAATAAGCAGCAAGTCCCCATTTCATGTTTACAACATCAACATCACACGGTTTCTTCTGCTGCAGTTCATCGACAGACTCCCCTGAAGTTTTTGTGGCCACCTTCAAAGCTGAACGCGATTCTGATGGGAATGAAAGGGTATTATGTGCTGACACCATATCTTGAACTCGAGGAAGAGGAGCACTAACCCCGTGCTCTGAACTACTGTTACTGGACTCCGACAAGATTCTGTTTACTGTTACCCTTAGAGTGATATTAGGCAAGAGCGCATCAACAAGTACATTTCTAGTCCCACAAACACAACTAGAGTTGGACATAATATGATTCCTAATGCATTTATCACAAAAACTACTGAAACAACATTTGCTTGCTATAACTGCATCTTTCATCAATCCTTTACACAATGGGCAATAGAGCTCTGGTGGTATATCTCTAAAGGAACTCTTTGTTGAAGAAGAGGATGCAGACGACAAACCTTCAACACCCTTTGAAGATACAGCCTCATTGGGCTTCAAAACTCCAACACTGCCACTTGGGGGTGCTATCAACATGGAATTCGGTAGAGGCTTCACTTTCTTCATGTCATAACTGGGGTCACCATTTGTAGGGCAATGCTGAATATAATGTCCAGGCACATTGCATCGATGACACACGTATCCAGAAGGTGGTTTTTTCCATTCCATTTCACCTCGACCAAAACCATGGCCAGTAGAGAAGTGTTCAATGTCTGGTGTAGCAATTACATTCTTGATCTTAGTGTCTTCATCATTTTTACTACTAGTGGGGGCTCTTGGGACAAGATTACTTGATTGAACAGGCAATATTTTTGGAATTGCATATACATCATCCCCAAAATCATCACATTCAAAATCTAGACAACAATATTTGGCTGAAACAGACTCATGACCCTCCTCTTCATACACTTGCTTTGACTCAGTAAGGGATGGAATTACTATGGGCAAGAGAGGTGGACCAGGAACACGACGAATGAAAACACTCGTATTTTTAGCAATCAATGCCTTTTCATCAACATAATGTTCGTTACTTTGTGAACTGGTAATAAGAAGATCGAAATCTTTACCCCTACCATAACGCTTCGATTCAAATATTTTTAATTTCAAATCCCAAACAGAAATAAATGGATGGACAATCGGAATAGAATCACAATGCTTCGCACTTCTATACTTGAAATAAATTGCCATAACTGAGTAACAATTCTATCAAATATACAACACAGTAACAGATCTAATCAAATATCAAATATTGAATACAAAACAGACAGTAAATTTGTACCAAAACAACTCTAAAGAAGCTAAATCAAATAATCTTCAATCGGCACTTGAAGCTAGGGTTTCAAATCCGGACGAACGAACGAACAAACAACCACGAAAACGCCGATGGATCAAGAAGGCAATAGAATCAACCACGAAAACGCCGATGGTTCAAGACGGCAATAGAATCAACCACGAAAACGCCGATCGTTCAAGACGGCAATTGAATCAACCACGAAAACGCCAATGGTTCAAGACGGCGATTGAATCAACCACGAAAACGCCGATGGTTCAAGACGGCGATTGAATCAACCACTGATTCTTCAAAATCAGGAAAACGAGAGCGAAATTGAAATTGCGATAACCAACAGCAGGAACCCAAGAGCGGAACTGAAATTGCTTTCCGGAGAAAAATTGTGTACGGAAGGAGGGTTTCTTTAGGTTTATATAGATTTTCGGAAGATGACTTAACGTCTAAGAAAACAAATCCTTTACCAAAAGTAATAATTATTCCTTTTATATTACATAGATGTTGTGGTTAATTTTAACTATGACCACTCAATTAAGTAATTAAGTTTTATTTTTCATAAAAGTCACTTAATTTTTATTTATAAAATAATTATTTAATAATTATAATATATATACTTATAAAAAATCTATATAATAATATAAAATGGAGAAAAACTATATCAAATAAACCCAATTGTGAAATTATTTATCTAAATTGGACCACATCCAAACTATTTACCCTTAATGAAACTATGATCCAAATCATTTACCCGCTTACCCCCATTTTCTTCCTTTCTTATTTCACGCATGCTGTTAGCATGACATCAACATCACTGCTAAGAATTAATCCTCTATGATACTTCATTGGTATATTGATTATCAGTATCATATAGGACTGAGCTGAATCCTCTGTGATACTCCATCAGTATATTGATAGCCTATCGGTATCACATAGAAATATATATATTTTTTAAAGAAATAAATAAGAAACAATTAAGAGAAAATTATTAAAGTCACAATCTTATATATATATATATATATATATATATATATTATTATTATTTTATTTTTATCTTTTTTGCAAATTTTAAAAAAATTGTATCTAAATTATGCCTCTTTTTAAAATTATTTTAAAATTAAAATATTGATAAATTGAAACATACATCTACGACAGTATGTACTATACCGTAATAGTATCATGGATGATTGAGTAATCTTATCGAAAGACTAGAACAAACCTCAATGAAAACATTGTTCAGTTACTCATTGATACGATCAAAATATATTTATATACTATGATGGTATTAAAGAGAAGAAAAAGGCGAATGATGACATCAACATGATGTCAATGCACAAATAAAAATAAATAGAGGTGTCAAAAATGAACCCAAACATAGGTAATCTGCCCAACCCGCCCAGAATTTTAAGGGTTGGTTTCAAGATAATTTGAATTGGGATCAATCTCAACCCATTCAAGCCTAACCCATTTTAAGAAAATTCTTAATTGAGCCCAATTCAATCTTTAATTTCAACCCGTTTTAAACTCTTTACTAAGATATGTTCCTATATTAAAGGTATGAATTATTATCTATTTAACATCTTTTAGGATTTATCTATCCGTTTGTTACTTTTTTTTAAAAAAATCTTGAGCTGAAATTCGAATTGTGATTATAAAAGTTAAATATCACTATGTTAAAATTATTGAGATTAATCGGGTCAAATTGGGCGGGTCAAGACCCAACCCCTTTTTTAGCCCATTTGAACCCAATCCATTTGAGCCCAAAGTAAACTTGGGCGGGTCAAAGACCCAACCCGATTTCTATTACAACCTATTTTAATATCTCCAATTTCAATCCAACCTGCCTATTTGACACCCCTAAAAATAAACATATACCATTTGAAAATAAAAAGGGATATGAAAATAATAAGATATATAAAGATAAATATTTTACTTTTTGGGGTATAAATATTTAATATTTCTACTTATTAAATTGATATAATCGATCGTGACCCTTCTATACTTGTCGAATTTTATTTGATGTATATCTAAACTTTGTGTTGATTTAATTACCCTCTTAATTTTGCAAATTAATAATAACCACAACCCCTTGAATCTGACAATCTATGGATGTGTGACACACACCACTACATGAGTTTTTTTTCCCTCGATTTCTTTTATTAGAATAAATGTATAGTTTTATTTTTCTAAGTTCACTAATTATTTAAATCATCTTTTCAGGATTAATGTGGTCTTTTTTAAAGCTAGAACAACTATATTTTGATTATAAATTCTTTGTTTGGCTAAAAATAATGATATTCTTATTAAGGTCAAAAAAAGAAGAAATGCACCGTTAGAAAGAATAATTATTGCATCTAAAAGAAATAAATAAAATATCAACAAAATATTATATGTATATTTAACCTGAAAAGGAAATAATGCACAATTAAATAAATTGCCTTTCCACGAAAAACACACATTTTTTTCTTTTTGTAGAAAATACTTGTTTTGAATTTCATTGTTATAGCTAAACCTTTCTTAATTTGGCTAAAATAATTAAATTTTCAACTAAGCTTTGTAAACTTGGGTCCAAGAAAATAAAAAAATATATTTGAAACAAACAATAATTGTATATAAAAGAGAATAAAAAAAGGGAAAATTATATATAATAACAAACTATTAATTCAAATTAAATGCCATAACCATAGTTTAATTTAATTGTACCCCATAGCAAACTGTTGCTATTTCGCCTCTCTCCCTGGTGAATCTCGCTCGTCACTCTCGTTTTGTTGGGCAGTCTCGCTCGCCTCTCTCGCTTTTATACAAACACAAATGTATAAAATATATTTGTGTTTGTATAAAGCGAGAGAAAATTGTATATATACATATATTTTCGTTCCCCTTTCTCCTCTCTTCCAGATCTCGCTCGCCACTCTCCCAGATCTCGCTCGCCACTCTCACTCGCCTCTCTCACTTTATACAAACACAAATGTATACATTGCGTTTGTGTTTGTATAAAGCGAGAGAAAATTGTATATACAAATACAAATGCATATATTTTCATCATATGTACTTATGATTATACAAATACGATCTTCCCCTGCCCAATTTTCTTTTGTCTTTCTCTCTTTCTCGCTTTATACAAACACATATTATACAATTGATTGTTTTTGTATATGTATACCGAAACAGATTATACAATTGCTTCTTTTGTATATATGTATAGCGAAATAGCCAGCTTCTTTTGTATATATGTATAGAGAAATAGCCATAGCAAAATAAAGCATGCAATGCATATTAAGAAAAAATAATAATAGAAATACAATTGAAACAAATAAATCTTTATACTGATTATGTGGTAATTAATAGTTGAAAATATTCACTTGAAAAATGGAGTTTGCGAATCCAAAAGTGTAAAAGTTTGGGTCCATCCATGTGTGAAACATAAACGAGCCTCACACAGCTAGCGTTAGCGTAAGGCAGGAGAAAGAGCAAAACAAACAAACATCTTTGCCTAATGTTCTAAATTGTAGCTACATTCCTATTAAAACTAACAACCCCCACTTACAATGTTAGAGTATATACTAGCCTGGTCTAGTTGTCATTAACTGGTTAACAAAAACAAAGATAAATGCTCTTCATCCTCTGATGTCACTACAAAATCTCACTCTTATGGTAACACTTTCGTAGGCTCTGGAACAAGAGTTTCCTCAGCTTCAAAGTCTTGACCTCCCCACTTGCGTAGGCGTTCTGCCGATTGCTCAACCTGCATTTCATTTTCTTATTATTACACATGACTTAATCATATCGAAACGCAAGGTTCAATAGTGTAACTAGTATTGCTTCATCTGCAACTATTTCAAAGAGGAGGAGAAAAAAGAAAATTCCCTTTGTGCAGTGACTTTCAAACAAAATTCTTACGTCGTCTATAGGATAATCATTTTACAGAAGACGTGCAGTTAATACCAACCAAGAACGAAGTACACATTATCAAGCATGATTTTTTTTTTTTTGAGTTTAGTTGGATAAAATCAACTGTTTCACTTACCTCTTTATTCCAATCAATTCTATAGAGTACAAATGAGAGTAGCAGTGTCTGCAAAGCAAGTTCTGCTATCATTCCTGCCCATAGGCCCTGCAACATAAATTCATATTTGGGATAAATTAAATTTCAATCATAATAATTTTTTGGGTTCAAAAAGGTTATGAGATGCTAAAACAAGGTGTTTCCTACTCATCGCCAATAGTTTCCTATAAAAAGATGCTTATAAATGCCGAGTGAGATTAAAATTTGATGTACTCATCATATGTAACTTTCAGAATGAGAGTTTATTTACCACAACTCCATAGTCAGCCACATAACCAAGCATATATCCTAGAGGATTACCATAAACATAGTAAGATCCTAAATTGATATAAGCCACTAAACCTCGCCATCCACCTCCTATAACAACACCTGTAAAACAATATTTGCCACGATAAGGACTACAAAGACGAACACACTTCTAACCATAGAAACAGTGAAGTTGGAATTAAAGCAATACCTGATATTACATGCTGAACACTGTTAAGAAGTATGGTTATTCCAAGAAGCCAAGCAAGGTCTGCAACGGCTTCTTGCAAATCCCTGCTGTTTGTGAAAAAAATAGCCAGATGATTTCTTACAGCCAATATAAATATCATGCAGAGTGTCCCAATGAGGAGTGATTGAAACACTGTGATATATACACTATATTTGGTAGCCCTGGGATGCCCTAGCCCAAGCTCATTAGAGACTCGAACACTGAGACAGAGACAATGCATTAAAACAAACCCTAAAATAAATGTAGTATATTTTTTACAAGCTTTTAGACTTAATTACCTTATGGCAGCATTGATTCCAATGAATAACATATCTTCCCAGCCATCAACATTCATACTGAAAGACGAAAAAAGAGGAAAAAAAAGATTGATGCACGTTTGATAAAAGGAGCTCACGACATTTTCATCTTATTGAAAGCTATACACTAAACCACAAAATTGCACAGGACAGTTCAACTTAGAATTCTGAGCTCTAAACAAAATGTCTATTGAAAAAAGTTGTAGCTTTACTGTCAGTGAGCGTTAAAAATTATTTGAATGGGTTTAAGGATTGAGCGGTTAATGTCAATAAACAAATGCAAAAATAAATTTTTTCCCATATGCCTAAGTCTTCTTAGACAGTGTTCTCAGCACATTGGTGAAACAGGCGAGTTGCACGCAAGTTGACTTTACACTACCATTATAAAAGGAAAGAGAAAAAGACACAAACTCACCAAATAGAGAGGGATCCAACAACAATAACTGCATCCTTGAAATGTCCGGTGAGTATAATAATACTTATCATGTACCACATTTCAAGACATAACATGGCAGCTGAAGCAACTGAGAGTCTAACAAATGCCTAAATCTCATTTAATGCCGACAAAGACCATCCCGTCCATCCATCCTTACACCAAACAACCACGTAAACAAATTGAGCTATTGCGTCCACCCAGCCTGTAATATTAAATGTTAACGCAGCCCCATCTGTACTCAAATTGAATACATGTATGAACAGCCATAGCAAAAGAGCATGGAGTAAAAGATCCACAAAACCAATCCAGGCCACCACACCAACTTTACTTTGGGCTTGCAAAATTTTTGAAGTGGGAATAGTGACCGCCAGTGAATACAACTCGGGGATTGACAACATGGCAAATTTCCCAGCAAGAACAACCATTTCATGTTCTTGGCCTAAAAACTTAAGTAATGGAGTTGCAAAAATATAAATTGGCAACAGAAGGAATTTACTAAACAATAGAATAACCATCGACCGCTGTGTGTAAATCCCAAGCATATGTATTTGCCAAGCCCTAAATGCCTGTCCACACAGTGTCTCCAGAGCACACCTCATGCCCAACTACAAAAATTTTACAAGAAATTCCCAAATAAGAAACTAAAATTACAAATAATCAGTAGCAAAAGGAAAACCAGAGAATACGATTCATGAAGCCGAAAGAGGAGGGCTAAATTTCTCAAATGGCAATTCAAGTTGAATAAATTATGGAGCAAAGTGACTTTACTTTGTTTTGTGTTACACACACTCATTCAATTGTGCGCTATATCTTAGAAAATCATTATTGCTGGATCATGCACTAAATTCACCGAAAATTGTTGTCAGCATTTTAAATTCTACTCTAATTCATATACCATGTTCTGCCCAAATAAAATCAACAATGAAGGTTACAAATAGGCATTTGGATCCAGCAGATATAATATGAGAATACGAACCATGAAGCCGAAAGATAAAGTACCAATAACGTTTTGAGCAACAGAAATAACAAAGAGCTCAACAACACTAAGATGACCACAAAAAGCAACGGTAATGGAGTAGGTCCCGTATTGGCAAAGGACATTGAAACTAATTGGGCCTCCAATCTCCCATAACTTCACTGTCTCGATCCAGAATACGACCCACCATTCTTTCAGGCCTTTAACCGGTAGGTAATCATCGTCGGGCCCAATGAGCTGGAGGTGGTCGCCGGAGAAGTCATGCAGAAACGGTGTTTCCATTACTCTGACGTTACAATTCTCCCCGTTTTGCTTGTATTATATGTCATATTCAGAAAGCGGTAAAGAAAGTAAAGCATTGAAGTGTAGAATGTACCAAAGATGGAAGTTATAGTACAAAAAAGGCAACAAAAATATGCCAAAATATTTTTTCTTTATAAATAATCAGCGGCGAGAAATGCTCCGCGCCTTCTTTACTTTGCTTTGGTTGTTTTGAAGAGTGGTCCCTTTTTTTCACATACGATGGTTTTGGTTCGAATTGACTTATTTCAAATGTTTTATATATTTACAAGTAAATAAATTTAAAAATTGAAAGAAAGTAATAGGTATTAAGGGAAAATATTTTTTAAAAAGTATATCAATTTTTCACTTATTTTCTACTGTTTGAAACTGTGCAAAAAAATAGAATAAAAACATGATAGAGCATTTATATATGTTTTAAATATTTTTTTAGTCCTTGCTACATGAAATTCACCAAAGTTTGTGACATGTCAGACATTATGCTTAAAGATATTTCACCTAATATAGACGTATCTCGTAAGATTCAACAAGTTTTTCAAATATCAAATAAAGAGTCAGAATCTAACAAAAGTACCAAAGAATGTTGAAGAGAGACGGAAGAAATTCAATTGCCAAAAAGTTAACTAGAGAAATGGTATTTAAATAATGGACAATCAAGGCTATTTAATTATAAAATATAAAGGATGTTAACACAATCTTTTCTTAAAAGGAAAGTGTTAAGGCTATTAATTGTCTGTAATTTACTTTAATTTATGGTTTATACACCTCCATGTCACCACGCAAAATGTTACTGTTACGGTAAGTCCTTCGCAGGCTCTGAATTAAGAGTTTCTTCAGCTTTACTTCCAAGAGGAATACCAAAAACTTAGTAACATCCCAAATTGATATAAGCCGCTAAACCTTGCCATCCTCCTCCAATAGCAACACCTCCAAAACAATATTTGCCACAATAAGGACTACAAAGACGAACACACTTTTAACCATAGAAATAGTAAAAATGGAATAAAAGCAACACCTAATATTACAGGCTGAACACTATTAAGAACCATGGTTATTCCGAGAAGCCAAGCAAGATCAGCAACGGCTCGCTGCAAATCCTTGCTATTTGTGAAAAGAATGGATAAATGATTTCTTACTACCAGTAATGATATCATACAGAGTATCCCAATGAGGAGTGATTGGAATATTGTGATATATACACTCTATTTGGTAGCTCTGGGATGCCCTAGCCCAAGCTCATTTGAGACTCGAACATTGAGAGAGAAAATGCATTAAAACAAACCCCAGAACATAATGGAGTATATTATTCTACAAGAATTTTGACTTAATTACCTTATGGCAACATTGATTCCAATGAACTGTTGCGGAAGCCGAATATATAGAGAGTGATGAAATCACAATTGCTATATCTAAAAGTAGCTAATAAATAGTAAGTGAGACAACACTAAAATTAACACCAAGAATTAATGAGGTTCGGCAAACTTTTGTTTTTTTTTTTCCTACTTCTCGTACACAACCAACCAGTATTTATTTCACTCCAAAAGAGTACAACTGAAATACTACAAGAGAGAAAGAAGATCAAATGCCTTTGAAGATGAGAAGACAAGTGAGATGTGTGTTACAAATAAATTAGGAACTATCTATTTATAGGAGTGAATTCTTCCTATTGATGGCATCCATGACATCAGAAGGTGTCAAAATGTCAAAATTTACCTTTGTGAAACCATTTTATAGTTCTCCTAAATTTCACCTACAAAAGGTGCTATCCTGACTTTTGTACCAATAAAGAATTATCTTCCTAAATACCAAATCTTTGTTAGTCCATATGTTACTATGTTTAGGTTTAGTTAATGGATTTCTATTATGTTAGGTTTAGTTAATGAATGCTTATATATAGTCTTTCTATTCTATTCTTTTTGTATTGAGATGAATTCTATTATATTGTAATATAACTCTTGTCTCTTGTTCTTCAATTAAAGTAGTTCTGTTAACATGGTATCAGAGTCTCTACGATCTTGGTAAACAATCAAAGAGCTTCTGCTGCCAGCGGGTGGCACCCATATATGCTGCCCATTTGGCCAATGATTATGTTTGTAAAAGTTAGGTCACCGTAAATCGATCCATGCTCCTTGATTTGTTGGTTAAAGATCTGGTAGCGGTCACCTGTTTGTTCGATTTGGTTTTTGATTTATTTGGTTCGGTTTTTAATTTGTTCGATTTGGTTTTTGATTTGTTTGGTTCGGTTTTTGATTTGTTCGGTTCGGTTTTTGATTTGTTCGGTTCGATTTTTAGATTTGTTTGTGTCTTGCTCTGTTTGCTTCTCTTTCTCTGGCGACGGTGACAGCAACGACAACGGCGAAAGTAGATTTATAGAACTAGTTGAACATAAATTTGCAATACTCTGTTTGTTTCATCGAATTCGACTCTCCGTAAAACTTTTAGAAATAAGGGTTTACTGGGAATTGCAATCGAATTCATGTGTTTTAGGGTTTAGAGTTTATAAATTACCGATGTCGATGAAGAAATTGCATTTGTTTTAAGTTTAAGTATTGATTGAAGTGAAATCCTAATGGCTGTGAAATGGAAAACAAACAAGAAAGAACAACAAGTTGTAATCGAAGCTAGGGTTTCATTCGACCGTCAAATTTCGCAGCGGCGGGTTCAATTCCTGCTTCACATTTATCGAATTTGGAGATAGAAGTATGGAGAGGGAGTTGGTTGAGCTGTTCGAGAAGGTTAAGCAAGCTGCTGATGCAGTTGCGGTGGACGGCGGCGAAGATTCGTCACCAGAGGAAAGTAGATGTCTTGATATTTTGAAACAGCTTAAGAAGTTTCCGATCAATTATCAAGTCCTCGTATCGTCATAGGTGGGAAAGCGTCTTCGACAATTGACAAAACATCCAAGGGAGAAGATACAGGCTTTGGCATCTGATGTGGTTCAGAATTGGAATAATATAATTGTAAGAGAAACACTGAAAAATAAGAACAACAATGGAGTGAATTGAGGAAAATCAATATATGTTGCTTGGCATGGATAAGAAGCTGATAGTTGGTGAATTGCAGATTGCTGATCTTTTTACGAAGGTGCAGTCGGCGTCTCGGTTTTGATTTTTGTGTGACGAACTCTCAATGCTTATTGCCGTTGCATTGTGAGTTTGAGGGGGGATGTTAGTCCATATGTTACTATGTTTAGGTTTAGTTAATGGATTCCTATTAGATTAGGTTTAGTTAATGGATTCCTATTAGGTTAGGTTTAGTTAATGGATGCTTATATATAGTCTTCCTATTCTATTCTTTTTGTATTGAGACGAATTCTATTATATTGTAATATAACTCTTACCTTTTGTTCTTCAATTAAAATAGTTCTGTTAACAATCTTCACATTAATTAATCTTTGAATCTTGTCAAATTTAACATGAACAACATTACTTCCCATCCATCAATATTCATGCTGAAAGACAAAAATGAATTGATACATGCTTGATGAAGGAGCTCACGACATTTAATCACATCTATGCACATGACAATTTAGGCGACTGCATGTTAGTTGGCCGGACATTACCATACAGAAGACATAAAAACTCACCAAATCAAGAGGGATCCAACAACAATAACTGCATCCTTGAGATGTCCGGTGAGGACAATAATACTCATCATGTACCAGGTTTCTAGGCATAATATAACAGCTGAGGCAATCGAGAGTCTAACAAATGCCCAAATCTCATTCAATGCCGACAAAGACCATCCCGTCCATCCATCTTTACACCAAACTATCACGTAGACAAATTGAGCTATGGCATTAGCCCAACCTGTAATATTATAAACTAACGCACCCCCGTTTATATCTAAGTTGAATACATATATGAACAACCATAGAAAAAAGGCATGGAGTAAAAGAACCACAAAACCAATACAAGCCAGCGCACCAACTTTACTCTGTGATTGCAGAAATTTCGAGGCGGGAACAGTGACTGCCAGTGAAAACAACTCAGGGATTGACAACAGGGCAAATTTCCCAGCAAGAACAGCCAATTCATGTTCTAGGCCTAAAAGATTAAGTAGTGGAGTTGCAAATATATAAATTGGCAACCGAAGGAGTGTACTAAATAATAGAATAACCATCAACCGTTGTGTGTAAATCCCAAGCATATGTATTTACGCAGTACCAAATGCCTGTCCATACAGAGTCTCCAGAGCACTCCCCATGCCCAACTGCACAAATTTTACAACATATTTCACTTTATTTGAAAATTAAGTATTTGGCACTGAAAATTCCAAATACAACTTCAAAAATTTATTTGCAAAAACTATAATCAAACACAATTCTATGTTCGTTGATGTTGAAGTAGAAAGAAGACTAATAAATAGGAACAGAGTCGGGGAATAACTCCAAATTCAAAAGTTTCCAATAAAGTGAAAAAGTATTTCTCTATCTGTTTAAAAAAAAATGACGTTATTTCCTTTTTAGTGTGTTTAAAAAAGAATGACCCCTTTCTTTTTTTGACAACATTTTAACTTCAATTTTCCACATGACATGTTTAAGGCCACAAGGTTAAATGACATTTTGGTACATTTAACATAACTTTAATTTAGAACCACAAGATTAAAAAGTCATCTTTCTTTTCTTAAACTCCATTCCAAGTCAAACTAGGTCATTCTTTTTGAAACAGAGGGAGTAATAATAATGTGTAGTAGCTCGTATACAATCTATAACATAATATACCTTAGATGTTACTCCCTCTGTCCCAATTTATGTGACACATTTCACTTTTCGAGAGTCAAACAGTTTAAGTTTGACCGATAATTTGCTCATGGAATCTTCAAAATTTTTAAAATGAAATTTATATATTTATAAACTAAATAAAAAGTACTATAAGTCTCAATAATTGATAATTCAAAATAATTAAAAGATATATAAAAAAATTACGATCAAAGATAGACTTGTTTAAATCTCGAAATCCGAAATGTGTCACATAAATTGGGACAGAGGGAGTACTACTCTTTTGTGTTTGGTAGAAAATGTTTTCCAATTTTCACATGTTTGGTTGAGTTAGAAAACTTAAATGTTTTTCAAATCAACTGATTTTCTTCAAATTCAAGGAAAATGACTTACATCCAAAAAAATAATAATAAGGAAAACACTGTCCAACTCTTTTTAAGCCACACGCCTCAACTTTTCACCCTAACTCAAGTTTTGGGTATTTATTCCCGATACAAATTAGGAATCAAACTCCTGATTCTTGACTTCTAACCTCAATTAAAGTCTCAGATCGGATCAGATCCCGTTTTGGGTGTCGAGCCCCAGGTCATGATTTGAGGTCTGATCCTGGATCAAATATCTAGGTCGGGTTTTGAGTTAGGTGTCAAGTTGGAGTTTTGAGTTGGGTGCTGGAGTCGAGAGTCAAGGTCGGGTCCCATGTTATATGTCATGTTCGAGTTCTAAAGTTATAGTCACAATCATAATTGAGGTCATGTGTAGAGGTAGATCTTAGTTCGGAATTTAGGTCCCTGATTTGATGTCGGAGTCGGGTCTAAGTTTAGAAGTTGGATTTTAATCAAGAGTCGAAGTCAGGTCCATGTTGGGTGTGGTTATCGAGTTTCGATTTGAAAGGCGAGATATAGGTCAAGAGCTAAGGTTAGGTCCAGGTTGGATTTCGGGTTCGAGTCCCAAATCGATCGTTAGGTTGGTGGTCGGGTGTTGGAGCACAGATCCTAATTCGAACGTCGAGGTTTGGTGCTAGATTGAGAGTCGAGGTCGAATCGTGATTCGAAAGTTGGGTCCTACATCAAGTGTTGGAATTGGGTCTCAAGTCGGGTGTTGAGTTTTAAGTTGGGTGTCAAGGTTGGGTCCTGATTTGGAAATTGTGTCTCGGTTCGAAAGTTGGGTCTTGGATCGTGTCACATTCTGGGCCTACACCCTGGGCGGGACTAACACTCGAGAACTATTGTTGGCCTTAAGCGAACCCTAGGCCTTACTTACTACTCATCGAAAGACTTACTCATGATAAAAGTACTTTAAAAAAGTAAATTGAAAGCTTAAACGATAACTTAGAATGTTTTATCAATAAACATTCACTAGCCAAAGTGGCAACTCAAGTCTCAACATAACTGAATGAAAATGGAAAGACTTATGAACTAACAATAACTAACTGTCTATGAAGACTTTAACAACTGAAATGGACATCGGGATAAGACCCATGACATCCTAATGAACTAGAACAATGAAAAATGATAAAAAGGGATCCCCTTGAAGCAAGGAGGCTCACCAGCAACTTTGGAGCTCAATTGGATCAACGATGCGCTGGATGTTGATCCTGGTTACCTGTATCTGCAGTATAAAAAGATGCAGGCCAACTCACATTAGTACATTGAATGTATGAGCATGTGAGGGGAATTCTAAAACAAGACATAAGCTTGAAAGGAACTGAAAGAATATACCTGGTCTCAACTCAACTCAACTAAATATAAAACAGTAATGTAGATGCAGTATAAAGAAAAACTTTTAAAACATGTGTATAACAACTATGTGTATTGAAGAATACAATAGTAACTCAGTTCATATACAATGATACAATTTAAACTTTGTTTGAATTTAAAAATACAAAGTAAACTCTGTATATATAAGAATAAAAAATATCTCTATGGGAGTTTCTCTAACAAAAAACCATTACTATGAGCTATGTGATGATACATCGTTTTGCCTCACACTGCTATGACCGTTCTATACCTTGCCAAGGGTATAGAACCTAACTACTAAGTGGATCCACTAGTCTATGCTAAAAATCACTAAGGAATCATCTAAAAAGTATGACTTTTTTCTACCCTTGTTAGCTATACGGTTTATGGAGACCATGAATTATTTGAACTCAACTTGTCCCCAAATCGGTGCTCAATACTACTTCAAAAAATATAACTAGCTCATATGTTTAAAACATAACTCTTTCTGTGATTTGAGATAATTGCTAAGTCTCTCTTGAAATCAGTGTTTTCTCTCTTGGATGTAAAAACATTTACTCTTTACTGAAAACTAGCTCAAAGACTCTTTTGGAAATCGGTGTTTCCTTTCTTGTTTAAATGTGAAAACATTTACTCTTTGGGAATACATAGTTCCTATATACTCTTTTGAAGAAAATGAACTTCATTTGTCAGTCTTTACTCAGCTGAAAACTCAAGTCTTAAAACAAGTTTAAACCATTTGCAAAAGACTTTTGAAAAAGACTCTAAGAACTCTTTAGACTTGACTCTTAACTTTCTTTAAATTTGAATTTATGGATTCAAGGTTATGATTCATGTTTATGGATGATCTCATGATATTTATACGTACCTTAGAGTGTCGAAATCAACTAGAAAACATAGGTACGATTCAAGGGAACTCAAACGGAAAGAAGTGAGAAATGGTAAAGGACCTGGTGAACCTGATGTACTGAGTGGCGCAGGGCGCTAAACCCTGAACTACAGAAGACCGGCTGGGGCGCACTGTGTGGCGCGGCGCCCCGCAGGCAAACTACAGAACCAAAACTCTAGCGTATTGAGTGGCGCGGTGCACCAACCCCGTACCCAGAAACCCCACGAATTTTCTTGTTTGTTTATCGATACTAAAGCGTCTAGATTCGATTGGTTCCCTCCCCAAACACTTAGATTCGAATACCCAACCAAAGTACATAAGAATATACTCATAAGCGACCTCAAATCTCATAGAATTAACTCAAGAACTTCTCAAAAACTCAACAATCAAGATCCCAATAGAAACTTCAACAAAATCCATCAACAACTCAATTTCTCTACTTCAAGAACATAAATTCGCTGAAATAAATCATGATTGGCGCGTGGGTGAACGAACCCAATGCTATGTGATCTCGCATACCTCTTAGGGATTAACCCTTGGCGAAATCCGCAAGTGAAATCGCAAGAGCGATGATGAACTTTGCCTTTTCTCCTCTTTTCTCTTCTCTCAAAGCCCTAGCATAATTTTGTAAAGCGTAAGCTGAACCAAATCATTTTAGACACCAATTAAATTATTAAAAATGAATTAAACCAATTGGGTAGGAAAAATACCAAAATACCCCTCTTAAATCCGAATAACTTTCCTTAACTGGACAGCCCGACCTCGAACGGGAATATCTCCTCATACGAGCTCAAAAATTAGGAAACTCGGTGGCGTTGGAAAGATAATTCCAAGAGCTTTCATTTGATATCTTATGGCACACCTAACTCATCCTGTACTGAGAGTTATAGTCATTTGAAGTTGACCCAAAACTTATACTTAACAAAGCTTGCCAAACATCCAAATTTAATCTTTCCAAAAATGGTTTCTTTCTAATTCTAGTTCTTTCAAATATCAGGGTGTTACAGATCGGGTCTTGATTCGAAAGTTAGATCCCATGCCTGATGCCGGTCAGAACCTGGTTCAAAAGTCGGTACCGATTGGGGTGTCGGGTTTGGAATTGGGGTCGGATGTCGAGATCAAGTTCGAATTAATCATTGCGGTCGGATGTCGATGTTGGGTCCAATTCGAATGTCAGATCCCAGGTTAGGAGTCGGGGTTAAGGCCCATGACTACTTTTAATGTCGATGTCGGTGGCGGATCGGGTGTCGAGGTCAGATCCTTGGTCGGATCCTAGTTCTAATGTCGGGTCCCCAGTTGGGAGTCGGGGTCAAGTCTTGGGTCAGATCTCAGTGTTAGATCTTGGATCAATCGTTGGGGTCATGTCCTAGTTCAAGTATCCGAGTTCGTTCTCGGGTCAGAGAGTATTTTCCAAAATAATATTTTCTACTTTCTAGGAAAAAATAAAAGATTTTTCGAGAAAATGTTTTTCATTTATCACCAAACAACAGAAAAAAAATTTCACTCACCAATCAACATGAAAAAATAAATTAAAAATTAAACCAACTTATTTTTCAAAATAATATTTTCTAGAAAACATATACCTTTCCTACCAAACACACACATATTTGTCTTGATTGCATGTATCAGGTAAGTTATTCAAGTTTGCTAGTTTTTAAAAATTGAAATATAAACCATATTCAGAAAAAGTAAATTCAAATTCTAAATATTAAATTACAAAAGTACGACAAAATACAACTCCAACTTTAAAAATATCAAATAAACTTTAAAAAATATTAATTTCATGTGGAAAACGCGAACTAATAAGAAGCAAGAGAGAATACGAACCATGAAGCCGAAAGAGAAAGTTGCAATGACATTTTGAGCAACAGAAATAGCAGAGAGATGGAGAGCACCAAGATGACCACAAAAAGCAACGGAAATGGAGTAAATTCCGTATTGGCAAAGAATATTAAAAGCAATTGGGCCTCCAATCTTCCATAGCTTCACAATCTCAATCCAAAAGATAGCCCACCATTGTTTCAGGCCATTAACGGGTCGATAGTCACCGTCAAGCCCAATGAGCTGATGGTGGTGATCGGAGCGCTTCCATTTTCTGCTACTAGTAATCTAGTATATATGGGTGGAGTTTGAATTATATATATATACTCTATTAGTTTAGCGTATGTACACACGTGTGTGCCGTGCTAATTATAACATATGTATATAAAAAGTTTATTGTAAAATAGTATAAATTAATGCTAAAATAAATAGTAGTATAACATTAGTTGAAATACAATTACTAATAAATTCAATATCTTTTTGACATACAAATATCATATTAAAGATATTTTGTTATTATATCGTAATCATAAATATTAGAAAAATAACATAATTAACAACATTATACAACATAAATTTATTTTAAAGAGTAAAAACATCAATTAATATTTCACGTAAATATTATTAAAATAATTATTAAATGATATCAATTTTTGAATAATATATCTACGCTCCTATACGCCTTCCCCTGAGGTACTTTCCACCTTTAAAAGTTAAGGACAACAATGATGGAAAATGCATGTCAAACTAATATTTTGACTCACATATTATTATGTGTGTCAAAATATTAGTATATATATATATATATATATATATATATATATATTAAAATATACCACAAATAAATTAGACCAAATACACAATAAACCCCTAACTTACTCCTAATTTTCATTTTGACACTTTCTCTGCACTATTTTATCATAACCTCTCAACTCTATTTTCTATGTATTATTTAAACACAAAAATACATTATCTAGAGTATAAACAATTTAGCGTGTAGCTACAAACATAAAAAAGATTTTCTTATTCATATTCTTTTGAGTTTTGATGAGTATGTTTAATAGGTGAAGAAGATTTTCAATTTGAAAATATTTGTTATTGTTTTTATTTTAGTTATTGTTATTTTGCTGTTTTTAATCATTTTTTGTTGTTTCTGTGTGGCTGTCTTTAGTTTATTTTTTGTTATTTTGTTCTATCAATTATTGCTGTTTTGTTATTATTATTGCTGCTTTAATTTGTATCTGTCCTTAGTTTATTGTTTATTTCTTTCTTCTTTTTTACTTCCATCTGTGAAAAACAGCAACTCAGGCTGTGAAGTAAATGAAGAACTCCATTAATGCAAGCTAAGCTCACATGGAGAGAACTGAAACTGGAAAGGAGAATTGCATGAAGCTGTAAAATTTTATTGAAAATGAATTAAGGAACTAAGCATTACAATGTGATCCTTTATATACAATCAATGATCTGGGAATTCTGGAAGATTCTAATCCTAACTGCATAACAGAATTCTAACAACCAAACTGATGCCTAACTAAGTACAATATAACTAACTTTCTTAATATTAATTATAACTAATTTGACTGTGTATTCTCATCTATCAATTATTGCTGCTTTTTTTAGATTCTTTTTAAAATAATAATTGGGTGTTATAGAGTGAACTTCATTGTTTGTCCGGACACCATATCACTGTTTTGAGACATATTTTTGGATAATATTTTCGTTTTACATTATTATATATATGAATAATGAATAATACACAAATCATTAAAAAAGCTGACAAATGAAAATAAAATTTCGTTCATTTTTGAGGCCTTTATATATTAAAAGACATAAATTTTATTTTAAGTTCACATGCACTTTGCATTACTAATTAAAAACGGAATTAAAAAATTGGTCTATTAAGAAATTTTTGTCGAATTTTAAGTTTTTTTTTTCATGTATATAAGACTTACTTTATTTTTGAGTTATTATTTCTTTCATTTGTTTTGATTTATATTCATTTATTACAAATACTTTTATTAAGGGTCGTTTGACCATGTGATATGAAATTAAAATTTTATTTAGATATGCAATTTAGACTTTTTATGTGATATGCTTTTTCTTAAACATAAAAAAATTCATAAGTTGTAAAACTATCAAAATTATCCCAATTCTTTATACAATGTTAATGAATAAGCAAAAAATTTTAAAATCGCATAATACATTATCATAAAATTATTCTAAAAAACACAACATTTATTAATCAAACTTTAATTCACCAAAAAAAAAAAAAAAAATTGGGCATAAGTTATAGTATTCAAGTTATAAGTAGCTAAGAAAATTATTTTTTCAATTAATGTCACAGTGGTTAGTCTTATTCACTCAATATCATGATGAATTTTTTATTATTATTAAACATTGTTTTGAATGAAGTAGTAATAAATTTGATAAAAAAATAATAAATTTGGTGAATATAAATGGTAAATTAAGAATTGATTTGAAATAAAAATAATTTTTTGCGAGAATAATCGTTATATGAGATATAAACGATTAAAAAAAAGTAATGATATAAATTAAAATTTTTAGGGAAAAAAGAACAAATATACCCCCGAACTATCGTAAATGGTATGCAAATACCCTCCGTCATACTTTTAGGACATTGGTGCCTCTGCCGACCAAAAACTAAAGTATATATGCTAGTATATATATATAAATTAAATGTGATTTTTTTACTAAAACATATACTTGTGGGTCAATTTTTGTATTTTAATAATCTCAAATCATGATTTTTGGAGAATTTGAGATATAATGAGATGAAGTCAACGTGAAATAGCATCTCCAAAAATGCTGATTTCATCTCATAATATGGAATTACATGACCAAACACCTACGTAGTATTTTTACACGCACCCAGAGTTGCTTCCCAAGGAAAATATTCGAAAGAAATTTGAACATTTAATTTATTATTCATTGTTACTCCCACCGTCCGCGTTTAATTGTCACGTTGGGCTTTTTGAAAGTCAATTTGACTAAATTTCAAAGTTAAATTAGATTACATCAATTCGATATTTCAGACAAAAAAATTAGATATTCAAAAACTATACAAAAGTACTATAAATTGCAATTTTTTGCATATTAATATGATGAAAAAATACATCATAAAATGTTAGTCAAAGTTCTTATAGTTTGACTCTAAAAAAGGAAACCATAAAAGTTAAAAGTGGACAGATGTGGTATTATTTATTCATATTATTGACGATAGACAAACATTTGACTGTTTCTCATGTTAATATTTTAGTTTATTCTTTGTGTATATTTCATGTTTATTATACTTTTGCAATATTTTTTTTTATCTTCTCAATTGAAAAAACGAATTCAATCGGAACTCATCGTTGTGTTAACTATTCAACAGTGTCTTCATAACATCTGGTTAATGTTTCAGAATTGAAAGAAAAGCTCAATTTAGATTTTAGAGTTGCCAAAAATGCAAATTTAGAGTTGTTTTTCTTTAGATAAGAGTGGCTTTAATTGTTGTCTCAGTCCTTCACATATTTTTATCTTTTGGTTGTAAATATACACTTTGAAATCATGCCTAAACTTCTTCTCATAAGAAGGGAAAAAATAAATAAGAGTAGCTTTCTGAAATAGGAAAGAAAATAGGAGCCACAAAGGTGTGAATTAACATCATATTTAAATGTAATGTAACAAACACAAAGAGATAACAAAGAAAGGAGTAAGAGCACAACAACAAACATCTTAGCCTACTGTTCTAAATCGCAGCTACGTTACTATTAAAACTAACAGTGCCCCCAACTCACGATGTTAAGAGTATCTTTTAACCTGATCACCAACAAAATCCGTTAACCTTTTTGATTCGTATTTTCCCATATACAACTCATAATATCCCCTTTTTGGCCTAGCTGTCATCCACCGTGGCATCTGACATGGATTTAGGCTCCACGTCATCCACAACATGTAGATCCTATCCAAAAATCATTAACTGGTTAACAAAAACAAAGATGAAGACTCTTCATCCTTTGATGTCACCACAAAATGTTAGTCTTATGGTAAATCCTTCGTAGGCTCTGAAATAAGAGTTTTCTTAGATTCAAAGTCTTGACCTCCCCACTTGCATAGGCGCTCTGCAGACTGCTCAACCTGCATTTCATTTTTTTATTATTACACATGACTAAATCATATTGAAAGGGAAGGGAAGGGAAGGGAAGGGAAGTCTCAACAAAAATCTGTAACAAACTAAGAATTTAACTAGTATTGCTTCATCTGTAATTTTCAAAGGAAGAGGAACAGAAAATTCACCAAATGTTTCACTTACCTCTTTATTCCAATCGATTCTATAAAGTACAAATGAGAGTAGCAATGTCTGCAAAGCAAGTCCTGCTATCATTCCTCCCCATAGACCCTGCAAGACAAAATTCGGATAAATTAAATTTCTGTCACAATTTTTTTTAGGTTCAAAAAAGTATGAGATTCTAAAAGGAAGAGTTTCCTATAAAAGATGCCTACAAATGCGGAGTGAAATTAAAAAGTGAGTTTATTTACCACGACTCCAAAGTTAGCAACATAACCAAGAGTATATCCTAGAGGAATACCAAAAACATAGTAAGATCCCAAATTGATATAAGCCACTAAACCTTGCCATCCACCTCCAATAGCAACACCTGCAAAACAATATTTGCTACAATAAGAACTACAAAGACGAGCACGCTTTTAAACATAGAAACAGTAAAAATGGAATAAAAGCAACACCTGATATTACAGGCTGAACACTGTTAAGAACCATAGTTATTCCTAGAAGCCAAGCAAGGTCAGCAACGGCTCGTTGCAAATCCTTGCTGTTTGTGTAAAGAATGGCCAGATGATTTCTTACTGCTAGTACTGATATCATGCAGAATATCCCAATGAGGAGTGATTGAAACACTGCAATATATACACTATATTTGGTAGCCCTAGGACGCCCTAACCCAAGCTCATTTGAGACTCGTACGCTGAGAAAGCAATGATGCATTAAAACAAACTCAAAAACAAATGGAGTACATTTTTCTACAAGAATTTAGACTTAATTACCTAATGGCAGCATTGATTCCAAAGAACAACATTGCTTCCCATCCATCAATATTCATGCTGAAAAGACAAAAAGGTTTGATTGATACATGTTTAATTTGATTAAGGAACTCATGACATTTCATCTCATCAAAAGCTATGCACAAAACCACAAACTTTGTACATGACAATTTAATTGACAAATTCAATCAATTACACAATTCAGCTTAGAAATCAGTACTTTAAGTAAACTAAATCTTGATAAAGTTGTAGCTTCACTGACAGTAAATGATTTTTAACGGGGCTTAAGTTAAGCATTGTCCAGCTAATTATCCTGTCCTAAAATTGTTAATTACACATGAAATAGAACAATGATAAGAATTTTGTCATCTCACTAAGTCTTGTTAGACAGAGCTCTTGGTACATGTGCTAATGAGAGACAACAGGTTCTACGCTCTGGTGAAATAGGTGAGTTGCATGCAAGTTGGCTGGACACTACCGTTATAAAAGAAAAGAAAAAAGAAAGACACAAAACTCACCAAATAGAGAGGGATCCAACAGCAATAACTGCATCCTTGAGTTGTCCGGTGAGAACAATAATACTCATCATGTACCAGATTTCAAGGCATAACATAACAGCCGAGGCAACCGAGAGTCTAACAAATGCCCAAATCTCATTCAATGCTGACAAAGACCATCCCGTCCATCCATCCTTACACCAAGCTACCACGTAGACAAATTGAGCTATTGCATTGGCCCAACCTGTAATATTAAAGACTAACGCAGCCCCATTTATACCCAAGTTGAATACATATAAGAACAACCATAGCAGAAGTGTATGGAGTAAAAGAACCACAAAACCAATACAAGCCAGCACACCAACTTTACTCTGTGCTTGAAGAAATTTTGAGGTGGGAATAGCGACCGCTAGTGAAAACAACTCAGGGATTGAAAACAGGGCAAATTTCCCAGCAAGAACAGCCATATCATGTTCTTGGCCTAAAAGATTAAGTAGTGGAGTTGCAAATATATAAATTGGCAACAAAAACAATGTACTAAACAATAGAATAACCATCGACCGTTGTGTGTAAATCCCAAGCATATGTATTTGCCCAGCACCAAATGCCTGTCCACACAGTGTCTCCAGAGCACTCCCCATGCCCAACTACACAAATTTTACAACAAATACCCATATAAGAAACATAAGACTATTCCACTTTTTCCGGAATTTTTTTAACTTCATTTGAATATGGCAATATGAAAATTTCAAATACAACATGAAGTTGTATTTAGAATTTGGAAAACACCCTCATATTATTTGCAAAAATTATAACCAAACATAATTCCCTCAAAAATTCCAAATAAAGTGAAAAAATATTAAAATGATAGTATGTAGTAGCTCGTATATTACCTTTAATATTTGGATATTACTATTTTAAAGCATATTTGAAATAGTACATCCAAATTCTAAATATTCAGTGCAACAAACACAATTCCAAACTTAAAAAATACCAAATAAAGTTAAAAAAAATTATTACTCTCTTCATTTTACAAAAAATGACCTGATTTGATTTGTCAGGAAATTTAAGAAGATAAAGAAAACTTTTAATCTTGTGGTTCTAAACTAAAGTTATGTCAAATATATAAAATTTTTCTTTAATCTTGTGGCATTAATGACACGTAAAAAGCTGAAATTAAAATATTACATAAAAAAACATTTTTTTAAACAGACTAAAATGAAAAGAGAGAACACAAACCATGAAGCCGAAAGAGAAAGTCCCAATGACATTTTGAGCAACAGAAACAGCAGAGAGCTCAACAGCACCAAGATGACCACAAAAAGCAACTGTAATAGAGTAGATCCCATATTGGCAAAGAATATTGAAAGCAATTGGACCTCCAATCTCCCATAACTTCACTGTCTCCATCCAAAATACAGCCCACCATTCTTTCAGTCCATTAACGGGTCGATAGTCACCGTCAAGTCCAATGAGCTGCTGCGGATTGTTGGCGCCGGAAAGTAGTGGCGCTTCCATTTACTTTTGGTAGTATGTTTTTTTGATAAATAAATTAACAGTTTTCCGGGTTTTGCTCCGACCTATATTATATCTCATATCGTAGTACACAGTGCCTTAAAAGGTAAAAAAATACAGGTAGTACAAAAAGTTGAAAAGTATTTATACAACAAAAAGACATAACCGTAAATAAGTCAAAATAGTTACAAAATAAAGAAATGGGCGGCTAGAAATACTCCAGATTGGAGTTTTGTACTTAAATTGAGATGCAACACGCCTTCGTTGCTTTCGTTTGGGATTTGTTGTGGACCAGTAGTACTCTTCAAAATTCGAATACAAATTTAAAAAATGTTATTGATTTATTGGGTTATTGATTTAGTAGTTTTTATTATTTTTGTGACATAATACTAAAATAAATAATTATATTTATACTATTTTGTATATAAAATCTTTGATTTAGGTCTTAGAGTTTGATTTTCTATTTTTATTTCTGGTTGTCTTTAATTTTTGGTTATTATATAATTTAAAAGTCCTTGTTTTTGAGCGAGATGCAATATGTAAACTCATATGCATAATTCATTTTGAACAAAATGTCATATGTTAAATTGTTGACCAAACTGATAACGACTAATATCTTAATGATTCTATAAACGATTTAATATGTCTACAAATTGACAATCAATAAGTCAAATCGATAAACTTTATAACCGAAAAGTCAAACTGGGCCAATCAATACCAGCCCTAACCAATAGAACTCTCTTTTTCATTTAGGTTCATCTTGACTTGACATCTTTAAAATAATAAATTAAAAATTTGTTTCACTAAATTAATATTGTTTATAAAATTTTGAACTTTAAATTTGATGATTATTATTATTTAATATAATTATTTGATATTAAGAGTAGAAATAAAAAAATATAATATAACTCTCTTAAATTTTTAAATTGCACACGTAAAAAGAAAAGTGTCTAAATAAATACTGTTTAGTCAATAAATTAAAAGGTATAGACTATATAGTCGAAACTTGTCTTCATTGCGGTCCCTATGAAGGACAATGCCAATTTAAATTAAATACTTCCTTTATTTTTATTTATATGTCATTATTTTTTATTTTTAGTGCATTAAGAAATTAAGTAAGTTTACTATTCTATTCTTATTTAATATTTTCTGAAGTCAATTTTTCAATCAATGAATATGAATTAATTTATTTTGATTAATTAATTTAACCAATGAAAATGCATTATTCACTTAATTTTTCTATATATATATATATATATATATATAAGGCTAATAACTCACAAAGCAAAATAAGAAGAATATCATAATTTATACATTTAATTTTATAAAATAACAAATATTATGAATCTACTGATAAGACTATAAATATTAAAGCTGTTTACCGCAGATCATGTAGGACCACTTTGTCTTTGACGGTACAAACCAGTAAAGTTGTAAGGGTATTTCCGACGACCAACGCATAACATCAAATTTACATTAAAATAGTGTCAGTATTTATGTAAGCAACTACAATTTAGTAGAGTATATTAAAATTACACGAAAAGGGAATATTCTTTTCTCTCTTTGATATACAATTTAAGTTAATTTTACTATAAATTATAATTATATAAAAACATATAATCATCAAAAAATGAAAACAAATATATTATATTGTTAATAAATAACATATTGTATTTTAAATAGCCAAAACAATAAACATTCTATTGTAAAACTTAAGAACAAAAGAACAATATAAAGAGGAAGAGAAGAAGACAAGAAGACTATAAGACAAGAGGAACAATATAAACTAACTTTCTTTCTTTCAAATGTATTCAACATTATTTCCAACACCACTATTTATAGGATTACATTGAGGAATACCAAAGGGTGTCATAAACATTACATTAAACCTTGAGAGTTACTATCCATTAAGGAGGAAATAAACCTAGGAGTTATGATCATCCAATTAACCATATTATCAACAATATTACTACCAACAAAGCATGAAATTAACCTAGGAGTTATGGTCATCCATTTGACCACATTATCAACAACATTGCTACTCATAAAGGAGGGAAATTAACCAAGGAGTTATGGTCATCCATTTAACCACCAAAATGATTTACAACACATTCATTAGTAATATATTATATTTCATCAATAATTTAACTTTTATTTATATTATCCATTAATATGTATAATACTTAATTCAATTTTTACCATTTAAAAATTTATGATATAAATCATTTTATATTAAATAATTATATATGAAAATAATATGAATTATATAGGGTGAATATGCGGAAAAAAGAGGGGAGAAAGGGTTCATTTTATACTATGGACTTAATTAAAAACATATCTGGTGGATCCTTGTACTTGTATATAATTGTATTATGGACCTTTCTACTTGTGACTTTGTCATCTGGACCCTTGAACCCATCCAAACTCAATATTTGAAACACTTTTTTGATTGTGGTATGGTGGGTGTTGCACAAACACATACACGTTGGCCAAAAAGAAAAAAAATTAATCCACGTATGATATTATATTCCACGTGGCAAATGAGTCATGTGAAAGTAAGAATAATCCAATTCCGGTGAAATTTTCCAAACCTTTGCGACTTTTCCACTTCTCCTCTTCTTCTCTTCTCCTCTCTGCGATTTCTCCACTAACACATCCACGTTCGTCTGTGATTTTTCAAACCTTTGCTCAGTTGAAGCTCAGTTCCACTCCGATTTTCGTTGTAAGTTTTGATTTTTTTCATTTTCTCTTGCGTATCTGTTTGATTTTAGTGTCGATTGTCATTTGATTTCTGAAATTTTTTGGGAATTTTACTTTGGTTTGGGTGTAATGTTACGTTAGTGTAATATGCTTTCTTAGTTGATGTATGACTTCAAGTGACTTCAACGGCGTATTTCGTGAATTCGAGTAGATTCTAGGATTTATTCGTAAAATTCTAATTTCGATTAAAATTAATATTTTATTTCTAATCAATTGTCTTGTGTATTGATAGTGTTAGTGGTCCATTATTACAACAATTACAGTCATGGTAAGTTAATGACTTTAACTGTTACAACAATTCATTATAAGGATTGGGTATTGATAGTATTTCCTTAAAAAAAAATTAGGGCTTTATGTGTTACAATCATGGTAAGTTTATGGCTTTAATTGTAGTTGTTTTTCTTTTGACTTTACAGGCATTGTAAGGTAATGGCTTTAACTATAGCGACACTTCAATTTCACTATAAGGGTTGTTTTGTATCTGATCCTACTTTAAGGTATGCCAATGAAATCACTAGTGTTGAAAAGATTAATATAGATGTAGATGAGTTGTATATTATTTTGTTTCATAATATAGTACTGAAATTGGGTGTTGAAAATGTTGAGACATTTGGATGTAGAGTCAACAAGAGGGGTACTTTTTACATGTTAAATACTGATTATGATGTTTTAAACTTTTTTAATGGTTTGAAGGGTGCTGATTTTGTTGATGTATATGTTGTACATCCCATTAGTATATCTTTAGTGGTTGAGGAGATACTTGTATTACCTAGCACTAATGCTGATGTGTCCTCATCTCCACAAAAAGATAATGCTAATGTGTCCTCCTCCCCACACAAAAATAAGATTGATTTGTCATTCTCTCCATAAATAGATAGGGCTGATGTGTCTACATCTCAACCATTTGATGAAAATGAAAATAGGGATTTAAACCAAAATCAGTCCCCTTTAGTTGAAGAACAATCCCCTGCCCCTAGAGTTGAAGAACATTGATGATTTGAGTGATTTGAATGAGGAGTTGCTTTAAGTTAGGCAGTCTAACATTCAAGAACAAGTTAAAGAGAATGATGATAGAGAAAATCTAGATGAGATACCATCTAGTTCTGTAGGTATATATGTTGGTTTTGAAGACATTTATAAGGAGATGAGGGAGAGATTTGAAGGCAATTTAGGTGGTGATGACCCTTATTTTGATAGCTCAGATCCTGTTAGTGACATTAGTGAAGATGAAGGGGATCCTGTTGAGAATGATGAAGTGGTAGATCCAGCACCTAGGAAGGAAAGTACAAAGATCCACTTTGATCCAACTGCTAAAAAAGTTTTATTTCAATTGTATATGATATTTTTGAATCACATTGAGTTTAGGGAGACACTACAAACTTACTCTATTCAGAAGGGTGTTAATATTAAGTTGAAACCTAGTGAGAAAAAGGATAAGGACAAAGTCTAAGAAAAATGGTTGTCCTTGGCATATTCTTAGAAGTATTGATGGTAACACTGGAAACTTCAGTGTTAAAACATATTTTCCTGTCCACAAATGTTTTAAAAGAACAAGAAACAAATTGTGTACCCCCATTTGGATTAGTAAACATTACAAAGAGAGGATTATGAGTGAGTCTACTATCAAACTACATCAGATTCAGTCTTTGATACAAAAGCAATATGGTTTGTATATTAGTAAGACAAGCTGTAGAAAGGCAAAACTGAGAGTATGAATGAACATATGGGAGATTTCATAGAGGAGTTTTCTAGGTTGTATGATTATGATGAGCAATTAAAAACCACAAATTCTGAAACTAGTGTATCTATTAGGACATCCAAGAACACAATTCCAGAAAAAGAGGTGTTTATGAGCATCTATATTTGTCTTGGTTCCTTAAAAAGTGGATGGAAAAAAGGGTGTATAAAGATTATTGGTTTAGATGGTGCCTTTCATAAAAGTGTATGTAAATGTGAAATGTTATCTTGCATTTCCAAAGATGGAAATAATCAAATGTACCCTATATCATGGGCAGTAGTTGATAAAGAAACCAAGGACACATGGTCTTGGTTTCTCAAGTGCATCAAACATGATTTGGAGCTTACAAAAGGTGAAGGACTAACAATGATGTCTGATATGCAGAAGGTATTACTATATTATTTGTTAAATTTAGTCTTTCATTTATGGAGTAATTGATATTTAACATTGTTATATGTCAAATGTTCTTTGTTTGACAGGGTCTTCATCTTGCATTTATTGATGTATTGCCAAATGCTGAAATTAGTTGGTGTGCTAGACATATATGGGTTAACTGGAAGAAAGACTGAAGGGGTGAAGAAAGGAGAAGAAAATTCTAGTAGGTTTCTAGGGCATAATTTAAGGTACTTTTACAGTCCAAACTTAATGACTTGAGTGACTTAGGAGTTGGCATTGTAGAAGCTTTGTTAAAGTATAACAAAGAAGCATTGTGTATGGCATATTTTAAAGAACATAACAAGTATGATGTGGTTGAGAACAATATGTGTGAGACTTTCAACAGTTGAATTTTAGGTGCTAGGTTCAAATCAATAATCACTATGTTAGAGGAAATAAGAGTTAAAGTTATGGAAAGAATGAATCAAATGAGAGAATTTTCAGAAAAAAAAATTACTGATGTATCACCAATGGTTATGGATTTCTTAGAAAAAATGCTAAAATTACAGATAATTGTGAGGTAAAGTTTAATGGTGATCTTGGCATTGAGATTCATGATCCACCATATAAATATGTTTTTGACCTAAAATATAAAGTGTGTAGTTGTAGGTCATGGCAATTAAAGGAAATTTCTTGTGGCCATGCACTTATATCAATTCATTATAAGGATTAGGTTGTTGAGTCATTTGTTGATCATTGGTATAAGAAAGAAACATACCTGAAAGCATATAATAAGTTTATTCAACCTATGACAAACATGAAGATGTGGTAAAAAAGAAATAGATCAGCCATTGAACCACCTGAAATTATAGCCATGCTAGGAAGACCAAGAAAAAACAGGAGAAAAGATAGTGATGAGCCAATTAAGAAGAACTTTGGAAAGGCTACAAGGAAGGGAAGAAAAATGAAATGTTCTGTGTGTAAGACTTTTTGATATAACAAGAAAGGATGTCCACCTCTGATAAGTTGTGCTTTAATGTCTCTTTATTACTGAATTTTACTCTTGTTATACTTTTGACATTAATATATGTTTGTAGAAAAATGTTGCTGCTGGAAAAAGTGTTCCAATTGTTGGAACAAATGCTGCAACTTCAAATGTTGCTGCTGGAACAAGTGCTGCAACAAATGCTACAACTTTAAATATTGCTACTGGAACAAGTGCGACAACTGCTGGAACAAATGTTGTAATTGGAAGCCAGTTAAGTGTAAATGCAGGTCCAAGTGCTAGAATGCCTACAAATGCTTTATCAAGTGGTGTGAGGCTTGCAACTGCCTTGGCATTTGGTGAAAGGCCTACCAGTGCTACACCAAGTGATGTGAGACCATTAAATACTCAACAATTAACTTCTAGTGCAGCTGGCCAAAAAAGAAAGACTAGCACAACTTTGAGAGGTGGTGCAACTCTTGCATATAAGAGACCAAGACAAAAAAAAAAAAAAAACAAAGACAGTTGGTTCTGGTCTCTTATTTGGATCAAGTGGCAGTGTAACTGAGAGGGTATGTATTTTATCATTTAAACATATTTAATTGCTTTAATTAATATTAGTTCATTTTTTAAGTTAAAATTTTGGTGTTCTCTCAGTCTGGAAATACTGATAAGGTGTTACATAGTGCTACATTGTCAAGTTCAACTCCTACCAATATTGATCTTGGTCATAAACCTAATGGACTAAGGTGGAAGGGAAGAGCTGCAGTTACTCAAAGGCAGCTACGTAAGGAGAGTTACAGAAACATTAAAGGCAACACTCAATGCACTCAAGGCACAAATTAGATTTCACTTTGTTTAGCTTCATGGCTTGATCCCAACTAACTTTATTTTGATTAATGACTTGATCCCAACTATTTTGGTTATGCTATTAGGAAGACTTTGTTTTTCTGTATGAATTTGTGTTTGAATAAGCTTGCTATTTTGAAGCAAATGTTGCCTACTATTGAGGCCAATGTCTTTGTTATTCCATTTCATTATCAAATAACACCTACTACAAATCAATATAACTTAAAAATAACAGCTAGAAACCAAATAACAACAATTACAATAATAGTGATATCAATACTAGTGTTTAATCCTTGTCTTCCTTGCCTTCCTTGCCTTCTATGTCTTGCTTGTCTTCCTTGCCCTTAACTCGTTGATGAATTCTTGATGTTGTATTGTTCTTGGCATGTTGAATCATTTGCATCAACCCATCAAAAGAATCCACACCCATTATCAGATGAATATTTTTGACAACCCCAAAACATTCTTTCAGGATTAGTTGGTGTTCTTGATGTCTTTATTTCAGCATATATTCCACAGTAGCAACATTGAAGCTTCATCGTGAAGACCAACAAAAATACAATAGAATCATAAACAAAAAAAGAGATGAGTAGATCGAAGGAAAAAATAAAGGCGCCAAAAATAAAAGAGAAAAAATTTAAAGAGACAAAATCGAGAAAAAGAGGAGAAAAAAGCTCAATTTTGTCCAACAATGGTGTTGAGTGAAAATAAAGAAGAAGAGATGGCCTTTAAAGGTCAAAATCTGACCATTAGTGCCTTTTTAAGGCGTCTCACGCTCTTGCTTTGTGTGTATCACACGCTTCATGTGGAATTTTTCCACATAGGATGCCACATCAAAAAAATGTTTAAAATATTGGGTTTGGATGGGTTCAGGGGTCCAGATGACAAAAGGGTAAGTAGAAGGGTCCACAATACAATCCTATACATGTATAAGGGTCCACTAGACCATTTCGCCAATTTATAATATGTTAAATTAGAAGTTTTGTATAGTAAAAATTATAATAAAATAACAAAAAAGTGAGTGTTGATGAATAGTGTGACATTATTCATAGCGTAAAAAATAGTTAGGTTGGAGATGATCTAAGAAAACGAAAATTACTCATCCTAATTTATAATATACTAGAGTAATTACTCACACTTCGCGTGATTATAAATAATATAAATCACACACACACACAGACACATATATATATATATATATATATATATATATTATAAGTAAGAAGCTCCAACATTCAAAGTTGGATTACCATTTTTCCCCTCCACTAAATCAAAATAAAATTAATTAATTTATTAAATACTAATATTTTGTCACGCCCCAAACTCAAGCGGTGCAACTGGCTTCTAATGCCAAAACTCAGGCCCGATCTGACCCTGCTGAACCATTAACTACTAGCGCATGGCAGCCACATGCAATCAAGAAAACAAGCAAGTATATATCAACTTAAAACTAAGCCCTCGACCGGTAAGGCCCCTATCAATAGATCTATAAATGAAACAACTACTCCTAAAAATTCATATAAAGAAATAGCAAACTAGCATAGAAGTCCTGATTGGGCCGTCGAGGCCACAATGATCTCTATACCAAAATTGAGAGCATGTATATGTCAAAAGGATACATCAAACAACTCACGAGCTTCAGCAAACCAATAAACTAGGCCAACACGGCCATAACGTAGCTATACACCCTACAGACTAGTCTGCAAGCCTCTAAGAGTAGTAAAGATTGGCGAGACAGGGCCACAGCCTACCTATAAAAATATGTACAACAAAAGTTAACAAACCTCCAAACTCTGGCAGCTCCGGAGGAAAGGGGCTAGCCAATCGAATAAAAGTCAATCCTGCTGTTGAGGAGGTCTACTTGGTCTCAGGACCTGCATGCATGAATGAAGCGCCCCCAGGTAATGGGGCGTCAGTACAAAATAATGTATAGAGTATGAAAGGCAATAGACTGTGAGGAGGTATCCTGATATACTGGAATAATTCGATAAATAAATCAAGGATAAGATACGTGTATTGTCCTGCTCCTAAATCTAAACTTATCATTATTAATAAAATAACAACCTAACCAAGCCCCCATAAGCTTGGCAGGTACAAACAGCACACAAGACCACCTACTCAGGCCCCCATAAGCCCGAAAGTTGTCAATCAGCCTATATACCTCTATCGATAGTCTCCTAGCCCCGTAGGCAGTCACATAGCGCTATTAGGCATTAATATAGCCCCGTAGGCAGCACATAACTCTCATAGGCATCAACATAGTTTATAGACAACTATAACTTTCTTAGGCAACAACATGACCCTGTAAGAAGCACATACCTTTCTTAGGCGTCAATATAGCCCTGTAGGCAACTCATAGACCTTTTAGGAATCAATATAGCCCCGTAGGCAACTCATAGCCCTTTTGGGCATCCATATAGCCCCGTAGGCAGAACATAGTCTTTCTAGGCATAGATCGCATTCTTTCAGCTAACCACAATAGCCTCAAGGGCAAAAATAACAATTCAATCGCTAAAAGAGAGCAATTTCATTATAAGGAACCTATACAAATAGCCTCTAAGTCGTGTCCAACATAGGGACGCTACTAACTGAATAAGAATCCCGACAAGGAAGGATTATATCAACTCGAGCAGCCAACAATCAACAATAATGACTACAAGTGTAACAAGGATAACAACCCAATTATATTGCTCCTAAGCTTTAAGGAAACATGTCGTAAGTAGGGAATTTCCTTAACATACTTTTCCAATGAACGCTCGAAAGACCGTAGTTCCTTCACGAAAGTTGTTCCTTATGTCCTAAGCTTCACAAATACTATATATACACAGCTGAAATGCACCTATAAATAGTTCATAAATAATATTAAATCTGCAGATTTTCCATATTGCCCCAACTTGTTGAAATGTTCGTAGAAATTCATAAAAACAACCATAAAAGGGTCCCGAGATGATTACCTTTGTTAACTAAGTGTAAACCTTGAAGAAACACCAATAACTACAAATTTATATCTTCAAAAACTAGCTCCAAACGTAGCTAATAGGAGGGAAAAACGATTGCCACGTGTAGAGATCGTATTTCTAGGCACATGGGCAACCTTTAATGGTAGAAATCGTCAAAAACCAACCTTTATTGTGCAAGAACTCCATAGGAACCATCTCTTCAACTTTTTTTCTAGTTTGGAAGTGAAAAGAAATGTTTTCATGGCTTAAAACGTTGAGCAAGCCGACATACCACATTTTTGACCCGACCCGAATTCTGCCCCGACAGTCCGTAGTAAAAGCCTTATAAATTTTTCTCCAATGTTGGTTTGATACGGGATTTTGAGCGTTGCAAACTAGACTCGTAGGCCTTCGATTTAATGGGATACGCCTTCCAACTCTTTATATATTGGGACAAAACATCCAAGACATTTTATCCAAATTTTAGAGAAATCTTTAAAAAGAAACTTACGATAACTTTCACCAACTTTTATTTTGCCACTTACCTAACTTCAAAACATGAGATACGACCCTTGAACACTTAAAATATGACATACCACATCATTCTTAATTTATTACTCACTCTCCTTGTCTTTCCACGAAGATACGAGTTAATTTAGACATTTTGAAAAGTCGGGCTGTTACATATTTTATTTACATAATGGTGGAATATGAAGTCCAACAACTACACTTTAATAATTAATGACACTTCCAATTTAGTGACTCCTTGAATTTTGAAATCAAAATAAAATTTATGTATTATGATTTAATGTGCTCCATTAATTTGGTAGGTGAAAAGACAACTAAATATCACTATAAATACCAGTGAATGCTCCCTAAATCATCGTCATCTACTATTCTCTTTTCTTCTTCCTAGATAATGATATAGATACATGTCGTCAAGACGCTAACTGAGGAAAATAACAGATAGTTTCGTTATGAAATTTAAAAGAGAAGCTTTCTTACAATATAGTTCAAGTGTTAAGCTTAGAAGTATAAGATATTACCTATATATTCCTTTAGATCTTTTTTATGTTAGCTTATGATTCAAAGTTTTTCTTTTCCATTTTGGAGTTGTCCAAAATAAATCGGTATGCAATTCATATTTTAAGTAATTCTGTATCATTTTGCATTGTTATGGAATTTATTTCTTTGTTTTTGTGTTGTTATTTTTTTAAGTGCTACTTACTTGATAAAACTTCTATTAATACATGATGAATTTGATAATACTTGAATAGTCTATGTAATCTTTTGTTTAAATACAAGCAACTTAAATAAAGATTGCTAAAAGATTATTACTTTGAATGAAAGATTTTGATTGTGTTACTTTGTTGCCTATCTAACATAGTGTTGCAAACACATACATATATTGTTCATTTTCACCCCTTTTGTTTCATTTTTTATTTTTCTACAATTTATACAATATGAGATTTAAAAATTTAATTTTCAAATAAAAATGAGAGTTACATTTACATTTATGTGGCACTAAGCATAATAGTTTTCTTAAACATAAGCATTCTATATTTACAGTAGCTTTTCAAATTCAAATGGTTGGTATGATGACAATTTTACTTTCGGACATTTTGGTTGTTTCTTTATGAATTCCTTCAACCCTTAATTGTTAATACTAAAAACTATTCCGCAAATTAAAATGTAAAAATTATTATGAGAATGGAGTAATTAAGCTTCATTTGTTTAGATTTTAGTAATACAAGTCAATAAGATCATTCTATTAGAAGTCGAAAGAGTTTAAGTCAAAAGTTGAATTACTAAAATGTTTTTTAAAAGTATATTTATCATTTTATTTTTTTAGAAAAATAAATTGTCTATTAAATTTAGTTGGAAAGACCTTTCAACTACCTTTAGACCTGTATTTCTATGAAATTTTTGTTTACAAATTTAATATGTGTCATGTATTTATTTTCTTCACTTTCAGCTTCCAACCGTTTAAACATATCATATTCTTTACCAAATTATATATACCTTATTTAATATTTAATTGATGAACATTAAATATTCAATATATATATATATATATATATATATATATATAATATGCCTTAGGTAAAGTTGCACATTATAATTCTCCTTTTATAGGTCTTAATCAAATTTACAAAAAAAATTCTAGAAAAAGTTTATTTTCTATTATACCCTTGAGTTATTATGAGATTTTATATTTCATTTAATTTGTCAAGTTAAATACTAAAATATTTTTAAAAAATTATTATTAATTTTGAGGTGTGATATGCCGTCATAGAGATCCTTAATAGCACGGTATATTTCTAATTTTTTATTCGTCAAATATACTTTAAACTTAACATAGATTTAAGGCTACTTAAGTTGTTCAAATACACAAAGCTTATTTTTTTAAAAAAAAATAGTTCAAGTGGTCAATCAACGAACTACATTTAAAAAAAAAAAAAGAAAAAAATCAACCCAATATAACAAATCAAACATGGAGAAAAAAATATTAATTTGTGAAATCATCAAATTACATGGAACGAATTTGGAAAATTTAAAAGAATATTTATAAATACTCTCATATAAATAAAAAAGAACATTAAATTACCAAAAAAAAAAATTGGGGATAGTTTAGTCATTTAGGTGTCTTATCCAAGGATTGTTAAACCTTGGATTAGTTATCCCTCCCTTTTCTAGGGATAAAATAAGACCTTGTATGAGGTATAACTAATTCATGGATTAGGTTAAATAAAGTAACCAAACAATGTTTTTGTAGAACTAAATTTTAATCCATGGACTATTTTGATTAATACCTATCAAACGGGTCCTAAAAACATAATTACAACAAATGTATTTTTAGTTGGTTGGGAGGTAATATAAACATATGTTTCTATTTCTCTACTCCTTTCTTCTTGAGTGTTGGTATTTAAAAATGTTATTTTTGTCAAATCAATAGGTAAAGAAGAGATTGTACATTATACCAAAAGAAACAAGGTCCAGTAACTTCGCTAATTAAAGGCGAAATTAGAAATCAAAGTAAGAAAATCAAGAATTTCTTTTAGAGAGTTCGCCAAGTAGGATTAAGATATCACTTCACGAATATACTCTTCTTCTTTAGTAACTCAAACATGTTTCTTAATACTAATATTTATGTAATTTCTTAAAATTTTGTGGTCAATAAATTTGGGTTACACACACAAGACGTTTGCCAAAAACTAGTATAATAAATAAGTACAGATATATAAAAAGAAATTTCTTCTTGATTCTACCATAAAGTATTCAATGGGTAAATGACCTATTAGAATTGTCAAAACTACATTAACAGTGAAATTTGTTTATAATCTTAATAAACGAAAATTTCCACCTTTCCGCACCTGAAAATGAAAGCTGAAACATCAGATATAGTATTAATCCTCCAATCTCATGTACATAAAGTATATTATAGTACTATTTATGAAATGATAAAAACTTCAACTAAAAATTTAAACATTTCAAAACGTATATGGTTCTGTACAAATAAGAAGGAAACATTGATTTGAGAAATGTATCCTATCATATCGTAAAAATGATATAGGAAGAAAAATAAAAAAGAGAATTATAAATTTGTGTTTGTGCTCCGAATGGCTAAAGCTCTGCCAGCTTCTTGTAGACTGAACTCTCTTCTCTTTAGGCTCCGAGTTCGTCATCTACGGTCATATCAAGCATGATGCTTGTGCTGCTATTGATTCTGCTGTGATCTGACATACTTATGTTAGAAATCAAACTCGTGAGACTAACAACTTTATCTCACAAAAATTGTTATAACATTTGTTTATGTTAGAAATCAAACCCGTGAAACATAATCCTCTACGATTACAGACATCTACAACATTTGTTATAAAATCAGCTACGGTTGGACTCATAAATCTAAGTGTGACGTTTCTGGTGAGGAGGGGAAGGGTAGTTGCGGGAATAAATAAATATAAAGGAATCCTCACTTGTGGTAGCGTCACGTCACTGGGTCGAGGGTTTTATATAGAAATAACAAAATTGTGGAGTAATGACTTCATATCTAAGTCAAGTTATGTTAACTGTTATGCATAGATCGTAGGTCTATAGCCATTTAGAGTTTAATTTTCTCCATTTCTGAGTCTTGATCTCCCCATATCCGCATCCGTTCTGTCGTTTGCTCAACCTGCATTTCCACTTTCTTATTACTGCAACAAAACACTCATTTATACTAAATGCAAAGCGTTCTTATCTTCATTGATCAATAAAAAATTCGGAAAAAAGAGACGGTATTGAAAATTTTACACTAGTACTTGCTCAACATAGATGATTTTGACCCAAAATGTCGAACAAGATTTGTTATGGAGTTCCAAGTGGATAAGAAATACACGATAACCATTAGTTGACGTACCTCTTTATTCCAATCAATTCTATAGAGTACAAACGAGAGTAGCAGTGTTTGCAAAGCAAGTCCAGCTATCATTCCTCCCCATAGTCCCTGCAACATAAAATACAACACCAGCAGATACTATTAAAACAAATTATAGTATTGTTTCCTATTCATCACAAGTAGTAATTTTCAACAACAGAAGAAGGAACCAACAAAAGCAAACAGAGATTTAAAGTTAGATGTGTAATTAACTTTGAGAATCATGAGAGTTTAATTACCATGACTCCCAAGTTAGCCACATCACCAAGAACATATCCGAGAGGAATACCAAAAGCGTAGAAAGAACCCAAATTGATATAAGCCACTAGACCTTGCAACCCACATCCAATAGCAACACCTGCAACCCAAAAAGATCATTGTGAGACTATGGAGGTCTTAACTATAGGAACAGAACAATGTAATTAAAGAACAGCACCTGATATAACAGGATGAACACTGCTGAGTAGCATTGCTACTCCAAGAAACTGAGCAAGCTCAGAAACAGATTTGATCAAAACCTCGTTGTCGGTGAAAAGAATGGCAAGATGATTTCTTACTGTCAATACTACAATCATGCAGAGAATCCCAATGAAAACTGACTGAAATAGTGTGACAGAGACACTATATTTGGTCGCCTTGGCATGTCCTAGCCCAAGCTCATTTGAGACCCGAACACTGGGAAAACAACAATACATTAACACAAACTCAACCAAATGACGACGTTAGGATTTCATTACCTTATGGCAGCGTTGATTCCGACAAAAAACATTTCTTGCCATTCACTAAGAGTTGAACTGAAAGATGACAAAAATTGGTATGTTTGATCAGCTGTTCAAGTCAAGCAAATACAAATTTTAAGCTAAATTTGCCAATCCTGATTGAATGTTCGGCTGCATTTTAAGCATTGCAGAATAAAAATAATTAAATGGGGAAAAAATTTAGACACAAGACTTCACCAAATAGAGAGGGATCCAACAGCAGTAACAGGATCTTTGAGATATCCGGCGACAAGAACAATACTCATTGAAAACCAAATTTCTAGGGATAGCATAAGAGCCGACTGAATTGACAGCTTAACAAAGGGCCACATGTCATTGAATGCAGACCAAGACCATCCCTTCCACCCGTCCTTGCACCGAAAAACAACATAAGCAAATTGAGCTAGCGCGTTGATCCAGCATACAAGATTAAGGGACATAGCTGCCCCGGTTAAACCCCAATTGAATACATAAATGAAGATCCAAAGGAGAAGCGCATGGAGTAGGAGAGCCACAAAACCAATCCAGGCCAGCACGCCAACTTTACTCTGAGCTTGAAGAAATTTTGAAGTGGGAATAGTGATAGACAGGGAATATAATTCAGGTATGATTAACATGGTGAACTTTCCAGCAACAACAGCAATATCATGATCTTGGCCTAGGAACTTAAGTATAGCAGTCGCGAAAATGTATATTGGTAAGAGAAGGAAGGTACTGAGAAGTAGAATTATGATTGAGCGTTGTGTGTAAATTCCAAGCATGTGTACTTTTCCAGCACCAAATGCCTGCCCACAGAGCGTCTCCAAAGCACTTCCCATGCCCATCTACAAATTGATTCGATTTAAAGTGTAACTATTACTGTAATAGTGGGAAACACTTGTAAAAGGAAAGAGGGGACGAGACTCACCATGAAGCCGTAACAGAAAGTAGCAATGACAGTTTGTGCAAGGGTAACAGCAGCGAGTTGTGTTGGTCCAAGATGACCACAGAAAACAACAGTGATAGCATAAAGTCCGTATTGACACATTATATTCAAAGCAATTGGGCCTCCAATCTCCCATAGCTTTACTGTCTCAATCCAGAATACACCCCATAATTCATTCAAATTCATGCCAGAAATACGCCTGTAGTCACCATTGGAGGCTATAAGATCGTAGCTGGACAAGTCATATTCCAGCTCATCAAGATCGCTGGAAGAGTCATATTCCAGCGACGGTGATTCCATTACTCTTCACTAATCCTTGATTTGTTGCAGTGAGAGAGTAACTACTGGTTTTCATGTATCTGCACAAATGATTCAAGTGAACAGTTAAGAAAGTCATTAAATTGATAATGTATATCTATATTAATCACTTGAGAAAATAGGAAAAATATTAGTACGTGCATTTTGCTTGTATCTTTCTAATATCTTCATCTGGCAGATGGAAATACCCAAATAATAAACAAATGTAAAGGAGATAGATCTACTGATTACGTCAATGGAAAAAAAAAAGTTAATATCTGACAGATATTATATGTGCATGTGTTGTTAATCATGGGTTCCCACTTCCAAAACACCTTCTAAGAAGAGTAGAAGACTTCCACCTACATGTATATGTTTTTTTCTTCTTCTAATTTGAACTTTTCCTTCCCTTTCTTCTGTCTTTTCTCAATTATTGTGTTTCTTCCCCATTTTCTTTCTTTCAAACGATGAATCGTAGATAGTAGTAGAAATGTACACGAAATTATTGAACAATGGAAGACAGATTGCTCACTGTATTGGAACAATAGAATATGAATTCAAGTTTCTCAAATCATAAGTTGATATCAAGCAGCAAAATTAAAAAGGTTATTGAATGAAATTACCAGCTATGAACAGTAGATTTACCTGAGATCTCTTGAACTTGTTTACCCGATATGTAATGGCCGCTAGATTACATGTTCATTTGCATCCAAAGTGAACGCAAAAAAGCAAAAAATCAACTGTTCGATCTGTTCTCCTCCTATTCTGCACTGAGTATGAACAATATAATTTACCGAATTTATGTGTTGAGGAAAACCATAATTTCAAAAGCAAAAGTGCCAAAATATAATAAAACTTACCACAAACACACAAAAATTTCTATTTTGAGTCATAGCTTCTTATATATGCTCTGCAAAAAATCAATAGAATTTAATTTCTTATATATATATATATATATATATATATATATATATATATATATATATATATATATATATATATATATGTTGCTTTGGGATGAGGGTTTAATGCGGCCGTTGGGATTTTCCAGTTAAAGGATTGCGACTGCTATTGGTAATTACTAGTTAGTCGTGAGTCGTGACTATTGCAATTTTATTTAATTAAAAAATTAGGTTTAAGGCACGTCAGTGGTCCGAAGATTTTTTTTATATATATAAAAAAAATATAAGATTATCAATTATGGCATATAAAATATTTACTATAATAATAATTTTATAGGATTAAACCTAACTTACCCAATCGAATTTCTTTCCAAAATGGTTGCCTATATTTAAGAACTCCATTAAAATTTGAAAATCTATATTTATTTCTTTTTATATTTATAATAAAGGAGAATAGTTTGTAATACGATTAAGCAAGTGACAAATTAATGAAAAGTCACTTAACAATTTTAAGACAGAGTTAATAAGTTTTTCAATATGAAAATATATTAGATTTATTAAAAAGAATGATTGTTATTAGATTAAATATAGAAACTCATAGGTAGAAGAATTCAAAATGAGCTCTTACTATTTCATAAATTTGTCATTTTCAAATATTGTAATAGGTAGAAGAATTCTAAATGAACTCGTACTATTTCATAAATTTGTCATTTTCAAATATTGTAAAATAAATTTAAATACATTTGATTTGAATATTAAAATAAAAGAGAGTACGTAGTTTGCAACTTGGTTAAGCCAAGTGGCAAGCTAATGAATAGTCTCTTGACAATTTTAAGACAATGTTAAAAAATATTCCAATATCAAAATTCATTAGATTTAAAAAAAAAAAAAGATTTTTTATTAGAATAGAAACTCATAGGTAAAAAATTCCTAAATGAACTCTTTCTATTTCATAAATTTGTCATTTTCAGATATCGTAATAGGTAGAAGAATCCTAAATGAACTCTTATACTATTCATGAATTTATCATTTTCAAATATGGTAAAATAAATTTAAGTACATTTGACTTAAATATTAAAATAAAAGATAACAATATAGAAATACTAAGTCTAATAATAATTATGATGAGATTCTACGGCCCATAGATGTATTCATAGGAATGGGACCTATGAAGTTTTCTACGAATTGACATTACGGGTCGTAGATATCTGTAGAATGGTTTCGCAGTTCACTGACTCAGAAAATTCTGATGTGGATAGTCTCTGATAAAACAGCCATAACTTTTTACTCCAAACTCGAAATGAGAAACCTTCAATTTGATAGGTCATGGGCCACCTAATTCATTATGTACTGAGAGATATGATCGTTTGAAGTGACCCAAGTAGAATCAACTTAATCGATAAGGAAACTTTCAATTCAACTTTGTGCTAGGGGATTCTAGTGACCTTAATCATATCCAAATTCATTCTCACACTAATGAATTGATCTTAACACCTATGAACAATTTAAGAATCACCCGATACGACTTACACACAAATAAACAATGGCGGATCATAGCTTAGAAAATTTCCGGGATGTTACATATTAAATTCTCATAAACTACTTTATCAAAATTTAACATGTCATAAATCAAATAAATCAATCAAACAAATTACTAGTATTTTCATTCATGACAAAAATATTTAACACAATTAAATTATGCTCACAATCCCCTTTGCCAATACAAATAGTATTCTTAGTATAACACCCACAACGGTCTCAAAGAACATTTACTCCAAACATTTCCTTAATAATTCTGCATCAACCAAAAATTGATCCAAATACTATGAACATAGAACCTTAGTTAAAATCATCTTCTTCTTCATTTTTTTTTTTCAAATGTGAGTTTGAGAATAACTTTTCTTTTTCAAAAAACTTTAGTTTTTCTCTTTCAATGACATGAGTGTACGCCACAAAATATTTTATTCACATAAATAAATAATTGAGTCATGGAATATAACATAAGATTACATTATTGTTTCAAAGAGGATTTTGGGGAGATAATAAACAAAAAATATTAAGTTAAAAAAAAATTATTTTCTTTTTTTTCTGTTTTTATTTTTCTACTAAATTAGAAGAGTGAGTTTTTAAAGAGGTATCAACATGTATGCTTCCTGTTTATTAGCGAAAATAAAAAAAATGGTAAACATAGGAGAAATATTATATCAAAGGAAAAAGTAAAGCTTTTTTTATGTTATAGTAATAGATTTGGTATCTGTTACGATAATTAAATTTGGCGTAAACAGACGATTTAGCTTCTCCTTTTTTTTATGTTTGAATTTTCTGGTTGACATACTCTCTTATCTACATTCGAAAATATAACTTTAATTTTTGATATGAAAAATGTTCTACTTTGTGGAGAAGTACACTTTGCATAAATTATGAATATATATGTCTATTAAGTTAGACTAATATAATTTAGCTTAAAAATTAATTAAATTAATTCTTATAAAAAGACACTAATAAATAATTTGAGACGGAGAATACGTATACACATATTTTGTCTCAGCAGAGAACAAGGATATTGGACAAAAAATATTTAGGGATGACAAATGAGGCGAGGCAAGATGGTTGCGTGGCAAACTCGCATAAAACCCGCAAATACTTTAACCCTCCCCGCCCCTCTCCATATATAAGTTTTTAAAATTTTCGATCCGCACCTGTTCCTATAATCTGTTGGCTAGTTATTGGGTATGTTTACAGTTTATGAACAAATTAACTTTTTTAAATTGTAGTACTACATTGTAATATATATTTTTTCTATATAAATCGATTTCAATTTCTAATTATGCTTATGAGTTTTATTATTCGTGTTCTAATTTGTTACATCAATGAAATTTTAAATAAATTTGAATTTAAGATCAGTCTTACTAATTAATTTACAAGTTTTGATCTAATTCAGATTATTTTTTTAAGAACTTTCATAAAATCTAAGAGGATATCCTAAATTATGAATAATGGGTCATGTTTTCGATCCTAATTTTTTTCCAGAAACTCATACATTTAAGTAAAATGATTTTTTTAAAAAAATTAACCCGCAGAATTTTCAATGGACCGGTTTGGCCATAGATTTTTCAAGTAATATTTGGAGAAAAATTTGGCAAATAGTATTTGTCCATACAATTTATTATTATTTGACAAATATCCCAAATTCCCAAATACTAGTTTTTTCTAGTATTTGGGTCAAATCTCATTATTTGGGATCTTTTAAAAATTGAAATTTTACACCAAACTTTTATCTTTTACAAAAACACCTTATATAGTAGTTGTTTGCGTTTATTACATTTTTACGTGAACACCAAAATAGTGATGAAATATTTAATGAATATGAAAGTGCTGATATGGTTGTTGATGAAAATGATGAACAATTGACTCAAGGTAACAAAGTTATGTGCTTTGCCTATTTCATGATGTATGGAATTATGTGTTATTTATTGCAACGAAAATCCAATTGACTTGTAATACAAACTTATGATTAGTTTTGATAGTTTTTAAAACTTATGGGTATAAATCATATTTTTTTTAAAAAGTGAAATATGTTTCCCAAATACTATGGCCAAACATATGATGAAATTTCACCCAAATTTTCATCCAAATAATATTTGCTAAGAATATTTGGAAATCTATGACCAAACGCTAGCAATATCATCTTTAAATACAAATATATAATTGTCACTTTTGTACTTCATTTGAATAATAACTGTAAAGTACTTTTTTCATCTTCTTATAGTGGGAAACTGAAAAAGTAGAGCAAGATAAAAATAACATAATATTTTCTTTTTAAATGATACATAAAAATTTAATGTAAAGATAAAATCGAAAAAAGTTGCTCCTTGAGACCTTAACCCAATATGAAATTGCTGATTAAAAATTTAAACATGCAACCCGCCACGCTATGCATCAATATTTTTAAGTAGTAGTTCACCCCACCCCACATAGCCCTCAACCTGCCCTGCCCCGCCCCGTATAACCTTAAACCCGTTCCACCCTATTGCCATTCCTAAAGACATTGACCGTATAAAAGATTGGAACAAAACTGATTTTGTGTTGCTTTCTTCACATTTATGATATCTGGGCTTTCTTTTTGCCTCATTGCATTGTCTTTTTTAACTTCTCGATTAAAGAAAATCAAGAAACTATGCGCCACGTCTGATGCCTTAAATTCAACTCTATTGCTACTACTACTGCACTCTCTACGTCCATCATTTAAACGCTTCTACTTTAATTAACAAGCAAACATCATTAATGTCCCTACATGTTTTTGTCAAGCACAATGTCACACGACTACAACGGTACATGTGAATAGTGATATGACGATCAACGATATAGTAGATGGATATTATATTAAGCACGGGATCACACATGACAATAACTTTGAAGAACCAAATGATTGTCAATGACATTGTAGCCGGCTGCGATTCTATTTTGCATATATAAATAGCTTCCCTCCTCACGCAGCAATCATCAATGTGTGTATACCAACAGTCCAAACAAGATGTTTCACTTAGACAATACTTCTAATATGTATGTGTGTATTAATAGTTTAACAATTTTACGCAAAAAAAAATATACAGATAGGGAAATATTGGGCGTATTGGGCCATGAATGCACGGGCAGGCACCATCCAGTATTTGAAGAAAAGGGAGAAGTCACATGTAATCAATCGTCCTTCAATAATGTTCAAGTGTACCAATACGTATGACATAGAAGTAACAAAATTGTGGATTGATGACTTCATATTTAAGTCAAGTTACATTGTGCTATGCATAGATCGTAGTTCTATAACCAGTTAGAGTTTAATTTTCTCCGTTTCTAAGTCTTGATCTCCCCATATCCGCATCCGATTTATTGTCTGCTCAACCTGCATTTCCATTTTCTTATTACTACAGAACACTCATTTATACTAAATGCTAAGCGTTCTTACTTCATTCAGTAAAAAATTCAAAAAGAAGAAACTAGTACTTGCTGTCAACAGAGATGATTTGGAACCAAAATGTCAAACAAGATTTGTTATGGAGTTCAGTGGATAAGAAATACGCGATAACCATTAGTTGACGTACCTCTTTATTCCAATCAATTCTATAGAGTACAAACGAGAGTAGCAGTGTTTGCAAAGCAAGTCCAGCTATCATTCCTCCCCATAGTCCCTGCAACATAAAATACAACACCAGCAGATACTATCAAAACAAATTATAGTATTGTTTCCTATTCATCACAAGTAATTTTCATGAGAATTTAATTACCATGACTCCCAAGTTAGCCACAGAACCAAGAACATATCCGAGAGGAATAGCAAAAGCATAGAAAGAACCCAAATTGATGTAAGCCACTAGACCTTGACATCCACATCCAATAGCAACACCTGCAACCCGAAAAGATCATTGTGAGACTATAGAGGAGTAAAACTCTCCAAACTATAGAAACAGAACAATGCAATTAAAGAGCAACACCTGATATCACAGGATGAACGCCGCTGAGAAGCATTGTTAATCCAAGAAACTGAGCAAGCTCAGAAACAGATTTGATCAAAACCTCGTTGTCCGTGAAAAGAATGGCAAGATGATTTCTGACTGCCAATACTACAATCATGCAGAGAATCCCGATGAAAACTGACTGAAATAGTGTGGCATAGACACTATATTTGGTCACCCTGGCATGTCCTAGCCCAAGCTCATTTGAGACCCGAACACTGGGAAAACAACAATACATTAACACAAACTCAACCAAAAAGCAGCTTTAGCATTTCATTACCTTATGGCAGCATTGATTCCGACAAAAAACATTTCTTGCCATTCACTAAGAGTTGAGCTGAAAGATGACAAAAATTGATATGTTTGATCAGGCGTTCAAGTCTATCAAATACAAAGTTTAAGCTAAAACTTGCCTATCCTGATTGAATGTTAGGTTGCATTTTAAGCATTGCAGAATAATAATAATTAGATGGGGAAAAAAATTAGACACAAGACTCACCAAATAGAGAGTGTTCCAACAGCAGTAACTGGATCTTTGAGATATCCGGCAATGAGAACAATACTCATCGGAAACCAAATTTCTAGGGATAGCATAAGAGCCGACTCAATTGACAGTTTAACAAAGGGCCACATATCATCGAATGCAGACCAAGACCATCCCTTCCACCCATCCTTGCACCGAAAAACAACATAACCAAATTGAGCTAGCGCGTTGATCCAGCACACAAGATTAAGTGATATAGCTGCCCCGGTTAAACCCCAATTGAATACATAAATGAAGAGCCAAAGGAGAAGAGCATGGAGTAGGAGAGCCACAAAACCAATCCAGGCCAGCACGCCAACTTTACTCTGAGCTTGAAGAAATTTTGCAGTGGGAATAGTGATAGAGAGGGAAAATAATTCAGGTATAATTAACATGGTGAACTTTCCAACAACAACAGCAGTGTCATGATCTTGGCCTAAAAACTGAAGTATAGGAGTTGCGAAAATGTATACTGGTAAGAGAAAGAAGGTACTGAGCAGTAGAATAATCATTGAGCGTTGTGTGTAAATTCCAAGCATGTGTATTTGCCCAGCACCAAATGCCTGCCCACAGAGCGTCTCCAAAGCACTCCCCATGCCCATCTACAGATTTGATCGTAAGTAACGAATGATAATTCTTCTACGAAACGCACATTAATAAGTAAAAGGGACTCACCATGAAGCCGAAAGCGAAAGTAGAAATGACAGTCAGAGCAAGGGTAACAGCAGCGAGTTGTGTTGGTCCAAGATGACCACAGAAAACAACAGTGATAGCATAAAATCCGTATTGACACATTATATTTAAAGCAATTGGTCCTCCAATCTCCCATAGTTTTACTGTCTCAATCCAAAATACAGCCCACAATTCATTCAAATTCATGTCAGAAATAGGCCTGTAGTCACCATCGGAGGCGATAAGATCGCGACTGGACAAGTCATATTCCAACAACGGAGATTCCATTAGTCTTTCACTAATTTGAAAAATCGTTGATGTGAGAGTAAGTATTGTTTTTCATATGTCTGCACAAATGATCCAAGTGAAGAGTTGAATAAACTCATTAATTTTGTTCATATTTTTCAATGGCAGATGCGAAGGGAACACCTAAATAATAATAAAAAATGTGAACAACATACTCCACTCATTAAGTCAAATTAACATTTTTCATATTTGTCTAATATTTTTCAATGGCAGATGAAAAGGAAACACCTAAATAATAATAAAAAATGTGAACAACATACTCTACTCATTAAGTCAAATTAAAAAAATGTTAATATATTTGACAGATATTATGCGTGCATGTGTTTTTTAATTATGGTTTCCACTTTCAAGATACCTTCTAAGAAGAGTAGAAGACTTCAAAGTACCACCTACCCTCAAATAACTTTGTGATATATACAAATTTTATATTTTTCTTCTTCTAATTAGACTTCTCGATTATTGTGTTAATGTACACGAAATTATTGAGCAATGGAAACAATTTGGACACTTGGGAAAAAAACATACATAGCCATATTAATTGATTATCAATTATGGCATTTAAAATATTTACTACTATAATAACAATTTTATAGGATAAAACCTAACCTACCCACTCGGATTTCATTCCAAAATGGTTGCCTATATTTAAGGTCAACCTTAAAATCTGAAAGCTACTTAGATATAAATCAACTCATTTATAGGAAATGATATCATGTTTGCCATGTTTATCAGTACTTTATTGTCTTTTTTAAAATATTTTATTTTATTTATTTTTTCCATCTACTTTTTTAAAAAAAAAAACAAAAACTCATGAATAATAATAATAATAATAATAATAATAATAATAATAATAATAATCCCATAAATTTATATATATAAATGTAACAATAATATATCTTTGCAATAAATTATATGTCTATCATAAAGATACATGATATATTTTAGATATAAAAAATTATACCATATATATACTAAAATATATATATATATATTCACATTTGATAACAAAAAGAATTGCGACATAATAACTTATACCATGAATATTTATCTCGTAAATTTATACCAAAAATATAATAATAATAATAATAATAAAAAAAAAAAAAAAAAAGTTAGTTATACACACCTTACTATTCATAAATGAATTTTTTTACCCCCTAAAATTGACGTGGTAAAAAATTAAAAAAGAAAAACACATTTTGTAATAAATAAAGTAAAAAAATATAAAATCAAAATCATCTTTCCACTACCACCCTAACCCCACCCTCCACACCACGCCTCTTCTTCTTCACATGCAATTCATCTTCTTTATTTTTTAATATTTTTCTAATCAATTTTTCATACCCAATTTTCATCCACTCCACCATACCTCCACCAAAATCCTCTCCCCCCCACCCCTCATCATATCCTATTTTAATGCCTATTCAATTTCACCATCTCCATTATATTTGATTTTTCTCTTCAGCTTTATTGGTGGTTGATAAAATTGATGATTGAATTTTAAAAAATAAAATATAATGATGGATATTTTGGTGACGAGTGGAAAAGAAGTGAGAATTGAAGGTGGTGAAGAAAAAAAATTGATATTGACAAAGGTGGTGATGATATTTGGTGATGGGTTTGTACCTTTTGTTGGTAATGATGTAATTTTAGTGATGAGTTTGTTTATGAGTCTCAAATTTTAGGGTGGATCTTTATAATTTTTGTGGGGATGATGATGATAGTGTGCTTTCGACGGTGGATTTGATCGTATTTGTGGCAGTTATTTTGATTTTAATGGTGTAATATATAGATTTGGTGCTAATATGTTGGCAAGGATAGTGATTTAATGTTGGTGTTCATTAAATAAGAAACAATTGAATGACATGGAAAATCTTATTCAAAATCGGATAGGGCATCTAATGTGACAGTGAGATGACATTGATGTGGTGCAAGTGTGATATACACCTCCCATTGTGAGAGTGGTGTTATAATTAAGTCCAGGTGTAGATAAATCCATTTTTGTATTAGCAGAGGTGTGTAAAAGGCCACCATATTAGTTTAAGGCCTCATTTCTTTTTACTAAGATTAAGACGTCTGAATTTGAATACACGTCTAAATGATTAAGATGTTCTCTCTAGATCTTAACACTGAATGATTAAGATCATCTGCTTTTTAGCATCTGAATGCACGTCTAAATTAATAATTACTCCCTCCGTCCCATTTTATGTAGTACTTTTCGAATTTCGAGATTCAAATAAGTCTATCTTTGACCGTAAATTTTTCATAAATCTTTTAAACATTTTGAATTATCAATTATTGTGACTAATAGTTCTTTTTATGTAGTTTACAAATATATAAATTTTATTTCAAAAAAATTGAAGATTCCATGTGCAAATTTTCGGTCAAATTTAAACTGTTTGTCTCTCGAAAAACGAAAAGTGCCACATAAATTGGGACAGAGGAAGTAATATTTTTGTGCAGGTGTGTAAGTATTTAAAGCCTCTTGTTATGATTTGGTGTTAGGCTACTAATTTAATTGAGATATTCTAGGCATAGATCCAAAAACATATACGAATAAAAAGACAACACAAACAAATGTCTAACCTCTTATTAACGACAACTAGTTCTTAGTTTTATAAATAATATTACTATGTGAAGTTAAATGATTAGTGTGTTTTGAGAATATAAACAAAAAAAAAACAAAGTACTCCCTCCGTCTCATTTTATATGTCATCCTTTTTTATAAATAGTTGGTCCATAATACTTGTCATTTCATAAAATCAATGCATAAATTATCATATTGTTCATTTTTTACCCTTGTGAATTATTAGCCTTGAAAATATACATTTGACCAACTTAGAAAGCTAAGTAAATGATTCATGTTCATTGGTTAAATTAATTAATCAAAATAAATTAATTCATATTCATTGATTGAAAACTTGAGTTCCAAAAATATTAAATAAGGATAGAAGGGTAAAGTTACATCATTTCTTAATGCAAGTGCAAAGTAAAAATGTGACATATGGGACTAGTATGTAAGAATGAAGAAGGCAACTCTAAATTAATAATATTTTTATGCATGTATATAAATATTTAAGGCCTCTTGTTATAATTTGGTGTTTGACTACTAATTTTATTGAGACGTTCTTGGCACAATCCAAAAACATGTAAAAATAGAAAAGGCAACACAAACAATTGTAAGAATATGCTAAGAAAATTCTTATTTAGTATGTTTCTGAACAATATACTACTATGTTTAATTTTATTTGTCATAGTTGGACTTGACACGTTTATTAAGAAAATTTAAGAATTACTGTTTGGTCATAGAATTAATCATTAGTTGATAGATATATTCTACAAACATCCTAAGTTGTCAAGTTCTTGAAAGAAAAACTAGAATTTGAGCCAAATTCTAGTATTTGAATTTTTTTTAAAAAAATTAAAATTATTCCGAGCTTTTATATTTTATAAAAACATCTATCATTTATTATTTTGGATTGGTTTCATTCACAGTTTGTTGTACAAAATTTATACCGTTATATACATATTTTATACAATTTATATCCGAATTTGCTCTTTCAAGTCACTTACAATTACAAGTAGTAATACTATAATAATAGTCTTTTGTATAAAAATCAATAGTATTTTCCTTATGTTTTCTTCCTATTTTATCAAATTCATATTAATTATGTTCTCTATCATGGCTTTTCATAAAACGTTTTCATTATAAAATGATAATACAAACTTATGGGTGTTTTTAATAATTTTTAAAATTTATGGACATAAATCATATATATTTTTTAAAAAATCAAATATTTCTCCCAAGGTTTACCCAAAACTTCACCCAATATCATCTGTTTTTAGCCATTCCTCTGTTTCAATTTTGAAAATAAACCTTCCCAATTTGGTGTTGCCCAATTTTGACTGAGTTATTTTTCTATGCTACAGCCTGCATTATATATCTTGTTTATGAGTATGGTTTGCTCATTTCTAAGATTGTACAAGATTTAGAAAATATATTATGTATACGAAAAAATAATATTTGAACTTTAAATGAAGTTGATTAAATTTGTATATATCACAAAGGGTAATTTATATAACACAAGTTTATTTGAGGGTAGGACGTTATCAAAATTCAAGACCCAAAGCCAGTTTTCTACTCTTCTTAGAGGTTGTCTTGGAAATGGGAACCACCCATAATTAACAACACATAATATCTGTCCAATATTATTCCCTCCATTTCAAAATAAATAAATTGGTGAAGTAATGCATACCCATTAAGAAAAGAATTTTAGGACATAAAATAAATATCACTTTCCATTTTTATCTTTTTAGTTATTTTCAAATTATTTTTAAAAATATAAATAATTCAAAGTAAAATCATAAATACAAACAATTATATCTCTCTTGAAATTATCACATAAAAAATATAAATAAGGGGCAAAAATGGAAAAAAAATTCCAACAATTCTCTTGAACTTTGAACAATTAACTTATTTTGAACTATGAAAAATGGCTCAACAATTCACTTATTTTGAAATAGAGGGAGTATAATGAGGTACATATACTTCCTCCATTCCTATTTAGTTGTCACCATTAATTTAGGTTTCACGCCCCTTAAGAAACTAGATAAGTTTATCATTGTACTCTTATTTAGTATATTTTTGAATCAAGTTTTCAATAAATGAACATTAATTAATTTACTTTGATTAACTAATTTGACTTATGAACATGAATTAATTACTTAGTTTTTCTATGTTGGACAAATGTATACTCTCAAGCTTAATAACTTTCAAAGGGTAAAATAGGAAGTATAATGTTGTTTATGCATTGATTTTGTGAAATGACAAATATTCCTTCAATCCATTTTTACTTGTCAAATTTTGACTTGGCACACCTATTAAAAAACAATGATTGGTATAGTAAATTTACTATTTTACTGCTACTAATTGATAAAGTCTTAAGCATATTTACTCACTAGATTTTTCAAAGACATTAACTCAATGTTAATAAATTGTGGGTATAATAGAAAGAAAAAAATTGTCCTTCCTTGATTTGTCAAAAATGACAAGTAAAAAAGATAATTAAAGGAAAAATCTTTTTGGCCAGAAAATTTGGCCAGAATGATATTTTATTTATGTTATTTTACCTTTCTAAACATTTTTAGCCTTTTTACTTTAATACCTTTTAATAAAAAAATAGAAAAAAAATCAGTTTATTTTAAAATAAAAAAAAATATTATAGTTTTTTTTAATTTTCAAGCCAAATTTTCTGGCCATTTAGCACTTCCCAAAATTAAATTAGGAAATATTTGACAAGTAAATGGGGACAAATAGAGTATTAAGGAACATATATCTTTAGTAAGAACAACATATAAATAAGAACAAATGAAGCGTTTGAAAATAAATAAATAATTGACAATCATAATTGTTAGAGCTTATTGCTTAAAAGTGAATAACTTACTTTATATAATCAAACCGAACCGGTAAACTATATACATATATTTTATTAGTATACATACATAATAGATTATTTTTATAACTAATTTTAAATATCTTATATATGTTTTCATCAAAATTTATTAATAGGTTATTTATGAAAGCAAAAATGCCTAAGACGAGAACATTTATCTTATTAGTTTCATGTATATGAATATCTATGACAATTCTTGGTAAGACTAGGAATGTCACTGTTTCTTCCTTCTACATCATAATGCTGAATTTTGAAGCTTTATTCACTGTACATTCAATGATCGAAAGTTTTGTAATGCCAGTCGTTCAAACATTTTTCATTTTGAATAAACTATTGTCTTTTTTCCCCTTTTTGAATGAATCGTTTATTTTATTTTTGTGTGCGACTAATAACCAAATAACCAAATCAAATCAAATCGAAATCGATAACAACCTAACCGATAAATGTATATTATATTTGATTTGGTTTGATTTGATTTTGATAATTTAAAGATCGATTAAATTGATCTGATTTTGATTTTGACCCATAACCGACCCAAATTGATCCGTAAACACCTAACTTATAATATATTTTAAACATATAAATATATAAGTCAAATCTAGTTCTAATAGAAATATACAAGACAAGTCCATGTCCAAAGAATCTAAATTGTTCATATAGAAAATATTTTGGAGAGGAGTAATTTTAAAGCCCGTTCAAATTGGCTTTAAAAAAGTACTAGCTTTTAAGTTAAAAATAAAAAAGTCAAACTAAAATGACTTTTAAGTCAAAAAATAAAAGTAGGGGAGGCCTATTTTGGGTTTTAAACTTATTTTAGTCATTTTAAACTTATTTTAAGTTATTTTTAACATTGCCAAACACTTCCTAACTTATTTTAAATCATTTTTTGACATATTTTAAGTTATTTTTATATTTTTCAGACACTTCCATAAGTCAAAAACTAACTTAAATAAGTTTAAGTAACTTTTAAGTCAATCCAAACACCCTCTTAATCTAGCTTAGAACATGCGGAGAGGAAAACCATACAAAAGATATTTATAAATAATCCTAAAATTATTTTTAAAACTCTTTTTTGTCCCTTAGTTATCTATAAATTCTAATTTTGGTTCATTTGGTATATGGCAAAGTACATTTAATCCTTAATTTATTAAAGTATGTGTTTTTGTAATCACTTTATATATGAAATATATTACATTAAAACTATACCATCGTCAAATATGAAGAAAACAATACAAATTCAACATAATACATGAGCACTCAAATGATGTGATGATATGTAATTTGTTAAAGTGGTGAAAATTCACAAGTATAAGAATCAACATGCTTAGTTAGATATCAAAAGGATCCAAATTTGAACTTGCCAATATTTAGAGGAATAAAAATGCAGACTTCTCAAAAGTAAAAAGGAAATTAAAAACACAAATTTAACTTTTAAATTTTATTTTATTTCTCAAAGAAAAAAGCAATAAAAACCAAAGTTTATATTTCCTCCAAATTAAAATTTGTCACATTTCAGTTATCGTCTTATCGAGAGTCAAACAACATAAATTTTTGACTAATATTTTAAGATATACTCTCTCTATTTACTTTTACTTGTCACGTTTCATGAGAGTCAATTTGATTAATTTTCAAAGTTAAATTGAATTAGATTAATTTAATATATCAAATATAAAATTTATACATGCAAAACATATGAAAAATAATATAAGATGCAATTCTTCTTTCATCTTAAAATATTGGTGAAAGTTCATATAATTTAATTCTCAAAAAGAAAAATGTGATAAGTAAAAATGAAGCTTTCCAATATTTTGGGAGGCAAAAATATAAGGGAAAAAGAGGACATACAAGTTTGCTTCCATCAAGGAGAATTTGGGGATTTGGAGACACTAAAATAAAGTTCTTCCTTGGGAAAACAAACCAAAAAAAGTTCTTGGGGAACTTTGAGTATATATGTACTAGTGGGATGAGCTAATAAGAGTAGAAACCCCAATTATCCGAGCTCATTCTACTGATTTTAAAAAATTCATTGACAATAAAATCAGATTGATCACTGATATACCATTGATCATCAACGACTGGTGTATAATTGAAGACAACTCTCCAGTCGATCAGATCAAACATTGGCATTTTATGGAGTTGAAAATGATACAACTATGCATCTGGTTGACCAACTAGATACATGGTTGTATCGTTTTCAACACCATAGAATGTCAATGTTTGGTCTGACACACTGGAGAGTTATCTTCCATTGTACACTAGTCGTTGATGATATGGTGGTGTACCAGTGATCAACCTGATTTTATTGTGAATGACTTTTGTGGAATCTGTAACTAGGGTTTCTCCTCTTGTTAACGATTGAACAAAATATTGAATTGGAGTTGAATCATTTCTCTTTCACATTCTGATAAGAGATGAAGAAACTTGATCAAGCTTACGACTAGTTGATGGTAAAGCTACGAAGGTTATAGCCGGTGGTGCGCCGGTGGTTGTTATCACATATCGACGAAGTGAAGTAAAAATGGGTAATGAAAATGGTGGTGTGGTTTCGTTTGAAACTTAAGAAATCAATTTATAGAACTAAAATTAGAAAAATGGTCAAAAAGATCATTAATGTAGGGATAATAAATTGTGAATAAAATCTTTTTTGTTAAAGATTTTTCCCAAAATGGTCAATTGGTTATTAATTTGATTTTCTCCTAAAATTAATGGTCTTGGTCAATTGGTTATTAATTAGATTTTGTCCTATAATTAATGGTCTTGGTCAATTGGTTATTAATTAGATTTTCTCCTAAAATTAATGGTCTTATTTTTTTTATTTAAAAGTTCTTTTTTGGGGCAATTAAATTTAATGATGAGTTCATTAATTGAGAATGAAATCTTTTTTTAAAAGATTTTCCCCAAAATGGTTAATTAGTTATTAATTAGATTTTCCCCTAAAATTAATGGTCTTATTTTTTCTATTCCTAAGTTCTTTTTTGAAACAATTAAATTTAATGATGAGTCCATCCTAATGAGAAACATTTATTAGTCATTATAATGGTTAAACTAGTTTGTTGAAAAAGTATATAAATGCATCAAAGTGGTCAAAATCAATATATTCATTAATGATATAGATCATTAAATTTTGTCATTTTTATATGATATACAATAAAACCTTATTAAATTAATATAAGTGTGATCATAAAATACTATTTCCTCAATTTCAAAATAAGTGAATTTTAAAATAAGATAAACACCACTTTCCATCTTTCCCCTTTTAGTTATTTTTCAAATTATTTTTGAAATTATAAATATTTCAAAGTAAAAAAATCATAAATATGAGCAAATAACTCTCTTGAAATTATCACCTAGAATATATAAATAAGCGGCAAAAATGAAAAAAACTTCCCAATAACTCTCTTGAACTTTGAACAATTCATTTATTTTGAACCATAAAAAGAGCTCAATAATTCACTTATTTTGAAATAGATGAAGTAACATTTTTACCATTAACTTAATCACTAGATTTACCCCCTTTACATTTATTTATTATCTGTCAGTTGAAGATATTAGACAGATACGAGCAAAACGCATGTACTAATATTTTAACAATTTTATAAAAGAGTAATGGAATTAGTAGTGACTTTCTTAACTTTTCACTTGGATCATTTGTGCAGATATATGAAAACAAATACTTAGACCCGTTTGGTCATGCGATATAGAATTTTTGTATTGTATATTTTCTCATAAACATAAGAATTTCATAAAATGTAAAACTAATAAAACATTCTCAATTATTTATTCAATCTTATCAAATAAATAAAAAAAATATAAAATTGCATAATAAAGTATTACAAAACTATCAGTTCTCCACTTAATTAATTGTTTCATCTAACTTTAATTGATCAAATATTTTATCATTCCTTTGATATTCGCTCAATTAATTATGTAACACTGTACAAGTTATGACAATTTTCACTTGTATGTCAATATCGTATGGTTCATGCCTTGTTTCACTTGTGTGCAATTACACATTTTCAGTGCATTAATTTCATGTTAAAATCAAGCATATTGAAAGTAGTAATTATCAAGCATACATCACCAATTTTGTCCTTTTTCATACTCCCTCCATTTCAAATTGTGAATGGCAAGAAATGTTTTTTGTCGGAATCAACGCTGCCATTTGGTCGAGTTTGTGTTGATGTATTGTTTTTCCCGAGTCTCAAATGAGCTTGGGCTAGGACATGCCAGGGTGACCAAATATAGTGTCTATGTCACACTATTTCAGCCAGTTTTAATTGGGATTCTCTGCATGATTGTAGTATTGGCAGTAACAAATTATCTTGCCATTCTTTTCACCGACAACGAGGTTTTGATCAAATCTGTTTCTGAGCTTGCTCGGTTTCTTGGAGTAGCAATGCTACTCAGCAGTGTTCATCCTGTGATATCATGATCTTGGCCTAGGAACTTAAGTATAGGAATCGCAAAAATCTATATTGGTAAGAGAAGGAAGGTACTTAGCAGCAGAATCATGATTGCGCGCTGTGTGTACTTTCCCAGTTTGAGCAAGGGTAACAGCAGCGAAGTGTGTTGGCCCAAGATGACCACAAATCTTAAAGATGTTTCCAAGCCTGTGTAAATTCAAGGGTAACTAGTGATTTTCTTTGTTTCCAATTTGAGCAGGGGTAACAGTTATCAGACCTTTGTTTGAGCTTGGCATCGTGAAATGACAAAAGAACTTGTGAAGAAGTTTTAGGAATATTCAAAACCTCCTTTAATGCCTCTTTTGATTTCAGAGCATAAACAATCGCAAGTTTTTCTAATACCCGTGCATTCTTCAGAAAAAAACCTTAGTAATTCTATGTCGTTTTCTTCATCTTTAAAACCAATCAACTGAATTGACTTTAGATGAGATTCCAAGCACACAATGCTTTCTTCAGGATCATGCATCTACCAACAATGACGGATCTAAGATTTTCATTAAGGGAGTTTGAAAAATAATAATGTCGTGTTTGAGATCTGAAACTTGCAACCCCAAGGTGACTTTTGAACTCCCTAAATCACTGAGTCAGTATCTAGTCTTGTGTTTAGGGGACTCAAAATCTATATATATACATAAGGAGTAAAGAATTACCTTATATGTTGTCACGACCTAGACCGTCGTGATTGACACCCACACTAACCCTCTGTTGGGAGAACCACTACTACAACCCAAACCAAGCAACTAAACCAAAAACTAAAGCATTTAAGGATACGAAAACAGGAATAATAGCTAAAACTGAAGTTCCCATAAACTTCAAACAAAAGATATAACAACTAACATTGCGGAAAAATACACCTAGAACCTAAAAGTCAATGTACCAAAACATCGTCTAAAGTTCAACAAGTCTAAATAAGATGGGTCACAACCCCAAACTAACGAACAAATCCACTAACTAAAAATTCTAAGTCCGAAATGTGGACATAGACGAAAAGAGAACTCATGACAGCCTGGAAAAACTGGCTCACCCTTGAATTCGAACTATGATCACTGATCTTCTAAACGAGGTCTGTCAATAGCTGCTTGAAGATGCCTTGTACTCAACTAAGAAAGAGAAAGTGCAGTATCAGTACACAACCACACAGTGTACTCATAGGATCACGCGGCTATCCCACTAAGTGTAACATAAGCAAGTCAATACAACATTATAAACATGCAAAATACTGAACACATACAATATCGATTATCACATGCCCAACAATATACATTTATAACAAGTCATTAGTCTTCTCATGAAACCCAAACCCAAACTGTTAGCATACCAGAACGTGGTACCCAATCCAATGTTTATGCCGGAATGTGGCAACCGATCCCAATTAATATACCGGAACGCGGTATCCGATCCAATCAACACACCACCATCACAATCACAAGTACATTATTAATAATCATACAATCAATAAGTGATTCATGGCATATAGTTTTTCGTCTATCTCATTTACAACAAGTGTGATCAATAATGCAACATTCGCATACACACATGTATCATAATGAAGCAATAACAAACATACATCACATAATCATAGAATCACAACTATCACCTACCTTGAAACAAGATTGAAACCCTAAGAAACTTGATCCTTTCCTTTTCGGATTTGTTCCGCTTGTTCTTGGTCTACAAACAATCAATACAATACGGGAATCAATAAACAATCACTAATTACCCGAATTGATAACAATTCTATGAACCCTAGATCATACCCATGATCTTAAGCACCCAAAATAGGGTTGTTTCCACCATAGAATCTAGATCAAAAACCTCTCCCATCGATAATTACCCATTCTATTACGTTCTACGGATCGAAAAATGGATTCGGGGAGTGAAAAGCTTACATTTAGCCTCAAGAAGACATTTTGAGGTTTTTTACGACTTTAAGTCTCGTTAAATTCGCCACAGCGATCTTCACCCGCTACAGCGTCCCCGCCCTAGCAACAGAAATCCCGCCCAAACGTCTTGCACGGAACTAGTGAGCTATTTTAATAATTCCAAGAACCCTATTTCACAACACACCTTTAACCAACGACGCTTAGAAAATATCATTTACACTAAATCGATTTCGGGAGTTCTACTCACCGAATTCAATTTCGTAAAGTCATACAGGTTCCTTAACGACTTATCTAACTATTCATGTAATCAAAATCAAAAATAAGTCACCCGATTGTTATCAGATTTTCCTACACCTTAATGACTCTGATTTCGTTCAAATCTGGACAAGGTTGGGAAATTTCAAGTTACTATGAAAAAGTTTTCCGACCCAAAAAAATTTTCCATTGACTTTTCTATAACGAAGGAACCCAATAGTTACAATAGATACCAATTTACCTATCACTAGTCCCCGAGTGACAAACTTAGGAAAAATAGGCTAAGGAATGAATGAAGTAGTACCTGAATCGACGAACAATTGGAGACACTTGTCTCGCATGTCCCTCTCGGTCTCCCAAGTAGCTTTCTTAACTGGACGATACTTCAATTGAACCTTCAAAGACTTAATCTCTTTGGTCCTCAACTTGTGCACATCACGATCAAGAATTGTAATCGGTTCCTCCTCATATTGGAGGTCTTTATTTAATACAATTGAGTCTCATTTAATGATCTAATCCCTATTACCATGATATCTCTTCAACATGGACATATGAAATACTGGATGAACACCCGATAAATTAGGAGTTAAAGTCAATTTAAATGCTATCGATCCCACACATTCGAGAACTTCAAATGGACCAATGTATCACGGACTTAGCTTACCTTTCTTCCCAAATCTCATCATCCCTTTCAGATGATACCTTAAGAAGAACATTTTCACCTGTTTGAAACGTTATGTCTCTTACCTTATGATCCACATACTTCTTTTGTCTATTCTGGGCTGCTAAAAGCTTAGCTTGAATACTCCTCACCTTATCTTGAGCACATTTAACTAAATCAACCCCCAACGGTTTCACATCTTCAGCCTCAAATCATTCTATGGGGGATCTACATCCCTTTCCATATGATGCCTCAAATGGTGCCATATCAATGCTGGAGTGGTAACTATTATTATATGAGAACTCAGACAAAGGTATGAATTTATCCCAATGACCTCCAAAATCAATCACACATGCCCTCAACATGTCTTCTAACACTTGAATAGTTCTCTCTTACTACCCCTCTGTCTAAGGATGAAAGACTGTACTAAAAGTGAGTTGGGTGCCCAATCCATTAAGTAATTTCCTCCAAAACTTGGATGTGAATTGGGTATCGTGGTCTGAGATGATAGACACATACACCTTAGCCAATAGTTCAGCATTATAATGTATTCTTACCAAAATAAAATGGGCAGAATTAGTCAATCTATTAATATACGGTGAGTTTACGGTATTTTTAATACATTTAACTTAAGAGTTATGTGTGTCTAGGGCTATTTTGTATTCGTTTTTATGTATTTTTATCATGTTTGCAGGAAATATGTTCAGACGTGGAAACTGAGAGACACAACTAAAGGATGTGCAGAAAAGGGCATCTACGGAGGTGATCTACGGACCGTAGGTCCATTCACGCTCCGTAGATGGGTATCGTAGATGGGCAGGCAAGGCTTGAAGTAAAATCAAGGAATTCTTGATCAAGTGTGGAACCACGGTTGCAAACCACCATAGATCGACTTGCGGGTTGTACTGTTGTTCCGTCAAATCATTCTGAAAGAGGTTTCAGTACCTGATTTTGAAGATTCTAAGTATGGAGCTACGGAGGAGGATCCACGAACCGTAGATTAATCCACAATCCGTATTGTGGATCCGTAGATTGATTCAAAGAAGTGGAGATTTTGAAGATTGGAAAATTGTCTAAGTCCTGAGCCACGGAAGGGACCTACTAACTGTAGATCAACCCATGGTTCGTAGGCCAGTGTCGTAGATCAAAGACGCGTCCTGAAACATTATTTCTTTATTTAATTTTCTTTTTAGTTGGGACTTATTTTTTTATATATAGGGCATGTAAACCTTGTTTTTGGAGGTTAGACTTTAATACTTTTGATCTAGTTCTTGTCTTTGGAGATTAATTTGCAACTTTAGCAATTATTGATTTTTAAAGCACATTTAGAAGATTTTGGTTTTGAAATTCAAGTTGAGATTCTGGGTTTATTCTTCTCATTCCATAAGTTCATGATTTCTTCATCTAAAAATATGAATTGTGTTCTTGCTACTATGGGTAACTAAATCCACGACTAGGTTTATGGGAACCATGAGCGATTAACAAAGTATGAATAGTAATTAAGTAATTCTTGAATAGTGTTGTTGCATACATTGATAATTCTTTTGTTTAGAATTCTTCTTAACGAGTTCACGCGTTAGAACTCGTCTTGTTGCTACTTGATGAACCAAGGAGGTAGTTAATAAGAAAAGAATTATCAACATAGATTTAGTGTAATACTATCTAATAGTCTAATGTCGATTGGTGCGAGGGTGAAAACTAAGTCATACATCGATGTGATGTCTAATATGAGGTAAAGGTAAGGGTTAGTAAATTATACACACGTAGCCGGACCAAGGTGCAGGGTGAAATTCTCTATTTGCCGAACCAAGGAATTAGAGATACCTAACTTATCACTTTGCATGTAATACACTAGGAGAGGATTATTATTATTATTACTAGGATTATCGCGTTATGAGCTTATGGGAACACATACACCCTAGTTACTTTCTCATCTTGATAAAAACCTAACTTTGAATATTGCTCACTGATTACTTACACAATTTCCAGAATTTGTTTCACAAATCCCTCTATTTTTAATTACTTGTTTTCAAAAATACGTTGACTAAACGAATATAATTGCAAGTTAAGTTTAAGTCTAAATCATATTCCTCGTGGGATCGACTCTAACCTCCAAGTTGGATTCTTTACTTGATAACGATCGCTTATACTTCTTTAGGGAAGTGTAATTTGAGCGTATCAAATTTTGGCGATCAACTTCCCCAAAGTCTTGGGAAGACCAACCACAAAATTCATGGTTATCCTTTCCTACTTCCATTCCGGAATTGACATTCTTTGAAGCAAACCTGCAGGACTTTGATATTCATGTTTCACTTGTTGACAATTCTGACACTTAGCCACAAACTTCGCTATATCCTTCTTCATGGCCGGCCACTAATAAATTCACTTCAAATCTCGATACATCTTGGTCACACTGATGAATAGAATATTGCGAGCATGAGATTTTGTCAACAACTTATGAACCAAATCATCAACTCGAGGAACACAAATCCTCCCTTTAAAATTAAGCACACCTTCCGCATCAAGAATGGTTTCTTGTGCCTTACCATTCACAATCTTCTTTCTAAGCTCCTCCAAATTTTCATCTTTAAATTGTTTGGCCTTGATCTCCTCAATAAATGTGGCCCTCGCTTCAATGCTAGCTAACACCCCACCTCTTTAATAGATGCCCAACTGCATGAACTTAGATTCTAAGGTCTGAATTTCCTTAGCCAAAGGTCACTTGGATACACTTAAGCAAGCTAAACTACCCATGCTCACCGTTTTTCGACTCAAAACGTATGCCAGCACATTTGCCTTGCTCAGATGGTATTGAATGGTCACATCATAACCTTGAGTAACTCCATCCATATTCACTGTCTCAAATTTAGATCCTTTTAAGTAACCACATATTGTAAACTACGATGACAATAAATACCTCATACTTAACACCATACAAATAATGTCGCCAGATCTTAAGAGCACACACTACCGCTGCCAACTTCAAATCATGTATTGGATAATTCCTCTCATGCACCTTCAATTGGTGTGATGCATAACCTATAACATTCTTATCCTGCATTAACACATCATCCAAACCAGAATATGAAGCATCACAATAAACAATAAAATCCTTACCTTTAACCTATAATGCTAGAATAGGCGTGGTGATCAAGAGAGTCTTGAGATTTTGGAAGCTCTCCTCACATTTTTCAGTTTATTTAAATGGTATCTTTTTTTTGGTCAAGTTAGTCAACTGAGTGGCAATAGACACAAAGTTCTTTACAAATCGATGATAATAGCTAGTGAGCCCCATAAAACTCCTAACTTCCGTCACAAAGCTAGGCAGAACCCAATTCTTAACCACCTCAATCTTTTGAGGATCTACCATTAACCCTTCTTTTGACACTATATGTCCCAAAAATGCAACAGAAGTCAACCAAAATTCACACTTAGAGAATTTAGCATGCAACCTTTATTTTTTGAGAACACCCAAAACAATACGAAGATGGTCAACATGCTCTTCCTCACTTTTCAAATAGACCAAAATATCATCAATAAAGACTATGACGAAAGAATCAAGATATGGATTGAACAGCCTATTCATTAAACTCATGAAAGTTGCAGGCGCATTAGTCAAACCAAAAGACATAACTAGAAACTCATAGTGCCCATAACGGGTTTTAAACGCCGTCTTGGGCACATCCTCAAGCCTAATTTTTAATTGATGGTAACCAAACCTTACATCAACCTTGGAGAAAACTGATACACCTTGCAATTGGTCAAAAAAATCATCTATTCGAGGCAAGTGATACTTGTTTTGAATAGTGACCATATTCATTTGCCGGTAATATATACATAATTCTCATACTACCATTATTTTTATTAACAAATAAAATTGGAGCACCCCATGGGGAAGCACTAGGACGAATAAATCTGTTATCAAGAAGCTCTTGGATTTGAGCCTTAAGCTCTCTTAATTCCGCCGGAGCTATGCGATATGGAGGGATAGAAATGGGGAGGGTACCAGGTTCTAAATCAATACAGAAGTTTATATCTCTATCCGGAGGCATACCAGACAAGTCATTATGAAATACTTCTCTAAATTCTGACACCACAAGAATAGACTCAATGGATTGAGCCTCAATTTCGACATCCCTAATATGAGCCAAATAAGCCAAACAACCCTGCCCTATCAATTTTCTAGCCCGAATGAAGGATATGATCTTGGCTTTCCTAGGCTTGTATACCCCTTCCCACTCTAATTTTTCCCTTTTCGAAATTTCTAGAGTTACAGACTTAGTATTACAATTAAGTACAACATAATAGGGGTACAACTAAGTTATGCCTAAAATGATATCAAAATCAATCATATCCAAAATCACAAAATCAACCCAAGTCTCAAAATTCATAAGCAAAATAAGACAAGCACGATAGACATGGGTGACTATGACTGACTCTCCAACTAGAGTAGAAACATGGATAGGGACATTAAGTATATCACAAATCATAGCAAATTCTCAAGCAAATCGCACTGATACATATGAATAAGTAGAACCCGAATCAAATAACACATTAGCCATCCGGTCACAGATAAGAATAGTACATGTGATCACTGCGTCAGACGCATCTGCCTCATTCTTGCCCAGAAAGGCATAACACTGAGCCCTATCATCTTAACGAGCTACTTCTCTGCCTGGTTGCACGCTACCCATGCTTGTATTACCATTTCCTCTACTTTCACGGCCTAGTTGATTACCTTTTCGCCCACCTTATGGATGCCCTTGACCATAATTAACATTCCCTGCGAGTACCACTGCTCTAGATTGCTGCTGTGCAGAATCTAACACGCGTGGGTGGGGACAATCTCTCCTCATGTGCCTAGGTTCACCACAATTGTAACATGTACGATCAAAAGATGGCCTACTTCCCGCTGAAGGTACGACTCCCTAGATACCTATAGAAACGGGCATAAAGGACTGAATTGGCTTGGCTGCAAGCATTGGCCTCTCTGAACCTCTGGAATAAGAACCTTGTAAGTTGCCTGAATTCTTGGCTCTTTTTGCCAATGTCTTAGCTTGACCGTCTCGCCTCATCCTCTCCACTTTCTTAACATAGTCTGCTACCTCATTAAAACCCTTCCTTGCAGAGGTCATATGAACAAATAATACCTGCAACTCAGAATTTAGTCCCCTAATAAATAAACGTATCATCTCCTTCTTAGTAGTCACCAATTGAGTAGCATATCTAGGCAAAACATGGAACTTGGTCTCATAAGCAGCCACAGACATACCACATTGCTCCAAAGCCATTAACTCATCCTTCTTGCGATCCCTCAAAGTCATAGGCACATACTTCTCTAAAAACAGAGCATGAAATTGGATCCAAGTGAGTGGAGGTAAAGTTGAAGATCTACATTCCATATAAGCTCTCCATCACTGCTTAGCCTCACTTTGAAGTTAAAAGGACACAAACTCAACCCCATGCTGATGGACAATTTCCAACTTATGAAGCCTCTCATAGAAATCTAAGATAAACTCCTAAGCATCCTCATTCTCAGAACCAAGAAACACAAGAGGCATTAGCTTAAAAAATTTAGTCAACATCTCATGCTCATTACCAGTCATAACAGAACCCAACAAAGGACGGAAGAAAACATCATTACCTCCAATCCCAACCACCTTGGACGCAGTGCTAGCAATAGGGGGATTAGTAAGAGGTTGAGTTGCTTGAGCGAAAGGAAGAACTCCAAGACCAACTAACCCTTTCAGGAATGCATGATCTGTTAATCTAACACTGGGTCCATGGGAGGAACACTGGTAGTCTCAGCCTGCACCTCTTCCTCTTGCCCAACCTCCTCAACATTTTCAACCTCAATATCCTCTTCTATCTCTTCATGATGTACGGGATGGGCCTCATTTTGAGGAACATTCTCGACCGGTACCCCATTTCTAGCAAGTGCCACTCTTCCTTGCCACTCTACTCGACCGCGACCTCTCGCTGCAGATTCCTCAACTGGAACATTAACGGGAGCTACGGGCCTGACACCGTTGAATCTAGTGTTAACCATCTGCAGACAGAAGAGTGAAGGAGATTAGATACCAATTCGAATAGCCAAATACCAATTGGAATTAAATTATAGCATGAAAGAAGACAAGAGAAAACAGAGAGATTTCCTAAAGTCCTATTGCCTCTCGAAAAAAACTACAGACTTCTCTGTATCGTTCCGCAAAACTCTACTAGACCCATTTTGGTACATCGAGATCAATAACCCTAGGCTCTAATATCAACTTTGTCACGACCTAGACCATCGTGATTAGCACTCACACTAACCCTCCGGTGGGAGAACCACCACTACAACCCAAACCAAGCAACTAAACTAAAAACTAAAGCATTTAAGGATACGAAAACAAGAATAATAGCTAAAACTGAAGTTCCCATAAACTTCAAACAAAAGATCTAACAAATAACATTGCGGAAAAATACACCTAAAACCTGAAAGTCAATGTACCAAAACATCTAAAGTTCAACAAGTCTAAACAAGATGGCACAACCCCAAACTAATGAACAAATCCACTAACTAGAAAGTCGAAGTTCGAAATATGGACATGGACGAAAGGACAACTCATGGCAGCCTGAAAGAATTGACTCACCCTTAAATTCGAACAATGATCACTGATCTTCTAAACGAGGTCTGTCAATAGCCGCTTGAAGATGCCCTATCCTCAACAAAGAAAACGCAAATACAGTATCAGTACACAACCACAGTGTACTGGTAGGATCACGCAACTATCCCACTAAGTGTAACATTAGCAAGTCAATACAACATTATAAACATGCAAAATGCCAAACATATACAATAACGATTATCACATGTCAAGTCATTAGTCCTCTCATGGAGCCCAAACCCAAACTGTTAGCATATCGAAACGTGGTACCTGATCCAATATTTATGCCAAAACGTGGCAACCGATCCCATAAATATACCAAAACATGGCAATCGATCCCAATTAATATACCAGAATGCGGTATCCGGTCCAATCAACACACCACCATCATAATCACAAGTACATCGCAATAATCATACAATCAAGAAGTGATTCATAGTATATAGTTATTCGTCTATCTCATTTGCAACAAGTGTGATCAATAATACAACATTCGCATACATACATGTATCATAATGAAGCAATAATAAACATACATCACATAATCATACAATCACAATCATCACCTACCTCGAAACAAGCTTGAAACCCTAAGAAACTTGATCCTTTCCTTTTCGGATTTGTTCCGCTTGTTTTTTGTCTACAAACAATCAATACAATACGGGAATCAATAAACAATCACTAATTACCCGAATTGATAACAATTCTATGAACCCTAGATCATACCCATGATCTTAAACACCCAAAATAGGATTGTTTCCACCATAGAATCTAGATCTAAACCCTTTCACATCAATAATTACCCATTATATTACGTTCTACGGATCGAAAAATGGATTCGGGTAGTGAGAAGCTTACCTTTAGCCTCAAGAATGGTGGAAAACTGTCAAGAGTTTCCTGCGGTTCGTTCCTTAGCTCTAAAAATTGAAAAGTGCATAAAGAAGACGTTTTGGGTTTTATTTACGACTTTAAGTCGTGTCAAACCCGCCACAGTGGTCCTCACCCTGCTACAGTTGCCCCACCCTGGCGGTAGAAATCCGCCCCAGCGGTTTGCACGGAACCAGTGAGATATTTTAATAATTTCAAAACCCCCATTTCACAACACAACTTTAACCAACAACACTCAGAAAATATCGTTCACTCTAAGATCGATTCCGGGAGTTCTACTCACCCGAATTCAATTCCGTAAAGTCGTACCAGTTCCTTAACGACTTATCTAACTACTCATGTAATCAAAATCATAAATAAATCACCCGGTTGTTACCACATTTCCCTACACCTTAATGACTCTAATTTCATCCAAATCTGGACTAGGTTGAGAAATTTCAAGTTACTACGAAAAAGTTTTTTGACCCAAAAATTTTCCCCATTGGCTTTTCTATAACAACGAAACCCGATCGTTACATATGTACAGTGTAATTTTTTAACAAGGGGGGTTGGGTGGAAAACTTCATGCCCCCGGCCTTGATCTTCCCGTGCCTGCCAATAGTCACACCATTGTTCATACATTAGAGAATTCTCTCTCCATTCTCTATCCTAGCAGACAGTTGAGAGTCAGAAAAGAAACCAATTTCTTAAGTACACTAAAAACTTATAATGAACCAACAATAAATTAAATCAGAATAACAATCAGTCCAACATAAGTAAATTTCATCCATTACAAGTGAAAATGCCAAACAGGATTCACTTTCAACTGTTACTGTTGCATCAAAAATCCCAGTGATCTGTTCGTATTGCAGAATGCAAAGAATGATACCTACTATTCAAACAAGGCGATCCATCCAATCAACATGTTATTCATCACATCACTTCACAGTTCAAATCTATTTCTATCATTAAGTTCCATACACGAAACATGATTAAATTCAATGGCATAAGTATATATGCAGGTGATGCTTTCCAACTTCCAAAGTGAATTGTATTAGTTAAAACTGATGAACAGCCAAATCCTATCCTTTCATTGTGGCTTGTTTCAAACATTTTGGAGAGTCGAATCTTGGATATGGGTTTATAGTTTAGCATTATTACAAAAAATTTCTTTAGAAAGTTTTGTGTAACAGCAGCAAGGTGTGCTACGTTGGTCCGAGATGACCACAGAATGCAACAGTGATAGCGAAAAGTGCATATATATCTTTACTGTCTCAGTCCAGAATACATTAAAATTCATGCCAGAAATACTCGGACGGTCACTGTCGAAGCCAATAAGATCGCTGGACAAGTCATATTCCAGTGACGGTGATTCCATTACTCTTCACTAATTGATTTGTTGCAGTGAGACAATAACTAGTGATTTTCTTTGTTTCTTACATTCAGTGGCGAATCCAGGATTTCAAGAAAATGGGTGCAACATTGCTTTAAAGATAAGATCAAAAAATTTATAATAATAATAACTAAGCGAGCAATACATAAAAATTAATTTAGTTTTTTTTTTAATGAAAAACGTGTTTTTAGTTGGTAAAAATAAATTGAAGCAAATTGGAGCTGCCTGGGATCAAACCTACGACATTTGTGTTGAAATCTTGCAGTCATACCAGTGAACCATCCAGTCATCTTAAGAACGGGTTCAACAAGTTTTAATTTAATATATTCTTTAATAATTATAGAAGTAATATATCGAGTTTAGTTGAATGACCACGGATTCAGGTGACCCAAAAAATGTACATAAATTCGCCCCCGTCTACATCTGCACTAGTATTGGGTACTAACGTCGAAAATATATCATTTCAAGTTAATATGTTCCAACAAAACACTCATTTATACTAAATGCATAGCTTTCAACAAATATATGGAGTATCTCATTTCTATACTTCAGATTTCTTGTTGTCGTAGCATTTCATCAGTAGACAGCTACAGCCTGGCCCAAACAATAAAATAGTAACTTCTTTCTATTAGAAAAAGAATGATTCCACGTCAGATCGAGACGAGATCCACTATAAAAGGAACCCCAATTACCAACAAAAAAATTCATTGGTAAATTGATTAAATTGGTTGGCAAATTGAGTTACCAATCATATGCCAACTTATATTAATAAGTTGCTAAAAGGCTCATCGATAAATATTACCAATCAATTTTAATTTGTTGGTAAACACCCAAAGATGTTGTTACAAAATTTTGAAACATGGAAGTCCCACATTGGGGAGTAAAACCCTCCCTAACAAAGACATTTTCGTACCCAAGGAGAATCAAACCTGAGACCTCTTGGTTAAGGATGAAGGAGTACTTACCACTCCACCACAACCCTTATTGGTAATAAATTTTAAATACGTTAGTATGATTATTTGTTTTTCTAATAAATTTACAAATTGATTGTTAGTTTGTTGGTAATATATCATTCAAGGCGACTCCGTACCCAAGGGGAATCGAACCTGAGACCTCTTGGTTAAGGATGAAGGAGTACTTACCACTCCACCACAATCCTTGTCGGTAATAAAATTTTAAATACATTAGTATGATTATTTATTTTTGGGATAAGGGTCTGAAAAATACCCCAACTTTGGTCGAATTTGCTGTTGCAATACTAAATTTTCATGAGGACCTATTACCTCCCTAGACTATTTAATACCGTATTTTTTAACCCCTGAACTATTTAATAATGTATTTTAAAGGTATATATGTGTCCACGTGGACACATTACTATTTATATTTTGCATTATTTTTTATATCCACGTGGGCAAATATATATGTTTAAAATACGGTATTAAATAGTCTAGGGAGGTAATAGGTCTTCATGAAAGTTTAGTATTGCAACAGCAAATTCGACCAAAGTTGGGGTATTTTTCAGACCCTTATCCCTTTGTTTTACTAATAAATCTTCAAATGGTAAAGGTATAATACACAAATGTGTCCTTAAATTTGATCTCAATTTATATCTATGTTCTTCAATTTTGAGTCTATATAAGTAGACACTTAAAATTGTATAACGTTGAATAAATAGATACATGTGTCCTATGTGACGTCATACATAAAAATTCACGTCCGACATGATGTTCTACATGTATTATGTCACGTAAGAAACATATGTCTACTTATTTAATTATATATGAATTTAAGTGTCTATTTATACGCACCTAAAGTCAACTGAAACTAAATTAATTAAAGGACACATTTAAATTTTATGTCAATGGTAAAGTAGTATAAAAAAAGGAATATTTGCAGTGAATCCGTTACTAGGAAAGTATAAGAGAAGGGTATTTGTAGGTAATTCTGTAGGATTTTCTAGATTAATTAATTAAAGTATGGCCCTTATATTAATACTAATTGATTTTACTTTGAATGTATTAAATATAATAATTATCTTATACATAATATTTGATGAGGTTAGACTCTTAAATGACTTGTTCATTTTGGGACAGGCTGACTATAGATTAAGTGTGTTTCCAGCATATACAATGCAAATAATTAATTAACGATAATAGTTTAATTGTCATTAAATATATACTATTTTATATATATTAGTGACAATTAGCACATTTTGTAAATGTCCCGAAAACCTATAGCGACATTGGATCCAATAATATTTAACTAATGAAAATAACACTTTTTGTTTATGTGTATATTGATTGTCATTAAATATTATTTTTGTTATAGTGATACAAGACTACTTCCTTGTTTCATCGTCATTGTTGAAGGTAACAGTTGAAAAATAAATTGGATCACTCATGTGGATAAACCCAGATCTATGTCTAACTAAATAATATATTATGTCTCTTGTTATTGTGTTCCTACTTCTTAATTACGTAACAATAAATAATGATCTTGGGTCTGCATAAAGCAAGGACGTGGGGAGAATATAAGAGAATATATTTTGCTTTTCGGAATATTATGTGTGTGATATTTCTAGTGTTATATGTTTTTACGATATTGTTCCTTCTGCAATTAATAAATAAAGAGCTTAAGGTTAAATTTTAAGAGCAAACTCAGCTTCTTTTAACTCAATTTGGATCGGCCCATATTGACAACTCTAACAAACAATATAGTAATTTGTTTTTCATCAATCAATTTGTTATTAATTGATTTTTCGAAAAACAAAACACACTAGCCGTGAAAATTTGAAAAGGGAGTATAAATAACTCAAATGCACTCGAATTTGATCAGGAAATAGTCATCAATTACCAACTCATCGACCTCGACTGCTATGCATTTGACATATAAGTAACAAATTTGTGAAGCTGTGTTATGCACAGATCTTAGCTCTTGTTAAGCTAGGTCTTGATCTCCCCACAGCCGCATCCGTTTTGTCGTCTGCTCAACCTGCATTTCCATTTTCTTATTACTACTACTACAGTCTATATTACAAAACACTCAAATCCTGTACTAGATGCAAATCGTGTTTTACTTAATTAGTCGATAAGGAACTAAAAATTCTGCACTAGTACTTGCTGTCAACAGAGATGATTTTGACCCAAAATGTCAATTCTATACTTTTGTTCCCATACCTCTTTATCCCAATCAATTCTATAGATTACAATCGAGAGTAGCAGTGTTTGCAAAGCAAGTCCAGCTATCACTCCTCCCCATAGTCCCTGAAACATAAAATACAACAACAGCAGATGCTGTTAAAACAAATTATAGTAGTTAGATGTGTAACTTTGAGAATGAGAGTTAAATTACCGTGACTCCAAAGTTAGCCACAAAACCAAGAACATATCCCAGAGGGATACCAAACGCGTAGTAAGAACCCAAATTGATATAAGCCACTAGACCTTGCCACCCACCTCCAACAGCAACACCTGCAACACAAAAAGATCATTGTGCGGACTGAGGACTATGGAGGAGTAAAGCTCTCTTAGCTATAAAAACAGAACAATGTAATTAAAGAGCAACACCTGATATTACAGGCTGAACACTGTTGAGAAGCATTGTTACACCAAGAAACTGAGCAAGCTCAGAAACAGATTTAATCAAAACCTTGTTGTCGGTGAAAAGAATGGCAAGATGATTTCTTACTGCCAATACTACACTCATACAGAGAATCCCAATGAGAAGTGACTGAAATAGTGTGACATAGACACTATATTTGGTCGCCCTGGCATGTCCTAGCCCAAGCTCATTTGAGACCCGAACACTGGAAAAAAAATACATTAAAACAAACTCATCCAAATGGCAAGATTTAGGATTTCATTACCTTATGGCAGCGTTGATTCCGACAAAAAACATTTCTTGCCATTCACCAATGATTGAGCTGAAAGATGACCAAAAATTGATATGTTTGATCAGTTGTTCAAGTCAATCAAATCCTGATTGAATGTTCTGTTGCATAGCATAATAATCTATGGGGGAAAAAAGACACAAGACATACCAAATAGAGAGGGATGCAACAGCAGTAACAGGATCTTTGAGACATCCAGCGATGAGAACAATACTCATCGGATACCAGGTTTCTACGGATAGCATAACAGCCGACTCAATTGACAGTTTAACAAAGGGCCACATCTCGTTGAATGCAGTCCAAGACCATCCCTTCCACCCATCCTTGCACCAAACAACTACGTAAGTAAATTGAGCTAGCGCGTTGACCCAGCCTACAAGATTAAGTGATATAGCTGCCCCGGTTAAACCCCAATTGAATACATAAATGAAGAGCCAAAGGAGAAGAGCATGGAGTAGGAGAGCCACAAAACCAATCCAGGCCAGCACACCAACTTTACTCTGAGATTGAAGAAATTTTGAAGTGGGAATAGTGACAGACAGGGAATATAATTCAGGTATGGTTAATATGGTGAACTTTCCAGCAACAACAGCAATATCATGATCTTGGCCTAGGAACTTAAGTATATGAGTCGCGAAAATGTAAATCGGCAACAGAAGGAAGGTACTGATGAGTAGAATTATGATTGAGCGTTGTGTGTAAACTCCAAGCATGTGTACTTTCCCAGCACCAAATGCCTGCCCACAGAGTGTCTCCAAAGCACTCCCCATGCCCATCTACAGATTAATCATAAGAAATGAATGAGAATTCTACGAAATGCACATCAATAAGTAATAGGAAGCAGGGGACTCACCATGAAGCCGAAAGAGAAAGTAGCGATGACAGTTTGAGCAAGGGTAACAGCAGCAAGGTGTGTTGGCCCAAGATGACCACAGAAAGCAACAGTGATAGCGTAGAGTCCGTATTGACACATGATATTGAAAGCTATTGGGCCTCCAATTTCCCATAACTTTACTGTCTCAATCCAGAATTCATTCAAATTCACTATAGAAATACGCCAGTACTCACCGTCGGAGCAAATAAGATCGCCGGAGAAATCATTGAGCAACGGTGATTCCATTGGAAAAATAGTAATTAGTGCGTTTTCATGTGTCTAATTTCTGATGAAGACACCAAATAATAAACAAATGTGAACGACATATTCTAATGATTAAGTCGATGAAAAAAATATTGGAGTATTAATCTTTTCTCCACGAGAGAATTATTGGAAATTTATAAGAAGTTGAGAAATTACTACTATCATTTTATCCTCAAAGACAAGCTTCTCTCAGATTTCGTGTTACCATGGTTTAAGATTTACATATACTCCTTCTCTTTCTTATTAACTCAATTTTTGAGACTTTTTTTAATTTTAAAAATAATTAAACCCTCCAAAGTTTAAAATTAATATTTCAAATAAAATCCATAGTTGTCCATGGAGTTTTATATTTTCTAGAAGATAAATTATACTACTATTTATAAAGTTATATTTACGATTTCACAAAGAAAATTGTAAAAATTATGATTTTAATTATGTCCTTGACTGTTTTTCTACTATCCATTTGGTTAAAAATATATTTGAAAAAAACTTAGGAAGTGTTGTTTGGCCATACAATTTGACAAATATATTTGGTAAACATCTCAAGTTCCCAAATACTAGAAAAAAAACTAAGCTAGCGTGGCTATAGATTTCCAAATATTCTTGACAAATATTATTTGGGTGAAAATTTGAGTGAAATTTCACCATGTATTTGGCCATAGTATTTGGAAAACATAATTCATTTTTTTAAAAAACTATGATTTATACCCATAAGTTTTAAAAACTATCAAAACTAACCATAAAATTGTATTACAAGTCAATTGGATCTTCGTTATAACAAATAACAAGTAGTGTCCATGACTATCCAGAGTTTTCTGTAAAAATAAAATAAAATTTGTGGCCATTTTAATTTAAAAACTGAATTTGCTGCAATGGCAGCAATTTTCTAATTTTATTTTTAAAAAAATTATCGCTTCTTTGGCAGCAATTTTCCTGGATGTTTAAAAATTGCCAATTTTCCTTAATGTTTTTAAAAAAATATTGGATAACGCTGCTGATCCAGCGATTTACAAAAAAAAAAAAGATTAGAGAAACGCTGTTGCGGATGTTACAAAAAAAATATATTATTTTTCCTAAAATTGCTGCCCTGGCAGCGATATTAATTTTATTTTATTTTTTGACAAAATTGCTGCTCCAATGGCGATTTTGAATGAAGTTTTTGACGGCATGCACGGGGTTACAATATATCGCTCCCTAGGTAGCAATTTTGCCCTTTTGGTTAAAAAAAAATTGGTATTCCGTTTATGTTTCTTTTAGGAAAAAACTTGCCCTTTTGGATCCTGACTCGAATATTTCATCACTATTTTGGTGTTCACGTAAAAAATTATGTAATACTACGCAAACAACTACTATAGAGGGTGTTTTTGTAAAAGACAAAAGTTTGGTGTAAAATTTCAATTTTTAAAAGATCCCAAATAATAAGATTTTGGCCCAAATACTAGTATTTGGGAATTTGGGATATTTGTCAAATAATGATAAATTGTATGGAGAAACACTATTTGCCGAATTTCCCCGAAATATTACTTGGGACATCTATAGCCAAACGGGTCCTAATATTTGGGCCAAGTTCTAGTAATTAGGAATTTTCAAAAATTTAAAAATTATTCCAAATTTTTACTCCCTCCATTCCATTTAAATTGAAGTTTTGAGATATTTCACACTCTTTAAGAAAAGTAAATTAAGATATAAACTGAACATCGTTTTTCATTTTTACCCTTATTAGTTATTGTCAAATTTATGATTCAAATAACTAAATATTAATCAATCACTAATTTTAATACTAAATAATGAAAGGTAAAATTGGAAGAATACTCTAAATATAGTCTTGAAAACTGAACAATTAAGTTAATTTGAAAAATGAAAAATGTCTCAACAATTCAATTAATATGGAATGGAGGGAGTATATTTTAAAAATACACACTTCATTTACTAATTCCAAATAATATCTATCTACCTCCTCCTAAAAAGTTCGAGTTATAATTTGAGTGACGAAATTGAAAAAAAAAAAAAAGAACAATTTATTTTGAATGAGTTATAATTTCAATTGAATCAGTAATAAATTTAAATATACGATTAATATTCTTGAACACATTTATGGCCACATAGTGAAGTTCACCCAAAAATAACTTATCAAGAATATTAAAAATTTATAGTTAAACACTAACTTAATACATTATCTCACAAAATCAATTAACAAGAAATATAGAGAATATATTGTACAAAATAATAAATGAAGTGTCCAATCAAATATAGGCGTAACTGAAAAGGAGGGACGTGAATCTCGTAAATGCCTTCCCAATTAATGATGGATCTGTGCATCTGTTATTAATTAATGGTTCCCAACTGCCTTCTACACTTGGATCATCATGGAAGAATGCAACACTAAATTGCACTTTTTATTTAATTGTTATTGTTTTTCGATTTTATGTCTTTTAAGAAATTAAGCTTATTATTGTATTTTTAATTAAGTTTTTAATTAATAAATATGAATTAATTAATTTGATCAATAAATATAAATTAATTATTATCTCTGTTCTATTTTATGTAACACTATTTGATTTGACACAGTATTTTAAAAAAAGTAAGATTTTTGAAACTTGTGATCTAAAATAATTATTGAATATTTGTGTGGTGGTAAATTATTTCATCAAAGGTAAAAGGAGATCTTTTTTTAGTTAAATTATTTTTAATTATAGTAAAATGGCATTCTAAGAGCACATAAAATGAGACGGGGAAGTACTTAGTTTCGGTGTTGGTCAAATACAGAATTTCAAAACTAATAATTCTCAAAAATGACATAAGAAGAACAATGTTATTTATATGTTATTTTATAAAATAACAAATATTAAAGAACACTTATCGTTAATAAGAATAACACGTATATAAAACAGGAAAAGTATATTTGATCATATGAATGTATGATATTTTTAGTATTATGAAGTCCAACCGTTGGCATTAAAGCCACTCTCTACGCCGTAAAGCGAAAACCATATAGTTTGTATTTCATCAATTTATTAATTGGCATGTAATGAAAATTTAAAAAGGGAAAAGAATAAAATCTAGAGGAGATTTTTAAATCCAATTGGGTCAAAATTATGATACTAGTAACTTTTAACTAACTCAAACATGGAAGAAATGATGGTGCTTTCACAAATTTGACCTCCAATACATGGGAAAATAAGTGCTTCCAATTAATTTGTTTATAGGATGAAGGATCTTCTACTAATAATCTTTGAAGATAGTGACTTGACATTCCAGATAATTTAAGAGAAAAGACCATTTGAACCAAACGAAAAAAGAGCAGAAGTCACATGCATTCCTACCCACTCGCATTCTAATATTATATAAAAATAATAAAATTGTCATTTGCTGACATTATGTAAGTCCAGCTGTGGAAAAATCTTCTTTTTATCACACACCAAAATTTTATGGACCCAAAAATATTAGCTGTGTGAGGCACGTAATAAAGTTTTTGTTGAATGTTATGGGTCGATCGCAGTGCTTAATTAAGCCGTTGTGAAATTTGGGATTTGGAGGTTTTTCTCTGTTTCTAAGTCTTGACCTCCCCAGGTTCGCATCCGTTCTGTCGTCTGCTCAACCTGCATTTCCATTTTCTCATTACTACTACAAAACACTGATTCATACTCAATGCACTACTTGTTGTCTATAGAGTTATCTTGTATCGACGACATCGAACATGAAGTGTTATGGAGTTTAATTGGATGATAAAAAACATTAGTTCACATACCTCTTTATTCCAGTCAATTCTGTAGAGTACAATCGAGAGTAGTAGTGTTTGCAAAGCTAGTCCACCTATCATTCCTCCCCATAGTCCCTTCAAGAGAAAATCCAAAATCGCGAGTTTACTCATTTCATATAGTAGTTTGAGAATGAGATATAAGCTTTGAGAATGGAAGTTTGTTTACCATGACTCCGAAGTTAGCCACATAGCCAAGAAGATATCCGAGAGGAATACCAAAAATGTAGTAAGAACCCAAATTGATGTAAGCCACGAGACCTTGCCATCCGCCTCCAACAGCAACACCTAAAAGCAAAAGTTGGTCCCAATAAGATTACTGTGAGGACTATGGCGGAGTAAAACTCTCTTTAAAACTGAACATTTTAATAAAAGTAACACCTGATATCACAGGCTGAACACTATTGAGAAGCATTGTTACTCCAAGAAACCAAGCAAGCTCAGAAACAGTTTGTTTCAAAGCCTCGCTGTCGGTAAAAAGGATGGCTAGATGACTTCTTAATGCAAGTACTACAATCATGCAGAGTATCCCAATGAGAAGTGATTGAAACACTGTGACAACGACACTACATTTGGTCGCCCTGGCACGTCCTAGCCCAAGCTCATTTGAGACTCGAACACTGGGAAGACAACAAATCATTAACTAAAACGCACACACAAATGAAGTGCACATTTGTGAATCTTTAGGACTTCATTACCTTATGGCAGCATTGACTCCAATGAAAAACATTGCTTCCCATCCATCAACATTCATGCTGAAAGATTACAACAATTGACATGAATCTCGAGCTCACAAAATTTCATCTCATTCACAAATAAAAGTAACAACCAACTTTCCATTGCCCGTTTGAGTTGTTCAAGCCAACCAAACACACAGTTTAAGCTCAACTCGCCTACCCTGACAGGATGTTAGGTTGCGTTTTAACAAGCTTAAGCATTGCTGAATAACCATCTTATGCTAAATTGCTAATTAAATGCTAAAAGACACAAGACTCACCAAATAGAGAGGGCTCCAACTGCAGTAACTGCATCTTTCAGATGACCAGTGAGGAGAATAATACTCATCATATACCAGGTTTCTAGGCATAGCATAACAGCCGATTCAATTGACAGTCTAACAAAGGCCCAAATCTCATTGAATGCAGACCAAGACCATCCCTTCCATCCATCCTTGCACCAAAAAACTACGTAAGCAAATTGAGCTAGTGCGTTGACCCAGCCTACGAAATTAAAGGATATAGCTGCCCCGGTCAAACCCCAATTGAATACATAAATGAAGAGCCAAAGGAGAATAGCATGGAGTACGAGAGCCACAAAACCAATCCAGGCCAGCACACCAACTTTACTCTGGGCTTGAAGAAATTTTGAAGTGGGAATGTTAACAGACAGGGAATATAACTCGGGTATGGTTAACATGGCGAACTTCCCAGCAACAACAGCAATATCATGATCTTGGCCTAGGAACTTAAGTATAGGAGTCGCGAAAACATAGATTGGTAACAGAAGGAAGGTACTCAGCAATAGAATTATCATTGAGCGTTGTGTGTAAACTCCAAGCATGTGTACTTGCCCAGCACCAAATGCCTGTCCACAGAGCGTCTCCAGAGCACTCCCCATGCCTATCTACACATAGATTACATATTCCCATATTAGAAGCTAAGCAATCATAAGAACAGATGACAGTTCTGCATTACTGATACATCGTTCAGTTTACTAGTTTAACAATTTACTGATACAAAATCCAATCTTGACTATAATTAAAGCTCAACATATCCAATGCAATGTAATACTCCACACCACTAGTTTAATATCTTTCTCGAAATAGAAAATGAAATAAGATTACATTTGATAACAATAACTAGACTGTTGAGCTTAACAAACCCAAAGATACTCTTAACATATTTTGTATTTGATCGCTTTGGGTCAAACCCGTACAGATTTTGCCCAATTAACCCATGTTTTCAACTACAAATGCGGATTTTGTTTGCACACCCAACAGAACCAGCACATAACAATCTTGTATCACTTTTCAAAAAATTACTCCATTTTACCTATTATTCCTCGCATACTAATCCGATTTAACAAAACAATTCAAAAGTTTCGTGATATTCTTATAATCTGTATCAAGTCAAAATCAGACAATCAAATTGAAACGGAATGAATACAACTAGTATTAGGAAATGCACATTAATAACGAGGTGGGAGTAAAAAGGAAAAAGAGGACGAAGACGAACCATGAAGCCAAAAATGAAAGTGCCGATGACAGTTTGAGCAAGGGTAACAGCAGAGAGCTGTGTGGGTCCAAGATGACCACAGAAAGCAACAGTGATAGCATAGAGTCCGTATTGACAGACGATGTTGAAAGCAATTGGGCCTCCAATCTCCCATAGCTTCACTGTTTCAATCCAGAATACATCCCACAATTCATTCATATTCATGCTAGAAATAGGCCGGTAGTCACCATCGGAGCCGATAAGCTGCCAGTGGTCGCCGGAAAAGCCATTTAGCAGCGGTGATTGATCCATTACTCTGACTAATTGTTTCTCACTTCTCACTAGTTAATATTGTCGCTACAGTATTTAACTCATTCTTTTTCAACGGGTAGACGCCCACATAAATAAACAAATATTAAGTTGATTAACTCAATGGGAAAATGTTAAAATAATTTGGTGTGGAGAATTAAGAGGCTTTTGGATTGACTTTTAAAAAAATAATTTTTAAGTTAACAAATAATAAATTAAACTTAGATGAATTTTAAGTAAAAAAATAAAAAGCGAAAGAGATTTATTTTTAATTTTTTCAAGTTATTTTTTTATCTTATTTAAATTATTTTTATCTTATAAAACACTTACAAAAATTAAAAATAAGTTTAATCAACTTTTAAGATAATTATTTATTTTAACTTAGTAATAGTATAATTTTATTGCAGGTGTTTGGCGTGTACAACTTTTCTATTTAGATCCAATCTTTTAAAATGGTACCAAATCTTTCACCCATTTCATTCTTTAGCCCAAATTTCAGCAGCTTCTTGAAGGCACTTTTTACTTCAATACCTCAGCGACGGCAGAAAAATGTTTAAATATGTTATCAAATTTTAAGATTTATCTATGTTATTGTTAGAAATTTAATTTATTTATGTTATTTTTATTTGAAAAAGGATTTATTTATGTCAATATGGGTTATTTGATAATTCATCTAATTTTGCAAAACTATTTTGTCCATGCGGCGACAATGATTTCAGCCACACTATTTTTTTTAACAATTCTTTTGAATTGACTAAAAAGAAAAGTAGGTCATATAAATTGGATGAACAATATTTTTGTGTCATGTGGCATATTAAAGGTAAATAGTTTCAAAAATCTATGTTTGGCGGAGACATTAAGACTTCTCATAGTTTAAGGGGTAAATAATTCAACAAATTCATGTTTGACGATGTAATTAAGATTTTTTTTTATAATTTAGGTGAAAAATCATTTTGATCATTTTTTCTGAGAGAAAAAACATAAAGTGACACCTTAAGTTGTCCCGAATTTTCAAAAAGACACCTAAATTATGCAAGCATTCTATTACCCCCCTAAACAATCCTAAACTGACATTATTACAATATTTTTTGTCCACCTGGCATGGAGAGTGTATTGTCACGGACTTAGAGTTTTCGCTAAAGCTCCATGCGGCGCTTGACAACTTACTCACTATTCTTGCAAGATCTTATAAGTTCAAGCAAGCCGTTAAGACTAAGATCGCTAAGAGAATGTAAAAAAAGACTTAGAAAGAACAAGAGAGATTTTGGAGGAAGGCTTTTTGTATTGCTTGGAAGATTGTTTTACAACTTGTGTGGATTGCTTACTTAAAGATTGGATGACTTGCAAATGAATGTCCAATCTATTTATACTACAGCATAGGGGCTAAAGTGCAAATAATATTTATTTTACAAGTCCTTCTAAAAATTACACTTTGGTCCCTCTCTAGATTTTCCATGTGATTCCATAGCCTTCCTTGGAAAATATTCATACTTCTCTAGAATATTCCACTAAGGACTATCCTTCTTCCAATGTAAGCCTTCCAAAGAAATATCTAAGGAGGTCTAGAGTCTTCCATAAGCATCTACACAACTCTACTTTTCCCCCTTTTATATTCATGTTTTATTTTAATGGAAAAATGGCGGGTCATGACACTCTTCCCCACTTGATGATGTGACGACCGCGTCGCATTGCTGCTGCATGAACAATCGAGTCTTTGTCTTTTCATATGCGCGACCAATAGTCCATTGACTCGATCAATACCCTGACACAACTTCTTCAGTTGCTTCTTGATCTCTTTCAGCTCAGTTTATGATCTTCCTTCTTCCTAGGAGGCACACGTCTTGGCGGCTTCTTTGGCATCACAATGTTGTTCCCTTCTAGAACCTTCTTCATGCAGGGAGGCAAGGACATTTTTGCACCATTGTCTTCTTTCAAACTTGTAATAGTGTCTATAAACACTGACTCATTCTTCTTAGTGCCTTTTATGAGCTGCATGGCTGTTAAACGAACTTGTTCTTCCGTCTTTGGTACCTTAACCAGGGGCACTATGCATGATTCTCCTTGCTCTATGACTAGAAGTCGTTGGAGGTAAGGATCAATCACCGCGTGGCATTCTTGGAAGAACTTCTGCCATAGAATGATATTGAAAAGATCTAGAGGAGTGACAGTGAAATTGGTCTTACCCTAGGGTGATGCTTACTCCATGCGCGACTCCATACAAGAGTTTCGATGGTGCATTGACCGTCCTGAGTTGGGTGTTACTTTGAGTGTAACTCAGCCCCAACCTTCTTGTTGTCATCTTGGTCATTATATTGGTCTCTGTGCCCGTGTCGACCATAGCATGAGCGGGTCTTCCATTAATGGTAATATCGACATACTGCGCGTCATATTCTTTCGGCTTCCCTGGTTTCTTGGTGATAGCTCCGCATTGTCCTATCAAGTCCAACTACGTCATCTCTACGCCTTGCCATTGCTCTTGTGCATCCTTCTCCTTCATCTATCACAGGATAGCACCAAGGCTCTTCAATTCAGGGCACCTTGTATAGCCATGCGAACTACCGTTTATGTAACAGCCATTTCTCTTTGTAAGCTCTGTCTTCCTCTCGACATCACTTTGACGTCCAAACTTCTTACCATTGGACATATAGGTATCATACTTCTTAGGATGTAGCTGCTGCTTCTCGACTTTGTCACGATCTCCCCCACCATGGTCGTGACTACTTGTCATCTCCTCTCCTCCAGCTCTGTCAGGCTTCTCATGCCTGAAGTCTGTCAAAGTTTCAGCCTGCGTGATGACTTCATCTATAGTCCTGACTTGTCGGCGTTCCAACTTCATCCTAGCCTAATTTTGCAGCCAAGTGGAACAACATATCTTCATCCACTAGGTTAGAAATCTGAAGCGTAAGGGTGGTGAACTCGTTCACGTATGCGTGTATGCTGCATGTTTGCTTCAGCTCGCTAAACTTGCGCTTTGCCTCATAGATGACGTTGTTAGGGAAGAAAGTCTTCTTGAACTCCACGTGGAATTGCTCTCAAGTGTTGATGGTGCAAGGTCCCTTTCCTATTTCCGACTCTTTATATCTCCACCACAACATGGTCATCTCTAAGAGGTAAAACACCGCAGTGTTGATATTACTCTCATCACTCTTCAACCTGTTGCACTTGAAGTAATTTTCCAAATGCCACAGGAAATTCTCCACCTCTAGCGTGTCACGGACGCCTTTGAACATAAGTGGCGTGAGAGCCTCGACCATGGCCTTTATATCTCGGTCAAGCGTCAATGATCCTCCAACTTCGATGCCCTCCTTGGGTGCTTTCATATTGGCCTTCATAGTCTCAATTGTGCTCAACGCCTCCATGAGTCGACACTCCAAGAAAGTAATAACCTCCTTCATCTAGAACTCAGCCCGCTGGCGTCACTTCAACTCCTTGCGGATATTGTCGGTCTCCTCAAGGGTGAAATTTTCAAGAGTCTTGAACTTGTCGTCGGTCACATTCATGCGCCGGCCTAATATCTCCATGGCCTGCCTCGCCACTTCAACCCTTGCGACCCATTCTTCTCCGACGGTGACGTTGATGGCCTCCTCGCCAAGTTCATTGTCACTTGCTTCGATGGTCGAAGGTGGGTGAAATGTTAGTGTCTCGATAGGTGTGGGATCGAGAAGCATTTCCTCACTATCCTTTTGGTGCTTCTTTCCCTTGTGGTTCTTCTTTCCTCCCTCCGGATAGACATTGGTGGTGTTAGCGGCGTTTACGTCTTCTTCGTTGGCCATTCCCTTAGTATCAAACATTTGCTCTGATACCACGTTGTCACAGACTTAGAGTTTTCGCTAAAGCTCCATGCGGCAAAGAAAGATTAAGATCGCTAAGAGAATGCAAAGAAAGACTTAGAAAGAACAAGAGAGCTTTTGGAGGAAGGTTTTTTGTATTGCTTGAAAGATTGCTTTACAACTTGTATGGATTGCTTGCTTCAAGATTGGATAACTTACAAATGAATGCCCTATCTATTTATACTACAACCTAAGGGCTAAAATGCAAATAATATTTACTTCACATGTCCCTCTAAAAATTACACTTTGATCCCTCTCTACAATCCTCTACACATTCTAGGATATTCCAAGGACTTTCTATGTGATTCCATAACCTTCCTTGGAAAATATCCATACTTCTCTAGAATATTCCACTAAGGACTATTCTTCTTCCAATGTAAACCTTCCAAGGAAATATCTAAGGAGGTCTAGAGTCTTCCACAAATCTCTACACAACTCTAGTTTTTTATATTCATGTTTTAGTTTAATGGAAAAGTGGCGGGTCATGGCAGCATGCACTCTTTTAAAGAACGTGAACATACTAAAAAATGAATATAATTTTATTTTTACAAGTCTTTTGCTATAAAATATACTTTCTTGCTTTTCTTATTAATTTAACTTTTTCTCCTTATTATTTTTTTCTTTTTCTTTCTTTCTTCTTCTTCAAAAATTCATTGTCATCTTCATTATAGGTTCTCACTTTCAATGTCAATTTTTACCATAACTTCACATTCTTGTTTTACTACTATTAGTTTAAATCTCTTCAATTTGAAAATTATATCTAAATATGTTATTACATTTCGAACAATTTGATAAATTCATTAGATTTCAAGATGATTAGTAGGTATTATTTAGTTTTTTATACAAATTTCAATTAAACTTTTTCAATTTTCGGAGAATTGTGATTCTTTCAAAATTATCATTTCTAGTTTTGAAGTTATATGAAAATGAGATAAATTAATCAATGATACCTTCAAAATTTTGATTTTTCTTAGAAAAAATTGTTATCAATAACTCAACAAAGTCTAGAAAATAGTATAATTTTGGAAAGAACGGAATTTGACTAAAGAAGAAGAAGAAAGAAAATGGAAGGAGGGGTAGCCTGAAAGTAGGGGTGGAAGATGAAATAGAATTTAAAATGAAATTAAAATTAAAGTAATAAAATTAAAAATAAGTCAAAAAGTAAGAGAGAGTAATAAGAAAAACTTAAAATGAAAAAAAAATTATATTTCAAATTAAATTAACACGTGTCACACAATGATTGGTGTGTGATAACACTTGCCATTTAAAAGTTGGAATTAATCGAAAAATAATGTAATAATATATCTTCGGAATTGTTTAAGAGGGTAATAGGACGCCTGGATAGTTAAGGTGTCTTTTTGAAAATTCGTGACAACCTTAGGAAGTTTCTTAAAGTAACTTTTTTTTTGTTATCGTAGATTTGGTTTGACTAACTAGTTTATAGTGACTTTCGGAGAGGTTCCAATAATAGTATTCTTCTTCTATTTTTCATTCATTTTTTTGTGTTTTGTTCTTTCATGTTCTTGAGAAAAAATTCAAAATTAGTGTGATGATTTTTATTTTGTTCTTCCATATTTTTTAAGGTTTTCCATCAAGATTTTTCAAGTTGAAAGGTAGAGTAGGTGGCAAGGATAAGAGTGATGAAGAAGAAGGGAAAAAGCCTCCTCATGCTCTAATAATGGGTGCAATACATATAATATGTCAAATCAGTAAAAAGTGTCAAAATAAGATAACATAACCTTATTTAAAGTATATAAAATAAACAAGGTGCATTCAAAATGCTGAAGTAAAAATAAATGTCGATTTTAAAGGATTGCCTGGCTAAGGAAATATGTTACTCCCTATGTTCTAATTTAATATTTTTTAGTTTATCTCAAAAAAATAACATTTTCCCCATAATTAGTAAGTTTTCCAATTTTAATATTTACGTGATAACTTTAAAATTACAAAATTCAAAAATCTTTTCTTATTTCATAAATTTTGTGCATAGTTAAATTAATTAAATTAGACTTAAAAATACTTTTTAAATTTCGTATCCCAATTGAGAAGGATGATGTATAAAAATAGGGATCTTTGCACGTGAAACTGGTAGATGCCTCCACGAATAATAAATTTGTGTTTGTCTTTGTTAATTTATGTGTTCCCACATCCCTCTAAGAAGACGGCGTTAGGTCCTTTATAACGTCCACCTACCTTCATCAATCCATATAAACTTGTGCAAGAATTTTCTTAGTGAGAATTCGGATTTGATCGGATCTTTCTGATGCAAAAAAAAAAAAAAAAAATTGTGCTATACAAATTTTATTTAATTACTTTTTTTTTTTTTTTTCATCCGATGTCTAAAGCTTATATTGAAGCTCCGACTAAATTTGAATCGTCCACCACAAGGCTCTGCTTGTATAGGAGCTCCGACTAAAGGCTTTTACCAAAAAAGGATATAAAGAATTTACAGATAAACACAATCTGTACTATTTGAAAATTCACATTAGTCTATAACAAAAGAAACAGATTTGCAAGTTTCCAACTCAAACATAAACATGAAAAATACACATTTCAATCAATCATAAACTTAAGCTACACCACCATTCTCAATGGTTAACTGTCCATCTGTAGATTTCTGTGTTTCAAAATCTTGACCTCCCCACTTGCGCATACGCTCCGTCGTGTCGCTAACCTGCAATTCAACTTGCGTTACTATGACACAACTTGTAATACTAGTATATTAGTACTAGTAACATCATGTATGTCAATTGGTGAAGAGTCAATTTCATGGTTATAAAAATCCCAAACCAAATCACCTACTCTATTTGTTTTAATATTTTAGGCCTTCTTATTTTGTTATATGCAAAAGAATGAAATACCACCAACACATTTTTTGCCATTTGACATACCTCCTTGTTCCAGTTAGTCTTGTACAGTATAATCAAGAGTAGAAGAGTCTGCAAAGCTGCCCCTGCTATCATCCCTAACCAAAGTCCCTGCACGACGCGTAACATAATTGAAAAGCTGTTAGTGAAGCATTGTGAACGAACACAATTCAGCAGGAGCTTCCTGTAAATGACAGTATACGTAGTTATTATCTCAGAAAGTCATTTTTTCTTGTTGATTTCCAATTTTCTTGAACAAAGAAAGTGACTGTCTGACATAATAACTATTAGTTGAGTGATCATCTGATAAATCTACTCCATTAAACTGACAAGACCATAGAAATATTGGTTACCTTTGTTCCTAATTTTGCTACATAACCAAGAAGATATCCTAGAGGGAGTCCAAAAACATAATAGCAACCAAGATTGATATAAGCTACTAAAGCTTGCCATCCACCTCCAACAGCAACCCCTGCAAGCATGAAGAAAAGCACGATAAATATATCGTTATATTGGTGTTCTGAAGCAGTATTAAATCCATAATTAAACACAGAAATGTTGAAGCAAAACAATACCTGATATAACCGGCTGAACACTATTAAGAACCATGGTGATCCCTAGAAGGTAAGCAAGATCAGCAACAGCTTCTTGCATCTCCTTGCTGTTTGAAAAGATAATGGCCAGATGATCTCTAGCTACTAGTACAATTACCATGCAGAGTATCCCTATTAGGAGGGACTGAAACACCGTGATGTAGACTGAGTATTTGGTAGCTCTTGGATGTCCTTGCCCGAGTTCATTTGAGACTCGGATGCTGTTGGAAAATTAACAAGTCAACAACAACAACATATCCAATGTATTCCCACAGAGTGGGGTCTAGGGAGGGTAACTGTACGTAGACCTTTCCTCTACCTCAGAGGTGAGCTAGTGAGACTGTTTTGAATAGTCCCTCCACTCAAGGCAGAAACAGACTAAAAAGACGTAATGAAAGTACAAGAGACAATATATAGTAAACAAAATAACAGATAGTAACAGAACAGTACTACAACCAAATAATACTACAATCGAACTACTATCACAGCACTATGACTACTTGTTCTATTAACCGTCAAGACATATTTATATTACCTTATGGCAGCATTAATTCCAATGAAAAGCATGCTCTCCCATCCATTAATGTTCATGCTGTAAAACACGAAATTTAACACGAATCAGAAATGAACTTGAAAATCTCACCAATAGATGCACAACAAGCTTGACTCAACGAATCTATCTGTACTCACCAAATTGAAATGGAGCCAACTGCTATCACGGCGTTGTTAAGATGGCCAACAAGGAGAATAATACTCATCATGTACCAAATCTCAAGGCATAGCATAACAGCTGAAGCAATAGAAAGTCTCACAAATGCCCAAATCTCGTTGAATGCTGCCCAGGATAACCCTCTCCACCCATCCTTACACCATCCAACAACATATCCTAATTGAGCTATCGCAGTAAGCCAATTCGTGAGATCAAAGGCAATAGCAGCACCATTAGTACCCCATTCAAGTGTATATATAAAGAGCCAGAGGAACACAGCGTGCACCAGCACAGCCGCGAATCCAATCCCAGCGAGAACATCCACTTTACTCTGAGCTTGAAGAAATTTGGAAGTAGGGAAATTGATAGCAAGTGAAAACAACTGGGGGATGAGTAACATGGTATATCTTCCAGAGAGCTCCGCGATTGCAGTTTCTTGGCCTAGCAACACGAGGACTGGAGTCGTGAATAAGTAAATGGGCAATAGCAAGACACAAGTAGCAAGCAGGATTATGATGGATCGTTGCATATAAACGCCCAACATGTGAACTTGCCCTGCTCCATATGCCTGTCCACATAGTGTCTCCAACGCACTCCCCATTCCCATCTGCAACATAGACGAAATTCAGAAATTAACAGCAGCTTAACTGTTCAATCAATCAACCACTATAATTGAATCTCAATTTAGTTGGTTCCACTATATAAATCACTTGTATTCATTATTCTCTATTCATGATGAGTTGATTTTAGTACTACATAATTTGTCTTTTGAGAAACACCTAGTAGGAAGCACTTCCTCTTATGAATTCTACGTGGTGAGAATCTGAATTAGTCCGGATATTCAAAAAAAGAAAAGGAAAGTAAAGGTCTACTAAATATCAACATTGGTCGCTTTTAAATAAGATGAGAAGAAAAACAGAGAGCTAACCATGAAGCCAAAAGAGAAAGTACTAATAACAGTCTGAGCAATAGAAATAGCAGAGAGCTCAATGTTTCCAAGATGTCCAACAAATATATTGGTAAGGGAATTCACTCCATATTGGCAGATTATGTTGAATGCTATGGGACCTCCTATTCTCCACAGCTTCAATGTCTCCATGCAGAAAATTGCCCACCAATCCTTCATACTTTTTGCCGGACGGTAGTCCCCGTCCGCACCGACAAGCTGGTTGTTTTCCCTAGAGTAGCCATTCAGCAACGGTGTCTCCATTAATGAACTAAACACTTCAACTTACACTTCAAAATTTCAAATGATCTTCTATCTTTAATATAAGCAACAAAGCTGTATGTTGATTCGTCCACGTCACTGCCAACCTAGGATTAGTAATGGGTCCCACGTGTTTTTTTATTTTAATTTAATTTTAATTAATTGGGAATAGGGGAAGGGGAAATGAGGGAAGTGATTACAAGCATTAGAAAAGTAGGAATTTTAATCTTATGAATTCTGAATTTTAAAATAACTATTTTTGGTGTTGATAAGTAGGTTCTAAATTAAATATTTAGATGTATTACAAAATACATTATTTGAACAGAAGTTATTGGGTATAGGTTCGGTCTTTTCAAGCTCCGCAGAATTGCGTGCCTTTAGATCCCGTCTTTCTTGATTCATAATCAAGACGAAAGGTCGGATGTACTTGTTCAGGTCAAGTCTACTTTTGGTCATTCTTCTCTCTGAAAAATAGAATATTGCTCAAAGAAGGTGACTCGTAGTCCCTTTTCGAGTATTATCTTCGCTGTGGATGATCCAGTCGGTCAAAGTTCAAATAATCAATCAATTAAATCGTTAAAAATTGACTGAACAGTTTTTGACCAACCCCCATAGTACATTGAATGATTTTGGTGCGTGCTACTCACCATTCCACAAACTTCAGCCAACTAACTTTTTAGAGGAATTCGGATTTTGGGACTCACTTATGAACTACAAAACAATAGAATTTATTTAACGTTTTATGTTCTGATATTATGAAAAAAATATAAACGTTAAATTTGATTTTTGTGGTTTTTTAATATTTTATTTATTGTTATAGATTAATTTATTTTTTTTATTATTGTTGTAATAGTTGGAGTGAGGAAAGAATGGGGAGTGCGCAACCATTAAAAGTGTGCAACCAATGTGTCTGGTAAGTAGAAACAATAAAGTACTCCTCTTATTGTCATGTAATACTTGACTCCTATGTTAAAAAAATATTAATGATAAAATTTGTGTAAATTATCCCTCCAATTTTTTTCTATTTGATGTGTACATTTCTTTTGATCGGAGATTTAAAAGAAAAGGTGAAAAATAAACAATTTGATTTTGTTGTAAAACTAATTAGTGTGCATGTTTTTTACTCCCTCTATTTCATATTAGTTGATTATTATTATTTTTTACACGCATATTAAGAAATCATAAATAGGTGAAAAATAAACAATTTGATTTTGTTATAAAACTAATTAGTGTGCATGTTCGTTACTCCCTCTGTTTCATATTAGTTGATTATTATTATTTTTTGCACACATATTAAGAAATCATAAGTAGGTGAAAAATAACAATTTGATTTTGTTATAAAACTAATTAGTGTGCATGTTCGTTACTCCCTCTGTTTCATATTAGTTGATTGTTATTATTTTTTACACGCATATTAAGAAATCATAAATAAGAAAATAATTTTACTAATTCACCTCTTTTAAAAACTTCTTGAAATTTTATATACAAATGTGAAAACTTTCAAAAAGAATTAATTGCAATGGTAATATAGGGGAAAAAAATTAATTAATGTTTTCTTGATTTAGTAAGGTGGACTACTAATATAAGACAATTATTTTTAATAACATGATCAACTAATGTGGGACGAGGGCGTACTACATAATTAAATCTTCATTATTGTGCATTATCCTGTGTCACTCGTCTTTATTATGTACAATAACCACTGCATCAAAATAAGCTTAAGTGACAATTAAATATTGTCCTTAAATGTATATTTTAGAGACAATTATATTTTAGTAATCTTTGCAAATGTCGTTAAAATCTATAGTAATATTGAATTTAATGATAATTAAGTAGTTACATTTGAATATTCACATTTGGAAGATAGAGGAAAGTTAGCTCTTTTCTCTTCACATGTCTTGCTTACTTTCTTATTTCATATAATGGTGTTTCTCGTCTTCTCTACTCTTCTTAAAAAATGATTCTACATTTTTTAAAGTAACAAACTTTTTTAGCACATTACATTTTCACAAGATGGATCTCTCCGGCGATCATACTTGTTTTTGATATGCTCCACTTGAATTAAAGGATCTATCGGAATAGTCTATCTATCTTCACGAAGTAGGGGCAAAACTGCGTATACACCATCCTTCTAGATTCTATTTGTAGTATTATATTGAGTATGTTATTATTGTCGATCATCTCGGGTGGATCATAGTGTATCTTTCTCTTTTCTCTTTGGGTTGTCAACTTATAAAGGAGTGAAAGTAGGAAGCCCATAAAGAAGGACCAATTCTTCAACTTTGGGCCTCCAAAAAGAATGAGGATGACTTGTGTTTCTCTGACTTGAAATATTAATTCTGCCGTGTCTGTTTTCTATTGTAATACTGGATAGATAAATATTGACATATTCCCTCTGATAAAAAAAAATAAATGAACTTTCGGACGTGACACATTCTTTCAAAAATTTAGTTAGACAGGAATTTAAGAGTTATTTATAAATATTTTTCTTTTGATTTTTTCCAAAAAAAATAATAATAAAAAACTAGTAATAGTTGAAAATCCATTACGGGTAATTTCTTTAAAATAATTAATATAAATTTGACTTTAATTTTTTATTTTTTATTTTTTACAATGGAAGAAGTGCGAGAAATTCATTTATTTTGGACCAGAGGAAGTATAATATATTAATTAAGTAATTGAAAAATGCAGATGCTCTGACATTTTCAATGTTTAAAATAAGAAAATTACACAATTTAATATGATATTAAAGCATGCATAAAATAAGAAAATTACACAATTTAATATGATATTAAAGCATGCATAAGTACTTCTAAATTTAATTCTCATCTTATCTAAAAAAGTAGGCAGCCTATGTAAGGAAATGTATTAAGACCTAATATAATATATTAACTAAGTAATTATAAAGTGAGTTTTTTCTAAAGTTTAAACTTTTAGATAAATTGATCATATAATACAAGTCAAATTGTTTTTGTAATTTCTTTTGGGAAAGATTTACTAGGACACGAATTGTCAAATAGAACTTAAATTGCCACATATGATGCTATATATGACATATATCTTTTTTTTTTTACTTTATATAAATTAAGTGTTTATTTATGCACATCTAAAATTGAAAAAATATAAATATCAACTAAAGTCAAGCTAAAAGTCGGTCATACATACCATAGCACTTTTTTTTTTCCTCTTTTGAACATACATTTACCCAATAATGCATTCAAGATGAAGTTAGCAGTACTAGGACCAGCATTCAGGTACAATAGTGGTTCAATGTTCACATCCATTTTTTAATACGCACACAAAAAAAAAAAAAAAAAAAACATGTATTTATACACGAATCTCAAAATCCCACTTGTTAAATAAGTGAATTTTTGTTTATTTTTTGTGTTAAGTAATGAACATAAAAAATATTATTTTAAAAATATTTATATATTTGAGACAAAACTACGAGAAAATGGTCAGAATTCTATAATTATTAGTAATACCTAAAAGCATTTGACAGAACTAGTTGCAAAATTATTTCGAGTTACTGTTTGTACACATTAGAGTTTGTGAGGATATATAGTGACAAATATATATTTTGCACAAGGTAGTATCCAAGAACCTTCCTCCACAACTGTGTTAAATCTTCTATAAGAGTGTACGGACGGCGTTGTTTTGAGTTTTTTAAATATTAAATGAAATTATTTGTATTGAATTTGTAAATTTATAAATTAAAACGAATTTAATCCTCCTCGAACCCTCGGCTCTACCTGATTCCATCGAATCCCCTAGGCACTACCTGATTCCACATGTGCTTACAAGTAGTTTTAGTCTTTCAGTTTGTGCCCAAAAGAGATTTTCTAAGCCTACTCATTAATTTGTTTAATTTAGTTGAATAATCTAAATTTCAGTAAAGTGGATATAGTTAATTAAGACAGCAAATTTTCTTTTCTTTTTTCAATTAAAGAAACTGGTTCTTTTAGTATCACAAAGAAAATCAAGTTAGGTTTATGTGCAAAGATTTTTTGTCTTTTTTAATATTTTAAAATTTTTGGTACATTGTCTTTGTTAATATTAATGTATCATCGATACACTTTCTCTAGGCTAAGTTCAAGTTTTAGTGTGTGCTCTTAACAGGGCCCCTATCTCTTGGTTTATTGTATTCCAAGATTTAGCAATTATAAAGCATTTTATAACAAACAAATAAAAAATAAATACTTTAATAATAATTATTGTAGAGTTCTCACACTAGATTTGACTTATAGTAATACTAACTCCTTTTTTATTTCCATGTTAATCATTTAACTTTGTGCTTATGTTATAAAGCTAAACCCGAAGGAGATTTTAGAATTATTTCAAATGAAAAAGACAAAAAAGAAGAGCTGGGTTTTTGGACACCAACCATTTAAATATCCTTGCTAGGGTGGTGTTTGGTAGGAAGAAAAATATTTTTCTCGAAAAACAATAGAGTTTAATTATTTGCTTATTTTTTAATTTTTAGTAACTAAGTAAATAATAAATTAATATCTCAAGAGCATTTACTTACTGTGAGGGTGAAATAGTCCAGAGTTGAGGCCGGTTAGGGACGTTGGGTGTATGGAGATGAGATAATGAACGTGGAAGTTACTTACGAAACTTGATTTACCTATCTTCATTAGAAAAGTCATTTTCCTCATTTTATTAAGAAACTTGGTTTTTGTATAAAATAATATTTTATCCAATCAAATATTAAAAAAAAAAAAAAAAAAAAAAAACTCCCCACTAAACTCACCCTAAAAGGAGAATAAAAAGAAGACTTGGAACATAAAAAATGTTATCCTTCACAAGCCTTTCTTATCTTTAGAAGTTGTAGGTTTTTTTTTAGTGATAATGGAAATAGTTAAAGGATATATATTTTTGGTACTACTTGAAAAGAACAAGAAAGATATGGACTTTTCTTAAGAAAGGATAAGTATATATATGCTAATAAAGAAATTTCTTAGAAAATAGGGGAAACATAAGATAAAGATTAGAAGAATAATTCTATTGGTTTAGTCAAAGGTTTAAACAAAAAATTCTATTTATTCAACATCTAAGCTTCTACATATTTTTTACTTCATTTGATATTTAGAAAGTTAAAAGTTGAAAATAAAATTTTGTTAAAATTATATTTTTAGTAAAAAACGAAGAAAGTACAAAAAAAATTTCTTATGATCAAACGACTATTTAAAATGTGCACCATTCCCTCATCTTCGAAATTCTTCCTCATTCTTTGACTATTAGTATGATATAGAAGAATTGTTTTTGGTGATCATTTAATTATGAGTTTATTATATAAGATACTCCCTATCTCAATTTAGATGACATAATTTCTTTTTCAGTCGATCTAAAAAATATGATACATAAAAGTGATTTATAGTCATACACATTTATTTTAGATCACAAATTTTAAAAATCTTTCTTTCTTTTGTAAATTTCGTAATAAGTTGAGTAACTCATATAAAATAGAACGGAGAGAATACCCTTTTATAGTTTTTGTTGGAGGAGTTGAAAACGACGTCCTATTAGTGTAAGGTAAGTTAGATCACGTGCAATGCATGCAAGGACAAAGGATCATATGAATCTAGTCTTCTTACATACAAGATATCTAATAATTTACGACGCTCACGTAAAATAGTTTTTCTCACCTTACTTAGCTACTCTTGGACGTCGAATTGAGCTCAATCAAGCTTTTTATCGATAGTATCGAGTTAAGTCAATTCTGAGTGAATTTGATAGTATATATTTAGTTTTATATAGTGTTAATCGTTATGTTATTAGAAAATTAAATTTATAATAAATTGATTTTAAAATACAAGCATTACTAGTTTGATCATTTAACTTGATAGAATTGTAACGGTATAAATTAAATTAAAACTCAATTCAAATGACGTTAACTAAATATTGAACATGAATTGAAAAATTTCAGGAAAAACAAAACAACGATCTTTTTTTTATAGAGTTGTATAATATTAGTAACTTATTTGAATTGAATTTTTTCAATTTAAAATATTAATTACATTTAGTAACACCTATCAAGTATTTTAAGTAACAATGTATATATATAAAAAAGCTAATTGCATCAAATTAATTTTAAGTAACAATGTGATTTTCTGATTATTTGTATTTTGAAAAATTACATACATATTAAAATTACAACTTGCAATTTTTATGTGTAAATATAGATGTTTTATTCAATTTACCATTTTTTACTGTCTTTTCAATTTTGAAAGTAGATGATTTATCTTTTTTAAATTGAAAATTGACATAATTGTCATATTTTATTTTTTGAAAGTCAATTAATTTTAAAAGTTAAATTGAGTTAAACTAATTTTAAATTCTATAATTAAAATTTAGATATTCAAAAATTATACAAAAAGTATTACAAAGAATTCTATAATTCAAATTTAGATATGCAGAAATTTAATAAATTTTTTAAATGAAGTCCTAAATTGACATCCCAACAGAAGGGGAAACGAAAAAAAATTAAAATACATACCAAAAGGCGATTATTGGAAGACACCTAATTCCAACAAAATACTATAGGTAATAAAATTTGAAGGAAATAACAGAATTTAAGATGGGGACTAATGACAAGAGCCAGTAGAAAATGATTTAAAAAAAAAATGAATTACTAAAAGAGCAAAAAGGGTGAAACTTCTAAGAAAGGATTAAAAAAAAATATTAAAAACGTAAGACAAATGCCTGATATCAAATAAAAAATAAACTAAGATGGAATTTAATTTGATATCATGTTGAAAATGAACCTAGGTCTGGTGGCGTATGCCAAAAAATTTATAGCAATATTGATATTTCAATGTGTGAGCAAATCTTTAACTAATGAATTAACTATTTTATTTTCATGTAAATAAAACATCACCCGCATAAATTACCACAACTTCTTTTTAAATATCGCAAATTATTGGACTTTTAGCTGATCAAACAACGTGACAATTTTAGAAGTTATCATTTTCAGTCTGGATTCGAAACTCAATTTCTAAGATAGTTCATGAATTGAGAATTGTAAAAATTACAGATCAATTCAAATATCTAAAATTCACGATACTTCTTACGATAAAATATTTTAGGAAAAATTTAAATTGTTTTAAGAAGTCGTAAATAATAAATTCTGTGTACATAAATATAACAAAATAAAAAGTGAAATATATTTTGAAACTATTAGACAAAAACAATTTCAACTTTAATCCAAAATTCACCCAAGACAATTTTTTGGGAAAAAAAATAATCTTTAGTTAAACATTAGCTTAATTTATAAAATTATTTCATGTGATTTCTCCATGTTTTCGGCAAATATTAAAAGTGGAAATATTTCTTCAATCATTTATATTAATAACATTGAAAACAGAGAGGAAAGGGACAAAGTTAGAACACTTCCCTCTTTAATTATCAAACAATCAATATTAGTATACTTATGAACATGGTTGTAATGGAGGACTACTTCACATTTGATCAGAGGTCTCAAATTCGAGCCCTAGGTAAGAAGAAAATCCTATTCGGAGCGTCACCATCAAATGAATCCTGCAATGCGCGATTCGAATTAGTCGGAACTCTACTTGAAAACTCCTTATTATGTAAAGAATCTTTCTTTTAATATTTATTATGTAATTTAGCTAAGATCTAGATTGTGAACATTTTCAATGCTATTCTTGTTTGTGGCATGTCGACAACTAATGATGCTAGAAAATAAATCGCAAGATTCAGATATTTTTTGGTTTTACATAATTGACAAAAGTTCTATAAAACTAATTTTGTTTGTATATCATTTGCTTGTGAAGATAGCAACTCATTTGATTAAAAATTGAAACCATCAATCAAGAAGTATCCAAGAACCTTCTTCAACAATCATAACTCTATTTTGTGGTCCTACTTAAAAAATAAAAATGAACCACCAATTGTCGAATTACATTTGCAATTCTGAAAGGATGCCTACATATATATAAGCAAGAAATAATCTACAAATATTTAATTTCTAATTTGGAGTATCTATAAGATGTAAACTCTTATATGCGTACGTACAACGTATTATAATTCCAAATATATCATGCAAGTTTCTTTTTTCTTGAATTTTAAATGTCACTTACCTTTGAGGTTGGTCTAGTTCAAGAATTAATTAAGACAGAGAATGTGTAAACTGTGTCCAACAATCCTTCTCTTATTCCCTCTTTACGTTAGATTTAATTTATTTCACTACAAACAGTATTTAACAATCGTTGCGAAAAGAACAAGATAACGTATGTTTGTTACATATCTTCGACTACTTGTAATTGATTTTTAAAATAGTATGATTGTACTCAAAAGTTTTAGCTTCTGTTTGGTTGTTATATGAAGTCATGCTTTTAAATCAGTGTTTGGATACACGATTTGGGATCATAATTGAAAATCATTCAAATTTTCATTATTATTTTTAAAAAAAAAATTACATGAGATTTCAAATTATGATTTCAATTTTTTTTAAATGTAACACTTGACGAATAAGTTTATATTTTGTAAGAAAAGAACCATCATTTTAAATTTTGTCTTTTTTTAAAAAAAAAACCTCATGTTCAGTGTGAAGAAATTTTACTAAAGAATACCTAATAATTAATACTATTATTGACTAATGAATCTTCATAAAATTATGTTTATTTGAAAGTTTGTAATCACAAATATTTGTTTATAAAATATATATATATATGGAGATATGTGATTTATCATTGTTGCACTTCATATCATGATTTCAATTCAATCCAACATATATATTCAATGCAATTTCACAAATAGGTCTGATTTTTCATTTGTTTGATTTATATAATTTCACCATGTAATAAGCATAGTGAATATTTTTCTTGCAAGTACCTCTTATCTTTTAGTTCGTGCTTAAAAAATTGTTTCTTCCTTGAAAAAAAAAATGTTCATTAGTTTACACAATATCTTTGATCAAATTTAAATCAAGAAAAAAAAAATCTAGTTAGGATAAGAGGATCTACTACTTGTGTCATTTTCTATTTAATTCTAACAATTTGACGTACTACCTAATTTAATTTATTTATTTTCCTTAAAAGAAAATCAAGTTGCTTCTTTTTGCAAAAAAATTTGGTCCACACTTGGTCTGCGTTAATATTATTCATATCACCGATAGCCTTTTTCTAATTATATATAAAATGTGCGTTCACAACGTCGGCCCATTTTTTTTGTACATATTGTATTGCACCATGACATAAAAAGAGGGAATATTTATATGATATGTCCAGCCAATCAAAATAATTTACGTAGAAGATGTTCGTTTTTAATAAATATTACACTTCATACTAATTTCGGAAAATATTTAAATAGATATTTAATTTGACAAGTAACGCGAATTTCCTAAAAAAATGATGTTTTATCCTTGATCCTTTTTCCTAAACTTAATATATTTCACTTGATAAACTTAAAAGGGTTTATAAAAAACTAAATCATTTATCCCATTTTAGTACACCTCTTAAGAAACAATAATTAGAGGATTAATTTTTATTATATCACCCTAATTAATTATAAATCATCTAAATTTTAAAAATAAAAAGTTGATAATAGCAAAGATAAACTGGACACAAAATAATAAATTATCTTTTAATTTTTCAAACAAAACAAATAAAATTGAACGACCATTTTTAGTTATATTAGACAAATAAAAACAAAACAGATGAAGTAGCTCGAAGGAAGATGAATTGCCACATTCACACATTATTAAAAAAAGGAAAAGGGTCAAAAATGCTCTTAAACTATGAGAAAGGAATAAAAATGTCATCCGTTATAATTTGGCTCAAAAATGTCGTTGCAGTCAATACTTTTGTTCAAAAATGTCCTTGCAGTCAATATTTTAGTCCAGAAATGCCCCTATAGTTACTAAATTAGTCAAAATGACATTTTACGAATGAAAATTTTATTATTTTTTTAAACACATTTTCTTCTTAATAAATTATTATAAAAGAAGTATGTTCTTATTTTCGTTCTTTTAAAATCACTTTAAAAAATAAAAATATAGGGACCATTTGACACTTTTTCATGTTTTTAACATTATCTGATTTAAGTGAGTATTTAACCACAAGGGAGAGGACACGTGTACGGACAAAGTAATATAACTGATCAGCTATGAGGTACCTGTTTTTCCAACCTAAAAAATGATTTTTTTAAGTTATAAAAGAACGCAAAAAGTAAAAAATGCATTCAAAATTATTGCGAGTCAACTATAAGGTTCACTTAAATAAGTAAGTTACTCTATAACTATAATTTAGTACTCAACTATATACTAATATTTAAGATCCTACTATACATCAATTACCAAAAACTTTAGTGAAAAAAAAAAAGATGAAATATTTCTTCACTTGTACAAGTTCATACCAAAGATGATTAAGTTGTTAATAATAGGTGTAAAAAAAAAATATATTTGGTGGTTTATTTTGAAGTGTTTAAAAATTAAACTTGTTTGATTATAGAGAACAAAAGAGGTTGTTAACCTGCTTTATTAGAGTAATGTTGCTGTTAAGATTAAAAACAAAAGAGGAAGCTTCTCCAACATTATAGCAAATTCTATGATTTAAACTAAAAGGACTAAAAAAATGTTTTATAAAATATGAAGAGAAAAAAGATAAAAATAAAAAAGGGGAAAACACCACAATTATATAACTTAGGGGAATAAGGTAGTAAACCTATAGACTATAGTAATTAATAATCTTATTAAAGGAAAAAATAAATAAGTAGCTAGAACGGATGACAGCTAATTGCCGACTAATTTAAAATGGGAAAATAGTACTCTCTCCGTCCTATTTTATATGTCACTTTTTTACTTTCCACCTTCATTAAGATATAATATAACTTTATTCTTCTATCTTTATTTAATATTTTTTTAAGTCAACTTTATTAATAAATGACAAGATTAATTAACTATTTTATCAAGGATATAACAGGCAAAATATGATAATTTATGCATAAATTTTATAAAATAACAATTATTGTGGTTCAGCTATTTATAGAAAGGAATAACATATAAAATGGAACGGAGGAAATAATAAAGATGCAATATTATATGCCAATGAATTAATGATGAGTTGAAATCCTTTACTTTAATTATTTTTTCCACCTTCAAAGTTTACGTCTTAGAGTTTCGACTAAATTTAAAATGACAATTTTAGGAATTATATCACAGGAGAACAGTAAAAAATGCAGTAATAAAATTGATTGTACTCAACTTTAATTCAAACTGTAACTCATTATGGTAGAGTGTTTTGTCTCTTCGTCAACATGTAATGATTTTTTTCAATATATATTTTCATTTTTCAAGCTTGTCTTTTTTTTTCCTCAATCAAATTTGTTGAATACCACCTTTTTACTTAGTATTGCCGGATCATTTTTCTTTTTACATATATCTAAAAATACTATAAACAAGAAAATCATTTTATTATTTTATCTCTTAAACAACCTATTGAAAATTCTACAAACGGATGTAAACACTCTAAAAAGAATGCAAGGATAACATAAGAAAAAATAATAACTAATGCTTTCTTAATTTAGAAAGGTAAATAACTAATATAAGATAGTTATTTTTGATATAATTATCAACTAATATGGGGTGGAGGAAGTAATAACCGGAGGAAAAATAAATAAATTAAACATGTATTTGGTTTTAGAATTTGGATCTCAATTTATTTTTTAATTTGAAATCAGAATTTGTTTATAAAATTTGAATAAAACTATAATTTAAAAAAATGGTCAAATAATTTTAAATTTGATTTCTTCCAAGAGTAGGGTTTTAAATTTTACCTTTGATTTTTTAAATAAAAATATAAAACTTGATCTATAAATATATATATTTACAATCAATGACTCATCATTTGGTTTTATTTTTGAAAAAAGACTCATACTCAATATGAATAGATTGTTTATACCATGTTAATGAATGAATAGATTGTTTATCTATTATTTTTAAATATTATTGCAAACATATAAAAAGAACATGAAGATTTGTAATTTATTAACGCATTGTCTTAAAATATTTTGTACTTTGTTTCTGTTAAGAATATATTTGTTCAATCGATAAGATTGTATAAAAGTTCAAAAAATATATTGTATTAGAATTAAATTTTGTTTTTGTAATTTTTATAAATAAAATTTATATATGTATAAAATAAATACTAACTTAAAAAAAAATTCAAATTATATCTGAATAAAATCTCAACTTCAAGTCCCTACAATTTAAAAAAGCTAATATCAAATCACTATTTAAAAGCATATCTGAAGGTTTGGCTGTTGTAAAAGTAGAGTATAACTGTTGAGTGTTGACCTCTCATCATTTGTACTAATAATAACACGTTGTCTACTTACCTAATTTTTTTCTTTGCACCAACTTTTTTTTTTTTTTTTTCTTTATAGCAAGGAGCTCACAAGGTTCAAGGCTTAGTTAAAAAATATTTGGTGAAAAATTATACAATTTATATCAAATTAAAATAATTTTTAATATGTGTATAGCAGATATTGAACTTATTTTGTCCTTTTAATGGTTTTACTTTTTATATTTTAAATTTTTCTTGTAGAAATTTTGGTTCATCCATCAACAAAAACAACCTATTCTATGTGTACAGATTTTAGTCCTATAACAGAAATAGTAAAATTATGTTCGATATATTCTTAATTCAACAAAATAATCTAAAACAATCCAACAAAAAAAGTAACAAAAGTTTATGAAACAATAGCTAATTAAAAAAATATATATAGTAACAGAATAAGAAACTATAACCAAATAAGACGACAATACAAAAAAATAAATTTTTATATCTGAATTTACTCCAAACACTAGTTAGTTTGATGGTTAACTCGGATTAATTAATTATGGCTAGAGTAGGAACCAATAGGAATACGACAAGATCGCTCAAATAAAAATTTAAATACTTCAAATCTTTTAGGTTTTAGCCATTAAAATAAGATTCAATTTAATTATGTTTTCCTTCAAGAAAAGAAAAAACTCCTGTCAGAACTTTTTTGAGGTGTCATAACTTTATGGAAAAAGGACAAATATATCGATGATAAATAGTATTTAAATATCTTCCGTTATATTTTTAGAATTTTGATACTTTTATCATCTAATTTTTGAAGCATGTGTATACCTTTTGGATTAACAAAAGGATACGTGTCACGATCTTAACAACCTATCTAAAATTTATTTAATTTTTATTTTCAATTAAAAAATTAACTCAAATAATAAAAAATCCGCCCGAATAATATTTGGCCAGCACCAAAATTATAACCAAGACCACGATAGACCATCATCTGTTCATCTCTGATCTTTTCCTTTCTAACAGAGAATCCATTAGAGATTTTCTTTTGTTCTTAAGTTAAATCTAATTGCATACTCCAATTTAAGATACTCTTATCAACACAACATTTAGTAAGATCCACTAACCTTACTAATTCACCCTTTACAAAATATTGTGAAAGTTTTATAAACAAATATAAATATTTTTTTTAAAAAATAATTATAAAAATAATATAAAAATTTAATATAAACAACTAATATGGAACAACTGTTTTTATGGATCAGGAAATATTAAAGCCGCCTAAAGCATACGCCACCATTTTACGTAATTCATTCAACATGAAAATAATGTCAAATACCCTCTTCACACACTAATTTGCTATGACTTTTGACTCAAAACTTCACCTTTTGTAAATATTAGCTACGTTTCAGCAAAAAAAAAAAGTGTTCATTTATTTTTTTAAAAAATTTAAAGTGCTTCATTATTTTATATTATTATTTTAGTACAGAATTATGTGAGGGGAAAAAACAATACTAAAATTAGTTATATCCAACGCCGTTTTCTGTTTTAGTAATATGGATTATTACTGTATCTATTCGTTTAAAAAATATGTATATTTTTTTTAACTTTCTATCAAACATGTTTAAAATTAAAATATTAATAAAAAAATTGAGATTGATATCTTTCACATGTCTATAATTTGAAATCGTAAGACTGAAAAATCTTATCAATTTTCTGAAACTTCGAGCCAGGTAACAACAAATTAAGGAAAGGAATAAACAGCAATAAAATGACACAATATTAAGGTTATATTTCCTCCCCTCCATTTCAATTTTATTTATTTTAATTTGATTGCGTACAAAGTATTATAAAAATAACTTCCTAAATAACATGCTCAAGTCTAATTAATTAAGATCAGATTGAAGTACTATTTAATTACTATTATTATTTTTGTTGAACAGGATAAGTTGCAAGTGCTGTTTAATAGCCCTTTCTTTAATGTCTTTGAATTCGTTTTTTATTTTCTTTTTAAGGACACTTTTGTCTTAGTTGAATTTAATGCAACTACTAATATCTACACCGTTAGATTAAAGATAGACTGATACTAACCGTTGGATGAAAAAGATTAGGTGGGGCTTCAACCTGTCCACTCCCTCACCATATTCTATGAGACAATTTCACAAAGTGTGCGCAATACTTCGTTTTCGTCTCAAAATAAGTGTTATTTTATTAAAATATTAAAGAAAATAAAAATAATAATATTTTCAACTATTATTTATACAAATTTTCAAAAGACAATATTTATTAATTTCTTAAAAAATATTAATTTAGATTTAAATAACACTTATTTTGGAACGAAAAAAGTATTTCAATTTTGTTCTACCTTTACACGCGCTTCTCATAGCGCGTGAATTCTCAACCTTTCATCACTTTCCTTGGACTTTTTTCTTTTCTTTTTAATTAATCAGTAGAATCTCCCCGTAGATAGTTTAATTTAAAGAACCTTTTCGGCAAACAAGGGCCCACAGTTAATTACACGTGGACTGTCCCATTCTGTCAGTAATAATATGGGGATTTTAATTATTAATCTACTATTGATATTTAAAATTCAATAATAGTGTAAAAATCAATTTTTGTATCAAACTATATAATATAATAAGTAGAATAAGAGGGGGAGAAAAGAGAAGACTTTTTATTCCTTTTGAATAATATATTTAGGAATTGAGGTATATTTATAGTTTAATTACCTCTTTAGTTACAGGAAAAAATTGACTCGATCTTCAAATAAAATTTCACTGAAATACAAATATGTTTATAATAGTGTTCAAATAAATAAAATGTTAGGTGAATAAGAAAAGTAGTGTGAAATTGATTTTGGGACCTTATGCCCAAGTTAGGCAGGGAACAAGTAGCACATATGCCCCATGACTACAAATTAAATAGACAAGTTTTGGATGGAAATTGGAAAGAATTTATAAGAACATTATTAGAATAAAAGGTATAGATTAAAAGAATACTCCCAAAATGTCTTATGTAATAAACTCTAGTTTGTTACTCTCATTTGAATATGAACAAAGTATTTGACTGAGCACGAATTTTTTTAAAAAAAGATAAAATTTATTAAAATTTATTATGTTGCTAGAAATTATATCATTAAGAATAGAAACGAAAGATTAATGTTATTTTACGTAGAATTTTAAAATTTACTATGTTGCTAGAAATTATATCATTAAGAATAGAAACGAAAAGTTAATGTTATTTTACGTAGTATATGTCATTCAAGTGTCAGATAAATTGGGACGACATAAGTATATATATATATATATATATATATATATATATTTGATTTGTAAGAAGTAGTTAAAAACGAAATTGAAAGTTTGATCTTTTTGGTATATTTGTTAAAAGCATGTGGTGTAGCATGCAACTTATAAGTAAGAAATAAAGTTTTTTGGAAAATAATAAATCGGGGACCCATATGTGACATTGTGTGGATAATATGTGATACGTACCCACAAAAAAAAAAAAAGAATAAGGACATTGAAATAGAGAGATAATAATCGTCACCAGTATCGAGTTGTTGGATTAAATTTAAACTTCATTAGTTATAATTTTCAAAATGAAAAATCTTAGGAATAAAATTGATCATTAGTCTTTCCATATGAAAAAGTACTCTTTTTGATTCCTAATTTTTAGCTAGGGTCTGATTACGAATTTAATTGAATTTTTTTTTTTAAAAAAAATATTGTGTTGAAAAATGGTTTTGAGACTTGAAGTTATATTTTGATATGCATTTTAATTTTTTAAAAAAAATTGAAGTTTTATAAGTGGAAGTAACTTTCCACTCTAACCTGAAATTTTGTTGAATATAAATTTTAAGAAAAAATGAACAAATTTCATGGACAATAAAGAAGTAAATTACTTTCAAAATCTATGATCAAACGAGAGCTTAGTCTTCGTAAACATGAACAAAAGTCTAAACTGGCAAACTGGGACAATAAAACTCTGCTTTCCTTTAATACATGAATCTCCACCAAAAACTAGATTGAATTTTTACAGAAAGAAACTTACACACATTCGATGATTATACTTGTTCTAAATTATCATGATTATATATCATAAAATTGAGGTGAAAATGTGAATCATTAAACTATACTTTAAATTACAAAAAAAATAATAATTAGAATATAGGCATTTTTAAAAAAAAATTGACTACACAAATCTTCTTCTTCATAAAGTGGTGGGGAATCAAAGCTCTACAAAAGCTAAATAAAAAGAAAAAAAGTTTAATTTTCTAGTTTGATTTGTTCTCTCTAAGTGGAAAAAAAAACTTGGAAATACGTTTATTTGTTGTCCTTTTCTATTATCTTATTCTTCGGAAAAAAGTATATAAAATGTACTAATATAAAGTATATTGATGAGTAAATGTGGTCCAAGTACACTACAACACTATTATGGGATTGCGTGTACAATAAAAAGAAAATTTAATTTTCTTGATGTTGTTATGAGTTGTTAATTAAGCAAAGCAATTGCTTGATATTCAGCTTAAATTTCAAGACAATGATGATATGATACTTAAATAATTATACCGTAACGTTATAAAAATTGGTTATCAATTACATAGTTTCTACGTTTCAATTTAATATAATTTCAGTTTAGGTCGATATGCCTATTATTTTTATTTATAAATAAAGGTGTTGAAAATGTGATCAATATTTCAGTTAAGTGAATAATATCATAAATTACAATTGAAATATGAATTAATTAAATAAATATTCGAGCAGAGACGCAAATATATGTTTCGTTTTCTTTAAAGATATTCAAATTTATTGCGGTATAATCTACGCCAATCTAGCAGTATAACTCTTGACTTGTCCTGATTTTCAGAATATAACAATCGAATAACGTCGTATAATTCAAACCACTCTAAATTAATAGAAAAGTTCAAAAGCTTCTTAAACATAATAAATAAATTAAAAACTTAAAATATCTTTGTGTCTTAACTCTCTCTTTGCTTCGCAAATCTCAAATTATAACTACAGCAATATGTTTATTATCCTACCTCGACATTTATGTGTTGCAACTACTAGGAAATTGCAACAAGTCCAATAAAATTACTAATGAATCTAATGAAGAGTGTGGCGTATAGTTAATATATAAAGAGAAGCGTTAAATGACCAGAAAATTTGATCAGAAAATTTTAAAAAATTATAATTTTTTTTAATTTTAAAATAAACTGATCTTTTTTTTCATTTTTAGTTAAAATGTATTAAATTTAAAAAGGTAAAAATATTTAAAAAGGTAAAACAACATAGATAAATATCATTCTGGCCAAATTCTAGCAAATTTTCTGGCCAAAAACATTTTTCCGTTAATAAAATAGTGTAGAATCATGAAGTTTTACACTTTAAAATTTAATAGAAATTATGATAAAAATAAGTATTTTTTTTAATTATTTATTGAATTTTTGATAAATAAATTATCGAATATTTATGTGGATAGAAGATGGCAAATACTCTACCCAATAACATAATTGAAGTGTTGTAATCAAAGCTTAAACGGTTAGATTATTGAAATTTGAACAACAACAAAAAAATGGTAAAAGAAAATATAGACACACACATTACTGAAATTTTTGCACATACTCACACATTTATACAGTTAGCTTGGCCAATCAGGTAAAAACATCAATAAAAAATGTCTCAAATTTAGTTATTTAAAATTTACAATTTCAATATAAAACTATCTTAAGTTAACTTTAACAAACTATATTAAACTTCATTAAAAAAAGAAGTTTGATATTTAACTTTTAGTGATAGACACCTTTTCAAACTGAAAAACTTGTAAAGAAAAAAAAAACTTTGAATATAAATTAATGGTAGCCCTAAAAATGAATATTTGTATTAGTCACTATTGAAGTGTAAATGTAAATGTTAATGTTAAACTGCATGTTTAAAAAATGAATTTAATGCCTAACTTGACTTCTAAAACTAGCTTATATAAAAAGGAATTTTCAGGACTATTCGTTGAGACCAAATAGCCCTTGTTCCAAAAATGTGAGATTCCAACCCTTCATGAAATATAGGACGAAAATCTAGTATAAAAAATAATGAACTTAGATAAATTTGATGATAAAATAAAATAAATCTTAAATTTAACTTAATTCATGAAATATTTTATTCAAAATAAACCTAATAATCCTTATTACCTATGGAACTCCAACATTGCACGCTACCAAAGCAATAAGCATAGACATATTATGGACCTCTTTACTTGTCAATATGAGATTTTTCGACGTAAATTTAATTTAATTCATCTTTAATATGAATTCTAGATACTAAATAGAAAATAAAAAAAACAACAACAAAACATAATTAGTTTTGACAAGGCACTTTTTTTTTTTCTTTTATTTAATTTATACATAAAAGCATAATATGACAAGTTACTTCTTATAATTAGTTTGAATTACTCAACAATTAGGCTTGACTTTCTTCATATTAAATATTTTACCCACTATGAATTTGATGAATAAAAGAAAAGTATGTTGCAAAAATACCGACTTTGTCATTTGACAACTAATAAAAACAGATCCAAAAACCGGACTGATTCTCTTCACTTTTTTAATTTGTAAAATATTCGAAGTTTCTATTTTATTTTTATATCTTGTACCCGCACCAAATATTAGATATCCATTTAAAATGTTGACTTATTTAGATTTGTGTTAAAAAAAATTACTTCAAGAATAAATAAACACTTTTTTAATTTAAAAATTATAAAATTTAATAGCTTTTTAATATTATTTTGAACTATGTGTCAAGTCAAAATAAGTCGAATAAATTATATTCTATCTGTTTCAATTTATATGACATTTTTTAGATTTTGAGATTCATACAAGTTTATTTTTTATCTTAAATTTTTCATATAGAGTATCTTTTAAATATTTTAAATTATCAATTATTATGACTAATATAGTATTTTTTTATGTAGTTTATAAATTTATTTCAAAAAATTAAAAATTTATATATAAATTTTCAATTAAACATTAATTATTTGCTTTCGAAAAATAGAAAGTGTCACACAAAATAAAAAATAGGAAGTAGCAGAATAATTACTTTTCACCTAAAAATGATTTTATTCGTAACCTACGATTTTTTGGGTGGTGTGAAAACTTCTACGATGTTTTCTTCACAAAGTTCAATACGTAAAGCAAGTGAGGACGCGTGTCGGTGCTACTGAAATAGTCAACCGGGAATAGGCGGTAGATGTGAGTTAACAGTGATTTTACAAACGATTTCGGACTTTATTCAATAATAGTTGTTCACTATTAACTTAATACGTAAATTAAAAAACAGTATATACCTAATTATTTATATTAAATATAAATCATCTAAATTTTAAAAAATGAATAGAATTTAATATTAAGAGTAACATAGATACAAAATAATAAATTATTCCTTAGTTTTAGAAAATGGACAAATATTATTAAACAATGGACAAAGATATGAATCGAGTGAGAAGTGGTGGAATAGTTTGGTAGTCGATCAGAGCCGTTTAGGTGTTAAGTAATATATAGATTAATTACGAAAAAATAATTATGCACAATTAGCTATTTATGTACTTTTTAAATTATTTATGAATTATTTTATATTTATTTGGCATAAAATTTTATAAATATTCGTTATAATTTATATATATAAATGAATTGTATAGAGTTTTAAATTAAAAATCAAATATTATATTAAGTTTATTAAACTTCAACAAACAGCATACACAAATTCAAAAGACTTGAGTAAATTTTGTGTTAAATAACTTCAAAGTATTAAATTCATTGAGTTATAATCGGAGCACTAAAGTCAATATTAATTTTTTTAAAACAAAATGTATATCTTTTTTAAAAATATTATGATTCATATAATTGAAAATATTTTTAAAACTTATATTCAAAAAAATTCTAAGATTGTTGAAATAGTACTGTTTGAGAAAAATAAATTAAAACGGTAAAGTACGAATGGAGGGATTAGAAGGATTAAAGTGTAATTGTCCTTTGGCGTTTGACAAAAGGCGTCTCTATAAACTGTTGTGTTCAGGTGATCAAACATATGTCTCACGCGCTCTATCCTCTACATTCCACGGTCTTTACTCTATTTTTTCAATTAAAAATTTGATTTTATTTTATTGATTTATTGATTATTTATCGTTATCGATTTAATCGTTAAAATTTCACACAACTTTTTAATTAATAAAAATTACTTAGAAACAACGTGACAAATTAAATAAACAATGCATTTGAGTTCACAAATTACATCTTCTTCAAAAGTAATCACCGTCACTTTACAGTATAACCAAGAGTTTGAGTAGCCAAAAATATAATTATTTAATATACTATATTTATCGTTATCGATTTAATCGTTAAAATTTCACACAACTTTTTAATTAATAAAAATTACTTAGAAACAACGTGACAAATTAAATAAACAATGCAGTTGAGTTCACAAATTACATCTTCTTCAAAAGTAATCACCGTCACTTTACAGTATAACCAAGAGTTTGAGTAGCCAAAAATATAATTATTTAATATACTATCAAATATTCGATTAATCCATTACGAAAAACCTCAAACCGTAAAGAGTCAATAATTCGATAATAAAAAAATTAAAACTATTACTGAAACTACTAAACCAGTAACTCATTACCAATAAAGTAATAACTTTTCTTTTTTATTCGATTATTAATTTCGATTCAGTTTAAAACGAACCTAATTTCAACTTATAAAAGAGCGTATTTGGACGTGGCATATCAAAGAAAAAAACTATATTACTTGTGAATTAGTTTCATATAGAAGTTCCTTGATTATTACTTTTCGTTTTCATATTAGTTGATCATTATATTAAAAATAGTTATTCTATATTAGTTGTCTACATTACTGAATCAAGAAAATATTGATTAAAATTTCTATAATTCAAAGTACTTGTTTGTTTTTCATTAAAAAAAGAAGAAAAAAATCAAAGCAGAAAATCATTTATTTTTTCTTACATATTATGCTGTGAGAAAAACAAATTGTTTTTCATCATCCAAAAATTTCATGCACTCGCTAGTGCGCAATAATCTATTGGTCGAGACAATTTAATAAGCAAGTCGCCTATTATAGTGTTGTCACTAAACAAAACATATTTTATTTTATCTATTTTAGTTTATGCGATACATTTTTTTTTTTTATTTTAAAAATTATTATATTTTTTAGATTTAAATATAATGTGATTTTAAAATTGTTATTTTGCCATTGATTTATATGACATTAGACACAAATATGCCTAAAGTTGTATGTGACCACAACTTTAATTTCTTCTTTAAGTTTCGTTTCCAATCAAATGGGTGAAATGAAAAACACGGGGTTGTTGATCGTTGATTAGAAAGAGAGGTATTCATGTATTAGAACTGACATAATTAATATTTTCTTCAATTTATAGTAATTGTCTTACTTTTTTTCATAGTCAATTTTTAAAAGGAAGTCTTATTTTTTGATAATTTTTTAATCTTAGTTTTTCACGTGATATTTTTAAGATCATATAATTTTAAAATATTTTAGCATATTCTATATATCTTTAATCTAAGATCACAAGATTTAAGAATCATATTAAATATGTCATGAAGAAGATGAAACAACTAATAGGGGTAAACTAGTAAATTGAAATATCTTTTCTCTCTATATTCCAAATAAAATTATATAATGTATATTAATTTCAAATATAATAAATCAAACATTTGAAGAAATAATTCAATTTTTCTAAAACTAATTTCAATATCATCTTTATTATTTCTTTCTTTGTCTCAATTTATATTTTTAGTTTGATTGACCACAAAATTTTAAAAAATCTGAGAAACTATTGTAATGTTTCAAAACTATCTAAGATAAAAAAAAATGTAAATAAAAAGTATATTTTATGAACTTTTAATTAATAAATATAACCCAATAAGCACAACAAGTTAATAATATCAATGATGAGTGGAGCTAGGTGGGGGTTCATGGATTCGGACGAATTCAATAATTTTTTCGTAGATCCTATATTTGTACTAAAAAATTAAGTAATAACTTGTGAACCTCTAACGAATCTGATTGACAACTCAATAGTAAAGAAGGGAAAGAAAATTTAGAACCCCCAAAATCAATAGACAATTTTATCAATTACAAAAATAAGTCAATAATATCATTTTTTAAGTGACTATAAAAAATTATATCATATAAATTGAAATTTAAAAATTATTACTCTCTTCGTTTCATTTTATGTGTCAAGATTTGATCGAGTACGGAGTTTAAGAAATAAATGAAGACTTTGAAATGTTTATCAAATTTCTCTTCAAAAAATAGTCATATTAAAAAGTAGACTCACTTTTCTCTCTTCTCATAAATGTATTGAAATATTATTTTTAAGATTAAATTAGACCAATAAAAATAAAAAAAAATTATATCTTTAAATATTTATCATATAAGAAAATGGTGCCGCATAAATGAGACGAAAAGAGTAATATGTAACTCTAATCAACCACTAAATGAACTCTCACTTCAATAGAATGATAAAGGTGGTATGCAGCTAGTGACATGCATGTTAAAACATGATAGCTACTTGACTTGTACCTTCTACCTATTTCATACTTTTATCTGCTTACTGATTTGACCACTACTCTTCTTTTTCAATTAACTAATTAAACTTTATTATTCAAAATATCCACTCTAATTACTTCCACTCACCTCAGTAAAGTTGGATAATTTCAAAACAGCCTGTATAATTACAACTATCGATATGGGACACCAGCAAAACTCACAGTGGAGTGAAATAAATATTCTTTTATTTTTTAATAATCTGAAATTTGAATTATTTTGCGTATGAAATCCTTTTTAAGAGAATTCTTTCTTTTTTTGTTTTTTTTAAAGATTTTAAAAGACCTCTTATTAAAATTTAAAATTTAGTGTTGAAACCTTAGGACATGATTAATTAACAACTTTGTCAGTTACACTGACTACTTAAACATCATTCCAGATTCTCAGTTTCTTTGCCTTTTTTCTTATCGCGTAGTATCCACGCTCATAAGAGGCGCGCGTGGTTACTGTGTCCTTATCCGACCCCAAATCCAAGAACCTTTGAAAGTTCAGTGAAGAACCCGTACATCCATTTCAAAATCTGACCGTTGATCACATATAGAATGAAATTAATGAGAAGTTGAACGGCTGAGATGAAGAGAATGGCACCAAACACAAGGAATTTCAAATTAAATAAGGCATACAAGAGACCACAAAACTACCCAACTTATAATCATGACTAGAATCAATCAAATTGCTTAACAACAAGCTATTTTTTTCTCTCTCTTTCTCCCTAGAAGGAAATTACCTTTTCCCTGTAATGCAGAATTTTGATAAAGATCCAAACTTTTAAGTTTTTTTTGCAGATCATAAAGCCATTTTGGCAAGAATTTTGTAGAAATATGTCGTCAGGTTTCTCCGGCGAGTTTTACGGTGCCGGTGGGAGCAACAATGGAAGATCTACCATGAATAACAACTCACAAAGGCCTTATTCTTCACCGCTATCGGGTATTTTGCCTGACCCGGTTACACAGATCGTTCATCAAGGGAGACCCAATTTGATGGGGAAGCGATCACTTGCGGAGTTTCAACAACAACAACAATTGCAGTTTCTACAACTTCAACAGCAGCAGCAGCAGCAGCAGCAGCAGAAACAACAGCAACAGCAGCAGATGATGCTACTTCAACAACAGCAGCAGCAGCAGCAAGGACTTGGGTTTTATCTCCGTAACGTAAAACCCAGAAGTTATCAGCAGTCTTCTCCAATGTCTCCTCTTTCCCCTGTAGATTTTTCTGTTGCCGCTGCTGCTGCTTCTTCAATTTCATCTGAATTTTCTTCGAATTCAAATGTCTCTACGATGATGAACACGCACCACGCTCTACCTGTTCACCAGCAATTCCGGTCACAGCCTGCTAATATTGGTGGGTTTTTATCTCCAGGTATTCAGAATTATTCTACAGGGGTTTCGTCTCTAAATCCGGTTCAAAACAGAGCAACCATCGGAGTACAGGAACTGTTGTCACAGGAATCGGATAAAAAGATGATGAATTGTCTTCAAGAGCTTGAGAAACAGCTCTTAGACGACAACGATGAAGAAGAAGGCGATACTGTTTCAGTCGTCACCAACAACGAGTGGTCGGAGACAATACAGAATCTGATTAGCCCCTGTCATAATCAGAACCAGAACCAAATTCAGAAACTGGCATCACTATCTCCATCCTCTTCGACTTCTTCATGTGCTTCTTCAACAGAATCTCCGGCAATATCTTGTCCCAAACAGTCTATAATAGAAGCAGCTACAGCAATATCCGATGAGAAAAACGACGTCGCAGTGGAGATCCTCACGCGCCTATCACAAGTTGCCAATACCAGAGGCTCCTCCGACCAGCGGCTAACGGCGTACATGGTTGCCGCTTTACGGTCGCGCGTGAACCCCGTCGATTACCCACCGCCGGTGCTGGAGCTGCAAAGCAGAGATCATAAAGATACTACTCATAATCTATACGAGGTATCTCCCTGTTTCAAGCTCGGTTTCATGGCTGCCAATCTAGCTATCCTTGAAGCTGTAGCTGACCACCCTTTCAACAAGCTTCACGTCATTGATTTCGACATCGGCCAAGGCGGACAGTACTTGCATTTACTGCATGCACTGGCTGCCAAGAAATCAAACAGCCCAGCCGTTTTAAAAATCACGGCTTTCACAGAACAAGCAGGCGGAGTTGACGAGAGACTCAATTCTATCAACGTGGAGCTTAAATCCGTCGCTAATCGGCTCGGAGTCTGCTTATATTTCAACGTAATGTCTTGTAAGGTAACCGATTTGAGCCGGGAAAACTTAGGCCTTGAACCTGACGATGCATTAGCGGTGAATTTCGCATTCAAATTATACAGATTACCCGACGAAAGCGTAACGACAGATAACCTCCGTGACGAGCTTCTCCGTCGGGTAAAAGGGTTATCACCGAAGGTGGTAACGGTGGTGGAGCAAGAAATGAACGGCAACACAGCGCCGTTTCTAGCGCGTGTGAATGAAGCGTGTGGTCATTACGGTGCAATATTCGACTCGCTGGATGCTACAATGTCAAGAGACGACATGGACCGAGTCAGGATCGAAGAGGGACTGAGTCGGAAAATGTCTAATACGGTAGCGTGCGAAGGGAGGGACCGCGTTGAAAGATGCGATGTATTTGGGAAGTGGAGGGCCCGTATGAGCATGGCTGGATTCGGGCCGAGGCCCGTTAGTCAAACCGTGGCGAATTCTTTGCGTTCAAAGCTTAATTCGGGTACACGTGGCAACCCGGGCTTTACCGTGAATGAACAAAATGGAGGTATTTGCTTTGGTTGGATGGGACGAACTCTCACCGTCGCATCAGCTTGGCGTTAACTTTAGCATTATTTTCTAATTAAGACAAAAATATTCTGATTATTATCTTATTAATATTAATCTTCAATGTGATTGCTGTATTAAGGGGATTTCTTTAATTTTGGTTATTATTATTGTTAATGAAAATTCAGATGATGTCCCACATTCGGAAAAAAAAAAAAAGGCATGAATATTAATATTTAGATTCTCTTTTTGTAAATATATTTGTGTTAGTGCATGTATCGCTGTTGGATACATTTTATTTTTAGGCTATGGTGTTTGGCAGAATGCGGACTTGTGTTTGTATTAAACGAATGGCTTTAGATGTTGAAATTTTTTGGGTCCACCAATTAGTTTATTCTCTAGGTACAAATGGCTGGTCGTGTATTAATGAATTTGGTTTTATGGTGCATCTTATTTGTTTATCATTTCCTTCTACATTATATTGTTTATTTTTTGGTTTCTCATTCTCTATGTGAAGTTTGCATTAAAGCCTTGATTAAATTTAGATCACGTATTGCAGGACTTATTTTATTGTGGCGCTTTCAATATAATTTTCCTTACATCTAAAACCTCTAATTGAGGGTGAAATAGTTTCATTATTACACCACAATTTATGTTGATTGATATATTGTGGTGGTGTTGTTGGTGGCGTAACTTTTAACTAATTGAGCATGGAGGGAGGTTCACGTGTAACAATTGTTTTATCACATTAGCTAGTTGTCGCCCAATATTTTTGCCAAAGGGGTTTGTTTCTCACTTACGCATTGAATAATTAGGTGGAAATATACCAAATTAACAATTAAACAAAACCAGTTTCATGTGAACTAGTTTTGCTTCATCTTTCTCCTTAAGATTAATTGCACCTTAATTTTTAATTACTCTTACTTTAAACGGATTACTATAAAAAAAAAAAAAAAAAGAGAGAGTTGAGGTGAGTATTATGATCAATGACTAACTAACTGACTAATTTTAGGATTCAACTTATGTAGGCTGATAATATTAGCGTATTAGTGACAATGTAAAAATATAATTTCTTTAAAAACAATTAAGACTTAAATTATTTTGTACATTGTTAATGTAAACATGGGTATAATATAATATTAATGTGGTTTATCATGTTGTGACATGTTATATGTTTAGGTTAGTAGTATTTTTGGTTCCTCAAATTTATTTAGTTTTTATGGTATATGACTAAACATATTTAATTTTTCATTAATTGAAAAAAAGTGATTTTTATTCCATTATTTGTGAATATATAGAAATTCACTATCTTTATCAATTGTTTCATTGTTAATTAGTCATGTGTAATGTTAATCTCGTACTCTTACTTCATATTTAATAATAATATACTTTTAAAAAAACTGTTCAAACATAACATATTTCCTTATGTAAAAAGGATGATGAATACGCACAATACATAATTGAAAATTAATTGTGCTTAATAGTGAAATAGGGGTATTGAGCCGATAGCCTGTGGATTCAATCAACGTCAGAAGTTTTGATTTAAATTCTATATTTGTATTTAAAAATTTATTAGATATATTCAAATTATTAACTTAAAATTCAATAACTTTAACTCAACTAAATAACATAACACTAGTTCCGAAAGTGTTATTATACCGTCTCAAAAGAAGTAAAAGCAATCAGGAAAAAAGGTCCATGTTCTTTTACCACCTCAATAGTTAAGCTCAAGAAATGTGCATATGCTGGTTTACTTTTTTTCTTATTTATTTTTGTTGGTGTATATATGGTTTATTTTGAGTTTTATTTATGTTGGTTTACCCTTTACCTTGTTAATATTTCGAACTCATAACTTTAAAATTTGAGACGACAAGTGTTTACCACCTAGACAATCATCTCGTCTTATATATGGAGTTTGAGTTGCATAGCTTATTTTTGTTTATTATTTGATAGATGTATAGAAGTCTAGGGTTAAGGGGTCGACCCACATGGAGTCCGCCCCATTAACCTTGTCTCGAAATATATATATAAAGCACCCAATAAACAATTTTTTTAACTAATTCATTGGTTTTTGAACAGGTGCTTAAGGCTCTTTTAGTGTTGTTGAGTCCGAAATTGAATTTCTCTGTGAACATATCTTTTTTATATTTTTAACTCAGCCACTTTCAAAACACCCACAATCTTAGAATCCTACCTCCCAGTGGTTACGATGGGGGGAAAATCTAGTGAAGACAAGTTGTGATATGAAAGAAAAGAAAAGTATATATGGACTAATGGAATCCACGAGGCAAAGCAAAAAAAAAAAGTGTATGTGGTGAAACAATATATAAATCAATTATGGACACCACACAGACAAAGTTAGGGTTGGGTTAAGTTGAGGAGGACATTACAACACTAAGGAGTGGGTCCTATACCCCATATTAGGTTTTTTTTTTTATTATTATTAAACAAATATATATTCACGACATATATAGCTCTGTCAAAATATGTCACAAGTTAAATTATTGTGAACTTCCAACCAACACTGCCAAATTAAAGCCTAATTCCTTATTCCTTTACCACAAACATGGAATAAGTTATTTAAGTAAACTTTTTATAGATGTAGTCTGAAGAAAATATTAAGAAAAGTGATTAGAAAAGATATGATATATGTGTAAGTTATTAAGAATATGACTTTAAATATGAGGATTTAGATATTCAGAATTAGGATAGAGGTTTAATAGATGGTCGCGTATTATCTATTTCCGTTTCAGTATTACTATTGTTTTTACACTGAACTCCTATTATATATATATCTTAATAATTTTTGAATTTCATTATATATCACATGTTTTTTTCTTTAATTCAGTTATCGTATTACTTATTGTTATTATTCTTTTCTTCATTATTTTCATCATAACTTCTTTAATATTGTATTTTATTTCATTCATGTTTTGAAATGTTTTATTTGAACCTAGGATCTATCAGAAACAATCTCTCTAAAGACGCAAGGTGAGAATAAGATATATACACACCACACTCTTCAATCCTCATTTATGAAAATATACTGAATATATTATTATTTTGTATGGTTATTCTTTCATTACTTTTAAATTAATTTGAGGAGATATATATAAAAGGTACTATTTTAAACAATTAACCACTTAATTTTTTTACTAAGTAAAATTCTTTTTGGATGTGTCAGAATCATTAACAATCTCCTATTATGAATTGGAGGGAGTTATGTATTTACTGCCACAAGATTCAAATAATATTTTGTTTAATTATATCAATTTTTAATTTTAAGACTAATGAATAAACAGATTAATAAGTCGCCTAAACTTTAACCACTTTTACGAATTGAATTTGATTTTGTTACCTCTAATTTTTCATTAGCTCGATGGTATATGAACCAAATCCTGCCTATCGACCAGCACGAGGAATACGAGCAATGTAGGGACCAATATGACCTCATTGAGGAATGAAATCTGAAAATACTTAGTAGTATTTTTTCCAGTCAAATATTTTAGGTAATTTAATTTATAAAATATCTACTCCTATATAATATATAAAAATAGTATATATATGTTATACTACAGTTTAGCATATATATAGTGATATAGTGTATATTTATACCTTTTTATTAATTAAATGATCGAATGGTATATATTTGCAACTATACATATCTCTTTTTCCTAGTAGCAGATTTTTAGAATAAAACTTAAAAATTTTAAAACTTGTGACGTCAAAAGCAATTTTTGAATCCAAAGCAATTTTCTAATCATTTTAAAAAAAATTTATGTCTATACGCAAAAGAGTAATTATTTTTTGAGGAAGGAATCCCAATATTTACATGTTGTACTAACACTGAATCTAATCTTTATGTTGTTTTAATATTGAATATATTATATTTTTTAAACTATAAATTCAAATTTTATATTTAAGTGAAATCATAGTAGTCGCATATCTTTCTTGTTCGGTGTTGAACCTAGCAAACCAAGCAAATAGTGGTGTTTTTCCGATTGATTCGGTCTGTTTTTTATGTTTTATAATTGATTATTGATTTATAAACATGCTAAATCGATAATCTAACCAATATAAAATTACAAAATAATTTTAAAATTGTTATTCCAATAACTCAACACAGATGAATTAAGAATTTTTTTCTGATTCGATTTATTGATTAAACTGAAACAGACCCCAACTAGCTAATATGACTGCATACGTCCTTGTTTGTTCATCTACACAACTTGTACTGAAGATATATAATTCCCTTTCAGATGTCACAATAATTCCTACTGAAATTAAATGCATCTATCGTGATAGTTTTAAAAACAATTTTAAAAAAACATCATCAGATTAGAATTTATTATGATTTATGTAATGTTAATTTCCTTTCAAATGATAATACACAAACTAATAGTCGCAGCACTCTCTTTTTCTTCTTCTTTTTAAACTTAGAAGCGTTAAAGCTTGCGTTTAAAATCGTGATTCAAAATCACATAATCAAACACTAATTTAAAAATCAAAATTTCATTTCACGTAACACGCAAATTAAGTAGCACGAACAGATGTACAATTTGCAGGCCATAAAGTAAATATTGATTAAATATATATATATATATATATATATCAAAAAAAGTAAATATGAAGGTCCCCCACTTAATTAAATTCCAATATTCCCCACCCACCCATGGTGGATATAATAGTGATATCATCAGCAGTTCAGCACAGAGAGACTATATACTTTAGTAGTACTAAATAAATAAATATCATAAATGCGTTATATATAATGTATTTATTTTTATTTTTTCTTATAGATTTGGGAGGCAGATAATGTAGAAACTCAAAAGTACAAAATGGAAATGAGAAATAAATGATATGCATTATAATGTCTTTTTTTTCTTTTTTTATATTGCATTCAATGTTCAGAATCTGCATTAAAATTTCGACTAAATCAAAATTACATTTACAGGTTCCAAGAGTGTCGCTCCAACAAAATTTTCACCATATCTAAAATTCAAACTCAAAATCTCTTATTAAAGATGAAACAATCATATCACCGTACCATAAATCATATTTCTATCCATCATAATGTCTGATAGGAAGATAAATAATATGATACGTAAATAGCTTTTAAGATGAAATTCAATGACCCAATACTTTTTGTATATTATATTCGTTCACATTTATTCATCAAGCATCAAACTAAATGAATCTTGATTAATATTTAAAAATATATTTTTTAATTATGTAAGTAAATATGAAAATATTATAACTTATAATATATTTTATATAATTTTTCAGTATCTAAATTTTAAATATTAAATTAATTTAATTCAATTTAATTTTAAAAATTAATTAAGTTGACGCCTGCAAAGTAAAACATGACAGGTAAGTTATAAATATTGATTTAGTTTCATATAATTTTTTTTAATTTCCTTTAAGTGATACTTAAGCGAAGGGGATAAATAAAAATCTATTGACTACTTCCAAAATGAATAGGAAAAAATATTTTCAATTTCATATATAGAAAAATGAAAGATCATAAAATTAAAAAACTAAGTAACAGCGCTGTAAGTGACTCAAAAATCAATTCTCCCGTGGCAAAGCTTGAATAATTTTTTATTTATAAAAAATACTTTAGCAACTATACAATAAAATTAAAATTGAGTGATTCTTTATGAAATAAACTAAGAATGTAATTAGGAAAATAAATTACATCAATACTAATAACAAGTTAGAAATAGACACCTCTTCATCAACGTGTCTACATCATGCTGCGGATATTTTTGAAAATGCTAAGTCTATGCTTTAAAGGTACTTTTCATATGTTTTTTCCTTAACCACGTCAAATATTAAAACGCCATTAAATATTTGTTAAATAAATAAAATATATTTTTCTTACCTAACTAAAATAATATATCACATAAATTGAAGCACGAAAAAAATATGACAAAGCCATTTTTGAATTGATTTGTTTGAATGTGCTGGCGCGGGGCATTGCATCTAACTACCTTAAAATTGGTTCATCGTTTAACTTAATTAAGTATGTTAACTCAAATATTAAACACACTGGATAGATAATTATTGCTGTCGCAAATTGAACCTTTTGTTTAATTAAAGCAGATTTAACTCAAATATTAAACACACTGGATTGAATTTTATTGCTGTCGAAATTTCTGATGTGGCAGCTTTCTATGGCCAGCATTTCTTTTCTTCTTTTATCTCCTTTTTTGACAATTTATTTTTATTTTCTAATTTTTATTTGTAATTTCGGAAAAAAAAAACTGAAAAATATTTTAATGCATTACATCATGCTACTTTAAAACTTCCATCATATAATACACATTTAAGTAAATGGAAGATGAAAAAATCAAAATCTTTTCATTTTTCATAACGCTTTATAATTATTTAGCCTATAAAATAAACAGTTTTAACTACTGTAATCAACAATAGTGGAATCCTTCACTTTCTCTCTTCTTCTTCTAATGATGATGATGAATATATGGTTATCAAATTTTGATATTGAAATGTCCAGTGAATTTCTAGTCCTTGTGATTTTTTCAAGAAAAGGAAAAGAGAAAGTATCTCATGATCCTTTGATGAATATATGGGTATCAAATTTTGATATTGAGACGTCCAGCGAATTTTTAGTCCTTGTAATTTTTTCAAGAAAAGGGAAAGAGAGTATCTCATGATCCTTCTAAAGATATTGATGAGGATGAATATACGGATATCAAATTTCGTCATTGAGATGTCCAGCGAAATTCTAGGCGGCGTAAAAAAAAAAAGGGTATTCATGAACCTTTTAAAGATATTGGTGTAAAGAAAAAGATTATGTAATAAAAATTTCTGTACAAGTCTTTTTGATAGAATGTTGATTCCTTCTATATTGAGAAAAAAACAGAATCATCTTGATTGAGAAATTTATAGGAAGAGTGATTAGTATTTCAAAGGGCAAGAATATTTATGTAGAGAAAAAATCAATCTATTTAGGAAATTCGTATTAAATTAGGAGGAGAATAAGTATTTTACTAAGTTGTTTCTTCTTTTATTCTGCCTAATTTCTTTTTATATATCTTTAGTTAAAATTTATTTTATATTTTCTTATTTATCTTTACTTAAAATTTACTGACAACATTATTTCTTCTTCTTTATTCTACTAATTTTTTTCTTCTTTTATTTTGTTTTATTTTTGTGTCTTTAATTAAAGTTTATTTTATTTATTTATTTATTTTTAATTAACCTTTTATGTATATTTTTTAATTTCTAATGCCTGAAATTCTATTTAGTTTTTGGTGTTTTGTTTTTGCACTTTGTCCTTAAAAAGATGATCATATTTAATCTCTTTCATCATTAAGGTTATTAATCTCTTTTACTTTAATTCTTTAATCTTATAATTAATGTTACTTATATAATTTCCTAAAATCACATCTTTTCCTTTTATTTATTTCAAGAAATTAGTTATTTAAACTTTATAAGAGTTGTATATATATTTTTACAGAATTTGATTCTTTATTTATTTATTTAGATATTTATATATGATGGTAAAGCTAAAATAGAAAATGTGATGTGATATTTTAGTCCAATATTGGTATTTATTTATTTTTACTAATGTTAAACAATTTTTCTTGCATTTTTATTAAAATAATTGCTCAAAATTAAAATTACTCTTCCCCAAAAAAATCATGCCTCAAATTTTATTTTATTTTTTGGAGTTATTTCTAATTTAAAAAACTGAAAAATTTATAAAATATAAAAAATGACCACATTTAATTCTTATCATCATCAATGCTATTAATTTCCTTTACTTCCTTCCCTTAATTTCACTATTAATGTTGTTTATATTATTTCCTTAAATTACTTATTTTCCTTTCTTTTTTATTTTTCTTTTATTTTATTTTTTTATTCCGGATCTAATTATTATAACTACATAAGAATTGAAAGATTTTTTTAACGAATTTGATTTTGACATTCTTCTTATAAATTTTAGTCCATTTTTTAGTCCAACATTGATAATTATATGTTTTATAAAAAAAATCTCATATTTATTTATTTTATTAATTTTTAAATATTTTTTATAACATTTTTATTAAAATAATTGCTCAAAATCAAGATTACTCTTCTAAAAATAAAATTGCACCTCGATTTTATTTTTTTTAAGCATTTTCTCTAATTATAAAAAACTTAAAATCTTCTAAAATATGAAAGATGACCATATTTAATTCTTATTACCATCAATGTTATTGATTTCTTTTACTTCCTTCCCTTAATATCATTATTAATGTTGTTTATATTATTTCATTAAATTACTCATTTTCCCTTTTCTGTACTTTTTCGTTTATTTTATTTTTTATTTCTACAAATTAATTGTTATAACTAATAAGAATTACATTTTTTTTTGCAGAATTTGATTTTGCCTTTTCCTTATAACATATGCAATTATATATCTTTTGTACTTTAATCTATTCTTTATTTCGTTTTCCCTTTTTCTTTTCCTACAACACTCTGACTGTCCAGAAACCAATATGAAGGTGGGAGTCATTGGTGACTTCATGCAGAGATGCACTTCATTAATCCTTATCTAAATATTATTTCGATTTATTTGTCTGATTTTAATCGAATACATGATTTGATTAAAAAAATAATTAAAAATCTTGTGATTTTAAATTAAAAACACATAAAACATATCAAATATTATTTAATCATGTGATTCTAAACATATTTTGTAAAGAAATGAAAATTAAAAATTATATATGTAAAAAAAAAGACATTATATAATGAAATTAAAAAATAAGGAAACCAAACAAATTAAAAATATATAGAGAAGGAAAACATCAAATCATATAATTGGGCTCAATCACAGCCTGGTTGACTCACTGAAACAATATTCATTCGGCTTGAATCATTGCCCAAAAACAAAAAACAAAAAAATAAAAAATTACACTAGCGATAAACAACAATATATATTATCAACAATTATTGATGAATCGACTTAGCCCACCTTATAATTGATCATTCCTTAGTCCAACATAGATATTTATATGTTTTTATCAAAAATAATTTCTCTTATATATTTCTTAAATTAATTGCATAAAAAATAAAATCACTCTATCATATTTTTAAAAATAATAATAAATGTTATCATTCATTGCTCAATTTTTATATGTATAAATAGGAAAACAACCGTTATGTTTTTCATAATAACGCTATATCTATATTGTCATATTTTTTATTATTACTTTTTTCTTTTCGATCATCTCATTCTGTCATCACTAACTTTATATGTTTTTTAATATTGACTTTGAATTGTATGTATTGTTGATTTTTCATAGGTTACAAAGTTTTTAAAATGAGTTTCAATGTGCAATTGATGTGATATCAAATAAGGAAAAAGGAAGAACATAACGAGTAAAGAAGATGCAAAATATCATTCTTACAAAATTCTTTTATTTCAGATGTGATATTAAATATTTAAAGTCAATTTCACAATTTTGATATTATTAAAATGTTTTTTTCATTTTTAAGTAGGTGTTCGGACATAGATTTCAATTGTTTTTTGTTATTTGGTATTTAAAAAAATTGAGATGTGTTTTGTTATACTTATTGCAAAAAATATTTGGAATAATATTCATATTTGAATGTAGTTAAATACAACTTCAAAAATGATAAGTGGGATGAAAAACACAATTTCAAATTTGAAATAAAACTTCAACCAAGATTTGAAATTTTCATGATCATATGTTGGTTCTTAGATAAAATAAAAAATTATTCCCAAAAAAAGAGCATAATTTTTATGATTCAATAGAATAATGTATTTAATGCATCATTCATTCATCTTTCTAATTAAATATATAAGTTTGGCGAAAAAAAAGTCATTTTATAACAACTTTATCTATTTTTATCATATAGAAGTATAGAGTTATCGTGTTCAACTATATATTTTATCTTAACATTAAACTTTTTAAAATTAACTATATGTAAAGGACTTGAAATTTACTTTGTATCTTAATTTAGTCTATTTGTTCTTGAAAGTTAATTAGAACAAAAATGGGTTTAATTTGATACTTGTCCTGTATAAGAATAATTGCACTATTTAATTAAACTTATCACTTCAAATAAATTAATTTTAATCAAATTTAAATGTATAACATGTCTTCAAATAAATAAATAAATATCCCTAAATAGGATCATAGTGCGGTGTTTTTTATCTTTTCTTTTGATAATTTTTTGGTGTTTCTAACTTATTTTGAAGATTCATTTTTTTTTTTTTTTATTGTTTGTTAATAGGTTTAAAAAAAAAAGTTACGGATCTAAGCAAAACAAAGTCTTTCATCAGTTTCAAATTAATTTATAAAAGATCATTAATTTTAAATTTTACAAATCTACCGCGCGAAGCGCGGTTAAGTTTACTAGTATATAAATAAAGTAGAATGTTAGATGTGCTAGTGTGGCATACTTCTAAGGGGTAGAAAATTATTTATCTTTTTTATGGTGTTTTTTGGTCATTTTTCAAATTTTAAAATACAAAAAATTCACCTAAATATTAAAGATAGTCACATTTAACTATTTCTTTATCAATAGTCATAATTAATTTATTTTATCATTAATGCTATTATTTTTTTCCTTAATATTTCTCATTTTCTTCTTTTAACTATTTTAATTTCTTCCCTAATGATATTTATATCATTTCTTTAAATCACTTTTTCCCCTTTTTAGTTCCTTTTTACTTTTTTTTTAAAAATTTATTCAATTCAAGAAACTTATATTTCTATATAATGTAAATTCTTTCTTTCTTTATTCTTATTTTATTTATTTATTCAATTCAATATAAAAGTCTTTCTTTTATCTTTTTTATTTATGTTTTTCCTTCTTTATTTACTTTTAAAGTTTCACCTCCATAACTTATATCTATTAAACTTCTATTCTTAATAACATAATTAATTTCATGATTTTTAAGTTTTCATATTCATAACCCCAACTATTAAATTATAAAATTTAAGAACTTTACGATATTTCTCCATTTTTGTCAATATAAATTTATAAGTTTTTTTGTTTCATGAAATTTCAACTCATGATTATTTTTTATATTTCATTATTCTTTGTAGTATTATTCTATTATCAAATACATGTGTTAACTTGACACAATGAAGAAGACTCTTGAATGTTGATTAATTTGACAAAAAAAAGGTGTCGGCCAAGAGCTCAAAAAAGTGGACACTTATTTTGTATTCTTATTTTCATCTATTTTCTTATGATAAGATTCTAAGGAAGATGTGTGTGTGGGTGTTTTCTCCATGTAACTTCTTTAGTTTGAATTTGTATAATTTTTCATTATCGCAAGTTTGTATTTTTGTTTAGATGCAAATTAGTTATTGGAACTTCGTCTGTAATAATACTAACTACTAACCAATGTTCAACAATATTATAGTACAAAAATATTTATGTTTTTTTAAAGATTTTCCTATTTTGTCCATATAAAATCATAATTTTTTATTTCATGAAATTCCTACTCAAGATTATCCTTTTCATTTCATGTTTGAAGTCTTGTTTTCCGTGGTTTGATATTGTAATAAAGGTAGACTCAATAAAGAGGACTCTTAGATGTTGATCAGTTAGTCAGAGGGAATGTTGACAAGAGCTCAAAAATTGTGCATTGTTTCATTAATGTTTAAAAAAAAATCTATTTTCTTATGATTAAGGTCCTAATGAAGGTATGTGCATTGAGTTCTTGCTATGTAATTTCTTAAGTTTTGAATGTAAGAGCATTTTGTTTGTTCATTCATTAGACGGAAATTAATTATTGTAACTTTGTCTTATGCTAAATACTATCAAGGTTCAAACATTATTATTGATCGATTAGAAAATTTAAATACATATTAAATGTTAAAATACAACCTTTTTATGATATTTTTTTACAGTCCAAAAAATCATTTATCTTTCTTATGATTACCATCCTAAAAAGATGTGTTTTTGTTACTACAAAAAATTACTATTAAGTAGGATAGAGGAAGGAAAAGAGAAAAAGAAGAATTAATAAATAAAATATAGAACAAATACTACAATAAAGGATAGAGGCAAAATTAATAATATGAATATATATTTAGATAAGAGAAGAGAAAATGGTCTAAACCCCCCCCGAAACCTATACCCGAAATCCCAACTACACACTCAAACTTTACGGGTGTCTTATTACCCACCTGAACTTTAAATTTCCCTATTTTATATACACCTAAGTGCTGACATGTCATGGGAGGTGTTCTCACCTCCTCTAGGCGCGTTAGAAGGCAATTTTGACGAAAAATTACCATTATTTCTTCCCCACCTTTAAATAAATCATTATTTCTTCTTCCCCACCATTAACCCTTGATTTTTTTTATAAAAAAATCACAATTTCCTCTCAATATTAAGTAAGGTTTAGTTGTTAATGTTCATTTCTACTTCAAATTTTGAATTTAGGGTTTGTAATCTGCTCTAATTTCTTATTTAGGTCTCTAATTTGAATTTTGAATTTTCTCGAAATTCATCGAAAATGGCAAATGAAAACTTGAATAAGCTTTGTATGGATGAATCAAACCCAATGCTCAACGCTCTAGTGAGATGCAAACACGGAATTTTGTTGAATTTGCAAACTTCTTGGTCGAAATTAAATCCGGGGAGAAGATTTTGGTCTTGCCCATGCTATGGTGTATGTGTTTTTTCCTTGTATTCTTGCTACACTTTATTTTGAACGATGCTAATGTACTATTTTGGATCATTTTCAATTTAAAAATTGCAAATTTTTTCGATTGAGGGACAAAGAAGAAGTGGATCCAAGATCAAGTTTTATCCTTCCAAGATTGGTGAATGCTAATGGAGAAGGATTGAAAATGAAAAAGGAGGATTTTTTTTTTTTTTGTTCTTTTACGTTTTAGGAAATAGGAGAAAAAAGAAGAAATGGGAGTTGAAGAGGCGGGACCCAGCGCGTGGAAGCACGCATGCCTAATTATTTGGTTTTGTGTTGAGGTCAGCACTTAGGTGTGTATAAAATAGGGAAATTTAAAGTTCAAATGAGTAATAGGACACCCGTAAAGTTGGAGTGTGTAGTTGGGATTTTGGGTATAGGTTGGGGGGTTTTAGATCATTTTCTCTTTAGATAATGATGAAAAATAAGAGAAAAAATAACAACAATGAGTTGAATAAATTGACACCTCTCTTTGGCCAAGAATTCTATTTATTTATTTTCAATATAATTCTATTTATTATTGTTGTTGTTGTTGTTATTATAATAATAAAAAGAATTGTGTTAATGACGAGTCTTGCATTCAATTTTATTCTTTATTGTAAAAATCTCTATAAATAAAGATATTGTAAGAATTTTTAGAAATGATCACATTAGAGTTTGAAAAATTGTGCATTTGTTTCATATACCATAATATCAAAATAACGGTATTCAAAATTTTGATATGGTATGGTGTTTTGATATATACCATATCATGCCCACCCCTAGTGCCAGATACATGTGTGGTGATCGAAATTTAGCACGAATGATAATTTCAATACTTTGGAGAAGGCATGTAATTAGATCTTCAACTAGTGAGATTTTATATTAATTTTTAACTTTTTCTTTCTTAATAAATACTGTAATTTTTTTTACGGGACACAAATTTATATTTTTATATTGTAATATTCTATAAGTAAGTTATATATGTACACGCATGACCTTTGTTTTTAAAGCATTTATGTTTAGTTAGACATAAATTCGATTATCAAAAGACAAAATTTAAAAATGAATCTATTTAAAAAAACAAACGTGCAAATTTATCTTATTGTTTCGATATCCGCGATGTTGAGTAGAAGGTAGGTTTGAATTTATAAAGCAGGTTTGAATTTATAAAGTAGTTATACAAGTTAATGCTGCTAGGAAGCCTATTTGATCAGTAATAGAACATTAGGTTGACCGTAAATAATTCAGACATCATCAATATGAGTTGTGGTGTAGTCCCCTAATTAAAGATTTCAGATTTGAGCCTTGAGCATGTAGAAAATTCTAGTGGGAGTGTCACCCCCAAATGCAATGGCGTACGCAAGATTTTCTGTAAGTGGTGTCGATATTTAATAATAAATAGCTGATATAACAATACTGTTAATAAAAAAATGTTTATTACTGAAAAAGCCAAGAAAAAAAAATAGCTCTTATTGAGACTTGAACCTGGCTAGTTGGGAGAATTAATACACTCCTGCCACATATCAAACCAACGCACCAAGGCAACACAATCGTGCAAGGAGAGTCATTTTTATTATTTTTACTAATGTGTTGGTTTTTTTTCCAGATTTATATATATAATATTGAATTTTTTTGACGAAGTCGTGTCGGATGACACCCCATGGCAAGGGTGGGTCCGTCTCTACCCGAATGGAGCCTACAATACACGATTCGAATTTAATCGGAGCTCTAATATGAATTCTGAAATTAATTATCCATATTATGTTCAACAATACTTGTGTACTATTGACTTTACATAATTCTTAAGAAACGGAGTAGAAAAGAGTTTTTGGAAAGCTAATCATGTTGGTGTAAGACCTAACTTTTTGACCTCCTAAAAGTGAACTACACTTTGTTATTCCCAAAACATGCTTTTTCTCCTGTTTTTGAGGGTTGAAATTACATTCAAATAATCATATGAATTATAGTGGAATGAATAGGTTCAATTTTGAAAATAAAAACATTTTTTATAGGAAATTCTGTTTTTGATGAAGTTTGTACGATGAAAATTTAAATTAATCGAACTAGTGAGTCTCAAATGATGGACGGTTATGTATTTAGAAATATCTCTTTAACTAGGGAACTTATTCGCGCTTCGCATGGTTAAAAAAATGATAAAATTTCAATAGTTTTATAAAAATATGATATTGATAGAAGAAATAGTTATAATATGTGCATATATATTATATATATCCCGATGTATAAGTAATTTCACAAAGAGAAATGTTTGGTCAGTAGTTATATGACTTCCAACAAAATCATCAATTGTTATTTTGAATCAAAAAATTATAAACTTATAATAATAAAAAAAAAGATTGTGTAAAATATAAAACAAAGAAAATTGTGAAGAGAATATAAATAAATAAATAATGCAATATCATTCTTATAATCTTAATTATTAAAAAAACATTTAGAAATAACATACCGAAATATCAAATACCATATCGGAGTATATAGTTACATAAATAACAAAATTAAAATACTAACAAGTATGCAACCTTGTATTAGTATACACTAAATATAGAAGTTAAAATTTTGACTATTCTATTTTGATTAAAATGTATTTGAATTGTATAATTTATTAACAAAAGGAGATGTTTATACTTTATTTTGCAATTATATATTTCTATATGTCTAATGTGTTAGTATGACACAATTGAAAACTTTTTTTAGTTGTCGAAGTCATAATACTCTATTAGACGAGTATATATTAGTCGAAGTTGAACAATTATGGTTACCGATTTTACCATACCGTAGAATACCGAAATCGAACCATACCGAATTAAATTGGTATGGTAATGGTATAATATTTAAAAATCGACTACCAAAATTACGATATCGAAACTTTCAAATACCATACCATGCCCCCGACTAGTGATTTGGTTTGACTTGGCTTGGTATTGAAAAAAAAAAACTGACTATATTTGTATTGGTTTAGTTTTAACTAAAAAAAACCAACCCGAGACCAAATCAACCCGACATTATATATGTAATTTTAAAATTTTAGTTTATACATAAAAATATTTACTTTGATATAATTTTTAAATATTTCTTATACTTTTCATAGTTTTTATTTTTTAAAATATTATTTCAAGTTTGAAACTTAGAATTTTGAAAGGTTCGATAAATATTATAGTTTATAGATGTTAGTAATTATAATAAAATTTAAATTAAAATCAAATTAATAATAATGCAAAAAGAAAATCAATCCAACACTTAGAATGACAATAATATTGATTATTTGTTCTTTAGATTTACACTGGTTTAGACACTTAAAATACATAATCTAATTTTAATTTTTCCTTTAGTATTTAGTCAAGTAACTAATACTTATTAAACTTATTTTAGCATGATTCAGTTCTTTTAAATTATGATGATTTTCATTATGACTTATTAATTTGCAATATTTGTTTTATGCGATTTCATTATTATTATCGTTGGATATTTTAGTGTCATTAATCATATCATATTGTGTTATTTTCTCAAGAAACACCTTAGATAATGGTATTTTATTAGGACTAAAGAAATATTTGAAGTACAAGTAAATTATATGATATCGTTATGATCAATTAATGGGACTTGGCCGGAAAGTGTTCTTGCCTCTATCATTAGCTCGGGTAGTCCCCGTTTCTGGTGTTTTAGTCACCTTTCAATGGCTCCCTTAATTATGTGCGAGGAATTGCCCTATTGAGTAATGGGAAGCGGGCTAGCCCAAAAACCCGAAAAAACAAGAAAATTCAAAAAACTCAAAAAAAATCGGAAAAAACCCGAAGTTGAAAAACCTGACTTTCATTGGTTTGGTTTGGTTTATAAATTTAAAAATCCGACACAAATGATTTGGTTTGATGTATGAAAAACCCGAACCAACCCGGCCATGTACACCCCTATTGGAATGTATTGATTGTCTCGCTCGCCTCCCTTCTACCTCGCTTGTCTCTCTCCTCTCTCGTTGCTCTCTCCCTATGCATGTATATTTAAGTGTGTAACTGGTAGCTATATCTAGGTATATATGACTTGATATCTGGTATGAAACTATTAATTAGTATGACAAGAAATAATTATTTTAAGGAAAAATTACCTAACTACGCAATCTTTCTTTCAATATTCTCTAAAATTTCCTACCATTTCAAAATATTACAAAAATCTCTATTTTCCTTTCCTTCTCTCCTTTTCGAGATACATAACTCACAGCCCTTTAACCCAACGATTTTTGTTCCTATTTTCATGCCTGAAATCACTCCCACATATCAGCATGTTGCCTGAAATCACTCCATTTTTTAATTTCAAATTTATTCTCTCTCCAGTTCATTGATTTCTAGTTCCTAAAGAGATAGAACTATTTCTTCATCATTTTTTTTCTAATTCTTGAATTATCGTTTTAAAAAAATAATAATTCTTTTTAGCCTTTTTATCTACAATTTTCTGATACATATGGATTCTAATGATGAAAACTTTCATGAAAATAGATATAGACAACGAAACGACTCATTAATCATGAAGAATTCTAGATCAAAAAAGTCAAAAAAAAGATGCATGCTTGAATTCTAAAGGAGGGAAAAGTTGGATTTGTCGTTACACGGACATCACTATCAAACTTGCAGATTTTAAATGTATCTCATTTATTTTGATTCTTAAATTAGCCTTTGTTAGTGTTATCACTACTCCAATACATCACGACTATTATAGCCTTTGTTTTATTCAATGTATCATGTTCACGTTTAAGGTATTGATACATAACCCCCAATGTTGTTGAATCTTTGTATAGTGTTTATCCTGCTCAATATGTACTTGATACATAAACACTACCTAATGTATCATTGTTATGTATCAAGTTCTACAATGTATCTTTAATCCTATTCAAATTTAAAAGACTATATACACAATACCAAATTAATTGTGTGTTATGTATCTATAATCGTCAATATTTGTTCAGTCTTATCCAACTTAGAAGGCTATGTATATGTATATATTATCCAATAATAATCTTGATACATAAATCATGGTGTTCTATAATTAGAGCACTATGTATCAGTTCCAATAATAAGTATATAATACATAACAGTGGCAATGTTGACCACTTTATTATGTATCAAATTATGATATTTATCTTTTCAACTATTAATTTCAATTTTTATGATTCATTGTGCAACGTATTGATGTAATTTTCTACTACCTCCAGAAGAAGTCAAAGCTTCAGATTAACAACCAATACATATATATATTAATGGTTAATGTGTATCACACATATTTGATATACATTAGTGACCATGATACATTCATACAAATTACTACTAAATATTTATTATTTTGACAATTAAAACTATATGTATCTGATACTTAATAACTAACACACTATAATGTATCGATTTAAAATCAACTACCAAATATATTACAACAATCAATGATACAACTATTTACAAAAAAATCGACTTCACAACATCTCGAGATAACAAATCAAAAAATCAACTACGCAACATCTCTCCTGCCTTTTTGTATGATGTATCAATGCATAGTAGATACATTGCAAATTTCGGCTCATGTTTCTTCACCTCCAAGTACAGACTAACGAAGATATTCATGATGTATCTTCTCAAAATTTTTGATAATTTTGAATAAAAATTGAAAGGATCTTCGATGAACTGAAAGAACAATTTTGAATCTCAAAATGTTTTCGATAAGTTTGAATCAAAACTAAAAGGAACTTCGATGAAATGAGAGAAGAATTTTGAATCTCAATTTTTTTAGACAATTTTGAATAAAATCGAGAGGATCTTCAAACAATTGTATAGGGATAAAACAACCCTCGTCTTTGTAATGTATCGAATCTCCTAATTTTCCTCAACTCATCGATCTCTTAGTTGCACTGAATGATTCAACTGACCTCACTTTGTCAGATTCTTGAATGTTTAAACAATATAAAGATATTCATGATGTATCAACTCAATTTTCAAAGATTTTGAATTGAAATTGAAAAAGATTTTTGACAATTTGGGAGAAGAAATTTGAAATTTAAATTTTTTGAAGTTGTCAGCTTTGAGAGAGATTTATTAGCAGTGACACTATGAAATTGCGTGATAATGAATTTGATATTTAATTTTACGTTTCTTTTCCTTTTTAAGCGAAACAAAAAAAAATTGTTCCTTTTTTTAGCACAACTGAAGGATTCTTCTTGTATCATAATTTATGTATGTGGATGGTGATTTATGTATCCGAATAGTGACTTATGTATCCCGAAGGTACAAATTTTAAGGAATTATTGTAATTAGAAAAAGAGTAAGGATATGATGTAATTTACTCCTTACTCTGTGTGATTTATTTAAGTTATGCCTTATTTTTTTTGACAAAAACAGTTTTAAAAAATTAAATTTTACAATTAGTAGCCCACGTATTGAGAATTTTTTTTTTTTTATAATTAAATTAAATAATTTTAAGAGATGTCAGCATGGTGTCCTTTTTTATTGGGAAGTATTTTTTTTTTTTCCTCTTCTTTCCCATACACACACGATTCTTTTGAACAATATTTTTTTATTGATTATGTAAATATTTATTCAAATCTTCTTCTTCATTACTTTAAATATAAGATGATTTACTTTTTGTTTATTAGTTTTACATATTGAGTTCTATTAAAATATTTGTTCATAGTGTCTATTTTTCTCTTTTGCTTTTAAATTTTTGATGGTTTGCTGATGTATAGCCGTCAATTTTTCAATATGTTAGTCTATGTTTATTCCCCGCTTGTATTGTCGTTCAATTTTTTTAGAAATTTTAATTTTAGAAATTGAAGGTTATATCTAATTTAGGCGAAAATACAAGTAATAGTAATTGATTGTGGGTAACAATTGTCATGTTTAAGAAAATTATTCTTGATATTATTCATAAAAAAAGGATTCTGATTCTAATTTTGTGGATTCTCCATCCATAACTCTAAAATTTGGCAATGTAAGTTCTCCTCGTTATATTTGACTTGTGTATTTGGTGTGTAGCACTTTAAATTTCATGTGCAATCCTCATTTACAAATTGAAGAAAGAACCTGAAATGTATACAAATTCTGAGTGAATGAATACACGTAGATGTATACATGAATGCAATGCATACACGATGTTTATGATTTAAAAAAAAAAACTTCAATGAAGTGTATACATATTGTAAGAGAATAAATACATAAAGTGTTTGTTTTTTAATATGTATACACTGGAGAGGATAATGTGAATATAAACGTTTACTAATACTAAGTGAGTGAATACACCGTTTTTCTCCATATATATAATCATCAAGTATACAATTGAAAATATTTTATCGAGTAACAAATAAAAACATAAGAAAATACATAATTTTCCTTTTTTTGTTGTTTAGTGAAGGTTGGTTATATGAGGGGGGGAAAAATACTAAAATGTCATTTATTAGTTTAGGCCATTTTATGATGATTTTTTATTTGTCTATTAAATGCTAATTAATGTTAAGCCATTAGTTGCTAATTATAACTATCAGTTGTATATGTGTGTCATTTCCTCGTAGGTAAACCCAATAATTTGGACACTTATTACCTCTTATTTCAAAAGTTTCTCAAATAGTTTCGTATTTTTCAAAATTCACGACTATATTGCTTCTTCACTCGATACATAACAAATAATACATAAATTATGTATCAGATGCATAACTAAGCCAGATTCATATTGATCTATGTTTGAAATAATTGGGGATATGTATCACAATCACATTTGTATCAGATACATTGTACACAAACAAAATTGTAATATACCTCATAGAGGTGGAGTGATGTGTTCAGATATTAAGAGAGGAAAGGAAAAGGAGAATTTTTGTAATTAATGCAATTGGTAAGAATTTTTTGATATTATATTATCTTAAGTCATGTAATCATGTTGTGCCAATTTTCCTCTATGTACTTTGCCTTTAAAAGTTGAAACATCTACCTTGGCCCATGCTGAGATTGACCAATTGGACTTTAAGCCCACCACAATTACATCATTCTCCGTTGGGAGATTGACATTAAGGTATTACCTAGAATTGACATCTTTTTAATTCAAAACTATATAGCTTAGAGGTTGTTTAGAATGTATAGAAATAATGCTAAATAATATGTATTAGTAATATTTATATTAATAATAGTTATATTAGTTATGCTTAAATTAGTTATACATAAATTATTTCTTAAATGCACTGGTTGGTGTATTAAAAATAACATGTACAGAAAAAAAATATTTATTGACAAAGATACCCTTCATAATTATGGTGGAATAGAAGTAAAAAGAGTTTTGAGAAGTAATTAAGTCTTTAGTCATGTAAATGCATGCATTAAATCCCCTTACATTATTAATACTTCGAAATCCATGGTATTAGTAATACACGCCTATACACCATGGAATGTATAATTAATACCTCGAAATATTTTTCACTTTTTTTTTTTTTATCTTCTACCCAATGGTTAATATCCGTTTGAAGCTTGATTAATATAAATTTTTGTCAGGAAAATTTATTTTAGGAGGTAAATTGCTTTCGATCAAAAATAACTTTATTATGTACGAAAGCTCAAATTCGAGAATTTTGAATAAAGATAGAGGATCACTTGCCATATCTCTACAACCTTCGATAATAAAGTATTTTAGATATTCATTAAGAATGCCAAAAAATATCAATTTAGTGCAAGTGATTACATGAAATGAATTGAAAGACAACTATTCGTATTGTTTATATATTATAATATTTTCAAGCACATTTATTTAGAATTAAAAATTCATATGCTGGATAAATTTCAAACACGTTTTACCTTATCTTGTTTGTATATTGTAGCAATTTTGAGTACGTTGACGAATTAGAAACCCATATGCTTGAAGAATCCAAACTCATTCCACCTTAGCTTGTTTGTATATACATATTGGTAATTTCGAACCTCTCAAACATGATATTTCTTAAACATTCTTGAACTTGGAATGAGTCGATGATCCACTAATCTTGATCAATACCCAAAACTCTTACAAACTCAATTTTTGGTTTCATATAAACATGATATTGACCAATCATATAAACTATGATATGGAATTATAAAATAAAATGAAAAAAATAATATATAAAAATAAATGTCAGAAGTGGGATTTGAACCCACGCCCTCTTACGAAGACCAAAACTTGAGTTTGGCGCCTTAGACCACTCAGCCATCTTAACTTGATGATAATACTGTTCTCTGTTTTGACAAAGTCAACAAAAGTCCCATGCTTGTGGCAAGTTTCCCAAATTCTTGAGGAAATGGAAACAATTAAAACGAAACAACTATTATAATTCATAATTTAGAAGTGCGTGGAACTTTAAAGAAAGGGCTTTGAAAGCAAATAGTTGATCAGATCTATTATCTATTTTTCTTACTTATATGTATATTTACGCATTGCTCACTAATAAAGGGGAATAGCACACCCATCATCTTGAACATCACTTTTCCTATCATTGAGATATTCGTTAGCTATTTTTCATTTTGAATCATCAAAATTGAACTTTAAAAATCGAATCGAATATCAAACGTCCACCCTTTTTAATGAATTTTTTACCATATGATGAGTAACATTAACGACTGATTTTGATGTCTTGATTGACCTACACCGAAAAATTCATTATGTTAGAGTTTGAGAATGAGTAGAGAATATGTAATTTCTCTAAAAGTTAATGTGTTAAATATTAAAAATAAACTATATTCTTAAAAGGAAAAAAGGACAAATATACTCTCGAACTATAGTAAATGATATGCAAATACCCTCCGTTATACTTTTGGGACATTGGTATCCCTCCCGTCCAAAAACTAGAGCATATATGCCTTCATTCTAACAGAAGACTAAATAGGGACACGTGGCACAATCTTATCCATCAATTCGATATTTAATAAATGTTGGATCGGTGGATAAGATTATGACACGTGTATGTCCATTAGTATAAAGATTTATGCTCTAATTTTTAGACGGTCGGGGCATTCATGTCCCAAAAATATGACGGAGGGTATATGCATACCATTTATAATAGTTCGGAGTTATATTTATCCTTTTGGCCTTTCTTAAAATATCTTACTCTTCAATACATAAGTATCGAATTACATGGCGCGTATTTACTTTTAATTACTCTATTGATTATCGAAATATCCAACGTCCACACCCCTAATTTACAATTGTTATAGGAGTAATTAGCATTTAAAGCAGGGCAATTTAGTAAAAGGGGGCGAAATATGACCGTTGGGAGGGATCGTCCCTCTATATTTACTTCCGCCTGTTCTTCAACTCCAAATCTCTGACGAAAAAACACAATAATTTTGAGAAATCATCAACATACTGAGAAGAAGAAGAAAGCTTGATAATCTTGTGTGCAAATTCTCCGAAGAAGGCTGTAAATTTCTCTATTTTGTGAGTTTTTTGTGTTCTTCTGCTATCTATCATCCTTTTTTAATCGCTGAGAAAAATTATACTAATTCTTTTTGTCTAACTTCTATGGAACTATGTTCAATTCTCGAATCTTGTACATTTGTCAATTGTGGTTTCTTCTATTTTAGGGTTTAAGTTGAAAACAGATTCGATTTTTGGTTCTTCATGTGGAGTTGTTCTAGGGTTTTTCTTTGTTAGATTGAAGGGAATTGTAGCGATCTGATCTTGATAGAAACCCTAGGTACTTAAGTAAGATCATAACCATAACCCAGCAACTCTACCACTGATATTTTCCCCTTTACAAACAAGAATGCTAAAAAAAGAGGCACCTTTCTGCTGCAATGTTAGCAAAAATTGAATGACAGATCATGTCTGGGAATCATTTTGTTTATTAGGAGTATGGTCTGCGTAAACTTGCCCTCCCCAAATCCCACTTCTGGGATTACATTGGGTTGTTGTTGGAGTTATGTTTGGTTATAGTTTTTGCAAATAATATTTGGTTATTTGGATGTGTAAAAAGTGAAAACAGGGTTTTGGTTGTTTGTAGTTGTATTTGGATAATTTTCGATGGTCAAACGGAAAATGTTATGGCCAAACGACTCCCTGTTTGGCGCTATATTTGGGCATCTTTTTCTTACCCGGGCTACTCTTCTTACCCTCTTTCCGGGATTGATAGTTACGTTTCTTGCTATTACTGCACAACAAATGGTTCTTACATGGTTGCAGTGAATATAGAGTTTATACACATTGGTTCTTATAAAGTCATGTTGTTTAAGCTTTGATTTTTGTATATAATGTTCATTTCTTTGTTGCAAAACTAGATGACCTGGTATGTTAGGCAAAAGACTATGTCTTCAGTAATGTAGTAACTGTCTATATTTAGTTGCCCTCTTGAATATGGCAGCATTGATATGCATCGCATTATAGAGAATCTTTCTTTTTCCATATGCCCTTTATTGGGTAGAATTTGAACTGCTTATCTTGAAAAGCTATTACTAGCTTTTTTTTATCTTTGCTAAATCTGTTTCTTGCTACCACTGAAGATGTTATTCTAAGTGATTGAATAGAGAATATAAATCTATACGCACTGAATCGAAATATGTAACATAAAATTCTTTGATGCTTACATCACTCAATTGTTTGTTGTTTTTGCTTGTACTTTCTGTATGTGATCAATCATGTCTTGCTCTCATTTCATGTTATAACCTCATTTACATGGTGCAGGATCTTCTCCAAATTCTGTTGGGACACAAAGACATGGCTATGCTTCAGGATCAGAATATCAATATACATTTTGATGGTAGAAACCTCATTACATCAACCTGAGAGTATAATGCTATGATATACTTCTGTTGGTTCACTAAAATTTATTTTCACAGGAGCTTCTTTGTTTGGAAAGAATGATACTTCCAAAGCCCTGAAGAAAGGAGGAGGACTTGGCGGAAGAAAAGCACTTAACGACATCTCTAACTCAGCAAAGCCTTCTTCTCTGCAGGCATCAAAGAAAAACTCCACGAGTGTTATTTCCATTGGGAAAGATCTTAATGCCACCAAAAACAAATTTATTACTGGGACAACAGATAACCTTGCTAAAGTACCTGACAAGGGTGGCAGGAAAGCTCTCACTGATCTTACAAACTCAAGCAAGCCATCAGCAAAGCAGGGGTCCAAGAAGGGACTTGATAAGAAATTGAGTGCTGCTGCAGCAGCAAATATTCCAACTTCTATAGCTGAAGAACAATTTCTGCATGATCATAAGAAGTGCATCAAAGCACAGAGGAAGGTGATCGACATGGACTTTTTTCTGAAGGAAGTTGGACTAGAGAATGGTAATAAAAAAGTTGCAATTGAACAACTATGTCTTTTTGTTGTTTTATGAAGCAATTGATAATCTGATTTCATATGACAGATATCCCTGTGCAGCTACTAGCATCTCCACGCGTGTCTAAACTCTCAATGAAGTCAATGGTGAGTAGGATTTCGGTTACTTCTTTAATAATTTGTTTGATTCATAGCTTTTATCAGTTATTTTTCATGGTCCTAATTATCTTAAATCATGTAGTCTCATGATTCTGTGAATTAGAGTTGCTTCTGAACCTCTTTTCTGTTGTTTTATTTGTGAATCAGTCTTTGACGTACCAGCTAGAGACCCCTGTGAAGAAGCACTTTGAGGTAGAAGAGATGCCAGAACTGCTGATGTGTGATCAGGTTCCTAAATGTGAAAAAAGGGGAACTTCTGGAGACTCTTCACCTTCTCTAGGATCTCCAATATCACCAAAGCTATCATATATGAGCTGGAAAGATGTCAGCGATCCATGTTTCACCTTGACTGGAACACCCGATCGACAAAAGCATTGATGATGTATGCATGATCCCCACCCTAATTCATTTCTGGTGGTCATCAATTAGTTGGCTAAATGACTGTTGAACTTGCTTAGTTCTTTCTGGTTTTGCCGCAAAAAGGCAGACTAGCTCCTTCGTCTCACATGATTTTACATTTTCGTCGTATTAACTGATGTTTTGGATTCTGTTCCTCCTATTGTAAAACTTAATTTCCTGTTTCAGATGTTTATGAATTGCTGGAGCAGTCATTTACACCTTCTCTTGTTTTGACTTTTTTGCTTTTGTTTCTTTATTAAACTACTATGTTCGTTGTCTACAAGGTTGTATAAAATATTGCACCAAGTGGAGTAACTTTGATCTAAATTTTGTAATGTTGACATTTTTTTTATCTTCAATTGATTTGTCAAGCTGAAGCATGTTTAATTCTCATGTTTTAAGGAAGCATCAAATCAATGTTCTGATCCTGGTATTGGTTATTTTAGTTGTGGAAAAGTCTGCAGGAGCATTGGACTATATTTCCGTCATTTCCCTATATACGAATTTGTTTGGAAATAAAAGCTCTTTTATTGCGAAATTAGATCTGCTATTAATGTTGACTTATTTGTCAATCGTGCTGGAAAACAGATACTATGTAACACATACGGATCCCTACATTGTTACATTCTATTTAGGGTTAAGGATACATATAATCAGACCTATTTTTACATATCTCAAGCATAGGCAGAACAGGAAGCCACCTTCTTTCAACGAGAGGGTAATCTTTCGACTCTTTTTCTGAATTCGGCAATCACTACCCCAACATCTTTCTATGACACAATGATTGTATGTGCTAAAAATTCAGTTTTTTCTCATTCATAGTGCTCGATTAATCTACTGATAAGTCATTTCATTCAGCTATCACTTTATTGTCTAAATGAGAGTTGGAAAGAAAGTTTCGAGCTTATACTGTTCATAAATTGAAAATGAATGAGTTGTTTGTAATTTTATGGCGCAATGTTTTTATAAAACTTTCCTTTCTTCACTTTCCTCCTTGTCACAATTCTATCAGTCTCTCCCAAATCTAAATACAAAAATACAAGAATATGACATGATTTATTCTATTTTGTAATATTGCGGTGCAAATTAATTACTATGATCTAACCGAATGGAGTTATTCATAACGTTACGTCTTCACATCGCTTAAATTAAATTGGAAGTATAATATATGTGTAATATATGTAGAATATGTGTATGACCATACATAATTCATGTTTACCAATTAAGAAAATTAAATAATGAATTTGACCCGAGTAAATATTCTAATAAATAGAATCAGTATGATAACATATGGGATTATATTAGTTACACTATTAGCAGTGGAACCCTGGTCTAGTTGTTATCAAGTCAATGTGCAGGGAGATTTAATTTCGACCAACCTTTGAGTTTATGCCTAAATTACATATTATTAATAATATGTCTACGTGGTGTGGTGTGTTTGGGAGAATTAATGCTAGGGTTGTAATAAAATTACGAATATTCTTAAATTATATGAAATGAATAAAAATATCCTCAATTGATAGTTTTAGTCCAAAAACTCTCTTATTAGTATTACTTAATAAATTTAAAATATCCTTTTTCAAATAAATAAATATATATTTTTCCTTTTAAACATATTTTTTTAAAAAATAATTAAGAAATAGGAAATAGTCCTTTTTTTTCCTTTAAAGAATGCTAAGTTCAAAACGGAAGAAACACGGTTGGCATCTTTTGACTTTTGATACCGAACACATGGGACCGTGATTGATGTCATTCTCATAGCGTAACTAAAGCAATAAAAAAAGCAAGTGATCTGTCCGATGCCAAAAAAAAAAAAAATTATAATCAGAGACGGATCTGGAAAGGAGTTGATCTAGAAAAGAGTAGATGTTCATTCAAATCTCTGCAAAAAATTAAATACATTTTATGTATAAAGTATTTATTTTTTAGTGTATGTATAAAAATTTGGGGTCGTTAGATAGAGTATATTAGTAAAATTAATGCATTCATTACTTTATGTATCTTAGTTGGTGCATTTTTTCATATTGTGTATGCATTAGTTATACAATCTATTATGTATTGAGGATGTATAATCAATATCATTGGTTTCTAGGTATTAGTAGTGCAAAGGGATTTAATGCATGCATTGTCATTTTAAAGACACAATTACCCCTCAAAATCACTTTTACATCTTTTTTGCCATAATTGTGTAGGATATAAATAATTTTTTTGTTAATGCATATTATTTTTAATACATTAAATCAAATAATGCATAAAAAATAATTTATATATAACTCATGCAAACAATATTAATAGTCTAATACACTCTATAAATTATTAATTTTTGTACATTCTTCCTAACGACTAAGTGATTTCAAAATTCATTATACATACTAGTAAGTAGTAACTAGTAAGATTTACAGACATATAATCCAATCCTTTTTTTTGGACCGTGCGCGCAAATAACATGTGGAGTGGCGGGAAGTGGGAAAAAATGTTCAAAATTTGAATCAAACAAAATTTTCACCTTTATCATGGCGGGTTGTAGGTATACAGATTTTTGTATTTTTCTATTTTGAAGAAATTATACTGATTGGTATTCAATTGAAAAACTAAATGTAATATTTGCAGAAATATCAAGTTTATTTCCCTTTCTGTTCAGTTTGAGCCGACTAAGTGGACCGCCAGCCGGCTATTTAGCTCCTGACGCCTTAGGGGAACCTGTAGCAATGGGAATAGTAGGATCTTCTAGAGAAATTAAGGATTGTATTGATGTATAAAATTGTTAAATACATACTCCTTTATATACATGGAGAATTATAAAGTTTTAAGTTAACTATACTTAGAGTCCTACTATAATACATATTATTACTATAATAATAAAATAATTATAAATTATCTAATCCTAGTTGGAATATAATTTTAGTCGTAATCTAATCCTAGTCGACTTCAGTCAATACAATGAGGGCATTTCCAACCCTATTCTCTATTTTACTCTCCAACTAAAGAGTTTTCTATTTTATTAGACAACCAACTCCAGCCCAATTTTCTATTTTACTCTCTAAAAAATAATCTTTTTCTCTCCTCAATATTATATTATTATTTCTATTTCATTCTTATTTTTTTATTTCATCATATAAATCATTTCTTCTTTTTGCAAATAATCACTCTATAATCTTTATGCAATACAAAATTTTATTTTATTTTCAAATTCTTCATTTAATATAAAATTATATTTTAATCTAAATTTCTAAATAACATAAACTGCAACAAATATTATATATAATACATATTAACGAATAATTTCAAATAAAAGTGAAATCATTGATGAAATATAGTTACATCATAAATATTGTATCATCGTAAAATTTATTTTAAATTTTACATAAATACTCAATTTTCAAGACTATTATAGTACTCTCATAAATGTTCTATTAATGTATTACGGAGTTCAAAATGATCAATTTTTTGTCCTTATTTTTTATGCGTAGCTAAAAATTATTTAATTTAACAATTTCATCTTGTATCCAATTATTTTTTGTACTAATTTACTTCCCCTATTCCATTTTGAACTACTGCATCAAATATTTTCATGCTCATTAAAAAATGTACTTTAATAATTTATCACTATAACATAAAAGTAGATATTTGAATTAGCATTTAAATTTTGTGCATACTTCATAATGAAAAATAATAATAATTTAAATTACATATTTAAAATGACCAAAAAAATTAAACAATTAAATTAGAAAAATTGTTAGTTCGGGAGGAATTAGTATACTTATCAATAATATGTTTTAGATGATATATTACTTAGAAAATAATTACAAATATTAGAGACTTAATTAATAATCTTATATAATATAAATAATATTAAAATAACTTTAAATTACATATTTAAAGTGACAATTTTTTTAAAAATAAAATAGAAAAATTATTAATTTGGGTGGAAGTATTAACTTGTTAATAATATACTTTTATATGTTATAATACATTAGAAAATAATTATAAATGATAAAGACTTAATTAGTAATATAATAGAAATAATATTAAAATAATTAAAAAGTAAAATAGAGAGGTGGATTGGAGAACTACTATTCACTTCTTTATAATTGAAGAATAGAGAGTGAAATAGAGTGTGTTTGGAAAACTCATTCTCTATTTTACTCTCCAAATATAGAGAATAGAGAGTAAAATAGAGATGGATTGGAGATGGTCTAAGTAGTAGCCTAGTCGATATAAGTAGTTTAATTCTAGTATGACTCTAATTCTAGAGCAGTGTTGTAAACTCATGTGTTGTAAACACGTCAGTCAGCTTCTTTGGACATGTTCCAATCATCAGTTTTCTTCCGACAATAGTCACAAAATATGTAGAATTGGTTTTGGTGGGAGGAACACTTTTCCTTTTTTAAAAATAAATAAGTTAGAGATTTCGAATTTAAATTTTAAATAGATTTCTTTTTTTTGTTAGAGAATAAAGAACGTTTTCCTCTTAAATTGGGCTTAAACTGTAAATTTAAATTAACCACAAATCTGAGGATAAAAGTTATGCCAAAAATTATACCCTTCAAACGACTTTATCATATTTTAAAAAGATTCCTTTTGTTTTCAATTGACAAATAATTGGGAATCTGAGCCCATCTCATGGAAAAGGTGCAAAACCGTTTCACACAGGGGAATCAAACACGCAACTTTCCAGCCACCAATGAACCCCTTAACCGCTGCGCTATTCTTTCTCTTTAGTGTTGATGGGGGTCATTTTAATGAATATAGTCATAAAACAAGAATTTGACTTTATCATAATTTTTCGATGAAGGGAGCTCACCACATAGCTCCGCCTCTGTCTACATCCATTCGTCAACTTAGAACATGCAGTATTGTCCGTTTATATTAACTTACTACTTATTAGATGTTTTTGACTTTTAAATATTTTTTTAGTCTTTGAAAAAAAAAAAAAAGAAGATGTATGGAAAGATTAAAAAGTGTTTTTAAACCCTCACATTTAGGTTAACAAAAAAATTTAAAATAAATCAAAAGTTAATAGTGTATATCTTCTAGCTTTTGACTTATAAGTCAATTCAAACATAATCAATCATACTCATATATACAAGGTGTGTGCTTTTTGGATTACAACTGAAAAACCAAATCACATTAAATTGGATTCTAATTTGGATTGGTTTTTTGGATTTATGGTTTGATTTGGATTTATAATTTACTTTGTTTGGTTTTTAATTTGATTTCGGATTTAGAAAATGAAAACCAAAAGATCGAAAAAATCAATATATATATATATATATATATATATATATAGAGAGAGAGAGAGAGAGAGAGAGAGAGAGAGAGAATTACGTTAGAGTTAACCACTTTTGTCTATTTTTAGTTATTTTCATTATGATTTAGTTTATTTTTTATGTTTGCACTGAAATTGGACATCTATAATTGATATACCTTTAAGTATTATGTTTTACGTTTTACTTGTGATTTATATTAAAAGGCATATTTAAGAATTCAATATCACACACACACACACACACAGATATATATATATATATATATATATATTTATTTATTTATTTATTTTTTAATTATTATTTTTTTTTCAAATTGCAAATGTAACTTTGTTATGTTTCTAATTATTGATATAACCAATTAACTGAATCGAAAAAACCCAAACCAAAAAGAGAAAAACCAAACCAAACTAAATTTATTTTGGTTCGGATTGGGTTACACTTCTTCAAAATCAAAAATCAAAAAATCCATATCGAATAGTACAAAATCAAACTAAAAAATCGAATACGCACCTCTGCTGATATATATACGATTCCAAACTGAAGAACTGACGGCATATACCGGGTAAAAAAGATACCATTTTCTACTCTAGTTTATGCTACAAACTTTTTCTCTTAAAAAAAATAAAAATAAAAAAGATTGATGTTTTAAATTTCAATATGATAAGTTTCACATTTTTCATTTTATCTTTAATGCTAATTTTTTTATAATTATATAAACGTTAAGATGTATTTAATTACAAATTTAATTTTTTTTATATAATTTTCAATTTAAATATAAAACCAATTCAAACATATCGTATATACTGAAATCAACATCGACAATACGAGGGTATAAATAGTCTTGGCCAAAGTTCATGAAGTTAACAGCATCATCCATTCACAGCCACACATGTCCAATCTCCATTTTCTACCTCAACCATTTAATGCGCAAAACAAAATTCTCATAACAACAAAGCCTAGGTCAAAAATTCAAGAATCACATAGATATTATCTTCAATAAGAAGAAAGATTTTCACCTCTAAAAATATAATAGATAAAAAGGATAATATTTTATATATTAGCTGGTAAACTATAACACATGAGATCGATAAATACATATATGAAAATTGTAAAGTTATTTCTTTTGTTCATTATTTTATATATAAGTGATTCTAAGGGCCAAAAGCTCATTTCATGGGTTATTTGTCATTGAAGATCATCTTGCCATTCGTAATGTTCTATATAATGACAGTTCTAATTAAAAAATAAATAAATTAAACGACGTCACAAAATTACACCTAGAAATTCTTGAAATATTTTCATCCTTATATTATATTTGAAAAGGAAAAATGTAAGTTGAAATGTTACATTATATATAATGTAATTATCAACAACTCTCATCTCACTTGAGAATTAAGTATAATTGCTTTCGATCATTTACACAAAATTCTATTATGATCAAATAATATAATATGGTTAACATGTGTTAGTTTGAATAAATATATAATGATGATAATTATGAGTGTTGAATTTGAATCTTGGTCACGCAAATCATACCTTAGATTTGCACCAGCAGTACGTACAAGACACTCCTAGCTCATAGGTACACTATTAATTATATCATAATTTTTATCAGTTTTGCAAAAAAGATACACATATATATATATGATTTTTTTCGAAGTTAATGAGTGCATGTGGACCTAATTTTGAATGTGGGTCCACCTATATAAATGACAGCTTGTACTAATAAAATGTGATATTTTCATAAATCGTTGAATATATTGTAGACAATAAAATTTGCGTTGAGAAAATAATAATCAAGAATGAAAAAGTATCGCAGTAATCATATTTATTGATTTAAAGTACGAGTGTTACAATCTCTATGATTCATCTGATTCGTCTTTTCAGCAGATATAATTTAAGAGCTCTTGAGCTTGATCTTGGATTTAAGGGCTTTAAAGCTTGTTCTTGAATTTTCGATGAACTTGAATTTTATCTTGATCTTGACTTTTACTTGAATTCAAGGGCTTTGACCTTGTTCTTGAATCCGATGGTCTTGATCTTGATCGTTTTTGAACTTAAATGCTTGAACTCTTAAACTTGTAGCTTACAGAGAAATTTATGGTGTTTGTATGATGAGTTTTCTCTAGCTTCTTGTTTAGAATTTTCTTTTGTCCCCTTTCGAAATTATGAGGATCCCTATTTATGATTTTATAATAGATGAGTTGTGATTGAAACATAATTCCCCTCGACCAATCAAATTTAAATGATATGACATATGAATTTTATAAAGCATGCTTGTCATTTCTGACACATGTCATGATCCTATTGACTTCTTATTTGACTTGACATACAACGTCATTTGCTACTTTGGCACCAAAATAGACATTTAGGATGAAATGAAATTGAGCTTAGTAAAATAGGCTTATCTATTGACTATTGTAACTCAATTCAATTAATTTGGACTTTAATTAAATCCATATTTATTGAACTTAAATAATTAATCCAATTATATTAATCCATAATATTTATTTGAATTAATATATTCATGAATTTAATATAATCCGAATTATTTTATATATATATATATATATATATATATTATTGTAGATTAATTTATGTATTTATGCTTCGATCACCAATAAATGAAATTATTGAACAATTTTTTTTGAACTTAATTACGAGTGAGTATGATAATTAAAATTTATTTTTAGAACAGTGAACAAATAAAAGTTAAAAAAAAAAAAAGTAATAGTATAGCATAAGACAAATAATCTAAAATTATCTAGCTTTACTTTTTTTTTTCTTTTTAATCAAAGACATTATCTAGCTTTACTCAATTGCAAATGACTAAAAAAAATTGTTGATTTGCGCAGATCACGGTTTAACTGTAATTTATATGGATTTGAAGGGCAAAAACGTCAGTGAACGCCGCTCCAGCGATGCTGACGGTAATTTTCAAAAAACAAAATAATAAACTAGGGTTTGGGCTTTTAGGTTTTGAAGCCAGCTAGGTATCAAGGGTAAATTAAGCACGCAGACAAGGGCAATTTGGTCACAAATACAACCTTAAATAAGTGGCGTTTTAATCCTTTCATCTTGTGTCATATCCTTCCCCAAGGCTTGTGAGGAAGAGAAGAAAAATTACAACAAAACGTCGAGGCTAGTTTTGCGGCGAGTGATTTCCGTCGCCGGTCGAGTTTTCCGGCTGAGATTTGTTTTGGTTTCTTCATTCACATAATTAAACCAGTATATCAAGAAGAAGAAGGATCTGCCATTGTTTCTGTTTGCGAGACCTGAAGATTTAGTTGTTTCTGCGAAGATCGCATTCTTTCTGAAGAGGATCGTCAAGTTTTGAGTAGAAGAAGTCGTCGAGGAATCTTTACTTGTCGGCGGGTTTAATTTTTGTTGGTTGGAAAGAAAATTAACAGGTATTGAAAACCCTAGCTAATGCTTTTCTGCGATTTTTTGTTCATTGTTTTTCACTAGTCATCCGAGGAGAATATACAATGTTTGGGATTACCAGATATGTGGTTTTAGAAGACAAATCTAGGGTTATTTCCTTCCTTTTCAAGCTGTCAATGGCTTCAAGATTCATGATCAGCCCGGAATTGCCTTTGTTTTGTCTACTCTATAATGATTCTCCAGTGCCGCGACAATTGAAGTTGCGATTTGATCAAAATTCCTTTCAATTTGGATTTAAAAATCCATAGTCTAATCTTTGATGATTCTTTTCTGGCCTCGTGTATATCAATCAATAGCTGAAGCAATTGAAGTTGCGATTCAGGATCAGGCCGAAAGTGCCTTTGTTTTGTCTACTGTATAATGATTCTCTCTGGTGCCGAGGCAATTAAGTAGCGATTTCATCAAAATCCCATCCAATTTGGATTTTAATATCCATAGCATTATCTTTGATGATTGTTTTCTGGCCTCATGTATATCAATCAATAGCTGAAGACTTAAGTGCTTTCTGGTGGCATAGGATCTGTCGTTGGAGGTCAGAAATAGCTCATAAAACAAGAGGTTGAGGAGTCAACTAAGCATCTCAGTGGAGGCTCCATTCCTGGAATACCTAGATACCTAAGCCAATCATCAGATTGTTCCCAGGGCCCATTCCTGGAAAGACTCGGCTTCAAAACCTTAGGTGGAGCTTCCGCCTCTCTTTTAGTTACATATGTAATGTCTGCGTTTTCAAAGCCCTGATCTCTTTTAGATTCATATGTTCAAATTATGATTCTTGATTAGATTCATATGCTAGAGATCATGTTCTGCCAGGAAGGGTGGTCGCCGGGAAATTATTTGGTGAACAAAGATTAATTAATTGGCTATTATGAGTATATATATCATTTTGCACTTCCTTAACACCGTTGAGAAAAAAACTGCACACCCTTCACCAAATTCCTGGCTCTGCCATGTGGCAATTCTGGGTCTACTTCATTGCTATATATTTAACTCTTTGTGTGCTCTACTTAGGCTATCTGTTTCATCCAAGGTAATTTGTTAAATATATAGGATCTCTACTTAATCTCTCTTTTTTCTCTGCTTTCACCTTTTTTCCCATCTTACATGCACAAATGGGGCAAAATTGGAGTCTGTACCTTCACCTCCACATTGCCCCCCCTTCCCCCCTTTTTTCCCCCTATTATTTGCTTCATGTTTTAAAGTTCTTTTTTGTTTTGTTTGACGTGCTAATAGTTTAATACAGAATGACTACAGACTCTTTCTAAAAGTCTAATGACCTCCCTAATAGTTCGTCCATGCCTCTAGCTCATTAAAGTTTAGGGCTGGAATGAGTAAGCATTATTATTAGGGCTCGTTGCTAGAAAATATTAGAACGCTTTACAATCGAAAGATAGTTTTTGAGTAGATAGACGGATATTTATGCAATATGACAGCTGATTCTGAAACTGTTTTTGGTTAATAAGCATTTAACTATGTTAGTAATCTTTCTCTGGCTCTCCCAAATATTGATATTTATATTCTCTTTTGCTGCCTTGCCTAATTAATATGTGTAATGAGATACACTTCTAATTTTGTGTTTGTATGAAGCAATTGGCTATGGTAAACCTAGTTAAAAAGTATTCCTATAATTTGTGTCTAGTTTACTCATGAAAATACTGCAATTGCGGAGTCTCAAATAGCTTAATGATGCCAAGTGGAATATTTTAATTGTGCAGACTCGCTTGTGTACATGTCCAGATAATTTAAAATCGACATTTGAGTTGTTCAATTAAGAGAAACAAGCCTATTGAGACGTTACACAAGACTTGTGGAGGGAGTTTGTAAGTTGATGGGATCCATATCTGGCAACATGCTCAGTACTGTAAGTCCGGAAGTTGCAAAGTCTATAAATCCTGAGCTGAGTTGGAAGTCTGTGACAAAGGGAAGACGGTCTAGGAGGACAGTTGCTAGACGCCTCAATGAGGGTATGAAGGTGATGAACAGGAGTCCCAAGAGGGTTGGAGATTTTTCAGGCTCAGATACTGACAAGGTACCTTGTGATTCTGTTGTAATGATTTTATCAATACAATTTTTAGTATGTCTAATTGTTGCATCTATTAAATATTTAGCAGATTCATGGAGCTGGCTGTTGGTCTTCTGATAAAGCTGAACATGTTCCAATTAAGAAAAGAAGGAACTTGCTTCAAACTTCATCGGCGCAATTTCGAAATCCATCTGTTGACTGTGAAGATTCACTATCACGACAATCTCTTCTAGCAACTCCTTTGCCATCAGAAGACTCCGAGCAAATTTCGATTTATAGCCATTCATCTGATCATTGGAGTTCAGACCCACGTTCTAGTGGACGTGCGTTGAGATTTGCCAGAAAGGCAGCCCGTAAAGTTGGTCTTAGTGATAGATTAGTAGATGCTAAAAGTTCTAAGGTTGCTACTGGGAAACTTTACAATTCAGAAGACTTCTTGGGAATTGCGCTTTTAGCTGATGCTGCTTGCACTAATGACAAGGATGGTGACCTTGATAATGCAAAGGAAGCACATGCTATGGTTGCATGTGCAGCACCAGGGGGATTTGTTGGGTCTACTCCTCATCCAAAGGACTTATCGGCCCTGAAGGAGTTGACGGATCCTGGTAGAGGAGATATGATGCATGGAAGCAACATGGAGGCCTCCACTGTTAATGAATCGGCTGTTGCTATTAAAGGTTTTGCTGACTTTAAAGAACCTTCAGTTGTAAGTAGACCAGTGTCACCAAAGGTCGACAGAATACACTGGGATCTCAACACCTTAATGGAAACATGGGTGCAACCTCCCAAGGATTCTTCTATGGAAAATGCCTTTGCCAATGGCTTAGATGATGGAGCACAGAAAGAGAAACTCAAAATAGAAATTTGTGATAAAAAGGGGTATTTTGAATACTATAAACCCATGTCTGGGCCTGACGTATGCAAGCTTGAATCAGTCTCAGTTAATGATAGAATCTCTGGTGAGTTTGCAAACATTGTTAGCCATTCTACCAAAGCCTTGGACTCTTTATCTGCGCAAAGAGAAACATTTGATGAACTTGTCACTGGAGATGCATCATTAGCTGATTCTTCTTTAGTTAAATCACACAATGCTTCATGCATGCTTGTTTCAAATGGATTAATTACGAATGCTTCTGATGGCCTAGTTTTGACACAGATTAGAGATTCTTCTGTAAAGGCTGCAGGATTTAATAAAGCTGCTTTTTCTGAGGTCCCATACCCAGCAAAGCCTGGTTGTGAGAATGCCTCTAAATACATTGACTGTAGTGATCCTATAACCAGTGAAGTATCTGATACTAGTATTTTGAATGTCATGGATGCTGAAAGTTCTGATAGTAATCCTACAGAAAAATATTTCTGCAATCATTCATCCAAGTGTGAAGATTTGTCTCCCTCCAAGGCCTCAATAGTTGAGGGCCGAGCTGTTACCGTTGAACCCATGGAGCAACATGACAACATTTTAGCTATTGATTCTCAAATGCAGTTAGAAGGGAATGAAGTAATTTCTAAGTTCAGTGATAACTTAACATTTAATCAAGTGGAAAAATGCACAACTTCTGGGAAGGACTCCTCAAGAAGCTGTAATGAGGGATTGCAGATCGATGATACTAGTCAATTTGCAAGGAGTGCTTCGGCGTTTGAAGATAGCCATAATTCTGATATATCTCATGAAGATCATAGTCAACTGATTAGTCGAGAGCATGGGACTAGAATTGAGGCTGGCTATGATTCTCCATTTGAGGATGGAGAATTAAGGGGATCAATTATGTATTCTTTGGAGGACAATGAAATTAAGGATTGTGAAGAGGAATGCGTTGATTATGCATCAGATGGTAGAGTTGACTTGGATTTTGATGCCAGTGATTACCCATCCTCTGAAATGGTTGAAGCAGGTTCTGATGGTTCACAAAGTACAGAAAAAAGAATCTCGTCAACCAGCGGACTAGGAGTAGATTTTGTGAAGGGTGGATCTGCAAAAGACTTTATGAAGAGGCAATTCAACAGGGAGGACAATAGCATTGGTGGTTGTGAGGGAAAGAAAGGGTTGGGTCCTGGATCTGGATCTACAACTCTAAGGTTCAGTGATAAGATTCGAGGAAAAGAAGATGCTTTTAGAAAAGGACATACATCTGATCACATGGCAGCATATGAATTCAGAGGGTCATACACGGAGGAAATTAGTTCTAAGACAAACAGAGGGAAGCTACAGTCACGTATTGAAGGACTGCTATATTTGGGTGCGGCAGATGGGAATACCGCTGCATGGAAGTACCAAAACAGGTGGGTTTTTGTTTCTGAGACCAAGTCCTTTACAGTGTTCTTTCCTTCAAGTCTTACATAAAGTCTTGCTTTCTTGTAAATTACCTGATAATTTAAGCACCAATGCATGTGAGTATTTGTTTTTCTGACTATGATGCCTCTTAAGATGGTTCTTTCCTTTGAGTCTTGCTTTCTTATAATTTACTTGATGATTCTTGTAGGCCCCATAACCTTATTGGTTGTTACAATAGGCCTGTAAGAGAAGTTAGTCCAGATAAATTCGTTGGTAGATATCGATCTGGTTATAATTCACAAGACAAAGGGGCAACGAATGGCCAGTGGTGTAGCTCGAATTCAAGAAATTGCTACCCAAATGCTTATCGTGACCCTGAGAGTGATAACTACTCAAGGCACCGCAATTTTGCAAATTCTGCTGACAAGTTTAGTGGGTTAAATTCTCGAGATCATCAGCAATCAATAATTTTTCCCTCAGAAGGTGTGCGCAGGCCACCTGTGAGGAGGAGATCATCTGTTGAAAGGGATGACTATTATGATGTCCATAGGAGAATGGTATCAGTGAGAGGAGGCTACCGGAGCCGCAATGGTGCTGAAAGCGTCTCTGAGAGGGTTGCAAGAGGTGTAAGGGAAGAAGGGTATGAGTTTATACCTGGTGATGGTGATTTATCTTCTATACGCGTGCCTCAGTATATACCCAGAGGAGAAAGAACTGGTTCTCCAGCTTCAAGTAGAGTAGCTCGTATTTCACTGCCAAGGAGGAGATCTCATTCAAGATCTAGAACACCTTCTCCCCATTCGTGGCATACACAGAGAGAACGAAACCTCAACAGCAGAAGAAGGCAAAGTAGATCTCCAGATATAAGGTCTGATGCCAGAATGAAGCGAACGAGAATGCCCTTCCAGAAACATGGTTTTACAGCCAATTATGGTGAAGATTTCTCATCTCCAACAAGAGGCCACTTGCCCCCTGAACGAAGTTCTAGATGGATAGATGAGAGAAGCTTTGCAGATGAAAATTCAAAGAATAGGTGGTCTCGTAGAACTAATTAGGTCCCCTTGGAGCACCTCGGTCAAGTGAAGTTAGATGAAACATCGTGGTCATGCAACTCTTGGTCTTTTGCGCACTGGTTTAGGGTTTTGTTATCAATCTTAGGTGTAGTTTTGATATTTCAATTTTTCTTAGTAAGCTTTACTTGTAAAAATTGAAAAATACAAAATAGAGTCATGTTTAGCATACAAGTTACGTTTACATTTTCGAAGAGAAGAGAACTTCTCTACTCATAGTAGAAGAGTCCATAAAAATGTTCAACACATGTGCTTAATGTCATTTACTCAACTGTGAGTTCTTACCTCCATTCTTTCTTAAACTTCACTGCAACCTTAATTCTGCTTTCTTCTATCCTATATAGTATTCATTCTCTGCTGTTCTGTTCTATATGCTTCTCAGATTGCTGTTTTGCAGTTAGCTGTCTTATTGATGCGAGCAAGACTCACAGCCTTACCTTAGTCTTTGCTTACTTTTTATTTGAGTCTGAGATTGTCTTTGTTCTATTTCTGATGTTTTTGGAGTTCATGTACACTATATACATATTGAATAGTATCGTTTACACTAATTGTATACTGCTAATGGTTCTGCTGCAATCTTTTGCTTTTTATCTTCTTGTTTTTGGTTTCACTAAATTGTATATTTTCTGAGCTTTTTGTGTCTTTAATATATATGTCAAATTTGTTAGTATACTATTTTCTGTCTATTAGTTTTAGCAGAGGCTTCCTACTGTGCTGCTTCAACTACTTTACAATAAATTCCAATTTCTGTTTGCAGACAAAATTATGTATACAACAAAGTTTGGAATAGCAGACAACTTTACTGTTAAATGATTGTGATTGTGTCTTGTAACTAATATGGCAATATTTTTTTTAGTCAACAGTATTAGTGTGAAGAAGATGATGAAGTGGTGAATATTATTGTGCCTTTCTTTTGCTTCTGCATTTTCTCCTTTACGTTTAAAAATTTTGCAGCATTGAATTAAGTCACTTAAACAATATATTCAATAAAAAACAAGCTTTGCTAAAAGGATTCTTACAATGTGAAGCACAACTTTGCAAGCAATGTGATTAATCTAGGTAATTTTTTTGGTGGTATCATGCATGAAACGCTCTAGAATGGAACGTAGAATCACGTTTTCACTTCATAGATTGTAGACAGTATTGCCTTACAATTTATGTTAGCAAATTATTTTTTCCTACTTGTTATAAATCCATTGAATAGAGATATCATTTACCATTGTTAGATACATTTGAATAGAAGAAAAGTTTCCCCTTTCATCTACTTATCTTGTCTTCTTTTTATAGTTATATTGTTCTGAGCTTAGCTCCGATCCTTTTTGCTTACTTGGTTGGAAGTGAGGTAAATAACAAACATTCGAATTATTTACATACTTGCAAGTTGCATGCTAGTCCAAATAGGAGAAATCCAAAATCTTTCTTTTTATTAGTTTTTAGATATCAGTTAAATTACCACGACGATATACAAAAAATTGAATATCATGAGATAAACAAAACTTAAATCACAAATATTACGGTCACGTAGATCACGTCAAAGCTTGTAACTTTATTATATCTATTTAAATAAGTTCATCAATTTTTACGTAGGATATGACAAGATATATATATTAAAAATTATAGTGAATTGAAATTACTTTAATTATTAAAAATAAAACATCTCAAATCACATTAAAAACGTCAACGATTCATCTATTTAACCCAACAATTTAAGTTTAATTACTACATTGAAATTATATATCCAACACGAAATTGGAGACCCTCTTGAACAAGACTTTCTTCACACAAGTTTTGTATATCAAAATTTTATTACCAATAGCAATCTTAGTGTTTCTAAAATTAAGCTTAACAAATAATTAAGGATAATCAACTCGATTTAATTTACTTCCGAAAAAGGCAAATAGTTTAACTATTGACCAATATACCCCTGATTCCACTTCCCCAGAATTTTTGCCCTATTTTACACACAGGTGCTCTTTGAGAAGCAACAAATTGGAGCATAGCCAAAAATGGAAGAAGAATGAGGCAACAGAGAATTGGGATTTTCTGTAAAAGGGTGGTTGCCCATCTCTGCTTAAGCCAGTGATTTCTCCATTAAAGGAACAAAAAACCAACAACCCTTTTAAATGAACAAGAAAAACAAACATTATTAATATGTAATTCTTCCAAACACACGCTAATTATACTCTTCTTCCTCTTTCTCCTTCTCCTTCTCCTCTCTTTGTGCTGCTGAATGCTGATGTTGTAACGGGGGCTATGATGATTGATTGCTTCCTTTCTGGGCTATGTTCAATCACAGCATTGAGAAAACCCGACCCATATCTTGGCAGGGCGACCCGGTTAAGGCTTTGAATAGCAAACTGGTGTCTGCAGCCATGGCGGCGTCGCTTTTCTCTTTTGCTTTGTTAAGAAATACAGCAAATCTGAGCCCTTAATAACCCATTTCGTGGTCTTGAATGGTGAGTCCATTCTCGGGTCGGAAAGCCCATTACGGGTTTGAGCTGAAGAATGAGGCATCGGAGAAATTGGGATTTTCTGTGAAGGGTGGTTGCCCATCTCTGCTTTGCCAGTGATTTCGCCATTGATGACCAAAAAAACCAACAGCCCTTTCAAATAAACAAAAAAAAATAAAATAAAAATTGGATGAACTTCATCCGAACACATTACACACCCCTATACTTGTCTTGCTCTTCCTCAGTCTCTTTGTATTACTTCTGATGATGATGATGTTGTTGTTAAGGGGCTGTGATGATGGCTTGCTTCCCTTCTGGGCGAGAAAAACCCGACCCGTATCTTGGCAGGGCGACCTGGTTAAGGCTTTGAATAGCAAACTGGTGTCTGCAGCCATGTCGGCGTCGCTCTTCTCTTTGACTTTATTCAAATACAGCAAATCTGAGCCCTCAATAACCCGTTTCGTGTCTTGGATGCATTTGCATTGAAATTTCAGCTTTGATATCTTTCACTTTATTCAAATACAGCAAATCTGATCCATCAATAACCCGTTCCATGGTCTTGGATGGATTTGCATTGAAATTTCAGCTCTGAAGAACGAGGCATTGGAGAAACAGGAATTTGATAGGAAGAATGAGGCATTGGAGAAACGGGTGATACGAAGGTGAAAAAACCAAAGAATTTCCCCAAACACGGAAAAGGTTAGCCCAGAAAGAAAGAAATGACGCAAAATAGAGAGTTTGGGTTTTCCTTTACAGCTTGTTTGGATGGTTGTTATCTATTGTATTGTATTGCTTTGTGTTGTTACTTAACCAATTTGGTATGATCACAATATTACCTTATTCTTTTTCATTCTCATTGTCTTTGCTTATAATTTAATCATCTTATTTTATTCTTTACCATACTTATTTATACTAGTTGTAAACTTGTAACCTGTATCCTACTTTTTTCTTAGGCTTGTCCTTTAAATTATTAATGTGTGACATTATGTAACGATAGAAAATGATACAATCTATCCAAACATTGTGTTCATTAAAACAATATGATACAACACAATCTTATACAATGCCATACATTATGAATAAATATCTAACAACGATCCAAACAGAGTGTTGAAGGGTGGTTGCCCCTCGTTCTGCCACAAAGTGGAAAATGGATTTAGCTGTTGTGGAGATGGCCCATGAAGAGGCAGTTATGATGATTATATTTGGGCTAACCAATTTGGGCATGGAGATGACCCGTTCCTATCTTGGCGTGGCAACCCGGTATGGCATGTGATTGAGACTTCTCTCCCATGCAACTGGTGTTTGCAGCCATGTTCTGGCTGGCTTCTCTTTTGCCTTATAATAAAACACATCTGGGCACCTTTTGCTTGAAAAGAGAAGAGAAAAATAATATTTTTCTGTGATATAATTTTAGTATATGTTGAACCTGCCATTTTCTGATACAATAATGTATCACCATATGTGTTCGGTATTAGCTGAACATAGCCTAGAAAGAAAGAAGAATGAGGAATCAGAGAGAAAGGGCGGTTGCCCCTCTCTGCTATGCCCATGATTTCTCCATTGATAACCAAAAAGACCAACAGCCCTTTGATATAAACCAAAAAAATAATATACTTTGTGCTGCTGCTGCTTATCTTGTAAAGAGGCTGTGAAGAGTTATGGTCTACGTTCAATCTCGACATTGAGAAATATCCGACCTGTATACTGGCTGCACGACCCAGTATGTCTTTATGTAGCTAACTGTTTGTCTGCAGCCATGTTATGGTCACCTTCTCTTTTGCTGTGGTACAAAAACAGAAAATCTGAGCCTAATGACCAATTTCATGGTCGTCAATAGAGTTCATTATTGAAGGTGAAAAAATCCAAGGAGTTTACCCAAAATACGGTAGGTTGCCCAGAAAGAAAGAAATGAGGCAAAACGGAGAGTATTGGGACTTTCTTTAAAGGGTGGTTGCTCCTAGCCGTGTTGCCATTGATTTTCCTCCATTATCAAACAACCAACAGCCCTTTGTTTCATGAGAAAAGGAGAAAGAGAAAATACAAAATGCAAATTGGATTTAACTTATATACACATCTTTTCTTGTGTGCGTGTGCGTGTGTACATGTGTTTACTGTGTTGATGGAAGGTACATAAAGAGGCAGTGATGATGATGTTTCTATATCTGGGCTTAACCAATTTGGGCATGGAGATGACCCATCCCGTATCTTGGCGTGGCAACACGGTATGGCCTGTGATTGAGACTTCTCTCCCAGGAAAACGGTGTTTGCAGCCATGGCGTGGCTGGCTTCTTTTTTGCCTTATCATAAAATACATCTGAGCCCCATTTGCTTGAAAAGAGGAAAAAAAAAAAAAGAAACTTTTCCGTGATTTAATTTGATGTTGGACCTGTAATTTTCTGCTACAAGCTATAAATCATCTTACAGTCCCAATGTATCACCATATTTGTTCACTATCAGCTGATCATAGCCTTGAAAGGATGAAGAATGAGGCATCATAGAGATTGGGATTTTCCTTGAAGGGTGGGTTGCCCCTCTGCTATGCCAGTGATTTCCATTGATATCCAAAAAATCAACAGCCCTTTGAAATAAACAAGATAGGAGAAAAACAAAATTGTCATCCAAACATGCCCTTTAGGAATAGTTACAATCATTGCATTGAGATTTATTGGACCCCGCTTATGGGATACACTGGGTATGTTGTTTGTTGTTTGAGTATATTATTCACAGTTCGCTTGGATGGTTGTTGCATATAGTTACAAAGTGTTTCTGTGCCCTTCAAATCTTTTTCTTTTCTTTTTTAATGCTTTCGCGGAGCATTGTATGTTGCCGGTGGGAGCCGTAGAAGCGATGGTGGTGAGTATAATCAGTCTGCTTGAAAGAGGCGAGACAATGATTTTGATCAAATTTTAATTCCCTTCTGAGCTGATTAATTGGGCATTTGTGGTTATTATCTGATCCTTGCAGATTTTCTGGTGGTTTTTGCCTCCATGGCGTTGCTGGGACTCTCTTTTTGAAAATTGATATTACTGTTTGTTTTGTTCTTTCTCTTTGATGTGGCTCGTGGCTATTCTCTTCTGATCCAAATGATGTGTGAAAATGGCTTATTATGTCGAGATTGGTTTTTTATTCGAGTCGAATGTATGACAGAAAATGAGTCTTGTCCATAAAGATTGGGTAAGGTCTAAGAACATCCTAACCTTCGACTACACCAAGTATGTTATTGTTGAATGGATGATGAAAATAGCTTCTAACAATTGTTAGCAGTCTTACTGATGTCTTACCTTGATATTTTAGTCTTTGCGTACTTTTACTTTGAGTTTGAGATTTTCTTTATTTGTTCTATTTCTGATGTTTTTGGAGTTCGCTTACACTTTATACATATTGAATAGTATCGATAACACTAAATTATATACTGCTAATGTTTCTACTGCAATGTTTTGCTTTTATCATCTTGTTTTTGGTTTCACTAAATTGTATATATTCTGAGCTTTTAGTGTCTTTAATATATGCCAAATTTGTTATATTATTTTTTGTCTATTAATTTTAGCAAAGGCTTTCTACTGTTCGGCTGCAACTGCTTTCAAATAAACTAGTGTCTAACTCAATTTCTGTTGGCAGGGTAGAATGCTAGAACCTAATGGAGTGTTCTCAATTAGGCTAGTCTGCTTATTGTATGTATTGAATTCCCTCTCTTCCTCTTAGTACACATGTTGATTTTAAATATGAAGATTCATTTTAAGTATCCCTCAAGCATTTGTTGTTTTTCTATATGGATTATTTTTGTTCTTTAGGCTTTTTAAAATTGTGGACTTTTTTGTTCTTTAGGCTTTTTAAAAAGTTAAGTTTGTCATAAGGCATGAAAAACGTTTTCCTGCCTCATATTGTTTACCAAACTTTAGAAAAGATAAATGAAGAGATGTATACAAGAAAGACCGGAAGAGAAGACAAAATTACTGTTAAATGATTGTGATTCTGTCTTGGAACTCATATGACGATTTTTTTTAGTCAACAGTATTAGTGTGTCAAGAAGATGATGAAGAGGTGTATATTATTATGTCTTCCTTTTGCTTCTGCATTTTCTCCTCTATGCTTAAATTTTGCATCAACAGAGATAGAATTAAGTTACTTAAATCATATATTCATTGAAAAAACAAGCTTGCAAAAAGGATTCTTACAATGTGAAGCACAATTTTGCAAGCAATGTATTTTAATTTTATTTTCTTTGATATTTACTTGAAATTTTTAATTTTAACATTGACATATCTTGTTCTTCACACAGGTTTTGTATATCAATGTTATTAGTAGTAATTTATTGTTTCCAAAATTAAGCTTAACAAATAATCAAGGATAATTAACTCAATTTAATTTACTTCCGAAAAAGGCAAATAGTTTATCTATTGACCAATATGCCCCTGATTCCACTTCCCCAGAATTTTTGCCCTATTTTACACACAGGCACTCTCTGAGAAGCAACAAATTCAAGCATAGCCAAGAACGGAAGAAGAATGAGGCGACAGAGAATTTGGGATTTTCTGTAAATGGTGGTTGCCCATCTCCACTCTGCCAGTGATTTCTCCATTGAACAAAAAACCAACAACCCTTTTAAATGAACAAGAAAACCAAACATTATTAATTCATCTAAACACGCGCTACTACTCTTCTTCCTCTTCGTCTTCTCTTTCTCCGCTCTTTGTGCTGCTGATGTTGTAATGGGGCTATGATGATTGATTGCTTCCTTTATGGGCTATGTTCAATCATGGCAATGAGAAAAAACCTGACACGTATCTTGGCAGGGCGACCCAGTTAAGGCTTTGAATAGCAAACTGGTGTCTTCAGCCATGGCGGTGTCGCTTTTCTCTTTTGCTTTGTTAAGAAATACAGAAAATCTGAGCCCTTTATATTCCATTTCGTGGTCTTGAATGGTGAGTCCATTCTCGGGTCGGAAAACCCATTACAGGTTTGAGACGAAGAATGAGGCATCGGAGAAATTGGGATTTTCTGTGAGGGGTGGTTGCCCATCTCATTTTTGCCAGTGATTTCAACATTGATAACAAGAAAAACCAACAGCCCTTTAAAATAAACAAAATAAATAAATAAAAAATTGGATGAACTTCGTCCGTACACACCCTATACTCTTGTTGTTGTTGTTGTTGTTGTTGATGATGATGATGTTGTAAAGGGGCTGTGATGATTGCTTGCTTCCTTTTTGGGCTTTGTTCAATCACGGCATTGAGAAGATCTGACCCGTATCTTGGCAGGGCGACCTGGTTAAGGCCAATAGCAAACTAGTGTCACTGCAGCCATGTTTACGTTGTCGCTCTTCTCTATTGCATAATTCAAATACAGCAAATCTGAGCCCTCAATAATTTGTTTCATGGTTTTGGATGGCGAGTCTTCTCGGGTTGAAAACCTATTATGGGTTTGCGTTGAAATTTCAGCTCTGAAGAATGAGGCATACAACAAACGGGAAATTCAAAGATGAAAAAACAAATAATTTCCCTAAACATGGAAAAGGTTAGCCTAGAAAGAAAGAAATGAGCCAAAATTGAGAGTTTGGGTATTGTTTGGATGCTTGTTACCTTATTGTTTTTGCTTATAATTTAGTTTATCTTATTTTACTCTTTACCATACCTATTTAAAGTAGTGTTTATTCCCAAATTTGATGCCCTTTTCTGTATCTTGATAGTCCAAAAATTCCGAGGTTATGAAGATTATCTTAAAAAAGACTGAAAAACATTTGAGTTAATTCCAAGGCCTGGTATGGCAAAGACAACTTGGAAGGTCTGTGAAGGAGGATGAGAAATGATAAGTTTCTTGTAGTCCCTTCTCACAAGGCAATCAATCTTTGCATCCATACCTGTTTTAGCTCTGCTCTTTGATTAAATAGGCGAAAGTCTGAGCCTCCTACCTCAGTTTAACTTAGTTTCATGATTTGATCACTGAAACAGTATCTGTTGGGGGCCTTCTTGAATTGATCTTAAAATTCAGTCATTGCTTTTCAATCTTAAAATTGATTTTATTTTTTCAAAAATGTTGTGGGATAATTTGGTTTTCATGAAAAGAGTGGCAAACAATGGCTTGGTCTCGAGTCTTGATGCCTTCATGTCTCCACTAATTTATTTCTGCAATTTGGTGACTGGTCCCAAGCAAGAGTCAATGATAGCAAACACAGGTGATGGTGAATGTTGATAGGAAAGTAAAACGTTCATTTCTGAAATTTGATGACTGGTCCCAAACAAGAGTCGATGATAGCAAACACAGGTGACGGTGAATGTTGATAGGAAAGTAGAACTACTTTTAGCTTCAACTGACAAGTCTATCTAAAGTTTGGTCAGTAATAAACTTGGCATATTGGTCTTTCTTTTTCATTATCACTATCTTAATGTGAAGTAATAATATTTTCTATGCATCATGAGTATATCTCTTACAAAGAATCCTTCAAATTGCCAATGCATGGTGAGTTCTGTATTGTTCTAGCGCTCATTTGTAAGTCAGACTGTCCTTGAGTCTCACTGGACTTTTACTTGACATGCTCAAAGCCTCTTGTTGCAAGGTCTTTAGCATCTTGAAGACAGTTACAGGTATTAGTACTCCCTGCTGTTATGATAAATTGTTAGTTGAAGGATGAAGCTTGATTCTAATATGCCTAAGTATTCAAATGCAGAACTTTTGCCTTGCAATTCCAAGAATTCTGGGAGGTCAATCTTTCGCTTGCTCTTTCTTGTGGTGCATTTTGAGATTCTTCACTAAAAAATCACTGGACATTTAGTTGCAACAGGTGTGAAATAGTGAGGGAGGGGTATTGAGATGTAGTAGTATTTTAATTTTGTTGTATGAAAATATTTGATGTTTAGACGTCTCGTTTTGCATTGTTCTGTAGCATATGATATTTGGAACATGTTATCTCAGTTTCTGGATAGGCCGGGTCAAGCGTAACAGCATCAAGGAAGCATATGAAAGCTGGTGTTCCTGGGAAATTGAAAAATCCATCAAAAAGGTTTGGGAAATGGTACCTGCTACTATATTTTGGGGGCACTGGAATGAACGGAATTGTAGATGTTTTGATGAGATTTTAACACCTACACATGTACTCAAAGCAAAATGCTTTAGTGATTGAATAGTTATGTTGTGTATATGAGCAGGCATTATCTCCCTCTCTTGTCATTTTTGCTTGCATCTTCTGGATGCCTTTAATGAATTACCCTTAATTCATCAAGAAAGGTATTGCAAGGTCAAAGCGAAAATCCCCAAAAAACATTCTTCTTTGTTGATCTGAGTTACTCATCCTGATGCTGTAGTTGTTTTGGAGGAGATCAGCTGAAGACCAGCTGAGTGCAAACTACATCTTCTTGGCGCATGGACAAAAAACAAATTGCTTCATTATACTTAATAATGGGGCTTAAAGACAGTTTCATGATGTTTTAACCATTTTCTTAATCTTGTCAAATCTTGCAGACTCTACTGGAGATAAAGAGAAGGAACACGTTCATACCATGGTCTGCTGTGGCTGTAAAAAGTTAGTCCGTGCATGAAATTGTCATTTGCATAATGATATGCATAGTATTTCAGGGCATGGAGAACTTATTAACAAAGGTTTGTGATTTCTACTTCACCTCTATTTTATGTCTATCTTCATTTAAACTTGCTATTTTCTGAAATTCTATGCATGTTAATGAGCAATTGTTTGTAATCATGTTAATGAAATTTTGCTCTCAATGAGTATAAAGTGAAATATTATTGTTGCACTTTGTTTATATTTTGAGAATTAGTACTGTTGGTTATATTGAGGATTACTATAAACTGGCATGTCAATGTGGTACTGTGAACATTGCTATAGCCTGTTCATTTGTCTTTTTCTCGATACATTCACTGCTGCCATTAACATTTATCAAATTAGGCGTCCATGTTACATATCTATTGCTTGAACCCCAGAATTTAACAAACAAAAAAAAAAAAAAGAAAACTTATTTGTTCGTCCATCTTTGTTAGCTGTTATTTCTATTTCAACTTGTGGTTCGGTTCAATACCAAGAAAAAGGAGCATTATTGGTTCCTTATTTGTTGGAACAAATGACTCACAAATTAACGTGAACAAAGTTAGGAAGAATAGGAAGTGGACATATGCTTATTTGCAATGTATGTTCAACCTAAAATCATATATATATGTTAAGAGACTAAGTTAATTTTAACATTTGGATTACAGTTTCATTGGTAATTTTAGGATAAAGCTTCATATTATATGATATTTTTGTTTTAAAAAGGGCCGCTAAAAGCAAAATCAGAAATATATGCAGTAGACATCAAAGAGGTAGTAACAGCTTAAATATTTTTCTTGAAACTAAAACCAATATTGTTCTTGAAAAGTATATTCTAAGATTTTCTAATTTAAAAGTAACCAACATCTTTGTTGTCTATATGCACTTTCTTTTTTAAGGTGGAGGAGATTTAACAGCCTGTTTGGGTTGCTGCTACCATAATTTTTTTTTCTTTTATGCTTCACCGGAGTGTTCAATGCTTCCAGCAGGGATGGTGGAAGTGGCGGTGGTTAGTAGGGTTGACAGCTTTAAAGAGGTGATAATGATTATGTCAATGCTATTTCGATACCTAGTCAAGTTTCACTTGTCTAATATAGTGGATGCTTTTAAGAATATAGCAGTAGAAGTATATACCGTATAGTTGCACCGGATAATCTTATTTAAAAACTTCCAAGGCATTGAACTATGTTTGTATTACACACTAGCCCATTCCCCTGCACGTGTTACCTAGCCACTTGATCTCTTATGTTGTTGATGAAGCATTGAAGATGAAAATCCTTAGTGAAATGTCTCTTTTGTTTTTTTTTCTTCTTTTCAAATTAGTGTAGAGATGAGGATAGTTCAATGAAAGATAAGATGACCAAGTTGATGAATAGTTGAAAGATTCAGCAAAAAAAGGTAAAACCGGAAGCTTCTATTTGGTAGGATTCAGATGAAGATTAACTGCAGCACATCAAAGTATCAACTCTTTCATGTGAGATAGAGGATTGGTTTAATTTAAGTCTGACGTCTTTAAACATTTAGTACATCGTTCGTGTTCCAAATACTCCTATATTTTAGATTAAGCTGATGTATTTTATTGATTTCCTAAAGAGTGGCAGGGCTCCTTGAGTAAATGTACAAAGAGTAGGGTAAGATTTTTGCTGATACAAAAGTGGCAGTGCTGAGCCCACGGAGTAACAACTTCAATGCCGTTGGTGTTTCTACAATCACTCGTATATATAAGGTACGAAAAGACTTTAATCGACATGTATACTGATTGAAGAATTAATGAAGCAGGTTCATATAGGATTCAACAAAGTCCATATGAATCTTATTTGATTATTTTATAAAATTTTTTATTATTTCATTTTGTTAAAATGGCATGTAATGTAGAACTGAGAAATATTAACAAGGCATGTAAGATTGTCTAATAAGAGAAATTTTGATCAACAAGAAGAAATATCTAATACCTTGTGGCGTGCTACTTAATATCTCTGCGATATTACCTCCCTCCTGCTTCACTTAAGTGTGTTGTGGGATTGAAGCCTGAATGAATCTGAATATGAAAGGAGATGCAAAAGAAAGATCAGATCACTTGGTGTCAAAACACGTCTAAACTATCATTTTTTTTAGGGACGTTCATACCTAAACTATTGGGAGTGTGAGAAACACACCTTAATTTTTTGTTCATTCAAGCTTGAGGAACCCTAAAGAAAATTTGGTTGAATGCGATTTAAGGAGTCTTTAAGATTTCCCAAGATTGCTATCGACTTGATGCATGATTGGAGTATGATATATGATATATGTGTGTGTGACGGAAGTCTTCGTTCGTATACACTTTTATTACTAAATCATACAAGTAGTAATTTATGTATATTATCACCTTAATATGACCTAATAATGATAAATTAATATAACACCGATTACACGGATAAAATTTTGACATTGAAGTAGCTCCATTGGTTTACTTAAAATATCATATTTTAAAAAAATAAAAAAAAATCTGAAGTCGGATTTAGTTGATTCAGCAAAAGAAAAAGAAAAACCTTTCACTGGATCCTCTTCTAATTAAAATTACGTAATCCTAATAATTATTGCTGACTATTTTTTGTTTTTGTTTATATATATTATTACCTTATAAAAAAACTATTGACTTTTTTTGTCGCATAAGATACATCAGCCCTCAGGAAAGCCACATTTTGCAAAATAAACATTATGCTACAAGGAATTTGGTTGATAACCACACATTCTATATATATTCCAAAAAATATCAACACTGAGGTTGACATTATTTGTATAATTTCCCCTCATTGGGGGCCAGCTTATGACATTCTTTTTAATACTATTGTTTTGTACACGATAACAATAATAGCAATAACAATACCCTTGATCCAACTTGATAAAATCAGTTTACTTTTGCTAAGAGAATTTATTTTACACCGATGAGAGTTGTGGTGGAGTGGTAAATACTTTTTCATTCTTAATTAGAGTTTTCCTCCCGAGTCCTGGATACGAAGTCACCTTTGTTAGTGAGCATTTTATCCCCAATACGAGATTTAATTGGGCTCCAATATGAGTACCAAATATCGAATTGAAAAAACAAAAAAATTGATTTTACATGGTAACCGCCCAAATCTTTTTACATCATCACTGTTTGTGGACATTGTTTCATTAAAACAAGCTCAATACGTATATTTTAATTGTATCAAAGAATTGTAGTGTTGACATTGTAATTTGTTAATCAATTGCCTTTTATTTTCTACTTATATATAGTTCTTTTTTTTTTAATGATTATTGTTTTTTTCCTCGTCCAATTTTTTCTTGTAATGCAAAATTAAACTACAACAACCATTTTTCATGTGATAAAATCCCTCAACAGCAACTTCTTTTCCTCAAAGTACTATTTGACTTTTATGAATTGTAATATGTAATATAATTTATGCAATTGTAAATTGAGGTTGAATTTGAGAGAGAACATATAAAGACGATCAAGCAAATATTTTCATCTTCTATCTCTAACTCGAACTATTAGATGGGCGTAAGGGCCTCAAATATTCTCAATAATTAATTATTGTTTATCAACCTCGATTTTCTTCTCTCGAACTCAAATCAAAATTAATGGGCGAGTGCTAGCATAGCTATTCACTTTGAAAATATTAAAGAACAAGAACAATTAGTGAAACAATAAACCCACCTCATTTGAAATAAAAATCATTCAATATATACATAAACAAAACAAGAGATTTAGTTCAAATTTTAAACATAGAATGTTACCATAAACAAGATTTAGGTATCGAATAAAATAGTAGTACATAGTTATATATATTTAATACGTAAAAAGAGAATGGAAAAAGAGTAACAGTTAAGAAATTCCTCATCAGAGTCTTCAAATCTTGACTCCTCGAATGTTGTGAGCCGCATGCGGGGAGACCCGCACGTACGGTTTTTAAGGGGATCTGATAGAAAAATCAAGGCTCGTCCATGCTAATCCCGATGGGCCTTCGATTTGCCCTTACCTAGCTCTATAATCCACCCATCTTCCCCAGTCCCTGAAAATGTGGGTGCAAAAACCCTAGCTCAACCAAAGATGAAAGATATTTTCTCCGAAATCATAGTTTTACAGATCCCCATTTTTCCTATCAAAATAACCATATTTTTTAATTTGCACATCTGGCCAGTCTTTGTGCTCTAGCTACTGTATGTTCTCATTTTCCTCAATTTTGCTTCTTTATGACTTACTTTTCATTTGGTTTCTTCACGATCATTTTTATTTAAATCACACAAACCCCTAAAATAGAAGTAAGCCACAGTAAATGGACTCTTTTCTCAATTAAACATTAACAAAAATCTAAGTATAAAGAAAAGATAAGTTGGTAAATAATTAATTTATCACATATTCATTACAACAAAAATAACTTTTAGAGGCAATAAGTATAGATAGTAATAAAAAGTGTTAAAGTCTTTACCGGCATTAGTTAAGTGTCATTAAAATCAATGTCGCTAAAGGCTTTAAGGACATACACAAATAATGTTAACTGCCGCTAATGATCATTTTTAATGTAGTGTATAGTAGTTCATATATGAGATTCTTATGACATATTCATTAGGTAAATTACTCTTTTAGAGTAAATTTGATAATTTGTATAAAGTAAATTAGTCAAGTTGAGAGATTTTGCTAGTTATAAATCATATTTCATGATTTTAAAAAAAGTATATTAAAAAATGAATATTATTTCAAATAATCTTTGCAAGAATTATAATCAAACATGATTCCATCCTCAACTTCAATTTCAAAAATGTTATATAAAGAAAAAAGACATTTCAAATCTATGACCAAACGCCGGGTCGTTTGGTAGAGTGTGTAAGAATAATGTTCAAGTGTATTAGCAATACTTGAATTAGTAATGCTTGTATTAGCTTAGTTATGCATAGATTATTTCGTATGCATTGTTTGGTTTTGTGTATTAAAAATGGTATGCATTGTATAAAAATATTTATTTACAAAAATATCCTCCACAATTATGGTGGAAATGATGTAAAAGTACTTTTGAAGGGTGATTGGGTATTTAACCATGTTAATGCATGCATGAATTCCCTTTTGCATTTCTAATACCTAGAAATTCATGGTATTAATAATACACTCCTCAATATTGCATTAGTTGTACATAGAATGAAAAAGTGTATCAATCAAAGGACTACTAATACATAGAGTGTAAAAATAATGCATACATTATTTTTACTATTACACTCTACCAAACGATATAATTTCTCTAAATAGTATAAGCTTTTTATGAGACGATATGCATAAATTAAACTTACACTTCCTCTACTCATTCTTAATTAAATGTGCTTTTGCGTTTTTATTTTTATTTTGAGAAATAAATGCGCCCACGATGCCTAATTAACCAAGCATAAAAACTTTTATTCAGATTGGCAATCCTTGAACGTACTACTAAACTTGTGTACTGCATTTGTTAGTCAACTGTACTTGCAGTTTTAGTAGTACCATCTCAATTCTTGGAATTTTTCATTGAATATCTTTAATTAAATTATCCATTCGTCTTTAAAATATCAATGCATCCTTCGCGTGTGGTCAACTAGTTAATTATCCTCCAATTATTTCAACCTAGGAATAGTATTCAGTAGTTTAATTTGTACAAGAAAATCATTTTAGTCATGTAACTGTTACGTAATTTTGTTACATAAAATCGACTCAAACTCGATTTTTGCATCTAACTAATGAATGTAGACATGTCTTTTTCATCGTTGTATTTGTCAATAATCATGATTAATTAAGTAATAGATGTTTGTACTTTGACTTTTAAATTCCAAGGTAAAATTGTCTAACATAAGATTTTTTTACACTATTCAAGTCACTTAAAAGCATATGTATACATAAACTTCTTGAGATTCGTAATATTGAAAATAAAAAAATCACTACAAATAAAAACGACATGATTGTATAAAATTTTCTTAGGCTAGCAGTATATATTAATGATTTAGGAATTACTTAATTTTGTATAGTTGATGGCAGTTTAGAAATAAGGCAAGTTGTTAAGCCAGCTGTCAGTTAGTTGAGAAATCTAACAGTGTATATAAGGCACTGTTGCATTGTAATCACACAATTAATTCCTTCTTCATTGAAATAAGATTCCTCTTTTTTCTTTCTTCTCTCTAATGGATCTGTAAATGGTGAATCTGAATTGATCAATTGTATACAAATCAACATGGTATCAGAGCTTTATACCCACGATTGTGAGGTTTGTTGATGCTGAATTATGTAATTTTGAGCTTAGCTGAGCTTCATCAATGGCAGTTCCTAAGTTCGATCACAATCATGCTTTGTTTTTACACCCTTCAGACACCACAGGTCCTTCTATCATTCCGATGCAATTAACTGGCTCAGACAATTATTCTATCTGGCACAGGGCTATGCGTATTCAACTGCTTGGAAAAAACAATCTAGGGATCGTAGATGGCAGCTGGAAAAAGGAAGATTTTGGAGCAGATTTAGGGCATCAATGGGATCGATGTAATGCAATTGTTCAGGGATGGATCATGAGCTCCGTCACACCTGAATTGCACACAGGGATTGTTTATGCATCCAGTGCAAGAGAAGTATGGGAGGATCTCCGTGAGAGATTCGACAAGGTAAACGCTTCACGGATCTATCATTTGCATAAGACTATAGCCACTACAGTGCAAGGCAATGATACTATTCCTACTTATTTCTCTAGACTACGAAATTTATGGGATGAATTTGCAAGCATTATACCACCTCCTTGCCATTGTTCTGGTTCTAAGGATTTTTCTTTGCATTTGGAGAGACAAAAACTGATGCAATTTTTAATGGGCCTTAATGAGACCTATGATCAATCACGTAGTCAAATTCTTATGATCGAGCCTACACCTACTATCAACAAGGCCTATGCAATGCTTATTGAGAGGGAGAGCCAGAGATCTATAGGATCCTCTTCAATCAGTGGTGAGGGTATAGATCTGGCTGCTCTTATGGCAGGGAAGGGGATACATAATAATGTTGATTTTGGAGCTCATGTCACAGAGAGGGGAATGTCTTATCGTTATAACAACGGTACTTCTCAGAATTATAATAAAGGGAAGAAGAATTGTGACCTGAAATGTGACTTCTGCTAAATGTTTCAAGCTACATGGCTATCCACCAGATTGGAAGTTTAAGAAGAAGGGAACTGGTAATACTGGTAACTCTGCTTACAATGTGCAGGCTAACAATTCATCTGGAATGATCTCAGGTGCATCTGGAGTAAGGGACAAAGGCATAGATCATCTAATTCCTAAAGATCTTCCAAGAGCACCTCAAATGTCTAGTGATCAACATAGACACATTTTGCAGATGCTTGATGGAGATATTTCAACTAACAATGTGATGGCCAACATGGCAGGTATGGCTCACACTTCTATGTCTCCAGTAATAGACTTAAAATGGATAATTGATAGTGGTGCCACTAATCACATGGCCTCTAGTTTAGACATGTTACATGATGTAAAAGATGTTAAGACTGAGCAGAACAGAAAGGTGCACTTACCAAATGGAGGCATGACCTTGGTATCTCATACTGGTAGTTATACACTCACAAACACAGGAGAGCTACATGATGTCTTGTTTGTGCCAGAATTTCACTATAACCTTTTATCTGCACCAAAAGTCACCAAAGAACTCAACTGCTTTGTATCATTTTACCCAGGATTTTGTTTATTCCAGGACCTTTCCAGTGGGAAACTGATGGGGATTGGTAAAGAAAAGGATGGACTCTATGTTTTGGAACAGCAAAGATCTTTTAAGCCTGAAGTTCCTAACAGAGTAACAAGTTTTTCTGCACATGATGTTCAAAGAGATATTTTGCTATGGCATAGGAGATTAGCACATGCTTCGATTGGTTCACTACATGATATGTTAGGTTACTCTATTGATGATTGTAAATCAGTTTTAAACAAATGTGAGATTTGTCCATTGGCTAGACATACTAGGCTTCCTTTTCCTAGCAGCAGTACACGATCTACTACAATGTTTACATTGTTACATCTAGATGTGTGGAGACCCTATAATACTCCAACATTTGATGGCAACAAATTCTTTCTCACTATTGTCGATGATTTCTCCAAAACTGTATGGATTTTTTTGTTAAAGTTCAAGAGTGATGTGCTGTCAGTTTTAAAACAATTTTTCAGAATGGTTGTTACTCAGTTCAATACTACTGTTAAAGGTGTAAGAACAGACAATGGAGGAGAATTTATTAATAGTCATTTACAGGATTTGTTCAAAGAATTGGGTATCATTCATTACAGGACTTGTGTTCATACCCCTCAACAGAATGGAGTTGCTGAGAGGAAACACAGACACATTCTTGAAGTTGCTAGGGCTCTCAGATTTCAGGGTCATATACCACTCAAATATTGGGGTCATTGTATACTTACAGCTGCATATATCATTAATAGATTGCCTTCTCAGACTCTAGTAGGACGATCTCCTTTTGAGGTGTTTTCTGGGAAGAAGCCTTGTCTTACTCATTTGAGAACACTTGGTTGCCTATGTTTTGCAAGCTCACATCCTAGAAATGATAAATTTGCTCCAAGGGCAGTGAGATCAGTGTTTATGGGCTATTCTAGTGTTACCAAAGGTTACATTTGTTTGATCTTCAAAATCAGAAATTTTTTGTCAATAGAGATGTGGTCTTCCATGAGGATCAGTTTCCTTTTCAACACATTCCCACTGTTGTTAATCCTCATTTTTCTACTTCCCCTGACTTCATAGATGTTCCTTCTGATATACCTTCTAGTTCATTTTCTCCTATCAGCCCAATTCATTCTCCTTCTGTTGTTCCTGTTCCTTTGTCGTCTCCTCTCCATTCTACCCTATCTCCTACTACACAGCCTCTTCGAAGGTCTATCAGGCAAACCAAACAACCTCTTTGGTTATCTGATTTTATTTCCAAACCTTCTACCAATACTGTTTTGTACCCTCTTGCAGCCTCCATTTCTTATGGTCACCTATCCCCTTCTTATCAACAATATTTGCAGGCCTTCTCTGCTGTTGTTGAGCCTACATCTTATAAGGAGGCTGCTTCAGATGTTCGATGGTTAGAGGCTATGAAATCTGAATTACAAGCCCTCCAGGATAACCATACTTGGGATTTAGTTCCTCTTCCTAAGGGTAAGGTTCCTATTGGTTGTAAATGGGTCTACAAAGTGAAATTGAAGGCCAATGGTGATATTGAAAGATTTAAGGCTAGGTTGGTGGCAAAAGGTTACACTCAAAGGGAGGGGCTTGATTTTCATGAAACCTTTTCTCCTGTGGTTAAAATAGCTACTGTTAGGACTGTTCTTTCCTTAGCAGCTCAACATAACTGGCATGTCCACCAGTTAGATGTCAATAATGCTTTTCTCCAAGGGGACCTTTATGATGAAGTCTATATGCAGCTACCTGAGGGCTTTGCAAGTCAGAGGGAGTCTAGACTTGTATGTAGACTTGTCAAATCCCTCTATGGTTTCAAGCAAGCAAGCAGACAATGGAACTTAAAATTAAGTGAGGCATTATTGGAGTCTGGTTTTGTTCAAAGCAGCCTAGACCATTCATTATTCATTAAAAGGCAAGGATCAGACATGGTGGTGATTCTTGTTTATGTGGATGACATGTTGGTCACAGGGAATAGCTTGAGTCTTATAGAACATACTAAAGCCACTTTACATAAGGTATTTAAAATCAAAGATCTTGGTGAATTGAAGTTTTTTCTTGGTATGGAGTTTAGTAGATCCTCAAAAGGAATCTTGATGAACCAAATGAAGTATGCCTTGGAGAATATTTCAGATTTGGGACTAGGGACTGCTAAGCCAGCTTGGACTCCACTTGAAGCCAATGTGAAGCTGACAAATCAAGAATTAGACTTCCTTACAGGGGAGTTAGGTGATGAGCCATATGAAGATAGGGAGCAATATCAGAGATTAGTGGGGAAGATGCTATATTTAACTTTGACAAGACCAGACATTGCATATTCAGTGCAAACACTCAGTCAGTTCTTGCAACAACCGAAAAGATCACACTGGGAGGCAGCTATAAGGGTGATGAAATACATTAAAAGAGAACCAGGATTGGGAATACTATTGAGTAGCAGAAAATCAAACAGACTAAGTGTGTATTGTGATGCAGATTGGGCAGCATACCCAAATACAAGAAGATCAGTGTTAGGATTTCTGGTTAAACACGGTGAGACACTGTTGTCTTGGAAGTCCAAGAAACAAAATGTAGTCTCCAGAAGTTCAGCAGAAGCCGAGTACAGAAGCATGGCCAATGCTGTTTCAGAGTTAGTATGGATCATTGCTTTATTGAAGGAACTGGGAAATGAGGTTGAACAGCCAGCTGTGGTATACAGTGATAGTAAGGCAGCACTACAAATAGCAGCTAATCCAGTATTTCATGAGAGGACGAAACATATTGAAATTGATTGTCACTTTGTTAGACAAAAAATACAGGAAGGAATGATGAGAATAGAACATGTAAGCTCCAAAGAGCAACTTGCAGATATACTAACAAAAGGACTGCCTAGATCACAACATGAATGTTTAGTTGGCAAGCTTGGTGTGTTAAATGTTTTCTCACCCACCAGCTTGAGAGGGAGTAATGATTTAGGAATTACTTAATTTTGTATAGTTGATTGCAGTTTAGAAATAAGGCAAGTTGTTAAGCCAGCTGTCAGTTAGTTGAGAAATCTAACAGTGTATATAAGGCACTGTTGCATTGTAATCACACAATTAATTCCTTCTTCACTGAAATAAGATTCCTCTTTTTTCTTTCTTCTCTCTAATGGATCTGTAAATGGTGAATCTGAATTGATCAATTGTATACAAATTAACATATATAACTGAAGCTCTTTCTTCGTTTTTTTTTTTTTTAAAATTTATGCTAACATTTTGCTACTCAGCAACAGCAAGGATAAGAATTACAAAGCCATAGCAAAACTCTCACAATTTGCTATCGCAGAACAAAACAAATAAGCTACTATTAGAATCACACAAAGTTGTTGAATATTTTCCCTAATCCCCAAAGAAGCTCTGACATTACAAGTGTATTATGCTATTTTGTGACATTCCAGTTGCCTTGAAAGATCCTTAGATTTCTGTCCAATCATACTATATGATCAATACATTCTGCATAAATCTCCTAGTGAATTCACAATGAACAATTAAATAAATGATCTGCTTCGGTATTTCTCTAGCATTGATTATCCTTGTTACAATCCAAGAAGTGTGTTGACGGATAGCAACACCAAAGAGAGAATGGTTCTTGATATAGTAGCTATGGATTCATCTGATCCACAATTAATCTTGTTGATGTGCTACATTTTTTTACAATGAAAATTTTGTTCCACAAATGAATATTGATTAGATTCAACTTTCCTGCAGATTTAGGGACACCTGTTTTATCTCAAAACTACTAAGGCTCTTTTTGTGATACTGTTAGATACAGATCAAACATAACTTCTACGATAGACCAGTACTCTAATCGAACATCAAAGAGCACAGATTGGACAAGTTAGAAGATCTTTTCTTGTCATAAGGAACACAATAGCAACCACAATGTAGTCATTAAAGAGTCCTGTAATAGTTTATATACTTTCTTTTGTATTGTTTTTCCATATGTAGGCCAACTGTTCAATCATACACTCCTTTATGTGTCGTCCATTATCAAGGTTTGCAATTGTTAACTTTCACATGACCTATGATTATTTCGATCAGTTCCACGCCCTTATCCTTGGTCTCTAGTCACTCTAGCCATGGTAGATATATATCACCTCAAAACTGGGCGTATGTAAACTAGCGTACGAGAGCCAAGAGAGAGATGATTTCAACTTAAACCCTGTTTTAACTTGTCAAAAGTGGTAAAGTGGCTCTTCCTTTAGTTGAAAGGCAAATATATAAAACACAAGTTTACTGGTACTGCTATTCACCCTAAAAAAAACCTTAATTAGAAGACTAAGGAAATAATACAATTTGAGAAAGTCCACGCAAGGGAATTTGTAGCTAACATCAATCATAATAGGTAAAACAAAAGGCATGAAACATGATGTTCCTCTATATTCAACACACTCTTCTATATATACACATAACATCTCTTCTATTGAGATAGTTAATTTCAAAGAAAAAAGATCATAAAGTTTTTGCGAAGATGGGGAGTAAGACTATTTTGAATGGTTTTGTGTTGTTGGTGTTTGTTGGATGGCTTTTCATATGGGTAATGTTACCTACACCTACTTACAAAAATTCATGGACTCCCCATCTACTAATCAAGCTCGACTCTACATATTTCAGAGAACAAGGTAATTAATTATATATATTGGATATATTTACTTCTTCCTCTTTGATCAATTTCCACGAATCCGAATTCTCACCTAACCCTAATAAACTTTGCACTTGTCTCAATTTACAGGGATAAATCTTCTTTTATTTACATTTCCCATAATGTTGATAGCTGCTGTGAGCTGTGTCTATCTTCATCTTTACAGCAAGTCAACTTCTGATCACAGGTTAATTAATTAATTACAATTATTAGTGATCATCTTCGATATATCTCCTTTAACTAACATATAATTATATTGATGTACTGCAGTAGTACTAATAAAGGGCGGGAATATTTTGGTTCATGGAGACGGCCACGGCTCGTAATGGAATCTCTTGGAATTGTAAACGCCGTTGAACTTATTTTCGCTGCTATGTTTACCGTTCTTCTTATTTGGTCTTTAGCTAACTACATCTATATCAGCTATGGTAATCTTCATATGCACAATCCCGCCGAAAAAGTGTAAGTCATCGATGATCGACTCATTATTTTTCGTATGATCACTCAACTAGTAATTATTGCTATAAATATTTTTGGCCAATTTTGGGTCAACAATTTTCAGGTGGATGGCGAAGTTTAGAAGTGTAGCATTGAGGCTTGGGTACATTGGGAATGTTTGCTATGCGTTTTTGTTTTTCCCAGTGACTCGATTGTCGTCAATTTTGCCGCTGGTGGGGCTAACTTCGGAATCAAGCATCAAATATCACATATGGCTAGGCCATACATCTATGGCCCTTGCAGTTCTTCATAGTGTTGGATTTGTCATATACTATGCTGTGTCTAATCAAATGATAGAGGTAATTTCTTTATTGTTAGTTCTGGTTCATCTGAATTCATTATTTTTTACTCAAATTCATGTATAAAGAGAAAATTTAAAATGTATACATAAAATAAGATCATAATCAATGATCACTCAAGACCATGAATATTTCATGGGTCAACCAAGTGATTTCTTTTTTAAGTGGTTTTAACGCTACACAACTTTCCAATAACTCACCACAACAAAAAATAACCCTAATTTTTATATTTTTACAAATTTTAGCCAAAACAATCGCGGTATAATTTGTGTGTATGTATATTATACACTGATTATACATAATTTTGCAGATGATAGAATGGAGTAGTTCGTACGTATCGAACGTAGCTGGAGAAATAGCGACTTTGGTTGCAATAGCAATGTGGGTTACAAGTTTGTACAAGATAAGGAGAAAGATGTTCGATTTATTCTTCTACACACATCAACTATATACTCTCTACATCATCTTCTACCTTTTGCATGTTGGAGTTGCCTACACATGCATGATCCTACCTGGAATTTTTCTCTTCTTTATCGATCGATACTTGAGATTCTTACAGTCTAAAAGAAGTGCTAGATTAATTTCTGCACGACTTTTACCTTGTAGCACTTTTGAACTCACCTTTTCCAAGAATCCAGGTAAATATATACTCCAATATTTTTCCTCTATTAATTTATTGATTAATCACACATGACATGTTTAAGACCTCAAAATTATATTCAAAAAACATAGTTTTTTTTTTTTTGAAACCCTAGGATAACCCACAGCCGCTACAACCTCTGCCACATATATTATATATATTTTTAATTTAAGATCATAAATTATTTTATTTTTACAAAAAAGTTAAACCCCGTGCTTAATTACCCAAGCATGTTAACTTTTCAAGAACATTAGTTTAGAAGATACTCTCTCTCTCTCTCTCTCTTTAGATCAATACATACATGTGAATCTATCTCCTTTTTAACTCGATGATAAAGCAATGATTCTTCTCTAAATTTGGAATAATTTAATTTAAACTTTTATAGAATGATCAATGAGAAGGTTTTATACACCAAATGTTATATCGTTATCAGTAGGTGTTTGGCCCTAGAATTACGAAACTCAAATTTGAAATCAACATTTGTTTTTGAATTGTCAACAAAACTTCAATTTCAAACTTTAAATTCTTCATGAAGTCGGATTTGAAATACCAAGTTGTGTTTCCAATTTTTTAAAATGAGAAACTTGAACAATAAGTTTATATTTTGCAAATATAAAAAAGATAAAATTTTAAATTTAACAAAAAAATCTCACGTTCGACATGAAAGGTTGTTCATATCATATGAGGAGGGTTTTTTTCAAAAAAATAAAATAAAATTGCTAATTACTATATATCGTTGATTTATTAGACCAATGTATTTTTTTTAATAGCATTTACTAATAAAAATAACATTGAAATACACAATTTATCAATAAAACGTATTTGAATATTATAATACCTTATTTATGAACTATATTTTAGTGTAATTATGATTTGAAATTATATCCAAACCGACCTTATTATCACTCCATTATTATTGAACTTTATTCCCAATTAATTAAATATGTTCACGCACATTGCAATCAGCAGTAGTAGTACACTAGTACTAATAGTAGTACTACATATGCTAGTTAAGGATGTACATACGTACTTATATATTTTTTCACATTGTTACAGTATTAACGTACAACCCTACAAGCATCTTGTTTGTGAACGTGCCAAGTGTATCCAAGTTGCAATGGCATCCATTTACTATTGTTTCAAGCAGTAATTTGGAGACAGATAAACTAAGTGTTGTAATTAAATGCATGGGAAGTTGGAGCCAAAAATTAGAAAAGCAGCTTTCTTCTTCTCCAGATCGTCTTCAAATATCAACAGAGGGACCTTATGGACCTTCATCATCTCATTTCTTAAGGTAATTAATTACTCTCTTCGTCCATCTCTACTTGTTTACTATACTATAAATAATTGTCCAATAATACTTATCTAGTTTGGAAAATTAAGAGATAGTTTAGCTCTTTGTGTCCATTTTACCTGTGATATTAAACAGAGTATTCAATATCTAATACATTTAAGTTTGATATATTCAAGGGGTAATATTATTACCCCTATTATTTATTGTTTTTGAAGAAGTGTATCAAGTCAATAGAGAACAACTATTGTTAGACAAAGGAAATATACTTCAGTTTCTCAATTTGCGTAACATTTTTTATTTTTTGAGATTTTAATTTAATGATACATTTAGATAGAGAATCTATTAGTAGTTTTTTTTTTTTAAAATAAAATTTATATGTTTAGAAACTATTTAAAAAGTATTATAATTCGTAACTCAAAAAAATATTCTTTTTGGGGAATATATTCATATATGCTCGTTGATCACATAATCTTTAAGTTAAAGTTACTAGAACGTTACATAAATAGTGTAGAATATTCTTTAAAGCTATTAATTAGTATGTGTATATTAATTTTCATTGATTTAACAAAAGCATTGTGACATATATATATATTTCAGTCGAGAATGCTTGGTGATGGTTAGTGGAGGAAGTGGAATTACTCCCATGATTTCAATATTTCGAGAGCTCATTTACAGAAGTACACTTCAACCAAACACCAAAGTACCAAAAGTCATCCTAATTACATCCTTCAAGAACACATCCGATCTCACAATGCTTGATCTTTTGCTCCCTATCTCCACAACTCCTTCCGATATCTCCAACTTAGATCTCCAAATCGAAGCTTATATCAGTAGAGAAAACGAACCACAACAACACCATCATAACAACCTGGAATTAGCTTCCAAGTCGAAACAACAACTAATAGTGTTCAAACAAAATCCGAAAGACACTCCTATTTCAGCAGCACTCGGCAAAAGCAGCTGGCTCTGGCTTGGCGCGATAATTACCTCGTCATTCATCATGTTTCTCCTTTTGTTAGGCCTCGTTACGCGTTACTCCATATATCCAATTGAACGCGATGGAAAATTGTATCATTACAGCGCGAAAATTATTTGGGATATGTTTTTGGCTTGTGCGTCGATATTTATTGGCACTAGCGTTATTTTTATGTGGCAAAAAAGGGAGAATGAAATTGAAGGGGGACAAATTCAGAATGTGGAAATACCTACAAATCCTACAAGTTCACCTGTTGATAATTTATGTGGTACGGAAAGGGAGCTGGAAAGCCTTCCTCATCAGTCAATTGTGCAAGCTACTAAGGTGCATTATGGTGCTAGACCTGATCTAAAAAGTAAGTTTACTAGCTAATTATTGATACTTCTGATCATACATATATGTGAATAATTTTATTTATTTATACATGATAATTAGTATAATTAAGATTTTACACTATCGACATTAATGTGGTTTAACCTGTTATAGAAGAGTACTTGTTTTATACTTCTTAAATTACTGGTAATTCTATTGATTATGAACAATTATAATATGTAATAATTAGTTTTGCAAGTGTTTACTTAAAGTTGAACTACACTCACCATCTTCTTGAAATATTTATAAGTACAAGAGGAACTTATTAAATTCTATATGCACAATATAATTTTTTGACGAAAGACTGGCACACACATTATATTTATAGTCTTGAAATATTTGTAATAAGAGGAACTTATATTATTTGAATTGAATGCAGGAATACTTTTTGGTTGCAAAGCATCAGACGTTGGAGTTGTAGTTTGCGGGCCAAAGAGCATGAGACATGAGGTTGCCAATATATGTGCTTCTGGCTTGGCACAAAACCTACATTTTGAGTCTATCAGCTTTAATTGGTGATGCTCTCTGCTTGCTTCTACAACAAAAAATAAGGACGTATGTATTGTCTTTTACTATAGTTTTTTCTGTTTTCTTTGGCATTTTGTATATTTGGTTGTGTGCAAGTTTCTGAAATATGGTTTAAAAAGTTGTGTTGTACAGTATATATAATCTGGTAAAAAGTTGTATAAAATGAACATGTTTGCTTGAAAGGTTTATCTTGTAATTGAATTTGACTGTAATTAAGTGTAATTACTATTTATACAGTTTGATATATTTAAATCTTTGCACTCATCCTTTCGAAAACTTGGATCCGCCTTTATTTTACTCCCTCGCCTTCTCTTTGTTCTTCCACCACTTGCACTTTCTTTTCCTTCACCACCATTAAAAATAAAAATTTTGTTTGTAACAGATTAACTTAATACATACTGTTATTCACATGTAACATATTAAGGGGAAAAAAAAATAATAATAAACAATTTTCATCCATTTCTTGGGCCAACTGTCACAATGACTTCTAAGAAGAACGAGAAGTACATTTATTTGTAGACTTAATTAAGAGGTAAGAACATGCAAAAGTGGCATTAATTGCTGCCCCAGTTGGAACGACATCCTCATCCATGAAGAAATATAAATTGTGTACAGGATATAGTATACATATATAGCATCAATCTTTTATTTTTTTATCCACTAAAGGAAGAAGGATCCAGGAACTTTCTCATGAAGCTAGTTAGGTGTTATTACCATGGTAATGGTGGTTGAGGAAAAGGAAGGATTAGTGGTGGAAAAAACAAGTGAAGGAGAGGAGTGAAATGGTTGAGATGTTGAGGTGACATGTCATCCACCTCATTAAAATGTCAATATCACGTGGAATTGGTACGTTCACCTTGTATAAACCTAACAAGGGATGTTTTCGAACTATTTAGGTAATAACAGAAATATTTTTGTATTGATAGTAGAAGGAAGGATAAAATTGAGAGTTTTTCAGAATTTAATTTAATTTTTCAATGTACCAAAAAAGTTACAAAGCTTTTGAAGACTAAAATGAATCTAGGAAGAACTATGGTTCCCAAATCAATATGTCAAAAATGTTGATTTTGTACATAAACAATATTTGAATCGACTATTTCACTTCCGTCTATGCTTGTACCAACATTAATATTAAAAAATTCTTATTTTTTTTTGCATTCAATACATAAGCATAAACTATTATCTTAATCTAGTCTAAACAAATACTAATATTTTCCTTCATACAAAACAAATCCTTTAACCATTGAACTATGGTCCAAGTTTGAGTTTGAAATTCAAGTGTGTAACGTGAATAGGTAGATTTGTAAAAATAACGAGTCACTTGTCATGTTACTGCTAGGAAAACAAAGTTGATAAGAGTCTTTTCTTTTTGGTAATTAAAACAAGGTTGACATCATTTTGTCATTGTCATAATACAAAGATCCAAAGATCCACGAGTGTGCCACATGAAGTCTTCCGCAGCAATCTTTCCAAAGGAAGAAAACACCTTAATCAAAGTAGCCCTGTTGTAAAAATATAAATTTTTAATCAGTTGAAGCAAGTCCTGCAGGAAATATAGTATTCAATGCTACAAGTTTAGTAGGGGATTCAATTGCATAGATCTATCCTTACTCTGATATTCTAAGATCAAGGTTTCCAACATAAGTCTGCTTTCAGACTTATCATCCAAAGAGTTATTAGGATCCTGCAATAACATTAAACACAACTAATTATTACAAATGAAACACTCTAGAGGAACTTTTTTTTTGGGTATAATCGTTCTAGAGTAACATGGGTCTTTAGCAGGACGAAAAATATTTTTCCAGAAAGAATCATTTTCTGCTGTTCGGTTAGATGAAAGTTTTTTTTCCAAGGAAAATGAATTCCTTCACTTATTGGTGGAAGTCATTTTCCTTACTACTATCTTAACTTTTTACTTCATATTACTTGCTCCAACTAATACTTACACATTTTTATTAATCTCTAAGGCTCAATAGTTTCATCAAAACAATCTCTAATTTACAATTATTATTACTTATATTTAATATCTACATTTTATAAAAAAAAAAATTTCCAAGATGTTTTTTGTTTAAAAAATAAGAAAGGAATATTTTTCATGAAAATGACTTCCATTATACCAAATACAACCTAAATGTTTGTAATTATACTTTTTCATGACTGAAAATCTTTAAGGAAATGTTATGTAGAACTTTCTTTTAGTAACCGAGAAATCCCTGAAAGCCAATGACGCACAATTCAAAACTCGATGGATGATGGGCCCTCCCCTCTGCCCTTCTCCACTTAAATACTAGGCTTTCTCATTGCAAACAAATAGAGTGTGTTTAACCCAACAGAACCCGTTGCATTCTTACCACTACAGAAAAGCCCTTGGGGGCTGATAATACTATAAAACTTCTGAAAGCAAAAGTTATTTAACCACCGTCAGCATAAGCTGAGCACTCGAAAAAACTAAATAAAATTGGCCAAATTGAACCCCTATATTCAATATGAACTCACTGTGGAAGTATGATATATTCCTCTTCCAGCACCTTAGTTGCTTGTCAATATTTTTTTGTTCTATTATTTTTGGGTGGATTGGGGGTGGAAGAGGATGTACCATGCAGAACAAATGAACCTGATAACCTACGCAGCATCAATCCACAAGCAAAATAGTATATTGATGTCTAAAATACTGCGGCAGCATAAGACCTGCATTTACAAAGAGATTTTTAGTTCAAAATACTCCAAATAAGTTCAGCTGCAACATAGATGATAATAAGTCTCACACACTCTTTTTCCTGCAATTGTCACCATGGAAATGAAGATATATTTCACGTGAACTTAAAAAATTCAGCATAATTCATCTTGTTTAGTCATCTCCCAAAAAGAAAATCCCCTCTTGTTCTCCTTACCTTTTCATTCACTAATTTTCACTGATCCGAAGGTTCTTATGGTCTTCCTAAAAGCAAAGGCATCTTCCCCAGAAAATAAGCACTTACCCACACATCCTGTCCCCGGGAGGACTGAGGACAAGTGCTAATAATAGCAACCAAGTTCATATTTTAAAGCATTGATTTCATGTTTCATATTTAGCTGCCTATTTGATTCAAAATATATTGCCACATTCTCTACAAAGCCCATGTACATCTAGGTTGCTCTCACCATGACTTTAAAGTGGGCTGGAATAGACCAACGGGGAGACGAGAGCTTGTCACCTACCTCACTTTTGGACCATAGATGTATAATGAGCAATTTTCCTAATAAATTTAAAAGGCAATACCAACTAGTGGGAATTATAACATAGTCGTGCTGGCGTGACTAAATATGATCATGTGCTATGAATGAGTCTTTCTAGTCTTTTTTTATGATTCGTAAGTCAGTAGAAAAAATATAAAATTCCAAGTTATTGAACACTGGAATGGAACGCGTATAAATGTATAAATGGGGTGAAATGGATAATACAATTCATAACCCCAGCTAGCTTAAGATTGAGGTATAGTTGTGAATTCATCAGAAACCAATACCAAGATGACTCCCAAAACCATCTATTAAAAACTTAAGAAATATTTTCTCCCCGGACAATTGCATCTTTTGACCAATAAAATCATTTTCTCAATTATAATATTTGAACTGTAACATGCCACAAACATCAATCATTCAGACCATATTTGATACACACGAATGACTTGTCATGCTCTGCTAACTACTTAACACAATGATACATAACTTCTCCTTCCACATAGACAATTTTCGAGTTTGCGTCTGTATCATAAACTCTAGGAAAGAATGATATAAATCAACATTCTACTCTAAGTAGACTGTGATACTTGATTAATAAACCCAAATCTAGAATCCTAGCAATAAATAAGCTAATATATAACCCCAACAGATTGGAATTCACATTATACACACATGCTTATTTTTTACATGGAATTATGGAGCTCCTAAATACTGTACAAGTCAGAACAACAAATAAAATAACCAATAAATCCTACTAAAATTTCACCTATCCCGATTTCAACCAAAAAATAGCATTTTAAATCGTATAATTAGGTCTCAAGCTAACTCACGCCACCAAAAATCAGCCTGAAGGGAGGAACACTTTTTCATTGTTCAACCAGTAGGAATCTGATCCAAAACTTAATCCGATTTTAGAAAATCAAAACTGATAATAACAAATAAGTGTTTATTGAATTAATAGTCCAGAAATAAATAAAAAAAGACAACTGGAGCTATGGGTAAAGACATGTTATTCAATAGCAATACGTAGAGAAAAATATAACCACCATTGCTAAAGCCTAAAGCTCTAGTTACATTTAAACCTATTAAACAGAGCTTACTTGAACTCTCGCTGGATTATTTGTGATAAAAAGAAAAACAAGACAATGCTTAGCCCCAAAGAAGCAACGCCATCAGTAGAACAATTTTTTTTACCTATAAAGACAATGCTTAGATTAGTTTTGTCTCTCATCTTCTTCATTTGTGTCATTCTGTCCGACGTTTCATGGATTTGGGTCAGTTCACTGGATGTTTATTAATACTGGACTTGCTTACACAATAAAGACTTTAGCCCACCAATACTATAAAAGATTTGAGCTCTTTCATAGATGCTCATTTGAATTTTCTCTAATTCGTATCGTCTTTGTAGATCTAGAATGTCTCCATCAATCATGTCAAAGTATGAAAGTATAGAAATGAATGAATTTTTTATTTATTATAAAAAGTGTTGTAAATCCTTTTTCCAACAATAAGTGTTATATTAAGATTCATTTCGTCAATTGTTTTAATACAGTATCTATTTTGATAGATGTTTTTAAAAAGCAATACGTTTTCTCAGGGCTTAAAAAATAAATTTCATTATTTATAATGTGTTTTATTCTTTTAGGCAAAATTATAATGTCTCTTTTCGAAGTCTTCAATCAATTTAATACTATCAGAAATTATAGAAACATTTTAGTGACCCATAAGTTAATGAGAGAAATATTTTGCTATCTTTAACTATTATGTGTGTGATGTTGCGGAATCAATAAAACAAATATCTTTATTATACGATTTTAATTCAAAACTTACTTTGAATGGTAAAATCTATTGCTGATAACGTATTAAAAATAATAAAGTTAGAAGAATAATATATTTATAGAGAAAGGTAGTGAGAAGAGAAATATTATATGAAATTACAATGAATGAGACCCCTCTAAATTACAGGAAAAACTAACTTGGTCACGAAATAATTAACCCTAACTTTTCTCATAAATGAATAGACATTCACAATATTATATAAAATATTTTTATAACAAAAATGAAATAATATTACTAGTTAGAGTAATTAGGTCCTATTTTAGCCTATCTATCAAATTATTCCCAGTCTAAATCAGTAATTATTCTTTCCTAATTGTCATCAGTTTGTGAATCAACAAGATAGACAACAACTTTGCAGTCTTCTACAATGATCCCAAGTTCACATCTAAGATTGTGCGTCGGATTGGACGGAACCACCGGACTGGAACAAACCGGTACCAGACTGGAATGGGACGGGTTGATCGGTTTGTTGACCGGTACCGGGATGAACCGGATCGGAATTATCAGAACGGATACTCGATTCCGTCCTATCCCACTATATACCAGGATGGAACCGGAACGGATCGGAATGGAACGGGATGGGATAAACGGGACGACACATCTAGCTAATTCAAAAAATAATTAAAATTTTTTTTAGTTATTTTGATTTTTTGAATTACGAAAATATGATTTTTATTTTTATTTTTCTAAGTTTAAATTAATAGTTTTGAAATTTAAAATGTAATTTTACTTAAGTTTATTTTAAAGATATTTTTTTAAAATTTTTACTTATTAAGTTTGCAAGTTAAGTTTAATAAAGTTTTTTTAAAAAAATGTTTTTGAGCTTATGTTTTCAAGATTTGAATCTTTTGAAGTTTATAAGTTATTACTTATTAATATGTTATAACTTATAAGTTATATTTATAACTTGTAATTTAAATAACTTAAGTTTGTAATTTTAAAAAATTAAATAAAAATAAGGATAAAACAATTACAATTTACAACTATTAGTAGAAAAATAAAAAAAAAATCATATTTTCGTAATTCAAAAAATCAAAATAACTAAATTTTTTTTTAATCATTTTTTGAAATAGCTAGATGTGTCGTCCGGTTTATCCCATTCCGGTCCGTTCCGATTCCATCCCAGTATATAGTGGGAGGGACGGAACCGAGTATTAGTCCTGGTAATTTCGGTCCGGTTCATCCCGATACCGGTCAACAAACCGGTCAAATCGTCCTGTTTCGATCCGGTACCGATTCGTTCCGGTCCGGTCCGTTGGGCACTCTTAGTGTCAAATGAAGCAGTTAACAAATGAAATTGATAAATTATCGAAATTGATTAAACTACCAACGCAAGCCTGGCAGCCGTCATTGCAATGAAGCAGCATTAATCTACCAAATGAAATTGATAAAAGTTATCTTTTATTATTTTATTTTATAATATATAATAAATTAGTAATTTTAAGCTATTTATTTATTATTTTAATTGTGATCAGATATTTTTTTAAAAATTATTTTGTTTTTTTTAATGATAAATTTGGTTGAGTGATTTTATTGATATAAATGCCTAAATTGAGTGATTTTATTGATACAAAATAAATTTAGTGATTTTGCTAAATATATTTTTAACATTGAGTGATCCTTTAAGATATTAAGTCGAAAACGTATTATGCACATGTCATGTTCTTTGTTTTATTTTATAAAGATTTTTTAATGGAATCCTTCAAAGATAAAAGAAAAAAAAGGAATTTTAATAAGTCGTTACAAAGTCATATAATGCACATGGAAAAATTCTGGAACATTCTTTGAAGATACATTTAAATTTATTATATTGACACATTTGCCACCAACTTCAGCACTTAATTTAGTTCGATGATTATTCTATTACTAAAAATCTGCACATTTTTAGCAACTATAATATTCTTGAATTAGGTAATTAGCTAATATAGGTGGTGGCTATTAGTGAAAACAGCCAACAACTTGCAATTAATCTGACTGGAAAGACTTGTTGCCAATACTGAATTTTGCCTTTATCAAGTTGATTAATGGAAAAATATAGCATAATACAGCCATTCCATCTTTCTTAATTTTTTAAAAATTCAAATAACCCCCATTCGATGGGTCCCTCTGAAATTTTTGTAAGAATTAGTATTTTTTTAATTTTATTTTTGGTATTGGATTTTTGTGGAGTCCGATTAATTCAAATGTACTCGAAAAGTTTGAATTTTAGGGTAAAATACTGTCTATCAAAGACGACTTTGTATTGAGATCTTATCATTCCACCATCACTTTTGATGAATATTAAATCTTTCCACTTTAATATGATAGATAATGAGCTTAAAAATGACTTATGGAGTTTTTAATGAAAATATGAAAAAACAAGTATGATAAGTGATCATTCCAAGTTTATTGTCTCATCCCTAGCTATTCAAGTCTCAACACTCCCCCAATATTTTACTAGATTATATATAAATATTATCGAAGTAATATTTATTTATCTATCAAATATTTAAAAATACATACTTTTTATTAAAATATTTTATAGAAAAACCTTTTTCATGAATCCTTCTTCGTAGCAACTAGCAACCACACCCCAAGAGGAAAAAATGTCTTGAATTGAATTTGGTAGAGATTATTACCAAAATTGCTCTATGAATCCAAGTAAAGTTTGATATTCTTCCCCCTTTGCTTTTCGTCACTTGCCAAAAAATTAGACTGACTTCTTTAAATGAAAACTAAAAAAGTCTTCTTTCATTAATTCAAACTACTTTAAAATGAAAAACATTAAGATTAAATTAATTTTTTTAGTGGCTAACTAAAAAGAAATAAGACGCATACATTATGAAAACAACATTTTATTTAGAAGAAGGGAGTAAGTTGCCGCTTGGCCATGAACTAGATTTGTTAAATTTGTAATAATAACATTATTTGAAAAAAGGGCAACTTTCACTCCTTTTTTCATCTTCGTTCTTAAATGTTTTTGTATATGATTCATTCTTTTTTTTGTCATTCCCAAAAAGTAATTAGTTTTCTATATTTTATACTAGCAATTAGACGTAAACTTTTCATTATGTTATTAGTAAAATAATTTATAATTATATAAATATTTATGATATATTTTAGTTGATAAATTTCAAAAATTAAACTCTATATCTATGTAAATTTCTTCACGAGACGGAAAATTATTTTAAATTTCAACTGAATCATATCTAAACTATATACTCGGTTTGAATTAAAGACCAAAAAAAGTTGGGGATAAAAAACGAACTTCCCACCAAACTTTTTGGCCTAAAATTAGTGATGAATTGCCAGCTAAATGAAGAATTTTTATCATTTTTTAATTGATAAATAATTCCAAGGTGTCGGTGTGAACAATGAGTACATCTCGGCCACTAACAACGATTGTGATAAAGTAATAGGTACTCCTTCACTTTTAAGTCTTTTGGGTACATAATCAACTTTGTTAGAAAATATTTTACCTTTTAATTTGAGACTTCTCAAACACGAATTAAAATTTAGTCGAATTTTTTGATACAAATTTAAATTTAATCAAATTATAATGTGGATATCAAACTTGAGACGGAGAAGAAAAAATACACCTCGTCCTTCAATAATGACCATCTCTCATCTCTTATTGACTAATGGGCCCCACAATTCATCCAAAGGGGCCCATCCCGGACCCACCGCCCGTTTCACTGCCATATCCGTGTAGCGTGTATCCCACTTCCTCAATTTGTCCCTTTTGCCTCAGTCAGAAACAACCGCAACGATCAAAACAAAGTTAAAACAGTGTGGAGGAACTATAACTAAAAAATAATTTTAAAAAAATTAAAGCATAAAGTTTATCCAATCGATAAAAGAAATTCGTCGACAAACTCTGCAGAAAAAAGAGAGAGAAAACGAAAAAGGGTATCGCTAAACCAAACGGTCCATGGTGATTATTATGATAACAACAACCACGTTGCTTTTTCATTGTTTGATTTGAATTCAAATTTTTTTCATTATTATTTGGGGGAGATTGTAGAGGCTTTTTTAGGGTTTTTAATTTGAAGAAGGATGAAGGAGGTGGTCCTCCACATATATGATGTGACGAATAGTGGCTCCGATAAGACCAACAACACCATTGTTCAGATCAACAAGTTTTTCAAAGACGGTATCGGTCTTGGTGGAATCTTTCATAGTGCCGTTCAGGTTCACTTCTTCTTCTTTACGAATTTCAATTGCCTTTTCTCTGCTTGATGTTGCGTAATTTTCCCCTCTCAATTTGGTAATTTAGTGTTCTGTGTAGGGTAATTGGATCTAGGGTTTAGTGTCGGTGGGAGTGGATTTTTGGATTTCTGTTTTGAGCTGTTGGATACTGAAATTTGTTTTGTTTTAGTGCGTTAAATCATATATTTTTTAAGCCTGGGAATATTTCATATAAGTGGATCTGGTTGAATGTGTTCATGGTATATTCTCAAACATATCCTTTTCTGTTTTTGGTCAATTAATATTTCTCTTGAACTTGCTGGTTATGAGGTGTGTGAATTGACTCGATTTATGCTCTTTAACTAGTAAAATCAGTTGCCTTGTGGCCTGTGGGCATCAAGTTTCTTGTGTTTGTTTTTCTTTCTTTTCTTTTTTGCTTCTCCTTTGACACACAACTTTCGTTTAATAATCCTGAGGTTTTTGAGTTCATAGTAGATGTCAGCATTGCAACTTGTTACCATCTAGAATTACTGTAGAAGTTGAAAACAAGTTTGATGTGCATATGACTTATTATTTTCTCAAATTTTGTCTTTGAAATCTGTTAATACTTGCAAGCTGTTTAGTTCCAAGGGTGGCCTAGTGGTTGAGGCATGGGAGTAATAGCCGGGAGATCCCTAGTTTCTAATTCTAGCTATAACACATGGTGTGAGTCCATCAGTTCTAACCTTGGTGGGCAGGATAATCTAGGCTAGTAATCTAAACACAATAGTTTCCTTTTCACCATCAAGCATCTGCAAATATATATTCTTGGAAATCTTAGCTTTCTATTGTTTCTGCTGTTAGCTCAAAAATTAATCATATCTATTGTCTTCTCAAAGATACAATATTTTTTGCCTTCTGACAACGGCATTTTTATTCTCAAAAAAAGGATTGGTACAATTTTTTGTTCTTCTTCAATGCTTGAGCATTGGAACAAATTTCTCCAATTTTTCAAGCATTTTTTTTTTGATGAAGCAAGTAGATTCATTTAAAGGCATCAAGATGCAAACTTTACAAGGATAGATCAATTAAGCTCACAAAATAAGGATTTGTAGCCTCTTTCTAAACTATAGAGCTAACAAAATCCAAGAAGAGTTCTAAATTATTTACAGGGGTCAATTTGGACCAATAAAAAAGGCTAACTAGACATCTGTCTCGCAAAAGATTTCTAGAAGTTGAAATTCCATCAGAACATCTTTTGTTCCTCTCTGTCCATAAACACCAAAAGATAGCACCAGGGATCATCATCGACATACTCTTGATGGATTTGTCAACTTCCCGTGAACTCCAACTTTCAAGTGCATCCCTAACAGGGAAAGGCATGACCCAGGAAAGACCAAAAAAGCAAAGGTCTGAGGCAGCTGTGGGCAGTGCAGCAGCAAGTGGTTGACACTTTCTGTGTGCTTGTGGCAGAAATAGCATCGGTTAGCAAGCTGGAATTTCTTTTTGGAGAGATTATCCTATGTGAGGCATGAGTTATGCAGTGCAGTCCAGCAATGTTACAATATTAGTGTTGGCAATAATGTCTGAACTGTATGAGATGTTGTCCACCAGACACTTCCGTATTTGGGGCAATACATGTAATAATAAGCTTTATGATCCTTGCTGTTTACCCAAAATGAACTTAGTAACATTGTTGCTTTCGAGAACTCGATATCTAATCTCGTTTATCTAACTTTAGAAGTAGTATCCATTAAAGTTAAAGTTACAAAGAACAACATCCAAGAGTGTAACCTAGTGGCCAATGTAGTGGGTTGAGAATCGTGGAGTCTTGGGTTCATATCTTACACTAGATGATTTCTTCCCATCTTTCTATGCTTTAGAGACAAAGTTACCTGATATTTGTGTTGGTGGGAGGTAGCAGGTACTTGTGGAATTAGTCGACGTGTGTGCAATTGGGCCTCGGACACCATGGTTATAAAAATAAAATGAGATGTACTGTTTATTCTGCGATGATAGACTTGGACAGTATCTATTTGCAGAAGTGTTGCATGGTACCATCTTGTGCAGTGTCCATTTAAGTTCATCACTTCCTGTTTTCAGTAGCTCCTTAACTTTTAGCTCAACTTTTGTCGCTTGTTCATCAACTCGCTTCGTTTTGTCAAAATGTTGCTATGCTTATACTGTATATACCTCTGCTTTCTGTTATTATTCTTTTAAGCTTGTGTTAATAAATGTTAGATTTGGTGTATATTTGACATAGGTTTATGGAGATGATGAGTGGTCATTCGGGTTCTGTGAACAAGGTACTGGAGTTTTTAGCTGTCCTGCTGGGAAAAATCCTATGTATTCGTACCGTGAATGCATTGTACTTGGAAACACAAACCTCTCTATTTTCGAAGTGAACCAGATATTGAGAGAGCTTAGTAGAGAGTGGCCTGGACACTCATATGATTTATTGTCAAAGAATTGCAATCACTTTTGTGATGAATTTTGTGAAAGACTTGGTGTTCAAAAGCTTCCTGGTAATCTTTTTCTCCCTCTCTCTGTTCTTCCCTTACTTGTTAATTCCGTTTGTGCTATTAACCATTTTCATAGACAAACTCTTAGGGATCGTTTGGTTGGGAACTAGTTATCCCAAGATTAATTATCTTGGGATTAGTCATCCTGGGATAACTTATCTCACGATGTGTATGAGATAATTATCTCATCGCTATGCTATAAATGGTCAGATAAGTTACCCAAACATGTCAGCCAAACAAGACACCAAAATTTTATCCCTCACACCAAATGAGCCCTTGGTGGTGAACTTGAATGTGGCGCAAATGTATGTCCACAACTTTTGGTGTATGGAGAAATACGCAAATTACTACGTATTTGCTATCTCATCTCTCTCAATTGGGTGATGTCTGTTCACGGGGTGAGATGCTCACTCCGGAGTCAGTTCTTGGTTGCCGATGCTCCTGAAAACCAACTTTAACTCGACCTTCGTTTACATTTTCTGTGAATGTTATTTCTTTCTTTCCAAGTTTAGTTCCAACTTTACTAGTCTTGATTTCTATGAAATTATTGATTGATAGACATTCAGGCTTAGAAACAAGGTGCACAAACATGATGGGACCACTACCAAAGTCCCTCTTTAGATTTGCCAAGAATATGATTATGATCCATGGTTATAGATTAGAATGAATAACTTCAGAAAGTTAAACTTTGAAGTTGAACCACTAATCTGTGCTGCAGGGAACAAATGTCTAGTATATTTTGATTATCCCACTGCACTGTTAAGTAAGCAAATATTTCATTACCATATTGTCAAGCACTCAAGACGGTGGTAGGTATTTCTCTGAGCTGCTATGTATGTTGTCATTTTTTCCACATATTATACATCAGTTAAATTTCACCATGATGCTAAATTACATAAACTTCTATGTTTTAAATCATGTGTTGATGATGCGTTCCCTTCAGAACATCTCTGGTTCCTCTCCCTTCTAAAATAATCCAAATAACACATGCTTGAATGATTCTCCAGTTTTTCTTCAACTCTTTATTCCAGCATTGAAGTGTTAAGCTCATGATATGACAGGTTCGAACCCTGTTGCTTATTGAAACCCTAATATTTAAGTGGAGAAGGGTAGAGTGGCTGGCCCGTTATCCTCATAGTTCTGAACTGTGCGCCACTGGCCCTCGGAATTTCTCGGTTTTTCAAAATAAGTATTTAATCACATGCTTGCCAAAAAAAGGTTTTTTGAGGGCATGATAAATTTTGCTTGTAGCGTAATTCACGCTAGTAAGAACCTTTTATTTAATCTGAAGTAGTCTGTAAAATATGGTTCTCCAAATGTAGGTGCTCTTGGGTGTTATTTTGTGGGAGGGGTGGAATCTTAGATGTAAGCGTCGACTGAAATCCTGCCTTGCGTTCTGATTGTTGCTTGTATTGAGGTTCCCATCATGTGCACTAGAATAACAGTTCCAGACAAACTGAGATGTTATTTTTTCCCTCTATTTTGACTTTTGTTCTTTCCTTTTCTCATTCAAGTTCTAGACTTTTAGTATCTACTTTTTAGTTTTTGAATTGAAATGTTTGCTAATATGTTATTGATATGTAGATTTTGATTGTTTATATATGCAATTAAATATTTTAATTTTTTGGTATGAATTGGCGCCTCCCTTCAAAAAGACGAGCGCCTCTTCGCTAGCCTCGCCTTGTGGCGAGGCAGACCGTTGTCGCCTTTTGTTGCCTGTCGCCATCCAAAATACTGCCTCCAGAAAGATAGATGCATGAAACCAAACTGTCCACTGTTATTTGCATGCTGATTGAAGCAACGTCTTTAATCTTGACTTTAACTATGCATGTTTCTTATGGGATCTTTGTAATATTACTTGATTCTTGGAGTTATTGGTGTTAGATGTTCACTGCAATATGACTGGAGATTGGGACAAATTGTATTTTTGATTGCTATACTGTTTTGATATGTCACCTCAAGAAATAGATATCTGCCAAATGGAAAGACAATGGTCAAAAACTGTCACTAGTGCTAGAGTGCTAGTCAAGTGCTCTGATTCAAGCAACCTCTTTAACAAACATATATACAGTGTGCAGCGTAAATTTCTAGATTTTTAATCTTCTGTCTGAAACTCGCCAGCATAGACCATATTCTTATAGCTTCTGTAACAGGCTGGGTTAACAGGTTTGCTCATGCTGGTGATGCTGCCGTTGAGATAGCAGGAACTACTGCTTTTAGGGTGAGATTCTTCTACTTCTGGCAGTGCATTTCTTTATCTCTAATGTAATATGTGTAGTTACTAATCCCCTAGTTCCCAGTGCCGCGTGCCTGCTGGTCGGGCGAAACAAAGTTCTCTTCTGCTTCTACTTCTCTTTATGTGTACCAATTGTTTGGCCCTTTTTCTGAAAGGAAAATTTCTGTCAAATAGTTAATTTTATGTACGATCAATCTACTTGATGACTGAGATCTATTGGATATATTTTTCAACTTGTTTTCCACATTCAACTATTAACTCAATCAAAGTCTTTAAAAATATGAATTTAAGTAGCTTAACAGATTATTTATGTTTGTTTGATTAATAAGCACCTTGATGTAATTTTGTTTGGTTGTTAACTTGGCTTGCTAGCTTAGCACAACTTTTGCTTCAACTTGACTTCTTTATCTCTTTGTAGCTGAGGCAAGCTAAAACAGAGATCGTTACAGCTAGTAAAGTGGCATATAGGTTCTTCGCAGGAGTTGCTTCTAACAATTCAGCTTCCCCCGACTCTCCTGGAAACTCTGGTCGGGGAACTCCTAGGTTTCAAGCAAATTGGTTTAAAAATTTTATCACCACTGGTGCCAAACCATCTGATTCAGATAGTGAAGAGGTGCTAGGACAGCAGCAGCAGCATGGAACAGAGACCCCTCTGAGGCAGATTTAGCGGCAGGAAAGCTGAAAGAATTCCACTCATCCGTCCTGTTCCAAGTTATAGTTCATGTTGTAGTCAGACATGAGGAATATCGTTTCCCACACCGATTCCCGTTATTGTCAAGAAAATGCCAAGCTTATTGCTCCTGATTTGTTGTGGAATATGTAAATCATTTTGTTTTACTGGTGTTGCTTAAATGTTGCAATTTGTTATGAGATTATGTAAATTGATCTGCTCTTTTGGTTATGCTGATTAGTGCTAGAGAACTGCATGCACAAACTAACGATTTTCTCAAGTATCTTAGCTGTTCTTTTTTCATCTACATGGCAGATGTGATGTTGGGTTAAATTGTTTCTCTATAGCCTAGGTTCCTCTGGTCCAGATGAAATATGGATGAGTGGTAAGTATTCGACGCTAGCCTTCATCCACAAAACGAAAGACACATGAATCAGACACTGAGGATTTGCATAAGAGGCATGTCTAGTCTCTCTCTGAGCAAAAGTTGAAAAAGAAATCAAGTTATCGGCTGTCACAAAAATTTGATATTTAAGTACATCCTACGAAGTGTCGTTTTCATGATAGAATATGCTTAAAGTAGCCCATTCGTCCTCCAATTTCAGATATTTTGTTTTCTTCTCCTCAATCAAAAATTTTCCCAGCACATACATCAATCAAGAAATAAGCAGCAGCCTCCTCAACGAGTTTAACGCCAACATCTTCAAGCAAGGATTTCGAGACCATAGTAGTAAGAAAATAAATAATATCACCAGTACACTACTTAATATAAATGCCAGCAGTATGTTTTTTAAAATACAAGCAAGAGCAAAAGCTTACATAACGCAACACAAATGACATGGTGAGTTTCACCTTCAAATATATACAGGGGATTATTCAAACCCATAAAGGAAAAAGAAAAATAGCAGTTCAGCACACCAGCAACTGGATTACAAACCCAAGACCTCCAATTAATTCACTCCCTCAACACTTGATTGAAGACATAAGAGTCTACTGGAGTATCTTCAGCTATCTGAAGAGATGATAAAGACTCTGCTGCAATAAAACCAGGAGAAATTCTTGCAACCTCCCAATTTCCTTCATCAAAGTATTGATGGTTAATATCATCCCTTACCCAAGTTTCAGATGAAACCATCCACTCAGAATTCCCCCACTCATTCGACATGCATCTGTACCCGCTTGCACCAGAAACCCAGTCTGTTCCTTCAACTGAATATGTTGAAAAGTCTCGGCGCGGAAGCATGGGTCTTCCTCTGCCCACGAAGAAGTCAAAACTGCTGTTAAGATCCCACGTGTTCCATCCATCTTCCTTCTTTAGGAGTAGCTTACATGAATCATCTGTATCTTCGCCAAGTAGAACCTGAAGTGCAACTGCTTCAGCAATCGCGGCACCCTGTTCATCAAGCCTTTGTTGTTCTTCTTTCTTCTTCTGCTTCTTCTTTTCCAGTTCAGAACGGATGGCAGCTGAAGTGGCCAAGGCTTTCTCTAAGCGCCTCTTCTTTTTCTCCGCTTGTTTAATTCGATCCAACTCATCCTTAACTTGCTTCTTCTTCCCTTTTCTAACAGCAGGTGCCACCTTAGCACATTCCATTTTGCCAACTAATTATGAATCAGTAACACTTGAACCTACCTGAATTTTCCTTTGTTGTGGATATTTCTAAGACAAGTTCATTCTCTCAATAACTAATTTATTATCTTTTCTTTTGTGCCCTGTTATTAATACTATTGCAAAAAAAACTATGCTATTCAATCTAAAGCTTTTACTAACGTTACACCTACACAAACTCAGGTCTAAGGGAATACCGGATTTTACGAACAATACAGTCCCAGACAGAAACAACAGGAGATTGAAGAAGAGAAGACTGGTAAGCACTCATAGGCCCGTCACTAACCATTCTTCCTAGTTTGCCACAAGCCTTGCATTTACCCATCTGGCAACAACTAACAAACTACTAAGCCCACTGAAAACCCAACAAAATGATGTCTATACTTGTCTGCTTGCAACAACTCACATGGCCTTCCTCCCTGCAGAATTTACATCAAACTCAGTATGTAAAATCCAGACATTATCTGAACAAATAGGTTGGAAACAAAATCAAGAGAGTTTCTAGACATACTTAGATCACAATATACACACACACAAAGCAAACTAGATGGTTGTCAAAATTACCCAACTTCTGTGTAAAGGATAATCCATAGTACTCATCCAGATTATTAAAGAAACCATAAAAAACAAAGGTACCCATCTACCAACAAAAGCAGAAGGGAATTTTAAGAGAGTTGAAAATCCCAACAGCAACACAGACAAATCATCAGTGTCCTCAAGCATCCGTGAGAACACCAATAAAGTCATATTACATATCCTTCACAACATAGAAATTGAATCCTGTACATTCATGTTCTCAAATATGAAGTATTGCTTAAGGTCTTTTTAAGACTCTTATTAGTCAGAACAGTCATTTCTAAGTCTAATAATCCTCTAGTAAGGTAAATTGATTTGTTAATGAGTGAATTAGCACACAATTCCTGTCATAGTGGGCAAGCAACTAAAGAAAACCCTAATTTCACAAAATTGAGATCATATAAGATCCCTAAATCAGAAATTGACTTCATCAGACCAAGCCCAAAAACTACAAAAACCAATAATTCCAATTAAATTCAGTTAAAATACAAATCCAAATTCAGATATAAACTTCACTAATCCAATCCGACCCACATACAAAAACCTCAACTTTCAATCAAATAAATCACTTCCACGCACAATTAACATCAGATCGAGAACACCCAGAATCCAAATCAGACAGAAAAACAAAACAAACCCATAAAAATCAAATCTTTCAGATCTCAGTTAAACACAAAGCTCTAAAAGAACAAGAAAAAACAAACCTTCGAGAGAAAATGGCCACAGGAAAAACTCTTCCAGCAAAAGTCAACTAGCAATAAAAGAGTATAAAAGATCTGTAGATCTGAATCGCAAAAGAGTAAACAGAAAAATTGGTGTCCAAAGAAAATTTAGAGATAGAAAAGAGAGAGAGAAGATAATATAATAACCAAACTGATCACATGAATTTGCCGGTTTGGAAGAGACGGGGATGAGTAGGGGAAGGAAGGGTAGAATCGTCAATTTGCTTATATAGGTTGTGAGACACGTGGAAGTCTAGAACTTTGAGTGATGAAGGACACTGGGAATGGACGGTTCAGATTGTGTTGAAGTGGGACCCATGAAAATGGAGAATTTTGCGCCGCTTGATCTGAATGAATTTTGTTTTTCTATTGAAAGGAGTTTGCTTTTGCTTTTTCTTCTTGATAAGGAGTTTGTTTTTGTTTTTGTTTTTGTTTTGAGAAAAAAAGAAGAAGAGGAAAATAGGGTTATTTGTTGGAGTAGATTAGGGAATCAAAGATTGTATGGTTAGAAGTGGATGGTTGTAATTGGATGAGCTCATTCACTATGTCGTCACATGCTAAATGGATGAAGCAAAGATGATGGTTATTTGTATTCAGAATTTGGGTAAAAATCGATATAAATTGATAAAATAAATTAATTTTATTTCAGTTTAATTTGATTTGATTTCGTTTGATTTTACGTTGTTAAAGTCGATAATATTTTATTTTATTTTATTAAAAATAAAAAATAATAATTAAATCGAGCTGATAAATTATACACATCTTTTATGATTATATATAGTTACATACCTAATATGTTTTTTTATGAATGATTTTAAGTGTCTTGTATATGTTCTCATCCAACATTATTTATAATTTGGGGGAGGTTTAATAGAATCAATTTGGGGATATTTTCTAGTTAATTTTCTTTTTTGATTTTGATTTTATTTTCTTCACTATAGTAAAGACTTAACTTGGAAGAAAAAAAAGTGATGATGTTGATATATAGATTTACTAACTATCTTGGCTTTCTATTCCTCATCTTATTTTTTAATTTTATTTTCGTGTGTATGATTAATAATCGAGAAGTAAAATTGGCAACTAAATCAATAAATATATATCATATTCGATTTAATTTAAATAATTCCAAAGTCAATTAAAATAATTTGATTTTGATTTTGTTTAATAATCGATTTAAATCTAACACTCTTAATGGTGAGGGATTGAGATGGTATTTAGCCAATTCTGTACAAATAGAAACCATAATATTTTCTCTAGTCTAATAAGTGCATTGTTAAAAAATAAAAATTATAGTTTAAAATAAATGAATTTTTTCATCCTTTAAAAATGTATTAATTATTATCCTTTTTAATGAGAATGAATTGCACTAATTACAAAGTTATAATTATGTTCATATTGGTAATTCTTTATTCCGCCAACATTTTCAAGAATCTTTTATGCTCGTTTTGTATTAATTAAATTTTGAGATGTTTATCCTCTATTTGACTTTCACAAACGTGCATCTTTTTGGGTGAATAATATGTCAAAAGAATCGAAATAACTAGATGAACTCATATCTAAAATTTAATATTATTTAGAGGAGATTTGAGTTGACCGAGATTGAAAAAAATATGTATATTTACTTATTGCACAAACGTGTATGGATGTGTGTGTATATATATATATATATATATGTATGTATATTTACTTAATCGGTTGGTTGATTCTCTATCACTTTAATTTAAATCTTGTATTATTCCGTTTGTTGTTGTATGTTGGGAAAACAAGTAAAAAGAGAGTGTACGGGTCAGTCTTCTTTCCCTCTTGGTATATGATGTGATGTGATGTGATGTTATTGCTTCCGGTAATTGTTTGATCCTTTATATGCATGATTTTGCTTGTAATGTGTTATGTGGGGTGTAGACATATAGTTTGTGTGAATATTATGTAGTATTGTGCTTTGTTTGTTTAGTAGGTTTATAAGTTTGGAGTTTGAAGAGTCGCCATGGGAAGGGATGCCGATTTGAAGCTCTATCTCATTTCGTTTAAATATTCGTATTTGGATTATTGATTCGATTTTTTGTAATATTTTTATACAAATTCTAACTGTCTATATATAATATATTTGAGGGATCACCTAAATGGGGAAGGGTTTTCGTGCTACTTGTTTATTTATTTTTATTGTAACTTATTTGTGTTAGAAACCATGCTTATAGGATTGTGATTTGTTTGATAGCCCATATTTTTAGCAAATCTGTTTTATATCTAATTAAAATAAAAGAAATATGTCACTGTCATTAATCATTTATTTAATCGTTAATTATAGTTTAAAAGTTGATTGTGTTTGAATTGCTTATTATAATATGTTATTGGATTGACATTAACCACCTTCTTAATTATTAACAAAATAAACGATATATGTTTGCTCCTTGTTTCATTTAATTCAACTAAGCTCTTTTTATATAATAAATGAATAAATTTTGAATATTGTCAATATATGTTTTATATTGAAATATTATTTTGTCATCTTTGATATCATGTTTATAGGATCTAAACAATTTTAAATATACTATTAAAAGTGTAGTATGTATGCATATAGGTGCCTAAGATCAGAAATTAATCCTAGCATTTCACTTAGAAACTATGCCTATAGGACTAAAATAAAAAAATACAAGATAATTTTCAGCATGTTTAAAATAGAAACAATTCTATTATGAATATTCTCTGCTCAAAATAAGTAATTTCCTGCATTAAAATAAGCTCCATTTGGGCTACTTTAAATGTCTTTCTTAGCATGTTAATTAGCAATAATTTGATCTGCTTCTGCAACTAATAAACTGTTTTCTGCTGCTGTAATGTTTCCTGCCCTCTTTAAAATTTGTAAACTGCTTGTTGCCCTAAAATATAGACTGTCTGCATTGCAATTATTTTTTGGTCAATTAAAATAAATCAGTTAACCTTTTCCTACATGCTACAACTGAATAAAATTAATTTATGCATGACTATTCTTTGCTCCATTAATGCTTAATATATTCCACTCTTAATTAAGTAACTTTATTGCTAATGCTTGTTTATATGCACACACTTAGCATGAGACCTTCACATTTATTTGTGTTTGAAAGCATGTTAATTAAAACCTATAGGCCAACTTGAGACTTTATATGCTAAATGAACGTCCTATTTGTTTGACTTGGTGTCTAGGTGGACCCATTGAAAATATTTTTTGTTTAAAACCATCCCACTAGTAGTCCAATGCCTCTTGGATATTAAGCGGGGGCGCTAGGCACCTTTTAGGATGAAATGCATGCAGAAGGTGGGGTAGAAGTAGTTTAGGCCCTATGGAAATGATGACACTGCCTCGAGCCGTAAATGACAAACATTTGTTTTGTCTGTCCCTATCGAAATAAAAGCCGAGCGCTGATCCGTAAAGTCCGTCGGAGTCTCCCTTTCCCTTTTCCTTCTATGTGTTTTATAATTAATTATTTGGGGTAGTTAAATTAAAAAAAAAAACCATTTGTTTATCTACTTGTGCAATTTCTATCTCCTCGCTTATCTCTTTATTAATTGTTTAATATTTATTTCTTATTATGTTATCACCTTGTAAGCATGCTTAATTAAATAACAATTAACTGAAATAATCTTATATGTTTATTTATTGGTATCACTTAGTTCACATGCTTAGTTAAACAATAAATAATAATGAAGTGACTTTAAATGCTACTTGTAACCGCCACATAAACTGCATGAGATACAGTCGGAACCCACATTTGTGGACCTCGAGGGATGCCTAACACCTTCCCCTCGAGGTAATTTGAACTCTTACCCAATATTTGGTTCGTTGACCTTTAGCTAGATTTAGTAAGATTAGATAGGTGCCCTAATGCGCCTTAATTCGTTAGGTGGCGACTCTTCAATCACCCAAAGCCCAAAAGAGTTGTTAAGTCGTACGTCCGAAAAGAAAGTCTGTTTTTGCAAAAAAAGAGGCGCGACAATGTCTCAATTGAATCCTTAAATATGTTAAAACACTATTTTAAACTCTTTTTTTTAACTTGTCATCTTATATAACATTTTTATTCAAAGGACATGTGATACAATGATACACACATTTTAAGCACATGAGGCCTTCTGAAAAGGCAATAACAATCACTTTTTACCTTTATAACAATCATCTTTTTCCCCTATTATACCAACGCCATTGTTGATGACGTAGAAATTGAGGTGTACTCAATTGTATTATATGCACCAATAAGTAATTCGTAAAAGGGTATTAAAGAGTAAATTTTAGGATTAGCAAACATAAAAATCATATTAGCGCAATATAGCTACAGTTTTGCTAATCGCATTGATCTTTATAAAAATTGCAGTGATTTGTATAAAAATTGTGTTTATATATATATATATTCTCTTTGTTAGGCTAGCGTGGTGAGTGAGATTGGGAGAGAGAGAGAGATGATAGAGGCGAGTGAGAGAAAGGAGAGAGTGGAGAGAGATGAGTTGTATATGTATATTGGTTTGATAATTATATATATGTAACTACTATGTATATGTATCAATGATTGTGTTTGTATATCTGCATAAAATTTGAATTTGTATACAATTGAATCGAGTTAAAACATTTGTATATCAAAGCTCCCTCTCGCTTTATACAAACACAAATTATACATTATTTTTTGTATAATTTGTGTTTGTATAAAGCGTGGGAGAGAGAAAAGCAAAAGAGAACTGGCAAGGGAAGATTTGTATTTGTATAATTATATGCGTATAAGACGGAGATATATGTATTTGTATATACAATCTCTCTCGCTTTATGCAAACACAAATTATGTGTTTGTATAAAGTGAGAGAAGCGAGCGAGAGAGAGTTGAAAAAGAGGACAGTGGCGAGCGAGATTCCAGAGAGAGGAGAGAGAGGCGAATGGCAAGAAGTTTGCTGCGAATTGAAATTAAATTAAACTATAGCTATCACATTTATTTTGAATTAATAATTTGCTATAATGCACAATTTTCCTATTAGATATTGTACTTTAATGAATTTAAAAGTTTAATTGGCAAAATAACGAATGGGAGGATCGGACTGACGAACAAAACTAAGGACAAAATTCTATTAGTACATTCCGCCTACAAAAATTAAGACAGACTAATTAAACTAATGATAATCAAAGTAACTCATGACAATAATGTGTTGGTTCTGGGATAAGACACACTTACTGGCCAAACAAATAAATTCGAATAATCGCACGAGAGAGAGTAGTATTTTGATGATCCCTTACTAGTATAATTTAGTGGAGCAACTTCCCGAGCACTCTATAAATGACAACTTGATGTGTATTCTCAAAAACATAAAAGAACAAAAAGATTATGTTTTATAAAATCATCGGGTGAGGCATCTCCAACTCTACACTCTATTTTACTCTTTAAATATAGAATTCTCTATTTTTCAGATAATCAACTCCAATCCAATTTTCTATTTTACTCTCTAAAAAAAATCTTTTTCTCTTTTCTTAATATTATATTATTATTTCTATTTTCTTCTTATTTTTCTTATTACATAATATAAATCCTTTATTTCTTTTTCCCACTAATTACTTTATATAATTTTCATGTGATATAAAACTTTCTTTTTCAAAATTTTTATTTAATATAAAATTATATTTTGTTCTAAATTTTTAAATAACATAAATTGCAAGAAAATATTATATAATATACAAATTAATGGACAAATTCAAATAAAAGTGAAATACAATTACATAAATATTACATAACACTCATTTTCAAAATTATTACGTTGCTCCCATAAATGTTCTATTAATGCATTACAGAGTTCAAAATGAGCATTTTTGTCCTTAATTTTTATGTCTAGAGAAAAATTGTTCAAATCGGAGATTTTCATCTACCACAATTTTTGTCGTTGGAGTTGGAGCCTCTACGACATCTTGAATTGGTGCATTAAGATCACGTTCATCCTCAATTATTATGTGGTGCAATATAATACATGTAGTCATTATATCATGTAACACTTCCTTTCTTCAAAAACGTGACGGTCCTGCAATACTTGCAAAACGTGATTGTAAAACTCCGAATGCACAACATCGTTTCGGCATGATTCTTGTTTCATTGCGAATTAATTATTATGTTATGTATTGTATTTTATCTTGTATTTAAATTATTATGTCATATATTGTATTGTTATCTTGTATTTAAATTATCATATTATGAATTGTATTTTTGAACTAAATTTTTCATCTTTTCATTTTTAATTTTGTGTATTCTTTATAGTGAAAATTAATAATAAAATCAAATTATATTATTGACAAAAAATTAGAAAAAATTAAAATACTATTAATTCGGGATGAAAGTAGTATATATTAAATAATATATATATATATATATATATATATATATATATATATATTAAAATATTATATTACATTTAAAAAGAATTATGAATATTAAATATATAATTAATGACATTATATGTAAAATGTTAATTAGAAAGTAACAGAAATAATAATAAAATATTCAAAAAGTGAAATAGAAAATGTGAAAAGAAAATTTGGAGAACTACTATTCACCCACTCTAAATATAAAGAATAGAGAGTGATATGGAAGTGGGTTGGAGTGCTCTCTATTTTACTCTCTAAATATAGAGAATGGAGAGTTATCTATTTTACTTTCTAAATATAGAGAATGGAGAGTAAAATAAAGATGTGTTGGAGATGGACTGATTATATTATGAACGCACATTGCGCAAAAAGGAGAAAAGTCTTTCAAATTCTATGCATGAGCTTTGCCTTTGGTCAACAACAATAAAATCTAGTGAAATCCCACAAAGTAAGATCTAGGTAGAGTAGAATATATGCAGATCTTGTTATTATTTTTCCGAGATAGAAAGGTTGTTTCCGAAAAAACTTTTAGTTCAAGCAAATAAAGACAGTAATCAAAAAAAAAATGACCACTAATAGCAAAATAGTGCACTGTATATATATAAGAAACTGTAACATTAACAAGGTGCAGTTACCTACACAATAAACCACATAATATAATTAGAAACTCGAAATTAAAGACTATGTGAATATGCTAATACTATGACCGACATGTAGCTCTACTCAACCAAAGAATAAAATAGGCTAGAAATAAGAACATCTCTCAACTATCTACTAACTTTCTGTCTTATACACAATCTTCATACTTTCTTATTTTCATATTCTCAATTATGTGCAAATACACTATATCCTACCTAATCACATCTTTACAAGTCTCTTCAGGGGGTAAGGGTAGCACTCATGGCTATAGATACAAGTCAAAACCCACATCTTTAATTTCCTCATTTTCATTCTTATAGAGACGCAAATGACATTCATATATTTGTCTTATTTAAAAATAAGAACAAACACAAATAACCACAAAAGCATAAGAGGAATTAAGAGTAGTAGGATTATGTATAGATCGATTCAATTTTGAAGTCTACTGATTCAATTTATTGATCATTATCAATTGAATCATTAAAATTTCACATAAAAAATTATTAAAGTCGCTTAAAAATAAAATGACAAACAAATAAATCATGAACATAAATTTGACATATTTTATCTAGCTCAAAAGCAAAAACTGATACATGATAAGTAGTATTGTAGACACTCGACAGTTAGAGACAAATAAAAATAAAAGTATAAAACTAAACCTTAATTTCATATACACAATAATATAAAGATAATTTATTATCAATTAACCATTAAGAATTAATAATTCAATATTAAAAAAATTAAACCACTATTAAAACTGCTAAACCAATAAGTCAATAACCTTTTTCGGGTCATCGAATTCGGTTCGATTTAAACAACCTACCTATGCAAGAAAGATATCTTACCTTTTTCAATTCCACTGCCGTCTTCTTCTCCTTTCAAGACATCAAACATGTTCTTGTGAAGTTTCCTCTCTTTCACCAAAACACGACTCTTCTTTTTTCATTCTTCTACACAAAAATGTTATCTCTGCAACCACTCTCTAACCCTAAATCCTCCTCTCTCTACTCTTCCTCCTTTACCCCTCCCAATTCCTTATCCCCCAAAACCCTAAAACCCATTCTCTCCTGCAGGCCTTCTAGAAACTTCTACCCTTCCATCCATTCTATGCTCCAGTACAACCGCAAGCCTCAACTCGCCGGAGATACCCCGAGAGTCGTCGTCATTACATCAGGCAAAGGCGGCGTCGGCAAGACTACTACCACCGCCAACATCGGTCTTTCATTAGCTCGGCTCGGCTTCTCTGTCGTCGCCATTGATTGCGATGTTGGTCTCCGCAACCTTGACCTCCTCCTGGGCTTAGAAAACCGGGTTAATTATACTGTTGTCGAGGTTCTCAACGGCGATTGCAGACTTGATCAGGCTCTTGTACGTGATAAGCGGTGGTCCAATTTCGAGCTGTTGTGTATTTCCAAGCCCAGATCCAAATTGCCGATAGGGTTTGGCGGGAAAGCTTTGGTTTGGCTTGTGGATGCCCTAAAAGCTCGTGATGAAGGTGGTCCGGATTTCATTATCATTGATTGCCCAGCTGGCATTGATGCTGGGTTTATTACGGCTATAACTCCGGCAAATGAGGCTGTACTAGTGACAACGCCAGATATCACCAGCTTACGAGATGCTGATAGAGTGACAGGATTGTTAGAATGTGATGGAATAAGGGATATCAAGATGATTGTGAACAGGGTTCGGACTGATATGATAAAAGGGGAAGATATGATGTCTGTATTGGATGTGCAGGAAATGCTGGGGCTTCCATTGTTGGGGGTAATACCTGAGGATTCCGAAGTTATTAGAAGTACTAACAGAGGTTATCCCCTTGTGTTGAACAAGCCACCAGCTTTGGCAGGTCTGGCATTTGAGCAAGCAGCTTGGAGGTTGGTGGAGCAAGATAGTATGGAGACTGTAATGATGGAGGAGGAGCCAAAGAAACGTGGATTTTTCTCCTTTTTTGGACGATAGCGTGATGATTCTTTTCTTAGTAGTGGCTTTGGTAAGCTTTCTGTAATTGTTTGATTGTGTTTTTTGGAAGGTTCTCTGAGACAAGAAAACTGTGTATAGTAGAGAGTTAAACGCTTGCATTCTTCCTTTGTGACTATTCAGGATTCTGTTTGTAGGATAGATAAAGATTAGTGCAATTGTTTTGTTTTTGTTGGATTTGAGCTGAAAACTGTGTCATGTGCATCTGTGCGAAATGTGATTTTTCCTCTCCTCCAATCTAAATTTGAGTTGCTTACTCTCGCTTTGAGTCCAGCCTGTGATCTCCACTCTGTTGCCTATTGCTTTCTATGCATGTACTGGGGAATTGCACTTAAATCAGTGCTCACTAGTAGATTTTATACAAGTTTCCCTCAGCAGTGGTAAATTTAGATATTTGTGGGTGTAAATACCTGTGTAAGTGAGAGAAATATGTAGCCTCTTTGCGGCCAGCTCATTAGATGTTGATATGCACAATGCCTCCATTGAAACGGAACCTGTTTGAACTTCCGTAAGCATTGAATAGAATTGATTAGAGTGTACAATAATATTGTACAAGGCAAAGCCCCTGCTCTAGAAAAAGAAACCAAGGAGGTGAATGGTGATCATTTTTTTGCATTAATAATTTGGATCCCCCTTAACCTAGCAATAAATCAAAAATAGATGATCTACAACACAAAATGATTCTCTACAAAAGACTAGCTGTCTTCTGTATTCATAAAAGCACCAACAAGAAACTAGAAATGAGGGGATATTCTTTGAATGTACATAACCATCCTCTAAACCTTCGAAAGCTCTCCTATCTCCTTCACAAGATCCACATTATTGCTAAGCTAAAGAGGCGGTCCATAAAGGGAGGAACTGTACTGTTACCGATATGCATACTCAAGAATCAAGATGATCAGTGATCCTGGGAGGTGAACTGATAGGACTCAAGAATACCTATTGGGGTGCAACTCAGTGCTTTCTTACTCCACGCCTTCTGTATCATTGACTGGGTCTGTTCCCAGAGTGGTGAGTTTTCTGCAGTAGGGAAAGCAATCAATGGATGCAAATATCTCAAGCAGTTGAAGGTTATGATCATCATATCTGCATGACGAGATACTTTATCATGAGGTCAAGCTTGCCACCATATATTTAGTGCAGATGAATGTGCACAGTTATAGGAACCTCGGCTTCAAATTTAGCCAATTATATGTGAAGGCAATAAACGTCTGAGTTTGCTGCCAGTCTCGTGAAGCAGTATATTATAGCAATTTGTGCTGCAATTCAATTAGTAGTTTACGACCCACTGAAGTTATGTCTCCTGAAAAAAAAGATGTCCAAATCAAATCTCATAAATAAGAAGCGTAAAATTCGTGTCATTTTTTACAATTGCTATTCCTTTCTTTGTTATCATGTTTCCCTTTTCGTCCATCGTGTGAAGAATGATCTCCTTAGACAATGGACTAATGTTATACAAGGGTTTTCAGTCATGGAATCAGAATGTTCACCTGCTCCTAGGGTCAAGATAACAGTTTCATGATCGGGATCCTTGGATATCTGAACAACCAGCATTTCCAGCACTTGTATCTGTTAAGTCAAACACCATAAAGAGAGGGGGTTTAGCCAAAGATGAAACACAAGTTGACTTGTGCAGTATTATAAATGATGTGGTATTCTAAGAACAATGACAATAGATATGGTTATCTAGAGAAAGAGAAGCTTTTCTCTGTTTCACACCATCACATTTCACAAAGAAAATTTTCCTTTTATGCATTAGAAACCTAAGAATAGGAACTCCGTATTTTGTGAAATTAGACTTTATTATTCTCATGTTCAAAACATTTGCAACTACAAGGACATCACAGCAAAATTCCAAGCAACTCCAACATCTACAACCGTGAGGAAGTTTTCTTAGATGCAGTGAGTTCCGGCATACCAGGGAAGGGACAAACTCAGATGGTGGACCAACTATAGATATTGCAAGATCGTGCCCATTGATCTTCCACAGATTTGTTTCTCTGGCTTCATAAATCTTGCAGCAGAAACAAATTACATCTCCTCAGCAAGATAGAAAAGGGGGATAAAAACTTAAACTTAAGCAGCTTTAACCTCGGAATTCAAAAATGGGGCTATACCTCTGTAATCACAACCCTATCCGCATTAGTGAATGCAATAGCAAAGTCATCTTTCAATGCTGCAAGACGACTGCAAATTATGAAAAATTCAACCGTTGTGCAATCAATGTAATTGTAATTTGGAAGGAGAATACTCTTGCATATACCTGTATGTATGAGGCTGAAATATTACTACAAGTTCTTGAAATGGAAACCTCTGGCGTGCTGCTTGAAGAACAGCTTGAATCTCGGTGGGATGATGAGCATAGTCATCGTATATATGGCACCCACGTACTGTACCTATCCTCTCAAAACGTCTAAAAACACCTTCAAAATTTTGCAAGTGTAGTTTCAAAGAAGCAATGGAACTAAGAAAGTTTTTCTGATCTGTGGAGAGAGCACTGATTGTTGCAATGACCTGCCAGTTGGAATAACCAAAGCAACAACATAACTCAACAAAATATGTCTTTACTGGCAGTGGGGAAATGAAACAACTTAGCAAGCTAAACCATGTTTTCTTCAAATACAGATGTCTAAACTATGATATAATCACGAGCGGCCAATAAAATAATTTTCCAGGTTTGGGCCCCGTTGATGTATGAACAAGTTACGATTGAATAACTATACTGACATTCTTTATAGCCAATAATATTTGAGTAAAGATCATATAAGAAGAAAATAGTTCTGCTACTTAAACGTCTACTTACACTGATAAAACAAAAAATAACTTTTAATGTTTACTTACTGCTAATGAATTAAGAACATTGTGGACTCCAGGCATTTGTAGGCTGATGTCTGCAATATGAAGTCCCTTGTGAAGCTGGAACAAGGAAATAATATCTTTAGACTACATACATGCACGAGAATATAGGTATTCCATACGCCACTTGCTTCAAATAATTCAGAGAGTAAGTATAAATAGAAAACAGCAAAAAATTACTGTACATGGCATTATATTTTTGCATTTTTTTCTGCAAGAATACTGTGTAGTGTACACCATACAGAACTTGTAAAGCTTCAAATTGGTTAACAGAAATAAAAAGTTGGAATTGACAATTTCCCTATAAAACAGAGTTTCTTCACAAGACCTAGAACCTATTTGTGGTAATATCCATGTCAATATGTATTCTTTTATCTACAAGAAAATTCGGGTCCTGCAAAATCAAATGGAGAAAGTATAATAACTCAATTGAAGTGATACTGTAACCGTGCTGCAAAATTCAAGAGATGGAATAAGATCAAGCACTCATATTAAGTCACGTGAAGATTCATAATCAAAAAGAAAATCACAACCTGGTCTACTTCATATTTATTTGACCTAATGTTTGTTTTTCGTTCGTTCTAGTTATCTGATCCCTTCTCCAAATAAAAACTGTGACTAAAGTTTTCAAATTAATAAGTCCCAGTTCACAACTGAATATACAATGTCTTTTTCAAATTTCAGAGTGCATTTGGTGATGACCGAAAGCATGATTTATTTTCTGGTGTTTGATATTTGGTTGGAAATTCAGAAAGTTGACTCTTTGATCCTATTTCCAAGTACCCCAAATTGTATTGGTTATTTTGGGGATGGAGGGAGCAAGAAAGGAGCTTACTTCCCGAATGTTCACATTATAGTGAGTTGCATTCTTTTATAGTCTTTGAAAGAAACAGAACTAAGAAATTGTTTTGAATTGGACTCTGGAGAAAATAATTTACAGATTTGTAGAGGAAGACTTAATTAATGATATCCATCTTACGTAGAGTTCTATTAAGTTGCTCTTACACTTTCTTGACAAGTGAATTTATGATCATGCCGCCTAGAGTTGCCAACTGAAGTACAAAGCACGTGCAGAATTAGCAAAGCACTTTCACTTCCTTAGGAATAAGCTACGTACAAGTTCCCTGTATGTTATTTTCAGATAATATTTCTAAGAAACTAATGAACTTATTTCAGTTTTACATAGACTAGTAGATTTCAGCTAGAGCTATATATTTTAAAGAACAAATGTACTTACCAGCTGATAGTCACTACCCCCACAAGAGTTTGAGGATATTGATAAGGCATGCCAATCGTTACAACTAGAAATTCCATAAGTTGAAATCTGGAATGCATCATTGTGAAGAACTGGAAGAGCAGAGCCTGAGCCCGTTTTGTTGACCAAAGAACATGCAACCGGACTGTAAATCCAATAAGAAAATCATTGTTGGTAACTACATTAGACATGAAAATTTGATATTTCCTTTGTTAGCCTCAGAATGACATCAATTTATGTGATCTATAACTAAAGATACATAAGCCACCAAATGATAGTTTGTAAAACAAAAATGAGACCTTCTGTAATAGAATAATCAAGGTATCAGAGGACAACTAATAAGTTCACTTTTCTGGTTATGGATTAATGTTCCATATCCTCATAGATGCAGCATCCACAGGTTGGTTGAGAAAATGATTTTATAAGAACTGTAGTCAGTGAACTCTGCATAGTACGTGGATAATATCTTCGGAGTACTGTTCTAAAGGACAATGACCAACAAAGTAGCAGCAGGCGTATATTTTCTGCTGTAAAAAGAATATTGCATAGTTGATTGTTCTCCTTCAGGATATGTTTCCTATGAAAAATGAGATTTTTTTTGTGTGAAATTTTCAACAAGTTTCTATTTGAGAAAGAAAATTTGATGCTAAATCCACTCAATCCATGAAATGTATCAACCTTGAAAGGGAAGTTATCAATATATACCTATCACAGCATAAAAGTAAATGTCCTCCAACCCTTATCTGACTTATGAACTTCCTGAAAATAGTTTTAACCGCTTCCTGAGATGAGATAGAAACAATCTGATGATAATCTGGTCATTCCAGAGACCAAATAAATCAAATTTAGTATACATGGCAGACACTACAAGCAGTGAATCACCAACCTCGTCTTGAAACATGTCTACATGTTCCCAATCTACATTTGTTACCACAGCTATTTGAGGTGTAACTCCAAGGAAGCAACAGTCATATTCATCAGCCTACATTAGAAAGAACATAGATTAGAGTTAGAGGAATAACAATTATAACAATTTTCTATCTCTTAAAATTTTACAAAGAAAAACAAACTCATGCAGACAACCAGATACAAGAAAAGAGGTGTGAAAGGATTGGATACCTCCAGTACAAAGTTGCAACCAGTTCCACAGATGATGTTTCTTTCAGCAAGCTGCCAAAGGCAATTACGTCAAAAGTAAGTTTTATGTGTAAATGTAAAAACCCAGAGTGAACCTACCTGTGGTACCCGAGCCCCAATTACAGCTGTAAGATCATCCCCCATTGCATTTAATACATAAGCAAGCATACTAGCTGTGGTAGTCTTCCCTGCATTGGTGAATAAATCAACAGAAAGCACGAGAAGTGAAATTTTGGAGTTAAAAAAGGCTGAAACAAGAGTAGATCAAATTACCAGACTAAATAATAGACAATAGCCAAAGACCTTCCAGAATCAGTCTCAGCTGATAGATATCATAGAGTTCAAAGCCAAATATCTTATCAGGCCTTAAAAGTTCTACGCATGCACTCATAACATGAATTTTACCTATTAATTTGCTAATAACACAATAGCTCATTAGTAACATTGTTTTTTGCTTATAGGAAACCTGAAACTCTCTTCTCCAAAATGTTTCCTAAATCTTGTCTTCTCTCTTTCTCAGAATAACCCCTTCAGTCAATGGTGTTGTTCTTCTCCCCTTTGAATACTCTATGCCTTGAATCGTTCTTCACACCTATGTTGGAGCAAGACAGTCGAGTATGCACAAAAACCAGAGCAGATACACATTCAGCCAAGAAGTGTTTCCATGGATCAAATTGCTAATCTAATAAAGCAGGAGAGTTCCAAGGTTTTGGCAGAGCTGACTAACACAAGCGAAAATGCGAAATGGTTTACGCTACAAGCAAGATAGTGAAGTGCCTCGTATTTCAGATTCCTTGGGAACACGATATTTCATCATGATTCTAGTCAAGATCTCATAAAATGTTCAGTTCTGTACATAATTACGTTGATATTGAATACAAGTAAAATTGCACATGCGTTTCAAACAACAGATTCACCCAAGAGAAGTCGGCTAACACAAATGCATACACCTCAGGGAACTTTCTTCATATTTTAGACGTCCGTGTAAATACAAGCAAATATTGAGTCTTGTCAAAAATCATAACATTGTCCATGTTTAGCAAAGCTTGGCATCAGATAGATTTGTCACATATTGACAACAACCCCACAAACACAAAAGAAGTAAGATTACCATGGCTCCCACTGACAGCAATGAGGTTGTAACCTTTGGTGATCCTACCCAACCAAGCTCCTCGCTTGTACCTACAAGAACAGAATATCACTATCTAAGTCCAAGTCTAACTTCGGTAACAGAAATTCAATCAAAAAGTTAAGATTAATATACTCACACAGGTATTCCAACAGACTCGGCATGTAAAATCTCCACATTGCCCCCACGAATAGCACTTGACACAACAAGGGAATCAGGCATCAACCCATTATTCTTTCTCAAATTAAGCTCAGAATGGCCAATATACACTCGGGCACCTTCTTCTCGCAATGCGTCCATGGCATCGCTCCACATAATATCAGAACCACTGACCTCATAACCCTAGTGTGTTTCCAAATTTAGTTCAATTTAATTCTAACCTACCAAAACATTAGATGGGAAATGGAAGAAAGAAAGAAGAGTAACAATTATTATTTGTCCAAATAATAATGAGTCGTTTGATTCATGTATTAGCATGCAAAGGCTATGATACATAACATTGTTATGTGCTTAATAATAATGTAGGAGTTATGCAATTGTTATTCGATGGATAATAATACAAGCTTGGATTGTTAAATACCAAATGTTGCATGCATAGTTATATATTGCAAATGGATTGCTGAGTTTTATGTTGCAAAACACATGTTGTATTAATTATGAGCATTTTATGCCATGGTTATTTCTCTTTCTACAGCCAACAAAATCACCCCTAAGAGTTGAGGGAGGTATCACAAGCTATTTTATGAAATTGAAAAAGTTACCTCATCCATCCCAAAACCACAGTCAAATCATTCAATTTTGTGTCTCAATTCAAACACGATTTCATAATCACTGGCAAATAAAATTAACATTTCTGAAACTCCGCAGCAAGTAACATCACATTCACAACTTTATAGTTACAGAAATTTCTAGAAAAAAACAGTTAGCCACCAAATATAAGTAGTGTGAGTGACAGAGAATATATACTTGTTTGAGAGCAAGCGCGGCGAGAGCGGACAAACCACAACCTCCGACGCCGACGAAGTGAATCCATTCCTTCCCTTTGCACTCTCTTGCACCGATGACTTCTGCATTGTCGCAATCCGTAATCACTGGGGGTAATTTCAAAGAAGTGGAAGTTGTTCGAACGTATTTTAATTTGCGACTCTGAACTATTTGGCGGCGTTTTGTGAGAGTAATTGCTTGAGAATAACTACAACTTTTTTCCGGGTAATTCGCCGGCGACATTATTGCCGATAGTTCCATTTTTCGAGGTGGGGACGTCGGGCTCAAAGCAAAGTCACTCTTACGTCGGGTTTACTGTTTCTCTAGCATTCAAAATTCGTTTGAGAAAAAGAGAAGAGAATTGAAGTATGCAAAGGGAAAATAACTATTTTGGTCCTTATATTCGTGTTTAATTCCTTTGTTAGCCCTTGTAATTTTTCACGTAGAACATTTAAAAATTTCCCACAGAACTTAACTAATTTAAGCATAACTTTTATTCGAATCAAACGACCTTGAATTAAATAATATGGGTGATCTTAGTGCAATTGCTTAATGAAGCTTATGAGATTAATGGTGTGTTAGTTTTAAGTGGGATAATTTAGGTATTGCACATACTAATATTAGAACCTTAATGCTAAATAGGGAATCTTTCGTAACATGATTTTTTCAAGCTTTTTTTTTCTTCTTTCATGATACACGATGAAAATAAAAATAAACTTAAAATTATAAATGAATGATTCAATATTTTTATGTTCATGATGCGAATTCTACACTATACTAATTGCAATAGAAAAACTTTAGACAATATTGATCGAGGATTTAGAAAAACAATATAAAAGAAGAAATATCATAGCATCTATAGGCACAAATTACTTTGGGGGGAGTTTATCAATTTTAGCATCTTTTTATCTGATTGAAAATGGGGTCACTAATAATGGCAGTGTCCGCCATTTTTTAATTTTTGTTGTTGTCCACTAATAGGGAAAAGGGCTTTCAGACAAAGACTCAAGTAATTTCTAAATTTGCAATTCTTACGTGTATAAACAAGATAGATATCACAAGGTTAAGTTAAAAAGGAACTTAAATTATGAGAAGTTATTTGTAATTAATTTATTTAAAATTTTATTCTCAAAAATTACTTAACTTTATTTCTTATTAAAATAAATTATTTTTTATTTATTTAATAGTTCAACTTATTTTGACATTTTCAAATCCAGCTCAACCTATTCATCTGACTCATCCTATAATCACTAAACATATTATAATGGAAACCAAACCAATTACAAAAGAACTTCTATCCCAAAGAAAAAAAAGTAGGAGTATCCTAACATATCAATTAAAAACAATTATATTCCTTACGTACATATCTTGACTTTTTGTGAGATTTCATAAATATTCCTCCATACAAATCTGTTACTATTACACTTGCATCATCAGAGCATTTTTTCAGCAAGCAGATCCCCAAGTTTTAGAGAGAAAAAAAATCATAGAATAAGAAACTTATTTAAGTTTATCTATTATTATTCCAATCAAACTACGTAATATATTTACCAATATTTCTATGAGAAAAAATAATTGTATACATACTAATAATCCATAAAAAAGTAACAACATATACTATTCCAGTAAAGCTAACAATATTTATGCTAAGTGACAACATATACTATAGACCATACCGTGTAAGTAGCGATCGAAAGAAAAATTCATCCAAGGATTATTTTAACCTAAGTGAGATATGGTTTAGTGGTCCATAATAATCGTTATAGGAGAGTTTTAGTTGCAATTTTCGCTTCCATTCATTCTACAAGTCAATCATTTTTTTAAAAAAAATTCAGTGCCTTTATGATCCATTACAGTTAATAGTTTAATGATTTTGTCTTTTATACAAGGAAAAAAATAGTTAAATAAAATATCAAAAACTTAGAAAACGTTTCATTTTTCCCAAAGTACACAAGGTATTAAAATAAGAAAAAAACAGCATGTTTTTTTTTTTAATCTATACATAAATAAAATGGTAGTTTGGTGATAAGATGACAGTGCAATATTTTTATGTTAATGGGTGGAAGGTTTAACAAAGTGACGATTATCTGTTAGTTCATGATGGAAGGATAATACATAAAATACTAATCTAAACATTGTACTAATTATTTAAACAATCAGTTAGTCATCACTGTTGATACATAGCCACCTGGCATTTTACGATAATATTTGATGGCCAACTCACTAAAATAATGATATTGTCTAGAGCATAATTATTGACCATTTTTCCCCCCACTAGATTCAGAGCAATAATGTGTTTATTTAAAGGAAAAATCATTTATTGTAAATAATATATTTATAGCTATTGACTTCATTAACAAATATAGTTATTTTTGTAAGTTATTCATATTTAAATTTAGGTCAAACTAGCTTAAAAGATAGTAAAAGGTATGGCCTTTTAACCAGTGATTAATTAAGTAGTAGACTATTAGCAAAACAACATTTGCCATTTGTTGATTTTCTAATAATATGTACGATTTTTAATTAGTGGTTTCAGATTAAAATTAAAAAAATATTTTCATTTTGATAGAAAAAATCTCTCTTATTTAATGACTTTTATGTGATATAATTGAAGCCTTAAAATGGATATTAAACACCATTAAGTAACAAAGAAATAAAAAGAAATATGTAATTATGTAGTTTCAATTCCTACAAATAAAATTTCACATATTACCATAACATTTCACTTGTAAAAGTTGAACCTTATCGATAAGTAATTCTTTTTTAATAATAAAGTTAAAAAACGTGTAGTCTGCCCTAGTCATCAACTGATTCATTGAATCTATTATCATCTTTAAAAAGAGAATATAAAGAGTAAAACCAATATTTAATATTTTTCCATAAAAAAAAAAGTTTAACCAGCTAAATATAAAATATTGAAAAATCTTTTCCTACATACCAATCACACCATTATAATGATGAAAAATGATTATTTTTTTTAAAAAAAAGTCTTTAAACAATGTGAAATTAAATAAAAATGTCTGCAGATCGCAGTTAATAATTTAATCTAAAAATATCATTACTATTAATAATTTAATTCAAAATACACTATAGTATCAAATACACCATGAATTTTTTGTTATTTAACTATAAAATTTTATCCATCATCAATTCGTGAATTCTAATCGTACTAACGTCCATTTGTTGTTTATTCTTTTTCTTTGTGTTATACTTTTGGACCTAACAATGCGGAATGTTGTCTCTATTGGTAACAAGATATATATGTTCCTTTGATTAATTGGTTTTGGTGGGCAACTCAATCAATAATGGAATTACACTCTTTGACTCAATTAAACAATACGTGTTCTAGACTAGAAGAGAAGTTAGCTTTTTTTGGATTTAATTGTTCTCTTCAAATAGCAAAACAACAATTGGCATGCAGATAGATGGATAGTAATGGACATATAGGGGAAACCATTATCAAGACAAAAGTTGAATCATCTTTCTTTTTTCTTTTTCCTTTTTGCAGTTAGATGTATTTGGACTGCCCACCTACAATATTATTATTGGGTGACACATGACACATTATATTATTATTCACTGGCTTTTTTGCTACTTAGTGTTAATGTTTTAATTTAATTTAAAGTTACTTTAATAGGATAAATGGCATACAATAGATATTTTAAATTCTAGCATTACAAAAATATTATTCTTAAATTTTAAATATGTTAGAGACGAATCAGCTACATGAATATCTACCCGATCATTTTTAAAATTAAATCATCTCAAGAAAATTCAACCATATATTAAAAATTCTTTAGAACTTTTACATGCATAAGAATATCTTGTTGATGACGAAAATTATTTCACAATTATATTTGTCATGAAATTATTGCAGAGAAGAAAAAAAGAAGAATCACTGTCGTCGTAAAGACTAAATTGCATGTCTTGAAATGAATTTCATATCTTTTTAATTTAAAAATAATCTTTTTTTAAAAAAAAATAATCTTATTCTTAATAAAATTCCCGTGTTTTGACGTGTACCGGCCAAACCTATCACACCTCAGTGGCACAAGCGCCAACGAATGAAGCACGTTCAAAAATGACCACCAACAGGGGTGGATTTAGGAACTTTTTCGATAATAAATTATACGGTATAAGTTTAATATTTTTTTAATTTATTTATATAAATTCTGAATTCTTTGAATGTAAGAATAAATATTGACTTATTGGTTTATGGTGTTTAAAATTCAAATTAAAGTTTTAATTCACGGTCAAAATATTATATTTTTAATTTTTTAATCTCCATTAGAGAAAATCTTGAATCTGTCCACAGCCACCAATACAATAAGTCTTATTGTACGTTTATTTGTTTTGAATTATCGTTCTTCTGGTTTGTCAACAAGTACTATCAAATTGTTCACCTTTTGCGTACAGGAACCAAAAAAGAAGACTAGGACCTTTCCATAGAAAGCTTGTTGCATTATATTATTTTCATATATGTATTATATATTTCTATCTTTTTCCCATTAATGATCTAGAGCCTAAATACAAGCGCATTTTATTATTAGAAGTACTTTTTTATTATAATAATCCCTTAGAAATTTTAATTCTTCGGTTGACTTCCTTTTCCAACTCTTCAAGCCCTCCTACTTCTTCCAATTCCTGCACCAAATAGCCATTAATCCATATTCAGCCTCTATTACCATTATTCCTATTTATATATTACTTGTATTGTGTTAAACAACAAAGAAAAATATTAAATTAGATTAACTACATATGATAGGGGGATTGGAATTGGGGAGGGAATCGAACTCTCGTTAATAAGGTAAAAGTTCAAAAAATTAACAAGAATTCATGTGGCGAAGTTAAAAGAGGAGGGAAAGAGTAGCACCTTAGGTCCTAGGAACAACCCATATGGGACACCATCAAATTTGTCCGAGTGATGAAGCTGAAATCCCCAGACAGCAAAATCAAAGAAGATCCAGTCGTTAGAGTCCGTTAAAATACAAATTAATTAAAAAATAAAAAAACCAATCAATTAAATATTAATCTAATTAAATGATGGTGCTAATTTTGATTAAAATAAGATTAAGAGTAAAGCTACAGTCCAATAAACTTTCTATTACCTGATGTGCTGCAGCTACCCTCCGAAAGTAAGGCACATTGGCAATAGGCCCTACGGGGAATCTCTTGTGAACCAGTCCATCGTGAACGAACATGTAAGCCATCCCAAATACTGTGATCCCCAATCCCTGCATAAAAACCACATTTTCACATATATATATATATTTAACTTAAACTCATAAAAAAAACAAATACGTAGTTAATGAGAACATACAGCGCCGAAACAGAGGCCAGGGACGAGGCCTTTATGGAAGAAACCGTATGAAAGAAGAGCTATAGCTGGAACAGCATTCGTTATGGCGAAAACGTCGTTCATCTCAAAAGGTCCTTCTCTTGGTCTATGGTGTGACTGAAAATATTATATAAAAATCACTAACAGTCAAAACTTTGAAAAACTTGACAATAATCTTTATTTTTCTTAGTAAGATTAATCCAAATTAGTGTCTAATAATTTAGTGTAAATTTGGAAATTCACCTCGTGCATGTGCCATAAAGAAGCATGCCATAGTGCTCTATGAGCCCATCTCGCCCAGTACTCCATTCCTACCTGAAGGACCACAGCATTAAATTACAGCAAATCAGCTCATCACGAAACTTTTATTACTTGTTAAACATTTCATTCTTTAGTTTGTTTTAATTTAGATGACATAGTTTGAATTTTGAGTCAAATAAAGTTAACTTGTTAATGTAATTAATAAGTCCTTAGAATATTTTAAATTGTTAATTTTTATGAATTATATTTTTTTCTATTTAACTTCTAAATATGTAGTAATATTTTAAAAAGACCTTAAAGGTTTATGTCCTAATAAAAAAAATAATTCTTCAAATTCCAAATATGTCATAAAATTGGGACAAAACGGAAGAACTATTGAACATGAGAAGAGGAAAAAAGGGAACTTACGGCAGCGCCAAACGAGAGAGTGAATGTAGCTAACATTTCAGAAAAAGGCACTTCTCCACCCTATCCAAAAAGCTTAAGATTAAGCTTAAGAAAGAAGAAGAAAAACAATGGAGTAATTAATTAGTACCTCCATTTGCCATGAAAATCTGTAATAAACCGACAAAATCGCCATAGAAGTAATCCCTAAACTAGACATGACAGCCGCCACAAGATAAGTAAACCTCTCCGATTTCTTCCTCGCCAATTTTTCCGCCAGCCAACAGGCAGCTAAACTCTTCTCCTCATTAATCTCTACTTGTATCTGATCCTGTATTACTTCACTCTCACTTTGGATAGTACTATTCAATTTCTCATTCTCCAGCACAAAGCAAACCGCCAACCTCGGCTTTCTTCGAGACAGCAAAATTGCACCAAAATTGCTAGTTAACGGAGAGAAAAACAGAACTGGCGGGGATTTTGGACCGGGAAACGGGTTGTGACGGAGGCAAATGGTTCGGGAACTAGCGGAGGCAGAAATTCCGGCCGCCATGGACGGTGGAGGATCCAAATTAGCTGATGGATTTCAAATTCAGTGAAATTGAAAGGCAGTTTAAGTGGACAAATACGATGGATATTCAGTTTGTGGAGTGCTTGTGGAAAGCGTATAAATACAGTGCAAATGTTACGTTGCTGAACGTGTTGGCACACGTTGTTGCCATTAAGCATGGAGGGAACTCGGGTCTTCCTAACTAACTAGTTGTTGAACTTATGGTCCCCGTTTCTGCAAATACTACAAGATTGCCACTTTTAGTAATTTAGTTTTCTCACGATACTAAAGTAGTTTCACTCCCTTCTAAATTTTAACTATTATTTTTTGTATAATTAAATGGTATTTGCTATCCACTAAATAATTTATAGATGTATTAGGGTGACAAAAGAGTTTCACTAATATTTTTTTCTTGAATTTTTTTTTATTCAAGATAGTTTGTCGATTACCCACTTGAACTATTTTTTATTTTTTTTTAAAATAAGCTTTTGGTATTGAACAATTTAAGTAGTCTTAAATCTATGTTAAGTTTAAGATATACTTGACTAACAAAAAATTAGAAATACATCGTGCCATCAATGATCTTCTTAGTGATACATCACACCTTTAAATTAATAATTAGTACCGGGATAAGTTATCCCTCCCCTTGGGTGGTATAGTAATTTCGGGATAACTTATCCCACGATAAAATAAGTAAATGACAAAAATATCCTTTTAAACCTTTTTTATACATCACTTTTCACATTCATGAAGGGAATTTTTGTAAGTAAATAAATTGTTCTTAAAATTTATGCAAAGCCTATTATTTTAATATAACAAACCAAACACTCAATAAAAAATAATCTCAACATAACTAATCCCATTATAATTTATCCTATCATAATTAATTCAGCCGTAACTTGAATTCATAAATAACACCTTACTAGTTTAATTAATGAAAATTAACGAGAAAGAGAAAAATAAAAATTTCAAAACTATAAAGATAAAAAAAAAATAATTACATAAAACACAAATTTGATGAGTATATCCCATTGATATATCTTAAGTCATATCAAAAAGATACTTTATTAATTTAATTAATGAAGAACAATATGAGAGGAAAATAAAATAAAAAATAGAAATTATTAATATAAAATAATATAACACTAATTTAACTATTTGAATATATCTCGTAACGTAACGTATTTAAAATTTCACTTAAACAATCCCATATTAATTTTGATTAATGAAAAACAACAAAAAAAAAACAAAAATATATTAAAAAAATAAGAATAAAAAATGACCATGAAAGGGCATAAGAGGAAAGGGCGGTGGGATAAGTCGGCGCAGTTTTTATTTTCATTTGTTATCGCTTTAATATCCAAAAACTCCACTAAATTTAAGCATGAATTGGGAAATGGGACGTGTCTAATTTTACTAGGTGAACCAAATTTTTTAATTTTCTATTGTATGACGAAATTTGGCACTTTTTGGTTAAGGCAACAGCCAATAGTATTAAATGACCGACTAACTCAACGGTGTGTTTGGTATGACGCAAAATATTTTTTTAAAAGTATTTTTTAAAAATTATAATTTTAAGACCACGCAAATTTCAAAGGAAGGAAGAATTATTAAGTGAAAACTACTCTTCTATTTCATTCGATGTGCATACTACTTAGTTTTGGATGCAAATTCGAATATAAATCTCAACTTTAGAATAAAATTACTTTTCATATACGTATTTAAAAATGATAAATTATAATAATTAATAATTTAAAATATTTAAAAATTATGACTAAATAAAAATATTTTCATATGTAGTAAGTACCACACAGGGTAAAACAGGAGTACGGGTATAATTGCATAATACAAGGTAACAAATCTGTCACAAATTAATTCTCTCTTATTTATCACTGTGGATGTTACCCTTATTAAGAATTTTTTTTTCCCTTTTCAGATTTTGATGATCTTACATTTCTATTGGAAATAGAGGACAATGAGTTGTAGTTTTGGCATTTCGTTTGGTTTAATTAAAATGAAGTAGTGCATGATTCATATATGAAGTACTCCCTCCGTTTCACAAAGAATGATCTCCTTTCCTTTTTAGTCAGTTTCAAAAAGAATGACCTCTTTTTTTTTTGGGTAATATTTTACTTTTAGCTTTCCTTGTGGCATGTTTAAGACCACAAGATTATGAGCAATTTTGTAAATTTGACATAACTTTCATTTAGAACTACACAATTCAAAAGTCTTATTTAATTTCTTAAACTCCGTGCCAAATCAAATCAGACTACTCTTTTTGAAACGAAGGGAGTAATAATGAAGGTCAATCCAATACATGCATGCCATGTGTTTAAATCTATAGTTCATTTTATTTAACCTTAATTAATTAATATGTGTTTTACTTCATTAAATCACGTAATAATAAAAATTGCATTAGTTTGATATATACACTCGATGCAGATAAATTTTTTTCGGTCGATACTATATTTTTAGCAAGAATAATATAGGAGGGAAATGACTAAAACAAAGAACGTAGATGAGAAAGACTGGAGAAGAGAGAACAATTTAGGAGGGAAATGCGTAAAATGAATAGATCAACACTATATTTTTAGCAGGTCATTAAATGATTTAAAATAATATCTTTCTAATTTTAACGAAAAATTAATTAAATACATTGGATAACTTTATAGAGAAAAAACAACAGTTGAATAATTTTGAAGTTACAAGGAAAACTAAGTGACTTTTACGAGGAAAACTAAGTGACTTTTTAAGACAAGAATCCATAATTATGTGTTATATGAGATATTATTTCTAGAAATCTATTGCTGAAAATGTTGGAAAAAAGACATAATTACTTGAAGTTTTTACTGTTTGTTTCTTCTTCGAGAAAGGATGGTTGGAGTCATTAAATGGTTTTAAAGGATATTTTTTTATTTTTCGTGTAATTTTTGTTTTAAATAAAATTTCAGCAAATTTTAATGAAATCATAGCAAATTTTAATGAAATCATTAATTAATTACGTTAGTGACTTTATAGGTATAATATTCAATAGTTAAGCATTTTTGAGGTTATAAAAAAAAATTGAGTGATTTTTAGTGGCATGGAGGCTGCATCGATCTACCGAAATAACCTCTAAAGCATATGTTAAGTACAAAGATATTATCTCCAGAAATTTATAAAAACATTTTATTTTATGCAAATTGTGACGAGTTAGGTTAATTTGTACTTACGGTCGGGGACAGGTTTTTGCTCTATAGCTAAAAATGTTGGGAAAAAGACGTTATTACTACAAGTTTATATAGTTTGTTTCTTCTTCAAGAAAAGATGATTGGATGGCTGATAATTGCTCATCGTATAAGAAATGTATCCACGGCCATAGAGCTATAGAATAGAAAAAAAATATTATAATGATCAAGTAAAATAAAATAAAGGAGTATAATCAGTTCAAATAAATCTAAATTCCGTTGGTGATGGAGTTTGAAACGCGAAACTATCACAATTGATCAATCAAGAAATGCAAAAGGCTAGTGAAGTTTGAGTTGTGGGAGATCACTAACTAGTTGGAGTCATATTTATTTAGGTAACTTACAGAAATTTCACTAGTTTAGGAGGTAATTATTTAGATACATGCTATTTTGTAATTGATGCGTCTAAATTCGCCTAGATACGTATATCTCGGAATATATGAAGTACTCAAAATTATGTGTAATTTATTTTAGATACACTGCATCCAAGTGGATTCACATTTATTTGAGATATATAGATAAATCTTGTCTCTCCCATCTTGCTCGTCACTCTCATATCTCGTTCATGTATATGGTATTCCAGACACACGCAAATCACACCAAATACATGTGTTTTTTGTGATTTGCATGTATCTAAGATACATAGACAAATCTCACTCCCTCCCGTTCTCACTAGTCTCTCTCCCTATTTCAGTGTATCTTGTAGCAAAAATATGTATTGAAGTGTATCTGAATTGAAATATGATATGAAATTATTAATTAGTGAGATAAAATGTAATTATTTTAAACTATAGAAAAAATTAATGAATATGGTAGATATATTTGTATAATTAGATAGTTTCTCCATTTATTTATGTTTGAGGGTAGGTTCTTATTAATCACTATAAACTTGTAAAATTTCAAGATAAAAGTATCAGAAATCTTAAACTTCAAAGTAATTTATGGCGTGCATAGTACTTAGTATTCTGTAGTCATGGAGGGGAATTTACATATATATGCTTTGGCAATCAGAAAAAAATTAACAATCCAGTGAGAATTTTTTTAAATTAGTCATTCTTCTACATGAAAAACCCATAATGGTGTTTGATTTCAAAGACGTTAAAAACGTTATCAAGAAAGAGAATTTACAGTAAGCTCTCATTGTCAAATTCTCATATGAAAAGGCCAGAACTTTATATCTACGAAAAATATTGTCTCAACAATTATAATTTAAGGATAAATATAACATTGGATTATTAGAAAGTCAACATGTATAATTTCAATTCACTTTAAAGGGAGACTATATTGCAATTTTAAAAAAAAAATAGCCTGATTAAGTTTATCGGTACTAGTATACCACCCAAAGTTAAAATGGATGCAGGTAACTACTCTAGTAGTTCAATCTAATGCGTCAAAGGATAATGTTTGTAAAAATTCTTTTGAAGCACTTATTTGGATAAGGAATTAGCTTTAGTTGATTTCAATCCTACAAAGGACCAGACTTTGATTGGGGCCTATTATGAAAATAATATACAATACGAAAAAATGGTAATGTTATGACTTCAACATTATATGTTCTAATTATAAAGTAGTTAAGATTATTCAAGAAAATCAGGATGTTATATTACACAAATCAATCCAACAATCAAGTTATTCGTAGTCACATTTAACATCCCGACTCCCTTCCTAATATTTGGATTCATTTGGTGAACATCAAAATGAATTTGAGCAATTTTGATTGTCCAAAAGAATGACAAAGATTTGGTGAAAGATATGTTATCATTCTCTCAAAGCTAATTTCACAAATAATTTTATTTATTTCAAAGAAAAATAGTGGAGATGAGTGCTCCTAGGTGGGTTGATTTGATCGATGAAGAAGAGAAAGTTTCACCTCTTTTAGAGGTCCAAAAACTTCAATATTTGTGCTAGTGTGACTGCAAAGAAGAATGAGCCAGAGACCTTAGCGTCGAGATTTAGTCCAACTAATATTTATGTTTTTTCCTTGAAATTTTTGAAAGATTGTTTCAACTAATATTTAGATTTGAACAAAGATATTTTGATGAGGGCGAGGAAGATAATATGTTGGACATATACTTTTAAAAAGTAGCTAGGGATGTGAATATGTTATCTAAACATCAAAGGAGTGGAAATAACAAAATAAAAAAGAGAACACATTGAAGGCCGCACAATTGGGATGGAGAGGTACTGAAAGATTTTGTTCCAAGACATGACTCGTTGTATTAACCACTTAGACGAAAATTTTCCATATTCTATTTCATTGATAATTGAAATAAATCTAAACGGATTGCTTGGTTCCCATTACTTCAAATATGAATAGATAATAATATCATTTTGCTTGACCTCTATTTCCTAGGATCTTGAGGAAAAAGAATTTGTTTACAGAAGCTAAAACAATATGTTGATGTCTCTAATAAGCTAAAGTCATCGTTTAATAGTTGTTTTGGTCTGCTTTCTTCTTTACAAATAAGAACTTGAAGGTTTAGTTAGAATTAGAGATCTCTACAGTTACACTTTGGAACAATTGAAAGGTTGTGGCGCAACTTAGTAACGCGTTCGTTTTGGCTACAAAATGTCACGGTTCAATCCTGTCATTTCTATATACACAATTGGCATGTTAGAATCACATGACAATGTTAATAACTTCAACAAGATCCAATAAATTCAAAAAAAAAAAAATGATGAACTATAAAGTGTTATTGGAAAGATTTGAAAAAGAAGACAAGAAAAACATATTTTAGATTCCTATAGACGGACAATTTATTTTTTTAAAATCTGTACTTTTATACAGAAAATTTGTACAAACTTAATGATGATCATAGAATACCTATTTTTATCGAACTCTTATTTTCTTGATGCTTGTTGATTAGTAAAGATCTGTTAGTTAATTAAGATTGATAACATAACCTAGCCTCTTTGCTTGTACTTATTCCTATTAAGGACTTCTAATTTTAATTTTAATTTCAATAGAAGGACACTCCGAACTCCATTTAGTGGTACAAATTTATGCACGGAACAATTTTGGTCCTTTAAACTTATCAAAAATCAACACTTTGAATATCCATTATATATTTAACTATTTATGTTCGTCAGATATGATCGAAATAGTATAAAAAAAAGTAAAGATTTAATCATATACACCAAAAAAGCTACATTAAATTCTAAAATTTTACAACACAAAAAAAATTACAGACATTAAAAATATACATAAAAAAGTAGTGAACATTATACTAAACTCTAGAAATAAACAAAAGAATAGCATATGCTACAAAAATTATACCTTTCAAATGTGAGTTCCTGCTAAATCCCAAGAGAATTCAATAAATATTTGACAGAGATAAAAAAAAACTTCCTCTGTCCACTTTTAATTATCATAATTTTTCTTTTTACAAGTCAAATTATAAGAATTTTGACTAACATTTTACAATATATTTTTTTCATCATTTGTAAAAAATTGCAATATATAGTAATTTTTGTATAATTTTTAAATATCAAATTTTTTTATTTAAAATATCAAATTAATTTAACTTTGAAAATTAGTTAAATTGACTTTCGAAAAGTGTCACATGACAATGGACTATGAGTATTTGACTTTTGATTTGACACACTTAAAAGAAGTAAAACTTATTAACTGCATTAATACATACAAAATTACTTTGAACCTACTCTTAAATATAACGAACCATTATGTCATTTTCTCTACAATTGATACCTCAGAGTCCATTGTCCCGATTTATCCCTTATTTATTTCATTTGTAAGATTGATTGCCTTGGCTTTAAAATTGCATTACCGATTAAATACTTTCCAAATGCAATATAGCAAGTGGATTCTCTCGTAACCAAATCATTAAATTTCTTATTACCAAATTTGCATCTAGTAAATTCAATTTCTCTCGACTTTTAAATAGCAAAGTTTTCTCAACAATAATTGGAATAAGATTAATATACTTACAAATGTGAAAATCTCCTCACATGGTTAGTTATTAAATGTTTAGTTTGACGCACAATCTACACTACAGTATATAACACAATCATAAAACCAATATTCATTCATTCAAAAGCTTTTTGTTCATCAATGGAGTTGTATCACATATCAACATGCCATGTAAATCTATTTCTTTTTAATTAGGCCATATACATTATGCATAGATCTTCTCAATGTCCATTAATTATAAATTTACCATTTTCATTAATTATTATGGATTTTTCTTTATTTTTTGGAACAGTTTCTAGGGAAATTGATGGTCGTTTTGACATGGGGAGTACTTTGTCTTAGAACAGCGGAATGTATTGAGTATGAAGCTTTAAGTTGTCGAAAACACACAGCATTATTGACAGATTTTGGAGGCAAAGGTGACGGAAAAACGTCGAACACAGAGGCATTTCGAAAAGCTATACGTGAATTGAGCAAATTTGCAACAGATGGGGGAGCACAGCTCATTGTTCCTCCTGGAAAATGGTTAACAGGGCCATTCAATCTAACTAGTAAATTCACTCTTTATATACACCAGGATGCTGTCATTCTAGTTTCTCAGGTTTCATTCATTCCTTGTCCCTTTCTTTTTTTACTTCAAAGAAAATTGGTTCGATTGGAAACCTGAACTTTCACCTTGATGGTGAGAGTTCGATTCCCCATCTTGTAATCCCAACCTTTCCCTTAAAAAAGAAGAAAAAGGACATCTGTTTGATCTTTATTCTTATCCTAGGGGTAAAAAGGAAAGAAATCAGCCCGAAAACTATATGGTTGGTCACATAAATTAATCACCGAACCAGAAATGTTATGGTGAAAAAGAATGTGAGAAGGATCTCACTGAATTGAATCTATTCATGTTTAAATGTGTACGAAAAAATCGTTGTTCAACTCTTTGACAGCATTACAAACAAACAAAAGCCCTGTTCTCCCGCTCTATCTATTCAAGGGATGGGAGGACAGAGGAATTTGGTCTCCAGGATTTATTTTGTTCCTTGATACCCCTTAAAATGGTCAGCAGGTATCAATGGTTACAAATTAAATCAGAAAATTTACACCATATTAATTTTTCAGATAACCAATTGTGTATTATCACAACTACATTTTTCTAAAATTGTCTCAACGTTCCACCTTTTAATTAATTTTTGATATTTCATTTATAGAAACGACACATAAGAATCTCTATGTAAGCTAGACATTTCACTTTAAAGAACTACATTAACATTATATGTGAGTTGAATTAGCAAACCTAGACGAGGTTCCTTGACGTAAGCAGTGGTGTAGCCACATACTAATTATATAGATCAAACTTCACTTTTTTATACATATATAATGAATCTCGGATACCCTTAACAAAATTCTTGACTTCACTTAAGATGCAACAGCTGTTGTTAATATACACATATGTGATTGTTTGTACAGGATGAGGCAGAGTGGGATTTAATTCCACCATTGCCATCTTATGGTATAGGAAGGGATAATCCAGGACCAAGGTTTATCAGTTTCATTTTTGGAACAAACTTGACTGATGTAGTCATTACAGGTAAATATCCTCTTTGTACTATCAAGTCAAAATAATATGCCAAGTACAACAATTACTACGCTTCAGTCTGAAGCTAATTGGGATCGGACGTATGAATCTTCAATATCATAAATCCTCTGTTTGGGTCTATAATATTTCAGACACTGATGCCAACACTTCTAATGTTAGTTGTTTTATATGTATGCTGATGATGATTAGGTGGAAATGGCACCATAGATGGTCAAGGTCAACTGTGGTGGACTAAATTTCGACAAGGTCAATTGAAAAACACCCGACCTTACCTGATTGAGATCATGTTTTCTGATCATGTTCAGATTTCCAATCTTACATTGATCAATTCTCCTTCATGGAATGTCCATCCAGTTTACAGCAGGTTTACTTTCTTGTTCCTCTAATTTGTTTATATCATATCCTTTTATAATTCACGTGGTCATCTTTGGATTTGTGCCATGTGGAGCCCACTAAAGGAAAACCCGCCTACAAGGAGTTTCTACATTTTCAAGGGACGAACTAGGCATCTGATTAAGCATGGAGGGATCTTATCATCCCACCATACTCCCTAGTGGTGCTTGTTAACTTATTTTGATATGTACTCTTTGATTCTAAACTTTTTTTTTCTTCCTAAAAATGCAGTTTTGTGGTAATTAAGGGATTAACAATCCTTGCACCAGTTGATTCACCAAACACAGATGGGATTGACCCAGGTTTGTTACAGGAACAGACTCTAGTAAAAATGTGAGAAGATGACATCCTCTAGTGAAGTAGTTACTAATTCATTTTTGGTTGTGCAGATTCTTGTTCCAACACAAGAATTGAAGATTGCTTCATAGTCTCGGGGGATGATTGCATAGCAGTGAAAAGTGGTTGGGATGAATATGGAATAGCATTTGGAATGCCTACAAAGCACCTAAGCATAAGAAACCTCACCTGCATATCACCTGATAGTGCAGTCATTGCTCTCGGAAGCGAAATGTCCGGTGGCATTCAAGATGTGAGAGCTGAAAACATTGCAGCAATTAGTTCTGAATCAGGCCTGAGGATCAAAACTGCTATAGGAAGAGGGGCGTACGTTAAAGACGTGTTTGTGAGAGGAATGACATTGCAGACAATGAAATATACCTTTTGGATAACAGGTGATTATGGGTCTCATCCGGACGATCATTATGATCCGAAAGCACTTCCTGTCATTCAAGGAATCAATGTAAAAGACGTTGTAGCTAAGAATGTGACAATAGCAGGGAAATTAGCTGGGATAGATGGTGATACCTTCAATGGAATTTGCATATTGAATGTGGCCATCGAGTTGTCAGAACAGGCTAAGCAACTACAATGGAACTGCAGTAATATAAAAGGTGTTTCTAGCCAAGTCAGTCCTCAGCCGTGTGTTCTGTTGCCTGATAAGAATATTGATTGTCCTTTTCCCACTGATACTTTACCTGTTGATAAGATTCAGTTCCAGACTTGTGCTGCAGCTACTACTATGCATTAAGTAAAAGATAGTGAAATACCCTGCTAGTCCCTTGTTATGCTTTAATTTTTTGGAACCATTTTGATTATTAATTAAACAACATTTGCTCCAGTCCATGGTTTCCAGTCTTCTAGTAAACTCAATTTATGGATGTTCCAGCCAATGCTTCACTCTTAGACTTGGATAATATGTCCCTAAGGATAAATTAGCAAGTAATCTTTGAAAGGCCTCAAAAGAAGTCATTAGTATTTGTTGGGGAAGCGGGATGTGGACTCAGAGTGGGTGTTAAAACACAACAGATACAACTTATTACGACTTACACTGTTATTCCATTTTTAATTATGTTGCAGCATGCATAAGTAGCAGATTTCATACATAGCAATAGAAGTAAAATATAGGAAGAGGTGATCAAGATATGGATGTTGCTAAAACCAGCTCCAAAAGTTTACATGAGAAATAGTAAACATCATCAGCCCTCTAAATTTCCAAGATTGAATGATTTTGGGATGCACAAGTTAATGATTTCTCCAATTAGTGGAGCATTTGGTGGGAGGGGGAGCAACTTGATCTCGAATATCTTCGGCCATAGTTTCCCTGTCACTGCAATGAAGAACAGAATGGCGTCATTCACAGACCCATCCAAATTTGAAGGATCACTAAATTACACTGTTAAAGCACAGCATCATGACAGAAATTCCACCAGACATCTTATATTGGTACCAAAGGTACAAATTGTTTTATGCCTTACAAATCAAGGCTTTTAGTTAGGTTGAATGAGAGCTTCCGATGCTTGGATTGCAGGTTGAATGATAGAGGGAGAGGGAAGACAATTAAACCAAAGGTGAAGACAGTGTAACAAGGTTGAGCAACAATATGACATAAGAACATATGAGGAAGATAGAGCCTTCAAGATTAGAAATGTATTATTGATACTCATTCGGTGAAAATTGAAAATTGGTTGTGTATTATAGAATAACTGCTAAGAGGTTAAGCTTAAGTGCCTATCTATCCAAAAAGCTGATGAAGATCACACAGAATACTATAATGATCAATTCTTACCAAAAATGCGGTCACCATCTCTGTCCCATGCGATTCCATTCAGGACCTCAAAGTACTGCAGTGAAGAGCAATAGAGGATTTAGCTTTCGCTCTATATTTGCATCAAAGAACCTGGGGGGAAGGGGGGGGGGGGGGGGGATGGGGCAGAGAGCAAGGGTCATATATGGAAGCATTTTTCACTTCCCATCAGTATAGCCTTCTGTCCATCTAGTGTATAGGCTATTAACTTTCTTTCATCTTCCCTCCTCACTTACTCTGAACAAGGTACAGCAGTACAGCTAATTACCCATCCATATCATCAACCAATGTTACACCATCCAAGGCTACCAACAAAACATAATAAAAACCAAAAAGGAAAAGAAAAGGCGAGAGACAGAAAAAGAGAGGAACGAACAGAAACAGATACCAAAACAAACAGAAAACAGCTCTTAAGTAATGCATCTTATGTAAAACGGTAAAAAAGTTACCTTATAGCCTCTTGATTTTAAATCTTCTCTGAAAGAAGTTAAAAGAAGCTATCTGTTAACAAATCTTGACCAGAACTTGTGAACTGCAATACATTACGACAAAGAACAAAAGCTAATACCTTAGAGATTGAAGGAGAATCCACCCGATCACAGTGCCATCTTTTGGTGAAATTCTAGCAATGCAATCAGTCTGCAGAGAAAGGCAATACCAACATTATTTTGGTCTCTAATTCAGTGTCAAACTTAGAGCTAAGAAATATGACACTCAGATGTGGAAAAAGAAGGTTATCTGCCACCATTTAGTGTCATACTCATAACCATATCAAATGGGAGAACGCTTATAAAGAGGCTTGCCGAGACAGGTTGCTCTAATTTCTAGCTGAATAAGAAAGGGAGAGGACTTAACTGAGTGGCACAAATAGAATATTGGTTCGTACAGTGATGCCATGCACAATATATATCTTTATCGGAAACCCAATAAGTTATACAAACTTATATGACATAATACAACTAGCTTCTCAAGCAAGGTTGTTTTCAGGACCTATTCCATTGAATACCATAACCAAAACAACTATTGTTAAAGTTGCTCAATGGCATTCTAAATATGGGATAGTGTAAATAAATGGGAAAAACAAATCCAAAGCCCAAATGGAACTCGGTAAAAAGAGAGAGATAAATACCCCATAGACATTTGACCATACTTCATCTTTCACATACTCCAGCTCATTGAGGTAGCGCACTTCATGCCCTTGAGACTTGACAACTTGTTTTCTGATGACTGCATTAAGAAAATGAGTATCTCCATTTTAAGGAAGCAAAGAAGAAACTAAATATTATGTAGACCGTAGATGGAAAAACCTTTCATCGTCTTAGGGTCAATCTTATATAATGTTGATGTTCCATCACTTCCAAAAAGTACTTTCCCATCAGTTGCTAATCCCCAACCATCTTGCATGTGATGAGTAAACTTTTTGAACTGCATATAATTTCAATTCTAAAAATAGTGAGCTAGGGGTAACTGTAAAAAAGAATTTGGTTGCTCCAATACAGGGCTTCCACCAGGTTATTAAGAGAAGGATTTAGTCTATCAAATTTTCATAGTTTCATGTGAAGTTATAGGAAAGGAGAATTTCGTATTTGAGATGATAATTTTAACTTGAACATCAAATCAAATAGAGGACCTAACACCACATATCAAGGATGAAACAGAACAATATTAACAGTTAACTAACATGTGAAGGCTGTGAAGTTAATTGAGGCAATAATCCTACAGACATTACTTTTCTCATAAAATACATCAGGAGCTTTCATATTACAACAAGCAACATCCAAATTTAAATCATGAAAAGAAGATGATTCAAATGAAAGCACACAAAGTAATGGAGGCAAGCATACTTTGCTAAAGTTGTATCGATCATATATGAAACCAGTATCCTGCAACCATGTTAATTGGAACAAGCTGCAAAAATCAACAGTTGTTGCATAAGAACTAGTGATCAATTTAAATTCAAAAATAGTAAACCATCACTAAAAGATAAAGGAAAGGAAACAAAAAGACACAACGATCAAAAAGGAAAAACCTAAAGAAGAGAAAACTTGGTCCGGTCTAATGTACACCAGAAAATATATCATGATTCTATCATTTTAATTCTCAAAAAAAAATATATCATGATTCATGAATATCTAAGTAATCCTAAGATCGGCTTTCTCTCTCTTCCAAAGTAATTGTTCTAGTTTCTATTTTCGGCTATCTCAAGCATGTTTTCATTAAAGGGAAGCCATTTTCCCATACATGTATAATTTTAAACCCATTTCTAAAGACAATAGAATAAAATTTCAACTCTTACTTCTTCTTCTATGTACTTAGTCAAAGTTGGAGAACCAAATCGGACCTAGGGAGTGCCGAAGTTGTTAATTTAGTAAAAGAAAGATTGCTACTTAGAGCACAGTCAAAACTTCAGATTATAAACAAAGTTGCACCAAATTCGAGTCGGTTAATTATTATTTGAAACAATATTACTTATCTGCAGTTTCATAATGACAATTGGCCCAAAACTAATACAAAAGCTAAATGCTATTGATATATTAGCAACACTAGGCTTACAGATATTCCTACCAAAATTTGATGTGCTCATAACCGTTAAAAAAATGCTGCAATATTCAGGACAGAATTCAGTTGCAACCATTACAAGGAGATGATAGAACAGCATATAAGTACTACATATTATCCAATCTGATAAATGAAAGATTGCTTACTTAGAAGTTATCACAACACATTTTCCACATTATTTCCAGAATCAGGAAATGATGTATGTATCCCTTACCTCTCACCAAGAAGAGCTAAACCCTCTCCAAAGTCAGAAGCCTGCATTTCATGAACAATCTCAACCTGTGGAGCCAGCAATAGAAGATTCCTCTTAGGTCCAAGATGGCACACTTTATGTTTCAACAGATACCTGTTCTTTCTCACACGATAAACTTCATAAAAATGGATAATTCAGCTTATAGATAGATATGTTAGCATTTTCAATTGGCAGAAGCTGTCCTCTGCGCCTACTATACTAAGCAGAAATGTAGTGACAAAATCTTCTTACTCTCCAGTCACGACGGAGAAGCCAACAGAGAAAAACCAAACATGAATACTTACTTTAAATCCTCACAAAACTTCAGAATTGTATTATAGTTTTACTTTTAGTAAGCAAGTTGTAGACATACCTTACCATTCAGCAACGCAACTTTCCGAACTGATGACTGCATTTTTCAGAAAGAGAGAATTATCCATGTCAAGCCTAAAAAATAATCATGAAGTCAAATCAAGTGTATATATATAAGGCAACTCACACGTCCGTAAAGTCCAGTTGATTCAAAGAGTGTGTCATTTTCTGCATAGAGAAGCCCCTGAAGGATAAACACATCACATCAGGAACCAAACACAAATAATTAAGTAATTTTTATTGAAGGTAAGCAAAATCTATAATTGCAAGTAGACAGAATATAATGTTGAATCATAAAAAGTTTCCCGGAACTCAAAAATATCATCACATTGCTTCAGATTCAAATTTAAAAAGATGTTTCCAAGTTAAAGCTACCGTCACCAGAAAGTACATTTTACCAAAAAATTGGGGACGAACAACATTAGCGGAGGTATCGTGATCAGCGACTAAATTTCTCATTTCTGCCAACTATATAATCCAGAAAACTCGAAAGTCATAATGCTTATGTTGAAAAATAGAGGAAATCGCGAAAAACTAATGAACCTGGGTGTAAGCTTCGGGGTCGTGAGGGAATTCATTGATGACTTCGACTTTGTAAGCTCCATACGATGCTTCAGCTTCACTGAATACGGCAAAGCTCAGTAGAACAATCAAGCCTACAACTACAAACCTTCGATTTAGTATAGACATTTTCGCGTGATGGTGAGTAGTTGAAGCAGAAGACGCCATTGATGATTATTAAGAGGATTTGGTGAAAAATAATTATAAATCAGTTGAATGTTGACAATGTCGAGTTATCTCCACCGTCGGATTTGATTGATAAAGGCTTGGCCCTTCTGCTCCAGGATGTTTGCTCAAATTCCATGTGCATCGCGTGTTTGAATTTAGGGTTAAAAGTTAGCCACTTAAAGTTGTCCGCATAATTTATTTAGTACTTGTTCGGCCATGCGATATGGTATCATGAGATGAAATTGAAATTTTGTTTAGATATGCGATATGAAATTTTTGTGTCGTATATTTTCTTATAAACATAAAAATCTCATAAGTTGTAAAACTATTAAAATAGCCCCAATTATTTATTTAATCTTATCAAATAAACAAAAAATTATAAAATCGCATAATAAATTATTACAAAACTATTTGTTCTCCACTTAAGTAATTGTTTCATCTAACTTTAATTTAATAAAAAAAATTGAACATAAATTGTAGTGTACTAGTCTTTAATATAATCATCCCACATAGTATGGACAATTTCCTCACGTTGAACTTGCATTTCTCGATCATGTGACCGAGAAGACGAACCAACATTGTTACTTTGAGCCATTTGTTGGTCAATATCCTCTGCAACTATATTTTCATACTCATAGACCATAAATATTTCATCATTACTTTGATATTCTCGCAAATAATTATGTAACTCTGCACAAATCATGACAATTTTCACTTGTGTATCAATATCATAATGGTTCATGCCTTGTTTCAGTATTCTAAATCTATTTTTCCAAGCTCCAAAAGTCCGTTCATTCACATTGCGAGAGATGAATGCCTATAATTAAATAGTTCTTTGGCATTTTGAGGCTCTCTTTCACTTCCTCGGTAATCTTACAAATGATAGCGTAGTCCTTTGTATGGAGCTAAAAATACTTTTGTGTTTCGGAAACCAGCATCAACAACATAATATTTATCTACTAAAAAACATTTTATAAAGAATTACTAAAAGCATATGTGATGTAAATGAGACAGCTTTGTGTAAATAAATAATATTTATTCTAAGGATGTAATTTAAAGTTACCATGTGGCGGAAATGAAAATTGCGACGTTGGTTCAACAAGTGCATTCTCAAGTACTTTACTATCATGTGCAGTACCTTCCCAACCAGCAGCAACAAAGGTAAATCGCATATCAAAATCACAAGCACATAAGACATTTTGTGATGTTCTTTCTTTGCGATTACGATATGCTTGTTTCACCGCTTTAGGAACCTCCCTTTCTATATATGTTCTATCAATCACACCAACACAATCCTCCCAAATAAAAAATACATCAATATTAGTTTAGTGAACATAAAATAAATTGGAAGCATTATAGAATGCACTTCATAAAAATAATGTTTGTAAGAGTAATAAAAATAGTGCTTCCAAGACAATGCAAAGTCATAAAATAAATATTATCTCTTTAAACAAAGTTGATATGAAATATGTAACTAAATACTAATAACTTACACATAAATTATAAATGTGCACTTATTAAGGCCATAAAATAAATTTATGAATGTGTTTGAAATTTTACCTTAAACCAAGGTCAAAATAGAGCACTATGTCAATTTTTTTTCTTTTTTCCTGAAAAAGATATAAAGTAAAATGCCACATTTTATGAAAGGTCACATAATGAAAAGGAAAATTCACAGTACTAATCAAACAAGCCTACTGCCACATGTTGTCTCCAAATATCAAAAGGACAAGTGATTGTGTTTGTTTCAGGATCCCAACCATATTCGAAACAAGACTGAAGTAAGTCCTTGAAATCCTTTAGATCTTTATTTAATGCTCTACATTTCGTCTTAATGTGATTTTCATCATAATAATCTTACTTGTCAGTTTTAGTCCAAAACTCATCGATGATTACCCTTCAACGTGGACCGCTGATTGTAGAATCATTAAATGCATATTTTCTTGCATCGTCGTGTAAGACCTCAATGAGGGCTGATATGTCCTCTTCTGATCATTTTTCAACATTTGAACCCCGGGGTCTATTCATTCTTTTAAGTTTCTACAATATAATAATAATATGATAAAAAATTGTATTTGCTATACTCACTTTGATTTACATAAAACTGAAAAAACTTGTTTCACATGAACACCAAAATATTAATTAAAATTTTAGCTTATGTTTACCCTGTTAACTGGTGAAAGCGCAATCACTGAATATTCGTTCGAAATTCCAAAATCATCTTGACAAGTTATGTTCATTGTATTCTAATTTCAAAATAATATAACAAGTAACTAACAATAAATGAGAACATAGGAAATTTATATCTATTCCTAAATCTAGTTAACCAATTAGAACAAACTATAAATCTCGTCATTCAAATTAAAAATTGAAAGAGTGGAGAATATTTAACTCACTTTTAAAATGATAGAAGACTTTTAAGTCAATTTCATCAGTTTTGTTGTTCAATAAATATAATTATGGATTGTTTTATATATAGAACTATTGGCTCTTCAAAGTTTTATAATTGAGCATAAATTATTATGCATTTAAGCGTGCCAACTAAGCCTGCCAACCTAACTTTATTGGAGTAAATAAGACAACATAGTTCACTGCATGTCAATCTAACTTTCAACCTAACTTTCACTTCTCATCAATATATTTGAGTAAATGAAACACCTTTCACGGGCTCTTTAAGATTTTACTACTCCACAATTGTGAGTTAAAGTGACTATATATTGGTGAGAGTAATAAATTTTATGTCGGTGAGAATAATAAATTTTAAAAAATAATAATGTGATTATAAATTTTATTTACATATATAATAAATGGTTAGTAGATATAAATGCAGGATTTTAACAAAATATAAAATCATGGATCAATTATTATATTAAAATATCTCAAATCATGATATGAAATAACCATATAATTTCATATCATGGTTTTTGAAGAATATATAATCACATCTCATGTTTTCATATCATGAGATGGAATCAGTGTAAAATTGCATGTTCAAATGCTGATTCCATCTCACGATACCATATCTGGTATCGCATGGCCAAACGCCTACTTAGACATTTGAAATCAGGCTTATACTATTGAACACCTTTACCTTTTTGAATTTGAACCATTTAAACATTTTTTGAACAATCAGCTAAAAGTATAAAATGAGTGATATACACTCGCGGTGACATAGTAATTTGACAAATTAAATAATGACATCTGTTATTTAAATCCAAAAAAATTATTTTAAAATGTATTATAATTTAAAAGAAAAAGAAAATTACTATTATTAAAAAATCTGTAAGCCCGACCCACCCCACCACGCAAACTCTTCCACTGCAATCCATTCCAGCTACGTCAACATTGGTCAAAAACTCCGGAGGCCTTGAATTCTCCAATAATTTCGATCATTATATTAATGCTTCTATATGCACTTCACGTAATAACATGAAAAAGGATATAATTTTGTTATTTTCTATCCATTTAGATTAGTATTTTGCTAATACAATTAAAAAATAAAAAGAGTAAATTTAGAGAAAGTTTCTTTGAAATTAGAGAAATTTACTTCGAAAAAGGCGCCAAGAGCATATGGGAGCTCGGAAGATGAAGAAGTGTTAAGAGTTAAAAAAGGATTTGTATAGATTTTGTGGAACTTCATTGTTTTCGTAGTCGTCGACTGAGGTTCTTGTTCTTCTTCCTTCGCCGGGTATCCTTGTGAGTGACAAACTCATTGTTACCAGCGGCCAGGATCGGAATAAATCCTTCTTGTTACTTTTACCCCATTATAAGTACGTCTCACAAAGTAAGAGTTAAATTGCAAATTTGTAACTTTGTTTGGCTCCCATAAATCAACAATATGACAAAGATTCAGAAAAAAGGGAAAAGAAAGAAACTTTAATCGATTCTAGATTTGAAGAAAACAAAAACGAACAAGCAGAGGTGTTACTGGTGTATGATTGTGGCGACGATGGCGACGGCTGCTGCGTGGTAGTTTGGTTGAGGAGTAGTGGCAGCAAGCACAAAGTCGCCGCTTGGTGGTTTGGTTGAGGAGTAGTGGCAGAAAGCACAAAGAAGAAGAAAGATTATTTTTTTTTTTTTAAAAAAAAAGTCTAATTAAATGTTCTCAATTTTCACGTGTTCAGTATCTGTGAACCACATTCAAAATGTCATGTAGGTAAAAAATGCTCAAATGGTTAGAATTTAGAGGGGTTAAGGTGTTCAATAGGTATAAGATAAATTAAGATATTTAAGTAAATTATGCGAATAATTTTAAGTGACTGTTGATGACTTAAGCCTTGAATTTAGTATGGAGGTGAATATCTTATTCCTTCCATTAAAAATTAAAAATGCTTTTGCCGTGACTACATATATTCTATTCCTCGGCTGTATGAAAAAGTTTAAAAATTATATTTCTCTTTGTAATGACTATTTTGTTTTTTTTCAGTTATTTCTTCTGTCCTAATTTGAGCAATGTTATTTGACTTGATAGAGTATAAAAAAGAAAATTTTCAAATTCATGAATTAAAATAAGTTATAAATATTTATGTGACTATAAATTATCTCACTAAGCATAAAATAAGCATTTTAAAATTAAATTATACTTGATCTCTTATGAATTTCAACTACGGAACTTCATTTGATGAGTCAAATCATTTTCAAAATTTAATAAATGAGTCAGATATTCTTTAATAAATCATCTCACTAAGCATGAAATGAACATTATAAAATTAAATTATATTTCATCTCTTATGAATTTCAACTACGGAACTTCATTCAATAAGTCAAAATTATTTTCAAAATTTAATAAATGAGTCAATTCTAAATTTAATACAAATGGACAATTTAGAAAAGGGAAAAAGGACAAATATACCTCCGAATTATCATAAATGGTGCGTCTATATCCTTCGTTATACTTTCGGGTTGTGTATACCCTTACCGTCAATATTTTGGAATGTATATACCCTTAAAATAAACGGAGGGACACGTGTCATGATCTTAATGGTCATGATCTTAACGGAGGGACCATTAAGATCATGACACGTGTCCCTCTATTTATTTTAAGGGTTTATACGTTCCAAAATATTGACGGTAAGGGTATACACAACCCGAAAGTATAATGAAGGGTATAGACACATCATTTATGATAATTCGGGGGTATATTTGTCCTTTTTCCCTTGAGAAAATGCGACATTACAATTTTACAAAATAACAACAAATAAGGAGTATAATTCTATAAATGGAATATGAGAAAGATAATATATATACAAATTTTATCTTAGTCATAAAATATAAAAATAATTATTTTCAATAGACCTTCGGCTCAATTCATATCTCTTCCCCAGACTAAAGAGAATCACATCATGAACTACATATTTTTGGAAGAGAGTTCATGCGCATATATTTGATAGGTACCATCACATCTTTGTTAAAAACGCAAAATTTACTCAAACTGCTTTGTTAGTGTTTTAGGGGTATATTTGAGTCGAAGTAATTTTTTCTAGGATAGTTTAGATAAAAAAAATTAATGAATGTTAATTATAAGCCATTTTTAATATATTAGGAATATTTTTAGTCTTTTTTCATAGAAAGTATGATTTAGTTCAGTAAATATTATTATTTGTAAATATATAGTGACTTAATAGGAAGTATGATTCGATTCATTTATCACTTTTTAACCATGTCATGTTTGATTGGATATAAAACATGAATTTGGTTAAATGTGTTTGATTAGTTAAGCTTATTATTTTAAAATTTAAGTTTTTAATGACATGACATGTCAACTAGAAGAAAATAAGAATTTTGAAGTATTTAGTGTTTTTTTAAAAAAAAAAGGAAATTAGTAATAGTTAAATGATTTTATTGTCCTAAAAGAAGTAAAAATGAACTTTATAAAATACTTATTATCAATAGCTTTGAAATCAGAAAATTAACTTGAATTTGGCTAAAGAATATTTGCATTTCATTTATTGGACCAAATATATCTTGAGAAAATACATAAAAACCTGCTGAACTTGTTCGCTAAATTTACTTTACTCCTTTAACTTTACAAATAATTAACTATTCCTTTAATCTCATTTCAAGTAAATTAAAATCCACTCAAAAAGCTGATGTGACAAATACAAAAAATAAAAAGCGAGTGAAAACGTAAAAAATAAATAAAAAAAATAGGCCCTTTTTTTTTCTTTCCAACCAATAAGGTTTCATCTTCCTCACACCCCAACACCCCACCACCTCTATCCACCAAAAACCCCACCCTTTCGTTCTTCGAACCCCCCTCCCCCCCCCCCCACCCGCACCCCTCTTTCTCCTATTTCGAACCCTGCCGCCACCCATACTTGCCTCACCCCTTTCTTCTTCTTCGTGGAGCTTCCCTCCCCGCCACCTTCTTTCTTCTTCTTCGAAACACCCCCACCTATTTCTTCATTTCAAATTATTTTTGCTTATTCTTAGAAGTGGTGAATAAGAAAAAAAATGAAAAAACCAACCACTTATTGTTGCTTCAAGATCTTATGGAAGGTTTTGTTGATTATGATGAATTTGAAGCTTTTTTTTAATTAAAATATTTATAATGTCTTCATCTTAAATTAGTTATTTAATTTGTATTATTTATTTATTTTGATAATGTGTTTTAAAAATTGAATGTGTTTTCTAGTCTTGAAATTGTTAGAGTTTGATTTTATTTTTGAGATTTTATTTTTATAATCTTGGATTAATTCTCAATTTTTTTTTCTATTTTTACCTTTCTAAAATTGTATAAATAAAAAGAAACAAAAAAGAATTAAAAAACTCAAAATTTAGATAATTTTCAATGTGGCACTGACGTGACAATGATGTGACGCTGATGTGGTAGTGAAATGGCGCGTGTGTAATACACTTGCCATTGTGAGACTGGTATTGTAGTATTAGGGTTGAAAAAAATTTACTTCAAAGATGTTAAGTGGATATTTAAATGCCCGTGTAGTTTAAGTACTAAAGTAAGTTGTGCTGGCAAGTTCACGGAGGTTTTTATGTATTTTCTTTAATGTTATTTTTCGACTTAAAAATGTCCCTAAAAATTAATGGTGGACTAATTGACTAGATCTTTATAAAAAATCATGTGGTAAATGGTATTGTATGATTAGACCAAGTGTAAATTAATATGAATTGAATTACCAACTCATATGTATTGAGATCCGACCCATGCACCCATATAATTACTCAAATTCTTGATTATTGACATCCCACCCGAATCTCTTTCTTCTTCCTCATATATGATATATATATTCCCTAATATTGTTGTGTCTTTTATTTAGGATTCTGCAAATAACTGCAATCAAAATTTGATCTTAAGATTCCTCTGAAAGTAAAAAAGAATAAAAAATTTGTTTTTACATTCAAGTAGACTTTGCTTTTCTAATAGCTCTAATCTTTCGGTGTTAGCGTGTCTAGGTTAAATCCTAAGATTTTAAACATTATTGTTGCCACATTTTCGTATGTGAACAATGTGACTAATATTATATTTTTAGTATAATTTTTTGGTCATTTAATTTATCAACGTCTTGATTTGCAATTTTAAACTTCTGCATGACTTCCTAATCACTTTCGAACCCAACAGTCTGATGGTCTTATGGTTCAATGAGGTTGAATACAGGCTCAAGATGGTTTCAAATCAATTTGTGATTAATTTGATGATAATGAAGATTTTTGTCTAGCTACATGTGGAGAAGAAGTTTATAACTATATTTTCATTGCTGCAATTTTAAAAATAAAAACAAAATTTTTTAAAACCATTTTTAGCCCATATATTTTTAAACTTTATTTTTAACCATAGCAAGTAGCAGTGACGAAGACTATGTGAAGAACAAGATTATCATGCATATGAAGAAGGTGGATCAAATGTTGTCAAGAAAATCTAGCCAAAAGGGGAGATTTGTTAGGGTTTTGTCCTAATTTTCTTACCTTATTTGAAATTTATTTTTCTCTTAAAAGAAAATCAAAGTATTGTCATAAATGCTTCAACTTTTCCTGAAATAAAAATATAATGTTCTTCCTTATTGTGTTTATTCTTTCTTAGAGGAAAAATTTGGAGATCTATAAATTGAAGATATATGTTCTTATAGCATAAAACAAGAACATCCATAATGTAGCCAATAAAGAGTTTTGTTTATGGGGAGATTTTCCCTCAACGGTTTTAATATTATTTTTTTATTAGTATTTTTTCATATGTAGGCCGATTGGCTAAATCATATAATAATATTATGTTTTTAGAATAAGTTTTTGTCATCTGATTTATCGATGTCATGATTTGCAATTGTAAGCTTCCACAAGGGAAAATCTCTCCATAAACAAAACTCGTTATTGACTACATTGTGGATGTTTTTGTGTTATACTATGAGAACAAAAATCTTCAATTTATAAATCTCCAAACTTTTCCTCTAAAGAAATAATAAACTAAATATGAAAGAAAATTATATTTTCCTTTTAGAAAAAGTTGAAGCATATTATGGTAATACTTTGATTTTCCTTCAAAAGAAAAATAAATTTCAAATAAAATAAGAAAATCAGGCCAAACCCCTAACACTTTCGTGGTACGTTAATTTTGAAATTAATGTTCAAAGTCTCAAAACTATTTTTCATAACTTGGCAAAAACTGTTATTTTGAAAACAGAATCGTCAATTTAAGGAAAAAAAAAGATAAAGAAAACCTCTTCTTATTTTTAAAAGACTTAACAAAGGAATTTTTTAAAAACCAAAGATACAAGGATTCTTCTTAACATCTTAGAAAGGTTTTAAGTATTTAAAATATTCACTAACATGTGGTTAATATGACGAGTTAAATTTTATTTGGCTATCTTAAATTTGTGAAATTTATGAATGAAAAAACACTTTTGGTATTTACTTAAAAAGAAAAAGCTCTTTTTTGAGTTGTTAGAAAAGAAAAGGCTCTTTTTGAGTTGTTTAGAAACAAAAGCTCTTTTTAATTGTTTGTAAAGAAAAGCTCTTTTGAGTTATTTCAAGGGTTTAGTCAAACGAAAAGAAAAGTTCTTTTGAATTATTTCAAGGGATTTATTCAAGTGAAAAAGAAAAGCTCTTTTGAATTATAGCAAGGGATATATTCAAGATTCATTTACTTACCACTTAATAAAAAATTAAGTATATCCCATAATTGAAAAAGTTTTATGAAAAAGTAAAGAGACTTTATAAAAATGTAACGACTTTAACTTTTAAGAGAAATCCATTTAGATTATGTCAAAAGTATTAGAATTCTACAAATAAAATGAGAAATACAATAGAAATAAAACAACAAAGTCCAACATAAATAAAATCTACATTTAGAAGAACTTGGAGATGGACTATTTTGGAGTCTTTAATCCATTATGCTTCAACGGGTGCATTCCAAGCTCATAGACAATATTAGCTTCTCTTTTGTTTTCTTTATGATCGTGGTGTCCAGATCAATTTTTGCGCACCTTGATCATGAGATACATGGTGTCTAGATTAATTTTTGCGCATCTCAATTATTTCCACAGGATACGTGTTGTCCAGATCAACTTTTGTGCACCTCGACTATTTCCACAGAATATCTGCCACTTTCCACCAACAATAGGTACCAAATAATTTTGTTCACCAAGACTGACTAGCACAAATAACGAGAATTACCTAGTGCTTTTTGGTCTCCGCTAAATTTTGAACCCGAGATCTCAAGTATTATCTTCTCTTTTCTTGTGAACAATTGAAAAGGCTGACTCGAAATATTAAACTCACTCAACCAAATATTGAGGATACTGAGAATATGAGTCCATATTGGATTCGATGGGATGTTCATGCAGAAAAAAAAGAAGAGAGAGGAGTATATAAGCATAATAACACTTATTTATTATCATAGATTTAGGACTCCTTTGAAGTTGATAATCTTAGAATTTGAACAAATTTAATTAAAGGCTCAGCTGAATTTTATTAAATGTACTGTTAAGCTAATGGGGATTAACCATTTCAAACTAAATCTTAATTGATTATAGCTAGAATGGACTGAAATATGAATTTGTTCTTGTACAAATTAAATCTTTGTTTAGATGAACTTTTTTTCTTTTGTGTTTTTTAGCAAACGCCTTCAAGGTCAACTCATTGAAGTTCTGCTTTAGGTTATCATATTTGTTGAGCCACCTTGCAACATCAACTTTAATGGCCAAATGGGTCAATATTATTACATTTGTCTCTATTTTACATATAAACATCTTAACAATATCCTTAAAGTAACTTGTATTAGACCAACGAGGGTTGTGATGGAGAGGTAAATATTCCTTCATCTTTAATCAGAAATATCAGGTTCGAGTTCTCTATAGTACGGAATCACCTTTGTTAGAGAGTGCTTTACCTCTCATTGTGGGACTTCTCAGTCAAAATTTAGTCGGACTCCAATACGGATATAACTCCGGATAAAAAAAAAAAAAAAAACTTGCATTAGACCATTGACCAACACAGCAGGTATTGAGCGCGCTAGGAAAAAACGTCAAAATCAATAAATAATATTCTTACAAAGTGCAAGAATAAATTTCAGGGAATAGATAAGTGATTTTTATGCAATGAAAAAAAAAAAAAGTGCCTTTCCCCATACATCGAATACTTTTGTTGCATATTTGATTCTATCTATAAATCAGTATTTTTTTTCCTATGAGCGAAATTCAAGAATGCTAGTTCTTACTATTCATTATGATATGAATATATCCATCAATTTGTTATGTATGGATAATGAGACTCCATAAGAATATACCCATCAATTCGTTATGTATGGATGATGAGACTCCATTGATACAGAGCCTCCTGGGTCTTGCTCTCTTGTCTTTTTTCCTCCGCATTCCTCTTGTAATTTAAGCTAATTATATGAACATAGCTAAGTGATTTATATGTAAAGAAAAAAAAAGTAATTTTGTATGTAAAGAAAAAAACATAATTTTTATAACATGAACTTATATAGTTGAGTAACCTTTCATGATATTTACTCGAATTAGAAGATTAATATTCCAACAAAATCTTTCTGTTCTGACCATTCTTAGCAGTAGAGGCTAAAATGAGTAAAGAAGGGAATGTTGGCACCACAACTCGATTGCTTTAGCAAAATTTTCTTGGACAAACTTACCTGTTATAGGTTCTCTGTTTCCAAACTATTAGTGTGATACTGTGATCTAACATGTCATAATAACAAGTTATCTGTCTTATTTTTCAGGTTACTTATTCGACATACATTATGAGCGGTAACATAAAGATTAAACACTTTCGTTTTTATTAATGCTTTTGAAGTTATGATGAAGCAGAGGAATCAAGTTTACATCGCTGAGTAGTAAATCGCGCGGCTGCAGCATATGGATCACTTCTCCCATTTTAAGCCTGTTGTTGACATCTGGATCAACACATCTAAGAGCAATGAGCAGAAATATTTTCAGTTCTTTCATACTAGGCCTTTCTGGTAGCTTTGGATCCACTATTTGATCATATTGTTGGCTTGCCACCATTGATTTCATCCAGTCAATCAAATATTCCTGCAAATTGAATATATCTCCATTTTAGATCATCTTTTTTTTCTTGTTTTGTGGGAATAGAATTGAATGAGCTATTATGCCAAAAAAGAGTAGAAAAATTTTAACCTCATTTTCTGTGGTAGTGTGCTCTATGGAAGGCTTTCCAGATACTATCTCCATGATAAGTATACCAAAGTTGTAAACATCACTCTTCTCGTCTAAAATTCCGGTGGATAAATATTCTGGTGCAAGATAGCTGAAACAGGCCATTAAAAAGAAAGTTATAAATCAATCGAAAAAGAGGGGCCTGTGTTAAAATGCAATAGCAATCCTCCAAAATTGTAAGATGAGAACATTTTTGAAGAGTTCGAGCAACATAGATTTATAAGTTAAAGAATTGCAGAGTGTACCAAGCAACTAACTCACCCTGACATTCCAGGAGGGGTTGTTATTGGGTGATTACTCCTTTCATCAGAATCTAAGAAATTGGTGATACCAAAATCAGAAATCTTTGGATTCCAATGCCTATCTAGCAAAATGCTACTTGGCTTTAGGTGTTGATGTATTATAGCAGCTGGTTCAGTATCCTCATGAAGGTAAGCCAAACTGCACAAAATTAAATAATTTAGTCGATGTGGATTCAAAAGAGAAAGAGCTTAATTGTTAATTAAAAACACACCCTTTTGCAATTCCAAGCACAATGTTCATCCGTATATTCCATGTTAAGGGGCTAACTTCACTGATGCAGTCATGAAGCCACTGCCCTAGATTGCCATTGTTTACGTACTCTTCCACGATTATCCTGATCGAATAATTATAAACAAATTTGGCATTCAATGCATTAAGAATGGCTCTTTAATGGAGTATAGATAGAGGATTTATAGTACCTGTAGTTTCCTTCAAAACAATAACCAAGCAATTTCACCAAGTTTTTGTGTCTGAGTCCCAATAATACTTCCACCTCCCTTGTAAATTCCATCGCTTTAGTCCTGACATTCATTCAGCGTTTGAAGCGAGAATCGAATAATAAGATACAATGAACAATTTGATTAGCTATAATTTGAACCTTAATTGCAAATTCTCTTTTTTCAATTGACATAAATCATATTGAATGACCTTAAGTTCTATCAATGCACTAATTCTAGTTGTCTTCATATTTACCTGCAACTTAGCAACCGCTTTATTGCAACTCTAGTATTGCCAAACATGATAGCATGATAAACAATGGCATAATCTCCACAAGCAACTACGTTTTCATCAGCAAAGTCATTTGTTACTGCTTGAATCTCTATCAATCTGAATTGATAACTAGGCTTAGTTGCTCTACTAGTAGAAACTATCACTTGTTTTTCTGGGATACTTCTCATGCCCATTGGCTTCAAGGACTTGCGTGCTTTACGGCGCTGCCTGGTTATGATGACACAAAGAATAGTGATGCAGATGACGACGAAAAGAACAATGCAAGTGAGAATTGCAATCCATAATTTGATCCCAAAGAATGGAATTGGCTTCGAGAGCCTCTGTATGATGGCAGTAAAGTTGAGATACATTCTTACATAATGCAAAAGTGGAATGCGAAACCTTTTCAGAGAAGACGTTTTGGTTGAATAAGAGTTGGAGAGAGTTTGTTTTCAACTAAAACTCTTAACGTTTTGTAATTTAAAAGCTGTGATATTTAAGATAACCAAATTATGGCATCCTTATGCGTAGGGGTGTGTATCGGTCGATTCGGTTCGGTTTTAAGTATTATCGGTTCGGTTTATCGGTTTTCGGTTTTTAAATATGCTAAACCGATAACCAAACCAATAAGATATTTGTTATCGGTTTTCGGTTTATCGGTTTTAGGTCTTTAACGGTTCGGTTTTCGGTTTAACCAATAAGAAAATGCTTTCAAAATAAATATATGACTTATCCAATAATTTGACGCGATATGCATACATCAAAATAATCATACCAAACGGGGGTCATCACAACAAAGTCTTTGGTCAATTTTCTATATTTACAATCGTGCAAAAACTAATAGTAGTCAATTATAAACTAAAACTAATTAAAACCAAGTCCAATTGTAAATCGGTAGTTCATCTTGAGCTATCTTTAACAGCTTCCAAATGCCCAAATCCATCGGATAATCAACAAAATCTTCATTAAGTTCTTGACCAAGATAATCACAAGCCTGGAAGAAAAAGTGGAAGAGATTTGTGAAGTATTTCAACATTTAATACTAACATAATGGGCAACCAAAACACAAACTAAAACTAATACCATCTCTAAAGTTGAAATCAACATCAAATAAAAGTACTAAATGTCCAGATTGTCATAACTTATTTTAAGCAAATACACGAGTTAAAATAACTTGTATCTAGAATTAAGAATAACTTACCAAATGTCCACATCCAAACGGAACAAAGAAGAGTTTCAACTCCATGTTAATCATCAAGAATGCTAGTATTAGCCAAATCTATAAAGAATTAATGTTAATCATTTAGAAAAATATTAATGACTAATTATAATACCAATAAGAAACGAATACAATATGAATATGCTTACCTTGTTCAAGTTGTTCAAGGACATCTATATCTTCCTCAACACTAACATGTCGTGATTCACTTCGAATCCAATCTTGAAGGCATACTAGAGTTTGCACCAATTTAGGAGTTAATGAACTCCTAAATGAATCCAAAATACGTCCACCAGTGCTGAATGCACACTCGGATGCCACACTTGAAATAGGAATAGCTAACACATTCCGAGCCATCTCGGCAAGAATTGGAAATCTAGGTGAGTTTATTTTCCACCAAGACAGGATGTTAAAGTTCTTGGTTTCAACTTCATTTTCTTCACCAAGATATTTTTGCAAATCTGTTTTAACAATTGTAGTATTTCCAGCTTTATGTTTCATTAGATCAACCATGAATGACCCCAAAGATCCTATTGATTGGACAATACCATCTGAACTTGAAGGCAGTGAACTGAACTTTTCAAATGAAGAGCTAGATAAAGATGAAGAGTCATGACTATTATCTTTTGAAAGAGACTTTACATATTCAGCAAACATTAAATCCATGTAGCCTCTAACTTCCTGCTCTAGAACTAGTCCCTTTTCTTTTCCAAACATCATTTGAAGTGCAAAGCCAACTGAAACAAACTTGTGTCGAGGATCCAAAACACAAGAAATAAAAATCAACTTATTCATTTTGTTAGGAGTACCCCAATACTTATCAAATTTTTCTCTCATATTTTTAGCAATTTTACCCAAAAGATCATCAGTGTCATCTTCACTCAGTATCATTTTTCTCAAATAACAAGAAACTTCACAAATCCTAAGAAAGTGTAAATTTGATGTAACGTACTGTGATCCAGATACTTCTCTGGTAAGATCATAAAAGATTCGAAGGAAATCAGCAACTTTCTTTACATTGTTCCAGTCATCACTCGAAAGTGCACCGACAGCAGTTCCATCTTCATCCTCAACAAATTGAAGGTAATGCAACAAACCAATATCACGATCAATATAACTGGAAAACACATTTTCAAACTCAATAGCCCTGTTCAACATCAAGTATGTGGAGTTCCACCTCGTAGAAACATCCAAACATAAAGATTTCTTACAATTGATATCAACATCTTCAGCACATTCTTGGAACCTCTTACACCTTGCAGGAGACAACCTAATGTATTTAACTGCTTTTCTAACCCGTTCAATAGAAGCAGCCGACACTTTCAAACCATCTTGAACAACAAGATTTAGAATATGCGCCATACACCTCACATGAAGGTGTTCTCCATTCATGAAATTGGTACCCCGTTTGGTGAATATCTTCGACAACTCTTTCACAGTCACATCATTCGAACTAGCATTATCAACTGTGATGGTAAAAATTTTATCTAACCCCCAATCACGTAAACACTTACTTATCTCATTAGCCATATCTTCACCTCTATGGCTAGAAACTTGACAGAAGCTAATTATCCTCTTATGCATCATCCATTCTTTATCAATCCAATGTGCAGTGATACACATATAATTAATTCGCTGCAAAGAGGTCCAAGTATCAGTAGTAAGACTAACTCTTTGTTGTGCTTCTCCGAAAGATCTCCTCAACTTCTGCTTCTCCTCATCAAAAAGTTTAAAACAGTCACGCGTCACAGTGGTACGAGAAGGAATCTTAAAATGAGGTTGTGCTACTTTCATAAAGTTTCTAAAACCTTCCTTCTCGACAAATTTGAAAGGGAGTTCATCCACAATCACCATGCGACATAAAGCTCTCCTACATTGCTCTTGCTCAAATTTCCAAGAAACAACAACCACATCATCCGTATTACCCCCTTGAACTGTTTTAAAGCCTATTTGAGTTTGATTTTTATCAACAATTCGAGGCATCTTTGGACATGTTAACATATGAGTAAGCATTGACGTCGTACCATTTTTACCTGAATCAGCAAAATAATCTGCACCACAATGCTTACACATGGATTTCTTATTCCCATCTTCATCAACAAATGATCCGAAATGGTTCCATACTCGAGATCTTTTCTTTCTTTCTTTCTTTACCTTTAACTGAACAGATTTTGTTTGACGCGTAGCATTTGAATTAATACTTTCATCGACCAGGACAACCACCTCATCAGTTATAATATTTTCAGTCATGTGTATATCTCTGTTACAAAATGAATTAGACAATAATTAAGACAGCAAATCATGAAATAGTTTCAAGGTAAACCAATTTAACTAAAGAGAAATTAAAAAGATCATCACTGGAAAACAAAAAAAGAGTTTCTTAAGGAAACTATGAATTAGACAATAATGAAGACAACAAATCATGAAATAGTTTTAAGGCAGAGCAAATATTCACAATTCGGTTTCACAACCTTAGTCGTCACCTAATACTTGTCGTTGTCGTCGTCGTCGTCGTCGCAACTCACAAATCCTTGTCGTCGCCGTTCTTTAGGTTTTGCGTTTTGACCTACCTAAAGTAAATAAGTAATCCTAAAACAGTAAAATGTAATAACTAAAGTATAAAAGTAAAGAGGGGAGTAGTCAGTAGTGTACTCACGATGAGTAACTCACCATGGACGCCTGGATGGATAGAGATAAGAGATGAGAACATATTAGGAATTAGGAAAGTTAGGATTAAGGTTTTTGTTATTATTGGGCCTTGGGCCATTTTTTATGGACTTCTGTCTTCTGTTTTTTGACTTTTTCCAATAAAAGGCTCTAAGCCAAAAATTTCAATCAAAAAAAAAAAAACCTACTAATTATATTAATATTTTTTGTTTAATATTATATATATATAAAAATAAAAATTATTATTATATTCTTAATGGGTTATCGGTTAACCCAATAACCCAATATTAAAAATCAATAACGAACCAATAACCCAATAATTTTTTTTTGTAAAACCATTAAATAACCGTTAACCCAATAACCCGATAACAATAAACCAATAACACTTTTATCGGTTCGGTTTATCGGTCGGTTCGGTTTTTGCACACCCCTACTTATGCGGCGGGATATCTTCAAACAAAATTGGTTCATTCGCACAATGCCTCAATTTATTGGTGGTCTTTAGTTTTCTCCCTAAAAAGTGGTGGAAAATAATCCTAATATTGAAATTTTGTATCATAATATAACACAAGTTATATCAGTAAGCAGGGGTGTTCACGGTTTGGATAAAAACCAATCCAAATCGAAAAATTGAACCAAATCGATTAAATAAACTGATTTTTATTTGGGTCAGGTGTGGTTTGGTTTTAGATTTTTAAAAACCGATAGTATATGGTTTGGTTATGGTTTTGTTCCAAAAAAACCGAAGAAATAACCGAACCGAACCGACAATTATATACATATATTTTATTAATATACATACATAATATATTATTTTATAAACAATTTTAAAGATCTTATATGTGTTTTCATCAAAATTTATTTATAATTTACTTATCAAAGAAAAAATGCCCAAGGTGAGAATATTTATCTTATTGATTTTATGTATATGAGTGTGTCTATGACAATTCTTTATAAGATTGAAAATATCACTTTCTATTTCTTCTAGGCCAAGATAATGAATTTTGAAGCTTTATTCATAGTAAATTCAATGATTGAAAGTTTTGTAATCTTAGTCATTGTAACTATTTTCGTTTTAAATGGATTGTTGTCACTTTTTTCACATTTTGAATAAATTATTTCTTTTATTTTTGTCTATGGTTAATAGCCGAATAACCAAACCAAACCGAACCAAAACCGATAACAACCAAACCGATAAATATATACTATATTTGGTTTGATTTGGTTTTGATAATTTTAAAACCGATTAAATTGATTTGATTTTGATTTTGACCAATAACCATCTAAACCGACCCGTAAACACCCCTACTTATAAGGGATAACTTCAATTTCAGAACACTATGCGTTAAAAAATTCATAACCCACACAAGTAATGTCTTGCAAAATATATTTTAGTTCCTACACACAAGTTATGTCTTACAAACATATTTTAGTTCCTACTTACAAACATATTTTAGTTCCTACGAGACGTATGCCGATAAAGTCATAAATTCAATTCAAAACTCACAAAGTTATATCTTACAAAACATATTTTAGTTCCTACCAAATTTGCACCGCTAGAAGCATAAGTTCAAATTAGAAGCCACATAGGCAACTTATCTATATAGAACTTTTGTCAACTTAGCTATATAAAACTTTTGTCGTATAAGGCTAAAAGTTTTCTATATACTTATATCTTGCAAATCAGATGCTACACAATTTTTGCCTTGCAAAATTAGATCACATTTAAAAATATTTTAGCTCATAAATTTTTATTAAATGAACAGTAGAAACAAAAATTAAAGATCACCCCAAAATAATCGATCCACACAAAAACATGATAAAAAAATATAAAGACTGTAACTGTGTTTGATCAGGGAGGTATTCCCAAGTCCCAACAAACTAATCATTTTTTTCCAAGTAAAGCTTGATGAAGGCGCCATTCCTTTTGCTTTTCAAACTGCAGCCAATGGTATTATCTTGCAAGAAATTAATCAAGTAATCAACTATTGAAGCTTGAAGTATCAAACTAAAAATCAAATGAAAAGCTGAATGGTATAGTCGACCATAAACGTCGTCTTTCGTTTCTACTTGAGTTGCATTTTACTCTAAACCAAATAATAATTGAGTTGAGTATCTACAATTTGCTTCTTTTCTGGGCATAAGGAAGTACATGTACAAAAATCTGTGTACACAATACACTCCCAAAATCTGCATGTTGCTCTCTCTCTCTCTCTCAGTCTAGACCCAAATATCGATGCACTAACAGAATAATTCAGAATTGCAAAAGAATAATCCACTGCAGGGATCATGAAAATGGAAATGCCGGGGGCATGCACATCTGCTTGATGTCTCCGTTGAATGGTGTCTTCAAAGGGTGCAACTTAATCTCATAAAGCTTCGGCCACAATTTGCCTGTGACTGAATAAAGAAATAATTTGGTGTAATGAGATTTCCTCGTTGTGGTATACGTGTTACTGAAGAGCAATAGAATTTATATGATGGAGCTTACCAAAAAGACGGTCACCATCCCTATCCCATGCTATGCCATTCAGCACATCAATTTGCTGCAGAAAAATTAAGTGTTAAAGAAAATGTTCCAAAGGTCCAAGTAAACATCATACTCAGAACCTAAAGCAGTTGCTATAGGACACTGACCTTTTTCAAATTGTGTAGCAATCCTTCTCTGCATAAGAAATAGAAGCTAATGCATCATTTCACTCTAAATAGAACGTTTTCATGAAGTAATAAATTCCAAATACTGGAATGATGCTACTACGAAAGAGTTGATAGAAGAACCTCAGATTAGGGAGGAGAATCCATCCAAGAACTGAGCCATCTGTTTGTGATATTCTAGCTATACAGTCAGTCTGCAGAGACATTGTGTCAGAATTAACCCTACGCCACACTTAGGTTGTAAAAGAAATTAGTCAAATGGTTTTGGCTTCATGAATCAAACAGGAGCTATTGTACAATGATGTTTACTTGGTATTGTTGTCAAACAAAAAAATCACAAAAGTTTGCTAGGACCTAAGCACAAATCACAGTTAATGCGCACTTTAGCGAAGAAAGGCATAAATACAGAAATAACTATAAGTACAAAAGTAATTATAGATAAAAAGGAGTTGGAAAGGATTCAGTGAATTATATGAAACGGAAAGCTTTGTCAATCAAGCTCATAAATCACTTTTTTACAAATCAATCAATTCAAAAACCAATTTAAATACCTGATTCAGTTGTGACGATGCAGCTTTGAGCTTCAATTCAAACTTACGGACTAGTTTTTCTTATTTTATTAACCAATTGTTTTGTTAATTATTACCTAATGTCTCGTGCAAGATGGAGCCTATGGACACTCAGGCAAATGGTCAAGTGCCTTGGTTTCTAAGCTGGACTACCACCTAAGAGAGTTCAGAGCCACACTCTCTTCAAGTCAGTGCAAGCCATGATTGTTGAGGCCCATGCATTAGCGCTTTCATGCACTCACTGAAGCTCTGTCTAAGTGATGTGAAGTGTTGCCAACAAGAACGCCGTGGTTTAAAGATGTCTCTTGAGTGATTTTTTTTTATAAGGATCTGAATTCTGAAGTGATTCTTTGACAACACCGAGAACTTACATACTCGGAAAATATCCTCTATCATTTTGGTTGCTCATGTTATTAAAGAAAGCTCTTTATTAAACATAGAAATCGAAGAAACCACTAAATGGTAAATCATAGAGCAGCAATTGATCCAAGTTCAGTGATAAGGTACAATATCCAGAACCCATATATTGAGTTCAGACAAAGCAGTCATTAAGTCTTAATGATGATGCTTTGTAGGCTGTAGCCCCATAAGTATAACAATAAGGTACCAGAAATGGACTTGCGCACGAGTACTCACACTAGCAGAACAAGTAAAATACAGATTGAGTTTCAAAAAGAATCTCAAGATGCTCTGGTTCGTAGTTAGAGAAAAGATTCTCCCTAATACCTTTCTCAGATTCACGTTGGATAAATATAATTGTGATGTATAATATGAAATCAATCGTTCTAAAGAGGAAGTTGTGGGAGAACAAGTCCATACCATCCAAACATTCGCCCAAACTTCGTCATAAACATACTCTAGTTCATTGAGTCTGTGTACTTCATCACCTTGATAATTTACGATTTGTTTCCTAACTACTGCAACAATGAGAAAACGAAAGCATAAGAACAAAATAATACATTCATATATGAAGAATAAAACAACTGAATCATAATTTGACCTTCAGATGACAAAACCTTTCATAGTTTGAGGGTCAATCTGATAGAGTGTAGAAGATCCATCACTCCCATAAAGGATTTTTCCATCAGTTGCCAATCCCCAACCATCAGGCATATCATGGCGAAACTTCTCAAACTGAAGAGAAATTACAAGTTTGCAAATAAGAATTCCAGAGGAAGGAGAGGGGGGATAAAGGAAATACCGAGTACATATCAATACAAATAGATCTTTCAACCACAAAAATACTACTCCCTCCGTTTCGAAAAGAGTGACCTAGTTTGACTTGGCATGGAGTTTAAGAAAATAAAGAAGACTTTTGAATCTTGTGTTCCTAAATTAAAGTTATGTCAAATGTACAAAATTGCCCTTTAATCTTGTGGCCTTAAACATACAACGTGAAAAGCTGAAATTAAAATGTTATCAAATAAGGAAAGAGATCATTCTTTTTGAAACAGACTAAAAAGGAAAGGAGGTCATTCTTTTTTCTTGTAACAGAGGGAGTAGCATTTATAGATCCCCAATCTCAAACAGGCAAGGATTAATACACAGCATATTTCTGCATAACAAAATGACAGTTTATATGGTATAGAAGATTTTGGACAAAAACCTGAGCGTTATTTTCTGAAAATGGTGATCTTACGGTTCAAGCAGATGGAATACAGAAGAAACTGAAATCAAAACGAAACCAGCTCTAAGTTTCTGTGAGCAGAAGGAAATTGAAGTTAAGTTTTTGGAGTTTTTTTTTTCCAGTTTGAAAAATACACTGGAAGAAGAGTCAAAACCTTGAAAATAAAGATGAAATTGCCTGATATTGCCATATCATTGTTAAGCATTATCAGCAATCTAAAAAACCCCAAAATAATTGATTACAGATTAACTGTATACAGATGGTTGTCAAAGAAACTGTAATGGAGTGCTTTGCTAGTGACAACTCAGGAAAGGTCTCAACTGACAGGGAGACCTGTACAATATAACTGAGCAGCAAAAGATAAATAATTTTCCCAATATCATACTATTAGCCAGAGTAGAAGTTTCCAGAAACATATTGTTGTAGTCAATGACATCATGCTACCATTTTTAAGTTTTTCACCATTTTGGCCATTACTTCAGAGTCAGAAGTTGGGATTGGCAAACAAGATCAAAATAAAATGATCAGCACATGAAAATCTCCTTTTTCAAAGTATAAAATTTGCAATAAACATCATAATATTACAGATAAACTGGGATTCATCTAAGCAAGATACTAACGTAAACAGCACAAAATTGCAAAAAACACCGAACAAGTATTACATACTTTGCTGAGATTATGCCGATCATATATGTAACCAGTACTCTGCCGCCAAGTTACTTGAATCAACCTGCAAAATACATTAAGATTACTACATTAGATGATAGGAGTTAGGACTATCTTTTTCACATAAAAAGAGAAAGCAACAATCAATTGTACACGGAAATACTGAATTTGAGAATATGTCATGCAGTAAAGGGGTCAAAACTCTTTTTTAATTCAATTTAGATCACCGTTAGGAAGTATAGTGAGTACTTCCCCAATCAAAGGCGTTTCAGAAGTCCTTCAGATTTGAGGAGATTGTCAACTTATTTAGCAGACATAATCATGCAAAAGCATCCAAGGGTGTGGCCTAGAGGTCAACAAAATGAGTTGAGAACTATGAGGTCACAGGTTCAAATCCCAGCAGAAAGCAACAGTTACCATTATTTTTAAAAAAAAAATCCCAGAAGAAAGCAAAGACGCTAGATGCTTGTGTTGGTAGAAGGTAGAAGACTACGGTTATCACAAAAAAAGGGGACATAATCATCAAGTCATAAAAGATCAGAAGCCTAAAAGCACCTATATCCATGTGGGCAACAAAAACATCTTTTTTTTTTTTTTAATCAGCCAAAAACAACATATTCTTCAACATCCTGTTTTCCTGGAAAGTATGTTCCGGAGAAGCATCATTTACTAGCTGTATAACTTATAACTAATGGGAACCACTATTTTGTTCTGGAAAAAGAACAGATTGCTTATGTCACATGAATTTCTTCCCTTGCTGAATCAAGGTAAGCAAAAACCTATCATCAGCTGGATGAGGCAAAACCTTTTAGTTCAGATCACAAACCTATCACCAAGAAGAGTTAAGCCCTCCCCAAAATCAGAGTACGGCATTCTATGAATAGCCTTAACCTGTGAATGCCAGAAAGAAAGGGCTCAATGATATACCAACTCAGCATCAAGGCCAATTTCACTCAGAGCATCTAGGCAATTACCTTGCCAGTCTGCAGAGTGACTTTCCGAACAGATGACTGTAATCAAATATTATAAGCACTATCAGTTATGAACCCAAAACAATATCCTGGTAAATCAATTCTTCCAAAGAAATAATCAATTGGAGTCAACTACAGAACCAGAGGGAAACTCACAGCCCCATTCATCCCAGTAGACTCAAATAGGGTGTCATTTTCTGCATACAGTAGTCCCTGTAGAAAAATGTTCAGTATTATTAGATGGGAAAAACACTAGTATCTAATAACTTACCAAGAGAAAAAGCACCATCTGATTAATACTATAACTGCACCTACTTTGGGATTTTTGAATAGAATGAAGTAGGATAAGTGTAGTGAACCCATAATATTCAGGTTTATCAACAAGCAAAGATGCTTAAAACCTAAACAGCAACCAAAGAGAGGAGAGAACATTCATATCAAATAGCACACCATCCACAGATTTTAATCATATTACAACAATCGTTAAGATTTTACCATTTGAAAGCTGATGATCCAAAGAAAAATCTATTTTATCTTTGCTTATTTAGATTTCGCTGTAAATGTTAAGCATGTTTCACCTACGTTACACATAAATCCATCCTCATAGTTGATCAAGGTACATGGAAAACAATTTCCACATCTGTTGACAGGGACTGACTAATCACATTAAAGAGAATATTCCGCCTGAGTCATTTCATTTAGAAATGTTAAGGAAACAGAAACATCAAAGGTGAATGAACACAAGCTAATCCATGGACAAAGAATCTTTTCTAGATACTTCATCTAAAATGCACCCTTTACTGGCAAATTCACATATCCACTGCAGTCATCAGACACCGTCTTGATGTTTATTCTTATAGTCGGTTTGCTGAAACTTTCTATTAGTTGGTGATGTTTATTGTAAAATGCAGCCAAATAACTGATCATTGTTTCGATTTGAAAGGATGAAAATGCCAGATGCTTGTACTGTTGTTAAGCAAAAGACTAGCTCTCATTGCATCCCTAGAGAAATTAGAATTAGAAACTCAGCGGATCCTGCAACATGTGTTTGATAAGAGAAGCTGGGCCTCTTTTTATCTTCGCTATTGTAAGCAGGCGGAATGCCCTGTGAACTGAGTAAGTTTCTTCTTCTTCACTTGAAAAAATTAAGCAATATCCTAGCTCAATCTTACACTACTACAAGTCCAAATTGGACTTGTTTTCTCCTCAAATACGAGTAAATTTATAATCCCTCTTTCTGATTACACAAATTAAATACAAGAGCCACTAGAATTCAACATAAATCTAGAGGATGAACTGGAGTCAATAGAAGCGAAGAAAAACAAACCTGAGTGAATGCATCGGGATCGTGAGGGAACTCATTGACCACTTCGACTGTGTAAAGTCGATTCGAGGGAACATCTGATCGAGACACGCCTTCCTTTCGCAACGAAGTGTTCAAAACAACTATCAAACAAACTACTAGGATAAAAAATATAAGGACGGAGATCTTTCTGTAATGGAGAAGAAAACGAGAGGAACAAGCGAGGGAAGAAGCCATGGAAGGTTGTTGAGGTAGGGAGTTTACTCTCCTAGAATTAGATTTCTTTCTCATTTTTGCGCCTGGCATGTGGTCCACACCTCATAAACGACGACGTTCATGAATTCCTCCGGTCTATCGGAAGGGCACGCCGGGAACGACGACGGAAATTGTTGTGGGTGGGAGATTTACGTGAATAGTCGCGATGAAAAGCGTGGTCTAATTCCAATGGCCAACTTTGACTTCCAATTGATCAAATATGTCCTTGGAGTTGTTGCAATAATTTTGAGATATTTCATAGAAATTGTTTTATTTTATATTTAATTATAGGAACTGGAGTAATTAGTTTTGGGAACTATTTTTGGTCTAAAATTATGAGATAGTAGATGGTATAAGTTAATTTCATAGGATATTTTTATCTATTCTATCTCGTAATCAAATGATTCCTCAAAGTTTTTGAAATTGATCACATATGTCTTTAGTTTAAACAAAAAAACAGTTTAGTTCTTATATATTTTTATCGTATTACAATAGTTAATTTAAATATACTTTAATTTTAACTGAAATTCTCAATTATTGATTAATAAGTTGGAAAGGATCAACTATGCTCTTCAGGTTGCAAAATCGAACCAATATACTATTGGATAATAGTTTAATGGTTCTTTAATAATTATAGATTTAACATTTTTTTTACGCATATTTACTAGCAAACAAAGTCAAACATCATATCTAAGTACGTATTTGGATTTGTGATTTTATTTTTGTAATTTGAAATCATGAAATGATATTAACATTTGAACATGTCGTGATTTCACACCTTTAAATACAAAAATTAATTCACAAGTTTATATTTTGTAAAAAAAAAAAAAAAAAGTCGAAATGGTCTGATAAACCATTGTACTTGTATGAGTTTGTATTCTAGACCCTTCTACTTAATATTTTACCAACTGAACTCTTAAATTCAATTAAAATGAGATTTTTAAATCCTCTGATCAATGACCAAACTTATGTGACATTTATTTTGCTGACTCAATTATAGTGTGTGGTGTCCCACTTAAAAAGGCAAGTGCAAGCAATGAATTTGCTTTAAAAATAATTAAAAAATAAAAAGTAAAAAGTAGAAAAAACAAATTAAAGTTCCCAACCCCTCTCTTTGCTATTGGCGTTCTAAGAAAATGATACCGACGTCCCTAGCAACGCCGCTTTCGTCTGCATCTTCGCCCATTCTGTCCATTGAACCTTCGTTAATGATTAGGTGTTTTGGTGAGTTTTAGCAGTGTTAATGGAAGTTTCATATGTTGAACAAGAAGGCTGATTTTGCTACGATGGCTATGGGTCTTCCATGGCATGGGCGGAGCTACACTAGGTTGAGGGTGTCCAACTGGACACCCTTAGTCGAAAAATCACACCGTATATATAAGTAAAACAATATTTTAGGTGATTAAATAAGACATTTTGGATACCCTTGAACAATAAAGTTTCTTAGCCTAGTGGGTTTCTATTGCTTAGCCAAAGTTGAAGCCTTTGCAAGTTGCAACTAGTTGCGCACGAGTTCAATTCCTCCAAACTATACATTTTTTTACATTTTAAAAAAAGCACCTAATTAACTTCTAAATCATAATTAGTAAATCTTTAATTTTTAAAATAATTCAAAAATAATATTATCTATTAAATTATCTTAAATTAGAGACTTGCAACTTAAAAAATTAAGGGGAAAAAAAATTAGTAGCCAATTGAATTTTTAATTGATTTGACTTTTAATTTTTTTTCTTTTCCTTAAAAATTTAAATAAAATTCAAAAGTAATTATTTAATTTAAAGTTAATACGCAAATCTTATTTCTATAGAGCTACAAAAAGTGATAAGGCTCCATATACAATTTCTTTTAATAAAATTCGTTTAATTCAACTTTTTATTTTTCATGTCTCATTGTTAGTCATCAGAGGTTCGTGAAATCTTGAAGCATAAAAGGGATTTCATTCTAAACTAAATTTTCTCTTCTTTATTTTCTTTGTCCATTCACTTCCTATTAAATAAACATGAATATTAAAGCAAAATATTACGCAGTTTGATTTGAATTTTTTTGGTATATTTTTTAATTAAGAAAATGAATCATTAATGTTACGTAGTTTGATTTACAAAATTTTAGTGCACCCATTCGTTAAATTATTTTTATTTACCTATGCGATTCTTGGACACCCTTCGTGATTTTTTGGCTACGCCACTGTAATCCATGGTGGTTATGTCATGATTTTGCTTCAGTGGTGATTTTGCTCCGGTGGCTTGCTCCGCCTATTATGTCCATAAATTTCTTTTTTCTGTGTTGAGATCTGGGTTTGATTATGCGTGGTCTTCTTCTTCGAGCCTCAAAAATTTGCCATAAGATCCAACATTAAGAAAACGTTGTTCGTTCATATTAGTTTTGAGATTTGGGTTTGACTTGTGGCTTTCTAAGCTTCATAGTCATTTTTCGAAGAAGAAAAGAATTAGGAAAAGGGAGATTTTTTTTTGTTAGTTTATATAGCACCATAACAATTAAGAGTGTTCAAATAAGCTTATAGAAGTGAAATATGTCGAATTTGTCCAACTTAAGCATGTTAGGCTGAAACTATCAATGAAAAAAAATTCTTGTTTTTATGCTGTATTTAATATGTTGTAGCAAGTGACAAATTTTTAGCTTGCTCAAATTATCTTTTCAAGGAAAGTGATTCTATGACATAAGAGCTATGTCTCACTGAGATTAATTTTGGGTTTCCATCTTCTCTTTCTTTGCTTGGTGGTTGTGGGTTGAGGGCGGTGGAGGAAAAATTAGAGAAATAATTATGTTGTGTAATTCTTTAAATAGAAAATTTATTTATTTCATCTTTTATTTGAGTGACATTTTTAGTTAATAAATAATTTTAAAATAGTTATGAAATAATTATGACATGACATTAACATTTATGATGGATATAACATGACATTTATGTTAGGAAGAGTGAGCTACACACATGGTTGGAGGGGTTCAAAAGTCTCATTTTAATTGAGTTTAAGAGTTTAGTAAGCAAATGATTAAGTAGAAGGGTCTAGAATACAAACTCATACAAGTACAAGGGTCCATTGGACCATTTTGCCTAAAGAAAATTCATTTTATATGAGGAGAAGAAGAAGAAGAAGAATTTAATTGATATGCTCCTAGTTTGCCACAAATATAGTCAATTCTAGATCCTCTGAGTGATTTTGTGAAAATATTCGTCAGTTGGTTTTTTGAGTTGATAAAACTTGTGGTGATGTATCCAGACTCAATCTTCTCTCAAATGAAGTGACAATCTATCACAATGTGCTCCGTTCTTTCATGGAACACTGCATTAGAAATGATATGTAGTACAACTTGGTTATCACAAATCAATGTCATTGGTTCAACTCCTCCCATCTTCAATTCTTGGAGAAGTTGTCTCAACCATATAAGCTCACATATAACTAGTGTCATAGCTCGATATTCTGCCTCTGCGCTTGATCTAGCTACAACAACTTGCCTTTTAGATTATTAGATTGCCTCCAATTAGAACACAATAACTTGAAGTGGATCGTCTGTCAGAAGGAAATCCTACTCAATCTGCATCAGAATATCCATAAATCCATTTATGTTGGTGTTTCCCTTATCTTCATACAATAAATCTTGTCCTAGAGAGCTTTTGATATATCACATGATGTGAATCACTGCATTTCAATGACTATCACAAGGTGATTGCAAAAATTGGCTAACTACACTAACAACAAATGAAATGTCTAGTAGTGTTATCGTAATATAGTTGAGTTTGCCAACAAGTCTTCGATATCTGCTAGGATCTTTTAGAGGCTCCTTATATCCTAGAATAAGCTTAGTGTTTGGATCCATTGACTGTCCACATGTTTGCAATCTAATATACCAGCATTTTCCAAAATGTCGAAGGCATATTTTCTTTGAGTAATAGCAATACCATGGCCAGATTGTGTCACTTCAATGCCTAGAAAGTATTTCAACTTGCCCAAATCCTTAGTCTGAAAGTGACTTGAGAGGTATTGTTTGATAATCATCTCATGTGGTAACAATATCATCAACATAAATAATTAAAAAGATATGTTTGCCATATGATGAATGCCTATAGAATATAGAGTGATCAACTTCTATTTGAATTATTCCAAATTATTGGACAACAACTCGAAAACGACCAAATTATGCTATAGGAGACTGCTTGAGACGAAATTTACAAATTAGTCTAGACTCCCCCTGAGCAACAAACCCTTGCGGTTGCTCCATATATACCTCTTCAGCAAGTTCTCAATGTAGGAATGCATTTTTGATATCTAGTTGAAAAAGGGGCCAATGATTCATTGCTGCCATAGAAATAAGAAGACGGACAGAAGCCATCTTGGAAACTGGTGAGAAAGTATCTCCATAATTGATACTATAAATCTAAGTGTATCCCTTAGCAACAGTCTTGCTTTGAGACGATCAATAGCTCAATCCGAACCTACCTTAAATATGAATACCCAACAACAACCGATAATGGTTTTGCTTTCCGGTAAAGGAACAAGCTCCCAACTACCATTATCATGCAAAACAGTCGTTTTCTAAATCATAGCTTGACGTCAACCTGGATGAACCAATGCTTCTGCCACATTAGGAACTTTGACTAATGATAAGTTAGTAAAGAAGACATGATATGAAGGTGACAAACGATGATAACTTAAATAATAATAAACATGAGTTTGATTGGCATTAGTTCTAATACCTTTGCGAAGAGCAATGAAAAGATCATCGGATAAGTGCTTGATCGAAGTAGAAGACATTGTTGGAGCAGGTAATGAGTCACTAAGATTTCATTATGCACCTATATCAGAGTTAGAAATACCAACTGGATTAGCAAGTTCATCAGGAGGTTGAGGTCGTTGGGAATAGACCTTAAGAATTGGAGGTGGAGTTGTGGTTGGAATAGTTGAATGGGAAGGACTATTATGAATTTCTGATTTTCCGTATTAGGAGAAAAATACGGAGAAATCTCAAAAAAAGTAACATCTGCAGAGATTAAGTACTTATTAGTAGAGTGATCAAAGCATTTGTAACCTTTTTTGTAGACGAGAATACCCAAGAAAAACACATTTAAAAGCTTTGTGTTAAAGTTTATCTTTTTTGGGGGTAAGGTTATGAACAAAACAGGTGCAACCAAACACATGTAGAGGAAGACGAAATAAATTTTGGTCCAGATAAAGGACTGAGTGACATTGGTTCTGCAAAACAGATGAAGGTATGCGATTGATTAAATAGCAAGCAGTAATAATAGCATTACCCCAAAAACGTAGGTGGACATAATTGTGAATGAGTAATGTTCGAGTTGTTTCAATTAGATGTATGTTCTTTCGCTCATCAACTCCATTTTGTTGAGTAGTATGTGCATAAGAAGACAAGTGTAATATGCCTTGGGATGACATAAAGGAAGAGAGAGAAGTAGAGAAGTATTCTCGGGCATTATCACTGATTAACTTCTTAATGGAAACACCAATTTGATTGCAGATGTCAGCATGAAATTTCTAAAAGATAGAGAATAACTCAGATCTCTTTTTCATTAAAAATAACCACGTGCATTGAGAATAGTCATCAATAAAAGTAACAAAATAATGAAAGCCCAAAGAAGAACTGACACGACTTGAACCTCATATATCTGATTAAACGATTTCAAACATAGAGGTGGCCTTATTATTGACAAGTTTTGGAAAAGAGGAACAAGTATGCTTACCAAGCTGACACGACTCATATTCTAACAAAGATAAATTAGATAAATTGGGGACCATCTTTTGAAATTTAGGAGACTTGGATAACCCAATTGACTATGGAGCAATTCAGAATAATCAACAGAAGTGAAAACAACATGTGGTTTTGGGATAGAGAGTATATAGAATCGTTGTGACTCGTGTCCTTTTCCAATCACTTGTCATGTACTCCAATCTTGCATAAGAAAAGAATCATCAAAGAAGACTACAACACATTTCAGATTTTTTGTTAATTTGCTAATGGAAATAAGATTATATGGACATTTAGGTGTGATGAGTCAGAGATTTTGACTCATTTAGGGATTTTATTTGTATAGATTAAGTGTCCTTAAATGTTTATTTTGTGCCAATAACTGATGTAAAACCCTTGATTTCCAGGTATTTGGATTGAGGAACAAAGCAAGGACACTAATTTGCAAAAAGGAACGAAGTGAACTGAAAGAATGAAGAAAAGGAAGCCTAGTGATCGCCAAGTCTACTTGGCGAGTCACCAACTGGCTATTTGACCGCCTAAAGTTCCAGTGTGTCAAGCCTTAGAAGAGCAGTCGGCAGATTGCCGAGTGGTTCCGCGATGCATTGTTGGATCGCTCAAAGTTACAGACATTTAGGATGCTGAAGTCCAAGGTAGAAGGGTGATGAAATTGGCTATAGGGCGGATCTCCGAGAGGATCAGCGAGCCCAACTTGCTGTGTCGAATGACTCTTTGCATCACATTTTTGGCGACTATAAATACATTTTTGAACATTTAGTTAGGTATGAAATTTTATGATATTTTCATTACATCTAATTTTCAAATTGAATTCTGAGTATTGAGACAAGTTTTCTCTAGTTTTTCCTAAGCTTTGGAGAATTGAAGCTTTTTCACTTTTGAGTAATTGGAAGTGGGTCTTTGAGATTTTTCGACTTGGAGCATTGTAAGGACGAAATTAATCTTTCCCAGGTGATTGAAACTCAATTTGGTAACGATTTTTATCTTTTTATGATAACTAGCTAAAATCACAATTCTTGGGGTGTGATTATGTGATTATGGGCTGATTTAGTTGTTGACACCCAATTTTGACCCTCCACAATATAGATATTGAGCTTCTTCAATTTAGAATAATTTAAAATAATTATTTTTATAAAATTTCATAAATAAATAAATAAATGTTTTATAGTTATGCATATAATTAGTATATTTTATAAAATATTTGAAAATCATCACAAAAGTTTTTACATTTTGGTCAAATATTTTGTTAATTTACTTTAGCTTAAGTTATGCATATAGTTTTGAGTTAATTAGTTTGTAATTAAATTAGTTATTTTATAATCAAATTAATTATTTTATTTCGTTAAGATTACGAAGTTCATTGATTAATTATATTAATTCGCCTTATTTAAAATTTTGTCGAATTCATCAATTAAATTCAATTTGGCTAATTTCTTTGTGGCTACAATTGCAAATCCTTACCCATCCTCTAATATCAATTTTGGGCCATTTCAACAAGGAACTTGGCCCAACCCATTTTTTTTAACACCATAGAAACCCATCAACAGAACCATTTTCTTCAACAACAATACAAACAAACCGACCCGACCCAGCCCTTTTCTTCTTCACAAAGAAGACCCAGAACGTCAATAGCAGTCCAATGCCTCAACATCACAGCAACATCAGCGAGTGAAGAAATGCGTGAACGACTCCAACACGACCCTATACGCGACTTTTTCTCTTTCACACGTCAAAATAGACGAAAAGCTGCCATTGTCCTCATCGATAGAACAGCAGGAACAGACCTGCAGTTGCGTCCTGAAGTAGCCACACATCTCGTCTCCTTTTTTATGTTTTCTGGAAAATTAGCGTATTTTGTCAACAATAAGCAAAGGGTAGGTACTCCATCTTCACGCCAATGTCCTCTCAATCACGTGGCTCCTGCAAATCTTATCTTAAGGGCTTCAAATGTTTCGGTTTGAAGGTTTGTTTTTCCTTGACCAATTTGAAAAATTCTATTCCCACTCAACGCAATGAAGAACCCTAATTTTTCCTACAAGTACATCCTTATATTTTTAGCAAAAGGGGGGATTTTGCAAAAAGCTTTAAGAGTCGACTCTCTTTGCGAAACCTTGAATCTAAGCGTAGTTGTGTTTGAGTGTGATTCGAAGACCACAAGCCCCTATTCATTGCCCTGCAATAGGTAATATCCGGCCCCTTTTTACCTCTGTTTTTGTTATTGCGATTAATGCTCTGTTTTGTTATTGTGAATAAAGTGTTATGCATACTCTATAAATTTTATGTATCTTAGTTATATTGAAGGTTATATTAAAATATTTGCATCGTCTTTGAGAACTGAAGTCATTTCTTCTAACGTTTTAGCCATCGCTTATTGAAGAAATGGTTTTACAAGCTTAGCTTTTTTTTCATTCTGCGTTAATCATTCTTTGGCTGTATTTGTAATATAAAAGTTTGCAGCCCATGTTTTCTTAAATAAAAGTGTGTTTAAAAGGGATGGTTTTCGTTTTTGTATAATTAGCATTTAAGTAGAAAAATGTAAATTTATTATAATCAAAAGCATTGCTCGTAACTTCTACTCTATATTTCTGTATATGAATCTGTGTTTGAGCCTTTGAATTAAGGAATAAGTTTTGATTTAGGTTGGGATATTAACTTGGAATCAATGCTTGTTAGTTACTTTGTTTCCTATGCTAAATAGTAAGCATACTGGATATAGCTTTATATATATATATATATATATATATATATATATATATATATATATATATATATATATGCTATGAATTTTAAGCCTCTTTTCTATTTATTTCTTTTAACAGATATGTATGTATAAGCTTCTTTCCTAATTGTAAGTAAAAGCATGTTAGAATCTCAACATTTCGTTTGAACTCATATCTTTTAGCAAGATAATTTTCTTACCATTTAAAATTTGATGGGTTTGGATATAATACAGTGCTTAAAAGAGATTATATTAGCTGCTCTGAACTACTAATTACAAAAGTTATAATTTTTTGTAGCACTTACGTGGTCAAAATAGTTTATTTGATGCGTAATCTTACTTAGCTCTACTTATTTTATTTTAATATATCATTTAAAGTCTAGGTCTTATACTAATCTTTGCCCTTCTTTTCTTGCATGAACTTTTATTTCCTTCCCCTTGCATTTTGAGAGAGCCATAAAGGCTCAAAAACTTTTTATCTAGTCAGCCAACCTTGAGAAATCGAAGAACAAGTCTTTGGAGTTGTTGTACAGGTCTCGAAGCAGAAAAATGGGCTGTATACATCTGATATATAATGTTATACTGCCGAAATATATAAAAAGGGGATTGGGTAAAAACCCAAAAAATTCCAACGAAATTGGTCCAAAAGGAAGCCCAAATTCAATTTCTCCCTTACCCTTTAATTATTTAATTGTGACTACTTATTGTTTGTTGTTTAACTCTAACTTTAGAATGGTTAAATAACTTAATTGAATCCCCCAAAGGATGAACTATTTTCTTTGTGTTGGTTTACTTTAATAGATTTTACTTTATCAACTCTGGCACCCTTATTTACTTATTCAAATGTTTTATATTCAAAACTTTCACTTATTTTTAACTAGTTTAAAATGATCTCTTGGTTTATCAACTAAATTGGTGTAAATTATTTTTAAAATGATTCAAACAAATGCTAATTAATCTAAGTTTTGTTAAAATTCTACTCACTTGCAATTAAATTCAAATATTTCAATTTAGGTCCCATTCTCTAAATTAAAAATAAAATAAAAATGTGTCCTTTATTTAATTATTTTTTCAAAGTTAAATCAAATATTGTAAATTATCTTTTTTTTTTTTTTTTATGTTAAATCATTTTCCCAAAGAATTAGTCAAAAAATATATTTTAGTCAAGTCGCAGGTCTACCGCGTGTTAGCGGGCACTTCGAATGCCTAAACCCTTCTTGAAGTGTAAATTGAACCCCGAAACCCCTTTGATATTTTCAAATGATATTTCCTGTTTAAATCTTCGAAAATTATAAGTTTTCTTAATTTCTTTAAAAAATTAAGTGACAACTCTTTTCTAAGTATTTTTCTTAAACTGTTTTATACTTAGAATATTTCAAAAAGTAATTTTTCTAAAGATAGTGAAATTACGACACAACATTAGTTTATGGGTATTGCTAATTGTTAGTTTAAATGCTGTTTAGAAGTGATTTCAATCATTAATTGTGGTTCAAATTAAGAATTGTAGTTGGAAATGCAGTTCTACCTTTGTGTTTTTGGCTTGCTCGAGAGAGATATTTTAAAACTAAGATCGTTGATTGATAGTCTGTGGGTATTGGGTTGTCATGAGTTCAGTTCAAGAGAGTGAACCCTAAACCCTTTTCCACACATTCAGCTCGAGAGAGTGAATGGACTAAGGCATATACTGTTCTTATTTTGCATGCTAATCGATGTTCGAGAGAAATCGACTTAATTCGGGGTAAATTATTTGAGAGAAAGTTTGTCTCCTCTATAATCTAGCTTAATCACTAATATCTAACTATTTTCTAATAGTTGCAATTACCCATTTGTCTATATTAGCCTATAATCGAATCATATCCCAAGAACCCATCTCATTATTGTTATTTTGTGTAGTTTGCTGTTGTTGTAGTTGATAATTAAAACCAAAACCCCATTTTTTGACATTCGTGTCACCCCTGATTTGAATTATGTTTTTATTGGATAATATTTATTCCTATGACTGATTGACCATGTTCACAATGTACCATTAAATCTTAAACACGTACGGATCTCTATAGGTTTCGACCCCAACTCATTTGGTTGGGTTTTATACTAACTAGTGATCGTTGACACCTAGAATCGGATGAAGTGTCCTTGAAACATTAATCAAGGTGCAAAAAGGACTAATTTTAAACGTATGGAAGACAAAAGATTAGCTATACTTATCCCTTTTACAATCGTCTTTGATCTATTCGCCAAAGTATCAGTATAGAGAGTAGAGGGGGTAGTAAGAGTAGAGAAAGTATTTTTATTACCAGAAATATGGTTAGAAACACCAGAATGAAGAATCCATTGTTCTTGAGATGAAGACTGTGCGGCATAAGCAAAGGAGTTACCAGGTTGTATTGTGCAACGAATTGATGATTGTTGCCTTGATTTTTAATACTGAATGTAGTTATTATAATCTTCTCCAGTCAAAGTGATAGATTGAGATGACCCATCCATTATGAGCTTTTTTTTGTCACAAAAAGAAGTATTGAAGAAATAGAGAGATGAGACTTGATAGTTTTCTGATATGGTTGATTCAGCAACAAGTTGATAAATCCCTCTAGGTTTTTTTTCATTTTTACTGAAATAAAAGAACATTCAGAGAGAGAGAGAGGACTAAAATACTAATAGCTCTGATACCATGAAAAATTAGAAGAATAAAAGAATAAGAAAAAAAAATAGTGGAATTGAATTGATTGATCATTCACTCAAGTTGATGGGATTAAATAGTTGTTACAGATAATGTAAATACGGAAAAAAAGATAATAAAATAATACACAATCTCTTAATTGCTTAATTAAAGAGATTAGAGAATATTCTCATATCTAGATTATTTAATCATACCATATTTAAATATTCTTGTTGACATCAAATTTTGGACCTCCACAATAATATAGATTAATCACCGAGCTTCTTAAATTTCAAATGATTTGAAATAATTAGTTTTTATAAAGTTTAAAATATTTTTTTAAGTTACTTTTAATTAATTTTATCATTTTTATAATTTTAAGTTATATATATGTTTTCTATAATTTTGTATAGAATTATTATATTTTATAAATATTTTGAATATCACCTCAAAAAGATTTTAATTTTAGTAAGTATTTTATTATATTAGTTTAGTTTAAATCATGGTAATAATTTTGAATTATTAGTTTACAATTAAGTTAATTATTTTGTTTCATTAAGATTAAGAAGCTCGTTAATCAATTAATATTAATTCATCTTATTCATTATTTAGTCGGACTCACCAATAAACTCATTTGGCTATAACTTAATTGCAATTTTGTCATTTCTTTACCTCACCCTAAAGATTGATTTTTGGGCCAAATCCAATCCTCTCATTCAGGCCAATACCCAGACCCATCAATATAGCATACAATACCCAACTAATACATCAACGATACCAAAATAGAACCTGACCCCACTACCCGTGTCTTCTTTCTCGCTGGATGAACCCAGCAAATCAAGAATGACCCGATCTCTAAATTCCCAAATACCCAACCTCAATTTACTCCTCTCCTTCGAATTCATACAATCTGCGTGTTTAGGATGAGCCAAAAGACACGCGGAGCTTTCGAAGGCAACCTTGGTGTGGTCCATTCCAATTTCCTTTTTCTCTTCATTTTTTCGTTTCAAATTTGTACACTCTCCAGCTCATACACCTTATCCACTCCAGAAATGGGATTTTCAGCTTCTCCCACATCGTTTCTCAAACGATTTTTAATTCGCAACAGTCCCACATCGAGAATTCATATTTTTTGGGATTTTTTGGTTTCTATGTAAAACCACCCTATTCACTGCTCATGGACGGATTTTGGAGACTTGAGAGTACCCCGAAAAATTTTAGGAATTCTTGGTTCAATAGTTCAAAATTTTGTAGCTTTTGTGGTTGTTCGGGTTGAAAGGGGTGGTGGAATCGTCTTCGTCAAACTCGTCGTCCCATTCACTGCCCGAAAAGAGATAAATTCTTAGCTTTGTTTTATTTAATTCCCAACTCTTCCATGCTTAGCTTTGTTTTAGTTTTCATGTGTCAGACTTTAGTTTGACATTTTAGTAGCTAATAATGTTTTCCTTGTTCTTTCTGTTAATATTTTGTTATGAATTTTCTTAGCTTCTTTAGTGTTCTGTTTGTGTTTCGTATCTGAGATTAGTTCTAAAGGTTATTGTTTATCTTGATTTTAGTCCTTGCATTTGTTCTTGTAAACAATAAGCATCTGGATTCGTGTTTACATATCTTATTTATAGAAATGTCAAATATATCAGTTCAGATTCTCTGTTAAGAGTTGTTTTATAAAGTTACATTTTTCTAGTGTTTTCTTTGGTCGGATGGTTCTTTGCTCATGTTTCTTCATAGTTGATATTTGTTCAAGCTTTAATTTGCAAATAACATGTCTTGGTATAGTTTCGAGTTCATTTCAGTAGCTGAAACTTTGTTGGATTTGCAACATTTACTCAATTGATGACCATTGATGTTTTTAAGTGTTTTCCATTGTTGAAATCCGATTGTATGGTTGTCTTTACATGTGTTCGAGGATCGATTTTAAAAGGTTCATTCTATATGTAAAAGCTGGTAGCTTAGTTCTCTTCTTCCTGTTTAATCTGTATCAAGTGAAGTGTGATTCTAAATGCTGGCAAGTGTGATTAGTTTGAATTTAAACATTTAGTTGCCTAATGCATTTATATTCTCATTTCCTTTATGTTGCACTTTTGACATTCTTAAGAGAGTTTCTTTGAATGCCTTAATCAATTAGGTATTAATTCATTCAAGATCAGTGTGCTCCCTTATTAATTAAATGCATGTCTCATAATATATTTCTTAAGGTGTAAACATTATCTATCATTTAACTGGTGTAGAAATTACCTTGGTTTCATTTGTTCAAGTTACTTGAGAATTGTGATTTGAAGTAGTTTTTTTTTATAGCCATTTATTAATCCTTTTCTCTTTCTTTCTTTTGTTTGTTGTGTGTTGAATCTGTGCCTCCCTTGGATTCCTTACCCTCTTCCATATTCATCTCTTCGGGTCTTCCTCCAAGTTGTAAAAGGAAATTCAATATCATCGGATTAAATTTCAAATCAGTGGCAGCAACTTAGTAGAGGAGTAATAATGGTCCTAAAGGGCTGAAATTTGAGTTTTTTTGGGGCTTAAAAATCCACTAAAAACAGCAACAACAACAGTCTCTAAAAGACAGAAAAACAAGGAGCAAAATTGGGTTAAACCCCAACAAACCAGCAGGATGACAACAGCCCCAATGGGTTGAAAATTGAATTATTTTCGAACTTAAAAAGTCCAGTTAGATCAGTAGCAACAAAGTGCATTTAGGCCAAGGGCCTAGATTCTTGTTATTTGTTATCTTGATTTATGCTCTTAATTTGTTTTAGAAATGCTAACACTTTCTTCTTATAGCTAATTTTGATGAATCCTTGAGAAGTTTTCTATTTTGTTACTTATTTTGCTTCAAGTATTCAAATTTTCAAACTTTTTAATTCATGCAATCTAAGCTTCAAAACTAACTTGAGAATTATCTATATTCTTTCATAATTAGTATTTAGCTTTCAAATCCACGCCTAAGTGATTGTGTTGATTATTCGACTCAAAAACTTGACTCGGATAAATTGTTAAGTTAAAATTTTATTTTGGCACTTTAACATTTGAATTATTTCATTATTTGGGATAATATGAATGTACAAATATCAAAAAATTTCTCATTTATTAAAAATAATAATAATAAAATAAGATTTTTCAAGTAATTTAAGTTTTCTTTTAAAATTAGCCAACTTTTAAATCCGTCGATCAACTGCGTGTTAGCGAATTCTCTAAGATGCCTAAACCCTTCCTTAGAGAATTATTTGAACCCTTACCCGACTTTGGTTTTATTTAAATTGTTTTTTTCAAAAACCCTTTTTAAAATGATTTTCTTAATTTTTCCTAAAAAATTAAGTGGCGACTTCCAAATTATAATTTTTTCCAAAAATTAACAAAATTGCCAAAGTTACTAAAGTGGTTTCAAAACCTTAGTTTTTGAAATCGGATCGTAACAATTCTCATATCTACACTATCCAAATATACCATAATTAATAACATCCATGAGTTGAGATGACTACTCTTATCAACATTTACACACCATTAATGAACATGAGTTCAATAATTAAAAAAAAAAAAAAAGAAGAAGTAAAGAATAATACATTATAACTGAAGTTCAATTACATTTTTTTGAAGACTCACTTGATTATAAAATATTATAGAGTTACATTATATTTAATTGATACAACTGAGTTTGAATTCAACTGTTTAATAAGTACAATTTTCAATTAAGATGTCTAGTGAAAAATAATGTTAAATTTAAATTCATGGCTATGTATTAAGCTTAAAAAAAATTCTTTTTTTCTCATCATAATACTAAGTCATATTTGACATGGTAACATATACATAAAATATAATAATTTAATAGATATTTTTACAACATTTCCTCAAAGTTTTTTTTGGGTTTTCCACTCAGTGTTTGGAGCCCACATTGGAGCTCCGACTAAATTCGGATCGCACTATGCAGGGCCATTCGGAGTGGCGTTCCCAACATGATTTTCTTCATACCTAGGCTCGAACCCGAGACCTATGATTAATGGTGAAACACTCCTGTCAATGCACCATAACCCATATTTATTTATTTTTGTTTCCCACCTGATATCAGAGCCCACAACATTTCCTCAAAGTTGAAAACAAAAGTATATGAAACTTAAGTTGAGGAAGAGTATTTTTAAATATGCTAATTTTTAAAAAAAATTGTAACTAAATATTATTTCACACAATTTTTTAAATATTTCATTAGTCTCTACAAAAAGTAATGGAATGCTCTAATTAATTTCATTGACAGCGAGACATTCGATTCCCATTGAGAACATTCTAGATGCCTAGGTGGATAAATCTTGTTAGGTAAATATACTTATTTCCACCTAACCAAGAGGGAAAAAAAGAGGTTTAAAAACAAAAAAATCCAAGAGAGCCAAAATGAGAGAAATAACAGCAATAATAGCATATTTGAATCTCTTCAAAATGTGTGTTTTTAGTCTCTAGATGCACAAAGTTAAAATTATATTACCGTAAAATATGAAATACTAACGCAAGTTTATCGTAGTATATATATAATTAAGCGAATATTTAGACATAAAAATTGTAAAATTTAAAGAAAAGTAGTAGAATACTTTTTTCAAGTTTAAAATAATACTTATAAATCGAAGTTATGTTTGGACATTAGTACAAATTAAAATTATTTTTGAATATTTTATGAATAATTTGGAGTGAAAATTGAATATAATGTCCAAATAATTTATTTTTTTTAAAAAGTGAGTATTATCGGTCGAAAGCGGGTACTACTACTAAGTAATGAAACAATTAATAATTATAAATTTTTTCTAATTATTCAATAGAATTAAAAAAAAAAATATTACTATGTGTTTTCTCAAATATCACAAAATAAAAATAAAAATAAAAATTTATCCCCATAATAAAAAAGGAAAAAATGAAAATGCTAAAAGAAGCGGAGTCGGGTCGGATTGTACCAGAAGAGACGAGTAGAAGTAAGAAATGTGTGTGTAGACTGTAGAGGGACGTCGAAGACTCCAGAAGCAGAGTCATCACCTCTGCCTCCAAGGCAACTTCTTAACGCTAATAGAAGAGCCTAGAACTCTTATACACTCGTATATAACTCACCCAACCCCCTCCCCCTCCTCACGAAAACCACGATCGGAAGTGTTCATACAAAAGCTACTTTCATTCTTCATTGCTCTCTGTAAGGTTCAAATTCACATTTTTTAAACTTTTACTCTAATGGCGGATGTTCAAATGGCTGAGGCAGAGACCTTCGCTTTCCAAGCTGAGATCAACCAGTTGTTGAGCTTGATCATCAACACTTTCTATAGCAACAAGGAGATTTTCCTTCGGGAACTTATTAGCAATTCTTGTGATGCATTGGATAAGATCCGATTCGAGAGCTTGACGGACAAGAGTAAGCTCGATGCACAACCTGAGCTCTTCATTCGTCTTGTTCCTGATAAGGCGAACAAGACGCTATCCATTATTGATAGTGGTATCGGCATGACCAAAGCAGGTAATCATATTTGTTCTACTTTACTTTTTCTGTTATTTGCATATATGCTCTGTTTATTTTGCCGAGAAAAATGTCAAGAGCTACTATTCGTGCACTTCGATTTCTTGCAATGCTTTTTTTTTTTCTGCATGCGTTGTTTGTTGTGGTTGAAGTGAAATAAATGATGCACGGAGGAAATTTAGCTCCGACTGAACATATCGGTTTTTTTTTATTGATTATACGTATCTAAGCGTTCCATTCGGTCCTTCTGAATTGTGAGATCTTTTCTTCTCTGTGATTAGCTACTAGCTTTGAATTTGTGATATGTTCTGGATTTCAAAATAGTATAATCCGTTTTGAATTTCAAATTAATTATTTTCCTGTCGATCCTGCTAGGTATTTAATTTCATACTTTAATGTATAACTGTAGGACTATGAACTGTTTGACACCAATGGTGAATATATTTAGGGGGAGGTGTTTTTGATCTGAAGATTCTTCAGATTTAGTTGGTAGAATGGTACTGATGCCTTGTCTGTTTGTGGTTCCGAGTAGATCTGGTGAACAATCTGGGTACGATTGCAAGGTCCGGCACCAAGGAATTTATGGAAGCCTTGCAGGCTGGTGCTGATGTGAGCATGATTGGTCAATTTGGTGTTGGTTTCTATTCTGCTTACCTTGTAGCAGAGAAGGTTATTGTGACCACAAAGCACAACGATGATGAGCAGTATGTCTGGGAATCACAAGCCGGTGGTTCATTCACTGTTACGAGGGATGTCAATGGAGAGCAATTAGGCAGAGGAACTAAAATAACTCTCTTCCTCAAGGAGGACCAGGTAAGCAGCAGTATTTCCTGCATGAATGGTTGTACACAATTCCATTAGGCCTAATTGAGAGATGATGCTTATTAATTTTGGGTTAATACTGTGCAGCTGGAGTACTTGGAAGAAAGGAGAATCAAGGACCTCGTGAAGAAGCACTCTGAATTCATTAGCTACCCTATTTACCTCTGGACAGAGAAGACTACTGAGAAAGAAATCAGTGATGATGAAGATGATGAGCCCAAGAAAGATGAGGAGGGTGCTGTTGAGGAGGTCGACGAGGACAAAGAGAAGGAGAAAGGTAAGAAAAAGAAGATTAAGGAGGTTTCTCACGAGTGGCAGCTCATTAACAAGCAGAAACCTATCTGGTTGCGCAAACCGGAGGAGATTACAAAGGAGGAGTATGCCTCCTTCTACAAGAGTTTGACCAATGACTGGGAGGATCACCTTGCTGTCAAACACTTCTCTGTTGAGGGGCAGCTTGAGTTCAAGGCAATCCTCTTTGTGCCCAAGAGAGCTCCATTTGATCTGTTTGACAACAGGAAAAAGATGAACAACATCAAGCTCTATGTCCGGAGGGTGTTCATTATGGATAACTGTGAGGAACTTATGCCCGAGTAGCTTGGGTTCGTGAAAGGTGTGGTGGACTCCGATGATTTGCCTCTCAACATCTCTCGTGAGATGTTGCAACAGAACAAAATCCTCAAGGTGATTAGGAAGAACCTGGTGAAGAAATGTATTGAGATGTTCAATGAGATTGCTGAGAACAAGGAGGACTATAACAAGTTCTATGAGGCATTCTCAAAGAATTTGAAGTTGGGCATTCATGAAGACAGCCAGAACCGAGCCAAGTTGGCTGACCTCCTTCGTTACCACTCTACCAAGAGTGGTGATGAGCTGACCAGCCTGAAGGATTATGTTACAAGGATGAAGGAGGGCCAAAAGGACATCTACTATATAACTGGAGAGAGCAAGAAGGCAGTTGAGAACTCTCCATTCTTGGAGCGTCTCAAGAAAAAAGGATATGAAGTGCTCTATATGGTTGATGCTATTGATGAATACGCCGTGGGGCAGCTGAAAGAATATGATGGTAAGAAACTGGTCTCTGCCACCAAGGAGGGATTGAAGCTCGATGATGACAGTGAAGAAGAGAAGAAGAAAAAGGAGGAGGAGAAGAAGTCTTTTGAGAATCTCTGCAAGATAATTAAAGACATTCTTGGTGACAAGGTTGAGAAGGTAGTTGTTTCTGATAGGATTGTTGATTCTCCATGTTGCTTGGTGACTGGTGAATACGGTTGGACAGCCAACATGGAAAGGATCATGAAGGCTCAGGCTTTGAGGGATACCAGCATGAGTTCATACATGTCCAGCAAGAAGACAATGGAAATTAATCCTGAAAATGGAATCATGGAGGAATTGAGGAAGAGAGCTGAGGCAGACCAAAATGACAAATCAGTGAAGGATCTCGTGTTTTTGCTCTTTGAGACAGCTCTACTAACATCTGGTTTTAGCCTTGATGACCCTAATACCTTTGCCGCAAGAATTCACAGGATGTTGAAGTTGGGTCTTAGCATAGAAGAGGAAGAAGAAGGAGCTGGTGAAGATGCCGACATGCCTGCACTGGAGGAAATTGGTGAGGAAAGCAAGATGGAAGAAGTGGACTAATCACTGAAATCAGTTGAGACTTTTGAGATGCGTGAAAATACGATTTGAGTGTGTTCCATTTTTCTTATCTTGTGTCTAGTATAGTTTCTTTTTGGCTAGTGGTTAGGATGGGTCAGTTGAGTCTGTTGTGTAAGTAACTGTTTTCCAGTATTTATAATCCAACGTGTTGGTCTTCAAAAAATTCAAGGAGAACATAACGTTGGATTAAGAAACTGTAGTAGTTGGTGAGTTGGGTAGAGGGAAAGTTCCTGCAATCAATCGTAACATAGTATGGATTCTTCTAAGCTGATTCCGTCCTCTTTATCTTTGTAGCATAAAATGATTGCCCAAAGGGACCAAACAGAGAGTCATTTGAGTGAAAAGGGTTGTACGTCAGCTGTGTAATAAATGATGTTAGTGAAAAACTCGCAAGATAACAAAAATACAAGATTATAATTGAAATACAATGAAGAAACAAAATTTTCTCCAAGCTAGGGGCGGATATCTCGCTTTCTTTAAGGAGATTCAAGCCCACTGCAGCAAATGTTTTCACCAGTCCAGCAATAGTTCTTCTTGACTTGTCCCCTTAAGGATACAACAGCCTAATCACAATATATAACTCAACAATTCTGGACAAGAGTTGAGTTCAAAGCTCCACAAAAAGAACACCTTCCTTCAATTAATAAGAACTCTTTTTTTTACTAACTTTTATGCACTCTATCTTTTCTTGTGTGTTACATATCTCACAAATCAAATGAAGACCACCATTATTTATACTAGAAGAAGTCTTCCTAGCAATGAATAGGAAGATAATGGTGTAGTAAATAGTGAAGATAATGGTCTTAGAAGTTACATAGGTTACAAAGAATAATGGGAATAAAGAGTGAAATAAAGTATTGCATCCAATGCCACTAATGGGCAGAATGAAGAGTTGCACAATGGCGCAATAATGTGCACCAAATGAAAATGTCAGAAAGGGCAGAATCAATGTAATTAAGCCTCATAATACATTGTTCCAAGGATGATGCAAAAGAGACTAACGTTCTGGAAATGAAAGCTATAATTTTATAATTTTATAATATTAAAATGCTCCAAAACCAACAATCCCCCACTCATTATAATATTAGAAAAGAGAGTATATCAGTTGAAGGAAGACTATTATGCATAATAAAGGTGTGCTCTGCATTGAACCTCCACTTAGTGAAACAATAATTTTTTATTCCAGAGTCGTAGTGGTCTCAGACTTGAACTATGACTACTTAAGGGAAATAAATATCATTGCTCACACACAATAATCAAGGTGTTGACATGAGCTTTATAGCCAACACGTTATGGCCTTGTGCTATCCCGGTTTCATGAAAATTTTTTAGAATTAAGCCAAATTCTTATAGGAAGCGACCTACCTCCACACTCACATAGGTGAAATTTGTTGAGAGTGCTCCTGTAAGTTTAACACTCCATCCATACGGGCTACAAATATTCATTAAGAGTTTTATTAACTCAACCTTCACAAATCACTACAGGAAACAATGCACTCACATCATAGGGAAGGAATAAAAAGATAGTGCATTTTTTCACAACAAGTCATCATATGATTAGTTTTTTCCTTTGAACCTGATTATAGGATCTCTAGTCCCCAGGTTGGGTTTCCTCATATATGACTCAAGGATTTATAGGCTTCAATCCCACCCCCTTCGATGTGCTCCAGACCTTCTCTCTCGTTAAGGCCTTAGTAAGAGGATCTGCAAGATTATCACAAGATTTGACATAATCAACATTAATGGTATCATTTGTCAAATAAGATCTTACATTACTGTGTTTCTTCCTTATAGGTCTGGATTTACCGTTGTAATAACGATTTTGAACTCTACCAATCGCAGCGGTGCTATCACAATGTATTAAAATAGGAGGAATTGGTTTTTCAAAATAAGGTATTTGAAACAGTAAATCTCTTAACCAATTCGCTTCCTCACTAGCTGAAGCTAAAACAATTAGTTCAGCCTCCATGGTAGAGTTATCAATTATAGTTTGCTTTTTTGATCTCCAACAAATAGCACCACCACCTAAAGTAAAGACATAACCAGTGGTAGAACACGAATCACTTGATAAAGTGTTTCAATCTGCATCACAAAAACCTTCAAGTACAGCAGGATATTTTTTTATAGAACAAACCATAATTTTTCGTTCCAATTAAATATCTCATAACTTTTGTTACAGCATGCCAATGTTCATTACCGGGATTGCTTGTAAACCTGTCAAGTACTCCTACTGCATATGCAATATCAGGCCTAGTACAATCAGTCACATATCTCAAACTTTCGATTATGCTAGCATATTCCTTTTGATTTACCTCATCATTTTCACTTTTAACAGGAAATAAGTGAACACTTGAATCGAAAGGAGTAACAACATGCTTGCAATCAAGAAAGTTATATTTTTTCAAAATTTTCTCAACATAATGTGGCTGGTCAAGAAAAATTCCATCATATATTCTTGTTATTTTTATTCCAAGAATAAAATTTGCCTCATCAAGATCTTTCATATCAAAATGGCTTCTAAGAATATTCTTAATTAGATCAATAACATTCATATTAGAGCCAAAGATCAACAAATCATCAACATATAGGCAAATAATCACATGTGAATTATTCCAAGACTTATGATATATGCACTTATCACACTCATTTGTTTTAAAACCATTTTCAATCATGCAGGAATCAAATTTTTCATGCCATTGCTTTGGTGCCTGTTTCAAGCCATATAGGGATTTAGTAAGTTTACACACTTTGTTTTCTTGGCCTGCTTCAACAAAAAACTCGGGTTGTTCCATATAAATTTCCTCATTTAGGTCTCCATTTAAAAAAGCGATTTTTACATCCATTTGATGAATTTACAAATCAAAAATTGCAGCCATAACGATTAAAAGTCTTATGGATGTAATTCTTGTTACTGGTGAAAAAGTATCAAAAAATTCTAGGCCTTCTAGTTGTTTAAAACCTTTTGCCACTAGTCTAGTCTTATAATTATCGATAGATCCATCAGGTTTCAATTTTTTCCTTAAGACCCATTTGCAACCAATAGTTTTACAACCCGGTGGTAAATCAACTAACTTCCAATTTTTATTAGAAATCAGTGATTCCATTTCATCATTTACAGCCTCTTTCCAAAATATAGAATCATGTGAAGATAATGCTTCTTTCAAAGTGAGAGGGTCATCTCCAACATTAAACACATAAAAATCTGGACCAAAATCTTTTTCTACTCTGGTTCTTTTACTTTTTCTTAACTCAAAATCATCAATTTCTTTATTTTTTAAAGTAGAAGTAGTAGAACTAGATAGTGACAAAATATTTTGTTCAATCCTTTGACCCCCACTATTTTTAAAATCAAAAGGAAATTTATTTTCATGAAAAATAGCATCACCTAATTCTATCACAATATTATCTTCAAGATTAAAAAATCTATAGTCTGTACTATTTGAAGCATAACCAAGAAAAGCACAAGTAGTAACTTTCTTACCTAACTTTATAATCTTGGGATCCATTAGCCTCACAAAGGCTAGACAACCCCAAACTCTTAGATATCCCAAACTTGGCTTGTAACCTTTCCACAATTCAAAAGGTGTCAATTTAGACTTTTTATGAGGCACACGATTCAACACATAGCAAGCAGTTAAAATAGCTTCACCTCAAAAATTTAAAGGTGCATGTAACTCAATAAGCATGGCATTAGTCAATTCAACCAAAGTTCTATTTTTCCTTTCCGCTACTCCATTAGATGAAGGAGAGTAAGGAGGAGTAGTTTCATGAATTATTCCCAATGATCTAACAAAAGAATTAAACTCATTTGACTCATATTCACGGCCTCTATCACTTCTAATTCTTTTTATTTTTCTTCCAAATTGATTTTCAACCTCATGGAGATAAGTTTTGAAATTTTCAAAAGCATCACTTTTATTTTTCATCAAGTAAATATATGTAAACTTAGAAAAATCATCAATGAAAGTGATAAAATATCTATTACCTTCACGAGTTAAAATTCCACCAAGTTCACAAATATCAGTATGAACTAATTCTAACAAATCAGTTTTTCTTTCAACTTGAAAATGAGGCCTTTTAGTGATTTTGGCTTTACTACAAGCCTCACATTTTTCAAAATTCTTTTTAATCATTGAAATTAATCCTAAACTACTCATGATTCCAACATAACGATCATTAATATGACACAAACGAGCATGCCAAAAATTAGTAGAAGAAAGCATATAAACAGAAGTAGAAACTTTATTCATTTCAACATTCAATTTGAACATCCCATCACATGCATACCCCTTTCCCACAAAAATACCCTTCTTCACAATTACATATTGATCAGATTCAATAATCTGTTTAAAGTCTGCTTTATTAAGAAGAAAACTAATCATCAAGTTTTTCCTCATAGAAGGTGTATAAAGTACATCTTTCAAAGTTAATACCCTTCCAGAAGTAAAACACAATTTGACATCTCCCGTTCCAAGCACTTGAGTAGTATGTGAATCACCAAGCATGATGGTTTTGGGCTCCTCAAAATGAGTATATTTTTTAAACCAGTCTTTGTCATAACAGACATGACGGTTTGCACTAGAATCAGCCCACCATCCATCAACACTCTCAACCATGTTTATGTCGGTAATCACTGCCACAAAAGGTTCTTCGATAACGTTTTCCTGAGGATTAGGACCACATTTTCGGAATCTGCAAAATCGAGCAATATGCCCACTCTTGCCACAAACAAAGCACGGTTCCTTATCTTGAACTTGTTGATTTTGTGCTTGGTTATTTTCACCACTATTTTTCTTGGGAGGTCTACCATTATTTTTTTTGAACTTTTTCTTCTTAGGCTTCAAAGAAGTATTTTTGTGAGTTTCAGGAATAACATTATTTGAAGTAATTAAATTTACCTTTTTTGTGATGTTGTTCTCTTCTGTTTGTAAAAGTGCATCTTGGCCTCTTGCTTCTTCTTCCATACGGATTTTCATTATCAAGGATTCAAGGGAGGTTTCCTTTTGTTTGTGGCGCATAGTTTTTTGAAATTCCTTCCAAGAAGGTGGAAGTTTATCTACTATGCCACAAACAATAAGGTTATCTCCAATTTTCACCTCCTCGGACCTAAGCTCTCCAACAATCATTATAAAGTCTTGAGCTTGGTCTACCACTGATTTATTGTCCACCATTTGAAAACGAAAAAATCTACTAGCCGCATATTTTTTCGCTCCTGCCTCCTCGGTATCATACTTACTCTGCAATGCTTTCCAAATTTTCTTTGCACTAGAGTAAGTTCTATCATAATAATCATAAAAATTATCTGATAGACAATTAAGAAGATAATACCGACACTTATAGGAGTCACCATCGTACTTTTCCACTTTCTCGTGATGAGAAATAAGTTCATCATCATCCATCGAGGTGTCATCAACTTTATTAGGATTTTTCTCAGTTAACACATAAGAAACATTGAGAAAACTTAAGTAGAAAAGTACTTTACCCTTCCATCTCTTGAAATGGTTACCATTAAACCGAAATGGCTTGTTAAGATCTCCCATCTTGACATCCGCGGTTTTTTCAATTGTAGCCATTTTGAATCTCCTTAAAATTGTTAGTGAAAAACTTACAAGATAACAAAAATACAAGATTACAATTGAAATACAATAAAGAAATAAAATTCTCTTCAGGCTGAGGCAGGGATATCTCGCTCTTTTTAAGGAGATTTAAGTCCACTGCAGCAAATGTTTTCACCGGTCCAGCAGTAGTTCTTCTTGACTTGTCCCCTCCAGGATACAACAGCCTAATCACAATATATAACTCAACAACTCTGGACAAGAGTTGAGTCCAAAGCTCCACAAAAAGAACACCTCCCTTCAACTAATAAGAACTCTCTTTTTTTACTAACTTTTATGTACTCTATCTTTTCTTGTGTGTTATATATCTCACAAACCAAATGAAGACCACCACTATTTATACTAGAAGAAGTCTTCCTAGCAATGAATAGGAAGATAATGGTGTAGTAAATAGTGAAGATAATGGTCTTAGGAGTTACATAGGTTACAAAGAATAATGGGAATAAAGAGTGAAATAAAGTATTGCATCCAATGCCACTAATGGGCAGAATGAAGAGTTGCACAATGGCACAATAATGTGCACCAAATGAAAATGTCAGAAAGGGCAGAATCAATGTAATTAAGCCTCATAATACATTGTTCCAAGGATGATGCAAAAGAGACTAACGTTCTGGAAATGAAAGCTATAATTTTATAATATTAAAATGCTCCAAAACCAACAAATGATATAGATTTATATTGTTGAATCAAAAAAACAATAAACTTATTTTTGAATTCCAAAATGTATCATGTGACTTACAGAAATTATTTCATCCATTTTCTTTTACTCTACCGATTTAAATGATAAAAGCATTGAAAGAGATGAATGTATGAAATAGTACCGCCTAAGAAAACCATGTGCAACAAATAACACAATCGGCTATTCTCACCGTATGTTAATGGTGTTATATAATCGTTAAAAAGGAAATCATTGTGAGTTCTAACATTTTCCAGAAAAGTTGTAAATACCAAAAATTGAACCACTAATCCTTTCAACTAAGAGAAAAGAAAAGAAAAAAAAAAAAGAAAAGTGAAGTATCATTTTCATTAAAAAAAAAAGAAGAAGTATATTTGACATTATGATAGGTGTTATATGACAGGAGATCATCTTCTCGGGGTCTCTTTTCTTATTCTTTTTTGTCTTTTTTTTTTTTTTTAATCGAGTGTGGCAAGAAATAATTGCAACAACCTGTAACCTTGCTTCTATTTTGAAAAACTATTACACAATGCTTTTCTGCCTTGTGTCTGTATTCCGAACTTTTTAAAGAAAATTTTTCATTAATACAACACAATAGAACTCTATTCTGCCATTGGAAACAGTTCTGAGACTGTATACTGAAAATGAAATTAATTATCGGAAAGTTTGTGAAAATTTTCTAAAATAAAATAAATGTTGTTCAAAATATGCCTAAAGTGTAAAGACTGTTCTAACCCCACCTAAACCTCAGTACGTTGGTGGAGAAGCAAAAGTACCTCTGGTTAGTCTGTTACTATAAAGACAAATACCTCTCACTTCTGCAACTCTCGGGGGGTCATGCTTTTATTTCTTGCTCTACAATCTTCTTTCCACTTTTAGTATGAAAAATTTCACGTTTTCCAGCCATTTGTAAAGCTCTCTCATCTTCATTACTGCAAAAGAATGTAACCAAGTAATCGTCTCTGCGCATTTCCATGGAGTTCCGTTTGGACTTTTCTAGTTTCCTCGTTCTGCAGAGGTGTGGTAGCTAGGGTTTTACAGAACATATACATCAACATTGACGATACAAAAGCTTGTTATCTCAAACAAAGAGTTGATTTTGGTTACGAGTGTGAATTTGACGCTCGGAAGATGTACGTAGTGGAAAGTTATATGCGGGAACTGCATAAGCTTGCAGGAACTTGTACGGACTGTGAAAATTTGTGCTGTGACTTTGGAATGAGTGAAGAAGTTGAAGAATGCAGCTCGGAAGAGCAGTTGGAATCGGAGGAAACCAGAACCACTGCAGAGATCTTAAAGTGATATTAGTACTTTTTTTGAGTTATTGCGTTTATTTAACGGAAACTAGCTACATATACGAGCGGTTAATCAATTAGCAACTATTGACATGAATTTCTGTTTTAATTCTTGTGCTGCAGAGATTCGAGGCTTACTTACACTAAAGCATTCATGTTATCATTGTCTAGCCTGCATATTTGTAAAGACTTGCCCGAAGATTTTGATCCATCAGCTTTACGGTGAGAGATAAGTAGCAGCTTTCAGTTGCTTGATTAGGTCTTTATTTTTGACAATACATTATTGATTGCTTTCTATCATCAATTCATCATGCTTTATATGCAGAGATTCAAGGCTTAGGTACACTAAGGAATTCATGTTATCATTGTCTAACCTGCAAATTTGTAAAGACTTACCCAAAGATTTTGATCCATCAGCTTTACGGTAATTATTAGTGATAAATCATAACTTTCAGTTGCTTGATTAGGTCTCTGTTTTTGAAATTGCATTATTAGTTGCTTTATCTCATCATGCTTTATATGCAGATGTTCAAGGCTTACGTACACTAAAACATTCATGTCATCATTGTCTAACCTGCAAATTTGTGAAGACTTGCCCAAAGATTTCGATTCATCCATTCTACGGTGAGTGATAATTCACAACTTTTCCTTGTTTGCTTAGGTCTCTGCTTTTGAGATTGCATTATTGGTTGCTTTATAGTTCATCATGATTTTTAGCTGCGAGAAGAAGTGCTGAGCTGCCAATTATTGCTGATAAAAGAAGAAATTTCACTTGAATTTATTTGTCTGTCCACCATGAACTTAATCTATGTATTTCAATGTACAGCTTAGAATTTTGATGTCGTTGTTGTCTTACATTTATTAGCTGATAACAACTCAGTTGCCTACCATAGAAAAAAGCAGAAAATGAAATGAAAACAGAAATATAATATTCAAAGCCAAGGTTGACTGGTAGACGCACGACACTGATAGGTTAAAAAATTTCTTATTTGTTTCTTGTGACGTGGTGGTTCTGCGTTCTTATAATTGCTTTTGAAACAGCGAACTTGATGGTTTATCTGAGTGTAAGCTGGGAATGCAACAAACATCTGCAATCCTACCCCCATATACTTCAAACAATTATTACATTGGCTCATCACCCGTTCTTAGATGTGATTTGGTTGCTGATTCTCGATTATGCTGCGGGAGATGGGAAAAACAAGTTTCACAGGGATGCTGTGATTCAGGTATAGTTGGTGTGATGCATCGAATTAGTTCTTTTTCTTTATGATCAATTAAACTCAATCCTTGATATCACATTTTCACTTGGTGAACCATGTAAGGAACAGCCGAAAGTGTAAAATCTTTATGCACAGAGCACTTGAACTGTATCATCAAGCTTGTTTCAAGAAACAGACAGTTTTTATGTACAGGAAACAATTGTAATAGCATTCTATGTTCTGCTGGATCAATTTCACTTGGCTAAATCAATGCTTCAATAGCACACTTTATTGTTCTACGTGTTGATGTTGCATACATTTCAAAGGCTCAGTCACAGATGGTTCACTATTTATAACTAATACGTAGATAAGAAAGTAGTGCTCATAGCCCTGTTCTGATAATATGTGTAATGCAGATTCCATGGCGCAGAATGATTGTTCTGGGATTTTGGGATCATTTCTTAGTAAAAGCAAGAACCCTTATCGTCCACCACAGTATTACAAGGTCTGGTCATTATGCACTCAAAATTGGTCGTGATTATGGCTCCTGTAACACTATAATGCTCTAGTACGTCTCTTGAGCAAAAGAATAACTCACTTGTAATGTGGCCTACATAAGCTTGATCTTTTTGCACGTGTTCCGTGAAGAGCATTTAACTTTTATAGATTAAGACTGGTTATTATGCAGGTTGGCGGTTCCAATTCATATGCTAGTCATTCATCTAAAGGAACAAAGTCTCTGACTAACACAGCCTGTACTGCTCAAGAGGATGTACAATCAAAAAATGGTACTTTTCAAGATGATGTAGTTGGGGATAAAAGTACTCATTGGAGCAAGCAGATTGCAAACTTATCTGAAGCCCAAAAATCTGTCAACAAGTTTGTTGATGAGGAGAAGTCACATTGCAAAACACCTGGTTCTATTAATAGTGCCATTACTACTCAGCAAGAACAACTTCTTGATTCTGAAGCTAAAGCATCAATTGCGATTATTAATCTGGAAGAATTTGAAACAAGACAATTTGGAGAGACACTAGAGGTAAGTTCTGGACATGCTTAGATATTGACTACTAAGAGATACTTAAGTCCCAATATTCGTTTTGTTATCCCCTTTTCCCTCTTTTTCTTAGTAGGTTTGTCATAAATTATCATCTTTGTCTTGGAAGTGGTGTCAGGGATATTTCCTAGATTTAAAAGTTTATTTTCCTTGCAAGTATCACATTCTATAGTTCGCTTTGACAGTTGGATAACATTTCGTTAAGTCAACGAGGGAGGGCTAGGAAGATTGAGAAAACAAATGAAATGTGGCTGTAGAGTCCATTTTTATTCAGTCAGATAAGCGCGATACATCTAACTCATGACTGCAATCATAGTGATGCAAGTTTGTTCTTTCTCATCTTCTTTGCAGAAGGAAGTATCACTGCAACATACTGACTTTCCCGGCATTGAAACAAGATGCTTGAAGGGGCCATGTACTGGTAGAATGGAGAATGGTATTCATACAGCCAACACTTTAGCAGCAGAAAGCCATGAAAATCTTAAACTGAATTGGGAGTCCAAGGAAGATTTTGAAACTGAAATCAGCAATGAGTTGCTCTTAGGAGAAGCATTCTTTCCTTCACAGAAAAATTTGTATGAGAGGATATCTAAAACCAACGAATTACAGCCCAATGAATTCTTCTTAGCATCAGTTCTCAGCGATTGTGGAGCTTTTGGGACAGATGGTGAAGGCATCGCAGATTCTATCTTTGATTGTGACCTTGAGTTGGATGAGATCGAGGAGAGTGAATCGCCTTTTGATGATTTTTGGACTGAAATATTGGATGTTATTCATTTGGAGCAAGAATCTACGGACAGTTACTCAGCTGATACAGTTAACATAACTGAATCTGAAGTTCCACTACATATACCGGATGAAGATGAATTGATTTTGCTCAATTATCAGGAAGAGCCAAAAGATCCCAAAATCCCTAATGTGGACACTTCTATTGACTTAGATTTTGTGGAAGATGAAATCAATTTGCCTGATGAGGACAGTTTGATTTCTGTTGACCATCTTTTGTCCCTCTCAAACCATTGCTCAGAGGTAACTTTTGTTGCTAGAACTGATAGATTGAAGCGTAATTTCACTTCTGACAGTACTGGACTCCCAGAAGTTGCTCATTGTTATGAGAAATCCTTTCTACCTGGTCGGAAAGTTTCGAGCTCTGCAACTCACCGAAAACCATATCCCCATCAGATCTCTTCTCAGACCCCATGTATCCATGTTAATCCAGAAATTCCAACTTTTCATCCATTGGATCTTTATTTTACTTGCAGTAATTTCAAGAATATAAGAGAAGAAAAACTTGTTCATTATTACCCTCCTGCAATATATTTTTACCCTTGGTCTAACATTCATCACGAGTCTTCCATGAAAACCGCACCTGCCATGGAAAAGAAATATGAACATCTTGAACAGTATCCAATGTTATATCAGCCAGATAATTCTCTTCAGCAAATGGAATTGCTACGTGAATCACAAACAGATCCTATTGAGCAAGTCGTTTATGATGCTGTACAACAATGGGATGCCATGCAACAATTGCCTGAGACTTATCATCAACAACTACACTACCACGGATTTGGATTTCCAATATGAAGTGAGGTACCTTTTCCGACCCTGTTCTCTTACCTCTAAATTATACATAAAGCCCTGTCATTGGAGAAAGACAGGAACTTGTATTCATTTGGTCATTCTCCATCCTTTTGGTACCGCATGCAAACATCTTTTTCTTTTAGCTGGACTGTTTAAAATTTGTCATTCTCCAGCAAATGGGAATTGATTCCACTACCCAAACCCAACGAGCGGGAAAAAGAGTTTGAATAACTACTCAATTTCTCTTCATCATTGCAAAGTTTCCAATTTTCGGTTAGAAGAAAGTTCAAATGCCCTGCTCTAGTAGTTTCTTTCTCCCAAGTCCCAATTGTTTGGGACTCCTTTGGAAATTCTAAAGGCTATGATAACTTAATCATCTGGGCAGTAACTTCAGGTTTTGCCTTCCATATGTATCTCAGCTCCCCCCTCCCCCCTTTTCTTTTTTTTTTTGTATAGGAACGGTAAATGTTTTACTGAAAAGTACTTCAACTATATATCTCTGTTTAAGCAGTTAATACGTATCTTCTATATGGTGTATATATGTAGTTACATATCTAGCGTATTATGACATATGATTAGTATTGCTTCTAATCCATGGCAAATTTAGCAGTCTCTGATTTCTTCTCAAGATCGGTCATTGCAATATAGCACACATTATGATGAAGAAGAAGATGAAACATTAATGTTAGCACCATGTAAAGCATAAGGCCATCTTCTCAATAAGTTTCAACTTTAATGTCTTTATTTCAGTTTCATGCTGGATGAAGATGTTCAAAAGAGCTTCAGCCTCAAATCATAATGCTATAAGCAATTGCCAATATGTCACTAGCATGCCTACTCTTTTGTTTTGCTTATTTCCATTTGCGAGATTCATCTGGAGACAGATTTCAAGGTCCTTATCATACTGCAAATTATCCAGATGCTGCTGATATGCAACTGGAAGCAAAAAGGGAACTCAATTGCAGCTATCCAACTTCCAGTCTCTCCAGCGAGGAATGCGCCGTAGAATATTAGTATGTAGTGGATATGATCATTTTGATGGAGTGCGCAATTGCTTGCTGATGCAATAATTGCACAGATCTCACCCCCTGCTGAAGTTTGTAGATAACACCGTCATTAGGTTTGGACAGAAAGGCAGCTTGCAGGCACTTGTTTTAGTAGCAAAAGTAACTGACTATAGGAGAACACAACATTCATCAAGATGTTAAATAAATCAAACTTCAGATCTAATCTCCGGATATCAATATTTTGATTGATACCAGTATACGTAAACATACTAGAGTCGAACAATTTCTGCAATGCAACTAACAAGTTCTTTGTCTTCTAAACTAATTTATGGTTAGATAGTCAGATACTCTTTAGATTGTAATCTAAGGAGTCCTAAAATAACCTTAAGAAGGAAAAAGAATATCACTTACTCCTTTCTTTCTTCTATTACCAGGTAATCTAAACAAGTCAGTAGAAATGATAAAAACATGTCTTTTTGTCTTCTCTAATTTGCTCGGTTTAAGAAAAAACTTTCTGGTTAACTTAAATATTCCTATTAGTTTTCCAGGGATGATGAGGTTTCATGTCCTAAATTGGTGACCTCCATTGACTTAGGAGGGATGCCCCAAGCCTAAAAGAAAGTTTGAACGATGTGAAATTGTTGGCATTTTCCTCCTTGTACGGATATCAACCAACATATTTAGCTACTTATTTAGTTGTATATACTAGTAAAAAATAAAATTTTGTAAATCCAAACGCAATGTAAAATAATTCAGCTGAAAGGGATAACTGCTCTAAAGAAGGTTCAAACAAGGCAGATATTGACAAACTTGCAAGGGTCAAGTACTTTCACAACTCTTATGCTCGTGACCACAAAAAATACAAAGACTTCAGCTCAAATGGCATAACAGCACGTTCATAAGAAGAAAAAAAAACTTTTTTTCACATGACGGCTCAACTCGCGACACAAGCACAACCATTGCAATTATGTATACATCCTAAGAAGATAAATCGGATGAGCTGAGCCAGTAGAACTTTCATAAATGTGTACATTGATCCATCCACTTACATATCTACAAACCCAAGAGTTGGAGCATTTCAACTTCCAGCGTTTCTTGAACACTACACCAGCGGAAGCAGAGAGATGTGGGAGACATGAAGAACGATCTCACTCATTGAGACATTTACATTGGCATAAAAATTTGCCGGTGTTGAAGAAGCCGGAGCGACTGTCAAAACTTGAATTTACATAAGCGCAGCTTTAAATCATCATTTCCAGCCTCACAATTCTCATCTCTGTTTTGATCTTTTACAGTATCTACAAACTGCATAGGTAAAACAACTATGCATATACAATAGCACTTGTTATTAAGCTAAATCCATGGCTGCTATATAGTGATATCATATAGATCCTTGAATCTTAATCTGCCGTTGTTCTGTATGTCCTGGTTCAATCAATTTCACACAGAGTTATACAACTCAGTCGGACAACAAAGATATGAACTGTCTGCAAAGACCATCATATGATTTACCTGAATCAGACCACACTTTCAAGTGTTAAAAATTAGTGAATCTTATTTTTTTATTGACTTGTGTTTCTTTTACTGAGTCAAATAATTCAGTTCCTATTTTTTAGGAATGAAATCAGATTTCTAGTTTATCTAGATAGGAGTCTTAGTCTTAGTAAGTTGTTGAGTTATTTTAGGAGTTGAACGTTAGTGGTTTAGTATTATATATGCTCTGCATATCTGCTGTAAAAACTAGTTCCACAGAAAAAGCAATAACATTCTTCTCTCTGTTCCATTTCATTTATACTGCAAATTTTTTCTTTTCTCTGCATATTTTTGTTTCATGGTATCAGAGCAAGGTTATTGATCTAAAGTTCTTTCCTTCTTCTTGTCTATCAAGTTGGTTATCTTGTTGGAGGAGATTGAAAGTTGTAGAGGAGAAGCTTGTGCAGTATGGAGTCGGCAAATGGAGGAAATAGTGCACAGTTTGGTGTCGAGAAGCTTGTAGGGACAGACTACAAGTACTGGAGAATGTGTATGGAGGCTTACCTTCAAGGTCAAGACCTCTGGGATCTTATTGTTGGTGCTGAAGCAGAAATTCCAGCAAATACTCAGGAGAATGTGGAACCACTGAGGAAATGGAAGATAAAATGTGGTAAAATGCTCTTTGCTTTGAGGACTTCAATTGAAAAAGAACTCATCGATCATGTACGTGATGTTAGTTCACCAAAAAAAGTTTGGGAGATACTTGAGAGATTGTTCACTAAAACGAATAGCGCTAGGCTACAGTTGTTGGAAAATGAATTGACAATGCTATCGCAAGGAGAAATGTTTATTTCTGAATATTTCTTGCGAGTCAAAAGTATTTGTGCTGAAATTTCAGAATTAGATTCGGAGGAGAAAATCAATGAAGCAAGATTGCGACGATTTCTTATTCGAGGATTGAAGAAGGAGTACAATCCGTTCATCATCTTTATTCAAGGTTGGGCAAAGCAATCTTCAGTTGAAGAATTTGAAAATTTGCTTTCCAACCAAGAGGCATTAGCAAAGCAAATGGCAAAAAGCTTTGAATCAGATCCCGTTCTCTTCTCAAAGGATAAACATAAAAAGAAAATCACATCAACTGGGAGCAAGAATAATGAAAAAGGCTCAAATAGTGAAAAAGCTACTGGTGGCAGCTTTGAAAATAAAAGTGCTATAGATATGGTATAGCTGGGCACATCAAGAAAAATTGTAGAGTGAAGCTCTCAAATGCAAATGTTGCAAGTGAAAATGATGGAAACGAGCAACTCAAATGGGAGCAATGCTTCACTACGGAAGTAATTGAACAGAAGAACGATGATGTCTTGTCAGTCCAAGCTCTCTACAATGATGATAGCTGCAAGGAAGAATGGATCATTGATTCTGGTTGCTCTTATCATGTAACTGGAAATGATACGCTACTTTCAGAGTTGCGTCAACATAATAGAGATTGAGTTGTTGTTACAGCAGATAATTCGACATATCCAATAGCTAAAAAAGGAGTCTTGAAGATTGATGTTGGAGATACATGGGCTGTCAAGTTGAACGACGTCTATCATGCTCTAAGTTTGAAGAGAAATTTAGTTTCAGTTTCTCAAATTACTGATTTTGGAAAATATATTTTGTTTGGTCCAAATGATGTGAAGGTTCTTGATAACATAAAGAACATAGCTGCTGATGTTGTTCTTACTGGTGAAAAGAAGGGTTATTTATTTGTTATGGCAGTAGGGGAACCCTATGTGAAGAAAACAAGTCAAACAGATAGTGCAACAATTTGGCACGCTCGACTGGGACATTTGGGATACCAATTGTTGCGGCAAATTTCTTCAAAGAAATTGGTGGATGACATACCAGCTCTACAAAATATTCATGAAGATGTAGTTTACCAAGGCTGTCAATTTGGCAAATCACAGCGTCTTTCATTTCAAAGATCATTGAGTCGCAGATCTATTATGTTTGAGTTGGTTCATACAGACTTGATGGGATCAATAAAAACATCAAGTTATAGTGGTCTTCGCTATGTCATGGTGTTTATAGATGATTTTTCAAGATATACGTGGGTGAAATTCTTGAAAGAAAAGAGTGAAGCTTTGTCAAAATTTGCTGAATTTAAAATTGTTGTGGAGAAGGAATTTGGGGTGAAAATTAAATGCTTACGTAGCGATAATGGAGGCGAATATATGTCAAATGATTTCTTCAAATATTGCGACGCAAACGGTATTTCAAGACAAATGACATGTCCAAATACCCACCAACAGAATGGTGTTTCCGAAAGGAAAATAGATCATCTTGTTTCCACGAGCCTTTCCTAGTTGCATGATAAAAATCTCCCTCGAGAGCTTTAGGCTGAAGCTATTCGATGTGCATGCCATGTAATAAACCGTTTGCCACTATGGCCAGATAAAGAAAAATTCCCTTTTGAGATTCTATATGATGAAAAGCCAAATGTAAATTATTTTCGGGTATTTGGTTCAACTTGTTATGTTCATGTTCCAAAATCTAACCGAACTAAACTTGACCCAAGAGCAAAAAAGTGCGTATTTGTTGGCTATGATTCATATAGGAAAGGTTGGAGGTGTATGGATCCTAAAACCAAGAAATTTGTAACTTCCAGAGATGTTGTGTTCTATGAAATATCGTCACACGATTCAGTCCAGAAAACCAGCAACGAAGAAATCATTCTTGAGGGCGATCAAGATCATTTGCAACTGATTCCAGAGAGTAACTTGCAGGCTTTAAATAATGATGAGAGCTCAAGTTCAAATACTTCAAATGCTGGTTGTGGTGAACAACCACTTTACTTCAGAGATTATGAGGTAAAATTGAACAATTACTCAATTACTTCATGCTTCTTTACAGGAGTATTGGATGAACCAGTAAGCTTTGAAGAAGCAAATGGCCATCCAAAGTGGGAAGTAGCTATGCAAGAAGAAATTGACGCTCTGAAGAAAAATCAGACATAGGAGTTGGTATTGAAGCCAGAGAATAGTGAGCTTATCACTTGCAGATGGGTTTATCGTTTGAAGAAAAACTCAGATGGGATTGTCGATAAATACAAAGCTCGACTTGTCGCACGTGGTTTCTCTCAAAGTTATGGACTGGATTATGAGGAAACATTTAGTCCAGTCGCAAAAATGGTAACTATAAGAACCATTTTTTCTCTTGCGGAATCTAAGAATTGGAAGTTGTGGCAACTTGATGTAAAGTACGCTTTTCTTTATGGAGAATTGGATCGTGAAGTGTTTATGGAGCAACCTAAAGGATATGTCTCTAAGTAGCATCCTCATCACGTTTGCCGATTAAAGAAAGTGTTGTATGGTCTTAAACAAGCACCACGTGCTTGGTATGGTAAAGTTGCCGAATACTTTATCTTTTGTGGTTTTAAAGTTTCTGATGCAGATTCTAGTTTATTTATTAAATTAGAATCAAATGTGCACCTGATGGTCTTATTATATGTGGATGACATGATCATTACCGAAAATAATGAAGCTGCGATTTCGATGCTGAAAAATGAACTTTCTGTTTGTTTTGAGATGAAGAATTTGGGGGAAGTGAGCTGTTTTCTTGGTCTGGAAATTGAAAAAACAGATCAAGGATATTTTGTTTCTCAAAAGACATATGCGGAAAAATTGTTGCAGCGTTTTGACATAGGGGAGTCGAAAAAAAAAGCCACTCCAATTGAACCTCATCTCAAGCTGATGAAAGATGATGGAAAGCCATTAAAAGAAGTCAAAAAATTTCAGCAACTTGTTGGTAGCTTAATTTATTTAACTATCACAAGACCGGAGATCGTTTATTATGTTGGAATTGTTTCTCAGTCCATGCAATGTCCAAGAAGTTCACATCTAGATGCAGCAAAAAGAATTCTTCGTTATGTGAAGGGCTTACTTGATCGTGGTCTTATGTATAGAAGACATGAAAATTTTGTGTTAAGCGGATTCACCGATGCGGATTGGGCTTACTTGATCATGGTCTTATTATTTTTTGTCCAAATTAAATATTCTTGAAAATTGTAATTCATATAGTAATGGTTAATATTAAAATAGTATACTAGTAGACGTAGTACATTTAAGCTTTTGCGGACGCTAAAAGGAAATGAAAACAAGAATAGAGACGACAAAAAAAGTAAGAAGTTGGTGTGTGACAAATCAATTGACCAAAGGACAAGTCTTGCTTCTCCATTGCAAATTGAATATCATTCTTTACTTTTAGGTACGTGCCAAATACTGTCAATTGTTGTTTTTTTTAGTGTTCTACGCATAAGAAGTTTCAACCGTATAAATGTGAACCACTTCTGGTTTCTCAAATTTCCCTCTATTTTAATGTAAAAACTAAAAAGTTTAAATAAATTAAAACAAAAAGAGTACTAATAATGTGGATACTCTTTTGGCCATGTTATAAAGAAGTGGGGCGTCGTTTAATAGTAGTAAGGAGACAACTTATTGATGTATTAGTTTTTGTATAAGTTATATAATGTCACATTTGGTAGCTAGTTAAAGAGTAATAAGTTATTCATGTATAGCATGACGTTTGATTGCAATTTAAAAATTTGCATAACTAATACTCCTTCAGTCCACTTTTATTTGTCATGTTACGTTTTTTGAAAGTCAATTTGACTAATTTTTAAAGTTAAATTAAATTACATTAATTTGATATTTTAAATAAAAAATTTTAATATTTAAAAATTATACGAAAAATACTATAAATTACAATTTTTTACATATCAATATGATGAAAAAATATATCGTAAAATATTAGTCAAAACTTTTATAGTTTGACTCTAAAAAAAGAAATTATGACAATTAAAAATGAATCGAAGTAATACATGAATAAGTTAGGAGAAAATTAATGCATTATTTTATTCAAGCTAAAAAATAGAATAACTATAACCAATATTACTAAAACCTCTATAATTCTAACCGGCCGCCAAATCACCAAATTGAAATGTATATTCAAGAAGGAAAGTATTTTATTTCGAAAATAAAAGGAGAAAATGAACGATGTGGGATCCGTTTATTGTTTATTCACGTCCGTAGGCGGAGCTAATGTATAGTTTACGAGTTTGGCCAAATCAATATTTTCTTAATGTACTTTCTAGCTTCTTCTGCGTCGCGTTCGTGCAGCAGTGGAATATGTAGATAGTTTAATAATTTTCGTACGCGAAACGGTAAAAGTAAAAGAAGCAGGCAGCCACATTTGATGACTTAAAACATATTGACTTAATGAGTTACGTTGCTTCTTCCTCACATCCCCTCTTTTTCCTATAGAAAAATATCACTCATATAAATACAACAACTAAATAAGCTCATTATTCAGTGCACTAGTCCAGCTTCAACAAGTTTCTCATTTCTCTTTTCTCTTTCTTGTATTTATCTTTGAATATTCTCTTCCTTCCTCTTCTATTTGGAGACGGAATAATAAGAATAATCTTACAAAAAGTAAAAAAGCAGTTCTTCATCTAATTCTTTCTACGATAACACCAACAAAAGCAGATCTCTAATTATCAGCATATAAAAAGATGAAGGTTAGCTTTTCTCTCTGTTCCTTTTTTTCACTCAATTTTAGCTAATTTTATCTTGTCGTGGATTCTGATTTTCAAGGAAAACTAAAATTTAAATTCAATTACAGAAAGTGATTCTGAAATTGGAGTATTTCGATGAGAAAATCAAGCAAAAAGCCATGAAAAAAGTGTCTGGTCTTGAAGGTATTGTAGAATTACGCTCTTCTTTTTACTACTACTCTATCCGTTCATTTTTCACTCTTGTTTTAGCTCTTTATATATTGATTTTGTATAGTTGGGAATAATTGTAACTTTGAGTTAAATTGAGTTAGGATAAAGTAATTTCTAGATCCTGAATTTTGATGGTTTTGTGGTGTGAATTTGTTGCAGGAGTTGAATCAATTTCAATAGATTCAAAGGAGAAGAAATTAACAATAACAGGGAACATAGATCCAGTTTCACTAGTTTCCAAATTGAGGAAGCTTTGTCACACTGATATAGTCTCTGTTGGACCAGCAAAAGAGCCTGAGAAAAAGAAAGACGACGGTGCCAAAAAAGATGAAGGGGCCGCCAAAAAGGATGAGGGCAAAAAAGGGGATGAGAAAAAGGGAGGAGACGATAAAAAGAAAGAAGAAGCTCCTCCAGTATTGAAAGCTTTTCCAGCTCCTATGTTTTATCACTATAATCAGCATCCTTATCAACATTATCAAGCCCCTGCTCCTGCTTATTATCACCATCGAAGCGTCGAAGAAGATCCAAATTCTTGTGTTATCTGCTAAGCTGATTGATATTCATGATGAATTTGATTCATATCATGTTATCACCATTAATATATATTTCCTCTTGAGTTTTGAGAGTAATTTAAGAACAAAAAATATCTTGTACAAATTTTTGTTTTCTTTTTACCCATGATCACATTTTTGTTCTAGTTTAATAATTTTGTTCAATTAAACGGTTTATTAGAACATCTCTTTATTGATTATTGAAATGTTGGTTTGATATATGTTTAATTCTCTGCAATTAGTTTCTTCGAATTCTCTTGTTAAGACCCTCTGAATTGATTACGAGTAATGGACATACCAAATCAAAATATGCATGTTGGACGTATGATTCATCAACCTACTAGCAATTAATGGAGAAGATGGGGAGTTTGTTAAAGAGTGAATCAAAGACACCATCAATTAAGTTGAATCTTCTCTGCCTTTTTTGGTAAAAGCGAGTAATTGTGAGGCAATGAGGGAAGAAACAATATAATTTGAATTGGCTATGGAATTCAAGTTTCCATTAAGTCTAAACTCTAGCTTGCTGCAATGTTGGTCAATGTATGCTTTCCAAATAAAGAATTAATAATAAACATAAGAGTCAATTAGTTCTTTCTAAATTTGGAGTAAATTCCCTCCATAATTATCCAAGTTTAGAAAATTATTTAGAAATATCATTTTTGTTTGTCTTAGGACCACAATATCACCCAACTTTACCTCTTTTCTTCAAAATATATTTGACACAAAAAAAATACTATCTTGCTTGAAAAACCGGAGGAAGCCACATATTTTCTAGAAGAATCGGAGAAGCTCATATTTGGATTTGCCGCCTAATCCCCCAGAACTAGGGTAGAAATTTTTGGCTATATAATTTTTTTTTACTAGCTAATATGGATTGTCTAAATTTTTTTAAAAAATGTTAATAATAAAAAAGAAATAATGTGACATGGCATCCTATTAGGAGAGAGATAATGTTTTTTTTGTGTCAAGTATATTTTGAGGAAAAGAAATAAAGTTGGGTGATTTTATGGTCCTAAAACAAACATAAGTGATATTCCTAAATAATTTCCCAAGTATGGGTGACTATGCACGAAAATTACTCCTAAATTTTTGAAATTTTTTCTAAGCAATTTATTTTTTATAGTTATGCCCAGTATGATTTAATTAGCCGCCAATTCTGACAAATTATCATTAAGAAGTGTAATGAAATAGACTTGTTAAATGATAAAAACCCACAAAAACGTACCCCCACAATTATTTTTGACGTTGCTCCATCAATGCCAAATTGATTATCAATGACAATGGCAAGTTTTCTTTTGTATAATAAAATTAAAAAAAAAAAAAAACCAACAGTATCATTACAAGTTTGAAAAAAGTTTCTAAAGTCTTTTTTCCAAAGCATAAATAATAAAATGAGGAACAAGGTAGGATATTAGGCTCCAAAAAATATCTAGGCCTTTATCGACAGGTCAACTTCACTAGCCTCTTTGAAAAAAATGCTTCAATCTATTATTTTAATTATAATATATATGATGTTAAAATTAAATTTAATAATAAAATAAAAGAAATATTTATTGAGTTGAGTCAATTTTTTTTTTTTATTTACTAAGTTTTAAGTGCGCATAAAAGATCATTTTCTCATTAAGTTTTAACATTTTATAAAGTAGAATTGCCATCTATATTTCTTGGCTTAGAGATAGTTGTATTGTTATTTGAGAATACGTTGGATTAGATGAAAATCATGCAATTATTCTCTATTTGTCTTTATAAAAAAAAGTAAAATTGGTGATGAAAACGCCATTTTAGATTAATACCATGCAATAATTATTTAAGAACAAAAAGGTCAATTTTTAGATGAAAACTATGCGATTATTGGTGATAAAAACAATTAGGAGTGACATAGACATAGCAAAGCATTTAAAGATTATCTATTAAATAGATCTTGGACTATATCCTGTATAGGCAGCATTAGGAAAAAATTGTTACGTTGAGTATCTGCTGCATCAGGAATAATAATATACTCCCTCCATTTCAATTTATGTGATATATTTCAAAATTTGAGATTTAAACAAATCTAACTTTGATCGTAAATTTTTCATATAGTTTTTTAAATATTTTGGATTATTAATTATTGTGCCTTATAGTAGTTTTTACGTAGTTTACAAATATATAAATTTTATTTTTAAAAAAATTTGAAAATTCTATGAGCAAATTCTCAATCAAACTTAAATTATTTGACTCTCAAAAATAAAATGTTGTCACATATATTGTAACACAAGTACGTATAACTTTTGCTGGCCACAAAAAGCCAATTTTACGTTAAAACCAAAAAAAAAAAAAAAAAGGGTCTCAATCAATTGTGAGGAAAATCACATTAACAAGTTGTTTGAGAAATTGAAGAACAAAATTAAATATTGGAGGGTCATTGCATAATTCAATATGTCAGCATAAGAGCAATTCGAAACAATATAATTACAAAATTCAATTGATAATGACAAAAGACGTATAATAATTAATTCTAAGTAAAATGAATAAAATTAAAAGTCGTTCTGTCAATACTTGTTCACTTGCCTTTTGGTTTGGTGTGCCAAATTTTGATGCTTTGTGCTAATGTTCTCTTTGATATTATCGGTTAAAGCTTAGTGACAAAATTAACCACAGTTCTTACTTGCCAGCACGAGGTAAGCAACAATAATAAAACTATTAAAATGATATTAAAAAAAAACACATTGAATAATAATTCATTGAATATTGTATTTGTTTTATTGGGCGTCCGTATCGTATTAAAATAAGACAAATTGCACAAATAGTCATTTTAGGACTTCAATTTTAAAATGTTCGAAAATTTATGAATTTTTCAAAGTTCATGTAAATACTTGGTACGGATTAATTGCTATCCAGCCCTCGAAGTTTCGTTTGTCATGTATCTATCTGTCTACCTAATATATATATATATATTATAGTTTCTAAGTATAGTATATAACATAATTGCATGATAACAATGAATATTTTCACTCATGTGTTAACTTTATTTGATATTTAATTATGTAATAATAATATACTTTTATTGCAGTAAAATGAAAAAAGAGAATACTTTTGTTTTATCTTAATTAACTCTTGATAATTGAATGACGTTTGTATGTAGTTCTTTCAAACCACTCATTAACTTGTTAAAACTACAGGTGACATAACAATAATTAAAAAATGAAGGAAATAAAATATAAAAACCAACAAAATAAGTTGTTTTTTTGTTATTGTGATAAGACTACTTCCTCTTTTTCTTCCTTTTTTTTGGAAAAAAAAATTGTTTTTGTAAAATTTTTATTTATTTTCTTAAGTGTGCAAAAGTTATTTGGCTATTTTTAACTGATATGATCCAATAACATTTGAAGTTATAAGTCGAAATCAAGAATATGTATGTGTTATTCTTCGTACTTATTACTACTGATGAAAATTTAATACATGCTTAAACAAATTATCGCCAGGAGAATATAGCTCTATTATAGTTAAAATAAAATATACTTTTTTCTATTAGGCAGGGGATTAAGAGGGTGTTTTGATTGACTTAAAAGTTAGTCAAATCTACTTTTGAGTCAGTTTTTTTATTTCTGAAAATGTTTGAGAAATATAAAAAATAATTTAAAATAAGTTAGGAGTGTTTGACAAGGTCAAAAATGACTTAAAATAAGTCAAAAATAAAAAATAGATCACTCTTTACTTTTTATTTAAAAGTCACTAGTATACGTGATGATTTATAATGTAATAATTTTATAATTAAAAATAACTAATAAAATGTATAATGCACTTAATAATATATTTAATTTATAATAATATAATAATACAAATCATTAACTTGTGTATTTGAGCATATTAAATTAATATATCAATTCTAACATTTCATATGAAATATTTGATATCATAAGATAAATAACATGTTGAAACATTTTATATATGTTTTATTCAAAATTAAAAGATTCAAATATTATTTATTGTATTAATTTGTGTAAAATATAATAGAAAATTGATACAAAGGTAAAAATAATCTTAATTAGTACAACCGCTATATTAGATTTAATCAATATATGTAGAGAATATATTAAATTTTAATATTGAATTATATCATAAAATATATGAATATGCATGAGAGGCTGTTGATTTGAATTTTGTCCAATAAGCATATTATGTGTAATTATAGTTGTCTTTGAATTTAAATTAAAAAAGTTAAAAATTGAAAATTAAAAACTTATCGTATATTTTAAAATCACAATTTTCAACTTAATTTAATGTTATTATATAATATTGTGAACGGTCTTAAATTTGCTAAATGATTTATAATTGTGATATCGTTCAAGATTGAATTTAACACTTGCTAGATATAGATAAATATTAATATTTATCTTAAATTCAAAAGTTTAAATTTTATTTCCCATAAAATTATTTTCCGATTTTGAAATTTGGTTGTCATTTAAAAGTAATATTATGAAAACATAACTTAATTCCTTCTATATTTTTTGATAGTGATAGAGATTATCATTTTATAATTTTTGCTATGACAATTTCTCATTTATCTTGTGCTAAGATTGAAAATTTGTAATAATAATAATAATAATAATAATAATAATAATAAGATATATGAATTAATATAGTGAACAAATTTATTAAATTTTTAAAAATATTATAAAATAAATCTCTGACAATTACTTTGAAGTAATTTTGATATTGCTTTTCTTCTTCAAGGATCTTCTCAGCATTAAAAACTCACATTTTGAATTCGACAACATAAACACGAAAAAGAATATAGAGATTAGCACTTGGATTCAAGATTTTTTTTTAAAATCAAGCACAACAACTACAGATAATATATTTGAAAATATTATATATATATACATACATATATATATATATATATTCTAGATTTGATCATTCTAATTCAAGTATAATGTTTTATCATTTTATAATTTTTGCTATGACAATATCTCATTTATCTTGTGCTAAGGTTGAAATTCCAAAGAAAAAAAAAAGTGATATGAATTAATATAGAGAACAAATTTATTAAATTCTAACAAAATATTATAGAAAACATCTAGCAATTACTTTGAAGTAATTTTCGTGTTGATTTCTACTTCAAAGATCTTCCAAACATTAAAATCTCACCTTTTGAATTCGACAACAAAACACAAAAAAGAATATGAAGATTAGCACTTGAATTCAGGAATTTTTTAAAATATTAAGCACAACAACTACAAATAATATATTTGAAACAATAATAATAATAATATATATTATATATATATATATATATATATATTTATTTATTTATTTATTTTTTTCTAAAAATATTATAAAAATATACTTCTTGCAATAACTTTGAAGTAATTTTGGTGTTGCTTTTCTACTTTAAGGATCTTCCAAACATTAAAATCTCTCCTTTTGAATTCGATAACATAAATACGTAAAAGAATATAGAGATTAACACCAAGCACAACAACTACGGATAAAATAATATTAAAAGAGAAATACAAAAGAAAATTGATGGAATAATTTATAATTAGAGAATTTTTATCAATAGTGTATATATGAAGCGTTTGAATTTTGTAACCGTTTTCTATTAGTTGAAAAATATATTTTTTCTTTAAAAAAAAAAGGAGGCCAAAATTATTGGTTTATTGAAATTTAAAAATTAAATTTCTAAAATATTAAACTGTGACGTGGAAAATAATTTTTAAAATTCAGATTTAGAAATTTAAAATTTTAATTGTCTAGATAAAAATTTTAATTTGAAGAAAATGAATACAAACAAAATATTTAATTCAATTAAATTAAACAAATTGTTTAGTTAGTGTGTTTTTTAAATAAATAATTTCAATTTAAAAGTTTACAGAAATTTAAAATTTTAATTTTAAATTATTTAATTTAAGTTAAATAGAATATTTTTAACAACAACAACAACAACAATTATTATTATTATTATTATTATTAGTTCTATTTTTTTTATGGGTAAAGATAGAACATATAGATTATGGGTTATATCTTATTAAAAAAATATTTATTTTAAAATGCAAATAAAATAATCTGAAATAAAACTTAAAATATTAAATAATAATTTAAAATGATAAATTTTAAAAGAAACTTCCATACGTGGGGTTTTTAAATAAATAATTTTAATTTAAAAGTTTTTCAATTTGTTTAGATAGGAGTGTAATGAGAAGTTTTAAAATTCCATATTTAGTTAGGTAATTATTATTTTTTCAAAATAAAGATTAAAACACCATATATTTCTTCCATACGTGGTTTTTTTAAAATAAATAATTTTAATTTAAAAGTTTTCAATTTGTTTAGAAGTGTGAGTGTAATGGAAGGTTTTAAAACTCCCTATTTAGTTGGATAATTTTTACTTTTTTTTTTCAAAATAAAGATTAAAACAACATATTTAATTGGATGTTTTTCTTAAAATATAATACATTATTATTAATATTAGTTTAAGTCAAATAGAAATTTATTATTATTATACAAGTTATATTTTATAAGAAAAAAAACGGCTATAAAACTTAAAATATTAAATAATATTTAAATGATAAATTTTAAAAGAAACTTCCATACATAGTTTTTTAAATAAATAATTTTAATACTTTTAATTTAAAAGTTTTTCAATTTGTTTAGAAGTAGGAAGTGCTAAAACTCCCATTTAGTTGGAAATTACTTTTCTTTTCAAAATAAAGACTAAAATATCATATTTAGTTGGATGATTTTTTAAAAAAATTTATATTTATTATTATTATTATTATTATTATTATTATTATTATTATTATTATTATTATTAGTATTAGTATAGATTATTATTATAATTATTAAATATTATTAGTTCAATTTTTTTAATCAATAAAGATAGTACATAGAGATTATAAGTTGTATTTTCCTTAAAAAATATTTATTTTAAAAATGCAAATAACAAAAAGACTTCAAAATATTAAATATTATTTAAATGATGAATTTTAAAAGAAACTTCCATTCGTGGGTTTATAACATGAGGATATCTAATTAGATGCATTTTTAAATGAAAAAATTAAATTAATTTTTAAATGTAATTAGTTTTAATTATTTAAAAGTCTATTCTTTTGTGCTGGTAAGCGTTATCACCTCTCTTTTATATATATATATATATATATATATATATATATATATTATTTTTTTTATTTTTTTTATTATTTTTATTTTTTTTTAAATTAAGATATTTAAAAGGATAATGCTTGATAGTTCCATAAAATTAGGCTCAAAAATAAATTTCAGATGCAGAAATTGCGTGTGTTTTTTTGTTTTTTTTTTAATATATTTTCAAAGTTTACACATATACATTAATTTTAAACTGATCCCACTATTTTGAAATAATTAACTATCAATACAAGTGTATTTGTTTTTTTTTCAAATACAATTTTATTATTTTTATTTTTTTAAAAATACTTTTTTTTCTGGCGCAAACATGTAGGCACTATCACCTTATTATAGATTATTGATTCTTCATATCTTTAATCTTAGGAAGAACATATTTTAGAAGAGAATCTAAGGAAAAAGAAGAAATAGAAAAGCTTATACTAAGAAAAAAGAAAGAAGAAAAAGATCGAACTATACCTATTTTTCTTTGCTGGTCTCATCACACCCCGGTAGTTTTCCTGAAAGAGAAAAATGCTCTTTGTTGACTTTTGTTTGTTAGAGAGATATCCTCCTTATCCTCCTTAACACGATGCAGTTGTGTTTTTGTAATTTAAAATTATATCTCATTCTAATTGTACAAAAAAATTGACTATTTTTTTTAAAAAAATTATATTTCTTTTTTCAATTTTATTTTTTAAATACTGAAATTTTAAGATTAATTGTGGTATTGACATGCTATTTTTCCTCTCCTATTATATATAATAATATTGATAGATTTAATTTGACTTTTTATTTTTGACTTAAAAACTATATTTTAAATCAATTCAAACGGGTTCTAAGTCACCAAATAAAAAGTATATGATTTTTATTGTTTGATTCAATATTCGATTTGAGTTAATTTTCAATTTTCGGTGAACACGCCTAACCAGGGTAAGGCTTGTACGGCCGTACGGTTCGTAGCCTCCAATCAAAGTTTTGCGATCTCTGTGTTGTTTGACGATGTCCACCGGCCAACACCTTCTGCAGACCCTAAAACCGATTCAAATTATTGGCAAATGACAAATATCTCTAATACAAGTGTTATTTACTTCTGATTTTCTCCTCCTGACTGTGGAAAACACCTTTTGATCTTGAAGTTTTTAACGTGTCACATGTGAAAATTGAAAATGAAAAAATTGTCAAAAAAAGAAATGCAATCTGACCCGTTTTTCTTCGTATTTCCTGTTGGTATAACTTTAGGATATATGACAATTAACATTGATGTAGGAATTCTCATATTCCTGCACGTTCAAATTTATCATGAATTGGAGCACAAAATATTTACAAATTAAGAAAAATATCTTTCTTCATAAGTAGGTGTTTAGCTATGTTTTATTGTGAGAATAGAAAAAAATATTTTGCTTATCTTTACATTGAAAAATTATTTTTCGAAATAGTTGTGTTTGGCTATGAAATAAATTAGAGTGGTTTTTGAATTTTTGTGACTAATTTGGAGCGAAACAATAAAAACAACTTTTTGTTGTTTTGAAATAAATGAAAATCTTGATATAGATGAATTTTTGATAACTTAAATATATTTGAAGATAAGATTTTTAAAATCTAACTAACTTTTATGTTTAAAGTCTAAATAGATATATTTTTAAAATCTAAAATCGCACGCTAGTTTAATATTTGATTTGTCTTCTGATTCATGTAAACAATTAAATGTCAGATCCAATCAATCATGGGAATTAATATTCACTCCACCTTAAGAAAATAATTGGGGTTCCCAATCCTGCATAAAGCACCAACAACAAAGTTATCAATTCATTATCAACAACCTACAATAATCAAAATTATCGAGATGGAAAACATACTTCCTAAATATAGGGGGAAGGGCTACATTAACGCAGGCATGCTTAAATAGCATACCTACCCATATAATTCAATCCACAAGTCTCCCTGTAAACATTACAAAAAAAATACTTATTTAAAATTCAATGAAATTTTATATGTATATGGGGATCCACTTCTATTAAGCTCAAACTTCACATGTTAAAGTGGGATACTGTGAGCCTATCAAAACAAGAGGGGGCGGGGGGGGGGGGGGGGACCGGGGGTTCAAAAATCTGAAATAAAAAACAAAGCTCTTCTAGCTAAACTAACATGGAGAACCTTCAAAAATCAAGACGCTTTGTACGCAACCATGTAAGATTAAATACTTTAATAACATAATATCAGGATCTTGAATACGATAATCTTATATAGAGATCGTTAGGGGCACGTACCTGATGCGGAAGACATCATCACACAAAAAAAGGGAAGCGTTAGTCGTAAATTGATTTCTACCTCATTGTCTTAACTTTATGTTAAGAACCATCAGCGATTGAATTAATGTAGAGAATATGTGGTAACCCTAATGGGTGGAGCGAGGATCAATTTATAGAGGTTATGACTTAATTTGGTACGTCCATCAAGTAACTCATGTACGGACGAAATCTATTCCTTATTAAATATTATTTATAGTATTACTTGGATTACAAGTAAAGTTGAGTCATAAGTAAGAAATAATTAATAATAATTCTTACAAGCCACACTCATTAAGAAATATATTGAAAATAATTGTTTTGATAAAAATGCATCATCCAAACAAATCTCATAGTAGAATTTGGAAAGACCTAATCCAAGGTTGGGAATATTGTAAGAGCCTGTATGGACTGGCTTAAAAAAAAATTAAGTCAAAAATAAAGAAGTCAAACTAAAATGACTTTTAGATCAAAAAATAAAAAACAGGAAGAGACTTACTTTTGATTTTTGACTTATTTTAAGTTATTTTTTATATTTGTCAAACACTTTAAGTCAAAAACTAATTTAAAAATAAATTTGACTAACTTTTAAGCCAATCCAAACACCCTTTATGTCAGGCATTGAAATGGATCCTGGGCAAGGGCAAAGAAAGCCAGCCTGCGGATAGATCGATAGCTACCAAAAAATGCTATTTTGAGAGAATGCATAAATGGACCACTCAACAAAGAAGAATCAAAACTTAAGGTCTTTGACATCCTATCAATAAATGGGGAATGAAAAATAGAAAAAATATCCTTTTGCTTTCCAAACGAGATTATCGACCTTGTCTACAGTACTTACGTGCCCCAAATAGAACAAACACAAGATAAAACTAGTTGGTTCCCCAACCCAAACCGCACCTTACCACAAACTTTGTCTACCGGCCACTTCCTGGTAAGCAAAAATGTCCCCAATACAATCAATAATCTTAATTTCAAATGGATATGAGAACTCAGATGCCCAAACAAAATGAAATACTTTCTCTGGCTATGCCAACATGGAAGACTACCTCCACGCAGTTTCCTTAACTCAATAGGAATAGATGTAAACAAAAATTGTAGCTTATGTAACTGTACTGAAACTATTAATCACATCTTTATAGAATGCTCAATGTGTGGAGACTCTGGCATACCTTAGGAGTAGACAACGAAATCCTAATGCTCACACATAGGCAAGATCATAATTGGCTGGAACATATTAGGAACCTTAAAATCAAACTTAAAAATTACCTTTACTGGCAAGATAGCTTTCCTTTCTTTCTATGGAACATATTGTTGGTAAGGAATGATAATTGTCATGACAAACAAAACTCCTCGATCAATGTAACCCAACCATCGTACCATGCCATTGAATACTTTACTCTAATGGGGGAAATAAACAGAATCATAAACTGAAATCAACCTTTGTTAAATGGAAACCACCCAAGGCAGGCTACAAATTGAACACTAATGGTTCAAACAATCCAAAAACTGTATACTATCTATAACTAAATATACTTATATTATAATTAGATATACTTATAATGTATACCAAATAAGCATATATACACACACTATATATTATCTATTATAGTAGAATACTTGCATTATATTATATATATTTATAATGTATACTAAATATACTACTTAATATAATAAAATATACACACAATATACTATCTATTATAGAGGAGTTCCCTTACATATTTAAACTACGATTTTTTTGAAGTTCTGTATTGTTGTTCTTCTTCTTAAAACACCTAATTTAGTACATATTCTATATTTATTTATATTATAATATAAAATATATTAAAAGAAGACACCTTTTCACATTGAAGGATAGTGACTTTTCCAAAAGTTGTGCATTTTCCGAAGGATTGTTATTTTTTCAAAAAGTTGTGACTTTTCCAAATGATTCGAAGGATTGTAATTATTCCGAAAGGTTGTGGCTTATCTAATAAGACACAATAAGCACTTGTTCATACTATTCTTTGTTGGTAATAAATAGAGGGGTTCTCTCACATTTTTAAACAACAAATTTTCTATGTTTTCTATTTTTCCTCTTCTTAACACCCAATTTAGTACATATTATTTCAAACTATATTTTTTTAAGCGACTTTATGGACCATATTTTTTGGGTGAAGATCCAAAGTAGACTATCAAGGAATTGACGAAGTTCCAGAAAAATTGGGGATTGAATTTGTCACAAAGAAAAAGATACAACAACGAGTATGATTTTTCTAGTTCTTATAGGTAGTTCCTGAAGAGGACGCAACCAAAGGAATACAACAGTCTGAAAGGACACAAGAGTTGAAGAAGCAGGTTTAAAGGTAAAAATAAAATAGAGATAAAAAACCTAAATGTACGAAGGAAAACATAATTAAAGTAAATTTTAGAATTATAAGGGTTCCATGTAGACTGTCCTATGATTCTTATATATATATATATATATATATATCCACCCAATCTTTGGAATCCAAAACCCAGCGCCCCCCCCCCCCCCCCCCCCCCCTCGTCCCCTTTTAAAGAAGAAAACGGTTCTTCATCTCAGAGTCCTTTCTTCTTCATTCAATTTGTTGACTCATTAAAAAAATACATAAGAAACATTGAACTATTGAACACTAAATTACTAAAATGTGAAGATATTGTTATTGAGAATTTTCATAATCAATTTGTAACACCCCAGAAAATTTTTGAGCTAAGACACGAACCGTTCTTCGTAGTGACTGAGATTTCACCAAGGAATTTAAAATTTTCCTAAGTGTTAAGGTCATTAGATGTAGCACCTTGAGTTCCAAAAAGAACTAAAGAGATTTCATTCAAATCATTCCTAAATTCCTTTAAGTTTTGGGTCAATTTCAAATGACCATAACTCTCAATACAAGATGAGTTAGGTATGCTACATGATATCTAGTGAAAGGTCTTTGAATTATCTTTCCAACGCCACCGAGTTTGCTAAGTTTCGAGGTCGGATGAGTGAGATATTCCCTTTTGAAGTCAGGATGTTCAGTTAAGGAAAGTTACCCGAAAATAGTAAGGGATATTTTGGTTCTTTACTTACACAATCAGATTTAATTCGTTTTTAGTAAGGTTTTAAGGGTCTAATCCTATTAGGTTCAGATTTATAATTCTAATATACGCTTAGGGTTTTAGTTGAGAGTTCAAGAAAAGAAAAGAAGAGAAAAGAGGAAAGGATCAAGGCGTTCGTCGAAGTTCTTGAGTTTTGTTGCGGATTTTCGTCATGGATTTGATCCCTAAGAGGTATGTAAGCTTCCATAGTGTTGGGTTCATTCACCCACACGTCAATCATGAATTTCTTTTGCGAATCTATCCATAAATATTGAGCAATTCAATTTCTTGATGAGTTCTTGATAAGTGTTCTTGAAGTTTCCTTATCGATTCTACTTGGGTCAACTTCAAACGACCATATATCTTAGAATATAAAGAGTTACGTGAGCCATAACCTATGAAATTAAAGGTATTTGAATCTACTTTCCAACGCCACCAATTTCGGTCAATCCAATTTCTGAGTAGAAAGTTATGACTATTTTAGTAACCTATACAGTGTTGTTACGAATTAGCCGACGGAAAAGCATTAAAAAGGGTTGTTTTTATTCTTTTACCTCCAAGAAAACCCTAAATGAATTTCTTGACTAATAAAAGGCTCAAAACAATCAGATTTTCATGTTTTAGTCCATCATTCTCTTCTTTCTCAAAGCCTAGGGCAAAACCCTAATGAAAAATCAAAGTAGAAGACTCCATTCAAGATTCTTTCAATCTTTTTCAAGATTTTTCTTTAATGTAAGTCTTTCTCCAAGAATTTCATTTATTTTGTTAAATGTTTTAAAGACTTAAGTTGCCTATTTTGTGGCGAGTTGAATATATTATTTTTATTTAGAGTTTTTCATTTGAGTTAAAGCTTTGTATTTGAGTTTCACGAATTTTATTTTGTTTTAAGCTTTGTATGCTTGAGTTAGTCTTCCGCTTGTATTCAGCCATGATGAGGGTTCGCTTGGAGACTTGAAGAAGAACTTGATTAGAAGCCTTGAAACCCTAGCTTGAAGGTAAACGATAAAAAAATCATTTCTTGAGATTCTTGAATTAGTTTCTTGAAATCTCTATGGCAAAAAATTATGATTTTCATTAGTGATTCATAATTGTATGGAGGAATTTGAGTTGAAAAAATGAAATTCTTGGAGAAAGACTTACATTGAAGAAAAATCCTGAAAAAGATTGAAATAATCTTGAATGTAGTCTTCTACTTTGATTTTTTCCGTAGGGTTTTGCCCTAGGGTTTGAGAGAGAAGAAAATGATGGACTAAAAGATGAAAACCTGATTGTTTTGAGCCTTTTATTATTCAACAAATTCGTTTAGGGTTTTCTTGGAGGTAATAAAACAAAAACAACCCTTTTTAATGTTTTTTCGTCGGCTAATTCGCAACAACACTATATAGGTTATTAAAATAGTCATAACTTTCTATTCTTAATTTGGATTGACGCGAAATTGGTGGTGTTGGAATGTAGATTCAAATACCTTTAATTTCATAAGTTATGACTCACATAACTCTTTATATTCTAAGATATATGGTCGTTTGAAGTTGACCCAAGTAGAATCTTACATCAAAACTTAATTGATAAGGAAACTTCATGAACACTTATCAAGAACTCATCAAGAAATTAATTGCTCAATAATTATGGATAGATTCACAAAATAAACTCATGATTGGCGTGTGGGTGAACGAACCCAACACTATGGAAGCTTACATACCTCTTAGGGATCAAACCCATGGCGAAATTCCGCAACAAAACTCAAGAACCTCGACGAATGCCTTGATCCTTTCCTCTTTTCTCCTCTTGAACTCTCAACTAAAATCCTAGGTGTATATTAGGATTATTAAACTGAACCTAATAGGACTAGACCCTTAAAGCCTTACTAAAAATGAATTAAATGTGATTGAGTAAGGAAAAGACCAAAATACGCCTTACTATTTTTGGATAACTTTCCTTAACTGAACAACTTGACTTCATTAGAGCATATCTCACTCATCCGACCTCGAAACTTAGCAAACTCTGTGGCGTTGGAAAGGTAATTCAAAGACCTTTCATTAGCTATCTTGTAACCCACCTAACTCACCCTGTACGGAGAGTTATGGTCATTTGAGTTTGACCCAAAACTTAAAGGAACTTAGGAATGATTTGAATGAACTCTCTATAGTTCTTGGAACTCAAAGTACTACATCTAGTGACCTTAACACTTAGGAAAATTTTAAATTCCTTGATGAATTCTTACTCACTACGAAGAGCGGTTCGAGTCTTAGCTCAAAAATTTTTTGGGATATTACACAATTGTTGAATCCAATTACTACTAAACTGAAATATAAAAATAATTAATTGTCAATCACCATAAAATCATAGTCATTGACATAACATTGACAAAACTTATTCATCACAAAAACATCAAAATTAGTCATTTTTTTAATTTCTTGCATAACATCGTAGCAACAAAAACATCAAAATATAATCATATGCATAATTGCTTTCGTGAACACAATATCCAAAAAGAGTTCAACTTCAAATTGTCTAAAACGACCCCTTTTAGCTTTCTTCTTTTCAAAATAGTGGACTAAATGGAGATGCTGACCCCACATGGAAGAATTCTGATTATCGTAAAACAGCACTGGGTTTTGGGTTCTAAAAATTGGGTGAGTTTCTATATAATTAATTTGAAATTAAAGTTTGTGACCAAACACAAAATGTCATGTGGCCTTTTTTAAAAGAGTCAAAATTTGACCTTAATTCTATTAGTTTGAGAGGTATGTTTGATTCAAAAAAAAAAAAAAAACAAACATTAAGCATATTTTTGGACCCAAAGGTGCAAGGAATGTATTTATAACCCATTTTTCAAAGATTAAGGATATTTTTGGCCTTTTTTCCCGGATAAATAAGTTTTATCGATCACCTTTGCTTAAAATGAATTCAAACGAGTTTTAAGTAGATCTAAAAGTAACCACAACTTAGCCAACTAGACAAGTGCCTTCCTCTCACTTCCCCTCCACGTTGTCATTCCATTACATCTCGTTCTTCTCTGTAAGAGTCATTAACCATCTTTCCTACAAAATAAAGCAAATTAGTTATTCTTCATAAATCAAATATTTTTATTTTGTGGGCTTTAATACTATATCACATAATATTATTATTATCTACTACAAATATATGATGATGATGCTTTTCAGCCTAATACTTTTCTAATCTAAAATTGAGTATACTAATTAATTTATGCTATTTGCAATACAAAGTAAATCAGAAGTTAAAGTCGCCGTGAAAGTTGAAGTGGCCGATGGATTGGTAAAGGATGAAAGAAGAAGAGTTATAAGAAAATAAGACCAAATATTAGTTCACTATATTTTATGGCAAAAACACAAGCAGGTTTATTTTGGTAAAAGAAAGTAAGTAGTAAATCGGCCTTTTTGATTTCTTATTTTAAGTTAAATAAGTCAAGATTTATAAGAAAACAATTAAGACATAGAATTGTAATTATGGTAAGTGACGTTGGTGTGCACGCGACACGCCACTAATAGGAAGCGAATCATTGTTGATGTTATAAGTATCTACTAAAAGGCTTTTATTATGAGTTGAGATTTTTGAGAAAAATATCAGCTCAATATCATTCATCCAATTTGTTCATTGATCATCGAGTCCACGTTTGAAGTGTTCGTATTTCCATATTTTCCACAATTCAATGGCCTCCAGAGATACAGACCCAAGTCGGAAGAAAACGGAGGTAAGGAATTGTTATGAGAGGGCTGTGGAAAAGTTGGCTGATGATGACGAAGCTAAGCAGTTGCTTGTGGTATTTGCGGAGTTCGAGGACAAATTTAAAAAGACGGACAGGGCAAGGAAGTACGAAAAGAAGGTTAGCGTTTCGCTCTTTGTTCTGCATATACATATTCTCCCTGTTCCTTTTTTCAAACAAATTAGCTAAACTTATATTTTCACGGATTTTAATTCTCAAGTAAAACTGTGATTTAAACTCCAAACTTTGATTCTGAAACTTTGATTCTTCTTCTTCAGAAAGTGATTTTGAAATTGGAGTATTTCGACGAGAAAATCAAGGAGAAGACCATGATAAATGTTTCTAGTCTTGAAGGTATTATAGAATTGCCTCTTCTTTTTACCACTCCCATCCTTTTTCATATTTATTAATTTAATAATTAATAAATAGTCAATATTTGATTTTTTTCTCTTAAAATATTGTACATATTTCTTTAATATTAAATATAATATAGTAGTTGGAAACGATTGCAACTCTAGCCTTCCTCTTGAATTTCTAATGTAATACTCCCTCCATATCCTGTTTTATGTATTAACTTTTGACTTTTGACTTATCAAAGCGTTTAAAGAAAAAAGAGGTTATTCTAATAAAAGCAAAATTTTTAAGTTAAATTATTTTTAAGTATAATAAAATGTTATATTTTTTTTTTAATAGATTAAAAATAAAGAGATGTTATATAAAATGGGACGGAAGGAGTAAATATTTTGATCTAATACAACAGTTAAATTGGAAGAGATAAGAGTAATTTTTACAAGAATCATAAATTATATAGAAGGCCAGATCCTGAAATAGTAAAGATTCTGAATTTTGATGGTTTTCTGGTGTGAATTTGTTGCAGGGTTGAATCAATTTCAATAGACTCAAAGGAGAAGAAATTAACAATAACAGGAAACATAGATCCAGTTTCACTAGTTTTCAAATTGAGAAAGCTCTGTTACACTGATATCCTCTCTGTTGGACCAGCAAAAGAGCCAGAGATAAAAAAAGACCAAGGCAGTCAAAAAGTTGAAAGGGGTAAAAAGGAAGAAGGCAAAAAAGACGATGCTAAAAAGGGAGGAAGAGATGAGAAGAAGAAAGACGGAAAAGATGAAGATCAAGCTTATCCAGCACCTATGTTTTATCACTATCAGCAACCTTATCAACCCACTGTTGCTGTTCCTGCTTATTATAACTATCCAAGTATCGAAGAGGATCCAAATTCTTCTGTTATCTTCTTGATGGATTTAATTAATACCCTGTTAATGTTTGAGTTTATTTTTTAGAGATAGTAGAGTAATTAGGAAACAAATATATCTTGTACAATTTCTAGTTGATGCATCTATTGGAATGTTGGTTTGATCTGTGTAATTAATTCTCAGCATAAAGATTGCTACTTTCTTTTTTAACCATTCGGTATTCAACTTTTATCATTGATCTATCTAATCAATAATTACTCGGATTATGTTGATAGCTTTAATAAAGATTTGCTATATGAAAATGCTAATAGAAAGTATTCATGGTTTATAAAAATATGTTTCAATATTTTTACACAGTCCATTCCTAATTAGTTCTGTAAATGATGGATGTTATATGATTCCTCCATAAAAATTTTATCAGACCAATATAAGAAATTATACTTGAAATGTTATTTTTGTTTGCGTTCCTACTAGGACTTCATTTTCAAGGTTTGAACCCCTCATTACCCGTAGGCCGTAGCATATGGCTTGTCCGCCCAAAAGGACACAACTTTGTCCAGCCTAAGCAGTTCTACCCCTACCACAATTATCAGTCTAGACATTAGGATAAATTAAAGGGTCGATCAAAGTTAAAGTCGAGGCATTTATTTTTATTATTATTGATGGAAATTCTCTTGTTAAAACATTATGAATTGATAAAGGTCAAAACATATGTATAAGGCACACAACCCATCAATCTACTAGCAATAAAGAAGAAAACACAATATGTCGCAATAAAATTTGATTAGAGACTATCTCGGAGAATGTGGTAAATGGTGGATCAAAGTTAGAAGACACCATAAACTTGAATCTTATCTGCCTTTCCAATGACGGAATAAACAATATAATTCGAATGGGTTATACTAGTCTGATGTCTTGCTGGAATATAATTTGAATTGGCTGTGGAATTCAAGTTTCCCATGGAATAAGTCTAAAGTCTTGCTTCAATGTGGTCAACGCTCCTCCAAACAAAGAATTATACAGAAGAATCTAGATTTGTGAAAAAATTACTCTATTAACCTTTGCTGGCCACAAAAGGCCAATTTTACATAAACAAAAAGGGCAAAAAAAGAAAAGTCTCAATCAATTGCGAGAGAAATCATGTCGCAACAAATTGTTTGAGAAATTGAAGAACAAAATTAAATAATTGGAGGGTCAATGCATAATTCAATATGTCAGCAGAAGAGCAATTCAAAACAATTACAAAATTCAATCGATATTGGTAATGACTACGCGCGTCCAAAAATCGAATCAACCGATAAATCAAATAAAAAAAAAGTGTTATTGATTTATTGTTATTGGGTTATTGGATTAACGGTTATTTAATTATTTTATAAAAAAATATTGGATTATCGATTCGATATTGACTTTTTAATATTGGGTTATTGGGTTAACCGATAACCTATTAAAAATATAATAATTTACTATTTTAATTTTTAGTCATACATTAATATCAAACAAAAAATATTAATATAATCACTATATTAAACTTTAACTATAAGGACCCTACACAATTAACATTATTTAATTAACTCCGCTTTCTGCATTTATCATTTAGGTTTTAGTATTCTTTAGTCTTTTAGGCAACGACTAGAATTGTGAATTATGAGTATTTGCTATACTTTTACTACTAAGTTGAATTTTTGCACTCAATGAGTAATTAGATTTCTCTTTTTTTTATTTCGCATTAAATTATTGGACAAGTCATATATTTGTTTTGAAATCATTTTCTTATTTGTTAAACCAAAAACCAAACCATTAAAGATCAAAACCGATAAACCAAAAACAGATAACAAATATCTTATTAGTGTAGTTATCGATTTAATATATTTAATAATCAAAAAACCAATAAATCAAATCGACCGATATTTAAAACCGAATCGACCTATACACACTTAATTACGGCAAACTCAAACTGCAGGTCGGCCATTTACTTTATTAACTTGTCATGCTCATTGCCACACTATTTTTTTTGAATTTCCTTTTATGTCGCGTGAGCTCATTTTTTTTAACTCACAAATATGACTCACATGAGGCATGACACACTCCACGAATTCCTCTACAAAATTTATTAATGCTTTGCATCAACTTTAGAAATTGGATAGATGTATGCCATTATTTCCAATTAAATAAATAAGGAGAAACTATTTTATTAGATATATATTCATATTATATATACTATTCTATTTATACTTTTAAATAATTATGTATCTCATAATTAATTAAAAGTTTTTTTTAAATATATTGAGGAAGATACACTTAAATATATATATATTTTATTTTTTTTACTACTAAATACATTAAAATAAGGAGAGAGGCAAACGTAATAGTCATGTATCCGAGATTCATGCGAATCACACTATATACATAGGAGAGTGACAAACAAGATTTGTTATGTATCTCAATTACATGCAAATTCACTTGAATATAATGTATTTAAAATAAATTATACTTAATTTTAATCCATGTATTTAGATGGAGAAATAACCAAAATGATCCTTAATATATATGGATTGAAGTATTTTGATCCTTCATATCCATATTAAAAAAGTATAGTAAAAGATGATCATTTTGATCTCTAACCCTAAAACTAACCATAAATATATAAAAATATTGTTAAATTTAATTATGGGTCCCTTAATATTAACACCCGACATACCTCTCTCTTCTCCCTCAATCTCCTTTCCTTTACCATTAGGGCATCTCCAACCCTAAACTCTATTTTTTTACTCTCTAAAAAAGATTTTTTTCTCTCTCTTCAATATTATATTATTTTTTATTTAATATAAAATTATATTTTATTCTAAATTTCTAAATAACATAAAGTGCAATAAAATATTATATAATATACAAATTAATGGACAAATTCAAATAAAAGTGAAATACAATTACATAAATATTACATAAATACTCAACTTTTAAAATTATTATGATGCTCCCATAAATATTTAATTAATACATTACGGAATTCAAAATGAGTATTTTTGTCCTTAATTTTTTTATTTCTAGCTAAAAATTGTTCAAATCGGAGATTTTCATCTACCATCATACCCTACTTTTTTTTCGAATAGTTCTAAATTTGAAAACGACCTAACGAATTACTAAATTATTGTTGTATTAAATTAATTATTATGTTATGTATTGTATTGTATTGTATTTTATCTTGTATTTAAATTATTATGTTATGTATTGTATTTTTAAATTAAGTTTTTCATCTTATCATTTGAATTTGTGCATTCTTTATAGTGAAAAATTAATAATAAAATTAAATTATATTATTGACGAAAAATTAGAAAAAAAATAAAATACTTTAATTCGGGATGAAATTACTATATATTAAATAATATATTTTTAAAAAATATTATATTACATTTAAAAAGAATTATAAATATTAGATATTTAATTAATGACATTATATGTATATGTAAAATAATATGCTAATGAAAAAAATAATAGAAATAACAATAAAATATTAAAAAAGTGAAATAGAGAGTGTGAAGAACTACTATTCAACTCTGTAATATAAAGAAGGGACCTATAAAGATTAGAGAGTAGAATGGAGGGAGGTTAAAATGTTCGTTCTCTATTTTACTCTCCAAATAAGAAGAATGAAGAGTAAAATAGAGATGGATTAGAAATGGTCTCATAGGTTATTCTCCATCTTCAATCTACCACCTGACATATTCTTACAAGAAAAATAACTTACACTACACTTACTTTTTATCTCCATCTCTACAAAACAACTAGATGGAAATTGCCCGTGCGCGCACAAGCCCAATATATACGATGCGATAAAAGTTAAAAATACTTGTAAGGCATCAATTGGAAAATCAGCACATAGTAGTAGATGAAGATCGTGTCATAGTAACAGACTGTTGATATATGTACACACCAACTGAGCTATAGCCCTTGCATCGTCACAGAAGTCGGTGTCACAAAAGGTGAATAGTAATGCAGTCCGTCACTATGTTGGTGGTAGTCAGAGGCGAATTCAGGATTTCGAGAAAACGGGTACACCATTGCTTTAAAGATAAGATCAAAAAATTTATAAGTGTTTTTAGTTAGTTAAAATAAATTGAAGAAAATTGGGGCTGCCTGGGATCAAACCTGTGACCTTTGTGTTGAATCTTGCGATCGTACCAATGAATCATTCAGTCATCTTGAGAACAGGTTCAACAAATTTTAATTTAATATATTCTTTAATAATTATAGAAGTAATATATTGAGTTTAGTCGGATGACCACGGGTTTGGGTGACCCAAAATTTATACATAAATTCGCCCTGGTGGTAGTCATCTTGATTTTCTTAATTACCATTGTAATTTTGTGAAGACAAAATATCTGTTGAGGCTTCATGTTGAAGTAGGAGAAATGTTTGGCTAATAGTGTCGTGCACCTTTTTAAATCATTGGAGCTCTTCAATCTGGCATTTCAGAAAGATAATGCAGGGGCCAAAAATAGCAGCCAATGTTTTGGCAAAACAAATGAGGAATAAATCATTTAGTCAGAACTTCAATGTGGGCTCCAGACACCAAATGAAAAATAAAAAAAAAGAGAAATAAATGAAAGAGAAAAGAAAATACACATTTATAAACAATAATACCTAAATATCTGTTGGGGAAGGTAAATAACCTCTCCTAAGAATACACTGCATATGTTAATTTAAGATGTTAAGAATATCTAAAGGCCTCGACACTACTCAAACAAAATATATCACACGAAACTCTTACTATATATTGACATACATAAATCACAAGTTTGAATGATCTAAATTGAAAAGAAGACCAAATAGAAAAGGCTCTAAAACCATATCATCTTCGATCTATACCCGAAAAATGTCTTTATCCCTCACAACCTCATATTTGAAGTACAATAGTAACATTGGAAACAGTACAATAGTTAATGTATATATACTAAATAAATTTAATCATCAAGATGCTTTTCAAATGTTGGAAAAAAGACACGTACATATAGGTTACAGTGAAAAGTTAAAATTACCCTTCACTTAATTTTTAACGACTGAAAACAGCCATGTTGATACCAAGTAGTGTTACCATGCTTCTACTATAGTAGAAATTTCAGTAGCTTGCACTTTCATACGCACCAAAAATAAAATAATGAAAGATGAGACAACTGATACAAATGCAAACAATTTTTTTTTAAAATAACACTTCATTAATTCCTCATAGAATATTGCTATAAATCAGTTCTTTTCAAGCTTTAATTATATAGTCTCTTGTCAAAGCTCTATACAGAAAGGATATAGCTTTCTTGTTTTTTCCTTATCAATAGTAATAGTTTTTCCATGATTTCACTTTTCAGATATAAAGTAAAAATTAAACGAGACAAAGGTGGAAAATAGAATTTTAAAAATGTTCTTTAGAAATTTGAAGAAATTTTAATTTGTAAGTCAAAGAGGATTTTGATAATTGACTTGTTTTTTCAGAAGAAGAATTGGATCAATGATCTTTTTGGCCATTTTCTCTATCAAAATGTATCAAAATCTAGTAAAATTTGTAATATTGTAAACTAGATTATATCTAAATAATTAACTTTTAAACTAGTAGAATTTTGATAAGTTTTCCAATAAATAATACTCTGACAACAGTTGGATTTGGACATCAAAGTAATTGAGTGGCAGAAACCAATTCAGTATACTATGAACCGTAATACTGATGAATATTGCCGGGGAAATCCAGGAGAGACAGTGTACTTACTATACATCTTTATTGGCCGACTTATTTTTAAACCAAAGGACCCCTTAATTATCTATTAGAGGAGAAATTTATGAATTTAATCAACTATATGATAACCAATCCCTAATTTTCTATCAATCACTTAATAAACAGCAACCAACAGAAAAAAACTGGATTAAATTACTCCTATTCAATTAAGGAAAAATAATCATTAGTTTACATTTCTTAATTGATCCACCTATTTTCTTCTTCTTCATCAGCACCATCTTCAGCCCACATATCAACCCAATTCTTCTGTGCTTCTTCCAGCCCAATAAACGACCCTTGTTTCTCTGGATCCCAACTGGCTGACAAAGTCCCATAAGCAGCTCCAAGTGCTGAAGCCCCAAATGTGATAAACGTCGTCAAAAATGGCAACCAAATTGGCAGATCCAACAATTTCTGCTGCTTTATAATATCGAAAATCTGCAGCAAAATCACACCGCCGATCAACGGAGCTCCGACGTAAACCAGAATCCTTCCGATAATCCTTTCCCATATCTCCGTCGGAATTTTTTCGTCGTTATTGTCATTGTTGTTATTGTTCCTTGTGTTCCCCTTTTTTGAAATTTCAGGTTTTCCATTCCCGAAGCCTTTTGCTTCGGCATTCAATTTCCATGTGGTTCGTTGGAGATTTGGAATTCTGTTTATTTTTTTGTGAAAATGGATTGGGATTTTTTGATTCAATGGAAATGAGTTTGTAATGGAGAGATTTGGAATTTGAAGACATATGAGAGTTTCCATATGACCTAATTTAATTTTGTTTATGGAGTTTGTGTTACTTTGTAAATGAATAGTAGTGTAGCAGTCTTATCCAAATACATGAATGGTTGTGCCTAAATCTTTATTTCTTTCATTGAGGGACAATTTCATGATACCAAACTAAAGACGTTTAAATAAATATGAAATTAAAGACGTTTAATGATACCAAATTAAAGACGTTTAAATAAATATGAAATTAAAGACGTTTAAATAAAAAATAAAATAAGCAGATTTAAATAAGAAGGCAGATGAAAAGATTAATAGAAAATATAGTTGTAGTACCAAATATGTTGCAAATCCTACTCAGTATTCCCTTTCTCTTTTAGTTTTATCACGATTTTTATGAAGTAATTTCCTAATTTCTCCATTTTTTACTTTTTTTTTTATCTTGTTCATCTCTTCCCCTTAATCTTTATTCTTAACAACTTCATCTTTAGCCACACCCCAGATATAAATATGGCAACAAATTCGTCCTTTAGCAGACTATCAAGGCCAACCATCCTAGGAATTTACTGGCTAATCCATATTTATTGTCAAGAAATTAAGAGGCTAACCATATACTAAGGATAATCATTTTTGCACATTTAAAGTAATTTACATAGTACCAAATATAGCAAGCAGATAATAATAATAAGAGACAACATATTTTTTAGGGGATTTCGGGAAATTAACTACGTAAAGCTTACATGATAAATAGAGAGAGGTTTCCCTTTCGGGAACCCCTGAAGAACTTTGAAAACCTTGAAGACTTAAAACTCAAACAAACTTATTTTATTACACAAACTTTATTTACACCAGAGGATTTTGGACAAAGAATGAAAGCATGAAGAAGGTTGGAAGTAGGTAGGACGTATTGCTTAGGTTGCTCTCTTTCGCGCTTTTCTACTTACATCTTACACTCTTATATAGACCAAGGAAATATAAATGAACGGTTGTAAATACTTTACGTGGCCTCCATTATTGATGGCCGACACAACCTGAACATAGGTGTGTATATGAGATAACCTTTGAACAACACAACAACAACATCCTAACCATTGATACTACTCTCTCATAGCATCATTAAGACAATTGTATAATTTTCATAGAACATGCATAATCTCATGCTTACTTTCAATCAACACATCTAGAATTTAAGCATTAGACATGGATATCATTATAATTCAAGTGATTCAATCACCTCATGCATTAATTCATAAAATCCTTCTTTCATCAACAAAGACCTACATCATATCATCAACTTTGAGAAATATGTGAATTACATGGGTTATTAGGGATACATCATAAAAAACAATAGGAAATCATCAATTCATGCTTAATATAACTCAATTCAATCATTTAAATCAAGTTTGAAATGAACACGTGACTTTTGAATTAAACTCTAACTTTTAGGAATTTTGATCTTTTGAAATTGAAGGTTTTGATAGGACTCCATGGATGAAAACTACCATACCTTAACAACAAAGCCCAATGCTAAGCTTCAATAGAGGAAGTGAGCGTTGACCTTGATCCTAGCTTGAACTTACTTCTTCTTCTTCTCCTTCTTCTTCTTTTTCTTCTTTTTCTTCTTCTTCTTCTTCTTCTCTTCCTCTTTCTCATCATCATCCTCCTCCTCCTCCTCCTCGTCCTTCTCCTCCTCGTCATCCTCCTCTTCTTCTTTTTCTTCTTCTTCTCCTCCTCTTCCTTTTCCTCTTTCTCATCATCATCATCCTCCTCCTCCTCTTCTTCTTCCTCTAGTTTCCAGAGAGAGAAATATTTGAGAGGGATAATTTTGGGCAAATCTTTTGGGTTTTGGAAATAATGACTTGAATGGGTGAGTTTTAGGGAAGGTCGACAATGCCTTGGGAATGTTAGGCAGTCTTGGCCCCTTTCCCTTGGCTCTTGCCCTCTTGTCCCTTTCCCCTTTTCCTTGGCCCTAGTTAGTCTACTAGACTACGGGGTGTAACAGGTACACTTTACAAGGACTTAGATGGAGCAGATAAAGGGTTTGGGCCAGGCGAACCTGGCGCAATGCTAGCGCTGGGCGCTAACCCCTGAACTTCTGAGAGCTAAATCTGGCGCACTGCTGGGGTGCCGCCTGAGCCCCTCTGGCGCATCTAGGGCGCGCCGCCCCAGCTTGCCCCAGAATGTTTCGATAATTTTTTTCTCATATTTTGACCCTAATTCGTCTAGAATTAATTGTTTTCCTTAGATTCAATTGCCCAATACAAGTACACGAGAATCTAATAAAAAAACAACTCTCAAACTCAATATAATTATCTCAAGAACTCATCAAACCTATCCTAATTCAAGAACGAAAGAAATACTTTAAGAACACGTATCAAGAACATTAACTTTCTCAATATTTATGGATAGATTCGCAAGAAAAACTCATGATCGGCATGTGGGTGAATGAACTCAACACTATGAAAACTTACACACCTCAATTTGGCGAAACAAATCCTCGATTCGCAAGAGATTTTGTGCGTCCTTCCTTTTCTCTCCTTTTCCTCTTCTTGAACTCTTTTCTAAAACCCTAAGCGTAAGTTAGGATTGTAAACATAACCTAATCAAATTTGACCCCAAATATTACTAAAACGTTTTAAGTTGATGGAGTAAGGAAGACCAAAATACCCCTCACTAATTCGGGTAACTTTCCTTAACTGGACAAGTTGACTTCAATTGGGCATATCTCCCTCATCCAAAATCAAAATTCAGCAAACTTGGTGGTGTTGGAAAGAGGATTCCAAGACCTTCCATTTGATATCTTATAGGAAAACTAAATAATCAAAAGTTATAGTCGTTTGAAATTGACCCAAAACTCACAACTTAAGCAGAACTTGCAAAATTCTCAATTTAGCTACTTCCAACTTAGCGCTTTCTAAATTTAGCTCCTCCTAAGGCGGGATGTTACATAAGATTAAAGTCTTGAGACTTATTTCGAGTTATTTTGAGAAGTCTTTTACAATCTTTTAAAACTTGTTTTAATGACTTGAATACTTGAGTTTCAGGATGAGGAGAGTTGAGTTACATTTTTCAATGAATATGTGGGATCTAAGTATTCCCAATATTTTTACATTTAATTTGAGAGGAAACATCGATTTCTAAATGAGTTCATGAGAAGTTTTGAGTATAATCTCTTTTTAGAGAATCTTTTGAGTAATAATCTCTAAGTTTGAGGATGAGGAAATGTTTCTAAACATATGAGTTGAGTTATATTATTGGGAGTAGTATTGAGCACCGGTATGGGGACGAGTTCAAACAATCAAAGTCCTCATAAACTATGTAGCTAACGTGGTAGAAAGGGTCACACTTTTTAGATGATTCCTTATTGCTTTTTAAGCATAGCTTATTGGATCCACTTAGTTGAGGATGTCTTAAACTCCGGCAACGTATAGGGCAGTTCTGGCAGCGTGGGTAAGACATTGTATCATCACATAGCTCATAGTGATGGTTGTTGATTAGATAATCTCCAAATTTGAGTTATTGTGTATCTTTACATACAAATAAGACTTATTATTGTATTTTTAAGTACATTGAGTTGTTATCTACTGTTTTAAATGTTTTATATAAACTGCATCATTAATGTTGTTTTTATACTGTATTGAGTTGAGTATCTATGAGTTGAGGTTGAGTTGAGTAGAGTTGAGGTGAGTATGTTTCCTTCTTTCCAAGTTCAAGCTTTTATGTTATGTTCAATATTCCCCTTACATGCTCGTACATTCAATGTATTAATGTCATTTGGCCTGCATTGTTTTATGATGCAGATACAGGAGATCAGGGTGATCAATAGGCGTTTTGTTGATACCACCTGTTGTTCCAGAGTTGTTTGGTGAGCCTCTTTGCTTTCATAGGATCCCTTATTTATTTCTACTAATTTAGTTTTGTTAGGATGATCGGGGGTCTTGTCCCGGCATCCCTCATAAACATTGATGACATACTCGATTGTCACACTAATCATGTTTTAGAAAACTCTTTTTTCAAAACTCATCTTTACTTCCTTAAAAACTCAGTTTAAAACTCAATTGTTGGCTTTAAAAAGCTTCTCGGGATTTATAACTCAACTCATAGGGTTCATGTGAAATTATGGACATGAACGACTCAACTCAGGGATCTTAATAGCAATACAGAAACTCAGAACTCAGAACTTAACAACACTACTCATCTTAAGAATACTCAACTCATAGGTTTCATGCTGAAATATAGACATGAACGCATCAACTCAAGAATCTTAAATGCATAATATATAGCAATTCAATAATAAGAATAGAATTTCAAAAAGAATCTGGAACTCAATAATTCAAAATCAACTAATCTTAAGAATACTCAAATCTAGGGAAAGAATCTTAGATTACTCTTTTAATGATCTGAAAGTAGATGTGGGGCGTGAGGACGAACTAGTCCAACACTATGATAGTCTTACATACCAGGAAGAGCAAGGTTCTTGAAGAATCTTGAAGAAGAACTTGATTATAAGCGGGTTAAGCATGGGTTCATGGGAATTCATCTTAAAATCATGAGATTATATTCATTCATGCATAAAAGTTCATAAATCAATCAAATAAATATACATTTATAAGAACTCTTGACATAGAGGAAAATCCTAACTCAATTGGAACTCCATAAAGGAAAGGGGTTCATGGATGAAAACTATCATACTTTGATGCCAAAAGATTACAATCAATAGAATGAAACAAATTCATTTATTTATACATAAATTTTACAATAAGAAGTGAAAGTAGCCAACGTAAATTCTAGGTTGATAGGATCCAAGAAAGTCGTACTAATAAAGATGGAGAGGAAGTCTTGGTTCCATGATCATAGATATTGGTTTTTCTGGGTGTGTAGTCAATCCATAAATCTCTTTCATGCTTATTTCTTCTGGCTTTATGTCACCTGTTAATCTCCAATTGAATCCATGCAACAAGTTAGCCAACGTTGTCCCCACAAGCTTGATCCCCAAGCTATACCCAGGGCACCTCCTTCTTCCAGAACCAAATGGTAACATTGTGAAGTTTTTTCCCTTTATGTTAATGTCATTTTCTAAGAATCTTTCGGGAATAAACTCTTCTGGCCTATCCCAATAATTAGGATTTCTTCCTAAGGACCATATGTTTACAAATACCATTGTCCCTTTTGGTACGTCATAACCAGCAACGTTGCATTCTTCTATGGAGTAATGCGGAGGGATTAATGGAGTTAAGGGATGCAGTCTAAATGTCTCTTTGATTATAGCTTCTATATAAGGTAGTTGGGATAAGTCCTCTTCTTCTACCCATCTTCCTTTACCTATTGTTCTATCAAGTTCTTGATTTGCCTTCTCTATCATATTCGGGTTCCTCACAAGTTCTTGAAATGCCAATTCAACTGTTGTTGCTGATGTATCTGTTCCACCGGCCAACAAATCCTGCACAATTTTAACAAGGAATTAGATCTACTAAATATAAATTCATTCAAGTTTTTATTGAAGAGTTCATATGATGAAATTGACAAAATAAAACTCGATCCACCTATAAATATGCAGTTCTAGCTTCTTTTAAAATGGAAATTACTAAATAGTGGGTACAATACAACTACTAAAAACCCCTTTATTGAATAATCTAAATTAATTAATTACTTTTTGCACCACGAAGACTATTAATTATAGAAAAAGGATTTAAAATGTCCCTCAATTTTGTGAAATTGATCAAAAATATCTTTAGTTAATAGTTTGATTGAAAAGAGCGATCATGCTATCAAGAATTTGGTTGAAAAATGCTCCTATTATTAATTAATGTGTCAAAAATATCATTTTCCTGATAAATATATTACTATTTCTTTTCTTGTTAGACACATTTTATTCCTAATAACAATATCTATCTATATTACCTTAATTAAAAGCATGAACTCCTAACTTGAATGTTAAATTACTATAATATCCCTAACTTAGATTGTGACTTTTTCGATAAGTTGTGACTTTTTTCAAAGGGTTGTGATTTTTTCAATGAGTTGTGACTTTTTCAAATGGTTGTGATTTTTTGATGAGTTGTGATTTTTCCAAAGAGTTGTGACTTTTTCAATAAGTTGTGACTTTTCCAAAGAGTTCTGACTTTTTCAATAAGTTGTGACTTTTTCAAAGGGTTCTAACTTCTCGGAAATTTTTGTTAACAATTTCTCTTGTGATGTAGATATATACTTCTGAATATCTTTTTCTAAAATTTAGAGAATTGTCACGATTTATTTTTGATGCTCAAGACAAAAGAATGACTTTATTTATCAATGTTACTTATGTGATTTAAACTCTCAAAAAGTTTGCTTCAAAATAATTATTACTATATAAACATTGCCCTTTTATTTTACTTATTTACTATTTCTTAATATTTAAATCTTTTAGACGAAGAAAAGTTAATATGACTTGTAATAACACTAGTTGAAGTTTGTATTAGTTTATTTTTTATTATTTATTTAATAGCTAATTTTATGAGATAAATATTTTAATTAATGAAAATATATATATTTATATTTGGGTAGGCATTTGTATTTGAATTAAAGTATTATATACATCACAAATGTATTATCAAGTTAACAAGATCTTCTAACTTCAAAATATATTATTTTAAAATGTTCCAAGTTCTTCTTTTTTTTCCAAGAAAAAATTCACAACAAATATGAAAATATGTAAATATAGAAAATATAGTTGTTCTCTTCACATGTTCATTTGACATATAAACAATTTAACGTGATATACACATGTATAGCACATCTGTTAGATGACAAGAAAAATACAAAACAAATAATGTCTATAGGATAATATTAGTGAGGTAAAACTAATTACATGATTGAACCTCATCAAATTGAAATAAATATATACATTATTGCATTTACCTAATAAAATTTTTTGGTGACCATCTTCATAGGTTTCTATGAAAAAGACATATATGACAATCCACATTGAACAATCACAAAAGAAGCTGCAATATTATTTTTTGCTAAGCTTATTATTTAAATCTTCGCTTAAATAAGCAATACTATATTTACTATAACATATATTTTTGGTAATCACGTGCAACACACGTGTCAAAAAACTAGTTACTTTTAAAAGATCATATTCTTTTTTTTCCTTTTAAAATCACTTAGTAAATAAGTAGGAATAATTCAATTTTTCTTTTACTAATATCATATTATCAATAAAAATAGAATAACTACATGTACCTTTTTAACAAATAATATATAACATATATATAAGATCATAGTAACCCTATCATTAGTTTCATTTCGATAAACGTAAAAAAATCTAAAAAATAGAAAATAGTTGTATTTATATATCTTTTTTGAATTGAAGTATGATATTAAACAAAATTATTATTAGTAATATTAGAATGAGTTTATAAAAGAAAAGAAATAATATTTATTTAGAAAAAAGAGCATTTTTTGACTCATTAATTAACAATAGAGACATGTTTTTAGACCAAACTATTACTCCCTCCGTCCCATTTTATGTGACAACATTTGACCGGGCATGGAGTTTAAGAAATAAATGAAGAGTTTGAAATGTTTACCAAATTGCCCCTTCAAAAAATAGTCATATTAAAAAGTAAACTCATTTTTCTCTCTCCTCATAAATGTATTGGAGTACTATATTTAAGATAAGGTGGGACCAATAAGGGTAAAAGAGAAATTATTCATTTAAATACTTACCATATAAGGAAATATGACATTCTTTTTGGGACTGACCAAAAAAAAATTGGTGCCACATAAAATGGGATGGAGGGAGTAATTGAGAACATTTTTTTACCCTTTTCATTAATGTAAAAGAAAACAAAAAAAGGGAGAAAACTTACAAGGATTAATCCCATTAGGTTATCGGTGGTAATCTTTACTTCAAGATTAGGGTCATCTACTAGTTGCAACAAGACATCAACCATGTCCTTTGGAACACAATCCTCCTTTCCTTTAGCCTTGTGATGATCTTCAAGTACATACTTGAAAAATTCTCTCAACTTTATATCCAAAGCCTTCATTCTTTTTATGTACCCTTGCAAGTCAAGCCAATTAAGCCAAGGTATCCAATCCCCAATATTAATCACCCCACCAAGGATGAACCATTCATCTAACATCCCTTGCAAATTTTCAATTGATTCATTCCTATGGTACGTTCCACTCATAACCATCCTACTTATAGTGCTAAGGGTAAATTCTGTCAAATGATCACGGAGAAAAATTTGCTTTCCTGATAGAACATGAAGACGAGAAATCAGATTTTTCCTTTCCTCAACACGAATATACTTAAACGATTCAAGCCTTTTAGGATTAAATATCTCGGTTTGGTAGATCTTTCTAGCTTGACGCCAGTGTGCACCATAAGGTGCCCATGACACGTCTGAGTGGTTAAAGCTAATATACTTACCAGCAGTCAATGCAGGACGAGAAGAAAAGATAGCATCATGTATTTTTAGAATCTCTTTAGCCATTTCTGGAGATGATGCTATCAGAACAGGCTTGGAACCGAACTTTAGCAGCATTAAATCTCCATATTTTTGTGAAAGATTGTGCAAAGACTCATGTGGGAGTGAACCAATAAGGTTCAAATTTCCAATAATTGGCCATGGCCTTGGACCTGGTGGTACATTTCTTTTGGGGCATACAACATGGTTCATAACTTTACAAATAATAGCTAATGCTAGTAGCCATGCTAACGATATAGATACTGAAGAAAAAGAAATCTCCATTATTCTACAATGGACTATTTATTGTGTGGACTTGAATATATAGCTAACAAGTGCCGGGAGAAAAATCTTCTTGGTTGTCATATAAGAAAAAATTAATAATTGAGTATTGTTTGACCAATATATTCTTTGTTAATTCTTTAATATTTATCTTTATATATGCCTCTTAATTCTAGAATAATAAATTTTAATTGCAAAGTTGGAAAAATATTGTAAATTCTCTCTTGATTATTTAAATTGACAACTATTTTGAAATAAGTATTTTTAATATACATGATAATTAAAAAGAAAGAGAGAAAGTATCTAGCATCTAGTATCTACTAAAACTAGTAGGTTTTAAAGTTTGACAAAAGGGACCTATGAAATAAATAGAATTTAATTGGAAGTTGGTACCCATAGCAATCAAGGTCCCCTGATCTTCTTAAAATATCTCAGAAAATTGTAAACTTTGTTTGGTAGAAAACGTTTGTCACTAGATCAAAATATTTTTATTGTGTAGAAAACTATCTTAGGTGTTTTGATAACTAAATAAAAATATTTTTATTACCTAGAAAATCAGCTTTTTAGTAACTAAATCAGAACATTTTTACTAAGTAGAAAACCAGTATAAGTGTTTAGAATATATATATATATATATATATATATATATATATATATATATATTCTAAACCATTTTAATTATTGACTATCAAAAACACAAATTATTCACTTAAAATATCATAAATATTTCAATAAACTGTTTTCATTGTCATCGCACTAAATGTTACGAACCTTAGAACTTAGGTGAAGCTCTCACCTTCTACTAACTTTTTCTTCTTTGAGTTGTTGCTAGCTGTTCTACAAATTAAAGTAAGATATTTTCTTAGGAAAATCTAGGTAGTTTTGATCCTATAATCATATATAAGATTATTGAGAATTAGATAGTTACTTTTCTTTTGGGATGGTTGGAAATTTTTGAGAGAAAAGCTACTAATAGCTCTGCAAAGGCTATAAAAATCAAGATATTTCCATCACTGGCAATAATTTAAAACACTGTGAGGCACGTGTTTTATTGGAGGAGGGGCGGCTATTGGTATTTAAAGACTTGAAAATGATACGTTTAGTAGACAATGATGGAAGAAAAAAGTAAACGAGTCTGTAGACAATACAATTGCATTATATCTCTATCTTAGGCCTAAAACTCGCTCCAAATTTATAATTAAATTTCTAAATTTTGATTGCAACTAATATATCAAATCTTATATTTTCTAAATTTCAAGTCTAGGGTTAAATCTCAATTCCTCTAATATCATAATTTAATAGTATTCATATAATACAGTACACCTAATGTTTAATTACATATCTCAATATAGCAAAACTTTAATATAAAGAAATTAATTGATGTTGAGCCTAACTGAATAGAAAACCAGTTGGGCACTACGACAACAATTACAGAAATAACATATCTCTAATGTTTCACTCTACACGTATTACTCCCACCCAATAAAATCCACCATAATCATTATCCAATGATTAGCCATGACCATGAGCACCAATACAGCTTATTCCCAACAGTAATGAAATTGAAACATTAGTATAGCAAATTTTGATTCATATTTTCTCAATTCCAATAATAATATATCAATAATAAAGAATGCCAAATTATTCATCAATCAACATATAAAAGTTCAACCTTTTACCTGAAGCCTTCGATTTTCTTCTTCTCCGTGTTCTTCTTTTTGTTTTCCGTCAATTAAATTCTAAATATTTTTAAACCCTTTTAATTAATTGTAATATATGGGTCAAGTGCTATAGGGTATACGTACCCACGCGTTGCGCGGATTATATTAAAGAATGTACTTATGTTATACATTATGTTCGAATATATATTATACACTTGTCCATATGAATTTTTTTTACTGTAAATTAGTCTATGAATGAGTGAGACCTTTTAGTTGATGAGTTATTATTGCATATTTGTGAGATGGTTAGCAAAGCAAGTTTCTCGGTACTTTTTGGCATATCTTGAATACTCAAATATTATGAACAAAGTCAAATATAACACAAATTTATCATAAAATTCTCAAGTTGCAAAGAGCATCAAATCTTACCTGAATTGCTTATATAAAATTAAATTGGTAATGGATATGAAAAGATCAATGATAAAGGATCCAAGAAAATAAAAGAATATTTAAAAAGCTATATTGATAATTCAACTTTAGCGAATATTATAAGTGTACTTTGAAAATGAAAGAATATTTAAAAAGCTATATTGATAATTAACTTGTTTCTAAAGTGAATCTAAAAACAAATAATATGTTATCACATAGCTTCAAAGTTTGAGTAGTGTATAATTATTTTGATAATAATTCGCACATCATCATCGTCCGTTCACTTTTAATTTTTTTAATCTAATTTGGTCTATGATGTTGTACCTTGTTATTTTAATTATATAACATGCTTTTCCTTTTACTATATCCCCCAAAAAGTGGATCCATCTACTTATTCTATAATAGATATAAGTCAAATCTATTCTTTGTGTATCCATTTCTTTTGTCAGTAAAAAAAAGTTCCTTGGGCTATATTCAAATTATTGACCCCCAAAATATAATTTACTTGCCTATCCATGAAAATATATTTTTATTTCAAACTTGATTTACAATATTATTTATTTAAATTGATCCCTAATCTTCATAAATTAGATATTATTAATAGCTAGTTGATTTAGATTAATTTGGTATGCTTAAATGTGGGATAAATTCATGTAAGTTGATATTTGATTTCTGAAACACGTTATTCTTATTTTATTATTACTATTTTTAATAAAAAAAATTATATAAACTTTTTTGAAATCGCAAACTATTATATAGAGAAGAAGGAGCCAACTCTATTATTAAACAATTTATTTTTTTATGAAATGAATAAAAATACATAATTATAAATAACAGTTCTATATTAACAATTACAATCTTCTTTGTTTTTCTTTACTGGTCTCTTCTTATGTTGGATCTCATGTTTCAAAAGAGTACTCTTTGTTGCCTCTTATAATTGGTTCATGTACTCATGTGAAAAATGAGCAACATCAATTTTTACACTAAAATGATGTCACTACTATTCTAATATAAATCAATTTCAATTAAACATCAAATTTTACACAAAAATAATGCCACTATTATTTTAGTATAAACCAATTTCAATCCACTACACACAATTTTACACTAAAAAGGTATCAAATTATATCAAATTTTAAAATAATACACTAAAAAATATTCTTTCTCTTTAATATTATATATCAAAATATGGACATACAAAAATTTAACTCCAAAAAAGAAGCACTTCATGATGCATCTCGAAATTTAATTAATTTATTTATTCCCTTTTATATATGGGGGAAGACAACTTACCTTTATAGAAAAATCAACACACGGTTCCTTATCCCTTTTACCTTTATAAATTTGCTAAACTCATAAAAAAAAAACATTGAACTCGATTTTAATTGACCAATGGGAATTGTCTAATTTTTATTTCATTTAGATTTTCTTATTTCATAAAACAAATTCTTTCTTTCTATTTTTACATATTCACCCTATAATAATTCATATTCTTTTTTAAAATAGTCATTCAATATGAATTATTATGTACCATAATATTTTAAACAATACACATTGCTCTAATATTATACATTATATATAATAATGGATAAACAAATTAAAGTGAAATCACTGATGAAAAATACACCAATTTTAAAATCTAGAAATTAATATTATAAAAATATTATATAAACTAATAAGTATAATAGGAATTTAATTAAAAACATATCAATCATAAAATATTAAATTAAAAATTTTATATAATAAAAATAATAATAAAAATATTTGTTGATCGTTTTCTCAGCCTGTTTGTCAGGCTATAATATCTCTCCTTCATCAGTTAGAGAGGCAATGTACAATTTAAACTAAAATTTGAAATAATAAGGGACACTAAATCACTCTTCAAAATTCTCGACTAAACTAATGTGATGTATTTTATTTTTATTTTATATTTTTATTTAGATTTTGTAATTCAATGATAAATACTTTTCTGTGTGGTAAGTGACGGTCAAGCTACAATGGTAAACCTTACTTTTAGTTCTTATTAACTAGTAGGCCAAAGAAATATTCAAATTGACAATTACGTTGTCTATCGACTTAATAATTAACCACATGAGTACTAATATGACTTTCTCAAAAATATAAAATTTCACATCATAAGTTACTAAATGATCATCAACTTTAACTATTTGGCATAAGAGTGTCACGACCAAGACCATCATGATTGGCACACACACTAACCCTCCGGTGGGAGAACCATTACTACAACCCAACCAAGCAACTTAACGAAAAAAACTAAGCATTTAAATATACGGAAGCAAGTTTAAGTGTTTAAAGAAAAATGGAGTTCCCAAAAATTCCAAAAGTTAAGCAAAACAACTACAAAAACATTTGCAGAAAACAACTCCTAGAACCTGAAAGTCAATGTACCAAAACTCTACTAACGACAAGTCTAAAAACAAGGGGTACAGCCCCCCTGAAACTAAACAAACAAATTATCTAAAGCACTACTCTAAGTCCAAAGAGAATGGACTAAACAAAATGAGAATCCTAGAAGCCTGGAAGACCTAGCTCACCCTTGAATTCAGTCTCGATTAGTGATCTCCTAAACGAGGTCTGTCAGTAGCGGCCTGAAGATGCCCTGTACTAAACAAAAAAAGAGCAAGTGTAGAATCAGTACACAACCATAGAGTATTGGTAGGATCACAGGGCTACTCCCATAAGCACAATATACAACGAACAATTACAATACAGTAAGCACACATATTCAAAATACAGTTCAACTATCGTTTCAAAGCAATATACAGTATCCTATTATCAGTGACAAGTATACATAACATAATAATCACAAGTAGTTCTCTCATGGAGCCCATACTTAAACTGTTAGTGTGTCAGAACGTGAAACCCGATTAAATGCATGTGTCGAAATGTGACACCCGATCTTATATATATGTCAGAACGTGACACCCGATCCAATATATGTGTTGGAACGTGACACTCAGTTCAATCAGCACAACGACAATCACAATCACATCCATAATGAACAATACTCAAATCATACAATCAAGTAACAGGTTCATGGCATGTATTGTTCACACATGATCGTTACATCAAGTTCGATTCACATTTCCCTATCATACACACGCATGCATAAAATATAGCAATCAATTGGCATACATCACATAAACATGAAATCAAACCATCACCTACCTCTAAATCAAACTTGAATCATCATAAGACACTTGAGCCTTCCATTTTCGGATTCTTTCCGCTTGTTCTAGGTCTACAAATGATTAATATAAGGCAAGGATCAATAATTAAGATCTAATTTACTTGGATTATAACAAACCTAATAACCTAAGATCAGACCCATGATCCTAAGGTGCAGCTAGGACTTTTCCCACCACTAACTTCAGGCCAAAACTCTCCCCCAATGATAATTACCTAAAAATCTAAGTTCTACAAATCGAAAAATGGATTAGAAGAGTAAAATCCTTACCTTCAGCACCAAAAGTCGTGGAAAACTGTTAAGAAATCGTCCTGGTCATCTCATAACTCTTAAGAACGAAGTTCGCAGAACTAAATTAGGGTTTTTCCTCGAATTAAGTCGCCACTGGCCCGTTACAACGAATCCCAACCCGCCACAGCGGCCCCACCCTGGCAGTAATAATCCCGCCCCATTGGCTTACACGGAGACAGAAGCTCGAAATTTGAGTTCCAAGCTCCCATTTCACAATACACTTTCAACTCTTGACGTTCAGAAACTATCCTTTCACCCCAAGAAAAGTTTTGAGAGTTCTACTCCCCTGAATTTGATTTCATAAAGTCGTACGGACTCCTTAACTTCTTATCTATCCACTCATATAATCACATTTATAGTTAAATCTCCGATTCATTACCATATTTCCCTAGACCTCACTTGATTCAGATTCCATCCAAATCTTGACTAGAATACAATTTTTCAAGTCAATGCTCAAAAGTTTTCTGGTCCAAATTCTTTCCCCATTGGCTTTTTCAGAACGAAGGAAATAGGTCGTTACAATAGATACCAATTTACCCATCACTCGTCTCTGAGTGACAAAGTAGAAAAAACTGGCAAAAGTAAGAGTAAAGTAGTACTTGAATCGTCGAACAACTAGGGATACTTGTCTCACATGTCCTTCTCGGTTTCCCAAGTAGCTTCCTCAACAGAACGATGTTTTTATTGAACTTTCACGGACTTAATCTCCATGTCCCTCAGCCTCAGACATCACGATCAAGAATTTCAATCGGTTTCTCCTCATACAAAAGATCCATGTCTAACAAAACTAATTCCCATTTTATGATGAAATCTCTGTCTCCATTATACTTCTTCAACTTGGACACATGAGACACTGGATGAACTCCAAATAAGCTAGGGGGTAAGGCCAATCTATAAGCCACTGGCCCTACACAGTCAAGAATCTCAAATAGACCAATGAATCAAGGAGTAAGCTTGCCCTTATTACCGAATCTCATCGCCCCCTTTATAGGTGACACTTTTAGAAGAACTTGTTCACCAGCCTGAAATGCCATGTCACTTACCTTACGGTCTGCTTACTTTTTCTGTGGACTTTGTGCTGCTAGTAACTTAGTTTGGATACTTCTCACTTTATCCTGAGCATATTTCACCAACTCAACCCCTAAAGGTTTCACATCTCCAGCCTCAAACCACCCTATGGGTGATCTACATCCCCTCCCATAAAGTGCCACGAACAGTGCCATGTCAATGCTGGAGTGGTAACTGTTACTATAGGAGAACTCACACAATGGTAGAAACTTATCCTAATGTCCTTCAAAATTAATTACACATGTCCTCTAACACTTTAATAGTTCTCTCTGACTGCCCATCCATCTGTGGATGGAAAGTTGTGCTAAAAGTGAGTTGAGTGCCCAACTCATCATGCAATTTTCTCCAAAACGTGGATGTGAATTGCGTACCACGATCTGAGATGATAGAAAGGGGCACCCCGTGCAGCCTTACTATCTCTTTCGCATAAACCTTAGCCAACTGCTGATCATTATAGTATACTCTTACTAGAATAAAATAGGCAAACTTAGTAAATTTGTGAACGACAACCCAAATGGAATCAAACTTACCCAAGGTCTTGGGAAGACCAACTACGAAGTCCATAGCTATCATTTCCCACTTCCATTTCGGAATTAACATTCATTAAAGCAACCCTGCAGGCCTTTGGTGCTCATACTTTACCTGGTGACAGTTTTGGCACTTAGCCACAAACTCAGCTATGTCTTTTTTCATACCAGACCACCAATAAAGTTGCTTTAAATCTTAATACATCTTGGTCACACCCAGAGGAATGGAATACCGCGAACCATGGGATTTTGTCAACATTTTCTGAATCAAGTCATCTACTCGGGGAACACAAATTCTCCCTTTAAAACTAAGCACACCTCCCGCATCAAGAATCACATCTTGTGCCTTACCAGACGTTGTCTTCGTTCTAAGCTCATTCAAATTCTTATCCTCAAACTGTTTGGCCTTGATCTCCTCAATAAATATGGGTCTAACCTTAATGTTATCTAATGCCCCACCTTTCTCTGAGATGCCCAACTGCATGAGCTTAAACTCCAAGGTCTGAATATCCTTGGCCAAAGGTCGCTTAGATACACCTAAACAAGCTAGACTACCTATACCTACCGCCTTTCGGCTCAAAACATCTGCCACCACGTTAGCCTTACCCGGATGATACTGGATGGTGATATCATAATCCTTAAGCAACTCCATTCACCTTCGCTATCTCAGAGTTAAGTCCTTTTCAGTGAATAAATGTTGCAGACTAGAATTGTCAATAAACACCTCACACTTGACACCATAAAGGTAATGCCGCCAGATCTTAAGGGAAAACATTACCGCTGCCAACTCCAAATCATACGTCGGGTAGTTCCTCTTATGCACCTTCAATTGTCGCGATGCATAAGTTATAACATTCATATCTTGCATCAAAATAACACCCAAACCCAAATGTGAAGCATCACAATAAATAATTAAGTCTTTACCTTCCACCGATAGTGCTAGAATAGGTGATGTGGTCAGGAGAGTCTTGAGCTTTTGAAAGCTTTCTTCACATTTTTCAGTTTATTCGAAAGACAGCTCCTTTTTGGTCAGCCTTGTCAGAGGAGTGGCAATAGAAGTAAAGTTTTTCACAACCCGACGATAGTAGCTAGCGAGCCCCACAAAACTCCTAACTTCAGTCAAAGAGCGAGGCTGGACCCAATTCTTAATCGCTTCAATCTTTTAAGGATCTACCATTACCCCTTCCCTTGAAACTACATTCCCCAAAAAGGCAACTGAAGTTAACCAGAACTCACACTTGGAAAATTTAACATATAACTTTTGTCTCCCAAGGACACCCAGAACTATACGAAAATGGCCGGCATGTTCTTCCTTACTTTTTGAATAAACCAAAATGTCATTAATAAAGACAATAACAAAAAAATCCAGCAATGGTTTGAACACACCATTCATCAAACTCATGAAGGTTGAAGGTGCATTGGTTAATCCAAACGACATCACTAAAAACTCATAGTACCCATAACGGGTCCTGAATGTCATTTTGGGTACATCCTCAGGCCTAATCTTTAACTAATGGCAGCCAAACCTTAGATCAATCTTAAAGAAAACTGACGCACCTTGCAATTGGACAAAAAGATCATCTATCTAAGGCAATGGATACTTATTTCGAATGTAACCCTATTCAACTGTCAATAGTTTATTCACATTCTCATACTACCATCCCTTTTCTTAACAAGCAAGACAAGAGCACCTCACGGGGAAGCACTAGGACGAATGAAGCCTTTATCAAGAATCTTCTGGATTTGAGACTTAAGCTCTCTTAATTCTACCGGAGTCCTGCGATAAGGACGGATGAAAATAGGGCGAGTACCTGGTTCCAAGTCAATGCAAAAATCTATATCTCTATCCAGAGGCATACTAGGCAAATCGGTAGGAAACACTTCCTTAAATTTAGAGACTACAGGAATAGACTCAATAGAGGGAGACTCAACCTCAAAATCCTGAACATTAGCCAAATATGCCAAACACCCCTACCCCAATAGTTTCCTATCCTGAATGGAGGATATAACCTTAGCCGTCTTAGGCTTGAACACTCCTTCCAACTCTAACTTTTCCTTACCCGGGATCTCTAGAGTCACAAAATTAACATCACAATTTAACATATTATAATAGGAGGACAACCAAGGCATGCCTAAGATTATATCAAAGTCAGTCATATCCAAGATAACCAAATCAACCAAAGTCTGAAAACCCATAGATAAGATAGGATAAGCACAATATATATGGGTGACTATAACTAACTCTTCAATTGGGGTAGAAACATGGATGGAGGCATTAAGTACATCACAAACCATATCAAATCCCAAGGCAACTGAACTGACACATATGAATAAGTAGAACTTGGATCAAACAAAACAGTAGCCATCCGGTTATAGACAAGAATAGTACCTGTGATCATTGTATCAGACGCCTCAGCCTCGGTCTTGCCCAAAAATGCATAACACTGAGCCCTATCATCATGATGGGTGACCTCCTTGCCTAGTTGCATTGCTTCTCTACTTGTATTACCATTTCCCTGGCCTCCATAGCCTTGCTGATTTCCTCCTCGCCCACCTTGTAGACACCCCTTACCATTATTACTCTTGCCCGTGGGTACTACTGCTCTAGTTTCCTGATGCGCGGGATCAACCATGCGCGGGTGGGAACAATCTCTTATCATATGTCCAGGTTCTCTATAATTATAACAAATGCAGTCAAAAGATGGTCTGCTACACGCCGAAGGTGCGACTCCTTGCTATCCTGAATAAAATTTTGTTGTTGAGTTCCTAAGTAACTACCTATAGAAGCGGGAAAGTTTGACTGAATTGGCTGGGCTTCAAGTGTCGACCTACCTGAACCTCTGGAGTAAGAACCATGAAATTTACCAGTGCTCTTGGGCTTCTTAGCCAAAGCCTTGGCCTGCCCATCATGTCCAACTCCTTCAACTTTCTTCACAAAATATGTAACCTCATTAAAACTTTTCCAAGGTCATGTGAACAAACAATACTTGTAGTTCGAGGCTCAGTCCCTTGAGGAATAGACGAATTCTGTCCTCCTTAGTAGTCACCAATTGTGTAACATATCTAGATAAAGCGTGGAACTTAGCCTTATAAACAACTACAGACATATCACCCTGCTCCAAAGCCATGAAATCATCCTTCTTGCGATCCCTCAAAGTCTGGGGCACATATTTTTCCAAAAACAAAGCATGAAATTTCATCCAAGTGAGTGGGGGCAAAACTGACGATCTACATTCCACATAGGCACTCCACTACTACTTAGCTCACCTTGAAGCTGGAACATCACAAACTCTACTCTATGCTGATGTTCAATATCCAACTTATGAAACCTCTCATAACAATCCAAAATGAAATCATAGGCGTCCCCACTCTTAGAACCATAGAACACAGGCGACTTCAACTTCAGAAACTTAGTCAACATCTCATGCTCATTACCAGTCATCATGGGACCTAATAAGGGATGGAAGAAGGCATCAATGCCTAACGCTCCATCTACCCTGGGAATAGTAGCAGTAACGGGGCGGTTGATCGGAGGTTAAGAAATTTGAACTGCAAGAAGGACTCCAGGGCCGACCAACCCCTTAAGGAAAGACATGATTTATTGAGCTAACACTAGGTCTAAGGGAGGAATGCCGGTATTCCTAGCCGGTGCATCCTCTTTCTGTCCAACATCCCCCTTGTCCTCAATCTCTACATTCTCTTCTACTTGTTCTTGAAGTGTAGGAAGGGCCTCTTCCCTTGGAACATTCTCAGCTGGGCTCCACCCTTGGCAGGTGCCACTCTTCCTCAGCCCTTGCCCCTTGCTCTTTCCCTATCCCTGCCTCAACCACGACCTTTGGTTACAAACTCCTTGGCTGGCTCATTGACGAGAGCTACGGGCCTGACACCATTGAATTGTGTGTTAACCATCTGCGAACAGAAGAGTGAATGAGATTAGATACCAACTTGGATCACCAGATACCAATTAAAATCAAGTTATAGTACGAAATAAGACAAGAGAAGACAAAGAGATTTCCTAAAGTCCTATAGCCTCTCAAAGAAAAGTACAGACGTCTCTGTACCATTTTGTAAGACTCTACTAGACTCGTTTTGGTACACTGAGATCAACAAACATATGGTTCTGATACCAACTTTGGCATCACCCAGACCGTCGTGATTAGCATCAACACTAACCCTCCGGTGGGAGAACCATTACTACAACCCAACCAAGCAACTTAACGAAAAAAAACTAAGTTTTTAAAGATACGAAAGCAGGTTTAAATGTCTAAAGAAAAATGGAGTTCCCATAAATTCCGAAAGTTAAGCAAAACAACTTCCAAAACATTTGCGGAAAACAACTTCTAAAACTTGAAAGTCAATGTACCAAAACTCTACTAATGACAAGTCTAAGACCAAGGGGTACAACCCAAAAACTAAACAAACAAATTATCTAAACAAACAAAAACTAGTCCAAGCACGAAGAGAATGGACTAAACAAAATGAGAACTCATGGCAGCAGAGAAGAACTGGCTCACCCTTCAATTCAGTCTCGATTAGTGACCTCCTTAATGAGGTCTGTCAATAGCCGCCTGAAGATGTCTTGTACTCAACAAAGAAAGAGCAAGTGTAGTATTAGTACATAACCACATTGTACTAGTAGGATCAAACGGCTACTCCCATAAGCATATTATACAACAACATACATAATACAGTTAAACTATCATTTCATAGCAACATACAGTTTCCCATTATCAATGACAAGTAGACATAACATAATAATCTTAAGTAGCTCTCTTATAGAACCCATACCCAAATCGTTTGTGTGTCGAAATGTGATACTCGATCCAATGCATGTATCGAAACGTGACACCCTGTCTAATATATGTGTTAGAATGTGACACCCGATCCAATGTATGTGTTGGAACATGAAACCCAATCCAATTAGCACAACCACAATCATAATCACATCTATAATGGACGATACTCAAATCATACAATCAAGTAGCAGGTTTATGGCATGTATTATTCACACAGAATCATTTCATTAAGTTCGATTTGCATTTCGCTATTCACATACACGCTTGCATACAATAGAGCAATCAATCGGTATATATCACACAAACAGGAAATCAAACCATCACCTGCCTTGAAACCAGGTTTGAATCCTTCTATGACACCTAAGCCTACACCCTGAGAGGGACGAGCACTCAAGAACCATTGCTGGCCCAAAGCGAACCCTTGGTCTGGCTTACTACTCATCGGAAGACTTAAACATAATAAGAACAGTCTCAAAAAATGAACTCATGGAAAAAAATCTTAGAACGTTTAAAAAGAAATACTTAACTAGCCAAGATGGCAACTCAAGTCTCAAAACATAAAGCGATAAAAAAATAATGACTAATGAATTAACTAATTGTATATCTATCTATAAAGCCTCTAATAACTGAGATGGACGTCGAGACAAGACCCACAACATCCTAATGAACTAAGATACTGGAAAGCAATAAAAAGGGATCCTCCGAAAGCAAGGAGGCTTACCAACAACTCTGGAGCTCAACTAGAATCAACGATACACTGGATACTGATCTTGGTTACCTATATCAACATAATTAAAAGATGTAGGAAAAATGACATTAGTACATTGAATGTACGAGCATGCGAGGGGAAAATCTAAACAAGACATGATCTTGAAAGGAACTGAAAGAACAAACCAGGTCTTAACTCAACTCAACTAAACATAACTCAATTTAATATAAAGCAGTATATATAAGTGCAACATAAAGAAAAGCTTTTTAAAACATGGATAGCAACTCTGTGTATTTAGAAATACCATAATAACTCTGTATGTATGCGAAGATACAATATAAACTCTTGAATGTATATAAAAATACAAAAATACTACTATGGGAGTTTCTCTAACCGACAACTATCACATATACGTAAGAGTTATTGTGATGATACAATATTTTACCTCACACTGCCAGGGTCGTCCTATACCTTTTCGAGGGTATAGAACCTGACTACTAAGTAGATCCACTAGTCTATGCTAAAAATCACGAAGGAATCATCTAAAAAGTATGACCCTTTTCTACCCATGGTGGTAACATGGTTTATGGGGGGTGGGAGTTGTCGAAACTCTCCCCCATATCGGTGCTCAATACAACTCCCAAAATATAATACTAGCTCTTATGTTTAAAAACACACGTATTTCTGTGGTTTGAGATAATTGCTCAAAACTTAGCTCAAAGGCTCATCTTGGAAATCAAAGTTTCTTGTCTTGCTTAATTGTGAAAGCATTTACTCTTTACTGAAAACTTGCTCAAAGGCTTTTTTGGAAATCAAAGTTTCCTTTCTTGTTTAAATGTGAAAACATTTTACTCTTTGGGAGTACATAGTCCCGATATACTTTTTTGAAGAAATGGACTTCTATTTTTACTCTTTACTCAAGTCTTAAAACAAAGTTAACTCTTGACTTGACTCTTAACTTTCCTTGAATTGACTTATGGATTCAAGGCTTATGATTTCATTTTATTGATGATTTTATGTTGTTTAGATGTACCTTAGAGTGTAGGAATCAACTAGGAAACATAGATACGTTTCAAGGGAACTAGTACGGAAAGAAGTGGGAAAAAATAGAAGACCTGAAGTCCCTGGAGCTCTGAGTGGCGTGGGACGCCAGAGGCAAAAATTCAGAACTAAAGTTGGGGCACTATGAGTGGCATGGCACCCCAGAGCCCAAACTTCAGACACTAAAGTGGGGCGCTCTGAGTGGCGCGATGCCCTATTCTCCTGCCCAGAAAATCCCTGATTTTTCTTGCTCGTTTTTCATCTCTAAACCCTCTAGATTCACTTGGTTCTTTCCCCAAAAACTTAGATTCGATTACATAATCAAAATATGTAAGAATCTACTCAAAAGAAAACCTAATCTCATAAATCAAACTCAAGAACCCACAAGAACTTAAACAAATTTCATCAAGAACTCATAAAATTGCTCACATATACCATTATTTCTATATGACTATGATATACCTTTACTGTTACACTCAACCTAGATATACAATATTCCTCTAACAGATGTGAAATAATTTTAATTCTTTTGATTTTTTGTTAAAAAAAATCATGTAAGGGTATATTTGGTCCTTCTCAAACGTGAATATTTTCTTTTTGGACTCTTTGATTCAATGATTAATTTGAGTTTTAAATATCTCCATTATAAATCTATTCACCTTTCATTATTTGAGTTTCTAATTCTTATTTTTTTTTTTTTTTGTGAAAATATGAGAAATAAAAAGAAAGAAGAGTGAATGAAAAAGAAACAAATATATAAGATTATTTTTTGCGGCTAAATTGTATTTTATCTTTTGTATCTTCAAAAAACAATGGGCATCTATGATAAATTTTATAAGAAGAGGAGTGGAAAAATAAATTGATTATTAAGATGATAAACTCAAATTAATAATTAATGTGTGAAAATAATTAAATATACCTATTAACTTTGCAAAAGGATCATATATATATATATATATATATATATATATATATATATATATATAAACTAGATACAATGAGACCGTGCAAGCATGGGTCCAATATTTATTACTTTATTTGTTTCTATTTATGTGACTGATTTATAATATTCTTAACGTAATTTTTAAATAATATATATTACTCTTCTTGTCCCAATTTATGTAGCACATGTGAAATTTTGAAAGTTAATCACATTTTAATATGTTTTACAAATTTATTAAGTTGTTAATTATTGTGATTCATAAAGCTCTTAGCGTAATCCTCAAATAATATATATTTCTCACTCAATCTTAATTATACAGTACACATGAAATTTCAATAGTTAATCAAATTTTAGTACTAATTTAAACTATATTTTTGTACTATTTACATAATTTTCAAATAATATATATATATATATATATTACTCACTCTATTCTATTGTGCTATACATGTGAAATTTCAAGAACTAACCAAATTTTTAATAGTTAAATTGATTTTTAGTACTATTTTTGGAGTAAATAGAGGAAGTTGAAGAAGAAGGGAAAATCTGGCAATTGACCGACCGACCCTAAGCTCCTAAATATTCTCACTTCTAATATGCAAGCACGAGTACAATATTTGTTAAATTGTTAATTATTATGATTTATAATACTTTTTACATTATTTTCTAATAATAGATGTTATCTATTTTTAAATACTTTAAGTTGTGATTAATAGCAATCTTAATGTAATTTCAAATAGCATATGTTACTCCATTTGTCCCAATTTATGTGACACATTTGAGATTTTGAGAGTTAATATGTTTTTCAAATATTGTAAGTTGTTAATTATTGTGATTTATGATATTCTTAATGTAATTTTTCAAATAATATGTGTTATTTACTTCATCCCAATTATACAGTTCGTGCGAAATTTCGAGAGTTAAACCGAATTTATAATATTTTAAATTTATTTTTTAGTACTATTTAAAAAGGAAAATATTAAAATATAGTGGAAGAGGAGTGCATAAAAATAGGTGGGCCCAGCTTTGTGATAGGCCGATGAAGTGTGCTCTCAGTACTGAGTAATCTCTTAGTATTTAATGAAACTTAGTTCCTCTTTTTGTAAATTGAGAAACTTGACCCCAAGCTCCTCTCTATTCCCACTTATAATATAATTTTTTTTAGGCCACTTATAATATGTGTGTGTATATATATATATATATATATATATATATATATATTACCTAATTCTTCATTAAATGTATTTCCACTAATAGTACAGTAGTAAAAATAATTTTTAAGGAAATTCTTTATATGCATTCAATTCGATATGCTTTATTGTTCTAATTTTATTACCGCACTTCTTTGTAATGCTACTAGGCCACTATTGAAGTTTAAATAAATATGAAATTAAAGACGTTTAATGATACCAAATTTAAGACGTTTAAATAAATATGAAATTAAAGACGTTTAATGACACCAAATTACAGACGTTTAAATAAATATGAAATTAAAGACGTTTAAATAAATATGAGCAAATTAAAAATAAAATAAGTAGATTTAAATAAGAAGGCAAATATAAATATTAATAGAAAATATAGTTGTAGTACCAAATATGCTGCAAATCCTACTCAGTACTCCCTCTCTCTTTTAGTTTTATCACGATTTTTATGAAGTAATTCCCTAATTTCACCATTTTTACTCTTTTTTTTTTATCCTGTTCATCTCTTCCCCTTAATCTTTATTCTTAACAACTTCATCTTTAGCTACACTTCGGATATAAATATGGCAACAAATTCATCCTATAGCAAACTATCAAAGTCAACCATCCTAGGAATTTACAAGCTAATCCATAGTTATTGTCAAGAAATTAAAAGGCTAACCATATACTAAGGATAATCATTTTTGCACATTTACAGTAATTTACATAGTACCAAATATAGCAAGCAGATAATAATAATAAGAGACAACATATTTTTTAGGGGATTTTGGGAAATTAACAACGTAAAACTTACATGATAAATAGAGAGAGGTTTTCCTTTCGGGAACCCCTGAAGAACTTTGAAAACCTTGAAGACTTAAAACTCAAACACACTTATTTTATTACACAAACTTTAATTTACACCAGAGGATTTTGGACAAAGGATGAAAGCATGAAGAAGGTTGGAAGTAGGTAGGACGTATTGCTTAGGTTGCTCTCTTATCTCTGCTTTTCTACTTACATCTTACACTCTTATATAGACCAAGGGAAAATAAATGAACGGTTGTAAATACTCTACGTGGCCTCAATTATTGATGGCCGACACAACCTGATAAAATTCCATTAATAATGCACATCGGGTGCTCATTGGGCCCCATTGTCACATGCACCATAAATGTTATCTTTTAGACTTTTTTACAGACGCGTGTGTCAACAGTTTTTCCCTCTTTTGGAGGGTAGTGATAAAATGACAACACTCATTTATTACAAGACATTAGTGGGCATCCCCACCACACCCTCCTAATATTATTTGATCCAACTCTTGCCACGTTGCATCTTATCTTATCATCTTCTTGTCTTCTTTGTCTTCACATGTATTATCATATTGTCTTTATGAAGGATTAAGTGTCTAAATTATGTAAAGCTATAGTATCGAAACTCATGCCTAAATCATCGTCTTCATAAGGATCTTGTGTGTCCTGAGTATTATTTTTATCTGAACTTTCATGACTATTAGTACTGTCTTCTGCATATGGAGTTGTTCTATCATTGCTAGGACTTGGCTTGTCTTTGTTAATAACATGTTTGTCTTGACTTTGGCTTTGAAAGAATTTTTCGAGAGTCTGTTTAATTATATCTTCTATTTTTTCATTTCTTTCTTTTTTAGGACTGTCATTTTCTTTAATGAGTCTTTTTGAAAATATTTAGGTAATCTTCTTCGTGAAGAAGAAGACTCCTCTTCTTCACTTTTTGGCAAAGTGACAGCCTTCAACGGATTTGATAAGTCTTTACTGGCTACCGTTTGAACTAGACTAGCTGTATCTTTCTCTGATACAGTAAAGTTCTTAGCATTCAAAGGGGAACACACACCCGTCTCATCCATTTTTATGTGAGATGGAGAACTCATGTCTTTTTTCTGAGTATCGAAATCTTGTCTTTGAGCATACTTGCTTTGAAATGTCTCTAGTTGTTTCATAAGTCTCATATTTTCTTGGATAAGGATTTCATTTTTGGTATTGAGTCTTTTGAAACCCTCAGTCATAGAGGAACAATGATTGCAAAATATTATTTTGTCTGAGTCTTTTTGGATATTGTATTGAGGTATTTGGGTTGGGCTTTGTCTAAGAACTGGAGAAATATAATAATTAGGCCCAAGTATTTCTCTAGCATAGTCTAAAGCTTCATTAAAACTATTAAAACCTTTAAAAAGTGGGTTTTTTACCCCATTTATAGAATCAACCACTTCTATCCAGGTTTGGACAACGCCGTTAGTCTTACCATGTATAACTACATAATATTTAAATTTATTGTCTCTATTTTTATCTGAAAAGTATTGGCATAAAGCATTTGACACAGCAACAAAATATTTGGTGTCTTGTTCATTATATATTATCCATAAATTATCTATTAAACATTGTTGAGACTTATCTAAGTAACAGTCTGAAATTACTCTAAATGATAGATTACAATTAGGGTATGAAATTAAATTATACTTACTGAAATGGATTCTTTCCATTATGTTGTCTGTTGTATTTAATGGTTTGAAATTTTATCTTCCTAATAATGTCTGAGCATAAGTATCTGGCTGGGAAATGCCCTTGCCTTTGTCTGTTGGTTGTTGGCCAGTTGGTCTCATTCCTGGTCTCATACTGAAATAAATATTAGTTAGTTTTTAATTGTAATCGACTTAACTTATCAGCTAAGTCATTGTCTTTTCCTTTAACATATTCAAAAACAATGTTATTGTAAATAGATATTATATCCATAAAATTTAACCATCTACGTTTACTACTAGCTTTACTATTTATTTTTTCATGAAATTTAACTATTGCTTCACAGTCTATTCTTACTAATACTTCATTTTTGTTTGAAATATATAATTTAAAACTATTCAGTCCATATATTACAGCTAACACTTCAACATCTATACTACTCATATTTTCTTTTTCTTTATATTGTCCACTTTGATATGCACAATTTTTTTCTTCTGTTTTAGGGCTATATTTATTTGGTCTTTATTTTAGTATAGCACCCCATCCTAATTTGCTTCCATCGGTTTGAACTATTAAATAATCTGATTCTAAGGGTATTTGAAGGTCAATTATATTTTTAAATTTGTCTTTAATTTGTTGGACTAATATTATATCTTCTATGTTAAAGTGTTTTTGTCCTTTACTACCTGTCTTAGCATAAATTGTCCTGCTATTTTTCCTAAGTCTTAGATAAAATTTCTAGCATAATTTACTAATCCTAAAAATTTTTGTAGTTTTTTTGTATTATCTAATTTATCTGGCATTTCTAACACCTTTTTGGCTATATGTGGTTGCAGTTTTACTTTTCCTTCTCCTAAAGTTACTCCTAAGAAATTTATATGTGTCTTACATAGTTCCATTTTCTTTTTACTTATTATTATTCCATATTTTACGAATAATATAAAGACTATTTGTAGGTATCCTAAGTGTTCTTGTATATCTTTGCTAAATACTAATGTATCGTCTACATATACTAGTACGAAATTCTTATAGTCTCCGAACATATCATCCATCTTTATTTGGAATATAGGCGAAGCTGTCTTTAGACCAAAGGGCATGGCAAGCCATTCAAAATGGCCTTCTGGGCAAGTAAAAGCCGTCCATTCTATGCTCTCTAAGTGCATCTTCACCTACTAGTATCCTGACTTACAATCAAATTTACTAAAGATCTTTTTACCTTATATTCTATTAATTAACTCAGTCTTATCAGGTAGTTTGTATGCATCTGTTCTGGTATAATCATTTAATCTTTTATAGTTTATTATCATGCGAGCTTTTCCTCGCACTTGTTCAATATGGTTTCTACCTTAAATGCTGCTGATATATGTCTAGATGTAGATCTTTTTATTACTTCTAATTTGAGAAGTTCTTTAATCTGTTTAATGAATTCTTCAGTATCTTCATTGTTTGCTTCTATTATTGTTGTTTTAATAGTATACTCGGGGATTATTATGTCTAATTTACACATTATTTTATTACTTTCCCATTGTATTAAAGGTTTTTCTTCTATTATTTTCACTTCGTCTAATATCGCTACTATATTTTCTAAGTCTTTAGGATTTTTTATTTTTCCTATAGTATTTATTCCTTTCTGAAAATTGTAAAATTCTGTTTCAATATTTATTAAAGTATAATCATTTTCTATGTCTTCTAGATGATTTTTTTTCCTGTTTTTCTTCATATAGGTTGTTTGAACAACAAATGTCATTATTGTTACATTCCTCACAACATGGAATTGTATTTTTTGTATTTATTTTATTGTCTTTATTTAATTCCTTGGTTGAAATTTTTCTAGTTTGTACAGGAGTATATGTTGTATTTCCACACATCATTATCCCATCTCTGGAGAATAAACAACCTCCATTATTTTGTATAAGAAATTGTAAACCTAATACTAAGTTAGTTTTAATATTAAGATCTCTTACGAACATCTGATACATATTATATGTAGGTTTATAGAACTCACAGCATGTGTTTATAAAATTTATTTGTACTTTTTCTATATATTGGTTGTAAAGATTATAAGTTCCATCCATTTGTATTGCTTGTATTGGTTCTTTTAATGTTTTTAAAGTTGATAAAAGATTGTGTGGCAGTTATTGTCAAGAAATTAAGAGGCTAACCATATACTAAGGAAAATCATTTTTGCACATTTACAGTAATTTACATAGTACCAAATATAGCAAGCAGATAATAATAATAATAAGAGACAACATAAACATTTTAGTTGCCTTCTTAGTAAAAAGATACTGCCACACAATCTTTTACCAACTTTAAAAAATTAAAAGAACCAATACAAGCAATACAAATGGATGGAACTTATAATATTTACGACCAATATATAGAAAAGGCACAAATAAGTTTTATAAGCTCATGCAGTGAGTACTATAAACCAACATATAATATGTATAGGATATTAGTAAGAGATCTTAATATTAAAACTAACTTAGTATTAGGTTTACAATTCCTTATACAAAATAATGGAAGTTGTTTATTCTCCAGAGATGGGATAATGATGTTTGGAATACAACATATACTCCTGTACAAACTAGAAAAATTCCAACCAAGAAATTAAATAAAGACAATAAAATAAATATAAAAAATACAACTCCATGTTGTGAAGAATGAAACGATAATGGCATTTGTTGTTCAAACAACCTATATGAAGAAAATCAGGAAGAAAATCATCTAGAAGACATATACCTAGAAGACATAGAAAAGGATTATACTATAATAAATATTGAAACAGAATTTTACAATTTTCATAAAGGAATAAATACTATAGAAGACATATACCTAGAAGACATAGTAAAGGATTATACTTTAATAAATATTGAAACAGAATTTTACAATTTTCAGAAAGGAATAAATACTATAGGAAAAATAAAAAATCCTAAAGACTTAGAAAATATAGTAGCGATATTAGCCGAAATGGAAATAATAGGAGAAAAACCTTTAATACATTGGGGAAGTAATAAAATAATGTGTAAATTAGACATAATAAACCCTGAGTATACTATAAAAACAGCAACAATAGAAGCAAACAATGAAGATAATGAAGAGTTCACTAAACAGATTAAAGAACTTCTCAAATTAAAAGTAATTAAAAGATCTACATCTAGATATAGATCAGCAGCATTTATGGTTAGAAACCATAGTGAGCAAGTGCAAGGGAAAGCTCGCATGGTAATAAACTATAAAAGATTAAATGATAATACCTGAATAGATGCATACAAACTACCTGATAAGAATGAGTTAATTAATAGAATACAAGGTAAAATGATCTTTAATAAATTTGATTGTAAGTCAGGATACTAGCAGCTGAAGATGCATCTAGAGAGCATAGAATGGACGGATTTTACTTGTCCAGAAGGCCATTTTGAATGGCTTGCCATGCCCTTTGGTCTAAAGACAGCTCCGCCTATATTTCAAAGAAAGATGGATGATATGTTCAGAGGCTATAAGAATTTCGTACTAGTATATGTAGACGATATTTTAGTATTTAGAAAAGATATACAAGAACACTTAGGATACCTACAAACAGTCTTTAGATTTTTTGTAAAATATGGAATAATAATAAGTAAAAAGAAAATAGAACTATGTAAGACACATATAAATTTATTAGGAGTAACTTTAGGAGAAGGAAAAGTAAAACTGCAACCACATATAGCCAAAAAGGTGTTAGAAATGCCAGATAAATTAGATGATATAAAAGAACTACAAAAGTTCTTAGGATTAGTAAATTATGCTAGAAACTTTATCCAAAACTTAGTAAAAATAGCAGGACCATTGTATGCTAAGACAGGTAGTATAGGACAAAAACGCTTTAACATAGAAGATATAAAATTAGTCCAATAAATTAAAGACAAAGTTAAAAATATACCTGACCTTCAAATATCCTTATAATTAGATTATTTAATAGTTCAAACCGATGGAAGCAAATTAAGATGGGGTGCTATACTAAAATCAAGACCAAATAAATATAGCCCTAAAATAGAAGAACTTTTTTTTTTATCCTGTTCATCTCTTCCCCTTAATCTTTATTTTTAACAACTTCATATTTAGCCACAGCCCCGATTAAATATGGCAACGAATTCGTTCTTTAGTAGACTTTCAAGGCCAACCATCATAGGAATTTACAGGCTAATCCATAGTTATTGTCAAGAAACTAAGAGGCTAACCATATACTAAGGATAATCATTTTTGCACATTTACAGTAATTTACATAGTACCAAATATAGCAAGCAGATAATAATAATAAGAGACAACATATTTTTTAGGGGATTTCGGAAAATTAACAACGTAAAACTTACATGATAAATAGAGAGAGGTTTCCCTTTCTGGAACCCCTGAAGAAATTTGAAAACCTTGAAGACTTAAAACTCAAACACACTTATTTTATTACACAAACTTTAATTTACACCAGAGGATTTTGGACAAAGGATGAAAGCATGAAGAAGGTTGGAAGTAGGAAGGACGTATTGCTTAGGTCGCTCTCTTTCGCTCTGCTTTTCTACTTACATCTTACACTCTTATATAGACCAAGGGAAAATAAATGAACGGTTGTAAATACTCAACGTGGCCTCCATTATTGATGGCTAACTCAACCTGATAAGATTCCATTAATAACGCACATCGGGTGCTTATTGGGCTCCAACGTCACATGCAAATTACTATAAATGTGCAAAAATGATTATCCTTAGAGAATGATTAGCCTCTTAATTTCTTGACAATAACTATAGATTAGCCTGTACTTTCCTAGGATGGCTGGCCTTGATAGTCTGCTAAAGGACAAATTTGTTGCCATATTTATATCTGGGGTGTGGCTAAAAATGAAGTTATTAAGAATAAAGATTAAGGGAAAAAGATGAACAGGATAATAAAAAAAAAGAGTAAAAAATGGGGAAATTAGGGAGATACTTAATAAAAATCGTGATAAAACTAAAAGAGAGAGGGAGTACTAAGTAGGATTTACAATATATTTGGTACTACAACTATATTTTCTATTAATCTTTACATCTGCCGTCTTATTTAAATCTGCTTATTTTATTTTTAATTTGCTCATATTCATTTAAACGTTTTTAATTTGGTATCAGAGCGAGAAGTTTTTGGGAAAAATTAGTGCATTGAAAGACATCCTTCATTTAGGAATATAAGATTTATATATTGGAAATTATATAGAGAATATAATCTTAAAAGTATTGTTGTAAAGAAGTAAAGACAACTAGAAAAGAAGTATAATATAAGGACTATAGAATATTTAGATAAAATAATTGATCCAGAATTCATTAGTAATACTAGGTGGGATATAATAAGTTACGATAGTGATATAATTTGGTGCGACAAAAGAATAAATTTGATATTTAGAAATTTTAAAAAGGAAGCAATTTTATTACGATAGTTAATGCAAACTTTAATTAAAAGATATAGACAGTTAGATCAGTGGCTTCACGAAGAAAGAATTCATAAAGACATAATAGTTACTACAGAACACGAAATCGAACAATAAATAATTTTGGAAAAACACCTAACATCGGAAGAATCCAAACAAAATATATTATATCTTAATAGATAATTAAAATATAATGTACAACAGATTGCAAACTCTAAATTAAGAATAAAAAGATACAAAAAGAAACTTGAATATATACACTTTGGATAAATAGATGCCTCTAAAATATATTAAGAGAATAAGATTAAGATATAGTTGGCTATATGAAGAAATACAATATAGATTTGAGCTCCGAAACACTTTAATTGTCTTAATAGATTATTTAAATTGGACAGAAAAACAATTAGCTAAAGAAAAAGCTAGGAACTATCAAATATATTCATTAATAGAAGATAAATATCTTATAGATTCATTAGTAGAACATAAAGATAATCTTATTAACGAAATAAATAACATTAAATTAGATATAAAATATACTACTAATAGGATAAAATACAATAGAAGGATTTGTTTAATTAGAAGTACATTAGGATAGAAAATATAGATACGTTAAGACATCTAGAATATTTAGACTTAAGAATACACCCAGAAAAAAAATATAGATCACACAAAAATAACAATATAAAGTGTAATTTTGCTGAAGGAGAACATATACTACACTCTGAAGATAAGCAATATAATACCTTAATCGATTTAACAATAAATTTTAGTGAAAAAATTCAACAACAAGATAAAATTATAATAAAGCTGTTAGAAGCAATAGAAGTAGTACAAAACAAACAATTTAAGACTTTAGATAGATTAGAAAAGAATTTTGACTTTTTAAAAGCACAAGAACTAGAAATAGATAGAAAAATTCAATAATTAAATAAAAAATTTAATTTAGAAAAAATACCTACAAAAATAAAAATAGAAAAACTGGTAAAAACTATAGTAGAAAAGCCTAAAGATATAGAAATTAAAAATACCCTATTAGCAACAAAAATTATAGAACAAGTAGAAAAAATGACCACTGAAATAAGTCATTTGAAAGAAATAATTACAAGGCTTGAAAGAATCTCACTTTCATGAGTGAAGAAGATATAAATTATAAAAAAGCATTAGAATATACAACCAACTTCCATCAAGAGCCAATTGGATATTCCTGTCACATTTCCTCTAGCCAAACAGACAAAGTAATCCTAAAATAAAACAATACAATAATCGCATTACTAACAGAATTAAATATAAAAATAGATAAAATATTAAAAAAAAAACAACCTGAACAAAGTCATAAAAATACAAAAATAAATGAATTAATTACCCAACTTAAGAAAGTAGAAATAACACCCAAACAAGAAAAACACAAGTTAACTAGAAAACCTTAAAAATGGACTTTCTTTCAAATAAATGAACAACCCAAGAAAGCAGACCAAGTTTCTCAGAAAATCGAATAGGGAACAACTTGATTTCAAGGATATTATCCAGTAGACCATCAACCATAGAAGAAGGTCAAGAATTGAATGAAATAATAGACATAGTAGAGATTTACAGATTTTTTAACAAAATCAACTAAAATTATTAAATTCAAAAACATTATACAATGTAAAAGATTTCTCTATAGATAATCAATTATACAGACACTATAGAGTCAGCAATAGGAGTAGAATTTGCAATTTTAAACTTAATAAACCCAGCTTTAATAAAGACGATAAAAAATCCCAAAATAATGCTAATGCATATGGCTAATAGTCATAGGAATAAAAGGACTAACTAAAACAAATTTAGGATCTAAAGTTTTAATTGTATTATATGATAATCGATGGTCAGATTTAAAAAAGTCTGTCATAGGATTAACAGAATTAGATAGGACTAGTAATGGCGGAATTTTCTATATTAGCCCAGACTTCTTAATTAATCTAAAAGAATTTGGAAGACATATTAAAATAGGAATTCATACATAAGGATATGAACAAATGAATAATGGAAATAATTTATTAATGTGCATAGGTTTCATAGGAAAAATGACCTTAAGTAGTAATACAAAATTTAAACTTCAGGTAAACGATGTGGTAGAAGTAATGGGTAATAAAGGAATAAACCTAATCAAACCAATAAAAATAAACCCAGAAGAACACGCTGGATTAGAATGGAACTTAGATAAATTAAGCAAGCCAAAGGTATTTGTTCCCGAGCAACACTTCATGTATACTAGCTCAAAAGGAGAAACATCAATTAGGTTTGCAGACTATAATTACACTAATCAAAGAGATTTAAATGACAATGAAACAGAAAGTACCATAAAAACAAAACAAGAAGAATTCATGAATATAGAAGTAATACAAGAATGGTACGAGGTAGAAAAAGCCAAGAAGAAGCAAAAAGATAATATCAAGAAAATAGTATGACAAATTTTAAGTGTAGAGGATGTAATAAAGGTAAAATGGATATAATGGAAACAATAGAACATTTTAGAATATGCCAAGAAAGAGATGAAAATTTAGCATATAGAATAGACGAACAAAAAGACAATAGAGAAGAAAAAGAAGACACGTTATCCATTACTAGTTATACGGAATTAATGGATGAAGCAACTAGTTCACATAGTGTCAGTCCTTTCCAAAGAACTACTGCAGCCCCAAGTGTTAGTTATAGTACTGGTAATCTGCTTAGAAGACCATGGATAAGACCTGATAAAGAAATAAAAGATAATATTAAACCAATAGGAAAAAGAATGCCTATAGAAGAACCTATTAGGTTACAAGAAGGAGGAAATAAAAGAAAAATATTAAATATAGTTGCACATGATCCACAAATGTGGAATACTATAATAGATTTATGGAAAGGAATAGTGGCAGCAGACTTTGTAAAAATTATCATAAAATTGATGCAGAAACTATGTATAAATACTTAGAAACCTTTTTAGGAGAATCATGTAAAGTAGTATGGGAATCATACAAACAAACTTACCCTCAAGAATTTCAAAGATTAATAGAATTAGGACCAAATCCATACAATTTTATAAACAAAATACATGTGTTACTAACAGGAGAAGACCCAAATAGTGGCCTAGTAGCATTACAAAGAAGTACGGTAATAAAATTAGAACAATTAAGCATATCGAATTGGATGCATATAAAGAATTTCCTTAAAGATTATTTTTGCTATTGTACTATTAGTGGAAATACATTTAATGAAGAATTAGGAAAAAAATTATTTAATAAATTACCAGGAACTTTAGGAAGAGAAATAGAAGAAAGATTGTATAAAAGAGAAGGGGTGGTTCAAAACCCTACACTCTTATGGCCTATCGGACAAAAAATACACCATATAATGGAAATACTAACAGAAAAATGTACTAACACAAAAATACAAAAACAATTAAAACAAAATGAAATGAACTTTTGCAAGACAATGATATACACTGCCCAAAGTTATGACAAAGAACCTAGTAAAACAAGAAAATATAAAAGAAGAACCAGTTATAACCAAAGACCATATAAAAATAAAAAAATATTTTTTAAGAAAATCTTCAGCTAGAAAACCATATTTAAATAGAGATAGACATGTTAGGAAATATAGAAATGATAGGAATTATAAAAATAAATTAGAATGCTATACTTGTGGAAGTATAGAACACTTAGCAAATATATGCCCTAAACGGAATAATATTAAAACTAGAAATTCTCAGTTAATGGAAGACTTTCAAGAAACCCTATTAAATGTAGATGAATATATGTCAGACACAGAAAGTATATATTCAGTTGTAAGTATAAATGCACCATAAGAAATAAACACTCAATCATACACATCTGATTCAAAAAATGACAATTTAATTAATGAAATATGAGTAGAAAGAAATGACGATTTTTTAGACAACATACTAATAAATACCATGATAAATATTTATCAAGACAGTAATCATGAGTTCGAAAGACTAAAAGGAATAGATAGTAATTAGTGTAATATATGTAAATGGTACCCTAGTAAAATAAATAGAGCCAAATGTAAACATTGTTATATGGAAGCCTATATTAGTTGTATAGAAAATAAATTAAAACAAAAAGTGGATAAAAATGAAGTGCAAGTCCATACAAACGACCAGGCTACTAATCTAAGACTAATAACTCTAGAAACAAGAGTAAATGACTTAGAACAAAGATTAATTACATTAGAAAAAGGAAAAGAAAAAACCTTTAACAAGGATAATACATAGTCACAAGGTACAATACATTTAGATCAAATAGAAAGTGAATTAATAAATGTAGATGAAAATAATACTAGTTTTATATGTAATGGAGATAAAAAGTTTGGGACAATAAAAATACTAGTAAGAATAAAAATAAAAGATATAGAAATAGAAACTTTAGCTTTAGTAGATATAGGTTGCACTAGTTGCCTCCTTAATAAAAAGATACCGCCACACAATCTTTTACCAACTTTAAAAAATTAAAAGAACCAATACAAGCAATACAAATGGATGAAACTTATAATCTTTACAATCAATATATAGAAAAAGCACAAATAAGTTTAATAAACAGCTGGAGTGAGTTCTATAAACCAACATATAATATGTATAGGATATTAGTAAGAGATATTAATATTAAAACTAACTTAGTATTAGGTTTACAATTCCTTATACAAAATAACGGAAGTTGTTTATTCTCCAGAGATGGGATAATGATGTTTGGAATACAACATATACTCCTGTACAAACTAGAAAAATTCCAACCAAGAAATTAAATAAAGACAATAAAATAAATATAAAAAATACAACTCCATGTTGTGAAGAATGAAACGATAATGGCATTTGTTGTTCAAACAACCTATATGAAGAAAAACAGGAAGAAAATCATCTAGAAGACATATACCTAGAAGACATAGAAAAGGATTATACTATAATAAATATTGAAACAGAATTTTACAATTTTCATAAAGGAATAAATACTATAGAAGACATATACCTAGAAGACATAGTAAAGGATTATACTTTAATAAATATTGAAACAGAATTTTACAATTTTCAGAAAGGAATAAATACTATAGGAAAAATAAAAAATCCTAAAGACTTAGAAAATATAGTAGCGATATTAGCCGAAATGGAAATAATAGGAGAAAAACCTTTAATACATTGGGGAAATAATAAAATAATGTGTAAATTAGACATAATAAACCCTGAGTATACTATAAAAATAGCAACAATAGAAGCAAACAATGAAGATAATGAAGAATTCACTAAACAGATTAAAGAACTTCTCAAATTAAAAGTAATTAAAAGATCTACATCTAGATATAGATCAGCAGCATTTATGGTTAGAAACCATAGTGAACAAGTGCGAGGGAAAGCTCGCATGGTAATAAACTATAAAAGATTAAATGATAATTACCTGAATAGATGCATACAAACTACCTGATAAGAATGAGTTAATTGATAGAATACAAGGTAAAAAGATCTTTAATAAATTTGATTGTAAGTCAGGATACTAGCAGCTGAAGATGCATCTAGAGAGCATAGAATGGACGGATTTTACTTGTCCAGAAGATCATTTTGAATGGCTTGCCATGCCCTTTGGTCCAAAGACAGCTCCGCCTATATTTCAAAAAAAGATGAATGATATGCTCGGAGACTATAAGAATTTCGTACTAGTATATGTAGACGATATTTTAGTATTTAGCAAAGATATACAAGAACACTCAGGATACCTACAAACAGTCTTTAGATTATTTGTAAAATATGGAATAATAATAAGTAAAAAGAAAATGGAACTATGTAAGACACATATAAATTTCTTAGGAGAAACTTTAGGAGAAGGAAAAGTAAAACTGCAACCACATATAGCCAAAAAAGTGTTAGAAATGCCAGATAAATTAGATAATACAAAAGAACTACAAAAGTTCTTAGGATTAGTAAATTATGCTAGAAATTTTATCCAAGATTTAGGAAAATCACTACTAAAAAATTGTCAAAAAAGACGGCAAAAAGCGACGAACTGCGTCGCTTTTCAGGTCAAAATCGACGGAAAAGCGACGCAGTCACTTCCGTCGATGTTTACCTCAACGCTTTTCAAAAAGTGACGAACTGCGTCGCTAAAAAGCGACGGACAACATCGCAAAAATTCGACGGACAGAGTCGCAAAAAGCGATGGACTGCGTCGCTTTTTGTAAATTTTTTTTAAATTTTTTCATAAAAGCGACGGACTCCGTCTCTTTTATTTCTAACTTTCATTTTTATATTTCTAAAATCCAACCCTATCCGTCGCTTTTATAGAAATTTTATTTTTTAAAAGTCCAAAAAAACGACGGACAGAACGACGCAGTACGTCGCTTTTCTGGGACTTTTAAAAAATAAAACCCAGAAAAAGAGATGGACAAAACAACTGAGTCCGTCGCTTTTCTGGGAATTTTAAAAAATAAAATCTAGAAAAGCGACGGACAAAACCACGCAATCCGTCGCTTTTCTGGGATTTTTAAAAAATAAAACCCAGAATGACGCAGTCTATCGCTTTTCCTGCATTATTTCCCAATTTCTACTGGCCACCTACAAATGCAATTCAATTCAATTCATTTGACCCAATCAAACACACAATTCTACACTATTCAGCTCAATCAAACACACAATTATAAACAATCTAAACAAAACATAAAATAACATTCAAAAGTATCTAAATCATAAATTAAAGAATTATAAAATCTTTCAAAATTCGTTCAAAAAAGCTCATAAATGTCCAGAGATCTAATCTAGGGAGTGAGATATACATAATCATTCTCATCAATCTCGTCGTCGGTGTCATCGAGAGCCGAAGTATTAGGTCGACGAGCGAGGTTCATTACTTGTTCTTTGATTTGCTGAACGGTGTCATTCATGCTTTCTTGTTCAGCTACTCTTCTCCGCTCCGACTCTGCTAGTGCCGCTATAAGTTTAGCTATTTGATCCGACATAGCAGCAATTTGAACAGCGTTAAGTGCCTCGGCTTGACGTGACGATCCAATACTTTCTAAGCCTGACTAAAGTCGTCTAACATCATTTTGAGAGCCTAGACCATAGCATCTACCCTTGTGTGTCCCCCCAACCACTTTTTCTTTCTAAATCTGGGTGGACAGTTCAGGTATCAATTGGACCGAACTATCTAGATTCTCAGCGACGTAATGCTGAAAGTCATTCTACATATTAAATATAAAAATTGACATCAATATATATACATATCATATATTCAGTATTAATATATATTATTCATATTAAATAACTTACAAAAGTTCATTCGGCCCTTTCCTCCACCTACACATCCGGATCCGACTCATTTTCTTTCTTCCTTACATGAGTCTTCTTGAAAACCTCTGGTTCAATGGGAGTGCGTCCCAATTCTTTTTCCTATAAATAAAAACTGAAATTTATAACGATATATATGAATCAACTAATTATTTATTTAAAAATTTGAATAAGAACTTACCATCTCTCGTGCAATTATTCCGACCGTCTTTGCACCTCCGATGTGTATGAGCCACCTTTAAGACTGCCTCTAGCCTTTGTGGCTTGATCTGATGTTGTCTTAAACTTGTCTGTTTTTCATTACAGACCCAATTCATCAAAAACATCAGGCAACATCCAACCGGGACGTACACCACTATCCCAAACATTCTTTAGCCAGCTAGAGAGTCTGGCGGATGCTTTCCTCTCAAATGTGGTCGCAATGATCAAATTGTACCTCTACTCCTAACACATAGTCTGAAAAAAATTGAATAACATTAATTAGATCGATAGTAAAAAAAGTAAAGTATACTAAACTTAAATAAAAAATATATACCTTAAAGTTATTAAACATCGCCTGGCGTATACTGTTTGGAATCTCTTTCTAAGAGTGATAAGCCTGTGTATAGAGTCTTCTAACACATTCTTTTAAAGTTCGGGCAGCATCATTTGCAGGATACCTCTTGCAAAACACGTAATAAATATGTTAGTTCATGAATAATATATTAAAGTGTAAGAAATAAATAAAATAAACTAACAAATAGATAACAAAATAAACTTACGATAATCCATCTGGCTCAATCATGACTCTACCAAGTTTGTCCTTCTGGCCAGGAGCTAGAGCAGACATTGTATCATGTGGTGTAGCACTAGGCGTAGCTATAAACGAGGGTGGTACGTTAGGATACACAAAACATTGAGTCAATGGAGGAGTACCGGCCATAGCATCTAACAGTACCTGTGGCAGATACTGAGGAGATGTACCTGTGGGAGATGGAGTACCCGCCGATAAGGGTCGTGCTCGACGAATAGCCTGTAAAGGTAGGTCCTTGTAGCGTTGTGCATGTAATGGCTGTGAAGTAGATGAAGTACCGAGTGGTCGACAGTAATTATGATAATATTGTCGAGGATCCGTAGTACCAAATGGAACAGCAAATAAATGAGTATCATGGCTGATGCGCTCTGGCACAAAAAAAATAGATCATAAAATATCCTCAAGATCTATCGGTCTCCTAGACTTCTTCTTCTTAGCCTGTTTAGTCTGGCTAACTCCAAGATTCTGGCAATGTTTATCACCGTCACCTCTTGATGACATCTGTATGCAAATTTACATGTATAATATATATAAAAATCATGAATTAAATAAAATTAGCAAAATACACTTACATATATACTAGCTAGCTTTCATTCAACACTATTCCTCCTCGCTTGTTTCAATTCCATCATTCTCCCATTCTTCCTCCTTAGTTGTTTCATTTTCATTATCGTCCCATTCTTCGTCATCAAATGATTCATTTTCCTCATTCTCGGATATTTCTTCCTGAACATTCAGTATGTCATCATCAGATACTTCTTCTAATATGTGTTGAGGATGTTGTAGTGTGGTTTCCGATTCAACATCAACTTCTTGTTAAACAATTGCAACATTATTTTAATATGTCACATCTAAGACATTGTCAATTTCAATTCTTCCCACAGGCTTACTTTTTATAACAATCCACCAATCAGTTTTGTCTCTACGCAATGGATATGAAGCGTAATACACTTGTTTAGCATTTTTTGCAATAAAAAAAGGATCATAACTTCTGTATTTCCTAGTGTGCTTAACTTCAATTATATTATGTTAATGGTCCATCTTTGTGCCTCTATGTGATGGGTCAAACCACTCACACCGAAACAATACAATCTTTTTCTTAGGCCAACCTGAATACCTCACTTCAAAAATTTCTTGAATGACACCATAATATTAAATAGTTTGACCAGTACCATCAACATCACCTTGTATGTAGACACCGCTATTATTTGTTTTCTTGTTCCTAGAAAGTTCTTCAGTTTGAAACTTAAAACCATTGACACAATACTTATTCATTGTCAATACTTGAGATTCAGGTCCAAGTGCTACTTCTTTCACTAATTGCAAATGTTGGACACTTGAGTATTCATCGTAAACCTATGTGATTGTTATTTCAAGTAATATAATTTAGTATAACATGAATATATTATTAAATACATAGTGATTACACACTTTCATAGTTCCTCAGCCATTTGAAAAATTATGTATAGATGGCTTCATTACCTCATGTGTTTACGAACAAGCTGATCATTTTACATTCAAGTATTTCGTTAGTTAATGATCCTTTATTAGTATGTAATTTAATGACATATTTTTAACACTTACTTGGCATATGATTGAATCTCTGGACAATTAAACAAAAAATGTGTCACAACTGATTGCATTTCTATATCAGTGAAGCCTCGCTTTCCACGTTTTTAGATCCTCGACCATTTTGATTAAAAATTGATATCGGTGGAAATAAAGGATCATTATCGCCTTCATCATTGCGATTGGGCCTATTTCTCCTACATAGCACATCATGACCAAAGTAATAAGAATAAAAATCACCAGTTTCTCTCCCAATATGACCTTGAACAAATAATCCTTCGATCCTTCTCCTTTGCTTAATCGTTTGCTTCGAACTATCAATTTTTTTGCATGTATATATATATATAAGTTAATATATAAAAGACTTGGCGAATATATATAACTTAGTGAATAACTTGTTTGAACCGAACCTCCGAGGCGAGCCTCTTGTACAAGGTGAATTGGAAGATGCTCCATCACATCAAAGAAACCACATGGAAATATCTTCTCTAACTTAGTAGTTGTAACAAGAATATTTTCTTCCATCTTGTCTAAACTACTCTCCAACAACTTTTCAGAACACAAATCTTTAAAAAAAAAGACTTATCTCTGTGATTGATTTCCATATCCTTTCGGGTAGATGGCTAAAAGTGATAGGAATTAAAGTTTCAATGAACACATGACAATCATGACTTTTCATACCTATCAATTTTCCTTCATTCATAACTGCCAGCTTTACTAAATTCGAAGCATAGCCCTCCGGCATCCTCAAATTTTTAACCCACTGAATAATTTCACGTTTCTCATCCAATGTGAATGAAAAGCTGGCTTTGGGCTTAATTATTTTACCATTATGTAATTCTTGCAGCCATAATTCTTTTCCCTACAATATTCCTTTATGTCCATTATAGCTTTTGGATTGTCTTTTGTCTTACCCTTAACATCCATCACTGTGTTAAACAAATTGTCAAAGTAATTTTTTTCAATGTGTATCACATCTAGATTATGTCGTAGCAGATTGCCCTTCCAATACGGCAACTCCCAAAATATGCTTTGTTTGGTCCAATTATGTTTAACACCATATCCAAAAACTCTAGAAGGTGAAGCTTCTGTAACTTTAGGTAATTGAGAAACTCTCTCCCATATTTGATGCCCTGTGAGTAATGGAGGTAGAGGGTCACTTTCAACCTTATTTTTCCTAAATGCATTTTTCATCTTTCTAAACTCGTGGTCCATTGGCAAGAACTGGCGATGACAATCAAACCATGTATTTTTTCTGTCATGCTTTAAAGTGAATGCCTTACTATTTTCCATGCAATACGGACATGCTAGCTTTCCAGCTGTCATCCAACAAGACAACATCCCGTATACAGGAAAATCATTAATAGTCCACATTAAAGAAGCACGCATAACGAAATTCTGCTTAGTTGATATATCATAAGACAAAATGCCTTCAAACCACAATTGTTTGAGCTCATTTATCAATGGTTGTAGGTTGACATCAATCAAACTTTTTGGATTACGAGGACCTGGAATAACACAATTTAGAAAGATGTAGGGACTGGTCATGCACATTTCAGGAGGAACATTATACGGAGTAAGAAATGCCGGCCAACATGAATAAGGCGAAGCATTATTAGAGAATGATGTGAAGCCATCTGAACACAACCCCAATCTAACATTTCTTGGTTCACTAGCAAAATCAGGATATACATTATCAAAATGCTTCCATGCTTCACCATCAGATGGATGAGACAAGACACCCGGCGGCCTTCTATATTCACGATGCCATCTCATATGTAGGGCCGACCTCATCGATGCATACAACCTCTTTAACCTAGGAATGAGAGGTAGATAATTCATCGCCTGAACTGGAACCATTTTTCCAACCAGAGTCCTCTTATAACGAGCATGTCCACAAAACTTACAATTTTCTAATTAATTATAGGTCTTGTAAAATAACATGCAGCCATTAACACAACAATGAATTCTATCATACGTCAATCCTAACTTGGACACCAAACGCTTTGCCTGATAGAAGTTCTTTGGTATGTTAAACTCCGGATTAACTAGTTCACCTAAAAGATCAACCATTGAGTCCATAGTAGCATTAGGAACATTCCAATCTGATTTAATATTCATTAATCTAACTGCAACTGACAAAGCAAAATGTGGACTCCCTTTGCATAATGGACGACTAGACTCTTCTAATTGATCATAAAAGCGTCTTGCTTCTTCATTAGGAGCTTCATCAAAATATTGTTCTGATTCCATCCCACCTTGAACCCCGAAAGCATCATTGATTATTTCATGAACCCTATCATGTTCAACCCTATCGTGTTCAACCCTAACCTGTTCAACCCTAATTTAACCATGTGGTGCAACCATATTATATACATCCACAGGCATCGAATTATAAAAAATACCATCCAATCCATCACTTTCTCCATGATCAATCCATACAAAATATCTAGGCTTAAATCCATTACGGTACAAATGAACCATAACTCTATCTGGTTTAAAAAATTTTAAGAACTTACATTTACTACAAGGACACCTAACCAATCCATTATTCTTGAAAATGTCAAGTGCCATTGTATGTTCAATAAAATTTCTAGCACCGTCAATAAACTCAGGTTTCATACCAGCACCAGTTTCATAATGCATATTATACATCCACAAACGATAATCCATCTACAAAAATGTAGATATTCAATTATATTATAAATAATTATTTATCTTAACATATTTAAACAACTTTAACTAGTTTAGTTTTGACTTAATACATAACAACCAAATACACCAACTAAATCACATTATTTATCTTAACATATTTATACAACTTAACAACTTTAACTAGTTTAGTTTTGACTTAATACATAACAACCAAATCCACCAACTAAACCACATTATTTATCTTAACTTATTTAAACAACATAACAACTTTAACTAGTTTAGTTTTGACTTAATACAACAACCAAATCCACCAACTAAACCATATTATTTATCTGAACATATTTAAACAACTTAACAACTTTAACTAGTTTAGTTTTGACTTAATACAACAACCAAATCCACCAACTAAACCACATTATTTATCTTAATATATTTAAACAACTTAACAACTTTAACTAGTTTAGTTTTGACTTAATACAACAACCAAATCCACCAACTAAACCACATTATTTATCTTAACATATTTAAACAACTTAACAACTTTAACTAGTTTAGTTTTGACTTAATACATAACAACCAAATACACCAACTAAATCACATTATTTATCTTAACATATTTATACAACTTAACAACTTTAACTAGTTTAGTTTTGACTTAATACATAACAACCAAATCCACTAACTAAACCACATTATTTATCTTAACTTATTTAAACAATATAACAACTTTAACTAGTTTAGTTTTGACTTAATACAACAACCAAATCCACCAACTAAACCATATTATTTATCTTAACATATTTAAACAACTTAACAACTTTAACTAGTTTAGTTTTGACTTAATACAACAACCAAATCCACCAACTAAACCACATTATTTATCTTAACATATTTAAACAACTTAACTTTAACTAGTTTAGTTTTGACTTAATACAACAACCAAATCCACCAACTAAACCACATTATTTATCTTAACATATTTAAACAACTTAACAACTTTAACTAGTTTAGTTTTGACTTAATACATAACAACCAAATACACCAACTAAATCACATTATTTATCTTAACATATTTATACAACTTAACAACTTTAACTAGTTTAGTTTTGACTTAATACATAACAACCAAATCCACTAACTAAACCACATTATTTATCTTAACTTATTTAAACAACATAACAACTTTAACTAGTTTAGTTTTGACTTAATACAACAACCAAATCCACCAACTAAACCATATTATTTATCTTAACATATTTAAACAACTTAACAACTTTAACTAGTTTAGTTTTGACTTAATACAACAACCAAATCCACCAACTAAACCACATTATTTATCTTAACATATTTAAACAACTTAACAACTTTAACTAGTTTAGTTTTGACTTAATACAACAACCAAATCCACCAACTAAACCACATTATTTATCTTAACATATTTAAACAACTTAACAACTTTAACTAGTTTAGTTTTGACTTAATACAACAACCAAATCCACCAACTAAACCATATTATTTATCTTAACATATTTAAACAACTTAACAACTTTAACTAGTTTAGTTTTGACTTAATACATAACAACCAAATTCACCAACTAAACCACATTATTTATCTTAACATATTTAAACAGCATAACAACTTTAACTAGTTTAGTTTTGACTTGATACAACAACCAAATCCACCAACTAAACCATATTATTTATCTTAACATATTTAAACAGCATAACAACTTTAACTAGTTTAGTTTTGACTTGATATGACAACCAAATCCACCAACTAAACCACATTATTTATCTTAACTTATTTAAACAACATAACAACTTTAACTAGTTTAGTTTTGACTTGATACAACAACCAAATCCACCAACTAAACCACATTATTTATCTTAACATATTTAAACAACATAACAACTTTAACTAGTTTAGTTTTGACTTAATACAGCAACCAAATCCTCCAACTAAACCACATTATTTATCTTAACATATTTACACAACTTAACAACTTTAACTAGTTTAGTTTTGACTTAATACAACAACTAAATCCACCAACTAAACCACATTATTTATTTTAACTTATTTAAACAACTTAAGTGTCAACAACTTAACAAGCACATTATTCCTACATTAAAGCTAAGTGTCAACACTAGATGGACACAAATTGATCTTGCAAGAAAATCAATTTTGTCATCAATAAGATCATCTAGTGTTGGTACTTGTGCTTAACAAACACATTATTCCTAAATTAAAGCTAAGTGTCAACACTAGATGGACACAAATCGATCTTGCAAGAAATCAATTTTGTCATCAATAGGATCAACTAGTGTTGGTACTTGTGCTTAACAAACACATTATTCCTAAATTAAAGCTAAGTGTCAACACTAGATGGACACAAATCGATCTTGCAAGAAAATCAATTTTGTCATCAATAGGATCAACTAATGTTGGTACTTACGCTTAACAAACACATTATCACAAAATTAAAGCTAAGTGTCAACACTAGATGGACACAAATCGATCTTGCAAGAAAATCAATTTTGTCATCAATAGGATCAACTAGTGTTGGTACTCATGCTTAACAAACACATTATCACAGAATTAAAGTTAAGTATTAATACTAGATGAACGCAAACACATTATTGAAAACATGCAATTGTACTTGAACTTAAGAAACTTAGAAACACCAACCTTATCTCCAACTTTGTGAAAGAACCAATATAATCTTGTATCAACTTTTTTTGATGTTGAGCTTCCTCAATTGCCTAACACGAAAAGTTCTTAAATTAGTTAAATATAAACTTCAAATCCAAGAATATTAGTTATATATAAATTGAAGCTCTAATAAGTTAAAGTTTCAATTCAAGTTCATATCTAATTTCTAATTAAACTTAATTAGTTATATATTCAAGCTAATTAGTTCCAACTACCCCAATCTAATTCCAAGTTCATATTCCTAATTAAGTTTAATTTATAGTAAATTCAAGTTCTAATTAATTATAAGTTTTAATTAAGTTGTAATTCAAATCCCTAAAATTCCAAATTCAAACTATAGTGCTAAAATCCCAAATTCAAACTATTAGTAGTCCTAAAATCTCAATAATAAATTCAAACTAGTCCTAAATTCAAAATTCAAACTAGTCTTAAAATCACAAATTCAAACTAGTTCTAAAATCCCAAAATCTAACTAGTGCTAAAATCCTAAATTCAACTAGCTAGCTATTCCTAATCCCAAATTCAAACTATTAGTCCTAAAAATCTCAATAATAATTCAAACTAACTCAAATAATACCTAAATTCAAACAAGTCCTTAAATACCCTAATCTAATTTAATCTACTTTAACAATTCCAAAATCAAACTAATTAACTCAACAAATACGAAATTTCAAACAAATCCTAAGATACCCTAATTTAAACTAACCCTAACATTAAAATTTTCAATTCACAATAAACAAACACAAACTAACAATCAAATAATCCCTGATTCAAACTAACAATCAAAATCCCTAAATCATTCCCTTACTAACTAACAATCAATCAATTAAAAACTAATTCAATACACTAACAAAATTCTATACTCAAATTGAAAGAAATTAAAAATAATATTATGAAACCCTAACCTTGAATTAAAGGACAAGGGCAATGGGTCGGGATGGAGGCGGCGCCGGGCGTGACCTCGATCTACTGCTGGTGCGAGCTGTCGTGGCATCACCTCGATCTGTTGCTGCCCGCAAACTACCGCTGTTGCGTGGTGGTATGGCACCGGTCGGGGTTGCTGCCGTGCCGCCGGTGGGAATCGCGGATGAAAGACGAGTCGCGGATGAGAGAGAGTGAGAGAATTGATTTTATTAATTAAAATTATATATATACATATAAATTTAACTACACGTCAACGAAAGTTTAATTTAATAGATTTAATTTCTCGATCAAGTTAATGTGTGTGTGCGTGTATATATATATAATTTAACTAGACATCAACAGAAGTTTAATTTACTAAATTCAATTTATCGATCAAGTTAATATATATATATATATATATATATAAAACTTAACTACACGTCAACAAAAGTTTAATTGAATAAATTTAATTTCTTGATCAAGTTAATGTGTGTGTGTGTGTGTGTATGTGTATATATATATATATATATATATATATATATATGAAATTTAACTACACGTCAACAGAAGTTTAATTTAATAAATTTAAATTATTGATCAAGTTAATGTGTGTGTGTGTGTATATATATATATATAATTTAACTACATATCAACAGAAGTTAAATTTAATAAATTTAATTTATCGAGGTTGATGTTATTAATTAAAATTCAATATATATATATATATATATATATATATATATATTGAATTTGCCAATAACCTAATTTAAAATCAAATTTAAAAAATATAATTGCATCATAAACCCTATCTAATAAATATTTTTTATTAGGGATAGGATACCATATCCATCTCAGAGTCTTATTAAGAGGTTTATAATTAATAACCAACATGGGTGCACCTCTTTCCTGTTCAGCATGTTTATTAACATAGAAGGTTGTACAGGACCATAGAGATATTTAATAAATTTAATTTATCGAGGTTGAGTTTATTAATTAAAATTACATATATATATATATGTGTGTGTGTGTGTGTGTGTCTGTGTCTGTGTCTGTGTGTGTAATTTAACTACACATCAAAAGTTTAATTTAATAAATTTAATTTATCGAGGTTTATATATGTGTGTGTGTGTGTGTGTGTAATTTAACTACACTCAAAAGTTTAATTTAATAAATTTAATTTATCGAGGTTTATATATATATGTGTGTGTGTGTGTGTGTGTATATACATGTATAGATAGTATATATATATATATATATATATATATATATATATAAAATTAAACTTTTGTTGATGTGTAGTTAAATTATATATATATATATATATATATAATTTAACTACACAGCAACAGAAGTTTAATTTAAGATATCGATCAAGTTAATTTTATAAATTTAAATTATATACCTTCTAATTATATAAATTTAATTTTATTGATCAACAAAAATTTATCAATATGAAATTTAATATATAAATCTCCTTGAATTGATCATACGTATTTCTTTAATTGATTATGTATTTCATATCTGAACTACTAGTTTGTAAGACTTGATTTGTTAAACTATTCGAGGAGTATATAATTAATCAACGTATTTCATACTTCGATGAAGTATCTTTTACATGTCATCATAATTAGGAAGTGATCACTACACTTGACATCCATTCAAGATCGAACATATATAATAATACTATCTCGCATTTCATAATTCAATGGATTATATGTTAGCTCTTCACCTCAATCTACATCATGAGATGAGATATTAAGTTCATGATTAGACAACCGACTGATAAAATTTGTATATTACTCTAGAAATATAAGTATATACAATTTTCTCCTAATTCATATCAATGTAGTTTCATACTCTAAATATGGATTATAGATATTTTTTTATTTATTCCACGAATTCTAACTTTTTATTTATAAAAGTATAAAAAATTGTTACACTTTTTGAACAATTAATTGTAGGTGTAAATGAAATTTTAGTATTATGCACAATAACAAAATTATTATTAATAGGAATATTTTAAACAAACTGACCTCCGGATGTCACTTTTGTTAAAAGTATTTATATTTAACAAAAATACCGACCTAATGAGGTCGGACCACAGAGTCTCTATGTCCGTCGCTTTTTTAAAATATTTGACCAAATATTTTGACCAAGAAGCGACGGACATAAAGATCCTATCCGTCGCTAATTTAAAAAATAATTAAACAATTAAAATTAATAAAAAGCGACGGACGGCGTGGCTTCTTTTAAATTAATAAATAATTATTTTGAATAAAAAATGATGGACATCATCTCTATTGATATAAAATAATTAATTATATATTATATATATTGTTGGTGCAAAATTCCTCAAAAAATAGCGACGGACTAGGCAATGCAGTCCGTCGCTTTTAAAAAAAATTAAAAAAACAAAAAAATTCATTAAAAAGCGATTGACTCGGTTATGAAGTCCTTCGCTTGGGAAAAAATTTTAAAAAAATTAAAAATTTAATAAAAAAGCGACGAATTTGGCAATGCAGCCCGTCGCTTTTTAAAAAAAAATTAATTAAAAAGCGACGGACGGCATCGCTTAGTCCGTCGCTTTTTCTTTCGTCATTTTTTAGCAATTTTTTAGTAGTGAAAATAGCAGGACCATTGTATGCTAAGACAGGTAGTAAAGGACAAAAACACTTTAACATAGAAGATATAAAATTAATCCAACAAATTAAAGACAAAGTTAATAATATAATTGACCTTCAAATACCCTTAGAATCAGATTATTTAATAGTTCAAACCGATGCAAGCAAATTAGGATGGGGTGCTATACTAAAACAGAAGAAAAAATTTGTGCATATCAAAGTGGACAATATAAAGAAAAAGGAAATATGAGTAGTATAGATGATGAAGTGTTAGTTGTAATATATGGATTGAATAGTTTTAAATTATATATTTTAAACAAAAATGAAGTATTAGTAAGAACAGACTGTGAAGCAATAGTTAAATTCCATGAAAAAATAAATAGTAAAGCTAGTAGTAAACGTAGATGGTTAAATTTTGTGGATATAATATCTATTTACAATAACATTGTTTTTGAATATGTTAAAGGAAAAGACAATGACTTAGCTGATAAGTTAAGTCGATTACAATTAAAAACCAACTAATATTTATTTCAATATGAGACCAGGAATGAGACCAACTGGCCAACAGCCAACAAACAAAGGCAAGGGCATTGCCTAGCCAGATACTTATGCTCATCCATTTCGCCAGATACTTATGCTCATCCATTTCGATAAGTATAATTTAATTTCATACCCTAAATGTAATCTATCATTTAGAGTAATTTCAGACTGTAACTTAGATAAGTCTCAACAATGTTTAATATATAATCTATGGATAACATATAATAAACAAGATACCAAATATTTTGTTACTGCGTCAAATGCTTTATGTCAATACTTTTCAGATAAAAATAGAGACAATAAATTTAAATATTATGTAGTTATACATGGTAAGACTAACGGCGTTGTCCAAACCTGGATAGAAGTGGTTGATTCTATAAATGGGGTAAAAAACCCACTTTTTAAAAGTTTTAATAATTTTACTGAAGTTTTAGACTATGCTAAAGGAATACTTGGGCCTAATTATTATATTTCACCAGCTTTTAGACAAAGCCCAACCCAAATACCTCAATACAATATCCAAAAAGACTCAGACAAAATAATATTTTGTGATCATTGTTCCTCTATGACTGAGGGTTTAAAAAAACTCAATACCAAAAATGAAATTCTTATCCAAGAAAATATGAGACTTATGAAACAACTAGAGACATTTCAAATCAAGTATGCTCCAAGACAAGATCTCGATACTCAGAAAAAAGACACGAGTTCTCCATCTCACTTAAAAATGGATGAGACAGGTGTGTGTTCACCTCTGAATGCTAAGAACTCTACTGTATCAAAGAAAGATACAGCTAGTTCGGTTCAAACGGTAGCCGATAAAGACTTATCAAATCCGTTGAAGGCTGTCACTTTGCCGAAAAGTGAAGAAGAGGAGTCTTCTTCTTCACGAAGAAGATTACCTATATATTTTCAAAAAGACTCATTAAAGAAAATGACAGCCCTAAAAAAGAAAAAAAAATGAAAAAATAGAAGATATAATTAAACAAACTCTCAAAAAATTCTTTCAAAGCCAAAGTCAAGACAAACATGTTATTAACAAAGACAAGCCAAGTCCTAGAATGATAGAACAACTCCAGATGCAGAAGACAGTACTAATAGTCATGAAAGTTCAGATGAAAATAATACTCAAGACACACAAGATCCTTATGAAGACGATGATTCAGGCATGAGTTTCGATACGATAGCTTTACATAATTTAGACACATAATCCTTCATCAAGACAAGATGATAATACATGTGAAGACAAAGAAGACAAGAAGATGATAAGATAAAAGGCAACGTGGCAAGAGTTGGATCAAATAATATTAGGAGGGTGCGGTGGGGATGCCCACTAATGTCTTGTAATAAATGAGTGTTGTCACTTAATCACTACCCTACAAAAGAGGGAAAAACCATTGACACACGCGGCTATAAAAAAGTCTAAAAGATAACATTTATGATGCATGTGACGATGGGGCCCAATGAGCACCCGATGTTCATTATTAATGGAATCTTATCAGGTTGTGTCGGCCATCAATAATGGAGGCCACGTAGAGTATTTACAACCGTTCATTTATTTTTCCTTGGTCTATATAAAAGTGTAAGATGTAAGTAGAAAAGTAGAGCGAAAGAGAGCAACCTAAGCAATACGTCCTACCTACTTCCATCCTTCTTCATGCTTTCATCCTTTGTCCAAAATCCTCTGGTGTAAATTAAAGTTTGTGTAATAAAATAAGTGTGTTTGAGTTTTAAGTCTTCAAGGTTTTCAAAGTTCTTCAGGGGTTCCCGAAAGGGAAACCTCTCTGTATTTATCATGTAAGTTTTACGTTGTTAATTTCTCGAAATCCCTTAAAAAATATGTTGTCTCTTATTATTATTATCTGCTTGCTATATTTGGTACTATGTAAATTACTGTAAATGTGCAAAAATGATTATCCTTAGTATATGGTTAGCCTCTTAATTTCTTGACAATAACTATGGATTAGCTTGTAAATTCCTAGGATGGTTGGCCTTGACAGTCTGCTAAAGGACGAATTTGTTGCCATATTTATATCCGGAGTGTGGCTAAAGATGAAGTTGTTAAGAATAAAGATTAAGGGGAAGAGATGAACAGGATAAAAAAAAAAGAGTAAAAAATGGGAAAATTAGGGAATTACTTCGTAAAATTCATGATAAAACTAAAAGAGAGAGGGAGTACTGAGTAAGATTTGCAACATATTTGGTACTACAACTATATTCTCTATTAATCTTTACATCTGCATTCTTATTTAAATCTGCTTATTTTATTTTTAATTTGCTCATATTTATTTAAACGTCTTTAATTTGGTATCATTAAACATCTTTAATGATATATATATATATATATATATCTATTAAGTATACGTGAAGAATAATACTGCATTTGATTTTTTTTCCTACTCTAACTATCTCTATCGGGGAAGTGCACAAATACTAGTTTTTTGATATGTTGATATACTATTTTCTTTCAACAGGAGTATTTAAAAAAGTGTTACATTGTCATTTTTGAAGCTTCTTAGGTTTAGACGTTCGTGTTTGAAAGTATAGTCTTTTCATCTGATGATTAGTATGAATGGCAAAGGTAAAAGTTTAGGCATTTTTTATCCAAGTCCATACAAAATTTGGTTAAATTTTCAATCATATATAATTGAAATACATGTAAAAAATGCATTGAAATTTCTGACATGAGTGTCTAAACAAAACTTAGTAATTTATTCTTAGAATTTCAACAATTCATCACACAATTTAAAACTCAAAAATATACCGTAAATAATACTCAAATTTAAAATATATCATTAAGAACAATTACAAGCATCAAACACTACAACTCTAACAAATTATTATTAATAACCTTTTGATTTTTTTAACAATGCACATTAGTATATGTATATCTGTCGAATTGTATATGTCTAATTGTATTGTCGATTGGGAGAGGGAGGAGAGAGACGAGCGTGAGATGGCAGGGAGTGGAGAGAGGCGAATTGTATATGTATATCTGTCAAAATAATTGTATATATTTAACTGGTATACATATATATTCGTATATATGGCGAACGATACTGAGAGAGGAGAGAGGCGAGCAAGATTGGGAGAGGGAGGAAAGAGGCGAGTGAGAGAGGGCATAGAGTGGAGAAATGGTAATTGTACTTGTATATTTGTCATATAATTGTATATTTATATGTATAATTTGTATTTGATAATGTGTATTTGTATATGTTTAAAAGAGGAGAGAGGAGAGAGAGGGGAAGAGAGGAGAGAGGCGACACAAATATAGCTACAATAAAGTTGCGAGCAGTAATTAATTCAAACTATAGCTGTGTTAGATAATTAACTGGTATATGTTTGCTTATCCGCATAATTTCTCTTATATTGTATTGTATCATTAAGACTAATGATTTCACTTAGTTGATACTAAATCAGTATACACACACACACACACACACACACACACACACACACACATATATATATATATATATATATATATATATATTGTATTGGTATATACATATACTCTTATAGTATCATTGATCAATGAATAATTTCTGAATAAGAAACCTTAATGATAGAGCCGTCAAAACGGGCTTAGCCTATGGGGCCGACCCAACCCAACCTGTTATTGGGGTAGGGTTAGGATTGGATTTTTCAAGCCCATTTAAACCTAGGGCTTATAAGTCCTTGGCCCTTGAGGCTTGATCGGGGTTGGCCCATAAGCCAAAACTTTTTATTTAAGGGTAACTTACAATAATCTCATTAGTATATCATCTAATTACTTAAATACACGTTATGTTGTATATTATCAATCTTACCAGATTTTGGTACGTCCAGATATATGTCTCTCAGAATATATAAACTCAAAATTAGGTTAATTTGTTCTAGATACACTCTATCCAAGTAGATTCACATGTATCTAGGATACATAGACAAATCTTGAGCCCTCGCCTCCCTCTCATCTTGCTTGTCACTCTCATATCTCGGTGGCATGTATGGTATGCGAGATACATGCTAATTACACTAGATTTTTTGCTAGTGTTATTGTAACAACACCATTGTTTGTCATATTTGATTTGAAAATCTTCTCATTTTCTTGATGTTGTATAATTATAAGTTTGAAAAGAAAAATATGAAAAAAGAAAAAAAGAAGGGCTAGCCTGCCCCAGCCCTCAGCCCTTCTAGGTTGGGTTGGGTTAAGCATTTTCAGGCCCTTCCAAATGAATGACAGACCCACCCTACCTTTCAAATTCCTTGGTCCGCGAGGCTTGGGATATATATATATATATATATATATATATATATATATATATATATATATATATATATATATATATATATATATATATATATATATATATATATATATATATATATATATATTGAGAGTAAAACGGTATATGTCATCATGCATATAGATATTGAGTTTGTTGGAAGCAATGTGTCACAGAAGAGATACTTGAGGGCCTCCCATTACAGATGTTCAAGATACAACACCACACTGAAACAAGTTTCAGAAAGATGAAACAAAAAATAACTATGAAATATTTTAGGTAAATCAAAAATTAGAATCCTAAACTAATTTGATAAAATAAATTTTGAGTCCTAGTTGCCTTAGACTCCTATATTTAATACTAATATTCTATAAAATAAAAAATAAACAAATTTAAAAACTTACCTTTTGTGTGACTTAAAGTTAAGTGATAGTGTAACACAAGTTAATCTCTAAAGGGTATAGTTAGAAATAAGAAATTATTATTGGTCCAAATCGTAAACCTTAACCGAATAGGAAAAGGATGCCTTAACCAAATAGGAATTTTTTTTTTACCTTAACTGAATAGGAAAAAGTTTACCTTAACCAACTAGGAAAAAACTTCCTATGTGGTGTTATATAAAGCCTAGCAATTCATCAGGGGCAGCTCAACACAATCGGAGGCCTAAAGCGAAATTTCAACTAGAGGCCTAAAAATTTAAATAAACTTCATATGCATTATTATTATTTTAAAAAAAAAAAACTTACATTTTTAAATGCAATATACTTAATATTTTTTTATAAATGATTTATTCTATTTCTTTTTTAATTATTAACTTTAGATAAGATTTTATCAATTCAACGTTGAAAAACATTTTGTTACTCAGGCAATTATTATATGAATTGTTAACATAGAATTTGATTCAAGAAGTTAATAATATTTTTGTATACTCCACATTTTACTATACTTGTTGTAATGCTTGAAATCTAAGAAGAAATAGAAAAAGAATTTACAATTCACTTTGTTCATCACTTTTCAACTATTGATTCATATTTTTGATAGAATATTACTCTAACTTATCAAAAAATTAAAGAAGAGAGTGTAAAAGGAGTTAAAAGAATAAAATAATGTGAATATTAGCACAGAAACTGTAAGAAAATAAAATATTTTCTCTTGATTTCTTCTATTTAAATGGGATTAAAGAGAATAAAATAATAATTTTTTAAAAAAATATATATATTTTATCATAAATAATTAATCTTTTCTATAAAAAAAAAATAACAAATAATTTATTATTGCTAAAAAATTGAGGTCCCATAAAATTGGGGCCTAAGGCCAATGCCTTATTCAAATAAGCATAGAGCCGCCCTTGCAATTGATCAACCTGCACTGGATTTTCCAGAGTTACTATGGAAGGCTTACATCGACTTCGAGATCTCTAAGGGTGAATTTGAAAGAACAAGAGCACAATATGAAAGATTTCTTAACCGCACGAAACATCTAAATATGGAAAACACTTTTGGTGAGCTACCAAATAATCTGAAGAAGAGAAGCAAAATATACATGGAGGATGGTCCAGCAGTCCACGAGGAGTACATAGACTATCTTTTCCCTGAAGAAATGCAGGCTAACAATCTTTAACATTTTGGCTTCTGCTTATAAATGGAAGAAGCAGCGGGTTGCATCCAAGGATTAGCTAGATTTTGTATTAGCTTACATTGTATATAGATTTTTTTACTGTTTTCTGTTAGCTCCCACAACTCTAGTTTTGGTGGAACCTAAAATTTAGTTTTGTTCAGTTCGACATCACCTTTTCTTGTCAGTTTATAACGAATATAATTGAGGAAAGGGCAGATTTACAATTTCTAGAATAAAAGATAACTGACCTGGTATTCTATCTGATATTATATGTCTAAATGGTATGTGCAAATCTGGATAACATGGAAAACATCCATCGACTTGGTTGTGTTTTGTCATTGTAAATTATTCTTCATGATCTCTTGTAAAACATAAAAAAAAAAAAAAAAAAAAAAAAAAAAAAAACTGGCCAAACTCTACAAGATGTGTTGCCAAGTTCTTGATTTTGTGGCTGGAAGGCCAACATAGTAGTATTAGTTTATAGGTTGCCTCTACTTATCTTAATTTAATCTAGAAAGTAAAAATTAGTGGCTGTAAAAATATTCAAATGACATAAAGAGTTGCATGAACAATGATTTTGCAGTCTGCAGATACAGGGAATCAACACCCTAAACCTATTTAGTTTAGTTCAGTGTCATGACCGCTACTTTTCCATTAAAATAAAACATGAATATTAAGGGGGAAGAAACTAGAGTTGTGTAGAGGTTTGTAGAAGACTCAAGAACTCCCTAGTTATTACCTTGGAAGAAAAATAGTCTTTAGTGAAATATTCTAGAGAAGTATGGATATTTCCCAAGGAAGGTTATGAAATCACATGGAAAATTTTTGGAATATTCTAGAGTTGTAGAGAATTCTAGAATAAGGATTAAAGTGTAAATATGTAGGGATTTATGTAGTAATTTTTATTTACACTCTAGCTCTCTAGGAAGTAGTATAAATACAGGTGCTATCATTTGTAAATCATCAAAAAAGTTGTAAGCAATCTTTCAATTAATATAAAGCCTTCTTTCAAAATTCTCCAAGTCTTTCTTTGCATTCTCTTAGCGGTCTAGCTTCAAAGGGCTTACTTGAGCTTACAAGATCAAGATCGTGAAAGATTCGGGAGTAAGTTGTCAATTGTTGCATGGAACATTAGTGACAACTCTAAGTTCATGACATCATGTTGTGCAAATTAGTACTTGTACTTTCTTTAATTGAGAGGTGATCATTGTATGGGTCAAAACCCGGCGTACGAGCTTACCCTAAATCTACTTCATTACCTTTATATTGCCATTTGATTAATTCTTTGCTATTTGTCTCCTATCATCTTAATCATGTCTAATTATAATCAATTTAGCATAAACAATCTTATTGTTTGGTCATCTCAATCTGCTGGTCCTTGAGCCATGTTAACAAATTCAACTGCACCGATTTAAAGGTAAACAATCATGTTGTGCACGCAGTTTTTGGAAGGCGCTTAAAAGAAAATGTATTTGCAAACTTGAATATGAAAAGGTATCATCCATGATGTTGCATAAAATATCCTCTTCTTCCTCACATGCATCTCTAAATTATATTCATCCAGAATATCCTCGAGTACTAAAGTCCGTGTTTGTCCAACTTCTCATAAGATTTCAGAGAAACCTGAAACAGATTTAAATTTTAGTTAATGTTAAGGTACTCATGAATCTTTTAGAGAGTTTAGCTTCTATACAGTGACATTATATAAAAGATTCTTTTATACCGTCAGATTGCTTAGATGATAACTACAGGTACCTGATCATTAGATGATGGAGAGCTGCGTGAAAATCTGCTTGGAGAATTTGTACTATTTAACTGTGCAGGGGATAGTTTTGGCACAATATACGGCGACTGCACGTATGGTGAAACAGGTGAGCGCAACATAGGACTTTGATGAGCACTTGAATGTACTGGAGACGCTATTGGACTTTGCCACTTCGGTTTATAATTAGTAGCCCCTGTTGCCACTGCTCCTGGAGATCTTCTAGGTGAAAATATCATCGATGGAGGAATGTTGATCCTAATTCTGGACACAAAAATAGCAAATGTGTATTGTTCAATATGTAATCATGACATTCTTAATTAAGATACTGTAAACAGATATTGCTAACATACTTGTTATGAACATCAACATAGTCATCTGTCTCGTCGTATATTGGTTCCTTCCAGGAGAAAAAATAAGAGTTATTGCAGACAAATTAACAATCGACCATCAGTTAAGAAAAAACAAAAACTAAAATTATATAACCAACATGAATTATTAATTTTACCTGCAGAAGTTGTTCAAGGACATCTTCCATTGTAATGATACCAATTGCTTCTTCTCCTAAAATTAAAGATCATTCCAATTTATCACTAATTAATTTTACCTGCAGAAGTTGTCGGACTACACTGGGTATGTTGTAACATGAAATAAGTAAGTTAGTTGTACTAATATATATCACGTACCCTTTTCAAATGCATGAAGCTGTTGAATTGGACTTGCCGGAAGGATATTTATCTTGATTATATCGTGTTTAGCAGTGGCATTTTCTGCAGTTTCCTTAGTGATCCTTCTACTCTTTACCACTACAGCCATATGGCTGTGCCCTTTCTCAAACTGATTAAGAAGATCATATAATGGTGACAAATCTGGGACTCTGCAGGAGATCAAATAAAGATTAAGTCAACTTTCCGTTTCACTGTTGACTGACTTTTATTTCAACTACTTTCAGGGTGAATTCTCAAGTGACTTTCTGAGATAATAACTATTAGTTAATTGACTATATGAGAAATCAGCTTGAGTATTTTCTTGTCATGACTCATGTCTAAGCAAAATCAACCCAACATTGGAACAGCTAGAGTACTTTATTGAAAAAGAGTATCAAATAATGCAAGAAGTAAATAGTATCGTACTTTGGTATACTCCTTATAGTGAGATCTTTGATTGGCACCTCATCTTCAGGACGACATTTTATCAAATTCTTCACCTAGAGGTTGTACGAATGGTGAAGAAATTGAAGAAAAGTTAAATATGCAATGAAAATGTTGCAGAGTGATAATTGAAGTAGTAGTTATAAAGTTTCTGGAAATAAAAAACTTACCAAGATTAGGCCTACAATATTTGTTGGAGTACCAGAGTATACAGGTACGCGACTATGGCCTTTGCTTATTATCAGATTCATCATCTCACTGAGAATCATCAAACATTATTTGGGTTATTATGCATATAAACGTGAAGTGCTAATTGAAGCTAGCTAGGAAATATTTGGCGGAGTTAGTAGTATACTCAGTAAGTTTAGAATGAAGATCAAGGGAAAAGACTCTGGACATGGGAGTCATTGCATCTTTAACCGATTTCTGAGCTAGGTCCAATGCTCCAGCAATTATGGTTGTTTCATCGTGGCTCAAGTCCCCGCCTTTCCCTGCCTGTAATCAAGAGGCGAATCCAGGATTTAAAGTTAATGGTCTTATTATATGAGTACATAATTGAGTTTGAGTGGAAAGCAATGGATAAATAACTCATCTTAGACACCCCTCAGACTGCTAACCAATTTGTGGTTCAGAGCTGGTCTAGTCTTGGAACTTAAAATCAAGAAAATTTAAGGTACAAAATACTAACCTCATTACCATGCATATTCACCAACATTTTCAGCTCCGCACGGCGTAGAAGTGCAGAGTGCCCTTTCCCCAGGAGTAAATCCAGCAACTGATCAGACCAAGTGAACAAATATAAATAGTTGATCATGACTATGCCCAAATACACAACTTTTATATACATCGACAGTATAATGAAAGTTTTACATAGTCATGTAAAATATATCAAATAACTTGGAAAATAAGGTATACTACTTGCTACAAGAAATTAAATTTGAAAAAATTATTATTATACAGTCAGTATATATGACTTGTAAAATCATTTCTTTATACCTTACTGATGGGGTAAGATAAAGGGAAGACAACTATGATGAGCAAACGAACCAAAGGTGCCAATCTTGCACCAATGCTCAGTCCATAGCGCGAACATATGGACTGAGGAATAATCTGTGGGAGGCAAAAAATTGAAGTCTAATAGTTAGTAGTTATTTAAAAACTCAATCCTATAACTAAACACACACAAATTCCTGAGAAATAACCTCTCCAAAGGCTAGTATGAGGGTGACTGATATTAATATAGCTCCCCATGCAGGAAGTAAAGCATCTAGGAATATTGGAAGAGCCTGTTTCATGAAAATAATAAAACATTAATCAGCTCGAAAAATGATACATCACTAGACAAAATCATTCACGAATCCAAAATTTAAACGTTGTAGGGTCTGAATCCATAGTTTAAACATTACGAGGTTTGGATTGAAACTTATACATATGTCAAACTCATGAACTCATTATTGGGTCGCGGTTAGTAACATACCTCCATAGCCATGGCGTTACATATTAAAAGGGTGCACAAGAGCAAGTGTTGATTCTTCACAATGGGCAAAATTTTCTCTGTGATCAGTTAGAAACAGAGCAATTAGAACTCAAAGTGGCATCATATCACTCACTCGCTAAATTGACTTATTAGAAACGTTTCTGACTAACTTTTAATTGGAAAGTCGCGTTTTTTTTTAAGGACTAACAAGTAAAAAATAATGACTGAATTGAAACAAGGATTACCTGCGTTTTTTCGATCATTTGGCTGACCAGCCTTAATAAGAATCTCAAGATCCATAAGGCTAAGAGACATGAGTCCTAGTGTTAGTCCAGACATAAGTCCAGCAAAAGACACAAGTGATACACAAATAATTAAGTATACCCAAAACATAGTTTCACAACATGGCACATCATTTGCAGCCATTTTTGTGTTAATTTGACAACCTTTTTTTTTTTTGATGTTGTTAACGTACGAAAGACTGGAATTTCTAACAGAACTACTACAATTTATATAATGAGGAAAAAATGGATAAGTTAAATTTTTCTTATAAAAAATGTTGAGATGTATTAATTAATACTCCTATAATAATTGTGCAATTTTAAAATCAAATCATCTGAGATTTACATACGTGGCATTCACCCTTACCACTTAAGATTCTTAATGACTATTTGTGCGTTAATGAACAAATTTGGTTAAACAAACCCACTTAAGATTTCTTAATGACTATTTGTGCTCTTTGTTATGTACCATTAAGTGCCTTCAGACTTAATTAACATAACATAAGCTATCAACCCCGGGTTCATCGAATCAGAGAACTTCCTAGTGCATATTGACACGGAAAACACTTCAAAATTTACAACATAAATCAATTTCACTAATTCTCCACCACAAAACGTTATATTGCTAGGGGCGACTTAAGGATAAAGTCGCTAAGTTCAAATTACTCTGTAATAATCATTATTTATAACAATATTTCATTATAATAATAATAATAAATTGAAATTGATTTTTTATGTTATAATATACCAATTTATAACAAACATATTACCTATAACGACAACAATCATTTTTATAGCAATATATTTTATTTATTTTTTGTAAAATCACTCCCCTGTAATTGCGTTACTCTAATATTAGTTGATTTTAGTTTACTATTTTCCATTTTTGTTACTAAACATTTACTTTCGTAATAAAGAAAACACGACTAATTAATGCTTTGTTGTCATATATGGAAATAGACTACTTAAGTTAACTAATAATAGGCCTAGTATTTTCAACCAAATATTTTGAAAATTTAATATGCTATAGCATTTTTGACAAAGAATATTACATCAGTACATACTTCAGTAATAAAAAAAATTGTTGAAAGATTTGCTCACATTTATATTCCATTCGACAAAAGTTCTCGATCTTGTAAGTAGGGCGGTTCATGATTATGGTTAAAAATTCAAATTAAATCGTAATTTGAATCAAACCGATTTAAAAAATTGATATATGGTGTGGTTTGGTTAGGTTTTATATTTTGAAAACTGATACTATTTGGTTTGATTTTGATTTTACTAAAAAAACTTCAAAAAATAATCAAATCGAACCGAAAAATTGTACTCCCTCCGTTTCACAAAGAATGATCTTCTTTCCTTTTTAATCAGTTTAAAAAAGAATGACATCTTTCCTTTTTTGGTAACATTTTATTTTTAGCTTTACACATGACATGTTTAAGACTACAAGATTAAGGGCAATTTTGTATATTTGACATAACTTTAATTTAGGACCACAAAATTCAAAAGTCTTCTTTAATTTCTTAAATTCCGTGCCAAGTCAAACTAGACCACTCTTTTTGAAACAGAGGGAGTACTATATAAATTTTATAATTATTTATATATTATTCATAAGTAAAATATAAATATTTTGTTAAATTTTAATTAACTTAAGTCTTTAACTTTATCATTTTTTTAGCCCAACTATTAAAATCCTAAGTTCAAGTCCATCAAAATCAATTACTGTAGTCTTTATATACCTTGTCTCACATTAGGTAATCACACTTTCTCTAAATTGAATCACTTTGCTCGTGTAATAATAACTCTAGTATTGTGCAATTGAATCCACAGTGGCTTTTCAATGGATGTTTCATGTACTAGGTGTCTATGTCTATCGAGATGTGTATGCCCTCAACAAATTTATTACTTTCAAACTGAAAAAACCAAAAAAAAATTGAACCAAACCGACACTAACCAAACTAGTGGTTATTTTTTTCGTTTGGTTTGATTTAAAAAATTTAAAAACCGACTAAATTGATTTTGATTTAGTTTTGATTTTCACTGATAACCAATCCAAACTGAACCATGAACACCTGTACTTATAAGGATCAAAGTTTATAAACGATGTATTAGCATGCTTTAATTTTTTACTATTGGAAAATGAATATTTTCTGAGATTTTAAATATAAACAATTTTGTAATAAAAAATTAAAATATTAAAATTATTTTTGTGTATATTATGCAAATAGATTTAAATGTCAAATTCTATTACTCTATCACTATATAAAAAAAATTAATATATATATATATATAATTGTGTGTTATTTATACAATTATTATTTCAAATTCTATATATATGTTTTGAAATTGAGATTGTTGAAATGAATGAGCAAATTGTAGTAAGTTTTATCTCTTGTCAATTGAAATATTCATCTCCATTGTTTATGATTTTTCCTCCTCCACATAGATTTCTTTTCTTTTTTTTTTGTGATGGATTCGTTTTTCAGTTTTAACACTGTTGTCTAAATAAAGCTATAAGAATGAAAATGTAAATAAAAAATACACATGACTCGCCATGATTTCGTTTTGCATCTTAAAATTTTAGAAGAATAATCTGCAAATAAAAATATATGAATTTTATAGAGTAATTAAATTTGAAATTTCTAATTAAAATTTAATTTTAGACCACTAATTTTGTGAAATCGCCCCTCTCAAGAGCTCACCAACTGGACACTTTTATGTCTCTGATCCATTTAACACCAATTTAATATTTTTACTCGAATTCTCATAAAGGTTCTTTCTCAGTTACCATTATTCGATCGTGTCATTTCTTTTAAACATTTTCTTTGGTACTTTCGTGGTATTTTCCTATGTGAAGATGAACAGAAGTGGACAATAATGTGAGATCGTCATCCTCCCAAATAAATATTGCTCTACAGAACAACTATTCGTAAGATTATTATAATATAATCTAACTTTAAAAAATAAAAAAGCTTTTGAAATATATGTATGTTGGAGCGGTTGACAAATAAATTAATAAATTTAAAATACAATCATAGTATGGTTGATGCAAGTAAATATGTTGGTATGCATGCCTTTAATTCGTAGGGCCATGAATTTATGTAAGTTCCCCTTCTCTTATTATATATGAAAATAAAGTAATTTATAATCATATAAATTTGTAATAACTTATTTTAAATTATAAGTTCAAAACTTTTTTTATTTTTTTGTTTGAACTCATGTAAATACTGCACATTAATTGAGTATTGAGATAGAAAGAGTACTTTATACTTATATCGACCACAAAGAGAGGAGCATCACTACCTAGCATAAAAGTTGGTACAAATTACCTACACCTACTACAATACGCTATAATAAATTGACACCGTAAAAGTGCATAAGTTAGATCCAAAAAGTTATATTCGCTCTGTTTAAAAAAAAATGACTTAACTTTTTTATTAGTCTGTTTAAAAAAGAATTATTCTTTTCATTTTTTGATAATACTTTAACTTCAATTTTTTACGTGACATGTTTAAGGCCACAAGATTAAAGAATATTTTGGTACATTTGACATAACTTTAATTTAGAACTACAAGATTCAAAAGTCTTTTTTTTTTAAACTCCGTTTCAAGTTAAATTAGGTCATTTTTTTTTAAACGAAAGGAGTAGTATATATTTTTTTGCAACCAGCTCGTTGGTGTCACGTCTCACACGTGTCTCTGTCATGCTACTTAGTACTATAGTAATAATATTTACTATAAGCTTTAAACGGCGATAAATTAGACAAAAGAAAAAAGAGAATTATGCTTGCTCTTTTGGGGGTAAAGGCTAGTCTATAAAGTCATGTTCTCCCATTATTTACTTTCAGAATTTTCTTGGAGTGGTTCTTTAGGATGAGTGGTGTAAAGTTAAGCATGAATTCATCACCATTCATATCTCTGTTGGTCTATTTTTGATAACTTGGTCATGCCGTTCAAGTAATTATGATTAATTATGAAGTAAGCTGAAAGACAATAAATAACAATAATAATTACATATCTCATATAGTTTCACGAGTAGAATTTGAGAAAATACAGATATACGTAGATCTTATTTGTAATTTGACACTCAACACACAACGATAACGATGTATTATCAATTTACCATAAAAGAGTAAGTTGAAAGGCATATGAATAAAATTGACGAGTATAAAAAATCTAAACAAAACAGCATATTATACCAACAATCAAGAGAGTGTGCGCATTACTACCTACGCATTAGCTTAAATTAATAGTCATTGCAGTACTTTATGTACGTAGTACTAGTACTTAATTTCGACAACATTAATTTGGAGTTTACGAAAATGCCAGTATTTTTGGAAAATATTCCTATTTGCTTAGATCATATAAATAGTAAATAGTCTCAAACACCGAAAGTCATGGTGTAAGAAACCTCCTCGAAGTTCATTTTAACATATGTTTTAATTGATTTGTATTAAACACAAACACTCAATTAGCTTCATATATGGAGTTCTGTTATACTTCATAGCCATATATTAGCAGTGTTATGTTATGCCAATTATTAGCAGTGTTTGATGCCATGTTGGTCAGGAAATGACATTATTATCACCTTTTTCCAATAATATCCGATCTTTAGGAAAATAAGTTCCTTAAGAAATGAGGAAAATGAACTCCCCAATGAAAATAGGAAAAATAAGTTTTACCAGTGACATTCCAAGTTGATTGTGTCCTCTCGACCCTCCAACACACCATAGTCCTCATCCCCTACATCCTACCTCCCTACCCCCACCTTCATAGTATTTATACAAATGCTTTTAGGATAATAGTTTTTGCTTACCTACTGATCAATACAAGAAAATAAGTAAAAAACTCAACATTTTTCATGTTGTACCGAACACACCCTACATGAAAAATTCTTAGTTAAGCTAATTAACAGTTACAATACTACTTATTTCTGTTATGTCTGCAAAAAAGTGATGATAAAAGTAAGGATTTCGTTTTCTAGGAGTACAAAAGTAATGCAGCTTTTTGTTGCTTATATCTCAAAAGATGTTTCTTCGAGTGTTTACAGCTCCTATTTCAATATTCCATTTGTGTATGCATGCAATTTTTAACTCAAAACTATGACTGCTTTGTAAGACGGACGGAGCAGATATATCTGATTGCACACAGTAATCCTGATTCTTGAACACATTCAAATTGAAATAAATGTACAAACGATGACACCTTTATTTCCAACGAATATATAATTGTACAACCGATCACACCTTTTGTTCCAATGAAACAAGTAAAATGTTCCGAAAGTAGTTTCACACAGTAAGGTTAAAAAGAATACTCATATTACCAAAATTGCTTCAGCATGGAAATTAAGCTGTACAAAGACGAGTTCATATTAAAATTGAGTAATTATGACTCTTCACTGAAATAAATATGATGTAATCGATCAAACACTCACTACATGCTATGTACAATTCCGAGTCAGAAGTAGTACAACAAGATCTAGAGAATAAATAGACTTGTGTCTTCAGCTTTTCATGATTCAGCTTGCTGACTTTCTTTCTTTTGGCGCGACTTGTGGTGGATCCTGGGAAACAGTAGATCATTAAGTTGTCTTTCAGCACTATACTCCGATGAGGCCTGCAAAAAAACATTCTATTACCTTTTCACGTACACTGGATAAAAGAAAAATGCAGGCACACAAGAATACAATGAGTGTGTTTGGCAGGGAGGAAAGTGTTTTCTCGAAAATACCATGTTTGATTAGTTTTAACATTTTGGAAATGTGTTGGCCTGGCTAAATGGTCTGGATCAAGACTGGACTTGGAACAGGTTAATGGACCAGGTGCAATGCTGATCTGTTCCATTAGCTGAAGCAAGACTACTGGAAGGAATAGAAGTCCAATGAAAGCTAGAAGACTAGAAGAATCAGAAGACCGAGGAAGTTGGTACAAGATCAGAGGTGAACTCCATCAAAACAAGTGGATAAAGGAGTGTTGAAGTGAAGCAGAAGTCTTCCACTCAAATACGGCATATGGAAGAGTTTGACTTCACAAGGTGGTTGTGAACGACTATACCTCAATGATCTGAAGGTATAAATAAAGAACTCTTTCACAGAAGAAGATAAGGCGCTCACACAACAAGCAAAGACAGAACTCAACCAAATAAGCAAGAGCTATTGAGAACTCAAGTTTTGATTTATTTTTCAAATGCAGCCCCTGATACAAAGAACCAGATTGAAGAACTTGCTCAGGCTTAGGAGTCTATGCAACTGTCAGGTCTAAAGGATTGAATAACTTGTCTCAGGCTTAGGAGTCTATGCAACTGTCAGTTCTAAAAATTCTCATATTAGGGTGATTATCGAGTTGTATCTTTTCAGCTTTCCTAGAAGCAATTGTTTAGGAATAAACAGAATTAGAAGTTGGATTTCAAGTTGGGATAACTTGAAAAACGAAGCAACTATCTGCGAAGATTATTGCTTTGGGGATTAGAGTTAGTTCCTAGCTGCAACTCTTGTAATTTAAATTATGTTCAGGGTCATTGATTTAGTGGATTTGGGTCAAATCCTACAAAGGTGCAGGTTGTGGTTTTTCACCTCTATGAGACGGTGTTTTCATGTAAAAACACCGTCTTTACTTCACTGCAATTATTAGACTAATAAATAGATAGAAGAAATGTGTGAAGTAACAGGGATCATAGCTTAAGCGAAAATTAACTCAAGTGAGTTATTAGGATGTGCACAATATCAAGGAGGGAAGTCATTTTCCGTTTACTCTCCCACGTAATTTCCAACTGACGGTTTCAACCCACCCAGCCCACCCTCCACCAACCCCCCACTCCCTCACACGCCCTCCCAAATTCAGTGGCAGATCCAAAAAATTTATATTATGGGTGCTCAACTTTTTTTAGCTTGGAATTTGCTACATAGAATGGCTGCTCGGTTAATATATTTCAATAAATTACTAAATTTTGTACTTAAATAATAATGTTTGTCACAAAAGGCAATGAGTGCTTAAGCACCCATAATACATAATATAGGCCCCGCCACTGCCCAAACTCCTTGGCCCCATCCCCTAAAAGTTAGTTATGCCATGTTATCTTTTTTGAAAAATATTTACGCTTACTTACCAAATACCAAAAAATATGTGAGAAAATCACTTATTTTCCCATGAAGACCCGAGTACCGAAAGTGAGAGGAGACTCGGAGCACTTCCCTGTGTTGATGGAGTTGCACGTATTGACATGATATATTCAGGGTGATGTGTCATGGTGTGTTATTTGCAGATGTAGTTTTGATTGACGAGACTCACAACGAAGTTAACGCTAAGTTGGATGTTTGGAGACGAAACCTGGAGTCTCAAGGGTTCAGATTGAGCAGGACCAAGACTGAATACTTGGAGTGCAAGTTCAGTGATATGATGCATGAGGCTGATGTGGAAGTGAGGCTTGATATGTAGATCATCCAGAAGAGAGGTAGTTTCATCTTGGGTCGATTATCCAAGGAAATGGAGAGGTTGAAGAGGATATGGTAAAGGGTGGCTGAAATGGAGGCTTGCTTTTGGAGTCTTGTGTGATAAGGTGTCACCTAGACTTAAAAGGCAAGTTCTACAAAGTGGTAGTTAGACCAACTATATCTCACATTCAGAAGATTAACGGATGCCGCAACGATGAGGAGATGCACGGATGCCCCAGTGCAAAGGTGTGAGAGATTGGTTATTGATTGATTCAGGAGAGGTAGATGTAGAGGTATATCAAAGAGATATTGGGGAGAGGTGATTAGACAGGATATGAGGAAGTTGTAGCTCCGATGACATGACTTTAGATAGGAAGGTGTGGAGGACGCGAATTAGGGTAGAAGGTTAGTACGTATGTAGAAGTGTTTACTACTAGTAGGCAGAAGTGTCTTGTCTTGTTGCCCTTTCTATTAGTCGTAGGACTACTTTTGTAGCTCCTTGTTCTTTGATTTCTGCAACTATCCATTATTTCGTATAGTTTGTTTGTAGTATTATTTTGTTATAGTACCGTTTTGTTACTATCTATTGTTTTTGTTACTATCGATTGTCTATTGTATTTCCATTGTGTCTTTTCCCAGACTGTCTTTGTCTTGAGTTGGGGGTCTATCAGTCTCTCTACCAGATCCCACTGGGTGGAACTACATTGGGTATGTTGTTGTACCATACACCATATGTTTTCAAGGTTTCAACTTTTCTCTTGCTGAGAAGAAGTAAGAATAAAAATGGACTACCTTCGGTAGTAGAACACATAATCCCAATAACCTAGAAGGTAAGACGAATAAATATAAGAAAATGTATGTGCAGGTTGCCTTCCCCTTTTCCTCATTCAATTTGGCTTTTCAAAAAAATTCACACGGGATACCCCTTAAGTGGTTTTACATTAAATTTCAATTTTTTGCTATTGAAGACATAATTGAGTAAGTATAAATGTGCCCTCTCTAATTGCTTGGGGTTTAAATAAAGTGGTCACATACTTCATGTTCACATCACAGCATGCAAAAGTCTTCCTTTCTTGTTTCACTGTCAATCTTCTAACATCAACAACGCCTCAGTCCCAAACAATTTGGGGTCAGATATATGAATCCTTAGTGGCCATGTTTCTCACAACCACTCTTCATTGAAAAGACACTCACACATGTTTTGCCAATAACAAAGAATTAGGCATGCATGTGAGGGTATGCAAGACATAAATATGCCTCTTGATCAGAGTAAACTTTTAGATGTGGTGACCACACACATCAATGGGTCTGTTTTTCAGTTTATGTCAAGGACTTTGATCCACAAAGAAGGAACTCATTTACGATACAATAGATATTCAACAAGACTAGAAATTAAGGATGGAGTCCCAAAACTCCTAAGAAGATAAAGTATTACAATATCTTACCCGCTTTCTAAATGAAAACCGAAGTGTTTGGACTTGTGTCCCAGAGCAAACTCTCAAGTCAAAACCAAGGCTGTCCACACCAATCAGAGACACCTCCTGCCATAAATTTCAAGAAGAAACTCTAGATGAATACCCCAGCGAGTATCATACTTAATAGAAGATCTAGTTCAGTATAAGACACATTTCCATCGTAAGCACAGACAAGTGATGCACACTCGTATTTTCAAAAAATAAATAAATAACAGACCCTAAATTCATCTGTTTCAATTTAAAATGCTGACTACAATACTAGACGTTGTTATCAGGAAAAAAGGTTTGTTTTAGGTTTCGGGCATTTTATCTTCCAATCACATGTTCAGGTTTCTCTTCTTATCTTATCTTTATAAAATATTCTCCAGCAAATGAGCAAGGGAGGTTGAGTTGCATGGTTTTCTTTAAATTATTTTCCCTGTAGACCAATCCCTGGGTTGTACAGCAATGAACTTCTGAGGATAGAAAAAGAAGTAAATCTACTGATCTCAGAACAATATTTGAATCTGAGATTACAGGCTGAAGGACCATTACCTCCACTTGAATTCCCTTGCATCTCCAACAGAGAGATCTAAGAGCCTGCATAGTCTTCTCTCCAGCAGCTTTAAGCCGAGATATTATTTTGGCAGCTGAATGTACAATTGCATCAGACCTAGCTCTCCTAAAATCATCTAACTCAACAAAGATCTGTGAGCACCAAAATTAAAAAACATCAACTTGGTAATCCCTGAATAATGGTGAATATGTAAACAGGAATCTCCCACAAGCAGAAAATGGTCAAAGAATGCAGATATAGAACTGGTCAAATTTCATTTAAAACAATTGAAAGAGAAAAAACAAATAAAAAAAAAAAAAGAACATCCCATGGATCTTGTGTACAAGATTCACTTGGTAGGGAAAATCCACAGTGAAATTATCATATCATTTATCATCCACCATGACACAAAACAGTTTCAGAATCCTGCTTACGGAGTCAATTCCGAAACTAGATTTAAACTTGGCATACAAACTTGTATAATTCAGGATAGACATTTTTTCTGTTCAGAAATCGAATGAAAAAGAGTACCCTCTTTTCCTTTTTCTGTTCTAATGATAGTTATTCCTTCATATTCCTGACTTGTTAAATTAAATATTCATTTATTGTTGCTCTCTGTGCCATCAGAACTTATTGAAGTCCACAATGATTCTCCATATGACAATAAGTTTCGAGATGACCAAAATAATTACTGGAAATACAGAAATTGCACTACATAAACTGAGACACGTGGAGAGGGAAGAAGGGAATGCTAACCACCAGCAATCAAGGTTGAACCACATAAAACCTACACACAGTTACCTGATTCCCATTGGAAGAAATTAACTGAATTCTGATCATCTCTAGCTTGTAAAATGAAGTTCCATTTCCTAAGTTCTCATCCTTTTCCAATTCTTCCCAACTTGGGTTCTCTTGTGATGATCCACTCTCATGTTTGTGGCCATTTATTTGAACACCACCCTTTTCTTTGTGGTCATCATCTTTTTCTATCCGGTTTAAGTCCGTGTCACTCAATGTATCTTCAGATATCTGCTTTTGAATCGTAGTGTGCTCTTCCAGGAAGGATGGCCTTAGAAGGCCTTGTATAGCAAGACCTGCAGGAGGCTGGTCCATGAAATCTATGGGGTCATCTGTCACAACCTGAGAAGCAAAGAAGACCACAGACGAAGTGGGTTAAATTACCAATTACATAGCAGATGCAGAAGGTTTAATGCCAGCATGTGCAGAAAAATAAATGTTCAACAGTGCTGATTTCACTCAAAAGGACATCGATTTAATGTTTCTCTTAAATTTAACTTTGACTTTTCATGGCGTGAAATCAATGATGTAGAGAATCACCTCAGCGATCTTTTTGGCAAAATACATTGGATGAGAAGAGCGCATGGTTTCTAATTTAGCCCAATCCCCCAATGACTCATCAGAATCCCCATCCTGATCTTCATCATCAACAATGGCAACCCAATCCTGTCAACAAGCATTTAAACTGATTCATTAAATGGAAAGTGCAGTTACTCGCATTCTAAAAAGTAAAGCATTTGAAATAAATAAATACCTCGTCACTGTCACCATCATCATTGTCATCTTCATCGAGGTCATCTTCGTCATCAATATCACTGTCCTCATCGTCAAAATCATCTATTCCATAATCAACTTCAGATTGACCAAATGACTCTAGTTCACTTAGCATTTCAGCAGTATCTAGGCCAATAATTACTTGCTGCATCATATTTGAAATTTAAGCAAGCATTCAGAACTCTTTTCTTATCAACGTTTGGTCATTTACAACCTAGCAAGGTAACAAAAAAGATCGTTTTTGATAAATTTAAAAAAGCTGACTTATGTCAGCTTAATCATAGGTACTAACATTATGCATACACATAGCTTCCTCTCACTATTCAAAATTCATTCTCTTTTTTTTCCTTTCCTGAAATGCTAAAAGAGCTCCAAGATGGTTGGAACCAACAAACAATGTTTAAAAGCAAACTTCCAGTTTGTCTGAAAATAACTGATATTTTAAGACAGGCAAGTAATTACATGATAGAACAGTCTTTCCATAGGAAGATGATTATAGAAACAACAATCAAGAAGTTTCTTTACTCAGACAAACTTATCCTGCATGGTAAATAACCTAGAATAATATAACTTGCACCATTATACATGATGACATGAACTTCTGCAAAAGGATAGTACATATCACCCTGAAAGACCGTTGACTAATCAAGAAACATGTATGCAACACGGCAGAATCATTTGGAAGTGCTCACAGAAGGCAGTATGCTCGGTCTGATCCAATCACAAAAATATGTAAATGAACAATGCATCAATTGACCATTCTGCAAACATGAAAACAAACAGAAATTTTTAACTTCAATGTCCATACCACAACGTTTTCTTCAGCTGTCAGAGTTTGCAGGATGTCTTCATCATTCTTCACTTGAAAGTAGATGTCTGACCAAAAGGCAAAGCACATAAACCTTCATAACGACCAAAATGTACTAGTGGTAGGAAAACGTGCTAAATGACAAGAATTGAGCAGCTTACTTCCAAGTTCATCAGTTATATAAGGCAAGTCTGGCCAGAAAATGTTCTCCTGCACTTCATTGTTGACCACACCTGAAAACATGAGTGTTGCTTTGCTGTTTACCTACAGATCAAGTAGGAAAACCAATATTAGCTTTCTGAAGACAACTAGCTACAGTGATAAATAGCTATCCGAGTTCATCAGTTATCTGGCCAGGAAAAGTTCTCATGCACTATTTACTAAACCTGAAACCATTAGTGTTGCTCTGGTGTATAACTAAAGATCATGTGGTAACGGAAATAGTATTATATTTGCTCATGACAGGGTAGAGGGAAAGCAGAAAGATATTGAGAGCCTGGGAGTAATGTCCTGACACTGGAAGTTTGTATGACTACTCTCTGACCACTATGGATGACCCTGGATGCTATCCAGCTTTCCAAGGGCATTGTGAAACAATAATTCAGTAAGGAAATAAACTCTTAAGTGATCCCAAACTTTCTGTTCTTCTTTCTTTATAATATTTCCAACAGCTAATGACTAAAATCTCTATACATTTGCATTCAAAATCAGTACATGCTTCCAACATACAATCAAATAAAGCAAGCATGATACAATAGTATTTATGGTACCTCAATGATTGTTCTAGCAGTTTCAGCTGGCGACAATTGAGCTTCCTCATTCTCCCCATTTTCCGAATCCGAAATGTCTTCAAACGGATGATACCTGGATGGCTTCGCATTCTGTTTCACTGGTCCAGAACTCGCACTAGGCTGATCTCTCGCACTTGCTTTAATCCCACATTTTCCCTTTCCCGTACTTATTCTACCACCACAATACTCCGTCGTCAACCTCCTTATCTTATTCCTACAAGCAAACAGTACATATACCGCAACGAGTTTACAACATCATTTGAGCTTGCACTGTGTGCTTTTTACTGTTAGTATATAAGAATCAGCTGGATCAGTAATAGAGACAGTAAAAGGAAAACTAGTACCGAGGGATGAAGAAACTGGCGGAGTGAGAAAACCGGCGGGAGGTACAGTTGAAGTTACCGGCGGGAAAACGAACGGCGACGGCAGCAGGTTCTACCATAAGCATTTTTTCGGTAACTGAGGAATTGAATTAGCGGGGAGAGATCGGTGAAAGAGAAGCAAAAAGTAGAGGGGGTTTTCAAAGATCTTCTTCGTCCATCAGTCTGTGATTGGGTGTTGTGGTTCTCTTATTATCCATTTGAAAGCGCTCGCTTGTTTCTTCTTCTTTATTCATTAGCAATATGCGATAAAGATTCCATGTCTGCTCCCATACCGTCCCTACAGCTGAGTCCACCTGCCAAAGTAACGGTCTGAAATTACTGTAATGCCCTTGGGGTTCATTTGGTTTACTAGGATAAACCCTCCAACTGAGAAAATATCTCAAGTTCTCCATGTGTGCGAACGGACCTTGTGCTTGGGAAGCCATTAAAATACAGACTCACTTTCAACTCTCAATTAGTTGTGTGCATTATCTGGTAAATCTTTCAGTCTTTTTGATTTTCCTCTCACCCATGTTGCAGTTATTGACCCAAAAGGAGATTCTTTTTTCTTGTTTTTAACCCTCGCTCCCATCCTTTTTGCTTCCGGGTGACTGGAAACCAGAACCTCAGGGTTGGAGGTGGAGAATGCTTACCATTCGAGCAACCCCTCTTATCAAAAAAGAACTTTTTTTGGGTGTGGAGTGTATGGATAAGGTTTTAAAATGAGGGAATCGATTTTTCTTACCCCAATTGAGTGTTATTTTATCTAATTCTTGAATTGTGTGTTGCAGGAGTTTCAACTGATGCTTTTTCTTCCCCACTGAGAATGCTTTGTTTGAGGTATTCTCCCGTAATTTTTACTACTAGAAGACAGGAAACAATTCAGCTCCCCAAGAACTATAAACGTAACGTTGTGGTAAGATTCTGCAGATATTTTTGAAGCCTAACAAATTTGTTGTTCCCACACTGCTATGTCATAAGTTCTATATAGGGTAAGCTGCTAGCTGCAGTGCTAATGTCAGTATGTTTGAAAGTAATTATGGAAAAGGATTTAATATTTTGGAAAAGAAAAAACTTGTAGAAGTTTAGAGAAACTCTATGGTCACTGTAAAGGACTTTAATTTTCCTTCAGGAGGAATCAGAGGTTGCCTGACTTGGACGCTTAAAAGTAATATGCTCAATTTGGGTTCCTATGATTCATTATTGTTTGCCTTGTCTTCCTTTTTCTCTTTTGGGTACACACAGCCCTTTTCTATTTCCTCTCTTCTTGCTCTTTTGAACTCACCTCTCTGTCATATTCTGATGTTCCTCAGGTGTGCGAAGCTAAAGGTCCGCGACCAAGGTATCCTCGAGTGTGGAAAACAAAAAAGAAAATAGGGACCATTTCCAAGTCACTGAAGCTTGTTGAGTGTGTAAGATTTTCTCTCTTTTCATTACTTCTTTTTTTTGGTATGATTTCAAAACAAGGTTTCAATTTCCCTGCATTAACATGAGTGTTTGCCTCAGGTTCTCGTCTTAGTTGCCCTTCTATATACGCATAATCAAGAAATTGTACTATTGACCACCCCCCAACATGAACAAGCACCTGCATCCTGAATAATGATATAATATATGTCTGGTTTAACAGAATTTTAGCTTACTTTTGGATTTTCTCTTTGTAGATAAAGGGATTATCAAATGTCAAGGAAGAAGTCTACGGAGCGCTTGATTCTTTCATTGCATGGGAACTGGAGTTCCCTTTGATTACAGTGAAGAAAGCATTAAAAATTCTTGAGAATGAAAAAGAGTGGAAAAGGATAATTCAGGTATCATCCTATCTGGTGCCCTAAGTTTTCATTCCTGAAAAGGTTTATCAGGTCCTAGTATAAATTGTATCAATCGAGGTTATCTAATTACAGGTGACAAAGTGGATGTTGAGTAAAGGTCAAGGGAGAACAATGGGAAGCTATTTTGCGTTGTTAAACGCCTTGGCTGAGGATGGAAGACTTGAGGAAGCTGAAGAGCTTTGGCTGAAACTATTCTCTCAGAATCTGGAAAGCATGCCTCGTATTTTCTTTCAGAAAATGATAGCCATATACTATCACAAGGAGATGAATGAGAAGATGTTTGAGGTATCCTACATTTTTTATGCCTTCCCTTTTTCTTGCTTCTGTACACATTCTCTTCAATTAAGTGGTTTCTCTCCAGTAATACCTTGGTACTTCTCTTTTATTTCCATGGAATAGTGCCTTTTGATAAGTGATTTTGTTCAATGGTAATGGAACAGTCAAACTATATGCTACAGGACTTTGGCAATTAAGAAGCATTATGTGTGTGTTTTTCCTCTCTTTTTTTTCAATAAACTTAAGAAGCTAGCAATGTATTAATATTGTAGTCTAAGAAGGATTGTGGTAAATCCTAATGTACGAAGGAAGCAATGCAAACATAGAATTCCAGAGAAGTGGATCTCAGAAAACAAATAAATGAAAGGAAGTTCACATTTCATCAATTGAACCATTGTGTGTTCTTATTTTGGTCCGTCTTCCCACAGTGAGAAACACTTAGGAGAATGAGGACAGCTGACTAACACTAAATGTCAGACTAAGAGTACTCATTGTATGATTGAAAACTGCCACTGCATACTACCGGGTGCTTGCAGGTCTGACTGGTGCCTTCTCTCCAACAGCTGCCTATTCCTCGGGCTGTTCGGTACTTGAATATGCTTGCCGCAGAGAAAGACTACTTTTCTATTTTGCTTGCCTGCACACCTCTACTCATGCGGAACTGACTGTGCAATACTAATAATGGATTTTTGTTCTTATTTTGGTCTGTCTTCCCACAGTGAGAAACACTTACTTTTCCATTTGAATGAAACCCTGGTTTAGTTCTTTTGATAGAGGAGTCAACAATATCATATAGAAACTTAAATGTGTTGTTAGTATTTGCCTCGTGTCATCCCTTCTTTTAAGCCAATTTCTCAATACCACCACAGCCTTCTTCACAGACAAACACCTTGAGGTTGCTAAGACATATATATGACGTATGAGATAGTAGCAAGTTTGCTATATGTGAAGAAGTTTAGGGTGCTTAGGGAATGGGTAGTGAAGAGAGCAATTTGAGGTTAGTAACTGCCAAAAGAACTGTTTATATTGCAACAACTAAACTAGCTCAAATCTGATATGTTGAAGTTACAGATTAAGCACAGAAATACAGGAAGGAAAATAGAACTAAGCCGAAAAGAGAGTATTTCATATAATAAACACGGCTTCAGTGGATGATTTCAGCAGAACCTGTACGTATAAAATAGATTAAGCTTTTGATGTTTGTGTTCACACAATGGTGGTGTTCACAATTATTGTGCTCTTTAATTGTGGATTACCTATCACTTCCAGATGACAACTAAATATCATGAGGGAATATGAGTTTATTCCCTGTATGCCTAGCCATCTTGAGGGTTGCAATGGATGGAAAGTGAATCCTTCACAACCATGTTGGATGAGTGGGTTGGTGCCTTCAAAATAGGGCAGGATTTGGCTTGCAAAAGTAAGTGCTATTCTAGGGCAAGATCAAGCTAATATGGGGTTATTGGTATGAGTGTTGCACCAACAATCTCTTCGGGAAAATAGGCTTGGTACCTTCCATCACAGGCGAAATTATTCTCCAAGAGTGAGCTCTAGCATTAGGTTCATGCCAAAACTAGCGCAGGGCGTGCTCACAGGCCTCAACAACCGTAAGAAAGACTTGGGAGCAAGCTTCTTTGTGAGAGTTCAGAGTGTAGGTGGAGAATGCCACCATACCACTGAATGTGTCTACATACTTTTGCTTCGACTGTTTTGGTTTGAGAAGATATTGACAGCAGTTGGAAGTGTTCGGGATTCTTTTACTCTTATTTCAATTGACACTATATTTTGGTAGGAAGCTTTTTCCTCTACATGAACCATCAATGTATAGTATTCTTAATTGAATTAATGTTCCATGTCTGTTTCGTTGCTGATATCGAGATTTGTATTCATCTGCAGATATTCGCAGACATGGAAGAGCTTGGAATTAGGCCAACTGTTCCAGTTGTCACAATGGTGGGAAATGTTTTTCAGAAACTGGGAATGTTGGACAAGTACCAGAAATTGAAAAAGAAATATCCACCCCCAAAGTGGGAATATCGTTACATAAAAGGAAAGAGGGTCAAAATAAGAACAAAAGATCTTGATAAATCTCATAATCATGATGTTGAAAGTAAGTCTGAAGAGGTAGAGGAGTCTGAGTTCGATGAGAACTCACAAGATCAAGCAGATGAAGACTATATAGAGCAACTCAAAGAAGTTGAAGAGTGTGAACCTGGTGAAATATCAATTGTATCTAGTGAAACAAGGGAATCCTCTATGTCAACTTAATGATTTGAATTCCTATAAAGTTATCATTTGTTCGACATTTATTCTTGCGTCTCCTCTCGTGTGATGAATTTAACTGCTCATTGTCAAATGAACTAAAGAGGAAAACCCAAAATTATAGCTGTAATTTAAGTTGGTCTGCCCCATGACTGGAATGGATATTTAAATGAAATGAGAAAGTGAGCATCAAGTCAAGACTTTTAATCGTACAAATATATCAAGTGATGAGTGCTGTATCAGTTAGGGTGACAAAATAAATATGACCTGTTCAAGTTCAGGCACGTCATTAACCCATTCATATATCAACTTAGCTCATTCTGATCCGCTTTATTTTATGAATGCAAAAGTTGGATTGATACATTATCCAAATTGATCCATAGAGACTCTTGTCAAAATATTTTTAAAAAGACTGTTTTAGTTTGATATGTAAAAGTTATAACACTAATAAAGACCAAAAAAATTATTAGATGCTTGAACAGATAATAAGAAAACAAAGAAATTAAAATTTCGTAAAAATTGGTTACGTTAGGTTGTGATCCATTGTTTAGCTCATTTTAACCTACGTAACTTTAATCCACTCATTTATAGTTCAATCCAAGTCTAAACCGCCCAGATTCACTCGACGTGCCCATTTATTAGTTTAGTCCAAGTCTAACACGCTCAAATTTCACCCAACCTGCACGTTTATTAATGCAATCCAGTCTAACCGGGCCAGATTCACCTGCCTTAGTTCAGTCCAGTTTAACCCGCCTAGATTCAAGCCAACGTGCCCATTAGACACCGTGTAGCAGAAATTGGTTTGTGGCTGTAAAGGGGATAAATCACTTAGAATCTACAACCTCATGCCTATGAGTATCCGAGTTCCTACAAAGACGATGGTTGAGAAAAACTGTAAGAACAATTTTTTTTAAGGGCAAGAAGAGGTGAACTACAAATCAATGTACATGCAGACTACGAACTGTGATGGGGAATAAAAATTGGCCCTAAACCAAGTAAAAATATCAGGTGAAACTCTTAAATTAACTTTCTCAAATTGTGGTCCATTCAGTGCCAAGAAGCCAACTCTAGAAAATGAATAGCGTTACTCCAGCAGATATCAAAATACAGACCATTATGCAAATCGGATTTGCCTTGGAACTTACTTTCTACCCTTCGTTCGAGCAGAGCCATTAGTAAGGCCCTTTCTATTAGAATTATTGCTTTGTTTGTCAGCCTCATCATCCTCATCCTCATCCTCGCTATACTCGCTCTGGTCACCTTCTTCGTCCTCTTCAATGTCATCTTCATCTTCATCTTCAACGTCATTCTCATCCTGCACTCCCCCAGCCACATGACCACCTCGACTTCCAGCTCTGCTCCTTTTCAATACTTTTAGTTTTAAGTTTGTCTTTGTGTCGCAGCCAATCCATGCGTCACACATCAAATGACTGTTTAAACTGTAAATTCCTGCCTGTGGAGCTTGGATCTTGCCCAAGATCAGTCTGCACCCTCTCTTAACTTTTGCAACAGCATCTTTAACAGCGGCAGCAATCTCCTCTATATTTGCCCCCGATGCTTCCATTTTCGCTTCGGTTAATGTTGAAGCAGTTGTTATGGCTGCTGCTTCATCCATAAAGTTGATATTTTCAGAAAACCAAACATCGTTTGAATTGGCATCTGCAAGTAAAAACCAGAAATTCTCTCCCTTGGGGAATGGATAGTATGGAGCATGTGGAAGAGCTGTGATCAAACCATTAGCACGTCTGAGTGTCACCCAGGCCTGCAGAGTGACAATGTCCCCCTCTTGGATGCCTTCTTCGCCCTCAGTCTCGCAAGTGACTTCAATTGTTGCACGAGGCATCAATTCTAGCACCTTCTCCACGTCTTGTACTTCAGCAGCGGATAGGCCAGCAACATCAGAAAACAGCTCGGCACGTTCATGAAGGGTCATGTCCAGGAGGTTCTGTAGTGTACGCACCTTCCATGGACAAAAAAGAGTAAAGGTTATGACTATGAAGAGAACCATGTCTTGAATAATGATTAAACAAATATAGTGTGGTAAATATGAACAGAAGAAAGAATGCTGCGCGTACTCACACTCAAACAACCACACTTTTCTAACAACTGTCTATAGCTAACTTCTCAAGGAACGTATCTGATATGTCTGAATAGGAAAAGATGCTTACCTTCTTCGCTATCTTTGTGATGACTGCATCACTAAAATGTGGAAGCTGTAAAAGCGAAGCAACACCATCAGAGGATCCTGAACCTGCCTTCCTAGCGCTAAGGGGAACGGCCTGCATCCACAACAGACGCACAAGATTCAATATTCTGAAAATCTGAAGCTTTTATCTTAATGTGGATAATATGAGGTCGCACATGCCTTAAGATACAATGAAAATGAGGCATGTTGACAGTGACCTACCAACTAGGCCGGTTTGGTCCAGTTAAAACTCCAGGGGAATGGAACCGGCCCAAAGCCCCAAATTACTAGCTTTTACTAGGCGAGCCCCGGGTTTGTTTGTTTGTAACTTATTGTTCATAATTCTGAAGAATGTAAGACATTACATTGTAAAATGTAATTATTTACAAATCTTAAATTGAAACTTCAAAAAATATTAACGGTAGATGTGGCAAAATCAGCCCTTGAAATCATAAACCGACCAACCCGACCAAATTTGGGCTGATTATTGACCCGTCCAGTTCAGGCCATCAAAGTTGGGGCTGATATGTACCCCACATTAATCCATGAGAAATTTTGTCAAAATATTTTTAAAAAAGAAATTTTTTTTATTTGGTACATCATATATACTCATATAAAGAAAAATAATAATTTTATTAGGTACTAAGAAAATTATAAAAGAACAAAAAATGAATTAAAAATTAGTAAGGCGGGTTGGGTTTTGACTCGCATTTCAACCCATTTCAGCCAAAGTAACTTTTGAATGGATCAATAACCCACCCATTTAATAACTCAACCCGTCTTGACCTGCCCAAATTCAGCCCAGCCCGTCCATTTGCCACCTCGAATTAATGGCAGAAGATTACAGAGAAGCTGATGATTATTCAAAGAATTCTTCAAATTGAAACCTCAAGTATTATCAAAATGTAAGTTACTTTTTATTACAAGCCCACCCCGGTCCTGGTCCATTCCAATAGCTTGCCTAGCCCGGTCTGCACTGATTTTGGGCGACAATTGGGACCAGCCCAGCCTGCCTGGGACAGTTTTGGACCCCATTTTCTGGGCCTGTTAGGTCGGTCTCCTGGGCCAACCAGTCTCAGTTTCCAGGTCTAGTCAACATGGAAAATCTGCTCATGTGTATGGTAGAGATAGTAGGTTACCTCCCTTTAACCAAAACATAATCAAAGTACCTCCTCATGGATGTAAAGATTTTGCTAAATCAACCTAAACTTTAGCAGTTGAATGACAAAACTATGCTTACAGTCACTCAAGTAGTAGTAAATAAGTCATTTGACACGTTCACAGAAGTATTTCTTAAACAGCACTAAATGAAAGACCTGAATTATGCACTGGGAGAGCTCAACGATTCCAATTGCAGGCCTTAGCCAACCATGTCCCTTAGCAGTGCGTGGCACAGTTGCCATCTGCATGAACAATAAACAAGATGACCAACTCCAAGTCACAGTTGAAAAAGAGGGTAGATAAGAAACCAAAAGTTAAAGTTAAAAGTCAACTTATATTAGCCAACACATACTGAACAGCAGCAAATCATATTCATATTAAAAAAAAAAAAGGATGGCTGGTTGCGTTAACATCAGACAATCTCAACCTAAAAGAAAAGTTGTTTGACAAAATAAGTTCAAAACTGCATCTATAAGATATCAACTAAGCTATCTAGAACACATAATACTGCTTAAAAAAAATCTTTCAAAGTTCCCACCTAACCGCCATAAATTTGCCAAGTAATGTGAAATACTGTTCTAATATCTTCATTCTGGCCTCACAATTTACATTTTACTATGATGCAAACGAGAAGTAGATAAGGAGTCTGGATTGTTGAAGATCAGAAAGGAGAATCTAAATAATGGAAACTTGGTTAGGACAATTCTTCAAAACGTGGTTGCTAAAAAGCTTGTCAACCTAGACTGGCTTATGTATGTCAAACCCATGTCAGTTTCCCGAGAATGTTACAGTTTGAGCTTGCCTTTTAATGTCTTACTCTATTTTCATAGCAATTTTATAGTTATCCTTTTATTTACTTTGGAGTGTTTGTTGTGGTTGTTCTATTTGGAAAATAAAAGGCGGTGTGTTTTTTAGCAAGAAAAACAAGAGAATTACTTCCATTTAGACCGCCTATTAGCTTTCCCACCAGTAACCTAGTACTTCCATAACAAATTCAATATATCAAATTCAACTCAAAGTACCGAAAGCCGGCATATGTGCCATCTAACGAATAATAATAGCATGAAACCTAAACTCTCAGATGTAAAACTGCATGATACTAAAAGTAACGCAAAGATTTACCTTGATTAGCCCTTCAAGAAGGCGAGGCGTAAACTGCAGCACATGTTTGTAATCTTGCTGCAAGTTACTAGAGAAAGTGTCTGCTTTACGAAGTAAATGGGCTTGAATCAGCAATTCAGCCTGAAAAAGAAAAGAAAATAAACTTACTACAAGAGATTTATGGTAAATACAAAATGCTTCAAGTATCATGATTCATGGCTATATCTCTTTTGAACTTCACCTTAACAATAGCAGGATGTTGTTTCCAAAATTTTGCTTGTTCCTGCCTAGCATTCTTACCATCCAGGTTCAGTTCACTTTTCACAAATTTGAAGAGTTCCTGAAGAGGTTCATCATCAGCTCTTCGAACTGGAATATCCATGAACTCAGCTGCCTTAACGAATACATCCATAACTTTGCTGTCATTTCAAATGTCACAAGTCGTTTAAAAACAATCACATACACACTGAACACACTCAATATCAACCAGGGCAAAATGCTTAATTTTCAAAGATTGAGGAAGGAGTACATAATTAAAACATGTCAAACAGCCTCTCACCTTCCACACCTTCTGTAGGATGTGATTTTAGTGTGTAAAGATCAAGTTTGTTTAACAAAAAGGAAACAAGATAATTGGAACAAGATTAAGGACAACAAAGAAAATATTTTGATCAAGAACAATAAAGGAGATATTTAAAGGAAATATTTTCTTTGGACACAACTAGTTATCGTTGTGAATGAAAATAACTTTTTATCTGATGATGATGGTGACTTCTATATTATATAATATACCTTTTGCTATATTTGACAATGTGTCATTCTCAAAAAAAAAACAATAAAGGAAATATTTAAAATGAAAATTAAACCGAACGTCAGGACCTATACTTGATCTTCAAGTAAAGAAAAAAGAGCCCTTTACTAATAAAGTCACACATGGGGCAGGGATCGTAACACAATGCTGGTTTAGATTGATTAGGAAGATGGGAGATGCACACTAACAAAAATTCTTTGTTTTCAAGTAACATGACTATAGCATTGCTTGACAAGATGAAAATTCAAATAGAAGTCCTATGGACAGATACCTCAATTGAAGAACAAATGAATATGAGTTGCATAGACATTTGCCTTGAATAATGTCGTAACGCTAACAGACGATTGCTTGTGTACATAGGAGATAATATTAACCTTTTTCTGAAAGGAACTATAGCAGCCTCAAACATGCCCTTCAAGATACCAAAAGATATATCTCCAGAACTCAAAATGTTGTAATTATTAGTTTATTTATCCTTTTGATATGGTGTTGGGGCCTTCCGTGCACTTCAACTAATTTCATAGGGTACCTGCTACCTCCCACCAATACATGTACTTGGTAACTCTATCCAATTTTGACACAATTGATAAAATAAATAATTAAATTTCTAACTGGATGCTCACATAATCTTATCTAGAGGAACCATAGAAGCTATATAGCAATTACAAATAGCTGATCTACATTGGTTAAGCATCTGTAGCATGGAGGGCAGTAAAGAAATAGAGATTTAAATATCATGGACAAAATCTACACACGAGAAAGTTAGTAAAGGATTTATACTGATTTTTGGATTCACCAGAAGCTAGAGAGGAAAATTGAAAACAGATGAAATCTAACACTAACAGAACTGAAAAAGAGCAGTCCTCCCACCATCCTTATTGAAAATAGGATTAGTTCTATTCTGGTATTTGATTTGCCAAGGGATAACTGGGAGCTCTCAGCCAATGGTTGTATGAGTTTTCTCCAATAAGGAGTTACTATTTCTTTCGGCTGAGGATGTATAAATTCAAAAGGAAGTTTTTGTTTAAGACAAATTCTAAGAGAGTTAATTTGATCGAGTTAGTATTACTTCTTCGGTTAATGCACCATCATATTTTTACAGGAGGCTTCACAACGGAACGTGTCAAATGTATATGTACTGAACAATTACAGTGCATATGTGTAGCAAAATATTTTTACCTTGGAGCCAAGGAGGGCTTCACTAATTCAAAATAAGTGACAAGAGTTTCACGCCTGACATTATTTCCTCCATACTTTGATGCTCTTGATAAATAAACAACACCAAACGCCATTGGCAATAGTATAAAACCTCCAAGAATCCAAAGTAATAATATACCACCAGATGAGCCATTAAAATCAAGCAAAAACTGAGGTAGTGCTATTCCCATTTGAAAACCCTACAGCAGGACGTAATATTGTTAGTATCTATGTACGGATTTCAAGGCACTGAACATATTTCTCTCATTCCACAGATAAGGTGACTTGTATAATTTTATTGCTGGATAAGAATCAACACCTGTCTGCCATCTGGATGTCCATATTTCTCAAAATTCTCCCTTGAGACCGGATCTGTCAGGGCCTGGTAAGCTTTGGAAATATACTCCACAAAATACTTATGAGCAGCTGAAAATCAAGAAAAAAGATTAATATAACTGGTAAGCAGACATAATAATACAGAATGCCCGATTCTTCATCAATTTCAGTTTCTTTTTCCCCCTTTCTTCTTTTTTAATCTCTCTCTGTTTGTCTCTTTTTGAGAGAGAGAGAGAGAGAGGGATCTTCATCATTTAGAGGTAAAGTGACACATAAACTGCATCCCAATAACACCTCTCACCTGGGTCAGGGTTTTTGTCTGGGTGGTATTGTATTGAAAGTCTCCTATATGCTTTCTTTATTGCAGATTCGGTAACTCCTGGTGCTAGCCCAAGAATACTGAACGGATCAAAAGCTTCAATCTGATTTGAAAGAAAAAGATTCAATGTCAGCCAGACCTTTACTTGCAACATCTATTGGCTCCTTTTTTTTCCAATTCTTTTGGCTGGGTAGGGGGAGGGGAAATCACAAAATATGTTTTCCTACCAAGGGCATGGTGAAGGGGGTTCAATTTAATTCCTTTTGGCAACACATTATACCGTGCAAATAGAGTTAAAACTGTTTTTATGTATATATATATATATATATACACATGTTTCTGAATCACCTTGACATAAAAGGAGGCTTCTAGTATAGTGGAAAAGGAGGTTAAAAATTTACTTTTTAAGTCACAAATTCAAACCCCATGAGTGGGAATCTAGCATTTTGTTGAATCTCCTTATCTAAGTTCCATGCTCTGCAACTGTTCCTAACATCGATATGCAAGGAGAACAATCTAGGATAACCTATCAATGTCATTTAGAGAACTGAAGTAATTGTAGCATGGTTGAATTTCACCTCACGACTACTTTGCTTGATGCTATAAACAAGGAAAATCACAATGACCCAAAGCAGCAGCACGGTAAAGTTGCTGCATGTTGAAAACTTAGAGATCTGCACGAGGAAATTCAAAGATTAGAAAACAGGATATTGGGTCGCAAGACCAATAACATAACTCCATGCATACATCCAACATAAAATTGTATACAGATGCTTGATTGATAGCTCACCCTTCGTAAAATGGATTTGTGATATTTTCCTGATCGAGAGCAAACTGAACACGCACAGTGAATACTCTTTTCCTTCTTTGAAGCAACACGAAGTAATTTAAGAATTGTATAGGGTACTAAAGGCAGGGCAATTATTGACAATATAAAAATTGGGAACAAGGCACTATTTTCTCCAGTGTCAGCCATGAGAACTTCTCCACAGATAGTCCGCAGATGCTATAGCCTGCAAACAAAAGTGATAGTAAGCAAATTGATTAGGACTGCACCAAATGGGGATAGCAGCCTTAATTCCAATAATGACAACTAACTATACAGCACTATTTCTAAAGAATCCTAATTGTCTTTTAAAGACAAGTCATTTAGTATTGGAATGAAAGCGGAATGGACATAGATGATTCATATAGCTGAATCCAAATAGTTTCAAATTGAATTCCAGCCCCTAACCACAAACAGGCAAATTTTAAGGAAAACAACTGAAATTATCAGCAAATTCTGCTCGATCAACTGATCCCTTCATACATATAACGTGCGAAATTAATGTGTGAACTTCAATAGCATAGAAACATAAGTAAACTAATATCCTAACAATAATCTCTCAAATTAGTAAACTCAAAAACATTGGGGCAAATCATCAAAAATGGGAGCTTTAGATTTGCAAGCCTAAGTCCCATATATAAAAAAAAAGGACAAATCAAAGTTATTCATCTTCTCAGACAACAGCAAAACCCATAGAAAGACTCTCATTTGACGCACCCTCAATAAAACAAATAGCAGGATTAGGTCAAAAGTTGAAAACCCATTTGAATTCAAACAAAATCTTCCCCTCATAAGTAAAAATAAAGAAATTCCAAGATTTGCATAAAAACGAAAAGGAGAATGAGGGGAAAACTTGCCTCTTTACCAGTGATGGATTCTTCAACTTGCAAAATCAGCTATGAAGGTTGAAATTGGATTGAGAGACTACGACTGGTAACCGAAACGTAAGCCCCCAAAGATTTTATTTTTCTGGCAGCCCTTTACTTTGTAGCTTGCAATTGAAAATTGTGGGTTTTGTAAGGATTTGACATTGGGGAAAATATAAAGTACTATGGAGTATACTTAACAGATTTTTATAATCTTTTCATTTGGACTGAGCCATGAAGTTGAGGGCAAAATTGTACGGAAAAAGCTTATAATTTCGTCTATTTTAACACCAGGAAAATGCGTGACTTTCTGGATTTTTGGCCTGTTTCTTATGTTTTTTTTTGTTTTTTTTTGTCTTTTAAGTCAAAAAAAAAACTACACAAAATAAACCAAATTTTATTAATTACTATTGCTGTCGAAATGCATAAATCTTTTACTTTTATTCTTCTCTTTCTTTTTTGGAAAAACTATATAAATGGACCATAAAACTCACAATAATTACATGTTAATACTCAAATTCAAAATAATTCAAGAAATACTTATTCTCTCATAAATAATTATAGACAATACCACCCCCACCCCATTAAGGCGGATGAATTTCGTTTAATTGATACTAAATTAATATCATATATTGTATTTGTATCATTAAGACTAATACTAAATCAATATATATATATATATATATATATACTATATTGGTATTATTAAGGTTTCTTGTTCAGAAATTACTCATTAGTCAATTATACTATCAGAGTATATGTATATTGTTGTGGTATCATTAAGGTTTCTTTTTCAGAAATTACTCGTTAGTCAGTGATGCTATAAGAATATATGCATATTGTTGTGGTATCATTAAGGTTTCTTGTTCAGAAATTACTTATTAGTCAATGATACTATAATGTGTATATATATAGTATCATTAAGGTTTCTTGTTCAGAAATTACTCATTAGTCAATGATACTATAAGAATATATATATATACTCTTATAGTATCATTGACTAATGAGTAATTTCTGAACAAGAAACCTTAATGATGCCAATATAGTATATATATATTGATTTAATATCAATTAAGTGAAATTATCAGCCTTAATGATACTAATAAAGTATATGATACTTATTTAGTAGCAGTTAAGCTAAATTAGTTGAGAGGGTATATAGTGTAATTATTTAGTGGGGTATAAATGTACAGGACTATATGTTTGTAATTATTTTGCTTTTATGGGTATTTGCTTAGTTTCCCTTCTTTTTTTTTCCAGCTTTGCAGCTAAATGAAGATGTCAATTCTATTATTTTATGAAAACTTACCTAAACTTCACTAGTTTTAAGATAATTACTTAGATGCACTTAAGTTTACAATATTACGTATCTTATCAGACTTTGGAGTGTCGAGATATGTTCAGATACATGTATCTCGAGATACATGAGTCAAATTTAGGTATAATTTGTTCTAGATACATTGGATCCAAGTGGATTCGCGTGTATTTAGGATATATACCAAATCTCGCCTGCCTTCCTTGCCTCTCTCCCATATCGCTCGCCACTCTCTTATGTATTTTGTATCTCAGATACATGTGAATTACACCAGATACATACATATATATGTGTCTAGTGTGAATTACGCCGGATACATACATATACGTTTGTTTAGTGTGATTCGCATGTATCTAAGATACATAACAGATCTCGCTCGCTTCTCTCTCTATTCTAGTGTATATGGTAGCAAAAATACTTGTATAAAAGTGTATTTTTCTCAATATATTGTGGGAAACTCTTAGTTAGTGGTAAGATACGTAATATTTTTAAAGTATAGATAATAATAATATATATATATATAATAGTGAAGTATGTCTAATTATGTAGTTTCTCCTTATTTAATCCCCATTATAAAGCAGAGTATATAAATGTATATACATCATATATATATTATTGATACATTACATATACATGATCATTTTGTTGTCAATAATTTTTATTGACGGTACTGTCTATGTAAGAAAATCATTTATTTATTTATTTTTAGTTCGTTTAAATGAAATACATTTTTTCCTGTTGGCTTAGCTATCGGGCACTGAACTTCGCCACATCTACAGGACTACCAATAACATGGTAGATGCACTGGTGAGAGAAAAGACTTAAAATAGTCCATTATCTTTAAGTTTAGACTCAAAATAATCCTATTTCTTTTTAGTGGAGCATTAACAGTCATAATTCTTTAATAAAGTGGTGCATTTTTAGTCTCATTCTAACCACCGTTAATTTTTTAACAGACCAGTGGGTTATGCACGTGACCTGAATTTAAATTGATAATTAATTGGGTTTTCTTCATTTCTTTCTTATATTTGTCCATTTAATCCAATTTCTTTACCTGAGAAACTCCTTTACTGTTCTTCGGTCCCTTTTACTTCCTATTTCTAGTTTTTGTTCCTTTCTGTAATTTGGGGCTTCTGGCAATTTTGAAGGAAAATAAGAATTGCCTAGACTATATTTTGGTTCATTAGTTTTCCTCGCTAAATAAACAAAAGTAAAGGAAAGAAGGGTAACCGAGAACCTACTTATTCTATAAAGTTACATACTTTTTCGAGAAAAAAAATATATTTTCAATTCACCTAGATTGATTTCAGATTTTAGTTTTCAATTGTATTAGCACCTTCTGAATGAATGGTTAAGTTGAAGACGACACTAACATACTAGAAGGGCACAAAGATAAAATGATTTTAGAGGTAAAGAGATATCAAAATACCAAAAAATAAAGAGCAATAGCTGCAACACAACGCTAAGAAGTGCAGCATAGTAGCAACACCAGAAAAAAGCAGAACTATAACATCATTTTAAAGTTCAAAAGACTTGAAAATGCATAAAAATAACTCCAAAAGTACAGTATATTCGCAACACCGCAACACCTACGAATTTAGAACAATACAACACTTGAGAACAACAGCACTTGAAAAAGAAACAGAGGAACACCACATGAGAATGCAATATAGTTGCAGCATCATATCCACCAACAATCTGATAGTAATATAGTAGCACTAAAAAGGAGATATTAACACCTGAAAAATGCATAGATAAGCACTTGGATAAGGCTAAACTACCATTAACATTGAACACATATTAGCACACAAAATAAGCTAAATTACCAGTGATTCATTTTAACTTTGTGTTTGTTGAGAGTATATCCAACCAGAATCTATATCAACTACTTCTTCTTGTCCAATTGTTTTTTCTTGTCCAGCTCCTTCTTGTCTAGTTCTTTCTTGTCCCGCTTCTTCATGTCCTCTTCTAACCTGAATCATAAATACACATATAAATTGTTTTAGTTTTAAGATTATCCGATAAGAAACCAATTCTGATATAGTTAAGATATAGTAGTATATGTAGTTTTTGACGAACTGAAGTGGTCTCTTGTGACACAACATTATATTTGCAAGTTTTTTTGTTCTGACCAGGCTTGTTGCATGTACTGCAGTCTAGAGATTGTTGCTTTCTTTTCATCTTTGTTCGACTTGCTCCAACTTCATCAGCTTTCTTTCTTCTCGCCTTTCGTTTTCTTCCTCTCTTTTTCTTTCCTACAATTGTTGGAGGCAATGGAGGAACTTTAGTTGATTTAGCCCACATTTGTTGCCCATTTATCGGAAGAATTGCATGTTCATAGATTCTTCTATATGTTTCAACTTTGTAACAATGATCCACATAGTCAAGAATGTTATCCTTCTTCGCCCGAATTGCTGCAATAGCATGCTTGCAAGGAATTCCCATGATACTCCATTTTCTACAACTAAATATTCTGTTCTCCAAACCAACATCCCAACTATCATGAATAGTAGCTCATATAATCTCATAATTCCATTGATTAGATTTTCTAGGAATATACTCACCCGTTGCAGTCTGATTTTTGTGCAAAATATCCTTAATATTTGGGCAAACATCATTCGAACTCCATTTATGCGCTTTCTCCCTATTAGCTAACATTCTAGCCATGAGAAGATATCGCAATCTCTCCAAAAGTGTCACAATAGGCTTGTCTCTAGCATCAAGGATCATGCTATTAAACACTTCATAAATGTTATTTAATAAAATACCACACTTGGCATCTGAAGAGAAATGAGACCTTGACCATTGGCTAGGTTCTTTGTCATTGAGCCAATCGGCAGCATTTGGATCTAACTCTCTTATACGTACCATGCAAGCATCAAATTCTTTTACAGTGATAGCCTTTGCAGCAGCCCAAAATGCTTTTTTTAATGTGAACCCATCAAAACCAGCTCTCTTAAAATTGTTATGAAGATGTCTCGCACAAAAACTATGACTGACATATGGCAAAACCTCATTAAAAGCTTCAATAAGACCTTTTTGTTTGTTGGACATAAAGGTCTAACCAGTCTCATCTACATCTAAATCAGCTGCTAAATAGTTCAAAAACCAAACCCATGACTCTTTACTTTCTTTCTCAACAATTGCATAGACAATGGGAAATATATATTATTACCATCAATTCCAACAGCAGTTAACAGTTGAGTCCCATACATTGGACCCTTCAACCAACAACCATCCACGCCTATTATTTTTCTGCATCCTACCTTGAAAGCTAGCTTACAAGCAGCAAAACAGATGTATATCCTTTGAAATCTATATGGCTTGTTCGGTATCTCATTCTCAGTGAACTTCATATGAATTGTACTATCTCAGTGAACTTCATATGAATTGTACTACCTGGATTTGTCCTATCAATTTCAATACAATAATTCCACATCATTTTGTATTGATCATTGATATCACTATCAATCAATGCAATAGCTAACATCTTTGCTCTTTGGCTTGAGATAAAGTTACATGAGCTCATAGATCTACACTTACTCTATCTCTAAAATCAACTAAGCTCCAAGCCCTGTTTGATTTAATTTCTGTGGAGTATTTTCTTGCAATGAATGATGATGTTGTTTTTCTATTATCATAATGCCACTCCTTGCAATTATGTGTAGGAATGTACTTCCTAATCTGGAAAGACGTATCCCTTTGCATTTTACATGCTGTGCTTTCCCATTTGCACTCTGAATGTATACAAACGGCCTTCATTCTTTCTGTCATTTTTGAGCCACTGGATATACTTTCCATTCTTAATCTCATGAGTAACTACTGTACTTTAAAAATCTTTCTTGCTTTCAAAAACACATTCTAGAGCTAAAATTGGATTGTCTCCGTCTGTTTGTGGATTGAATGTAGGAAAGTTCAAGATCTCATTTTCAGAATCACTATGCAAACTTTTTGTGTCCGTAGAATCAACATAATCAGACTCTCCTTCTTCGATACTAAGGATCTCCCATTCATCCACTATGTATTGTGCAATCTTTTCATGTTTATCAACAAGTAAACCATCAGTCAACTCAACTTCCGAGTCACCAAAATCATTTGCCAATGAATTTTCCTGAACAAGTTGTTGTCTGTTATTATCTGCAGCATTTGAGCTATGTATAGAAGTCATATCTTCTATATTGAAATATGAATCCAAGTGTTCGAAGTAAATTTCGATCATGTTGTTATTTGGGATGTTTTTGTGAACAACATGGGCTTCATTATCTGTAGACACCAACCTCCATTTATTACCAGATCTTCCACATCTATTCCAAAAAGTTATTGAATTCTTTAAGTATCCACAAATCTCTGCCATTTTCTTAAACTTATCAAGGTCCAATTTGTTTGCATTAACATAATCAATATAGTCTATGTTGCCCTCAACATAATGCTTTTCTGGAGTACGTTTCATAACTCCTCCGTGGTGTATTTTGATACTGAAAAATGATGTATCTGCCATCGATTCTAAAATAGCAAAAAATATATTCTAATCAACACAAATAATACATATACAACATGATATTAATATTAAAGCAAATAACAAAAAGTATAAATTTCAGGGGCATTGATTAAGTCATAAAACTTCTAAAATATTAACAAAGTTACAAAGCGACATCTTTATATATATATATAAACATGCTACTTGTGTTGAATTATTTTTTGCGATAATTGAATTTGATTAAAAGAATTAAAAATAAAATCGTACTTACCATAAATTGGAGGTGATTCTCTGTCATCATTGCTCCTTCAAAACATTATAACTTCCAAACTTTGATTATATTATTGAAGAAAGTATAATGCAGGTTTCAGATTTTAGGGTTATTTGGAGATTAGAGATAAAGAGGGGAAAAAACTAAGAGAGAAGACATTGTTTCAAAAGGAGAAGCCCAAACGGCATTGCAATAGCAAGAGTCTTTAAGTTTGGAGGGAAACATATGAGAAGCACGTGCATAACCCACTGTCTGTTAAAAAACTAACGGTGGTTAGGATGAAGATTGAAAATGCACCACTTTATTAAAGAAAAACTAACGGTGGTTAGGATGAAGATTGAAAATGCACCACTTTATTAAAGAATGACGACTATTAATAATTCATTAAAAAAAATAAAATTATTTTGAATCTAAACTCAAAAATAATGGACTATTTTAAGCCTTTTCTCCACTGGCGAAGCATGACAAATCCTTAGGTTACTCTTTAGCTTATGACCTTACCACCTATGTATCTCCCCCTCCTTTTATTTCCTATATGTTCCTAGTATATATAAAAGAAATGCATCTTCTAGCAATATATATGTCTTCAATGTAAGATTATAAAATTCAATAAAGGTCTTCTTTACTTTTAATAAATTTTATAAATGTTAAGTTAAAATCAAACAAATAAATTTAAAAAAGAAGTAAAAGGAAGACCAAAAAGAGGGCTAAAGTTACGGAAAAGGGTCAAATATATTTAAAAGTCCTGATTTTTTTTACAATTTATATTTACATCAAATCATTTAATACAAAATATATGTCTTTTATAAGCCTCTTGATATCTCATTCTGTCTTTCTGAATTACAATTTTGCTTTTTGAGTATCAAAAGTTTAGGTCACTTGGTTATGGCGCTTCTGAATTTTTGCAATTTGATCAATATACGAGTGTAAGTTAAAAACTAAGAATTTCGGCACTGTCTTAGGCTTGGTGCACTAAGTTACTTGGTAGTTGGTACCTATTTTTGGTGGAATGTAGTTGATATTTCGTGAAATTAGTCGCGGTGTACGAAAGTTGATCCATATATACACCATATTTTAGATTTTTCACACATCAAATTAGTATGATGTCGTGGTTATTTTACACTCTCATGCACCAAATTATATTATTTTAAATCATTTGGATTATAAAAAATCTAAGTACATGGTTAATTAACACCAATTATTGTTTAAATTTGGGGTACTGATTAATAAAAAAGAAGAAGAAGACAAGTACACATGCAAACATTAGGACAAGACATAGTTTAAGGGTGAGTTCAATAAAATGCATCAAGTTTAGAAGCTGGGTTCTTAATTTTTTTACTTTTTTTACAAAGTTATAGATTTATGTGATCGAAACAATACGAGTACACATGCAAGCATTATACACGTATATACATATTCATGCTGATATGTACCCAAAAAAAAAAATCACTCCGATCAAATAATTATTTCACCAAGCATATATGTCAAACTGTGTAATTAGTAATTACACTTATTGATAATTACATTCATATTCATTCACAAGATTATCTTTCAAGCAGACATATTTATTTTATACAACTTTTTGACCACATAATACTGTACAACACAACTTATTAAACCATATTTTAGAAACTTGCACACAACAATAATCCAAAAGCCAAAGAAAACAAAAAAAAAAAAAAAACTATAGTAAAAGATAACATATACGTCCTTGGTTTTTGCGGTAGAAGCAAGCAAAGAGCATCACCAATTAAAGCTGATAGACTCAAAATGTAGGTTTTTTGCCAGGCCAGAAGCACATATTTTGGCAACCTCATGTCTCATGCTCTTTGGCCCACAAACTACAACTCCAACATCTGATGCTTTAACATTAAAAAGTATTCCTGTCATGCAATTCAAATATAATAAGTTCCTCTTGTGTAATGAATATTTCAAGAATATTATTGATGTGTCATGTGTGCCTAGAGCTAAAAAATTATTTTATGTTATTGAGGATGAGAAGGTTAATACATATCACGTGATTAGTTAACTGATTATTGTTAAGGCTGTTAGTTAATAGTTTGTTAGAAAGATATTAGCTAGTTTAGTTAGTTACAAGTTAAAACGTGTATATAAGTGTGTAGATGATCAAATTTTCAGTATTAGTTTAATCAGAGAAAATTTCACAATTTTGTATTGTCCCTGAATTTTGTCTCTGTTCATTCAAACTTAATAACAGTTTCAGATTTCCTCCATTAATGGAAGTCACTGCATGTCTGAATTCTAACATATGTTTACACCTATACTATAAATTATAATATTTTCAGAATGCCAAGAATAATGAACTTACTTTTTAGGTCAGGTCTAGCACCATATTGCACCTTAGTAGCTTGTACAATTGACTGATGAGGAATGCTTTCCAGCTCCCTTTCCGTACCACATAAATTAGCAGCAGGTGAATTTGTAGGATTAGTAGGTATTTCCACATTCTGAATTTGTCTCCCTTCAATTTCATTCTCCCTTTTTTGCCACATAAAAATAACGCTAGTGCCAATAAATATCGACGCACAAGCCAAAAACATATCCCAAATAATTTTCGCGCTGTAATGATACAATTTTCCATCGCGTTCAATTGGATATATGGAGTAACGCGTAACGAGGCCTAACAAAAGGAGAAACATGAAGAATGACGAGGTAATTATCGCGCCAAGCCAGAGCCAGCTGCTTTTGCCGAGTGCTGCTGAAATAGGAGAGTCTTTCGGATTTTGTTTGAACACTATTAGTTGTTGTTTCGACTTGGAAGCTAATTCCAGGTTGTTATGATGGTGTTGTTGTGGTTCGTTTTCTCTACTAATATAAGCTTCGATTTGGAAATCTAAGTTGGAGATATCGGAAGCAGTTGTGGAGATAGGGAGCAAGAGATCAAGCATTGTGAGATCGGATGTGTTCTTGAAGGATGTAATTAAGATGACTTTTGGTACTTTGGTGTTAGTTTTAAGTGTACTTCTGTAAATAAGTTCTCGAAAAATGGAAATCATTGGAGCAATTCCGCTTCCCCCACTGACCATCACCAAGCACTCTCGACTGAAATATATATGCCACATTGTTATAGTTGTTGAATCTTTGAATATATAAGTAGTATACAGTTACACACTAACAGCTTTAAAAAAAATTACTCCATCCGTCTCATTTTATGTAACATCATTTCCTTTTATGGTAAGTATTTAAAGGTACAATTTCTCTTTTACTCTTGTTGGTCCTACTTAAACTTAAAGATAGTACTCCAATACATTTATGAGGAGAGAGAAAAGTGAATCTATCATTTAATATGACTATTTTTTGAAGGGGCAATTTAATAAATATTTCAAAGTCTTCATTTATTTCTTAAACTCTGTATCCGGTCAAATGTTGTCACATAAAATGAAACGGAGGGGGTACATTATTATAATGTATATCCAAATGTATAATTAAATTTGAATTTGAAAAAAAAAATAAAAATTTAACATATATTAACACCGAAGAAATAGTAATTACCTTAAGAAATGAGATGATGAAGGTCCATAAGGTCCCTCTGTTGATATTTGAAGACGATCAGGAGAAGAAGAAAGTTGTTTTTCTAACTTTTGGCTCCAACTCCCAACGCTTTTAATTACAACACTTAGTTTATCTGTCTCCAAATTACTGCTTGAAACAATAGTAAATGGATGCCATTGCAACTTGGATACGCTTGGTACATTCACAAACAAGATGCTTGTAGGATTGTACGTTAATCCTGTTATAATTAAAGTTAAAAAAAAAATATTATAATTAGTACGTACGTACAACCTCCATTAACAATAAATCTAGCTAGCATATATGTACTACAGTACTACTTCTATTTCAACCTAAGTACGTACATCTTAGCTCCATTAAAAAATTACGTACATACATGCATCCTCCATTAACATTAAATCTATACACATTTCATTGGGAATCGTTCCAAATTTAGAAAAAGATCATTCTTTTATAAACAAGGAATAAATTTTTACCTGGATTTTTGGAAAAGGTGAGTTCAAAAGTGCTACAAGGTAAAAGTCGTGAAGAAATTAATCTAGCACTTCTTTTAGACTGTAAAAATCTCAAGTATCGATCGATGAGGAAGAGAAAGATCCCAGGGAAGACCATACATGTGTAGGCAACTCCAACATGCAAAAGATAGAAGAACATGTAGAGAGTATATAGCTGATGTGTGTAGAAGAATAGATCGAACATCTTTCTCCTTATCTTGTACAAACTTGTAACCCACATTGCTATTGCAACCAAAATAGCTATTTCTCCAGCTACGTTGGATACGTACGAACTGCTCCATTCTATCATCTGCAAAATATTATGTAATATTTATTAAGTAACCATATATATATGACATTAATTAATTAGCTTGCATGTTTCCATTAAAGATATACTATTAAAGTTAAGATGTTTGGACTCTAGTGTGAGGATTTAGAGGTCGGATCCTTTCTGATCTAAATTTTATAATTTGGGGGTGTGGAATTTCAGGTATGGATACATGTGCAGGAATTCGACTAAAAATAATTCAAATGTCTACAAATAACATTATATTCTAAATTATGAGACATTATGTGGAAAATGTACAAAGTATTTCGAGGAGAAAATATTGATCACAAAGAGAATCCTAGAACAAGACATACTATATAGAAAAAGGACTAACATAGAAATTTCTATATACAAGATATCCTATTTTCTTCAATTTCATATTAGCTTTTGTTTCGTTTATAGAATCATTAACATTAAAGTATTCAAAATTGGTTGACGGTGGGTGCGGCAACGAGACTGAAAAATCTGAGCAACTTAGATCCATTAATATTAAGTAAGGAAGAAATATGTGTTTTCTTTGAATACTTAGGGCTAGTTTGGTGTGAGGGATTAGAAATAATAGTGATGGGATAAAAAAAAATTATGTTGTTTGGTTGGCAAGTCTGAGATAACTTATCCCGGGATTAATAATTAGTACCGGGATATGTTATCCCTCCCCATGGGTGGTATTGTAATCCCGGGATAACTTATCCCGGGATAAAATAGATAAATGACAAATATGTCCCTTTAAATCCTTTTTATACATCATTTTTCACATTTATGTATATTTACATTTTTTTTAATATCATGTATAATAATATTTACTACTCCTTATTTTTATGATAATTATACATATTTTTCTATTAAAAAATTATACTATATAAATATAATTTTTATTTATGAATTTATTTGACTAATTCTTATGTTTATTTTATTTGATTTCTCATAAATTGTCTTCTCTTTAATAAACTTAAGAGGGAAGTTCTATTTTTAAGCTAAATAAGAAAAAAAGTTATATTTTTAAATACACATGGTACTTATCATGGGAATACATAAACAAAAATATTTAAGTTAAATAAAATAAAAAATTTTATTTTAAAAAATGAATAACTAAAGCTCACAAAGAAGAATTTAAAAAGTTTAAATAAAGTAAAGGGTAATTTTGTAAACAAACAACTTGTTCTTAAAATTTATCAATATATATTATTTTGAATATAACAAACCAAACACTCAATAAGAAATAATCTCAGGACAACTTATCTCATCATAACTAATCCCAGCATAACTTATCCCAACATAATTTATCCCATCATAACTCATATTCAAACCAAACGATCCCTTAAGTTGTTATATGAGATGATCTGTGGTCATTCTAATCATTGATTAGTTTAAAATTTGAATTTTCTCTTCAAATATATAGACCTAATTCAAATTGAACATACTGAATTCAGATGAACTCATGATGAGTTAATTACCTCTATCATTTGATTAGACATGGCATAGTATATGACAAATCCAGCACTATGGAGAAGGGCAAGGGCCATAGAGAGATGGCCGAGCCATATGTGATATTTGATGCTTGATTCCGAAGTTAACCCCATCAGCGGCAAAATTGACGACAATCGAGTCACTGGGAAAAACAAAAACGCATAGCAAATATTCCCAAGGTACCCAAGCCTCAACGATACACTTCGAAATTTCGCCTTCCACCTGTAAATTATTAACCCAATAGTCCAATATCGATAAGATATAGTATAAGATTTAATTACTCGTAACTATTTTAGTTTGTTGATCGATATGGATAACTTACACTTTTTCGGTAGGACTGTGCATATGGAGATGACCATTAAAGCTGATATAGATGTAGTTGGCTAAAGACCAAATAAGAAGGACGATAAACATAACAGCAAAAGAAAGTTCAACGGCGTTCACAATTCCCAGAGGTTCCATTACAACCACTTTCCGTTTCAATGAACCGAAATATTCCCGCCCTTTATTAGTAGTACTACTGCAGTACAACAATATAATTATACATTAATTAAACATGATGCCTAACTATCGAAGATGAAATTAATAATTGTGCAATTAATAACAACCTGTGATCAGAAGTTGACTTGTTGTAAAGATGAAGATAAACACAGCTCACAGCAGCTATCAACATTATGGGAAATGTAAATAAAAGAAGATTTATCCCTGTAAATTAAGACAAATATTAGTGAAAGTTTATTAGCTAAATTAAACATCCTTATAAAATTTTCCCCAAATATAGCTACAAGGTCAATGAGTCATTTGTTCTCCAATAGCTTTTTAGGGTTATGGAACAATTCGGATCCACGAGAATTCAAGACACAAATTATAAGCAATTAATCTGGAAATCAAACACGAAGAAGTATAACAATATGAGTAAAACCGATATAATTACTACCTTGTTCCCTGAAATATGTAGAATTAAGCTTGATTTTGAGCTGTGGAGTCCATGAATTTCTGTAAGTCGGTGTAGGTAACATCACCCAAATGAAAAGCCATCCAACAAACACCAACACCATGAAAGTATACAAAACAGCTCTACTTCCCATCTTTGCAAAAGATCTTTTTTCTTTAAAATTAATTATATCAATAGAAGATCATGCTATCTATCTATATATAGAAGAATGTGTTCAAGTGGAACATCATGCTTCATGCTTTTAGGTTTACCTATTGTGATTGATGTAAGCTACAAATTCCCTTGCGTAGACTTCTCAAGTGGCACTATTTCTCTAGTTTTTAAAGGTAATTACTCCACCATTCCTAAATACTTGTCATTCTTACTAAATATAAATGATCGATAATAGTTATTACTGTAGAAGATCAAGACATAATTAGTTAAACATAGAGAAGTAATAAGTAATCCGTCATATTATCCTCTAGTTAAAATTTTCTTAAGGATTATGAAAAAATAAATATGACAAGTAATTAGAAACGGAGGAAGTAGCTGGTGTGATTATTATAAGATTATTTCTACATTTGCCTTTAAACAAACAGGAAGAGACAATTTACCACTTTTGACAAGGTAAAAAAAAAGAGTTCAAGTTGAAAATTAGAGATTCCTCTTAGTGTTAAAAAATTACTAGAAATATTCTAAAATGATTAATTTCCTTCTAGGTCTAGTATTTACCTTAATGATAGAATATATATTTCTCTTTTCAATTTAAAAATATTCTAGAATATTTACTTTTTCTTTTAGGTTAGCTAAATTATTCTTGATTCTAAGGAAGAGACTTTGTATAGGCTAAACTCTTCCTTGAAGATTGTTATCTTGTTAACAATCCCCTCCTTTTGAATGCCTTCCATGTCAAAGGTTGAGGACGAGGGCATGAAAGGCCAAAAAGATACTACTAGAAAATATGAAATTAGCTATGAAACTTATTGATAAATTCATAGCAAATCGTCGCAAAATAGCTCGTAGCTAATTGGATATATTTTCATATAATTAATTTGTTGCTAGCTTCATAGCTAAATGGAATTAACGTGGAATTTTATCTGTTTAGCCATGAAATTTTGTCCGCCTAAGGAATCAAATCTAGAGAAACAGCTAACACCGCGCATAATACAAATCAAATTAATCTTGAAGGAAGTTAGGGCATCCTATGGGCAAAGTATATATAGAGGATATATATGGATGGATATCCTTCAAATGAACTGGTAACCAAAGAGCAAACTAACCTAATATAATTGGGAATTAAGGAAACCAATGGAACAAAAAAGGCCAAATATAAGGTTCAAGCTACAATAATCCACTACTAAAAAACATTGAAATCAGATGCAAATTTTGTCGGTAATCTCTAGCTAATCTATCCCTGAAAGGCTCCTAAGCTATGAAATTTTATCTTCTAGCTAATTTCTTATTTTCTAGTAATGATCAATGCAACTGGACCCAACTCAAGGAAGGCCATTGAAGATGCCATAAGGAAAACTACACAGAGAATATATATATATATATATATATTTATTTTTTTTTCCTTTTTTAGTTTCGGAATATTTACTTTTCCTTATAGGTTAATTAGATCTACGTACATTAATAAGTATATAGTAAGATATTTACTTTTTCATATATTTTTCTTTCCTTCACTAAGAAATACTTTGTTCCTATTTACTTGTCCACTTTTTCTTTTATAATTATCCCTAATTACTTGTCCATTTTGACAAATCAAGAAATGACAAAAAAAAATTCTTGTTATACCCTCAATTAATTACTTTGAAAAAGGTAGAACTTTTTTAAAATATTAAATTTTTAATTCATCTACTTCATAATTAATAGGAGTAAAATGGTAAACTCACTATGTCAATAATTGATTTCTTAATAGGTGTGTCAATTCAAAAGTGAACAAGTAATTAAGGATAGGGGGAGTAAGAGGAATACATGATCTTTGGCAATGGCTGCAAGAACAGAACAAATTGCTGACCACTGATAAACTGGTTAATAAGTGGAGATTGAACATTGATCAAGAGTGCAACATGTGTCATACACAAAATAAATCCATACATTAATTGGAGGCAAGTAATTAATCGTAATAGCTTAATTGCTGCTAAATATGTTTTTTTAAACAATCACTAATCACAATTCACAATTACATTTTAGCACTCTTTATAAATGCCGCTAAAATCCATACCGACATTAAATTTAATGACAATTAATATATGCCGATGAATGATTTAACACTCTTTATTCATATGCATATCAGCATATGTATTACTGGTTTTTGTTGTAATGTCATGGACAGTTAAAAGTTCTACAGGAAGGTCCCAAGATGCTCAAATTTTAAAAATGGTTTATTCAGAATGTATTCATGCAGTATGGTTGGAGAGAAACCTGAGGATCTTTGAAACAGTAAACATATTATAGTTTTCCTATGGTTTTGTAATTCCTATCTCTTGGCAATTAAAATAAAATGTTTGTTATAAAAAAATAAAAAAAAAGAGTTTAAGTTTTATATATATATATGATTAGTGTAAGAAGCTTTTATACTATCAAATCGATTTTATTTGTTGTACCTCATGTAATTGTTTTTTTAATTTTAAATATTACAAATTTCATAGCTTAGAGAAGTTCTCCTGTAAATATACTTTAGGGGACCTGATAAAGTAATTTTACTTTGAAATTTAAAAAATAAAGTTAAAATATATAACACTTAATAATTAATTGATAAATATGTCGATGAAAAAGAAATATCTTGCATTAACTTAATGCAAATACCGGGGTGAGCACATTTTATCACAAATAATTTCATAAGCATTATGAGTCATTTGGTAAAGTGCATTAGAAACCTTAATATGCATTAGTTGTGTGTATTATTAATACCTTATTTAATATATTACATTAGTCATACATTCATATTAAAGTACTCCCTCCGTTTTATTTTATGTGGCACCATTTTCTTTTTTGTCAGTCTCAAAAAGAATGTCACATTTTTTTATATGGTAAGTATTTAAAGGTACAAGTTCTCTTTTACCCTTGTTGGTTCCACTTAATCTTAAAGATAGTACTCCAATATATTTATGAGAAGAGAGAAAAGTGAATCTACTTTTTAATATGACTACTTTTTGAAGGGGCAATTTGGTAAACATTTCAAAGTGTTCATTTATTTCTTAAACTCCGTACCTGATAAATGTTGTCACATAAAATGGGACGGATCGAGTATGTATAATTAATACACGGAAATCCATAGTATTAGTAATAAAAGAGTTTTAATGCAATGCATGTTATTTTTAATACACAATTGTCCGTCAAAATTATTTCTATATCTTTTCCACCATATTTGTAAAAAAGAATAAAAAATTGTAAGCAAATATTATTATTTCTTTTAGAAATCGTGCAATGCGTGTTATTTTAATACATCAAATCAAACAATACATAAAAAATAATCACATATAACTAATATCATCATTATGAGCATCGTCATTATTAATACATCATATTTAACATTATTCTTATACACCCTATCAAACGACTCTCTGACTAACCCATTAATGAATTGGATTAAAAAATATTTTCTTGACAACTAATTACTAAGTAGTAAGTACTGATCCTAGGTTTGGAATAATAGGGGATAATCAAGTTGACAAAATGGATAGCAAATAGGAAAGATGCATTGATATTTTAAAGACCTACAGATGATTTTTAATTAAGATATCCTAGACTATAAAGTAACTGGAGAATGAAAAGTTCCAAACTTTCAGATGGTACTACTAGCATTGCAAGTACAGTTGACATAGAATTGCAGTACACAAGCTTAGTAAGTACGCTCAAGGATTGACAATCTTAATAGCATGGCCAAATTTTTGGGAGATCAAAAATACTTATTTTTAAAAAACAAGGTGTTTGATCAAACTTTAGTAACTATTATTTTTAAAAATACACTTCTTGTGATCAATTTTATTTTTATTTATAAAAAAAGTTACTTTTCAAAATAAGTTAATTTTAGAAATTTAGCCAGTTAGGCAATAATTTATAAGTTTTCTCCGTTAAACTACTCACAAAAAACTTAAATGGCTAGAGAGAAATCACACTTTAATTATGTATTTTATATATAACATATCACCACACATATGGTGGATCTCATTCTTTTCCCAAACAAGCAAAACATATATATTGACGGACAGATAAAATGAATTATAAGATGAGAAAAAAAGAGGCTATTGATTAACAAATTCAATATCAACACTACAATCCTTTGATACAATTAAAATACGTATTGAGCTTGTTGTAATGAAACAATGTACAAAACCTTGATGTAGTAAAAGATAATTGAGTTGTTGTCATGGTCTACCATGTAAAACGGGAAAAAATAAATTTTATATAGAGTTCAAATAATTTCTTATCAACTTGGGTTGAGGATATTGTTATTGTTATTATTGTTTACAAAACAATAGTATTATATAAAAAGAAAATGTCAATACAAATTACAAGCTGACCCCATGAGAGGTAAGTTGATAATTATATATTAATAATATCACTCGCAATGTTGATAGTAACATTAATATATTTAGTGTGTTTTTATAAATGGCGTTTGAAAAAAAATAAAATACATACATATTTTGATTTTTAATAAATTAAAAATTATTTTTGATGGATCTTCGAGTTAAAAGTGAAAATAGATATTGCTATTTTATTTTGAATATATAGAACAGGTGGGTACAAATTCTTTGTAGCATAATTATGTTTATGCAAAAAGTGGCTTCCCGACTCCTGAGGATCCAACAAAAAAGTCAATGATTTTTATATATTATAAGGTAAAAATATAAGCTAACAACAAAAGAAAAAAGGAAAAAAAAAAAAAACAAAGTCGACAATAACTACTTATTTAGGATTACGTTACTAGACACCTCATTAATAATTAAAAGAGGATCTAGTGAAAGGGTATTCTTGTTATTTGCTGAATATCCAACTAATATATAAATCTGACTTCAGATTTTAAAAAAATATAATAAAAAAATAAAAAAATCGAGCTACTGAAATGGTGAAATTTATTCAATAGGTGTTATATCTGTTGGAGAAACAAAAGAGATATAATTATAATGTTCTTCATTTTAGAACTACCACAATTATGAAGTATAATTTTATCTTACCCTGCCCATATTTATATATGAAAAATGAAATCACTTACCTTTTTTTCGTACATATTATGATTTATGAAATATCATCATATTCGTATCAGGGAATATAACGTGCCAAATCAAATGAGATGATTTTATGAATTTTTATTAAAATCATATCATTTGTTTTAATTGTTATTATATCACTACTAAATTATAATCGATCGATTTTCTTAGCGTCAAAAATAGAAGAAATGTAAACCAATCTCCCGAGGATAAAGATCGCAATTTTTTTTCTTTCAAAAGAACTATCTCGAAAAGTCAATTTTTACAAGAAAAGAATATATTTTTTTACGAAATATAAATTTAAAGAGTATAAAGAAAAATAATAGTCTTTAACCGATAAGTATCAATGGTAATGATAGAAATAGATACTACCACATAGAGGATGGGAATTCAAATCTAGGATGGTGCATTTTATTATTTTATAATTTAAAATTCGACTTCATGAAGTGTCTTCAATTGTGATGAAGAAAAATAAAAAAAAGGGAAAAAATAAGATTTTTTTGCCACTTATAAAATGAAAAAAAAAAAAAAACAGAAAATGACATTTTAAAAAAAAAAAAATTATGAATAAAGATCTTTGGTAAAAAGATACAAAACTTTTTTTTTTAAACTTTTATAAATGATCTATAAAATCGATTTTTCTGAACAAGGTTGTTTTCTCTCCTTCTCGTCTCATTTATTTCATGTCTTTTCGTTTTTTTTTTTATGGAGTTATATCCATATAGCTTGAATTCTAAATTATATTTATTTAAAATAAATCGACAATATAAATTTTCTTATAAGATCAATCATAATTTGATTTGTAATTATTTTAGACAAAAAATTAGTATGAATTGTATAATATACAATTATCTACCAATATATATGTACAATTCACCTCTCTCCCACTCTCTGCCCTCTCTCGCTCGCCACTCTCCTCCCTATAACATGTAACTACGAATTATAATTAGCAAACTATAGTTATAGAGTGTAATTAAGCTATTTTTGAGTGGATATATACGAAAGTTCATCATTTAAATTTTATTGTATCGTATCTTATCATTTAAATTCATTGTTAGGTTCAATAAAAATATCCGTTTTGCGTAACGATCAATTTGGTGTGATCGCATCGTTACTTAATATTTTCTTCTCATTTTATCTTTATTTATAATTTAATAATTATGTTTAATCTTTTACCCTACTTTTTCATAGTAGCTCTACCAAACAATAAAATACGATATAATACAATACATTATGAAACAATACGTAACAACCATCTAAATAAAATGTAATTATGAATAAGTTATATTAGGGTGAGTAATTAGTATTGTGATAATTGACAAGTACCAAAAATAAAATAATACTATCAAGATTAATTATCCCGATACAATAATGAAAATGGCAAAAATTCCATGGCTACTAGTGCTAGTGAACCAAAATTAAAAATCTCATCCCTACCGCCTTCAATCTTCATCCAATTCTTTTCCTTCATATTCCCTTCTATCTGTTGCCCAATTTCAAGAATCTTCTCCTCTTTGCCCTTCTCTGATTCTTCTCTTCAATTGCCCTGATAAGCTCATCGTAAACATGGGTTCGGATTCCGGGTCGGGTTTTCCATCGTCGGTGAGAATTTCTGGGCTCAACACAACCGGAAAAGGTGGACCAGCGTTTGTTGGTCAGGTTTTTAGCATGTGTGACCTTTCCGGAACTGGTCTTATGGCTGTATCGACCCACTTTGACATACCCTTTCTCTCCAAAAGGTAATCTTTGCATCTGTTTTTCTAATTACCTTTGAGCTTCTCTCGTACTGGCATGCCAGGTCATGTTTGAAATTGATATGGATACTTTCAAGTTGTTATCTTTTTGCTTCCTTTGCAATGTTTTTGGCGTCAGTAGGAACTGAGAGATAGAACATTAGCGTTAGGGGGAGTTATTAGTTGTCTATATTCACGGGAGTACGAACACTTGGAGAATGAACACAGTTTAGTATTGTACTCTGGGATGGCCAGAATGAGAAGCAGCTAAATGGATTTTTAGAAAAAAAATGTGTGGTAGAAAAAATCATAAATGCGACTTCTTGAATGCTAGCAATCAGAAAGAGAGACACTGGGAAAGAAAATGAAGAAGATGTTCTAATTACTCTGGATTCAATAAACAATTTTCTAAGTTATGGTCAATGGTGTGGCCTAGTGGTTAGTGAAGTGAGTTGAGCACCACGAGGTCTCAAGTTTAATTCCTAGTAGAGACAAAACACCAGGTGGTTTCTTTCCATTTGTTCTAGCCTTGGTGGATTGAGTTATCAGGTACTTGTTGCCTGTGGGAGGTGATAGGTATCCCGTGGAATTAATCTAGGTGCACCCAAGATGGCCCAAACACCACAGTTACAAAAAAAAGAATTGATTTTTTTTTGAAGTTAAGGTCATAAAACATTGAAATAAGAATGAAGCTTTAAGAAGCTCTAATATGAGTTCATCACTTCAAAGTTTTAACCTTTGGAAGTGTCAATAATCACTTTTTCCAGAAGAAGTCATAAGGTTGTTCTGACTTCTTCAATGGCTTGGAAGATTGCTGAAATAAGTTTCAACTTTTCTGACTTTTTATTGAGGTAGTGACTGGAGAATGGGGGCATTAGTCGTTACTAGTCATTAATTCATCTAAGGCTCCTAAAGTCTTAAGAAAGCTAGTCAGATTTTGTGCTTAGAACAAAGTTTAGTTCGCTTGCTCAGTGAACTTGAAACCACTCATATCATAATTGAATGAAGAGGAATGAATGGAGCATCTTTCATAACACTTAAAGGCAACACAATTATTGCATTTAATAGTGGTTGTGAAGAGGGTAAGAACCGATCCTTACTTGATTAAAATAGAAGTTATGTGTAAGAATTTGTACTGCTGAAAAGCTATTGTTGATTATGGGTAAAAAACGATATTGCTGAGAAGCCATTGTTGGTTGTTGCTTTACGACTCAAAGAACTCTTATGACATCCTCCAACTAGCTTTTCTCCTAATAGATTCCTAATATCTGTTTATCAAGATTCACCATCAAGAGAGGAAAAAGGTTTACCATCTTAATTCAAGACCTGTTTTGTGGACAAATATTGCAATGAAGTACAACTATGGTGAAATAAAAGTTACATGTAGTAGTTTTTCTTAAATCACATGTTAAATTGCCTTCTTACGAATAATGTGAAGCAGTTGTCTCTTTCACTTCTGCAAGTATCTTGCGTAAAAATGAGTGTAGTGATAGATGGGGTCTTTAGTATTATCTACTGACATTTTGTTGATAATCTTGTTTGCAAATTCCATTTGATCTGCAGCTGCATATTAAAAACCATTACGGTGGGTCCATGAAGCAAGAGGTGTCTTATCTTTGTTTTGGATCTTTTATTTTTTGGGTCGAGTAAACTACTTGTGCTTAATATGATTTATGACCTGAGCATGCAGCTGGAAATCATATCTTATTTGGTATCTGCTGAAGTTTTGATGGAATTGGTTGTCATTAACAAGTAAATTTCTTAGCTGGCCAGAGTATATATAATATTTGCACAGCGTATAGTGATCTTTTATATCATTATCTTATCTTCACCATATCTTCTCAGATTGTATGTTGAGTGTATAGTGTCACTCATAAGATTAATTTCGTGATATCCAGGACTCCAGAATGGCTGAAGAAAATGTTTGCAGCAGTTACTAAGAGCGAAAGAAATGGTCCAGTATTCCGTTTTTTTATGGATCTCGGTGATGCAGGTCTTATTTGAATCAGTTAGATATTTATTTCTGTTTTCTATATGGTGCCGCCACTCTCCCAGGAAACATATTAATCTCATGGATGGATACACATTGCTGTTTTTTTTTAAATAAAGTGATTAGATGCCCGTAACTATATAATCAATGTGCTCTTTAGGTCCTTAGCTTACACCCTCCATCTCTCTTCCTCCCTTTCCCTTTTCTGGTTGTTGGTTAGACTGCTTGAAAATATTCCTTTAAATCTTAGATCATGTAATTCAAACTCTTTTTATCTTTTTTTATCCAAAAAATCATGTAACTCAAACTCTTTCTTTTTCTTATTAAAAAGAAAAAAGAAAAAGGAGAACTGATCAAGTTCATGTAACTGGAACCTTTCGTTATTTTTTTTCCCCTCGAACTGAATAATTCCTTGACGGGGAAGTCCCTCATATCCTGTTTAATAGGGGTTTGTCTGTTGAGATCTCTTACATGCTGCCTTTTTGTTTTTCCAGTTTCTTATGTTAAAAAGCTGAATATTCCTAGTGGAGTGGTGGGTGCATGCCGTCTTGATTTAGCATATGAACATTTTAAGGTACGTTCTTGGTCAAAATTGTGAATATGATTTGTATTTTGTTTTGAAATTTGAGCAGTTATTTTGCGGAGCTTAATCACCTCCGTTTGTACTAAAAGGGTACTGATTGGTTCAACGGATAGTACGCTTACTTCACTATCGTTTTCTAATAGGAATATTTCAATTTTTATATTTCTGATCATAATATCTGCTGGTGAATAATTTGCAGAATAGTCAAGCAAATGTCAAAAGCAGATCATTATCACCACACTGCATTTAAATGGAAAAGTAAAGAAATATGAAAAGAACAAAAGCAAAGAGGAGAGTTTTTGGTTTGGGAGGGCGGGGGGGGGGCGGTCAATGTAGGAATTAAGGACGCTGGAGTTTTTAAGACAAGTTCATTGTTACATCCAACAACAAGAACTTGTAGAAGAAACAAACAAACTTATCTTGAACATCAAGGAGTTGGAGAGAAGCACCACAATTTGTGTGGGAGATCTGGGATTAGAATCATATTGAATCTAGTACTGCTTTATGGTCTAGTTTGAGACTGATAAACACAAACTAATTGAATGTTGTTTAGGACATATTCATCTCTTTGTACTAATCCCCCCCCAAACCCAGAAAAAAAAAACTTGCATGACAACATATTATATAGGCTTGCAATATCAAACACATTGTAGTGATTTATGCGTAGGTAAACACATATCTTTTTGATTTTACCTTAAATTGTTTTTCTTCCCTGTTACTGAATGATAGCTTAAACTATTAAGAAGGAAACAATTTATTTGTGTGAAAAAAGGGGTCATATTTGCCCCTCTTCTATTGAAAAAGGTTTAATATTGCTCTACGTTATACCATCTGTCCATAGATGCCCGTAATGTTATAAAAGTTAGTAAGAGTATATAGGGCCGACAGTATAATGGAGGACAACATTAAACCTTTTGCAATAGTGGAGGGGCAAATATAACCCTTCTAATTTGTAACATGTCCCCTCGTGTGTGGATTGACTCTTCTTGGGCCAAGCATGTAGAAATATTTTGTTGACACGCGAAAAAAAACGTTGAATATTTGCCGTTCTAATACCAAGTTGAACAGTGTGAACCACATCATTTAAAAACGCAAGTGGTTAAAGATGAGGAATTTGAGTTTGTTTATTATAGGTCAAAACATGCATGTTAAGCTATAAGATATCAATTATGCTTGACATGTTACCTGTGCTTGTGGGAGGTAGCAGATACCTCGTGGAATTAGTCGAGGTGCGTGCAAGCTAGCTTTCCACATGCCTTCTAGGATCTCTTCTAGGTATATATGGAGGCAAGTCTTAGACCTCAGTGTCATACCGTGCAGACATAGGTCTAAATCGGATAGTAAATTATATTGCTAGTGGACTGGACTGTCACAGAAATAAGACCAACTTATGTTGTGTGCTATCTAGATCAGTGAAGCTCTCATCATGACTCTGTAGTTGTGGGTTGATTAATAAGAGATGTGAATTTGCTAGTTCTGAATGGTCTAAGACAGTTTTGAGCAAAATGATACCTGTTAGAGTCTAAGGATTCCCTTCCACCTGAAAACTATTTGTAGTAGTAGTACATGTACCAGGTTCTGTCGTTGCCTCTATTTACTGTAAACTTCAGGATGTTATCATCTTCCATAAACAATTTTACCACCTTATTATTTTTTTCTGCAGGAAAAACCACACTTGTTCCAATTTGTTCCGAATGAGAAACAGGTTTGATGCTGTTTTGAGAATCAACTGTTAAAGCTACTTATTCATCAGCTTAAAATCTCTGCAAATATTTACTGCACATTCAGGTCAAGGAAGCCAACAAACTGCTGAAGGCTATGCAGCAGTCTGATGGAAGGAAAAAGGTGGACGGTGTTCCTGTTTTCAGTGCTCAGAACTTAGATATTGCGATAGCAACTACAGATGGTATAAAATGGTATATTTGTCTTGTTATGCACGATCACTTGTATTTCTGATTTGTGATATCTGGAGCTTCACTTATATTATTGTACTAGCCTTGTTAACTAAAGGCCACTTTGCGTTGTTGATATATAACAGTGTCTCAATAAGTCTATACTAGTCTATGACTGCATGGTACAAACATCTTTAGATTCATGGTCATGGTAAGATAGCTGATTGGTTCCTTCATCCCTATAAATTTGTTGGCCAAAGGAACCCATCATTTTTTTCGAAAAATTGAAATAAATTGTTAACCGAATGAAATTTGTTGTGATCTTGAGAATTACGATTAACAAGGAGATGAGAGTTATTTTGCTAATTTAATTTAGAACTGTGAAAGAATCTGCAACATTCAATCAAAACTACAAAGAGGGTGATACCTTTGATATTCATATCTGGTTTGTATATTAATCAAGAAATGAATTAACATTAATTTTGAATAGCCTCCTAACACTGACTGACTCAGCACAGTGCAATGTAAGATCAGACAGATGTTGATCCAGTTCAAGCAGTGTATCACATACATGAGTGAGACTGAACCATAGAGATTAGGATCTACAATGGAACTTGACGCCAATGAATGGAATGAAATATAAGTCAAGCATTTCTTAGAGTCCCACATCGGTGTATTGTTTGCCTCCTTATATGGTCTTGGGCAATCCACCTCATGAGCTAGCTTTTAGGGTTGAGTTAGGGCCAAGGTCCATCTTTTACATGACCAATTAGCTAAACATGTTTAACCTAATATTCATATTGATATTAGTATTTAGGTAGTATCGGACAAAAACCATATTGACAATGGAGGAAGGAAAAAAAAAAAAAAAAAAAAGAACTTCCAAAAAACCGTTCCCAACTCTAGATGGACCCTAAAACATCTAGAATTTGACTTAGTCTCATTAGAATAAACATTTGTTCACCAAAAACAGAATAACAAAATACATTTAAGTTTAATCTCCTGCACATTGCTGCTCCTGTTTTCAGAACATCTGTCATTCCTCTCTCTATATAGTCCACCGAATGCAGGTAGGAATAATCCTCCATCTGTCTGGGCAAGTAGACAAAGAGGAATCCAACTGAAGGAACAGGATGAAGCAGCAAATTACATCGAAGAAGATGTAATTCCTTTGAAAATCTAATTACCAGTTGAGGAGGCTGTTCAAGACACCAACACTTCAGAATGGATTCAATAACACATCATCAAACTAAGTGCAGAATTGGGTGTAGATCTTAAAGGGTGTGATAAGAAGGCCAAAGAATTATTTATGAAGATAGACAGCAACAATCGGATGAACAAGGGGGAGCAAGCCGTTGTAAAAAAGAATGGGGGTGAATGAACTGAAAGGGTTAGAGCTTGATGCCAAATTCTGGTGTTATGGCTCAAGGAGGGGGGGGGGGGGGTGGAATACCTGGCAATAAAAGATCAATGAAGTTGGAAAGAGTGCCTTGGAATGTTAGGGGGCTAAATTTTGGCAGAAGGAGGAGGCTAATCAGAAACATTCTACATACATGGAATTATGGAAAGCTGATGTAGTGTGTCTAAGAACTCAGTCTCGTAATTTGTAATTTGTTCACCATAAAATTCATGAACAAGTTATTAGATGTGTTCATTTTGGTGATGCTTTCCTTGTCCCTTCAGTGAAGAAAGGTTTGAAATGGAAGACAAATTCTGAGTACAGTATAACAGGGGGGATCCAAATGTATAGCCTTTCGTGATCCAGCGGGAATGGATAATGTTGAGAAACAGAGGATCATGAGTTATACCCCAGATTAACATTGAACGATTACCCTGTAATGACTATCCTCTTGTAACCTATTTTATCTTAGCTGTTCTATAAAAATAGTGGACAAAATATCAATTCGAATCACTCTCAAGGATGAGGTGATTGACTTATCTTTTGGTGCAAAGGCTCTCAAATTAGCCACCTGCTTCATCAATTATTCTGTAGGTTGTCAGACTGATTGAATGTGGGTGAAGCAGTTTTAAAAATACACACTTTTGAAGTATACGATATAATCTGTGGATGAAATTTAGACTGTCCAGTCCACTTATATTATTTTATTTTATTTGTTTTTTTAATTTTAATGGCGGAGTATCCAGTTGACCTTTTGTCGAAACCACTTTATCAACTACCTCTTCTGAAAAATTGAATTGTTAAAGAAGAATCCTAAATGAAGATTCCCAATTAACTGTTTTCTTTGGCAGCTTCAATCTTCAGTCTTCTTTCTTTTTTTTACTTGTCATCTTATATGAAGTTGTTCATCTTCTTATCAGGTATACTCCTTATTTCTTTGACAAAAACATGTTAGATAACATTCTTGAAGAATCTGTTGACCAACATTTCCATTCACTGATTCAAACACGACACATGCAACGCCGAAGGGATGTTTTTGATGACAACTTGGCTGCTGAAGTAATGGAAGAGATGGGAGATAGTATGTGGGAGCCTCCTGAGGTACTAAACTGGTCAGAGATTGAAAATATGTGTAAGGAGCAACACAAATAGTGATGAATTTTACTTTTAAAAAGGAGGATGGTGATAAATTTTCTAAGGTGGTTTCCCCTTTGGTTTGCTTTGGGGGTGGGGTAGAGACAGATGCACTGTAGAATCTGTTGAATTTTTTACATGGATTTGAAGGGTAGGGAAAGCTCGCCAACCACAAATGTGGTGATCTTATGAGTGGCTATAGTCTTGATCAAAGTGTACCCATCAGCAATTAGCCTTTTGTTCTTTTTTATATTTCATTGGTTTTAGCAATCTGTTTATTTTGTTGCGCTGTGGAAAATACAAAATATCACCAACCCATTGGTTTAATGATTGACAGGTGCAAGATGCACTCGATGAAGTGGGTCCACCAGCGATACCTTTGAGTGTCATATCAAAGGCTGCTGAAATTCAGCTTCTACATGCTGTCGATAAGGTTCTTCTAGGGAACAGGTGGTTGCGGAAAGCAACAGGAATTCAACCCAAGTTTCCTTACATGGTTGACTCGTTTGAAAAGAGGTAGCTCATTCATTTTCAAGAGTTCCTTCGTAGGGAGAAGTGATCTTTTTACATGGTTCATGCCTTGAAATCTTTTAATAGTGATGTTATTTCATCATATTATGTCACATTGTCAGTGGCTAGATTCGGGTGTCTCAGAATTCTCCAAACCCTGAGCAAAGATTTGGATGGTATAAACATTTGATTGCAATATCTCAATCCTCAAAATTGTTTGATTTTGCAGGAGTGCAGCGTCTTTCCAGAGAGCATGTAGGATTTCGGGGTTTGTTAATAATTCTCCGTTGGAAGCTAATAATAACCAACTACAGTGCATTGGCACCTCAGCAGTCAAGGGAGCTGATAATGTCTCCAATAAGAAACGATTAGGGCTGGATATCCGACTCCCTTTTGGGGGCTGGTTGAGTCCTGCATGGAGTAAAGGACAGAAGCAGCAGATGATAGAAGATAAAAGGTCCCATTCAGTTTATTTTTCCATGAAAATAACATGGGCCATTATATGATTAACTCTGTTTTTTGGAAAAGAATCTAAGATTTTTAATGGATTTAATACTGTCAGGGAATACAGAGAGGTACATCCATCACCTCTTCTTCCGAAGATTACTATGGTTGGTATCTCAATGGGTGAGGCTGGGCAGGTGAGCAAAACCACTTTGAAGAAGACAATGGAGGATTTGACGAAGGAACTGGAATATACAGATCAGAAAAGCTCGTCTGGGAATAATGTTGATGAAATAACATTTGAGGAGAGGGATCCTTTATTCGTAGCTAACGTTGGTGACTATCATTCTAGTGCAGCAAAGGGAGGTTCAACTCGATGGGTTCGAGGAGGAACATTTTAAACAACCTCTGACCAGGTTTTGTTCCTTCTCAAATTAGCTGCTTACAATGTAATTCTAGGAAATAATTAAATGTATACTAGTCTGCTGTTGCATGACTTTATATGGTAGCTAGTGAGATGGTTAGTTTTCTCAGGTTTTAGCTGATTGGATGAGGCAAAATTTGGTTAGACTAGATCAATATCAGCATCTGTTGTAGCATATAGATTATTGCAACAATGTATACTTTTGAGTTTTTAGCAGTTGTATCTTGTAAACTACTGAGTTTCTTAATGATCCTTCAAACCTCAAAGATGTAAAGAACAGTGTTATGAATGGCAAGTGCCATTCGCCAAAGGCAATATGGCGAGGCGAGGTGAGCCATTCTTGCCATTCTACACTGAGGCGATGCGATATCAAAAAGGCGACTAGAAGGCGACGTAAATGGCGGCGCCATTTTGGTTTTTTAATTTTTAAAAAGACGTGACTTAATATATTAGTCAAAATTAGGGTTTTTTTTTTTCTATTTTCAAATTGCGCGATCTCTTCTCCATCTTCAGTCACTTGCTGTTGTTCTTCCCCTCGCGTCTCTTCTCCTCCTTCATCGCATGACCTGCCGCCAACTGCTAGGTATACCTCTTTTTTTTTCTTCTTCTTCTTGAGTTCTCTTCTTCTTCAGATTTCTTCTTCTCTTCTCTTCAGAGTTAAGTGACTTCAGTCCTCTTCTTCGTTTCTCTTAGAGATACAGTAGGATGCTTTCACTGCTCTGTTTTTTCCTCTGTTTTTTTCCTTTGTCACTGCTTATAATTAAATTTTTTTTTTTAAGCAGAGTAGTGATACTTTAAAAAAATTGTAATTGCTGCCTTCACTGCTCTTTTTGAGATACAGTAGCTTGCTGCCAGCTGCCTTCACTGTTCTGTTTTTTTCCTCTATCACTGTCACTGGCTCACTGCTTAATATATGTTATTAACTTATTTGCTATTGAGATTTTGGATATTTATATTTTATATATGCAATTAAATATTTTTAATTTTTGGTATTAATTGGCGCCTCAATTCAAAAAGGCGAGCGCCTCGCCGCTCGCCTTACCGCGTGGCGAGGCAGGCCCTCGTCGCCTTTTGTCGCCTCTCGCCATCCAAAACACTGGTAAAGAATAGTAGTGATACTTTGATCTACCCTAAACATATGTATCTGAATAATGTGTAGAAAATCAGTCCAAGTAGGCTCAAGTATGAGGTATACATCACCATATACTTAATTTACTATTATGTTATACCTTTTTTTACTATATACTAGTTTCTCAAACATATATTAGCTTAACATATTCACATGCTACATACTATATTTTACTGGTAAATACTAATAAATCATTTTTATTCACACACTTTTAGTACATGTACATATTCCGCCCCCTCCTTATATGTACTTTACAATTACTATATACTTTCTCTCTATTATTACTACTACTATTATGACTACTTTACTCCTATTACATACATACAATTTTCCTACATTATATTACTCATATATCAAAGGTATATCACTTGATATATTTTTTTTTATGTATATCACACATATTTTATATACCTTGTATATTTTCAACTACGAATTGTTTTAGCCATTTTTTTTTTTTTTAAACTATTTTTACTATCTTTTTTTAGCAAGTGAAATAAATAACTCTCATTTGTTTATTCAAAGCTAGATTTAAGGACTATTTTAAAATAGGCTCCAAGGCTTGTCTAACACCTTTTCTTCAAAGTAAATAAAATCCTTATCCAGAATCTCATCCGTTTATTAGAGACCAAAACAAAGTTTATATTTATAAATGGTTTTCTTCTTATTATATTTTCCTAAAAATTAGGTGGCTACTTTGAATATTTTCTAAACCAAGGGTAAAACAATCATTAAGTTGTAAACTATTTTGTTCAATTCGAAATATGGTGCAGCAAATATCATGATAGGAAATGTATCTTGAACCTAATTCATCCCTATAAACTAATTAGGGGAAGCAAATCCTTAAACTTGATTAGCACTAAATGACACATGATGACACTGGTCCGATAATAAATAGTGAAAATTTCATAAATACCATAGAGATTAAACTTAACCACACTCTATAACTACAATTTGCTTAATTACGCTTCATAGTTATAGTTTCGTTTGCTATAGGTATTTTCGTTTGTGTATTTTAGCTTTCAATATACAAATTCTGTATTTATACATTTAAGAATTTTTCAGAACTTTATTTGTATAGTTCGGTTGTCATAAGAATTTTTCAGAACTCCATTTGTATATTTCATTTGCCAATATAAAAACATGGTAATTTATTATGAATTTTTCATAACTTACGCAAATCAAATGTATCAACAAATTTAGGGTAAGCATATACAAAATCTGGATTTATACAATCAGAATTCGAATTATATAAATTCATAATTTATACAATTAGAAACCGAATAGCAACAATTTAAGAAACTATAGTCACTAATCATATATCTGAAACTGTAACTGTGGAGCATAATATAGTATAAATGTTTGCCATTTCAAGTAATTTTTCCTAACAAGTATTGCAAAAATTATTTATTAGATAATCACATAATTTATTTTTTACTAATCCTACACTCTCTATGTCAATTCTTTTTAAATTGCATTAGTTCTTTCTGTCAACTCAACATGTAATAACAAACTGCAAAAAAGTTCTCTCTCAACATTTAATAACATAGAATAATTTTGTGAGTTGTATTTTGTATCAATAATTTTTACATGTGTTATATACGATCTTAGGAGTTTGTATATTTTATCAATATTATACTGTAGATTTTATGTATTTGTACTATTCTTATTTGTATATTTTCAACAATTATTTACGGTTGCTTGTTTGTATATGTGCATCAGTTTATATATATATATAGTTTTCTAGCATTTCTCTTTTGTATATCTTATACGATTCTATGTGTTAATGATAATTGTATACATTTTGATTTGTAAATTTTTATTTAACCCATATATATTTGTATATTTTATATTTATAATGACCTTTTTTGACATGTGAGTTAAATTTCATGTCAAAGAAACTCACAATCAAGAGTTCATTTTGGTAAAGATATTCTAAGAAAATATACTAACCTTTGATTTGTGGGATATTTTCCATTTCAAAATTGATTTTACTACATCAATCAAGGAATTAATTGCTATATTTTTTTAGGGAGTTAAATTTCATGTAAAAAAAACTCTCAAGAAAGAGTCAATTTTGTTAAGAAATTCTAAGGAAATAAACTAAGCATAATTTGTGGGATATTTTTCATTTCAAAATTGATTTTACATGTCAATCAAGGAATTAATTGCCAGACATATTTGTATATATGATTACAAAAACGCGAAATATACAATTATTAGTCTTGATAGCTAATGAAACTGTAGCAACAATTTGTAATTAGAGAAACATTAGCGAAAGGAGCCTGATTATTTCTCCAGTCTTAACTATTTATGAAATTTCTACTAACAAATTCTGGCATAATTTGTGTTTAGTTCTTAGATTTTATTCTTTAATTAACTATTTAATTAAAAACTGCACATACTATTCACTATTTTTTATGAGAAGAAAAGCAAAAAATTAGTATCCTAAGATTTTAACAAAGTAAAAAGAATTTCATTATATTCTAAATTTAGCGACTGAAATAATTAAAAATCAATTCAAGAACAATACTTTTGAATCTGGGAGAGATCTTATATTGTTACTTATTTTTCAAGACTAATTATCTTGTCTCCATTGTCTCTGCTATTAGTATATATAGGACTTAAATTTATAGTTAGAAAAAGATAAAATTTTGTTTTGTACAAAATACAAAACTTTCCTAAGGCAAAATCAAGAAGATAATTACGTGAAAATTTCAGCATTCTAGTTAGAGAAAATATGAAGTGGTGATAAAAGGATATTTGAGAACGTGCGTTCCATATTTGACCTCTATTATTATTATTATTATTATTATTATTATTATGGGATAAGGGTCTGAAAAATACTTCAACTTTGATTGAATTTGCTGTTGCGATACTAAACTTTCATGAGGACCTATTACCTCCCTAGACTATTTAATAGTGTTTTTTTTACTCACTAGACTATTTAATAGTGTATTTTAAAGGTATATATGTGCCCACATGGACACATTACTATTTATAATTTTGCATTAGTTTTTATGTCCACGTGGACAAATATATATGTTTGAAATACGGTATTAAATAGTCTAGGGAGGTAATAGGTCCTCATGAAAGTTTAGTATCGCAACAGCAAATTCGACCAAAGTTGCGATATTTTTAGACCCTTATCCCTATTATTATTATAATATAAAATCTACACAGGTTTAATCTCATGTTGAAAATTATTTGTAAATATAATTAATCTTGTATTAATTAATGTGTTTATATGAACTCTGTTAGGGTTTTGCCCTGATTTTCTTACCATAATTTAAGATTATTTTTCCTTAAAGAAAAGACAAAACATTACCATAAATGTTTTTACTTTTCCTGAAAGGAAAATATAATATTCTTTCATATTTGGTTTATTCTTTCCTTTTAGGAGAAGGTTTTGGAGTAGCTAGAGTCCTTTTCTAATAAGAAAAGGTTTTAGGACTCTATAAATATAGGTTTGTTTCTTCTAACACAAAAAAACAATAGAATCCACAATGTAGTCGTTTAAGAGTCTTGTTTATGGGGAGATTTTCTCTCTACAGTTTTTATTAGTTTTTAATTATGTAGACCAATTGGTCATATCATATAATAATAATATTATTTCTTTTAGTATAGTTTTATGTGTCGTCTAATTTATCAACCATATGATTTGCAAATTATAAGCTTCTGCATGATGCCCTAATCCACCTTCATAACCCAACAAACTCTACCTTCTAATTATACTCCCCAATTAAATATTGATATTATGTCTATATCTTCATATGCTCCAAAGCTCTTTGCATTAGAAGAGGTAACTATTGCAATTTGCAAGTGTTCTTAATTTTTAATTAAGAAAAAAGCATTAGAACCTAGATCATTGATAATGAGGAAATTACTACTCAGAAATGATCTTCATGATTATTATTGTAATATTTACGGTGTTATATAGAAAGTTTTCTTATGTTTTTGGAAGTTTAACCACATGATATTTAAATACTGCTTAAAATATTGGTGTTTAATATTTAAGTAGATATTTTATTTCACTTTGATTTATTGCAAGAGCAAAATTGTAATATATATATGCGTGTGTTATTTTTGTCCACTAAAATTTAAATTTGAAACTAAATGATTCCCACCGACCACCATATTAAATCACTAGGCAACAAGCCCACAACCCAATCTTCTAAATTTTTTTAATAGTATATATTAATAATAAAACAAAATAAAACTCAGACATTATTTTTGTTTTACAAGCATGAAAATATAATTATAATTTCATACTTTACTATGAAATACTACAGAAAATATAGTCCTATTTACATGCTTTACAATTTATTGTCTTATAGATAAAAAAAGACTTGTTCATATAAAAGACACTAGAACTTCTAACGATATTTGAACTTTAGATTTCTTGAACGTAAAGTGAAATTGTAATCATCCTCTTATAAATTTAATCATTAGGACATACTAATTCTTCAAAGTGATCAGTAGAGTTGTTTACCAGAAAAATTGCTACGATTCATTTAAAAGATGAATTGGTAAAAACAAAGGGATAAGGATAAGTACCTCTCTAGACTATGATCGAAATTTCATCGACAGACCTAACTAAACTAAGGTCCTATTACCTCCCTCCCCCCCAAACCCATTTTTTGTAATTTTGTACACCTTTTTGGCTTACGTGGCATCAAGATATCTCCCATGTACCTCAATTGCGTGGAGTCAGGGAGTGTGCCACGTAAGCCAAAAGGTGTACAAAATTACAAAAAATATGAGTTCAGGTGGGTAATAAAACCTTAGTTTAGTTAAGGTATGTCTCTGAAATTTCTATTATAATCTACTAGGTATTTATGCCTTATCCCTAAAAACAAGGATAAAGACAAATGTACTATGATCAATCAAACTCCTTTTCTTTGTGGCTAAATTGGTATAGGAAAAATAAATTAGACAGTAGAAATTATGCTAAGAATAAGGACAACAATAAAACAATTATCCTAGTTTCAAATGGTAGGAGTAAAATTGATCTTGTTCCCTTAGGATTAGGAAACCTATATCCATGACGAAACTTTCCTCTTCCACCGCTTGTCCCTCATCACGCAGGATGAACATCTGAACTTTTATTCCCTATGTTTCGTTACTTCGTTTATCAACGAAATGAGTTGAACATAGTGAAATTACACCATACACATTATCTTTTTCAACTCACTTATGCGATTACACTAAGTATGTTATTCTTATTGCTGTTATTGTAAATTGTATGAAGAAAAAGGATAATAATAAGTGTAAATATAATGACAAGTAAAAACAAGAGCAAGAAATAATCAGAAGATGAATCTTTTGTATTATTAGAGCTTTTCAATGATGTTTTTCTTACAAGTAGATGAGATCATATTTCTCTCCTGCAAGGGTTTACATTAAGATGCTATTATGTGTCAAATTTCAACCAATCCTTGTGCCAAATTCGAATTTCACCTCATACAATGTTAGCAATTTTTATTTTTTTAAATTATGAGAATCTAGTCAATTTAAGATGCAAACAACCTCTAATGCTTGTATTAGAATAGACTTTCTACATCACACGGCTTCTTAGGCTACAACTTTTTTTTAATTATGTGTGAACACAATGTTAAATGCATTGAGTTGTCTTTAGATCTAGTCTATGTAGACTTTTGTACACACAAAATATTTTATGTAGTGAATTATTTTTTTAATTTAATCTATGTGGACTTTTGTATTTAACAATATTTTGAGTGTTGCATCAAAGGTATGAAGTGCATGCGTGTAGTTTTCCTTTTCAATACACTACAACATCTAAAAATCTGAAGCATCTATAACATATATTGCTGCTTTATCAAAGTTATTAACATTTTCTTAGTTGCGCTAAATATATTTCTTACAAAAAATATTGACTATAATTATTGGCCCCACTTTGATATTATTGTAAAGTCAAGGGGCATAAAATTATTGAAATTGCAAATTTTCTTTTCTTAAGGGACTTCCGTTTCACTATTTAAGAATTTTTTACTTTAAAAAATCAAAATTTTCGACTCTTTAACAATTGGGTACAAGAGATTAATTTTTATCTTCTCTTTCATTATATTCTAATTATCCTCACCATAAAATGGCAAATAACATTAAATGTTCATTAAATGTTAATTGAATACGGATGTGCATGGAGCAGGTAGGTACCTCTCTGAGTTCTCTATATAATAAGCCAATTTGATTCACTTTTCTTCATCCAGTCTTTGATTTTTAACTTTCTACCCACTAAAAAAAATTTAGTTATTTCCTTCATAAATCAGCCCCCTTTTTGAACTTTTTCCTCACTCCTCTTTTACAGAAAATATCCTTAGTTTTTTAATAAATACATTTTTAAAGTTTTTAAGAATTTTCTTGACCCTATTCCATTTTTCTGCAGTTAACTAGATATAATTATATATATAGATTTAAAATGGAGGATAATGATTGGGATTTAAGCGCTGTAGTAAGAAGTTGTAATTTTAATAAGCCTAACGATGTTACAGTTCCTAACTCAGGCTTGGTGACTTCTGAAAATGATGATTGGAATACTTTTTTTGACAAAAATGTTGTTGCTGACATACCTAATTTTAATGATTTATCTGAGATTTTCTCTATAGATTTTTCAGTTGCTCACCTGAAAAAATCAAATGACCATGTCATAATCACAGACCAAAATAATAACAAAGAGATGTACTTACATTCCATTCAACCAAATCAATCTAGTCAACAAATCATTTTTCCTTCATTACCAACAACAATAACATGTGTGCCAACAACGACTACAACACCACAAGAGTCAATTTATCTACAACAACAACTTGAAAAATCAGATGATCAGATTATAATTATGAATCAAAATGGTAATCTAGAGATGTACTTAGATCCCATTCAACCAACACAATTTAGTCAACAAATATTTCTTCCTCCGTTACCAACAACGATAATGTGTATGCCAAGAACAACTACAACACCACAAGAACTGGTCGATCTACAACAACAATTTGAAAAATCAGATGATCAGGTCATATTCATGGATCAAAACAAAAACCAAGAAATGTACTACAATCCCATTCAACCAACTCAATTTTGCCAACAAACTTTTCTTCCTCCATTGCCAACAATGATAACGTGTGTGCCAACAACTACTACAACATCACAAGAATCGATAGATCTACAACAACAACTTGTGATACATGATCAAGTTTATCCTAATTTCACTATGCCCATGCCGACTCCTCTGATCAAAACTTTTAAAAGGTAACTATTTCCTTTGTAAAATTTTAAGTGTGCGTGTTTAAATTTTTAATTTTAATACTTTTGATTTGAAATCAGAAAAAATCAGTCAACAAGAGTTTTTTATGAAGTATTGCAAGAGGAACTCACAGATGATAAATGGGCATGGCATAAGTATGGTCAGAAGTCAATCAAAGGCTCTCCATTCCCGAGGTTTGCTCTCTTTATCATTTTTTCATATCGTAGAAAATGTTGTTCATTTCTCAATTTTTGTGATAAAAAGTAGTAAAAACTATTAATGGTAAATATAGACAAATGTAATATTTGATCAGTACTAATTATATTTTGTGTATATGATATATCAGGAACTACTTCAAATGTAGTACATCAGGATCCTGCAAAGCAACGAAAATAATTGAGAAAAGCCCAAAGAATGAGAACTATTTTTTGGTGTCCTATTCTGATGAACACAACCATGATCCTCCTACATATCGTAGATCTCTTGCTTTATACAATAGTAGTTCCAAACACAAACTTCCAAAAAGTATAAATATTGTGCCCAAAGTGTTAAACTATAATGCATCATCGTCCTCGTCCAAGCGTGCTAAGCGTTTCAAAGTTGACGCCTCTTCAATTAGTCCAACTGCACCTACACTTGACATTGAGAGAAATAATGAAATGGTTGATGTTGTCGTGGAGAACACAGACGACATTGAAGAGGAGGAGAACACGTATGACAATATTTTCATGGATTTTGAAGAACTCCAACAAGTAACTACTTCCATCTTATGGGGATGAAATGGACCAGAGGAATTGATCTGTTTTCTCGCTCTCCACCAACTCTACTATGAGTACCTTTTGTCTTTTAGTCATGTTTCTTTTTTAGTTATAAATGGGGTAAGATAAAAAAAAATTAGATTTATAGTTTGTTATGTTTATCCATGTCATAGAAAATGGTGCTTCTCTAGATAGCTAGTTATGAATCATTTTCAGTTTCGTCATTTTTGTTGTTTTTTAATATAAATATTTGACCCCTCTTGGAAGTTGTTTTATTTTCTCAAATAGTTCTTTCTTTAAGAAAAGCCACTGGTCTCAAACTCTCAATTTATACATTAAATTGTACGAAGTATTAGAATATCACAATTCAATTTCAGAAGCTATATATATATATATATATATATAAGAGTGTTATTGATGCATGCATTAACCATTTCGAAGGAGTTTTTACACTAAAAAGTCAGTTGTATGTTCTTGTGGATTACTATTAATTTAAAAGATAGAATAAGTAATTTGTTTTAGTACTCTCTTAAATTAATTTTTGATGGTATACATTTTTTCTCTATATCATCAATGGTTTATAAATATCTCAACAACTATTTTGATTTTCTTATTCCTGGTTCTTTTTCTTTTGCTAAAGGACACTTTTATAATCATATTATCATTGAACAAGAAACATGTGTCAAATGTATAATTAGAATAAGTATAGGAATTTACGAATTTCTTGTGGTCTTTAATGTTGCTAGGAGTAGCATTGAATGCAATCTCTACATATAAACTGTTACAAATATTAATTATTAATATAAAAGTTTTGCATAATTAATGAAGTAATACATTATTTCAATATTGAACATTGAACTACTCTAGTTCATTTTACTTGTTATATTTATTTTTTACCTATTGAAAAATATTAATTGAAAGGTTACTTAACTAAATTATTATTATATAATCTTGATGTATTAATCTCTCTATTAATTATTCAAAATATCAAAAAAAAAAAAAAAATTGCGGTCGAGAGATTTCCTAATAAGGAGGACTTGCGTCCTATCATGGTATTAGGGTTCAATTATATCTTCTATATTTTTCTCACTAAATTGATCATATTTGAAAGCTCATTTACGTATGTATGTAAGAAAGGAGAATCTCAATATGTCCAATTTCATTTGAGATTATATTGACTTTCTACTATTTGAAACGAAGATGACCAACATTGATTTGATTATATTTCAGAAATGTGGATACATAGCTTGTGAAGATATTTGAAACGTACCATCATATTTAGATCATATTGTGTTTGTACGTGTTTCTAGAATGTTTAAATATATTTTCATAATTTAGCTAAATTTTCAATTTTTTTTATATATTGTAAATGTTATTATTGATGTGTGGATAAAAAACTTAGATGTTCCCCACTTTAACCAATTTATTTAACATTTCTCTTTCTCTAAGTTCTTGATTTGATAATTCATTTGTTGTCATATGTCATAATATGAAAAAAATAGAACTCTAAAATCAAAATGGAAAAATGAAAAATGAAAAAGTCAAAGAACCACGAGATTTGAATTAAATTCAAATTTTAATGAAGACAAAAATATTAGGTAATTCTTTTTATCTGTATAAATTTAGATGAATTGAGTTACTTGATATCTATAATCTATATTGATGATATCGTGAGCGATACCTCATAAAGTATTCAAAGAGTAACCAAGTCATCCAGAATATGAACATTTAAAAAGGATAAATAAAAAAAAATTGAAAATTGTGGAAGCAGCAAACAATAGGTCGTGACCATTATATTGGTACTACTTGCTAGGATTCTACACCTCTAATGTTTTTCAGTTTGCAACTACCAGGACCTAGTCTAGATAGATATAAGAGTTGCTAATAAAGTGCGAATAGAAAATATAATAAATAACGAAAAATAATCACACAACTTTCACTTGAGAACATAGTAGATGGTAGTTGATGACAAGTAATTGTAATTCCACATTTCAAGCAACCTAAAACAAACTTATACCAACATAAGGTGTAACAAGAATAGTATCAGTACACCATACACGCTGAGTTGGCATCATAGACCAACTTGAATTAATTTCACGTAAAACATCACAAAATCAATTGAAACAACAGTACATTATGCCAACATATATTATAACACAAGCAATATCTCTCCATATCTTTTCTAACCTTAATCATGATTTTCATTGTCGATCTCTTAGCATACTCTCTAACCTTAAACATTAATCTCACATAGATATAACTTTTCCAGAAGTCAATACACTAATACTCCTATTACATACATAATTTTCCTACATTATATTACTCAAATATCAAATCACTTGATATATTTTAGGTATGTCACACATTTTATATACCTTGTGTATTTTCAACTACGAATTGTTCTAGCCACTTTTTTTTTTTTTTTTTTTTACTTTATTATTACTATTTGTACTATCTATTTTAGCAAGTAGGTGAAATAAATAACTCTTCATAGTTACAATTTGCTTAATTATGCTCCATAGCTATAGTTTTGTTTGCTATGGGTATATTTGTTTGTATATTTAGCTTTCAATATACAAACAAGGTAAGTATATACAAATTATGTATTTATACATTTGGGAATTTTTTTAGTTGAAAATATGCAAACATGGTAATTTAATATGAATTTTTCATAACTTATACAAATCAAATGTTACAACAAATCATATACAAATAACTGGGTAAGCATATACAAAATTTGGATTCACACAATTAGAAATCGAATTATACAAATTCTGAATTTATACAATTAGAAACCGAATAACAAAATTTAAGAAACTGTAGCCGCTAATCTTAAATGTCTGAAAGTGTAACCATGGAGCATAGTATGCAATAAATATTTGTCATTTCACGTACTTTTTACTAATAAGTAAGTATTGCGAAAATTATTAATTAGACAAGTACATAATTTATTTTTCGCTAATCATCATCTCAACACTCTGTTATTTCCTTTTTAAATTGCTTTAGTCCTTTCTCTCAAGATGTAATAACAAATTGGAAAAATTACATACGTCAATAAACATCTACTAGTTAATTATTAAACATAATTATAATTTAATTTAATTACCATTCACAACTACTTTCTCATATTCATTTTTGAAGTTTCAAAGATTTTTTTTCTTCCTCCAGATCGTGTTTGCCAATTTCAAGTAACCTACCTTGTTGGTTTTCAATTGAATTCTTTAGATTTTTGTTTGTGTATTTTATATTTTTTTACTTTCATTCAAACAATTTTCATCTGCTTTCATTCAATTTTTAGTTTTTCAGTTACATCAATAGAAATATACAAATATATGCAAGTTCATGATTGAACAATCTCGATCAAAGAGGATTACACGAGCTATACAAATGCATGTTCAAAAAATTCAAACAGAAGATGAAGAACAAAAATTTGATGGAGAGTCGAGGAGTTCAAATAAGAAAAGAAAAATCAAAGAAATTGCATCTAGCAGCAAGAAATCAAAAAAAAAGACGGAAATGATGTTGAAGTCCAAGGATCAAAATGATGTTGAAGAAAATGGAGGTATTTATATAATTCCTTGAGTTGTATTTAATATATATATATATATTCATCAACCATTTACAATTACTTGTTTGTTTATATGCAGGTATCGTATATACAATAATTATCTAGCATTTCTCTTTTGTATATCTTATACGATTCTATGTGTTAATGATAATTGTATACATTTTAATTTGTGTATTTATATTTTTTTTTAACCCATATATATATTTGTATATTTGTATATTTTATATTTATAATGACTTTTTTGACATGTTTTTTTAGGGAGTTAAATTTCATGTCAAAGAAACTCACAAGAAAGAGTCCATTTCGGTAAGATATTTAAGAAAAATATACTAAGCGTGATTTATGGAATATTTTCCGTTTCAAAATTGATTTTATTGCACCAATCAAGAAATTAATTGTCATATTCTTTTAGGGAGTTAAATTTCATGTCAAAGAAAACAAAACTCTCAAGGAAGAGTATTTGGATAAGAAATTCTAAGGAAATACACTAAGCATAATTTGTTGGATATTTTTCATTTTAAAATTGATTTTATCATGTCAGTCAAGGAATTAATTGTAAGGCATTCATATAAACTTAAAAAAAAAAGGAAATATACAATTAATAATCTCGATGCTAATGAAACTATAACCACAATTTGTAATTAGAGAAACATTAACTAAGGAGCCTAATTATTTCTCTAGTCTTAACTATTTATGAAATTTCCACTAACAAATTCTGACATAATTTGTGTTTAGTTGTTAGATCTTATTCTTTAACTAACTAGTTTTACGAGAAGACTCTCAGAGAAACGAAAAGAGAAAAAAAAAGAAAAAAGAGTATCCTAAGATTTTAACAAAGTAAAAAGAATTTCATTATAATTCTAAATTTATCAACTGAAAAATTAAAAAACCAATTCAAGAACAATACTTTTCAATCTAGTAGAGATCTTATATTATTACTTATTTTTCAAGACAAATCATCTTGGCTCCCTCCTCTCTGCCATTAATATACAAAGGACTTCAATCTATAGTTGGAAAAAGATAAAATTTTGTTTTGTACAAAATACAAAACTCTCTTAACACAGAATCATGAAGATATAACTTGTCAGTTTCAGTATTCTAGTTTGAAAAAATATGAAGTGGTGATAAAAGGATATTTGAGTATTTTAATAATATTAGTTTTGAGAACGTGTGTTGCAGTTGCATGTTTGACCTATATTATTATATAAAATCTTCATAGGTTTAATCTGATGTTGAAATATTATTTGTAAATACGATAAATATTGTATAAATTAATGTGTTTATATGAACTCTACCTTCTAATTATACTCTCCAATTAAATATTGATATTAATTGTCTATCTCTTCATATGCTCTAACATTATTTACATTTGAAGAAGTAACTATTGCATTTTGCAAGTGTTCTTAATTTTTTAATTAAGAAAAAAACATTAGAACCTAGATCATTGATAATGAGCAAATTATTACTCAGAAATGATCTTCATGATTATTATAGTAATATTTACGGTGGTATATAGAAAGTTTTTGTTACATTTTTGGATGTTTAACCATATGTTATTTGAATGTTGCTTAATATATTTTTGTTTAATGTTTAATAATTAAGTAGATATTTTATTTCATTTTGATTTACTGCAAGTGAAAAAATGTAATTCAATTCTAATATAAAAAAGAGAGAGATCAATTTTCATGCACCTCGATCAATTTCACTAGATATGTGTTATTTTTCATCATCAATATATATCAATTAATTCTATTCATCTAAATTTAGATAGATGAAAAAAAATTACCTAATATCTTTATCTACTAAAATTTAAACCTGAGACTAAATAATTCCCACGGTATTAAATCACTAGGCCACAAGCCCACAACCCAGTCCTCTAAATGTTTTTAATAGTATCTCTTAATAATAAAACAAAATATAACTCATACATTGTTTTTGTTTTACAAGCATGAAAATATAATTATAATTACATACTTTATTATGAAATACTTCAAAATATATAGTCTTATTTACCTCAAAGAACATATAGTGATTTGTGTGGACCAACCCGTTTGGCATCACCTCAAGGAATAAAATACATGTTACGATTGCGCTAGATTTACTTGGATCTATCCCTTAAAGAAGAAATCTGACTTTTTTCTATCTTTTTGAACTTTCAAAAACTAGTAGAAAATCAGTTTTCTATGAATATCAAAGTGTTTCAAAGTGACGGTGACAATGAATTTAATAGTTTGGGTTTTGTGAACCACTTTGCTCAAAATGGCAAACAACAAGTTTCTTGTCCACATACACCTGAACAAAATGGAGTCGCCAAAAGAAAACATAGACATATTGTTGAAACCGTCGTAACTTTGCTTTTTAATGCAAAAGTATCGTTGTTCTTATGGGTTGAAGCCTTTATGGATTCTGTCTTCCTAATGAATAGAATGCCTACAAGTACATTGAATATGAAATCTCCGTTCTCAAAGCTACATGGACACTCACCTAATTATAACTTTCTGAAAGTTTTTGGGTATTGATGCTTTTCATATATTAAGGGACAAAATAAAAATAAATTCCAACCAAAAAGGTTCCCTTGTGTGCTCATAGGCTACAGTCTAATTCATAATTCACAAGGGATCCAAATGTTATCATCCTCATATAAGAAAGGTTTTTTTTCGAGACATGTTATTTTTGATGAATTGTATTTATCTTATGCGTCTACTAGTGTTGATCTCTCTGCAGAATCTTATGCTTCACACTTTACAACCTTTCAAGAATTTTTGGGTATAAACAATCTTCAATATGAATATACATCTCCTTCTGTTGACTACGCAGAAGGTGCCTTACACCAGCTCTAACAACACCTCATGTATGCATGCCATCGATGGAACAACCTGCATCTTTATCTCAATGTGACCAACTTGCTAAATTAAATGATTCCGCGAACTCTCAAAATATTGCAGCCCCTAATTCTCCTCATGGAAGCAACTCTTCCATAATGCAAGCTAGCAACAACAATTAATCTACGAAAGTTGGCAATAGCAACTCATCAAATCTTCACTCATCCAAAGTCCCAGGGATTGACCTCTTTGTGGAACTTCCCTCTTTACCTTGTGTTGCACCTTTACATGAAGTTGATCCTATTGCCCCTACTTCACCAGATATGCAAATAGAAAATACTCACCCAATGCTCACCCCGGGTAAAACACAAACTTTGCCTAATCCTACCTTTCAATCCCATAGTTTCACAACTTTCTTACGACCGAAAATAATTAAATCCCCTCTTTCTAAACCACATTGGTTGACTACTATGAATGAAGAGCTAGCAACCCTGAAATCTAGTGACATATGGATGTTGGTACCTCGACAACCTCATATGATCATTGTTGGGTTTAGATGGGTGTTCAAACAAAACTAAAGTTGGATGGGTCAGTGGAACCCTTTAAGGCTCGTCTCGTTGCCAAAGTTTACAATCAACTTGCCGGTATCAACTTTGATGACACTTTTAGTCCCGTTGTCATACTATAACCATTCACATTTTGTTGTCGATCGCAACCACCTTACATTGGGAGATTAACTAGCTAGACGTCAAGAATGCTTTCTTACATAGTGATCTCAGTTTTAATCTATGTAGGCTTTTGTATTTAACAATATTTCGAGTACTGCATCGAAGTTGGGAAGTGCATGCGTTTAGTTTCCCTTTTAAATACATTACAAGTTACAACATGGCGGAGCTAGGATTTGTATTAAGGGCTTCCAAAATATAAAGATAGAACACACAACCTCAAACAATTTTTGTAACCCCTTAATCATTACGCTAAACCTTCAACTTGTATTACGAGGTGTTAAGACTTGTATATATATTTATTATACCAAATTTTGACGTATATATACAATGTAATTTCCAATGAAGGGGTGTCGTTTGACATCTCTTGCCCTAGAGTAGCTCCGCCCCAGTCTATAACATATATTGTTGCTTCATCTAAGATATTGACATCTTCTTATGTGATGTGGTTATGTTCCACCAAATATCTTTCTTAGAAAAATATTGACTATACTTATTGGCCCACTTTGACATTCTTGTAAAGTCAAGAGGCATAAAATTATGAGTTGTCAAAAAGGGCAGTTCCAGTCCCACCCAGCTCAAGCCTAGCGGACCAAGGAATTTAATGGGCTAGGGCGAACCGGCCCTTCATTTGGAAGAGTCTAAAAATGCACAACCCAACCTAACCCTAGAAGGGCTGAGGGACGGGGCGGGCTAACCTTTTTTTTCTTTTCAAACTTAAAATTCTATAACATCAAGAAAATGAGGAGATTTTCAAATCAAATATGGCAAAACAATGGTGTTGTTTCAATAAAACTAACAAAACATCTAGTGTTATTAGCATGCATCTATGATACTAGATACACGAGATACATATATCTGGTGTGATGCATTCTAGATAGGCGAGTGAGATAAGAGAGTGACGAGTGAAATTGGAGGAAGGAGAGGGCGTTGGATTTGTTTATGTATCCTAGATACATGTGAATCCACTTGAATAGTGTATCTAGAACAAATTAAACTAATTTTGAGTCCATGATCCTGAGATATATGTATCTGGATGTACCAAAATCTAATAAGATTCGTAATATAACAACATAACATGTACTTAAGTAATTAGCTCATATACTAGTGAGATTGTTGTAAATTCCCCTTAAATAAATAGTGTTGGCCCATGGGGCAATCCCGACCCGCCCCAATCAAGCCTCGAGGGCCAAGGGCTTATAAGCCCTAATTTTGAATGAGTTTGAAAAATTCTATTTCAACCCTACACAATAACGAGTTGGGTCGGGCCGACCCCAATGTGCTAAGCCCATTTTGATAGCTCTAATAAAATTATTGTAAATTTTCTTTTCTTAGGGACCTTTTTTTTTTTTAGTAATAAATATTTTTTTAATTGAAAGGATTAAACTTTTACTCTTTGACAAAAAGGTGCAAGAGATTATCTTTTATTAAATGTTAATTATCTTCACCATGAAATGGAAAAGAATATTAAATATTCATTAAATGTTAATTAAATATGGATGTGCCGGAGTAGGTGGATACCTCTCTGAGTTCCCTATATAATAAGCCAGTCTGGTTCCTTTTTCTTCATCTCAGTCTTTGATTTTCAATTTTCTACCCATTAAAAAAAATTCTCAGTTATTTCCTTCATAAATCGGCCTCCTTTATTATCTTTTTCCTCACTCTTCTCTCACATATTTTTTTTTAATAAACACATTAATAAGTTCTTAATCATTTTGTTTCCCTTATCTCATTTTTTCTGTAGTTAACTAGATCTAAAATGGAGGATAATAATTGGGATTTAAGCGCTGTGGTAAGAAGTTGTAATAGTAATGGACCTAACAATGTTACAACTCCTAACTTAGGCTTGGTGTCTTTTGAAAATGACGATTGGAATACTTTTGACGAATTTTTTTCTATTGACATGCCTAATTTTAATGACTTATCTGAGATTTTCTCTATAGATTTTTCAGTTGCTCACCAAGAAAAAATAGATGATCAGGGCATAATCATGGACCAAAATAATAATCAAGAGACATACTTAAATCCAATTCAACCAACTCAAATTAATCAACAAATCATTCTTCCTCCACAACCAACAACAATAGCATGTGTGCCAACAACAACTACGACACCACAAGAAGTGATTGATCGACAACAACAACTCGAAAATTTTGATGACCAGGTCATAATTATGGACCAAAATAATAATCAAGAAATGTACTTACATCCCCTTCAACAAAATCAATTTAGCCAACAAATCTTTCTCCCTTCGTTGCCAACAACGATAACATATATGCCAACAACAACTGCAACACCACAAGAATTGATCGATCTACAACAACAACCTGAAAAATTAGATGATCGGATCATAATCATGGACCAAAATAATAACCAGGAGATGTACTTACATCCCATTCAACCAACTGAATTTGGCCAACAATTTTTTCTTTCTCCATCGCCAATAACGACAACGTGTGTGGCAACAACAACAACATCACAAAAATCGATTGATCTACAACAACAATTTGTGATGCAAGATCAAGTTTATCCTAATTTCACTATGCCCATGAACACTCCTCTTATCAAAACTTGTAAAAGGTAACTACTTTCTTTGTTAAATTTTAAGTGTGCGTGTTTGGCGTTTTTATTTTAATACTTTTAATTTGAGATCAGAAAAAATCAGTCAACAAGAGTTATCTATGAAGTGTTGCAAGAGAAATTCACAAATGATAAATGGGCATGGCGTAAGTGTGGTCAGAAGTCAATCAAAGGTTCTCCATTTCCAAGGTTTGCTCTTTTCGTCATTTTTTCATATCGTAGAAAATATATTTTAGTTCTCAATTTTCATGATAAAAAGTAGTAAAAAATATTAATGGTAAATATAGACAAGTGTAATATTTGATCAATAATTATATTTTGTGTATATGATATATCAGGAACTACTTTAAGTGTAGTACATCAAGATTCTGCGAAGCAAAGAAAATAATTGAGAAAAGCCCAAAGAATGAGAACTATTTATTGGTGTCCTATTCTGGTGAACACAACCATGACCCTCCAACATATCGTAGATCTCTTGCTTTATATAACAATAGTTCCAAAAACAAACTTCCAAAAAGCATAAATATTGTGCCCAAAGCATTAAACTTGAATGCATCATCGTCCTCGTCCAAGCGTGCAAAGCGTTTAAAAGTTGATGCCTCTTCAATTAGTCAAACTGCAGCTACACTTGAAATTGAGAAAAATAATAAAACGGTTGATGTTGTCACGGAGAACAAAGACGATGGTGAAGAGGAGGAGAACGCATATGACAATTTTTTCATGGGGTTTGAAGAATTCCAAGAAGTTAGTGCTTCCATCTTATGGGAATGAAATGAACAAGAGGAATTGATATGTTTTCTCCCTCTCCACCAACTCTACTATGTGCACCTTTTGTCTTCTAGTCATGTTTTTTTTTTAGTTATAAGTGGGGTCAAAATTTTAAATTTATAGTTTGTTATGTTTAACCATGTCATAAAAAATGGTGCTTCTCTAGATAGCTAGATATGAATTATTTTCCGTTTCTTCATTTTTGTTGTTTTTTAATATGAAAATTTGACCCCCCTTGAAAGTTGTTGTTTTATTTTCTCAAATAGTTCTTTCTTTAAGAAAAGTCACGGTCTCAAAATCTCACTTTATACATTAAATTATACGAAGTATTAGAGTATCACAATTCAATTTCAGAAGCTATCTATCTATATATATATATATATATATATATATATATATATAAAAGAGTGTTATTGATGCATGCATTAACCATTTCGAAGGAATTTTCACACTAAAAAATCAATTGTATGTTCCTGTGGATTACTATTACTTTAAAAGATAAGAATAAGTATTTTGTTTTAGTACTCTGTTAAATTATTTTTTGATGGTATAAGTTTCTTCTCTATATCATCAATGGTTTATAAATATCTCAACAATCATTTTGATTTTCTTATTTCTGGCTCTTTTTCTTTTGCTAAAGGACACTTTTATAGTCATATTATCCTTGAGCAAGAAACATGTGTCAAATATGTAATTATAATAAGTATAGGGATATTTACGAAATCCTTGTGATCTTTATTGTTGCTGGAAGTAGCATTAAATGCAATCTCTACATATAAATTGTTACAAATATTAATCATTAATATAAAAGTTTTGCATAATTAATGAAGTAGTACATTATTTCAATATTGAACATTTTACTATTGTAGTTCATTTTACTTGTCATATTTATTTTTCACCTCTTAAACAAATTAATTGAAAGGTTACTTAACTACATTATTATTATTGTATAATCTTGATGTATTAATCGCTCTATTAATTATTCAAACTATTAAACTTCACTTATCAAAAACTTTTTCCAGTTGAGAGGTTTCAGATCTTAGCTTTGCACTGCAACAAGTTAGGGTTCAACTAATTCTTCTATATTTTTCTCACTAAATTGTGTGTATGTAAGAAAGGAGAAACCCAAATTGTTCTTTCCCTGCAAATTAAACTTACAATGGTCATGTCAATTATGTGGTCATTATATTGGGTATATGTTAATTCTAAACAAAATAAATTTTTTAGGACTAATTTGATATATAGATTAAATGACGTATCCGTAAGTTTGAATTGACAAAAAATCACAGAGAAGGACCTTATTTTTTTTACCATTTCATGTGCTCCTTTATGTCGCTTCCCCTTCCGTTTTAATTGTACCTCTTATCCCACTTTTTGTTTTGTTGTCCCTCACTTTACAATAGCAGTTTTATCCACACACAATCTGAAAAGTAGTTAACTAACATATTACTTAATTTTGAAATAAAAGAACTTAGAGAACATTAAAGCGTGTAATAAACATGAACTTCACTTGGAACTTGAAGTCTACAACAATAGTTTAGTAGAAAGAGGAAGAGACTATGCTTGTTCAGTAGAGGTCAAATGTAGAACACACTTTGTAAGGCATTTGTAACATTTTAATGTAAATGTTCTTCCTCAAACATGTTTTGTACTTATGGAAACCTTACAAGTGTTTGAGAAAGTAGACGAAATGGTAATTTTTTTATTCTCTTATCTAGTTTTCTCATAAAGATACTCACAGTTCAACCTTCTGAGTATCAATTACCTACAAGGAGGCTTATGTAAAGTTCATTTGATGAATCTACGTATTCTTAAGGATTTTTGTTTAGCCAAACCACTAATGGTGATCTCTCTTATGTAGGCCCTTTGTTTTGATTTCTTATTTTCCTTCCGGCTTCATTTATATCTAATTGCAAATATATTATAATCAAAATGTATTTACCATACACATGGAAAAGTCGATTGTTTATTCATGAGGCAAAATTCAACACAAAACATGTAGGATGCAACTACCTACTCCAATTCATGTCATGAAAGAAATATAAGAGCCAAATATACTTCTTCAATAAATTTGCAACTTTTGGGCCAATCTCATGTGACTCAAACGTAGTTGGCCTAAAAATTTCACTTGTTATATGTATTAAAATATGTAGGACTTCTCAAATTCATACACTGCAAAATCGTAGAGTACCTCTTTCAATTAAAAGTACTCAAAGATTCTTAATTCAGACATTTTTGTGTCATAAGATTCTGTGACAGTACTTTCACACATTGGGCCTAGGATGCATCGATAGTGCAAGTTATAGTGGTACAACCACAGCTTCTTGGGTGCAGCTGGGAACTTCCACAAGAGCATTGCTAGCAACATTACTTCATTCTTTTTACTATTCACAAACGCTAAATAGTTCGAGAAATCAAGTAATTTCATAATCCCTTGCTCTTTGATTCAATCTTATGCGAAAACATAAAAAAGTTCAAAGATCTTCAATTTTTTTCTGAAAACAATGGTACTAATATAGTTCTTACATTAGCTATAGTTCTTAGCATCATTATTTAGTCATGTACCTTGACTTGAGTGTCAAAATTTTATCGCCACAGATCAAAATGGTTTCCACCAAACTCACAATACACTTTACTTTGCTATTTGTATAAACTGTTGATGTTGTGTTCATTCTTTGTTTGTTCACTTATATAAACGGGTAATATATATATGTTCGTTCACTTATATATATATATATATATATATATATATATATATATATAGAGAGAGAGAGAGAGAGAGAGAGAGAGAGATCAATTTTTATACACCTAGATCGATTTCACTAGTTTAGTATTATATTTTACCCCCAACAAATATTAGGTAATTGCGTTCATCTAAACTTACAGAGATGGTAAAAAATCACTTAATATTTTTGTCAACTCAAATTTAAACCCTAGCTAGGATTAAATGATTCCCTTGTATTCAATCACTAGGCCACAAGCCCACAACCCAGTTCTCCAAATGTTTTTAATGGTATATATTAATAATAAAACAAAATATAACTCAGACATTACTTTTGTTTTACAAGCATGAAAATATAATTAGAATTTCATACTTTACTATGAAATATTACAGAACAGATAGTCTAATTTACATTCTTTAAAATTTCTATTTGCTAATAAATTATATGCATAGTTAAGACAATACAATTAGTGTTGAACGAATAGATATTTTAAAAATAATTATTGTCTTAAAGATCAAAATATATTTGTTCATATAAAATAGACTAGAACTTTTAACGATATTGTAACGATCCAAACCACCGTTATTTAGGAAAAGCAAAACTTCGGGAAATTACTGGGCCACTGTCCCACCAGGGCGGGCCAGATGCCGCTAGGGCGGCGGGGCCACGGCGGGGTAAGCTAGAGCCAGAGCGGGATAGGCGAGACAAAATTTAAATAACGCGAAATCTTATATTCTCCTTCTTCCTAAAATACCTAATTTAGACGTAAACTATCCTTGAAACCCCCCTAAAAAGCTGCTTTAAAATTGGGAAGGAAGGAAAAGGAGATTTCTAGCATAAGGAGATCGATGGATCTCGAATTTTCGGTCAATATCACCATCACAAACTCTGAAAACAAGAATCAAAGTCAAAACTCTGTGCAACTGCTTGGCGTCCAGGTAGGCTAGGTTTTATTAATTGAGTAGTTATAAATCTGTGCTCACTACGTAATATAATGTAAATCAATGGTAGGATTTATGTGTAGGCCTTCGTGCACCGAATAAAAGATAATTAAATCCTAGGAATAAGCCTTAGACGATGAACTAGGGCTAGGTGATGGTTGTGATTTCATGATTGTGTGATATATGTTTGTTCTTACTTCATTGTAATACGTGTATGTACGTGAATGTTTCATTATTGATCACACTAGTTGTAAAGGAGATATATGAATGATGAATGCCATGAATCATGACTTGATTGTATAATTTGAGAATATATTTTTGAATGTGATTATGGCTTGTTGATGGATCGGGTGTCGCGTTCCGACACACTAACTTGGATCAATTGCCACGTTTCAGCATAAATATGGGATCGATTGCCACGTTTTGGCATAAACATTGGATCGGGTACCACGTTCCGATATGTTAACAGTTTGGGTTTGTATTCCATGAGAAGACTAATGACTTGTTATAATTGTATACTTGAATTTATCAAGTTGTACGTTGTTCGTAAGTGATATTTGATATTGTTTTCTCCGATTATGATGACCTATATCAGATTGTTCTACTATGTTGGGTAAATCGATTAAGTATCTCGTTGTCGAATGAACTGAAAAGAATAAGCCCAATCAGAATGCAGTGCAGTATGTAAGAAGGTTTCAAGGGTCGTAATATTTGAGATAAAGGGACGTTCGTGTGTTGTGAGGGTGAGAAGTGGGGGTATTGTATGAGATGGAAATACTTGGGTAGATCCCACTGTGGGGGAAATGGATTAGTGGTTAGTAGCGGGAAGCCTTGATATGATGTGTCATGTGGCAAAAACTAGGTAAGATGAGGAGAAAGTAAGAGCATGTCGTGTGGTTAGTTGAAATGCTTGTAGTTGTATTCGTGGACTCTTCTAAGCGATAGAATGGTTAGACTATGATCAAGAAACTAGTAAGTAGGTTGACTGAGAAGGTGGTTAGTAGTAAGGGTACTCGTAAAATTTTTAGGTATTTGAGAGTGGGGGTAAAGGTGGAGAAGCGAGTGGTTATTTGCAGGTTCTTGCTAGTTGATTTCTTATGTTATGCGGTAGGCGTCGGGTTGACCGATGATGCCTACCAGTACATGTGGTTTTGTACTGATAATAATCTTGCTATGCCTTTTTGGCATAGTCTGGATGCATGTTGGTGATGTTTTATTAGATGAAGACGAAGAAATTCTCCAAAAGCTTCTATTTTTTCTTCCGTATGGTGGAGCTGTGTCTTTTATTTATTATGTCCTATTTGTATTCTGAGTAGCTCTTGTACCTGTTTAGACTAGATTCATCAGAATGTTGATTACTTTTTAAGTCTTAACTCTGAGTCGTTTTTTAGAGCTCTTGTTTATAAAAATAGTACATGAAATTACTTTATTCTTCCGTTTTCTTAATTTTCCACATTATTTTAATTGTTGGGATATGAGGGTTCTCCTACTTGGGTATTAGTATGTAGGTGCCTGCACAACCCGGTGGATTGAGTTGTGACAAATTGATATCAGAGCCCAAGTTATCGGTCTCTCAGTACAAGAACAAAATGTGGACTAGATTTTCTGCATCACACCTCTTAGGCCACAATATTTTTTCTAATTATATGTGAACACAACGTTTAATGCATTGAGTTGTCTTTAGATCTAGTCTATGTAGACTTTTGTACACAAAAAATATTTTATGTATTGGACTATTTTTTAATTTAATCTATGTAGACTTTTGTATTTAACAATATTTTGAGTGTTGCATCAAAGTTATGAAGTGCATGCGTGTAGTTTTCCTTTTCAATATATTACAACATCAAAAAATCAGAAGCATCTATAACATATATTGTTGTTTTATCAAAGTTATTAACATCTTCTTATGTGATGTAGTCATGTTGCACTAAATATATTTTTTAGAGAAAATATTGACTGTAATTATTGGCCCCACTTTGAGATTCTTGTAAAGTCGTGGGGCATAAAATTATTGAAATTGCAAATTTTCTTTTCTTAGGGGACTTCCGTTTCACTATTTATGAATTTTTTAATTTAAAAAATCAAACTTTTCGACTCTTTTAACAAATAGGTAGAAGAGATTATTTTTTATCTTCTCTTTTATTATATTCTAATTATCCTCACCATGAAATGGAAAAGAACATTAAATGTTAATTGAATATGGATGAGCACGGAGCGGGTAGGTTCCTCTCTGAGTTTTCTATATAATAAGCCAATTTGATTCACCTTTCTTCATCCTAGACTTTGATTTTCAATTTTCTACCCACTAAAAAAAATCAGTTATTTCCTTCATAAGTTTGCCCCCTCTTTTTTTTTTTTTTTTTTATCTTTTTCCTTCTCTTACAGAAAATATCCTTAGTTTTTTTAATAAACACATTTTTAAATTCTTAAGTATTATCTTGCCCCTATCCCATTTTTCTACAGTTAACTAGATATAATTATATAAATAGATTTAAAATGGAGGATAATGATTGGGATTTAAGCGTTGTAGTAAGAAGTTGTAATATTAATAAGCCTAACTATGTTACAACTCCTAACTTAGGCTTGGTGACTTCTGAAAATGATGAGTGGAATAGTTTTGACAAAAAAAATGTTGCTGACATGTCTAATTTTAATGACTTATCTGAGATTTTCTCTATAGATTTTTCAGTTGCTCACCAGAAAAAAATTAAATGACCTGGTCATAATCACGGACCAAAATTCTAACCAAGAGAAGTACTTACATCCCATTCAACCAAATCAATTTAGTCAACAAATCATTCTTCCTCCATTACCAACAATGATAACGTGTGTGCCAACAATGACTACAACACTACAAGAGTTGATTTATCTACAACAACAACTTGAAAAATCAAATGACCAGGTTATAATTTTGAATCAAAATGATAATCTGTACTTAGATCCCATTCAACCAACACAATTTAGTCAACAAATCTTTCTTCCTACGTTACCAACAGTGATAACGTGTATGCCAACAAAAACTACAACACCACAAGAACTGATCGATCCACAACAACAATTCAAAAAATTAAATGACCAGGTCATAATCATGGACCAAAATAAAAATCAAGAAACGTACTTACATCCCATTCAACCAACGCAATTTAGGCAACAAATTTTTCTTCCTCCATTGCCAACAATGATAATGTGTGTACCAACAACTACTACAACACCACAAGAATCGATAGATCTATAACAACAACTTGTGATACAAGATCAAGTTTATCCTAGTTTCACTATGCCCATGCAGACTCCTCTGATTAAAACTTTTTAAAGGTAACTATTTTCTCTGTTAGATTTTAAGTGTGCGTGTTTAAAGTTTTAATTTTAATACTTTTAATTTGAAATAAGAAAAAATCAGTCAACAAGAGTTTTCTATGAAGTGTTGCAAGAGGAACTCACAGATGATAAATGGGCAGGGCATAAGTATGGTCAGAAGTCAATTAAAGGTTCTCCATTCCCGAGGTTTGCTCTCTTTATCATTTCTTCATATCGTAGAAAATGTTGTTCAGTTCTCAATTTTGGTGATAAAAAGACAAATGTAATATTTGACCAGTACTAATTAAATTTTGTGTATATGATATATCAGGAACTAATTTAAATATAGTACATTAGGATCCTGCAAAGCTACAAAAATAATTGAGAAAAGTCCAAAGAATGAGAACAATTTTTTGGTGACCTATTCTGATGAACACAACTATGATCCTCCTACATATCGTAGATCTCTTGCGTTATACAACAATAGTTCCAAACGCAAACTTCCAAAAAGTATAAATGTTGTGCCCAAAGCGTTAAACTTGAATGCATCATCAATCTCGATCAAGCGTGCTAAGCATTTCAAAGTTGACGCCTTTTCAATTAGTCCAACTGCACCTCCACTTGAAATTGAGAGAAATAACGAAATAGTTGATGTTGTGGTGGAGAAAAAAGACGACATTGAAGATCAGAGGAGGAGAACACGTATGGCAATATTTTCATGGATTTTGAAGAACTGCAAAAATTACTACTTCCTTCTTATGGGGATGAAATTAACAAGAGGAATTGATCTTTTTTCTCCCTCTCCACCAACTCTACTATGAGCACCTTTTGTCTTCTAGTCATGTTTCTTTTTTAGTTACAAGTGGGGTCAAAGGAAAATTTTAGATTGTTATGTTTAATTAGTCTTAGAAAATGATGCTTCTCTAGATAGCTAGATATGAATTATTTTCAGTTTCGTTATCTTTTGTTGTTTTGTAATATGACAAATTGGTTATGTTAGCCCATATGTTTGGTCTTTTGTTATTGGACATATTTTCTAAGTTAGCTTTATATAGTCTTCCTACTTCTTTTTGTATTTAGTAATATATATTATATTATATTGTAATGCAACTCTTGCCTCTTGTTCTTCAATTAAAGTAGTTCTGTTAACATGGTAGTAAGAGCTAAATCGATCCATGCTCCTTGATTTGTTGGTTAAAGATCTACTGCTGTTTGTTTAGATCGGTTCGACCTTAGGTAGTTTAATTTCTTGTTTTTGGAATTGTTCGTATCTTGCTGTGTTTGCTTCTCTTTTGACAATATGACTGGAAAAGATGATTCTCTCCAGTCAATTAATGCTCAATTAGATGGTAAAAATTATGCATATTGGAGTTATGTCATGAAGAATTTTCTTCGTGGAAAGAATATGTGGGGTTATGTCACTGGGGTTAAAGTTAAACCTAAAGATGATACAGCTGCAGATTTTGCATTGTTGGTAGACTCATGAGAAATTGCTAACTCCAAAGTTATCATTTGGATCAACAATTCTGTAACTCAGTGTTAGAATATATGACAATATATTCTGACAGATTGTATATATTTAGTTTATATATATAGATAGGTTTCCTTACTTATTCTCTTGTAATAGGTGTATATATACTAAGGATGTTAATGAAATAAAGCAAGAGATTAATCTCTTTCATGTTATCAGCTATGTAGGGCACAATCCGACCTTCTTCCTTCGTCGTGACGCTCTGCTGACCCCCTGCTGCCGCCCTCCTCCCCCCACCTCTTCCTCTTTCTCTATTCTCCATCACTATGTGGAACTCCAAATCTTCTATTCATCCTGCTCTTGCTGTCTCCAACATCAAGAACTATGTTCCCATCACTCTTGAGATGGAGAACGTCTAATATTCCACCTGGGTGAAACACTTTAAGATTCATGCAAGATCCCATCGGGTAATTGATCATATTATTCCTCCAGCAGCGGGAATGGAGAAATAGCCTCAACAAGAGGAGGACAAAAAGTTATGGTCCACCCTTGACGCCACCGTTCTCCAATGGCTCTATGCTACTATTTCTCATGATCTTTTGCATACCATTCTTGAGCCTAACACCACGGAGATAGAGGCATGGAATCGCTTGCGTGACATATTCCAGGATAATAAACACTCTCGTGTCGTCACCCTTAAGTACAACTTCACTTATGTCGACATGACAGATTTTTCGAATGTCTCTGCCTATTGTCAACATCTCAAGAATGTTGGCTCCCCGGTGGTTAACGATTGTCTAGTTCTTCAATTGGTCTCTGGTTTTATCGAGACCTACCAAGGTGTGGCCACTTTTATTTGCCAACGTGACCTTTTGCCGCAATTTTATCAAGCTCGTTCGATGTTCACTCTTGAAGAGGCTGGCCGTGCTAAGAAAGCAACCCAAAGTTCCTCTGCTACATTAGTTGCTCGGTCGTCCGAGGGTCCTCCTAATGTTCCTGAAAATTCCTCTTCCAACCGTCCTACTAATGGTGGAAAAAAGAACCACAACCGCAACAACAATAGCAGCAAATCCGACAGCACTAGGCAGCGTGGAGGCGCTGCCAGCAGTGGCGGACCTGCTGGCCGTGGTGACCAGCTGGGAGGCGGCAACAGTCGCGGCAGCACTGGGCATCAATCAGCGCAGCACCCTCCACCATATTCTCCTTGGACTAGCGGGCAGCAGTGGCCATGGATGGCCTCTTGGGGTCCTTGGGCTATACCTCCATGTCCATATCCTTCAACCGCTTGGTCTCGACCCAATTATGGATAGCAGCAGCCGCCATGAGCAGGTGTTCTTGGTCCCCATCCTTAGCAAGCATACACGGCAGCCCCTACCCCTACAGACATTGAGGCCGCGATTCATACTCTTGGGATCACTCCTTTGGATGCAAATTGGTACATGGACACCGATACCACTTCCCACATGACATCCACACAAGGTAATCTCACGTCTTATTTTAATAAGAGCATTAATCGTGGTATAATGGTTGGTAATGGTCACTCAATTCCAATTCACGACTATGATCACATAACGTTGTCTTCCCCGCGTCCTCCCTTACACTTAAATAATGTCCTCCATCCCCCTCATCTAGTGAAAAATTTGGTGTCCGTCCGCAAATTTACCACTGATAACTCTGTCTCTATTAATTTTGATCCCTTTAGGTTTTATGTGAAGGATTTTCAGATCAGGAGGCTGGTAATGAAGTGTAACAGTCGGGGAGAGTTTTATCCAATCACCAATCCTGTCACTTTACCATTTACTTTTGCTGTTTTGGCACTGTCTCTTTGGCATGATCGTTTGGGTCACTCGGGCGCACCTGTGTTGAATTCCCTTAGGAAGAATAAATTGATTGATTGTAATCAAAGTAGAGATGTTAGTATCTATCATTCGTGTCCTCTTGGAAAAATGTTAAGTTGCCATTTTATGCTTTGAATTCTCGCACTCTTATGCCGTTTGATATTATACATAGTGATCTTTGGACATCACCTGTTTTGAGTTCCTCTGGTCATAAATATTATGTCTTGTTTATGGATGATTATTTTAAATTCTTGTGGACATATCCTTTATCGCAAAAATCACAAACCTTTTCCACATTTTTAGATTTCAAGACATTTATTCGAACTCACTTTGAGCGGGATATAAAAAATATCCAATGTGATAATGGCAAGGAATTTGATAATGGCCCTTTTTGGGACTTCTGTAAAACCAATGGTCTGTCGTTTCGTTTATCATGTCCTCACACATCCCCTAAAAACGGGAAAGCCAAATGACAAATCCGTACGATTAATAACTTTGTACCTTATTGGCCTATGCTTCCCTTCCTCCTTACTTTTGGCATCATGCGTTACAAATGACAACTTACCTTCTCAATATCCTTCCTCATAAACTGTTAAACTATCAATCTCATGTTAGCATTCTTTATCGGAAGAATCCATCTTATTCCCACCTTCGTGTCTTCGGGTGTTTATGTTATCCTCTCATTCCCTCCACAGTAATAACAAAACTCCAACCCCGATCAACCCTCTGTGTTTTTTTTGGATATCTGTCACATCATCGTGGGTATAAATACTTTGATTTGTTCTCTCGCAAAATCATCATTAGCCGTCATGTAATATTTGATGAGATGCAATTTCCTTTTGCCAAGGTACATACTCCTCAAAATCACACGTACCACTTTTTAGACGATGGACTCTATTCATATGTGGTTCATCATCTTACTAAACCCACAAACCCATTGGCTTCACCCCTTTCTGTCGCACAGCTGCCTAGCCCGCCGTGCCCAGCTAGTAGATCTGCCTCCTCGCCTGAGCAGCTCACTTCATCGCTGCCTGCTGGGCAGCAGCAGTCTGCCTCCTCTTCCGCTCTTTCTCCTGTCTCTCCTCATCGACCAACTCTTGTCTCGCATTCTAGTCTACCCTCCGATCCTATTACTAGAAGTAAGCATGTGATCTATAAGCCTAAGAGGTCTTTCAACCTTCATACATCCGTCTCGAAATCCCCTCTACCCCGTAATCCTGTGTATGCTTTTCGTGACCCGAATTGAAAATTGCCTATGGATGCTGAATATAATGCTCTTATTAAAAATAATACGTGGGAGTTGGTGCCAGTCCTTCAAATGTTAATGTTATTCGATGTATGTGGATTTTTGCTCAAAAAGAAAATTCTTATGGTTATAGCTTGTCTTGTAGGTGATGGTAAAACCCAATAGGTTGGCGTGGATTGTGGTGAGACGTTTAGTCCAGTTGTCAAACCGACGACTATTCGTACGGTTCTTAATCTGGTTCTCTCCAAGGCATGACCTATTCACCAACTTGACGTCAAGAATGCGTTCTTACATGGCGAGTTCAAGAAGACTGTTTACATGTATCAACCTTTGGGTTATCAGAATTCTGATCGGCCTAACTATATATGTTTGCTACAAAAATCTCTTTATGGACTGAAACAAACTCCACGGGCTTGGTATAAGAGATTTGCTGATTATGTCCATACCCTTAGGTTTTCTCACAGTAAGACCGATCATTCCTTGTTTGTTTATCGTCAAGGTTCTTATATGGCTTATCTTTTATTATATGTCGATGATATTATTTTAACTGCTTCCTCCGATGAGCTTCGCCAGTCTATCATATCACTTCTTAGTTTCAAATTTGCTATGAAGGATTTGGGCTTGTCGAGCTATTTCTTGGGCATTGCTGTCACTCGTCATACAACTGGTTTATTTTTATCTCAAAAGAAATATGCAGCTGAGATTATTGAACACGCCGACATGTCATTATGTAAGCCATCTCCTACTCCGATTGATACAAAGCCGAAGCTTGGAGCTACTATGAGCACACCATTTACGGACCCATCACTTTATCGGTGTCTTGTCGGGGCACTCCAATACCTCACGTTCACAAGACCTGATATTACTTATTGCACAATACCTATGCTATGCAATAGGTGTGCTTGTTCATGCATGACCTACGGGATGAGCACATGAACGCCCTCAAGCGCATCGTGCGCTACCTACAAGGTACTTTGGATTATGGTCTTCATCTGTATCCCTCTTCCACAACCACCATTGTCTCTTATACTGATGTTGATTGGGGTAGGTGCCTCGATACACGACGTTCGACGTCTGGTTATTGTGTCTTTATGGGTGATAACTTGATCTCATGGTCTGCCAAACGTCAAGCAACTTTGTCCCATTCGAGTGCAGAGGCAGAATATCGAGGGGTTGCCAATGTGGTTTCTGAGTCCTGTTGGTTGCGTAACTTGCTTTTAGAACTTCATTGTCTTATTCGACGAGCTACTTTGGTTTACTGTGATAATGTTAGTGCCATCTATCTGGCAAGTAATCCTGTTCAACATCAACACACTAAGTACATTGAGATGGATATATATTTTGTAAGGGAAAAGGTGGCTCATGGCCAAGTTTGAGTTCTCCATGTCCTCTCTCGTTATCAGATTACAGATATGTTCACCAAAGGCCTTCCGTTGGTGTTATTCGAAGATTTTTGGGACAGTCTTAGCATTCGGCGATCTCCCGCTTCGACTGCGGGTGTGTGTTAGAATATATAACAATATATTCTGACAGATTATATATATTTAGTTTATATATATAGAGAGGTAGTTTCCTTACTTATACTCTTGTAATAGGTGTATATATACTAAGGATGTTAATGAAATAAAGCAAGGGATTAATATTTTTCACTCAGTCAATTGGTATGCGATTGACTAAGTATAACACAACAAAGGAAGTTTGGGACCATTTGAAAAGACTGTATACTCAGTCTAATTTTGCTAAGCTACTCTAGTTGGAGTATGATATTCGTGCTCTTCAACAGAATGCTATGAGCATTCAATATTTCTATGCTGCAATATCAGATTTGTGGGATCAATTGGCTCTTTCTGAATATGCAGAGTTAAAAGTTTTTGATCTATACATTACTAGGAGGGAAGAACAACGTTTGGTTCAATTTTTGATGGCATTACGTTCTGATTTTGAAGGACTGCATGGAACAGTCCTTCATCGATCTCCTCTCCCCACAATTGATTTCGTTGTTCATTAACTGATTGCAGAAGAGACCCGTATCAAGTCTCAAGTGGATAAAGGGTCTAAAACAACTAATGCTCCTGCTGTGTTTGCTGTTTCAACTGATCAGTCTAGACCACCACGTTCTTGACAATCTCCTAAAGTTGCATTTGATGAGTGTACATTCTGCAAACAGAAAAATCATTGGAAGGCTCAGTGTCCATTGTTACTTAACAAGGCAAAACAACCTCAATCTGGACAGCAACATAAGTATGAGTTACGCTCATTTGATGTTTGTCCTCCACAGTTCACTGTTGCTGCTGCTGCTGCTACACCATCTATAGATACTGAGTCTGTTAGAACTATGCCACTATCTGCGTTGGATCCCCAGGTTTTCAAACAGTTCAGACAGTTTATGACTTCTAATCCTACTACCATGTCAGCATCTATGTCTCATTCAGGTTCAGCTTCTTCTAGTCTCTCAGGTATTTCGTCCTCCCTGTGAATTTTGGATTCTGGTGCGTCTCATCATATGTCACCTTATTTGTCATCGTTTGGTTCTTTGTCCCCTATTTCACTAATCTCTGTTATGTCCGCTAGTGCTGCATCTATGATAGTCGAGGGTGTTGGTTTTGTTACTACCCCTAACATTGTTCTCTTTGATATTTATTGCGTTCCCAAACTTGCTTTGAATCTTGCTTCGATCAGTCAATTGTGTAAAACTGGTAATTGGGTGTTTTTTTCTGATTCTGTTTGTGTTGTACAGGACCAACACACTCAAAATATGATTGGGATTAGCCGTAGGTTGGGGAAACTCTATGTCTTGGAGATTCTCAAAGTGTCTTCTGTTGCTCTTGCTGCCTTTAGTATTGATTTGTCGTCTTTTCGTTTGAGTCCCTTATCTTCTCAGTTTTATCTTTGGCATTCCCGTTTGGAACATGTATCAGTGTCACGTTTACGTTTCTTAGCCTCTACTGGTGCTTTGGGTCATTTGAACACTTGTGATATTTCTGATTGTAGTGGTTGTAAACTGGTAAAATTCACAGCTTTACCGTTTAATAAAAGTATGTCTTATTCTGTTGCTCCTTTTGATATTATTCATTCTGATGTGTGGGGCCCATCGCCAATATCCACTAAGAGTGGATCGACCTATTTTGTTTCATTTATAAATGACTTTACTCGTTATACCTGAGTGTATCTTATGAAATGCAGATTTGATTTCTCTGGCATTTACAGTAACTTTAGACCTCTTGCTAAAACACAACATTCAGCTATGATAAAGTGTTTCAGGTGAGACTTAGGGGGCGAATATACCTCTAATGATTTCACTCAGTTACTCGCCCCTGATGGCACCATACACCAGTCATCTTGTACCGACACTCCTGAGCAGAACGGTGTTGCAGAAAGGAAACACCGCCATATTGTTGAGACAACACGCTCTTTACTCTTATCTGTAGAGGTTCCTAGTAATTTTTGGGGAGAAGCAGTCCTAACTGCTGTATATGTGATTAATCATATTCCTATTGCATTGATTTCAGGGATGTCTCCGTTTGAGAAATTGTATGGTCACCTATCGAATTATTCTGCATTACGAGTTTTTGGATGTACTTGCTATGTTCTTCGTCCTCATGTTGAACGAAATAAGCTGGGGCTAAAATCAGCTATATGTGTGTTTTTGGGGTATGGTGTTGGACAAAAAGGATATCGTTGCTATGATCCTGTAAGTCAGAAATTATATGTTTCACGGCATGTCACCTTTTTGGAACATATTCCTTTGTATTTGATTCCAGCTAAATCCCATTATGTAACGAAATCAGATTTTCAGCATATTAATCCTTTTGGCGTTGACATAGAGGTTCCAGTTTCGGATTCATCCATGCCACCTGATGATAATGCTTCAACCCACCTGTGTTTGAGTCTGCTCTTTTAACTATTGAGACTGGAGACCCACCACCTCTGAGGAGGTCTACTCGTCCTTCTAAGTCCACCAAACTACTAGATTTTGCTTACTTTACATACTCAGCCTCATTTGCTTCCTTTATTGCCAACATACATCATTTGTCTGAACCTGAGTCGTATCGAGAGGCTGTGACTGATCCTCTTTGACAGAATGCTATGGCTGAGGAACTCACTGCTCTTTATCAAACACATACATGGGATTTGGTTACCCTCCCACCTGGTAAACATACGATTGGCTGTCGATGGATGTATAAGATAAAAATAAAGTTTGATGGGTCTGTTGAGCGATACAAGGCCAAACTTCTGGCAAAAGGGTACTCACAAAAATATGGTATGGACCATGAGGAGACATTTGCCCCGGTGGCAAAGATGACGACTATTCGCACTGTAATTGCTGTTTCATCCGTTCGACAATGGAAGATATTTCAAATGGACGTCAAGAATGCATTTCTGAATGGTGATCTCCACGAGGAAGTTTATATGACTCCTCCCCCAGGTATTGACCTCCAGCCGGGTGAAGTTTGTCGGCTTCGAAAAGCTTTATATGGTCTCAAGTAAGCCCCTCGTGCTTGGTTTAAGAAATTCTCCACTGTGTTTACTTCTCTTGGATTTTCTTCGAGTAATCATGATTCGGCGTTGTTTGTTAGATGTACGAGTACAGGGAAAATTCTTTTGTCCTTATATATAGATGATATGGTTATTACTGGTGATGATTATGATGGTATTGAGTTATTGAAGCGTGATTTGACTCATTAGTTTGCCATGAATGACTTGGGCTTGATGCGTTAGTTTTTGGGTATTGAGGTGGCTCAGTCTAAGAAAGGGTATCTTCTTTCTCAGACTAAATATATATCAGACATTTTTAAATGGGCACGCCTTTCTGACAATAGGACTGTAGATACTCCCCTTGAAACCAATGCACGGTACTCTCCTAGTGATGGTGATCCATTATCAGATCCGAGTCTTTATTGGACTGTTGTAGGTAGTGTGGTTTATCTTATTGTTACTCTCCCGGATATAACTCATGCAATTCATGTTGTTAGCCAGTTTGTTACTGCTCCTACTTCTGTTCACTGGGAGCTGTACTTCGTATTCCGAGATATCTTCGTGGTACTTAGTTTCAGAATTTCTTGTTTCCCTCGACGTCATCTCTCGAGTTGCGAGCCTATAGTGATGCTGATTGGGATGACGATCACAATGATCGTAAATCCACCACTAGTTTTTGTGTGTTTCTTGGAGACTCTTTAATCTCATGGAAGAGCAAGAAACAAGATGTTGTCTCTAGATCTTCCACAGAGGCTGAGTATCGTGCTATGACTGTGACTATATGTGAGATTGTTTGGTTACGTTGGCTTCTTGCAGATATGGGGGTTCACATTTCTCTGCCAACTCCCCTGTATTATGATAACAAAAGTGCGATACAAATTGCAAATAATTCTGTTTTTCATGAGCGGACGAAGCACATTAAGATTGATTGCCACTTCACCTGTCATCATTTATAGTTCGGGACCATATCGCTTCCTTTTGTTCCGTTGTCCTTGAAGATTGCTGATCTTTTTATGAAGGCGCAGTCGGCGTCTTGATTTCGATTTTTGTGTGACAAACTCTCAATGCTTATTGCTGTTGCATTGTGAGTTTGAGGAGGGATGTTAGCCCATTTGTTTAGACTTTTGTTATTGAGCCTATTTTCTAGGTTAGCTTTATATAGTCTTCCTACTTCTTTTTGTATTTAGTAATATATATTCTATTATATTGTAATAAAACTCTTGCCTCTTGTTCTTCAATTAAAATAGTTCTGTTAACAGGTCCCTCTTGTAAGTTGTTCTTATATTTTCTCAAATAGTTCTTTCTTTTAAGAAAAGTCACTAGTCTCAAGCTCTCAATTTATACATTAAATCGTACAAAGTATTAGAATATCACAATTCAATTTTAGAGTATCACAAAGTGTGTGTCTATATATATATATATATATATATATATATATATATATGTATGTATGTATATATTGTGTAGATGAAATCAAGAGTGATCCATCACACAACACTATCAAAGACGTTATAATTTTTTATTTTTTATAAAAAAAAAAGGAGAAAAAGAAGAATCCGGAACTAAATCACATCAAAATAAGTAATTTATTCTATTCCGTTAACTTATTTTTTGATTGTATAAATTATTTCTCTATATCATCAATGATTTATAAATGTCTCAACAAATCATTTTGATTTTCTTATTCCTGATTTTTTTAAATTTTGCTAAAGAATAATTTTATAGTCATATTTATCTTGGAGCAAGAAACATGTGTCAAATATATAATTATAACAAGTATAGGGATTTACGAAATCCTTGTGGTCTTTAATGTTGCTAGGAGTAGCATTGAATGCAATCTCTACATATAAACTGTTACAAATCAATTAATTATTAATATAAAAATTTTGCATAATTAATGAAGTAATACATTATTTCAATATTGAACATTCTACTACTCTAGTGCATTTTTACTTGCCATATTTATTTTTTACCCCTTCAAAAAGATTAATTAAAAGAGTTATTTGACTAAATTGTTCTTATATAATCTTGACTTTAATTTAATACCATCTCTTTTGCACCACATTAATCTCTCTATTAATTATTCAAAATACTACACTTCTCTTATCAAAATTATTTGTTGTCGAGAGGTTTCCTAATATGGAGGACTTGCGTCCTGTCATGATCATAATTGGGAGGTTTCAGTGCTTAGATTTGCTCTTCAACAAGCTAGGGTTCAATTAATTCCTCTATATTTTCCAATTTGCATCTACCTCTAATGTTTTCCGATTTGCACCTACCATTTCAAGGACCTAGTCTAGACGGGTAAAAGAGTTGCTAGTAAAGTATGAATAGAAAATATAATAAATAACGAAAAATACTCATACAACTTCTACTTGAGAACATAATACTAGATGCATGGTAGTTGATGATAAGTAATTTTCATCCACGCTTCAACCAATCTGAAACAAACTTATACCAACAAAAGGTGTAACAAGAATAGTATCAATACACCATACACACTAAGTAGGCATCGTGTGCCGACTTGAATTAGTTTCACGTAAAGCATCACAAAATCAATGAAACAACAATACATTATTATGCCAACATATATTATAATACACGCAATATCTCTCCATATGTCTTCTTACTTTAATCATAATTTTCATTATCGATCTCTTAGCATATTCCCTAACCTTCAACATTAATCTCACATAGAAATCACCTTTGCTTTTAAACTCGAATACAACTTAAATAGAAGAGCATAAATTAATGTGAGATGATGCACTACAAAATTCACTAGTGGAGAGAATTTTGATAGAATCGAAATAATCAAGATTTTAATTTTTGTGATTGATTAGATTTTTCATTCACCATAGTTCCTCGGTATTATAATTTTACCATAACTATAAGATTCATTTTAGGAAAATATCCAATTTATGTAGAAATATTGAAATATCTGTCATTGTAGTTTGTACTTTCCAAATTGGTGTTACTAATAGTAATGGATTAGCAAAGCAATTCTGATGATTTGGCTGAAAAATGCCCAACAATAGAAGAAGTGAAATTTATTTATTTCAATATGTTAGAGAAGTGCTATCTAATTTTAAAAAGAAAAAGTAAACAAGATAAATATAAAATTCAAATTTCTAATCTCACAGAGAGAAGTGCACCCAGTAATAATCGTATTATGTGATACTCCGAGTGTGAGTTCACGCATCTATATTTCAATGTGTTTTTTTAAAATATAACACTACTATATAAATGATCTAAAAAAAAAGCACGAGTTCACATAAATCCAATGACCCACGCCTCTGATTTTTTATAGTACTTAAAGAATTATACTAGATATCATCAGTCATTCCGTAAAGAAAATCTTGTTTACATTAAAATGAACTAGTAATATATTATGCGTGTGATGCATGACCCTTGTGGTCTAATTTATTGAAAAAAATTGTGTAAAAAAAAAAATATAAGTTTAATTATTCATTAACACTCGACAATATTTTGTTAAGTTGGTCTATACAATCATTTCAGAACAAAATTCATGCCCCTAATAAGACTTCAATGAGTTTGAATCTCTTTCTATTTTTTGACATATAACACATATTTATCCCAATTTGATACAAACAAGAAGTGACATATTTAATTATTTCTCAATCAATTAGCATACTTAAGACAGTGTTTGTGTCCCTTATAATTATATTGTGTTTATTTCGCGATAATCATTTTATTTTACATGTAGTTATTTTTGTATTTATCCCTAGCCTAAATCAAGTAAAAACTAACCAGGATTACCTCCAAACTTATTTTTTGTATTATTTTTCTATTTCATTGATTATTTGATACAAAAAAACAGTTATAACATGTCATGGACTATAGGCGCCTATAACAAAATAAGGAGAAACTTTAATGTCTTATTTCATTAGATTCTTTTAAATATCTAAATCAACTGGGACCTCATCGTCTCAAGACTTTGCCACAATAATGCACAAAGTCAAAATAATTCTAAGTCATTCAACAACTCTTTAACCCAATCAAGATTTAAACAAAAGAAATAAAATCAAATCTAAGTATTCTTCGTAGAACATACGATTAAAAGAAAAGAGACAAATACAAGCTCCTCAACTATATTAGATGCAAAAAAAGTTCTCATCTATAAAAAAAAATCGAAAAATTCATGCTTCATTAAAGTATATAAAACAAAAAAATTCAACCATGAGACGATGAGGTCCAATTGATTATTTATTTATTTATTTATTTCTCAACCAACATTTATTATCCACATTAGATTTGACTAAATATGAATTCACGCATTTCACATTCCATTTCAGATAGCAGCACTACTTATAAGATTTGATCTCTTCATCATTTTTTTCAATTTCTGAAGTTTGATCTCTTCATATTTTTTTCAGGCCGTAAAAGGTTTCAGTTCTCAATTTTCGTGATAAAAAAAAAAAAGTTACAATAATAGTTATATAGAGACATGTAATATTTATGACCGATCTTCCAATCGCAGGTATCATACTAGTTGCAATGCTAATACCAAACACAATCTTCCAAAAGGCATAAATATTGTGCCCAAATCATTTACTTTGAACTCATCAGCGTCCGCATCATTCAAGCGCTCTAAACGTTTTAGGGTTGTTGCTTCTCCAATTGGCCCACCCTGCATATGCTTGAAATTGAGAGTGCATCCCCAAAACGTTTTACTAAATATTTTTACTTTTTTTGAAAAAAGTTTATGCTAATAGAGTATTAAGAGCTATATTGTCTGTAGAGCAATATGGACTCCGTTTAAGGAGTATGAAAGAATTTAAAGTTGAGTGACACAATTTATTTACTCCTAAAATTAGAAAAAAAATGTTAGGTCACAATTTTTAATGTTTTATTTGGCAAATATTATTTGAGAAATGGAAAACATTAGGGGAAAAAGTAAAAATCAGCAAAAAATTACTCAAGTAATTAAGAAAAGAAATTCTTTTAAATATATTTAAGAACAGTATAATGTAAATCTAGGATTGTTGGATTGCAAAAATATTTAAGAAGTAAATATATGAAAGTAAATAACTATGGTTAGGACTTTACTTTAATCAATTAGATCTTAACCATTAATTTTAAACTATGATATGTGTCTCCAATCCAAGCTAGAACTTGGGGAAAATGGAGAGAAGAGAACTGTAGAGGAGCCGGATCCAACTATATCACCCTTTGAATATAATAGGGAAATTAATATAATTAATGATTTAGTGATAAGGATAAATTAGGAATTAAGTGAAATTATTCATGAATTTCCTAAAGTGGACAAGTATTGTTAGATATCTATTTTTAGTATAGTGGAGTTGGACGGAGGGTGTATTACTTAACTTTATTTTAATTTCTCCAGCTTTCCGACGTTTTCATGGTAAATATATTTTAATTTCTCTTTTTTCCTCTTGTGGTTAACTAAGACAATAATAGTGTCTTAAACAATGTTGTACGACGTCAAGAGCTTTCTTGATTTCATTTGCATAAGCTATTATTGTGTATATTATTATCAACTAAACAAATATTTTTAACTACAGTAAATGGTTGGTGTTCATATAAATAAGATTTATAGATGAGTTTTCTTATTTTATGCATGCATTATATGTATTTAAAGAGTTTTCACACCTAAAAATTAATTATATGTGCTTATGATTAGTATTAATTTGAAAGATTGAACAAGTAATTTGTCATAATAATAAGTTAAATTATATTTGTGGTATAGACTTTTTTTTCCTTTATATAATTAATGGTTTAGAAATATCTCAACTATCATATTTATTTTCTTATTCCTAATTTAGACTTTTGCTAATGACAATTTTATAGTCATCTATTTTTTTTTAGCAGGAAACATGTATTAAATATATAATTCTAAGGGGTCGTTTGGTATAATGGATAAAATGAGTTAATTCTGGGATAATTTTCAAAGGGAAAATTGTATATAATAGCAAATCATTGATTTAATTGTACCCCATAGCAAACTGTTGCTATGTCGCCTCTCTCCTAGTAAATCTCACTTGCCACTCTCGTTCTCTCCCTTGCCTCTCTCGCTTTTTATACAAACGCAAATGTATAAAGCGAGAGAAAATTGTATATATACATATATTTTCGTTCCCCTCTCTCCCCTCTCCCCCCTCTCCCAGATCTCGCTCACCAATCTCTCCCTCACCTCTCTCACTTATACAAACAGAAATGTATAAATTGTGTTTTTGTTTGTATAAAGCGAAAGAAAATTTTATATACACATGCAAATACATATATATATTCGTCCTATACACTTATAATTATACAATACAAATATTCCCCTGTCCAGTTCTCTTTTGCCTTTCTCTTTTTTTCACTTTATACAAACACAGATTATACAATTGATCTATACTGAAATGGAAACAGATTATATCAACTACTTTCTTTTGCATATTTATAGCGAAATATACGTATTTATGTTTGCTATGGAGCGCAATTATACAAATTATAGCTATAGCATACAAATATGATTTTTGTGTTTGCTATATGTGAAAGTTGCTCATTTTTAAATCGCCTTTATTATGTTGGGATTAACAAAATCCTCATTCTTCAATTTTGTGGGGAGTAACAATAAATGCAATTTTCTATGTATAAACCGTTACAATATTTGATTATGTGTATTGATATGAAGCTTTGCATAATTAATGAAGAATTACTTGATTTTAATATTGAACATTGTATTACTCCCTCTGATCCGTGTCGTACTTTTTTTTTCATATTTTTTAAGATAACATTAATTAAAAGTGTAATTTGATTAATATTACCCTTAAAATATTAGTTAAAAGTGTAATTTGACTGAATTACCATTATATACATTTCTGGCCTTAATTTAATATACTCTCTTTTGCACTTTATTAAGAACGTGGCCGCGCTTTGCGCGAGGATTAAGACATATGTGTTAAAATCGTTTTTCTTTTTGAATAATTATATGATTATATATATTGTCTGTACTCTTATTTCTTGATTTAATTGTATTCTAAAGTTTGTTTTAAAATAATAATACCTAATGAAACTTATCAAATTTAGCATCTATTAAATGATGAATGATATGTTCTTTTTAATGAATAAGTCAGAATTTATGCTTTATTACTAAATTATTTCATTTTTGTTGCACTGCATAGGGAATTGTTAGTATGTATTTATGGTTCTCTTTGCTTCTTTTTTTTTTTTTTTAAATTGAGATTCAAAGAGACTGAACTGTTAAATTGTAATATTTATCATGAAATATTTTTTTTGAACGTGTTTGTAATTTTTTTCAAAGTAAATAATAATTAAATAATAAACAAATACATCAACAACGTCCAACCATTCTTTATCTATGGAGAATAGTCTCTAATAAAAAAATATTACGTCTCTATTACATTAAAATGTCATGTCATTCTTTGCTAGATTGATCCACCAAAACTCCTCTCTATATTTTTTTTCAATCACTCTAGTTTTTTTCTAAAATATGCAAGTCGTGCTTGCATAATATTTTCATACATCACTTTAACCGATTTGCTTGATTCTTCAATTGTATTTGTATTCAGAAATAAATGTTTTGTTAATTGTATAAGAGAATAACGTAATATAATTATTAATATTATCATTAATATTTTACCTTAATAATTATCCGAACTAATTTGATGTGGATGATCCATAATTTTCGTATTCATTGTAGTACTTTTGTATAAGTAATTGTCAAACTCAAACTAAGAATAGAGTGTTGTAATAAAATGATACTTAAATATAATAATATTGAACATTAGAAAAACTAACCTCAATTAACCACTCTGATGGAATGGTGATTATGAAGATAAATGGTGTGTCTTCGTGTTGTTTATTTTGTCTATGGTATGTATACCACTTTTTTCATTTCTTTGTTGTGCTTTCCATTTAATTCTTTTAAGTAATGAGTTAATTAGTTAAATCTTTGCATAAAGATAAGTGTCAAAGATTTTGAAAAAGAATAGAAGGAAAGTTAGGGATTTGCGTTATTTATTGGGACAAGACATAAGTGCTTCCTAGACTATGACCAAAATTCCAAAGACACCTAAACTTAATTAATGTCCTATTACCCTCCTGAACTCATTTTTTTCATATTTTTGTGCACCTTTTGTGCTGACACGACACCTTCAACCATTCAAATTAGTTGTGTTTGTACACCCTTGCCCGCCACATGTGTAAATGATTAATTTTTTAAAAAAAATTAAATTTTTAATCTTTAATTTTTTTAAAAATATTCTTATTTTCTTTATCTTGTATTTAAGTTAAGTTAATACACATTTTTACCTTGTATAGAAACTTTTTTTTACCTACATTCATTGTTTTTTCTCTTTTATTTTTCTATTGATTTTATTTTCTTTGTCTTTCGTTTTGATTTGACTTCAAATTTAATTCCAAATGTCTTGTATTTAAAATAAGTTAATTTTGAACAGATATCAAAATAAGTCAAAAAAATCAAATAAAACATAAGAAAAATTAAAACATTAAAATTAAAGGCACTTTTATTTTTATTTTTTTTAAAATACACATATTTTTTTGAAAAATAATTAAAAGTGAAAAGATAGTAAATTAATTTAAAAGAAGTTTAAAGTGAAAATAAATTAAAATAAATATTTTACAAAGAAAAAAATAAAAATAATTAAATATATATAAGTTTTAACTCTGAGATTTCGGTTACAGTGTAGGGGTACTTGTGTCCCTTATTTATTTATTACGAAAGATCTCTTATTATTTTATTATGCAAATATAATAAATGACTAAATGAAAAGTTGTCGAAGAATAGCTTAGGATGGTGTAATTGTATAAAAGGTAATTCATAAATATGTCATGGACTGTCTGTGTTATCTGCAAATTGGCTTGAGGTCTTATGTATGTCCCCAAAAATCTGTCAATATGTGTGTGTAAATTGCAAACACTTCAGTAACTGTATATTTATGTGTAGTATCATTTTGCTGAATATTTGTTTGATTGCCATCATTTCTACCACTTTTTTATGTCTTAAGATGATAGGAAACTTTCAAATATGTGTTATAGATCATCATCTAGCTTATGGCTGAAGGATTCAAGATTTTAAGTTTATAGGTTCTAAATTCGAAATAAATTATTGATACTTGAGTGGATCACTTAAACACAAATATGAAGTATAGGCCGAAGCTATTGAGTTTTATCGAACCCATTAACTTGTGGGGTAAATCCACCCTCAAATATGAAATGCATGTACTCATCTTCTTGGTTCTTGCTGAAAAAGAAATCCTGATACATTATTGCGAAACTCATATAAATTCAGGACTTTTGGTCCTAATAGAAAGAATGAAAAAGAGTCATTCGGTTTAATCACAGCAAATGCATTGTCAACATCATGATACACATTATAACATAAAACTTGAAATGATTTAGTGTTTGTGTACATACACACTACAATAAGCAAAACAAAACAGTTGAATTTGCTTCAATCAAGTTGAATGGACACAATATTTGCCAACTCTTAAGAGCATTTTTCAGATACATGTTTCATATTTATGAAGAAACTTCCTGTAAAAGTCATTCTGGATAGTGTCATTGATGAAGTGCTTAGCCGCCTTCATTTCATCATGAGCTTGGTTCTTCAAAACCACATCGTCATCCCACCTGACGATAGAGAAGCAAATCTGATGAGACAAAAATCATAGCTGTAGAATCTTATAAAAGAAATCAAAGACGATAAACCATCGCTTCACACTGAAAATTGTTGGCTAGTTGTTGTTTAACAGCAGGTTTCCTCTCAATAATTCTGCCTCCTTTGCTTTAAGCTCTTGCCTTTCCTGCCAAAATCACACAATTACAAATGGACAAAAAGTTGAACTACACTACATGACTGGTTGGCTTTTTACATGAATGTGAAGTTGACATTTCCTCTTTTAGATCAGATAAAATTCCATCAAAAACATCATATTTGGATGGCAGCAGGCAAAATTACAGAATTTCAGGGATAGACTCTTCCAAGAAAGAACACTCTCCATCCATATGATATTAACCACAATAAATGTAGTCTACGAAATTGATAGAAAAAGTTACAAGGAAATAAGGTGATCAGTATTAATGCTTCCAGATGTTTTGATGATCTCCTCACAAGTGCAGGGACCCGGTCCTCTGCAGAGTATGTTAATCCAAGTTTTTATGCTAGACAGCTGGCAAGCTGTCACTTCAGTGGTTGGTGAGGCGCCAGTGTCCTGAACCAATCATAACGGACTAGGTTGTTTGTACATCGGACAATAGCTCTTCATGGTTGATATATTCAACACACAAACAACATTTTAATTCATTCATTCAAAGAGAGATATTCAAGCTTCAAAACAGCAAGGGACCTAATAGACTGCATCAGTGCTTCTTGTACCAGCTGTTAGTTTGATTGCTTGTATTTGTGCGTATATTGTAGGAATTGTTTCACTTGTGATAGAAACGTTTCAAACTTGGGTGAATCATTATAAGAACTTAGTTGTGGGTAACTGTCTTACATCAAAGTCTATATTAATCAACTGAGTTAGTATAGTGGGCAGTGCTGTATCTGCTTAGGCTCGTTTAAGTAATAGGTGGTATTACTTAATTTGGAGATTAGCAGGTTAATTTGATATTGTAAACTATTTTACTTTTGCTTTGAGAAGTTTAGTGAAAGAAGTTTGAAAATTCCTGTGAGACAGGTCGTGGTTTTACTCTCCCTTGAGCAAGGAGGTTTCCACGTAGTTGTGCGTACAATCTTCACTTTCAGCATCTATTTACTTTCAGTATTTATTTACTTCTGTCATTGTAAAACATGCTTAGGACCTGGTCCTATCATAGTTAGTGGACGCATACATTCCAACACAAGGTCATAAGTTCTCTCTTGCCTTGTCTATAGAACATTTTTAGCTATCCAAAAACTTGGCCAAACAGCTCGAGATGGAAATGCTAGCCATAAGTGTTACCCATTTTTTCCATCTTCAAAGTGTCATCTAATAGCGAGATGGATAATACGGTTGTTAATGTATACGTCAGAATATAATCTCTATTAAGAATTTATTTTGCAATTTAAAATAATAGTTCAAAATCCTGGAGCAGGGTCTAAACGAAATCTTGCCTTGTAAAATAATGGCCACGTAATGATAATTTAATGTTATTTTACCTTGTTGAGATTGACATTGCGAGACCTGCAATGAAGGAGTTTGTAGAAGTAGTCGATCATCTCCACGGTGAAAACGAAGCTCTTAGAACCCACGCTAAAGCATCTTATCTAAATGATACACAATTTAAGACATTACAGTTACAAATAAGGAAGATAATGAATGGATTAATGATGGTAGAAGGTGAAATGCATATGGAATACGTACTTTATGAACTTGTGAACTTGGGAGGGAAAACGCCAGAAACAGGGAGGAATACTTCAGCGGAAAGTTAAAAAAAATTACGCCTCATAATCAAAGCTATTCAATTGGATCATTAAGGTCATGTACGTGGACTGGGCTTTAGGCAAAACGTTTTAGGCTTTAATATCATCTGAAATGATTAGGTGATATTCATTTAGCTACTTATTTTATAAGGAGAAAATAAGAAGAAAAAAAAAAAAAAAAAAAAAGAATGCAAATGATAGCCACAGAGAGGTATCACATCACCTAATTTATATTTAGCTTTATATATATATATATATATATATATATATATATATATATATATATATATATTCTTTGCATTTATTGAGTAAAGTTAAAGGTGAAAATAATTAAGTACTTTTATATTGATTTTGGACAATTATGTCTAGGGACATACATATTTTTAAAATAGGTAATTTCTGCATTACAATTCATGTATCATTATTCAACGTACATTTATTCATTAACAAAATAATCACTATATTATTATTTATCACATAAAAATCTCTGTAATATACATTGTGATATAACCAATCTTTGAACCAAATAATTGATATATTAACGTCTATTTCTAATTAATAATCATTGTAATATAATTTCAACGTAACTAATTTCTACACCAAACAGTATGTTAAACTAGTCTTCTAATTAACTGCATCTCTTTTACTGCATAATTTGTACATTTAGTCTCTTAGCACATATGCTCAATCATTTTATATACATTTGGTTGTTATTTTGATAATGGGGTAAGGATAAATAATTTAGGAAAAATTACTCAAATGCACGTCTTATGTTTCCCTTATTTCCAATATCTTCTTTTATTTCTAAAAACCTCTAAAATTCCTTATTTCTTTAATATATCCGAGCCAATATTTAATCTATTCGATTTATTTTATAATGTATCCGAGCTTGTTTTTAATGTATCCGGCTAATGTTATAATGCATCCGAGATACTCTTTAATGTATCCGAGCTACATATTATGTATTCAGTTTGTGTTACATTTTAAGGGATTAATGTAATTACAAACTAAAGAGGATAGATTGTAATTTCATATTAAAACTATGTGATTCCTAAAATTTATCCAATAATTTATGAGCAACTTTCACATGTAGCAAATATAAAAATCATATTTGTTTGCCATAGCTATAATTTGCATAATTGCACTCCATAGCAAATTTTATGTTTGTTATGACTATTAATATGTATATTTTGCTATACATATACAAAAGAAGAAATTGTATAATATTTTTCGGTATACATATACAAAAGAATCAATTGTATAATTTGTGTTTGTATAAAGCGAGAAAGAGAGAAAGACAAAAGAAAACTGGCAGGGGAAGATTTGTATTTGTATAATCAGAAGTGTATAGGACAAAAATATATGTATTTGTATTTGTATATACAATTTTCTCTCGCTTTATATAAACACAAACACAATTTATAAATTTGTGTTTGTATAAAGTGAGAAAGGCGAGTGAGAGTGGCGAGCGAGATCTGGGAGAGGGGAGAGAGGGGATCGAAAAGATATGTATATCTACAATTTTCTCTCGCTTTATACAAACACAAACACATTTTATACATTTGTATTTGTATAAAGTGAGAGAGACAAGGAGAGACTGCCCAACGAGAAACGAGAGTGGCGAGCGAGAAATTCAGGGAGAGGCAAAATGGCAACAGTTTGCTACGGGTTATAATTAAATCAAATAGTGGTTATAACATTTAATTAGAATTAATAGTTTACTATTTTATACAATTTTCCCTTCATATAAACTACAAAAAATAAGAAATATACAATTACTAATCTCGATGCTAATGAAACGATACCTACAATTTATAATTAGAGAAACATTAACTAAGAAGCCTGATTATTTCTTAAGTCTTAACTATTTATGAAATTTCCACTAACAAATTCTGACATAATTTATGTTTAGTTCTTAGATTTTATTCCTTAATTAACTATTTTTTTAAACTGCAAATAGTATTAACTATTTTGTATGAGAAGATTCTCGGAGAAACGAAAAGAAAAAAAAAAAAAAAAAAAAAGAAGAGTATCCTTAGATTTTAATAAAGTAAAAAGAATTTCATTATAAGTTTTAAATTTAGCGACTGAAAAATTAAAAAATCAATTCAAAAACAATACTTTTCAATCTGGTAGAGATCTTATATTGTTACTTATTTTTCAAGACTAATCATCTTGGCTCCCTCGTATCTGCCATTTGTATACATAGGGCTTCAATCTACAGTTGGAAAAAGATAAAATTTTGTTTTGTACAAAATACAAAACTCTCCTAACACAGAATCAAGAAGATATAACTTATAAGTTTCAGTATTCTAGTTAAAAAAAAAAATATGAAGTGGTGATAAAAGGATATTTGAGTATTTTAATAATATTAATTTTGAGAATGTGTGTTGAACTCTACCTTCTAATTATACTCCCCAATTAAATATTGATATTATGTCTCTCTTCATATACTCTAACGTTCTTTACATTTGAAGAGGTAACTATTGCAATTTGCAAGTGTTCTTAATTTTTTAATTAAGAAAAAACATTAGAACCTAGAGCATTGATAATGAGGAAATAATTACTCAGAAATGATCTTCATGATTATTATTGTAATATTTACGGTGGTATATAGAAAGTTTCTGTTACATTTTTGGAAGTTTAACCATATGTAATTTGAATGTTGCTTAATATATTTTTGTTTAATGTTTAATAATTAAGTAGATATTTTATTTCATTTTGATTTACTGCAAGTGAAAAATTATAATTCAATTCTAATATATATATATATATATCACTAAAATTGGGAAGCTCCAAAGTGTAAAGTTGGATTACCATTGTACCCCTACACTATATAAAAATATTATAAATTATATATTAATTAATTATTAATCCAACTCAAAAGTTAATTTTTTTATTTATCAATTATGAGTAATGTTTCTTCAATAGCTCAATCCCATTTTTCAGCAATCATACAACTTCAACTATTTAAACCATATATTATTTTCTATTTTCAAAACATTTAGTTAGTTTTCCATATTAAATTAAATATTTTCAGTTTTCAAAGCATTTAGTTAGTTTTCCGTATTAAATTAAATATTTTCAGTTTTCAAAGCATTTAGTTAGTTTTCCGTATTAAATTAAATATTTTCAGTTTTCTAATCATTTAACTAATTGAATGGTATAACTAATGCATAGACTCTTTAGGTTTTGGAATATGAATAGTTATTTTCTCTCTTTCTTTCTCTCTCTCTCTCTCTCTCTCTCTCTCTCTCTCTCTCTATATATATATATATATATATATATATAAATATATATATTAATTATCACTTTTTACTTCTAATACTCTTTATAGTTTTCTCTTCTATTTGCTTAGCCTTTGTATTTTCTAATTGCTAAATTTTATTTATTTTTCTTTGCTTCAGATCTTTCTTGCAATTGTGAACTCTTCCCTTCTCCAACGCATCATCAGGATAACAAATATGATAGGCATAACATTGGAATTATGCTTAGTCATGAAGAAGGTAAACATACATTAGGTCAATTCACTAGGAATCTTTTTTAGTTTGTTAAGATGTGTCTCATTATATTAGGAAATATAGAGAACTTGTATTGTTTGAGATCCATAAATTAGTAGTAAATACTAGAATGAAATGGGTCCAAATAGAGTGAAATGAAGAGTGAGAATGCATATGCCGACTCTAAGAAGCATGTAATTGAGGTATGGCTGTAATGGGATTAAAAAGAGTAATAGAAGTATATGGATCGTTGTAACCGATAAATAACTGCTAAAAAACTGATATACAAACATTATGAGTTTTGTCATCTATACTATATTGTTACATGCTATAGGTAGGGGTGTACATCACCGGGTTGGTTCGGATTTTTTAAAAACCAAATCAAACCATTTGTATCGGGTTAAAATATATATAAACCAAACCAAACCAATAATATTCAGATTTTTTCAATTTCGGGTTGGTTCGGGTTATTCAATTTTCTCGGGTTTTCTCGGGTTTTTTGATAAAGACTAAAGAACTTGTGTTCTTTTAGTGATTTGAAAAAAACGTTGAACACTAACATGATCACTCTTTTTTGTCTTTAACATCTCAGCTGGTAGAATAGAAGCGCTGGGATCACTGTTTGGCACCAAAAACAGAATGCCAATTGGAAGGTCTCTCGAAAAGCTCCGGATCACTATTGCTATCCAGAGGCTGTCAAATTGAGTTCTTGTGACATTCAAGGTGTGAAGTAACAAGCCTCCAGCCCAGGATGCTGTGAGACTGCCAACATGATCAATTGACATTAGCAACGCGAAGAAAGTTCCTTCAATGCCAGAAGGGCAGAGTTTTGAACTGAGTACAATAAGAGGCATCCATCTGAGACGCCCATGAAAAACATTAGGTAGTTTCTTTTGGCATTGCAAGCCCATGAGTTCATTAGGCAATTCTCCATTCTATTTGGAACACAAATTCTCAAAAAATTACTACTATTACTATTTTGGACAAAAATCATAAAATAGTATCAATAATCAAGAGTGATTCATTAACATTCGAAAAATTCATGAAAGTAACTTAGTGGCTTAAACAATTTGCATAGTCAAAATATTGTCGTCAAAAGTTAATACAAGTTATTTACATTCAAATCTTTAAATTCTACACCATCATCACTTACAACCTAGGACCTTGTACCTAGAGGAACAAAACATTTTTGAAGTGAGATCTTCTATACATATTTTCCAAAAACCATAGCCTACATCTGCAAAGTAGACAATACAAATCAATTAAGTTGATTAGCAATGGATTAACTAAGTTGATGTTTAGTCCTTAGTTGTTATTGCTATTTAAAGCAAATAGTAATTTGGCAATTAACAATCACAAAAGAATGAACTAATACCTTTGTTCCATGTAGTGAAATTAAAGTACATCAACTGGCAAATCAATCCTCAAAGGTGAGTCGGGGTATTCTGAAAGAATTGAAACAAATTGAATACTAAATAACATTCAAAAGCAGAATCATTTTTAATAACAATTTGAATATATAAAGTTACCTTCTTCAATTTCCTCAATTTTCTGGACTTCCTCTAATATATCTTCAAGCTTGCATTCTTTAGAAGGCGATCGTAGCCATTGTTGAGTGCAAATAAGTGCTTCTACCGTTTTTGGAGATAAAGAACTTCGATAACTATCAAGAATTCGACCACCTGTACTAAAAGCTGACTCAGATGCAATAGTAGATATAGGAATAGAAAGGATATCCCTAGCAATTTTCGCAACAATTGGGTATCTACTGGACGAAACTTTCCACCAACTCAAAATATTAAAATCATTGATCTTCACTATATCATCTTTCAAGTATATTTCCAGATCAGATTTTTTTACAACAAATCCCTCTTTTTTCATGTGTTTCTCCCACTGAGATTGCAACAAATCACTAGATTCACCCATCACACAATTATCATTTTCAATATTTTCATTAGGACCTTCAGAGCAAGAACAATTATAGTGATTATATAAGAGATTCAAAACATCTCTCACAGCTTGAGACTTTAATCTTCCCATCAAAGAGCCATATGCAATAGAAAGAATATACTCTACATATTGCATCTTGTATCTAGGATCCAACACAACAGCAACCATCAGTAACATATTCATACTCTCAAACTTACCCCAATATTTATCCATCTTGGATTTCATTCTTGTTGCCATATCAACCAAAATGAGATCCTCATGTTTAGTATACTTGATAATATCATTTCGGAGATTGAAAAAATCATGAAAGAAAGAGTGAGAAGTAGAATATAAGCTGCCCGAAAATTTTAAAGTTGCCTGATAGAAAATATGAAGAAACTTCACAAAAGCTTTCACATTCTTCCAATCATCTGTTGATGGATTTTTTGTTGTCGTATTTATTTCTCGACATTGCTTTTGATAATTCTGGTCATCCACATACATTCTTGTAAAAGCTTTTTCAAATTTCAAAGCTTTATCCAACATTGTGTATATCGAGTTCCATCTAGTCTCAACATCCAAACTTACAAGACCACGGGTGTCAATCTTAACTTTCTCAACAACGGACTTAAAAGTAGCAAATCTTGAAGAAGAAGACTTCACATATTTTATAGCACTTCTTATATGAGAAATAGGCTCAATTTGTTCATCCAGCCCCTCTTTTACAATCAAGTTTAAAATATGAGCATTACATCTAACATGTAAAAACTGATTTTCAAACATTACCCCTTTCTAATCTTCAATACGCCCCTTTAAACTCTTAATGGCAGCATCATTTGCGGTTGCATTATCCAAGGTCACTGTAAACAAGTTCTCAATGCCCTAACCTAATAAACAATCCTCAATCCCCTTGGCAATTGTCTCACCTTTGTGATCTGGTGTTTGAAAAAAATTAAGAATTCTTTTTTGTAGATTCCATTGATTATCAATCCAATGTGCAGTGACGACCATATAAGTATAATTTTGGATTGACGTCCATGTATCACTGGTAAGACAAACACGTTGGTTTTTTATAAGCTCCTTAAGCTTTTCTTTCTCTTCTTGATAAATCCTTAGACAATGTCGAGCAACAGTTACACGAGAAGGTACTTCAAAATTTGGAAAGGCATTAGCCATTAATTTTTTGAATCCTTCTCCCTCAACAACTCTAAACGGTTGTTCATCAATAATTATAAATTTGGCAATTGCTCTCTTAATTTCATCCATATAAAATACCCCTTTTTCAGTAGAACCACTTTCTGGCCAACCTCTTTTGATAGGTTTTAATGTTGTTTGCCTCTTATCGGACTTAAATGGAGACTTGAGACATTTCACAGTTAAATGATTCCATAACGTAATCGTCCCATTGACACTGTCAGCAGCAAATGTTTTAGTACAATAATTACATTTTGCCCTACATTTACCTCCTTTAACAATAAACTTGGAGAAATGATTCCAAATTTGAGATGTTTCTCTACCAGTAGTTCCAAAGTTAGGAGCGACCGGAGGAGCTGCTCTTTTTTGCTTCTTAGGAGGTGTGCGTCGATGCGGAGATACTTTACCTTGTTGTTGAGATATTGTCGACATAGTTGAAGGAATATTAATAATCATCTCTACATCCGTTACAGAAGGTGTAGTTTCCATCCAAAAAGAAAATTCCTGCACATACATAACAATAGTTATTAGTATTCTGATACAAGATTGTGTTTCAACAAAACTTCCATTCAAGTATTGTTCACAAGACTTAGAAGTATATTTCACTTTGAAACCAAAACAGATACAAATATAGGAGTACAAAATATTTGGTTAGAAAAGTTTGATATATATTACTGGCTATTGCTTAGTCTCTTAATTTTTTATCTCTATCACTTGTTTTTCCTTATCTCTGCGGACCATCACGATGTTTACAGTACAAAAACCTCCATACAAATGGAACCAAAAGCAATGAGTGAAACACTTGCCCCTTTTTCATTGCATTGAAACAACATAAGTAAAGAGAGAAAAGTGAAACTTATATAAAAAAAAATTTATCATCATCTTGTTGCTAAGCTTAACACACCATAGATATGGACACCAAGATGTATAATTTTTAGATTTATATCTATGATTCAACTATCCAAAATTGTGATGTTGTTGACAATGGCAATACAAGAAAAATATCTTTAAAAAAATATCTAAAAACGAGTTAGTAGCAATTACTTACCTAGATTAAGATGAGTTGATGATGATTTGAACTAAAATCGAAAAGACGAGCTCAATATATGCCCTAATAGCTGAGTGAAACCTAACAGTGCCTATGCTTTTGGAGTGGAGCTGCTGACCCAAATCCTCATGAACTTTGTTAAATGAGATAGATAATATTATATAGGATTGTATAATTTATTTGGGCTTTTGTTTATTTCTAAAAATAACAAGTGGGCTCAAGTCAACTATGTAGCCCAAGTCCATTAATATTAAACATAAAATTGTGAGAAAGATTAAGAAAAATATATAAATTATATATTAATAAACATTTTTTTGTATAAAATAAAATTAAAAATAAATATATATAATATCGGGTTGGTTTGGTCTCGGGTTGACTTTTTTTTAGTTAAAACCAAACCAAACCAATTATAGTCGGTTTTTTTTTTTCAATACCAAACCAAGTCAAACCAAACCACTAGTCGGGTTTTTTTTCGGTTTGACTCGGTTCGCGGTTTGGTTCGGTTTGCGGTTCGGTTTTGTTCACCCCTAGCTATAGGGTTTGACCAAATGATAGCAGAAGCTTTCACTAGAAAACAAAGTAAGGGTTAATGTTGACCAAACAACATGATCTGAACTTACGTGTTGGGGTCCAGTAAACTCAAATTGGACTTTGGACTGCCATCACATATATACATAGCATTTGCATAATCATAAACAAGGATTGTGTCATTGTCTTTAGAAAATTGCACCGCTTTAGTCAGCTGCACCCCTGATGCTACCAAATCAGTTGGATTATTTCAACCATTTGTATTAAGGTCTAGCTTGTTTAATTTGTGAATATGGATTGATTATGTTATATTTTGTAATACTATTATATTTAAACAATTTAGTTAATATTCTCATATAAAATTTACACATGAAGGATTCATAATCTTGAATCAAACAAAGAAAATTGTACATGCAATTATCTATTATAAATAAATATGATTTTTTTCAAATGTACCCCATGAAATTGACAACATACATTATCCATCTTAAAGAAGACAAGTGAATCAATATTTCTACATTATGAAATACAATTTTTATTCGGAAACAACATCTTGATATGTATGTGGATATAAAAAGGAGGAGACCATAGTTTCTTAAAAATAAGACACAAACTTTAAGATATGAAACATTTACAAACATAATCAACGTTACTTATGTTTACCTATAAACTATACGTTATTGAAATATTAAAAAAATAAGGAAAGTGCCACACTGAGTATAAGATATATGAGAACTACATAAGAAAATGTTATACCAATTCAATTGATTGTTTATAGCTACAAACAACTACCCTTTCCTAAATTTAGTCACTTATTACTTACATGCTTTATCATCATCTATATCATGCACCTCGATCAATTTCACTAGATATGTGTTATTTTTCACCGCCAACATATATAAGGTAATTCTATTCATCTAAACTTAGACAAATGGAAAAAAAATCACCTAATATTTTTGTCCACTAAAATTTAAACTAGGGACTAAATGATTCCCCAGTATTAAATCACTACGCCACAAGCCCACAACCCAGTCCTCTAAATATTTTTAATAGTATATATTACTAATAAAACAAAATATAACTCAGACATTGTTTTTGTTATACAAGCATGAAATACTACACAGAACATATAGTCCTATTTACAGTCTCTAAAATTTCTTTTTGCTAACAAATTATATGTATAGTCTTTTTTTTTTGGTTAAAAATTTATATGTATAGTTAATACAATACAATTAACGTTGAACATGGATATATAGCTGGAAAAAATTTATTGTCTTATAGATCAAAAAAAGACTTGTTCATATAAAAGAGACTAGAACCTTTAATGATATTTGAACTTAAGATTTCTTGAATGTGAAGTGAAATTGTAATCATCCTCTTACATAGTCATTAGGACATACCAATTCTTCAAAGTGATTGAGTATGGTTATTTAACAGAAAAATTGCTACTATTCATTTAAAAGTTGAATTTGTAAAAAAGAGGATAAAGACAAATATACTATGATTGATCAAACTCCTTTTCTTTGTGGCTAAATTGGTATAGGAAAAATTAATTAGAGAGTATAATTTATATTAAACTAAGAATAAGGATAATAATAAGAACAACTACCCTAGTTTTACAAGGTAGGAGTAAAACTGAATACACATTATTCTTTTTAAGTTTCACTTCTGTGACTACACTCAGTATATTATTCTTGTTGTTATTATAGATTGTATGAAGAACAAGGATAATAATAAGTATAAATATAATGACAAGTAAAAATAGGAGCAAAAAATAATCAGAAGATGGTGAATCTTTTGTATTATTAGAGCTTTTCAATAATGTTTTTCGTACCAGTAGATGAGATAATATTTCTCTCCTATCTAAATAGATGTGGTCCTGCCTCGAGGATACTTACCTACAAGCAAGCAAGGACAAGTAATTTCAATTGAAGTAACAACATCAAACCATAAATTTGGGATCTAAATCAATAGATGAATACATCAAAGAGTTCAAAGGAATATGTGATAGTCATATGGCTATACACAAACCTTTGGACGAAGATAACAAGGTTAGTTATCAATTTTGCTAGAGGCCTAGGAAGTAAGTACAGTACTTTACGCACTGTGATGATAGGAAAATGCCTTATCCTACATTCACACAATTTGTGAACTCTGTCAGAGGGTTCGAAATGACAAAAGATACAGATGAGCAAGTTGAGAACACACGCCTCGACTCCAATATGGCTTTTGTGGCACAAAAGAGTCAAGGAAGAGGTCGTGATTACTATAATAGAGGGAGAGGAAAACAACAACGTGGAAGGGGATTTTGTAGAAACTCCTCTTAACCTCAATCTGGAGGAGAGTATTGTTCGGACAGATCCATGCCAAATTTGTGACAGAAATAATAGATGGGATTACTTATATCAGTCACAACAAGAAATACCGCAAGCATTAGCAACAATGTCAATTGGTGAGCGGATTGATAATAATCTCTACATGGACTCAGGTGTTAGCAATCATATGGTTCAATCAACATGTATCTTGACAATCCTTCTCCGTTTAAAGGTACAGATTGTGTTATGATAGGCAATGGTGACAAATTAGGAATAACACACGTAGGAGATAAATTTATTAAAAATAATCTTCATCTAAAGGATGTCTTTGTCGTGCCTAAACTAAAAAAGAATCTTATTTCTTTTAGTAAATTTGTGACATAGAATTCATGTTTCCTAAAAGTTATTGGCAAAGGTTCTATTGTTAAGGACATGAGAACGGGCACAGTTCTGGCAAAAGGGAATAAAAAACAAGACTTGTATGCCTTGGAAGGAAACTTACATGCCGCCTTGACAACTACGAAGACAGAGAAGAATTCAAATACAATGTGGCATCAAAGATTAGGACACCCACATTCAAAAATTCTTAGTCTCTTACATAGCAATAAAATGATTGATGATCAAAGTTGGAATAAAGAATTTTCAGTTTGTTCAAATTGTCAATTGGGAAAAAACTGTATATTACTTTTCAGGTATCAAATAAAAGGGTACTTGAGCCATTAGCAAAATTACACAGTGATTTGTGGGGACCATCCCCTCTGGCATCACGTCAAGGAATAAAATACTATGCGATTGCGTTAGATTTACTTGGATCTACTCTTTAAAGAAGAAAGCTGATTTTTTTCTATTTTTTTGAACTTTCAAAAACTAGTAGAAAATCAACTCTCTACGAATATCAAAGTGTTTCAAAGTGACGGTGGCGATGAATTTAATAGTTTGGGTTTTCATGTGAACTACTTAGCTCAAAATGGCATACAACAACAAGTTTCTTGTCCACATACACCTGAACAAAATGGAGTCGCCGAAAGAAAACATAGACATATTATTGAAACCGGCATGACTTTTCTTTTTAATGCAAAAAACAGTTGTTCTTATGGGTTGAAGCCTTTATGACTATCGTCTTCCTAATTAATAGAATGCCTACCAGTACATTGAATATGAAATCTCCGTTCTCAAACCTACATGGACACTCACCTAATTATAACTCTCTGAAAGTTTTTGGGTGTCGATGCTTTTCATATCTTAAGGGACAGAATAAAAATAAATTCCAACCAAAAACGTTCCCTTGTGTGTTCATAGGCTAAGTCTACTTCACAAGGGATACAAATGCTATCATCCTCATACGAGAAAGGTTTTTATTTCAAGACATGTTATTTTTGATGAATTGTATTTACCTTATGTGTCTACTAGTGTTGATCTCTCTTCCATAATGCAAGCTAACAACAACAATTCATCAACGCAAGTTGGCAATGGCAACTCATCAAATCTTCACTCATCCAAAGTCCCAGGTATTGACCTCTTTAATTTGTAGAACTTCCCTCTTTACCTTGTGTTGCACCTTTACGTGAAATTGATCCTATTGAGCCCAGATATGCAAATAGAAAATACTCACCCAATGCTCACCCCGGGTAAAACACAAACTTTGCCTAATCCTACCTTTCAATCCCGTAGTTTCACAACTTTTTTGCAACATGATATCTCTGCAGAATCGAAAATAATTAAATTCGCTCTTTCTAAACCACATTGGTTAACTGCTATGAATGAAGAGCTAACAACCCTGAAATCTAGTGACACATGGATGTTGGTACCTCGACAACCTCATATGATCATTGTTGGGTCTGGATGTGTGTTCAAAACAAAACTAAAGTCGGATGGGTAGGCTCGTCTCGTTGCTAAAGGTTACAATCAACTTGCCGGTATCGACTTTGATGACATTTTTAGTCCCGTTGTCAAAACTACAACCATTCACATTTTGTTGTCGATCGCAACCACCCTACATTGGGATATTAACCAACTAGACGTCAAGAATGATTTCTTACATAGTGATCTTAGTTCTAATCTATGTAGGCTTTTGCATTTAACAATATTTTAAGTGTTGCATAGAAGTTGGGAAGTGCATGCGAGTAGTTTCCCTTTTCAATACATTACAAGTTACAACATGGCTGAGCTAGGATTTGTATTAAGGGCTTCCAAAATATAAAGATAGAACACACAACCTCAAACAATTTTTGTAACCCCTTAACCATTACACTAAACCTTCAACTTGTATTACAAGGTGTTAAGACTTGTATATATATTTATTAAACCAAATTTTGACTTATATATACAATGTAATTTTCCAACAAAGGGGTGTTGTTTGACATACCTTGCCCTAGAGTAGCACCCCCCAGTCTATAACATATATTGTTGCTTCATCAAAATTATTAACATCTTCTTATGTGATGAGGTCATGTTCCACCAAATATCTTTCTTAGAAAAAATATTGACTATAATTATTGGCCCACTTTAACATTCTTGTAAAGTCAAGGGGCATAAAATTTAGAGTTGTTAAAAAGGGCCGATCCAGCCCCGCCCAGTCCAAGCCTCGTGGACCAAGGAATTTGATAGGCTGGGGCGAACCGGTCCTTCATTTGGAAAAGCCTAAAAATGCACAATCCAACCTAACCCTAGAAGGGCAGAGGGATGGTGCGGGCTAACCCTTTTTTTTCTCAAACTTAAAATTCTATAACATCAAGAAAATGAAAAGATTTTCAAATCAAATATGGCAAACAATGGTGTTGTTTCAATAAAACTAGCAAAAAATCTAGTATTATTAGCATGTATCTACGATACTAGATACACGAGATACATGTATCTGGTGTGATGCATTCCAAATACGCGAGTGAGATAAGAGAGTGACGAGTGAAATGGGAGGAAGGCGAGGGCGCTGGATTTGTCTATGTATCCTAGATACATGTGAATCCACTTGAATAGAGTGTATCTAGAACAAATTAAACTAATTTTGAGTCCATGATCCTAAGATACATGTATCTGAATGTACCAAAATCTAATAAGATTCGTAATATAACAACATAACATGCATTTAAGAAATTAGCTCATATACTAGTGAGATTGTTGTATATTACCCTTAAATAAATAGTTTTGGCCCATGGGGCGACCCGACCCGGCCCCAATCAAGCCTCGAGGGTCAAGGGCTTATATGCCCTAGTTTTAAATGTGTTTGAAAAACCCTATTTCAACCCTACCAAATAACGAGTTGGGTTGGGCCGACCTCATGTGCTAAGCCCATTTTGACAGCTCTAATAAAATTATTACATATTTTCTTTTCTTAAAGATCTTTTTTTTTTACTATTAAAGATTTTTTTTAATTGAAAGGATTAAACTTTTAGACTCTTTGACAAAAAGGTACAAGAGATTATCTTTCATTATATGTTAATTATCCTCACCATAAAATGGCAAAGAACATTAAATATTCATTAAATGTTAATTGAATATGGATGTGCCGGAGTAGGTGGATACGTCTCTGAGTTCCCTATATAATAAGCCAATCTGGTTCCTTTTTCTTCATCTCAGTCTTTGATTTTCAATTTTCTACCCACTAAAAAAGATTCTCAGTTATTTCCTTCATAAATCAGCCTCCTTTATTATCTTTTTCATCACTCCTCTCACAAAAAATATTATTAGTTTTTTTTAATAAACACATTAATAAATTCTTAATGATATTCTTGCCATATCTCATTTTTTCTGCAGTTAACTAGATTTAAAATGGAGGATAATAATTGGGATTTAAGCGTTGTGGTAAGAAGTTGTAATAGTAATGGACCTAACAATATTACAACTCCTAACTTAGGCTTGGTGTCTTTTGAAAATGACGATTGGAATACTTTTGACGAATTTTTTTCTACTGACATGCCTAATTTTAATGACTTATCTGAGATTTTCTCTATAGATTTCTCAGTTGCTCACCAAGAAAAAATAAATGATCAGGTCATAATCATGGACCAAAATAATAATCAAGAGACATACTCACATCCCATTCAACCAACTCAAATTAATCAGCAAATCATTCTTCCTCCACTACCAACAACAATAACATGTGCGCCAACAACAACTACGACACCACAAGAATTGATTGATCAACAACAACTCAAAAATTTTGACGACCAGGTCATAATTATGGACCAAAATAATAATCAAGAAATGTACTTACATCCCATTCAACAAAATCAATTTAGCCAACAAATCTTTCCCCCTTCGTTACCAACAACGATAACATGTATGTCAACAACAACTGCAACACCACAACAATTGATCGATCTACAACAACTTGAAAAATTAGATGATCGAATCATAATCATGAACCAAAATAATAACCAGGAGATGTACTTACATCCCATTCAACCAACTGAATTTGGCCAACAATTTTTTCTTCCTCCATCGCCAATAACGACAACGTGTATGGCAACAGCAACTACAACATCACAAAAGTCGATTGATCTACAACAACAATTTGTGATGCAAGATCAAGTTTATCCTAATTTCACTATGCCCATGGAGACTCCTCTGATCAAAACTTGTAAAAGGTAACTACTTCCATTGTTAAATTTTAAGTGTGCGTGTTTAGAGTTTTTATTTTAATACTTTTAATTTGAAATCAGAAAAAACCAGTCAACAAGAGTTATCTATGAAGTGTTGCAAGAGGAATTCACAAATGATAAATGGGCATGGCGTAAGTGTGGTCAAAAGTCAATCAAAGGTTCTCCATTTCCGAGGTTTGCTCTCTTCGTCATTTTTTCATATCGTAGAAAATGTTGTTTAGTTCTCAATTTTCATGATAAAAAGTAGTAGAATATATTAATGGTAAATATAGATAAGTGTAATATTTGATCATTACTAATTATATTTTGTGTATATGATGTATCAGGAATTACTTTAAGTGTAGTACATTAAGATTTTGCGAAGCAAAGAAAATAATTGAGAAAAGCCCAAAGAATGAGAACTATTTATTGGTGTCCTATTCTGGTGAACACAACCATGATCCTCCTACATATAGTAGATCTCTTGCTTTATATAACAATAGTTTCAAAAACAAACTTCCAAAAAGCATAAATATTGGGCCCAAAGCATTAAACTTGAATGCATCATCATCCTCGTCCAAGCGTGCTAAGCGTTTCAAAGTTGATGCCTCTTCAATTAGTCAAACTGCAGCTACACTTGAAATTGAGAGAAACAATAAAACAGTTGATGTTGTGACGGAGAACAAAGACGATGGTGAAGAGGAGGAGAACGCGTATGGCAATTTTTTCATGGGGTTCGAAGAATTCCAAGAATTACTGCTTCCATCTTATGGGAATGAAATGAACAAGAGGAATTGATCTTTTTTATCCCTCTCCACCAACTCTATTATGTGCACCTTTTGTCTTCTAGTCATGTTTCTTTTTTAGTTATAAGTGGGGTCAAAATTTTAGATTTATAGTTTGTTATGTTTAACCATGTCATAGAAATATGGTGCTTCACTATGTAGCTAGATATGAATCATTTTCAGTTTCGTCATTTTTGTTGTTTTTTAATATGAAACTTTGGCCCCTCTTGGAAGTCGTTGTTTTATTTTCTCAAATAGTTCTTTCTTTAAGAAAAGTCACTGGTCTCAAACTCTCCGTTTATACATTAAATTGTACGAAGTATTAGAATATCACAATTCAATTTCAGAATATATATATATATGAGAGTGTTATTGATGCATGCATTTACCATTTCGAAGGAGTTTTCACACTAAAAAATCAATTGTATGTTCTTGTGGATTACTATTAATTTAAAAGATAGAACAAGTAAATTGTTTTAGTACTCTGTTAAATTATTTTTTGATGGTAGAAATTTTTTCTCTATATCATCAATGGTTTATAAATACCTCAACAACCATTTTGATTTTCTTATTCCTGGTTCTTTTTCTTTTGCTAAAGGATACTTTTATAGTTATATTATCTTTGAGCAAGAAACATGTGTCAGATATGTAATTATAATAAGTATAGGGATTTACGAAATCCTTGTGGTCTTTAATGTTGCTAGAAGTAGCATTAAATGCAACCTCTACATATAAACTGTTACAAATATTAATTATTAATATAAAAGTTTTGCATAATTAATGAAGTAATACATTATTTCAATGTTGAACATGGTACTCTAGTCATTTTACTTGTCATATTTAATTTTTACCTATGGGAAAAGATTAATTGAAAGGTTACTTAACTAAATTATTATTATATAATCTTGATGTATTAATCTCTCTATTAATTATTCAAAATACTAAACTTCAATTATCAAAAAAAATTGCAGTTGAGAGATTTCCTAATGAGGAGGACTTGCGTCTGATCAAATTTTTACCTATTGAAAAAGATTAATTGAAAGGTTAATTAACTAAATTATTATACTTTATCCAAAAAAAAACTAAATTATTATTATATAATGTGTTATGATTTGCTTTTCTTACAACTCAGCATAGGTCTCTTGTACGATACATGTTCTTTCTCAGCAAATTGAACTTATAATGGTCATGTCAACTATGTGGCCATTAAATTGGGCATATGTTAATTCTAAACAAAATAATTTTTTTAGAACTAAATTGATATATAAATTAAATGACGTATATGTAAGTTCAAATTGACAAAAAATCACAGAGAAGAACTTTTTTTGTCTTATCGTTTCATGTGCTCCTTTATGTCCCTTCCCCTTCCGTTTTAATTGTACCTCTTATCCCACTTTTCGTTTTGTTGTCCCTCACTTTTCAATAGCAGTTTTATCCACGCTCAATTTGGAGAGTAGTTAAGTGACATGTTACTTAATTTTAAAATAAAAAAACTCGGAGAACATTAGAGTGTGTAATAAATATGGACACCACTTGAAATTTCAAGTCTATAGCAATAGTTTAGTTGAAAGAGAAAGAGACTATGCTTATTCAGTAGAGGTCAAATGTAGAGCACACTTCGTAAGGCTTTTATAATATTTTAATGTAACTGTTCTTCCTCAAACATGTTATGTACTTATGGAAACCCTACAAATGTTTGAGAAAGTAGACAAAATGGTATTTTTTTTATTCTCTTATCTAGTTTTCTCATAAAGATACCCACAGTTCAACCTTTTGAGTATCAATTAACCTATAAAGAGGCTTATGTAAAGTTCATTTGACGAATCTACGTATTCTTAAGGCTTTTTGTTTGGTCAAACCACTAATGGTGATCTCTCTTATATGGGCCCTTTGTTTCGATTCCTTATTTCCCTTCCGGCTTCATTCATATGTAATTGCAAATATATTATAATCAAAATGTATTTACCATACACATAGGGAAGTTGATTGTTGATTCATGAGGCGAAATCCAACACAGAACATGTAGGATGCGATTACCTACTCCAATTTGTGCCATGAAAGAAATATAAGAGCAAAATATACTTCTTCAATAATTTTTTAACTTTTGGGCCAATCACCTGTGGCTCAAACGTATTTGGCCTCAAAATCTCACTTGTTATATGTATCAAAATATGTAGGACTTCTCAAATTCATACACTGTAAAATAGTAGAGTACCTCTTTCAATTAAAAGTACGTAGAGAGCCCATTTCTATGTTTTAAGATTCTGTGGTAGTACTTTCACACATTGAGCCTAGGACGCATCGGTAGTGAAAGTTATAGTGGTACAATCACAGCTTCTTGGGTGCAGTTGGAAACTTCCACAAGAGCACTGCCAGCAACATTTACTCCATTCTTCTTACTATTCACAAACACTAAATAGTACGAGAAATCAAGTAATTTCATGATTCCTTGCTCTTTGACTCAATCTTATGTGAAAACATAAAAAAGTTCAAAGATCTTCGGATTTTTTTCTGAAAACAATTGTACTAATATAGTTCTCACATTAGCTATAGTTCTTAGCATCATTATTTAGTCATGTACCTTGACTTGAGTGTCAAATTTTTATCGCCACGGATCAAAATGATTTCCACCAAACTCACAGTACACTTTGTATAAACTGTTCATGTTGTGTTCGTTCTATGTTTGTTCTCTTATATAAATGGGTAATATATATATATATATATATATATATATATATGTTCGTTCACTTATATATATAGGGAGAGAGAGATCAATTTTTATACATCTTGATCGATTTCACTAGTTTTGTATTATTTTTCACCACCAACAAATATAATGTAATTCTATCCATCAAAACTTAGACAGATGGGAAAATTTCACTTAATATTTTTGTCTACTCAAATTTAAACCCCCAATCCTCCAAATGTTTTTAATGGTATATATTAATAATACTAGATAGGTTGAGGCCCGTGCTACCGTATCATTACATGTGGGAGATCTAATGGTGAATTCAATTTCTTAAAAGTTGTATTATGTCAATGAAAAGTTCTATGGCAAAAAGAAACCCGTGAAACACTGGAAACAATATCTAAAATTAAGATGCACCAATAGCTCTAAATACAAGCATTGCGACCAAAGGCTGTCTAATAGTTCAATATATCATGTACTTGAGTACAAATGAGTTTCTTCCATGCTCATAGGATACAAAAAAGTTTGACATTACAAATATCAGAAATAGTTCTACAATAATGTAAAATTTTATGGTGCCTTTAAGAACTCGTTGGAAATTAAGCTCTCATCCAACTTGAGTAGTAGCAACCTAATAAAGTTTAAAATTATTAGAAAAATATATGTTTTAAAAATGCAAGTACAGTATGCAAAAAGCTCCAGGAATAAATGGGGAAGGAAGGGTCGTTAATAAGAATCAGTCTCACGGTTATTAGGTTCTTGAAGGAAAACAAATAATGACCTACTGAAATGATCCATAACAATATTAAGATGTGTAGTGAGATTGAATTATCTGACATGTACCATTAAAATAATGTATATTAACAAATCTTACATCATGTCTAAGGTGCTCCTACAAATATGAATGTACCCCCAAAAGAATTATATACGTATGATATGGTTTTTCAGCTCAGAGGAAAGGAAAATGAAGACATGCAGTTCGTACATCAGTTTATTTCATCTGTCATATATTCGAACTTTACTTGATCTGATGATAACAGCAAGATGAGCCAGACCAACAGTTGTAGAGATGCTCAGTCCGCTTGCAAGTTTGTAGAACTTCATCCAGAGTGCCAAATGGATCTATTTTCCAAAGTTTTTTTTTTTTAATTAACATGTTGAATGCCATTTAACTCAAACCAAAATCCCCTAAGAAGGCACAATGATCATCTATTCCCCAAAGTCATTTTTTATTGACATAGTGAATGCCATGTAACTCGAATCAATAGCTCCCTAAGAAGGCAACAACAGTGAAAAAAGCACTTACCTGATAAAGATGTACATCTCCGTTGGTAAAAGGAAGTTACCTACAACAGAAGTGCAAAAAGTACATAAATGAAAATTAGAAAGAGTCACGTACAAGGAAAACTTTTGAATAAAGACAATAAAACTGCTTGAATGAATATCCCAAACTAAATGTTACAAAAAGTTAATCCTTTCTACAACTTCATTTTATCATCATCAGATTTCTTGAGATAACTGGTACTAAGATAAGATGGCAATATGCAGGACCAACATATGTTCAATCACACATTTCAAATAGTAATTATGTCACTTAGGTTACCATGAATACAAGATCAAATGGCTTATTACGCCACTTCTAGACACTGCCAAGCAAACAAAGATACATCATATACAACATATCTGATTTATCGCTATGGACAGAAAAGAAGCATTTTTATATGTACTACTTGCCTTTTATGTCAGAGGAGGTTAAGAGCAATAAGTATTTTTCTAATTTGAATTTTACACATCATAGACAAAAATATTTAAGTAACTCCACACAACAAGTAGTATAAGTGTATATTATGTAGTATTAAATAAGCTGCTTGTAAAATTTTAAAATACTATAACGTCCAGACTCAACATTAAGTACTTAGAGTTCTTTACACACCCATTGATATAAAAATATATATCACCTCTATGCAAGATAAGAAAAGTAAGAGAGAGGAGTTAGGATAAGAAAATTGTACCAATATCATATTACATGAATTATGGATGTTCAATTTAGGAAAACTAATCACATTTGTGTTAGAAAAAACTTAATACTTTTAAAAGAAATATGAACACTCTCAAATGTTGAAATGTATGCATAGCTAAATAAGTTTACCTTAAAAGGTAAATAATTAGAAACTAAACTGAGAAGTTTTGTGTCAATAGGAATTTCGAGAGTCGAGACTCTAATGTGGAACATTTGAAACGAATTTGGAAGTTGATTTGGTGTGGTCTTTTGAAGTATGGAATTGAAAATTTTTTCGTGGAAAGCTTTGAAATCCACCATTGTTGAAGCTTGGGTCTGACTTGGTGATAATAATTTCGGCTGGTGATAACCGTTCGAGCCTCCATTGATGAGATTCAGTCGAGTTTAATTATATTCCAATACACCATTAGTGGTTCGTATTATTGAGAATATAGTTCTTTAGACTTGTAAATAATGAAAACCAAAAGGAAGAAAATGAATGTCGAAGATTTAGCTCAGGATTTGGCCAAATAGACGGACTCACAGTTAATAAGATGATTTCTCTGATAGTTATTCTTGCACTTGATTGAACACAAGATCTGTACCACTGGATGGTATAATTAATCATTTTCTACATAGTTGACTCGAAAACAATAGAGTCCTTTTTCCTCCCACTGTCCCACATTAACAACATACAACAAAGAAAACAAGCAATAATGAAAAAACGAAGGAAGTAAATAACTATCAAAGATTTAACGGATGGACTCACAGTTGATAATTTGATTTCACTGAGAGTAACCATAAGAGATATTTGGGCGCCTGATTGAGCACGAGATCTGCACTAATAGGTGGTATAATTCTTTTCCGCATAATTGACTCGAAAAGAGCATACTCATCCTCCCTTCCACCTCTTGATCTAGATAGGAATAGCTCATCAGCCTCTTTAAGATCTCCCTATAGAAGATAATAATGAAAATGCCTTAAAGTCTTACTCGTTAATATTAGAATCAAAACTTACACGAGTGATATGTTGAGCTTTCAATCAATAAATTCACTCCTACTTATGGGTAGAAACATTGCTATCTGATTTTTTCAGGTTTATTTTTTTACATGCTTGAATAAAAATTTCGCATCAGAATCAGAAACAACATGAGAATGGTTTAGCCCCCATATGCATGGTTTTGATGTGCGAGTAAGATTTGACATATGTATTTTCAAGTAACAAACAAAGGTTAAAAACAAATTTTACACATAAATTAGATTAGTCTATCAAGCTTCATTCATTTCAACTTATGTATGTAGTGTTGAATGCACAACTATTAGTGCTACTAATGAAAAGAAAAATTTAGTATTGTAAGAAGGAGATGGGACATAGTCAAATGAAAGGCCTGATATAACAACAATATTGTCATACTTCTCAACAGAAACATCAGCATGCAAGATAATATTAACCTGATCTTCAGTACAAAATATAGTGTGTGAGAAGTCAGAACCAACCTTGGAACTTGTGTTATCGTAGTAGAGTAACATGTAAGCGAAGTAACTAAAGATAGATTACCTCAAGATGACTATTCAGATATGCAACCTGAAATAGGTCTCAATGGACTTTGTCACAGCATCTGCAAATCATTGTAATCAGTATGTTCAGAGGAAAATATTTAGCTTTTCAGTAGATAACATAAGACCTACAATACCTATTAAACTTTCCAGAACCATATAGCATTTAATTATGACAATAAAGATAATTTGTACATACATATATTTTTATTCCTTCTTTTGAGCACCCTCATCTTCTTGAGTTTCTCATGAGTGACCACCTCTTACACTTGACCTCAGATTTCATTTGCACTTTTTTGGCTTCTCATTAATCATCACCTTTGCAGATCTGTTCCAAATTACAGCCAAGAAACAATTCATTAGCGAGTTATAATTTTCTTGTGTTAGCTTCGAACCATTTGTGCAGTAAAACAATCACTAAAAAACTACAAACAATGAGCACTATATATGAATAGGTTGACGTGATAACTGAACGATCTCTTCAATAGAAGGGTAAATATCATAGTAGGTTGAAGAAACTTGTCTAACCAAGAACATCATATGATCAAGATAACTTGATAAATATCATGAGACGTCTCTGCTGGAATGTAAATTGATGGACATGCACCTTATTCGGCTTATGTAGAGCTCATAACTAAATAGTGCAATTCCTATTTTGCCAGATAGTGCAATTTAGGTTTGAGAAATAGCAGGTTTATGTAAATACTTGAGATTCATGAACTAATTGAAGTGTGCCTAAATGAACAATAATTTAACTTGCGAAGCCTATTTCTACTGATGTGCAAAGGTGCAATTGAACCACGAAATATGAAGTTAAGGACCATAAGATAGGAAATTACTTAGGCCACTTCGTTAATTCCTATGTCCATGTATCACAGTTACCACAATCAGCCTTCGGAAGGGAAGAACAGAAACCTTCTTAGCCAAATATCAAGATTCTTACGTTGAGCTTGAAGAAGATTTGGGTAAAAAGTGTCAGAAGATGAAGAGAATTGAAACAATTGTATGAAATTGGGAGATGTTGCGTTTATTTTTTTTATTTATTTTTTTGCTTGGAATGCTGGAGAAGAATGCAGACGATTGTAGAAATTGGATGTCAGCGTAAAATTAACAAGCTACCCTTGGTCGTCCTTGTGTTCACATTTCTATATAATAAAAATAAAATAGAAAAAACAAAATATAACGCAGACATTACTTTTGTTTTACAAGAATGATATAATTATAATTTCATACTTTACTATGAAATATTACAGAACATATAGTCTTATTTACATTTTTTTAAATTTCTTGTTGCTAACAAATTATATGTATAGTTAAGACAATACAATTAGCGTTGAACGGATAGATATTTTAAAATTAATTATTGTCTTAAAGATCAAAAAAGATTTGTTCATAGAAAATAGACTAAAACTTTTAACGATATTGTAACGATCTGAACCACCGTTATTTAGGAAAAACAAAACTTTGGAAAATTATTAGGCCATTGTCCCGCCAGGGGGGCCAGATGTCACTAGGGCGGTGACGCCACGGCGGGGTAAACTGGCGCCAGAGTGAAATAGGCGAGACAGAATGTAAATAACGCGAAATTTTATTTTATCCTTATTCCTAAAATACCTAATTTAGAAGTAAACCACCCTAGAAACCCCCCAAAAGTTGTTCTAAGCTTGGGAAGGAAGGAGAAGGATATTTCTAGCATAAGGAGATCGATGGATTGTGGATTTCCGGTCAAGATCACCGTCACGAAGTCCAGAAACAAGAATCGAAGCCAAAACCCTGTGCAACTGCTTGGCGCCCCGGTAGGCTACGTTTTATTAATTGAGTAATTATAAATTTGTGCTCACTGCGTAATATAATGTAAATCAATGGTATGATTTATGCGTAGGCCTTCGTACACCGAATAAGAGATAATTAAATCCTAGGAAGAAGCCTTAGACGATGAACTAGGGCTAGGTGATGGTTGTGATTTCATGATTGTGTGATATATGTATGTTCTTGCTTCATTGTAATACATTTATGTATGCAAATGTTGTATTATTGATAACACTAGTTGTAAATGAGATAGATGAATGATGAATGACATGAATCATGACTTGATTATATGATTTGAGAATATACTTGTGAATGTGATTGTGGCTTGTTGAATGGATCAGGTGTCGCGTTCCGACACACTAACTTAGATCGGCTGCCACGTTCCGGCATAAACATTAGATCGAGTACCATGTTTCAGTATGCTAACAGTTTGGGTTTGAGTTCCATGAGAAGACTAATGACTTGTTATAATTGTATAATTGAGATTGTGAAGTTATATGTTGTTCATAAGTGATACTCCCTCCATTTCACAAAGAATGATCTGGTTTGACTTGACACTGAGTTTAAGAAAATAAAGAAGACTTTTGAATCTTGTAGTCCTAAATTAAAGTTATTTTAAATGTACAAAATTGTCCTTTAATCTTGTGGCCTTAAACATGACATGTGGAAAGCTGAAAGTAAAATGTTACCAAAAAAACAAAGAGGTCATTCTTTTTGAAATAGACTAAAAAGGAAAGGATGTCATTCTTTTTAAAATGGAGGGAGTATTTGATATTGTTTCCCCGAAATTGTTTAATAATTATGATGACTTATATCGGATTGTTCTACTATGTTGGGTAAACTGATTAAGTATCTCGTTGTTGAATGAACTAGAAAGAATAAGCCCAATCGAAATGCGGTGCAACATGTAGAAGGGGTTCAAGGGTCGTAATATTTGAGAGAAAGGGTTGTCCGTGTGTTGCGAGGGTAAGAAATGGGGGTATTGTACGAGATGGAAATACTTAGGTAGATCCCACCATTAGGGAAAAGGATTAGTGGTTAGTAGCAAGAAGCCTTGATATGATATGTCATGTGGCAAAGATTGGGTAAGATGAGGAGAAAGTAAGAGCATGTCGTATGATTAGTCGAAATGCTTGTAGTTGTATTCATGAACTCTTCTAAGCGATAGAATGGTTAGGCTATGATCAAGAAACTAGTAAGTAGGTTGACTGAGAAGGTGGTTAGTTATAAAAGTACTTGTAAAATTCTGAGGTATTCGAGAGAGGGGGTAAAGGTGGAGAAGCGAGTGGTTATTTGCAGGTTCTTGCTAGTTGATTTCTTATTGTAACACTTCAAAAATTAGACCTAGAAAAAAATACAGAAAAATTACCTATTGCAGTGAACCACGGCAGGGTTCACGGACCGTGAAAGGGTCCACGATCCGTTAACCTGCCCATAGTCCTGACTTGGACTCCACCAGGCCCAAGCGTAAGACCACAAGCACCTTCATCGGCCGTGGTCTTGACAACGAACCTTGGTGGCGTCCATGAAGAGTGAAGCAATAGCCTCCCCAAGCCTAGCCCTCAGACCCCCAAGCCCAAGTGAGGACCACGAGGACCTTAACGGTCTGTGGTCCTCCACACAGGCCGTAGTAGCGTTCGTGAAGGCTTTACCAGTAGACCCCTAGAACTGAACCTCCAGACCACCGCCCAAGTGAAGACCGCAGACACCTTCACGGTCCGTGGTCCTTCACACGGGCCATGGTAGTACCCGTGATCTCAGACCTATAGTCTAAGTGAAGACTACGACCGACTTCACGGTATGTGGTCCCTTTCATGGTCCATGAAGGTGGCCGTGGTCAGCCCATCTGCAGTTTAAGTCAAGATTATTTTGATATTTTCCTTATTCATTGGACACCTAAACTACGTCGTTTTAACCTTAAGTTTCGTGGTTTTAGTCAGTTTTATCCTAGAAACATAACTAGAACTTACCTAAGTCAGATCATTAATCAAAACTTAGAAAATTTAGAACTGTAATAAGAGAAAGAGGCGACCAATCCTAGCTTCAAGAACGCAACAAGATTTCAGTAGTTCCAGCTCCGAAATCGAAAGATTTATCCGTGAAATTCGTCACCAGGTATGTAGGATTTCACTAGTGGGTTCCTTTCACCTATTAGGTCCTTAGTTTTCAGTCAGTTTCTTGATTCTCTTATTATGACTAGACCTAAGGTTTCTTGAATGTTAGAATTATTGGGGTTTTAGCTATTAGAATGATCCAAATCAGATTAGTATATTAATATTTAGTCTATTGCATGAATTTTAAAACCCTATCTATGTAGTTCTTTAGTTCTTGAATTACACATGCTAGGCCAGATATTTCAGTTATTTCATATATACATGCCTCAGTTTGAAATGTGTCATTATTAGTTATTTATGTGCATTCTCAGTTGCATGTCATTTTGAGCTATCCAATATATCACAGTAATTCAGTCATAATGTCTTAATCACTTAATTCATTAGGAGTAGCATAATACCGAGTTAGACTAGGGTTCAGCGCACCCAAATAGTCTCAAAACTACTAGCCACGTAGGTTGTAAGTCCCCTCTGTAGGCATCATTTTAGTGATTATGCCAGCATGCCTCTATACCTCTGGCATGATATATTGGGTCCTCTCGATGGGGCGTATACATCGAACTCTACATTTAACTCATCTGTTTTATTATCGGTTATTACTAGCTCTCACAGCTTTGTCAGACTCTATTGCATTGACCATTTTCAGTACAGTCAGTATTCAGTATGTTATAAATTGGTCATTGCATTCAGTTAGCTCAATATTCAGTATCTATATCATGCGCAGATTATGCACTTGCTTTATTGCTTGTTCAGTTATGTGTTTATTTCATATTTATTCTATCATGTATGCTCAGTACCTTTCAAGTACTGACGCATATATTGCGCTACATCTTCTCATGATGTAGGTTCAGGTCCCCAGTAGGCATACAATGCTTAGATCGATCCCCGATCTCCAATTCAGTAGTATCAGTGGTGAGTTCTCATTCTTCGAGGACAATAGTCATGTTATCTTTACTGTATTTTAGTCCTTTAGTTTCAGTTTTGCTAGACTTAGCTAGGGCATGTCCCAATATTTCTAGTCAGTTAGAGGCTATTTTCAAACATAGTTAGATTCAACTTAGTAATTGAATTTGATGTTTCTTTTGTATTAAACTCTCATATTTGATATTCAGTTTTAATATATAGGTATTCCCCATCATTTCAGTTTTATTTATGATTTAGCTTCCGCATTAGTTATTATTATTCTTAGTATGCTCATGTCATGCCAGCAGGGTTAGCTTGGGGTCACTTGTGATCCTAGGTCTCGTGTCCGCGTCTCGGGGGTAGCTCGGGGCGTGACACTTATGTTATGCGGTAGATGTTGGGTTGACCGATGATGTCCACCAGTACGTGTGGTTCTGTACTGATACTACTCTTGTTATGCTTTTTAAGCACAGTCTAGATGCAAGTTGGTGATGTTTCATTAGATGAAGACGAAGAAATTCTCCAACAACTTCTATTTTTTCTTCCGCATAGTAGGAGCTATGTCTTTTATTTATTATGTCATGTTTGTACTCTTAGTAGCTCTTGTACCTGTTTAGACTAGATTCCTAGGAATGTTAATTACTTTATAAGTCTTAACTTTGAGTCCTTTTTTTAGAGCTCTTGTTTATAAAAATAGTACATGAAATTCCTTTATTCTTCTGTTTTCTAAATTTTCCGCATGATTGTAATTGTTGGGATATGAGGGTTCTCCTACTTGGGTGTTAGTATGTAGGTACCCGCACGGCTCGGTGGATTGGGTCATGACAAATTGGTATCAGAGCCCAAGTTACTAGTCTCCTAGTATAAGAACAAAATGTGGACTAGACTTTCTACATCACACCTCTTAGGCTACAACATTTTTTCTAATTATGTGTGAACACAACGTTGATGTATTGAGTTGTCTTTAGATCTAGTCTATGTGGACTTTTGTACACACAAAATATTTTATGTACTGGACTTTTTTTGATGTAATTTATGTAGACTTTTGTATTTAACAATATTTCGAGTGTTGCATCAAAGTTATGGCGTGCATGCGTGTAGTTTTCCTTTTCAATACATTACAACATCTAAAAATCGGAAGCATCTATAACATATATTGTTGCTTTATCAAAGTTATTAACATCTTCTTATGTGATATGGTCATGTTGCACTAAATATATTTCTTAGAGAAAATATTGACTATAATTCTTGGCCCCACTTAGAGATTATTGTAAACTCAAGGGGCATAAAATTATTGAAATTGCAAATTTTCTTTTCTTAGGAGACTTCCATTTCACTATTTAAGAATTTTTTAATTTAAAAAATCAATCTTTTCGACTCTTTAACAAATGGGTACAAGAGATTATTTTTTATCTTCTCTTTTATTATATGCTAATTATCAACATTAAATGTTCATTAAATGTTAATTGAATATGGATGAGCACGGAGAGGGTAGGTACCTCTCTGAGTTCTCTATATAATTGATGTTTGTGTAATCAAGACACAACTTCTGATGCAAGTGTCTGCGATCGTACAATAGTTTGATAACCCAACTAAGGGTTGAGATCGTTCCTAAGAGAGTGGTTTTAAGAATTAATAGAAAAATAAAATTTAATTCTAACTAGTCGTAGCTAAAGACATTAACGATTAAAAACATTGTAAATTAAAGGGGGACACAAGAGTGTCAATTAACAATGGGGAGGTTTTGTCACAAGTAAGGAGAAAAAACAAAATAAATAATGATTTCTAAGTAATGAGAGGGGATCCTTGGGATGTGACGGAAATACAGGTTAAGCTAGATTATTAGGTACATTCTTTCGATAGAAGATTCATAGAATAATTGTGACTAGGCTAAACTTTAAAGGGGATAAGCTCTCTCTTAAGCAACATACCCCATTTCAAATGTGTTCCTCTCGAACACCCACTTGCCGCATGAAAACTAGTCTACGTCTTAACCCACTCACTCTCTCGAGCTGAGTGTGTGAATGATACTAGGATTCACTCTCTCGAGTTGAACCTCATGTCGACCCACTCCCATTGGCCATCAATTTAGTAGTTTTAGTTTTACGACCTCTTTCTCGAACAAGCCGAAAACACATAAATAAACTTTTATTGCAACTACAAATTCATTGAATTCATCCATAACTACTAAACGAAATCACAATTAAACTAATATTAAACTATCAGCAAGCAAGACCCAATAATTATCTTAACCTATATTTGCTAAATCACACCCCAAGAATTGGGGTTTCTAGCTACACATGTACAAGAGATAGAAATGTATACCAAATTGAGCTCGCAGTCAACTGGGTATGAAGATTTAAGTCTTGATACAGGCAAAAATTGAAGAATCCAAGAGATCCAAATCCAAAGCTTGAAGATGAAACCCTTTGGATTTTCAAGTCTTCAAAAGTCTCTCAAACTTAGAGCAAAAATATCAAAAAGTATTATTCTATATAAAAATTATAATAATTGTTTCACACTTAAAACTATAACTCTAACTAGTATTTATAGTTTTCACAGATTTGTGTTACAGCAGATCATTCGGCGTTGTTAGTCAAAATCGCCGATCAACTCGGCGATTCGCCCTTTGGTATAGTTTATCGCCGTCTTGCACCAGCCTTCAGCATCATCGTGCTCTGGGTCATTGGCGACACGGTACTACTTCTCGGCAATGCGTCGACTGCTCCTTTTTTCCACCGATTTGATCCTTTCCTTTAGGGCTCAGCACACTGGAACAAAAGGCAAAGTAAGACCCTTCGGCGCTCGCCAAGTGGATTCGGCTATCCTCTGGCCTTCAATTTTTTGTTCTTTTCAGCCTTTTCGTTCCTTTTTGTGATGTAGTGTCCATGCTTTCCTTCAAACTTCACATACCTAAAACTTAAGGGTTTTCATCATATATTGAGATAAAATAAGCATTTGAGGACACAATTTATATTAAAATATATCCCTAAATGAGTACAATTTGTAGACTCATCAACACCCCCAACTTAAACTTTTGCTTGTCCTCAAGTAAAACTCAAGTTCAGCAGTTCAACAAAGATATCTTAAACAGTGCTACACAAGACACGATTATGAATGTACACAACAAGACTCAATTTACTTATGCAAGGATCAATTTAGTAAGATTTTACAACTTAATTCACAAAACACTCTATTTCTTAACCACATCATCCTTATTATATTTAAACATTGATTATATTTACCTGAATTTTATTTAATATTTAAACGATTTTTATTTGGTATGAAATTTTTTAAAATCTTTAGTATTGTCTAGTTTGTCTGGCATGTCTAGGACTTTTTTAGTTATATGAGGTTGTAATTTTATTCTTCCATCTCCAATTTCTACTCCTAAGAAATTTATGAGGCTTTTACATAAATCCATTTTTTCGTACTACCTATGATTCTGTTGTCTACAAATAACTTAAACACTGTTTATAAGTGTCCTAAATGTTCTTTAGTATTATTACTGAACACTAGAATATTGTCTACATACACTAGAACTAAATTTTTATAGTCTCTAAAAATATTATCCAATTTTCTTTGGAAAATTAGGGGGACTGTTTTTAGTCCAAAGGGCATTACTAACTATTCGAAATGTCCTTTTGGGCAAGTAAAAGCAGTCTATTCTATAGTATCTTCATGTATTTTTACTTGTCAGTATCCATATTTGCAATCAAACTTATCAAAAAATTTTCTTCCCTGTATCCTATTTATTAGTTTTGTTTTATCTGGTAGCTTATACCCGTCCATTTGGGTGTTATCATTAAGTCTTTTATAATTTATAACCATTCAGACTTTTCCTCTTACTATTTCGCTATGATTTCGTATCATGAATGTTGCCGACCTATGTCTTGATGTTGATCTTCTGATTACTCCTAACCTTAGTAAATCTTTTATTTGATCTTCAAATTCTTTCAGGTCTTCATTTGTTGATTCTATAGAGGTTGTTTTCACCTATATTCTGGGTTAATTATATCTAGTTGCAGCTTATGTGATTGGCGTCCCAATGCCTCAGGGGCCTTTCTCCGATTATCTCTAGTTTATCTAGAATTTGAATTACTTCTTTTAGATTCTTTTGATTTTTTATTATTCCTATGTGTTGTAAGCCTCTTTTAAAATTGTAAAACCCTATATTTATTTCTATTAAGTTGTAACTCTTTTCTACATCTTCTGTATCTAAAAGGCTAAGTTCTAATAATTCAATTTCTTCTCTTTCGTCTGTAACATATATTTTAGTGCAAGTGCATTCTTCCCCTTTTTCGCATTTTGAAGTATTTGGTTTAGGCTCATTAGTGTCTATGAGATACCTAGATCTTGTTGGAATAGATTTTGTTGTTATTGTTGCCTGAGTAGTATTTTTAGAGAATATTACTCCATCTCTAGTAAGGAGACAGCTGTCATTATTATATAGTAAGAAATCTAATCCTAAAATAAAGTCTACCCTAATATTTAAATCTCTTACCCAATTTTTTTTCTAACTTATAGGTGGGTTTATAAAAAGTCTGCACAAGTGTTTAAAAAATTTATTTTTGCATTACTAACGTAATGCTTATATATGTTAGAAGAATCATCCATTTGTATGACGCTTTGTGGTTCTAAAAATTTTTTTATTACTTCTAGAGGCAAAATACATCTATTTATTATACTTTTTGTACATCCTGAGTCTACTAGAACAAGGGTCTCTATCTCGTAGTCCTGAATTTTTATCTGGTTAGGATTTTTGTGGTATTAATTTTTTTGTCTTCGTTACAAATTAATCCTTCAAATAATTTGTAGTCTTCTTTTTCATTTAGAAGTTCTATTTCTAATTCTAACATTTTATGGTCAATTTAGCAATCAATTTGGCTAGAGTCTTCCATGCCTTTCCCCTTTTCTAATGCTACGCCTTTTCCCTTTTCTATCTTACTTACTCTTTCCTCTAAACTATCTATTCTATCCTCTAATGCTTTTAGCATTTTTTTTCTTTTGTGATAACTTGCTCATCTTTGATCTTAATATTAAATATTTTGTCAATGCACAGAATTCATCCTTCTATATAACAGTTCATGCACTTTGCTCTTTTGTCTTTACTTGGATATCTTGTGCAATTAAAGCATCGTTGGCTATCTAATCCTTTCCCTTTGTAGAATTGGTGGTCACATTGTATATTAACAAATGTGTAATCCTTTAAGTTGTTTAAATCTAGCTTCTCTAATCCTATCTTGTTTATTAATGTCTCTTCTTTTGAATCAGATGAATTTTGTCTTCCTCCTTCTAAGGCATATATGTTTATTACTGAATATATACTTTCGTTATCTGACATATATTCGTCTACATTTATCAGGGTTTCTTGGAAGTCTTCTATAAGCTGGGCATTTCTTGTCCTACTGTTATTTCTTCCTGAACAAGTATTGGCCAGATGTTCTTCACTTCCGCATTTGAAACAAGCTAATAAATTATGTTATTATGTTTTCTTACATGTTTGTCTTTATTTAGGTAAGACTTTCTTGTCGTTGATTTTCTTAACTAATATTTTTTTCTTAGGTTTGTACTCTTGGGTATTTTGGTGTGTTTTCGTGTATTTTCTTTGTGGTTTACTTTGATCATAGCTTTGTGTTGTATATATATATTTACAGAATCCAATCTCGTTTTGTTTCAACTGTTTTTGTATTTGTATATTTGTACATTTTTCTTGTAATACCTCTATTACGTGTTGTATTTTATGCCCTATAGACCAATTTGCGTTTGGGTTTTGCATTACTCTTCTCTTTTATTCCATCTTTCTTCTATCTCTCTTTCTAGGGCACCAATGAACTTATTAAAAAGTTTCTTTCCTAAACTTTGGTCAAGCGCATTACCACTTATGGAACAATAATAAAAGTAGTCTTTTAGGAAGTTCTTTATATGACACCAATTATTTATGCTAAGCTGTTCTAATTTTATTAACACATTCTTTTGTAATACTACTAATCCGCTATTTGGGTCTTCTCCTGTTATTAGGATATGTATTTTATTGGTAAAGTTATACGGGTTTGGTCCCATGTTTACTAATTCTTGGAATTCTTGAGGGTAATTTACTTTGTATGTTTCCCATACTCCTTTAATTGATTCTTCTAAAAAGGTCTACATATATCTATGCATGGTTTCTGCATCTGTTTCACTATAATGGTGTATACAATCTGCTACTACTATTCCTTTCCATACGTCTATTACTGAATTCCACAATTGAGGGTCATGTGCTGCCATATTCAGTATTTTTCCTCTTTTCCTCTGTCTCCCCCGTCTTGTAGTTTGATAGGAGCTTCTATTGGCATTCTTATCCCTATTGGTCTAACCATTTCTGGTTTTGTAGCTGGGTCTTGTCTAAACACTCTATGCCTTGGTAAATTACCTATGGTATATTCTACCAATGGTGCAAGTGTGGTTTTTTGGAAGGGACTTAAACTGGTTGAGGCGGTTTCCATAAATTCTTTTAAGCTGCGAGTTGTTTCGTCGTCACTTTCACTTTTGTCTTCTTCTTGTCTACTTTCACTTTCGTCTTTTTTTTGTCTATATCCGTAATTTTCTGTTCTAACTCTGCATTTTTTAAAGTGTTTTTCTACTAGATAAAAACTTATTCCTCTTAGTTTACAACCTTTACATCTAAAGATTGTTGTTTTATCTAATTCGTATATCTGTTTGGCTTTTTCTATTGACTTAACTACTTCATAGTCGTTTTCTTCTATGATTTGGACATTCATTCCTTCCATGTTTATGGTTGTTTCGTTATCTTCTAGATCTTCATATATTTCTTTTTGGTCAGAATATTTATAGTCTGTGAACCTGATTGAGATTTGTCCTTTGTTATTAGTATATGTAAGGTGATCATTGGGTCTTAATACCTCCTTTTTGCAGAATTTCTCTAAATTTCATTCCCTACCAGCATATTCTTTGGAACTTATTTTTAAGGGTTTCATTAGTTTTATTCCCTTATTTCCATTAAACCTACTGCATCGTTTATTTAATTTTAAATTTTGAACTGCAGCTAGTGGCTAAGTTTTCTATGAAACTTACGCATACTAGAGAAGTGATCTTGACATCACACAACATTATCAAAGACGTCATAATTTTAAAAAAAAAAAAAAAAACAAGAGGAGAAAAAGAAGAATCCGGAACTAAATCACATCGGAATAAGTAATTTATTCTACTCTGCTAAATTATTTTTTGATGGTATAAATTATTTCTCTATATCATCAATGATTTATAAATATCTCAACAAATCATTTTTGATTTTCTTATTCCTGATTTTTTTTTTTTATTTTGCTAAAGGATACTTTTATAGTCATATTTATCTTTGAGCAAGAAACATGTGTCAAATATATAATTATAATAAGTATAGGGATTTACGAAATCCTTGTGGGCTTTAATGTTGCTAGAAGTAGCAATGAATGCAATCTCTACGTATAAACTGTTACAAATCAATTAATTATTAATATAAATTTTTTGCATAATTAATGAAGTAATACATTATTTCAATATTGAACATTCTACTACTCTAATATATTTACTTGTCATATTTATTTTTCACCCCTTCAAAAAGATTAATTAAAAGAGTTATTTGACTAAATTATTCTTATATAATCTTGACTTTAATTTAATACTATCTCTTTTGCACCACATTAATCTCTCTATTAATTATTCAAAATACTAACCTTCACTTATCAAAATTATTTGTAGTCGAGTGGTTTCCTAATATGGAGGACTTACGTCCTATCATGATAATTGGGAGGTTTCAGTGCTTAGAATTGCTCTTCAACAAGCTAGGGTTCAATTAATTCCTCTATATTTTCCAATTTGCATCTACCTCTAATGTTTTCCAATTTGCATCTACCATTTCAATGACCTAGTCTAGACAGGTACAAGAGTTGCTAATAAAGTATGAATAGAAAATATAATAAATAACGAAAAACACTCATACAACTTCTACTTGAGAACGTAATAGATGGTAGTTGATGATAAGTAATTGTCATCCCACGCTTCAAGTAATTTGAAACAAACTTATACACAAAAAAGGTGTAAAAAGAATAATATCAGTACACCATACACACTAAGTAGGCATCATGGGCCGACTTGAATTAGTTTCAGGTAAAACATCATAAAATCGATAGAAACAACAATACATATGCCAACATATACTATAACACAAGCAATATCTGTCCAATCTTCATATCTCTTCTTACCTTAATCATAATTTTCATTATTGATCACTTAGCATATTCCCTAACCTTCAATATTAATCTCACATAGATATAACTTATCCAAAAAGTCAATACAATATTATTCTTTCACAAAAAATCACCTTTGCTTTTGAACTTAGAATACAACTTAAATAGAAGAGCTTAAATTAATATGAGATGATGCACTACAAAATTCACTAGTGGAGAGAATTTTGATAGGATCGAAATAATCAAGATTTTAATTTTTGTGATTGATTAGATTTTTCTTTCACGATAGTTCCTCGGTATTATAATTTTATCCATAACTATAAGATTCATTTTAGGAAAATATCCAATTTATATAGAAATATTGAAACATCTGTCATTGTAGGTTGTACGTTCCAATTGATGTTACTAATAGTAATGGATTAGCAAAGCAATTCTTATGATTTAGCTGAAAAATGTTCAACAATAGAAGAAGTGAAATTTATTTATTTATAAGGTATCTATTTTTTAATTTCTTGCATTTAAGAAACAACTCATGCCCATTAATTATGTTGGTATATAAGCATGCATTTATTTTAAACTGATTTTTTTTTTTTTTTACTTATTTGTAGTTTCTAATCCATAGTGTGGCAATTTAAATTTTATGTTGCTTCTTTGTATCTCTTCAATGATTTATTTGATGATCCTACATAAACAAATGGTTTAATTATTTAGGCAAAACAAAATGAATACTTTTTTATTTGATAATCATATGAAGTATAAGTTTATGTGATTGAACAATGTGGATCTATCCTTTACTATTTTTTATAGTACTTAAAGAATTGTACTAGATATCATCCGTCAATCCATAGGGTAAAGAAAATCTTGTTTACATTAAGACATAATGCATAAACATGATCTTTAACTTGACGTCAGTTGATAACTATGACCTTTAACTTTGGGTGTACACAAGTAGACATTTAAACTTGTATAAAATTGAGCAAATGGACACATTCGTCCTACATGGCACCCCCTGCATGGCAATTTTGTGTCTTACATGGTGTCCTACGTATATTGTGCCATGTAGGACACTTGTGTCTATTTGTTCAATTTTATACAAGTTTAAGTGTCTATTTGTGCACATTCAAAATTGGAGGGCATAGTTATTCGTTGAAGCCAAGCTAAGGATGTTTATGTATTATGCCTTACATTAAAATGAATTAGTAATATATTATGCATGTGATGCATGACCCTTGTGGTCTAATTTATTGAAAAAAATTGTGTAAAAAAAAGGATAAATGTGAGTTTAATTATTCATTAAAACTCAACAATATTTTGTTAAGTTGATCTATACAATCAATTTCAGAACAAAATTCATGACCCTAAATGAGTTTGAATCTCTTTTTTTTTTTTTTTTGACATATGACACGTATTTATCCCAATCTGATACAAACAAGAAGTGACATATTTCATTATTTCTCAATCAATTATCATACTTAAGACTGTGTTTGTGTCCCTTATAATTATATTGTGTTTATTTCGCGATAATCATTTTATTTTACATATAGTTACTTTTGTATTTATCCCTAGCCTAATTCAAGTAAAAACTAACAAGGATTACCTCCAAACTTATTTTTTTATTATGTTTCTATTTTATTGATTATTTGATAGAGAAAAACTGCTATAACATGTCATGGACTACACGCGCCAATAACAAAATAAGGAGAAGCTTTAATATCTTATTTCATTTGATTCTTTTAAATACCTAAATCAATTGAGACCTCATCGTCTCTCAAGTCCTGCCACAACAATGCACAAAGTCAAAAATTTTAAGTCATTCAACATCTCTTTAACCCAATCAAGATTTTCACAAAAAAAATAAAATCAAATCTAAATATTCTTCGTAGAACATACAATTAAAATAAAAGAGAAAAATACAAGCTCCTCAAGTATATTACATGCAAAAAAATATTCTCATCTATAAAAAAGATCAAAAAATTCATGTTTCATTAAAGTATATAAAACAAAAATAAAAAATAAAAAAATGTGATAGTCTAATCTGGTCCCTGCTATATTCTCTTCTAGTCATATTTTTATTTTAGTTTTTTTTTTTTTCCATTCTCTTTTGTTCTTAAATGTGATAATCTGATCTGGTCCTGCTATAAGTTTGTTCAATTTTCTCAAATAGTTCTCTTTTTAAGAAAAATTATATGACTCGAGTTATACATTGAAATTTAAGATTAAATTTGGCAATTATTTTCAACTATCCTTAACATTAAAGAAGTGATAGTTCTTTTTAATACTTGCTTAATTAAAAAAATATATAATTAACAGGGGTAACTAGTTATTACACCTTATATTTATTGTTTTGAAGAAAATGATAATTTTCAAATCTCTTCAATAAAAATAAAAACCTCATACGTATAAAAATGAAAATCTCTAGCAAAAGAACATAAAACTAAAAATATGTTTGTAAAAGACTGCAAAATCAAATCTCATGTTAAAATGGAAAGGAGTGTGAATTTTTTTTTGTGTGTAATATATGCTTATATACTCCCTCTGTCCAATAATAGTTGTACACTATCGATTTGACACATCCCTTAAGAAACTATAAATAGAAGAGTAATTTTACTATATCACCCTTTGAATATAATAAATACAATGTCTTGAAAAATATAATAGGGAAATGACTATAATTAATGATAAGGATAGATTAAGAATTAAGTGAAATTATCCATGAATTTCATAAAGTGGACAAATATTGTTGGACATCTATTTTTAATATAGTGGACAAGTATTATTGAACGAAGGGAGTATTACTTAACTTTATTTTAATTTCTCCAACTTTCCAACGTTTTCATGGTAAATATATTTTAATTTCTTTTTTTCCTCTCGTGGTTAACTAAGACAATAATAGTGTCTTTAACAATGTTGTACGACGTCAAGAGCTTTCTTCATTTCATTTGCATAAGCTATTATTGTGTATATTATTATCAACTGAACAAATATCTTAACTACAGTAAATGGTTGGTGTTCATATAAATAAGATTTATAGATGAGTTTTCTTATTTTATGCATGCATTATATGTATTTAAATAATTTTCACACCTAAAAATCAATTATATGTGCGTATGATTAGTATTAATTTGAAAGATTGAATTAGTAATTTGTCATAATAATATGTTAAATTATATTTAAGGTATAGACTTTTTTTCCTTTATATAATTAAGGTTTAGAAATATCTCAACTATCATATTTATTTTCTTATTCCTAATTTAGACTTTTGTTAAAGGACAATTTTATATTCATCTATTTTAAATATGTATCAAATATATAATTCTAAAGGATCGTTTGGTATGATGGATGAAATTAATTAATTCTGGGATAATTTTTAAATAACCTTTAATATGTTGGGATTAACAAAATCCTCCTTCTTCAATATTGTGGGGAGTAACAATAAATGCAATTTTCTATGTATAAACCGTTACAAAATTTGATTAAATGTATTGATATGAAGCTTTGCATAAATTAATGAAGAATTACTTGATTTTAATATTGAACATTGTATTACTCCCTCCGATTCGTGTCATACTTTTTTTCATATTTTTTAAGATAACATTGATTAAAACTGAAGTGTAATTTGATTAATATTACCCTTAAGCTAACATTAGTTAAAAGGGTAATTTGACTAAATTACCATTATATACTTTTTGGCCCTAACTTAATAATACTGTCTTTTGCACCATATTAATCTTTCTTTACATTTATTGAGTAAAGTTAAAGGTGAAAATAACTAATTACTTTTATATTGATTTTGGACAATTACTTACAAGGACAAGAATGTCTAACGACATACATATTCTTAAAATAGGTAATTTCTACATCACAATTCATGTATCATTATTCATCGCACATCCCTATATTATTCATTAGCAAAATAATCACTATATTATTATTTATCACATAAAATCTTTGTAATATACATTGTGATATAACCAATCTTTGCACCAAATAATTGATATATTAACGTCTATTTCTAATTAATAATCACTGTAATATAATTTGTACGTAACAAATTTCTATACCAAACAGTATGTTAAACTAGTCTTCTAATTAATTACATCTCTTTTTGTGCATAATTAGTCTCTTAGCACATATGCTCAATCATTTACATTTGGTTGTTATTTTGATTAATGGGGTAAGGATATATAATTTAATTATGGGAAGGATAAAGAAAGTGGAACTCACTTTTTTTAGAGGTGGATTTTTTTTTAAACAAACTTATCTAATATTTCGATGTCATGATATTTTTTGCCATATATTTTTTACTTAAAAGTATTGAAGGCTAAAAATTAATTTTTAGACGTGTATAGTATGTATATATCAAGTCGTATAATAGATGATTTTATAAAATAACATTAATATTATTAAAATAAAATTCTGAGTAAATAATTATACAAGAAAATACAAATTATAAGTTGATGTGATTGATCAATGTGGATATATTATATAGTATTTTTTATAATGCTTGAAGAATTTCACAAGATAACATTAGTTGATCAATAGGGTAAGAATAGTTATATTTGCACATGTATAATTAGCTATATATAAGGCAAGTGATATATGACCCTTGTGGTCAAAAGTTTACTAGTATGTGTACAAAGAACGATAAATGTAAGTATATTTTTTATATATATATTTTATTTATTTATTTTTTACCCTCTCTAGGAGCTCTTGCTCCTTTAGTGACTCGAACTCGCAACCTTCAGGTTGAAAGTGAGGGCTGCTTATTATCCAAGCAACTCCCTCTGTCAAATGTAAGTATTAATATCCATTAACACTCAATAATATTTTATTTAGTCGATCGACATAGTTATTTCGGAACAAAAGTTATGACATATGGAAACAAAATATAACACACGTACTAGTTACTTGAGGCGGGTGCTGGACCCATCCTTTACAGTTCAATCGTCAGTGTTAAATAAATGGGCCATACTTTCAAGCCCAATACTTGTAGAAAAGCTAACCCAATCCAGATAGTTCTGATGAAGGTTGAGCATTTCCCTTCTTCAGAGCTCCGAGGGGGTCTAAGAGTTACAGCCGAGTGACGAGTCGAAGAGTGAGTCGGAAAAATGTTTCTCCGAAGGATAGCGAGGCCATTGATGATGATGGCGAAAGTGAAGGAGACGACGGGGATCGTAGGTCTTGATGTAGTGCCAAATGCGAGGGAAGTTCTGATTAATCTTTACAGGAAAACCCTAGAGGAGATCAAAGCTGTGCCGGAGGACGAGGGATACCGGAAAGCCGTGGAAAGCTTCACACGCCACCGTCTTAGTGTCTGTCAAGAGGAAGCAGATTCGGAAATGATCGAGAAGCGGCTTGGTTGTGGCCAGGTTGAAGAGTTAATTGAGGAAGCTCAGGATGAGCTTAAGCTCATCGGCCACATGAACGGTCCGTACAGTAACAACTTCCTGTCTTTCATTTTTACTACATATGTGTATATACTTATACGTGTGTGTCTCTGTGTGTTTCTTTTATTTGTTAAATTTTTATTGAATGCTAAATTTCTATGCAATTGTTAAACACGGGAATTTTTTTCCTTTTTTTTTTTCTCTTGATTATACTGACTGAATGATTGATGAGACAATAGTAGATCTATGTTTTGATTGCCCTGTTTGGTACTATGATTATGGGGATTGACCTAGTGAGGTGAACTACCGTTCTGGTAATCTACCAATCTCCTAATAATTTTCAACCTGGATTGACTGCCTTTGATAGATTATGGACAAAAAGTCTGGCAACTTTGTCCAAGATTAACACAGTTAGCATAAATCGTATCCAATTGTGGACTAGCAGAGGTCCAGTTTTGCTTTACTTGATGACTTGATTAGGAATTTCACTTTGTCAAAAAATATGATCTTGGTTTTCCTACTCACCACTGAAAAATTATAGATAATTTCATAAGATTGAGCTATAAATTTGGCTAGTTTTATTTGTATATCACTCTACTAGCAAGAAACTTATTTTCTCTAGTATGAGGTAATGGAAAACAAACAGAACTTGATGCCGGAATGTCAGCAATGTGCTAATATTGGCGATGTTAGGAACCCTGCTATGAAAGATAGCCAAAAAACCAGAGGCCACCTTGGTCGGCTGTTTCCAAGGATAAGGGATATCAATTTGAATTCCCATAACTCCATATCTTGAACTAGACCTCATGGGTGATATCTAGGTAACACTTCTTGAGATGAAGATTCATCTTCAACAAAGGGATTGACTTATCTTCCTCAGCTGCAGAAGTGTCGGTATTCACTTCTTCATTTGGGGCTTCGTTTTGAACAGTTTCTTGCGAGATCACAAATGATTCCATTTAAAATTTAGATTCTGGCTATATATATCCCTTTTGACATAACTTTCCTTGACATGCACTAGTTCACACAACTGTGTGACTTAATGGTGTGACACGTAAAGGACAATAAGTACTTTTGCAAATAAGAGACACTTAAGGGGCAAAGGTAACAATATGAAAAGCTCAAGGACCAGGATGCTAATGTGGAAAGATAGAAGGACACCAACATAACTATAAAAAGATACAAGGTAAAAACAATCATGAAATGGGAAGGACGAAGATAGAAATATATAGAACTAACACTAAAAAAAAAAAAAAAGGCAAATGATAGGTAAATACCCAAGAAAAAAGCTCTGATACCAAGATGACATTGGAATGTTGGGGGTGTGCCAATATTGGCAAGGTTAGGAACCTATGAGGAAAAAGAAGTGATAAGTTCTTGCATCATCATACGGTAAGCGGCAAAAACAAGAGGACATCTTGGTTGGGTATTTTTAAGGATCACTCACTTAAGAGGAAACGTACTAATGATGCATGAGCTTGTTACTTGCTTATGCAATAATTATCACTTGTTGATGCAGTCAATTCCCATATTTTATCCACCACAAAGACACTTCAACCTTGTCCCGTATATCCTCGTTTTTTATCGTCTCTCTTAGTATGACCACTCATCCATCATCCTCATCTCTGCTACCTTCATCTCCTATATGTGTGAGTTCTTGATTGACCAACATTCCACCTCGTACAACATAGCTGGTCTAATAACCACGGTATAGAACTAACCTTTAAGATGAACCCCCTTAAAGGTAATTTTGTATATTTATATTAGGAATTTCGGATAGCCTCACAACAGTTTGTGACAAAGCATTATTGGGCTATGCCATTGCAACTGTTGAAGTCTTTGTTTAGTTGGTTCTTCTATGGTACAGTCGGGACAAAGCTTCCAGGCTGCTCATTAGCCTCAGTTCCAAATCGAATTCGTCTGCACTTTTATTTGTTGGTCTAATCCTGTTAATCTGACACTCATCAAAAAGGCATGTGTTAAGTGGTAGTGTTATAGCTGATTTTTCAAGATGAGTTAAGAACGTAAGATAAATTTGCCATTTGCACTATGTAAATCTCGGTTTTACTTTACAAGATCAGCACCACTTCGCTGCTGATATATACACAGCCTTTTGCATCAAAGGGACAAATATATGGACTTTACTATACGTTCTTGCTTATTGGGCTTCTTGTTTGTTGTTGTTTACTCATTTCTGTCTGTTAATTTGTCTATCACACCTGTGGGGAGTCTGAACATTACTTTCTGTTATTATATGCTTATTTTGTTTGACAAGCTAGTGGACAAGTCTTTTGTTAGAGATCCTTTAGTCTGGCTTCAAATAAATAGAGCTATTTGCGCTACAAATTAGTGGCCATCTTTAATTCATTTTATTCATCTTCTTTTTAGTCTGTTAAGAAAATATACCTTGGGCTTAACTCAAGCCCAAAAGGCGACACTTCACATATACTCCCTCCGTTTTAATTTGTTTGGCCTATTTTGACTTGGCATGGAGGTTAAGAAACTAAAGAAGACTTTTGAATCTTGTGTTCTAAAATTAAAGATATATCAAATGTATCAAAATACTCTTTAATCTTGTGGTGTTAAACATGCTATGTGGGAAGTTGAAATTAAAGAGTTGTTAAAAAAAAAGGAAAGAGTCGTTCTTTTTTGAACGGACTAAAAAGGAAAGTAAGTTAAATAGATTGAAGTGTAGGGAGTACTTGTTTTGTGCTAAGTAGATTACTGAGGTGAAAAGGAGTTGGGATTGAATGTAAAGAAAGGATAACAAGAGAACATTCCAAAATAAATTACTTGATTTTTCACTTAAGCTATAGGGAATTTAAGTAAAGTTTACAAAAAAAGCGAAAAAAAAACATGTATTTTCTCCGTCGTCCCAATTTATTGGAAGGTATTTGACTGATCATGGAGTTTAAAGGAAAACTTTTGAAACTTATGGTTTAAAAAAAGCCATAAATATTTGTGTGGCTATAAATCATCTTCCTAGGGATAAAATGGGAAGTCTAAAATTAAATTGTTACTAAATATAGAAATTTGTCATACTTTTGGAATGGACTAAAAATGAAAGAGTGTCACATAAATTGGGCCAAAGGGAGTATTACATACTATAGATCTCCTAAGTTCACAATTATATAGACTTTGATTTTTCCATATTTACAAGGTATGGCTTCTTGGCTCTTGCTACATTTACATATTTTTAATATTCTTAACACTCCCTCTCAGGTTTATGTTTACATGTTGTATAAGAAGCTTGCTGTAAATATACTCAGTTCTGGAATTTTGAAGTAATCTAGTAAGAATATCGACTATCTAATTATTCGAGTTGATAAAACTTGTATAGTGCATCTCACTCAAAAAATTTGTCGAATAAAGTGGCTTTCTATATGCTTGGTCCTTTCATGAAATATAGAGTTTAAAGCAACTTTTAGCTGCTTCCTGCCTTCCTCTGAGAAATACTTGTCCAAAAAAAAATACAATTTATTTTACAAAACTGAAGTGTCATTGTATGCTTGCTTGAATGTACTTTTGATTCGTAAATTGTAACAATCATCATGTGACTGATTTATTGAAACTTTTGTCCTATTCAATAGTTGGGATTACACTGTATTTGTTGTAGTCCTATTTCATATACTTATTGTACTATGTACACCTTATATTTTACTGTTCTCTTTCAATTTTTTGAAAATACACTTTCATGTGGCCTCAGAATGCTTAAAGAGGTCTACAGGTACAAGTTTAGTTGCATATGCTACCATTTTTATATGGATATTAGAGTATTCATTACCTTACTCTTTTGCTTCATTATTAAGTGTTGAAGTGGTGTCTTGTGTGCTAAGCTTGGCATTCCCCTCCCCCAACCCTCCCCCGCTACCTAATGGGTGAAGAGCCAAATTTGTGCATAGAGTTTTATGTTGAAATGAAAAATATGTTTGATCATAAAAACATATTATCTGTCTTTCTTCATGATCATTTAAGGGAGACTTTCACAGGCAGATTTCTTATAGGGAAGAAGTTGATTTAAGATTCTGAATGGTATGAATCAAACCCTTTTTGGGTGAAGTTGTGATTTGTTGTTATAAGTGCTAAGAGTATTTTCAATTTTATTTTCTATATAACCTAAAGCTGTGATCAATGGTTTTTCTTACAGAGTGGAAACCTTGGGGTATTCCCGATGATTATGAGTGTGAAGTTATAGAAAATGATGCTCCAGTGCCCAAGCACATTCCCCTTCATCGTCCTGGTCCTCTTCCTGAGGAGTTTTATAATACACTAGAGGCTGTTGCTTCTGGCAAATTGGAGTCAAAGAAAGATGAACCTGCAATTGCATCAGGTGAATCACAATCAAAGTAGAATCTTCAATGGTCTATTTTACTGATCAAACCCATGTCAGGATCCAAAAATGAATGTGCTCACTAATTCATCCTTGGGTTCTTCTCTTTGTTTTATTTCTATATAATCCTTTTAATTGGTCCGACTGGAGTTTGTTGACACAAAAGCTTGAATCATTAGTTAATAAGAACAAACTAAGCTGGTTACTGCAACGGGTGTATTTATTTCTGTAGTTAAACTACATAATGATTTTCCAATCACTGAAAACGTCACAATGTTTAATAAGGAGCCCTTTTTCATTTGTGGTTGAGGTAAAGGTGTTTGGTTTTGTACGGATTGGGCATCCATCTGTAATTTTGTATCACATTTTAAGTTAGTTTATGTCTGGGCCAATGTCCTAATTGCTCTGGCCGCATTGTTGCTAGAAAAGAGGTTTAATCTTCGTACAACTCCAACTGGTTTATGTGTCATCCATTTTTATTTTGAACTTTACTTAAAGCAGTTGCTGGCTTCATTTGAATGCTCAATAATCAGGACATCACACTCTCATTTGCCCGAAAAGACGGACAAATTCTGGAAACCCTTGATAGATGAATGTTAAAGAAGACCCCTTTGTGAAATATACAAGTCACTGATGTTATCAAATTTTCTAGGGAAAAGGAGTGGATTTACCCCAAACTTTAATAAATGGTACGTATATGCCTCCATTATATTTTTCGTCCACATAAGCCCCTGCCGTCCAATCATAGGTACACATATACCCCTTTCACTAACGGACTCCTAATTCCTATTGAACTACCCATTTGACCCTTTTTTTAAACCCATAACCCGATTATCCGCTCCATAACTCAATACCCACCCAATTTCCTCTAAAAGGAATCCTAATTAAAACACCCAAATTAATGAAAATGACATTCTTTGTCTAACTTCCTCCACCACCACAGCCCTCGCTTCCACTATTGATATCAAAACGCTCATAACAAACGCTGATTTATCCACCATGTTTGAACTGAAATCCGCCATTAATTCAACTAACGGTTTCATAACTCCGGCTTGTACTGCTCTAATTTTGTTCTCTTTCACCGTACATAGGCAAAATAGAGTCGTTGATGCATCCTTCTTCCTACGGAAATTGCCGACTTCTAGAAGGTTCACTAATGGAGGTATCGCACCGGACCTTCCGATCGCGATTTTATTCTCTTCGATTTGTGGTAATCCAAGTAGAGCACAAGTTGAATTTTCCTTCGGAGTTGAATTTCCAATTTTCAAAGATCGAACTAACGGTTTAATCTCTCCTGATTCTGCGATAAGCTCCTGGTTTTCATCGCAGAGAGATAAATTCAGCACCGCCGTGACACCGTACTCTTGAAGCTGGAGATCAGTGGAAGAGATGAGCGAAATCAACGGCTTAATCGCTCCAGCTCTAGCAATTTTCAAACGATTCTCCAGTTCATTCTTCGCTAAGAGTCTAATCTCCATTGCCGCTTGCTTTTGCACATCTATAGAATTCGACTCGAGATCGGAAACAAGTTGTTGAATCAATTCATCGGAGTTATAATTATCCGACGCATATGCAATTAATAACCGCCGGCTTTGAGAAGAAGTATTCGGAAACACGCCGAATCTATCGTTGTTGCAGTGGCTGAAAGCAAAGGAAGATTCATTAATTCCGAGACCGGTAAATGTTCTTCCCATGTAAGAATTTCATTTTCATTAATTTGGGTGTTTTAATTAGGATTCCTTTTAGAAGAAATTGGGTGGGTATTGGGTTATGGGGCGGACAGTTGGGTTATGGGTTAAAAAAAAGGGTCAAACAGGTAGTTCAATAGGATTAAGACACGTGTAAGAAATTAGGGGTCCGTTAGTGAGAGGGGTATATGTGTACCTATAATTGGACGGCATGGGCTTATGTGGACGGAAAGTATAACGAAGGGCATATACATACCATTTATTAAAGTTCGGGGTAAATCCGTCCCTTTTCCCAATTTTCTAAGCTGATTCCTTTTTCTTCATTTTTCAGTTCTTTTCTTTCTTCACAATGTGATGGTAGAGTTGAATTCCAATAATGCTAATTAGAATGAGAAGTTTGCTTGGCTTTTGTTCTTCTGCAATGAGTTTAACATGTTAAATTGAGCTTGGTAGTTGACGTTTTAAAAGATGTTGTGCCCCACCTAGTGACTTCATCTGGCGTTTTGTAAGCAAGTGGAGTTGAGCTTTAATAGTTGAATGTTCAAAAGAAACGTTAAAAGCCTCTATTGAGAAAGAATGACAAATCAAATATGAAATCATTAGCATTTCAATGGATATTAGTGATTATTATTATCATTAGCCAATCAAAAGCTCTTTTCCTAATATTTTGGGTTTAAGGTTTGGTAGCTGATTTGGAGTTGAGTTATGCATGTATTAAATTATGTACAAGTAAGTGTGATGTTTGGTTTGCAATTAGAAATCGAAATGATAGAAGATGGAACATGAATTATTAAGTTTTGCATAACGAATACAATAATGCAAGTTGGGCAATTATGCAAGTGGATTGTGAACGTGAACAGATGTTTACTCACCATTTGGTCATGAGATGAAAAGATAAAAGAATAATATAGTTTCAATTTATCTTTATTTTTTTTTTCGTTTATCAAAATGCAAGTTGATCAACTGGATAGAAAAAATTAATCAGAAGATAATCAACTGTGTACACACACACTAATAAGGTTTGGAGGTTTTGGAAGTAGATTTTATATTTACATCAAATTAATAAATACTACACATATTTATACATAATTTTATATCATTTGTTATCTATAATCATGATTTACTTAGAAGAAAAATATATTACTTTGGTAATTCATTTAATTTTCTTTTGTGTATAATCAGTGTTACGTATTTTACATTCCTAGAAGTACACCAGTAATTCTAGGGGGAAATAGCAAGAAATCACTTTTCAGATCGCTAATTAATACTTAATTATTTTATTTTTATTTTTTACAATTTTAACTGTTTTTTAAAATATAAATAATGTTTAAACAATTTTTTCAAATTAATAGATCCAGTTCATAGTCAATGCTTCCGTAGTCAGATTAGTTTATTCGTTACTCCCTGTGAGAAAAGGCTAATACATAGAGTCATTACTATATAATATACTATGTCCAAATTAATTAGTTTATTCCACTAATCTCCAGTAAAATTAGGTGTTGAATTAAAGAGGTAAATAGAATTCACGTGTGATAATTATTAAATATATTCCTAAACTTGGTAAGATAGATCAAATATATCTTATATAAATTTAGTTTTAATAAAAAAATTAAAATTAATGTTTTCTATTTCATCAATCAAAAAATATACATGGGCCACTTTTTAATGAGACGTATATTATCTCTAAATCACAAAATGAAGAGTATATATTGAGTGTTTCCTCTAAATTCAAATATCTTGACTTAATATAATTTCACAAAAAATAGACTTTTGCATTTTCTATTATTTATGTACTAATAAACTGGACCGTATTTAGCACAAAAAACAAAAAGGAGACAACAATAACAACCTCATAAATATCTCATTTGATGTCAACATTTTTTAAACTTTTTTAGCGTAGCCATAGCCTCAGAATTTCCTATTTTTCAAAAATAAATGCAATTTACATTAATTACATAGAATTTCAAGTCTAATAAAATGATTCTCGTAACAGATACCTTAATTAGTTGAGGAAGTTTTGAAGATAAAAAAATGAAAAATAAAAAATAACAATATTATTTATTTAAAAGATCGATACTTGAAGTCTTGAACAACCAAATGAGGAATATAGAAAGATTGAAGTAGACTTCTAAGCTTTTCACTACACATACAAGAAAAGGTTGAAAATATTAAAAATTTCTTGCCAAATTTTAATGTGACCGAAAAAACTCCTCATTATTTTAATAAGATAAAGGAATAATAAAAACTCAAGCAAGAACTATTATTGTGGCTTGTGGGATTGAATCACATTACTACTGCGCACAGTTAAATTTACTGAGATATGAATATAGTTTGCCAAAAGAATATATTTAAATAGGACTATAGGAGATAAATGGAGGCCTTCGTTGAAGTTGTAACTTTTTCAGGATCAATTTTTCTTATCAATTTTGATGAAATAAATAAAAAACTCCCGCTATAAGAAAGAGTGGGGGTGTTCAAAAGGAAATTGACAAATCACACCAAATCTATAAATAAATAAAAAATAATTAAAAAATTTATTAGTGATTTAATTTGACTTGATTTGATGTTAAAAAAAATTTGAAGTCAAGCAAAAATCAACTCAATCTTAATAATATATTTATACAAATCTTATAAATATCACTTTATACTTTAAAATATTTATTCTTATAATGTATAATTGTAAATTCTTAGGAAGAACTAAAAATTGAAAAGATTTATAAAGAGATAACAAAAACAATTCTTTAAATCTTAGTTTAAGGACCCCAAAAGATTAAATCAGGCAAATTGAGCAATCAAAGAGGAATTTTTTTTAAAGGGATCAGAACACAATAGTACACATTATAGAGTATCAAATAAATTACAATTTTTGCAATAGACACACAAACCCCTAGCTTTAATCGCCACTTATCAATTGTGAGAGAAATCTCAAAACGTGGTGGAACTAGGATTTTCATTAATGAGATTTAAGATATGAATTAAGTAAACATACAAAAAAAATTTAAAGATGATTCAAATTTAACTGTACTAACATGAAAATCGTTTTAATCATATATAAACAATGTATTTTTTTACAGTAAACCTCCTTGACCCTAGTTGACTCTACCCCTATCTTCAAATGCAGAAAAATTACTAAACAAAAATCAGTGCACTTTGTAACTAATAACATTAATTTAATCATCCGAGTAATTAACATCAAATACATATATTTTATGATGAGAATTACACAAACAATATCAAACGGAGACTCAAAAGAAAAAAAAAAACAAATAAAACTGTATCTCTTTGAGTAGAAAAATAACATAACTAGGAAAAGGTATATGAACTTTCAATTTATAGATAGATTTTATTGCAAATGTAATTGTCCGCTTGGTAGTTAAAAGTAAATATTCACTTAATTAAAATCATAATTTACCTTTTTATATATTTATATATATGACTTAACAATTGAAATAATAATTTTATTATACTAAAACAATGAGACCCTCAATTTTTTTTTCAAAGATATTGAACCGCTATTGTGTAGAACCGGGTAAATGAGCCTAGTATACACTTTTATATAATACATAATATAGATATAGATTCATACTTTCCTCTAATTTATTTTTTAGAGCTAATAGAAAGTAAAATAGGGTTAAGTTTAGTACTTAGACATTAAATAAATATTTTTCCTAATTTATTAGCGAAGACTTGACCTGTTAAACCCTTTCTTAGTCTTTTCCTCTTTCTATACAAAACTCCAATAATTGAATCGATTTTATATATAGAGAGCCGAAATAACCCAAGGTATCGTTTCTCCCAGTAGTCTCAATCCATTTCAATTGCCTTTTCCCTCTTGTTCTAGATACTTCTTCTGAACTCTGTTCCGTCACCAATGGCGTCCGATCTGGAGACTAGGGCTAAAGAGGCGTTCATCGACGACCACTTTGAACTCGCCGTTGACCTCTACACTCAAGCCATAACGATGAGCCCTAAGAACCCTGAACTTTTCGCCGACCGTGCTCAGGCCAATATCAAACTCAACTACTTCACTGGTATCATCCTTTTGTAAACCTAATTAATCCGTTATTTTGATTATTAGTAAGAAACTGTATTATTTTGCTATGTTATTGCGGTCCGCGATTTATAGAATTGATTAAAGGTTTTGTGGATTTGTGCTTAGTTTTTATGTTTTCGGCATACTTGTTTCTGTGCTTGGTTACGAAAGTTAACAACCGCTATCTGCTACTTGACTGCGTGGGTTTTTGGTGAATAGTTTGTTAAGCCTTTTTGGATTACGGTTTTAATGTGTTGTTGGTACACTTTTATTAGATCTGGTGTTTGTTTTAGGACCTGTGTTTCTGTTAATTGGTAAGTGTTAGATTTAGAGAATCTTGTGAATCCTAATTTGACTTATAAATTTAATTAATTGTTTAGTCTTGGAATGAGATTAACGATCAGAATGAACAGGGAGGATTTTTTTGGTAACAGAAAAAGCTGTGGTTGTGGAAAATTTTCTCCTGTGATATATCTAGCTAGCGTTATCATGTTCTATGAGATTGAATGAGGTTTATTGGCATCACCTCCTGGAAAGACATCTCTATATGTCCGATTCTGTATATGTATGCATCAATGTTTTGTATTTGTCTGAATCCTACTTGTATATGTCTGCATACATCATCATATTTCACTATTTACTGTTAATTGTTATTTTATTGTATGTTAATAATCATCATTCTAAACTTGATAGCAATTGTAATAATGTTTACATGTGAGCAGAAGCTGTTGTTGATGCGAACAAGGCCATTGAGTTGGATCCTACCATGTCAAAAGCATATTTGCGCAAGGGGTGAGTATATAATTATCTTTCTATATCCTGTGCATGAATCTCGTTTATGTTTTCTCGCTGATTGAATTTTGTGGGGTTTTATTACTTGTTCACTACATGTTTTTGTTGGTCACATATCATGTGCTATGGTATTGTTGTCTTGATCTAACAACGTTCACCTGAAAACTGACGTGGTGATTTAGCTCATGCAATTTGGGATGTTGCAATAGGTGATGGTGAAATCTAGATTTGTCATTTTCATGATTTATTGGTTTGTTGAATTTGTCTGATTTTCATCATTCTCCAAGAAGACTCTGCAGCATCATAGATTTTTCCACCACCACACACCGCTCCACTGCAATTCCCCCAAAATGTTACTACAGTACCATGTAGTTGTTAAGTATTTTATAATATACTCTCCATTCCTTTTACTAGTCCAGTATACTAACAATATTTCTTTCCTTGTCCATTTTAGCAAATCAAGGGGGATTTATTACGTTCCTCCAATACTCTCATTATCATTATGTACCCACACTTCCCAATCATTGCTTTATTGATAGAAGTTTAATTACCATTAATAAGGATAATTTAACTAATTCTTAACAAATGGCTTATCAAGGGAAATGTAAAATCAATACTGGACTAGTGAAAATCAATGGAGGGAGAACTTTCTTAGCTTTTACCTGGACTTTTGATAAACAACAAAGACAAAGTGAAACAACACTATTTTTTTCAGTAGCACTTGCTATCTGTCACTGCATGTTTTATTAGATACTAGTTGTTTAATTAATTTCTCTTTTTTTGTTACTTCTCTAGGTTGGCCTGTATGAAGCTTGAAGAATACCAAACTGCAAAGGCAGCTTTGGAAACTGGTGCTAGTCTAGCACCAGGAGAGTCAAGGTTCACAAAGCTAATAAAAGAATGTGATGAACGCATTGCAGGTAAATTAGTGCTTTTGTGGCTCTTCTAACATTTCCCAAATCTAAATAATTCTAACATCAACTCATGGCATCTTTGGAGACTTGGTATTATATAGGTAAATTAGTGCTTTTGTGGCTCTTCTAACATTTCCCAAATCTGGTCAATTCTAACATCAACTCATGGCATCTATGGAGACTTCGTACTATATTTTACTATGACAAGTAGTTTTATGATGATATGAGAAATTTGGCTGTTTATAGTTTAAGAAACTACCAAAAGCCACTATTTTCTTTAAATCATTGTGGTTATTTTCCTGACAGATTTATGTGTATTTCTCACTATGCTATTGGAAACATTAAGTGCTTAGTGAAACTAATCAATGGTTTTTTGCTCCAAATTCAGAGGAAGCTGGCGAATTGCCTAATCTGTCGGTGGATAAAACCTCAGCTAGTGTTGTTGCACCTCCTGCATCTAAGTTGTCGGACAATGTTGCTATTGCGCCTGAAGGTGCTCAACCAACTGTCAACCAGTCCCATCAAGGATCTGCTGCCAAACTAAAATACAGGTTTTATGCCAAAGCTTTGCTGTGTTAGTGAGTCGTTAAGTCCAGTAACTCTGAGATAGTACCTTTTGATAGGGTAAATAATCCTATCAATGACGGACTACTTCTGAAATAGTAATAACAAAGTACTACTGTCAAACCTCGTTATAGTGTCGGACAAATTTCACGGCTGCTATAATGAGGCGTTGTTATTTATGTATAGTGACATTTGATGTTTAGATCTCATTTAGCTGTTATAAACAAAAGTACACATAAAATTAGTTTAATGGTTTTGTGTATTAAGAAGAATGAATGTATTTCTCAACCAATTTAACCAAAAAAAATTTGTATGAATGTAAAAAAGGTGAACAGCAGTGGTCTTTCCTCGTGAAGTTTATGACTATAATTGATTGGCACCATTTAAATACAATTTTTTCTTTCTTGGAGAACATGGGCTAATCTAATGTATGTAATTGCAGACATGAATTTTATCAGAAACCAGAGGAGGTGGTGGTGACCATATTTGCCAAAGGCATACCAGCCAAGAATGTTGTTGTTGACTTTGGTGAACAAATAGTATGTTTTACCATCTTATCCTGTTGATATAATTTTATTCAAAAGATTGGATGACAAAGTTCTCATTTTTTGCTTGGTTGCTTTACAGCTTAGTGTTAGCATTGATGTGCCGGGTGAAGAAACTTATTCTTTCCAGCCTAGGTTGTTTGGCAAGGTGAGGCTAAGCTCAAAATATGGCTGTGATATTTTTGGATGGATCTCCATTTGAAATTTCTGAAATTGTTTCCTGAGTAACTGAAGATGCTTACTCTGTGATCTCGTGCTGGTCCTCTCATGATTGGCAGATAACACCTGCAAAATGCAGATACGAAGTGATGTCTACCAAAATTGAGATTCGCCTTGCGAAAGCTGAGCCGTTACACTGGACATCTCTCGAGTATACAACGGAACCTGTTGTAGTTCAGAGGCCTATTGTGTCGTCAGGTAAACCTGCTTGCTCGTCTAATATGTTGTTCTGGCAATCAGGGGGGTTCCTCTCCCCCCTTCACGCAATTGTCTGTTCAATAGTTTCTTCATGTTTACTTAAATGGAGTCGCTTACAATAACCAACGAATTTTGTTACCAAATCTGATGTTTAATTATTTAGTAGCAGAGCTTACTATAGTTTTGCATTTTACAGCTGCCCCGCGGCCCAGTTATCCTTCCTCAAAACTGAGAAATGTAGATTGGGATAAACTAGAAGCTGAAGTGAAAAAAGAGGTATTTAAAATATTACAGTGTTGTGTTTGATGTCCTTGTCTAAAGATCACAATAGACTGCGGTTTAGTTTCTAGGTCCCTGAATGCTTGGTATGTGTTCCAGGAAAAAGATGAAAAATTGGATGGAGATGCAGCATTGAACAAATTTTTCAGAGACATTTACCAAGATGCTGATGAGGACACCAGAAGAGCCATGATGAAATCCTTTGTAAGCCTGATCCCTTCTATATATTATATATTTCAATAAAGGAATACCTATAACAGTCCACATGGAGGGCATAAGTTTCTCCATTATGATGGGATGTAATCTTCCTAGGCCAGTGCTTTGGGGCTAGTACTAGATGCACTTAGCTCTCTCTATTTCATTTTCCTTTGGGGAAGATGCCTTCCAACCTATAATATTGTCGTCTTCTTTTTCCTTTTTAAATATCTTAAAATATCCTTAGAACATGTCACAACACTTGCTTATCCTTCTGCACCATTTGTCATGTTTAAGTTCTCTTTCTCAACTGTCTGTAGCTTATTTCAAATTTTCTTGTAAAGGGTGCCTGTCAGATTTAGGTTGTTATCCTCTACTGATTAACTTGTGAACTTGGTAATTTGTTGCATTTCTTCCTTGCCGATGACTCTTATAACACAAGTGAAGAAGTGTAATATGTTTTTTTATATATGTGCTGCCTCTCAGGTGGAATCTAATGGGACTGTTTTGTCCACAAACTGGAAAGAAGTTGGCACAAAGAAGGTTGAAGGAAGCCCTCCAGATGGCATGGAGCTAAAGAAATGGGAGATCTAGATTTGTGTTCATGTTTTTTGACTTTTTCATTTTAAGCTGTTCCATTCTTGCTATTTTTATTGTAGAAGAATTTGTTCATATTTTCTTTTGTAAGGTCTTAAATTTTGTTCTTTGCTGTTGGATTGAAATAAGTGAACTTGGTTACAGTAATATATCTTTTGTGAAGGGCGTTCAAATTGTGGACATCTTATCTTTTCAAGATTTTGTTAGAATTTCATTTTTGTTTTTCTAAATTTTACCCCCACCCAAAGGAGGAGTTCCCCTTCCGTAACTACATATGTAGGAGTTATCAATGTTAAATTTACTGGAGTCATTGGTTTGAGTTATCAATGCGTTGGGGAATTCCAGCTTTAACAATTTGGTACGTGGTACGCAGTTTTAGGCAAAAATCATTTCTCCTTGACTGACCCCTTCATAGTCCATTCATTAAGGTTGGGGATGGCTGGAACCAATTAGAAGTGCAAATTGCACAAGCGAAGCTGGGAAATGGATTACAGCGCAACAACTAGGACTCGTGTCGGAGGAGTTTTGAGCGTGAGCTAACACTCATGTAGCGGCAATATCTGGTGGTGAAGACATTCCCGCTGCTACGATTGGAGTTGATGGAGGTCCTACGGTAGGTAACAACAGGCACAAGCAAGTTGACTGAAGGGGATCAATGCTTCTACTGCTCCATCGAGTGATGTCGTGTTGTATAAGTGAACAAAAATTATCCTTGCACTATTCAAAAAGTTGCAAGAATTCATCCTTCTGTTTATTTTTTTAAGAAATTCATGCCACCAAAAAAAAAAGTGTCAAATCGAATGAACCATTAACGATCAAATATTTAAGTCTAATCTTTTGTTCTACTAGAATTATATTATTTGATTCGTATAAAAGTTATCCCAAATTTGTAATGCACAAATTTGTAATAATTGTAATGTAAAAATTAATATAGAAGTTCCAAGTATTTGAGGAAAAAAGGAAAATCTTAGTCTAAAGTGATAATGACATCTTTGTTAATACTCATATTTTTATCATATTTATAAACTGATAGGCAAAATTTCGTATAACTTGGGCAGATGTTAATCAACAAAAAGAAAAAGAAAGAAAAAAGATAAATGGTACCCAGTGACTCCTTGCAAACCAACCAAACGGGCCATTGTTCCGGTAACAATTTTACCCGACCCGGAGATTGGAGGATCCGACTTGTCGCCATTTGTGGAATCTCTTAAATCAACCAAAATTCTCTCTACCTGAGCAGTCCACAAAGCTTCTCAATCACTGCCACTACCCACTCAATCGATCTACAGTAAAGGGTATCCATCTTCTTCCTTGTTTGCATTTTATGAAAATGTGCTTAGGTTTAAGTTAATTCAAAAATCGTTTGGGTTTTATCAGTTGATCATTTGATTTTGGAGAAAAATTGCTATCATATTTGAAATTAATGCGGCTTTGTGATAGGTATTTGTAGAAGATGCAGTTCTTCGGAGGATCAGAGATCAGCCCATCGCCACCGCCGCCGACAGTATCCGGAAATAATGCACATATGCTGTATGTATTCAATAGGAATGGAGTGTGTCTTCTTTACAGGGAATGGAATCGACCTCTTAAGACCTTAAACCCTCAGCAGGACCATAAGCTCATGTTTGGTTTGCTCTTCTCTCTCAAATCCTTAACCGCCAAGATGGATCCCACAAGGTCTCTCCTTCTCTACTCTATTGCCCAAATTGGATATTTTGATCTAACAAATGTATTTAGTATTGGAATGAAATGGATCATAAATTGTACTATGGTTGAATGAATATACAGAATATGTATAGCTGATTTGATCACTAGTTTGAGACTGAGGCATAGTTCATTGATTGGATTGTTTGCTCAACCCTTAATCTCCCCCTCCCAACTCCCATCTTCACGGAAATTTTTTTCGTGTTAGGATTAATTTATCAAAATGTAGTCTTTTCTCACTTGAAATCTTTTTGGGCAGTGCTGAAAAAGGTAATCTTGGGGTGCCGCAATTACCTGGACAAGGTTGTTCATTTCACAGCTTTCGGACTAATACATATAAACTCAGTTTCATGGAAAGTCCATCTGGAATAAAGGTCAGTCAGTGATGCATTGAACTGTTCTTTTTTATAAGTTCCACTGAAAATTGTTCTAGGTCTTATCATACAATGATATTTCTGTCTGGACTACGATCATTGTGTGATTATGATGAGTTCCATTGAAATTGTTCTTGGTCTCTTCCTGGTGCCATCTTTTGATTTGGCCAGTTAATTTATTGTAGTATTCGTGTTACTCAAGGGCTAGTGGACAGGTCGTAGCTGTAGTGCAGTCACTAGATACTTGGTCTGTTATGAGGTTACATTCTGATTCTGTTGCATATATAAGCCTTATCTTTCTGAATCGGGAGAGAAGATGGACAGTATGGATGCGTTCAGTTGAAAGAACCAAAGGAAATGATCCAAGTAATGTTGCTACTTATCTTATATTTATTCTAAGTGATTCAAGGATATAATAGAATAGAAAACCTACAGAATTCTGGAAAAGCAAAAATCAAATTGAGAGAGGGAGAAGAGCTTTACCAGTATATTAAAAAACATTAGGAAGATGTCCAATAACACCACAAGGCTATTTGTGTCGCTTGAATGAGTTTACATCAGTGAATTGAAAAGAGGTCTTTGAATGGGAAAAACCATTGTGCAGCTGCTTTCTAATTCTATGAAGGAAATTATCTGATTGTAAATTCTTTTCTCTGATGAGAACGTTGGTTTGGCAACATGGTTGTATAAGCAGCCATCACTAGCCACCATATGGCCTAATTTTTGCAGCTTTATGGCTTGCTTTTTTATCGTGGCACTATGTTTGTCCTCCTCATTCTCTAGAAGACAAGTCATAATCCCCTGCAGTAATGTTCAAATAAATGGTTTTATTAATGTCAATATGCTTCTATCACTGTTGTTAGAACTCTCTATCAGTATGTGGATTAACTGCCAAGCTGTATCACTGACTTGTGGTGCATGTGTTTGAAGGATGAGATGATTTACCATATAGATAATATTTTGAATCAGCTGAAATTGGTATCTGCTTATCCTAATGTTTATGATCTTATTCCTCAAGAAGAAGGAAAAATAAAGGGTTATTTCTTGTGGAATGTGATTTGGCAAATATATTTTTCCCTTTTATTAGTACCATTGGTAAAACCGTAAGTGGTACTTGCTTTTGGTCATAGTGGTTGAATTCCTGCTATGTGGATTTCTTCTCAATTATTTGATCTATTGTAATTCTCTGAATTCTTCCATCTTAACTTGCCACGCTTGACACACAAGCATTTCCCTGCATAGTATTTGAGGTCTCAAATGGTGTACTGTTTAAAAAAAGGCCCTTTCTTTTGTATAAGGGAAGGAAGGGCTGCTTCTTTCCATTTGGAGATAAAAAACGAGTGTAAAGATCTGGATGAGAGGGTATGACAGGGTACTTGAAGGATGAAAATTATGTCTACTAGAGAATTTCATATTAGAAACATTGTAATATTAATGTTATTTCTAGTGTGAAAAGTGAATCTTTGTCTTGCTAATTATTTGATAGCTGTTGTGATAAAGTACATCTTATTGGTATTACTTTATCACTGTTCACGAGTGTATACTCTTTGTGCTTCTCTTTTCTCCTTCAATAGGCAACAAATACCTAATGGTTCTATTTGACTTTACAAGCATCTGGTGCATGTCTGAATTATGTTAAATTGTTGCAGATTATCCTTGTGACACATCCTAGGACTGGTGATCTAAGGGAATCTTTGAAGTATATCTACAATTTGTATGTTGAATATGTGGTGAAGAATCCGCTCTACTCCCCAGGGGCTCTTATCAAGTGAGTGCTTAATTATACAGGTTTAGCCTACCAACGCTGTGCGGGATTTGGTTGTTTCTTATCACTGCTAGAATATGCTGTTGTTGCAATAAGTTAATTGTACTTTTCTGCTTAAATAGTGAAAGTCTGATTAAAGTGAGTTTGTTTTTGTAGTTTTTTTTTTAAAAAAATAAAAAAATTACAGTGGTGTCCAGGCTAGCTTGCGCGCACCTTGACTAATTTCATTGGGTAAAAACTACCTCCCACCATCACGCATAGGTACTGGTTCTTTTCCCACCAGGGCTTAGGCAGACTGGGATTTGAACCTGGGACATCATGGTTCTTCCCCACTTCATTGACCAATAAGCGACACCTTTGGGTGCAAATGTAATAGTATGATGATAATATATGATCTTCCACCTTACCAGTATAATACCTAGTTATATCCCATATGATGTTCCACCTTGGCGTGGTATGCTAAAAAAGAAGTCCTACTTGAAGAATAACGTGATGTTGGATAAGCATGGTTCATTTTCTGGTTAAATAAGTAGTGATGTTGGGAGGATTTGGAACAAGGCTTTCTACTTCTTGATTAAGAGTATTTCAGCTAAAATGATGAACATGCATCTGATAAGAGGGATGCACAGTTAATGCATGATTGATGATGATTTCAAATTCAAAAGAAATAAAGAAATTTGAGAACTTGCCATGGTTTTATTCCTGTTTGATTGTTGAAAAGTGATTTTGAGGCTGTTGATTTTAACAGTAAGCGATTCTTAAAGACATGAAAACTGTGAGGTTGCAATATTCTATTGTGTTGAAGGAATCAAATTTTTGGATCTTTTCTTTTCTCCCTCAGAAGCTTTCTTCAAAACTTTTGGACTTTATACAACATCTGGATTATATTATTTCAGCGAAATTAGCTCAAATAGCCGTCTGCCCAAAAAATAGTTGTCAAAATTTATAATATATGTATAATTAGTGTATGGTATATGTATATTGGCTAGTTGCTGTAAATATTTTTGGCCGAGCAGCCAGATGTTTCCCCTATATTTTATGCATATTCTTTTCTTTATGACCAAAATCTTATGCATGTAAAGAGTATGTCTTTGATCTTGATGAGCATTCCCTTGAATGTGTATAATTCACATGTACTCTTGAAGAAGTATTTGCTTAAATGACTGTTATGTTTTAGGTTTCATTTTCAAATATAGTCTGGAGACTTTACCCTGGAAATGGGTCAAAAAAATTGTTAGCACCAACCTGGGTATAGATCTGATACCAATACAGACTATCTATTTCAATTGTTGTGCTTTCTGAAATTGCATACCTATATGAGGGTTCAAGTTTTGATCGTTATTTGCGGAGCAATGGCCTCTTCTTCTTAAAAAGAGAAGAGAATGAAAAATAAATAATTCCCAGGTTGTACTCTTGTGAATCACAAAATGTTGCCTTCTCTTTTTCCCTGTGAAATTTCCAATGAGCATATATTTGGTCATTGTTTATGTAGGTGTGAGCTATTTAATTCTACCCTCGATCAGTATGTCAGAGGCCTTGGATAATTTTTCAAGGTACGTTTCTCTTTGTTCATTGCCATTTATTGTTAAGAAGAATTCTAGTTTATCAACTGAAAAAATGAACATAAAGATAACTCTACATAGAATTTTTGTTCTTAAAAGCATTTCATAATCTGGATTTTGCCTTGGCGGATTACAATACCTTCAGGATCAAATGGATTCAGATATCGAATACTGCATTTGGCTTAGTCGTCCCCTTCAATTATGACGTTCTATCATCAGTGATGGAAGAATGGCTCAGGTCGAGCTCAATACATTCTCAAAACTTGCTGCACCAACTTTAGACAAAGTGTTGCGCCAATTGTGTTCCTAGTTACAGTCTGACCTCATTTTGGTAACTTCAGTATATTGTCTTTGATGCCATTAAATGTGTTTAGACAATAAGATTTGGATAAGGTCTGTATTACATTCATTAGATGCTCTTGTCGTTTGATGTTTTTACGTGGTATGTATACACTATTACAATGAAGAATGGAGAATAGTCCTTTTAAAGGTTTAAGATAGTATTGCAGTGAATCTGAAGTGTGCTTGTTCTATTTCCATTCTTATCAATGAGCTACCATATTTGTTCGAATATGTATAATTTTTTCACATACGTGTCCACTCATTAAACCCATCTTTCCCCATTGAAAATCCGCTGCATGTCCATCCTTGTTATTAACTTGCTGTTTCAACATGTCAATTTAGTTATTTGAAATCTCTTTGTTACTGTACAGTAATTTAATTCACCCTCTTACTCAACAAGTTTCATTTCCATTGGAAATACCTGTTTGAATGGGATGGTGAATTAACCGTGAACACGATGATGCTTTCTGATCAGTCTAGTCCACTTATTTTCTGGGTAGAGCAGGGGTTAATATTAGCTGAAACCATAAAAGAAATGTTCGGTAGGTTGTTTTGGTGCATGAATAAATCGAAGGAATATTGAGAGATTGAAGAATGGTGTTCATGTTTTTGGGTGTTCATAGAGAAGGTGGATTTTGCCATCTCTGGCTCAAGCTGAAGCCCCGTAAATGAGCTTCTTGTTGCTAACAAAATGAAGATGGATTTTCTACCTACTTCCTCTGTTCAATAATTGTCCACTATACTAAAAATAGTGAGTTAATATCTTAAAAGGTCACTTAACTTTGAAAATTTATCTAGTAAAATCATTAAATTTTGTTTTGTATCAATAAAATCACTCAACTTAAACTTTTATATCAAGAAAATCTCTCTTATTATTTTTTGACTTGTCTACAACAATATATATACCTCAAAATGTGAATTTCCTTCATCTTCTTCTTTTTTTCCCCTTATAATTCTCGTAATATTAATGAACTGACTCAATGTATTAACTCTTAACAAACATAAAAATCAAAACTGTTCAATTCATACTAATTAAGGAACTATTCAAGCTAATAAATTGACAATCTATGACGAGATCTCATTCCCAACTTCATCAACAAAGATCATCTCCAAAACAAGCAAAATAAAGCTCTTATATATTATTTTTAATTTTAATCCCAACACATTTTAACTGAACTTCGCAACAACTTTTATTTCTTTTTGGGGTCTCTTTATTTTTTTTTTAAAAACTCTTTATAACTAAATTAATCATAAGCAAATCAAAAAAAAAAAAAAAAAAATTCATTCCATGAGCTGGCTGGGTGTGGTAAATTTCAACCAACATACAATAATTAAGGTGATGATAGCTGACTACTTAATAGATAACTTAGTAAACAACAAATTCACGGGATTAACTTAAGAAAATTTAAAATATTGCTCCAATTCTGGAGGAATTAATATTTATATTGCAATAGTTGTCAAGTCGGAGATTTCATTGTACGGGTTATCTGGCACTATATTTGAAAGAATGAATTTATTCACTCTTAATGCTTGGAATTAAAAGTGATTTTTATTGATACAAAGATTTAAGTTAAGTGATTTTATTGATACAAATGTCTAAGTTGAGTGATTTTTTTGATACAAAACAAAGTTTAATGACTTTGCTAGATAAATTCCTAAAGTTGTGTGACTTTTTGAGATATTAACTCTAAAAATAGTTGTCCGGCAATACTTGTTTAGTTTAGAAAATCAAGAGATAATTTATTTTTTGTGTCTATTTTACCTTTGTTATTAAATACTATTTACCATCTAACACATTTCTCAAAGCATTAATTTTAATACAGTTAAAGAATAAAATAATAATATTATCTCTATTATTTATTGTTTCGTGAAATATTGTTGGTCAGAGGGAGTACTAGATTTCTCTTTATTAACTGTAAAAGGCTTCTCCATTACTTCGTGTTGAATTGGATTATTTTCTTGCTATGTCACTTCTAGATTTGTTCCTTTTGTTGTGGCTTTACAAGTTTTCGTGTTCGTAGCGAGTTGGACTCTTTCCTGAAAAACTCAAGGCTGACACATGTAAGACATGAGATCCATTATTTTGAGGGTAACTTGCACAAATTTTACTAGTATAGGAGTTAATTACTTCGATATACGTTAGTTTGTAAAATTACAAATTTTATCAAATTTTGATGCGTCCAGATATGTTCATATATGTGTATCTCGGAATGCATGGGTTAAAGACTAAAGTTACATATAATTTGTTTTAAATACATTGTATTCAAGTAGATTTGCATGTTTCTGAGATACATAGACATATTCCGCTTGCCTCCATCGCCTCCCTCCAATCTTACTCGGCACTCTCATTTTCTCTTGCTTAACTAGTATATATCCTAGACACATGCAAATACACCAAATACATATATCTAGTGTGATTCACATGTATATGAGACAAATAGGCGAATCTTGCTTGCCTCCCTCGCATCTCTCCCTAGTCCCTATTTTAGTATATCTGATAGCATAAAACATGTATATATCTAAGTGTATCTGACTTAAAATTTGTTATGAAATTATTAAATAGTGAGATAAAATGTAACTATATCAAACTATACCGAGAATTAGTAAATATGATAGGAATATTTGTATAATTAGGTAGTTTGTCCTCGCTTGGCTAAATCCACCCATTCATTCTTCAACAAGTTTTGTAGACACAAGTAAGAGAAAATTCAGAACTGGGACATGAAAGTTGACGCCTTCGATATGTACAAATTAATACAACTGTCTTGATCAGGTAAAACGTTATAATTTGAGCTAAAAGAATAAGGAGAAACAGACAGATAACAGACGACGATGCTTTAAATAAATGCATTATACTAGATCAAGCAGTCTTAATATATAGGATCTACGACATAATTGAAACGGATTCCACTTATATATACTATATAAATATGTTTTGATATTTTATAGTATGCTATCTACTATACTTTGTAAGTTCATGCAAATAGAAACGATAACACACGAACCTAGGACTATAAATATATTTTGACATGTAGTATGCTATCTACTATACTTTGTAAGTTCATGCAAATAGAAACGATAACACACGAACCTAGGTCTATAAATATATTTTGACATGTTAATTATATGTCCCTTTCGTGTTGATTTGAAAGATCCACCCCCATGAAAATTATTTTTGATAATGGACAACAATAAGACTCAAACCCAAGTCTTTTGTCGGTTCTGATATCATATTTAATTGTGTGTTTCACTCATGTTTGATACAACACACTTTTAATATGTCTTCAATATTATCTCAAGTAATTTAACTTCTATGGCGTAGAATAGTTACATTGACTTGTCCAGTGCCCTGTAGTTAAACTCAGATGAAAAACATCGAGGGCAATGAGCATGGTGGTGTTCATAATAATTGGAGTAAGTTTTCACGCGATTGAAATTGATATTTAGCAGCATTGTTAAGCTATAATTTCAAAATTATAGATTCTATATACAACAAATCTTTATATTTACTAGGTTTGGAATAAATTATGTTATACATATTAAATAGTTTGTTTTTGCACTCTAATCAACATGCAGCCACCACCTTGTATTTTGTCTTTTGTCTCAAAAGTTTAAAATGTAGGGATGGAATAGATTTAAGCGTTCGGGCTAGTAGATCTACACCAAATAAACTTTGATTTAGTTGTTTTTGTAATTTATTTTAATTTCGATATTGATCCGAGGCAACTTACCATGATAGTCACAACACCAAAAGCTTTCAAAGGAGGGCGTCGGTTTATATCAATTGAAATGAATTATACATATGAATTTATCTAACTTGTATGGTCCCTAATTCTTAGCATTGAATATAAATGCAATGAATTCAGTATTGAATTCAGATGAATCGGAATAATAGGCCACTTGTGGGAGGTAGGGTTTAAGAGAAATAAGAAAAAGAAAAGAAAATGTTCACGTGGTAGCAAAAGAATAAGAAGAACCCGTGAACAAACACTGATTCTGTAGCAACCAAACAAATGCAAACCAATTATCCATTGCCTTTTTCACTTTTTACTACTACTACACCACCAGACAAAAAAAACCTAATGACTCATTTTTTTCCCCTTGCATGTTACTCCCTTCGATTCAATTTATGTAACACCACTTTCTTAGTAAAGATGCATGCGTCTTACATGTAAATAACACAAATATCTTATAAAAAAAAGTTATAAAATTAAAATAAATAAATATGAATGACCTATAAAACTAATTCCCTCGAAAAAAAACTTGTGTAAATTGGAACAAAGAGACTATTAACAACGACCATGATATATAACGACAAGATCTTCGAATTATTCATACCCCATTTGTTTCATTTCATGTACCCTGACGTCGCTGTTCCTCAATTTTTTGCGGTTGAGCTTTCCCACTCATTATATTTGTCTTTTTTATCCACATAGAACAATAAATGACCACTTAACTATACTTATATAATATACGTGTGTTACTTTTAATTGATTTCTTATGAAAATGATTATATAACAAATAGATATATTCATAGTTAATTAATCATGAAAGTGATTTTCTAGAGTCCAAATAGCTTTCTCTAGAATTTTGGACCCTAAAGGGCACCAGTGAAACTATTGAAGTTAATGATTGAATGAATCCTATTAGTATTATCCCATCATTGTTTTTTTCCTAGAGATGAAAAACAATTTCTTTGATAAGAGTTAGATTTACGTATACTTTACCTTCTTTTTTTTTTATATATAATGGTCATCTAATGGTCCAAAACCAGACAAAAAAATAAGAAAAGCTTTTGAAGCGTGTGACTACCCCTCCCAGTCCCTATATGCTGGCTTGATTCTTTTTCATCTCAAGCTAAGATTTATGTACACTCTATCTTTTTCATATAATGACCATCTAATGGTGGTCCAAAACCAGATAGAAAAGTAAGACAAGTTGTTAAAGTGCGTAATCATCTCATCTAAGAGAGCACAGTTTTATTACTCCATCTGTTTCAAAAAGAATGATCTTCTTTCTTTTTTAGTTTGTTTCAAAAAGAATGATCTTTTTCCTTTTTTGGTAACATTTTAATTTATCTTTCCACGTGGCATGTTTAATGCCACAAGATTGAAGGACAATTTAGTACATTTGATATAACTTTAATTTAGGATCACAAGATTCAAAAGTCTTCTTTATTTTCTAAAACTTCGTGTCAAGTCAAACCAAGTCACTTTTTTTAAAACGGAGGGAGTATTTAATTTCTAAGTCTGCTCTAATATCATATTGAAGTGTGTGACTATCTTATCTAAAAATTTGATATGTTATAAAAGGCACATTTTTATTATTTAATACTATTCTCAACACAAGCTAAGTAGCAAGTTTATCAAAGTTAAAATTCCATAACCACAATTGGCAAAATAATGAAGAAGAAAAAGAAAAGAAATGTTAGGATTATTTTTGTTACATGAATCCATTAGAGAAACAGCAAAAACAAACATGATAAATTGACAATTCATGAAAGTGATGGATCTCTCTCCCAGTCACTTTTTTGATCTTGAAACTCTTCTACTCAATACAATCAACCAAAGCAATCGATAAAATACGAAGAACCCAATCAAGATATATATATTTGTCCATCTTTCTCTTTCATGGAGTCCTCTTTTATCCAACACATCACTTCCACTCACCATACACACTTTGTTTTTCTCATCGTACCATATCAAACACTTGGCGACAAGGCAAGAATACTCATTGATCAACAAAGCATCTAATCCATACTTGTACATGGACAAATAATGCAGCATTGTCCAGAACTTAGGCATTGTCTCCTTCGTAATGAAGTAGCCGGAAAACAAGAAAGATCCGGCGAGGAGTAGCGTTACAAGCGAAGTTCCGGCGATGTAATTTGGTGCAACAGAGCTTAAGAAGAGGACGAATGAGTTTGCCATTAAGACGATGACCCAAATTGTTAGAACGAAGTATGTGAATGCTTGCCATGAATAACAAAGACCCACCAAGAAATAAAGTGAAATTGAGTACAAAATTGCGATGAGTAGTAAATAAGGGAGGAAAACTAGTGTGTTTGCGATGAGATAGGAAGATAATCGATAAACCCCACTTGAAGTTTCTCTTAGTAAAATGGGTCTTTCGTTTATGAAGATTGGGAGAGTTTCAGTTGTGGAAGAGAGAAGGAAAGTGAGAGTGAAAGCGAAAAGTCCGAATCTTTTCTCGATCCCAGCTTTACCAAATCCAATATTTATGTAAATTGTACCTAAAACAAGACCAACTCCTAATGCCTGTAAGGTGTTTGTTAAAAGTAACTGCTTTGTTCTGTAAATGATTTTCCAGAATCTGCTGTACAAAACAGCAATTTCATGAAATCTTGAACTTCTATATTTGATCTCCCCTGTTTTAGCATCAGGAACAGGGTTAGTGGTGGGATTTTGACAGGGTGAAGGAGGTGAACTTATTGGTGTAATGGGTTTTTTCTCATTGAGTTGGCTGAGCATTTCCATGGCATATTCAAGAGAATTGAGCTGTGGGGGGACAGTGAAGCCATTTTCAAGTAAAAATCCTTCAAGAGATGACAATGTACCATGATGGACAACAGTTCCTTTTGATAGCAGCAGGATTTTATCAATGGTGGCAAGAATCTTGAAACTTGGTTGATGAATAGACAAAAGCACGGTACGTTGACGCGAGTCAGTTATTGATCTGAGTGTCTGCATTACATTCAAGGCTGAATTACTATCAAGACCTGATGTTGGTTCATCAAGAAGTAAGATTGCAGGGTCATGGAGCAAACTCAAACCAATCGAAACACGCCTTCGTTCTCCGCCCGAGAGGCCATGAGCAAGCCTTGTGTGAGCCAAATGTGTAAGCCTGAGCTCAGCCAGAAGAGAATCCACAATGCACGAAACATCATTGAGTTTCGGGTTGAGTAGACGGGCAGAGAAGGCAAAAGTTTCCGAGACAGTGAGCTGCGGAAGGCTACAATCATGTTGAGGGACATAAGCTGAGAGCTTGCGGAAAGTAGAAGGACTATGAAGGGGAAGAGAGTTTAAGAGAAGAGTGCCACTTGTAGGCGAAGTTCCAGCTGCTAAAATGTCGAGTAACGTGGATTTTCCCGCGCCACTTGGTCCAACAATAGCAAGAATCTGAGAAGGATAAGCAGTGAAGGAGATATCTTTCAAGATATTAATTGGTGGTGTTGTTTCACAAGGCTTAAATAACAAGGCAGGAGAAATGGTGGTTGATTTTGAATAGCCTATTGAAGAAGCTGTTAGTTTATATGTTTTAAGTGGAGGAGATGGTGGTGTTGGAGATAATTCAATTTCCATGGTGAAGTTGATTGGATAGAAGGAAGACTAATAAGAAGTGAAGTTGGGTAGTAGTAGAAGAAGAAGAAGAATAGAATGGGGTTAGTGAGAAAGCCTCCATGACATATAGTTTTAGTAGTAATAGAATAATGTTAGTGGATGTCAAAGTGGAAAATGAAGAAATGAAAAAAAGTCTATCTACTGCTTAAAAGTTCCATTACCTCAAAGTTTAGGGATGAAAACTCAAACATTGTCTTTGGCCCCATTTTGAAGTTTAGAACACCTCATGCCTCATGGTACGTAGTAAAAAGAAAAATATGATTTAAGTTATATAAATTGTTGGGACCATTGTGTTAGCAAGTTAGTACTATTTTATTTTTAGGTTATCATATCAAACTATGAAGCTCAATTACTTGGTATCGTGAGTTTGTGTTCGTGAAAGATAACAAGTATTCCATGAAATTAATCGAACTGAACTGAAATAAAAATAGGCTACTAATGAAAGTAAAAGCAGGAAAAAGATTGGTTCGTCCCTTGGACACTTCACACTTGGCAGGGAAATGAATTCACAGAATGACAGAATTGCCTCTCTATCATTGATTACTTTGACAGTACCAAATTTAGCTTGTAGGGATCTTGTCTTATAATTATATATATATGATATTGTGTTATCCATTGATTTTGTTACGACTGTATATGGTTTATGCACATATATATATATATGTGTGTGTGTGTGTGTGTATACTAATAACCTTTTCAATTTTCCAACTTTTGGGTGCATGCATGTGCAAATTGGTCAAGACGTTCAGTGTCTATTGTAGTTTCGACGGTAATCGATCTCATTTTAGTAAGGATATTGACATGAAATATCATCATATGTTTCATTTGGTGCATAACAAAACGTTATATATATACCCTTCAAGAATCCAACGTAGTTAAAATGGGGAGTAAAAATTGAGATGGAAACTAACTAGAATCGTCTGGAGGATTGATTTTGTAGGTCATTTACAATTATTTTAGTGTTTAGTTTTATAGACTTTTTATAAGAGATCTGAAAAGAGAATTTTCTTTTAATTAATTTACAAGTGGGGCAAGAGATCCCATTTCCTCACTAGTGCCTCGGTAAATCATAAATGGTAATTATGAATATTCATGTAAAAGTTGGAAGAACATAAGATAAAACAATAATCAAGTAGTATCAAGTTGAGAGGGAAAAAAAATGCTGACAACGAAGATCATGAGCTATCTATCAGATATTTGGCGCTTGTTGAAAAGAATATAAAAGAGAGAAAAAGGACTAAAATACATTTTTATAACATACAAATAGTCAATAAGATGGAAACCAGATGCCTAAGGAGATTCTTATTATATGTATCAACAGAGGCGGCGTACATAGATCTGCGTGGTCCGATCGCGGAAGCGTAGTGTATTGAGCTGCCTCTTTTTAACATGTGTGTAATGGCTATATATATACATAAAATGTTATGTACGTATTTATAAGTGGTAATATATATACAGAGGTGGAGTTAGAATCTGAAGTCTATAGATGCGTGATTCTAGGTTTTTTAAGTACTAGATTCGACATCTAGCTATCAACCAGAAGATGCATGTTGTGGAGATGAGGATGTCGAGATAGATGTGGGGCATACTAAGAGTGACAAGATGAGGAATAAGGTTATCTAGGAGAAGGTGGAAGTGGCCTCTGTGGCGGATAATATTATGAGGGAAGCAAGACTAGGATAGTTTGGACATGTGTAGAGGAGATGCGTCGATGCCCCAGTGAGGAGGTACGAGGGGCTGGTTACGTTATAGAGGGTCTGTGGAGGGGTAGGCCGAAAAAGTGTTGAGAAGAGTTGATTAGACTAGACATGGGTGGAACTTCATATTGCCGAGGACATGACTTTTGATAGGAAGGAGCGGAGGTCACATATTAGTATAGAAACTTAGTAGGGATAGAGTTTTGTCTTGCCTTGTGAAGATTTAGTGTCTGTCGTACTAGTCATACCCTTATAGTCCTTGTCATATGTTTTTTTTATAATTGCATTTCGATTATCACTCTATTTTGTTGTTATTATTGTTTTTTTTCTTTTCTTATTGATTGTTATGTTTTATCTTCATTGTTTTCTTCTTCTTTTACTCTGGTTGATACACTTTATTGAGGGTCTTTCGAAAACGGTCTCTCTAGCTTCACAAGTTAGTGGTAAAGTCTGCGTACACTCTACTTTCTCCAAACCCCATATTTCACTGGGTATATATATTGTTGCTATTATTAGATTCTAATTTGAACAAAAAGCTATTGAGTTCAGCTAAATCTATAACATATACTCTACCTCCGCCCATGTATACAAAAGTACTCTCTCAACATATAATACTGCTGTTTTCTTTGTTTCGATCCAAACAACTCACTTGACTTTGTTTCGATCCAAACAACTTCACTTGAGGACGAGACACATTAAATTGGTTGCCCATCCGTGATTCTTTAATTTCGTCCTCTTTTATAGTACTACTGCTTCTTTGCAAAACCTATGCACCAGAAGGCAACATCCCCTAAGTTTTTTTTAAGCTCGTATATTATTTATTTTTTTGTCTCAGTTTATGTGATACATTTCAAATTCAAATAGGTTTATTTTTGAACGTAAATTATTCATATCTTTTAAATATTTTAAATTGTCAATTAATATGACTTATAGTATTTTATTTTTTTTTACGTAGTTTACAAATATATAAATTTTGTTTGATGATTTCTTGAGCAAATTTCAAATCAAACTTAAACTATTTGATTCTCGAAAAACGAAATATGTCACAAATTTTGGATAGAGGGAGTACTAAAAACAAAACAAAAAAAGGTGAATATCTAAAATTGAACTCTACTCCCCCACCCCAACAACAACAAAAAAAGAAGAAAATCTTGTCACGAGGAGAGGGGTTGGGTGGTTTCTGTCAATCAGCATTATACAAGAATAAAGCTGTTGAGTCACGGGGATCAACCATATATATATATATATATATATATATATATGGAGATTTTGGAATATCCATTGTTTGGAAGTAGATCATATAATCATTTAGAAGCATTTTCAATTTACCTTTAAAGAAGTTTTTTGATACTTAACGACTTATGTTGATTAAAATAGTATGCTTTTTTGGGAATATTATACAACAACTCGATTCACGGGTATTTATATGTGGTGACGAAACGTATAACTCGTATATAATTTTTTCATTTTAAGTAAGAAGGGTCACCACATTTTCCTCTCTTACATTGATAAGGTTTTTATCTAAAAGAGAAGGATATAGGACTAGCGCAAATTACAACATGTTGAAGTTGAATCAGTTTAATTAGTAGGTAATCTTTTTTTTTTCCACCAAATTAGTAGGTAATCTATTTCGTTTCAAGCGGTACGGCATATTTTAAAGGGGTAGAATTATAGTATACACTTAAATTCAAAGATTTTCTAAACAATCATTGAAGTTTAAACTTTAAATAGTTATAGTAGGTTAATAACATCAAATAGGCTACTAATCTACAGTTAATAGAATGAAAATTCAGTGGTTGACTTTATGTGTAGTAATAATAATATCTAAATTCATATTAAGCTCAATTAGTTTCTTAGAGTAGTACCTAAAAAAAACTAAGAAAATGGTATGGGATAGAAAATTGGATAACTTACCGAAATCTCATTAGTTTAGGCAGATTACTTAGATACACACTAGTTTATCATATTATGAAATTTACTAGATTTTAATTTTGGTGCATCTAGATACGTCTGGATACATATATCTCAGAATACATGGAGACAAAATTAGGTGTAATTTGGTATATATACAATGTACACAAGTAGATTCGCATGTGTCAGAGATATATAGACAAATCTCGCTCGCTTCCTTCACATCTCATACGCCACTCTCTTATCTCAATCGCGGGTTGGTATCCCAGATATATGTGAATCACGCCATATACATGTACTTGTATGTATCTCTTGTGATTCACATGTATATGAGATACATAGACGTATCTTGCTAGCCTCTCTCCCTATTTCAGTGTATCTGATAGCAAAAACATGTATCTAGGTTTATCTGACTGGAAATCGGGCATGAAATTAATAAGTTAATGAGATAAAATGTAATTATTTTAAACTCTAGGGAGAATTAATAAATATAATAGAAATATTTGTATAATTAGGTAATTTCCCCGTTAAATGCTGGGGCTAAATAATGACACCAGAAAATGGATCAAAATGGAAAGCCCACTAAGAAAAGAACCTTGGCCCTCCCCGTATACAGTACAACTGAAACGCTAAAGCCCAAGACTTTCTGCATAACAGAATTTCAATGTAAAACATTAATAGTCTCTATTTCCATAATCGAAAGACGTTATGTTATATTATATATTTTCAATAATAATATTTTACCATAGCAAGCATAATATATCAAAACATACAACATAGTTATAGAGAAATTTGACTGTAGTCATAATATTTTTTTACTAATAATAGATTAAAACTATGTTATATATACATATGTATATTTGTCACCCCGCTTTTTCATTGGGGTGGAAGCTTTCCATCACTACTCCCTCTGTTACATTTTACTACGTATATGATACGATTTTCTTTTTAGTTACGTTGCTTATTTCAAAAGGAATGTAATTTTTTAAATCGTATTTTTAATATTGCTCTTAATAATACTTTTTATTGCTGTAAAATTGTCATTTTATGTCATGCGTAAAATTACAAGATTCAAGGATATTTTGAATTTAAGCTGAAAAAACACTTTTCTTATTAAATTTTATGCTCAATCAAACCCACACACGCACATATATATATAATAAAATGGAACAAATATAATTTTTTTGTCTGGAGCCCCAATTAAATTTGGATCGCGCACTATAGGGCCCATTCGGGGGTTGAGCTCTCAACATTATTTTTTCGTTGGGTTCTAACATGAAACCTCTTGTTAAGGGTGAAATAATTTCACCACTGCACCGCAAACCATATTGGTTAACGGAACAAATATTTGATTGTGCGGAAGTCTAGTTAGTAATAATTAGAGATAAATACTAGTGGATACACCACTAATTGATGGTTATTTTTTTCAAATAATGGCATCTGGAAGTAATTACAGTTGTTTAAATTTGTTTCTTTGAGTGGATGGGAAGAAGATAATATCGCTAAATCATGATTACTTATTGCTTTATTAGCAAAAAAGTCTAGGAAGATTCTAATGAACTATGATTATTGGGTTTACTAAAGACTATCACAATTTTTAATTGGTAAACTAAGGAAATCCAAACATACGAAGAAAACAAAAAATAGTCAGGTTTGTAAAACGGCATCTGGAAGCTTCATGGAATAGATCAAAGGTAGTATGTTTGTGAATTGGTCGTATGGTTTATTGCATTAACAAAATAATCTCTATCATTAAATTTGCATAAGTAATACAATGTAATCATCGAATATTGTATGATTATTTGCGTGAAGTATAACCACATAAATAATGCAGAAAATTATATATTAGTTATGTTATGTAGGATAAAATACGAAATCAGAATTTTAAGGGCGGCTCAACATAATTGGAGGTCTAAAGTCAGTGGCGGAGTCAGGAATAATCACTACTTTATTTTAAGGAGGTGAAATCATTAGGCTACAATAGCTTCTTGTGTTAAGGGTGTCCAAAATATGTTATTTAATCATTTTGTGTATCATTTTTACTTGTCTATACAATATTTTTTTCCGATGAAGGGTGTCCAATGACACCCTGAGCACCATGTAGCTACACCTCTGCCTAAAGCGAAATTTCAATTGAGGCATAACAAATTTCATACGAATTTATTTAAAATTTATTTTTCTAACTTTTTAGATGCAAATTATTACTCTACTTAGTTTTTTTATTGATGATTTTTTCGAATACCTTTTTTTAAAATTGTTAATTTTAGGTAAGATTTTATCAATTCAACGTTGAAAAAATATCCTTCAACTAAAGTAATCATCATAGAAATTGTTAACGTAATTTTATAAGTAATAAGTTGAAAAACTTTAAATAAAAATAAGAGTTAGAACCATAAAATATAATTCAACAAGTCGATAACTTGATATACCTCATAATTGAAAATTTAAGAAACATTGAAAAAAAGAATTTGTGATTCATTTTGTTAACACTTTTCGACTAATGATTCATATATGTGATAGAGTGTTAATCTAACTAATCAAAGATTTGAAGAAAAAGAATGCAAAAGGAGTTTAAAAAAAATAATGTGAATGTTAGCAAAGAATATGTAAAAAGACAAAACAACATTTTCTTGATTTCTTCTATTTGAATGGGGTTAAGGAGAATTTTATATATATATATATATATATATATATATATATATATATATATATATATATATATATTTACACTTTTTTATTATAAATAATTAATATTTATATAAAGATTAACACATAATTTGTTCTTGAAAAATAATTTGAGAACTTTCAAAATTGTGGGCTAAGGCATATACCTTAATTTTTATAAGCAAGAGCCGCCCCCGCAAAATTTCATATTATTTTTTTAAGAATTGCGATATAGAAGAATTTGAGATACTATGATCAAACGAGGGTATCATAGTTCTAAAAAAGAAAGCTTAACTAGCAAGTTGAACTATGTTTATCAATAAAGAAGATGGTCCTAATTAAATGAGAGCTCAAAAAGTTTTTGTGTCTCCATTGTTGATCGAGAGGACAATCATGCCTACTTAAAAAAGATTTACTTATTCAATCTCTCGATAAACTTAATTAAAGATAAAGCTCTAATTATGGTGATCTCTCCATAATATTGTTTATCATATACCATTTACTACATTATTATTCACCTTATAAACACTTCTTATCCTTGCAATGTTACTCTATGAACCAAACAAAATAGCTCTTAAAATTTTGTTATATTAATTCCTTTCTCATAATATGTGTTCCCCTTCTACAAGTTATAAATATAAAAGTGCGCGTCTAAATGTAATATTACTACCTAATTATATCTTTTGGAATTATGCACTTGATCAGTTGACTTGAACATGAGTCACTTAAATGTTAAGTAATATCTTTATATGATTGTAGTCTTGTAATAAACACATATTGAGCATATATAAGACGATTCATACCCATTCTTGAGAACTTAATGTTACTCGTTACATGAAAATAAATATAGCTTGCTGATTGAAATGAATCCTACTCTAGAAAACAAGTTATAAACAGTAAAGTGGATATTTATATATAGAAGAAGTTGACAGACTTCAGTGCCATAAAACTTTATTCGTGACCAACATGGGTCGTAATGTCGTAGTAGGACTACTTCAAACTTAACTAGAAGTCAGGTTTGAGTCCTGGATATGGAGAAAATTTTATTGGGAGCACCACCTCAAATGAACCCTACAGTGTGCAATCCGAATTTAGTTGGAGCTCCAATGTGGACTCTGAATACCAGATGGAAAACAAGAAAAAAGAACTTTATTCGTAATGTTTAGACTAAAAATTATTTTGAATTAATCTGCATTTTACTTTATTTATTAAATACATATTTAATAAATAAACTGCAAACTTATGAAGTAATATCAGAAGCTTCTATTAAAAACGTTAAACCAAATTCCACTTTCTCAAATTCTTTCCAATGCTAAAAAAAAACTTTATTCAACGCGTTTTGAATTTAACAAAAGCATCATTCTTGTCTTATCAATCTTCACTAGCACTTTTATATTTTATATAAATATACAAAGTTTTCCTCATTTTTTTTTATATATCTCTATCTTCATATACTCAAAAAAAAAAACAAATTTTAACTTGAAATTAAATGGCAGAAGAAGAGGAACAACAACTTCAGACTAATGGACATGCAAAGCCCGCCGAAGAAACACCCAATTCCACACAATCCAATGAGCTTCGTAGAAAAAAACGCAACAAAATCTTAGTGTATGTTGCTCTATTTATTGTGTTTCAAATTGCCATTCTTCTCTTCTTTTCATTATACATAATGAAAATCAGAACTCCAAATTTTAGCGTGCGATCCGCTACATTTGATCATATGGTGACCGAAAATGCTTCGTTCAACATCACAATGTACGCTGAATTGAGTGTCGAAAATGCTAATTTTGGACCTTATAATTACAAAAACAGCACTATTTATTTTTATTATAATGATGTGAGTATTGGGGAAGCCTTTGTTTATCAAGGCAAAGCTGGTTTTAAGTCTAGTAAAAAATTTAATGTGATTGTGAATCTTTCGTCTAAGGTATCGAAGCTAAGGAATGATTTAAATTCTGGAACGTTAATTTTGACTAGTAAGTCAAAATTGAAAGGGAAAGTGAAGCTGATTTTTTTCATGAAGAAAAAGAAATCTACGGAGATGAATTGCACTATTATTATTGGGTTGGCTGGTAAAGTGGTTCGGGATATACAATGCGATTAGTTAAATTCTTGTTTGTCGAGTTGAACCAGACGGATCTAAATTTTGAAATTTATAAATTTTTATGATGATATTATATATGAGAACTTGGTTCACAATTTAATATTTATATATGTGTGATAGAATTCTTGATACCTATACATATCATATGAATGAAAGTTATGAATTTACGTGATACTAATTGTTTTTATTTATTTTTTGCTGCTCTATTTGAAGCCAATCGGGAAAATTAGTAATCCAGGCCTATTTTGGATACTATCATTTAAGTGGTAGTCACTGAGATACATTTAGTGCACAAATAACCAGTATGACGCTTGTATTTTTTTACTTCGACTTCAGTTTGAGTCATTGTACATATCGTAATTCTATGTGAGTTTGTGACTATTATTTTTCTGGACTAATTTCAAAAAGTAAAAAATAGAGTAAGATATAATGAATGAGTTACAGTATAGTAATAAGGAACAATGAGTGAAATGAAATGGATGATTGAATAAATTAATTTCATGATGAAAATAAATAAATTAAATTGAGATAATATAAATTTGACGTGATGACATCAAGTGAAACGGAGATGCACTAGTGAAATAGAATGGAGGTGGATGCGTTGGTGAAATTTGAAGTTTGCTTCTATGTACAACTGCCAACTTATAGACAAATGTTTGAAGTTTATCGTTGTCAAATCTAGTTAAAGACACGTAGCTGTTTGAAGTAGTTGGTTTCGAAGTGGCTAAAATTTGTAAATTTTAAGTGCTATGACTATGACTTAAATAGTTCTCCAACATTGATTATTTGTGCACTTGCCCCTCTTCTGGACACATAATGGGCTGCAACAGCAAAATGTCCATTGCTTTCCTTGTTTAAGGATTATGCTCCATAGCTATAATTTGTTAATTAGGATTCGTAGCTATGTATTAGAGAAAGGATATAAGCGAGCGAGATTGGGAGAGGGAGGAGAGAGGCAAGCAAAAGAGGATAGAGAATGGAGAGAGGCGAATTGTATATGTATATCTCGCAAATAATTATGTATATGTAGCTGATATACATATATATTTGTATATCTGGTGAGCGAGATGGGAGAGGGAGGAGAGACCGCTCTAGGGAAGTCTAACCCACAGGTTGCAAGCACCAGCTTGCTGGCAGAACGAAAGACGAGGCCAGCAAGAGAGGGCAGAGAATGGAGAGAGACGAACTGTATATATATATATATATTTGTCAGATAATTATATATATATAACTCGTATACATATGTATTTGTATATCTAGGGAGCGAGATTGGGAGAGGGAGGAGAGAGGCGAGCGAGAGTGAGCAAAGAGTGGAGAGAGACTAATTGTATTTGTGTTTCCGTCATATAATTGTATATGTATATGTATAATTTGTATTTGTATATGTATAAAAGAGGAGAGAGGCGAGAGAGAGGAGGGATATGACGTAATTACAGCTAAAATTAAGCTGCAATCCGTAATTAATTCAAACAATAACTATGTTAGCTAATTAACTAGTATATATTTGCTTATCTACGTAATTTTCCCATCTTTCAATTTGAACTTCTACTCATTCAGCTGTATATTAATGAATAATTAATAATTAATTAAGAAGTAGATTATTTTGGTATATGTTAAATATACAAAACCAAAGGTGTACGATGTATTCTCTATATTTAAGATTTTTTTATGTAAGTTGTTATAAGCTAAAGGAGGAAAAGCAACAAGATTGCTATAAATATTTAATGATATCAAGTTTTACCTCATTAAAGAATCACAACAAAATAGATATTCACACCACAACAAGATAGATATTAAGTAATAATACATTTTCTTTCGGAATTACTAAAGTCTTTCATGACATTTATATAGAGGGTTGATTATAAATACTAATATATTTTATTGTTACTAAATATAATATAATAACAATTAAATTAGCACCCCTAAATCTTTTATTTATTGTAATGTTACTTCTTTCTTCTAGACATCTAATTAGGAGTAAAATAGTAGAACACTTCTTCTTTTTTAGGAGATGCAAATCATTATAACTAAGAGAAACTCGACTAATTGGTATTGGAGCCTCTACAATCTTGATAGAAAATCAAATAATTTTCATTGTTGACAGACAATACTAGCCAATTTATGTCGTTCATCTACCAATAATTATCTTAAAAATCAATTTGCCAATGATTATGCTGGTAAAAGTTACAAATCATGCTAAAAATGATTGTGAAAAATATTGTAGATTTAAATGGGTTCAAGGAAATATTAACAAGAGGCCGAAGAAAATTCTCTTAAAATTAGAAAAAAATTGGGGAAAAAAATATAAGTTAATGACACGGTGAATCAACAAAATTGAAATGTTAAAGAGAAAGTACTTCAACAATGAAAGGTTGAAGAGAGAGTTTCTCAATAATTGAATGCTGGAGAAAAAGTGCTAAAACAATTGAATGTTGAAGACAAGTGTTTCAACCATTGAAAGATGGTAACAAGTACATCAAAAATTTAATGCATGTATAACTTTGATTTTGTTGGAGAATGTTGAAAAAATAACTTAGAATTATAGAAAACCATAATTGGTCAGAATTTGATAGTTTAATCATGTCTAAATAAGTTTTATAGTTGGAATCATATAAAAATGGATTTTTCCAATGTACAGTCAAAGTAGATTTTGCACTATTATAAGTAGGAATGATTTTACTTAATTTCATATAATAATCTATCCTTTTTCATATCCCACTTATGAAATTTCACGGGATCAGGATATATATGTTATTGTTGTAGATCATAGCTAACGGAGAATGTATTTTAGAAATTATAGAAATTGTAAAAAGCATCCAAAAATTTTATTGAGTTTATGAATAAAAAAAATTCTTTCACCATCTCCTCAAACTATATGCCCTTAAACTCTATATACTATTTTGTTCATTTTGTGATCAATTGCAAATTTCAAGTTCCAGTATCTTTCTTTTTTAAAAAAAAAAAAAAGAGAAGTGGTGCTTTGAGCAACGTTGAAATTGTCTTCATGTAATCTATAAGTCATGAATTCAAGTCATGTAAGTAGTTACTAATACTTATATTAGGATATATTTTCTATATTAAAGTGCGCCCTTTCTATGAACCCACACGGTATACTTCATACACTGAATAATTTTTCTATTTAGCATTTTCTTAGCCGATTAATTACTTGAAACATGTTAATCAACACGAGTGTTACTATAATTAAGCGTAAGTGTTGGTCTTACATCCATTGAATATAATGAAGTAGAACAATAGTTACCTTTTGTAAGCCATCATAATGTCACTTACGAGAGAATTGTTTTAATTAACATAATGAAAACATAGAAGTAGTTCTATTAACTCTACTAAATTATGAGAATTTAGAAAGAGGAGACAAGAGACAAACAAGGAGACAACTCTAAAATGTATTGTCCTTTAACCTAGGAACGGTGTCTAGACTTTGTTTCTTGGTATGTCCTCATCCATGGTATATCTTCTTTCTATTTAATTCTTACTCAAATTATTATGGTTTGTGTTATCTAGAATCTTGATTGCACATTAATTAATTTGTACCTAAGTAACCCTCACCTTGATTTTTGTCTCTTACATCATTCATATACCCAATTAGTGGTCCAATTTAATTAATTGTAGTCTAATAAAGTCAACTTTAAAAATTGCCTCCCTAACATGCAATTGTCGAATGTTTCATAATTTTTTCAACTAAGAGTTGACAAGAGCATACAAAAACTTATTAGACTATACAAATATATCTTTCTAATAAGATTTTTTTTTAAAAAATGTGATGTGATATAATCTGCTTTGACTAAATTCTTACGATTTTTCTCGAAACGCTTCATGCTATTAATAGTCAATGCATTGTAAGTATTTTTTTTTTCTCTTCTATTTTTCACGTGGGACTTGTTCACACACACTACAATCTCCCTCTTAATTAGCTAAGTTTTACATTACTATCACCACTCATGGTATAATTTGGAGATTAACTATGTGACTCCTCACATTAACCAAGTATTTATGGCCATCAAAGTCTATTGACATGACATCTTTTTTGTGTATGCAACTTTAAAGCTACGAGTAAAACTAGCAAACCGGTTGACAGTGGTAGACGAGCAAAGACACTAATTGAGTTCCACACTAACTTCATATAACTGCTCTAGTTGAATCATTGACTTTGATTATTAGTTGTTGGACTAAAACAATTCAAAGATACGCTTAAGATGGTTAATGATATTGTTCGATTAGACTAAGCTTGCACAATCATTCACAAGAGACCTCGCCCAGGGGCGGAGCTACGCCTTTGCATGGTGGTCAGATGAACTATCTTTGTCGGAAATTTTTTGCGAGTATATATGTTAAATATCAATAGTTTTGGATATATAGTATTTGTTGAACAAATTTAACATGCTAAAGAAAGATTGCTCATTTAAGAAAACAAAGGTGCCGTTTCATTCTTTATAATCTCACCAGCAAGATTTTTTTTCTTTTCTTGTCCTAAAGTATAAAAATCCTTCATGAAAATTCGGGCTTCGCCATTGACCTCGCCCCATCAAGATCGTGCATCTATCAAATACCTCATAAATCAGTCTTTTATTTCTACTTTAATTTCCATGTGGAATATTATTCACACACCCAAATAAATAATATATAGAAAATGAAGTTCTTGACTCAATGGTATATATGGGCATATTCCCTAAAGTCGTATAAAGTTTTAAACTCATTGAAATAATAAATTTAGGCATGTTTAATTTGCCCTGTTCCTGTTGATGTATTCATGCAATCTATAGCGGGATTAGAGAAAATCTATATGATTCTTGGATAAGAAAATTATGTTCCCAAGCTTTGGTAATTAAGACTAGTTCCTTTCCTTTGTACTCTATGGTTCACTGTATGAATAAACACACTGCTATTGTCTGCATTATGCTTTCACGGATTTAATTTCTTTATTCATGCATGCATGCACATCGTTTCTTTGGATTGTAGTAACTACTTTTGCTTTTTCCATTCTCTCAAGTAATATGTAGAGGTGATAAATGAACGGATTGGAATAAATATGAACATATTAAGATCATGGGTTGAGTTAATAAATAATCTATTCAAAAGTTACTTGGGTTGAAATGAGTTTAAGTGCGGGTCAAAATTTAATCCACACATTTCTTATTAAGTTTTTGAATTTCTTTATTTGTTTTTTCAATAATTTTTTTATTATTTTGTTTTATTATGACTATATATAACATATTAAATAAAAATAATAATATATATATTTTAAAAAATATTTTGATAAGATTTCTCATAGAACATTTGGGCAAAATATTAACCCAAATTTCAATGGGTTGAAATGAATGGAACAGATCAATAATCAACTCAAATTTAAATAAATTGAGTAAATTATGATTTCATGAGTTAATTTCACCGCTTCTATTTAACAAATGTAACGGAGGAGAAGGATATTGCATTGGAGATCTCCGGAAGAAGAGATCAATAAATGATGCTCTAGTTCTTTAGTAGAATTATTTCTTTATCTTCAATTTGTAATCAATCCTAGCTCATAATTAAGGGGTGGCTTTATTCTCATTAAACTGAGCTAATGGATGGACAAAGTGTTTGGTGAAATATAAATTATAGTTAGAGAGAAAAAATTCAAGTTAAGATGCAAACATCTTTCTTTTCTAAAGAAGATTTAAGCCTACTGTAACATAAACTTTACTAGTACAATAATAATTTTCTTGGCTTTAATTGTCTCCTCTAGAATGTAATAGCTCGATAATGTTATATGAGTATATGACTCGAATAAACTCTAGCAAGTTATTGAGTTAAATACTTTCTTTCAATAATTAAGATAATCTTTCTTTTTCATAAAAGTACTAACCTCACTTTTTTGTTAATTTTACAATATTATTCTTACTTACACCATCACAAGCTAAGGTAGAATAAGACATATTTATAGGCCTAAATCCTGATAAGCCTTCCATAGAATAAATTATGAGTTAAGTAGTTGGGTAATAAAATTAATTAAACATAACTTGATAGATGATTTAGTGTTTAAATAGTGGTGGACAATAGTTGTAAAATATGTGAGAGTGATTACATGTAATTATGGACACTTTAAAAAGTGGATATTAATAAAAGATCGTTACATATTATTATATTTTTAAAAATTAATATGCTAAATTCACCAACATTAAGTAGAAGTGAAAATTACATCATTTTGTGTTTTATTTTTGGTTTCTCACCCGGTGTTGGAGTTTACATTGAAGCTCCAACTAAATCCAAATCACGAGCTCATGAAAGGCGCTCCCAACAAAATTTTCTCCCTACTTAATGTGCTCCCAACAATATTTTTACCATATTCAGGAATTAGCTAGCAGGAAGCCACTTAATTATTCTGTATAGTATTCTCTGTATTCTTTGTAGAGTGATCAAATAATAATAGCCTACATACTTAGTACAATGCTCTACTGGATAAACACTAAATTTATAGTAGTAGTAAAATAACCTTATAGAGATATAAAGTAAAGTAGGCTTGTTAATTTGGTCCGAAGAAAGTAACATTATATTTGCAAACTCTCTTACTTTTTTCCTTCTTTTTATATGTATTTCACTTTTATTTCTTTTTCTACTTTTCCTACTCTCACCTTCTTTATCACTTTGTAAATTACATTTATGTGGAACCGTTCTTTTATTTTTTCAATCTTTTGAGAGTATTCTCCCAAAAGAAATATGAAAATTAGGGACTTTTTACAAAGATAAATGAATCTTGAAAAAAAGAAGTCAAAACTTTGAGGCATATCTGACTAACGAGCGTGCCCACACTTTAATTTGCTACACAAAGGTAAAAAAGCCAATACCTTGGTGTATTAATATATTACACATATTGAAAACCAAAGAAAAAGAAAAAGGTGAGTGTCCCTCTCACAAAAACAAAAGCATTCGCCTTATGAATAAATTAATTTTTTTTTAAGTTGAACTCCAGAAAACATGTTTGTCTAAAAAAAATTCAGAATTTAACTCAAACCTGAATTGTAAGATTTTTCAGAGTTTGAAATACAATAAAAATGTGTTTTCACTTTTATTGCTTACAAAAAAAAAAAACATCTTTAATATTCCAATGTCATTTTTCACTTTGAAAATAAAAGCTACCTTTTTTTAAAAAAAAAAAATCACATTTGAAACATTGTCGAACACATAGGGTAACGCTTTTAGTTTTATGGTTCAACCTCTAAGGTTTTTATTTTTGTCAAATCCATTGTATTTTCAAAGTTAAGTTTCATATTTATTATTTATTGCAATTTTAGTAAATTTTAAATATAATATCATATTTCAAATAAAAATTACTACTACTAGATTCCGATGAACTCGTTACTCGTTTTGGTGACCATCCTCAGAGTTTCTCTGCCCCAAAATCCGTTCAATCCCTTTTACTCTTCTTTTAGTTTGTCTCTTTCTATACCCTGATTTCTAGCTCTGCAAAGGTAAATAAAAGAAAAGACATCTTTTTTTTATTTGATACTGTTTAATTTAGATAAGACTGGCCTACTATATGAAAGTTAATTTTAGAATTTTAATCAAGTATAGGATGAAACGAAATAACATTGAAGTTGCGCATATATAAAAAACTATTATTTGAAACTAAGTTGAAAAAACTTATTCAAAATTTGAAATTGTATTTAAAAATGCATCATTAAAAAAGATTATAGTAAAATTTGGTCAAGACATTATTTCAACTTGAAAAAATACAGTAAAATATTTATGATAAAATTCAAATTGTAAAGGGAACGTTGGGAATCTTTGGAGCAGAAAAAGTCTGCAAATTCAAATGTGTGAAGTTTCCTGATGTTTATTGGGCATATCCAAACTTTAGTCTGTTACTCTATAAAAATAACACACCCTCCGTAGTCTATACGTAAGCACATTTCCACGAATTTCAATGTTTATATCAAAAGGTCATTTGGTAGCTCGTTAAAATTGCGATAGATATTAATAATGTAAAAATTATTTATAAGTAAAATTATGTAATATTATTTTATGTAAATCTATTACTCATTTATGTCATAGTGTGCCATTGTCAAAATAATAAAAAAAAATATTGTATTATTTGGGGTTCAAAAGGGAAACTCTTTAATTCAAATGGACATTCATTATCACGGCACCCAAAGACGTAATTTTTGTCAGGATGTTCAACTTTACATATATATCCTTTAAATTTAAACATATATATACAACATAATTTTCGGACAAATGATATCCATGGAGACTCAAAACATATTATTTATCACCTAATCAAGATTAATTAATATATGTTGTTATTTTATACAATCAGACTTGCATTAATTTGATACTCTATAAACAAATATTTACCATTTGAATATATACTACCTAGTATCTATTATTTTAAAAAAATAAGCAAATGAAAATGTGCCTCTCACGTGACGATGACCCTACTCTTCTTCCCCTATATAAAATAATGATGAAACGAAGAGACTTGTCATCATTCTCACTTGTCTCCTCTGTCAAAAGACTAAAGAAGCATACATCAGCTCTTTAATTCACAGAAGAAGAGCCTAAAATCCAAAAACTCTACATTATCATCTTATCATAAATACCAATGGAAACTTTTAACCGACTCAAATTCTGGCGAAATTCCGGCACTGATACTTCAACTTGCCGGGATATTGTCTCTGAAATTGATGAATTAGACTACCTACGTAACCCAGCCATTGAAACTGATGTAGAAACTGACGACGATGCAGATTCCTTCTTCGATTTGGTTTTCACTGGCCCTGATGGACGCCCCAAATTGGACAACTACTCCAAATCCGTTTCTATTAACACTCCCCGTGAACCGGAGTCCCCGAGAGATGTGTTTTTCAAACCAAAAGCTTTTCCAGTTGACTCCATCTCGAAGCCTCGGTATCCGATTTCAATACTCAAATCGGCCCCTAAATTTCGGGTCTTCTTTTTGGGCTTAAGGAAAACAAAGCTGGAGAACGTAGGCATTGACGATTCTTCTCCGTCCAGTCCGAAGTTTCAAACACAGAAAGTGGATGTCAAGCGCTTTCCGGTGAACTGCAATGTGGAAGAGGTTCCCGTTCCGGTGACCCCTGTATTTACCAGAGACAACAGTTTAAGAAGCAAACTGGAGAGCGAAAAAGAGGAGCTTTCCGTTGACGAATCGTTGAAGAAATTTGTAAGAGCTGATGTGCCTAAGTACTTAAAATTGATGAAGCCATTGTATGCCAGAGCTTCAAAAAGGTACACAGATAAAATCAGTGTATCACCATTGTCGTCTCCATCGGCACAATCAATGTGCTCACCCAGAAATACATCAGAGGAGAAACGAGTTACTTCATTCGGATCTGTGCGCAAGCACCTAGGGAAATCCCGATCGGCGGCATCCACCTTTGCCGTCGGAGCTTCCTCGTCGCCGTTAAATCGCCGTGACAATTCACTCCTACAAGAGCAAAATGACGGAATCCAAGGCGCTATATTACATTGCAAGAGATCTTACAGCTCACTAGCAAAAAGTAGCGAAAATCTGGGTAGAGCCTCTTCTTCTGAGGAGCTGAACCGATGGAGCATATGAAAAAATAAATCATCAATACCATTTTGAAACTGAATAGTTAGCGGGAATAGAAATACAGAGACGTTTGTTCTATTTCCCGTTTTGATGCTATTATTACTATTTTTGTTTGTATGAATACAGTAGTAAGGAACAGTAGTAGAATAGGATAAATTAGATCGGTGGCTCAGAGACGTCACTTGTGAAAACGTCCGTCCAGTTCCAGCAATGAATGAAAAGTATTTTGGTTTATGTAAAGTTAAAAAAGTACTGTGTTTCAAATTTTCAGTTTGGGCATTTTGGTTTGATTTCATCACTATATTCCCACGATGTTCAAACATCACATTTGCAAATGGCCTGCCACCTGCAGCAGATTCTTGACGTCGCATGACAACTTTTACTTAATACTGAAATTAAAATGTTAAAAAAAATATATGTATTTTTTTTTAAATAGATTAAAAAAAAGAAGGATGTCATTTTTTTTTAAATGGATGGAGTACTTCTTTCTATTTGTGACTTTTGGAGTTTTTACATTTTTTCTTTTTTTTTCGGTTTCCAGATAATATGTCGATTTTTACATTTGAAATTTGATCAAATTTAAATTTATACGGAGAACTTTCACATTAAAGGGTAAACTATTTTCAATAAAGACAACTTGGCAATCAAGTGGGCTCAAATCCAACACCTCTTGTGAAGGATGAAAAAATATCTCAAGATTTCTTATTAATGGTTGATCAAATTTGAGATTTCGGCTTTGTAGATATTCATAATTGGCTTTAAGACTCCTGATCTACAAGTTGCAAAAGTATATTTTTGTCAAATTCCTACATTTTATTTTATAAGTTGGTTTACGTTTTATTTTTTTCAATTCCAACTTTATGAAGGGGCAAAAAATGATTATTGGATCCATATACTAGTCCTTTCAATCATGAAAGACATAATAAATAAACAAAGCATTCCAAAGTTTTACATTTTGGGAGGGAGGGCATATGAAGTAGCGATTAGCGCAACAACTCAGTATTTCATTTTATTTTATAGGAAAGCGGTTGATAAGGCTTAGCTTGTAACTTGTTGTGATTGTCACATCTTTTTTTAACCAAATGACTAGTAGATCTTTTTGTTATTCCTTGTTATAATTTCACAAGTCATGGGCTTATGGATGCATGTATTAATTGACGCTACATGAAAAAAGATTTACCTTACTCAATGAATTCTTTTTCTTCAATATTTACTTGGTTTAGTATATGTTCTTTGCCCTCATGTTGAGCGAAATAAGCTGGGGCCAAAATCAGTTATGTGTGTGTTTTTGAGGTATGGTGTTGGACAAAAGGGATATCGTTGCTATGATCCTATAAGTCAGAAATTATATGTTTCACGGCATGTCACCTTTTTGGAACATATTCCTTTTTATTCGATTCCAGCTAAATCCCATGATGTAACGAAATCAGATCTTCAGCATATTGATCCTTTTGGCGTTGACATGGATGTTCCAATTCCAGATTCATCCATGGCACCTGATGATAGTGTTTCAGCCCCACCTGTGCCTGAGTCTGCTCCTTTGACTGTTGAGACTAGAGACCCATCACCTCTGAGGAGGTTTACTCATCCTTCTAAGTCCACCAAACTACCAGATTTCACTTACCCTACATGCTCAGCCTCATTTGCTTCCTTTATTGCAAGCATACATCATTTGTCTGAACCTGAGTCGTATCGAGAGGCTATGACTGATCCTCTTTGGCAGAATGTTATGGCTGAGGAACTCACTGCTCTTTATCAGACACATACATGGGATTTGGTTTCCTTCCCACCTGGTAAACATACGATTGGTTGTCGATGGGTGTATAAGATAAAAACAAAGTCTAATGGGTCTGTTGAGCGATACAAGGCCAGACTTCTGGAAAAAGGGTACTCACAAAAATATGGTATGGACTATGAGGAGACTTTTGCTCCGATGGCAAAGATGACGACTGTTCGCACTACAATTGTTGTTGCATCCGTTCGACAGTGGAAGATATTTCAAATGGAAGTCAAGAATGTCTTTCTGAATGGTGATCTCCATGAGGAAGTTTATATGACTCCTCCCCCAGGTATTGATCACCAGCCGGGTGAAGTTTGTCGACTTCGAAAATTCTTTTGTCCTTATATGTAGATGATATGGTTATTACTGGTGATGATTATGGTGGTATTGAGTCATTGAAGCGTGATTTGGCTCATCGGTTTGTCATGAAGGACTTGGGCTTGCTACGTTATTTTTTGGGTATTGAAGTAGCTCAGTCTAAGAAAGGATATCTTCTTTCTCAGACTAAATATATATCTGACTTGTTCAAACGGGCGCGCCTTTCTGACAATAAGACTGTAGATACTCCACTTGAAACCAATGCACGGTACTCTCCTAGTGATGGTGTTCCGTTATCCGATCTGAGTCTTTATCGAACCGTTGTAGGTAGTTTGGTTTATTTTACTGTTACTCGCTCGGATATAGTTCATGCAGTTCATGTTGTGGAGATGAGGATGTCGAGATAGATGTGGGGCATACTAAGAGTGACAAGATGAGGAATAAGGTTATCTAGGAGAAGGTGGAAGTGGCCTCTGTGGCGGATAATATTATGAGGGAAGCAAGACTAGGATAGTTTGGACATGTGTAGAGGAGATGCGTCGATGCCCCAGTGAGGAGGTACGAGGGGCTGGTTACGTTATAGAGGGTCTGTGGAGGGGTAGGCCGAAAAAGTGTTGAGAAGAGTTGATTAGACTAGACATGGGTGGAACTTCATATTGCCGAGGACATGACTTTTGATAGGAAGGAGCGGAGGTCACATATTAGTATAGAAACTTAGTAGGGATAGAGTTTTGTCTTGCCTTGCGAAGATTTAGTGTCTGTCGTACTAGTCATACCCTTATAGTCCTTGTCATATGTTTTTTTTATAATTGCATTTCGATTATCACTCTATTTTGTTGTTATTATTGTTTTTTTTCTTTTCTTATTGATTGTTATGTTTTATCTTCATTGTTTTCTTCTTCTTTTACTCTGGTTGATACACTTTATTGAGGGTCTTTCGAAAACGGTCTCTCTAGCTTCACAAGTTAGTGGTAAAGTCTGCGTACACTCTACTTTCTCCAAACCCCATATTTCACTGGGTATATATATTGTTGCTATTATTAGATTCTAATTTGAACGAAAAGCTATTGAGTTCAGCTAAATCTATAACATATACTCTACCTCCGCCCATGTATACAAAAGTACTCTCTCAACATATAATACTGCTGTTTTCTTTGTTTCGATCCAAACAACTCACTTGACTTTGTTTCGATCCAAACAACTTCACTTGAGGACGAGACACATTAAATTGGTTGCCCATCCGTGATTCTTTAATTTCGTCCTCTTTTATAGTACTACTGCTTCTTTGCAAAACCTATGCACCAGAAGGCAACATCCCCTAAGTTTTTTTTAAGCTCGTATATTATTTATTTTTTTGTCTCAGTTTATGTGATACATTTCAAATTCAAATAGGTTTATTTTTGAACGTAAATTATTCATATCTTTTAAATATTTTAAATTGTCAATTAATATGACTTATAGTATTTTATTTTTTTTTACGTAGTTTACAAATATATAAATTTTGTTTGATGATTTCTTGAGCAAATTTCAAATCAAACTTAAACTATTTGATTCTCGAAAAACGAAATATGTCACAAATTTTGGATAGAGGGAGTACTAAAAACAAAACAAAAAAAGGTGAATATCTAAAATTGAACTCTACTCCCCCACCCCAACAACAACAAAAAAAGAAGAAAATCTTGTCACGAGGAGAGGGGTTGGGTGGTTTCTGTCAATCAGCATTATACAAGAATAAAGCTGTTGAGTCACGGGGATCAACCATATATATATATATATATATGGAGATTTTGGAATATCCATTGTTTGGAAGTAGATCATATAATCATTTAGAAGCATTTTCAATTTACCTTTAAACAAGTTTTTTGATACTTAACGACTTATGTTGATTAAAATAGTATGCTTTTTTGGGAATATTATACAACAACTCGATTCACGGGTATTTATATGTGGTGACGAAACGTATAACTCGTATATAATTTTTTCATTTTAAGTAAGAAGGGTCACCACATTTTCCTCTCTTACATTGATAAGGTTTTTATCTAAAAGAGAAGGATATAGGACTAGCGCAAATTACAACATGTTGAAGTTGAATCAGTTTAATTAGTAGGTAATCTTTTTTTTTCCACCAAATTAGTAGGTAATCTATTTCGTTTCAAGCGGTACGGCATATTTTAAAGGGGTAGAATTATAGTATACACTTAAATTCAAAGATTTTCTAAACAATCATTGAAGTTTAAACTTTAAATAGTTATAGTAGGTTAATAACATCAAATAGGCTACTAATCTACAGTTAATAGAATGAAAATTCAGTGGTTGACTCTATGTGTAGTAATAATAATATCTAAATTCATATTAAGCTCAATTAGTTTCTTAGAGTAGTACCTAAAAAAAACTAAGAAAATGGTATGGGATAGAAAATTGGATAACTTACCGAAATCTCATTAGTTTAGGCAGATTACTTAGATACACACTAGTTTATCATATTATGAAATTTACTAGATTTTAATTTTGGTGCATCTAGATACGTCTGGATACATATATCTCAGAATACATGGAGACAAAATTAGGTGTAATTTGGTATATATACAATGTACACAAGTAGATTCGCATGTGTCAGAGATATATAGACAAATCTCGCTCGCTTCCTTCACATCTCATACGCCACTCTCTTATCTCAATCGCGGGTTGGTATCCCAGATATATGTGAATCACGCCATATACATGTACTTGTATGTATCTATTGTGATTCACATGTATATGAGATACATAGACGTATCTTGCTAGCCTCTCTCCCTATTTCAGTGTATCTGATAGCAAAAACATGTATCTAGGTTTATCTGACTGGAAATCGGGCATGAAATTAATAAATTAATGAGATAAAATGTAATTATTTTAAACTCTAGGGAGAATTAATAAATATAATAGAAATATTTGTATAATTAGGTAATTTCCCCGTTAAATGCTGGGGCTAAATAATGACACCAGAAAATGGATCAAAATGGAAAGCCCACTAAGAAAAGAACCTTGGCCCTCCCCGTATACAGTACAACTGAAACGCTAAAGCCCAAGACTTTCTGCATAACAGAATTTCAATGTAAAACATTAATAGTCTCTATTTCCATAATCGAAAGACGTTATGTTATATTATATATTTTCAATAATAATATTTTACCATAGCAAGCATAATATATCAAAACATACAACATAGTTATAGAGAAATTTGACTGTAGTCATAATATTTTTTTACTAATAATAGATTAAAACTATGTTATATATACATATGTATATTTGGGGTGGAAGCTTTCCATCACTACTCCCTCTGTTACATTTTACTACGTATATGATACGATTTTCTTTTTAGTTACGTTGCTTATTTCAAAAGGAATGTAATTTTTTAAGTCGTATTTTTAATATTGCTCTTAATAATACTTTTTATTGCTGTAAAATTGTCATTTTATGTCATGCGTAAAATTACAAGATTCAAGGATATTTTGAATTTAAGCTGAAAAAACACTTTTCTTATTAAATTTTATGCTCAATCAAACCCACACACGCACATATATATATAATAAAATGGAACAAATATAATTTTTTTGTCTGGAGCCCATGTTGGAGCCCCAATTAAATTTGGATCGCGCACTATAGGGCCCATTCGGGGGTTGAGCTCTCAACATTATTTTTTCGTTGGGCTCTAACATGAAACCTCTTGTTAAGGGTGAAATAATTTCACCACTGCACCGCAAACCATATTGGTTAACGGAACAAATATTTGATTGTGCGGAAGTCTAGTTAGTAATAATTAGAGATAAATACTAGTGGATACACCACTAATTGATGGTTATTTTTTTCAAATAATGGCATCTGGAAGTAATTACAGTTGTTTAAATTTGTTTCTTTGAGTGGATGGGAAGAAGATAATATCGCTAAATCATGATTACTTATTGCTTTATTAGCAAAAAAGTCTAGGAAGATTCTAATGAACTATGATTATTGGGTTTACTAAAGACTATCACAATTTTTAATTGGTAAACTAAGGAAATCCAAACATACGAAGAAAACAAAAAATAGTCAGGTTTGTAAAACGGCATCTGGAAGCTTCATGGAATAGATCAAAGGTAGTATGTTTGTGAATTGGTCGTATGGTTTATTGCATTAACAAAATAATCTCTATCATTAAATTTGCATAAGTAATACAATGTAATCATCGAATATTGTATGATTATTTGCGTGAAGTATAACCACATAAATAATGCAGAAAATTATATATTAGTTATGTTATGTAGGATAAAATACGAAATCAGAATTTTAAAGGCGGCTCAACATAATTGGAGGTCTAAAGTCAGTGGCGGAGTCAGGAATAATCGCTACTTTATTTTAAGGAGGTGAAATCATTAGGCTACAATAGCTTCTTGTGTTAAGGGTGTCCAAAATATGTTATTTAATCATTTTGTGTATCATTTTTACTTGTCTATACAATATTTTTTTCCGATGAAGGGTGTCCAATGACACCCTGAGCACCATGTAGCTACACCTCTGCCTAAAGCGAAATTTCAATTGAGGCATAACAAATTTCATACGAATTTATTTAAAATTTATTTTTCTAACTTTTTAGATGCAAATTATTACTCTACTTAGTTTTTTTATTGATGATTTTTTCGAATACCTTTTTTTAAAATTGTTAATTTTAGGTAAGATTTTATCAATTCAACGTTGAAAAAATATCCTTTAACTAAAGTAATCATCATAGAAATTGTTAACGTAATTTTATAAGTAATAAGTTGAAAAACTTTAAATAAAAATAAGAGTTAGAACCATAAAATATAATTCAACAAGTCGATAACTTGATATACCTCATAATTGAAAATTTAAGAAACATTGAAAAAAAGAATTTGTGATTCATTTTGTTAACACTTTTCGACTAATGATTCATATATTTGATAGAGTGTTAATCTAACTAATCAAAGATTTGAAGAAAAAGAATGCAAAAGGAGTTTAAAAAAGATAATGTGAATGTTAGCAAAGAATATGTAAAAAGACAAAACAACATTTTCTTGATTTCTTCTATTTGAATGGGGTTAAGGAGAATTTTATATATATATATATATTTACACTTTTTTATTATAAATAATTAATATTTATATAAAGATTAACACATAATTTGTTCTTAAAAAATAATTTGAGAACTTTCAAAATTGTGGGCTAAGGCATATACCTTAATTTTTATAAGCAAGAGCCGCCCCCGCAAAATTTCATATTATTTTTTAAGAATTGCGATATAGAAGAATTTGAGATACTATGATCAAACGAGGGTATCATAGTTCTAAAAAAGAAAGCTTAACTAGCAAGTTGAACTATGTTTATCAATAAAGAAGATGGTCCTAATTAAATGAGAGCTCAAAAAGTTTATGTGTCTCCATTGTTGATCGAGAGGACAATCATGCCTACTTAAAAAAGATTTACTTATTCAATCTCTCGATAAACTTAATTAAAGATAAAGCTCTAATTATGGTGATCTCTCCATAATATTGTTTATCATATACCATTTACTACATTATTATTCACCTTATAAACACTTCTTATCCTTGCAATGTTACTCTATGAACCAAACAAAATAGCTCTTAAAATTTTGTTATATTAATTCCTTTCTCATAATATGTGTTCCCCTTCTACAAGTTATAAATATAAAAGTGCGCGTCTAAATGTAATATTACTACCTAATTATATCTTTTGGAATTATGCACTTGATCAGTTGACTTGAACATGAGTCACTTAAATGTTAAGTAATATCTTTATATGATTGTAGTCTTGTAATAAACACATATTGAGCATATATAAGACGATTCATACCCATTCTTGAGAACTTAATGTTACTCGTTACATGAAAATAAATATAGCTTGCTGATTGAAATGAATCCTACTCTAGAAAACAAGTTATAAACAGTAAAGTGGATATTTATATATAGAAGAAGTTGACAGACTTCAGTGCCATAAAACTTTATTCGTGACCAACATGGGTCGTAATGTCGTAGTAGGACTACTTCAAACTTAACTAGAAGTCAGGTTTGAGTCCTGGATATGGAGAAAATTTTATTGGGAGCACCACCTCAAATGAACCCTACAGTGTGCAATCCGAATTTAGTTGGAGCTCCAATGTGGACTCTGAATACCAGATGGAAAACAAGAAAAAAGAACTTTATTCGTAATGTTTAGACTAAAAATTATTTTGAATTAATCTGCATTTTACTTTATTTATTAAATACATATTTAATAAATAAACTGCAAACTTATGAAGTAAAATCAGAAGCTTCTATTAAAAACGTTAAACCAAATTCCACTTTCTCAAATTCTTTCCAATGCTAAAAAAAAACTTTATTCAACGCGTTTTGAATTTAACAAAAGCATCATTCTTGTCTTATCAATCTTCACTAGCACTTTTATATTTTATATAAATATACAAAGTTTTCCTCATTTTTTTTTATATATCTCTATCTTCATATACTCAAAAAAAAAACAAATTTTAACTTGAAATTAAATGGCAGAAGAAGAGGAACAACAACTTCAGACTAATGGACATGCAAAGCCCGCCGAAGAAACACCCAATTCCACACAATCCAATGAGCTTCGTAGAAAAAAACGCAACAAAATCTTAGTGTATGTCGCTCTATTTATTGTGTTTCAAATTGCTATTCTTCTCTTCTTTTCATTATACATAATGAAAATCAGAACTCCAAATTTTAGCGTGCGATCCGCTACATTTGATCATATGGTGACCGAAAATGCTTCGTTCAACATCACAATGTACGCTGAATTGAGTGTCGAAAATGCTAATTTTGGACCTTATAATTACAAAAACAGCACTATTTATTTTTATTATAATGATGTGAGTATTGGGGAAGCCTTTGTTTATCAAGGCAAAGCTGGTTTTAAGTCTAGTAAAAAATTTAATGTGATTGTGAATCTTTCGTCTAAGGTATCGAAGCTAAGGAATGATTTAAATTCTGGAACGTTAATTTTGACTAGTAAGTCAAAATTGAAAGGGAAAGTGAAGCTGATTTTTTTCATGAAGAAAAAGAAATCTACGGAGATGAATTGCACTATTATTATTGGGTTGGCTGGTAAAGTGGTTCGGGATATACAATGCGATTAGTTAAATTCTTGTTTGTCGAGTTGAACCAGACGGATCTAAATTTTGAAATTTATAAATTTTTATGATGATATTATATATGAGAACTTGGTTCACAATTTAATATTTATATATGTGTGATAGAATTCTTGATACCTATACATATCATATGAATGAAAGTTATGAATTTACGTGATACTAATTGTTTTTATTTATTTTTTGCTGCTCTATTTGAAGCCAATCGGGAAAATTAGTAATCCAGGCCTATTTTGGATACTATCATTTAAGTGGTAGTCACTGAGATACATTTAGTGCACAAATAACCAGTATGACGCTTGTATTTTTTTACTTCGACTTCAGTTTGAGTCATTGTACATATCGTAATTCTATGTGAGTTTGTGAGTATTATTTTTCTGGACTAATTTCAAAAAGTAAAAAATAGAGTAAGATATAATGAATGAGTTACAGTATAGTAATAAGGAACAATGAGTGAAATGAAATGGATGATTGAATAAATTAATTTCATGATGAAAATAAATAAATTAAATTGAGATAATATAAATTTGACGTGATGACATCAAGTGAAACGGAGATGCACTAGTGAAATAGAATGGAGGTGGATGCGTTGGTGAAATTTGAAGTTTGCTTCTATGTACAACTGCCAACTTATAGACAAATGTTTGAAGTTTATCGTTGTCAAATCTAGTTAAAGACACGTAGCTGTTTGAAGTAGTTGGTTTCGAAGTGGCTAAAATTTGTAAATTTTAAGTGCTATGACTATGACTTAAATAGTTCTCCAACATTGATTATTTGTGCACTTGCCCCTCTTCTGGACACATAATGGGCTGCAACAGCAAAATGTCCATTGCTTTCCTTGTTTAAGGATTATGCTCCATAGCTATAATTTGTTAATTAGGATTCGTAGCTATGTATTAGAGAAAGGATATAAGCGAGCGAGATTGGGAGAGGGAGGAGAGAGGCAAGCAAAAGAGGATAGAGAGTGGAGAGAGGCGAATTGTATATGTATATCTCGCAAATAATTATGTATATGTAGCTGATATACATATATATTTGTATATCTGGTGAGCGAGATGGGAGAGGGAGGAGAGACCGCTTTAGGGAAGTCTAACCCACAGGTTGCAAGCACCAGCTTGCTGGCAGAACGAAAGACGAGGCCAGCAAGAGAGGGCAGAGAATGGAGAGAGACGAACTGTATATATATATATATATATATATATATATATATATATATATATATATATATATATATATATATATATATTTGTCAGATAATTATATATATATAACTCGTATACATATGTATTTGTATATCTAGGGAGCGAGATTGGGAGAGGGAGGAGAGAGGCGAGCGAGAGTGAGCAAAGAGTGGAGAGAGACTAATTGTATTTGTGTTTCCGTCATATAATTGTATATGTATATGTATAATTTGTATTTGTATATGTATAAAAGAGGAGAGAGGCGAGAGAGAGGAGGGATATGACGTAATTACAGCTAAAATTAAGCTGCAATCTGTAATTAATTCAAACAATAACTATGTTAGCTAATTAACTAGTATATATTTGCTTATCTACGTAATTTTCCCATCTTTCAATTTGAACTTCTACTCATTCAGCTGTATATTAATGAATAATTAATAATTAATTAAGAAGTAGATTATTTTGGTATATGTTAAATATACAAAACCAAAGGTGTACGATGTATTCTCTATATTTAAGATTTTTTTTATATAAGTTGTTATAAGCTGAAGGAGGAAAAGCAACAAGATTGCTATAAATATTTAATGATATCAAGTTTTACCTCATTAAAGAATCACAACAAAATAGATATTCACACCACAACAAGATAGATATTAAGTAATAATACATTTTCTTTCGGAATTACTAAAGTCTTTCATGACATTTATATAGAGGGTTGATTATAAATACTAATATATTTTATTGTTACTAAATATAATATAATAACAATTAAATTAGCACCCCTAAATCTTTTATTTATTGTAATGTTACTTCTTTCTTCTAGACATCTAATTAGGAGTAAAATAGTAGAACACTTCTTCTTTTTTAGGAGATGCAAATCATTATAACTAAGAGAAACTCGACTAATTGGTATTGGAGCCTCTACAATCTTGATAGAAAATCAAATAATTTTCATTGTTGACAGACAATACTAGCCAATTTATGTCGTTCATCTACCAATAATTATCTTAAAAATCAATTTGCCAATGATTATGCTGGTAAAAGTTACAAATCATGCTAAAAATGATTGTGAAAAATATTGTAGATTTAAATGGGTTCAAGGAAATATTAACAAGAGGCCGAAGAAAATTCTCTTAAAATTAGAAAAAAAATGGGGAAAAAAATATAAGTATAAGTTAATGACACGGTGAATCAACAAAATTGAAATGTTAAAGAGAAAGTACTTCAACAATGAAAGGTTGAAGAGAGAGTTTCTCAATAATTGAATGCTGGAGAAAAAGTGCTAAAACAATTGAATGTTGAAGACAAGTGTTTCAACCATTGAAAGATGGTAACAAGTACATCAAAAATTTAATGCATGTATAACTTTGATTTTGTTGGAGAATGTTGAAAAAAATAATTTAAAATTATAGAAAACCATAATTGGTCAGAATTTGATATTTTAATCATGTCTAAATAAGTTTTATAGTTGGAATCATATAAAAATGGATATTTCCAATGTACAGTCAAAGTAGATTTTGCACTATTATAAGTAGGAATGATTTTACTTAATTTCATATAATAATCTATCCTTTTTCATACCCCACTTATGAAATTTCACGGGATCGAGATATATATGTTATTGTTGTAGATCATAGCTAACGGAGAATGTATTTTAGAAATTATAGAAATTGTAAAAAGCATCCAAAAATTTATTATGAATAAAAAAAATTCTTTCACCATCTCCTCAAACTATATGCCCTTAAACTCTATATACTATTTTGTTCATTTTGTGATCAATTGCAAATTTCAAGTTCTAGTATCTTTCTTTTAAAAAAAAAAAAAAGAAGTGGTGCTTTGAGCAACGTTGAAGTTGTCTTCATGTAATTTATAAGTCATGAATTCAAGTCGTGTAAATAGTTACTAATACTTATATTAGGATATATTTTCTATATTAAAGTGCGCCCTTTCTATGAACCCACACGGTATACTTCATACGAATAATTTTTCTATTTAGCATTTTATTAGCCGATTAATTAGTTGAAACATGTTAATCAACACGAGTGTTACTATAATTAAGCGTAAGTGTTGGTCTTGCATCCATTGAATATAATTAAGTAGAACAATAGTTACCTTTTGTAAGCCATCATAATGTCACTTACGAGAGAATTGTTTTAATTAACATAATGAAAACATAGAAGTAGTTCTATTAACTCTACTAAATTATGAGAATTTAGAAAGAGGAGACAAGAGACAAACAAGGAGACAACTCTAAAATGTATTGTCCTTTAACCTAGGAACGGTGTCTAGACTTTGTTTCTTGGTATGTCCTCATCCATGGTATATCTTCTTTCTATTTTATTCTTACTCAAATTATTATGGTTTGTGTTATCTAGAATCTTGATTGCACATTAATTAATTTGTACCTAAGTAACCTTCACCTTGATTTTTGTCTCTTACATCATTCATATACCCAATTAGTGGTCCAATTTAATTAGTTGTAGTCTAATAAAGTCAACTTTAAAAATTGCCTCCCTAACATGCAATTGTCGAATGTTTCATAATTTTTTCAACTAAGAGTTGACAAGAGCATACAAAAACTTATTAGACTATACAAATATATCTTTCTAATAAGATTTTTTTTTAAATGTGATGTGATATAATCTGCTTTGAGTCAAATTCTTACGATTTTTCTCAAGACGCTTCATGCCATTAATAGTCAATGCATTGTAAGTATTTTTTTTTCTCTTCTACTTTTCACGTGGGACTTGCTCACACACACTACGATCTCCCTCTTAATTAGCTAAGTTTTACATTACTATCACCATTCATGGTATAATTTGGAGATTAACTATGTGACTCCTCACATTAACCAAGTATTTATGGCCATCAAAGTCTATTGACATGACATCTTTTTTGTGTATGCAACTTTAAAGCTACGAGTAAAACTAGCAAACCGGTCGACAGTGGTAGACGAGCAAAGACACTAATTGAGTTCCACACTAACTTCATATAACTGCTCTCATTGAATCATTGACTTTGATTATTAGTTGTTGGACTAAAACAATTCAAAGATACGCTTAAGATGGTTAATGATATTGTTCGATTAGACTAAGCTTGCACAATCATTCACAAGAGACCTCGCCCAGGGGCGGAGCTACGCCTTTGCATGGTGGTCAGATGAACTATCTTTGTTGGAAATGTTTTGCGAGTATATATGTTAAATATCAATAGTTTTGGATATATAGTATTTGTTGAACAAATTTAACATGCTAAAGAAAGATTGCTCATTTAAGAAAACAAAGGTGGCGTTCCATTCTTTATAATCTCACCAGCAAGGGTTTTTCTTTTTTTTTTCTTGTCCTAAAGTATAAAAACCCTTCATGAAAATTCGGGCTCCGCCACTGACCTCGCCCCATCAAGATCGTGTATCTATCAAATACCTCATAAATCAGTCTTTTATTTCTACTTTAATTTCCATGTGGAATATTATTCACACACCCAAATAAATAATATATAGAAAATGAAGTTCTTGACTCAATGGTATATATGGGCATATTCCCTAAAGTCGTATAAAGTTTTAAACTCATTGAAATAATAAATTTAGGCATGTTCAATTTGCCCTGTTCCTGTTGATGTATTCATACAATCTATAGCGGGATTAGAGAAAATCTATATGATTCTTGGATAAGAAAATTATGTTCCCAAGCTTTGGTAATTAAGACTAGTTCCTTTCCTTTGTACTATATGGTTCACTGTATGAATAAACACACTGCTATTTTCTGCATTATGTTTTCACGGATTTAATTTCTTTATTCATGCATGCATGCACATCGTTTCTTTGGATTGTAGTAACTACTTTTGCTTTTTCCATTCTCTCAAGTAATACGTAGAGGTGATAAATGAATGGATTGGAATAAATATGAACAGATTAAGATCATGGGTTGAGTTAATAAATAATCTATTCAAAAGTTACTTGGATTGAAATGAGTTTAAGTGCGGGTCAAAATTTAATCCACACATTTCTTATTAAGTTTTTGAATTTCTTTATTTGTTTTTTCAATAATTTTTTTATTATTTTGTTTTATTATGACTATATATAACATATTAAATAAAAATAATAATATATATATTTTTAAAAATATTTTGATAAGATTTCTCATAGATCATTTGGGCAAAATATTAACCCAAATTTCAATGGATTGAAATGAACGGAATAGATCAATAATCAACTCAAATTTAAATAAATTGAGTAAATTATGATTTCATAAGTTAATTTCACTGCTTCTATTTAACATATGTAACGGAGGAGAAGGATATTGCATTGGAGATCTCCGGAAGAAGAGATCAACAAATGATGCTCTAGTTCTTTAGTAGAATTATTTCTTTATCTTCAAATTGTAATCAATCCTAGCTCATACTTAAGGGGTGGCTTTATTCTCATTAAACTGAGCTAATGGATGGACAAAGTGTTTGGTGAAATATAAATTATAGTTAGAGAAAAAAAAAATTCAAGTTAAGATGCAAACATCTTTCTTTTCTAAAGAAGATTTAAGCTTACTATAACATAAACTTTACTAGTACAATAATAATTTTCTTGACTTAATTGTCTCCTCTAGAATGTAATAGCTCGATAATGTTATATGAGTATATGACTCGAATAAACTCTGGCAAGTTATTGAGTTAAATACTTTCTTTCAATAATTAAGATAATCTTTCTTTTTCATAAAAGTACTAACCTCACTTTTTTGTTAATTTTACAATATTATTCTTACTTACACCATCACAAGCTAAGGTAGAATAAGACATATTTATAGGCCTAAATCCTGATAAGCCTTCCATAGAATAAATTATGAGTCAAGTAGTTGGGTAATAAAATTAATTAAACATAACTTGATAGATGATTTAGTGTTTAAATAGTGGTGGAGAAAGTTGTAAAATATGTGAGAGTGATTACGTGTAATTATGGACACTTTAAAAAGTGGATATTAATAAAAGATCGTTACATATTATTATATTTTTAAAAATTAACATGCTAAATTCACCAACATTAAGTAGAAGTGAAAATTACATCATTTTTGTGTTTTATTTTTGGTTTCTCACCTGGTGTTGGAGTTTACATTGAAGCTCCGACTAAATCCAAATCACGAGCCCATGAAAGGCGCTACCAACAAAGTTTTCTCCCTACCTGATGTGCTCCCAACAATATTTTTACCATAGGAATTAGCTACCGGGAAGCCACTTAATTATTCTGTATATTATTCTCTGTATTCTTTGTAGAGTGATCAAATAATAATAGCCTGTATACTTAGTACAATGCTCTACTGGATAAACACAAAATTTATAGTAGTAGTAAAATAACCTTATAGAAATATAAAGTAAAGTAGGCATGTTAATTTGGTCCGAAGAAAGTAACATTATATTTGCAAACTATCTTTTTTCCTTCTTTTTATATGTATTTCACTTTTATTTCTTTTTCTACTTTTCCTACTTTCACCTTCTTTATCACTTTGTAAATTACATTTATGTGGAACCGTTCTTTTATTTTTTCAATCTTTTGAGAGTATTCTCCCAAAAGAAATATGAAAATTAGGGACTTTTTACAAAGATAAATGAATCTTGAAAAAAAGAAGTCAAAACTTTGAGGCATATCTGACTAACGAGCGTGCCCACACTTTAATTTGCTACACAAAGGTAAAAAAGCCAATACCTTGGTGTATTAATATATTACACATATTGAAAACCAAAGAAAAAGAAAAAGGTCAGTGTCCCTCTCACAAAAACAAAAGCATTCGCCTTATGAATAAATTTTTCTTTTTTTTTAAGTTGAACTCCAGAAAATATGTTTGTCTAAAAAAAATTCAGAATTTAACTCAAACTTGAATTGCAAGATTTTTCAGAGTTAGAAATACAATAAAATTGTGTTTTCACTTTTATTACTTACAAAAAAAAAACATCTTTAATATTCCAATGTCATTTTTCACTTTGAAAATAAAAGCTACCTTTTTTTAAAAAAAAAAATCACATTTGAAACATTGTCGAACACATAGGGTAACGCTTTTAGTTTTATGGTTCAACCTCTAAGGTTTTTATTTTTGTCAAATCCATTGTATTTTCAAAGTTAAGTTTCATATTTATTATTTATTGTTTTGGTGACCATCCTCAGAGTTTATCTGCCCCAAAATCCGTTCAATCCCTTTTACTCTTCTTTTAGTTTGTCTCTTTCTATACCCTGATTTCTAGCTCTGCAAAGGTAAATAAAAGAAAAGACATCTTTTTTTTATTTGATACTGTTTAATTTAGATAAGACTGGCCTACTATATGAAAGTTAATTTTAGAATTTTAATCAAGTATAGGATGAAACGAAATAACATTGAAGTTGCGCATATATAAAAAACTATTATTTGAAACTAAGTTGAAAAAACTTATTCAAAATTTGAAATTGTATTTAAAAATGCATCATTAAAAAAGATTATAGTAAAATTTGGTCAAGACATTATTTCAACTTGAAAAAAACAGTAAAATATTTATGATAAAATTCAAATTGTAAAGGGAACGTTGGGAATCTTTGGAGCAGAAAAAGTCTGCAAATTCAAATGTGTGAAGTTTCCTGATGTTTATTGGGCATATCCAAACTTTAGTCTGTTACTCTATAAAAATAACACACCCTCCGTAGTCTATACGTAAGCACATTTCCACGAATTTCAATGTTTATATCAAAAGGTCATTTGGTAGCTCGTTAAAATTGCGATAGATATTAATAATGTAAAAATTATTTATAAGTAAAATTATGTAATATTATTTTATGTAAATCTATTACTCATTTATGTAATAGTGTGTCACTGTCAAAATAAAATAAAAAAATATTGTATTATTTGGGGTTCAAAAGGGAAACTCTTTAATTCAAATGGACATTCATTATCACGGCACCCAAAGACGTAATTTTTGTCAAGCATGTCCAACTTTACATATATATTCTTTAAATTTAAACATATATATACAACGTAATTTTCGGACAAATGATATCCATGGAGACTCAAAACATATTATTTATCACCTAATCAAGATTAATTAATATATGTTGTTATTTTATACAATCAGACTTGCATTAATTTGATACTCTATAAACAAATATTTACCATTTGAATATATACTACCTAGTATCTATTATTTAAAAAAAATAAGCAAATGAAAATGTGCCTCTCACGTGACGATGAACCTACTCTTCTTCCCCTATATAAAATGATGATGAAACGAAGAGACTTGTCATCATTCTCACTTGGATCCTCTGTCAAAAGACTAAAGAAGCATACATCAGCTCTTTAATTCACAGAAGAAGAGCCTAAAATCCAAAAACTCTACATTTTCATCTTATCATAAATACCAATGGAAACTTTTAACCGACTCAAATTCTGGCGAAATTCCGGCACTGATACTTCAACTTGCCGGGATATTGTCTCTGAAATTGATGAATTAGACTACCTACGTAACCCAGCCATTGAAACTGACATAGAAACTGACGACGATGCAGATTCCTTCTTCGATTTGGTTTTCACTGGCCCTGATGGACGCCCCAAATTGGACAACTACTCCAAATCCGTTTCTATTAACACTCCCCGTGAACCGGAGTCCCCGAGAGATGTGTTTTTCAAACCAAAAGCTTTTCCAGTTGACTGCATCTCGAAGCCTCGGTATCCGATTTCAATACTCAAATCGGCCCCTAAATTTCGGGTCTTCTTTTTGGGCTTAAGGAAAACAAAGCTGGAGAAGGTAGGCATTGACGATTCTTCTCCGTCCAGTCCGAAGTTTCAAACACAGAAAGTGGATGTCAAGCGCTTTCCGGTGAACTGCAATGTGGAAGAGGTTCCCGTTCCGGTGACCCCTGTATTTACCAGAGACAACAGTTTAAGAAGCAAACTGGAGAGCCAAAAAGAGGAGGAGCTTTCCGTTGACGAATCGTTGAAGAAATTTGTAAGAGCTGATGTGCCTAAGTACTTAAAATTGATGAAGCCATTGTATGCCAGAGCTTCAAAAAGGTACACAGATAAAATCAGTGTATCACCATTGTCGTCTCCATCGGCACAATCAATGTGCTCACCCAGAAATACATCAGAGGAGAAACGAGTTACTTCATTCGGATCTGTGCGCAAGCACCTAGGGAAATCCCGATCGGCGGCATCCACCTTTGCCGTCGGAGCTTCCTCGTCGCCGTTAAATCGCCGTGACAATTCACTCCTACAAGAGCAAAATGACGGAATCCAAGGCGCTATATTACATTGCAAGAGATCTTACAGCTCACTAGCAAAAAGTAGCGAAAATCTGGGTAGAGCCTCTTCTTCTGAGGAGCTGAACCGATGGAGCATATGAAAAAATAAATCATCAATACCATTTTGAAACTGAATAGTTAGCGGGAATAGAAATACAGAGACGTTTGTTCTATTTCCCGTTTTGATGCTATTATTACTATTTTTGTTTGTATGAATACAGTAGTAAGGAACAGTAGTAGAATAGGATAAATTAGATCGGTGGCTCAGAGACGTCACTTGTGAAAACGTCCGTCCAGTTCCAGCAATGAATGAAAAGTATTTTGGTTTATGTAAAGTTAAAAAAGTACTGTGTTTCAAATTTTCAGTTTGGGCATTTTGGTTTGATTTCATCACTATATTCCCACGATGTTCAAACATCACATTTGCAAATGGCCTGCCACCTGCAGCAGATTCTTGACGTCGCATGACAACTTTTACTTAATACTGAAATTAAAATGTTAAAAAAAATATATGTATTTTTTTTTAAATAGATTAAAAAAAAGAAGGATGTCATTTTTTTTTAAATGGATGGAGTACTTCTTTCTATTTGTGACTTTTGGAGTTTTTACATTTTTTTTTTTTTTTTTGGTTTTCAGATAATATGTCGATTTTTACATTTGAAATTTGATCAAATCTAAATTTATACGGAGAACTTTCACATTAAAGGGTAAACTATTTTCAATAAAGACAACTTGGCAATCAAGTGGGCTCAAATCCAACACCTCTTGTGAAGGATGAAAAAATATCTCAAGATTTCTTATTAATGGTTGATCAAATTTGAGATTTCGGCTTTGTAGATATTCGTAATTGGCTTTAAGACTCCTGATCTACAAGTTGCAAAAGTATATTTTTGTCAAATTCATAAGTTGGTTTACGTTTTATTTTTTTCAATTCCAACTTTATGAAGGGGCAAAAAATGATTATTGGATCCATATACTAGTCCTTTCAATCATGAAAGACATAATAAATAAACAAAGCATTCCAAAGTTCTACATTTTGGGAGGGAGGGCATATGAAGTAGCGATTAGCGCAACAACTCAGTATTTCATTTTATTTTATAGGAAAGCGGTTGATAAGGCTTAGCTTGTAACTTGTTGTGATTGTCACATCTTTTTTTAACCAAATGACTAGTAGATCTTTTTGTTATTCCTTGTTATAATTTCACAAGTCATGGGCTTATGGATGCATGTATTAATTGACGCTACATGAAAAAAGATTTACCTTACTCAATGAATTCTTTTTCTTCAATATTTACTTGGTTTAGTATATGTTCTTTGCCCTCATGTTGAGCGAAATAAGTTGGGGCCAAAATCAGTTATGTGTGTGTTTTTGAGGTATGGTGTTGGACAAAAGGGATATCGTTGCTATGATCCTATAAGTCAGAAATTATATGTTTCACAGCATGTCACCTTTTTGGAACATATTCCTTTTTATTCGATTCCAGCTAAATCCCATGATGTAACGAAATCAGATCTTCAGCATATTGATCCTTTTGGCGTTGACATGGATGTTCCAATTCCAGATTCATCCATGGCACCTGATGATAGTGTTTCAGCCCCACCTGTGCTTGAGTCTGCTCCTTTGACTGTTGAGACTAGAGACCCATCACCTCTAAGGAGGTCTACTCGTCCTTCTAAGTCCACCAAACTACCAGATTTCGCTTACCCTACATGCTCAGCCTCATTTGCTTCCTTTATTGCAAGCATACATCATTTGTCTGAACCTGAGTCGTATCGAGAGGCTGTGACTGATCCTCTTTGGCAGAATGCTATGGCTGAGGAACTCACTGCTCTTTATCAGACACATACATGGGATTTGGTTACCTTCCCACCTGGTAAACATACGATTGGTTGTCGATAGGTGTATAAGATAAAAACAAAGTCTAATGGGTCTGTTGAGCGATACAAGGCCAGACTTTTGGAAAAAGGATAGTCACAAAAATATGGTATGGACTATGAGGAGACTTTTGCTCCGATGGCAAAGATGACGACTGTTCGCACTACAATTGTTGTTGCATCCGTTCGACAGTGGAAGATATTTCAAATGGAAGTCAAGAATGCATTTCTGAATGGTGATCTCCATGAGGAAGTTTATATGACTCCTCCCCCAAGTATTGATCACCAGCCGGGTGAAGTTTGTCGACTTCGAAATTTTTTTTGTCCTTATATGTAGATGATATGGTTATTACTGGTGATGATTATGGTGGTATTGAGTCATTGAAGCGTGATTTGGCTCATCGGTTTGTCATGAAGGACTTGGGCTTGCTACGTTATTTTTTGGGTATTGAAGTAGCTCAGTCTAAGAAAGGATATCTTCTTTCTCAGACTAAATATATATCTGACTTGTTCAAACGGGCGCGCCTTTCTGACAATAAGACTGTAGATACTCCACTTGAAACCAATGCACGGTACTCTCCTAGTGATGGTGTTCCGTTATCCGATCTGAGTCTTTATCGAACCGTTGTAGGTAGTTTGGTTTATTTTACTGTTACTCGCCCGGATATAGTTCATGCAGTTCATGTTGTTAGCCAATTTATTACTGCTTCTATTTCTGTTCACTGGGGAGCTGCACTTCGTATTCTGAGATATCTTCGTGGCACTCAGTTTCAGAATCTTTTGTCTCCCTCGACGTCATATCTCGAGTTGCGAGCTTATAGTGATGCTGATTGGGATGGCGATCGCAATGATCGTAAATCCACCACTGATTTTTGTGTGTTTCTTGGAGACTCTTTAATCTCATGGAAGAGCAAAAAACAGGATATTGTCTCTAGATCTTCCACGGAGGCTGAGTATCGTGCTATGGTTGTGACTACATGTGAGATTGTTTGGTTACGTTGGCTTCTTACAGATATGGGGCTCACATTTCTCTGCCTCCTCCCCTGCATTGTGATAATAAAAGTGAGATACAAATTGCAAAGAATTCTGTTTTTCATGAGAGGACGAAGCACATTGAGATTAATTGTCATTTCACCCGTCATCATTTACAACTAGAGACCATATCGCTTCCTTTTGTTCCATCGTCCTTGCAGATTGTTGATTTTTTTACAAAGGCTCAGTTGGCGTCTCGGTTTAGATTTTTGTGTGACAAACTCTCAATGCTTATTGTTGTTGTATTGTGAGTTTGATGGGGGATGTTAGCCCATATGTTTGGGCTTTTGTTATTGGACTATTTTCTAGGTTAGCTTTAGTTAATGACTGCTTATATAACCTTCCTATTCTTTTTGTATTTAGTATTATTCTATATTGTAATGCAACTCTTTCCTCTTGTTCTTTAATTAAAAGTAGTTCTGTTAACAAATTACAATAAACGGTATTTTCGTCATGTATAATTTCGCCGTCCCAATAAATCGAAACTCTAACATTTGGTTTATAAGACATTTTTTTTGTCATTGAAATGAAGAAAAATAGAAGACCAAAGAGTTGAAGGTGCTATGTTTGAACGTCCTTAAATAGAGTTTGGATGAGTTTTCAGAATAAAAAAATAAAAATACATAATGTAATATTTTTTTCCGTTTTTATGATATGTCAAATCAATATAATTGTATGACAAACACTGCAAAAGCTTCATAAAGAGATACAATTTAATGCAAAACCTGAAAAATATTCCTCTTTGTAAAACATAATTTTTTTCTTCCACTTTATAAAATGTAAGAAAAACTTCCACTTTACAAAGTGTAAGAAAAACTTACACTTTACAAGTGTAAGAAATAGTTCCGTTTTACAAGGTGTAAAAAATAGTTTCGTTAAATATTAAAATATACACGTTATGAGACTAACGAAAAATGTTTGAAATATTGCATAAAACAGAATTTTTTATTTCACTAAGTCTATTTTAGTTACTTATTAGAATAGTGGCTTATTTTGATCACCTTTATTTTTTTGTGGCTTATTTAAGTTCGGAACTCTCTATTGATCCTACATTCGCTATTAATTAGATTTAGTCAGAACATTGATGCGGATATCGGATATCAAAATAAAAATAGATGAGAAAACGGTAGTACTCGGTCAAGTCGAAAACGTTAGCTTTTCAGAGTAGAATTGGACCTACTATTGCTTACGCCTTTGGCTACTACTTTTATATGCTCCCTATATACCTTTTCCTCTCTTAAAACTCTTTTTAGCTGTATTTGCTTTTCTATCACAAAAGTATACTACAGCCTACTCCAATTGCCAGCTACCAAGCTTCCTCCTTTTATGTATAACTTCTGTATTTTTCTTGTTCTAGCACAACTTTCTAATGACCTATAACTTTTTCATGATTAAAACTGTGAGAAAAACAAATTTGATAGACTAATATTACTACTTTCAAATTGATACACCTCATATATTACTCTTTTTTTTTTTTAGAAAAGCACTCAAATATATCATCTATCTTTGACAAAAGGTTTATCTATACATTTGTTAAAAATTATGTTCTTCAATATCATTTTCATTCGAGAAAAATGTTCATTCATGTCAATATTTATTAACTAAAAATAATTTTCATTGTGCAAAATATTTTTTTACACGTGGTCAATTATAATTAGACCACGTCATTAATTAAATCAATTTTTTTAAAAGCGAAAAGGTTCAAAGTAGTTTGGCTCATTTATGCCATTTCAATTAAAAAATAATAATATGAATAAGCCTTTTTTCTAATGAAAATAATATAAATAAGTCAAAATTTTAAAGAATTATATAGATGAAACTTTTATCGATAAGGTCTTTTTTATCACTTTTCAGAGATAGAGAGTCTGATAATACGAAATGATCACTAAATGACGTAGAGCCTATTTGGCCTAGAGTAGCGGTTGGGAGACTAAAAATTATACTCCCTCAGTCTTATTTTATGTGGCGGTGTTTAAGAAATAAATGAAGACTTTAAAATATTTATCAAATTGCCCTTTCAAAAAATAGTCATATTAAAAAATAGACTCACTTTTCTCTCTCCTCGTAAATGTATTGAAGTATTATCTAAAGTGAGACCAACAAGGGTAAAAGAGGAATTGTATCTTTAAATACTTACTATATAAGAAAATGTGACTCTTTTTTAGGATTGACCAAAAAGAAAATGGTGCTACATAAAATGGGATGGAGGGAGTAGTATATTTATTTTTTTAGAAAGAAGGGAAGCATTTTCTTTTACAAAAATTAAAACGATTAACCAATAGGTAATATTATAAAAATAAAATATTTCTTTATTAATATTAAAAGTGTATTATTTTTTATTTATTTATGTAATTTGACCCTCAAAAACAATTTTAAAAAATATTAGTCAAATATAATACGTTTATCAAAAGCAATTTCAAATAAATTCACCTCACATAATTTTTTTTCATAAACACTTTTCTAAGAGTCTATTTTAGTAAAAATATTTCAGAAAATAAAAAAAATTTGGTCACTTAATGTAGCAAACTCGTACATAAATATTGCCTGATTATGTTAGAATTGTATATAATGAAAACCATAGTTGACGCATGGGCGAATCAGGAAGCAATATGTAGCAAGAAGAGTGGGTCAGACATGACTTACCATTAACGTATGGATAGTGATAAGGATTCAACCATGGTGGATTTAGAATTTTAAAATCGCAAGTCCTCCTTGAACATTTAATCATAAAATAAAATAAATAAATTTATGACTTATCATAACAAATATAATCATATTCAAACACAATAGATAAACACTAATACAAAGAACTACAAACGTAACAAATGTTATTTTGGAAAAGAGAATATTAGTATTATTTGGATAATGATTTTTTTTTTAAAGCATTTTTAGGAAAATTTAGCAAAAAGCAGCTAGAGAAAGAGAAAAAAGAACAATAAAGAATCCCATAGGAGAGAAAAAGTAGGTCGACATAAATAAAACACATATGTAATTAAGCTTGAGCTCCAACATATAATCGCTACGCTAATTCAATACTTATTATATGGATGCTCACTACCTAATTGTATAGTATTCTCTAAAATTTCCATATAAACGTACATATAAGTCGATACAATTGGTGATCGAGCACCCGGATGGCTCAACGGGAATTCGCCCCTGTTAGTGAAAAACTTACAAGATAACAAAAAATAAGATTACAATTGAAAAAGAAAATGAAGAAACAAAATTCTCTTCAGGCTGAGGCGCGGATATCTCGCTCTCTTTAAGGAGATTCAAGCCCACTGCAGCAAATGTTTTCACCGGTCCAGCAGTAGTCGTTCTTGACTTGTCCCCTCCAGGATACAACAACCTTCACACAAAATATAACTCAACAACTCTGGACAAGAGTTGAGTCCAAAGCTCCACAAAAAGAACACCTCCCTTCAACTAATAAGAACTCTCTTTTTTTTTAACTAACTTTTATGCACTCTATCTTTTCTTATGTGTTATCTTTCCCAAACCAAATGAAGACCACCACTATTTATACTAGAAGAAGTCTTCCTAGCAATGAATAGGAAGATAATGGGATAGTAAATAGAGAAGATAAATGGCATAGAGGTTACATATGTTACAAGATAATTGAGGAGTAAAGAATGGAAATAAAGAGACACTAAAGCCACCAACGGCTTGGTAGTTGCTGCATGCACCAAGAAAATTGTAACATATATCCCAACTCCATTTGGAGTAATGCTGAATAGTAATGCAGCAATAATTATTTCAACGGCAACAATCAACTGCCAATTCATCCATCATTATGTAACGTATATGAGATGTGCACCAACGGCCATAAACCAACATCAATGAGGTCAATGTGAATTCTTAAATTATTAAAATGTCACACTAACAATCCCCCACTCATTTTAATATTAGATAAGAGAGTCTATCAGCTGAAGGAAGATTACTATGCATAATAAAGGTGTGCTCTGCATTGAACCTCCACTTAGTGAAACAGTAACGTTTGCTCCAGAGTCGTAGTGGTCTCGGACTTGAACTATGACTTCTTAAGGGAAATAAAATGTCATTGCTCACACATAATAATCAAGGTGTTGACATGAGCTTTAAAGCCAGCACGTTATGGCCATGTGCTATCCCGGTTTCATGAGTGTTTTTTGAGAATACGCCAAATTCTCATAGGAAGCGACCTACTTCCACACTCACATAGGTGAAATTTGTCAAGAGTGCTCCTGTAAGTTTAACACTCCACCCATACGGGCTACAAATATTCATTAAGAGTTTTATCAACTCAACCTTCACAAATCACTACAGGAAACAATGCACTCACATCATAGGGAGGGAATAAAAAGATAGTGCATTTTTTCACAACAAGTCATCATATGATTAGTTTTTCCCTTTGAACCTGGTTATAGGATCTCTAGTCCCCAGGTTGGGTTTCCTCATATATGACTCAAGGATTTATAGGCTTCAATCCCATCCCCCTCGATGTGCTCCAGACCTTCTCTCTTGTTAAGGCCTTAGTAAGAGGATCTGCAAGATTATCACAAGATTTGACATAATCAACATTAATGGTACCATTTGTCAAATACGATCTTACATTACTGTGTTTCCTCCTTATAGGTCTGGATTTACCGTTGTAATAACGGTTTTGAACTCTACCAATCGCAGCGGTGCTATCACAATGTATTAGAATAGGAGGAATTGGTTTTTCAAAATAAGGTATTTGAAACAATAAATCTCTTAACCAATTTGCTTCCTCACTAGCTGAAGCTAAAGCAATTAGTTCAGCCTCCATGGTAGAGTTAGCAATTATAGTTTGCTTTTTTGATCTCCAACAAATAGCACCACCACCTAAAGTAAAGACATAACCAGTGGTAGAACACGAATCACCTGATAAAGTGTTCCAATCTGCATCACAAAAACCTTCAAGTACAGCAGGATATTTTTTATAGAACAAACCACAATTTTTCGTTCCAATTAAATATCTCATAACTCTTGTTACAGCATGCCAATGTTCATTACCTGGCTTGCTTGTAAACCTGCCAAGTACTCCTACTGCATATGCAATATCAGGCCTAGTGCAATCAGTCACATATCTCAAACTTCCGATTATGCTAGCATATTCCTTTTGATTTACTACATCATTTTCACTTTCAACAGGAAATAAGTGAACACTTGAATCAAAAGGAGTAGCAACATGCTTGCAATCAAGAAAGTTATATTCTTTCAAAATTTTCTCAACATAATGTGACTGGTCAAGAAAAATTCCATCACATGTTCTTGTTATTTTTATTCCAAGAATAAAATTTGCCTCACCAAGATCTTTCATATCAAAATGGCTTCTAAGAATATTCTTAGTTTCATCAATAACATTCATGTTAGAGCCAAAGATCAACAAATCATCAACATATAGGCAAATAATCACATGTGAATTATTCCAAGACTTATGATATATGCACTTATCACACTCATTTGTTTTAAAACCATTTTCAATCATGCAGGAATCAAATTTTTCATGCCATTGTTTTGGTGCCTGTTTCAAGCCATATAGGGATTTAGTAAGTTTACACACTTTGTTTTCTTGGCCTGCTTCAACAAAAAACTCGGGTTGTTCCATATAAATTTCCTCATTTAGGTCTCCATTTAAAAAAGCAGTTTTTACATCCATTTGATGAATTTGCAAATCAAAAATTGCAGCCATAGCGATTAAAAGTCTTATGGATGTAATTCTTGTTACCGGTGAAAAAGTATCAAAAAATTCTAGGCCTTCTAGTTGTTTAAAACCTTTTGCAACTAGTCTAGCCTTATATTTATCGATAGATCCATCCGGTTTCAACTTTTTCCTTAAGACCCATTTGCAACCAATAGTTTTACAACCCGGTGGTAAATCAACTAACTTCCAAGTTTTATTAGAAATCAGTGATTCCATTTCATCATTTACAGCCTCTTTCCAAAATATAGAATCATGTGAAGATAATGCTTCTTTCAAAGTGAGAGGGTCATCTCCAACATTAAACACATAAAAATCAGGACCAAAATCTTTTTCTACTCTAGTTCTTTTACTTCTTCTTAACTCAAAATCATCAATTTCTTTATTTTTTAAAGTAGTAGTAGAAGAACTAGGTAGTGATAAAATATTTTGTTCAATCCTTTGACCCCCACTATTTTTAAAATCAAAAGGAAATTTATTTTCATGAAATATAGCATCACCTGATTCTATCACAATATTATCTTCTAAATTAAAAAATCTATAGGCTGTACTATTTGAAGCATAACCAAGAAAAGCACAAGTAGTAACTTTCTTACCCAATTTTGTAATCTTAGGATCCATTAGCCTCACAAAGGCTAGACAACCCCAAACTCTTAGATATCCCAAACTTGGCTTGTAACCTTTCCACAATTCAAAAGGTGTCATTTTAGATTTTTTATGAGGCACCCGATTCAACACATAACAAGCAGTTAAAATAGCTTCACCCCAAAAATTTAAAGGTGCATGTGACTCAATAAGCATGGCATTAGTCAATTCAACCAAAGTTCTATTTTTCCTTTCCGCTACTCCATTAGATGAAGGAGAGTAAGGAGGAGTAGTTTCATGAATTATTCCCAATGATCTAACAAAAGAATTAAACTCATTTGACTCATATTCACGGCCTCTATCACTTCTAATTCTTTTTATTTTTCTTCCAAACTGATTTTCAACCTCATGGAGATAAGTTTTGAAATTTTCAAAAGCATCACTTTTATTTTTCATCAAGTAAACATATGTAAACTTAGAAAAATCATCAATGAAAGTGATAAAATATCTATTACCTCCACGAGTTAAAATTCCACCAAGTTCACAAATATCAGTATGAACTAATTCTAACAAATCAGTTTTTCTTTCAACTTGAAAATGAGGCCTTTTAGTGATTTTGGCTTTACTACAAGCCTCACATTTTTCAAAATTCTTTTTAATCATTGGGATTAATCCTAAACTACTCATGATTCCAACATAACGATCATTAATATGACACAAACGAGCATGCCAAAAATTAGTAGAAGAAAGCATATAAACAGAAGTAGAAACTTTATTCATTTCAACATTCAATTTGAACATCCCATCACATGCATACCCCTTTCCCACAAAAATACCCTTCTTCACAATTACATATTGATCAGATTCAATAATCTGTTTAAAGCCTGCTTTATTAAGAAGAAAACTAGACATCAAGTTTTTCCTCATAGAAGGTGTATAAAGTACATCTTTCAAAGTTAATACCCTTCCAGAAGTAAAACACAATTCGACATCTCCCGTTCCAAGCACTTGAGTAGTATGTGAATCACCAAGCATGATGGTTTTGGGCTCCTCAAAATGAGTATATTTTTTAAACCAGTCTTTGTCATAACAGACATGACGGTTTGCACCAGAATCAGCCCACCATCCATCAACACTCTCAACCATGTTTATGTCGGTAATCACCGCCACAAAAGGTTCTTCGGTAACGTTTGCCTGAGGATTAGGACCACGTTTCCGGAATCTGCAAAATCGAGCAATATGCCCACTCTTGCCACAAACAAAGCACGGTCCCTTATCTTGAACTTGTTGATTTTGTGCTTGGTTATTTTCACCACTATTTTTCTTGGGAGGTCTACCATTATTTTTCTTGAACTTTTTCTTCTTAGGCTTCAAAGAAGTATTTTTGTGAGTTTCAGAAGTAGCATTATTTGAAGTAATTAAATTTACCTTCGTTGTGATGTTGTTCTCTTCTGTTTGTAAAAGTGCATCTTGGCCTCTTGCTTCTTCTTCCATACGGATTTTCATTATCAAGGATTCAAGGGAGGTTTCCTTTTGTTTGTGGCGCATAGTTTTTTGAAATTCCTTCCAAGAAGGTGGAAGTTTATCTACTATGCCACAAACAATAAGGTTATCTCCAATTTTCACCTCCTCGGACCTAAGCTCTCCAACAATCATTATAAAGTCTTGAGCTTGGTCTACCACTGATTTATTGTCCACCATTTGGAAACGAAAAAATCTACTAGCCGCATATTTTTTCGCTCCCGCCTCCTCGGTATCATACTTACTCTGCAATGCTTTCCAAATTTTCTTTGCACTAGAGTAAGTTCTATCATAATAATCATAAAAATTATCAGATAGACAATTAAGAAGATAATACCGACACTTATAGGAGTCACCATTGTACTTTTCCACTTTTTCATGATGAGAAATAAGTTCATCATCATCCATCGAGGTGTCATCAACTTTATTTGGATTCTTCTCAGTTAACACATAAGAAACATTGAGAAGACTTAAGTAGAAAAGTACTTTACCCTTCCATCTCTTGAAATGGTTACCATTGAACCGAAATGGCTTGTTAAGATCTCCCATCTTGACATCCGCGGTTTTTTCAATTGTAGCCATTATGAATCTCCTTAAAATTGTTAGTGAAAAACTTACAAGATAACAAAAAATAAGATTACAATTGAAAAAGAAAATGAAGAAACAAAATTCTCTTCAGGCTGAGGCGCGGATATCTCGCTCTCTTTAAGGAGATTCAAGCCCACTGCAGCAAATGTTTTCACCGGTCCAGCAGTAGTCGTTCTTGACTTGTCCCCTCCAGGATACAACAACCTTCACACAAAATATAACTCAACAACTCTGGACAAGAGTTGAGTCCAAAGCTCCACAAAAAGAACACCTCCCTTCAACTAATAAGAACTCTCTTTTTTTTTAACTAACTTTTATGCACTCTATCTTTTCTTATGTGTTATCTTTCCCAAACCAAATGAAGACCACCACTATTTATACTAGAAGAAGTCTTCCTAGCAATGAATAGGAAGATAATGGGATAGTAAATAGAGAAGATAAATGGCATAGAGGTTACATATGTTACAAGATAATTGAGGAGTAAAGAATGGAAATAAAGAGACACTAAAGCCACCAACGGCTTGGTAGTTGCTGCATGCACCAAGAAAATTGTAACATATATCCCAACTCCATTTGGAGTAATGCTGAATAGTAATGCAGCAATAATTATTTCAACGGCAACAATCAACTGCCAATTCATCCATCATTATGTAACATATATGAGATGTGCACCAACGGCCATAAACCAACATCAATGAGGTCAATGTGAATTCTTAAATTATTAAAATGTCACACTAACAGCCCCTATATGTTGAAGGATGAAATTTCCACCACGGGATGGATAAAATCCATATATAGTGCCTTTGGGGAACTTGTTTTTCTTATATTTACAAGAAAAATCATTTTTCCCATTTTAAAAGAATATTTTTTCAAAAATTAATTTGTTTAACGAAGACGTAACCCTAAGTCGACGTCTGTTTGTTGCATAAAACTCACTGTTAAGTCAATTTCGTTCAAGAGATTTTAAATTGGGAATAGTATATAATTTAGCGGTAAAAGCAACTAGTTCATGATTTAAAATTTAAATACGAAGAATACAAGATGTGATTGGTTGAGAAGTTTTTCATTATTTATTAATCCTTGTAGTTAGATCTGTTTAAACTCTTAGAAAAACAGAATAATGACAGAAAATCAAAACCTCCCCACTATCCCAACAAAAAAATAGCATGGACCTATATATGGTTAATTAGTTTCATGTCTTGTACGTGGTTGGTTGCTACTAATTAAATTATTAAAAAATCATAAGCCACATGTAGGCTATTAACCTTTGTAGTCTCATTTCAAATTCTATCATTTCCTTTTTAATTATGGGTTAAAAGGTTACTTCAAATGAAAATATTATTAACAGTGAATTTAAAATTTAAATTTGACAGATATAATTGATAGTACATTATTTCTTAACACTCAAAATATTGATTTTTGTGAGTACAAATTTTTTAGATATTAAGTTCGATTGAATTCATGCACTATCAAGTGTCTATTTACGTCTCACCTTATCATTTACATAAGTGATTTCTTCATTCTAGTTTAAGCTACAATCAATCACCATCGATATTAAGAATTTGAAGGACAAACGTAACACTCTTTAGCTAAACTGACGAAAATTCTTGTTATTATTTGGCTATAATTTGTGATCAACTTTCAATCCCAATCTTGTATTAGGTTACCACACATTAATGGAGATGAGCTTTCAAATCCAGCTCAATACGCTTATTTAGCCCTTCTAATTAATTTCCCCTCAATATTCATCATGATGTCCGATCCCTTCCAATAAACTCTTTTCAACTAGCAAATGATGATTATATATAAAATAAAATAAAAAATGTGAGTGATCAAATTAAAGGAGGGGACACAAGAGGAACAAAGAGACAACTTAAAAATGAATTATCCTTAAATATAGGAATGCTGTCGAAACTTTGTTTAATGATATGTCTTCATGCATGGTATAATCTTTCATTTTATTTTTTCTAATCCAAACTATATAGTACTGTAATAATTGGCTGAGTTTCCAAGAATCTTGATTGCTTATTATTAATGCATGTGTACCTTAGGTCACACCTTGATTGATCTCTATTAATTTAGACTTTTATATATTCTTTATTTTATTTGCTCAATATAAAGTGAGAAAGTGTAAAAAAAAATTAGGTAAAAATTATAAAGTATCATATTCCTATTCTTTTCTAAATTTCAAAAATTCTTTAAAATTATAGAATTTTGGATACATGAGGAAACCTGTAGATATATAGCTCACAGATGTATCCAAGGGAAGGTATGTATATTAGACGGGATAAAAATGTATTCAAGAGGGATTTTTGTATTTTTTTTTAAATACTGAAAGTTTTTAGAGATTATGATATCTTATGTATTTATGTAATTTTTCAAAAAAGTAATCCCTTATGAGGGCAGTTTCAAGATAATTCGTTAAATATACATTGAACAGCTTTGCTTTTATAAATTTGCTAAATATTGGTACTTTTAATCTTTGTCATATATTTAATAAAATTATGTTAGTTAGATTTGACGAAAATAGTGTTTTTTAAAAATTAATTATAAAACTCTATTAATAATTTATTTTAGTTTGATTTGAGAATTTAGTTTAGAAATTTTTTTGATTATAAAACTCTAAAATATTCTAAAAAAAACTGCACTACACATTACAATAATATTTTTAACGAGAGCATAGCTTACACCTCAAGAAATTGCATCAAACTTTTTTTTAAAAAAAATACTAGAAACTAACAAATTATGCATCTATATATGAGTTTTCGTTAATTTAAGTCCTTTTCCATTGCTACCATCAACTCTTTAGACTGAGTTTGATAAATAAACACTACAAGTGTAACCCTAGAGAATTTTCAAATAATTCAATGAATATTTAAGGGATTATTGTGAATCTACATTCAAACATAACAAATCATTTTCTCATAATAAAGTCAACCCTAGAGAATTTTCTCATGATCGGTCAATTTCTTATTAATTTTATATTCCGTTGCAACTTGGAACCTATACATAACGTCATTTCATCAAAATTATAATACAAGCAAATACACGATAATTGAAGACATACTTATATCTACCATAAGACAAGATGCATGCAGCATTGATTTGTTTGGTGAGATGTTTCATCATGCATGGTACCAATTCTACTTTCATCTTATTTTAATCGTCTTCGGTCCTAATATATGTAATACTATCTTATTTAATACAAAGTTTTTTTAAAAAAAATGAAAATTTTGATTTAAAAATGAAATATTAAATATATGTGTACCTATAAATCATTTTATTGAAAATAAAGTGAAATTTTAAAGTTAGAATATTTTAATGAGCGACTTTCACATATAGCAAACATAAAAATTATATTTGTATACTATAGCTATAGTTTGCATAATTGCGCTTCATAACAAACTTTATGTTTGCTATGGCTATTAATATGTATATTTCGCTATACATATACGAAAGAAGAAATTGTATAATCTGTTTCGATATACATATACAAAACAATCAATTGTATAATTTGTGTTTGTATAAAGCGAGAAAGACAAAAGAAAACTGGGCAGGGGAAGATCTGTATTTGTATAATCATAAGTGTATAGGACAAAAATATATGTATTTGTATATACAATTTTCTCTCGCTTTATACAAACACAAACGCAATTTATACATTTGTGTTTGTATAAAGTGAGAGTGGCGAGCGAGATCTAAGAGAGTGGAGGGAGGTGAAAGAAAAGATATTTATATATACAATCTTCTCTCGCTTTATACAAAGACAAACGCATTTTAAACATTTGTGTTAGTATAAAGTGAGAGAACTACCCAGCAAGAAACGAGAGTGGCAAGCGAGAAATTCAGGAAAAGAGGCGAAAATGGCAGCAGTTTGCTACTGGTTACAATTAACTCAAACTGTGGTTATAACATTTAATTTGAATTAATAGTTTGTTATTTTATACCAATTTCCCTATTTTTAATCATAAAAAATGACATTTTTGTTAACAAATTAAAAGAAAAAAAGTATCACATCTGTTAGAACAGAGAGATTAAATAAAAGTGAAGGCTTAAGTTAAATTGCATCTGACCCTAATTTTGTAACAATAGTATATATACTAATTAAAAAATTAAGTTGTCAACTATGTGTGGACTTGTATATAAAAAATAATGGAAGTGGGCAGTTTGAATCTTTAATTTGTGTTGTTCCTGTTCATGTAGTCATGCAATCTATAGTGGGATCAGAGAAAATCTATATGGTTCTTGGATGAAAAAATTCAATGTTCCCAAGCCTTAATTAGCTAAGACTCTTAATTATTAAAAACTGGTGCATTGTATCAATGCCATGTTGAATATATGAATTAATTAACACTTGGCTAGCTACTATGCTACTTTATGTTGTATCGGGTCAAAACCCGGAATTGAAAAGGAGCGAGTAACTAATAGGATGCCTCTAAGTTTATGTGCGAAGCTTAGTTCTATTAGACTTACGCTTTAAGCATCTCATTTTATGTCCAAACACACTTTATGCCCAATTATGCATGGGTATCGACTTACAGATCGTATACAAATTATGTGTCAAGTTCTTTAGTTTACACAGATGATTCTCATAATTTTTTAATAAATGAATGATGCTTTAAAAAAGAACACCTTTAGAAATAAGAAAATTTAAATTGAGAACACTGTGAGTGTGAATATCACTTACCATTTCTTTATATTAAGAATACGTAGTCGGATTTCACATTTTCACTTGTTAATTGATCTTCATACTTTTGGCTTATGTCTAAAAAATTTCATATTTTATATTATATAGTTATTTGAAAATATTTTGTTTTTATTGTTGAAGGAGTGATGTTTAAATTATAATATTTATAGAATTTATTGATTATTTCTTTCAGAGATGTAATTATATAGTTTGACAGTTATATATCTAAAAAAAAAAAGTATGTGTTAATTAAAATTGATTAGCTTCTCATAATAGCTTTTATATCATTTCTGGTTGTTACTTCCAAAATAATTTGAAAAGTTTTGTTTTCTATAAATTTCTATAATCTTGTTTTGGATTTTTAAAATATTAATTTTTATTTCTTAAAAAATGATTTTTTGTGCTATTGTATCATTTTTCTATATTATAAATTATAAAACGGAAAAGGGCCTAAAATATCCTCAAATTATTAGAAATTGTACAAAGTTACCCTTCTTCCGCCAATTAGTTCTCAAATATCCCTCACATCTACCTTTGGGCTCCATATTATCCTTATTCTTAACGGTCCTCAATTTAAATCTAATTAATAAATTTATTAATAATGTGGCAATTATCTATTGGCCACTTTATAATTAATCTAAACAAATTTAAAAAGTTGCTCATTCCCAAATCAAATCATCCGCCCCAATCAATTTGACCCATCACCCCCATATTAACTTCTAACTTAAGCTTTTCCTATTTCTTTCTACGGGTGCGGTTTGCTGTTCTCCGGCGAAAATTCAACTATTGGTTCCATATTTTATTTCTCTTGCTTTTTATTATTACATCTCTTTATGGGTGTGTTTGGTAGGAATGTTTTCCAATTTTCTCATGTTTGGTTGGGTAAAATGTTTTTCAAATCAACTCATTTTCCTCAAATTTAAGAAAAATGGCTTCCCTTTAAAAATTAAGGAAAACATTTTTCAAAACTTTCCTCCAACTTCAAATTACAATTTTTTTTTGTTTTAAAAAATAAATTTAAAGCTTATTTTAAAAAATATATTTTTCAACTTTAATTTTTTTTACCCCCTCACCCCAACCCCCCCTCCGCCAGCCCCCTACCACCCCCCAAAAAAATAATTTAAAGTTTGTTTTTTAAAAAAAAAAATCAATTTCAAAATTTTATTTTCACCCCACCCCACCCCCTACCCCCTGTCCCACGCCAGCTCCACCCCCACCACCCCACTCCACCCCAAAAAAAATTAAGTTTATATTTAAAAATTATTTTCAATTTCAATTCAAAAATTTTTTTCTAATCTATAGTAAAAATAAAAGATATTTTCTCAAAAATATTTTTTATTCATAAATCAAACACTAAAAAAAATTTCTGAAAAATATTATTACTCACAAACCAAAATGAGAAAATAAGTCAAAGATGTACTACTTGTTTTTGAGGAAAACATTTTCTATGAAAAACATTTTCCTTCATACCAAACACACCCTATATTTTCTATTCTCCAAAGCCCTAGTTTCGTCTTCTTCTTTTTTCTTGTTTGGTAGTTTCATATTTTGAATATATATTGTGATTCTTTGTGCTTTTGCTCACTCAGAAAAACAAAAATCAGTTGATTTTTTTCGCTTCTTATTGCTTTTAATTATAGCTCGAAATTTTGAGATTGTGTACTTATCTAGCTTTGAATGTGAAACAAAAATGTATTAATAAAGTCCACAAATATGAGATTCTCATCATGGAGTTTTGTGAATTTTCAGAGGTTGGAATCAAAGTTCTTGAGTTTACAATATCTGTCGAATTATTCAAACAACTAATTTCTATTTTATTCCCAAGATGACACAGCTAGAATTCAATTTCTTATGAAAAAATTATGTTTCTTCCATCAATTTTTCGCCTATTTACGGATACTAAGTAAGCGTTTGGTCATGCGACACCATATCATGATACGGAATCGTGAGATGGAATCAGCGTTCGGACATGCAATTTGATGTTGATTCCATATCACGAGATGGAATACCATATTCTCCAAAAATCATGATATGAAATTATATGGGAATTCCATAGCATGATTTGAGATTTTTTTAAATATAAAAATTAATCCACAAGTTTATATTTTGTTAAAATACCCTACGGACTTTTGGAGCTTGGAAAAATAGATTCAAAATACTGAAACAAAGCATGAACTATTATGATATTGACACACAAGTGAAAATTGTCATAACTTGTGTAGTGTTACATAATTATTTGCGAAAAGGAGTAATGAAATATTTATGGTATATGATCATAAAAATATAGATGCAGACGATATTATTCAAAAAATGACTCAAAGCAACAATGTTGGTTCGTCTTCTTGGTCACATGATCGAGAAATGTAAGTTTAATGTAAGAAAATTGTCATTATTATGTGGGAAAATTATATTAAAGACTAGTTCACTACGATTTATGTGCAATTTTTTTTATTGAATTAAAGTTTGATAAATTAAAACAGTTACTTAAGTGGGAATCAAATAGCTTTGTAATAATTTATTATACGATTTTATAATTTTTTGTTTATTCAGTAAGGTTGAATAAACAATTGGGGGCTATTTTAATAGTTTTACAACTTATTAGATTCTTATGTTATGAAAAAATATATAACAAAAAAATTCCATATTAGATTCTTAAGTTATGAAAGAATATATAACAAAAAAATTCCATATCACATGTCCAAACAAAACTTCAATTTCATCTGATGATTCCATATTATGATACCATATCATAAATTCATATCACGATATCATATTGCATGGCCAAACGGGCCCTAATATAGCCAATAGGTCAATTTTTTTACTCAAGATGCATGATACATTTATTAGAGAAATGTGATGTTGATGATCCCAAATGGGTCTATGATTCTTCATTTTAGCTGGTATTCGTGCCAGCTATAGAAACAAAAGTTAATTTGGGGTGGGTTTTATTTGATTTGGGGCAAGCTGATTTGACTTGAATTGGTGGAATATTTTTAAATTAGTTTAAGTGATTTATAGGGTGATCAATAGATGACTGTCACGTCATTTAATAAATTTATTAATTGAATTTAAATTGAGGTCTGTTAGAAATAAGGGTAATATGAAGCCCAAAGGTAGATCAGAGGGGTATTTGAGGGCAAATGGGTGGAAGGAGGTAATTTTGTATCATTTCTAATAGTTTGAGGGTATTTTAGGCCTTTTTTCGATTATAAAAACTAAAGATTCAATCCAAGAGACTTACGACTCATCCAACCTCACACTCCGCCTTTTTTGGACGTATTGAATAGTGACACGTGGAGATTGAAAACAAAGATATGACTCAATAATGTCGGTACTAGCCTCAACATATGAGCTAGCTTGTCCGACAAAATTGTTTATGCATTCATTCTATCTGCAAATTGAAATTTGTTTACTTTACTGGGATCTATTGCATATGTGGAAAATGAAAACAGTTTGATTAGTGAGTCATTTGTTCAGAATAATATGTTAGCCCAAAATATTTTACTTTTTTATGTATAGTTTTGATGATCATAACAAAAACTAACATCTAATTTTTAGTCAAGTCCAATAATAATGACCATCGACTATTTTCTGTATCGCAGAATTCAAATGACTACATAAAAAAGAAGGTCGAAAATATATCATATATGGTGTACAGGTTTGGATTATAATGGAAATGTAACAAAATTTGGGTATTGATCAAGTACCATTTATAGAAAATTGACTTGATCATTAAAAATCAAGTCTAGATGAATAAACATAATACACGAATTTGAATTAAAGAAGAGATAATACACACATGAAAACATATAATAAGTGACATGTATATACAATATACCCTGAAGTATACATAGTAAAACCTCACTAAATTAATATTCGTTAAATTAATAATCTCTTTAAAATAATATGTTCCTCCGGTTCCAACTTGGGCCAATGGAAAAAATCACATCTTTCGATAAGATAATATATTTTTAGAAGACCCCTATATAAATATATGGTCCCATTAATATTATAAATTAATAATTCTTTAAAAGTATAAATATATCCAAAACAATTTAGTGAAATATGATTTTATTTTATTTTTTAAAACTTAAATCTAGTTGAAACTCATCTCTAATTTTCATGTTGCATCCAAAAGTTTTGGTGTTATTTTTTCGAACTGCAACAAAGAATTGTGAATAGTTTTAGATGTGATAAGTGATTCCTTACGCGTAACTGATTTCAAAGGTATTGTATCATCTTTTACGTCATCATCACCATTATTTTTTTCGATGGTACTACAATTTCTTCTAAGATCTGAACTTATGAATATGTATCATTTTCACCCGAGTAATCCAATATGTTATTTTACGTCCATTTTATTGCAGTAACCGAGAATAATAATAATAACCCTATAATTTAGGAATCACATTTTCACAAGTGAGATTATTCAAATTTCTGAAATTTCATCTCCCAAATGAATTTTGCAGTGTCAAAAATAATTTGCTATTGTCATTTGTCTCTTGTTGAGCATTTATCGTCGGATTGCAAAATTGATAGCATCCAAAACATTAATTTTTTCAATGAATCATTTAACCAAAAAAATATATTACGATGAATCATACTCATACATTGTATTTTATGTATAATAAATTTTTTTTATGTGAATTCAGTAAATTTGTTATATAATTTAATAAGATACAATGATTTTGATGTATTCATAATACTTTATATATAATTAAAAAAATGTGAATTCAATAAATAAGTTACAATGATTTTTATGTAATCAGAATTAACCTTCATTGAATCCCAAATTATTTTTTAAATTTATTAAATAATATCGCTACAAAATAATAATATTAACACAGTTTCACCTATATTAATTTATTGAGGTTTTACTATATTGTAAAATCGGATATGAAAACAGAAATTGTGTCACGCTGGTATAAAATTTAAAAATAGTGTCTAATCAACTTCGTGACATATCCTCATTCCTCCATCAAAGCGTTTAAGCATAAAAGTTTGGAGGAAATTTCATTCAGTTTATAATTATATAATACATGTTAATGGGCTTTGCAAGTAGACGCATAAATTTTGAACCCGATCGATTAAGGGTCCGAGCCAAGTCCCAGCTTGCCTAACCGGCTTGGTCATTTGGTCGGATCCTACTGTGGTAGCCCTGCATGAGCTTCAGGTAACTAAATATGAATCGATATTATAGTCTCTTTGACGGCAAAAGAAGCAATCTCTTTATTTGGACGCTTTATTTGGCACTGAGTACTGGACTTGGGACAAGGTTTGAGCCGATTCTATTTTTATTTTATTTTTTTGAAAAAAAATATTCTAAAACTAACATGTATAATATATTTTGAGTTAATATCTCAAAAGATCATTCAACTTTGTAAATTTATCTAAAAAAAGTCATTAAACTTTGTTTTATATAACTAAAATCATTCAACTTAACCCTTTATATCAATAAAATCATTCAATCAAATTTATTATTAAAGTAATTAATTAACTGAAAATCTCCCTTTCCACCATAAATATATATACTAATAAATGAATAATTAAATTATTGCTAAGAATTAAAACAGTACATCAACTATAGATAGTTATATACCTCACTTCGATTCATTTCTGTTCTTGATTTGTCTATAGATCGGTAAGAATTCCAGCAAAAGAAAACAATACTATTGCCTATAGATCTGTACGTATTTTCTTTTAGTGTTTTATGGTTTTATATTTTCTACTTAAAAAGTATTACATTTATTTTTATAAATTCTACTAAGTTAATTACATCAAAAATGAATTTATTTTTCTTGATGTAATGCTTTAGGCATCTTAAATTTTCTATTTAAAAGGTACTAAATTTACTATTATAAATCCTTGAGTTTTTTTAAAAAAATTATTTATTTGTGGAATCCATGTTTACATGACATAAGAAAAAATTATTTTGTCATATTAAAAAAAAATTAAAGACAAGTTCGATTGAATGATTTTATTGATATAAACACCTAAGTTGAATGACTTTATTGATATAAAACAAAATTCAATGACTTTATTAAATATATTTTCAAAATTGAGTGACCTTTTAAGATATTAAACTCAATATACTTTTAATTGAATGGTAATAACTGTAAGTTATACAGAATTATAAATTAAAAACATTTAATTATTAGCATTTCAAATTCATATAATTTATTAATTTAATAAACTTAAAATTTGCCCCTGACCTGTTCAGAAAGGGGTCAAATCCATCTGTTAGACAGGTATAAATTGATATCGCTTTAATGAAGTCCGCGCGCTCGTATAGAGATTCTCAAATAAACTCGGCTCGATTGACAATGCAACTTGTGAGCATTTGAAAAAAAAAAAATTAAAATCAAAATTGTGTTTGATCATGAATACATAGTTATCTTTTGGGTGATTTTTTTTTTATATATTTTTTTTATGAAAATTCCCAAATTTAGCTTAAGTTTTATTCAAAAAATTTCTAAAATTTTATGATTAAAAATATTTTTTGAAGTTGAATTTCAAATTCTAAAAAGAAACATAATCAAAAGAATCGTAACTACTCCCTATGTCTCAATTTATGTGACTTACTTTTTTTTTAGTCAGTCTCAAAAAAAATGACATATTTCTATATTAAGTAACAATTTAATATAAAATATCTATTTTATCCTTAATAAAACAATTCACAGTCATATAAATTTTTATCATTTATTTTGAATCACAAATTTTAAAGTGTTTATTTTTTTTCTTAAATTTCTTATCGAATCAAACTAAGTCAGCTGACATTACGCAATAGGAGTCAGAAATTAGCTAGGCTGCCGTTTGCCAACACTTTATGACTGATGAAAAAAGGCTGCTGCAGTAGAAAATATTAGTAGTACTAGTAAATGACGTAAACAAATATAGGCGTGGGTATCAAGTTAGACTGTTAGAGTTTTCAAGAGATTGATTCACCATCTGTTCAGCGCCGCTGGGCGCTGGCAGTAATAACAGTATTCACAAATACTACTTGCTGTTATTGATTACAGTAATATTTTATCACAAGAACCAATAAATTTGATCATCATTGATATGCCACTTCAAAATTTGCATGGCTCTGTTTATGACTTCTCTTTAATTATATTTGCCTTGCAACTGTAAATGTAGCCATAAGATTTGCATGAATTGAGGAGCATGGATGTGGAGTAATCAAACACCACTTCTTTTCCCGTGTATACGATAGCACTTGCGCTCTATCCCAAACAATGGGAGCCGAATTTTACTGTTGTCTACATACACTCCGTTCGTCTTTTTAATTAAAAAGAAAAATATATCACGTAATTAATTAGGATGAATGGAGTATTTTTTACTTTTTTCTATTTTATGTTTAATCATTTATTTTATGGAAGTCCATTTGGATTAATCGGTTGAAAAAGAGCTCTAGGTGCTACTAAATAATTAGTATTCAAAAATAATTTTATGTGTTGAAACTAATTTTTATAAATAATCAATTACTTATTTGTATAGTTGTGTTGAAATTAATATTAATCGATAAATGTATTTGGCAAATAGGTTCTAAAAAATATATAAAAATGTATAAATATACAATTATTTCTTACATTAAACAAAAGAAATGACAGAATTAGAATAGATATATAATATAAATAATTAGAAAGAGTAATTCGGAGATCACAATTATTATTTAATCCCTGATCAAATAAAATATGATTCTAAACTGAAAGTTACAACTTATGGTGATAAATTAATGACGTTTCACTGACCTTTTTCACATAAGCGGACACTTTTAAAGGAAATGACCCTTTTCATATTTGGAAAATTAGTGTAATTTGAAGTCTTTTTTTTTTTTTTTTTAAAAATAATAACAATTAGATCTTTTTTCTTGGAAATACTTAATTTCAAATATTATTGTTAAAGGTAAAAGAAAGAATAAAAAAAACTAAAAAACCATAACCACATAAATATTATGCTATATTTAAAATTAAATATTTCAAAAGAAAAACAATTCTTTTTAAATTTCGGGGGGATGAACTTGGGATTGAATCTAAAAATCAAAATGTAATTTGTTCCTAACAAAGATTGCACATCCAACCAACATGATATCTGTCATGGTACTCTAGCATGCCTCAAAACACTAGGGGCGTAGCTACACTCATGTCAAGGTATTCAATTGAACACCCTTCATTGAAATATTATATCATATATATAAGTAAAAATTTTAAATAAAGTGGTTAAATAACATATTTTGTGTCACATTTGATGTATCCCCGTGATTTCAGACATGTTGAAAGATCAAATACATGCACTCTAGTAGCAGCTCCACCTGGACATCCTTCGTGAAATTTGGCCTAATGCGCTATGGACAACCCCATGGTCTTGGTCACTCCAAATGACAAGTGCATATGTGCTCGTCCGCAACTACAAGCAAGCCATGCCAAGACTGCCTGTTGGCTGGCAGTAAGTAGCACTTTCAGCGCCTACCCGCAGCCAGCACCAACAAGCAGATGCCCCGCAGCCAGGGCCCATGCGGTCAACTGATGCCTTTGTGCAATGTCCACATACTGAAGCTATAGACAATAGCACACAATTCATTCAAGTTCTGCCTACGAGACCAATTGTATACATGTAGAAATTTTATTACTTTTTGTATTTGCATCATAATTCGAGCTTATTTATGTCATATATTTCTTTTTTAAGAAAATAGTATCAATAGTCAAAATTTTCAGTAATTGTATTAGTGTCTCCTACCCCTAGACGGTCCTACCCCTAGACGGTTGACACCACGATGTCTTACTTGCAATCGTTGTGCTTCCTCTTTGCATCCTGAATTTGGCTTTTTCGTTCGGCACTAACAATCTAAGTCAAGGAGCTGAATTCAGTTGGCAACGAATAATTATACAAAAACCGATTGCTTTGTCTCTCATCACTCTTCCAAAATAACTCACAAAATGCATCGCCTAACATAAATATTAAGAAGCGCACAAATAGTGCAATCAGGCACTACGCGCAGTAACATATCTTGTATCGTTTTGAATGCAATGGCAATAGTGACAACTTCGATTCAGAACATAATAATGACCAAATTGAACATTTATACTTCAACACAAAATCTCTGAAACACTTTAAAGATTTTTTTAAAAAATCGTAACTCTCTTGTTACTCAGTCACTTTACATCGAAAATCATACTACTATTCTACTTTTTTCTAAAAAGTGTGAAAAAAAATTACTCTATAATGATATCATCAACAATAGGAACAAGACAAATCCTCAGTTTCCATGATTCTATCTAATTTAGTTTCAAAATATTGACAAACTCATAGATATTTTATTCAAATACTCCATCGATTATGCTCTTCACAAGAGGCTCTTGGCAGATCTTCATTTGTATTTCTTGATAATAACACCGAACAGTCTGTTAAAAAGCAAAATTATTATTAGTTCAATAGTATTACATAAAGAAAGAAGATTAATGAGTGCAGTAATGAAAATTTGATTTACCTTTTCGGGCTGAACTGTATGATCTCTTGCAATGTAGAATAGCGCCTTGGATTGCGTCATTTTGCTCCAGGAGTGAATCGTCTCGGCGATTCATCGGTGAAATTGAAGCTCCGGCGAAGGAAGAAGCTGTCGACCGGCTTTTCCCTAGGCGTTTACGGACAGCTTCAAGTACAGCGACTCTGTTTCCGTGTTTCTCTTCTGATGAAATTCTTGGTGAGCTCAATGATAGCACTGACGAAGAACATGATAATTGATTTTTCTCGATGAACCTTTTCGAAGCTCTTGAGTAGAGAGGCTTCATCAATTTCAAATACTTTCCCATATCAGCTCTTGCAAATTGCTTTGACGAGTCGTTAATTGAAGATTCCCTTTCTTCCACCTTGAATTTTTGGGTTTGAATCTTCGGACTCACCGTAGAAGAATCGTCAGTGATCACTCTCTCCGGCTTTGATTTCCTGAACCCCAAAAAGCAAACGGCAAACTTGGGTGATGGTTGGAGTACCGAATTTGGAGATTGGGGAGACTCCGGCGAGTTCGACTTTCCCTTCCCCTGCTTAACCGGACAACTCTTTTCAGAAACAGAGTTGGAGTTATTTTCTTTTGGGCATCCATTAATCCCCGTAAGTACCAAATCGAAAAATGAATCCTCATCGTTATCAATTTCTTCAGTACTCTCTATTGGTGCCGGATTCCCTTTATTATCCAGAGTATCGGTGAACTTTTTCACAGAATCAAAATCAGAGTCAATATCCCTAACAGCGGCGGTGGTACGCCAGAATTTGAGAAAGTTAAATGATTCCATGGGTGTATGAACAAAGCAAAGAGTGTAGAGAGAGACAAGTGAGAAAATGTGAACGAAGAATTGGACAATTGAGAGTGAAAACGTGAGGCTATAAATAAGGGCAGCTTTAGGGGGTCGGAGCTTCGCAAAAACAGAGAGTGATGTAAGCTTCTCTACTTTTTGAGAGGAGCAATGCAAGACATTTGTATAGTTCTCGTCGTTTTTATACAAGGAAGAAGATACATACTCCTCCTTTCAATTTATGTCTAACTGAAACTGAGTTTTAAAACCGATCATATATTATTTTAGAATGTTCAATAATGTTAGTTCAATTTATAAAATTAACACATATTTTTTACGATATTCTATTTATTATATTTAAAGAATGATATAATAAAATTATCTTTTTATTTATAATTTTAAAATGTGCAAAGTCAATCGTAGACAAATATTATATGACAAAAGTGTAGCACTCTCATTATTCCTATTTATCATTTATTAAAAATCCGACTTCAAGATAACGCTAAATAAAAATACAATGTTAAAGTTACTTTGTTTCATAAGAGATGTGAAATCTAAAATGTTGATTTAAATAAGAACGGGGAGAATATTTTCTCTATCCTATTTTATATGATTTGATTTGACTTGTATGAAATTTTAGAAAGAAAAAAAAATTAAATTTGTGTTTAAAATAAATGAAAAATATTTGTGTGATTATGAATCATTTTATTATGACAAAAATGAACATTTTAAAGATACACTGCTACTGAATATAAAAAAGTTTCATATTTTTTTAACTAATTAAAAAGAAAATAAGTTATATAAATGAAGACAGACAAAATAAATTTTTTGAATTTAATAATTCTAACAAATAAAATATTTGAAAATATTCTTATTTTTGAAAAATTTAGAATTAAAATCATATCAAACACATTTTTGTAAAATAAATTAAATAAAAACTGAGGAGCATGTAAGAGTCATATTCGTCATGTGAGAGAGGCAGAGAGTTTTCAGTTAATTGTTAAAAACAGAGAAGTTCTGCGCTGCGTACGCACAATTTTTACAGACTATTACTGTGTAAAAGTCTAAATATTTATTATACTTTTTATTTTACAGCCTTTTACTGGTCCTACACTCTCCAACGTTCCCTATTCCAAGATTCAAAGCTTCAGTCTACCCAACCAGACTAATTAACGGAAAAACTAGCTTTATTATGACTAATTAAAAGTGTCTAATAAGCGGATTGAATTGAAATTAAATATATTAAAATTTGTTGAAATATAAATTGGGTTACGTATTGACCCATCAAAGTTAATTTTGGGCTCAAATAGGCTAAAAATTGAATTAGGTCATGATACATCCAAATTGAGCTGCTAAATCTTTATAGTTTTAACATATTGTTATTTAATTTTTATAACTATAATTTGAATTTAAACTCAATTTTTTTTAAAAAAAAGTACAAATGGATAAATAAATCTTAAAAGATATAAAATAGATAGTAATTCTTATCTTCAATATAGAAACATAAATTATATTAATGCAAATAAAGAATCTTAAAATAGGTTGAAATTGAAAATTAGATTGAACTTAATTCAGGATTCTCTTAAAATGAATTAAGCCTTGAATGAGTTGAGATTGAACCAATTTAAATTATCTTGAGCACAACTATTAAAATTCTCAATAAATTGGATGGATTATCTATATTTGGGCTATTTTTTACACCCTACGACTAATTATGAGTCTTAACTATTCGTTAGTGCCATGTGTAACAATCCATTGTCATCCAGAATAAATGATCTCTTTATTTATTTGGTTATAAAATTTGAAGTGGTTATTTGATAAGTAGATAAATTATCATTTGATTATAGTTTTGTGACTAATTTATCCTATTTAGAAACCATGTAAAATAATTATAAATTTAATGTGATAAAGTAGGATATCCAAAATTAAGCTTGGATAATTAATTTATTTTTTAAATTAAAAGATATAAATAGAGATAAGTATAAGTAAGAGGACCTAGGCCTTACTTTACTAATTCTTATGAGACAACAAATCTCTACTAATTAACAAGCATGAAGAAAAAAAAAACTAGAGAAAACTAGGTATTCTATAATCATCATGAAGTTTATAATACCCTTTATGATAATATTACAAATGAAGATGTTTAAGTAATGCAAGAATATAAAATCTAAGAATAAAGATGAGTTAGCCACCTCAAAGTTCATTTGATATATGTATGAACTAAAACAAATAGTTTGCCCGTATAAAGTAATCTGAAGTATTTGCCTCTTGTCTTCTTCTTCCAATCTGTCCAAAAATAATTGATAGTTCATCACTTCTTCTTGGATTTGTTGGATCTTGATAAAGTTGTTGACACTGTCATATAATTTTGCTTTGCTAGTCGCATCGGTAGGTGCCTTGGAACAAAATCCTCACTCACCTTACCATCTCAACTACGTTGTCTTCTATGTGTCTTATTTTTGCATTTGGTGCTTCCACTTCTTTGTTGTCTAGGTGAAAAAAACCCCTCCTTAGCCACCTTATCAAAGCATATATCCAACATTTCATCTTCATCATCTTCATCGTCTCCATCAAACATGTCATTGTCCAAGTCATAAAGAATATCTTTATCAACCACGTTTACTTTTATAGCACTCAAGTTAGATGATGTACCTATGACTGTCATAGATGGATTTGTTTTACTTGTAGGCACAAATTCAAGTGCTTGAGGGCTTACCTTACTCCTACTAGGTGAAAGAGTACGATTCTCTTCCTCAACTAAATCTTCCTATCTTGAAGCACTTTCCACCCCTCGATTTTCCTTAGATTCATTCAAATTGTTTATAGCCACCTCTTGATCTAAAATAAACATGGTAGGTGTATTTGAATTGATTTCTTTGCCATCTATCTTCTCCGTAACAATGAACTTTTTTCATGTGTCACAAGAGCTTGTTGATTAGTATGCTCATCGTGACAACATTGTTTCAACTTTCCTATTTGCTCAATCTGCTTGTCTGAGTCTAAAGTATTTCCAGATTCAACAGATAATTCATTTATAACATGTAGCCCTTCATATTGTCCAAACTTCTCATCTCGTGACATATCAAACTGAGTACATTCAATGACGCTATTACTCCTATCAAACTCAACATGTGTAGAATTTTTTTGGTGCAAAATGTGATTATTTGAGGACTTAGAGCCAACTGTATTTTTATGTGAGACCACGATTTTTTTTGCAGTAGTGTTGCCTTTTTTGGCTTCAACTTACCTTGATTTAGTAACCACAACTACATTAGGCGAACCTAACTCTCTATCTTTCACAAATCTAGACGATAACTACTATGTAGCGATGTCACAACCGGATTTCTTGAGTCATGATGACACCCACTATATCCTACTAGTAGGTAAGCCAACTTGTAACCCAGAACATCAAGCAATGAGCGTAACGACAGAAAATAGCGAAAACAATAATCTAAACAAGGACAACAAGACAGAAGTAAACCAAAATAAATATATATAGAATCCCTCCCAGAACCTGGAAGTCACTAGTACAGAGCTATCTAATAAAGAGTACAAGTCCCAAAAGTGGACCACAACAAAGTGTGTCTCAAAGGCAACAAGACTAGCTAAAACAAAAGAAAGAGACAAGACAAACCCAAAACGTTAAGTGCTCGCCTTCGTCTCCGAATCACAGTTGCAAAAGAAGGCTGGAACAGCTCGCCACTAGTAACTGGTACTGGACCTGCATCACGAAATAGATGCAGAACGTAGTATAAGTACCAAAACAACAGATACTCAATAGGCATCAAAGGCTGACTGAGCAAAAAGGGTAAAAAAAACAATAAGAAAGGATAAAATCAAGACACAGAGAGGTGAAAGTCGATAAGCAAAGGAAGCACACGAGCATACGAGAAATAAACTAAGTACAACTAAACCAAACCTAACTGGACCCCCATAAGCTCAAAAGGTATACTCATGCGCAAGTTTAAATAAAACCTGAACAAACCCCCATAAGCCCGACAGGTACACAAAAAAGCTAAGTCTGCTGAGAAAAAAGAAAATCAGGCTCCCAGCCCAAAGTAACCAATATAACCTATCAAACTCCACCCAACCAGCAGTGCACTCCCAGCCCAGCTATAAAGAGTGACTCTAGGAGGCATCCTACCAAACAGTCCACTCCCAGCCCAGCTAGAAAGAGGGACCTAAGGGTGATTTTGATATCGCGAATCGTCATACCATACAGTCAGCTTTCAGCCCAGCTAGAAAGAGCGACCTTGGGACACCCAGCCAATAGCACACTCCCAGCCCAGCTAGAAAGAGAGGCCCGGGGGAGATCGCCGAAATCACCGAATCTACCCAGGCAATGATACGCTCCCAGATCAACTAGAATGAACGATCTCGAGGGTGATGGTATCTCCAATAGGATCCAATCCACTAACAACCATCATGGAACACCGTCCACTCGAAAAAATCACAGAAAGATAACACTACATACAATAACATACAATAACATTTAGCACATAAGCATGCAACTCTACTAAACCTGTTAACATGATACTACACCCGAAAGATGGTCAATCGATCCTAACATGAGGTATTTAATCAAAGCAAAGGAGGAATTTGGTAGCCACCCCCAACTCACTCCAATCGATATGTTTTTACACAACTAAGCTCAATCTAATATAAAGAAAGTTGTAGCCTACCTTAAAGCGGATCGCGCGCTCTTTAAATCACTTTGCCGGAGCTTTTTCTTTATGAACGACCTTTGAATGTTGTCACTCTATCAAAAATTGGATCACAATGTTAGTACAGTCGTTTAGACACCAAAATCACAATAATTAGAGACGAGTCAATTTTTGAGTCAAAATGGGAATCATGGGACCCGCATCGAACTGTTCGAACTTGACTCCGTTAAGAGACCCAAAATAGTACCCCGAACTTGTGTTCCAAAATGAAACACAATTCTTGGCTCAAAACGCAGCAAAAACCAATATACAAGAAAACCATACTTTAATCAACTTAAAAGAAAACATGCAGCAATTTAAACTCAAAATTTACGAGGATCTAAAATTGCTCGACACTGCTTAAACAATCCACGACGAAGCCACGATAATTCCCAACATGTGGGACTCTGAATCACCCAAAACCGAGATAAAATGAGTGAGTTATGACCAAAACAAGAATGTCAAAAATAAAAGCTTGAAAAAGGGTACATCTGTTAGGTTTATCGCGAAATTACCTCGAACTACATGCACCCAACAACTTCCAAACACTCTACAGCGAAGCCACAAAAAATACGAAGCTCCCGCACTTTGAATCGCCTAATTCTGTTGAGAGATGAAAGAGTTACGAGGGTTTTAAGTTTGGGAAAGGGTTGTTGATATTTCTGCATTTTATAGCACATTTTTCTGTATTATCTTTTCAAAAGCTTAGAAACTCCGACGGGGTGCTCCGAACTCATTCGAAACCCCATGCATGCAAATGAGATATGAAACCATACCAAATTTGATATTACGGACACAATGACATAATCAAAATTTCCATACGAGGTCAGCTTGACAAAAAGTGGGTCCTACAACCAAATGTTATTTTAAGTCAAAAACCACAAAAGGCGTGAAAAAATATCAAAAACCTCAAAACACAAAAGAAGGGTCAATCTAACTCGATATTCTGGAGTTGACCGCGCTGACATAATTCTCATCCAAGCGCGTTACTCAAAATGTTGATTAAGCTCAAACTAAGACTTAAATTAAAATTAAAACGCCTAATCGCACTGACTTGCACTGAAAACTTCGGGAGTCATGCCGACTATGCTGCTAGCCTAAAATGACCCTTTCGGAGCTGATGGAATCGTCAAAATTGGATTCCAATGTCAGCTTCTTGAACTTTTGATCAAAAGTGATCGTTCAGGGTTCATAAGCTCCAAAAATACTAAAACTCGCACAATAACCAAACGAACGACTACATGACCGAACTGTCTGTCCCAGCAAGTCATAAATGACTTGGGGTCACTACAGGAACGCTCTAAATGATACACATAAGACAAAACACATAAATGACCAGGAGGGTCATTACAAGTGACTTGTGATGTAACGATCAACTGCCTTGAGTAATTATTTATATTATTTTTTGCCTCAACTTCAATATGGACTGGAGTGAAAGAACTCGTTCTAGTCGTACCACGTTGCTCACTAATATTAGAAGTCAGTGTCCCAAGTAACATAGTTTTTGTATCTTCTTTGTTACCAGATGTTGCAGCAACAAGTAGGGGACCTGGTGCATCAACTCTTTCCACATTTTTTTTCCAAAATTTAAAGAAATTGGTAATGTTAACTCTTTTCCAGTTTGTTGAAGGGAAAGAACTTTCTTTTTCTCATCCAAAAGTGATCACAAATCTCCTTCCAACTTTGCCCCATTGATTTTTGTTTCATCAATTAGTCCACTTTCTACCTCCAAAGGCAGTCTACATTCTTCCACCTTGTGACCCTGATGTTACATGCTATGCAGTACGAAGGCAGTTTGTCATAGATAATTTTTTGCAACACCTTTTTAACGACATAATTTTTTTTCATCTTTAAAAAATATTTTAACTATATCCGGCAGCGATGATATTAGATTAACTTCCACTTTTACCCTAGATACACTAGGCCTTGACTTACCCGTTGTTGCCTTATAAACTTGTAGGGGTGTCACAACGACCAATGCAAGTGAAATCACGGCTTCATGAGCAAACATCTTTGTTGAGAAACTCGAAAAAGAAATTAAAGCCAAAGCAATTGATGTCTCCTCTTTTGGATTAAACCATGGTGTCCACTATTGAATCCGATATTGATATTGATTATTCACGCACTACTAAAAAATTGCCAAAAAACGACGGTCAAAAGCAACGGATACGTCACTCTTTTTGTCAAATTCGATGGAAAAGTGACGCAGTCACTTTCGTCGCTTTTTAACTTGACGCTTTCTAAAAAGTGACGGACTGCATCGCTTTTTGATTATTTTTTTATGGATTTTTTTTAATAAAAGTGACGAAGTTCGTCACTTCGTTTTTATTTTCATTTATTTTTTATTTCCAAAAAGATACGCAGTCCGTCATTTTTCTGAAAAATTATATTTTGAATATCCCTGAAAAACGACGGACTAAATGACCCTGTCCATTGTTTTTCTGGAATTTAATTTTTTAAAATACCCAGAAAAGCAACAGATGAAAAGACCTTGTTCGTCGTTTTTCTGTGTTTATTTGAAAAAAATAATGCACAAAAGCGACAGACAAAACCACCCCGTCCGTCATTTTTTTGGGTAATTTTTTGGCAGCAGAAACTGCCAGTTTCTGCTGTCCACCTGCAAATGTAAATCAATTCAATTCATATTCAACCAGCCCGATCAAACAATATATTCTAAAAATCATACACAACATGTAAAACATCAAACTTAAAACAATCTTCAAAAATATCTAAACCACTATACAAATACTTATAAAGTTATTCATCATATGTTTCAAAAAGTTCATAAAAGAGATCTAAATTAGAGAGTGCGATCTACATAAACATCCTTCTCCTCATCACTGTCGTCGGTGTGCTCGGGAGCCGAAGTAGTAGGTAGACGAGCGAGGCTCAGCATTTGTTCTTCGATTTGCTGAACGGTTGCACTCAGGCTTCATTGATCAGCTTCTCAGCTTCTCTTCTCCACTCCGACTCTGCTAGTGCAGATGTAAGTTGTGCAATTTGAGCCGACATAGCAGCAATCTGAACACCGTCAAGTGCCTCAACTTAATGTGACGATCTAATACCTTTTAAGCTTTACTGGAGTCGTCTTACATCGTTTCAAGAGCCTAGACCATTGACTCTACCCTTGTGTGCCGCCCTACCACTTTTTCTTTCCAAATTTGGGTGGATAGTTTAGGTGTCATTTGGACTTAACTATTTAGATTCTCAGTGACGTACTAATGAAACTCATTTTGATATTATATATAAAAATTGACATCAATAATATATACATATCATAAATATATTTACTATTAATATATATTATTCATATTAAATAACTGGCAAAAGTTTGTTCGGCCCTTTACTCCGCCCACACATTCGAATTCGACTCATTTTCTTTCTTTTTCACATGAGCATTGTTGAAAACCTCCGGTTCAGTAAGAGTACGCCCCATTCTTTTTTCTATAAATAAAAACTGAAATTTGTAACGATATATATGAATCAACTAATTATTTATTTAAAAGTTTGAATTAGAACTTACCATTTCTCTTCATTTCTCCTGTAATTGTTCCAATTGTCTTTGCAACTTCAGTGTACAACGAGCCACCTTTAAGACTGCCTCTAGCCATTTTGGCTTGTTCGAACATTGCCTTAAACTTATCTATCTTCCAATATAGACGTAAATCATTCAAAATATGAGGCAACATCCAACCCGGACGTTAATCAGTATTCCGAATTTTCTTTAGCTAGCTAGCTAGACAGTCTTGCGGATGCCCTTCTCTAAAATATGGTTGCAATGACCAAATTATACTTCGACTCTCAAGTACACAAAAGTCTGAAAAAATTGAATAACGTTAATTAGATCGATAGTAATAAAAAATTAAAGTATACTAAAATTATTAAACTTAACTAAAAAATATATACCTTAACTTCATTAAACATCGCCTGGCATATACTGTTTGGAATCTCGCTCAAATAGTGATAAGCCTGTGTACAAAGTCGTCTAACACAGTTTTTTAAATCCTAGGCAGTATCCTTTGGAGGATGTAACCCGCAAAACACATATGAATAATATATTAAAGTATAAGAAATAAATAAAATAAACTAACAAATAGATAACAAAACAAACCTACGATGGTCCATCCGGCTCAATCATAACTTTAACAAGTCTGTCCTTCTGGCAAGGAGCTAGAGCAGGCATATCATTATTTGGAGAAGCACTAGGTGTAGTTGTAGATGAATGTGATACACTAGGATGCACAAAACGATGAGTCAATAGAGGTGTATCGACGATAGCATCTGACTGCACGCTACTAGAATCTCCAATCCTCATGGCAGATAATTGAAGAGATGTACCTCTGGAAGATGGAGTACCATCCGATATCCTAACTGCCGATAAGGGTCATGGTTGACATATAACCTGTAAAAGTAGGTCCTTCTTTCGCCGTGGAGGCAATGACTGTGAAGTAGAGGAAGCACCGACTGGTCGACGGTAATTAGAGTAATATTTCAGAGGATCCGCCGTACCAAACAAAAAAACAAATAAATGAGTATCATGACCGATGGGCTCTGGTGCAGAAAAAATAGATCCTGAAATATCCTCAGGATCTATGGGTCTTCTAGACAACTTCCCTTTAGCCTTATTAGTCTGGTTAACTCCAAGATGCTCGCGATGTCTATCACCATCACAGCCTGATGACATCTCTATGGAAATTTACATTTATAATATATAAAAATCATAAATTAAAGAAAATTAGCAAAACAAATTAACTTACATATACTAGCTTTCATTTTACTACTATTCATTCTCGTTTGTTTCAATTCTATCATTCTCCCATTCTTCCTCCTCAGTTGATTCATTTTCTTTATCGTCCTATTCTTCGTCTTCAAATGATTCATTTTCCTCATTCTCGAATATTTCTTCCTCAACATTCAGTATCTCTTCATTAGATACTTCTTCTAATATGTGTTGAGGATGTCGTACTGTGGTTTCCAATTCAATATCAATTTGTTGATGAACAGTTGCAACATTATTTTGGTACACCATATCTAAGACATTGTCAATTTCAATTCTTCCCACAGACTTACTTTTCATAACAACCCACCAATCAACTTTGTCTTTACGCAATAAATATAAAGCGTAATACACTTGTTTAGCATTTTGTACAATAATAAAAAAATCAAAACTTTTATATTTTATGGTGTGCATAACTTTAATTATATTATGTAGATGGTCCACCTTTGTGCCTTTATGTGATGGGTCAAACCACCCGCACCGAAACAATACAATCTTCTTCTTAGGCTAACCTGAATACCTCACTTCAATAATCTCAAGAATGACACCATTATATTCGACTTTGGCCAATACCATCAACATCACCTTATATGTAGACACCGCTATTATTTGTTTTCTTGTTCCCAAAAACTTCTTCAGTTTGAAACTTAAAACAATTGACACAATACTTATTCATTGTCAGTACTTGAGATTAAGGTCCAAGTGCTACTTTTTTCACTAATTGCAAATATTGGACACTTGAGTATTCATCGTAAACCTACTTGATTGTTATTTCAAGTAATATGATTTAGTATAACATAAATATATTATTTAATACTTAGCGATTTCACACTTACATAGTTTGTTAGCCATTTGGAAAATTCTGTATAGATGGTTTCATTACCCCATGTGTTTATGAATAAGCTAATCATTTTACATTCAAGTATTTCGTTAGTTAATGAACACTTATTAGTATGTAATTTGATAACATATTTTTAACATTTACATGAGATATTGTTGAATCTTTGGACAATTAAGTAAAATATGTGTCACAGCTGATTGCATATCCATATTAGTGAAGCCTCGCTTTCCACGCTTTATAGATCCTTGATCATTTTGGTTAAAAATTGATATCGGCGAAAATAAAGGATCAATATAGCCTTCATTATTGCGATTGGGCCTGTTTCTCCTACATGACACATCATCACCAAAGTAATAAAAATAAAAATCACTAGTTTCTCTCCCAATATGACCTTGAACAATTGATCCTTCAATCTTTCCCCTTTGCTTAATTGTTTGCTTGAAACTGCTAATTTTCCTGCATGTATATATGTATATATATGTTAATAAAAGACTTAGTGTATATATATAACTTAGTGAATATTTCAAATGTATACCTGTCAAATGGATACATCCATCTAGTTTGAACCGGACCTTCGAGGCGGTCCTCTTGTACAAGGTGAATTGGAAGATGTTTCATCACATCAAAGAAACCACATGAAAATATCTTCTCCAACGTAGTAGTAATAACAAGAATATTTTCCTCCACGTTGTCTAAACTACTCTCCAACAACTTTCCAGAACACAAATCTTTAAAAAAAAAAGACTTATCTCTGTGATTGATTTCCATATCCTTTCGGGTAGAAAACTAAAAACGATAGAAATTAAAGTTTCTATGAACACATGACTATCATGACTTTTCATACCCATCAATTTTTCTTCATTCATATCTACTCGCTTTCCTAAATTCGAAGCATAGCCCTCTGACATCCTCAAATTTTGAACCTACTCATAAATTTCACGTTTCTCATCCAATGTGAATGAAAAGCTGGCTTTGGGCTTAACTATTTTACCATTTTGTAATTCATGCAGTCATAACTCTTTTCTCCTACAATATTCTTTTATGTCCATTCTAGCTTTTGGATTATCTTTTGTCTTATCCTTAACATCCATCACTGTGTTCAACAAATTGTTGAAATAATTTTTTTCAATGTGCATCACATCAAGATTATGTCGTAACAGATTGTCTTTTCAATAAGGCAATTCCCAAAATATGCTTTGTTTGGTTCAATTATGTTCAACACCATATCCCGAAAGTCTAGAAGGTAAATCTTCTGTAACTTTAGGTGATTGAGAAACTCACTTTCAAATTTGATGCCATGTGAGTAATGGAGGTGGAGGGTCACTTTCAATCTTATTGTTCCTAAATGCATTTTCATCTCTCTAAATTCATGGTCCATTGGGTCTTCTGGCAATGACAATCAATCTATGTCTTTTCTGCTATGTTTTAGAGTGAATGACTTACTATTTTTCATGCAATACGAACATGCTAGCTTTCCAGTTGTCATCCAATAAGAAAATATCCTGTATGGAGGAAAATCATTAATAGTCCACATTAAAGAAGCACACATAACGAAATTCTGCTTAGTTGATATATCATAAGTCAAAATGCCTTCAAACCACAATTGTGTGAGCTTATCTATCAATAGTTGTAGATAGACATCAATAAAACTTTTTGGATTACGGGGACCTGAAATAACACAACTTAGAAAGATATAGTGACTGATAATGCACATTTCAGGAGAAAGATTATTCGGAGTAAGAAATACCGGCCAACATGAATAGGACGAAATAACATTAGAGAATGGTGAGAAGCTATCTACACACAACCTTAGTTCACTAGCAAAATCAGAATATACATTATCAAAATGTTTATGTGCTTCAGCATCAGATGGATGAGACTAGACACCCGGCGGCCTTCTATATTTCACAATGCCATCTCATATGTGGGGCTGACTTCATTGATGCATTCAACCTCTTTAACTTAGAAATAAGAGGTAGATAATGCATCGCCTTAATTGGGACTTTCTTTCCAGCCGAAGTCCTTTTATAACGAGCAAGTCCACGAAACTTACAATTGTCTAATTCACTACTAGTTTTGTAAACAATATGCAGCCATTAACACAATTATGAATTATATCATACGTCAATCCTAACTTGGAAACCAATCTCTTTGCCGAATAAAAGTTCTTAGGTATGTTAAACTCCAGATTAACTAGCTCACCCAAAAGATCAATCATTGTGTCTATAGCCGCATTAGGAACATTTCAATCTGATTTAATATTCATTAATCTAATCGCAATTGGCGAGGCAGAATGCGGACTCCCTTCACATAGTGGACGACTAGACTCTTCTAATTGATCATAAAAGTGTCTTGCTTCTTCATTAGGAGCTTCATCAAAATATTGTTCGGGTTTCATCCCACCTTGAACCCATAAAACATCATTAATCATTTCATGAACCCTATTATGTTCAACCCTAATTTGGCCATGAGGTGCAAACATATTATATTCATCCATAGGCATCGAATTATAAAACATACCATCCAATCCATCTCTTTTTCTATGATCAATCCATACAAAATATCTAGGCTTAAATCCATTACGGTACACATAAACCATAATTGTATCTGGTTTAATATAATTTAAGCACCTACGTGAACCAGGGGCGGAGCTACATTGCTTCTAGGGGGTCATCCGACCACCCTCGAAAAAAAATTACACTGTATATATATGATCAATTTTTTTCTGTACATGTATATATTTAAAGTTGAACCACCTAAATATATAACAAAGGCATAGCCAAACGGTTGAGGGGGTTCAAAATTTCGCTAAAATGAGCTTTGGGTCGCTGGATCGATTCCAGGCAGCAACATATTTTTTTGTTGTAATTTTTAGCTATTTTGCAGGCATTAAATAGACCAAAAACGACCCCGTTTTGAAGTTATAGCTAAAAAAAATTATATTTTAAATTCTAATGAAAAACTCAAAAAATTAAATTATCCCTCTTTTTCAGGGATTGCATCATTATATTTTCCTATTGTTGATTTCTTTCTCCTTTAACTTCACGCTGCTGCAGTGCTGAGTGCTGAGTGCTGCCTCCTGCTTGTTAGTTGCTGCCACGGTGCCTCCTATTACTGCTGCTGCCTGCTTGCTGCCTCTGGTGGAGGATTGGTGGTCCTTCCTTCAGGCTCCATTTGTGATGGCAACTGTAAGTTCTCTTTTTGGTATTTTTTTTTTTTCAAAATTCTATGCTTTGATTCTTCTATTTTTTTTATGTGCTATTTTATTTAGCTAAATGAACTCGGATATTCACTTCTCTTAACAGTTTTTTATTTTTCATATGAAAATTTCAATTCTATTCAATTGGAATCATGATCTGATTGATTTGTATCCATGTAAAATAGAATTCATTTAAGAGGAAACACAGTAAGGAAGTGTCGGCACATATCATTGCCCCTCCACTTGGATTAGCCTTAAGCCCTTAACTAAAGTTCAAATTGCTCCACATTTCATTGCTTTCGGACTGTTGTAGAACCTGTACAGTAGCACGAGTTTGATGATTTACTAGTCTTTGGCTGACTAATGGAAATTACTTATAGGACAGTAAGAGCATTAAGTATGGTGAAATAGCTGCATATTTCCAGAAGTATTGTAAAATGCTAACAGAAATAGTTGAATTGTTGTTATGGCCCTATTTATTTTGAAGTTGATGCCTGAGACCAAAGGCGTCTCTTTCAATGCATCAAGTGTGGGAAGAGCACTTGCTTGGGGTAGCTATGTTAAAACATCATCCCTACTGCCACATCAAAGAAGTTGAATTGATTATGCTGAACTTCATATGTTGCTTCCTCAAAAAGAGAAATTTTATCATAAGTGGATCATTAGGCTATAGCCAGTGTGTACTGATTAGTATTCACTGATTATGAAAATTATAATTTTATTTGTTTTGGCTTATTTGTTGATTTAATATGTTTATTATGGACATTCAACATTTATTCAGTAGATATTAACTTTTATTTGTGAGATTCAAACTTTTGTTCATTGTCTATAATTTTGTTTTGGTCCTTATTGCATATTCAATTTTTGGAAGTTCTGGCTAAATTTTTATTTTACGATTCAGTCTCAATATTCAGTGAAGAAGTATTTTACACAAGTACTGAAATCAACTTTACCCTCTCAAAGTCATAGTCAATCTAATCAAAAAGGAAATACTAATCATTCAGAAGTGTCATTAGATTCTTCTCAAGAATTTGATTTGAGTTCTTTGAAGTTTGATCCTGGTGAAAGAACATCAATATTGAACTATCATCCAAACCACCGTGATGTTATTAGAAGAGCATACCTTTTGAATGGTCCTTGTCAACCTCGTTTGGCGGTGCAAGAGTATCCTCAAACAAATATTTTTGGATCAATGCGTCGTTTTAATCCTGAATGGTTTGATGATATATATCATGATTGGTTGGAGTATAGTGTTAGTAAAGATGCAGTCTATTGTTTGTATTGCTATCTTTTTAAAGATCATAACACTAATCAAGGAGGAGGGGAGACATTTTCAACTATAGGATTTAAGAGTTGGAACAAAAAGGGTGGTCTTGACAAACATATAGGTCTACCGAATAGCATACATAATCAGTCAGAAAAGAAATGTCAAGATTTACTACAACAATGGCGGTCTATTCAATTTTCATTTAAGAGGCAATCTAATCAACTCAAGCATGGATATTATATGCGCTTAAGTGCATCGGTTAATGTAGTAAGACTTCTCATAAGTCAGGGATTTGCATTTCGTGGTCATGATGAATCTAAATCATCACTTAGTAGGGGTAACTTTCTTGAAATTCTCTCATGGTATGCAAATAAATATGATAAAATTCGTGATTATGTTTTGAAACATGCTCCTGTAAATGATCAATTGACTTCTCCAATGATTCAAAAAGATATTGTGAGTGCATGTAAGATAGAGACCGTTAAAGCTATTCTTGAGGAATTAAATGGTGACTACTTTGCTTTACTAGTTGATGAATCCTTTGATGTGTCACGCAAGGAGCAAATGGCTATTGTATTTCGTTATATTGATAGAATGAAATTTGTAATGGACCAACTTATTGATATTGTTCATGTTGAAGATACTAGTCTTTCATCTTTAAAGGAGGCAATTTTTAATTTACTTGCTCAACATTCTTTGAGTCCATCAAGTGTGCGTGGACAATGTTATGATGGGGCAAGTAATATGCAAGGTAAGATCAATGGCCTTAAAATGTTGATTAGATGAGAAAGTTAATCGGCTCATTCAATCCATTGCTTTGCCCATCAACTTCAACTAACTCTTGTTGGGGTCTCCAAAAAGTGTGTTGAAGTGGGAAAACTTGTAGTATTGGTCTCAAATATTTTTAATGTATTAGGATCTTCTTTTAAGCGTATGGATAATTTACGAGATTCTCAAAAATCAACAATTCAAGTGGCATTAGATATGGGTGAACTTACAATCGGTAGGGGCTTGAATCAACAACTTGGTCTTTCAAGAGCTTGTGATATTCGTTGGGGATCTCATTATAAGTCCTTTAACAATTTTATTATTATGTTTGGCTCTATTCTTGAGGTTCTTGAATCACTTGCTCTTGATGCAAGGAGTATGGATGAAAGAGCCAAGGCAATGGGACATTTTGAAGCTTGTCAAACATTTGAGATTGCGTTTATGTTGCATTTGATGAGAGATGTCTTAGCAATCACAAATGATCTTAATAAATGCTTACTAAAAAAAGAGCAAGATATTGCAAATGCCATGCTACTTGTTGAAGTAGCAAAGAGAAGGTTGCAAGTCTTAAGAGATGATGAATGAGATTCTCTTATTGCCAAGGTATCTACATTTTGTATCAAACATGATGTTTTGATACCTAACTTTGAGGAGCCATATGTTAGCTCTTTAAGATCACGACGGAAACTAGCTAACTATACAATCTTACATCCTTATCGTGTTGAAGTATTTTGCAATATCATTGATTGGCAACTTCATGAACTTAATGATCGTTTTGATGAGGTGACTACCGATTTGCTCCATGGAATTGCTTGCTTGAATCCAATTAACTCATTCTCAAGTTTTGACATAAGAAAAGTAATGAGAATGGCTGAATTATATCCAGATGACTTTGATGAATCCAATATGAGTATTCTTGAGAATCAACTTGCAAGTTACATTGTTGATGTTCGTGATATTGATGAAATGTTCTCCGATCTAAATGGACTTTGTGATCTTTCCAAAAGATTAGTTCAGACAAAGAAACATTCAAATTATCCTCTTGTATTTCGCTTAGTGAAACTTGCTCTACTTTTACCAGTTGCCACTGCCTCTGTTGAAATAGCTTTTTTGGCAATGAAGTTTATCAAGAATGACTTGCGGAGTCAAATGAGTGATAATTTTTTTAGTGGTTGTTTGGTGCCTTATTTAGAAAAAGATGTATTTAATAAGATTTCTAATGATGTAATTATTAAGACATTTCAAGATATGAAACCTCGTAGAATACAATTGTAAAAATGTATGTAGTTGTATTTTCAAATGTAAAACTATGTTTTGATAGGTTTATCCGGATGTTTGGTTTCTTAACCTCCCTTCAAGCCTCAAGGTTGTGTAGTTTTATGATGTAATGAAGTCATTTTATGCCAAAAAGAATTTTTGTGAAGAAATAGCATTTTCGCTTTGATTTGTGTTTTTTGTTAGTCTTTCCAATGTTAAATTTGTGCTTGCTCTTCATTTGCACTTTCAGGAGCCGAAGAGAATTCTAAAGGAATTGAATAACTTGTAGAACTTTTTGAATGAGTTGTATTACTTTATTATCATTTTATAGATATGTACTTTAAATTTGTTTCTTAAGATAAATTGTAATTGTAAGAAATTATTTGAACGAAGGATTTTTTTTTTGTCAACCCGTTTGTTAACTAATCCGTTCATAACTTCATATATGACCCGACCTGTTTATTTATGGATAATATTAGCGTGTTTAACTTTTTTTTTGAACCCCCTTGATAGAATTTCTAGCTCCGCCATTGACATGAACTATAAGGACACCTAACCAATCCATTATTCTTGAAAATGTCAAGAGTAATTGTATGTTCAATAAAATCTCTAACACTGTCATTAAACTCAGGTTTCAAACCAACGCCAGTTTCATAATGCATAGTATACATCTACAAACGATGATCCACCTACAAATATATAGATATTCAATTATATTAATAAATTTAATAATAATTTTACTGCATTGACTAATTTATATTTTTAATATAAATACTACTTTTCAAGATCTACAAAGTTACAACTTAACTAATTAATGAATACTAATTAATTAAGTTCAAATTAAGTTCATGTTCTAGTTAAGTTTATATTAATTCCTAATTAAGTTTTCAAGTTATTATAAATTAATTAAGTTTAATAAAGTTCTAATTAATTTATATTAAGTTCAAATTAATTAAGGTCAATAAGATTTTCAAGTACTACAAAATTCTAATTAAGTTCAAATAAAATTCAAGTTCTAATATGAATACGTAACACCCCAGAAATTTTTTGAACTAACACTTGAACTGTCCTTTATTGTGAGTAGGATTTTCCTAAGAAATTTAAAATTTTTTAAGTATAAAGGTTAGGTCACTAGATGTAGCACATTAGGTTCTAAGAAGAATCAAATTGGGAATAGAAAAAATCTGAAATTTTGCAAGTTAAGCTAAGTATGAGTTTTGGGTTGACATCAAACTACCAAAACTCCTAGTCCAGGATGATTTAGGTGTTCTATTAGGTACTGTAGGAAATATTTTTGAATTATCTTTCCAACGCCACTAACTTTGCTCAATTTCGATATCGTATGAGAGAGATATGTGCATTCGAAGTTGGGCTGTCTAGATAAGGCAAGTCAAAATCGAATTTTAGAGGGGTATTTTGGTCTTTTGCTTACCCAATCAGATGTCATTCATATTTAGTAAAATTTTAGGGGTCTAATATGATTAGGTTCAGTTTTATAATCCTTGTTTACGCTTAGGGTTTTAATTGAGAGTTCAAGAAGAGAAAAGAGAAAGGATCGAAGCGTTCATCGAAATTCTTGAGAGTTGTTGCGGGTTGTCGCCATAGGTTTGATCCCTAAGAGGTATGTAAGCTTCCATAGTGTTGGGTTTCTTCACCCACACGCCAAACATATTATTTTCAGCGAAGTTTCATTCTCAAAAAGTTGAAGGAATTAATTTATTGATAGGTGTTCTTGAAGTTCTTTCTAAATCTTGTTGTGTTGGATTTTGATGATTTATTGAGATCAAAGTGAGTTTTTGAAGGGCAGTACTGAGTGTATTAGAGTGTACTTATGTTAAGTAATTGATTCTAAGTGATTGGGGAAGAAACTGTTCGATTTTAAGCGAGTTAGGGTGAGAAAACGAGCAAAGAAATTCGTCGCGTCTTCTGGGTTGGGGCTTGGCGCGTCGCACCTGCCAGAGCGCCCCAAAGTAGGCTCTGAATTTTAGGGGCTGGCGGTCCACGCCACCCATAGCCCCAGGGTTTCCTGCCCTGTCCAGTTTGTAATCGGTTGTTCCGTTTGAGTTCTTTCAAAGGGTACCTTCACTCTTTTTCGATTCTAACTACTCTAAACTACTTCTAAACACCTAAAATCATTCCTAACATGATCATAACCTTGAATTGATTATTCAACTGCAAGATAGAGTTGAGAGTTAAGTTATGTGAATTCTTTCGAACATTCTAAGTCCCTTTGAGTGCTTTTGTGGAGTCTTCTACAACTTCTAGTAACTTGTTTCTAGACTCGAGCAAGTGAGTATAAGAGTTTGGAGAACGTATTCAGGAGTCTATTTTGTCATCATGATATCCTTCATATCATGAACCATAACTCTTGAATTCATAATTCACATTCAAGAGAGAGTTAAGAGTAGAGTTCAAGAAAGCCTTCGAGTTCGATTGTGAATCCTTTGAGATCAACTATTGATTTGAACTAAGTTTTGAGGAAGTAAGTAAGACGAGTAGTATTTTCAAGTTCTAAGTCTTAAGTATTGAGTTTCTAACCCATTTGACATTAGATTCCTAATCATAGTACTATTACATGTTATCCATGAAGTCCTTGAGTTGGGTTATTCATGCCTGTAATTCCACATGAACCCTATCAATCGAGCAGTCTTGAGGCGAGAAGTATCTTTGAGTCCTTGAGTTGAGTAGTTCATGCCCATAAATTCCGCATGAACCCTCTAAGTTGAGCATTCTTTAAATGAGTAGTATTATTGAAGTTCTTGGGTTTCAGGTATTGAGTTCTATCTTTGGTTATTGAAAACCTTGCATTAAGTCATTCACATCAATAATTCGGCATGAACCATATTCTAAGAAGTCATTTACAAATATTTAAACTTTATTTTAAGACTTAAGCTTTGAAGTTGAGTAAAGAGTAAGAGTAAAGTTCATTTGCTTTAAAATGATCTATGGGGACTAAGTATTTTCAAAGATATTTAAAATGTTTTCACATTTAAATAAGAATGGAAACTGAGATTTCCAAATAGCCTTCAGGCTAGTTTTCAGAAAAGATTAATCACTTTCAAAATGAAGCAAGAGGGGAAACTTTGATTTCCAGGATAACCTTTGAGCTATGTTTTAAACACTAATCTCAAATCACAGAAAGAAGTATGTTTTTTAAAAACATAAAGAGCTAGTATATTTTGGGGGTAGTGTTGAGCACCGATATAGGAGAGAGTTTAGACAACTCAAAGCCCCCATAAACCATGTAGCCATTATTGGTAGAAAAGGGTCATACTTTTTAGATGAATCTTTTTCGCATAGACTAGTGGATCCACTTATTAGTTTAGGTCCTATATATGTGGCAAGGTATAAGATGAGCTGGCAGCGTGAGGGAGATTATTGTATCATCACAATAGCTCTTATGTGATGGTTGTCGGTTAGAGAAACTCCCACAGAAGTATTGTATTCTTATATACACAGTTATTTGTATTTTACATACAATTCAGAGTTATGTTGTATCCTTGCATACACACAGAGTTAACATCATATTTTAAACCGTTTTCCTTTTCTTTATATTGCACTTATTTTAAACTGCTTTATATTGAAATGAGTTTAGTTATGTTGAGTTGAGTTGAGCTAGGTAAATTCTTCAGTTTCTTTCAAGCCTATGTTTCCCTTTTATCAAAGTTCAAGCTTATGTTTATGCTTTAGAATTCCTCTTATATGCTCGTACATTTCATGTACTGAGCCATTTTGCTTGCATCTCTCATGATACAGACATAGGTATTCAGGAGCATCAACAGGAGCTTCGTTGATACATCCTAGAGTTTGAGTTAGCTATGGTGAGTCTCCTTGCTTCCGGAGGATTTCATTTACCTTTTAGTTATATCAGATGTTAGGATGTCGTCAGTCTTGTTCTGACTTCCATCTTTATCAGTTAGAGGCTTCATAGATAGTCAGTATAGTTGAGAAGTCTGTATCATTTATTTTATTAAATGTTTTAAAGACTTAAGTTGCCTATTTTATGGCGAGTTGAATAATTTATTTTATTCAGAGTTTTCTTTTGAGTTAAAGCTTTCTATTTAAGTTTCATGAATATTTATTCAGTTTTTAAGCTTTGCATGCTTAAGTTAGTCTTCCGCTTGTGGTAAGCTAGGATGAGGGTTCGCTTGGGGACCATCAATGGTTCTTGAGTGTCGGCCACGTCCAAAGTGTATTCTCGGGTCATGACAAAATAAAAATTAAGTTCTAATAAATTAAAGTCATCAACATTTCAAGTTCATATTCCTAATTAAGTTCAATTTATAGTAATTTCAAGTTATAATTAATTATAAGTTCTAATTAAGTTGTAATTCAAATCCCTAAAATTTCAAATTCAAACTAGCTAGCTAGTGTCGCAAATTCAAACTATTAGTCCTAAAATATCAAATATAATTCAAACTAGTCCTAAATTCCAAATTCAACTAGTCTTAAAATCACAAATTGAAAGTACTCCTAGAATTCAAAAATCAAATTAGTGCTAAAATCCTAAATTCAAACTATTAGTAGTCCTAAAATCTCAAATATAATTCAAACTAGTCCTAAATTCCAAATTCAAACTAGTCCAAAAATTCCAAAATCTAACTAGTGCTAAAATCCTAAATTCATACTAGCTAGCTATTCCTAATCCCAAATTCAAACTATTAGTCCTAAAATCTCAATAATAATAGCTAGCTATTCCTAATCCCAAATTCAAACTATTAGTCCTAAAATCTCAATAATAATTCAAACTCTAGTTAGTCCTAAAATCCGAAAATCAAACTAACTCAAATAATACCAAAATTCAAACAACTCCTTAAATACCCTAATTCAAACTAATCCTACAATCCCAAAATCAAGCCAATTAACTCAAGAAATACCCAAATTCAAACAAATCCTAAGATACCCTAATTCAAACTAACCCTAACATTAAAATTTTCAATTCACTCACTAACTAATAATCCCTAATTCAAACTAACAATCAATAAAGATAAAATCAATTAAATAGATAACAAAATCAAATAGAGCTCAAATTGATTTATTTTTTTTTTATAAATAAAACCCTAACCTTAAAGGAGAAGGAGGGAATGAATGAGAGAGGGGAAGGAGGCGGCGGCGGCGGCGGCGGCTTTGGCAGGTGAGACGACGGCGACAGCTCCTCACGACTCCAATCAGCGGCAACAACAGACAGAGGGACTACGGTGGCACAGTGGAGAGAAGGAGAGGAGAGAATGTGAAAAATGAGAAATGGGGGAATCGTGTCTGTAAGTATCAGATATTTATTGAAAAGCGACGGACAGCGTCTCTAAGTCCGTTGCTTTTCGTTAAATAATTGACCAAACAATTTGACCAACAGCGACAGACATAGAGACGCTGTCTGTCGCTTATTTAAAATATTTGACCAAATAATTTGACCAAGAAGCGACGGACTCAAAGATGTTGTATGTCGCTTTCATAAAAAAAATAATTAGTAAAATAAAATAATTCAAAAGTGACGAACAGCATGGCTATTGTTAAATTTATATATAATCATTTTTAATCAAAAGCGACGGACAGCGTCTATATTTATATTAAATAAATAATTATTAATTTTATATATATTTGGCGCAAAAATACATTGAAAAAAGCAACGGACTAGGAAATGCCGTTCGTCGCTTTTTGTAAAATAATTTTAAAATAATTATTTTTATTAAAAAGCGATGGAGCAAATGGTGTCGCTTTTTGGAGCAACGTTGTTCGTCGCTTTTCTGTCTGTCGTTCTTAGCAGTTTTTTAGTAGTGACGCTTTTTTTTTTATTGCGATGAATGATACTGCTCTAGACTACACCTCCACATAGTCTTCCCGATTGGATAATCTGACGAGAACATGACGATGATCTAGTAAACCTAAATTGTAATCTCCTTTGATTGCAAAGTGTTGTGTAAAACTCTTTCTAAGATCAATCATATCAGGTCTCCCATAAGAAAACTCAGCAACAAGAGCATATTGCAAGTTTTCTTCTTGGATATACGATTCAAAATCCGAAAAGTTGAAACTCACAGTAGGTTCCCCATGAACATAGATTACATGTTTTAATTTTGGTGGAAGTTTTCCATCAGATTTTGAGTGTAAGTCGATGGATTAGAAATAGACTCATAACTAGGTTTTTTTGGCGTCGGGAGAGACTGTTTCGGCAATGGAGGCCTAAAACTCCATAGGAGTCGCCTGGTGTGAGAAGAGGCTAGCGTAGGGTTTTCGACTCAAAAACTATATAGCTTGGATAAAATTCCAAATATGTTTAGTAAATAAATTTTGTTTGCATACCAACAATTTCTCCATTAAACTAAGTTTCATGCTTACTACCATGATCCAGAATTCATTTTTCAAGATTAATTATTTGTGCCAGTTCCAACAACATGATCGATCATTTATGGTCATCAAAGACTAGAGCTGGTTTCTTCAGTTGTAGCCAAAGATTGCCGAGTTGGTGTGCAATCACCAAAATTGAAGTAACCCTCTTGGGTCTCTCCGTCCTATTAAATACGGTTGCCGATGTTGTCATTATAGTTGTGTGTGCCTCCAAGCTATCTTTGACATGAAAAGTATAGTGAATTGAGTCCTACACCATTATTCCATCACATTTATACTCATCTGGTCGAATCATTATTTGTGATACTGATTCTTATACTAAGTCTACACAATTTTTTCCAAAAGGCTTCATGAATTAAGAATATTTTTGCACCTTATTTGTACATTTACAATATTTTAATTTATCAAATATAATTTTATTTGTATAAGCACAAATAACATATTACGTTTGTACTTATTATTTAAAAAGAAACAGTACATTCCTATTGTTTTCCTAAAAAAAAAATCATCATTTTATTCAACAATTGAATTTGTGAAAAGGGATTAAGTCAAGTAGGTCAAGGCTAATCTAATTTTTTGTTGAAAGAAAATAGACAAGCCCTAAAACTAAATCATCGCATCACTGTGAAGCAATGACATACTTAAGAATTGAATATGCTATCACATAACACATGCCTACATTTTGACGCCTCACTTGAAGTTGATTGAAATTTGGGCTTCTAAGAGTTATTATGACCGCTTCTAGGCTCTAGCCATAAAGCGGTCTTTTTTGGATGAGCCTTCCTTCGGATGCCTAGTTGCACTATACGAGCATGCATTCGAGACTCTCCTTTGACACACCTCGGGCGATCTCTATCATTCTCCCCAAATTACCACAGACGCTCCTTTGTATTTGATTTTTCCACATATCATGGTGCAATTCACTCCTTTTACTAGATTTCGATTTTGTACCATACATAGATGTATGAATTTAAATCCTACATCCAAATGCAAAATAATTTCAAGAGCATAATAAATAAACATGACCCTTAACTTGACATCAACTAGTAACTATGACCTTTTATTTTGGGTGTGCACAAGTAGACACTTAAACTTGTATAAAATTTAGGGGAACCCATCGGTAGCCCCCTAAATTTGGCACCAATTTTCACTTAGACACCTCAAGTAGGCTTTATTCATTTTAAACACCTCAAGTAGGGGTCCGTCGTTGTGTCATTTTGACACTTTTTCTATTTTCAAAATCACATATTAAGTGCGTACATCCAAACGCTCTTATGTGGAAAAATAAACGAATTGATATGTGACACGTGACAATTTTATTTTATTTTTTAAAAACTCAGTTTTACTTTCTTTTTTTCTTTATTCCAGATCCCAAACCCAATGCCCTCACCTCTTTCTTCTTCTTCTTGCGTCTAGATGTACGCACTTAATATGTGATTTTGAAAATCGAAAAAGTGTCAAAATGACACAACGGACCCCTACTTGAGGTGTTTAAAATGAACAAAACTTACTTGAGGTGTCTAAGTGAAAATTGGTGCCAAATTTAGGGGGCTACCAATGGGTTCCACCTAAAATTTAACAAATACACACATTCATCCTACATGACACCCTACATTGCAATTTTGTGTCCTACGTGTATTATGTCATGTAGGATACATGTGTTTAGTTGTTCAATTTTATACAAGTTTAAGTGCATACATGTGCACACCCAAAGTTAAAGGTTATAATTGTCAACTGATATTAAGTTAAGGATCATGTTTATGTATTATGTCAATTTTAGATTTGTTACGATTAGTCCCTTTTTACTTTTACAGAAGAGTAAATCAGAGTACAACAAGAGACAAATTAACCAAAAAAAGAAGGGAAAGAAAAGTAGCAATTGTAGTAATAGTGAGATAAGAGGAGAGAAACTTCCAAAAGAAAAGACTCATAAAAAGGGTAAAGTTTAAGTAATGTCATTGTTTTTCTGAAAGAGATTCTTACTTTTTCTTTTCTTTCACTACATTTTACTAATATTGTAAACTCTGACATTCTCTCTTTGAATTGAGCAAATTTGGACCAAATTGTGGGCACGCTCGTTTCACTCTTATACCTTTTTAAACTTTTATCCTTCTTCTTTTGAAGTGAGTTACTACTTCTTTGTATTAAAGTTTGACTTGCTTCATTCAACATGCACCTACTTAAAAGGAAAAATTGGATACGTAAAAATGTATTTGTAAAGAACGTGAAAATAGGAAAAGTGGGAAAAAAAGAAATAAAGTGAGCTACAAATAAAGAAGGAAGAGTGAGTTTGCAAATGTGTTTTTCTTTTTTGACCAAATAATGTCACTACTTTTTTTTTTCACAGCTAATCAATACTCACTATAATATAACGTACAGAAAAAAAAAAAGGAATTGCACACAAATCTTACCGTGTTAAAAACTAATTATCCCTATTTTTTTTTTAAATTACAAAAACTCTTTAAATTGGGTGGATTTCAGATACATCCCAAAATGTCTCGATACATCACGTTCCAATTTGGGATACATCCATCAACGTCTCGATATATCACGTCTCGATATCATATACATCATTCAACGTCCCTATACATTCTGTATGTTCCGATACATCGCATAAAATGATATATCAGATCGGTACATCACGTAAAGTGATGTATCCGACCGATGCATCGCGTTAAGTGATGTATCCGAGAATATGAGAGATTATAGATTTTTGTAATTTTTCAAATGGTAGACAATTTGAGAGAATATGGTAAAATAACTTGTGTATTTAGGTAATAGTTCCAAAAAAAAAAATACTCTTAACTATATGCTGCTAGGATAATTTTATTAGTTCAGTTGATTGTCTACGTGAATTTCTTTGATGAAGATTCAATTTTTCCACCTTGTAATCTCCTCCGTTTCCTTCTAGTTTTTTCTTTTCTCCTACCCCCAATTGGGAAAAAATATTAATCTATGGTGCTACTATGTTAACCTAATCCATAGAAGTATTATTAATTTTATAGGATGTGTCTAATTAAAACTTAAACAAAATAATGATATATATATATGGAGAGAGAGAGATAGAATAAATGGCTCCCCACTATTAGAGCAAGTGAACTCCGCAAGTTTAGTTAACTGTCTTGCATGTCAGTTTAAGCTTGATCACTTATTAAAAAAATATAAGCCACATATATACAACCTATTAACTTAAGGGGCCGTTTGGTTAAGCCACCATATATACAACCTATTAACTTAAGGGGGTCCAATGCAGCATTTTGCTTGGACATTCGAAATCATGACTACATAAATAACTCACTCTTTATTAGTAACCATACTAGTCAAACCAATTAACATTATGATGTGTTAAATGTGATTGTGTTTATGAAACTTTGTGCAAATCTTATTAGCTCATTAGTGTCTCATCATCAATTAGCTAGCTTCATTTGTGAAAGGACCATGATGAAATCTTCTCATATGCTCTCTTTCTTCTTTAACACTAGTCAAGTTCAACTTGATTGAAAAAAAACTTTTTATAATCTAAATTGAAAATAACTATAGGAATATCATGATATAAAGATGCAAAGCTAGAATTTAAAGGTTATAGATTTGAGATTCTAGTTTTTTAATTAGTTATCATGTTTTTAATTAATACTTAATTTGTACATATTCAATGAAGTTCTTAAAATAAAATATTAGATTCAAATCAAAATTATTGGGCTTGGCCGAACCCGTAACTCATATTGAATTGCAACCCTGAGGATATAATGAAAGATTGTTTGGCCAAATTTAGGAAATCAGCTTATTTTGAGAAGTGTATTTTTTGAAGTGTTTCTGGAGAGTTGTAATTCGTGTTTACCTAATTAGTTTATAAAATAGTCATTTGTGTTGCGTGGCCAAACAAGTTAAAACAGAAAAGTAGTCTGAATTTTAATTTTATATGTACAAATTCAAAATTCTACCATAATTCATTTAATTTGCTCTATTTGAAATTTATTATTTGTGCCTATTGAGTGAAATTTTGACATCTACACAAGTTTTATTAGAATTTAGAGCTAATGAGTTCGGATGAATCCGTCCCGAATGCGAGGATAAGGGATTGAAAGGAATTTGGGGCAGAGAAGTTCAGAGGGAGAATAGTGACGAGTGAGGATGATTTACTTCCAAAAAAGCAAAAAGATATAAAAACAAAATATTCTTAAAAATGGGGTATAGAGGTAAGTAATGTCGTTTTTGTGAGAGGGACTCTTTTATTCTCTTTTCAGTCTGGGTAGACCCAACACACTGATTCCTTTGATTGGTCAAGAATTTAGGACCATATTAAGAGTGTTAACTAAATTTAAAGCAAAATAATCATGTATACACTATCATTTCTGTCCTTTTAAGTAAAAGTTACTGGTGGTTCGAGTCCTATGCAAAAATTCTATTAAGGATCAAGCCGATATTTCTACGCAACATGAATATAGATACCAAACAAGCGAACACCAAGTAATAAACTAGAGAAACAAAATATACATTGTTATACTTGTACAATTTCCTTCTCATATTTTTCTTTGCACAAGACTACCCTAAGCTAAACAGGAAAAATCGGTAGCATAAAAATCTAAATAACTAGCTATTATAAAATAACAAATAATGCGAGAGCAAGAAATGTTAAAGAAAGAAATTACCTAAGCTATAACTAAAGAAAGAAAAGAGAGTAAATTCCAAATAGGAGGGAAAAATAATAATAAGAGTAATTTAGGTTATATATAATAATAATAATATGATCTCAAGATGTAAATTAACCTAACTATAGTATATACATTCACATGTAAGGGTCACCATCACTTAGGTAGATAATAGCAGTTCCTTTTTTTGTTGTTTAAAGACTCCGTACTTTTTAACCTTTAAGTATTCAATATTTTTTTTAAAAGAAAATGAAATAATTAACAGTTCGTAATAATTAATGGGATGAGGTTTCTGTGCAGTGATGATCTCTCCAGTTTCCCCCACTGCTATCTTGTGTAGTTGACATGTGTTTATTTAATTTTATTAATTTTCTTGGTCAAATATCATTAACCATTGTTATTACTATTTCTCTTTTTCTCTCCTCTCTCATCTCTTTCTTTTTCACTTAATTCTGTAACAAATTTTTTCTTAATCAGCAAAGAATTTGCTTTGTTAACAATAAATTGCTTTTATTTTCATTATTTTCACACCGTGATAAAAGAAGACAAAATTCAAAGGATGAACTTGGGTTATAAAATTTAAAAAATTCAACCCATGAGACTATTTCTTTGAAGCTTGGTTCGGTCACAATGGTGATCCACAAAACTCTGACGTCTTCTTCGTAATATTAATTTTTTCAATTTGGAGTTTCTGCAAAAGCCAACTAAAGGATCTGTAAAGGGCACAAAAAATGGGTAGGAAAATATTTTTTCATATACTTTTTTTTTCTAGTGAAATTCTCCATTTATTTTTTGGGTCTTCTTTTCTTGTGGTATTTATAATTGTAATCTTTAATTGGGGCTAATCACTCCATTTCGATCTTTCTCTTTTGAGACTCTCCCTAGTTGTTCATATGTAAATGTAAAAACATTAACTTATTGTTGTAATTTTAATTTTCAATTGTTTGATTGCTTTGTTTTTCGGAGAGTTTTGGAGGGGGAAGAAGTGTTTCTTTGCTGATTGAGAAAGGAAGGAGAGGAGAGAGAATTATTACTAACCGTGATTAATGATATTTGATCATGAAAATTAATCTGATCTATTAAAAATTAAATGAACATGTGTCAACTATATGAAATAGCACCGGGGAAACTGGAGAGATCATCAGTGGGGCCTTAAGGCTTTAACCTTAAAGCCTTGCTTTATTGACTTTACCATAAGCCGATACATTAATCAAAATGCAACGATACTAATGTTGTTGCAGCCTCTCTTTACGCAACTTAAATTTTTTAATTGAAGTTTAAATAGCATGCTGCTACTAATTAATTAATTTGCTTAATAATAAAATACTTCTAAGCAAATTAAGCCCCCACTCTTATCCACAAGAACAAGGTAATTAATTTTGCAGGCTATTATTAGGTCTGTCTGGAGAAAAACAAGAGAATTAATGAATGAATTGATCCCCACTATTATCACAACAAACTCCAAATGTTAAGTTACATGTCTTGTACGGAGGTTGCTGCTCAATTATTTGAAAATGATAATCCATAATGCAAGATACTCTACTTAATTCACCTTTCTAGAGGGTCCACACTTTGCTTACGATTGCTACTTAAACGTTAGTACAATGTTTGGATACTACTTTGCTTTGCCCTTTATTAGGAACATCATGATTGTTAAAGCGTTCGTAATTATAGAAATTATGAAAAATATGATCAAAAATTATATGAACGAAATACATATCTACTTTGATGCGAAAAGTATAGTAGAAATGACGGAGGAAAATGTGATTGTCACTTGTTAAGATATTTAAAACATAGTCTTTTGTTTTTAGATCAAGTCTATATTGTTTAATTTCGTCGTTTGTAACGTTGTTAAGCTTTGGAGTTTCTTTTACAAGGAATCTCTTGAGAAATAAGGCTCACAATTTATTTTGTATATGATGTTTTAAATTTCTATGGACGACATATCATGTCTTTAATAAATTCGATGAGATAACACATATATATCTTCTCTAATCATAACATTTTTTTTTAAAAAAAAGGACATTTTAATTTTGTGAAGGTCCTATTACCCTTATTCGTAGATGACTCTTTTCTTTGCAAGAAACAAGCAGTAATGCTCTAAGGTTTGAGATTTGCAAAAACATGCAGTTCCACCTTTGTTTACTCGTCAAACTATTGACGCATAGAAGTTTGGAACTTATTTTATTAGGCATGAAATAGTAATTCTAATACTATAGCTACTAATATCATAAAGAGTATCGTAAATGCCTGCTTGTACTGAATGAAAAATGCAGACGAAGTTGTGTGCTCCATAGCTTATTCGGAAATGAAATAGCAAACCAGAATGACCAAATTCAATACATACAAGAAACTCTATTGAGAGAATTAAGAGGCAAATTTGAAGATCTATAGTCAATGTACACAAGCAGTTACTCTGTTAACTAAAACTCCTGCTATTTCTCACTTTTAGTTTACAGTGTACAAAGAGGAAATGGACAAGCCTCCTCCAACTCTTGATTATTCAAATGCTCCATCTGCTCTCTTCTTCATAATAAGAGGTTCGTGCTACATCTTCAGTTGTACATCTTGGTAATAACATCGAACAATCTGCACGTTAAACCCGTAATTAAGAATTAATTTAATACTTAAAGGGATTGTTTCATTGACGATTATAGTATGATAATACAAAATTTAGTTATGCTAACCAAATTAATGTGTACAGTTAGGCTAATTATAAGAAGAAAAAATCAGCAGTTACCTTTTGATGCTGTGCTATAGGATCTCTTGCAGTGAAGAATAGCACCTTGGATTCCGTCATTTTGCTCCAGTAGTGAATCATCTCTGCGATTCATCGGCGGCAGCGACGATGAAACTCCAGCTAAGGAGGAAGTCGTCGATCGGCTCTTCATGACGTGCTTACATACAGCTCCAAATGCAGCAACTCGGTTCCCCTGTTTTTCTTCTAACTGCTTTCTTGATGAGCTAATCGATTGCACGAACGGGGATGGCAATGGCGTTGAAACCTGATCTGGTAATCTAATTTTGTCTGTGCACATTTTGGAATTTCCACGCTTCACCAATTTCAAAAATTTAGCTAGTTCAGCAGCTCTTGCAAATTGCTTAGACGACGACGAAGAGGAGTCGTCAACTGAAAATTCCTCCTCTCTCTCTTTCTTCAGTTTGCTTCTTAAACTGCTGCCTCTGGGCAAAGTTGTCTTGTTTAATTGCTTCGGATTTGAAATAGAAGAATCATCAATTCCCGCTTTCTCCTGATTTGATTTCCTGAATCCGAACAAGAAGACCCGAAACTTGATACCCGACCCGAGCACGCTGACCGGAGAATGAGGTTTCGAGTGTGAGTCAATTGTAGAATCAAATTCACCGATCTTCCTCTGCTTCACGGATTTGGAGTTACAGACTACTTTAGGGCGTCCATCAGGCCCTGTGAACACCAAGTCGAAGAAGGAATCTTCATCGGGGTTAGTTACGTAATCGATTCCATATATTAAATTCTTAACAGAATCAAAATAAGGGACATTATCAGTAGCAGTATCAGCAACAGTGGAATTGGGGTCAGCATTGGGCCAACATTTGAGTAACTTAAAGGTTTTCATGTTATCAGAAACAATGAAGAGTTTGAATGCAGAACAATGTGGAAATGCAAAGAGTTGATGTGAACTTCTCTACTTTGTCAAGAGAGAGAAAGAGAAAACTGCAGAATAATGCAATAACTTCGTTGGTTTCATCCCTTTATATACAGAGGACGTTGTGTCATCGACGTGTGATAAATCTCGATACCACCAAATGTTACCATGCACCGGTAAGTTTCTTTTCCTTTCTTAATTACAAGTTTAAGACTCTTAATACTATAATTGTCTTTGGGGTGTTCATGTTTCTGTTTGAATTGATTATTAGTTAAAATCAAAATCAAATCAATTTAAATCAATTTTTAAATTTCTAAAACCAAATCAAAAAAATAACCGTTGATTTGATTATCGTCGATTTGGTTAGTTTTTTTTTAGTTCGAAAGTAATAAGTTTGTTAAGGATATACACATATCGATAGACACAAATACTTAGTACATGAATAATTCACAAATAAGCTATTACATGAACAAAGTGGCTCATCCAATGTATCAAGTTTCAGAAACTAAAAAAACTCATTGTCAATAGCATAAATTTGATTCAATATTCTGCAGATCTCAACATTTTATCAATAGACTTTTTAATAAAATTACACTTAAAATATTGAGAAATTACTTCTAAAAAAAATCAATATTTCATAGCCAAAAATGATCAATTACCATCTTCTTTAGCTTGAACTTTAAATTATTCAATGCTACGTTAGAAAATTTTATAAAGAATACAAAAAGTGTGATCTTTAAAGTAATGAATATTAAGGGATTTAGACTTAAGGTTTTAATAGTTGGGCTAAAATTTAAGTGTTGGCTTCAGAAAATAGTAAATTAAAGACTTAAGTTAATTACAATTTATCAAAATACTTATACTTTATTTATAAATAATTATAAAATTTATATATATAACTTTTCAGTTCGGTTTGATTATTTCTGCGGTTAATTTTTAGTAAAACCAAAACCAAATCAAATAATATCGATTTTTCAAAATTTAAAATCGAACCTAACCAAATCAAACCAAATATCAATTTTTTTTAATTGATTTGGTTCGAATTGCAGTAAATACCTCCTAAATTAAAAAGATTTTGACCCGAATTGTATTAATTCTAATTAAAGTAGGGATCAAATACCTAATGGGAACGCACATGTTAGATCAATTATGTAAAAACAAGTTGTACTTATATAATATACTGAAATTTGGAACACCATATTGGTGTTCCACATTGATGAGCTTGAAGATCTTTGGTCTCCGTCTAAGGCACTTATTTCTCCTGAGCTAACTTTAAAGTGTCTTATATTATAACACTTTAGATTCCCCTTATATGATCCTGAACAATCATTTCCTATGCAATTCTTCGTGACACCTTACTTAGAGTTTTAATTAGTCAATCTAAACGAGCTCTTAGTGTAATCATTAGGCTATACAAGCAAGTTCATACCCCAAAACGAGCTGATTGTAACTGTTATATTCTAGTGTTTTGATGATCCTCAAAAATGCAGGGACTTGATCCTTGACAGAGTACTTCCGTCCAGATCCAAAGTGGTGCAAAGTTATAAAGTTAGTTTTACAGCTGTCTTGTCAGGTTGGTTGGTGAGATGTGCAGTGTACTTCACCAATAGGAAGGAAAGACGAAGTTGTTTGTTTAAGTGGTCAAAATCTTTGTTGGTAATGGATATATATACGCAACAATAAACAAACAACATTATTCATTCAAGAAGAGAGAAAGCTAGCAAGTCTTTTCAAGGACTCAAGCATCAAAAAACACAGCAAAGCACCTGGTCCCTGAAAGTCTACGTATGAGAAAGGGACGAAAAGACAGTTGTCAAAAGGCTGCCAACTCTGATGTGGTTGGTGCACAGCCTTTCATGACAACAAGTTTTCTGCCAATGGCCTTGCTCCAAGGGTTTGTGTCCATCTTGATATTAGTCTCTTCTCCAAAAACAAAAATTCAAGTTTTGACAAATAAAGTTTTGGAATTTCAGAAAATCCAAAAGCTCAAAAGAAGAAGCCATCTTTAAGGAAGAACACTGCTCATGCTCAACAAAGGGACCTGACACAATGCTGAAGAGTCTTTGTTGTATTTTGAGTTTTGCGTCTTATGTGCTTACATTGTAAATCTATTCCTGTGTTATAAAAGAAATAGATCTTTGTTCGTTCTGTAGAAATTCTAAATTAGTTAGGTTGATTGGTTTAGTGGGCAACATTGTTGTTGCTTAGTTGAATTCTAAATAATCTAAGGTTTAGGCGGTTTAGTGGGCAATATTGTTGTTGCTTAATCAAAGTCTAAATCGTCCAGAGGGTGGTGGTTTAGTGGGCAACGTGTGTGTTGCTTAGTTGAAGTCTAAGTTATCTAAGAGGTAGGTAGCTTACTGGGCAATAGTGTTATTGCTTAGTTGCTTTTTTTGGTAGTAGATGTGCTACATTGAGGGGGAAGAGATTTAGTGTTAAATTTCTAGGTTGTAAGAGTTTGTAATCTAAATCGTTGCTCCGTTTGAGTGAAATAAAGTTTGGGTTTTGCCTATGAGGACATGTTGTGGTTTTCACAGCCCATGAGCAAGGGGGTTTTCACGTAAAATTGTTGTACAAATTTTACTTTCAGTCATTTACTTTCTGCATTTATTTCAGATACTGTTCTTATTGACTGTCAGTGGACGCATATATCTTAACAGTAACACTATCAAGAAAGAAAAGCAAAGCTCTTTTTTTATTCTTTGCAAAGCTGAAAAATCAGTGTACGTAGAGCAGGAAGAGACAAAGAGAAAGGACAATAAAAGAGGAATAGCATTGCAAGTAAAAGTGATTGAACAAATTTTTTGGGGCAGAGAAGGTGACGAGAAACTTCCAAAAAGTAAAGCATAACACATACAAAAAGAAAAAACTCTGTAAATTTTCTTCGTTTTTGACAGTAAATGTATTGTCTTTTCTTTTCAGTCTGCTTTACAGTGTTGATATAATGAACTCACTTTCTATCCTTTTGAAGGACTCACTCAGTTTGCCATTAAAGTTTTGACTTGCTGACCTTAATTATTCCCATTCTTTCTTTCTATATTTCCTTTACTCAAAGCCTGTCAAAAGCAATTAAAGAAAAAATTTAGTAGAGAAATAAAGTGTAAGCTATATACAAAGAAGGAAAGGGTAAGCTTTGCAAATGTTACTTTCTTTTGAGTAAATGAGACAACTTAACTAAAATTATTTCAATTTTCTACTTGAGAGCTCATCAAAGCTCTATATATACTATAGCTAGTACTAATTTGTGTTTGTGTGAACCTAAGTCCAATACATGATCATTGTGATTTTGTAGGCTATTAATTAGATGTGTCTAGTAGCAAAAAAACAGAACAAAGACTCCATATTTTAAGTTCCATGTCTTCTACGTTTTATGTGTAATGTACATGCATCAATTAGCTTCGAGACAAAAAATATTTAATTCAGAAAAATAACTTGAAATTAGAATAGTCATAAACAAGAAAAGGCAATGAATAAATACAAGGATGAAATCAGAATTGAAGATGGAATTAAGTAAATATATTAATCTATCTACACCGTATACAACATTTAAAAAGAAGAAGAAGAAAAAAGAATGAGTAGTGAAAGTTTATCGGCTTATTAATCATACGGTATTTGGTGTATATATAAGCACTGTAGAGCAATATGCATAAATAGTGTAAAAACACATTATAATTTGTATATTTCAATATATATGACTGAATAATACAATGCATATTAGATATATAAACTTGTACAATGCATATGGCTAATTGTGCTCTTCTCCTATAAAAATTAAATGGCTTTAGTTGGGTTGGGTTGAAATTTAGCCCATAATTGATAGGGTTAGTTTCAAAAATAGTCAGCAGTCATAAAAAATATACATGGACTATATAATATAGTTTGCCAAAAGTCATAGAAAATATACACGAATAAACAATATAGTTTATTTATACATGAGCTATACACTGACTAAACATTATGATACAATCAAAAAGTAGAATATAACTTAATTATGCATGAAGTATACACTAACTATGCATGAAACATACACAAACTATTCAATCTCGATCAACTCAAAATCACCTCTAGATAATCTCAAGATTTAGATATTAAATCCTTTTGATATTTTATTCGCTAGATTCCGGTTTGCGGTATGTCGAATTTTAAAGAAGAAGAAGGAGAAGGAGAAAACAGAAGCAGCAGAAGAAAAAGAAAACAAAGAAGAAGAGGCAGGGCATTATTTTTGAAAAAACTAGGGCCGAATGATCATTTTTGGTAAATCAAAGAAATTGGGCTAAATAATGGTAAGTAACCTTATGGGTTGATATTTTGCATAATTTTTCCTCCATAGAATTCATGCCCAGTCCATTGAAACTTAAAAAGGAAAAATTACCTATATACACAGCTTTTTCCCCCCATAATTCTCATTAATCTTTATTAGTTTTAAAATTTTCCAAAATTCCTTATTTTACTCCCAAATCCTGGATACATAAATTCTAACTTCCAAAACCAACATTTATCCCTTCCTTATTTCACTCTACAAATCTCTCCTTATTTTTAGTCACATAATCTTGGTATGCAGTTATTTTTTCATTCACATTTGAAATTCAAAATCAATCTCTTTTTTGTTGGTTAAAAATATTTTTAGAAAAAAAAGTTTTAAAAGAATATTTATGAGTCTTTTACCTATTTTTAAAAATACTCCTTTGGCCGCAACTAGAAAAAATTTCGGAGGATGAAGAACTGGAAGATGTTGACCGTGACTAGAAATTGTCTTGTATTAATAGTGACATGGTTCATTAATCAACGATTGGAACGATTTGAATGTGTCATTGCTTATATGTTTTCTTAGTTTCTCCTATCTGATATATGTTGTTAGTAGTCGGGAGAAAATATTGGTGACTAATGATTTCTCGGAGCAAAAAAAAATAAAAATTATTTGATCATAATTAATATAATATTTGTAAATTTTTCATAATTTGAGTTGGTTATGGACTCTAACAACTAATCATTCATTGAAACTGATTAGGATTCTTGTATTATTATTTAATCTTCTCATTGTCTCATAATAATATTAGTTTCAATTTCAACAAAATTTCATACAGTCTAATATTTTCCTATTTTTTCTGATGTTTTTCATAATCAAATTTCTTTAATGGATTGTGTTTGTTCATGTATCTAATTGATAACTTAATTCTTATTTATTGTGATACATTTATAGATACACTTTATTTCAGTTTACATACATCCTTCTTTCACAACCTTATTGTATCAAATACATTATTATCAACTAAAAAATGATACATCATGTAAGTTATACATATCTTTCAAGGCAAACAATACAATACTTATCAATTTAAATGAGATACATAAATAGTAATGCATCATGCACTAATTTTTAGATATGATACGTAAATTCGAATATATACTAATGTATCAATTACATAGCAACTACCACACAGTAATGTATTGATCTCAAATCTAACATCTTATGAGCAACAATTATTTATTTAAGGTATCTAGTATAAATATAATACTTATCAATTTAAACAAGATACATAAATAGTAAAATGCTAAGTAGCAAAGATATTCATGATGTATCTTCTCAAATTTTTCGACAATTTTGAATCAAAATTAAAAGGATCTTCAATAAACTAGGAGAAAAATTTTGAATCTCAAACTTTTCAACAATTTTGAATCAAAATTGAAAGGATTTTCGAGAAGAAAGAATCATGAATCTCAATTTTTTTGATAATCTTGAATCAAAATTGAAAGGATCTTCGATGAACTTGAAGATTCAAAAGGATATCGTTTGTCCAACAACAATCCCATCACTTTTGTATCTTTCATAACTCACCTCGCTTACCCAAAATTCCAAAATTTTGACAAAAAGTTTTTGAATCAAATTTGAAAGGTTTCTTCGTTGAACGGGAGGAGCAATTTGAAATTTTGAATTTCTTCGTTCTATTAGGATTTGCATCGATATGATTGAGAGTAAGAAGAAACATAAGCATAATTTATGGGATTTAATTAATTTTCAGATTTTATTTCCTTTTTAACGCAACATAAAGATTTTTCTTATATTAGAATTAATGTATCTGGATGGTGACTTATGTATCCGTAAGGTACAAATTCTAAGGGATTATTGTAATTAAAAAAAAATAAGGATATGATGTAATTTACTCTTTATACTATGTGATTTATGTAAGTTATACAAAATTAAATGGATACAATGGGTCAAACGAATATTCAAAAAAAGAATATGAATAAAAATTAAAGATTATAAATTTGAGGACAAAAAATAGAGGACCATCTAAAAACAGGACATTTGTGTGAATGAGCCCAGATGCAATGCGATCCGACACATTCTTTATTGGAAAAATTATGTGAAACGACAAAGATCTAGAGTATATTATGTAATATAGCTATAGTTTTGATTATTTTTAATAGAGAAATACATAATTACCCCACTAAAATAAGGCATGTTTTTTAAAAAGACACTTTAACTTAGCGGGGGTCTTAGTACCCCCTTAAACAATTTTAAAGTGTTGTAAATATCCCATTTTTCAGATACCCTCAATTGCAAGAAACGAAGTACAATCACGCACCAGTTATTATCTGTCACGTGTTAATTTTAATTTTTAATCTTTATTTTCATTTTTGTTATTCTTAATTTATTAACTTCATTTTCTTTTTCTCTTTCTTCATTCTCTTTCTTCTTCTTCTTCTTCATTACCTTCCTCTGCCATCACCAGAAATCCTCTACATACTTGCCATCTTCGTCAATTCTCCGGAGTAGTATTCATCACATCACTATTATAATACCATCTTCACCATTAATATCATCAAGTTATTCTTAAATCAGAAATAAAATTACTAACAAATTATAAATTGAAAATTACTAATCACCTCTAATCTATCATCTCCTTTTCAAAATTACAACAATTATGCAGCGAAACACCATTACAATGAAGGTAATGGAATTCTATAATACTCTCAAATCGAAGAAATTTCTTTATTTACATGCTAAAGAACTACACAACAATTTATTTATTTATTTTTTTTTTAAAAAAGGAACAATGTTATCAAGAAGGTTTACAATTATTACTATTTTGAAAAAAAAAATAAGGGCAAAAGAAGAAAAAGAAACAAAGAGAAGCAAGAAGACAAGGAAAAAAATGAGTGAAGTAAATGGGTCTTCTATGTTGAAGAAGATAGAGAAGAGGTAGTTGGTTCTTCTGAAAAATTTGGAGAAGAAAATAACAAAATTAAAGAATTGAGAAAGTACAATAAAATAAATAAAGGAAAAAAAAATATTTCTAATTAAATAAATATTTATTTACTTTTTGGTTCAGATAACTCTCTACCAGAGAGTGAACTACACTCTACATGCCACATAAGCACGTAATGAGACAATAAATTCATTATAAATAAGAATAAGGGGTAATAGGACCCCTACAAAGTTCAAGTGTCTTTTTTTAAAAAATATGTCTTACTTTAATGGGGTGATTATGTATTTTCTCTTTTTAATATGTGGCTACAGTTTTGCGAAATTTTGCTATTTGGTTACCCTTCTATCTAGATCAGTGATTCCGTTCAGTCGAGCCAGCTATCGAAAGTCTTGCAAGCAACTTACACTAAGCTAAGCGAGCTAGAAGTTAAAGTGAATCTTTTTTGGCATCTTTTTCTTTGCTTTGACCGCGACTTTGTTTGGTCTTCCTCTTTCCTTCGGCCTATTGCAAAGCTAGCAAAAAGTTCGAGCCTTTGGGATCTCTCTGGAACGGCGATACTAATTGTGTAAATTAGAATTTGTATAATTCAATTTTTGATTGTGTAAATACACATTTTTTTTATATGTTTATCCTAACTACTTGTATATGATATATGATAAATTCATATAAAATGTCATGTTTGTATATTGACAAGAGAAATATACAAACGTAGTTCAGAAAAATTCCTAGATGTATAAATATAAAATTTGTATATAGTTACCCAATTTGTATATTCGCAAACGAAATATAGAAATGGACAAGCAAAATATACAAATCGCAACCTCCATTTGTATAGACTTACCCTGTTTGTTTATTAACAAGCGAAATATACAAACCACAGTCTCCATGTTGACACCCAATTTTGACCCTCCTCAATATAAATTAATCATCAAGCTTCTTCGATTTCTAACGATTTAAAATAATGAGTTTTATAAAAAAATATATATATATAATAAATAAAATTAAAATATATATATATACACATATACATATAAAATATAATAAATAAATATAGTTTGCAAGTTATTTTAAATAGTTTCGTCACTTTTTATAAGTTTTAGATAATACATATGTGTTACATAATTATGTATATAATCAGTATATTTTATAAATTACTTCAAAAGGTCTCACATTTTAATTTAAATAATTTAGTAATTATGGTTAACTATTTAGTTTATAATTAAGTTAATTACTCTATTTCGTTAAAATTAAAAAGCTCGTTAATTAATTAATATTAATCCATCTAAATTAAACTCAATTTTTATCTAACCCATTTTCTATTTTGGGCCAATTTCCAATGGCCCAATTCCAATTCAAGAAAACCAAGCCCATTCGTAGCATTCCTAACAATACAATACAATGGCAATGCAAACATTCTCAGCCCACCAAAATAACAATTCCCAAACAATACAATATAATAACAATAGCAATGACCCAATTCCCAGCCCAAACAAAATACCAACAGCAACATACAATACCAAACGACTCCAATACACAGAATCGACCCTCTCAACTTCTTCTTCTTCTCCTCTGCGCGTGGACGACATCAGCAGGCAACAACACGTGATCAACTCCAGCAAACAACGACTCTAAAATGACCCCACTGCCATACCGCTTCTCATCTTCTTCACGGAACGCAGCGGGAATCGCGTCTGCCAGACCCACCTGCTGCAACCGCCCCCTTCAATCTTTTCGACCGGATTTCATAGGATTTTTGTTGAAATCTCGCACCATAGGCAACTTTCCCATTCCTTGGGGAAAAGATTTCAATTTGAAGGTCGGATTCGAATTCCAATTCTACCCGTTTTCCCTCCAATTTGAACCCTAGAATTTTCCTATATATACACTCTTTCTCTCCATTGTAAAGGGGGGATTTTGGGGAGACTTGAGAGTGCCTCTAAAAGTTTTGGAAATTCTCAGTTCAATAGTTTAAAGTTTTGGGTTGTTCGAGTTGAAGAAGTGGAATCGTCTCTATCAAACTCGTTGTCCGGTTTGCTGCCCAGAACCAGGTAAATTTCTCTCTATTCCAACATTTTTTGGCTCTTAATTACGTTTTGTTTGTTGAAATCCTGTTTGGCAGTAGCTGTTTAGGTATGTTTCCAATGGTTTTAAAAAAAAAAAAAAACAATAAAATTGCTTATCTTTAAACTCGACTAATTTATATGTAATATATTTATACCTTTTGGATATGAATGATTGCTGTTAAATATGGTTTAGAGTAATGTCTTTTGTGTTCAAATATTTTTAGTCGTCGGCATGTGTAGATTGCTATATGAAGCTTTTAAAGTGCTGTTGTTTCTGATGGAGTTGTTGTATCTACTTGCACCATGAATGCCTTTATACAGTCATAATGTCGACTGAAAAAGGGTTGTTGTAGGTTAAGTCTTGTTACTTCCCTGTTTTCTTAGCCAAGTGTGCCCGTCTTGTTCTCCTAATCCGAACATGGTGTTCATGTTATTTTCTTTCCACCTGTTGCTTCTATTCCAATTTTTCAGCATGTTCTCTCCCGTTTGATTAATGGGAAAGAGTTGTATCCCCTCCTTGCCTGTTATGGTCCTTTAGTTGATGTCAATGGTTTCTTTATACACTGCCTTGCCCGGTTGTATTTCATGTTGGTGTCCTTGCTCTTTCTTCTTAGTTCTTGTAAAGATATATAAGTTCCCATTGTTTGCATTCATATGAATCCGTGATAATTTATAAAGATCAGACCTAAGGAAACCATCTTAGTTGAACTTATTTGCTTAAGAATCATGGTGTACTGGTTCCCGTTTGCTACTAACGTACAATTTCGCTTAATTTATCTATTTGAGTTGGCCTATTTTACACGAAATACTCTTTATGGCTGATTTTCTGATAATTTAGAGAATGTTTCCATAACTTAGTCAAGTTCATAAATCTATATTCCATTAGTTACTTTATTCCCACTTGACTTCATAATCCGATAGTATGACTATCGACCTCTCTCTGATTGCCTCCTTTATTAGACATACATAACTCACCTTTGAGGCTGCTCTTCGACATTTCCCAAAGAATAAGGCTCAGATAAATGAAAGTTGCTTTGAGGTTGAGCTAGTTTAATGTTAAGTTTGCATATTTGAGCTCTATTATGTAACTTTTCCCTATCGGTGACCTTCACATGATATGAATCCACCTCTAATTAATAGAATTAATTTCTAACTTTGTTATCGCTTTTAATGAAATCAATGATTCTATGTTCTAATCAATTAATTTCTGATTCACGGGAGATATTTCCAAGTTTATAAGTTATAATTGTTAGTTCATTTGCTTAAGTAGAAAGAGTTTTTGTTTTTTTTTTGTTGTTGTTTTTCCAAGCCACTGCCTTGTGTCTCTGTAAGGTTGTTTTAGTTTTGTTTGTTTCTCAAGTGTGGTTGCTTCATGCCTATTAAATTTCATTTGAACAATTATGTTAATCAGTCTGCCTATCCTCATCATATGATTGTTAGTATACCTCTTTGTCATAGAGTATAATCGGCATGCTTGGACTTTATTTCTATTCATTCAAGGTTTATTTGTTTTGGCTATATTCCAGTGTTTTAATGTGAAACTATCTACTCCACATATGCTAATTCTTCTCCCTTTTCTTTTCTTCTCATGTAATACCGCTTCGAGTCTATTTCGGACTCTCATCTCCTATCTTTGCATCTCCTCGTTGGGTCAAAGACCCAATTTCACTCCTTATCGAGTCATCCAGTTTGAAGCAATGTCCAGGTTGAAGGCAAAACAGGGGCTGAAAATTGAATTTTCAGATTCCCGAAAGCTGAAAACGGATTGATATTCCTATTGTATACATTTGTATACAGCTGGAAAGTATAATATGCAGGTCAAAAAATGTAAAAATACAGGGCTGAGACGAAGTACAGGTGTTCGGAAGTAGAAAATACGTGAAAAGAGCTGATATATGCGCCGATATACACTGATATACAGCCCGTATATACCCAAAACGGGATTGGGCAAAAGTCCAAAAGTTTCCAGCGAATTTGGCCCAAAATGAGGCCCAAATTCAAATTTCTCCCTCACTCTTTAATCATTTTGTGATTATTTATTATTATCGTCTAACTCTAACTTTTTAATTGTTAATTAACTTAATTAAATCCCCAAAAGACGAGTTATTTCCTTTGTATTGATTTAATTTTAATGTGTTTCATGTCTTGGTGGTCACTTATTTTTATCAATCAAATATGTCAGTCGAATTATGCATTTTAATTATATATATATACATATATATATATATATATATACCTACTTGATCATTTTTGCAAAGGATTAGTTAGTTAATTAAAATTGATGTTCATGCTTAATTTATTAAATTGGTTTAACTTATTATTTTAAAAAAATGAATTACATGAATTCTAATTAATCTAGTTTTATTAAAATTTTATTCACGTGCATTTTAATTCGATTGTTCCATATTTAGGTCCCTTTTTAATACATAAAAAATAAAATGTGTCATTTATTTATTTCCTTAAAGTTAATCAACTATCATGAATTGTTATTTTATGTTAAAATCATCTTTTAAACAATTAGTCAAAATATTTTAGTCAAGTCGCAGGTCAACCGCGTGTTAGCGGACACTTCGAATGCCTAAACCCTTCTCGAAGTGTAAATTGAACCCCGAACCCTCTTTGGTATTTTCAAATGATTTTTTTTCTGTTTAAATCTTTGAAAATTATAAGTTTTCTTAATTTCTTTAAAAAATTAAGTGGCGACTCTTTTCTAAGTATTTTTCTCAAATTGTTTTATACTTAGAACATTTCAAAAAGTAATTTTTTCTACATAATGAGAAAATTACGGCGCAACACTCCATAGCAAATAAAACTATAGCTATGAAGCGCAATTATCGAAACTATAGCTATAGAGCCTTAATATGTCTATTATTGCTTTTTTATTCACTAGATCTAACTAAATAGTACTTTTCTGGCAGGAGGGTACTGTCATTTGATACTCCATAGCATAAGGTTATCCATCGTCGGGTGCAATTATGTCAAAGAATGGGGTTTGGAGGCGTTGGATGGAGAAGAGACAATGAACTTGGACTATCATGAGTAATTTGTGATTTGCATCCTTAATGTATGCAGTATTTTGTGATTTACAACTTATCCTATTATTTTTAATGATTTGTACTGTAATCTTCTTTAGTTCTTTGCAAAATCATAAAAAAAAAAAATCACCTTATTTTCATTAAGAAAAAACATTTTCTTTATTTTTAATAAACTTGTTTTTCCAGAAAACAAAAAATTTCAAAATATTCTAATCGAGAAACTGAAAAAATATTTTCCTCCAAACCAAACACACCTTATATGTTAGTTCTCAGTACTTGGTATTCTCTAGAGGTATAGAAGTAAGTTGGTGCTTTCTTAAGAATGTTAACTGGTGCGTGTAAGTCCTCTAGGGTAGGAAGACATAAGCAATGTGGAACTTTTTGTTTCTATATTCATTAAAAAAATTCAATTTTCTCATTTTTATGGAAATTGCTTTGCTGGAGAAAATGCTTTTCAAATTATTGACCAACTGAACATGAGAAATTGAAAATTGAAATTCATACGGTACTAGGGGTGTGTATCGGTCGATTTTAAGTATTATCGGTTCGGTTTATCAGTTTTCGGTTTTTAAATATGCTAAATCGATAGCCAAACCAATAAAATATTTGTTATCGGTTTTCGGTTTATCGATTTTAGGTCTTTAACGGTTCGATTTTTTATTTAACCAATAAGAAAATTCTTTCAAAATAAATATATGACTTATTCAATAATTTGACGCGATACGCATACATCAAAATAATCATACCAAATGGGGGTCATCACAGCAAAGTCTTTGGTCAATTTTCGATATTTACAATCGTGCAAAAACTAATATTAGTCAATTATAAACTAAAACTAATTAAAACCAAGTCCAATTGTAAATCGGCAGTTCATCTGGAACTATCTTTAATAGCTGCCAAATCCATCGGATAATCAACAAAATCTTCATTAAGTTCCTAACCATAATCACAAGCCTGGAAGAAAAAGTGGAAGAGATTTGTCAAGTATTTCAACATTTAATACTAACATAATGTTATTTATGGCATAGGATTTTTATACTTTTAGTGTCAATTATTATTTATTGCATAGGATATTTATATTTTTAGTCTAAAAACTAAAAATTATTATTATATTCTTAATGGGTTATCGGTTAACCTAACAACCCAATATTAAAAACCAATAACGAACCGATAACCCAATAATTTTTTTTTGTAAAACCATTAAATAGCCGTTAACCCAATAACCCGATAACAATAAACCAATAATACTTTTATCAGTTTAGTTTATCGGTCGGTTCGATTTTTGCACACCCCAATACGGTACACACACATATATAGTAGTATTTTATTTCTAATCTAATTTATATGAAGATGTTTGATTAAACTGTTAGAAAACTTTAAACAATCCATCTAAGATCACAAGTAAATCACTAGACATAAACATCAATACATAAGAATGATATGAACACTAACCTTATTCTATTGCAATACCTTGTTTGATGAACTTGATCTTTCAATTTTGAAGATTGCTTTTTTAGGTTCTTTTTTCCCATGGGTTTTCAAGTTATCTAAAATAAACTCATATTAATAGATATTTACTTTTAAGGCCTCAAACGTTAATACTACTTTATTATAGATCATACAATAAGCTACTTTAATGATAACATATCTACGTATAATATATTAATATGTAAATCTATAAAAATAGAAATTACTAACATAAACATCAAGTTTAAAATGAAAAAGAGATTCTTAAAACTTGTGTTAAAAATACTTTTTCATCCCATTTTCATTGTCACAGTAGCATTCATCACACTAATTAAGAAAATAATAAATTAATTTATTAAGTTACTCCTATTTAATAAAAATATATTGATTTTTCCTCTTAAATATTGTGCACACTTTAAAAGGGATAATTAAAAATAATTATCAATTTTAATCTTGAATTTCTAAAGTAATGGTAATAATTTTGTTTTGAATTAAAGTGACTAATTATTTGACATTGAAAAAGTAAGCTATAGAATTTCTCTATAGTTATTTCATTAAAAATAAAATGAAATTGTGGACACATAGAGTACATCAGCTTCGAACGTTTTGGTCTAATCAAGTATAAATATTTTGGATATATAACATCGTCCATCAGCATTTTTTGCTTATGCGGCGGCCATGGCTGTTGGCATTAGGCATAAATGATGTTTGAAACCCAAAATAAATCACATTTATTTATATTTATTAGTTATTTATTATAAATATAAATAAAATTTATAATTTATATCATAACTTTTTAAATTATTTAGATCTCATATAACGATTATTCTCACTAATATAAAATTTATTTTCAATTCTTACTTTACAATTTATATTCATCAAATTCATTGTTTGTTTTTTTTTATCAAATTTATTATTACTCCATTTAAATCAATATTTACTGAAATAATAATTTTCCATCATTATATTGATTGGACAAGACAAACCATTGTGGCATTAATTGAAAAAACAAGTTTCTTTACTAACAACTCGAACACTACAACTTATGCTCATTTTTTTTTAATGGAATTAATGTTTGATCAATAAATGTTGTATTTGTTTTAGAATAACTTTGTGATAGTATATTATGCGGTTTAATTTTATAAACTTTTGCTTATTTTTAGTAAGATTGTCTAAAGAATTGAGATAATTTTAATAGTTTTACAAGTTTTGAAGTTTTTATGTTTATGAGAAAACATACAATATAAAAAGTCCAAATTGCATGCATGTCCAAACAAACTTAAATTTCATATCAAAATTTCATGTCATGATTTCGATCATGATTTCATATTATATGGTCAAACGAAACCTTAAAAAAATAAAAATATTTTGGCCAATTAAACATGAAAAAATTAAAAAACATTTTCCTCGCTCTTAACTAAACACAGTCTATGCCTTATCTTAATTTCTTTAACTACAATTTGTACTTTATAGTTCAAAATAACACCATTTATTTGAGTTTTTAGTCATTTATAATAATAAAAAAAAAACAGAGTCTATGCCTTATCTTAATTTCTTTGACTACAATTTGTACTCTATAGTTCAAAATAACACCATTTATTTGAGTTTTTAGTTATTTATAATAACAAAAATAATAATACCAGTAGCCGTCAGTATCTTCCACATTGGTGCCCGTCATTGTAACAAACAAAATAGAACCTCAGGCCAATTAGTTCCACAACAGTAGTCATAGTTATGTCATTTGAAAAATCAACTCAACTTACGTGATCATTTCATCGATGCTAATTTTTTGCCATATTTTCAGCTTATAGATGTGTGATTTTTCCTTTACTAGAGTTTTTTCATAGAGTTTTTCTAAATAAGATTTTAATGAGACACGTCATATCTATTTTTATGGACATCCAAGCGGAGAGTGTTGTGAAATAACAGAATTAAGGTGAATGTCCATAACTCGTAAGAAGTTACTCCTACTACTCTTCTACATGATGTATAGTTAACTCTCACGTCCATTAATCTCCGCTCTTAATCTTCATGGGTAATATCATGTTATGACAATCTTTTGTGTACACAATAAATAAAGTATTAAAACATATATATATATATACATATATATAGTAATAGATTATTAATATAAATTAGTAGTGCGGGTAAGTTGTTCTGTGTCTAGTCTTTGTGTCCAGTCTTTGTTCCGTGTCAAGGCTTTGTTTCAAATATTTTGTATGTCCTACTCAGTACTCCCTCTCTCATTTAGTTTAATCAAGCTAGTTTATGACTTAAATCCCTATTTTCCCCATGTTTTATTTTTGTTTTTCAATTTTTATTTTTGTTTTTATTTTTTATATTTGTTTTTGGATTTTATCTTACCCATTTCATATCTTCTTCTTAACCTTTGTTCTTAACAACTTCGTCTTTAACCACACCCCAGATATAAAACTGGCAACAAATTCGTCCTTTCATCAATCGGACTATAAAGCCAAGAGTCCTAAGAATTTACAAGTTAATCCATAGTCGTTATTAAGAAGTTAACCATATACTAAGGGTAATTTTTAAACATATGTACAATAATTACATTAAAACTAACAAATTAAATAACATATTTTTGAGGGAAATTTTCGAAAAGTAAACATAGCAAAACTTACATGATAAACTGAGAGAGGTTTCCCTTTCGGGAACCCCCGAAGGACCTTGGAAAAGCTTTTAGCAACTTTAACACACAAACACACAAACACACTTATTTTTATTTCACAAACTTTAATATACAAAGGAGGATTTTTGGTACATAAAGGAATATGGAAGTAGGATGGAGGAAGTATGGAGAGAGTTTTCTAACTTCTATTCTTTTCGCTCTTTTTTTTCACACACCTTCTCAACTCTTACCACTCTCCTTATATAGGCAAAATAAGAAACTCAAAAAGACCAAAATGGCACTACTAAGTGGCCTTAATTATTTTATGGCCGACAACTTGATAAGATTCGTTTAATAATGCAAGTCGGGTACTCATTGGGCCCCATCGTCACATGCATTGTTAAGTTCATCCTATTGGACTTATTTTTCTGACTGACATAATTATTGGACTCGTGTTATGTCAACAGTTTTTCCCTTTTTTGGAGGATAGTGATAAAGTGACAACACACCTATTTTGTACAAGACACATAGTGGGCATTCTCACCTACTAATAAATATTTACAAGACACGTAGTGGGCATCCCCACCTAACTTTCATAATATATATATATATATATGTGTATGTATGTATATAGATATATGTATGTATGTATATAGATATATGTATATTTTTTTTATGATTGATACCTAACATATATATAAAAATATATATATTAGTCTTCTTTTTCAATACTTGCTACATGCCACTTTCTTTGGCCGTTTCATCTTTGCCAAACTTTGTTGACTATATTTATTTATTAATTAGTTTTTTTTTTTTTTTTGGAATAAGTAATGAAGTCTTCAATAATATGGTTAAGTGTCTAAGTTGTGTAAAACAATAGTATCAAAACTCATGCCTGAATCATCGTCTTCATAAGGATCTTGAGTATCTTGAATATTATTTATCTGTTCTTCGTCCGATAAAGAAGGACTATTAATGTTGTCTTCTGAACCATTATTTGAACTGAGAATATCTTTGATAATATGTTTGTCTTGGCTTTTGTCTTGAAAGAATTTTTCTAAAGTTTGCTGAATTATTTTTTCTAATTTTTCATTTTTTTTCTTTTTTAAAACATCATTTTTTCTTAAAGAGTCTTTTTGAAAATATTTCGGTAGTCTTCTTCGTGAGGAAGTAGACCCTTCTTCTTCACTTTTTGGCAAAGTGACAGCCTTTAACGGATTTGATAAGTCTTTACCGGTTATCGTTTGGACCGGACTAGCTGTATCATGCTCTGATACAGTAAAGTTCTTAGCATTCAGAGGGAAATGCACACCCGTCTCATCCATTTTTAAAGGAGATGGAGAACTCATTTCTTGCGTCTGAGTATTGTCTTTTCTTGGAACATATTTATTCTGAAAAGTCTCAAGCTGTTTCATAAGTCTCATATTTTCTTGGATAAGGATTTCATTTTTTGTATTGAGTCTTTTGAAATCCTCTGTCATAGCTGAACAATGGGCACAAAAAATTATTTTATCTGAGTCTTTTTGGATATTATATTGTGGTATTTGGGTTGGGCTTTGTCTAAGAGCTGGTGAAATATAATAGTTAGGCCCAAGTATCCCTCTTGTATAGTCTAAAGCTTTAGTAAAATCATTAAATCCTTTAAAAAGTGGGTTTTTAACCCTATTTATAGAATCTACTACTTCTATCCATGTTTGGAAAATTCCTTTAGTTTTTTCATGTATAACTACATAATATTTAAATTTATTGTCTCTATTTTTATCTGAAAAGTATTGACACAAAGCATTAGATGCAGCAATAAAGTATTTTGTGTCTTGTTTATTATATGTTATCCATAGATTATTTATTAAACATTGTTGAGGCTTATCTAAATTACAGTCTGAATTTATTCTAAAAGATAAATTACACTTAGGATATGAAATTAAATTATACTTACCAAAATAAATTCTCTCCATTAAGTTGTCTGTTGTACTTAGTGGTCTGAAATTTTGTCTTCTTAATAATGTCTGAGCATAAGTATCTGGCTGAGCAATGCCCTTGCCTTTGTCTACTGGCTGTTGGCCAGTTGGTCTCATGCTGAAATAAAATTTAATTAGTCTTTAATTGTAGTCTACTTAATTTATCTGCTAAATCATTGTCTTTTGCTTTAACATATTCAAAAACAATGTTATTATATATAGCTATTATATCTATAAAGTTTAACCATCTTCTTTTACTACTAGCCTTACTATTTATTTTTTCATGAAATTTTACTATTGTTTCGCAGTCTGTTCTAACTAATAATTCTTGTTTATTTAGGATGTATAATTTAAAACTATTTAGTCCATATATTACTGCTAATACTTCTGCGTCTATACTACTCATATTACCTTTTTCTTTATATTGTCCATTTTGGTAGGCACATATTTTTTCTTCATTTTTTGGACTATATTTATTAGATCTAGATTTTAATATAGCACCCCATCCTAATTTGCTTCCGTCTGTTTTAACTATTAAATAATCAGATTCTAAAGGTATTTGTAAGTCTGGTATATTTTTAACTTGTTCTTTTATTTGTTGGACTAATTTTATATCTTTTATGTTAAAATGTTTTTGTCCCTTACTACCTGTCTTAGCATACAATGGTCCTGCTATTTTTCCTAAGTCTTTGATAAAGTTTCTAGCATAATTTACTAAACCTAAGAATTTTTGTAATTCTTTTGTATTATCTAACTTGTCTGGCATTTCTAATACTTTTTTAGCTATATGTGGTTGTAATTTTACTTTTCCTTCTCCTAAAGTTACTCCTAAGAAATTTATATGTGTCTTACATAGTTCCATTTTCTTTTTACTAATTAGTATTTCGTATTTTACAAATAATCTAAATACTGTCTGTAGGTGTCCTAAATATTCTTGTATATTTTTACTAAATACTAGAATATCATCTACATATACTAACACAAAATTCTTATAGTCTCCAAACATTTCATCCATCTTTCTTTGAAAGATAGGAGGAGCTGTCTTTAAACCAAAAGGCATAGCAAGCCATTCAAAATGTCCTTCTGGACAAGTGAAGGCTGTCCATTCTATACTTTTCGGGTGCATTTTTACCTGTCAGTATCCTGATTTACAATCAAATTTACTAAATATCTTTTTACCTTGTATTCTATTAATTAACTCACTTTTATCTGATAATTTATATGCATCTGTTCTAGTATTATCATTTAATCTTTTATAATTTATTACCATGCGAGCTTTTCCTCGCACTTATTCACTATGATTTCTAACCATAAAAGCTGTTGATCTATGTCTAGATGTAGATCTTCTTATTACTTCGAGTTTTAGTAATTCTTTAATCTGTTTAGTAAATTCTTCAGTATCTTCATTATTTGCTTCTATTGTTGCTGTTTTTATAGTATACTCGGGATTTATTATGTCTAATTTACACATAATTTTATTACTTCCCCAATGTATTAAAGGTTTTTCTCCTATTATTTCCATTTCATCTAATATTGCTACTATATTTTCTAGGTCTTTATGATTGTTTATTTTTCCTATAGTATTTATTCTTTTTTGAAAATTGTAAAATTTTGTTTCTATATTTATTAAGGTATAATCTTTTTCTATATCTTCTAAGTATATATCTTCTATATAAGTTTCTTCTTGTTTTTCTTCATATAGATTATTTGAACAACTACCATTATTGCCACAATCGTCATAACATGAAGTAGTATTTTTTATATTTATTTTATTATCTTTATTTAATTCTTTAGTTGGGATTTTTCTAGTTTGTACGGGGGTATATGTTGTATTTCTAAACAACATTATTCCATCTCTGGAAATTAAACAACTTTCATTATTTTGTATAAGAAATTGTAAACCTAAGACTAAATTAGTTTTAATATTAAGATCTCGGACTAATATCTTATGCATATTATATGTAGGTTTATAGAATTCACTACATGTATTTATAAAACTTATTTGTGCTTTTTCTATGTACTGGTCATAAAGATTATATGTTCCATCCATTTGTATTGCTTGTATAGGTTCCTTAAAATTTTTTAAAGTTGATAGTAAATTATGAGGTAGTATCTTTTTATTAAGTAAGCAACTTGTACAACCTGTATCTACTAAGGCTAAAGTCTTTATTTCTATATCTTTTATTGTTATTCTTACTAGTATTTTTATTGTTCCAAATTTTTTATCTTCATTGCATATGAAACTAGTATTATTTTCTTCTATGTTCATTAATTCACTTTCTTCTATTTGGTCTAAATGTATTGTACCTTGTGATTGTGTAGTATCTATGTCTATTTTTTGTTTACCTTTTTCTAACTTAATTATTCTTTGTTCTAAGTCATTTATTCTTGTTTCTAAAGTTATTAGTCTTAGATTAGTAGCCTGGTCTTTTATATGAACTTGTTCATCATTTTTATTTACCTTTCGTTTTAATTTATTTTTTATACAACTAATGCAGGCTTCCATGTAACAGTATTTACATTTAGCCCTGTTAATTTTACTAGGATACCATTCACATATATTACATTGGTTACTATCTATTTCTTTTAGTCTTTCGAACTCATGACTACATTCTTGAGAAATATTCATCATAGTATTTATTATGATATTATCTAGAAAATCTTGATTTCTTTCTGTTCCTATTTCATTAATTAAATTATCATCTTCTGAGTCAGAAATGTCTGATTGGGTATTTATTTCTTCTGTTTCTATACTTACTACTGAGTATATGCTTTCTGTATCTGACATGTATTCATCTACATTTAATAAGATTTCTTGGAAGTCTTCTATTAACTGAGAATTCCTAGTTTTCATATTATTCTTTTTAGGGCATGTATTTGCTAAGTGTTCTATACTTCCACAAGTATAACATTCTAATTTATTTTTATAATTTCTATCATTTCTATATTTCCTAACATGTCTATCTCTATTTAAGTAAGGTTTTCTAGCTAAAGATTTTCTTAAGAAGTATTTTTTATGTCTATAAGGTTTTTGGTTATAGACTGATTTTCTTTTATATTTTCTTATTTTATTAGTTTCTTTATCATAACTTTGGGTAGTATATATTATTGCTTTGCAAAAGTTCATTTCATTTTGTTTTAATTGTTTTTGTATTTGTATATTTGTACATTTTTCAGTTAGTATTTTCATTATGTGATTTATTTTTTGTCCTATAGGCCATAATAGTGTGGGGTTTTGCACCACTCCTTCTCTTTTATACCATCTTTCTTCCATTTCTCTTCCTAGAGCTCCTGGTAATTTATTGAATAATTTTCTACCTAATTCTTCATTAAATGTATTTCCACTAATAGTGCAATAATAAAAATAGTCTTTAAGAAAATTCTTTATGTTTAGCCAGTTAGATATACTTAATTGTTCTAATTTTATTACAACATTTCTTTGTAGTGTTACTAGGCCACTATTTGGGTCTTCTCCTGTTAATAATACATGTATTTTATTTGTAAAGTTATATGGGTTTGGTCCTAATTCTATTAAACTTTAAAATTCCTGTGGGTAAGTTTGTTTATAAGATTCTCATAATGCTTTGCAAGATTCTCCTAAAAATGTCTCTAAGTATCTATACATAGTTTCAGCATCAGTTTCTTGATAATTTTTAATAAAGTCTGCTACTACTATTCCTTTCCATAAGTCTATTACTGTATTCCACATTTGTGGATCATGTGCTGCTATGTTTAATATTTTTCCTTTATTTCCTCCTTCTTGTAGTCTAATAGGTTCTTCTATAGGCATTCTTTTTCCTATTGGTTTAATATTATCTTTTATTTCTTGATCAGGTCTTGTCCATGGTTTTCTAGGTAGATTACCTGTATTATAGCTAATACTTGGGGCTGCACTAGTTCTTTGAAACGGACTAGCACTATGTGAACTAGTTGCTTCTTCCATTAGTTCGGTATAACTAGTTATGAATAAAGTATCTATTTTATCTTTCTTTATGTCTTCAGGTTCTTCTATTCTATATGCTAAATTATCGTCTCTGTCTTGGCATATTCTAAAATGTTCTATTGTTTCCATTATATCCATTTTACCTCTTTTACATCCTTTACACTTAAAAACTGTAAGACTATTTTCTTGGTATTGTCTTTTTGCTTCTTCTATAGCTCTTTCTACCTCATACCCTTCTTCTATTAATTCTATATTCATAAATTCCTCTTGTTCTGGTTCTATAGTACTTTCTGTTTCAGTATCATCTAAGTTTCTTTGACTTGTATAATTATAGTCTGTAAACCTAATTGATGTTTCTCCTTTTGAGCTAGTATACATGAAATGTTGCTCGGGATTAAGTGTTTTCTTATATATTCTTATACTTTTTTCAGAGTTTATGATTTGTCTTATAGTATATTCTAATTCTCTATTTAGTTATTTTATATTTTGATTTGATTCTTCTAGTAATAATTGTTTTCTTATTTCTAATTCTCTGTCTAAAAGGTAAGTTTTATGGTAGTTTTCTTCGATAAGCCACTGAGTTACTTGTCTATAACTTCGAATTATATTTTGCATTAATTATCCTAATGAACAATCTTCTTCTTTAATACGTTTATTTATCCAATATATTCTTTCATTATATGAAATTATATCCTGATCATAACCTATTATATCCCACCTAGTATTACTTCTAACTTCTGGATCTATTAATCTTAACTTGTCTAAGTCTTCAATATTTTTTATATTATATTTATTTTGTATTTGTTCTTTCTTTTTTATAACTATACTTCTAAAATTGCATTCTCGATATAAATGCCAATATATAAATCTTATATTTCTAAAAGAAGGATGTTTTTTCATGTATTCTTATGTACTAATATGATCCCAAAAACTTCTTATCTTTATTTATCTTTTTACATTTCTTGTTTGCTGCCATTTTATAACATCAATGACTATTTTACCTATTGAATTTTCAAAAATGTCCTTTTTGCTTAATCTTCTCTAATTACTTACTTGCAAGTTGCAACTATTGTTTAAGAATAGTATACACAATATCGAAAATGGATAATGCAGTATGAGTTGTTCCATTGGAATATCCTAATAAAATTAGTAAAAATGAACACTTAATTTATGGAGTAATTAGTTGCAATTTTCCATTCTTTGGTGTAGGTAAGAGTATTAAACAATTTCGTCAATGGACACTTGCGTTATTCAATACTAAATTTAGTTAAAAAACAAGCAAATTAATTATAATTTACAATTTTTTGGGGATACAACAAACATGAATGACTGGACTACTAGTCAGTAGTCATCATCTTAGCTTGGAGATTCTTTTATTTTGCAAGTATAATTTTTCTCATATCAGCGGCTCTTTGAACGCAGCAAGAGCTGGCATAGTTTAATACAACATTTTATTTTAACGGTGAACTCCCATCTTTTTGCTTTCATAGTGATTCGAATCCAAAAATTAAGATTGTAGGTCAAAAAAAGTTTAATTTCTGAATATTGTCGTGATGTTTTAAAACACTAGTATTATACTTGAACTGATTGTTTAGATGGTCATACACTAATAAAAATTCATTATTTTTCTACTGAAAAATATTCAGTGATTATTCCTATCAATATTTCGAAAAATCTGTTTTTTATCATGTTTTTTTTTTTCGAGTGAGATGATTTGATCGAAAATGAGGGGAAATCATTTTCTTCAACACCAAATTCTCATAATTTATGGTGAAAAAGAAATCGTTATTTCTAATAGTAATGACGTAACGTTTGTTAAAGTTTCAACAAATGCTTTCAAATATATGAAGTTTCTTCTATATTGCTTTTAAAAGACCCTAATTTCTTTTTACTCTTTTTTAATATACCCCCAAAGGAAATACTAATTAAATGACATTGGCTCATTATTTATTGACCTTCTCCTTTAAATGGATATATATATGTACACTTGATGTACCTTCCAATGTACTCAAACCATGGCTTGCAGATACATATTATCCGTTATTCCAACCATGCAAACACAAAAACTTCATACTCCTAGTATTAAAAATCAAATTCAGCCTGAAACCAAGGTTTCTTCCTATAAACCAAACATTTGGAAATATGATCATCTACTTTCTCTTACAACTCAATATTCTGTAAGTATTTTCAAGTCCCATCGTTTATCAAAATCTAGATGTCTAAGGATGTGCTCGGTATCAATATTTTCATGTCTGGTTGGTCAAAGTTTTATAAGTATTTTTTTAGAAAAACAATTCCTTAAAATGAGGAAATTAAATAGTTACTTTTCTAGTGAAAGTAAAAAAATAAGTTTTATAAGTGGAGTTACTCAGACTATAAACATTTCTAATCTCCAATCTTAAAGTTGTGGGTTTGATCAGTCACCAGTGAAGCAAAAAAGGGTGGGAGCTCCTAAGGAGGGTCGAGGAGTAATTAAGAAGAAAAAAAGTTTCATGAGTAACATTTTTTATTAATTATATCTGTCATTTCCACCCTCCAATACACATCATCCTCCTCGTAACCCCATCCCACACCAGTCTACCCTCACATCTCATAATATTTGTCTAACTTATATATAAATGCTTCTAAAATTAATATTTTTGACTTATATATCGAACACGGAAATTAATTAAATAACTGTCAATTTTACTAGTAATAATAATTGGTGGTGCAGAAAAAGAAGTACCAAATTGAGGCTGAGAAGCTAAAAGAGGAAGTAATAAATTGCACGTTTTCAAAGAGTGATACTTCAGTGGCCCTGCTGGAACTTGTAGATGAAATTGACAAATTTGGCCTCACTAATTACTTCGACATTCAAACAAAAGCAGCTTTGGAAAAAACAATTATGTGCATGAAAAGTAGTAGTAGCACAAAGGTGGAAGACTTATATGCCACTGCATTATGCTTCAGACTCCTAAGGCAACATGGCTACTATGCTTCACAAGGTAATATAAACGTCATATAAATTAAGACAGAAAAAGTATACATAGTATCATATAAATTAAGACCGAGAAAAAGTATACATAGTATATTATAACGAAGAAATGACATTTTTTCGATTGTTGTACTACAGATATGTTAAAGGAGTTGTTTGATAGCAAAGGAACAAAGAAAATGTCAGATATAAAAACATTATTGGAGCTTTTGGAAGGGTCATATTTGAGCATGGATGGTGAAAATTTACTAAATGACATAAGATTGTTCACAACTAGTAACCTCATGAATACTAATTTTACTACTAATAATAAGGAAAATTTGAGCAATTATTTTCCATTGGCATGGAGAGTGAGATGGTATGATGTTAGGAGACACATAACAATGTTTGCTCAACAAGGCAACAACAACACAAATCAAATATTGCTCAACTTGGCTAAACTTAATTTCAATATAATTCAAGCCACACACCTAAAAGATCTCAAAGATGTTATAAGGTATGCGTATTTTTTATTTTTTTGTGTGTGTATTCCTCACCTCAACTATTTCATCGAATATCAAAGCAGATGAAAATCGATTATATTCTCGTCTTTTTATTACCAGATGGTGGAGGGATTTGGACATAGTTGAAGATTTGTTCTTTACAAGGGACAGGATAGTAGAATGCTTTTATTTTGCTGGAGGAATTGCCTCTAAGCCTCAACATGGAAGCATTAGAAAATGGGTTACTAAAGTATTTCAATTGGTATTAATAATAGATGATGTTTTTGATATTTATGGTTCATTAGCCGATGCACAACAATTTACTCGTGCCATAAACAAGTAAGTTGTTAATAATAAATGATGTTTTCAATTAATTAAGTTGTTATTATAGTTAAATGCATAAGATTAATATGAGATTTTTCATATTTAATTAGGTGGGATCCGAATGAAGTAAAATGTCTACCAGAGTGTAAACAAATTTGTTTCAGAGCATTGTATGACACAGTGGAAGAGATATCTGCTGAAATTGATGACCAACAAAAAGGATGTTGCCCTTCAGCATTTCCTTGTCTGAAACAAGGCGTAAGTATACAACAAGTAGTCTTAATTTTACATATATAATATATGTTCTTATAACTAATGATTATAATTTAAAAGTGCCCAAAAGCCAAAATACTTTTCTCTCTGGTGCTATAGTTTTCGAATATTTGAATACTAATTTTAAAAGGTTAATCAAATTTAGTCTCAAAATCCGAAAATGACTAGTAAAATGAACGAAGGGAGTATAATTAGCCTGACTCATTCAAATTCAAATTTTAAGATCGATTTGACAGTAATATGATTCTAAGTTATTTATACATATCAAGTAGATTTTTATAATATAAAAATACACTCTAACCTAAAGTTATTGAGTTTTAGCGAACCTGTAATTTAAGGATAGATCTGCCCTGACCAGAGAATTTCTTCATTAGATTAATTTTTTTCTGAATATTAATGGAAGCCGAAAATATAAACGTTATTTAAGTACCAAGTTAAAAGTCAGAATTTTCAAATGTACTCGTGTTTTTTTCTTTTGTCTTATGTCTCTACCATGTGCTTATTAATTAACTTTATATTACATCTTTTACATGATTTTTTAATGCATATTTTAACCAAAGTTTGCTGATCTATGTTGCAATAATTCAGTGGCTCAACTTTTGTAAAGCAATGCTGGTGGAAGCAAAGTGGTACAATGAAGGCCATATACCAACACTTGAAGAGTATCTTAACAATGGCTGGATTTCATCCACAGTTCCATTACTTTCTGATTATGTGATTTATGGTCTCACAAATAATAAAATAACAAATGAATCAAGCAAAAATTTCCAAGAAATAATTTACCATACTTCAGTTATATTTCGACTTTGCAATGACCAAGGTACCTCAACGGTAAGACGTAGTTCAAACTTAATTTTATCTCTTTTTTTTAATTCTACTTTTAAAAAATTCATACCTTATAGTTTTTTGTCATAATATATGTAGGCGGAGCTGGAGAGAGGTGATGTTGCTTCATCAATTATATGTTACATGCAACAAGAAAATGTCTCAGAGGATGTAGCTCGAGAGCATATCGAAAGCATAATTTTGGATTCGTGGAAGAAGATCAATTATCATTTTAATACTCTTTCTATGTCCCATCGAGAAATTGCTAGGCATATAATAAATATAGCGCGAATGGGACATGTTATGTATCAATTTGGAGATGGATTTGGGGTTCAAGAATATGGCAAAACTCGACACCAGATCCTAATCAACTTGATGGAGCCTATTACATAATCATTTTCTAGCCCTAAATGTATGAACAAGAAAGATATGATGTTTTATATTCTGCATGTGCCCTTTCGATTGTATCTCATGATAAAATATTTATGATAAATATCTTGTTGATGATTCGATTTTAACATATTATTTACAATCTTTGTGTGTACTTTTTGTTGGGTTTTAAAGGTGTGAAAAGGAAATGAAGGATTGTGACTCTCCTGAAGAGTTGTGACTATGCCGAAGGGTTGTGACCTTTATGAAAGATTGTGTCCTTTCTAAAGGGTTGTGACCGTTTGAAAGGTTATGCCTTTTCCAAAGTGTTGTGACCTTTCTGAAAGGTTGTTTTCTTTCTGAAAGGTTGTCTTCTTTCCAAAGGGTTGTGACCTTTATCCTTTGTTGGCTATAAATAGAGAAGTTTTCTCTCATTTTTCAGCATTGAATTATTCCCTTCTCTTGCATACATTTTTCTTACATAAACAAAATTGTCGATCGACTGAGTCTGTGTGTGCTCTTGTTGCTGTTCTTGCGTTCGCTGAAGTTATTGAAGTTTAAGGTACCGCTACTTCTTTAACAGGTTAATCCGTTTTATATTAGGAGGAATTAATCTACAACCTCGGGTACAGTGAGGGGATTAAATTTCTTAAGGAAACACAGTGATTTCTGTGGACTTGGATTAAAAATATTATATCTATTTAATATTTTATTTGTTTCTGTATTTTTTTTACTAACCTGAATACAGGAGATAACAATCTTAAGAAATTTAAAGTTTCTGTATTTGAGGTTTCTGGAGATTAAAATTTTATGGTTTTCTACTCTGTTTGAATTTTTAAAATTCATTCGATTAACGGTTAAAAGAACATAAAAACTTTATCGTTACATCAGAAACAGTCTGTGTAAGGATTTATTCTTTACTGTTAGTATTTCACATACAAAAATTGTCTGCCATTTGTGACAAAAAAAAATGACTAATTCAAGTCAAGTAAATGTTGGAACAGTAAATGCTGCAACAACATCAGTTGCACCCAATCGTTCAACTGCTGCCTTAGCACCGGCTGAGAAACCTGTAAAGTTTTCTGAAGTCGACTTTAAGAGATGATAGCAAAAAATGTTCTTCTATCTGATTACATTGAGTCTGCAGAGGTTCATTAATGAGAACGTTCCTATTATGTCAAATGAAACTCCATCTGAAGAACGATTCTTGGTAACAGAAGCATGGATACATTCTGATTTTTTGTGTAAAAATTATATTTTAAGTGGCCTGCAGGATGATCTGTACAATGTGTACAGTAATGTCAAAACATCAAAAGAACTCTGGGATGCTTTAGAAAAGAAGTATAAAACAGAGGATGCCGGAATGAAGAAGTTCATTGTGGCAAAGTTTCTGGACTATAAGATGATAGACAGTAAGACCGTCGTCACCCAACTTCAAGAATTGCAGGTCATAATCCATGATCTCCTTGCTGAAGGTATAAATTTATTTAATATCTATGTTGAAAATATTAAGTCTATTCTTATTACTCACATAATCTTTAATGTAGGATTGGTTGTGAATGATGCTTTTCAAGTGGCTGCCATTATTAAGAAGTTACCTCTATTGTGGAAGGACTTCAAAAACTACTTGAAACATAAACGCAAAGAGATGACTGTTGAAGATCTCATGGTAAGACTGAGAATTGAAGAGGATAGCAAGGCCGCAGAAAAGAGGTCACGTGGTAATTCAGAAATATCTGGAGTAAATATTGTTGAAGAAGATCCCACAAAATCAAAGAAAAGAAAGAAATCATCTGATCCAAAGAGCAATCCTCCTAAGAAGAAGTTCAATGGAAGTTGCTTCAATTGTGGCAAACGTGGTCATAAGGCAACTGAATGTGGGGTCCCAAGAAGGACAAAAAGAAGGATCAAGCAAATTTAACTGAATCCAAATGAGAGATGGACGATCTTTGTGCAATACTTTCAAAATCCAAGAGAGTGGTGGATAGATTCTAGTGCCTCATGTCATGTGTGTACCAACAAAGAATTATTTTCATCATATATTGCAGCACCTACAAACGAAAAGTTGTTTATGGCAAACTCTGCTGTTGCAAAGGTGGAAGGAACTGGAAAAATCCTCTTAAAGATAACATCGGGCAAGATGGTGACTTTGAACAGGGTCTCGTATGTTCCGGAATTGCGAAAGAACTTAGTTTCTATACCAGTTCTGACTAAGAATGGGTTCAAATGTGTATTTGTTTCTGATAAAGTTGTACTCAGTAAGAATGAAATGTATGTAGGAAAAAGTTACCTCATCGAGGGCCTCTTTAAACTTAATGTAATTGCAGTTGATATGAAAAAAAATTCTGTTTCTTCTTACTTGCTTGAGTCTAAATGTTTATGACATGAACGTTTGGGACACGTTAATAACAAAACCTTGCGAAAACTGATTAACTTAAATGTTTTGCCTAAATTTGAGTGCAATAAATCAAAATGTCAAGTTTGTATTGAATCTAAGTATGCTAAGCATCCTTATAAATCTGTTGAAAGGAATTCATATCCCTTAGAACTGATTCACACTGACATTTGTGATATGAAGTCAACACCAACATATGGTGGGAAAAGTATTTCTTAACTTTTATTGACGATTGCACTAGATATTGTTATGTATATTTGCTAAATGGTAAGGATAAAGCAATAGATGTATTTAGGCAATATAAAACTGAAGTTGAAAATCAGTTGGATAGAAAGATCAAAATGATTAGAAGTGATAGAGGTGGAGAATATGAGTCTCTATTTTCAGAAATATGTTTGGAAAATGGAATAATCTATCAAACTACTGCCCCTTACTTTCCCTAATCTAATGAAATTGCGGAACGAAAAAATCGAACTTTAAAGGAAATGATAAATGCCTTACTTATAAGTTCAGGTTTACCACAAAACTTGTGGAGGGAAGCTATCCTTACAGCAAATCGAATACTAAATAGAGTGCCTCACACGAAGACACATGTTATTCCATATAAGAAATGGAAAGGTAGAAAACCCAACTTGAAATATTTCAAAGTGTGGGGGTGTCTAGCCAAAATTCAAGTTCCTATACCTAAGAGAGTGAAAATAGGGCCTAAAACTGTGGATTGTGTATTAATAGGATATGCTAGAAATAGTAAGGCATGTCAATTTTTGGTTCATAAGTCCGAACATCCGGATATTCATGATAATACTGTAACGGAATCAGATAATGCTGAATTTTTTGAACATATCTATCCGTATAAAACTATACTTGAGTCATCTTGTGGAGGGTCTAAACAACCTCGAGAAGAACCAAAAGATAATGAAACCAATGAAGAAAGTACAAGGCGCAGTAAACGTCAAAGGACAGCTACGTTATTTGGATCTGATTTTGTAACATTCCTTCTTGAAAGTAAGCCTTAAACATTCAAGGAAGCGATGTTGTCAAGTGACTCAACCTCTTGGAAGGAGGCTGTCAATAGTGAGATTAAATCAATCTTAAGCAATCATACCTGGGAGTTGGTTGATCTTCCTCCAGGGAACAAACCCTTAGGTTCAAAATGGATCTTAAAAAAGAAGATGAAAGATGATAGAACTATTGACAAATATAAAGCAAGACTTGTTGTCAAAGGCTTTAGACAAAAAGAAGGTCTTGATTATTTTGACACATACTCTTTAATGACTAGGATTGCATCAATTCGGATGTTAATTGCCCTAGTTGCAGTATACGGTATTGAAATCCATCAAATGGATGTGAAAATCGCCTTCTTAAATGGAGAGCTAGAGGAAGAGATCTACATGGAACAACCTAAAGGCTTCATAGTTCCCAGTAAAGAAAAGAAAGTATGCAAACTTGTTAAGTCACTTTATGGACTAAAACAAGTACCGAAACAATGACATGCAAAGTTTGATCAAACCATGATGGTAAATGGATTTAAGATCAATGAGTGTGATAAATGTGTTTACATTAAAGACACTCCGAATCAGGAAGTCATTGTATGTCTATATGTGGATGACATGTTGATAATGAGCAAGGACATTGCCAATATAAAAGCTACTAAACGTATGCTCACTAGTAAGTTTGATATGAAAGATCTAGGAGTTGCCGATTTCATATTAGCAATTAAGATTCACAAAACTCCTAACGGTCTAGCATTGTCTCATTCTCATTATATTCAACAGGTACTTGAAAAGTTCAAGTATTTGAATTTCAAAAAAGCAAAGACCCCAATTGATGTAAACCTTAATCTTGCAAAGAATAAAGGTGAAAGTCAATCTCAATTGGATTATGCTAGAGTATTGGGAAGTTTGATGTATGTCATGAATTGTACACGACCAGACACAGCTTGCGCTATAAGTATACTGAGTCAATACACAAGTAATCCTAATCAAAATCATTGGTTAGCAATGAAGAGAGTTTTGGGGTACTTAGAAGACACTCAAAACTATGCTTTGCATTACAACAAATATCCAGTAGTTCTTAAAGGATATAGTGATGCAAATTAGATTACTGGGTCAACTGAAACGAAATCCACCAGTGGATATGTTTTCACTATTGGTGGAGGAGAAATATCTTGGAAATCATCCAAACAAACATGTATAGCTCGCTCTACAATGGAGTCTGAATTCATCGCCTTAGACAAGGCAGGTGAAGAAGTTGAATGGCTCCGAAATTTCTTAGAATATATTCCTTATTGGCCTAAACCAATAGCCCCTATATGCATACACTGTGATAGTCAAGCTGTAATAGGAAGGGCTGGAAGCGTTATGTATAACGGGAAGTCTCGTCACATAAGACGAAGACATAACTCTATTAGACAACTACTCTCTAGTGGAATTATCATAATTGACTATGTAAAGTCAAAGGATAATGTGTCGGATCCACTTACAAAAGGCCTAACTAGAGAAGGGGTTGAGAGATCATCGACGGAAATGGGACTATGGCCGAGAACAAATCATTGTGGGTAACTCTACCTAGAAGACTGGAGATCCCAAGATCTAGGTTCAAGGAGATAAAACAAAGTCATAGATAACGGTTAACATTGTCAAAAATTATTTATGTCTATTCTCATGATGAGACAATGTTTAGTAACCAGGATAAAGGCATAAGGACTTTTTTAATGGTTTCTAAGTTTAATACAGGGTATATCAAATAGTGTATCTACAGGATAACACATTTAGAAACCACTTATGTAAGTGTGAAGTGTAAGCCGCTTCAAGGAGAATCCGATAAGGCTAGTTCTCTAAGCACTTATTAACCGAGATGTGTTAATGGCTGAAACGAACAAAACAATGAGAACCAAAAACAGTTCAAGGGTTGATTGTGTGACTTATGTTGTCTAGGTATACACCAAAGCTCGACGGTTCAAAGATATCAAATCTACCAATTGACCGAGTATATCCGATATATGTTCACTACGGAAAGTTTAAAGGGAAACTTATTTATCCAGATGCGATTAACCTTTACTTACAAGACACACAATTTTTCATGCATATGTTTTAACAATAGCCATTTCCTATTCATGTGGGGGATTGTTGGGTTTTAAAGGTGTGAACAGGAAATGAAGGGTTGTGACTCTCCTGAAGGGTTGTGACTCTCCTGAAGAGTTGTGACTATGCCAAAGGGTTGTGACCTTTATGAAATGTTGTGTCCTTTCTAAAGGGTTGTGACCGTTTGAAAGGTTGTGCCTTTTCCAAAGTGTTGTGACCTTTCTGAAAGGTTGTCTCTTTCCAAAGGGTTGTGACCTTTACCCTTTGTTGGCTATAAATAGAGAAGTTTTCTCTCATTTTTCAGCATTGAATTATTCCCTTCTCTTGCATACATTTTCTTACATAAACAAAATTGTCGATCGACTGAGTCTATGTGTGCTTTTGTTGATGTTCTTGCGTTCGCTAAAGTTATTGAAGTTTAAGGTACCGCTACTTCTTTAACAGGTTAATCCATTTTATCTTAGGAGGAATTAATCTACAACCTCAGGTACAGTGAGGGGACTAAATTTCTTAAGGAAACACAGTGGTTACTGTGGATTCGGATTAAAAACATTATATCTATTTCATCTTTTATTTGTTTATGTATTTTTTTACTAACCTGAATACAAAAGATAACACTTTTTCACCTAAACCTAACAAAAATGAATTATAACGCTCGAATGAACTCGATCGGTATCAATATGTTGATTCCTATATTGTACACGTGTCATCATATATACATTTATGCAAGAAGCTAGTTATTTCCACAAGAACCTAGAGGCAATTATCATATGATAATGGTAAGTCTTTTTTTTCCTTCATAGAATTAGTACAAAGGGTGATTATTTGAAGTACAAAACTTGTGTGAAATTTTGTCTGAATATGGACTGTGACACATTGCTCTCAATAGAGCATATTCTTGAAATGTTCCACAAGAAGAGCATATACCCGAATAAACTATTCATTATGAGTTATGACCAAACAAAAAATACACAAATGCCTATTTTCTTCACTTACTTCATCTCTATTGAGCTGCTGCTGCGCAGAAGAAGCTCTACTCCATGTTTCAGAAGGTAACACTCCAATATCCACTTTCTTCAATATTTATGTCAATCATTATTGTATACTTCAATGTGAGGTGACAATTTAAGTACTACTAATACTTTTTATCGGTTTATTGGTTAAAACGTGTCAGGAAAGTTATTTATATTTACGTGATAAATGACCTCAATCGTATAAATATATATGTTTATACCGGAAGTGCATATATATAAATGTAAAGCCAAATATAGGTTCTTGAATTGGTAAAAGTGGTAACTAATTACAGATCTAGAATATTATAAGCTATCACGTAGGGAATATTAGGACACCAAAATATCGATTGTTTTGGTCGTTCTGTTGTTGTGTTATAACAACACATCTAGAAAAGAGAAATGTTCTTTGACCTTCCAAAAGCATATTGTTATTCTTCCCCTTTCTTTTCATTAAAAACAGAAGCCACAAGTGTCCCCCTGTCCAAATCATAAAAAGAACTTGTTAGCCATGGTTAGAATGGAGTAGGACGGGTTAGAATCAAACACTTAACTAAGTCTATTAAGCAAATGTCATGGCCCATGCTCTATTATGACTTTGACAGGGGCCATCTCAGCCCCTCGTGGGCCTTGCCATAAGTAAAATGTTGGCATTATATATCCAAAAATTCTCCTCCAAATACATGCCTCATACAACATGTTGTTCTTGAGAATCGAAATCATGACCTTAGCTTAATTTGATACCACTTATTAGAATTACGCTTATCATCATGCTAAAGTAAAATATATTCTCTAAATATAAAGAGTATATATTATTAACGCTTGCTAATTTAAACATAAGATATGTAGCTAAACACTTAAAGGATATGACCTACTAGTTAATGAAACCAGTGCAAACCTTCAATACTTAAATATCAGTTAATTAACTGAATGATATTAAAATTGTCACTTGGGCAGTGGCAGAACACATGTATTCAAGAAGTGCGAATGGTCATTTCTTTATCAGAAAATTACACATATATATCCTTTAGCATTTTTTGTAGATTTATTCTTTTATATATTGATATTCCTTAATGAAAATTCCGATTTCATTGCTGTAAAAAGATGGCAAAGCTGAAGTTAAGAGGACAAGATGTCATCAATTTGCCTTTTTAGAATCTTGTCCTAATTTACAAATTTGCTCATATCATGGTTTGACCTAAGACAAACAAAAAGTATAATGGATCATTTTCCCGTATCGCTAATTAAAATTCGATGTCTATCGTGTGAATATTGAAGCAAATTTTTAGGCTTTGAAAATTAATGAAATATGCAAAGTTGGCTTGCTGTCATGTGAATGAAGCAAACGTGCAGACAGGAATTAAGATAAAATACATTAAAGCTTATTCTCTTGCCAATAAATAATATTGTTCATCTTTTTTTTTTAACAAGTGTATATACTTTCTGCATGATCAGTAGACGTGTTCCTCGAACGTGGTTTCCTAGTTGCACTATTCCTTTCTTTTTAAAATTCCTATTCCCATGGACAAATAGATATGACTTATTTTAAAATAAGATATGTAGAGTCGTTTATTTTAAAATTATAAGATATTATTTGATCTATTCTAATTTTTGGATTTACGCTCTTTTTTTTTTTTTTTTGGAAATGTGTAGGGTTGATAAATTTGCATACTTCTCTACAAAAAATACTGTTCCTTAGCACACAATTTACAGAGGTTCATAAAATCAATTTCATTTAACTAGTCAATTTTAGTAGTCTCCAACAAATTAATTTTACAACCATTAGTCTTGTAGTCTTTCTTACACTTCAATTTTTGTAATATGAGTTGAGAAAAAACAAAAAATTTGTTATTCACTCGAATTAAATGATACAATGTAAAAATGAAATAAAGAGGGTGTATTACGAATCAAAGTTGAAATTGGTATGGACTTAATTATAACTATCTAACAGTAGACATTGACCATCATGGACATTTGAAAAAAATTTAAAATAATCTAAAAGTAGGTTTATTGAAAATTTAAATTTTGCATTTGAATCACTATATAGATCTATAATTTCATTTCTTGACTAAACTTAAGGACTAAGGAAGTTTCTACAATTAAGATGACGGACTATATAATTTCATTTCTTGACTAAAATTAAGGACTAAGGAAGTATTTTTTTTATGTTTTATCAGAAATTTCACATTTGATCTCTGAAAATAAAATCACTATAGAGGAGCTTTATCCCGAAATTGACCTTTGTACTTGAATTTGAAATAGCCAAATAATAAAAAGGAAAATCTAAAGATTTATGGACTTATTTCATTAAAAAAAAAAAAAAGAAGAAAAGAAAAGAAAGGAGAAGAAAATGATGTATGGTGTACCACTCCGGTCACCTGTTGTTACACCCGGCCCAAACTTATTTGGTCAATGAAGCCCAAACATCATTCCTGGCCCACTATCTTTCCTAATAAGCCACTTAGAATCACACACGTGTCGACATTTTCCAACTTTACCGGAAAAGTCCCCGAACCGTGCGTTGTGCAGTCACGCAGTATAAACGACAACTTGACGCCGTCAAAGGAATCCGTCTCCCCTTTTTCCTCGAATAAATCAACTGACGCACACCACAGTATTTCTTTTTCTTTTTTATTTATTTCACGGAGCTTTTCATCGATTTCCGTTATTTTGCCGAACCACGTGGTTCGGAAACTAAGCCTGAGGTTTGGAAATCTGGCTCTTTAAGCCTTTCAATATTTTCCCTCTTTCACACACTTTTTGCAAGCGTAAGAATAAGTCACTCAAAAAGCACCCATCAACAAAAAAATTCCCAATTGCCGGCGGCACACGATAGTGAGATCGGAGTGTACGATGGCCGATCACGCCGGCGAGCACGAATCAGTCGTTGAATCCATCATGGAAAAGATCAACGACAAGTTGCACGACCACGATTCTTCCTCATCGGATTCTGAAGATGACAAGGAGAAAATATCGTCGGTCGATGCCGTCAAGGCAAAGATCTATCGTCTCTTTGGCAGGGAAAGGCCCGTACATAAGGTTCTCGGCGGTGGAAAACGTACATCTCTTTCTCACTCTCAATATATATTTTTCTCGTATAGATTTATGTAGTTTATGTTTTAACACAATATGTCTACACTTTAGAATGTATTTATATTTATTTGGCATGGGTGTTGAGATGCGCTTTAATTTCTTTCCTTTTCTAAAATCTGAAATCAGAGATCTATCGAAACAATTCGACCTCCATTCATTCGTTCGTTTATTATGAAAATATGTAGCTAACATTTGGATCCAAGCGAGCGTTTATCTATTGTTGTCCTTTTCTAATACGATTTGTTCATTGGCTTTGCATGGATCTGAGATTGGTTCGATTGCTATAGTTTATTCTTCTTGTATTGCTACTAGTGGTGCATAGCATCCCACACCCCACTTGTGGGATTACACGGGGTATGTTGTTGCAGTAGTAGTATTGGTACATAGCGAGATTAAATTGATGAGAAGGTTGCACTGCAAAAATATTATTTGATACCTGTAAATCAATGATATACTTGTATGCTTCAATGTTACTCGTATTATTGGCAGTCCTTGGACTGAAGAAAACAATTCTATCAGTAGGTTTTATTGGCCAATTTTGAATTTTCATGTAACAAATTTATATTTGATCTACAAATCTAACTTTGTCAGCATGAATTTGTGACTCTTGAGGAGCAAAATGATTTTTTTATGTTAGAAGATTCAGAGTGTGAGCATCATTAGATATTTATGCAAGCACGTGGAATTGTCCATTTTTCCTTTGAAGAGTTCAGGTTCCTTGAATGATTTGAAATGGTCAGAGCAATTCCAGCTTTTCACACTCCCTTCTCTTTGGGCTTTGAGTAATAGTGCTACTGTGCTTGTGTCTACTAGGCACTTTTTAGTTTTTAAGTGCATTAGTCAAGATTTGAACCTTTTTATATGTAGGATTCATCTATTTATGCTTTGACCCAAAATAGCCAAGTGGTTTTTGTCTTTCTAGGCGTCTTCCACCCCATTTTATTCAAACCTGTTTTTTTTTTTTTTTGCCTACTTTTAAAGTTCATAGAATTTGAAGCTTCAGTACATGTGTCTGATGTGTAGTTAAACAGTAATGCAGTTTTATTTTATATCTACATGATTGTGTTTATGTATCTAATTACTCAATTCTTATCGGCAGCTGCGGACATTTTTCTGTGGAGGGACAAGAAAATTACTGCCGGTGTGCTTGGGTTTGCCACTTCACTTTGGGTGCTTTTTGAGTTGCTTCAGTACCATTTGCTTACACTCGTTTGCCATATACTGATCCTTGCATTGGCAGTCCTTTTCCTTTGGTCCAATGCATCCACCTTCATCAACAAGTAAGTATACTCTTTATCTTCCTTAGTAATTTGTCTATCCAGATATACCTTAGGATTGACCTTGAAATATATGCACCAGGTCTCCACCCCAAATTCCAGATGTCATTCTGCCTGAGGACATTGTCCTGGGTGTTGCTACTGCACTCAGAATTGAAATAAACAAAGCTCTTGAAATTTTTCGGGATATTGCCTCTGGGAAGGAGTTGAAGAAATTCCTCGCTGTATGTTATCATGTCCTTCTTGTTGTATAATTCTCTCCATTATCTTGAGAGAATCAGCTTGATTACTACTTCCTGTTTAGTTCTTCATTTGAGTGTCACCTCTTCCATGTTTTAATACAAAAATTACATGCAGGTTATTGCTGGTTTGTGGGTTCTTTCTATATTGGGCAACTGCTGGAACTTCCTTACTTTGTTTTACATATGTAAGTGATCTACTCTAATGTTACTTACTTGGAGTGTATAGATCTAGGTGTATTATTCAGTAAAATTCTAATAGTGCGTGTGATCTCTTCGCTCTGCAAAAACAGGCTTTGTATTGCTCCATACCGTCCCTGTACTTTATGAGAAATTTGAGGACCAGGTTGATGCTTTCGCTGAGAAGGCTGAGGCAGAGATCAAAAAGCAGTATGCTGTTTTTAACGTCAAGGTTCTAAGCAAAATTCCAAGAGGTCCACTGAAAGACAAAAAGTTCTTATAGACATGAATAGGTGGCACCCTTTAGGTTCATGGAGGCGTTCCTCTGGTTGTTGTGATTCAGTTATGGTAGAAAACCCTTTGTTTACTTGTTTTGCTTGATTATTACTGAACAGGCTTGGCTTTTTTGTGGTAGTTTTGAGTTCCAGATATGGTTTTTCTTTTTTGTTAAATTTTGAAAGACTGCTGTAAGATTTTGGCAGTCATCATGTGACGGTAAAACATCAATATGCAAGTGAGTGTTACTTTAAATTATAAGTCAAATAATGGAAACACTACTTTGATTCTTGTTTGACAGCAATGTCTCTGTGAGTGGCTACTTCAATTTTGGAACGATGCAAATGCCATTTCGCATCTTTAAATTGGCTGTTCTACATGGTGCTTGGTGACGATCTACAGTTATTGTGTCCTCTATTGAGACCTTTGGAATTTGCCTTCTAACATTGATGCTTCAATGGCCAACCGGATAACATTGAAATATCCACTGGTTTTCATTACAGTTATTAGCTTGAGTTACGATGGGAAAGTCTCAAAGCTTTAGAAAAAAGAACTAATGGTAAAAGATATATCTAAATTGTCATATTTTTGTGACTTTAATACCCCTAGAAAAAATTGTAAATTGGGAGCTATCCATTGTCTACTCGCAGTAGTTCTGATAGGCAATTTATATATGTTTAGGTTGGTATAATCGATAGTCTCAATCTGTACGAACCCAATTACAAAATCTATTTCATGGATGAGAATTTTTCATTTCCATGATCTCGAAATTAGCGAGGATGCACTTTGAACATCTCATGGAAAGCTCCCCAAGCAAGCCAGAAGCATCAGAAATGACGAAACAACATGCAAGGCTAATTAATTGTTGTTACATTTGATTGATATGCAGCATATTCTCAAAATGTGCTATTTTCATGTTGATATTAGTTACAATCCTTCACATCATTTTTTCAATCCCCAGCAAAGGAACTATTTGCAGTATGTGTTGATATATTAACAAGGATCTTCCATATGCTTCCACATCATGCATGTGGCTCACCAACTCGCCTGGGATAGGCCCACAGCTTGAAGAGTGATCCATCAACTGAGTCATCTGAATCACTATCACTATCCGAGGAAGGTATGGACTCCTCTATTACATAGTCAACAATCTGACAACGACAAAAGATATCATTGAGAAAACCTTGTAGGACTAGCTATGAGATACTTAAGATGGTGAAACATAGTAATGAAATAAGAAAATCTGAATACACAGTGCTGAGGAGACAGCATTCACAAACCTGTTCAAATGACACAGGTATGATCTGATGTTCATCAGAAATTTTCCCATCGCATTCATTGGAACACTTGGAATTACTCAACCAAACAATTGAATTGCACTGCTTGCAAAAGCCCCTCTGGGATGTTACCTTTTTTGAAATTCCTGAGTCAAAACAGATAGGTATATAAAAAGAACCAACACAGAAGAAAATTTGGAAAGGAAAAAGAAAACAAGCAGATATAGTAAAGACCTCTCTGAATGAAGGAAGACAAACAATAATTCTAAAATAGTCCAAGTGGTCTATGAACCATGCAACATGGAAAAAATAATGAAAACCATAGCTTGAAATGTAGTTCCATCTAACCAAAGTGGGATCACAGCCAATGGAAATACCTCTATAAGCTCGCTTGAAAGCATCTTTCCAGTCAACATTATCTGCAGCGGTATTTCCCGGAGTAAAAGAAATTCTCTCCACACCATTAGTAAACCTGATAAAGTTTGGGATGTCACTTGACTTCCCAAAAAAGCTAATATTTATAGACTGCCAGAGATGATTGTCACTAGCTGCCACACTCCATGACCTGCAAAATTAGACACCTTTTGAGATACCATCTGATATGGTAATTGATAAATCACATAGAGGACTAGGTCCAATGTTCAAGAGATGCCTACACAGAATTTAATTAATGCAACTACTTAAGTTGGATAAGGAAAGCCTCATACCTGCAGACTGAAGAAGCAGTAACAAGAGACTTCAAGTCTAAGAAACCAAATACGTGTACAAGAACATCCTGAGGAAGTTGGCTCCTACCTGGAATGCAAAAGCAGCACTACAAAATTAGAATGCAGTGAGCAGATGCAGAAGTATAAAGAAATGTTTGAAAAAAGGATGCCATATTGGATGTCATCCTAGATAACCTTATATGAAGCATATCTTGTAAAAGATAATCTCAGTAGGAGGAACATCTACACTGTGAACAAGTGCTTTATGTGTCAGATGGATGCAGAAAATGTGAGACATCTTATTCTTTACTGTAAAGTGCCGCAAACATTGGAATATGTTTTTTCTTAAATTTTGGACTAGCCTAGATCATGCCTAATAGTATTAAAGAAGCATATGAAAGCTGGTGTTTGTGGAGAGTTGGCAAATGCATAAAAAAAAAAAAAACGGCTAATGGGATATCAACTCCGAACCATGCCCTCAAGGCAATGCGTTTGCTTAATCTTTTTAACTGGCTTAATCAGGCACATGCTTCCAGCTGTGATCATTTTTTGTATTGCGTTTGCTCCTTAGTTTTGACGTAGATTTTGTACATGAGCAGGCTCACTTTTTACTCGTATCCTTTTTAGCTATGCATCCTCAGGATGCCTTTTAATGAAAGTCTCTTACTTCATAACAAAAAAGGGATGCCATACTGGATGACTCTCTACAACTGTTTAAGCAAATCATCCCTTATTAATATTACCATTCCTTATTAAAATCTACATCAGTTTTAGCTGTGCAATGAGGGTTGGTGGAAGCAGTACAAATTTGAGTTTTAACTGTTCACTGGAGGATGACCTTTTGCCTCACTAAGCCGTATACTACTCTATCCATCTCTCCACTAATGTTTTCCCCTTTACAGGGAAAAAGAGAGGCGGCGGGATGTTCTCATCTAAGGCCTCTCAGAACTCGACACTCAAACATCTCTTTCTTTTCTTTTCTTCTCCTGGGGGTTTGGGGGGGTGGGGAGAGATGTTGTTTGCATTTCAGAGTTTTGGAAATAACACTTTTTATAAAACATAACCATAGTGGGCAGACCAGCTTGCGCGTACCTCGATTAATTCCTCAGGGTACCTAGTACCTCCCACCAACATAGGTATGGTAACTCTGTCCAAGTTCTGGAAATAAGTCTCCTATATCAAAATTTTGATTTTAAAGTGTTGTCAACTCCAGTCCTTCAGACACAGCTGCAAGTTGAAATCTAAAATGGCCTTGCAAGAAAATGTCACTGTGGCAGGAAAGCAAGGCAAAGGAGCTACAGGTGTCCTAATCCACAGGGTTTCACAAAGAGGGATTCCACACCAAAAGCACTAAACGAGTCTAGTGATATTTTTATTTAGAACACATGTTCAATTAAAAGTACCTTCTAGCACTGGTTGGACCTTCCTACGCCTCCTATGAGTAACCATAGCCTGTTTGAATTCAGATGCAGCTAAGGCTTTCTTTTGTTTTGGTAATGCAGCTTCCATGCTTTGAAGCAAGCCATGTGCTGCTGATATAGCCGCTTGTATCTGCATTCTGAAGTGACAAAAACATTAAATATTAAGGTTCCTTTTACTTGGAGCAGCAAAAATATCATAAAATACATGCCAACAACAACAGATTTGATAAACAAGGAACATCTGAAATTTTCTTTTCTTAATATCAGCAAATTAAGTTATCTATAGAATCTTCTGATTCAGGGACCTCAAACAAAGTAAAGAGGATTGCATCTCTCGTTCAATATGGCAGGGCTCCGTCAAGCCCTTATTAGCAGCAGATGCTTACCATCAAGAAAACAGGAAAAGGTGAAAACTTGGTAGCTAGTGTGTTTATATGGTCGACCAACACATTAACACAAGTGACAAGTCCCACAGCAAATGTTGATCAAGATCAACTATGTCATTAATTACCAAAGTTACAAGTTTAGCTACATGCTTTCCCATTTCTTGATATGTACACCAGGAACTTCGAATTCTCAACTGTAGTAATGACCAATTTCGTAGTGAGTGAAGAGGAACTCACCAATCCTTATTGTTTAAGTACATGTAATTGAACTTGGAGAATCACGCAGCCCCCTGATCCTTTTATTTGTCTTTCATCCCCCCTGAATAAGTAAGACCGCGCTTATCTAATAATCACTTACAACTAATTCCTAACTCTGTTTTTTTTGATGAAGTACAAGTGTACAATTAATTCCTAACTACTTCTCTTTCTCCCTAACCTTTCTTTTCTTCCATTGGTGAATTAAAGGAGTTAGAATAGTTTATCAATGGTGTAATACTTCCATTTACTCATGGAGTTTTCCGGTTCTCAATCTCTTTTCATCTTTCAATTTTTTAGTACATAACAAATCATGAGCTGTTGATGAGAATTAAACTTTTCTACCAGTTAATTCATTAGTCAATTATGCCTCAAACCCCAAATTAAATTAAGTTGACGACATGAAATCCTGTTCATTATAGATACACTGGCTCTGTACAGAACGGAGTTACAATCCTATTAATCCAACGAAAGAAAATAAAAGGGCAAACCCATTTAATTTTCAGGTAAACTATGCAGTAATTTCGAATGAAGAAGGCGCGACTTACTCAGGGAGGAGACCAAAGGCGGCGAGGGAGTCTTGGAAGATGAGAGATTGCAAATTTTTGGGAATTCTGGAATATGCATTTCTTAGAATAAGGCTTAGTTCATCACAAGCAATTGGGTAACGATAGGGTTGATTCAACGACTCCTTTAACCCTAGTTTTTGATACCTCTCCATCATTGAACCTCCCATCTCCACTATTTCAAGCCAAACCAACTCATTAGATCGTAAAATTTATATATCCTTTGTGTATTTGGGAAGCTACAGAGTCAGCGCCGCTTGCTTTCAATGGCGATTGAAGATCCAAAAGATGTGCGTAAACACGAAGGATGATTGATTTTCTGGAGTTTATTGGTTCGCAAAACAACTACTAGTAGCCTTTGTCTGCGTATATAAATACTCGTGAGTTTTGATATATTCATTCCGTCTCAGGTGATCGTTATACTACTGCTTCCGTCTAGTTTTGATTGTCAAAGTTCTGTTTTTATTAGAGTCAAACTATTAAAAAATTTAATTAATATTTTAAGATGTAATTTTTTTTTGTATTGATATGCAAAAAAAATTATAGTAATTTATAGTACTTGTCCTATAGTTTTTGAATATCGAAATTTTTTGTCTAAAGTATCAAATTAATGTAATCTAATTTAACTTTGAAAATTAGTCACTTTGAATAAGCACAACATAAAAAATAAAAGTGGACGGATGGAGTTTATATATAGTTGTCTCATACTACCTCCATTTACTTTGAATTAGTTAATAACCTTACTAAAATAAGAAAATATTAATTAATTTTTCCTATATTATCGTTGTAACTAATTCTTTTTGAAAGTTCAAAAAGTTTTTTAGGGGTAGATTAGTAAAATCATTTTCTTATTTATAATTTCTTAAGTATCGTGCAAACTGAAAAATGATCAACTAATATGAAACAGAGGAAATAATATTTTATGTATATTTATCAAATATCAGAAATGTCGAATAAATTTCTTACATTATTCATGTTTCACCTAAATTGTGAACACAAGTATGAAAGTAACTTATTTTTCAAAAATATATTTGTATTGAAAGATATTTTCGTTCATACACACACCCTTAAACTTGGTAATTGCCATACTAATATTTTCTTGTATTAAGTTTCATGAACAGTTAGAACTTTAAACTATTATGATAGCTAAATTGGATGAAATATCTTCTCATATTAAGTTTAGTGTGATGATTTGTATTATCAATTATCATACCTATGAATTTTTTTAAAATATAATTAACTAGGCAAGTGTAAACTCGTTCATAAAAATCACTGGACAATAGGCAAGTGTAAACTTGTTCATATACGTTCTCCATTCCATTTTTTTATATGAGTTATTTTGACTTGACACAAAGCTTAAAGAAAGAAAGGAAAACTTTTGAAACTTATTGTCTAAAAATACTAAATAATTAATAGTTATTTATGTGGCTATAACCTATGAATAGTTAAATTATTACTTGATATAGAAATGTGTCAAAAATTTTTTGCATGAAACAAGTGGCAGATATCACATTCATAGTACATTGACTTCCAAAATAAATTTCAAAAAAAAGAATCAAATCCGTGTGTTCCAAATGACAAATATATTAGTTCCAAGAAACTGGAGATTGATAAATTACAATAACTGTATACAACACTAGAATACACTATAACATGAAATCACTATTGATGAACAAAATCATAACTTGCTCTGAGATTTCCAAGTTCCTGTGCCTTTTCAATTGCCACACCAGAGATCATCTTTGATATCCTACAAGACGGTTGTGGGGCAAATGTTGCTCTAAGCAGAACAGACGCTGTATTCTCCTTCCTTTTCTCCGATCATGTCTATACAAAAGCAAGCAAGCAAGCCTTTGACAGACACATTTCATGCATATTCATGTCACACCCCTCGGAAGTGGAGACCAGTTGGCACAGTTGCAAGTATCTCTACCTTATTTTCAGGAGAATGGGGGTTTGATTCTGAAGGTTATGCAGTGATCATGGTTATCACCCCTTTCACGAAAAAGAATGCAGACAATCATTTCTTGATGCATAGATTTGATGACCTAAAGGAAATAAGATAACTGCTGCTTTTTCCTAGAACCGCCTTCTCCATATAGGTCATTCCACTGCTTCAGCTCACTCATTACAGATCCTTCAGAAGCAAAGCTTGCAGCAACCTAACCAAAGAAGTGATTCGTGAAGATCTGTGTGCAAATCCAAAATGAATGCAACAATAAAACTTAAGGAAATAAGTCCTTCGCATGCATTATTTGTAAGGATATATTTCCTGCTTCTGTGATTCCACAAAAGAAAACTAGGTTCATATTGTACTTTATGTTAGAAAAACATGATCCTGCAATCAGCCACAATATCGTCACTAATAATAAAGTAGCGCTATAGCTAAGAGATACTGTAATGTCCATGAGAGAGTATAAGGAACCCTATTTTATTTATAAGGATAGTCTATCCAAGAAAGTTTGTGTACTGAAAACTGCAATTTTTTTTATCCAAGATGGGCAAAGAGTAGCTATGAATTCAGATGACAGGACCAAAAAGAAAACTAAAGAAAGAACTAAATGCTTCAGATGGTCCAATCGAAAGAGAACAGGAATATCTATATAATATGGTTAGGAATCCTTGTTGTTTTACAAATACTCAACGGACCCACAACATAAGGACTGGTTACCTGATTCTTTGCCTGTCTCATGTCCTCCATGTTTAGAGGCCTCAAAGTAATTACTCTTTCTTCCGCGGCTTCTTCTTTCTCATCTGAATTACCTTCTGCACTCTGCCCTTCTTCAGCACTCTGTTTCTTTTCCTATGAGAAAGAAAGAATAAATAAGAGAACACAAAGCATACATAATAAAGCAGATAGTCAAAAAATGTTAAGTTGAAGAAGAACAATTGGGAGCTAGACGCGTGTATTACCAAATCTTTCTTTCTCTCTTGTTGTATAAGCTCTCTGACAGGCCGATAAGCTGCTGTTGTGCACAAGTTCTGTTTTGGGAGATTAATGCTTTCAGTTATTACCAGATCATAAGCTTTATTCTTACATCACTTGAAAAAGAACTATCACAAACCTTAAGATCACTTCCACTATACCCTTCGGTCATGACTCCGAGCTCTTTAAAATCAAGATCTTCTACCTTTTCCTTTGCTAGAAGAGTTCTCAAAATCTTCTCTCTATTCTCAGCTGCAGGTAAACCAACCATAATTCTGCCCAACAGAAAACAAAATTTGAGAACATATGTCATTCTGCAACATCATCATAAGCTGAAAAAGGTCATGATATTTAAAAATGAAAGTTCCCGCACAGAGTAATATATCTATAAAAACAAATCGCCTTTTAATAAACAGTCAGAAGATGAGGCAAGACTTCCTAACAAAGTCATTGAGGTGGGCAACATATCTCTGAGTCCTGAGACAGAAGACTTGTCACCAGGAGAATCGCTCCACTAGTCTAGCAGAAGATTATTTAGGACTCAACAGAAACACATAACAAATGCAGGATAACAATTCTGTAGATTTTCAAATTTATGCTCAAGGTAGATAATATCAATGAAGATGGCAATAAGACTATAAGATCTTCATCCAAGGGTGGAGAAACTTAAGGCATTCATCATGTAGTTCAAGCCAATAAGGAAAGAGATCTGGCTTTCTTTCTGCCTCTTGTATTTCTTTTTCCAGGATTTCTTTTTTGAGATGTAGGAAGATCAGCAGTGAAGTTTCAAAATGTATAACATACTGGTGAAAATCAACTCAAAGGGCTGGAAAAAGCAGTCACGCTGTAGAAGTACCTGCGCTCAAACCGTCTGATTATTGCTTCATCGAGGTCGAAAGGTCTGTTGGTTGCAGCAAGAACAAGAATGCGCTCACCTGGTTTAGTCAATAATCCGTCCCAATGAGTCATAAACTCATTCTTAATTTTTCGCATTGCCTCGTGTTCTCCAACTCTTGTCCGCTGCCCTAGCATGCTATCAACCTCATCCACAAAAACAATCGTTGGAGAAACCTTCGCTGCAAGTGTGAAAAGAGCTCGGACATTCTTTTCATCTTCCCCAAACCATTTTGAAGTAATGGTTGACATTGAGACATTTATAAAGCTTGCTCCAGCTTCATTGGCTATTGCTTTAGCCAGCATCGTCTTCCCGGTGCCAGGTGGACCAAAGAGTAGTATACCTCTGCATGGCTTAAGCAGTCCACCGTTGAAGAGGTCAGGTCTTCTAAGAGGAAGCATGACCAGCTCCTGAAGTGATTCTTTCGTTTCATCTAGGGCACCAATATCTGCAAATGTCACTCCAATCTCATGTGAAGGTATGACCTCTGGTCTTATCCGCTTCTCGAATTCATTATCAGGAATAACTTCCTGTAGATATCAAATTACACATTGAAGCAAAAGGCAGAAACACCAAATGAGGACTGAATTAACAAACAAAAATCAAGTTGGACCAGATAGCAAAAGATATACGAAATCAGAGAATAAAAAATGTATAAGCATAGTGTGACAGGATGTTGTTGAAACCAATAGATCAGCATTAACTTTTTCAGGCGAACACAAAGACATCCTAAATGTATTCAGCCTGAAATTTGAGGGAAAAAAATATAGAATACAGCTATCAAGTTCAGCTATATCAACTTTTACCAACTGAGGGTTCTCTAAAGAAGATTGTGGTGATATTTTATCAAGTGCTGCACATACCGCGGCCTTTGATGCAGATGAAATCTCTCCATCCTTTTTTGTTGAAGGACCTGATTTTTCAGCCTCACCCTTACTCTCGGATGTGGGGTTCTCCGACTTTGATTCAGGCTTTAATCCAATATCATCCACCGCAGCATCCTATTTTTGATTGAAAAGAGATTAAAATCAATCTCATCTCAGTTAATTCCTCAATTTTCAACAGAAACACTAAAATGCAAAAGAAACCTTGGACAATTCAGCATTCGCCTCCATTTTGAGGGAGTCTCTGCAACCACTCTTTCCGTCCTGGAAGACACCTAATCCATGGGACAAACTGTACCAGGAGCAGAAAAGTACACACGTGAAACATAAAGTATGCAAATGGAAAAAGAAGCTAACAACAATTGAAAGTTTGGCATGTACCTGTTAGATGATATGAGGAGCTTCCCATTTCGATATTCTGGATCCTTGCTGTTCATCAAATGATGTGATATAGCAGAGATAACAATTTCCTCTATGTAATTACTCAGCACCATTGTGTCAGCATGACAGATTGATCCTAGATCATCACATTCGAGGTCATTTGCTGCAAGCACCTCCGCAATGTGATTCTTGTTGTCTTGAAACTGGATCATCTTCATGTCCTCTTCCAGTTGTGTTTTCCAGTCCGTAAGATGTGTCTCATCTTCAGGGGGCCTAATCTCAATATTGTAAGGAAATAAAAGACTGAGTTTCTCATCTACTTCCTCACAATCATCTTCATGCTCAAACATCCTGGAGCCAAGAACCAACACTGATCCTGATATTTTTTTCAGCATTCGATCAAAGAGTTTATAAGCTCTGGGGGATTGAAGATGTCTGTCAACATCCCTGATATAGAGAATAACGGGGCTGGTTTCAGAGATTGACACCAAAACCTGCAAGTAACCTCCTTTTTAGTATCTGATTTCAGATGAAACAACCATAAAGTGAAAGACACTGAGAAGAACATATTCCATAACAACGTGGATACAAGTTTGAAATCAAGAGATATTTATTACCTTGAAAAGTGACTGTAAGAAAGCCTTCTCATCTAATGACCAGCTGTTGACCCGCTTAATTGGAGCTAGATGAAGAAACAAGAACTGATCAGAAAATGGTCTTCAATCTTAAGATTACTAATTACAGGTTTATCAAAATTCAGTAATATGAATTTGACAGACGCGAATGCAAGAGATGAATCTAGAAACCCATTGCAGGTATAGTATCTGGTAAAGCTAGTTAACGGTTAGATTAGGAAATGTGATGAGATTCTTCAACAGAAGAAACATTAAGATGCAAACGACATTGTAGTAGCAAGAACATCACAGGGGAAAAAATGATACTTTAATATAATTAGTGGATAGTCTAATCATGAATTTCTAAATTAACAACTTTCTAACAATTATAAATGAAAACTGCAAATGCTAGTGGACTCTGAACTCCATGTATAAACATGCAGGAAGAAAATAGCAAAGCCATGACAACTTAATCAATTCCCTAAAAGCGTCCAACCTGGGTTTGAAGCAGACGACTCAGAGCTGATACTACTTATATCAGAAGACACAGAGGCGGTTCTACGATGCTTTAGAGAATTGCTGGCACCTTCCCTATTCCTGCATATCCCAAAGGTAAGGATTAACATGATATACTAACTCCAAAAACCTGCATTTATATCTGAATGATAAATAGAACTAATATACCTTGATTTACTGTCAAACCCAACTGTTTGCCTTGAATAGGTGACTGCAAAAAAAGAGAATAATATATGAAGATCATCAGGAAATGAAAAACAACATGAAAGTATCAAGCATTAGATTTTACGTTCTACAATACTGGTTAAGTCTAGATTGAAATCAGAACCATCGACTCACTGGCTTCCGAGCTCCACATGAAAGATAAATATTGAACTTCTGCAATTACTTGAACTTAACATTTCATTGTTTTTTGATGAGTTGTTTGACCTTTACAGCCTCTGGAAAAGTTCTCCATGACAAAATTAATTCACCTTAGGACTTACGAAGTTAATATCAGCTTCAATTGCTTTTACTTTTCAGATACAGGACAGAAACAACTTGTGGGTTGATGTGGAAATTGCACTTCCCATAAGATTAAGGTACTGTAAAATCTAGTGTGTACGAAAGCTACTATTTCATAATTTAATAAACATCTAGAACCTTCTTTAAATATAAGCATAAACAAAATCACCAGATCTGGAGATAAAAGAAGTTTTGTGATTCATATCCTTAATCTTTAAGTTTGCAGATATATTCATTAATTGCAAAGATGTATAATGTTGTCACAACTACAGTCAAGTGTACCCAATAGTGAAGAACGCCTTTCGTCATATACCTCCACTAGTCTCTCTTGCTGGAAGAATTGAGAACGAACCAAGCAAACTGGACAAACCTCCCAACGTAGACTCTGAGATTGACCTCTTGAAAGCCTACAAAAATAAAATGCTGAATCAGGTAATATTCCATTAGGGGCAAAATGAGTCCCTCTTACTTATACTGAAAGTGAATTCGGATTCTACAGTTACAGGAAACATGAAGAAATGGACCTGAAGACAACAATATTTTGCCCAACAAAGAATACAATTCTTCAAAGCAAGTAAACAATAATACTTACTGATTCTTTCTTGAAGATTCCATACTTGCTCTGCATCTGCAAAGGGTTGACCAATAAAATAGAGTGAATAGAAGTATCAGCAGAAGATGAGTTAAAATACCGGAAAAGAAGGCCTCACACAGTACCTTCAGAGAGAAGTCAGTTAAATCCAATAGCAGCAGTTTAGCATCAAAGTGATGTGCCAAAGCCTTTGCGAGAGTTTGCTGGTAAAGTTCTGCATTCATGTATCAGGACACGTCAAAGCGCTAAATACAGATAACAACATATAAAGTTGAAAATGATTTAAATGAGAAATCCATACCAGCAGGCCCTGAAAGCAATATTGCCCTACTTGCAGGAGAAAGATTTCTTGTATGTTTAGACACATCTAAGTGATGCAGATGAACATATGCTGCACTTGTTAATAATACCCGTGTTCGTTCACTGTCAAAGTCACATTTGAAGGAGATCAATAAAAATTGATCCATTTTCAACATATATTCATCGAAATTATCAGAGAAGTAGAGTAACAGATATGTTGGAAAATATTTCAACTTTGACCAAGATATCAACTGGAGCCACCACAGTGAATTAGCATAACTCTCCAACAACAGAGAACATTTAGGTGAGGGAGTGAGACTAGGAGAAACTAAGCAGAAAAGAAAAGCACATGGGTTTATAGAATTTTAGGTGCAAGTGCTTCTGCTTATAGTGATTGCACATTCAATAACTTTGCTGTATTCAAAAGAAACGCAGACATGCAAGCTCCATAAAATTCACAGGTTGCAAGTATTAGCCGGTGACACTATTTACCCATGATTAAAAAAAAAAATATACATAAAAAATTAATATAAATATAGTAGGTGTTGTACTTCTTCATATTTTGAACCCCTTAACGAAAATCCTTGTTCCACCACCACTGCCGATGGCTCATTATTATTACTCAAATCTGTTCAGGGGTTCAATTGAATCCCCAGTATTGCATAAAACATATATTTTCTAAGTATGGCATTTTCGGTTATTTGAATCCGCTTTGTATAAACTTGTACTTAGCAGAATAGTAAAAACTATTAGCCTTTACCTATCCTCAAAAGTGACACCAATTCAATCAAATCCAATAAAAAGTGAAAATTAAGGGGGGGAAAACAGAAAAGTGAATAAATTGCAGAGAGCTCCCAATTTAAAGATTCCAAAATTGAAAAAAAGCATTGCAGGTGACAATATCACATTCAAGCAGCCTGAATACAACTAATATCACGAGATCCAGGGATTCAATCATTTTTGTAAACGAACAAGTTTTAATGATCTTATCCTTATAAAAAAAAAAGGTTTACCTGAGATAATATGGGAAGTCCTCAAAGGTGATTTTGGTAAGCTTGCCGTCAATAATTAGGCGTCGAAGTTCCTTTTCAATTTGGTCAGGTGTTATTCCTTGGGCGGCGTTTGTCCATTTATTAACGGCATGTCCTGAAGCTAATCCAAGGCCAACTCCAACTCCTACGCTCAATGCCGATAACAATACGTGCTTCTGTTCCATATTCAACAAAATCTCTTCTTCTGTTATCTCTGTATCTATCTATAAATAATAGTAATGAAATGTAAATGTGTGTATTATGAAGAAGAAGAAGATGAAGATGAAATGTAGAGAGAGAGAGAAAAGTGGAAGGATTCTTTTGAAGACAAATAATAACAGGTAATGTAACAACTTGATGAATCGATTGATCCCACAGCGCGCTGTTTTTTCTCTCTCTGTATTTTTGTGTTATGTTTTATCTTTGCTGTTTTTCTCTCAATTTATAGAATTTAAGAGAGAGAGAGAGAGGTGAATTCGGAACCCCGTTGGGAAGCTTTGTTGACCTGTGGACTCAATGTACCAACTTTTTCATTCCTTTTCCTACTCTTTTCTTTTTTTCCCCTTTAAATTTGTTTATTTCTTGTTTTTGGCCGGCATTAGGCATCTTCAATTCTATACTCTATTTTACTGTTTAAATATAAAAAAATTTATTTTTTCAGACAGTCAATTTCAATTTAATTTTCTATTTTATTCTCAAAAAAAAAAAATTCTCTCCTCAATATTATATTATTATTTCTATTTCTATTTCATTTTCTTATTTCATAATATAAACCCGCTCTTTCTTTTCTCAAAATAATCACCTATATAATTTTCATCTAATATAAATTATTATTTTTTAAAAATTATTTATTTAGTATAAAATTATATTTTATTCTAAATTTTAAAGAACAACTACGAAAAATTGAAAAAAGAAATCAAAAAACACAACCGCAACCGCAATCACAAACACAATAATTATCTAGATCATACACTATCTTTTTCTTCGAATATTGTTAAATTTGACAACGACCTACCGGATTACAAAATTATTGTTGTGATTTTAAAAATCATTATGTTATGTATTAAATTTTATCTTGTATTTAAATTATTATTTCATGTATTGTATTTTAAAATTAAAATTTTCATTTTATCATTTAAATTTTGTGCATTCTTCATAGTGAAAATGAATAATAATATCAAATTATCTCTTAAAGTGACGAAAATTGAAAAAAAAAATTTAAAATATTGTTCATTCAGGATGAAAGTAGTATATACTAAATAATATATTTTTAAAATGTTGTATTACATTTAAAAAGAATTACGAATATTAGAAATTTAATTAATAACCTTATATTTGAGAGAGTTAAATGGATTAAACTATTACTAGTATATTAACAAAAGATTTGTTCAATATATTACATTTCTGCGAAAATTATTGTCAATTTTCTTACATTTGTTTGATCAAAATGATTAAGTCTACATATACTATACTCTTTTCAAATTTTATTATTGGGACCATACTGCATTTGCTGTTTTTTCTAGAAAAACAATTTTCTTAAAAATGAGAAAAATAATTTTTCTAATGAAAGTAGGAAAAACAAATTTCATGATTAGTGACATTTCAAGTTTATTGTCTCATGCTCACCTTTCAACACACTTCATCTTAATCCCCATCACACTCGTAGCTCCCATTCTTGTCACCCCACACTTTATCCGTCTGTTATAATATTTGTCTAGATTATATACAAATTACTTTTATGATAATTTTTTTTAATCAACATATCGACACAAAAACAAAAGTCTACTTATTTTTTAAGAAAATATTTATATTTTCCTTCGTGTCGAACACAGCTATAGCAGGTTATTACTTGCAATGATAATGTTAAACATAAAGTCGAAGAATTGAGATTGCATTCCAAACCTACTAGGTTACGACAATTCTAAATTTATCATTGAGATTAGAAATGTCAACATATGAATAAGTAGCTCGTCTACTTAGTGCTTAATTCATGACTACATTCGTTTAATTAATTAATTAATTAATTAATTAATTATAAAGCCGTAATTACTTTACGTGGACGGTTGTAAAAGCTTATTTGGGCACATGCATTGCTGCTTCTTATAACTTTATTCCTTTTCTTTTGTACCTTTCCACATATGATGAAGACTTAATTAATTTGCATGCACTGCTACAAATGTGTAACACTACTAATTAAAAACCAACACTTTTCGCACGATAAATCAGTAAGAAATTTATGTTACACAATATCATTTTTCTATTCATTTCCTATGAAATAGCTTACTGAAAAAAAATATATGATGAAAAATAAATTTTCATTGAAATAATGGATAATTTATTATTTTTTCGAACGAAAACATTTTTATTGTTTTTTTTTTTTTCATTGATTCAATAATTTATTTTTTTTTGTATGAAAATAGCCTCTAAACAATTTTTTAGTGGGAATATAGTGACTTTTTAGTAGTAAGTAATAACAAAGTTATTTTAAATAGTTATGTACTATGGTATTTTTGGAGAAGGTATTCATATTTTACATACTATGAAATGCTTTCCATATCTATCTATTAATTAGCTGAATATGGAATAAGAAATTGTTGAGTTGTAAAGTTGTCGCCTTATACGTATAAAAGCTCATTTTAGTGATTGTACCAACTTCTAATATTTCTAATTAAGACTAATGATTAATTATAGACGCATTAATAAGTAGTTAGTGGTCCAGACGTATATTTCCCCTTTTAGTACACAGTACAACTTACAAGTCCCAATTATTGGAAAATTGTACTCCACTTTTAACGATTATTAATTTATTATTATACATAGGTTTGCAAGTTGCTTAATAAGCAAGTAAAAAAAGAGAGAGAAAATTCATATTTGAACATTTTTTAATTAAACTATATACATACAAAGTTCTTTTTATGACATTTTTGTGATTAAGAAAAGCAATGGGGATAATCACTTACATGTGATATTAGAAGAGATGCCATTTGGGGATCATCCTTAATTACGTTATTTTGAAAAACATGCCTACCTCTAGCTAGCTTTTAATAATAAATAAATCAATTATAATATTCATTTTGTAATACAACATTAGAATCAGATTTTTTATTGTTCTTAAGTTTATCAATATTAAAGCAATCAAACTCAAATTTAGTGTTGTTGTACCATATATGTGGAGCATATATATATAGTAAGGTTAGCAAAGTGTGACAAGTTGAAATAGAATATGCCAACCCTAAGAAAATGACAATGGTGGACGACAATTTAATTAAGAAAAAAGGTCGATAGGTACGTTACCACTAGACAACATAAAACATGTCCATTTTATTTATTTTTTCTTCATATGGCAGTATGGTCCAAGTAAATGGTGGCTTAACTATTAACTGGGACAGTTCCACTTTGAGCTGGTCCTCTTCAGATCTGATGTTTTAACCAATAATAATAATATAATATGGATGAGTTGTATTTTTATTTTTTTTTATTTTTCCAACGAGTTTATTACTTATAAGTTTTTGTTACCACAACTGTCTAATTCATGCCGTTAATCTACTTGTTTATCGCTTAAATAAAGATGTCAAATTGTCAACTTGATCATTGATATTTTTGCAAATATCAACTAATAAAATTTTATTTTATTTTATGATAGAAAATTATTTTTTCCATCAAATTTATGGTAATCCTCCTTGACTTCCACTACTATAAACATAACCTTTTTCATTGCGAATTAATGAAAAATTAGTTTGTAAAACATTTTTTTTCCATCCAATTTTACAGCCGGGCTAGTTTACCGTAAAAATGCATTATGCGAATGACTGAAATATTAAAAAGCTTTTTTATTCATTCGTGTAAAAATAGCGATTTTTAATGGTGAATGTTAACAGTCATAAAAATAATATATCCTTTGGCTACTTAAAATTAAATCTTTGACTGACCAATTTTATGGCCAACTTGCCGTTTTATATTACTTATCTTAATTCTGATCTTTGCAGAATCTACATCCAAATTCAGATTTTCGTCTAAATAGAAAAATGTTTTATCTTTAGAACTTCAAATATATAGCTAATTATTAGTTCATTTTTTTTATTTCTGCAAGTAGTTTAACAAATTCTAGAACATCAATCTCATATAGTTGTTAAATGTATAAACTTATCATAATGGATTAAACCTGTATACACTCGAGTATAATATTTTTCTTTTGCACTATTGGTGTATTATTAAACTAATTAATTATAGCAGGTAATTCATGATTTTTTATATTACCAAACTAGGATTATTATAGACAGATACCTATTGGTGTAGGTCATATATATTATCTTGATCGTGTAAAAAAAAAATACATTATCGATGTATATTTATTTTTTTTGCTTAATAAACGGAAGTTTTTATTTATTTATAAAGGATTATCCATACAAAAGGGAACTGATCTAGCTGAAGCACTTCTATTAGCATCTCATTCTAGAATGTTAGTAGCAAACGAAGGAGATGCATCAAAAATATGTAGTTTGTTTACAATCATAGTAGGATCCTTTGTTTTTCTTCCGTATTCAGCTAAAGCATCAGCGACTCCATTAGCCTCCCTCGGAGTATGGTGGAGTGTTGGTCCTTCCAATTGCAGGAGCAATGACCTGCAATCAGCACGTATGTTTGAGTACATAACATCATCAGTGTATAGGAAATTTAGAAGTACCTGTGAGTTGGTTTCCACCAGCACTTTCTTTATATTTTTTGTTTTTGCTAGTGTCAGGCCATGTAGTAGGGTCAATAATTCTGCATGGTAAGCACTGTTCACTTTAATTTTACATGCAAATTCCGTAATCCACTATCCTGAGTGGTTCCTTATCACCCCTCCAGTGCCACCTTTGACTGTTTTAGGCTTAAAGGATCATCAATGTTTAGTTTGAAGTGGTGATCAGGTGGTTTCTGCCATGGTAAGCACTGTTATCGATGTATACTAAGTAAACGACTTTATTGAATTAGAGGTCTCAACTATAAATTGCTCACTATTCCATATAGGAACTAGGTAGCTACGAATAAGAGGTTCAATTGACTTTAATTTGTTCATTGAAAAATTAAATTATTGAAATAATAAAAAAATAAAATAAGTGTTTGGGGTTGTATATCAACATTCAATCTCTTGGTAAATTCTTGTGTATTGTCAATGGAAATTCAAAAATTACTTTTGAAAACAAGTTCAAATATAGTACTTAGTGACTCCGAAACTAATCCCTTAAATAAATTTAACCAATAGTATATATGTATCTCCAATGAGAGAAGTTACGTTGCTAGGGTAACTAGTATATATATCACTATTTTTTATAGGAAAAAAGTCAAATATATCGTCAAACTATCATAAATGGCTCATCCATGTCAATTATCATCTAAAAATTGAACTCAGCTATGGCATTGCGAAAGGTTGGTAACGATCGAAACTTCAATTGTACTATAGTATATATATCACCAATATTTTTTTTATGAGAACCACAAATAGAAGTTGGTACGTCCTCCATACTTCCTTTTTAAGGTTGCAGTTATAACCCAACAGATGGAGAGAACAAATTAGGCTTAAGTAGGTAAAAAAGGTGGCCACAAAGTGTATAATATGGGCTTTTGTTTCACTATTGGAATCTCTAATTAAATAACGAATAACAGCGAAAGATTTAGGTCATTTTTTTGGTTAATTATACGCACCAAAGCTATTGGAATACTTCCAATTGGAGTAAACCAAAAGTTATAAAGTTAATTAGTATATAGTATAAATGCTGCATATTTTAACAACACCACTGCCACGATTGCCCGACAAAATCTATGAGAAAAAAAAAAGGTACAAAATAAAAAGTATGAGAAAGAATCCATTAATTGGTTGGTGTGTGTGTTTGGCACGGGCGGCTCAACATGATTGGGGGCTAAAGCGAAATTTTAATTCGGGGCCTAAAATATAATCAAATTTCATATACATATTTATTCAAAATTAATTTTTCTTACACTATTTAGATGAAAATTATTAGTATTTTAATATATTTTTTTTAGTTATTAGTATTAGGTAAGATTTTATCAACTCAACATTGAAAAACATCCTTTTAATGAGACAATTATTATATGAATTGTTAAACATAATTATACAAGTAGTAAGTTGATAAATATTAAATAGAAATAAGATTTAGAACCATAGAATTTGACGCAAGAAGTTGATGACTTGGTATATCCTATTTTAATATGATTGTAGTAATGCTTGAAACTAAATTTTAAAATGAAATAAAAAAGAATTTGTAATTCACTTTGTTCAACACTTTTCACTATTAATTCTTATTTTTAACAAAGTACTAAAGATGTTAAAGTGGATAAAATAATATATTTTTTAAAAAATTATACTTTTTATCATAAATAATCAACTTTTAATATAAAAATTTTAATACATAATTTATTCTTAATAAAAATTTGAGGCCCCCGAAATTTGAGGGCCTAAGGCAAAAAGCCTTATTTCCCAAAGCATAGGGCCGGCCCTCGCGTTTGGACGATAGAGAGTGTCTTTTTAAGAAAAGAACTAGTTTTAATAGAAAATACATAATTTTCTTTACTTCTTTATGATACTTCATAAGTAAGGAAACAAATACGGTCCCAAAAATATTTTACCTGTAATCTAGTAAAATATTAGGGAAGAAAGGCCCCAAGGGTGGCCATGAGTTGGGTACAAATTTTAAAGTAATTAAAAATAAATTGTAATCAATAAATAGTGTAGTTACTATCTTGTTCCTCTCCTTGATTATTTCTCGAACATATGAGATCACATCTTAATCTCTTTATAAATATTTCATAAATTTATGAAATTTTCTTTTCAAGAAAATATAATACCCTTATATAATCATAAGCTAGGTATAACTTATTTTGTAAAGTCCTACAAAATTTAGATATTTATTGTGACTTAATTATAAAACTTGTTTTTTCTATTTTGATGAGAGAAGTCATTTTTTCTCATTTTAAACAAATAAAAGAATCTGTAAAAAATATTTTGACCAGACACACACAAGAATTGAAAAATGTTTTCTCTAATTAGAAAAGTAGTATATATTGGTCTCTTTTCACTTTTTGCAACTTCAAAAATGCCTTCTTTTTTTTTTTTTTTTTGGCCTAGCTGAAATTTTTTCATGGGTCGTGGGATCTGTGTATGTATGACTGGATTGCCTCGTGTGATTGTAACTTTTCAAGAACTAAAAGAAAATGGTATTGGGCCACTTTATTAAATTATAAAGACAAATCTTATATATGTATGCACGTTCTAAAGTATACAATATAAAGAAGGTAACTAGGAATCTCCACCTTTAATTTCTTATATATATATATATATATATATATATATATAAGCATCTTTGAGCTGTGGGACTACTTATAAATCAACCCAACCTAACTTTAAATGCCCCGCTCCCCTTGTTAATTTATACAATAGTGATTTTACTATATATATACTCTTATAATATCCAAATCATATATATTTGTACCACTATATAAGTCATTTCATTATGCATAATTTTTTATTTTTTTAAATATACAAAATTTTTGTTCTTTTTGATAAATTAAACATAAAGATCACTAATTATTTTGTCTGATTTTTTTTTAATCAAGCATACGATTATTTATTGTCATTTCAGCACTTGTATAATTTTATCTAAATTAGTAATTAGTTTATTTGTAAATCAGTTCAGCACGTTACACTTATGTAGGAAAGTGACTGACAATATAAAATTGAACGGATGAGAATAATGAATTATTAATATCAATATAAGTTATGGTGCAGTGGTGAGATTATTTCACCTTTAATTAGAAGTTTAAGGTTTGAGTCCTAAGTATGAAGAAAACGCTGTTGGGATGTCAGTATGTCACCCCCGAATGGATTCTACCGTGAGCAATTCGAATTTAATCGGGACTTCAATGAAACACGGATAGGGAAAAGAAGAAATTATTAACAGCGAAAGAAAAGGTAAAAGAAGAAAGGAGGGTTTGGGTTAGGGTAGGGTCTGGGCTATGAGAATTAACAAGTAAAAGAGAAAAAGAGTGATCTGATACATGTTGGCATCTACGCAGCAGCCAAGTTATTCAATTTATTTTACACATCAGCTCCACATGATACCTTTATATTTCATTTAATTTAATTAAGTCATAACTTTATGATTTGTGGATGACACCCAATCCCATTATATTACACTTTCTCCCCTACTATTTTGACATGTCTTGATCCCCACCTCCACATTGAATCTTATAATTTTTTATTTAAAAAAAATGAGTTGCTTTTGCGAAAAGAAAAATCCAAAAACAGTTTGATATTGCCAGAGATGGTGGATGGGGCGGCGGTAGGGTACTAACTATTGTCTACTAATATGACTTGGTCATATATTTTTCTTAATTTTTTTTAGCCGAAATTGAATCATTTGACTGGTAACTAATGGCGGTAAAATATTTAGCACTCTTTGTTAATGTGTATATATTTATTATTGCTAAAAGTTATTTCTGTTATAGTGAAAAGACAATATTGAAATGAGAAATTGAACGAAATTATGTTGTTTATATTTACCAATTACCAAATGTGTTTCTAATTGAAACTGATGTTTTAACTTCCATTTAATGCGTTTTAAACGAGTTGTTTAATTTCATGATGTTGACTTAAGAACAAAAGAATAATATAAAGATGAAGATAGACAAGAAGAATATAAGACAAGAGGAACAATATAAGATAACTTTTCTTCTTTTAAGTGTTCACTAAATCTTCAAGTGTATACAATATGAACCCTTATGCCTCTATTTATAATGTAACATAGAGACATACAAAAAATTAGTCATTAACATGAATATAATGAAGGGGGTTAATGCGTTTTAAAAGAGTAGTTTAATTTCATGATGGTTACTCAATTATTTTTTATTAAAGAGCTTATCAAGGGTCAAGTAACACTTGTTCTGTTTTAATGAGTACTACTAATTCATATTTTAATGGATAAATTTTTGTAAAAGCCCAGAAAAGATCATTTTGTAAACCATGTCACCAATTACATCACACAGGGGATTAACACTTTTTTAATTATTACTTCATGAAGCAATAAATACAGTGTCAAGTTGTACATTATTTTAGTGAGTGAACTTCAACATTAGGAGCAAAAAAAAAATCATTCATTTATCAATAAGCCAGAAGTTGTAATTAATGTATTAACAGAATAAAATATTAATTATACTCTAATAATAATAGGATTAATACATGGGTTTGAAGGCGCTAATAATTGTTAATCATATATGGCAACATTAGCTAGACTCATGTTGTATACTTGTATATAGTATAGATGGAATTTCTTATAGGAGAATGGAACATATATAAATATCTCCAGTAAGTCCATTCCTAATTATTTAAAGGAAACCATTATCAATCTTGACAACAGTATCTCTATGTATTAGTTGAACGCGTTACTATTTATAATGATGCAATCTTTATGATGTTCGCGTGGTCACACACACACACACACACACACACACACACACATATATATATATATATATATATATATATATATATATATATATATATACTATTAAATAGTGCATGGGGTAAAAGGTCATTTTCAAAGTTCGATATTGTTATAACAATTTCAGTCAAAGTTCGAATATAATTCAAATATTTTTTCCCTTTATAATAAGAATGACAAATATTTTAAGACGGAGAGAATAATTGACTATGGGACTTCAGACATGTCGTTCACCTTTGTCATTGAACTAATTAAGTAACAACTCTCAAGCAATTTTAGGCTTAACTCATATGCATAATTGAATAAATCCTTTTTCAATAAATTAACAAACACGACATTGAAAAACTTTTAATTACTTGTATTGCAGGTCCCTTTTTAAGTTCACTTCCATATTGCTTCAAAGTAGCAGATTTGTTCATGGTATTTTTCACACTAATTTCAAATTTTGCATCCGTGGCTAACAACATAATTAGCTTGCCACTATAACAAGAAGGAAGAATGAAACATATATATACTTTGGACGATTCTCAATTATTACTATCCACTCTATTCTAATTTATAGGATGTAGTTTGATTCAAAACAAAAACTTAAAAATTTGTGAAATTGTGATCTTAAACTGACAAAATATTTATGTAGATATAAGATTTGAAACTTATAATCTTAAACGTATCATTAAATTTATATGAATAATAATAAACAAAAATTTTATAAAGCTTTTGGCCATAGAAAAGTGGGAAAGAAAACTTTTCCTAAATTACGTTGATAGTGATACAGACCACTAAAAAACTAACAGAATATTATATTGATCCTATTTTATTCCCCACATACACACAACCATTTAATTGTTGACATGTCACACACCTAAAGCAAATCACGTTAAAGTCAAATGAGAGTCTTCAATTTTATTTTCTCCTTGGCCATCTTACTGAGAGAGGAACTTGTGTTTGTTGGCGCAGCATTCAATAAAGTTTTTTAGTTACTAGCAGCACTAGAGGCGAACGTAGGATTTAAAAAATCTGAGTGCATAATATTAAGCTAAAAAAAGTTACTTTCTTCGTTTAAAACAAAATGATTTTTTTTTTAGTCTGTTTAAAAAAGAATAATTTTTTTTTGTGGGACATTTTAGTTTTCAGCTTTTCACGTGACATATTTAAGACCACAAAATTAAAGAGCAATTTTGTACATTTGACATAACTTTAATTTAGGATCATGTATAAAAAAAAGGTTCTACTTGGGATTGGACCTTGGTCATTTGGGGTTAGCTTATACCACTGGTACAAAGCACCATTTCATACTTTTTGTGAGCCACTATTAAAAATATTTAGTTTCTGTCAGTTTCTTAAAATAGATATACATATTTATAGTGATAAGTTCATCTTCATCTCACGAAGACAAATCATTGCAATATATCTTAATGATGATCCCTAATTCAGTCATTAAGTGATAAGTTCGTACGGTAGAGTGTTCCATATTATAGCTGGTGAGAAGGCGTATTGTATCCTAGTTTAGTGGCGAAATCAAAATTCTGAAAAAAAGAATTCAAGAAAATATATTTATGTATTTTTGAACAATTTTTTGCTCATATATCAAAATAGCAATGTGAGCTACTAGTCAATGAAGTGTGGAAAGATTATAGATTTCATGTTTAAACGACAAAAATATTAAATGATTTCTTTTATTTATCACCGGCTAATGAGAGGTAGCAAATATATATATATATATATATATATATCTGACAAAATCAAGTTGAGCTGCCTTAAAACATACTTAGACACCATCACTTGGTAGTTATATGCTTATGATGGTGGGTGAAATTAGCCGAGTTGCGCGCAAGCTTAACCCAGATAACATTGCTCGACATCTATTCTAATGTGAGGTAATAGGTATGTTGTGAAATTAATCAAGCCGAGTAAAAGCTGGTTCAGACACCACTGTTATAAAAAATAAAAGTTATATATTGTTGGTTTTTCTAAAGATTGTGTTGGATGAAAATGTCTCTCAATTATTTTATAATTAAGCACATGAAGGTTTTAAAGCCAACTTAAAATTAAACACAAAATTTGTATAAATTAAACTTTGAAAAACCTAAAATATCTATCCGAAATTCAAATACTATAAATGAATTAAGTAGATTCCTTCAACAACTATACTTCTTATTATTCAAATCAACAGAAGTAATTTTTAATATAGATACATAAGAAAATGGTTTTGCCTGAATCCCTTCTTAAAACGTGGATTTTACATTGATTCTTTATATAATTTTGGACAATTTTTATTTATTGAACTAACCCGACCAATAAATTTCAGCATAGTAATTGCCTATCGAATTTTTTTATGTAAAAAGGGATATTTGTAATTTTGATTTTTCAAACATAAGAGCCGACCCATGTATTGCAAAGCAAATATATAGTCACAAAGGGTCTTTATGTGTAGTACCAATTTTAGACCAGGCAACGAATTGCCGGCCGTGCCCACCTTTTCATTTCTTGTTCTTGCTAGTGCCCGCATGCATGCTTATATGGAGAAGGGTCATTCACCGTGGCAAAGCGATACGTACTCCTTCACCCTTAATCATATATTTTAGATTCAAATTCAAATCCGTGCAAAATCAACTTTGTTAAAGAGTTTTTTTTCTAAACGCGCGACTTCATCCAAATTTATCAGACTTTAATACGAATATCAAATCCCCAAACCCCAATAGGATGATAAAAAGAGAGGGTCTACTCAAGTAGGTCAAAAGTGAGGCCAATAGATGTAATAAACAATTCTAGTCACTTTTAGGACCAAAACAGGACAATGAAATATCAAATCAGGGCCCTCAAAAAGTTTTCAAGGCATATGAAAGCCACAAATCTTCGATTGATGGGAAATTGTTAAAGATTCAATTTGTTAATGAGCCATTTCTTGGGCCAAAGGCCAATATTTCAAGTTTGTAATGATATAAAATGCCAGAATTGAAATATTTAATTTAGATCCTTAATTAACCACAGCATGTTGCATTGCTACGTTGATAGGGTACCACACCCATGCTTTGTTTGCCCAACTTGTGTCCAATTATTGACTACGACCTTCATATATATGCTACTATACCACCCATGCCTTTGGAGTTACTATCAAACAAAATGTCTAATCGTTGTATTTTTATTTTTATACATAAATTATAAAGCAAAGACTAGAATGAGAAATTTGCTTCATAATATCACTCCCGTGACTTGTGATTAGAGGCGGATCCAAAATTTAAGTTTTATGAATTCAATTCTTTTTTAAAAATAAACTCTTTTACCATTCAATTGTTGTATTTTTAAAATTATGGATTTTTATTGCAGTTTTAATACTTTTTTACAAATAAATTGAACATACTATATTCTGACAAACGCACAACTATTAATTAGTTGCATCTACCCTTTTCAGTGACAATAGACAACACATTCTCTAAAGAGTACATAATATTATTGTTATTTCTAGTGTTGAGATTATTTCTTTTGTTAGCATCAATTTGATTTGATTTGATTTTGATTTGAACTTTTTGAGTCAATAACATGCATTTATGAGCTATAATTTATTTTGGACCATTCAAAATTTTAGGTTAAAGCTTAAAATAATATGTTAAAAGACAAAAATTATGAATTTTTTTAAAAAATAAATAGAAATTAATTTTTACATATAAGGCCGAGTTACTTTGGTTTTTTCTCTTCAAATTTTGATAGTTAGTTTGGTTCAGTTTCTATTTTTTCTTTTTTTTTTAGTTAAAATCAAATCACACCAATTATAATGGGGATTCTCAAACAACAAATTAAATCACTAGTTAAATTTTTTTAAGGCCACCCACAAACTCAAGGCGCAGAGGCCAACTTTCGTCCTTAATGAGGATTCATTAGAGGACAAGTCTAGTGCCAGCAACCGTGGTAATTTCAGCTTCATTAGAGTATATTTTAGTTAATATAGTTAAAAAAACTCGTAACTGATGTTGTGCCGTAATTTTTCTATCTGTAGAAAAAATTACTTTTTAAAATGTTCTAAGTATAAAACAATTTAAGAAAAATACTTAGAAAAGAGTCGCCACTTAGTTTTTTAAAGAAACTAAGAAAACTTATAATTTTCAAAGATTTAAACAGAAAAAAAATCATTTGAAAATACCAAAGAGGGTTCGGGGTTCAATTTACACTTCGAGAAGGGTTTAGGCATTCGAAGTGCCCGCTAACATGCGGTTGACCTGCGACTTGACTAAAAAAATATTTGACTAAGTATAATTTATATAAAAAAAAGAATAATAATTTACAATATGATTAACTTTTAGAAAATAATTAAATAAATAACACATTTATTTTATTTATTTGTTTATTTATTTTTTAAGAGAAAGGGACTAAAAATGAAACATTCTAATTAAATTGCATGTGAATAAAATTTTGACAAAACTAGATTAATTAGGATTTATTTAATTCATTTTGAAATGATAATTTAAACTAATTTAATAAATTAAAGCATGGAAATCATTTTAAATTAATTGACTAACCTTTTTGCGAAAATGACTAAGTAGAAAGAGAGTATTTTTTAGTTCATTTGAGAAAAATACTTTAAAATAAATGCGATCAAGTGAAGAGGCCTTAAAACGTATCTTTTTTAAGAACACCGATTTAACTTGATTTTAAAATATAAGATTCGACTAATATTTTGATTAATGGAATAAGCAAACACGACAAGTGAAATGTATTAAAAGAACCAACACAAAGAAATGACTCGTCTTTTTTGGGGAATCTAATTAAGTTAATTAATAATTCTAAAGTTAGAGTTAAACAACAACAATAAATAATCACAATTAAATAATTAAAGAGTAAGGAAGAAATCGAATTTGGGCCTCCTTTTGGGCCAATTTAGTCAAAAAATTTTGGGTTTTTACCCAATCCCGTTTTTGTATACACTGGCTATATATCATCATGTATATCAGTATTTTTCTTGTATCTCCTGCTTCCAAACACATGTGTTTCGCCTCAGCCCTATATTTTCACGTTTTTGGCCTATATATCTGCGGCTCCAACCTGTATATAATGCCGTATGGAGTATGTATACAGCCCCTTTTTTGGGCTTTTGAATTAATTTCTAGCAACATGGGTGATCTCCGAGGCCTATAACAGCTTTAGAATATGTAGGGGGAGGCTGACTCGGTGGAGGAAAAGGGCATTGTGTCTCAACCCCAACTCGAAACACAAGGCAACGAGGAGTCCAAAGGACTCGATCCGAGAGAATTTATGCAAAGAAAACAAGGTGAAACGGTTAGGATGGAGGAATGGATCATAACAACTCAACACAATAACAAAAGAAGAAAATGAAACAGACTACAAGCTCATGAAGGCAAAGAACATGTGAGCTATTACTACTACTTGAGTTTATTATTATAATTAATGTTATTATTATTATTTTATTATTTTTATAAAAATTTGAGCATAATTAATTAGAAATTAACTGAAATGCCGACCAAACCAAGCCAACACAGTGATCAAGTTTGCCAAGCATTTACTAGCGTATGCTTATAGCTGCAAAGGATAACAGTTAACTCATTATGAGGAACAATTTTGGCAAGAGGTCTTCATAATTTCACTTACCATGACTTTAACAACAAACACTAACATGGCTTAGGAAAACTAAACAAAATAGGGGTGCATTAATGAATAAGTCTCGTTCCTAAGCCTATATAAATTTGATACACACACATTAGACTTTATTAGGCAACATGAACAATATATATTCACTTAAAACTTACAACATCTCCATGAGAATATTACTAGTGTGAGCCATGGAGAAGTATACGTAATGGTATGTGATGTCGATAAGTTAATTTAGGTAACTACGATTTTACATCCCCAAGACAATACGAAAGTAATATATATTCTACGAATCATGGTAACCAAATAGAATCTATACGCCAAGCCAACTCCTTCAAAGTGTACATTCCATTTTTAGAGACTTGATGACTCAACATACATCAACATTTTGGACACCAAGAAACAAGAACGGGCAGATAACAATGAACATTACATACCCGATTTCTGTTTTGCTACACAAGTAGAAAAAAATCATTTATCGCATTTCACAATCAAAGAGGCATGTATTAATCAACCCGAAATCAGACCAAAATATACTCAACCAGCAGGCACAACAACAAAAGACAAATAAATATATGAATGAGGCAGTAAACTTATTCCTTCCACACTATTTACACTAGTCGAGATGCAAAACGCAAATCAGCCCTCAACATGAAACAAACCACTTATAACGACAAAAATCGGAATTTTAAGTGAAACCACAAACCATAGACAACAAGCAGAGGCGATACAATAGGATAATAAGTCACTAACGTTAAGAAATCATCTCAACATTAAAATGGGATCAACCAAACTTCGAACAAAGAAATTGAAAATCGCTTTTGGATAAGAAACCCAACTACATTATTAACTTCCAATCGACAAGAAATCAAGATACTCCAAAAACGAAATACTAGCATTCTATCATCTCACATAATTGAGAATCAAACGTCAATGCATTAAGAACAAAAGCTACTCGAATCGAAATGAGTATTACCTTTTACGAGGCAGCGATTGGGAACGACAAGCTTTGGACAGTGATTCTTCTACCACAAGATTCAAATACTAGTAGCAAGGCAAAAAGTTCAAAACTAGCTACAAACAGAGAGTTTCTCGAAATCGAGGATTAGAGAATCGTTTGTAACTTTCGAATGTTAAACGACTGTTGCTTCAGGACTAGACTCAAAAACGTGTATTTTTCGTATAGGACCTCAAAATTCCCTCTTTTTCTTCCCCCCTTAAATGATGGGTACAGGGGTTTATATAGAGGAAAACTTGGGGTCGATTTAGGGAAAAAGGGTAGAATAGGAAATCGAATTCGACCTTGATTTGAAATCTCTTCTCCAAGGGATGGGAAAGCTGTCCGTTTGCACACGATTTCAACCGAGATCCCTCAAAATCCGGATGAAAAGATTGAAGTGGGTGGTTGTTGCAAGCCTGCCGGTTGCAGAGAAAGTTGCGGGAAGCTGAACGTTGGAGTTGTTGACGTTTGTAATTGTCAAAGATTGTGGGCGTTTTGGTTGCTGCTGCTGTTTACGTGTTGCTGTTGATGTTGTCGCCGCAGAGGAGAAGAGGAAGAAGCTAAGGGGGTCGGGTATATGGGTTTGTTGTATGTATTGTTGTGTTATTGTATTTTTGTTGTGGGCCGGGTCAAGGGATAAAGGGAATTGGAGTGGGCTGGGTCGTTTTAGGCTGCTGTTGTTGTATGTTGTATTGCTGGGAATTGTTAATTGGGCTGGAAGGATTAGGTTGCTGGAATTGTATCTTTGGGCCTAATAAATGGCCCAAAAATACGGTCTCTCAATGGGTTTAAAGGTAGAATCAAAATGGTCCAATCTTGAATTAATAAATTGGTCATTAGATTGCAATTATGGCCAAGTGAATTTAGAATGTAACCAAATTGAGTTTGATTAGCAAATTCGGCTAAAAAACTAAATAAGAAGAATTAAATTAATTTATGAGCTTCTCAATCTTAACGAAATAAAATAGTTAATTCAATCATAAACTAATCAATTAATCGTAATTTAAACGAAACTAAATTACTAAATTATCCAAATTAAAGTGTGAGACCTTTTGAGGTAATTTATAAAATATACTAATTATGCATAATTATGTGAAACATAAATATTATCTAAAAACTTATAAAAGGTGACAAACTATTTAAAACAACTTGGAAGCTATATTTATTTTTTATTTTTATTTTATTTTTATTTTTATTTTTTTGAAATTTTATAAAACTAATTATTTTAAATCATTTGAAATTGAAGAAGCTCGATGATTAATTTATATTGGATATCAACAACTGAACTTTGGGATGAATCGGTCGGTTCACCCGAGGTGTTATACATCATTGTCAACTCTCTATTTAGCCCGTCCAATACCCAAACACTTTTCCTTTTCTATTCGACTTTGTGGGTTTGTATTGGGCCTGCAGATGAAAGAAACTCAATCCCTTAACTTGGATTTTCTAACATAATCTAGGCCTCTACGATGAATATTTTTTTCTATTGTAAAACCTTGGAATAATTGTACATAATGGTAAACTATTAATGTAAAATAAATAAAGTAGCTATCGTTTCATTTATTTCCTTTGAGGAGCAAAGATATCGATCAGTTTGCTATTAATGGGCCCCACCGATTTGTATAAGTAAAAAAATAAAAAACTGACATTATTCCCTTTTATACAATCTCTTCTTCTCGTTTATATCTCCTATTTCCTTCAATTTCTCCCAAATTTTCTCCCCAAAATCAGTTTTGAAAATTCAAATCTTCACCACCACGTTCTCAATTGTGGTTTCAAAAATTTCAGGTACTACCAAAACTTATCTCAATCGATTAATTTAAATTTTTGTCTAGTTTTTTTCAGTTTTTTCAAGCTATTTTTCACATCAGTTCATAATCCATACAGAGTTTTCATTCGAACAATGGATGCCCAGTCTCCATCTAAAAGATTCACAAGAGGTATACAATTGCATGACGAAAATAGTGTTGAACAACTATCGTTTTCCTTGGGTCTAACTCAGGATTTTGGGGAGGTTGCAGGTTCAATGTCCAAATCCAATGCAATGCAAGAGATCAGATCCAAATTGAAAAATGACCCAATCATATTGGAGGAAATGAGTGCAAAATCGAAGCAATCCAACATCAGAATTGTGGAGGGAGGTAAGAAAGATCAGTCTGATACTGGGTCAAGTAAAAAAAGGAAAGAAAAAACAACTAATTATACAGATGACAATGCAGAAATAAAGAAAGTGGTTGTTTCTGGTTCATTGGAGCATGATGAGGTATTTGTATAATCATTATTTTTGTATATGTTACGATTGTATTTTATTCTTATATTTTCTCTGTTGATTCATGTCTTGTATCTGTTTGTTTATACAGTTGTGTATAGTCACTATGTTAATATCCAAACTAAATATATAAAATAGAACTATTTAACTATACATACAAGGCAAACAATTATACATTTGAAATTGGTTGTATAATGTATAATATTAATAGTTATTGTATTAGTAGTGTCACAACAACTTCTCTATATATACAGTATAAACATTTATACATTTGATACAATTTTGTGCATTGTTTTATGTATAAGTTTTTGTATTTGTATAAGGATACTTTTTGTACAATGTTCATTTAGACATATACAATTGCACAAACTTATACACATACATAAATTGTTTGTATTTCACTATACTTACAATGTAAACAATTATACATTTGAATTTGTTTGTATAAGTATAATATCAATAGTTATTGTATTAGTAGCGGTACAATAATTTATCTATATATACAATATAAATATTTATACAATTGAAATCAGTTTGTATAATGTATTTTTTCTTTATAAAACTTAGGTTATTTTCATTTAAAATCTATTTCATATATTTTGATATCTATATTTGTGTCTTAGTTATGTATACATGTATATTTTAGTAAAACTGTATATGCAATTTTTTTCAGGCTGTTAAGTTTTTAGGCAAAAGAGAACCTACATGCACACCTCACATGCAGTGTTACACAAGTATTGAAGTAATGAATGTGTTAGTTGAAAAGCTTTCTGAAATTCAATATAATCGATTTTGTGGAACCACATGTTTTACCCAATTGTCTAGCATTCGTAGGTGTCATGTTCAAGCACAACTTATTAGGTGCATGTTTTTAAGTGAGATTGAGGGTAGCTCAAAAAATGCAATCCTAATACATGTAAATGGCACCACTCTCAGGTTCACCATTCATGACTTTACTATCATAACTGAGTTAAAATGTTCAGACAATGAGAATGATTTTGTCTTTAATACTGAAGAACCAAACATGATTATTCTTCATTATTTTGGTGTCGGAAAAGCCATCACCAAGAAACAATTGGTTGACAATTTTTCTAACAAGGTTTGGGAAGATAATGATGATGATGGTGTGAAGTTTGTTATATTGTTCTACATACATTCATTCATCCTTTCTGAAGAATCAACAACTACTGTAATTGATAGGAAATACTTTGATTTAGTTGAATCGGGCAGATACATTGACTACCCATGGGACAAAAAGGCTTTTGACCTTCTGATTCTAAATTTGCACAGCAAGATTAAACATGATGGGTAGTATTACATGTTATATGATTTCCCACGTGCTTTGCAAGTATGATTTTATGAATGTTGTTCGAGTTTTGATGAGGAAATTGATGTTAAAGTATCTGACCACATCCCTAAGATCCTCAACTGGAAGACAAAAAAGGATTTCCCTAGTCTAAAGTACTTTGCGAAGGACATGTTCAGAGACGACAACAATCCGATATGCAGTGTGTATAAATATATGTATAAGTTTATGCTCTGTATAAATATAGTATATCTATAAATATATAATTGTATAAATATATGTATCAGTTTGTACTCTAGGAAAATATATGTGTAAATGTGTGTCTTGTATTAATATATATATATATATATATATATGAGTTTTTGCCAATGTATAAATATACCTATAATATGTGAACTGTATAAATATAGAGATTCCATAAATATATCTATAAGCTTATACACTGGATAAGTATACATATAAGTTTGTGCAATGTAATATGTATATATAAGTTGTTCACCGTATAATTTCGTGCATTGTTTATACATAAGATTTTGCATTTGTATAAAAAAAATTTGTATAATGTACAGTTAGACATATACAATTGCACAAAATTATACAAATGCATACATCATATTTGAATGGTTTATTAATGAATACGTCAATATGAACCTGTCTATAATTTGCAGCTTGTTTTTCAGAATCTAAGTCCAACTCCAATGGAACTTAAGATTCTTGAATTGCCTCCTGAGTATGTTCAATCAGGTCAATCTCCAACAGAAATATCAGCTGCAAATGATTCGGACGATGATTTTTAGGATCCTCCACGTCCAAAAAATAACAAGGAACAGGAAAAAGTTGATACTTGTTCGTCTCCTCCTAAGAAGAAATCAAGGCAGACAGTCACTCCTATTTAGAAGAAGACACCACCTAGGGTTATTTCAAAGCAACCTTGTTTAAGAAAGTCTCCTCGACATGCCAATGTTTCAAAAAAATCCAAGTCACCACTTCCAAAGAGGCAAGCTAAACAACGTGCTAATATTGCTTCTTATACATGCACTAAGAAAAATGTTGAGATTAAATCAAGTGTTCCTTCTGAAATACCATCCACCAGCAAGTCACCTGATTTCAGTATATCGCGTGATGAGTTTGATCAATTCAAAATATCGATATTAATTTTTTTAGTTTTCTTTTTATTCAACTACTATTTAATTTTAAAGTTACTTATATATGTCCAATTTCAGATGGAGAAACAATTTACTGATTTAAGGAACTTAATTGAAAAAAACTTCAAAGTTGTGTTGGATTCTATCAAAATCAAGAATGCGGAGGATAAGATTTGTTAATAGAGATCAATACATAGATTTTATACATAAAAAACAAATATACAATTAATGTTTTCACTTCAGGACGATGGTGTAGAAGTTACATATAAAGTGCCAACAGTCAGTGTCGATCAGACCGAAGAACCTTCTCAACATTCACATTATGAATTGAATTGTCAATGTATTTATAATTATCTAAATGATCAAGAGGTATTATACTTATTTATCTTGTTGATCATTCACTTTTATGGCGTTTTGTATATAATGTATATTTTCTTAAATTTTCTGCAGAAGGTTGTTCGAGTAACAGTCCCATCATTTAATCCAAAAGTTAGTATTCACCAGTCACATTTATAGTCTCCAGCTGGACACTCAAGATTTAGCCTTTTAGGTCAACAATTCAACACCCCGAGCCACATATAATTTATTAATTTTGTGTTATAAACAACATTATCAATTGCTATATACAAATAACCTAAACATACATATACCGTTTAAATTTTTTCAAATAAATAATTTATTAATTTTTCATATACAATTAACTAACTATCCAACACATGTATAATTGTCAGTTGTATTATTTAATATCAACATTCAATTTGTATAACAAATTGTATAATTATGTAGACATAATTATTATTAATATACCAAGTGATAGTTGTTGCAGGTTCACAACAATTCTGAAGTTCCAATCACTTTTGAAGTTTAGAACACTTCAAAGTTTTCAAACATTTCTGAAATTCAAAACATTTATGAGGTTTGAATTTGTCAACAACTGTTTTTTTTATTCTTATAATTTATAAATGTTTGTTTATATTACATCTATTATATATTTAGAAGGAGGATTGTCAAGATGTTCCAATTGAAGTTAACAAAGAGGGATCCCAAATCATGAATGATCAAGCAGACTTCAGCAACTCATCATTTGTATGTAGCTCCCAATTTTTATCTTCATAAATTTGACTTTATAATTGTATATAATCTGATCATTTGAATTTTTTTTTTGTTTATTATTTTATAACAACAGGATTTATTGTTTACACAATAATACAGACATACTAATAAATGTTAGTCTTTATAATGATTATTTCCCGGATCATTGTATATTTCAATTTGAATTAGGCATTCTGTGTCCAACTTTAAGCAGTCCTTACCTACATATGCATCTGATCATATATGTATATTTATGTATATTATCTAGTTCATCAAGGTTTTCTTTCACCTTTGATTTGAAACATCAATTTGTTTCAATGTCAGATGTGGATCTTACAACTCTGTATATGCATTTCTGAAAATGGTTAAATGAAGGTCTGCTTGTTAAGAATAACACAAAGTAAATCGTTTTGTACTTACTAAAAATACAGATTTAATTATGTATATGTATATTTGTATAAAGCTTAACTTTGATTTTGGTTTAGTTAGGAAGAGCAAAGAAGAGCGAGATAAAATGAAAAAGGTTGTCTTACAAATGTGGTTTCATTTTGGAATTGCCACTGTCCAAAATAATAACTTATAAGCTTGCATACAAAGATCAATTGCTTGATGACTCGGTAAGTGTGATATCATTTATTTCATTATACAATTGATATATTTTGTATAAATGACAATTTTATACAAATTATACCTACTTATTTTTACAGCACATAGATGTCATTTTGTACTACATACGCAAGAAAGCCAAGTACTCCGACAACAACACATTCAATTTTATCACTGCCGATTGCAATTTCAATAATTTGATTGACAACATCTGGGATGCTTATTGTAACTTTGAAAGTAATATCAATAAGGAAAGTACGGAGGAGTCAATTCTTCAGTACATTAATGGATACAGAATGCATGTTGCTGCACCTTGGCACACAGTTGATAACATTCTCAATCCTGTTAACGTCAAGGAGATCTTTCACTGAATTTTGATTGTTGTGTCCTTTAATGATAGATGTATACATATCTATGATTCTCTTAGTGGTGGTGCACTACTCGATTCAAAAGTTGAAAATGAGATCAAGAAATATGCACAGCATATTCCTATGTATCTATCTAAGTCTGATTTTTACGGGAAGAAAGACATTGACATATATTTACATCCGAAATACAAGTCCCACTCTGAATTTGACTCGTTTGAAATGATTTATGTCAAGGATATACCACAACAAATTGAAGGAAGCTTGTAAGTTTTATTATGGTTATTTTTTATTTCTATTGTTATTATTAATTTTATACTGGCCATAAAATGTGATTTTTTTATTTTCAGCGATTGTGGACTATATGTTGCTGCTTATGCAGACTATGTCAGTAATGGAAATGGGGTTCCAAATTCCTTCGATTCAGAGTTCACACGTATTCGATATGCTGTATTATTGTGGAATTAGGGAATGCAAAAGATCCAAGCCAATGCCACTAATGACAGCGAGGCACCACAAATGTCAATCAGGATTCATAGAAATTGCGATAGCAGTGAAAGGATCACAATTAATTAGAACAGTAGTACTAAATTTCTATTTTCTTTTGTACATGCAAATGACATACATAATAACCTTGAATGTTTTGAACTTTCCAATTTTTTGGTTATAATATACTCGATTGATCATTTAAGTCTTTTACTTGTTTGTTTTTTGTTAATTTCATTATATATATGCAGCTTAACACTTTAATAATTATACAAACCAACTTATATAATTATTTATACTGTATAAATTAGGAATATGTTATATGTTGAGTGTGTGTATATATATATATATAAACATTGTTAGGCTTATACAGTCGTTCATAAAGTATAGATATACAAACAAATTTATCCAATGTATATTTTGTACATTAACTGTATAAATTTAGGAGTATGTTTTATGTTGAGTATATGCATATACATTGTTCGGCTTATAGAATCGTTGATAAAGTATAAATACAAACCAAACCACTTAAATAACAACGTATATTTATACATTAACTATATAAATCTAGACAACTTATAGAATCGTTCATACAGTATAATTATAGAGTGTACATATACATTTTCTGTTCAAAAAAAGGAAAATATTTCAATAGAACAAACACACATAGAATTATTTTTACTAGCATAAATACAAAGATAATAATATGTTCAATATAACTTATACAATTTCTGTGTACGACGGACAATATATACAACAACGATAACTCATACTATATACAAGAGCATGAATACAAAAAGAAGAACAAAAATGCTCACTGTTAATAGGACATAACAAATTTATTTCATCATCACAATTCCAACTCATATAATTTTAAACACAAAATTAGTTGAGAATAACATCCAAGTATTCTATAAAATCCAATATTACACTCCAATATAATCAAAAGAGCTCATTAAACTTCTTGTTGCCTGTTTCAACATGAACACCTATTCTGACCTGCAACTCCACATGTGCTACATGTATGCTTCCCTTTGAGACCAAGCAATTCACGAGTTGTTTCTGAACGAGGTTTCTTTTTTGGCCTTCCTGGAGGTCTTTTGAATTTTGGAGGCCGAACTTCATCATACATTATGTATTCAGGTATCACCCATTCTGCTACATCAGGCAACGGATAAATCGGTATCTCATAAATTTTCAATACTGTCATTGGTTTATACAAATTCGAGCAATATCCATCAGCTACTAGACTTTTCCGCTTCAGTACAACCCAAATATGTTCACATAATATTTCTTCGTATTGAAACTTTCCACAGCTGCATGTTACAAACCACAAAACTCCTACCATCATCAGTCACATTATGTATATATTCAGTCGACGGCACAACCTGTTTCATACAAACAGATTTATGTATATGTATAAGTTTATGCATTTGTATATGTATTAATTCTAATTGTGTGCATAACTGTCTTTATACAATTTTAAAACAATTAATTATTGATTAATCAATATTAGATATACATAAAATATACCCCCATTCGTGTGCTCATTGCTTTATTTTCGACTAGTATATTCTGAAATTTTCCAATCAACAGAGTAAATGTGCATGCTGCCTCGTGTTTGTTGTCATAATTTCATCTCCCAAACATCAGTCTAACCTTTTTCAGAAAATTAAAAATTGGTAATTCCCTCGCAGACACTAGTGCAACATTTATACTCTCGCAATATTAGATGTCATAGCCCATCCCCGATGAGTTTCTGCACGACACCTTGACCATTTATCATATTCAGCTAGCTCCAAATACTCTTTAATATCTACATCAACCTTTTCTACAGTATCCAATAGCCTATCAAACTCAACTTTATTGTATGTCTTTCCCATTGTATAAAATACAGGACTTAGCTCCTTGTAGGACTTTCTAAATTTCTTTTCAATATTACCCCACAATTACCACATACAAGCATAATGCGGCACATTATTATACACTCTGGTCACTGTCTTTATAATGCTCTCATTTCTATTAGAGACAACACACATATTACTCTTTTACCCATAAGCCTCCCTTAGTTGTACAAAGAACCAAGTTCAAACGGCGTCTGTTTTCGAATCAATGATACCATAGGCTAGTGGAAAAATATGTCCTACATTTTTATTTGTATACAAATTAATATAAAATTAAAAATATACATTCAAAAACACACTGAAACATACCCGCTCTATCGATTGTACTTGCTGCCACAAACGTCCCATTATAAGATCCTCTTAGGTGACTTTCATCAACAACTATTACATGTCTGCAATGATCAAAGCCTTGTATGAAACTATTCAGCGCAAAAAAAAGATATAAGATCTCATTTTTGTTGGTTTTCTTCAGATGCATATGCGAGCCTGGATATGTAATATCCATCATATACAAGTATGCTGGAAGTTTGCTGTAAGATGCAGATGTGTTGCCCCTCAGTGAAATCAAAGCCCTTTTGTTAACCCTCCACGCCAATGAGTAATTTACATCAACTCCCAAATATATTTTCACATCACTCCGAATATCAGAAGGCATATAGTTTCTCTTGTGATCAACAAGCTTAGGCTTAACAATCCCACCAATCAGCATGCTTGTTTTATGTTTTTGTGAATATACTTATCCTTCAATGGACAAGTATGATCTTTATTAAATGCTCGGATCCTAAACATTTCAAACTTGTTGATATTTGATGCTTTCATTAACTACTCACATTCATCAGAAATACATTCCAGCGTATAACTACATCAACAAATAGAGCATAACACATCAATATACAAATAACTAAAACAACATATATAATTGTGTATTTATATATACAAACTATTTACCTAATAGCATTTGACCTCACTATCCTGTATTGAAATCTCTTTTCATTTGCATATTTTTCCATCACAGATTTCAAAGTGGCTTTATCCTTATACACTCGGTCAACTTCCACATACTTATTACATGTATCTGAAATAACTCCATCGCAGCTTCATGACCCCAAAACACAAAGTGGCTCTACCAATTCACCAATTGTCATATGCCCAGTCTCAAATTCAGCAATACCATTTATACAAATAGATCTAACCATACTATTCTCCTGATTTGAACTTTCACACAGTTCAGTGGTATTATTACTATTATCTAGTTTGCTTATACAAATTAGATTCTTGTTGAAGTCATTTGCAGCATTTTTAAGCATGATATACACTCTAACACCCATGTCGTTGTGAATTAACATTGGTGTGTTGCTTTCTTCAACCTTATACTCAATTTTCAGCTTAATCACATTCATATCAACCCCGAGTTGCATTGCAATAACATTATACAACTCCTTATACGATGAATTTTCTTTAAAAATCACCCCCTCAATTGTATAATCAACATAACAATTATCACTGTCACATCTACCAGAATGCATAACCAACACAACTAATGAAGCCATTTTTAGAATTTCTATATAAAAATAAATAAATTATATATACATATACATTTATATGATTGAGAATCTCAACAACAAAAAGAACATACACATCCATATACCTATACAACTCACTACAACACTAATAGGTATATGTATATAACTTACAAATTCGAATAAACAGTCAACAGTTTCATATACTTATACATATCACAACAACACTAATATGTTTATGTATATAACTTACAACAAATTTAGTTTTTCATTTATATGCATATTCTGAATATACACTTATATAAACGATTATATACACATATTAAAGCTTTATACAAATATGCAATTTCACACAGTTCAGTGGTATTGTTACTTTCACACAGTATAAGTTTTTGCATTTGTATAAGAATCATATATCCAAAATTAGAATGAAGTTACACTGTATAAATATACAATTTTGAAATAAATAGTCAACAGTTTCCTATACGAATTATACATATCTTACTGAATCATATTAAAACACCTATACGTATAAACTCTAAACAAATCATAATAGAATTTCATCTTCATTCATAGTTTCGACATCAAATATATGAATTCGAACTAAAATATTACTGTGAAAAAAGTGAATCTCCGATCAAAAATTCAAAATAATCAACAATTTCATCCAGAAAATTTGCAAATCACAAATTTTCTTAGAATTCAAATTAACTATACAAATCATAAGTGTTAAACTCTATTACGAACAAAATATACACCTCTGAATCTAATTTCAATTGAAATTGATGAAAGTTTAAAAGGAAATCTGATTTTGAATACAAGCTGAACACCAATTTCAATCAGAAAAAAACAAAATCAGAGTATTTTTTCATCATGAAATTACCTCCTGTTGTTATCTCTGAAATCAATATGATCTCGATTGTTTGTATAGTACTGTCAACAGCTTGATCGATATTTTGAACTGAGTTATAATGTAGTTCTTACTGTTGAAGAAGATGTAGAAGGAAGGAAATTCGATTGAAACATAATGTGCGTGACTTCAACGATTTTTTTCCTTTTTTTCTAACTTTAATTACCGCCTAATTTTTATTTAACTTTTAAAAAAAATCAAAATGTATATTAAATTGAAGGAATATCGACATATACAGAAAGACAACTTCATAGCAAACTAAATATTTGCTATAGAGTGCAATTATATAAACTATAGTCATAACATACAATTATGAATTTTATATTTGTTATACATAAAATTTACTCAAAAAACTTCACGGCCTGTCCTATTTGGGCTCAAGCAAGTCCAACTAATTTAGGCGCCGCCTTTCAGACTTCTAAAATTGTATTCATTTGTAAAATCTATTTAACTAATACCAACATTTCTTCTTTAACCACCCCTCAGTAAATTATAAATTTTGTAGAAGATTGGATGTGACTTGGAGGTGATATTTAGAGTTAAAATCGACCTGGAAAAAATTACTGCAATAATATATCACGTGTATATATCATGTATATTACGCGTAAATTTTCTTGAATGTGCCAGACTGCCAGGAATTCATTGAAAACATCTGGGTGAAGCTATATAATTATTTTTTAGGAAGACTAGTCTGAGTCAAAATTCAAAGTTGAAATCAATCTACAAAACGGCACGATAACAGGTGTAGTTTTTAACTTATTCCACCATTTTAATATAAATAATGCGTTAAGTAATTCCAGAGGTATGCCATGTCACTTGTGCAAGGCCTTCTTCTACATTTCAAGGATGATATGATCTGATATTAATTAGTACCATTCGACAAGTCCTCTAATGTGCTCTTTAATGATGAAAGGAAATATTTCATTTTTAATCAGAAGTCTCGAATAGAATCTTAAATATAAAATTATCTTTGGTAGGATGTAGGAAATGCATATATTACCTTTCAAAGTGAAAATTTTCAGCGTGAATTCAAACTAATCAAACTCCAAAGTAAATACTAGACATCGAGTGAGAAACAAATTAAACCAACAAAGATGAAAGAAAATGATTACTGTATTTGCTACAACAAAAGTATTCAATATTGTTTGATCCTAAAGTTAAAACTTAAGATAGTTAAAGAGTTGTACCCATAAGTGAGGTAAAGCCAATTTATTATCCAATAGGAAAAATGCTCAGTTCAGTTGGAAAAACCAATTAATGCAAATATCATATTGTCCAAGATTTCATATAATCATTGTGGGACTTCAAACACCCATCACACACCTCGCTAGACTGACATCTAGATCGTAAATAATATAATGTGAGACTTAACATCGAGTGAACTAAAAATTGAGATGGATTTTATTATAATAATACTCCGATATGAAATGGATTTTGGGCCTAATTATAACACCATGACCTTGGGCCTATGAATGGACACATCACTTTGCTTTGGTAAAGTGAATGAAAAAGTTAATTGAGAGATGCTTTTGTTTACTTTGAAAAGTTTAAAGTTCAAAGTTTTTTTTATGTTGAATGAGATATATATATTATGTGGATTATACATAGTGGAAGCTGAGGAAAATAATTTTTTGGATGGTTTTGCTAAAAAACTCAATGAAAGTCATAAAGCTAATTAATAGTAAATTAAAATGGAGTGAATATAACATTCTCCTAAAATTTTATTATAGATTACTAATGTGAATGGATAAGTAAAGTAATAGAGGACAAGAATTTAATTATGCCAAACTTAACAAACTCTTAGCTATAAAAGAAAAAAAAAAGTGCTTTAATGATAACTAGTGCTCCATAATTAAAACAACCTATGGGTATCTGTGTTTTGAGATATTGTGAAAAATGCTACGTATGTAATGTTATTAGGTAAAAGTAGATGACACCATTATATTAGGACAAAAAGGAGCTACCTAACATATGCTTTTGGTAGAACCAAATAATAGTACTCTATTAATTTTCTTAATTTTTATTACATGCATAAAAAGAAAAATAGATCATACTTCACCAAGACTATAGGGATGGATTATTGATGACATATGATTGAGATAATTACAATCCAATGTCTTTGAATGATCTTATTTACAGAGTACTGAATAGCCAATATACTATTTGTACATTCAAGTGTAATATACATAATTTTGTTAATAAATTTGATCGAACTATACATATTGATGAGTTTCCCTATATAATTTAGTGCATAGTCATATTCCTATTTTCATGTCCAAAATATCGCAATTATATTGAAGTCTACATATCTCTGTCCTTTTTCACTTAGGTCCCCATTTATTAATGGGACAATTGCTCTTCCTTTTTTTCCTACAGCAACTTTATATATAATTGGCTTAAAATTGAATGTGATGTAAACCAAAAAAATACTCACTCATCACTACTATACAAATTATGTGTGGTCCAATCTTTGAAAGGGTATAACATATCTTAGAATACGGATCTATTGACGGCAGTACCTTTAAATTGGTATAAATAATTGTGGTAGACAAATTACATATTTTTTTTAAATATATATAAAGAAAACATTTAACAAAAATTATGGAAAGAATAAAGCTAATAAATTTTATGATTTGATATCTGTGAATTGACTTAAAATGAGGTTTGAGTTATGGACAAAAATATTTGGTTATTGGAAAAAGTCAATATACATTTAATGTCAAATCGTACAACTTTAATAAAATCAAATGTTATTACTGAGAGAAATGATAAATGATAGCATGCCTCTCGTAAAGTGCTTAGAGTAAATCTATGGGCTTAAGAAAGTTTAAAGCCTCGGATGTACCTAATAGAACTATATTACAAGTTGTCCAGGTGGAGCTAGAGGGATGGAAGGGGTTTATTAACATTTTTTTCAACAAAAAATTATAAGTGTATATATGTAAAATTGATTTATTTATGTTCTTAAATTGAATTTATAGTAGACAAAAATTGATAATATAAAGGTAAAATAGATATTTTTAAAAATTAATTAGAATAAACGAGGGAGATGTTTATATATAATAATTAAGAAGGAGTTTGATTTTTAAAGCAAAACTAGGAGGTGTATATGATTTATACCCTATAGTAGATGATTAACTCTTTTGGTGAAAAATTTGTTTTCGTTGCTGACTCCAATATCTACACTAATTAGATTGTGCATAATTGGATTGCTCGGATAGTCAACACAATCCACCTCCAATTTTAAAATTGTAAATTTGAGTAGAAAAAAAACATTTTTTTCTAGAGAGGGGTGATTTTTTTTTTCTTTTGTATACACACAATATGTGACTTGGCTCATGGTTTATAGTTGTGAATAACTTAACGAGATGGGTAGAAAAACAATAGTAACGACTCTTATCTTGCCAACAAAATTTGTGTACAATTAAAGGAGGGAATTATTCCTCCCAATACTATCAAACAAACGTCATCTAATTACTACATTAAAGTTGTAATATAACGGTAAGTACATCTACGTTCTTAATTCAAAATTTGGGATCTCAATGTTGGGTATGAAGTCCTTTTTGATAGGGGAATTTTACTTCAAAAGTAAATCCGACGCCAAATAAAAAAATAATACATAAAAAAAGATACAACGCCTCCTTAGTCTCTCTTAGTATTCAATTTATATATCAATAAATAACTTACCTAAAAACTTTTATCTTGCCCGTTTAAGTTGAATATGACATAAAATAGGATTATTTGAAAAATGTTTTACCAAAAAAAAACTATTGTTATTATAACAAAAATATATTTAGTGGTAATAGATTTATTTTTCTTTTAAGGATTATATTTATTGCCGTAAAATATTTAGCAATAATTGTGTTAATGTCATGGCATCTTGAATCGCTAAAATTTTAACGAAATTTATATAAAGTATTTGTTATAAATTTTCATATTTATTATTATCAGTACTTAATATAATATAACAATAATTATATTATTTCCGCTAAATAATTGTAACGTGTACTACTTGTTACCTTCTTTTTTTCTAAACGTTTGTTGTCTAGCTAGCGAGTATATAGGTATATGATATTTTATTGTTTATTTATCTAAGTTCTTAAGAAGTTTTAAATCTTTTTTGGGAGAATTAATTAAGGTGACGATCAAGATAATTTTAAAAGTATTTTCAAGCATAATCATAGAAATTCTTTTTCAGAGGCTTAAAAATGAGCTTCTCGCAATACTCTTTAAAAGTTTAGCCAAATTAATATATTGCTATTTTGTAAGAAATATTTTTTCAAAAATCAATTACTATAAAAATGACTTGTGATACGTAAATGTTATAAAGTCATTTTCTCGATCCCACTTGTTCGATTATAACCTTTTTTGGGGAAATTTAGTTTACGATAAACTTACTAAAAAGGATGATTTTTTTATTTCACCAATAAAATAATTTACATCAGATCTTTAAGCACTAAAAATATAATCTTAGAAAATGAAGATAAAAGACAAAAGGGTAAAGCGGATTTTATTTGTCTTTGGTGGACGAGAGCAAAATTTTGTCAACTGCATGTGTTGTGACCAGCTTTAATTTTAGGTATTTTCCGGTCACCCCACACACACACAAAAAAAACATTAAAAAAAAAGAAATCTACGTAATTAGGTATACTTTACTATCATATATATTATTATTACTTATACTTTAAAAATATTATGTTCTTTTCACTAATTACGAGTTTTTTTATCATATATTGAAGAAAATATACTTAGATACATATAACTTTTACTATCAGATACATAAAAACAGGGAGAGAGACGAGCGAGATTGGGAAGGAGGCAGGGGCGTAGCTACAATTGGACACCCTTCATCGAAAAATAATATCGTATTTACAAGTAAAATGATACACGGAGTGATTCAAATTTTGGACACACTTGATAGAATAAGGTGTTGTAGCCTAGTGGATTTAAATGCCTTGAAAGAGCCCTAAATGCTCATGTGTTTGAATCTCACTAGTAACATTTTTTCACCTGTTTTTTTGATACCCTTGGTGAAATTCCTGAAATTCCTAGCTCCGCCACTAGAAGGATGCGAGTGAAATTCATATGTATCCCTAATATATGCAAATCACACAATATATATATATTTTGTATTTCAAATACAAGCAAATTTATTTGAATATATTGTATCTAAAACAAATTACAACTAATTTTGACCATACGTATCCGAGATACATGGATATCTGAAGACACCAAGTTCCAAACAAAAGAAACACAAAAATTAGGCCCCAAATTCTGAAAAAAGATTGGACCAATTACTATGTGGTGGGCATATTCAGAGTCAGAATTCCACTTATTACAAGTATCCACATAAGTTTATTTAGTTTTATTTAAAAAAGAACTAATTGTGTGACTCAAAAATGGTGGATTTATTTGAATTGAATCTCCAGTTTTTCTGCTATATATATCTACAACTAACTCATTGCAATGAGCAACTTGTAATTCGTCATTCTATATAAAGTATAGTGGAGTTCGCTTTCCGCTTTGGAAATATGTGTTGTTCCCTTTATTTCAATTCTTAGACAATGACTACTTTTTCTACTGTCACTAGAAGCAATATCCTCTGCTCGGGACGGATTAAGATTTAAAGTTTATGATATCGTACGACAAATTTAAGATAATATATGATAATAATTGAATTCAGAGTCATATATTTATATATATATTATGATATTTTATATATATACATATATATACACACAAAAAACTACACAGAAGCTAATTAAGTTCTTGTAAATACATAAATCCGCCTTTGATCCGCTATAATTAGTGTTTGCCACGTAATACTATTAGGTTATCGAGTTGTTTAATTATGTTACATGGTGCTCAAAACAAAGTAGAATCCAATCTAGATTTGAGCGATAGTGTTAATAATGATATAAATTGCAAATTTTACCAAAGTATAGTGTACCTAAAATAATAACAATATATACGATGTAATCATACAACATTTTGATGAGTATATTAAAACAAATGATGAATTCATATAAGACAGTTTTAAGGTGTTCGATGTACTCTGTTTTTTAAAAAAAAATCATTTTTGATACTGTGGTAGCATGCATATTTATTCAATTCTACCGTTAGACATTGTTATATCAGTCATTCCTTATAGTAATATGATAATATAATTTTCTCTAGAATTAATTTTTTATGTTATATTTTACTTTTCTAGATTTATAATAACATTCTACCTATAATAGCAATGAGAATAATTATATTAGTACACTCTTTATAAAATTACCCCTTTATAATAAACTTATTCAAATATAGTTCTGATAATATGATTTTCTCTAGAATTAATTTTTCATGTTATATTAAGAAAAATATTATGAATAAAATAAAATATTGAAAGACTTATGACGGTCATAATCATCAATGTCAGGCACATAATAAATTTCAAATACAAATATCTAAAAGGAAAAATTGTATTTAAATAATGTCAAACAATTATGTTCATAACTTCAGACCACCAAAATATTTACTTTTTTTACATTCATCATACTCTTTCTATTTATTTTTTGGTTATTAAATTGGTTAATAAGTACATTTCCTTCTTCTTGGTACACAAAATTATTAAATTATATTTTTGTACTTTTGTTATAACAATTAAATCAAAACCAAACGTCAAATGTAGTATACATATATAACAACACCTTATTAGAATTACAATCAAATTTTTAGACAATATTATAATTATAATGAGATTTGACTGTACATATTATTTTATATATATATATATATATATCACCAATATAAATATCGAATAACTCATTTTCAAAATTTTCACTTGCTTCATTAACCACCGTAGAGAATATTTATATTAGTGCAAATATATGATATATATTTTCCTTTCTTGGCACCACTTTGTTTCTAGTTTCCACTATGATTTCCACTAAACCTACTCAATGTACGTCGACCCTTTATTCCACTTGCTCTCTCTCTATAGGCATGCACCCGTTTTGGACACGCTTTATTATGTCGTACGTAAACAAATTGCACTCAAGTGCGCTTCCTAGGTTTCGACTAATTAAACATCTACCATTGGATCCACTAGGATGATATTATGTATTTTCTTCGTTCCATTTTATATGAAGTAGTTTGATTCGACACGGAGTTTAGGAAAGCAAGGAAGACTTTTAAAATTTGTGGTTCAAAATAAATGATAGAAATTTGTGTAGCTATGAATCATTTTATTAAGGGTAAAATAGACATTTTATAGTCAAATTGTTACTTAATATAGAATGTGTCATTCTTTTTTGAACGGATTAAAAATGAAAGTAAGTCACATAAATTGGGACAGAAGGAGTAATATATTATATTCCTGTTTTTTTATGCTTAATTTGTATGACGTCTTTTCTTTCATGTGGAACAATGTGAACGCTGCGTAAGTCCACATTTTTTCAACGTACGTACGTAGTTTCAAGCAAATTGATCTAATGCCAAAAACATGCTTATTTCGTGTTGCAAGAAAAAAAAGAAGAAGAGAGTTTTAGCACACCTTAAAAGTGTGATGAGAAGAGGCTGATTTCTCACTAGAGATCACTGTTTTATTTATGTTTTTTTTTTTTGTAAAAATAAAATAAAATTTATTTTAAGGTCGAAGAATATATTAATTACAATATCATATATACTTGATATATTTAAGAGTAAGAGACTATAAGATTCAAATACTCCCTCTATTCTAGTTTACTTTTACTTATATACAATGTAATTCCACAAATCGAATGTGAAGAGGGTGTTGTATATATATATACAAACTTACTTTTATTTTGTAAAGATAAAAAAAACTATTTTCGATAGATCCTCACTCGTGATTATGTAAAGATATAACATTTATGATATTGTAAAATAATAGTATTTGAAAAAAAGTTGAAAAAATTTATTTCAAATTGAATTATGCTTGAACATGCATTTAACATGAAAACAGTTGAAACTAGTGAAGTAACAAAAAGTATGAATATTAGAAAAAAAGAACAATCTTCCCATTTAAGATTTGTGCAACATTGAGGCACTTAAAACATTTTACTCTCTCTCCATATTTACTTGTCAATCCGTTCCTAACAAAAATAACTCCTTATTCAAAGGGACTCAAATTTAAGACATTTGATTAAAAATAACGAGTGTTTATCACATCACCACAACCCTCGCGGGTAGGGACCATATTGCTACTTGGTGGGTGATCAACTTCAATACATATTTTTTTAATAAATGAATTGTACTCTTCATTGCTGTACAGTGGGGACTCTCTATGTGTGTATATAATCTCTTTGTGTATAACATGTTTGACCCACCAATACACTTGTTTGTCCGTTCTTTAATTTCCGTGTATAAGTTTCTAAGATTCTCCTCAATTCACGGTAAGATATTCCTTTATGCTTAAATCTACTCGTTGGCTAGTCTATTTTTTCTGAGGTAATGAATTTTTTTCTACAATTTAAATTTGGAATTTTTTTCTTACACTGTAGTTTTCAATTAATACAGGTTGACAAATTTGTTACATTAATTGAGCATTGATATAGATCTATAATATTTTTCATGGAAGGGAAAATATCTTGTAATATTAATTTGTCACAGGTTGTTTTTGTTGTCACCTATTGCTTCCTTTGATCTATATTATATTTATTATGTTAAATCATTGATGATTATGTGACGTTAATAGTAAGCTAGTTTATTTTGAGAACTATGGAATATATATTTCTTTTTGTTTTTTGTCAAGAACCTCCGATGTTTCATGTTCTAACAAGTACAAAAAAAATAAAAAATGATGTAATTACCAGACATGTATGCTTAATTAGTTTACTTGCCAAACTAAAATAGTATTAAAAATAATAAAAGCTACCGTAATAGAGTATTAATTTTTTGAGCTGTCTCTTTCTTCAATTTTATTTTTCTCATTAATCGTTTTCTTTTTCGCCAAAATTTAGACTAACTAAATTTTATCTAGTATTTTAGGATTAGGTTGACATGATTCACGTAGACAAGTCGCAATTGAAACTGATGATTCGTGATTTATCTCTGTGTGTTTGACCTTAGCACTAACGGAATTAAAGTTCCAGCTACAGTAATTTATCAAATTCAATAATTTTAGCCTTGACTTTTGATTTGTTTTAAACAATTCACAAAAAATATATAAATAATTTATTTAAAATTTAATATGCTCAGTAATTTTTTTTTAAAAGAAAAAACTTAAAATCCCATAAATTGAAAGTTTTGAATCCACAATCATAGTTGCTGTTTCTTTGTCTCTATCTTGTAGTAATCTTTCAAAAGGCGGCACAATTGTTCTTTAATTTAACAGTAGGACCAATTTGTTAGAAATGTTGAAAATTCCTAAACATTTTTGTCCAACTCCATGCCTTACTAATTATATACGTTGCTCTGCTTATTCATTAGTTGGCAAATATTTTGAAGTCAAACCTATTCTCCAGTCAATGGAGGACAAATATTCAAGTTGTACTTGTTACATTCACCAACCCATTATATTTAAATAATTTAATATACACCGGCAAAAGTTTTTTTTTAGGGGAATAGTAATACTTGAATTAGTTGGCTATTTAAACTTTTACCTTTCTGACGAGAGTATGATTCCACTTATAATCCTCTAACCCAAATTCTAAAAAAATGAAGAAAAAAATCTTTTTAGTATAATTTTATTATATTTATCAAATTACCTTATACCAGAGACTGTGGTGAGAAATTACTCCCTCCCAATTACACAATTTTCTTTCTAAGTCAGTTTTTGATATCTTTTTGTATTGAACAACAATTTAATTCCAAACTTCCTATATTACCTTTAAATATAAGTTTCTACGCATGTTTCCAAACGTATGCCTCAAAAGTGTATTTTTTCTTAAACTTCAGTTAAATACCTTTACGTAAATTAAAACAGAGACGGTATACAAAACTAAAAAAAAATTGTTGTAACTTTCTCGTCGCATATGGGGTTTTATTTATGTTTTGTTGAACGGATTGTTATTATTTTTTTTAAAAAAATAAAATGGCAGCTGTAAATTGTAATAACACATGATGTGACTGATTTCAGCTTCCAAGAACATTGCATGACTAATTTAATTCTATTTATAGGACAACTTTCTTTCGCTGGCAGAGTCGTAGTTTTTTTCTCAACAAATTTTGTCCTTCCAAAGTTCTCCATTATACTCTATTCCTATATATATATATATATATATATAAATATATATATATTGCCTGTTTCATCTCTCTCAAAAGAAAGAAAAAATCAGATCTTTTGAGTGCCACAATTTAGATCTTCAATCAATATAATTATATAAATACTATAGCTGCCCTCGTCAAAATTGCTTTGCAATTGACATAAAAATTTCATACTCTTATTGGACGTTATTGCATTGTCTGCATTTAAGCAACACAACGGTTAGAAAGGTAAAGTAGTGATTTTTTTGGTCTATTTTATTTTTTTTGCAAAAAATAAAATTATGTCTGCAAAGAAAGATGTTCAAAATCTAGAGAGGTCACCTGCTCTCCAGAGTATTAGTTATCAATTTAGCTTTTTAATTATTTTTTTCTTTAATGGCATACTTATTTTGAAAATGTTACTTTTCAATTTGTCTATCTGATTTTGACTTTAAACATGTCGTATTGAAAAGTTAATTTTAAAGAGTGATAAAAAGGGCAATAAGTGTTTTTTTCTTAAACGGACTAAAAATATAATCAGACAAATAAATTGAAATGAACAAGTATATAAATGATACTCCTTTTGGTTTGTGATGTTGAGAATTTGTCTACGTTTGTCTAAAATTTGCGTGCTGAAGTTTCTTTCTTCATATGGTTGAGCATAATTTTTTTTATTCAAGTTAGATACACGATAGTGTGATGAACTTGTAATTACCTTTTAAGTGAGCTGATTGCATGAGTATGTAAGTCTAAATATAGAAAAACTCAAAGTATCGATCACACCATTAGAAATAAACACTTTTTCATCGTGAATTAATTAGAAATTTGTGTTGTAAAATATGATTTTACCATCGCAATTTCCTCCGAACCAGCTCACCGAGAAAACACATGGTGGGGAATAGATTTTCATTGAAATACTGAAAAGTTTCGTAATATTTTTTTTCCTTGTGAAAACACTCTTATTTGAGAATAATCACCGAACATTTTTCTTTTTAGTAGTGCGAATAATTAATAATATTGTTCTTACAGGAGTATTAAATAAGGATGGGAACAAGTGATCAACAAATTCATCCTGCAAACGAAGCTTCTCCAGAAGGACTTCCATCACTTATCAGATTCATCAGTTCTGAAATGGACCATGATTTTGATGCCATAGTGAATGACCATATTAATAATCAGTCTGCGCTTGCACCAGATTCTAACTCTTCAAATTCAGCAATTATGGTAAATATTTTTTCTTTAAAATCTTAATTAATAGTACTAGTACTTACTATCTGCCTGCTTAATTAGTGGTTATTATTCAGTTGTGTTAATTTTATTGACTCTGCATCTTTTGCTGATAAAGGATATGTGGTACTATTTGATGTCTAATATGTATTAATTTTTCTTGAGGGACGTATAATTTTGATGATTGACATAGATGATCATATATTTGTCTTTATCGAAAGAAATTAGATCAATTTCTGGAACATAACAAGGATAATACTCAAATTTAAATGCTTGATCTTTGAGATTCTATTATAGTTGCAACAACTATGATGTTGAAAATTTCAAGATTTTCCTAAGTTTATTGTTGATCATGTAACAAAGTAGGAGGTATATTTGACCTTATTTCCACCTTGATATGTAACATACTGTGTGACACTTCATTGGCCTAAATATATACTTTCTATGATCTTTCTATAGATATCTGAAGTTGCTGCTGCTGAGCGAGAGAGAGAAAGAGTTCATGCAGTTTCCATTAGCATGCCACCCACTCCCAAAAAAGTTGGGTTCGTTGATAACCACGAGACTATAGATGCTCCTGATTCTGCTGCTGCTACATCAAAAGATACGAAAACAAAGTTTTATTCTCAGCCTATGCCAAGAGCTAATACTACTACTGCATCTTCAGCTGGAGCTCATGCAAGCTGCGAACTTCCTAGGCATCCTAGGATTAGCAAGTTGAAGGATAAAAGATTTGACAGCTTCAAAACATGGTCTGGTGGGCTTGAGAGACAATTATCAAATTTGCGCGGAAATAGGAACCAGGAAATAGAACAAGAGTCCATCTCTCAACCCTGTGCTGAACCGGAGCCTAATACTCCAGTTAATATTCCTGTGGATCGATTTTTTGATGCCTTGGAGGGACCAGAACTTGATAAGCTGAGGGTATGCTTTTCCTGCATGAATTTTGTTTTAACTGTTTTGTGTAATAGATTGTCTTTTTAATTATTTGTGTGAATCAAGATAGTGAATTGGGTGTTTTATTTCTTTCCTATACAGGCTTCTGAGGAAAGTATCCTTCCAGAGGATAAGACATGGCCATTTCTACTCCGTTATCCTATTTCATCGTTTGGTATCATTCTTGGTGTTAGCAGCCAAGCTATAATGTGGAAAGCCTTGGCCACTTCTGCCTCCACCAAATTCCTCCACATAAGCATGGATGTAAACCTTGTGCTTTGGTGGATCTCTGTTGTCCTGATGGTGATTGTTACTTTTGCTTATGCACTGAAAATCATTTTCTACTTTGAAGCAGTTCGTAGGGAGTACTACCACCCGATACGTGTTAACTTCTTCTTTGCTCCATGGATAGCACTTCTATTCTTAGCACTTGGACTTCCACCTTCAGTCTATCAAAACCTTCCTCATGCTTTATGGTATGTCCTTATGACCCCATTCTTATGTTTGGAGCTCAAGATTTACGGACAATGGATGTCTGGTGGTCAACGAAGGCTCTCAAAGGTAGCCAATCCATCGAATCATCTCTCAGTTGTGGGAAATTTTGTTGGTTCCTTGCTTGGTGCATCCATGGGACTTAAAGAAGGACCGATTTTCTTCTTTGCTGTTGGATTGGCTCATTACACTGTTCTCTTTGTAACTCTCTACCAAAGACTTCCAACAAACGAGACACTTCCAAAGGAGCTCCATCCCGTGTTCTTTCTATTTGTTGCTGCCCCTAGTGTTGCTTCTATGGCATGGGCAAATATCCAAGGGTCCTTTGATTTTGGTGCACGGATCGCGTACTTCATTGCCTTGTTCCTTTACTTCTCACTGGTAAATATTACTCTCTTTACAAAATTTTTGGAGCCCTTCTTGTGTTATGTCATGACAGCAAGCTGATCCATTTCCTTTGTGTTTTTCTTATTCATTTACAGGCTGTTCGGATTAATTTCTTCCGAGGCTTCAGGTTCTCGTTGGCTTGGTGGGCTTACACTTTTCCAATGACCGGAGCTGCTATTGCCACGATCAAATACTCAATCATTGTTAACACGGTTGTGACAAAGTGCCTGGTTGTTATACTTTGCACCCTTTCTACATTCACAGTGACGGGACTGCTTGTGACAACCGCCATTCATGCCTTTGTTCAAAGAGACCTCTTTCCAAATGACATTTCTATTGCAATTAGTGAAAGAAAGCCTAAAACCCATAGACGATGGTATCATCATAGACGAGCTGGAAGCACAGATATTGATCAATTCCTTAAGTATGCTGATTCTGCTGAAGCCAAAGATATCGAAGCAGCTCTCTCTGGCAGCGTAGAGTTAATAAGCACCTCTGCTCCAAAAGAAGTTAGTCAAGATTGAGTCGTTCTGTTTGAGGATCCTGCATTAAAATAGCTTGCGCCTCTTGTAAAGCCTTAAGCTTTTAATCAAGTGAGGAACACCAAGAGTTTGGTGATCCTGTGAACTTGATATAGGAGAAGGCACATGAAAGGTCTTGTAAAAAGAAGGATGCAAGAGGAGGCCGAGTGTCGTTCCAAGTTTGAAAATTTTCCTTTTTGTATAAAGTGTTTTTTGAGATGAGTATCTATAATAAAAGGGTCCTAAGTATCTTTTTTCACCTCTGAGGATTGCTGTCTTTTTGTTGTGTTTTATACAGAAGGACTGAGACTTTTAAGCATTTCGCCTAGGAGAATATATAAAGTATCTTAGTATTCAACTTAGGGAATCAGATTATCAAAATACTTAATTGATCATAAAGTAACAAGTCCCAAGTATTTGAAGCCAAAGAGAAGATGCTTGCCATCTATATCGTTTAAATATCTTACAAAATCGAAGTGATTACTAGCTGAAAAGGAAGAGAAAGGTCTTCAGAGAAAAAGGCCATCCTCATCAGTCATCGCGGGAAAGTTTTCAGCTGCTTGAACAATTGTCTTCTGCTCCATGATACTATATCTGTAGAGCCAATAATTTTATATATGAGAAACAACTGAACTCATTCGACTATTGACATTACTATCCAATTTTCTACTGAGGTCTATTCTACTGGTAGTTGTAGTATTGCTCTTGTAGTTTCTGGTCCTTTGATTTTTGTTCTTATTTGTTGTCTTGTTCTTTGACTATCATATTATGTTGTTGTAGTTACCATTTGTTACTATATGCTATTTCTTATACTTATGTTACTTCCGCATATACTCTACCCTCCTCAGACCCCACTTAGTGGAGGATTATACAGGCTATTTTGTTGTTGTCAATTCTTAAAAACGTACACTATCAAATTTAGATTGATGATTAAAGGGTACAAGTGAAAGGAGGGGTTCCATGACATGCATGTATCTTCTTTACCAACTTTTTAAAAGGGAAACAGGGTTAACATGCCTTCTGAGAAGCAAGTAGCAGGACAATTCATTGATAACCTACCCTTCCAATATGTCCACAATAAATGTTAGTCACATGAATTCATTTCAAATTTTTGTTTGTCCTATGTATACCTTCAAACAATGTCATTATATGAATCACTCGACAAGATTTTGGTTCCTCATAAGTGTTGTCTCTTTTATTATATATATGTCTAAGCATAAAATTGCAAAAGCTTATAAGCACTAATATTAAGAATCTATATAATAGATGATTCCAATTACATGAGGATTGAAAATGTTTTTTGCCTTTTCAAATAATAGCAACTTGGAAATTGATCTACTTTCATTTGTAGCTAATAGGTTGAAGATGTCACTGTTGACATACAAACATGTTGCTAATAGTACATGTAGTGTCGTGTGACAAGTAAATCAGCACAATGGTGACTCAACTTACTTGGTGCTGCTGATAATAGTAGCTACAGCAATCAAAGTATCAATCACAAAATTGACTAGTATGGGTAGCTACACATACATGATGAGTTCTGGTCCCCCCCCCCCCCCCCCCCCAATCCCCATCACCATTGATACTAGACATGGGAAAAAGCTATATTATTTATAGATGCCATTATTTGGTTGCACTTCTTTTGGCTCTAACGAAATTCCAATCATGCCACATTGGGATTCAAAATTGCAACCGAAAATGAATTGAGTTATTTTGGCACTACACTATAACTTTCGTTATGTTAGGGGAATATAACTGATTGATTATACATACACACAAAAATATATTAACTTTATTATATTTGCAAGAATGATTAAAAAAATAAATTCAATTGAACCTCTTCAATACAGGTAGCTCCAATCCCGCAAAGGGGGTATATTACTAAGGAAGAAGAGAAGTTCAAGAAGAAAGAAAAAACAGACTATCTTTTGTCTATGTTTCCTTTTCCCTTCATTTCACATGTTATTAGTACCTAATTAACCTAATTTGCTCTCGGGAAAGTTCTCCCCATTCACTATTTTGTCACCGTATCCATATTAAATGATATAACTTTTCTTTATATACTAAAAGAAAAAATATACTACTCCATAAAATTGACAAGTAAAAGTGAACGAAAGAGAGTTAGGGGAGAGCCAAATTATGGGCCCAACCGTGAGCGAGGCCCATGATTCCTTTATTTTGGGTAAAGAAACGGATTAGTTCCGTCCGCTATGGGCTTGAAGAATGAAGATGGTTTTTGAATTATTTGATGCTTGACTTAGACATTTATTGATGATGATGGTATTTGGATTTTCATGTTAGACAAGCAAATTGGTCGGCTTGAAGCATTTAATGAGATATTGTCATATTGCCCTCATTCCTATTTATATGTCGTCAATGCAGAGCTATAGCCACCCAAGGGTGTCCAACTCATCGGAAAATTACGTTGTATATATATGTCAAATTTTGCATTCAAAAGATATATATTTAAAGTTGGACACCCTTCACAAAAGTTATGTCTTTGACACAGTGGTAATGGATGTCCATTTGAATGGAGAAGTTTTTGGTTCGAAAAATTTCTGGCTCTATTTTATCCTTAAGAGTTATTAGTCTTGAAAGTAAGAATTTGACCAACATATGAAAACTAAATAATTAATTCATATTCATTAATCAATTTAATTAATCAAAATAAATTATAATTCATGATCAGTTATTGAAAACTTGACTTCAAGGTAACACTAAATAAGGATACAATGGTAAATTTTCCTAATTTCTTAAAACAAGTGAAATCTAAAATGGTGACAATTGACAACTAACGGTAAACTTGGTTTTTTTTTCTAACACGTAAAATGTTCATGCATGATCAACATTCAACAACCGTTAGTTCTTGACAAAGAGCTATTTCATTTTATTAGTTACAAAAGTGATTTACTTTAGCAAACTTAAGAGATAAACTAAAAACTGCTCATGGGTTTTATTTAGAAGATAAAAGTTGGCATATATACCCTCAACCGCAAGGACAATATTTGGTTACTCCATTAAAAGGTTAAGAGTTATATCAACGAAATTACAAATTATAAATCATAAATATAGGCTCATTATATATTCTTAATAATAGTAGTCTTTTAAATGATGTTTATATATTATTAAATACAACGTTTATATTTTAATTAAAAGAAGGGCTTACCCAATATAGTGAGGTACCTTGATAGATAGTTAACTCACTTGCATATATTTGTCTGTAATTTGACACGTAAAGATACTTTTAAAAATATTGTCCTAGCACAAAAATCTCAAATAATTTAGTCAAACATAAAATATTCTTCTGTCAAATAAACTTTTTTTTTAAAAAAAAACTTTTCAAAATGAATTAATTTTAACAAGTTTACCAAATATATATTCTTTAGAAAGTGAAAAGTTTATGTTGAGTTTGAATCAACATCTCTCTTTATTTGATAAAGGATCAACAATGTCTCTCATATATTAAAAGAAATGATTTAAATTTCCTCTATATTCACCTATTGATTCTAATTATTTTTAACGTTCGGATTAAAAATTCTTCTCTTTCTACTTCTTGGCCTCCAATAACCCTTTTTGTGAATTTTTAGGTTAAAATTATTCCCCATTTTACGAAATTATGAGATGAAGCATGTATATATGTTGGAACATGTGCGAGACTTTTATTAAATATGTGACATGCTTTATTGATCTACATGAATATTATACTCAACTTCATAAATAACTCGATCGATCTGAGTTTGTTCGTTTGGTAATTGTGGAGGCTGAATTTCTAAAATTCACCATATTTGTAAACGATAAAAAGTTGTTGAGTTTGTTTATACCAATTTTGAACCAAAGTTGCATTTTCAAACAAAGAAGACATTTTCAAGTTTGTGTTTTTGGGAAATATATTTTGTAATAAAACTATCACTACAACAAAAATAACTTTTAGCGGCAATAAATATACACATTATTAACAGTGCTAAAGTCTTTACCAGTATTAGTTAAGTGTCATTAGATCTAATGTTGCTAAAGACATTAGAGACATATACAAAGAGTGCTAATTGTCGCAAAAAATACATCTTTAGCAACAATTAAGTTATTGCCATTAATTAATTACCATTAAAGATCATTTTTTGATGCAGTGTATGGAATATATAATTGGATAATTATGAAGGAAAAGTAGTGGTGGAGTAGGGATTGGTTTAGAATTATGTTGTCAAGAATTGAGGTTTCAGAAAAACACGGTGGAATGGGCAAAAAACCATAAACCATAACCAATGTCTAAAGTTGAACATACAAAGCCAAGGGGATAACGATTCTTGTGCTTTGACTTTCACATGGTGGGTCACTCCATCACATTCCATATAAAATTATAAACTAAGGTTTCCTTGTTAAGTAAGTGGTTCAATTAAGTACAATTAAACCTCTTCTATTACAATATTTTACTATAATAATTATATTTTCGTGAAATTATTTGGTTATATTATATGTTTCTATAGTAATATTTTTCTATAGCAGTTAAAAATTATCAAAATAAATGATGTTATTATAAAAAAGTTTGATTATGGTTATTTAAAAGAAAATGACTAATGAGTCTAAGAAATAGAATTTTTTTAAGGAGAATTAGCACTTTTAGTTACTTAGATATCCATAAATTCTAATTTCCGTCCTTATATTTTTTAATTAAGCATATATTAACTTTAATCCATTGAAATTTGATATGTACATTTTTTATCTATCGGATCATAAATCTTCATAAAATTAACAAATTATTAAATGCTAAATTATTCAGTTACTGATGTGTTATGTTAATTTTTATTGTTACGAAAAAAAAGCATATTTTAGATAATTGAGATATAGAAGTGCTTAAAAAATATTAAATGGACCAAAACCAGAATTTATCTATAACTGAGGAATAAAAGTGCAATTATTCCTCAATCTAAATTTCCCGAATTAGAGCTACTTTTTTTTTAGGTAATTGGTGTATGCCCTGAGAATAAAATGTAATTTTAGGCAATTAGCACTTTGTTTGGATGGTTGTTACGTGTTATTTCATAATGTGTTGTATTGTATTGTTTTAATGAATACAATTTTTAAATAAGTTGTATCTTATGCGTCGTTACATAATGTCAGACATCCATGATTTGAATGATAAACCTATATAAACAATGTAGGGTATGGGTAGAGATATTATGAAAAAGTAAGGTAAAAGATGAAATACAATTATTAAATAATAAATAAAGATAAAATGAGAAGAAAATATTAAGGTAACGATGCGATTCAACGTTATCGAACGATGGATTTAAACGATATGGTACAATAAAATTTAAGTAATAATAAATATCTAAACTAACAATACAATACACGGATAATAACCATCCAATGAAGATGTAAACCGTACACAGAAAACCATTTTTTTTTTTTGGAATATTTAAATTAATTGTTATAGGCTATTAATCGGAGCAACATAAAATCGTCATGTCAATAAGAAGGGTCCAAGAAAAAGTTTGAATTATTATATTCTTAGAACCCCATCAAAACTTTGTAGTTTAGACCACGAAAATAATGATTATTTAATATAAAAATAATACTAGTAATGATTGCCAATAAATCACAGATGGAATAAAAGACAATATAATGACTAGTTTAGAGGATGGTTATCCATACGGATGATCCGGTATCGATTCCTCCTTCAATGCCTTCTGAATCAAGCCTATTGCATGACTTGTCTAGTACGGTTTACATTTCCTGTGTGATTTGCAGGCTATTACACCGTGGAAGGTTTACCCAGTGCGCACAAAGTGCTCATCCAAAGGACAAAGACTGTGGCAGAAATTGTAACGGTTGTGGGCTATCTTGAAATTCCAATAAAATAAAATAAAATAAATAAATAAATAAATAAACATATATAACGACTAGTAAACTAAGCTTTTTATTTTGTGAAAAAAAAATGAAAAAGTTAAAATAGACCATATAAGATGGAAAAAAAGATTATAGTATAGCCTCACGTTGCCTTTAGCCGTACAAGGGATTTGAGAAAAAGTATGGTCTCAACGTACTTTAATTTGTGGATTAATTATTAGGGTAATTATATCTACGTACGCTTGAATTAATTATAGAAGTTGTATTATTATTAGTTCCTTCTTTATCAATTCATACATTATTTGCACTTTAAGATGTACTAAAATACACATTAATTAATCAGTAGTATTATTACAATTCCATAAAATTCAAGAATTTAAAATCATTTACTATTCAATATTCATGCTGTGTTTCTTGCTGATTATCAAAAGAAGGGTTTTTTAAGAGAAAAATATGTCATGTTAATTAATTAATTTTTTTTAGGTCCTATATGATTTCTATGAGTCTTTTGATATTATTAGATGATTATTATATATGCCAACAGGATATACAGTAAACTTCTTAGCATTTTTTATTTTTATTTTGTATAATATTGTCATGTAATTAATTCAAATAAAACATGATTAGTGTAGAACTCCTTTTTCATTTTTGTTGCTTGAATCTCTTTAAAAAAGAATGAGATATTATTGCTTCAAATTGAATATTTATTTATTCGTTCTTTATCATTTATATTTCAACCGAAATATATTGTCACGATCCAGATCGTCGTGATTGACACCCACACAAACCCTCCATAAACTCCAAGGTTCTAACAAACAACTAACCAAACTAATGTGGAAGAACAACCTCTAGAACCTGAAAGTCATTGTACCAAAATTCTACCAACAACAAGTCTAAGAACAAGGGGTACAACCCCGAAACTAACAACACCTTAAACAAAAGTCTGAGTCTAAAAAGAGTGGACTTAAAACAAAAAGATCCATGGCAGCCTGAAAGAACTGACTCACACTTGAATCCGGTCACGCTCAATTGCCACCTAGCTGAGGTCTATCAATAGCCGCCTGAAGATGACCTGTACTCAACAAAAAACAAGCAAGTGTAGTATCAGTACACAACCACAATGTACTGGTAGGATCATGCGGCTATCCCAATAAGTGAAACACATGCAAGTAACCACAATATTATAAAACAGGCATATACCAAAACTCTACTAACAAGAAGTCTAAAAGTAAGGGGTACAACCCCAAAACTAAACAACACCTTAAACAAAAGTTTGAGTCCGTAAAGAGTGGACTTAAACAAGAAAGATCCATGGCAGCCTGAAAGAACTGGCTTACCCTTGAATTCGGTCACGCTCAATAGTAGCCTAGCTGAGGTCTATCAATAGCCGCCTGAAGATGGCTTGTACTCAACAAAGAACAAGCAAGTGCAGTATCAATACACAACCATAGTGTACTGGTAGGATCACGCGGCTATCCCAATAAGTGAAACACATGCAAGTAACCACAACATTATAAAACAGACATATACCGAACATATACAATATTAGACATTTTTTCAAGATCAATGTAGAATCACACGTTCTCAATAATACACAGTGGTTATCAATTTAGAGCAACATATAGTCTTCCAATATCAATCATCATTAAATATGAACGTAGCCATCACAAGTAGATACACAACACAATTCAATGGTCCTCTCATGGAACTCAATTCAATGGTCCTCTCATGGAACTCACACCCAAACTATTAGCATATCGAAACATGGTACCCGATCTAATATTTATGCTGGAACGTGACAACCGATCCCATGTTTATGTCGAAATATGGCAACCGATCCCATATTTATGTCAGAACGTGGCAATATATCCTAGTTAGTGTGTCAAATCGTGACACCTACCCATTCAACAAACCACAATCACAATCACAATGTATATTCTCACAATTATACAATAAGAGGTGATTCATGGCATACAATTATTCAATTATCCTTATTTACGATTAGGGTGATCAATAATGCAACATTAGCATGTATACATACATTATAATGAGCAATTACAAACATATATCATACCAACATGAAATCACAACCATTACCTACCTCAAGTCCAATCTTCAATCCCCCTAAGACACTTGAATCTTCCCTTTTCGAATTCTTCCTACTTGTTTGTGGTCTAAAAACATACAATTAACACAAAGATTAATAAATGAGGCGTAATTACCCAAATTAAAATCAACATTATCAACCTTAGGCCAACCCAATATTACCCAAATTAGGGCTTTTCCCACTATCCAAACAGTTCCAAAAACCCTTCCCCAACAATAATCACCCAAGAAACCAAGTTCTATGGATCGAAAACGGATTCGGGGAGTTAAAAGCTTATCTTTAGCCTAAAAAATGGTGGAAAACTGTCAAAAGTCGCCTGGGGTTCGTTCCTTAGCTCTAAAAATCGAAAAGTGCAGAATAAAGTTGTATTGGGGTTACTTATGACTTTAAGTCGCGTCTGGCCCACCACAACGGTCCTCACCCCGCTATAGCGGCCCTGCCAGAGAGACCAAAACCACCGCCAAAGCGGCTTGCATGAACAGTGAGCTATTTTAATAATTTCAAGACCCCGATCTCACAACACACCTTTAACTAACGACGCTCAGAAAATACCGTCCATGCTAAAATCAATTTTGGGAGTTCTACTCACCCGAATTCAATTCTGTAAAGTCGTACGGATTTCTTAACGTCTTAGCTATCTACTCAAGTGATCAAAATCATAATTAGATCACCCAATTGTTACCTTAACGTCTTACCCATCACTCGTCCCCGAGTGATCAACTAGGAGAAAAGGGCTAAAGCAAGAATATAGTAGTATTTGAATCGTCGAATAATTGGGGATACTTGTCCCACATACTTTTTTTATTGACTCTAGGCTGCTAGAAGCTTAAATTGGATATTTCTCACCTTACCTTGAACATTTTTCACCAAATCAACTCTCAAAGGTTTCACGTCTTCAACCTCAAACCAACCAATTGAACACCTACACATCCTCTCATACAATGCCTCAATGAAGTCATCTCAATACTCGAGTGATAAATATTATTATATGTAAACTTAACTACAACAAAAGTGATTCCCAACAACCACCAAAGTTGATCGTACACACGTTTACAACATGTTATCAAGGACCTTAACACAATAATCTGGACGAATCCTTTAACACTTAAGCATGATAAAATTCCAAGTCAATACTCGCTATGAATAGAAGTGAACTTGAATCAACCAAAACACACTTGTAATACCCAAATAATTCTCAATCCCAATTCCCATGAGCTTAAGTTATAACAAATTTGATCTTTAGAAATCAGATACTCATTGAGGGATATGTCCAAGCATAAAACCCCTCCAACAACATTATCGAAATGCTAGATTTAATAATTATAGATTACCTCTTAAGAACAGTAGAATTGGACTTAATGATCCCCACATTCAACCACACATAATTGATACATGACCTCGACGACTAGAAGAATATTAAGATTGTCGGACAATCGCAAATACGCATGGTGGTTCTTCTATAAATTCTCATAAGCAAGGTGGTACATGTAGAACCACTAAAATACTTTAACAACTCCAAGACAACACTAATTATGTCATTCGAAATAACCAAATCTTCTTATTCTTCCCACATAACCAAGAGAACATTGCAGGATTTGGTACCCCTGATCCACCACTAGGGATCCACCCACAAAAGTGAAAACACACTAGAGCATAGCTAGTGAATCATACTCACAACACTAACAACCATTGTAAACACTCCGACCTTTTACCTTATTATAAACCAACACTTTTGAAAATGAAACCCTTCTTAGGTACTTAACAGTTTATAGTAGTAAACTTATGACTCACCCCAGGTGTAAGTCTTATCAAATGCCCAATACCGGATACAATTGATCATTTCTCACCTTGCCAATTTATACCTTGACAAAATACATCACCACGAATGTTGACTTACAGTGAAATTCTGAATTATAATTTCCACCATATAACACAATTCCTTTTTCTATCAATATTAGCTTGTACCTTGAAGATTTTTATGAATTCATGAATCTCCGTTTATCATTGATCGCATCTCCATTGATCTTACTATATATTTCGCTAAAATTTCAATCATACTCAGTACTAGACTCAAAAACAATACCAAGCCCTTGTCATCACACTTAAGATAATGTCCGCACACTCCTTTCTCAAATCTTTTTCGATAGTTTTTTACTCATCTGATGGACCCATGACACTATTACCATAGCCACAGCAAAATAATGAAATCACGCGTCTCTGAACCCAATTATCTACCTTACTAAAGATATCTATTTAGCCCTTGTAATCAAATAAAATATTCTTGCTCTAGCCTCTCTCTAAAGGTTGTACTACATTCTACAATATTTTTCTTCATCGTGACCCTAGCTCTTTTAAATTCTATTCAAGTGGTGTCCTACCATCTTTTAAAATTTTCCATACACCTACGTTACTAACCAAGTATTAGAAAGTCACAACCTTAGACATCACAAGTTGTAATTACAGTACAAATTCCGCTTAATCAATAATCTCATTATATAATTACATCCCATCACAATCCACCACGAACTATTATTACCATTATGCTCAGTCAGCCCTGACTATCACTACGAAACCGACTTTTCATCAACATGACACCTTAAACTCAGGTATACTCAACAAATTCAAAGGACTAACCCAATTCTTATACACACCTTCTTACTAACATCTTCAATTTCCTTCACCCAAGTATACTCAATGGAACTTTGTTTATCCATAAGCTTGTCATTTCGGTATTAATCCACCCCCTTATGGATTAAGATAAAATCATCAGTTCTCATACCACTCTCCTTCTTCTTAACAAACAAGACAAGAGTACCCCACTTGGAAACACTACGACAGATGAAACTAGGGCTGTTCAAAATTGAACTGAAACCGATAACCCGAACCGACAAAAAAGTTATTGGTTTATAGTATTAGATTATTGGTTTCGAGGTTTTGATAAAGGTTTTGATTTTTTTTTGTTATCGGGTTATCGGTCCTTAACGGTTTGAAGTTTTTTCTTAACGGGTTAACCGATAACCCGATAGTATATTAAATAATTATATATATACCATTTTGTATATAAAGTCCTCGACTTAGAGTTTGATTTCCTACTTTTATTTTTTGTCGTCTCAAACACTTGGTTATTCTACAATGTAAAAGTGTTTGCTTTTGAGCAAGATGTAACTTGTGAACTCATGTGCATGGCTTATTTGGTTTTTCACCTTGTTTCTAAGTGATTTTCAATATTTTATATTTCTGTTAAATCTTAATGGTTAAATCGATAATCGAACCGATAATAATCAAAAACCGATAAATCAATAATTGATAAGTCAATATCTTAATGGTTTTATAACAGTTTAGCATCTCTATAAATCGATAACCAATAAGCCAACCCGATAAACTTCAAAATCAAACTGAACCGACCGATACGCAGCCCTAGATGAAACCTTTATCATGAAGCTCTTGATTTTGAGCCTTAAGATCTCTTAATTCTGCTGGAGCCAAACGATACGAAGGGATGGAAATAGGGCGAGTGTCATTTTCCACGTCAATACATAAATCTATATCTCTATATGGAAGCATACCAGGCAAATTCGTAAGAAACACTTCCTTAAACTCAGACCCCACAGAAACAGACTAAATAGAGGGAGACTCAATCTTAACATCCCAAACATGAGCCAAAAAAAGCTAAACAATCCTGTCCCACCAGTTTTCTAGTCCGAATGGAGGATATGATCTTAGCTAACTTAGGTTTGTACACCATTTCCCACTCTAATATTTCCCTACTGAAGATCTCTAGAGTTACCGACTTAGTATTACAAGTAAGTCCGGTATAATAGGGGTGACAACCAAGTCATGCCTAAGATTATATCAATTCAGTCATATCCAGCATAACCAAATCAATCCAAATCTGAAAATCCATAACCATTACAGGACAACACGATACACATGGTTGCAACTGTCCAACTAGGGTAGAAACATGGATGAGCCATCAAGTATATCACAAACCACATAAAATCTCAAGGCAATTGAACTGACACATACGAATGAGTAGAACCCAGATCAAACAAAATAATAGCCATCTGGGCACAGACAAGATCAACTCTTGTGACCACTGCATCACATCCTCAAACTTTGTCTTACCCGAAAAAAAACATAAAACTCAGTCATGTCCTTTTGATAGGCAACCTCCTTGCTTGGTTGCACTACTTCTTTACCTGTATTACCATTTCCACGGCCTCTACAACTTTGCTGATTTCCTCCTCATATGCCCAGGTTCTCTACAATTTTAACACACTTTATAACTTATATTCGATTGATGAACAATAAATTAGATCGCGAGGGTTAGTTCGGGTATGATTTGGGGTTCATAATTGTGACTAGGGGAAAACATGGGAGACATGGCTGAGATTTTGTCTCGCCCTGTCCTGCTCTGGCAGGAGAAATCCCACACTGGCGGGAGAATCCCGCTCCAACGGCCATAATGAAAACAGAATACTCGCCAACAATTTTTCTGGGTTTTCTTTTTTTTTCCCAATTTCCCCCAAAGGTTCCCAGCTATAACACATGCATTTTTAGAGTACTCAATCCCCTTAGCTAGAATAATCTTTGCCTACCCTGAGTCAATCCAATGATACACAATCCAATTCATTCTCATTAATTTAACACCATAATCCACACATCTCCAGGATACACCCAGATATTCACGCGGTTACAACTTACATACAAGTCCAAATTATTTAATTAGTTCGTTCCATAGACGACCACTATTGATCATTTATGCCTTATACGGCCCCTAAGGCCAGATACCAATTAGAACCTTCTCAGTTCTAATTAACTTGCTTGTGTCCCTTCAGCCGGGACTAAGACGTCTAGTTCACTTCGTTGAGATACCAATTAGAATCGGGAGATACCAATTGGACTCAACTCATACCACAAGTGACAATAATAGCTAGCGAGCCCCACAAAACTGCTAATTTCAATCATAGAACATGGTTGAACCCAATTCTTAACCGCCTCAACCTTTAACTAATGGTAACCAGATCTTAAATCAATCTTAGAGAAAATCGATGCACCTTGCAATTGGTCAAAAGGTCATCTATCCGAGACAATGGATACTTGTTCTGAATGGTGATCCTATTCAACTGTCGGTAGTCTATACGGATCCTATCTTGCTAGTGATGGTGTTATTGTTGTTGTTGCTCTAGCTCGAACTACAGAGTGAATGAGGAAAGATACCAATTTGTATCACCCAAATACCAATTGGATTCAAGTCATAGCACGAAGGAATAGAAAGAAGTGAGTTTTTCCTAAAGTCCTATAGTCTCTCGAAGAAACGTACGGATGTCATCGTACCATTCCAGAATACTCTACTGGACTCATTTTGGTACAATGAATTCAACGAGCCTAGGGCTCTGATATTAACTTTGTCACGACTCAGACCGTCGTGATTAACACCCATACAAACCCTCCGATGGGAGAACCATTACTACAGCCCAAACAAATAAATTTTAAGAAACTAAGACATTTAAAAATACGAAAGCAGGTTTAAATGACTATAAAAATGTAGTTACCATAAACTCCAAGGTTCTAACAAACATCTAACCAAACTAATGCGGAAGAACAACATCTAGAACCTGAAAGTTATTGTACCAAAACTCTACTAACGACAAGTATAAGAACAAGGGGTACAACTCCGAAACTAAACAACACCTCAAACAAAAGTTTGAGTCTGAAAAGAGCGGACTTAAACAAGAAAGATCCATGACAGCCTGAAAGAACTGGATCACCCTTGAATCCGGTCACGCTCAATAGCCACCTGTTGAAGTCTATCAATAGCCTCCTGAAGATGACATGTACTCAATAAAGAACAAGAAAGTACAGTATCAGTACACAACCACAGTGTACTGGTAAGATCACACAGCTATCCCAATAAGTGAAACACATGCAAGTAACCACAACATTATAAAACAGGTATATACCGAACATATACAATATTAGACATCTTCTTAGGATCACTGCAGCGTTACATATTCTCAATAATACACAGTGATTATCAATTTAGAGCAACATACAGTCTTTCAATATCAATCATCATTAGATATGAACGTAATCATCACTAGTAGATACACAACACAATTTAATAGTCCTCTCACGGAACTCAATTCAATAGTCCTCTCATGGAACCCATACCCAAACTGCTACTATACCAGAACGTGGTACCTGATCTAATGTTTATGCTGAAACGTGGCAACCGATCCCATATTTATGTCGGAACGTGGCAAATGATTCTGTATTTATGCCGAAATGTGGCAATCGATCCCAGTTAATGTGTCGAATTGTGACACCCGCCCATTCAACAAACCACAATCACAATCGCAATGTATATTCTCACAATTATACAACAAGAGGTGATTCATGCCATACAATTATTCGATTATCCTCATTACGATTAGGGTGATCAATAATGCAACATTCGCATACATACATGGATTATAATGAGCAATTACGAACATATATCACACCAACATGAAATCACAACCATCACCTACCTCGAGTCCAAGCTTGAATCCCCTAAGGCACTTGAATCTTCCCTTTTCGGATTCTTCCCGCTTGTTCGTGGTCTAAAAACATACAATTAACATAAGGATCAATAAACGAGGCTTAATGACCCAGATTATAATCAACATTATCAACCCTAGGCCAACCCAAGATCCCATTACCCAAATTAGGGTTTTTCCCACCATCCAAATAGTTTCAAAAACCCTTCCCCAACAATAATCACCCAAGAAACCAAGTTATACGGATCGAAAATGGATTCGGGGAGTTAAAAACTTACCTTTAGCCTCAAGAATGGTGGAAAACTGTTAAAAATCACCTAAGGTTAGTTCCTTAGCTCTAAAAATTAAAAAATGCAGAATAAAGTCATTTTGCGGTTTATTTAAGAATTTAAGTCGCGTCTGGCCTGCCACAGCGGTCCTCACCTCGCTATAGCAGCCCCACCAGAGCAACCAAAATCACCGCCAAAGCGGCTTGCACGAAACAGTGAGCTATTTTAATAATTTCAAGACCCCTATTTCACAACACACCTTTAACCAACGACGCTCAGAAAATACCGTCCACGCTAAGATCGATTTCGGGAGTTCTATTCACCCGAATTCAATTCCGTGAAGTCGTACAGATTCCTTAACATTTTAGCTATCTAATCATGTGATCAAAATCATAATTAGATCACCCAATTGTTACCAAATTTCTCTAGACTCGCCGGACTCCGATTTCGTCCAAATCTGGACTAGATTAGGAAATTTCAACTTACTACCAAAAGTTTTCTCACCCCAATTCTTTCTCCATTGACTTTTCCCTAATGAAGAAATCATTACATATATTATAACTTATGGTATATATTCCAACATTTTACTTTGTTAAAAAAAAACAATACTATATTTCCTTACTAATTTGACAACTCTTCAGTACATTATGCATTTTTTTCTAAATTTAAAATCATAAAGAATTAAAATCCTTTCTTATTTATTTTTTCTCTAATTTTCATATTCAATTATTCCAAGACAGGTAAATTGAAGAAGTATATAATTTTGGTGACAAAATGAGATTATTTGTAGTGCGTACATTAAGCAGTCATTTCATCAAAGGCCCTATCAAATAATCATAATTCATAACCCTTCGAACTTTCGAGGGTACACGCACTTAGCTGACTGACGTGGAGGCATTTAACCTCATTATTTATGTTGATTATAAAATTTCTAATTTTCTCTAACTCATATATTTTTCTCATGTTAATTAGTAGAAATTCGTTATCTTATTAGGATAAGTAATGCCTTAGTCTCCTCTCTTGTACTCTTCTTTTTGAGATTTTTTTTTATTGTATTAATTAAAAGAAACTAGCCCTAAACACCTGTCCATTCGATATATATATATATATATATATATATATATATATATATATACTTTTAAAATCCGAAAGACTGAAAATAAAAACTAAAAAAATAATAATGAAATAATCAATTAACATGTCTCTAGGCTCCAAATATTCTCACTTTGTTCTTCTTTTCAATCTTCCCTATTCGTATTTCATTGAATAGTGTTTACATTCAAGTTGCTGTAAATTCTCTGCTAAGACAAATGGTAGTGAAATGTTGTAATTAAAGGTACAACTTATTCGAGACTTATTATTTTATTAATATTATGATAAAAAAAAATTGATTGTTCATTTTTATTTGTCTATTTTGAACTTTGCTGCCTTGATCTTAAAAAATACTTATTAATATAGTTATTTTACCACAAATTTATATTAATCGATGTGGTTTATGTTGGAAAATGAATACATATGGGAAATACGTAATTAACATTAAAAATAAAACATATTTTTTTCTCAATAAACTAAAAGTGACAAGTAAAAATAAGAATATATTATGAATAAGTAAAATGAATTGATAGATTAATATTCTATAAATTATAAGCTTTCAAAGTAAAGTGTTTAAAATAGACAAGCAATTAAATATGTGACCAATTTAATTTTTTTCTTAAATAGGTATATCACTTTCGAGTGGGGCAAATTTATATTTGTCGACCATTTAAGTGCCATAAGTGCCATATGATAGATGTGTTGAGAATATAATTAAATAATAATATAATTAAATAATAATAATAATAATAATATTCTCTCTGATAACTTAAGTTTTTAGATAAATAGTAAATTATTAATTTTAATTAAATGTTATAGTCATAGTTTCTTTTATCTGTAACTCGCAGCAAACACTCCATGTTTTTTACCATTTCATTTGCATACCGAAATATACAAATAGACTCATTCGGTATACATATGTGTTGTATAAAAATTAATTGCATGACTTATTTGTATACCGAAATATACAAATAGATATACATATGTGTTGTATTAAAATTAATTGCAGGTCTCATTTGTATACCGAAATTTACAAATAGACCCCTAAATACAGATTTTTATATATATGTAAACCTAAATATACATATTAATAGTCATAGCAAACATAAAATTTCTATGAAGCGTAATTATACAAACTATAGCTACAACATACAAATATGATTTTTATGTTTGCTAAACCTAAAATTTACTCTAAATTATAACACATTTCAATATGGTATTGGACCAGACAAATTAAATATCACCGTCAATTCACAAAATGGCCATACACTTAACAAATTTATGTTTGTCGACCATTTAAGCGCCATTAATGGGAGATACAAGGCATGCAGAAAAGGATATGAATTCTCTTTCGAATATATTATAAAACTATTACTTCTAGTAGTACTAAACTGTTTCAATCCCATGAACGATAAATCCAAATTTAATTACTAGTACTTTCTTCATAGGAATATAGTTATTATCATTATAACAATAGGGGAAGTACGTAAATGATGACATACGATATATTACTTCTGAATTATTATTATTATTCCCATAAAAACTTTATACAAATCACAAAAGCAAGACAATTTCCTAATTGAAATTGTGCAGAAATAAAAAGACAAAAATAAAATAAAATAATATGAGTCATGATGAAGATATATCGTATCTTCAAAAATTCCAAAGAATATTTTTCTCATGGCTGATACAGTCCCTTCCTTACAAGCTTTTTCCACTTCCTTCAAGAAGACAAAAAATCCTATTCTTGAAGAAAAGAGAAAGAGCTATACAAAGTGACAATTAATGTATTCAGTCACATGTGAACTTCTTTAGAATTCTCATCCCATATTACTTGCGTCTCATTTTCTCTATTTACCTGAAATGTAACAAATTAACCAAAAAAAACAATATTATAACCTGAGTGACAATCAAAAAATCCGCAACATGCATAGATGGATCTAGAGAAACCGATAAGAAATATGAACTTGACCCTAATTCAATTCAAAAGTTAAAAAATTCCGATGTTGGACAACCTCAACATATCTCACATGTCCAGACCTTAGCATGGATAACATAATATAAGGGTCTAATATTGAATAAACCAAGAACTGGAAATGAGTCTAACTCTAATCATGATAATAAATGGATCTTTGGTGTAAATTCAAAAAACAGTTTACAGGTGAGTATATATTGTCAAAGATCATAAAAGAAATGAAAAATACTAATCTCACAATCCATGTGGGATAAACTCAACAATAAGTTCAAGGAGTTTAATTGCAATTATTGCCTTTAATTCGAACTACGACTTTAGATCCTGAATTTGTCAGTTGATTCCATTGAGAAGTAGAAGAGAGAGAAAGGGAAAAGAAATAGTAACATACCATTAATGGTTTCTTTTGCAATGTAGAACAGCTTCATAAATAGAGCTTTCAGAATCACAAGATCTGCGCCAATTATCAACAGAATAAGCTACACTTGTCCTTGGAGATGTTGCTGCTGAACAATATTCCCACTTCTTCGTCACTTCCTTTCCACTGCTTGATCTGCACCTACCAATTCTACTACACCTTCTTATTTTCTGGCAAAATGGTCTAAGAAAATCAAAATACTTCAACAAAATCCTCCTCGACAAACTCCGGCATCTCCTCAACGATACACACCGATTCACCCTCCTACAAGAGGACGAACTCGATTCATCCTGCTGCTGCGCAGCAGAAGATGCCGGACAATTAGCGATGAAGTCAGATTCAGTTACATCGTAATCCGACTCCATCTTCATCGGCTTCTTGATGAACAGAGGCATCAAGAAGCCGTTTGAAATGAGTTCATCTGCATGAACAAGAGTTAAAGGAGATTTCGATGTAGGAAAATCAAAGTTCAAATCCTGTGGATTCACATTAAAAAACCGCTTTGAAGGAGGTAGTGCAGGATCCATCTCAATAAAAGCAGTTTCATAATCATCTCCAGAATCGTCCATAGAAGCTCTGAAAGAATCCCCCAAATCTACTAACCAACTATACGAAAAACTCTCAATCGAGAGAGACTGCGAAGTTTCCATATCTCCTCGATAATCAAATTTACTACGGAAAATAAAAAAATCACAAAGAAAAGAGAAAAGATTTTATGAATTCAATGAATGAACTCTAGCTTCATTCATATAAGGAATAAATACTGTATATGTATATATAATAAAATAAACCAGTATTGATTGAAGGATGTACTATCCTTTTTCTAACAATAACATATGGGGTGGTCTACTACTGACAAATTCAATTAATAACTGAAAACGAAATGAAGAAAGAGTGATAAAAATTTGAAAGACAAACCCCATATATATATACACTCACGGATGTTGTTGCTACATTATCTTAATTTTAGTACTATTATAAAATTTTAATTTATGCATACAATTTAATAGTTTTCAACTAGTAAGCTTCACATACAAGTTGATGACTAAACGTTTTTATTCTTGAAGAATTAATTCTATTGTCATCTAGATCATGTTATGGTCCCTAGTTCTGGATCGAGTCGTTGGACGATTAACTGAAAAGTTAGGTCCAATAGACAGGTCTAAGCCCCTGTTCTTGTTCCTTGACTTGCCTATGATTGCTGAAATTTGCAATTCATTCAGGGAATTGTAGACTTGGGAACTTGTTTGAGAAAATTCCGAATCTCTGAAACTTGATAAAATTCAACTTATTTTATTAATAATGTCAAATCTCTTAAATAGAGGTTTACAGTAGCAAGAGTCCTAATAAATTAGAAATAACAAAGTCCTATAAAATTAAAATAATAAGAATCCTAATCCACTCAGGAAGTTATGTTCGACTAAAACAATAATTCAGAAATATTAATCTCTGTAATATTGTTTGCCGACAAACGCATCAATAACATTACTCCCTTACTGATGAAAAAGCTTGTCCTCAAGCTTGAAGTTTGGAAAGGCAGATGTAAGTTGGAGGCAAAATAACTTGAAGTCAGATGGCAAGCTCTCCACGGTCAGTTGGTACTTCTCTAGATTCCCCATCCTCTACTTTAAGCCAAAATAACTTTTTACACTGATGGCCTTGAACATAAGGATCATCACAATTGCAGGACAATCCTATTGCACGTGGGGCAGCCATTTCAGTGCTAGTCAACTTTTTCACAAAAGCATTAGAAGCACCTACCTTAACACTCGAAGTTACTAGTGTAGTGGCTGCCCTTGCAGTAATGTTTGAGGTTGAACCATAGCCCCTTTGTGTGCTAGAAGAAATTGAATCTTCATTCTCAAATTCTCTCGCCAAACTCATTGCTTGTACTAGGTTAGATGGGTTGTGCAATTCCACATTCAGACGAATCAACTCTACTAATCCTATTGTGAACATAGCTACTTGTTGGCCTATACGTACAGATGATGCACGAGCCAACTTTTTTTGAAAGTTTCTCTGATAATCTTTAACAGAACTGGTTTGTTTCAAGTTGATCAATTCTCCTAATGGATTGCTTTTCATTGGTGGGCCAAAATGAAGAGTACAATATTCCTTAAAGACGCCTCATGTTAAATTGGGCTCCTCTTGTTTCAGTTGATAAACCCACAGTTGCGCCTCCCCTACCATGTGAAAAGCAGCTAAACTTACTTTTTCTTGGTTGTTTGTATGCTGATTACTATAGAATTTCTCACAACAATGAAGCCAAATAAGAGGATCTTCACTTCCATCATAAATAGGAAAGTCTAATTTAGTATATCTGGGAATAATACCTCTTCCTCTGTTATTGTCATCAGTACCAAATTTATTGTTGTTTCTTCCTCCAAAACGTACCTCTAGTTGTTCACCTGCCTTGCTGGTTCGTTGGACAGAAACAACACTACTATCTCCAACTTCAACTCTCTTTGCACGTGCCGTGGTGCAGATTAAGGTTTCAATTTGTTGCAATAGTTGCTGGAATTTGGCGTCCATCCTTGCTTCTGTAGCTGCTACTTTTGCTTCAATTTGAGTTTGGGCTTCCTGTAACAGATTTTGCAACTTTGTTTGGTCCATGGTGACAAGCTCTGATACCAATTTGTTATGGTCCCTAGTTCTGGATCGAGTCATTGGACGATTAACTGAAAAGTCAGGTCCAATAGACAAGTCTAAGCCCCTGTTCTTGTTCCTTAACTTGCCTATGATGAAATTTGCAATTCATTCAGGGAATTGCATACCTGGAAACTTGTTTGAGAAAATTCCGAATCTCTGAAACTTGATAAAATTCAACTTATTTTATTAATAATGTCAACTCTCTTAAATAGAGGTTTACAATAGCAAGAGTTCTAATAAATTAGAAATAACAAAGTGCTATAAAACTAAAATAATAAGAATCCTAATCCACTCAGAAAGTCATGTTCGACTAAAACAACTAAAACAATAATTCAGAAATATTAATCATTCTTGCGTTTGTAATATTGTTTTCCGACAAACGCATCAATAACAGTTCACCCATAAAGCAATGCAAAAAATTGTTTTCTGTTATTACTTTGTAGTAGTAGTACTAGTTTATACGTTATGTCACATTTAGATTTTTGAAATATTAATCTGCTAAAATAACATTCTCATTATACTATCGATCATAACCATGCATTACATTGTCTACAGAACAAAGTACAAACAGCTTTACAGCATCAAATTGAGAACTTTGTTGAACTTGGGAAGTTCTCATATACAAAGGCGGATCCAAAATTTGAAATATATGAATTTCTATAGCAGCCTCGAATTGCTGCACAATAAAAACTGAATTCAAAATCAAATATTTAGTAGATGTTTTAATATATATATATATATATATATATATATAAGGTCTAGACAAAAGGTATTCATTCTCGTAATGCTACATGTTTTTCATATAGTGGATCCACCTCTGCTCATATAGAACTTATAACTTACTGAATATTTCCTCTGTTTCCAATTCTGTTGTCAAAATCATTAGTGCTTCTTGTGGTAAAAACTAATGTTCTGGCCTCTGGGGATTTTTATTTTTTTTGGAAGTCATAGGCTCATAGCTAGGGTCTAGGTAAGTAACATGTTCTGGTTAAGTTATAAAATAATATAAAAAGAATATGATATTTTAAGAAACAAAGATCTTTGGTTATTGTTGATTTGTTACTGGCTAATATTCCCTTTTCCTTTTCATGACAGCAAATACAACAATCATTTCAATAGAAATATGAAAGCATATCTTGATTTTACATACTATAAGTATAAGTCATATTAAGAATATTTGTATCATTCGTTGGTGGGATGTATGTGCAAAATCCAAACAAAAGAAATATCAGACTAATTCTCTTGGTAAAGAAATCTCAGACTTTAACATCCACCAATAACCTAAGTGGTAGCAATATTTCAAGAAAAATTGTAATAATTTACAAAGAGCAGAGAGAAACAAAAATACCAGACCAGAGGTCCCCATTAGTGTTGGAGAAAGAGAGAGACATTAAGGAAGCTCTCAGGGAGCAAAACAAGTAATTTGAAAGTGACCTAAAACCAAATGGTCCCCTCACATGTCTCCTATAGAGTTAAAGCAAATAGAAAAGTAAACAAATATTCTCAAACAATTAAGTTGTCATATAATTGTCTTTTAATGTGGACCATTGCAAAACACTTTATCACCACAAATAATAACCTCAAAAAAGAATTAAGATTTACGTACAATTGAGACTCTCATCAAAATCAAATACTTTAGGACTGTAAATAGTGGCGGATTCAGGATTTAGAGTCCGTGGGTGCCAAATAGACTTATTGATTAATGTGTCAGTTTTTTTCCTTAAAAAAACGTGGTTGGACCCTTTTTTTTTAAAAAAAATGTCTGCAGCAAATTTCTAAAAAAAAAAATGTACAAATGGAATTCAAACCCGCAACATTAGCCATCTAAAGTTGCCCTCCTACCGTGGCACCACAAAGCCAATTTTATTTACTGGGTGTCACACTTTATATTTATATAAATATTATATATACACCTATATATACAGAGTTTCCGTCGAAGTTCGGGAGTGGCGTGGCACCCCCACATCCATGCATAGATCCGCCCATGACTGTAAAGAGTAATTTGATTTCCAATGAGCAGAGGACAACTGAAAAGTCTGAAAACAGTCATCTATAAACATGAATACAATGTATATGGCCATTGGCCAAGTCTATGAATCTAGTCGTTTGGATTGAATATGAAAATTTAGGTTTAGATTTTTGGTTTTCAGATTGAAGAAATTACAATTCAAATAAGCTTGTATTGGATTGGATTTTTTAAGTTTGATTTTGAATTAATCTGTTTAGATATTTTGAATTTTCAATTTTGACTTTTGAGCCTTTAAGACAGTCAATAACAATTAACAACCTCAATTCACTTATTAATGATTTACACCTTAGAATGTATAACTTTCTCATGGGTAACATGAGAAAGATGAAAGACGTATATTGTACTCTCTCTGTCCAATAATACTTGTCCAATATTAACTTTGCACATTTCTTAAGAAATTATAATAGAAGAGTAATTTTACTATGTCATCCTTTGAATATAATAAATACAATGTCTTAAAAAATGTAATAGGAAAATGACTATAATTAATGATAATGGTAAATTAGGAACTATGTGTAAATTTATCCATTTATTTCATGAATGGACACGTATTGTTGGACATCCAAAATAATATAGTGGACAACTATCGTTGGATGGAGGGAGTATTTGATTTAGTAGAAGTTTCATATAGGACTTAATATTGTATTAATGAGTAGGGTTGTAAGGTACTTTCTCTGTCCCTAATTACTTGTTCACTTTTGAATTGACACACTTATTAAGAAAATAATTATTGACATGGTGAGTTTAACATTTTACCTTTATTAATTACGAAGTAGATGAATTAAAAATTTAAAATTTTCAGGAAGTTTTGCCTTTTTCAAAATTAATTGATTGAGGGTATAATAGATAAAAAAAAAAATTGTCCTTTCTTGATTTGTCAAAATTGACAAGTAAAAAAGTAAAATTGCCCTTTGGAAACTGAACTTATTAGTAATTGACACATATGATATACGTAGAACTGAATATAATGTATATTATTTTTTAGATTTTCGTATGATATCCAAAAATCCATAGCACCAAATCCAATATTCAATCCGAAATTCATAAATTTTAAAAAGTAGAATCTGAAATCCAAACCAAACATCCAAAACGTTGGGATTCTGGTTGGCATCAGACAACAAAAACTAGCCAGTTACCTATCATGTCATCTTTCTCTTGATGTAGTGAATCCCCTGTTCAATGACTACATTATACATAGGATTCCCATAAACAGAACTTGGAGAAATATTTTGTCCAATAATGTTAATGAAGCATGAAATGTTGACAAGAAAGTTACAAAACCAAATATTCATAAAGATAGGGTAGTACTCAACATGTATAAAGTAGTATAATCAAATAAGAGATTCAAACAAGAAAGACGTTTTTTCATCAAATGTAGAAGTACAAAGTATGTGTAACATCACATATTATAATAAGTTCCTTGATAGTGCAGAAACAACACCGATTAGTGCCAAGGCAATCCAATTGAACTTGCCAACACTGACCACCATACATGCTTATACCTTACAAATGGAGGCAACAAACTCAAAACAATCACAACATAAAGGGAGATTACTACCAATTTCGGTTTTAAGGGACTATGTGTGAGAGCAAGCTGACCACGTGAAACAAAAGTCAACAAAGCCTACGTCGAAATTGTTGGGATATATACTATTAACCATATGTTAAGATATAATATTTATTATAGAATAAATATTTGCTCAGTTTAAATATATCATATATTTGTTTATGGTGTCTGTTTACTTATATAATAGATGATTTAGTGTGTAGAGTTTTAGCTTATACACAGAGGATTAAATAATCGGTTCTTATAAGTATAAAGTGCTTTGTTGACAATCTAGGATGGAAATTGGACATGTCATTGGTACGATTGTAGCACAAAATTATATGTAATTTATCTTGATTATGGGAACGGTATAGTTCCAACTTCTTGTGCTAGTGCACTTTGTATGTATTGAACGGGACCGAGTAGAGATAGTTGTTTTAGACTGACTGACAAAAGCATATTCTATAAACTATTAAATGTACTTATATTCTTAATCCTGATATAACTATTATGATCTGTATATATTAATTATCGTTTTGATTTATTAAAAGGTTAGATTCTGAGATGAGTCAATATGCCTGGTAAATTGAATGATAATAATATATATTGGTGAAATAATAAGTTAGTTGATGGAATCCATGTCTCATTATAGAGATTGATTGATATGCCTTTTTGAGAAACTTATAAGTTTTCAACGTGTTAAACCTTGCAAGTGAATTTATGAATCCGACACATGAAATAAGTTAAGTAGTGCTCTAAAAGAAATTAATCATTAAGTTAAATTCGTCAGTAATTTAATTTATTGATTAGTATCTGGAATCTTAACATAGAGGTTTACATAAGTGTTTAATGGGAAATTTTGAAATATAAATAAAGGAAAGCAATTACGAATTTTTAGTGGAATGATTTGTAATTTGTTATGGTAAGAATAATTCAAATCAATTATTTGAAATTATTTCCATAATAAGAAGTCTCAATAATTAATTTTGTGGTTCATACAGTGCTTATATTTAACTAGAACTCAGACTCCTAATTCTAAAGGGAAAAGGGGAGAAACGTTAAAACTAGCGTGTATTTTTCGGTTAGAAGAAAAATAACGTGTGTTTTGGTTCTGCTCTTTGGATTGGGAAGAAATCTCTATTTTTCCTAACCTAGAAAGAGATTTGAAGGTTTTTTATTCAAACTTGCCTACCCAAGTATTGAGAGAGATCAGATGTTAACTTGGGATCACTATAGAAGATCATAGTTGATGTAGATTCGCTTGAAGGTCTGTCTAACTCGTGGATTCACTTGAAGGTATCTGCTCACGCTTAAAGAGGCAATTATTGAATTAAATTTCAATAAGTTTATGTGTTATAGCATATTATATGTGTTCTACCATAAACGATTTGGTTATCTATTATTCATGTAAGTAGTAAGATTATGATATGCTTTTATGCTGTGAATATAGTTTTGCAACAGAAATAACCATTCATGAACCTATAATCAGATAGATTTTTTGAGGAACACAATATTGCAGCAAAACCTTCTGCAACGTGAGTCGATAACTCATCCTTGATCCGTCAGGTCTAAGAATGGAATTATTCAAGACCCTGTGGACCGTAAGGATACTATTTGCAGAATCACTTTAGTTGCAGCACGGAGATTCTGAATTTCAATCATTAAACTTTTGATGTTCCCTTAACATTTCCATAAAGCAACTAAACATGAAAGTGATTGTCCAACTACTTATGGGTTCCAACCATTTTTCCTGATTGAAAAGGGTGTGACATATTATTCAATAGCATGTGGATAAATTTTAGATGTCGTCACAAAGAAACAATGATGTAATTGAACAATGAAACACATTAGCCAATAATAACCATTACTGAATTCTCATTCTCGTCATTGCTCCATATCAATAGGTTCACTTACTGTAATCTGAGATTAGCTAAAACGACACTTATTAAATGGAACATTACCTTTATGCAAATTATCACTAAATCAGAATTTGTCCAATTCACAAAGGCAGGGTAACTAGATGCCTGAAGCAAGAATGAAAAGAATAATCTGAAATTTCCAGAGGATGTTAGGCATATCATAGCATTCATATCCTCTATCTTAAATCTATTAAGTAACTGAAAACTATAACGAAAATAATCTACTCTCTATTCAACTCCAAGATACCAACTCTAGATATATATACATTTAAGAACCTACTTTTTCAATTCAAACCCCGTAATGTTTAAACAGTTGGATTAATTAAGACTGAACAACGTTTAAATTTTGTGTTTGTCATTGATTTTGAGTGATCGATGTATCATTGTCCTTGTCATTTTTCGAGCTAATATATGTTCTATTTTTTCATGAAACAATCTCTTCCAACATTTCTAGATGCTTTAGTTCCTGCATGGAGACTATACTAATAGCAGACTATACAAGTTGTACATTATCTTTTGCTTGGTCCAAGTTCTAACTTCTAAGACTAGACTAGCTTTGAATACCATATTTGATGATAGGTGGAATTCGTTCCCTTGGGCATGTCCAGAGTCCTTCATTATAAACTTACCGAGTATGCTACTAAGGTCTAAGGCCCTGTTAATTTTTTCGTTCAATTAGCACTTCTTGTTTACATGTATAACCCATTGATGATTCTCAGTGAGATGATGAATCTGATCATAAAGCAAAGGCCTCACTCGCATGCATTTATACCTTGGTAGTCCAACAATTGTTATAGGCCTAATCCTGCTAAGTTTTATTTGGTAGTATTTCAAGGATAACCCAAAATGTACTAGTACTTCAATTATCACTCTGCAACATTTTCATTGCATAATTAACTTTTCTTCAATTTCTTTACCATTCATACAACACTCCAGATGAAGAATTTCATAAAATTTCATCCTGACGAGGAGATGCCTATCAAAGATCTCACAATAAGAGGAGTATACCAAAGTATAATACTATCAACTACTTGCATTTGATATATGAAATTAGAGTATTCCATTTGTTCCAAATTATAGGTGTTGATTTTGCTTAGACATGACATTTAAGAAAATAGTTCAGTTGATTTCTCAGATGGCCACTCCAATCAACTCATAGGAGTTGTTTGGTGTGAAGGATAGGGTAAAATAATTCCGGGATTAAATTATAGTGCCACTCAATTTGTTGTTTGGTTGGCAAGGCTGGGATAACTTATCCCGATACTAATAATTAGTACCGGGATAAGTTATTCCTTTCTATGAGTAGTATAGTAATTCCGGGATAAAATGACTAAATGACAAAAATGTCCCTTTAAACACTTTTTAGACATTACTTTTCACATCCATGAAGGGTATTTTTGTAAACCTATATGTTGTTCTTAAGATTTATTATTTTGAATACAACAAACCAAACACTCAATAAAAAATAATCTTTTTTAGTATAATTTATCCCATCATAACTAATCCCAACATAACTTATTCCAACATAATTTATCCCATCATAACTCATATTCAAACCAAACGACCCGATAGTGTTATTATCTCAGAAAGTCACTTTCTTTGTTGAATAAAATTGGAATCAAGAATGAAATGTAATTTTTTAACACATTAACCATGACCATTTGAGAATTCAACTCGATAACAGTTGAAATAAAAGTGAAAGGGAAAAGTTGACTTATATCTTTTTTAATCTCCTACAGAGTTCCAGATTCTTTACCATTGTATGATCTTCTGAACAAGTTAAAGAAAAGATACAGACATATGGCTGTAGTGGTGAAGAGTAGTAGGAACACTAAGGAAGCTACAGAAAATGCCACATCTAAACATGATATAATTAAGTTTAAAGATAAATATCCTTCTGGCCAATTCAATTCAACAGTGCTATGCAGTTGAAAAGGGCAAAAGATAGTCTATGTACTCCTCGTTCGTTGTTTGCCTTCTCTTCTTCATTTTCTTTGGTAGTTTGGGATGGACTAGATCACCAAACTCACCAGAATTGTTTTCCAATGCAGGTTGGTCAATTGCAAGCTCAAAAACAGCTCTGGCTCTCTCCGTTTCATACAAGGACCTCTCTAACTCAGCGAATTTGCTCCAAACAAAGCAGTTTTCAGGTGATCATTCTAAGTACTTCTCATAAAGCTTTCTGCAACGATCTATATTCCCCAAAAGCAGCTCTATATCAATGCACTTCTTAAATATCTTGTCTTTAGAGCCCTACTAATAGCTTCTCCAAGTAAAGCCCTGCCTCCTTGAGTCTTAACATCCGAATCTCAAACTGGGCAGCCAACAACCAAATCTTTGCAAATGAGAACTTGTGATGGTTTTCCCTATTATGTGATTTGTTTTATCATTCTAGTAAAGCGGAATGACCCAGGAGACCCCTGTACTTGGCCTCGTTTGTCAATTGGATCCTCCTACTCACTATTTTGCCAAATAAACCCTTAAATCCATTGAAACATGACATTTTAAGCCCTTATATGGATGACTCATTGGTGCGTGTAATACAACTAAATACACATTAATTTTCACGTCATTAAAAAATGTCACATAGAAAATTATATGTTAAAAGTCTAAAAACCCTTATTCCACTTCAGCTCTTTGTTGAAACAAGAAAGGATATTGTTGGTACATTTTTTTTTTAATTTAACTTTTCTCTTTCCTTTGCATCTGTGAATGAATATGAAGAATCCGGTTAGTGGTTATCTTATGAATCCTCTATTTTCATTTGTATTTTTGGTGGTAAAACTATGATTGAAAGAGCTTGTTACTAGATAGTTAGAGTGAAACTTTCATTTGATTAAAGCTTCATAGTTTGATTGCAACTCAATTTACTTTTTAAATATTTTTTCATGATTTTTATTAATTCTATATTCTAATTCATTGTTTTTAGATTTAGATCTGTATGTTAGTGCAATAGTTAGTTTTACGGGAGTGTAAGAATCTTTACTTTTTGTTTAGTGTAATGGGTATTAATGAAATCACTCAATCGCCTTCAATTCTTGCATATGTTAGATTTTAGAATTTAACAATTTTGTAGTAATTATCGTGGGATCTTTAATTTTGGAGAGTTTTTCTTATTTTGAGTATTTGATGAAATTGAAAAAAAATCAATTCATTTTTGGATGTTTATAGTGAGATTGGAGATTTTTATTTTTTAGGGTGTTTAATGAAATTAGAAAAACCTTAAATCTTTTTTTGTGTGTTTAATGAAAATGGAGGATGATAAATTTTTGTTCAGCTGTTTGATGAAATTGCAAAAAAATCATTTTTCTTGGTGTATGATGAAATTGAAGAGAGATTTATATATATACTGAAATTTATGGGCTTGATCAGAAGATTAAGTAGAAGAAGAAGGTTTTTTGGAGGGAGAATATTAGAGAAGAAAAATTGAGTGAAAGCTTATAAGAAAAATCAAAATTTAATCAATAATGGTGTTGAAATAATTGGGGAAGAAGATGATTGTTATAAAATTCAAAAGTGGCAGACATTGCCTTTTCAGAACCCCTCACGCGCCCAAAATATGTCCATCACACACAAGATGACAAATCAAAAAAAGGGGTTTAAAATGTTGTGTTTCAACAAGTTTAAGGATTCAATTGATAAAATAGTGAGTAGAGGGTTCTAATAAAGTCAAGTACGGGAGTCTCTCAGGTCATTTTGCCTTTTAGTAAATACACCTAAATCTATTTTCTTAGCTTTAAGGGTGTGTTTGGTATGGAGGAAAATGTTTTCCTATTTTCCATGTTTGGTTGGTTTAAAATGTTTGGAAAATATTTCCAAATCAGCTTATTTTCCTCAAATTTAAGAAAAATAACTTTCCTTCCAAAATTGAGGAAAATATTTTTCAAAACTCTACTTTATCCTTTAATTTTTTTTCTTACCTTACCTATACTCTGTAGCCGACCCTCCCCATTCAAAAATAAATAAACCGAATTTTGATTTTTTTCTTAAAATTTTCAAATATATTTTTATCCCTACCAGCAATCCCCCCCCCCCCCCCCCAAAAAAAAAGCATTGCTTTCTAAAATATATTTGAATTTTGGCCGAAATTGTTGTTACGATACCGAATTTTGAAAAGGATCTTTTAACCCCCTGCACTATTTAATACTGTATTTTAAAGGTATATATGTGTTCACGTAGACATTATAAATATTGCATAATTATAAATAGTAATGTGTCCACGTGGGTACATATATACCTTTAAAATACACCATTAAATAGTGCAGGGGGTAAAAGATCCTCCATAAAGTTTGGTATCTTAACAACAATTTCGGTTAAAGTTCGAGTATTTTTTAGACCCTTTTTCCTATATTTTAGAAAGAAAGAAAAAAAGGACCCATAATTTTGAAGATTACAAAAAAGAGTCGTGATCAACATAAAGAGATTTTGTACCATGTTGTTGCAGAAGTATTTTATCAAAAAATAGTTAGTTACTACTATTATTGATTTATTGAGAAATTGGTCAAAAGCTCCCCCGCACCCCCCACCCCCAAGCTATTACCAAATTTTCAACTACACGCTTATTCTTTACGGAGGTCCTATTACCCCCCCTGAACCTTTTAAAAGTGAAATATCTAGCCCCCTACAAACTCATGCCCAAATTTGTATTTGGTATTAATCAACACGCGCTGCCACGTAATTTTACCCTTTTTTATATATAAAAAAAAAGTTAATTATTCTTTTATATTTTACTTTTTTTGTTTTATATTTTCATCTTCTCCTTTTCTCTTCCTTTTCCATTCCTCCATTTCTTTTTCTTTGAAGCTTTCTGCAGATTTGACTACGAGGATGCCATGACTACCGCATCTTCAACCTTCACTGAAATTCTAAACACCAGGAAACCTCGTTCTCTAATGCTAGAGACAAACGGAAAACTCTATCACTGAAATTTGCTTCTTTTTCCGCTACTATAATATTTCTCAAAGATCGATTCTTCAAAGAATCACCAATAAACAATACCTGCTTGCCAGGATAAAGGTACCAAACTTGCGGAGAGACTAATACTCCCTCCGTCCCTATTTAGTTGTCCATATTTCCTCTTTTATTTGTCCCTATTTAGTTGTCCATTTTGATAAATCAAGAAAGGACAACAAATTTTTTCCTATTATACCCTTATTTAAACTTCTTGAAAATTTTTAGTAAGTTGTAATTCATCCTTTTTGGAACCAGACAATACATTTATTATGCTTGGAGAGTTACACAGTCTTTTAAGTTACCCATAAAGCATTTTGTTAGTTTATGAGTAAAAATTTTGAAAAATTTTTTTACTAAAAAAATGGACAGAAATAAAGTTGAAGTTTCAACTAATACTCCTATCAAAGTAGAAGGTTCACTTATATTGATTGAAGATCCAAAAATTATTGAAGTCAAAAATTTAAAAAGAAAAGATGAAGATCGGGTATATATTGTGCAACACTGTAAGAATCATCCATTTCAACCGAAATATTTAAATCTATTTCATTCATTGAACTTGATTTATTTGTCTTGTATCCATTGGTTGTTTGATTTCTCATTTCATTGAAGCATTTTTTTATAACAAAATATTTTGGTGGGAAATTTTTAAATGTTACAAAAAATTGTAAAAATGCATGTTGTTGCCCTCCAATTTATTTCACTTGAATTCAAAGAAGTGGCTATAACTTTGAAGTGAAAATTTATCATAAATAAAGTAAATAAACTTATGAACTTCCCAGCATTAATTACTTATCTTGAGTGAATTTATTTTGAAATTGTAAATTGTACTATAAGGGTAAAATTGTAACTTCACTATGCTAATCATTGTTGCCTTAATCTGTGTGCCATTTCTAAAGTGGACAACTAAATAGGGACGGAGGGAGTATTGATTTAGATTTAACAATGTTGATATGAGAAAATCGATTGACGTTTACAACAATTTCAATAACTGAGTCTTCTTCATTAAAGGGTCCGTTATCCAACGATGAATTCTTCTCCATTAATTGAATCTATTACTTAGTGAACTCCTCCATTAATGACTAGTCTAAAGTTCCATTCTTCTAACTTTCAATTTTGATTCTGATTTTGAGCTACCAACAAATTTTTAAAGTGATGAAAAGTGGAGATATGATGAAAAGTATATGATTTGAAGATGAGAATTGAATTGGTGATGAAAAGTTGTTGAGGGCGGTGACCCGGTGGTCAAGGTGAGCCACCACTGGGGTCTATGGATCTGATGAAGATCGAAGGGAAATGATAAAGAAGGTAAAAAAATAAAGGGAAACATAATTTCTTTTTTTAACAAAAATAGATTATTAATATGAAATAAATTAAATATTTCTAAAGTTAATATTTATCTTTTTATCTCTCACTCTCTCAAAGAGAGTGAACTACATCTTTTTTGCCATATCAACATTTAGGAAGCAAATAACTCTACTTTAAAATAGTCCAAGGGAGTAATAGGACCCCTGTAAAGTATAGATATATAGTTGGGAACCCGGCTATAAGTTGGGGGGGGGGGGGGGACTTTTGGCCATTTTCTCTTGATTTTTTATTTTATCAGAATCTTTATAAAATTATATGTATTTAAAAGCTTATACTACTATAAACCCTAATATATATTTGGTACTTATAAAAGGAACATCACTACTAAAAAAACAACTATTTTTCCATTGAAAATTGTGTAGCGACTATTCCCATAAATATTTTGATTGAATTAGTGAAAAAAAATGTTCAGTGGCTATATTCACATGATTTCAATGAAAATTTGTTTTTCATCATGCATTTTTTCAGTGAGCTAGTTCAGTGGGAACGGAATGGAGAAATGATAGCACAAATTTCCCACTAATTCATGGTGGGAAAGAACTCGGTTTTTAGTAGTGCATGAAGATATGTGATTTATTAATTTTGTGTCTTAATATATTTTGATATTTTATTTATGAACGTACTATGATTTGCTCATTTGATAAGATTGTATAAGAGTTGGACAAATTTTGATAATTTTTTACTTTTCACAAATTATAGATTTTTATATTTATAAGTAAAAGTACAATTTAATAATTCAAATTACATATCAAATTATTTCAATTTTAAATCAGTTCAATTTCAAATAATGTCCAAACTAGTAATTAAATTAATAAGTTGCATGCGTATTTTGGCATCGTGAGTACTCAATATTGTAGGTCAAAAGATACAAAAACACAATTAATTAAAGTTAGGCAACCTTTTTCTGTTATTCCATTTCAGAATTGAAAGATGCATGTAACTGTTTGGTTATTTCATGTGGGTATATATGTAGTAATTAAGCTCAATTATTGCCCAAATAATCTTTTCTCTCTTCTTCCTTTGTTCGTTAAGTGCGTGTTTGGTACAGAGCTAATTAATTTTTAATTTTATTTTTTTTTACTTCACTGTGGATCGAAATTAATTTTTAATTTTTAATTTTTAATATCTAATTACGGTCAAATATTTTGTGATTAGATAGTACTATATAAAGAAAATTGAAAAATTGTACCAAATTGATGAGTGGTATTGAAAAAAAAAAATGATTGATGATTTTGTTTGATTGGATCTGATATTGAGCATAATTAATTTAATTTAGTGATAACTTCAAAATTTCAAATCGAATCAAACCATCCGACATTATATGCATTATATAATTTTAAATAATATATAAATATTTTTTATTTTTTTTTATAGTTTCTATCTTTTAATATATTATTTCAAGCTTGGTTTTAATATTATAGATTCAAGAATTTTTGTAGCCCATAGATGTAAGTAACTCGAATAAAGCTCACATCAAAACCAAATCAACTAATGCTAATAAAAGAAATTAAATTTAACACTAAAAAAGATAATAATGTGGGATATTTATTTTTTAGTTTTCCATTCGTTTAGAAAGGTTGAAATACATTGATTTTTTTTCTTTTATGTATAGTCATGTAGTTAATAGTATTTATTTTAGCTTGATGTGATATTTTTACGTTATGATCATTTTCATTATGACTTATTAATTTGTAATATATATTCATTTTATGCAATTTCTTTATTTTTTATTGAACATCACTTACGTTACATTTTGTGTTTTTTTTTAAGAAACACCTTAAATAGTTATATTTTGCTAGGACTAAAGAAATATTTGAACCACAAATTATTAATCACATGTTTATTTAAAAATTTTACCGAAAAATCCGAGGTTGAAAAACTAAGATAATTAATTTGATCTGATTTGAAATTAAAAAAAAAACGCCTTCGATATATTGAACTTGCGAGCCTGTTTGGCCAAACGAAAGGTTAAAAATACTTTTTTTGAGGGGAGGATTGTCAATAAAGATAGATCGCTCATACCTTTAATAATCGATATGAGATTCAACACCTCATCAAATGTCTAGACATTCGAAGCATGAACAATATAATATTGGGCCGGTCAATATTAGAAAACAAATAATTTAGATGGATCCTGCTCTAGTACACTATATTTTAAAAAATAGACATTTATAATATGGTTTTGAAAATTATTTCTCTCATTGAGCTAACTTTTCAGATTGACTTACCCTTGTCAATTTCTATAATAGTATAAACAATATATCAATACTCTTTGATTTTATTTTATTTTAATCACAAAAGACCATGCATATTGTTCCTGAGTATATATATAAAATCAGTTAAGAATAATACAAAACCGGGGGCTAAACCTGACCTCTAAACAATTTAAGAAAATATTACAGTGTCACATAAATTGTATTATTTCCTAAAACTGAAAATCCAAAACAAAAAATTTAACTAACAAAGAAACTAGTTTTGTCGTATCTTTCATATAAATTTAAATTAGTGAAAAAACAAGAAAATCACTGAATTTTTTTTTCCCTTCCAAAAAAACACACTACACTACTGGCGGAGCTAGGTGGTGGTTCATGGGTTCAGACGAACTCACTAGCTTTTTTTTGTAGACATTATATTTATATTAGAAAATTAAATAAATATATGTATATTAACATGTGAACCCGCAAACAAAATTGATTTATTAGAACCCTCAAACTCTTAACTTTCACTCTGCCTAAGACACTACGTACATTATTTTTTTAAGGGTTGTCTCTCTCTATAAATTTGCATGATGTTCATAACATAAAGAGAACAGTACACCTAAAGAAATCAATCCAGCAAAGAGAGAGAGAAAGAAAGAGTGATGAAGTTGCAGCTACAATAGCAGTGTTGATGATGGTGATAACGTTGGCAATTTCGCCAAGCTATGCAGTGGATGGCGACTCTTGCACTGATCTGTGCAGCGATTTCTTCTGCGATATGTGTAATGGGGAGCCTGACTACAGTGATTGCTGCATCAACAGCTGCTGCCCTTCCTTCCCACCTTCATCCATCCGCCCTAATTTACTTCGTATCTGAAAAAATGAATCACCATAAACAATATAACTTTGTCTAACATCGTTTTTATTAATAATTAGAATAAATCTATGGACAATTCGTTCTTATTATATATGTTAATGGGAATATATTACCTGTTAATTCCTATTTCCTATTTTCTTCTTCTTCAACCTAATAACGGTTATAATATATATATATGTGTGTGTCAGTACTCAGTGTGTGAGATATATGTTCATGTTTAGATATGATTTTATTTAAACTTAATATTATCGATAGGGAACATACGTTTATGTATGAAATTCACTAAAATTACAAGAAATAGTAAACATGAACGGGTGGATGATAATTAAGAGAGCTCTTTTCTATTGGATAATTAATTAAGAAGTATACATAGCAAGTTTAGGGAAGGAAATTATATCCATACCCTCGCAATTTGATATTTATGTTTGCTTCGTTTTATAGGACTATATTTAAGAGAAATTAACATGTGTATATAATTATTACTTATAGCTATATATTGTCAGGATTTTAATCAAAGATTAGGCTTAGCAATTTAAACCCAAAAAAATTAAGAGCAGATATCCCAAATCCATGGAGTGACACAAATATATCCTTAAAGCCGCTGCAACTGAATGTTGTAGCGGCTGGGGATTATTTGGGTTTTTAAAAAAAATGCAACTAAACTTGTATTTGAAAGTTTGTAGTAGTTCTTTGAGTAGGTATAGTTGGGATTATTTGGGAATACTATACAAGATTTGAGGAGGATTGAAGATTATTTGAAGTCAAAATTCAAAGTTGAAATCGACTTGGAACACGCCACCTTGACAATGTATATAACATGTATACGTAGTGTATATCATATATAATTTTCCAGTAATTTCCGTTTGAACAAGGATCATGTAACCTTGATAACTAAATAGAAAATAGCAGAAAGTTAACCTCAAATATAATATTTTAGACTAAGATCAAATCTGCAGTTGTCCAGATAAACAACTTGTTTTATTGTTAGGTGTCAACAAAAAGCTTAATAGCCGGTGCCATCATTTTCAGTGTTAATTATTGGTACAACGTAACATAGTCAACACACGATAAGTTAAAAGTAGCCCACAATTTGATTATTTTTGTATGTTTGGAGGCTGCTTTAAAGTCCAGTTGTTATTTGAATACAAATTAAATTGAAAACAAATTAAAAATAATAACTTAAATTGTATGTTGTCATATAATATATAAATAGTATATTTGTAGGATTGCTTCTTTATTTGTTTCCTTGATAATTAGTATAAAATGTATTGTATTTATACATTGCTTATCTAGTGAAATAAAATACGAACTTATTTTTCTCCGATTTCTAGAAATGGTATAGAAGTAGACCCCGTTGCCCCTTCTTGTTGCACTGGGGCCCTTAATCCATGCTCAAGATGAGTTTTGGACATGTGGGGAGTGTTAAGTTTTGCATTAATTGAGAAAATGAGGTACAATGTTTTTGTATGAGTTAGCTTTAAGGTTGAATTAGACAGAAAAGTCATATTTCCACACACACATATGTATTGGAGTTAATTGTCAAAAACATATGAACTATTACTTTTTTACGAGTTTCTCAATCCAACTATTAGTTGTTCTATTTTCCTATCTAACCTATCACCATTTATGTATTAAAAAACACACCTATTTAAGTAGATGATGATATTTCAAGTAGGAAAAGTAAACAACCAATGGTTACAGCGTGAAACTCGCAAAAAGATAATTAACTAATAATTGGATTATGAAACTCAGAAAAAAAAATGACAGTTTAACCATTATCTCTATATTTAATAAAATCACATTTATTTTACTAACTCTCAATTCTGAATTCAGCTCTGAATACCTACATTAAAAAAAAAGGCATGAGTGTCAAAGCTAGTAGTAGTATCATGTTCTTGGTAGTTCCTTGTATGTTGCTGAAGTCTATGAGAAAATGTGAAAACAAGAATAACTGCGCTCCAGCTTTTAAAGTTTGGCAATTTGGTCTATTTATAGTTGAAATGAAATCAACAATGATTTTAAGAAAACACGTGCCATCAAATAACATAACCGACCAAAAAAACATCCAAGAATTTTGGTCTTTTTTCAACGTTGTAGCTCAACCACCATTATCCACGTGTCGATATCTTTTTTAACTCCAAATTTAGATAGTCTTCTTCTTTATTTATAAGGACCCTAATGTTTTACTCTAATTGAAGTTCATTTTCTTGAAACAAAGAATTTTCACTATAACCAACTTGATGCTGAATGATTCAAATGGCTTCAAATTTGCTCTACTCTGCTTTGGCCTTAGTGCTTTTGTTGTTTCTAGCAGAGCTTTGTTGCTACATTGAGTCAGTTAGTGGGGTGGTTTTGGGTTCAAGATTGTTAGCTAAAGAGAACCAAGCATGGTTTTCTGATAATAAAACATTCGCATTTGGCTTCACACCAACAACAGAATCACATGATCAATATCAATTGTCTATTTGGTTTGCACAAATTCCAGGGGATACAACAGTGGTTTGGTCACCTAGCATGTAAGTGTAACAACTTTCTATATTAAGTACTAATTTTCTTGTTAAGTTTGTAAAAATTACTACTCCCCTTTTTTTAATCTGTTTGTCTTACATTCTTTTTAGTTTGTTTAAAAAAGAATTCACCTTTCCAAATTTGGAAACTCAACATTTTGCACTGCATTTTAAGGTCATAAATTAAAGAGCATTTCAGTACAGTAAGTCTATCTTTAGTTTAAGACCATGACTCCACGAGATTAAAAAGTTATGTTTACTTTCTTAAAGTCCATGTCTAGTCAGACGAAGACAAACAAATTGAAACAGAGGGAGTACAAGTCATGCATTATAACATGTCTTATTCTCTATGTTACTGATTCCGCTTTTATGGAGTTTACCTATAGTTATCATTTAGCTGACCTAGTGTATAGAAGTTAAACTCGCCATTTCTTTCCAATGTGAACTAGTCTGGATTTCTTTCTCTTCAAAACAAGGGCAAGAAGCTGTGAATGTTAATGTGAAACTAGAATTTCTCCAAAATGCTTAAAACATGTAGACATAAGTTTAATTTGAGTTAATGTGAAACTAGAATTTCTTCAAAATGCTTAAAACATGTAGACATGATAAGTTTGAATTATAGGTTCTTTAGTTATGATATTAGACTTGGAAGAAATTAAGCAGAATGTATTCCTCCATCTCTAGTTTTACTAAAGCTTTTGCAGGTATATATTTCTTATTGGCCAACCCATTCATTTTGTGTCCATCATCTGAATAGAAACTCTCCAGTCACCAAAGACGCGGTCTTGGAGTTCGACAACACTGGAAATCTCTTGTTGACGGACAGAGGCACCACTGTATGGGCATCAAACACCTCAGAAGCTGGCGTTGAGACGGCTGTCATGTCTGAAAATGGCAACTTTGTTCTCTACACCGACAACCTAAGCGTTGTGTGGCAGAGCTTTTCACATCCATCAGATACTCTATTACCTGGCCAACCTTTAACAGCGTCACTAGAATTAGTATCATCAAAATCGCCTTCCCTTGGAGGCTATTACACGTTAAAAATGTTGCAGCAGCCTACATCACTTAACCTGGGATTGACTTACAATGTACCTGAGTCCTTTGATATGTCACCTGAACTTTACAGCAATTATTCTTATTGGTCAGGACCTGATATATCGAATGTGACAGGAGATGTTGTTGCAGTCTTGGATCAAGCTGGAAGCTTTGGTATTGTTTATGGCTCGTCTTTGGATGGAGCAGTTTATGTGTACAAAAATGATGGTGATTATGGAGGTCTATTCTCGGCTTTGAATCAATCTAATTGGAATAGACCATCTGTTTTAAGACGGTTGATTCTCGAGGCTAATGGAAATCTACGTTTGTATCGATGGGACAATGATGTGAATGGATCAAGACAATGGGTTGCAGAGTGGGCAGCTGTGTCCAATCCATGTGACATTGCTGGAATTTGTGGCAATGGGATATGTAATTTAGACAGAAGTAAAACAAATGCTTCTTGTACGTGTTTGCCAGGCACGTCTAAGGTGGGAAATGATATTTCGTGCTCTGGAAATTCTTCATTGACAGGAAAATGTGGACCTCATCATGAAAACTTAACTTCCCAGTTCAAGATTTCTACAGTTCAACAGACGACTTACTATTTCTCAGGATCATCCGTAATAGCAAATTATAGTGATATAACTTCAGTGTCCAAATGTGGGAATGCTTGCTTATCAAATTGTAACTGTGTTGCTTCTGTTTACGGTCTCAATGAGGAAAAGCCTTATTGTTGGGTCCTAAGACGCTTGGAATTTGGTGGATTTGAGGATCCTGGCTCAACTTTATTCATCAAGGTCGATGCCAATGACTCATTTGGTGTTAATGGTGACAAACAAAATGGGAATTCATCAGACCATTCACAGAGTAAACACGACAAGGTATTGATACTTCCTATAGTCCTAAGCATGACTGTTCTGATCATGCTGCTCGGCTGTCTGTTGTATATCAATATCCATAGGAAAAGATCCTTAAAGAGAGCCCTTGATGGCTCTTTGATCTTATCAGGAGCTCCAATTAGTTTCAGCTATCGTGACTTGCAACAACGGACAAATAATTTTTCTGAGTTACTTGGAACAGGTAAAGACGCAAATGTTATTTCATTTCTTATCCAGTATTACTCAGAAACACAGAAAATCCAAACTACGACAATTGAATTTTCCATCATAACAAGATTTGATCATAGTTACAGTGTTGCGTTAACAGGTGGATTTGGAAGTGTATACAAGGGAAGCCTAGGAGACGGAACATTGATAGCAGTAAAGAAGCTTGACAAAGTTTTGCCTCATGGAGAGAGGGAATTTATAACAGAGGTCAATACCATTGGCTCTATGCATCATATGAACTTGGTGCGTCTATGCGGATACTGTTCTGAGGGAACACGAAGGTAAGTACCTGATTTCGTTGTAATTTGATGGCTGAATTGTGTCAAAGTAGGTAAGCATGTCATATTACACCATTTAACAGCACAGTGTTTTTCTTCCAACAGGCTACTAGTGTATGAGTTTATGAAAAATGGCTCATTGGATAAGTGGATATTCCATTCATATAGTAACAGAGATAGACTGCTAATTTGGCCTACACGTTTTCGCGTAGCCATTGGTACTGCACAAGGGATAGCGTATTTTCATGAGCAATGCAGGAACAGGATCATACACTGTGACATCAAGCCAGAGAACATACTTTTAGATGAGGATTTTTGTCCTAAAGTTTCTGATTTTGGACTAGCAAAATTGATGGGGAGAGAGCACTCCCATGTTGTTACTATGGTCCGAGGAACCAGAGGTTATTTAGCCCCCGAGTGGGTCAGCAACCGACCCATAACTGTAAAAGCTGATGTTTACAGCTATGGAATGCTGCTACTAGAAATAATAGGTGGCCGGAGAAATCTTGATATGACTTGTGATGCTGTGGACTTCTTTTACCCTGGATGGGCTTACAAGGTACTCAATTGATCAACTTTTGTAGCTCATTTCCATTTCTTGATCAAGAGGTCACAAGTTCAACCTGTTTAAATAACTGCCTAGCGGGAGCTTAGTGCACCAGATGGACCTTATTATATTATTCCATTTCTTGCAAACTTTAAAAACTAAAGTATTGAAGGTACTGCATATGCTTCTTTTTTGTTGTTTTTTCAGGAAATGACAGAAGGAACACCAGAAAAAGTTGTAGACAGAAGACTCGAAGGGGCAATCGAAAAAGAAGAGCTAATAAGAGCTTTGATGGTTGCCTTTTGGTGTATCCAGGATGAGGTTTCAACAAGGCCTACAATGGGGGAAGTGGTGAAGATGTTGGAAGGATCAGTTGACATTGATATGCCACCAATGCCGCAAACTGTTTTAGAGTTAATAGAAGAAGGCTTAGATCATGTATACAAGTCTATGAAAAGGGAGCTCAATCAGTTCAGTTCCTTCACCATGACTACTCAGCCATCATCTAATGCTACATGCAGTTACTCCACTATATCACCTAGATAGTTAAAAAGTGGAACGATTCAGTAGGAAGTTTTATTAGGATTATGCAGCTGTAAACCCATTGATGCTTCAAATAACATTCAAGAGCCAGCAAAATTGGATTAGCATAGTGTATTCTCTTCCTTTTTGCCGTATCTCAACTAGGATTGAAACGTAAGATTGTGTACTTGAAATAAAACATGCGTATCCAGAAACATTCCCAAAGAGGTTTGCATGATCAGTTATGAGTGCATTTTCTTACAAAACATGGACTAAATTTTTATAGCATTCAGATGCACTGAAAATTTGGTTGATTGTTGTAAAGATTTAAGTGTTTGACATCAAACCATATTAATTTACTATGATTTGGTGATGATAAGTGTTGGAAAAACACATAATGTATCCATTTGGTTGATCTAAATATAGATACTTTTTTGCCCGGCTGTAATTATCAAGTCTTATCCCAGATTTTTGATGGTGTACTTCAGACATAAACAAGGAGAGACAACATAATGTTGTGTTAAGATAATCAAAATATGATGAGTGAACCATAAACCGTTAATAGATATGCTCAAGTAAGAGTCTATGCCTTCCCAAATTTTGTAATTGGCAGAGGTTTTTTTGTTTTACTTTTTCATATTTGGAACACTAACATATATCCCATGTGATATCTATATCTATATTGAAAAAGCCAGGTTAGTGTTCTGAATCATATTTTCAGGATTTTAATAGATCGTGTATATAAAGATGTTATGTAAACTTGTGATTACAGTTGATTAACACAAAAACAGGTTGATATTTATCCAGTTAGAAGTAGTATGATGAGATATAAAAGGCTTTAGATTATAGTGAGATAGTTTAGCAACCAAAAGAGAATAAGCTTCGTCAATTATTTCTACAGGTTGATTCATCACTAGCTAAGAAACTTTGTGATGTTTCTCCAGCTTTAGAATAAGTGAACAGTGACGATGCTTTACATTCATCTACACAATTGCATCATTAGATACTTCAATCATAAATTACATTTCAGTCGACCACAAGCTCTCGAGATGGGCTGACTTACCCTTGATTCAGTCATCTTCCTCCACATCAATGACCATCCTCAGTCGCCTTCTTGATACAGTAATAATAGGGGCTTCACGTGAAGCATCATAATCCTCAAAATCAGACAATTCAGAATGGAATTTGTCCTGTAATTGCTGATCACCCTGATTGCCAGGAGGTACATCTTGCTCATTGCTAAGGTCAGTTGCTAGGTTACCAGCATCAACATCACCGTCAACATCACAGGCAGTATTATTAAATCCTGTAACCTCCATTGCAGCAGCTTGATCAAGCTCTCCCCTTAAAATTCCAGAGAGGTTAAGATCATGTTAGTTAAGTAGGTCAATGGACCAATGCCAATGGATCTAAAATCATGACATGCTCTTTTGAGGAAAATAAGTCCAAATATGTAAAAGCACAAGAAAACTATTTAGAGGGAATTAATATCATATGTAAACGCTGATGCTACAATCCATCTGAGCTAACCTATGGCAAATATATAAAGTCACTGTCAGACATTAATGGTTCCTAGATTGTACATTGTATATGCCTGTTACTGTGTCTGTATGGTAAATTCAAGCAAAAACAGCCTACGTATACTTTGATGTGAATGTATATAGATGGCAAAACTTGGTTTAATAAAAATAAGAGGAAGTAAGCAAGGGTATCAAATTTAGGAAAGCAGAAGAGGATGGCCAAAAGAACTCAGAAGCCTAAGAAAGCTGGTATAGTAGTTCTAAAGTTCCTTCACAAAATAGAGGATTCCAAAAAGTAGGGATGAGGTGAGTGATGATATGAGGGGTTCATACCCCATGAAGAGACAACTGGCATAGTAGATTTGTTTAAGTTCCTAAGCAAATAGAGGAAGATCCCAAATAGAAAATAAGATAAAGTGGGCGACTATATAAGAGGCTCATAAAAATGGAGGATAAATGCAGTATCCACCATGGTGCCAGAAAAGGTGAATCAATAAAAACACAGCTGTAGTGTACCTCTCTGAGTCATAAGCATCTTTGTCTTCAACGTCACTTTCGCTGCTGGTCTTCATTGAATCTATATTTAGCTTCCCATCCTCGCTCTGTGGAACAGCTTTTTGAGTTTTTCTGCATCAAATAAGATTATAATTTATTACAATAATTATAAGGTGTCCTGCAGAAGGTAGTAATTTTACTAACTGAAAGCAACTCCGCAATGTATGTTGTGATCCCTCATAAGCCAACACGGAAAAAATCTACAGTCTACTCAAGACTATAATTCAATGACAGTCAGTTACCATAAAGAAACCCAAGTTAACAAATGAAAGTACCACCTTCCTATGAACAATTTTTTTTATCAAGCAAATTATTTCATTGATACTCCCTCATTTTCACCTCTATCCTCCCAAACACAACCTTACTCCACACTCTTATGTCTTCCTTAAGCATCTTTAAATTTTTTGCAAGTCTGAAAGATAATCTCCCCTATAGCATATCTATCCCACCACCCAACTACTCTATCTCCAAATTATGTTGCTAGTGCCGAGTAGTCACATGTTCTCAAATCTGAAAGGTGATCTCATCCTTCTACCCCTATCACCAGCTAAAAGAACTAGAAACTTGTTGGAGCATGACCAAAAGAACCCAAACTTGACCAACAAAAATAGCTCCTTTCTGCCCTGAACAACTAGAAGGATGTGGAGACCATGTCTAAACTTTACAAGTCAATGAATAGGACAACTCAAATAGGTAATTTTGATGCATTGACAGAATAATAAGACTTGGTGATTGATGAAGATCTTGATTTGAAGAAACATGGATCTGAACCCAGACATAGAGAAACTATTGAGAATATGGTGCTCCAACAATCAATGCAATGCACCTCAATACTTGACTTTTTCACCTTTTCAGATTGTAAATGAACTGACCAATCAGCATATATTTGTGCAACTTTGGTTGTACCAAACAAATTGAGATATTTCTATCAAGTAATGGTGAGGCTTGACCCACTCCTACCTTCACTTTATAACTAAGGAATGTGTCATATTTATAAGCTACATACACATAAACATAAATCAGAATAAATCTACCATAAGCAGGAAGAAAGGGAGACAGATGCCCACGACGACTTTTCATTGATTCTCAGAAAACAAATAACATGCCCTAAGTCATGTAAAGATTATGTAAAAGAGAGGAAAAACAGACAAAAGAAAGCATACACCAATAGTGAAGTCAGCAATTCATCATCAGACGTATCTTTTGATGATTTCTTCCTTGTATTCTGGTTCTCTCTTCCTTCAGAAGTGCTTCCTTTCCCCTGATGTTTGCTCCTGAAACTCCATAAAGCAATGAAAGCCCTTGTCATATATTTGGTGGGAGCATAGTAATAACTGTGTTCAACGTTCATCCAATACACTACTCCTAGCAAGATAGATGATAATGTCACTGGTTGCTATGAGTATAGTGCCTTTTAACTTCAATCTCACATGCCATTCAGTAACATCACAACCCAACTCAGGATGAGAAGGAAGCAGGAGATCAGTATCATTAGAATATCTTCTTCCACAATTTTTCAAAACTTAGTGGGTGTTTGGATTGACTTATTTTAAGTGGTTTTTGGCTTTTAAGCTCTTTTAATTTTGGAATTGTTTGGGAAACACAAAAAGTGCTTCTGAGCACATTTTTTTTAGGATGAAAAAGTTTTTTTAAAAAAAGGGCAAAAGTTGGGTGTCCCCAACTTATGACTTCTTTTTTTGAACTTGGTAACTTTCCCCAACTTATGACTTTTAGCTTTTAACTTATAAGTCACTTAAAAAAAGTCAATCCAAACACCCCCTTATTCTGAATCAGGAAGAATAGAAAGTAAAGGCAATATCATCTGCAACGTGAATGGTATGTTTTTACTTTGCATATTCCAGATATACTAGTGGATTACATCAACAACAAATAGAGGAAACTGATTTCCACCAAAACTTTAGCTGGAAGATGGATGAAAATCCAAAAGTTTTTTAGGATAATCTCTTCATTGTGCTGACACTAACTACAAAGGAATTACCATGACTGATGGTTCTCAATACGGTATTTGGAGTCACTATGCAGATAAAGACAAACAGCAGAAACTAGTTTCTGAACATGTAAAAAAACCATGAAGCTAGAACACATGCTGAAAAAGGAGAGGAGAGGAGGTTTATTAGAATAGCAACTCCTAGCTGCCGGTAGCAGATTTTGGATTTCCTACTGTGCTACCGAAGACTACTAGTGGAGAAAATCATAGGTGGGAACTCAAGGGGAAAGGATATGGTCGCCCATCAGTTAACACAGTGCACTGAACTAAATTATTCTGGAAGTAAGGAAGAGCAATCCACTTCTCAAGATAATCCAAATATTTAAGCTTTGTGCGCATCAAAGAACTTAACAGTACCTTCTCATTGATAACAAAGTCTCATCATCAGAGTTGTCTGAACCTTTAGTAGAAGCATCACTTGCTTCATCCATCAATTGCAAGTTGGTTTCTAAGCTTCTCTTTTTGGGGACATACAAGCCAAGTTGCTTAAGTTTTCGTGAAATCTTAGCAGCAGATAAAGTGCCCTCAGAATCAAGTGCATTGGCAATCATGTGGCTGCACCTCTTGTGATCTTTAAACCTTTCATAGTAAAACCATATCATATTATTAGTCCATATATAAGGAATGGATATATGAAAGCCAGGGTCTCACAAAAGAAGTTGCTTTCTTATATATTTATGTTTAGAAGAAATATAAGTGGAAAATCTAGAGTAAATCATGGGCAATAGAACTCACTGCTCGAACAAATCTTTGATCTTTTGCTCCTGCTCCTGACTAAATGCCTGCACTCTCTTTCTTGTGTGCCTGAGAATGACCAGCAAGAATAATTAAAATCAAGTTCATGAAACATATAACTACACTGCTTTAAACACACTTACAGATGCCTTCTCTGTGAAGTACCCTCTTCTAGTATATCTGAATTTTGAAGTCTGAGATCACTTTCTAGAACCTTTTCTTCATTCCTAGGTTTGTTGGGAGCACTAGCATTTAATGTCTTTTTCTTCCGTGGAATTTTGTATCCCAACTGTTTAAGTGCCCTGGTAACTTGGAGAGGTGAAATCTTTCCATCTGGATCAAGGACTTCCGCAATGAGATCACAACAATTTTGACTATCTTTATACCTGGAAATCATACAAGAAAGGAATTATCATTTGTGAAAACAATATGAGCAGCTAGTAGAATACAATGATTTACGAATTTAGATATTTTCTTGAACTTATTTTTACAACTAACATGTGTCACCCTTCAAACATGAATTATTACTCCATAGCTCCCAATTCTACAGCCTAATTTAACATATCACAAACACTTAGGAAAAAGACTCAACTACTATGGGGCAATGTAAACGTGGGAGCTAATAGGGTACACTCGAGGAGTCGAGGTATGTGCACACTTCTACTTTATCATTGGTAGGATTAAGAGGAGGGCTTCAAGCATACAAATAATGAAACTATATATATGTACCTCTCAAATAGTTGCTCAGCTTTCTGTCGTGATTCATCATTAAGAGCTTGTAGTTTTCGTCTTTTAGGTTCTCTCAGAGACTCTTGTTCGACTGTCTGCTTCTGTCTGCAATAAAAAAAACAATAAATAAGATGGCTAAACTGAGAAATCAAGAAGAGCAAAAAACCAAGAATGAGGATCATTCTTTGCATAATTTTCATCATTTGAAATTGATGCTGGGCTTTCCGCTCCCTCTCCCAAACTTTGGCTACTCCTATTTGTGACCTCTGTCTCGTTTCTGCGAAAAGCATTAAATTAAAAGATTCTATTGGAGGAAAAAAGTTGAGTTGGTTGTTTCTCTTATGAATGAAAGACCTACAACTTTGTCAAATGCTATTTTATCTTTTTTTAATAGGAAATGATCAAAATTTAGAAAAAGAGAACAACTTCAAAATAAAAAGTCAATTTTTTTCCCAAGTTTATCAAGTCTGTCACAAAAATAAATTCACAGTCGAAGTAATACATAATTCAACATATGAAACTCTTGCTTTCTTTGTTCAAGCACAATAGCATTTAACAATCAACAAAAGCACCCTTGTGGTATTAGTGCAAACATCCAACCTGACAGCGTCTGAAAAATGTAATGGAAAATCAGCTTCATCATCACCAAGGGCATCAGCTAGACTTCGGCGAGTCCATCCATTTGCTTCAGATGAGCCAATTTCACCAGTCATTTTAACACCAGAACTATTTTTACCATTCTTAAATTGAGATAGATCCTTTAGCATGGAATCGCAAGTGAGATAATGACACTCTCGACGTGACTTCCAAAAGAGAACCTCTATGAAAAGCAGGGGATTACTCTTCATTTTGTGCAGCATTCTCCTAACTAAGTTTGTCAAAAAGGAAACAATGCCCTCATATTCTCTGCAAGGCCTAGACTTTTGCTCCTCCAGAATGTCATAGAATATGGTGAGGAGAGATAGCTGTATATCAAGCAGAAAAGATTAAAATGAGATATGTTACTGAATCTTCACATTAATCTTATCTCAAACAGAACGTTTGATTACTTTTCAACAATTAAAAGAAAACAAAGTTTCAATAAATTACCTGGTATAGCATGGGAGAAAGTTCGAGATCATCGCATATTTTCTGTAATATGTGGATCACAGAATTATTTGTAATAATGGAGTTGCTTTTGTAGTACTTCAGTAACCAACAAAGATTATGAATGGTGGAGTTGTTTGCAAGAGTAGAGACCAAAGCAGATATTTTGAGATCATCTTCTGTAGTCAACACATTTTCATCACCAGAAGAATAATCCCCGCCATGATCATACTCGTCATTAACATCATCAGAAAGTTTTTGTTGTGTCTCTGGCAGAGTGTTCTGGTGTCTTCCTGACTGAGCTTCTAGAGAAACAGGTTGATTAACCTGATCTAGGATTGTTATATCTTCTTCTCCCTTTCCAACTACATGAAGATTATTTGACTTTTCACTTTCAGAGCCTACAGCATTATTGTGAGTTGTATCACTAATCTCAACAACCATTTGATCTTCGTTCACCGTGGTACATTCTGTGTGTTCATCAACCTTATTGGAGTCTATGGCATCTTCTCCATTGTGAGCTAATCCAGTATCTCTAAATTCATGACTAGAGCCACCAACAGGTAGCCCAAAGGAGGCTGAATCTCTAATCATTTCATCATCATTTTCCTTCTTGTCATCTGTAACTGCAGTCTTCGGTCGTTTCTTCCTCAACTTTTTTGAAATCTACACAAAAATAGATCTTTTTTCGTCAATAGGTATCAGATGCTGAAGCAAAAAAAAAAAAACCATGAAATAAACTATATTTAACATCTATGGAACTTAAGGCAGTAATGAGATATAGATCATGCTAAGGCATATTTCTTTATGTTGAGACACCCGATAAAGAAAGAGACAGGGCAGGCCCTCATACATTAGAGTGAACTAACTCATATAGTATACCACATGACTCTCACTATAGGAACTATTACTTTATAATATGCTTAGCCCCCTTACATACACAAGACTGCAACTCCAAAATGGTTGATTAATAGACCATGGTATTTGATTTGTCAAATACATCATTATTGTATACTCGTATATATAGCGCGACCCAATTTTTATTTTTTACCTTTTAAAAAAAATAGTGTGGAAGAGTTGGCCAGAGAAGTGCCATCCAACACCAAATGAAGCTATCTTACCTCATCACCATTATATAATTTAGTTCGAAGCAACAACCCAGACGGCACCATTTATGATATGTGGAGTGCACAGGGATGGAACTTATTCTTCAAGAGATTGCTAAATGACTGGGAGATTGATAGAGTAGCCGATCTGCTAAATAGGGTTGATGACTTCAATGGCAAAACTGCTGAACCAGATACATTAAGATGGAACCACAATATTGATGGGCAATTCTTTGTTAAAAGGGTTTATAAAATGGAAGAAAGAGTACAGTATAGAGAGCAACCAAAAATATGGAGAAACTTATGGAATAGTCCATCCCCAACCAAGGTAAAATGCTTACTTGGTTGGTGGTTAAAAGAGCATGCCTGACACAAGAAGTTTTGAAGAAAAAAGGAGCCATCATAGTTTCCAGGTGCTTCTTATGCAATGAGACAAATGAAACAAATAGTCATCTATTTTTACACTGCACTTTTACCGCACAACTTTGGTCTCTATTTCTCAACATAACAAAGACAAGTTGGAGAGAGAGAAATGGGAGGTGTTATAAAGATAGATCCAATTCCTACCAGAAAGTTAAATGGAATTGTATAATATCTTTCTACTTTTGGTGTAAAGAAGTAGGTTTACAGCCTAAAGGATATAGATCAGTTTGTAGATTTATTAAGATCTCTGTAAGTATCTTCTTTTCTATTTGTTTTTTTTATCCAACACTTTTTGATGGTGTCCAGCATGTCCTTAATGCTGAGGAATACACATTTAAAAATTTAGCTTCCACTTGAAAACGTGAGTAGGCAATAGTCTAGAACCCAAATGCCACACTTTCCAGAACCCCAAAATTAGCCACCCCCATACTACGGCACTACCATATAAAGATAAAAGGATGGCTTTGCTTTAGATATGGAACATGGATCAGAGTTGCTGCTATCTTGTTGTGGTTCACTTCTCCATTATATCTTTATTACAGAATTTAGATCTGGACTAAATGAGCATTCATACTATCTCTCCTCAATCCAAGCAAGGTTATTTTTTCTCTAACTAGGTTCTCCACTTCATAGAAACATCTACTTAGCAAGTATCTGCAGGCGAATATGAGCATTTGAAGTTTGATTACAAGTGACTGAATCATTCAAGATTATGAATAAAAGCCCCTAGAAATAAATATTAAATACAAAAGTAAATGCTTATTAAAATTTAAAAGAAATACAAAAGTTATGAGGGAATACCCTTAATGAACCACGTGCTTGAAGGTTCTCCATCAGTTTTATAACTGTATTGATAATTTCTACCAAATCAGCAAGGTAACTGGCAATAACAGATTTAAAATATTAGTAGAAGATTATACATGCTTTGGGTTAGAAATACTTTTCTCCAAACACACACAACATTGCATTAACCTGGTAAATTGCATGCAGTCAAAAAACAACAAATAGCACATTTTTTTCTTTAACAAATAGCACATTTTGATTCATGCTGACATGGTTTCATGATTAGTGCAGTGGAATTTAGAAGCCGACATAACACACTTAGCTCATAGACCCTTTGTCTAGACATAGTTTATACTTTCTAAATAAAGTTTCCTGTAGCTAAGAAAATTCAAGATTAAAGCTTTTCTGACATGGACAAAGAAATTTATAGTTATCATCAAGAAAATATACTTCAAAGTTGCACTATTATGAACTGAGCCTACAAAAAATCTCCACCTGAAGGTTGGAACTGAAAGCAAGTTTTTGAGCAGATTCCAGCAAACATGCAGAACATTTTATCCATAGAGATGGCTTTACTGAGGCAGTTGAATTACATTAATACAAAATAAGAGTGCAGTGCATAACACCTATTAAGATCTTCAATAAACTAATCAACTACAAGTTGATTTTCTCCTTATTCATAATTCAATATTGGGGTCATGAGACTTGGTAGAGGCACCACATTTACTGCATTCTTACTCAACTTTTCTCCAATTTTCAGGAATAGTATAGTTCTTTTTTTAAAAAAAATGTGAGTCAGAAGGGAGACCTTTTCGCTTGCTTATGGGTATCAAATGATTTGATCTGGTTCAAGAGAAATTGGGTCATCCCTTCTTCAGTTTGATCATAGAATAACTTGTAAAGAAGAATTCGGGATGTTCGATGCTCCTTGGAATCTTCTGGAGACTGCTTAAGCACCAATTCCAGCATAAGAAGCTGTCAACCAATATGAGTATAGTCAGAGAAGGATCCCAAAGTTTGATTCAGTCATAATACCCAACATTTTAGACCAATCCTTAAGCTGAAGCAGATATGAAGTATCGAGCAACAGCCTTTGGGCTGGTAAATGCTGCATACTACTAAAGGTGTAACAAATCTCATTGTCTTCTGTTCTATGAATCTGTCTCCTAGAATATGCATATTCTACCTACTTAGCCATGCAGAGGCATCTCAAAAGGTACATGCATCCCATTCTTTTCATCAACGCTAAACACTAAACTAAAACAAGAGGAAAGACCCAAACTTTGAGAAAAGTGATCACCATAGTTTTAATAAGAGATCCTGCCACATAGAGAAACTTGCAGTCATTTGTCTCCTTCAAGGTCTCGAGCGAAAAACGCCATCTCGAAAGAACCAACTGGAACATTGATATATTTAAGGACTCGGCAATAGGACCACATATACATCCTCTGAACAGTGTGCTGCCAGCTCTAGAATCCGTCGGTTCTTGGGCATCAACTTCTTCTTGGGGCTGATTAAGAGTCGAGAGATGATTGAGATATGGGATCACAAAGAAAAAACAAGGTAAATGGAAACTACTCACTGCAATTCCAACAAAAGAGAGAAGCACAGAATTATGCAACAAAGAATGTATCATTTATTATTACATCTTGGCACTTCTCTTTTTAGTGTCTCAACTCTAATGATCAGACACCAGAAATAAGTGGTTTAAATTAGATCCTCAATGTTCTGAATATGACAAATTTTAGTTCTCCATATTCTAGATAGCTTCAGATTCGGACATAGATCAGTAAGACCAATATCATTTAGAAATGATGATCATGATTCATGAAGCTTGGTTCAAATGAAAGAGGGGTCTATAAATGTTGTTTAACTGGTAAATGTGTATTCATTCTCTAAATAGCTAACATTTAGTTGTTGACTAGTCAGTCAAACTTCCCAATGCAAAAGTTTGAAAGCATAATGTTTTTACTAATTTGAACTTTACACTGATTACTGATTAGATGAATTAATAAAAGTCACTAACTAATCAAATCTGATTATGACATAAATGGACTCAGGATCTACTTTATAAATGTCTGAATTCATTGTAAACGCTACATAATAATGCATATCCCGCGCCTAAATTAGCTCTGTTAGATGGATATTCAATGTCCAGTAACACTAGTGTTTCCTCACTTGTTGGCTTGTTGGAAGCTCTATGCAACAGCTGTATTAACAGTCAGGCTTGACTGGAGATTATAGAAAGCAGATCAAATGTTTCAAAGGATAAACATTCTTGTTAGTAAATAACCCCCAACTTCATTATATCTATCAGTTTATAGAAACTGAAGTTACTAATAAGAGACGGTAAAAGGAACTGTATTGTGCATGCTTACAGATAATTCAGATACACACAAACCATATAACACCATTTGCGTAAAACTTTGCTTTACCTGATTCAAAAACTTGTTGTACTGAAATGAAGTAACAAACTGAGCAACCTGAAAGAAAATAACAATATCGCTATTCTGAATAGCATGATGTTCTTTTTCAATGTCATCACGAACGGACTGCATCAGGACTGTAATGAGTTAAATTAGAATGTAAAAATAAGTAGTGACATAAGAAGCGAATGAAGTGAAAGCAGATGCATCATTTAATCACATATCTTACCGTTGTATCCCCCTCCTAGGAACTGGTTAATAAAATCATAAAGCAAATTTAGAATTTTATTGTTAGTTGCTGGTACTCTTCCTTGGTCCCACACAGTCCTTTTTGCCGGACCTCGGTGCTTCGTGTGAGTTATTATCAGGGGATCATTAGAAACAGAACAAGGATTTCCCTTGATTAGGGTTTTAGAACCATCCTGTTAAATAAACAAGTTAACATTAGTACTAGTACAAACTATCGGTTCTTTATAGTACCATTATTATACCATCATTTCTGATGTGTAAAATCCCATTTCTTTATTCAGGAGGATAAATTACCAGGGAAAACCGTGTAAAAGTTCCGCTGAACTGAGTATAGCAACCCAGGTTTCGTTGTCTGATAACTTTTCTCTTTTGACGTTCTTCCTCCATTATATCTTTGAGGGAGTTAATTGAAATATCATTATCTTCATCTACCTGATGAACAAAATCCATTGATGAATCAGAAACCACCGAGGGGTACCAGCTGCCATGAAAAAGCCTCTTCACCATATGAACTAGTCTAAGTGCCCGTTTGAATTGACTTATTTTAGGTGCTTTTAAGCCAAAATAGCTTTTAAGCAGTTTTGAAGTGTTTGGGTAAAGTTAAAAAGTGCTTATAAGCACTTATTTAAAGCCAAGATAACAAAAATAAGCCAAAATCCATAAGTTAGAAATCCTAACTTATTGCTTTTGGCTTATAAGTCATAAGCCAAAAAGCCAATCCAAACAGGCCCTAACTTGGAAAGTGTCACAAATGCATGCAGAAAAACATATTTGCTCTACTTGATGACACCTTCCTCCAAAACATCATAATGTTAAGGCGAGTGCTAACAAAGGAGGAATTTTCTTACTGCACGGCTGATCTTTGGGATGCACAAAAACTTTTTAGTCCTCATGATTAAAGGAAAAGACAGGCCAATGAGCACAAAACTCACAACTCACAAGGCAAAGCAATAATTCCTTCTTATGCTTTCTGAAAAGTTATTGAGTCGGTCTCTTCACCTTACTCATGCACAAGAGCAATTCTGTTTAAAACTTAAATACATGTGACAACACATTAAGAGATCTTTCATCTTCTATTGGTACAACTACACCCAAATCCCAACCTAGTCAGTCTTGGCTACATGATTCTAACTAATTAATTCTTCCGTTTAATTTCATGTGTCTTATTTTGATTCGGCACGAAATTTAAGAATAAAAGTAGACTTTTGAATCTTCTGGTCTGAACTAAAGGTGTGTGTATTAACCAAATATACATTTTGAGTCTTGTGGTCTTAAAGATGTCATCTCAATCTTATAATGTTGTATCATTAATGGTAAAATAGGAACGTTGGAATTAAAATCCTAAATATAGAAAGAGAAATCTTTCTGAAAAGGACTTAAAAGAAAGTAAGGCACATAAATTGAAAAAAGGGAGCATGTAGCTCTATTTAGACCCATAGCAATCCAATGTTTGGATTCTCTGGCATTACAGGTTCTCCACATTTTCTACTAAAATAGGAATCTCTAACAAGACAAAGACTTCTAATACGATTTGATTACTTCACCTAAAAAAAAAAATTGTATCATTTATTAGATCACTTTCTTCCATTGTACGCTTATTTGTGAGGAGTCTGTATGAATTCCTAGAGATTGTAGGTCTTTTAGGATAATCCTTCTACGTGATTTCAGGTTAAGCCATCCTGTTTTAACACATTTTATCACTGTGATTTCACACATGAATTAGTGTGTCTAGAGGTTGACATAGAACAAGACGAGACTATCTTAAGCAACCTTTTCTCATTTAATCCACTATGTGTGCTGCTTGCACTTTCTGCGGAAAGTGAATATTTCTGATCTAGTCTAAAATTGTATGATCACATATCTTCACATTCACATTCCCTTGATATTCATTTTGATAATTAACATTGTCAACCTAAGAACCATTCTATAAGACTTGTTTTTTAACTCATTTCTCTCCTTTGAATTGATGATATAGTTATTTTGGTCAAATGGGAGACAATATACCTTGATATTCTTGATCATTCTTTGATTCAAAGCATTAATCAATCTCAATTAAAAAAGTAAATAACATTTTAAGGAACTAGATTTTTGAAAGATTTCCTCTTATAGCATATCACTCCAACAGAACTTTCCCATTTCAACCATCCTACTCTGATTCTATATGTAACATCTTTATCTATCAAACCATTCTCCAAATACTTCAATAATATATTAAGATTTATGTACAAAAAAGTCTTAAGTGAGTGCTCCATTTATCTTCTCTGAGTATTAAATTGAAAAATATCTCTACCTTTAAATGTACCTACCAGTTTTTATAGATGTCAAACACAAACAATGGTCAATGAATTGTGTAAACCAGCATTAAAAGGTGCACCTGGTATATGTGGCATGTTTGCAAAAAGAAAAATGCATCTCTCTTCTCATTCAATTTTTACCAAGGAAATTAAGTGTTGTCAACCAAAGTTGCTTACCTATCCCAGCTTGCATATAGCATTCTGGTCATAACAAGATCAGCCCAGTTTACTAGTGTTTTCTCTAATCAAAATTATACTTTCATCCAGAAATGACAAAAAGAGGAAAAAGAAAGAAACAAAACAAAAAGAGAAAACACTAGAAAAAATTGGACTGAATTTGTGGACGATATTGCAAAAAGACTAACCTTTGGATCCTTGAAATGTGCTTTAGCAATCAACTCTGGGAGCTGGCCCATAAATATATAATAGAACGTCTCCAACAAGAGCAAATTATCATGACGAAGATAGCTACAAGAGCCACCAACTTGTTGTGAAAGAACTAAGATGACTTCCATTACATTCTCTTGAAACAAGAGCTCCAGAAACCTGTCTCTGAGAAATACAAATTCTATCATAGATCCACCAGATTTCTGCTGGGTTGATATGTCTTGGATAGCCAAAACATTACGAAATAAAGTAAGCACCAGCTGCACCATTTTCCAATCATCTTCTGTGAAAGCCTCGCTGTTGACATGGTGAGATAAGTTTGTACCCATAATAACTTGTATGAATCCATGATGAAGCAGTACTCTATCTTATGTAAGCTTAACATTCTTAGAGTTAAGTACAGAGAAGACAACAAAGGACTATGACATGTCAGTGTGAGTGATAAATAGCCTCTATAACAGAATGTTAATGAAACTCCGGAAAGAAAATATAAACAGCATTTCTTCAAAGTTAGCCTAATAAAAATATGTGGCAAAGGCAATATGAGTATTGGTACTTTGGCATGGATCTTTCCAAATGCACTCCAAACTTGAAAAAGGTTAAACTTATCATACTGGATGCATGCACGTATCTGATACCCTAGTTGAGTCTACAATCCATGTAAAGTAGTGCCTATTTTGTAAAGTGGAGAATGACACAAATATATCACAACTTCAAAATGATTCAGCTAAAGAATAGGACTAGGTTACAAGATTGGATTAGCTTGTTGCATGTGTTAATTTTAGAGTATGATAACTATTCAAAACAGTAACCTCTAATCGTCTGTGGCAAATGCCCTTGCCAATTTAACCATTATGTCACTTGCCTTCACGTAAATAAATCCATAGGTTTTAGAAAAATAATCATTTAGCAGATAACGGTGAAATTTTCAATAGACATATTCTTAATTTCTATCTCCAGAAACAATTTCTCAAAGCTATTAAAACATGAATGTCCTGTACCTAATACTACTTGGGTCAGACCAACTTTTTACATCACTCTAAGGAACATATTCTAGCAGCCAAACATGATCCCAGTTACCAATTTGACATGTGTATGTACAACAACATATCCAATGTAATCCAACAAGTGGAGTCTAGGGAAGGTAGGATATACAAACAAAAATATGAAGTCATAAGATGATTGCAATTACCAAGCCAAATTTTCCAATGGGCTTTCGAAGAGAGACATTATCACTGGCACAGCTTCACTAAAGGTAATTGATGATTTTATTCCCCAGAGAAGCTCTATCTGTTGCGGTATGTCATTTGATGTAGGCTCAATAGGCATCGTTAGAAACACCATAACTTTTACTGTACAGTGAGACAGAGAGCAAAGGCACACATAATTCATATAAACAACAAATTTCATGTTTCCTAATAGAAAATGAATGGAAAATGGATAAAATAAGACAGATACCTGCATTCAACAGCAGATTTCGATCATCTTGACAATATTCAATAATGGGAATCAAATCTTTGCCCACGATATTCCATTTACATACTTGCTTGAAAACTTCTCTTGTTTGAGGGTCATCTCGCCTTAGAAACCTCAACAAATCCTTCAAATTATCTGCCAATGAACCAGGATTACTAAAAATCAAATTAAAAAAAACCATCGAGACAGCTCAAATTTGACATCAAGTTACAAACTTAACACCCCCTACACTAACAGAAACTAATACGAAGCTAGAAACAGAAATCAGCTTAAAGATGAAAACTTTTCATCAATCAATCAAATCACTCTACTCGGCCCACTTCAGTCCAATAATTAGAAAAAAATTAAAGGAATTGAACGAGCAAATAGCCATTTGGCTTGAACTAAAGGTAATTTCTAACTGTTTTAATAACGACAAACCTAGGCAGTAATTTCCTTTGGTATAGCCGATTCGATTTCCATCATCGTCCTCCTCAATGATCCCAAGGCCAGCGCATATTATTGACAACCCTTCCATTGATTATGAGTGTTCGAAGTAATTTTTTTCTGGATTCAAGTATAATTGGGTATCAAATGGGATCTGGGGTGAGCTTGTATGGTAGTTTTGGAAGAAATTTTTGGATCTTTTTTACGAACTGATGAGTAAGTGTTAGGGTTTAGATGGCGCCAAACGGGTATCTGAAATTATTTCCCGCGCTTTGGAAATGACAAGGGGTTACAAGGACCGCCGAAGAAGTCGAGTACCCGTGATGTGGCAGACTGTCATTTTTTCTTAAATTTAAATGCTCTAAATTTAAAATAAATCCTTGTTTTAGGAAATAAACTCAACAAAACGTATTATTTCTCTTTCATATTTAAAGGGAGCTTTTGAAGTTTGAAAGAAAAAAAGTACTATGACAATTTATTTTCAAGTTTTCTTGAATAAGGATCTGTCAAAAACAATTTTTCATTTTTTAAGATAAGAGTAAAATTTGTGTATATTCACCCTTCACAAAGTTCATTTGTGGAACTATACTAGTATGCTTTGGGGTTGTTATTTGTTTTCAAGTTGAAAATAATGTTTAGAAAGAGGAGCTGTGTTTAGACATGAATATAATTTGGAGTTGTTTTGAGATTTTGTGAGTGATTTGAGTGAAAATTGTTTTTTTGAGTTTATTGAATTTCATAAATTTTAACAATTCTATATCTGAAATAATTTGCGAGTGTTATTTTAAAAATTCCTTTTGTCATCGCAAGGTCAGGAGTTGACAGAAAATGATAGTTATAGTAGGATGAAATTGAATTTTCAAATGATTATATATATATAAAAGAGAATCCTAATCCCGTCTATGTGGCGCCACCACAAATTAGAATTTTCTTTTAATTTATGTATTTTCAAAACTAGCTTTCCCCTTTCATGAAAAGTTGTGACTTTTATTAAGAATTGCGGCTTTTATGAAAAGTTTTTACTTTTATGAAAGGTTGTGACCCTTTCGAAGGGTTGTAACTTATTCAAATCGTTGTGACCTTTTCGATAAGGCATGAAAAGTTGGAACTTTTACGAAGAATTGCGACTTTTATGAAAAGTTGCGACTTTTATGAAAAGTTGCAACTTTTATGAAAAATTGCGACTTTTATGAAAATTTGTGACTTTTACGAAAGGTTGTGACTTTTTCAAAGAGTTGTGACCTTTTTAATAAGACACAATAAGCATTTATTCACACTATCCTTTGTTGTCTATAAATAGAGGGATTTCCTCTCATTTCAAAACAACGAAAATTCTGAACTTCTTCTTCTTTTGCACAATTAAATATTTGTGTATTGAGTGGCTCACTGTCACCATTGTTTTTGAATCAATATACTGGTGAATAGAATTGTTCTATCCTAAGAGGATCTATTCCTTTAAACATCGGGTTCTAGAGAGGAATAATTTCCTTAAGGGGATAATGTGCATTCAGTGGACTCGATTTTTTCTTTTCTGTTTTATTCTATTGTTACAGATCCTGGTATGTTTTTTATAGTCATTAATTTATGCTTATGTTATTAATAATTGTTGTTTTTGAGTACATGTTTTAAATTGTGTTGTTTATGTTTATGTTTTTGATCATTATGTTGAAGTAAATATATGTTAATCAAGAGTTTGATGTAATCATTAAACTATTAGTGTCATGTAGATTATAATTCTTAAACTTGCAAAATAAATTACTTTGATCTTTATAGAGTTTTCAGTGACTAAAAGATCCATGGGATGTCCAAGAAGGGACTTTCCACACAACCTTTGAGTTTTAGTTATTCAACTCTCTATCTTATTGAGGTATTCAATCAATTAGTGACATCCAAAAAATAAAGAAATGTAGTGGGATTGTAAGTATTGTACTCAACCTTAATCAAAAGTTTGGGGTTCAAATGTTAGATTGGAGTCAATGAATTACCCCTCAAAGTAGGATGAATCCATATCAATCAAATAATTATCTCCTTATAAACATTAGATTAAAAGTCGCAAAAAAAAAAAAAATTTAACCATATTGATCGAAACATAAACAACAAAATATGTCTTTTGGCTATCAAAGTAGTGTCATTGACTGTGAATGATTTTGAATAAGGGACTTGCCATGACATCATTTAATCCAAATTATTTGAGCGACATACGGTATTTCATTGAACTCCAAGAGACGTGTTTTAAAATTTTAATTAACTTATCAAGTACACAACTAATTATATAAGAAGTATATTATTTATATTTTGTATGGAGAGACCTTGAATATGAGAAAAACTCTCACAATTGATGAATAAAATGTTTGTACCACTTTTTGAAAATACAAATATAGACAATGATATAATTACATATCTTTTCTAAAGACTTTGGTGATGAATAACTGCAGTAAAATGAAAAATTAAGAACAAAATGCATAAACACTTAAAATCAAGTATTTTTGGTTTTAAGATTAAAAAATATTTCATTTCTTCATTGGATAAAATATTCTTAAAAATTTATCATAGGTTGTACCCACTCAAAAACACTTATATTATCAAATGTTCAGAAGTAGCTTATTGACATAGTTCACCACCACGCGAAGCGCAGGCAATTTACCTAGTTAAATTATAAAATTTGATATTTAAAAATTGGCGATTTACTAGTGAAGTATGAAACTGATAGAACCGTAGAAGGTAAAGAATCTTAAAGAAGCAGTGCCAGTCAATGAAAGATTAGAAGCTGGGAGGTGCTACTGTTAAAAAAGAATTTCTTGAGCATATATGCTATTGTGGTAGACTGATATACTAGGTGGAAACTTTTAGTACTATACCTCCTCCCTTTCTACTTTAAGGTTGTAGTTTAATTTGTACATAAATTTTTAAAAAGAAAGATTTTTAAACTTATAAGCTTACTATAAGACTTTGATCTTAAACCTTACAAAATAAATATAGTACTCAAACTTAGATTCTTCTTCATTACATTTGTTCCGGAAGAACAACGATTCACTCCAATAATCTTCTCATACAACCACATTCAAGTGCCGGCTTCATTGATGTCTAAGAGAAGAAAATAATATGGTGTCCTAGGCCAAAACATACAGAAGCACGAAGCAGATAACAATAAATATAACACCCTAGCAATCCTGCAAGAAGAACTCTTGGTAACACTGCCGACTGAGATCTATTCCTAATTGATGGCTTTAAGCGTCAAGTGCCCAACACTAATAATAACTCCCAACTACAAAGGAGTGGATCTTAAGCTGGTTCCAGGTTTTTCATCTGTCTAAACTTTCCTGACCTGGATATTGTGAGTGGATTGGAGCCGCCAGATTGGCTGCCTGCCACTCTGAACAAGAGCTACTTGCTCCCCTTCCTTAACCATCCCTTGCTTCTGTAGAATGATAAAGGGTACAGATTATAAGAGGAACACAACTGTCGTCTAAAATTATTGTGTAATAAAACACTGGCAACATAACCATTTTGGAGAATATCATGAATGAAGAGAGAGTATAACTAGTTAACGGAATTGATTGTCTGAATTATCATATCAAGATTTCACTTTTAATTATAAAGGGCAGATAATAGTACTATATGTCATATGACAAATCATTTGTTCATCTATGATCATGATATGAACAATTTCAAGCATTCGTTATGCATATACCGCCTATTAAGCAATAACTGTAAATGATATGATGAAGGTGAATCTCACCTGCAACAAGGACAATGCACTAGTGAACGTCTTCTCTGCGCAATCTAAGAACTCCATATATATTGGGCATACGCCTTGGTACGAAGCCAGTCTCTGTTGAATTTTCTTACTGCAGCCCAAACATAAATAAATGATTAAAATTCACCAACTTCATAGAAATCATTCATAAGGTTCTTCTCAGATTTCCCTCAAAACATAAACATACCCAAAGGAAGCAACTAAGTAATCTCAAGTTGCTTATAGAAAAGGAACTTTTTATCATCAAGAGAACACTATCTACGTTTCCCTAGGTGTCTTTAAAATGCATTTAACACATTCATCTTCTACATATCAATTACCGATAATAAGGTGTAACCAATAGAGTGTGTGTGTGTGTGTTCATTCAACTGTAAAAGTAATAACAGTGCCAGAAGGACAATAAATGGTTCACTGTAATGGTATTAATGAAACCAGTTCAGCTGAAGAATTTGTCTTCAAACATTGACATCAAAGTTAGACCAATAGAGTAAATACTCACTCATTCGTAAAAGCAAATATAGTTCCAGAAGGACGATAATGGCTCAATAAGATTGCCATGAAACCAGTTCTAGTGAAGACAACAATTGAGGTTCCAAGAGTGTTGGACATCATGGTTGCATGGAAAGCGAACATCTCGCTCATATGGTTCTGCAAAACATAGAAAGTTATGGCAAGTATTAGCTCCTTCAGACAATATATTTCAAGAAAAAGATGAGGTAAATATATAATCTACAGATGAGACTAAAAACCTTAAAGGCTTGGCCTAGATTTGCAGGGGTTTCACCACCAACAATAGTAGCCTCAGTCCGTAGTGACACGGTATGCATAACTTTGACAGCTTTCAAGGGAAACCTGTAACCAAATGAATCCAAATTGTGAGAGATACGGATAGGTTATAAGACAACTTATTGTAAGAAAATCTTCACTTCTGAACTTTGGTGCCCCAAAGCTATTAGATTCATAAAATATAACACCAGCAGAAACACTTATCACTCAAGAAGAACCTAGACGCAGTTAATTGGTTCCAAAACCAAGATCTCCCAAAGAGTGATCCTAAGCTATGTTACATGGATCTCTCATTCGCATGAATTACTCATGTCGAACAGGAGTGTGTACTGCAGGAAAACTTACTACACAGTACACACTTCAACACAAACCCAAATTCTATGTAAGGCCCTAAGTTTAAAGAGATAGTACTAAAAGCGCCTTGAGTAGTAACTTACTTTCCGTGAGCTGTTTCTCCAGAAAGCATAACAGCATCAGCACCCTCTCTAACAGCAATCGCAATATCTGATACTTCTGCTCGAGTTGGGGTGGGATGGACAATCATGCTTTCCAGCATGTTGGTGGCAACGATGACAGCTTTTCCCATACTTCGGCAAATATTGATGATTTCTTCCTGCATATTAAGATATTTCCGTCAATGGAGAAATAGAAAATACATGGTCAAGATCTCTTATGATATGGTAAGAAATTGCATCCAGTTTTGCATTCTTGCAGTAAAACCTACAACTACAGTATTGTCGACCTTTACCTGCAACAAAGGAACCTCCTCGATAGGCAGCTCTGCCCCAAGATCTCCTCTTGCAACCATCGCCTGAGTAGAACAGTAAAAAACCATTAATTTGGGTTATTAGATGTCTGTCAAGGAAAAAGATAGAAAACTCAAACTACGATCCTGGACAAACATGCAAGTAGTAAGTCCAGAAAAAGTGATAAAGGTTTCCATAGGAGTAGGAACTCCACTAAAGTCTAGGAAATGATAAACACATTTCGATATAGTCTCTTGTGGCTGTGAGCAAATCATAGGTGGGATGAGTGTTGCTGCAGGTAAACATCAGGCATAAGTATGAAACTGAAGGACCCTTTGCATAGAGCCTGATTTGAGAGGAATAGATATAGAAGATATAGCCGACCCCAACTGGTTTGGGATTGGGGGTAGTTGATTGATTGATCTTGTGCACTTTAACTCTTAAAATCCTCTAATCTTTAATAGAGAGAAAAGGAAGAATAAGCTCTTAATTATTTAAGTACAATCTGTGATTTCCAAATGTTGTTTAAACAGTGTATGCCAATTCAGCAATCAAGAAGAAAGAAAATACTACCAGCAATATATTTGATCTGCCAGACACTGAATCTTTACTAAACAATACAACAACATACCCAGTGTAGTCCCACAAGTGTGGAATGTGGAGGGTAGAGTGTACGCAGACCTTACCCCTACCTCGTAGAGATAGAGAGGCTGAACCAGTAAAATAAAGGCCTAGAGAAATACCCCATCTGATGCAGTAATTATTGAATGCAAATTCGGGATGGAGTCTGCACTCTCAATTTTCACAATAACATGAATATCTGCACCACAACCTGCCATATAAAAAAGAAAATGGCTAATCAAAAAGCGTTGAAACAAAACAAGATAAACACTCATTAGCACTTTCAGTGCTCACTAAAAGGAAAAGGACCCAGTGGAATTACTCTTCAAATAATTCTTCAGTTCATGGACCACTGCAGCATCTTTGACGAAGGAAACAGCATAAAAGTCAATGTTATTGTCTACTCCAAACTTGATATCATCCCAGTCCTTTTCTGTTGCACAATGTGGATTACTGTATCAGCAAGGCAAGCATTCTTCTGACAGAGTGACTGTCTCATGCTTTCATATACAGATAAGACCTGAATTTATAGAGAAAAAAAAAGGAAGTAGTCTGACCAGTAATAGAGGGAAGTGTGGCACTTTTGCCTCGAACATTTAGATGTCTCCTCGACTTAAGCTCCCCTCCATCAATAACTTCACACTTCACAGATTCTTCTGTCTTGGATTTCACCTGTAAAGACATCATGCCACCTATAGCAGGAAAAAGAAATTACATTTAGCTAAACTCTGCAAAAATTTCAGGTATATCTACCAAGAAAAATGCACACAAGCAGAACAACAAAGTATTACTTTAGGTATGACTGTTATATGGTATCTTACCTTCCCATATCTTACCTTCCCCTCAAAGTACACCACCAATAAAGCTCAAAATGTGGTGTCTAACTTGTAGTATTTAGGTCTCTCAATGGTTTAATGTTTTTGAGCATGTCAGTACAGACACTTATACAAGATGTCTATTGCATGTGCAAGAGGGAGATGGGCTATGACACTAGCAGCTGAATATTAAATATCAGCAAAGACAGCCCATCCAAAGATCCAGAATGATAAATGTCTAATAGTTTCAAATCAATTAGGAGATGTCTCATGAGCACAAAATACAAGAAAAGGCATTCCCCTACATTGGACGAAAAAAGGAATCAGCTAAAATAGTGCAAATCTTATTAAGAGCAACAGCAAAACAAAAAAAACTGGACTACAACTAGGTGAGAAAGATGCCTCTCTTTCTTCTGGTTTTGTGAAAATGAGATGGCCGTCTCTCTTTTTTCTGGTTTTGTGAAACTAAGATGACTGCCTCTTTCTTTTTTCTGATTTTGGGAAAATGAGATGGCTGCCTCTTGATGAGATAAAGTTCACTGCTTCACATAATAACGTCACAGCAAAGACTTCTCCAAGGGCAGTCACCGGCAAGGCCTCATATCACCATATGCTGACTCAATCTCTGGACCTTTAAGGCAATATTTGATTATAGAGAAGCTTTGATTTTACTATTTAGTTCATGTTTGTAGTCTTATGGAACAGAATTTGTTTCACTCATGCACTGCACCCCTCTGATTCATGGAGATGTACAAGCATAAGATATCGCAATCCAAGTGGTGAGAATAAGAATGAAATGGCAACAACATAACCTGCAGCAGAATTTTTTCCCTACTGACAGGTCTACGATATTTCATGCCGAGTCAAAAAGAGGAAGTTCAAGAAGTCAATTTCAATGCCTTCCAATGACAAATCGACATAAGATGTTATCAGACAAAACTAGTTAAAGGACAGAAAAGAAACCACTTAACGTACCATCAACGAGAAGCATGTCTCCTACTTCAACATCATTTACAAAGTCATCATAGTTGACACTGACACAGTCAGCTGTGCCAACCCCTCTCTGAATTGTGAAAGTGAATTCCTGTCCAGGTTTCAACATGATTGGCTGGGGCAAGTCACCACTTCTAACCTCAGGACCCTGTTAGCACCAAAACAACAAAGCAATAAGAGGCTAAAAATTAAACTTGACCAAAAAGAAGGATCACATCCAGCTAAATAATTATCAGGTGATAATGAGAGAAGGAAGTTGTCATTGATGATACATATCACGTAAGAGCAATTTCACTAATAAGCAATGAACAAACAATTGATTAACAGTGATACAGGAATTATCTGAAGTTGTATATGAGTTGAAGCCTGAAAGGGAACAATATTTTCTTTCTTCTAGTCCCAACTTGAAAGCAATAAGAGGCTACAAAATGAGAACTGACCAGAAAGAAAGATCACATCTAGCTAAATAGTAATCAGGTGATAATGAGAGGTGAAAGTTATCTTTGATGATACATATTACATGAGAGCAATTTCACTAATTTGCAATGATCAAACAATCAATTAACAGTGACATAGTAATTATCTGAAGTTGTATATAAGTTGAAGGGGACAATGTTTGCTTTCTTCCTAGTCCTAAGTTGAAAGGGATGAATACAGTAAAACTGGAGGTGCTCAAAATAAACTGGAAAACCAAATAGGACCAATGAATGAATTAAACTAACAAAAAATGTAGTTTGATCCGGTATAGTTTGGTTTTAAATTTTAAAAAAAGGAAAAGATAATTCATAGTTTGATTTGGTTTTTAATGTAAGGTAAAAATGAGAGCCTAAACCAAATCAATTTATAACATAAATACCGCATGCGTGTGAATGTTGTAAAACTATGAGGCAATATTTTTGCCCTTCTCATTCTTATGCAGTTTTCAACTACTTTTACTAAATGAATATCACTTCTTCATGACATTTTAGAGTTAAATGCAGGGTTAAACTGGATAGCTGGTCCCTCTTTAATTCAACATGCTCCTGTAAATGACCCTTGATACATGTAGGAAGGATGCTACTATCTTTTTCTCCCAGTGTATATTTGGCATTTAAATGTAAGGTGAGTTTTTAGCAGAGCTGTCATTTTTGTTAATGATTCAATTGATCCTAACTGCAGTCTTCACTGTTGTTTCTTTCTTATGCATGAGACAAGCAGAGATGTGAAACATTTCTTCTCAGACTGAAGTCTTTTGGAGCCCTTTATTTCCCGTCATAGTTGTGGATATGGTTAGCTTCAGAAATGATAGTTTTGATTTTAAACATTCAACGCAGGAAAATTAAACTGGTTTGTAGAATTTCATGTGACAGGAACAAACGCAAAAACATCAAAGAAAAAGAGTACCTAAATACACCGTACCCAACAAAGCTGATTTATGCTTATTGATTTGGTTTATAGACTTGGCACACAGACATAGTTGGGTCCATGAAAAAAACAATTCAAAATGAATCATGAACAACCCCAACTGGTAAAAAATGCTACACTCCAATAACTGTTATTTAACAGCTTTGTAGAAGAAAACATAATACACAAAATAGTTCGATAAAAACATAAACATTCTCATTTTAACAAATTTCCCATTCCAACCTTGCATCAAAGTTCAATCAATCTAGATTTTCCAACCAATGTAGTAACTGTCATTCACACAAATCCCCGTGTTGTTTAATAGGAATAAAGTCAATTCAATTTTGAACAAATACCTCAATTGTGGTCATAGATCAACTCTTTGGCTACATGATGCTAGAATCAAATCTGGTGGATAACTGTTTACTTTATAAAAAACGATTTCCTCTTTGCTACCACCAAACTAGTGCCTACATAAAAATGAAGAAAATTTTACCTTTGTGTCAAGCATAATGGCGATGACATTGTCCTTAGACTGTGCATTATACTCCTTAACCAAATCAATGACTTTCTGGTGGGATGCATGGTCTCCATGAGACATATTCATCCGAGCAACATTCATTCCAGCTTCAGCAAGCTTCCATATCATTTCTCTTGTGTTTGTAGAGGGACCAATTGTGCAAACTATCTTGGTCTTACGTCTTACTGTAGGTTTAGACCACATGCCCACTGAAGTGTCACCAAGTTGCTGAATTGCCTGAAGATACTGCTCTTGCTCCTCACTCTGTAACATTAACAACCACTATCAATAAGCCTTCATTTGGATATAGAGTAAAAAAATCCATAAATGTGAATTTATAACACTCACTCTGCTTCTATTTATTTATCTTACATTCCTTTTTAGTCCATTTCAAAAAAATGTACATTTCTTTTTTTGGCAACTCTTTAATTCTAAATTTCCACATGTTATGTTTAAATCTGAACGAAAATTTGGCACATTCTACGTATCTTTAGTTTATGACCACAAGATTCAAAAAATTAAATAAGTTTTTAAAATCCATGCCAAGTTAAAACTCAAAACCATACAAACAAACTAAAACGAGTAGTAATATTTTACAAATTCACATAGCTCAAGAAAAGGCTCAATTTTGAAGTGGCAATTCACAAATAGAATTGAGATTGGCTACAACTTACATTTCTAGATGTACAGAAGCACAGTAAGCATAGCAGGACTCCGAAAGGATAAAAACAAAATAAATAATTTGCAGGACACAAAAAAGTGAAAGACCTTTGGAACATCTTCAGGAGAAACTGGGAGAACTTGAGGCTCGGCCCGCGTAGATCTCCTAGCAATGATCTGCGGCATATTAACACGAATAGCTCTACAACTATTGCTCCGTTCATTCCTTCCTAGCACTTTTGAGGCAAAACTTGGAGGCTTAAGCTTCTCAACTTGACTCTGCAGAGATCCATGGCTAGGGCTGGAGAATGAAGATTGAATCGAACGAGTAGCCACCACTTGAGCCATTTTCCGGAAATGGACGGAGAATTATAGAGCGAGAGAAATGTGTGAGGAAATGAGGAGCGAGAGAGTAATAAAAGGAGAAAGCTGAGAGTGTTGGGACTTTGAAGAAATCGCCGCTATGGTTGGCGGAGATGACAAAGAGAGAGAGAGAGGGGGGCCTTTGCCTCGAGAATATCGAAGCTGGAGGTTTGTTCAACTGTGTTACGGTACTGTTGGGTTTTAGGAAAGAAATAAACAAAACTTTAGTCTTTATCTAAAAAGCACCATCATTTAGAGATTTTGCCAACAAAATTGGACTAAATCGACGTCGTTTTTTTGTCTGACGTGTCCTTGTTTGTGTTTACCGCACGTGATCTTGAAATTCAACTTTTGAACTTCATCATTTTTTTCAGCGTTAAAAATGTCAATTTAAAATTAAAAAATATTGAATTTGTTTCATATTATTCACTTGTGTTTATCTATTTTGAATTGACATGAATTTTTTTTTAAAAAATATTCTCGATAATGTTATACTAAAGAAAAATAGCATGCATGTTGTTATCTTAAAAATATTATGTTGAAAGTTGTAGATAAAGAGTTGCCAAAAAAAATATATTTTTTAAAGATAAACTTAAAACAAAATTAAGACAAATAAATTAAAACAGAGAATAGTTACTTATCATATTTCTCATTTTGCATGCCCTTTAAAAATTATAAATAAAAAAATATTGTATAAATTTGTCCCTAACCTTCTTTATAACCGAGACCCACTAATGTGATTGATAATTGAATAATTATAACATCAATCAATAAACACTTATTTAAATTTCTATTATTATGTATAATACGCTATGTGATTGATATTATTACTTTAAAAAAATATAATTAAACAAAAATAAAGATCGATTAAGTCATTTCCCTCTAGACTACACAAAAATAAAAATCGATGAAAGACTCTTTTTTTTTTGTTACCAGGAAATGATTTTTAAGTAAAAGAAGGATAATAAAAGGAAGTTTCATGGTTTCCTTGGTAAATAACCCTAAAAAGAGAAGAATAGGATAGGTTTTTACATTATTATTTTTTTGATCTCCTCTATTCTACGTGGAGTCTCCTTTATAAATTATGAAAACTGAAAAGTTGCCTTAATGTGAAATAACATCATGCTTAGTACCTAAAAAATTATTTCACAGCACATGTTTTTGCTCTGACGCTTTAACTAACATTGATTGAAGCAGGTAGACAAGTGGCTCGTTGATTGATCGTCTTTTGAGGGTCATATAACTTCATAGTTCAATCCACGGTAAGGCAGTCTTCTTTGGGTTACCAGCTTCTTTAGAATATTCGATCTTGTATCATTCCTACTAAGGATTTTCATATTATACAAGGGATGGACTATTTGTTCTCCCCAAACTATATACAAGTGTTCCTTCGAACAAGTTAAGTGAATTTTGATTCAATAAGTCTTTATAAATTTATTTTTATTTTGATACTTTTTTAATAGATCTTCATTTTACAAGTAAAAATATCAAGAAAAAAATATGTTCTTTCATTTAACTCGTAAGTGGCCTTTAATATAATTTGTAAGATCATTTTGAACTCATTTTATTTTTAATCGCTTAAAACTAGTGCCACTCATTTTTATCCTTTTTTAAAATTAATAGCAAAGACAATCTATATATCTATATAAAGCTAGATTAAAAAAAAAGTGAGGTGCTACCTTTCAATTGCCAAGAATTCTATTTATCTTTTTTGATTTTTTTTTTTTTTTTAATTATTTTATTTTATAAAATCACCTCTTTAATTCATAGTTCTTCAATTATATAGTTAATTTATTAATATCTATAACTCCTAACCTTTCATATTCATAACATTCAAATTATTTAATATACAAATTTATAACTCTTCAATATCACACTTACAAAAACCTATTTTGAGACATATATGATGATTATTTTATTTTCATTCTTATTTTCATCTTTTGTCTCTTTGGTTGGTTAATTTTATTTTATTTTTGTTCTTTGATCTGATTTTGCAGGAAAGAGATCTATAATGAAGAATATTAGACATTTTTGCATTGTTTGATTTTATAAGGTAAAAATGATTTGACATGCATAATATAATTATCACTTTTTTCTATTGTAATTATACATTTAATTATTTTTTTGGATTCCTGATTATATGAATCATGCGTTTTCTTTTAGAAAAAATGATTTGATTTTTTCTCTTTGCTTCTCTTTGTAGGTTCCTTCTTTCCTCTTGAACTAATAACTAAATATTCTTTAAGGTTTTTACTTGATTGGTTAACTTTTTTTTATGTGTTTTTTTGTTATTGTTTAAGGTTAACTTACCGTGTTTTCAGGTCTGGATATTTTTGAAAATAAAAATAGAAAAGGGAGTTAACATATACATGTATACAACTAAATTATAATGAAGAGATAGTGATACAATCGGATAATATAATGATATAATTAATCCAAAAGATAAAAATATTTTAACACATATCTTTTAACCCTCGCGCAAACATGTTTCCTTGTTATATATATACCACACCAAATTTGTTTACGTTATTCCATGAACATAATTAAGTAGAAAAAATCCAAAATATTTTCCAATGACAAATGCTTAATTCATAGTCTTTCAACCTTAATTATTTCCAAATTTCTTTAAAAAAAAAAAAAAAAAAAAAAAAACAATTTTCATACACTCTTCACTATAGCGGCACTATATCCGCTCTGCTCATCCCAAAACTTCGACCACAACATAACACCTCCATACTTGCGTGATTTCTTAATCGCCGGAAGAATTTCCTCCGTCAACACATCCGCCGGGATAAATCCACTTCCGGCAGCCTGCGGTGCAGCCGGAAGCCCCAAAAATATCCTTTTCGCTTTCACTGACGTCGTCCACCGGACCCAAGAATTTTTCAGATTATCCGTATTATTAGGAGTGAACTGGCACGGAGGATTATTGTAAAATTGAATCCAAACTTTATCAAAAAGCTTTGAATTCAAGGCAGTACCAAGCAATCGATCGGGAAATGGACATTGGGGAGCTGCGGTAAGGTACATTTTTCTTCCACGATTGCTGTAATTTTTCAAATATTTAGCTAGATCTTCGTAGTGAAGAGGCGATCCAAGCTCAATATCAAAGTCAATTCCATCCAGAATAGCATTTCCCAAAGGCCTGAAAGAGGAACTCCCACCTAAGAAATTGTTCCATAGGTACCTTGCAACGTCCTTAGCGTCTTTTTTCGAAGCTAATGAGTAATTTCCAACGCCACCGCCTATAGACAACATTACTTTGACGCCTAATTTTTGGCAGTGTTTGATTTCCGGGCCGACAATTGTGCATCCATTGACGGCGGGGTTGCAGTGACCGGCGAGATTGATTTCAGGGGTTTGACCGTTTCCGAATTTGTTAAGAAAGGCTAAGTTGACATAGGCATATCGCCCAGAATTACAGGTGTCGTTTAAAGTTGCTTCGTTACCGTTTTGGCCCCAGTAAATAGCTATGCCACCAGCAATTGAGTTGTTGACAATAGCTAAGAGTAAAATGGAGGAAAAGAGGAGATTGAAGGCCATTTTAGATTGAATATTGGGGTATGATGGGAGTTAGATTAAGAGAGATTGGTTTTTATATAGGAGGAGATTGGGAGGAAAAAAGGGAGAGGATATTTTCTTTCCATAAAATAATAGTACCACTCTGTAGCATTATGGGGATTCTTGGAATATTTTACAGCAAAAGAATGGAGTCTGGGAACGAAGAAGTCAAACATCCAAGGTATATTTCTGGTCATGTCATCTTCCCTCTACCATCTTCTGTTGGGGGATTTTTGTTTATTTTCTTTCTCTTTTCAAGATATGTAGGTGAAAAAATTGGTGCTAGACTAGATTGAAGAGTGAAATATGGATTTCTTGAAGTAAAATTACTAGTCCTATAGTAAACTAACCTGAGGTCGTTTGGTAGAACGCATGAATAATAGTTATTGAATATGATGTATTAATAATGTTGATATTAATATTGTTTGCATTAGTTATATTAAGGTAATTTTTTTTTAATATGTAGTGTTTGATTTTGTATATTAAAAATAACATACATGGTATAATTTCTAATACAAAATATTTGTTTCAAAACCTTTACTAGTTATACATACCTTAATATCAAATAGAATGTGTGACTAATGTATGTATTAGTCATAGTGATGGAGGTGGTAGATATTTCATAAAATTAATCAAGTTATGCCAAACATCCTGATTATAAATAGAATAAAAAATAAAATCAAAGGCAACCTACTGGTTCATAATATGCGGTTTTTCTTGGCCTTTCCATCAATTTTAACAAGTCAAATATGGAACCTCACAAATACAAGAGGAGCCTTCCCTAGTCGTGGTTCAAGAAGCAAAGTAAACCCATAGGCAGAGACACGATGGGACATAGGAGATGAGGGGATTTTTAAAAAAAATGCTACAGCTGTGTGAGTCAAACTTATGAACTAAAATATTGTTTAACCCTCTTTATCACTAGTCACTACGTTAGAAGTTTTACTTGTGTTAATAGAATTCAACAATCAATAAATATGTACTACATAAAAAGAGAGATTCACTTATTAATTATGGACAATGTATTCCTCTCAAATCACATGTAGGAGCTGTTTCTATATTTTTTTTATTACATTACGAAATAATGCATTGAGATCACATGATAAATAATCATATCCTAAATAAGAAGTTGATGAGTGTGAATCAAGGAAAGACGTGCTACTGATAATGCACCATATGGCTAGCTGCTATACTTCCAATTACTTAATTATTGAGTTGACTAAAGAACACATATTTTATGTAAAAATACGTTTAAATGTGTACCTTATCTTCTTATTTTCTTAGCAGTATGCACGAACTTTTCAAGAATTCTTAGATATGATTTTTGAACTCACAACGTCTAAATGTCCTCACTGAATCGTGTAGAAAACAATACACTATTCCACTTCTCAGAAACTATAGCAACCTTAAGTAGAACAAACTGGCCCGCTAGAAGTGCAGTATTTGTAGGTTACTTCAGAATATTATTGATTCCTGTTATCACTTGTGCAATTAAATCTTTATCTATGGTTCAGAATTCCTGTTCATCAAACTAATGCCCAAATCGATGTACTCTGGTTGTTAAAAATGCTATTGTGGGAAAAATTTGCAGATCTATTCATGTCATGTGGATGAATGCAGTGGGAAATTGGAAATGTGAGTTGACAATACAATTTCCACCATTAACACCACTATAAACTGCGAGTGCACGGATTCTGCATTCGAGTAAGCTGATCTCTTGTAAAACCAAGTGGTCTTTCAACATTTACAGAGTCCTTGTTTTTAATTTTGTTGGAGGGGGTTTAGAAATTGACTAGTTTGTAGTGTACAAATGTCTTCATACAAAAGAGTGTACAATATAAATTGAACAATAGAGAAGAAAGCTTCCAGCCAAAGCTATATTTATTCAGATGTCCTTTAGCAACTCTAGATTGTAAGAAAATTGCAACGCAGAAGCTGGTTTCTGCTATTCCTCTTCATCACCAGTAATTTTTTTCTTAAGAGCTTGAATATCACTTCCCAGTTCATCCCTTCCACTCTGACAACAAAAAATCTCTTTCATTAGCCATATATGCACCATCTACCCTCAACTGTGAACGTACACCAACAGAAAAATGATACTACTAGTAATAAAATACCATATTCAGCATGTTACCTAAGTCCCAAACATATACGCTCTTGTAGTAGAGATGTAGATTATCAAACTAAATTGAAACATGATCTCCTAAGTTGTTTGGCATGTTGAGGGTCTCTAATGCATGGAGAATTATGCAACTAATGTAACTAAAACATGTGAAAACTCAACTTGTCTTTAATTTGCGTCATTTGACATTGAAAAAGATGCATGATTGGATATGTAACTGAGGTGACAGTAGAAGGAAAGAAATGAATGAATAATACTACATTTGCATTATGACTAGAGTAATCTTAACTTGGTGGGTTGATAATGCTATTCATACACGATAGACCTGAAGTGTCCCAGTAAAAACCTCTTGTGGTGCATGCTATTTTAGCGTATGTTTATATCAAACCGTAGAATATATGCTAGCAAAGATCGTATTTCATTCATGCTAAGACTGCACCTTAAAGAGAAGATATCTGTAGACAAACCATCCAAAATATCCAAGCCCAACCAACTCCAAAAACTTGGGTAACTGGTTCAGGAAAAAGTTAAAACTGTCAGAGACATTCGCTTAGGTTCAATAATCACAAGAAAGGAGAGAAAAGAAATTATGATAGCCCCAAACGGACAAGTCTAACTGAACTAGTCAATGTAGTGTAGACATTGGCATTTGGCACCCTATGTGTTGATAAAACACTGGAAAAGACTAATGCAGTAAGACCACTTACCAGTGGTATGGAGTCTAATGCATCAGCAATGATTGAAGACAACCAAAGACCAAGGATTGCAGAACCTCCATAAACAAAGACTGTGGGTTTCTTTTCAAGTCCGTCCCACTATTACAAAGTTTTCACACAGTTGAATTTCAGCAAACGAACAGATGAGCCAGTTTTGAGGCATTGCAAATGAACTATCAAATGTAGAGAGCCTTACCGTGTCTTTTACATTGGAAAATACCTTTCTGATGCGAGTATCAGATTCAGACGTTTCCTCATCAGAAAAGGAAGCCCTGATCTTGAAGATAGGAGATCTCTTGGAACCTATGCAACGTCGAAAGCCTGAAAAATTTTACACCTTAGAGTAAAGAACTCTGGCTTGATGCAAGACTGAATAGTCTCCTAGAACTAAAAAGTCAGAAAGTAAATTCTTTTTTCTTTCCAATTTGGAACTGTAAAAAAACTTCTCCGTTTATGCAGAACATGAATGCATTCACTTGGAACATACATAGAGTTGGGACCAATAAGGCCCTGCTAAATTTACTTGTATATAATCCAACCCTTGTGTGTCAATTTTGCAATTTGTGTTAAATTTGTACTCCATATGATCAATGTTTGTATTTCCATCATGATGGATAGCTGGTATATTCATACGTTTCTACTATTTTACCTTGAAAAGCTAGACTGCGATAGTCTTGATACAAGACAACACTAATGAAAGCAATAATAACGAAAAAAAAGACACACAATCTTAGTGAAAATCCTTGACGGAAAGAAAACCCACATTCAGTGACCAACTAGCTCGTATTATTAGTTTCTCAGTCTTTATACAAATACACTAAAGTAAAGCCATGTTTATATATACTGCGAGAAACCCTAATCCTAATTTGTTTGAAATGTGCTCAAAGCAAAATATCACAAGAGAGATGTCTCGTCTTCATGGATCATAGAACTCTGATAGGTCGAACGGGGGACTTTACAGGTAAAGCCGATTGAGACTCACACATTTAGGCGAAGTCAAAAGTTCGTTTTCTTATCTCTAATTAACAGTTTTATACTTCACAAAAAAACGCAGAACCGATACAGCAAAAACTACAACTATCTAGGAACCTGAGAAGAAAGAAGAAGAAGACGATGTAATACCTGTGGGTGACCTAAAGGAGGATGAAAACGATAAACGAGCAGCTTGAGGAGAAAGACGAAGCAAAGAAGGGACATTGGAATGGCGCAACCTCATGGTCATGAAGGAATGCGGAAGTGACATGATCCGTTCCATTGAAGAAGAAGACGAAGCTGTAGCCATTTTTGCCGTCTAAGTTCTTGTCTCTAAAATTCTACTATTTCTTATAGAGTATCAATTATGGAGTTGACACAAAAGCAGCAACCAGCTATACTTTTTTACAATTTTTTTATAATGGCAGCTCACACATAACTTAAACCTTAATTATTTGATATCCTTTATTTTTCTACTGTTACATGTATCGAGTAACACTTGCATCTCTTTCCTACCCAAGTCTTAAAGATCTAACGTTAGGTAAGGTGTGTAAAACAAACGGCAATAATTGAACTCGTCTCAGTGGGTCATTGTCATTCATTAATTCAACAATAATACACATGTTACATCTTTTTTTTAGCACATTAATGTATCTTATAAAGTGAATTTGTTAGAGTGGGTCAAAGTTCTATATTAGTTGGAAAATGAACTGATGGTCTGCGCATATGATTCCTGATGAACTAGTTTTTAAGATTGAATTAGGCCTAAAGGCCATAACTTTACATGATATTAAAGTCATGTTCATCCCCATTTAGGTTAGACTTGGACAATCCTCCCCTTAGTTTTTAGGATTGAGTTAGTCTAGGGTGCAATATCTTTACATTATTTCTTTAGTAGGCCTGCTATTATTCTTGATGTCTACTAAAATCACTTTTTTTTAAAAAATAAAATAAAACATATATTTAGACCAAACAGCTAGATCAGATCAAGAAAGCGTGTTGATTATGCAAACTAGTACAATTATTGGGTATGTTATGCCAATCAACAATAAGAGCATGAAACTGAAGACAATATATTTTCTCATACAAATTGGCTTCTTTTCTCTGCTAAAAGAAGTTACAGCTCCTGAAGTGGCTCAATTGAGCTCTTTAACTATTTACCTCACGTCGAAGTTAATAAAAATAAAGATTTAAGGCTAATGTATAACGAATAAGATTATGGTAAGAGGCCTCTCACAGTGTGAGCAACTTAGGTCCAAAATTTTCCCTTCAATTGCTTGTGTTGTCTGTCATCTGTGCCCACTGACTCTTCCTGCAAACCTTGCTAGTGGGCAAACAGTGTGATCAGGCAATCAAAGGATTGTTGATTGAAGCCCGAAAAGGGTAATGTGCTAAGCAAAATGAGTATAAGAACTTTGCAGCCTACTTACATGAGCAACTGAAATACGTGCACAACTATGTTACTCCTGGCAGAGTCACCAATAATCACTACATGAGCAAACTCCATTTTGAAAGTGATGATAACGATTTGTATCCCTAACTACAATCAGACGTTGGGTGATCTTGGAGATAAGTTTGGCAGCAATGTGGCAATCTCCACACACGCGTAAATTTTTAGTAATTTTAATGGGTGTACCATGACTGGTGTTCATAATTGCAAAGACAATAGCCAGCTTCTCACTATGAACTACTAGATGATTTTCTTTGTCTTCCTCCTCAACGTCGTGAAGGGCAGAGTCTGTTTCTGGGACATATCCTTCCTCTTTCATCTTACCTATTAATATGTCTAACTCTTCATAGATCTCCTTTGATTGTGGGTGAGACGTGTCACCAGCAAGAAAGGTGTGCACCATGTTATTTAGCTCTACATTGCTGACACCAGGCATTTTCTTAATCCCTTTTCCCTTCATGATTGACCTAACAGTCGTTACATCTTTCCATCTTCCAGCCTTTGCATAAATATTTGATAGCAAGACATAATAACCAGACTGCTTTGGGGCCAATTTAAAAAGATTGTCTGCGGCTACAAGCCCAATGTCCATATCATTGTACACCCGACAGGCACCCAAAAGAGCACCCCAAATTCTCTCATTAGCCTCTATAGGCATATGTTTGATGAAATTGAAGGCCTCGTTTATGTGTCCAGCTCGCCCTTTCAAATCAACCATGCAGGCATAATGTTCTAACCTAGGAACAATCTTGTACTTGTCTGTCATTAACTTGTAATAGTGTTCTCCTTCAAGTAGCAATCCTGCATGGCTACAAGCAGAAAGAATGGAAACAAAAGCAATAGAATCAGGTTGAAGACCAGACTCCAACATTTGTGAAAACAACACAACTCCATCACGACCTTGGCCGCTCTTACCATAAGCAGATATCAGGGAAGTCCATGACACAACATCTCGAAACTTCATCCCCTCAAACATTTTTCTTGCCTCTGTAAAACACCCACACCTGGCATACATATCAATTAATGCATTCTCAAGAGATAAATTTGGACAAAGACGTTTTGTCTCAATAAATTCATGAATCCTCCTTCCCAATGATACAGCTGAAAGATCCCCACAAGCAGGAAGAATGCTAGCAAAAGTTATAGCATCAGGCTCTATCCCACAAGTTTCCATTTGGAGATAGAGCTCAACCGCTTGATTAGGCATATAATTCTTGACATATACAGCTATCATCACGTTCCATGGAACCAAATCATTTTTATCCAAACTCATGAAAATATCTTTGACGAACAAGACATTCTCAATGCTGGTATTGCTTACAGCAGGTAAAAGGCTAGCCATGGATCCTGCATTTGGCTTATAACCTAACACGTTCATTTCTTTACAAACCTCTAACGCATCATCAAACCTTCCATTTTGAGCATATCCAACAACCATTGAATTCCAAGAAACAACGTCCCGTTTGGGCATTTCATTAAGAACCTGGCGAGCCTCCACTAAACACCCACATTTCCCATACATAGCCACCAGACAATTACCAATAAATAAGTCAGAATCAAGACCCCTCTTGCCAACAGCACAGTGAATCTGCAGCCCCACCCTCAAATTGTCGGAACCAAAACAAGCTTTAAGAACACACGGAAACGTATAGTTATCAGGGTTAACATCTCGTTTACACATATCTATATAAATAAAAATCGCATCTTTATAGTACTTGTTATTCACATAGCTCCTGATCATGACATTATAAACCGCCGCACTTCTCTCAGGTATTTTATCGAACAGTTGGCGGGTAACATTAGGTTGGCCACAAGCAGCATAAGCACGCATCAATTTGACGGCAAGAGAAGTGTTGTTACATAGACCCGGATCGAAAATGATCTTGGAATGAAGTTTCTTCAATGTTTTGATATCTGGGAGTCTGTCTAATATACCACTGGAAGAAACTTCGTCTACATGGAAAGAGTAGCTCAGCTGCGGTTTTCTCACTGTTTGTATATATGAATAGGCTGTGGAACTATAGCGGCAAAGACGCAAGGAGCTTGAAATGGATGCCATGAAACAGCAGCTTACAAATTTGTTGATGATTGTTCAAATAATTTATTCATGGAAGTCCATGGTTCCTACATTGAATTGCACTTTCTAAATGAATTATGATTTTTGAGATATATACAACAAAATTGAGTAACTTTCTAAATGAATCATTCAAAGTGAATAACTAATATGAGATGTTAACTCCTAATTTAGATGTTAAAAAGATTAAAATAAAAGTGAAATAGGATGCAACACTTCTTGAGAAATATTTGAAACTTTTGGTCAAAACACATTAAAACTCTGTATGCGGACGTTGAATATTTTTGGGCATTAATGGATACTTGTAGACGGTCTTCAGAATGTGTCATCTTTTTGAGGAAAAAAAACTTTCTTTTGAAATGCAAAACATAGTTAGTAAGAAATTTTTAAGGGCTTAACAACCGACCACCAATCCTTTTGACAATTAAGAACTATTGTAGATTATGTCAATCTCGTCGGCAAAAACGCTAGTTGGATGATTTTGTGCATCTATAAAACACTGGTAGAAAATATACATTTGTATGACAAATGTGTGCAAAATCAATAAGATTGACAATAAGATACAGTTAATTCAGGCTCACTAACTCCAGGGCCTGCAAGACCACTAGTTTCTTTACTTCTCTTGCTCATGCAAATGCCCCACGTTGGTTTATGATAATCCGGAATTCCTCATCTAGATTAACTTCATATGCTCATGAAAAATAGATTGACGTTGAGCTCTCCGCTGCCCTAGTTGTGGTTTGTTGGGGGATATATAGCTGTAGCAAATACATAGGCAATCTATGCCAGGCCAAAGAAGATATTGCAAACATGCAGTTAGTTTCAATAAGATTCTGCTAAGTGGTAATGAGATCAATACTCCTTAACGAGTTGTCCGAAAAAGTTCATCATACTCCATTAGTTTCCCTGTATTCACAACCACGCTAAACATTCTGGGATTAACATGTCTGAAAGTCATATCATAGTTGTGTCTAAAAGTAAACGAACAGGTATTACCATCACTAATGGCCAGAACCATAGTACAATCCATTACTGTGGGTATCCTATGGGCAACTGTAATTACGGTACTGTTAGCAAATTCTGTCCTGATGGTTTTCTGCAATATCATATCAGTGGCATTGTCAATTGATGCAGTTGCTTCGTCAAGCACCAAAATCTTACTTTTCCTCAAAAGAGCACGTCCCAAACAGAACAATTATCGCTGTCCCATGCTCCAGTTTGATCCATCTTCCACAACTGAAATGACTCTACAATGGTCAAACAGAAATCCACAGATAAAATAATCAGACTTGCATTTAGAAGACTTATCCAGTGAGTGAGGCCCCTTTTCTTTTTCTTCTACTGCTTCTTTTAGCTGACATTTCCCAAGAACCTTTTCCATTGAAGATGAGAATGAAAGCAATAAATCAGAAAATCACCTTTGCTACAATGCATATTCTCCATCTAATGGCAAGAATAATGACCAACACACAATAAGTTAATGCATATTACCTCCCATATTTCCTCATCAGTATGCTGACTTAAGGGGTCCAAGTTGTATCTTACTGTTCCATTGACGAGTGTAGGGTCTTGAGGTATAATCCCAAATCGAGACCTTAGATCATGAAGACCGATTTTAGAAATGCCAATTCCATCAACTATAATCCTTCCACCTGTTGGCCAATTGACTGGTGGACGGGTCTCTTCAACAATCTCAGGTGGTTCACTTGGAATGTGCATATACTGGTTGAGTCTTTCCACCGAAATGATGTAATTTGTTAGCCTGCACTGGTTTTGAATGGAAAAAACAAGAGATGTGTTTAAGGAAAGACCATAGGACAAAGCCATCCAATGAATCCTGCAAACGCATAATAGCTTGCTATCAGAAAACCTGCTCTGCTTAACATTGGCGAAAAGTCAAGGAACAATAATGCAGAATTCTTTATCTAGTCCCAAGAATAATATTATTTCATCGCATACCTGAACTTAAAGTCCCAGGAGGAAGCAAAACCATGTAAAGTGTTGAGGATGCAAGAACAATAGCAGTAATAGTTTCCAGTCGTTGAATCAACCACTCATTTGCTGCAAAATTGTGGAAGAACGGGCTGGCATTTATATCAAATAGCTTCAAAGTCTTCATAAAAAATCTGTCTTCCTCTTTGAACGCCCTTAAAGTCACAGCTCCAGCAATAGATTCAGCAAGATGGTTGGCCACAAATGATTTGGAAGTACCATTTATCCGCATCAACTCTTTTGCTGATGCATAGTAGTATTTCTGCCAAGAGTAAGAGAAAAAGTTTGAAGTCTCTTTATCTGTTACTGCTGGCACTGAGAGAATGGTTCTGCAAAATAAAATAGCCAACTCTTACCTGCAACTGAATGGCCAAATAAATCATTTGGATGGAAATAACCAGAACTGGCCAAGTGACAATAGCTACCACTGTAAGATTGGAATAGAAGTTTTTGGTAGATCCAAAAGTAAAAATCAAGTCGAAAGGAATATCAAGATCTACTATACTTAAATCCGATGAGACCTGCATACACGGATTGATGTAGGTAGCAGAAAAGGTTAGGTACATAGTTATCTTAATATCAATGTCGTAGCTTGTTTCTCAATGTTCATGTTTGAGATATTTACCCGGCTTAATATCCTTCCCAAGGGGGTAGAGTCATAAAATGCCATGGGAGCACGGGATAGAGAATATAATAACTGTGAGAACAGGGATTTGGATGATTGCAAGCCCATAAAAACTGTTGATAGAGAGCGAGAGAGCAAAAACAGCATTGATACAACTCCAATTAGCAAGTAAACTCCAATCAGTCTCAAAGTGCCAACTTGTGGATTATCAACATTTTCAGCCATCCAGAAGTTTTGTGTTACCTGACCAACCACAAATGTTATGTGCAAGAGTACAGCTATAGCAAAGAAGAGGTAACCTTTGTTCTGATTTAGATACTGAATATAAGGCTTAAATCCAGTGTCTCCGACTTCTCTCTCTTCTAACTTAATCAACTGATCACCTCCCGGAGCAATAGAATTTTTCCCAGTATCAGTCTTACGAAGTTCTCTTGTATGAGATTCTCGCCTCAATGAAGTAACTTCTGCAACCTTTTCTGAACCAGCGGTCTCCTTGTGTGCATCAACCAAGTCCTGAAACTCTTTGGTCGAGGCCAATAACTGATGATATGGAGCTGCATGTGAAATTTCTCCTTCTGACAGCAACTGTGAATAAAAGTAGACATATGTAAGGTCATTTCTTGTGCATATAACCATTCAGCTTCAAAATTAATTGTGATTTTACAGAAAACATATCAGGAGTTCAAGAGTTCACATCTCTTTTCTTCTTTAAAGAAAAGACAGAGAGAAATTGTATTAGAAAGAGATGCTACTAACCAGAACCATATCAAAAGCAGGAAGAAAATCAACTTGGTGCGTCACAAGAAAGACGGTTTTCCCTGAGAGAGCACCCATGACATATTCCTGCAAAAGACCAGTCCTGACCTGAGCTTCCAGATCCGAAGAAGTGATGTGAAGCACAAAACTATCAACATTTTCTTACATTGAATAAGCTACTAGCAGTATGTACATCTACGGCACTGAATGGATCATCTAAGAGATATATATCAGCATTCTGATATAGTGCACGAGCAAGTTGAATGCGCTTCTTTTGACCACCACTAAGATTAACTCCTCTTTCACCTATTTCAGTGAGATCACCATAAGGTAGCAACTCAAGGTCTTTTAACAGTGAACATTTTTCCAAAGTTTGCTGGTATCTCTGGCTATCCAGTGGAGAACCAAACAAAATATTTTCTTGTATTGTCCCTGTCTGAATCCATGCTGACTGAGAGACATAGGCAATTTTTCCGTAAACTTGAACCTGAGGAACACGGAGAATCTATAGATCAGTTGAGAATATGTAATTATACTTTTAAATCTGCATTAAATGAAGTAAATTTACGAATGTGCCTACAATAAAAACTTCAAGAACCAGCTTGTCATTTCCTACCTAGCAAGGAAAACAGTAAGTAACGAATACAACTTACAGTTCCTTGGATACTTGGAACCTCTCCAAGAATTGCTGCCATAAGTGTTGACTTTCCTGAGCCCACCTCCCCACATATAGCAATCTTCTGACCGGATCTAACCTCCAAATTAATATTTCTCAGTGTAGGTCGAGGTGGATTCTCTTCCCATGAGATAGTAGCTGATTTCAAAAGTATGGCGTGATCCGTAGATCCAAAGTTGTGCTTCTGCCTAACATCTGCATTTTCCAGTTCAGGGGCCCCAAGGAACTTGACAATTCTCGCAAAGGAAACCTTGGCTTTAATGACCACACCAATAAGGTCAGAAATGTCGCTTACAGGACTCTGAACCAGACGTAATGTTGCTACAAAGGTGAAAATGTTACTTGCATGCAGTGGAATGCCTAGGAAATAACAAGCCCCAAATGTTGCAGCAGAGACCAAAACAGGTGATGACCATAAAGGAAGGAATTATATCCGTTACTCAATTGAACAGCTGAATAACAATTTTCTTCTACTTGCCTCAAATTTTCTATGACCTTCTTAAAATGAGCTTCCCATGCATATAGTTTCAGAACTTTCATATTTACAAGGGCCTCTGAGATAGTAATGAGTCTATCATCTTGTGCAACCATTAGCTTGGACTGGAATTTATGTTGTAACTTTGCTAGCGGAGCATTGCACAGGACCATGAGTATAATCACTACCAAGGATGCAATAGTTGCCAGTCCAACCGTGCGGAGGAGAATAATAAGTGCAAAGCAGATCTGGATCATTGTAGTCCACGTCTGATGCAGCCAAAAAGGAAACTCTCCAACTCGATAAGCATCCACGGTTACATAGTTCATGATCTCACCTCGGGAATGCATCAGCTTGGCAGCATTGGATAATCTCATTTGCTTCTTACAAATGGCTGCTGTAAGTAAAGACCTCACTTTTAGGCCAATCAGTCTGCTCCTGAAGTACCATTGCCTTTGTGACAAGGATTCCAGGTTCTTTGATATAAACAGCAGAATGGCCAATAAAAACCCCTCATTTTTAAAAGCTGCATCTCCTTCAGCAATCTTAATGAATGCATTAAGAAGAAGAGGACCAGTAGATAGAGTAGTTATTTTCAGCAGCGCAAAGAGTCCTGACACAATGAGCTCCTTCCAGTGACATAACATAATTGTCTTTAGAATGGACGGTTGGGAAGACGGATCAACTTGTTTCTGTTTGTTCAGAAGATCCAAAAACATTAAGTAACATGATTCAGCACGATCAGACTCACGCAATTTGGGAATTTCATCCCCAAGAGCTTTTTGTTTTCCCTTCTTCATCAGTGGATTCATCCACCAAAATGACATTTTATTAAGAACCCCAGCCTTAGCAAAGGGAGTGATGGAGCTAACAGAATCACTTCTACTGATTCCACTGTCAGCGCCATTTAAGGGAGCATAAAGATCGTTTTTATATCTCTCTTCATGCTGCAGCCCCTTGTAGGTGCATAACAACAATAAACATGCTCCTACAAAGGACAAAACGTCTAGAAATATCTTAATTGTCACCTCTTTATCAAGAATAGCCCCGATGAGTGACATACCAGCAAAAAATCCAGTAAAGACAAAAGCAAGAGTTGACAAGAGCCTTAAGGGAGTTCTAGAAATATGATTTCCCCTAAGGCATGCGGTTGAACTTACTGATAGCCATGCAATTCCATGAAACAAGGTCATTAACCACCAATGCAGTGGTAATGCACTGTGGGTCTTCTTCATTTGGTCTTCAAACACCCAAAGGAACAAGGACAGATACATTACTCCCAGGAAACCATTGAAAATAGCAGAAGTCAACTGCAAACGTGAGAACCTAGAAAAGCAAACAGGAATGTTGGTGTATTTTAAGGATGTTTTGGGAAACAAAGTGAATAGGAAGGAAAACAAGAGTATAACATCAGAACAAATGATCAACGCATGATTGATACATGATGAAGGTTGTGCCGCGGATGTCCAATCAGTACTGCAAGGTTTCCCATTCACTTTCAAGCAATCTGATGCCCCACAAAATATATCCCATATATCCTGCATCTCCTTCTCCAATTTCTAAGCCCTGAAATGAAATACCAGTCCAAAGCTTCTGTCTTCAATTTGTATTCAATGACAATCCATGCAATGGACAAAGTCAACTCCTAGTATCAAGAATGTATCAACAAGATCAGACTTGTGAAAATAAGAAAAAATCTTCATGCTAGACAGTGAAAGATCCAAAAATGCATGCATTTAACAAAGGTGAAAGATAAAAAACTAGACTGCCTGAGTTAAAGAAAAAAAGGTTGAAGACATCAAACAAGTCGAACCAGAGTAGCAGAATGCAGAGGACAACAACGGCGGAAATGGCACAAACAGAAAGCAACATAATCCTTAAAACCAAGAACTAATTAATCTTTCATCCTTGAAACTCAGAGCTAGGAGTAAGACAGAGGTAAATAGGTAATCTTTCATCACTGGAATGGTTTTTTTATTTTTAAAAGAACCCCATGACCAGCTCAAATCACATATATTCTATGGTATTTTAAAAACAGCAAATACGAGTAAGTCTTTAGTAGTGACGTAAATGGATTACAAGGTGGATAAGCCTAAGACTGGATCCAAGAAAAATGGGTCACAAGGTGAAATTGCTAGACTTATCAACTAAGCTTTAATGGTTTTTTAAAGGTTGAAACTTGTTTAATAATCCTGTCTTCATTAAGAAATTGATAAAGTATGGAGATGTGACATAGAGCAGCTGCTAAACATCCAACTATATACTTAATTATTGAGTTGAACAGATTAAGAACATATATTTTATGTACAAATATGTTCACACGTGCTCTGTTGTCCCAAGTTCTTTATTTCCTTTGCAAACACAACTCACACTATCTTAATTAGCAATACCTTTGTTACCTGTATCATTTTTTTTATTTAATCAGCCATGTGCATTAGAATAAAGAAAGTCAACAAGTTAAACTTCCTCTTTAGTGTATTAGTGGTCATTAATATATCTTAGTAAGTAAACTGAGAACCCTACTAGTAAAAAAAAAACTGAGAACCCTACTAGTAAAAACTGAACATGTTGCATGCTGATTAGCAATAAGAAATGAAACTGAAGACAATAATTTTAATTTCTCACAGGAGCAATAAGGTTTAATTTTGTTCGCTGATAAAAGTTACAGCTCCTGAAGGAAGCGGAGCTCTTCAATGGACTCTATTTCTGGAAAGAGGCCTCTCACACGATGATATCACATCTTAGGTCCAAAATTTCCATTCAACTGCTTGTTCGCCATCCTGTACCCACTAATTAGCTCTTCCAGGAAAGTGTAATCAAACTGTTAGCGGAGGCATCTGCTTGATGACATTATTGTATGCATGCCTTGTTTATGCGTACAGCACGCCCTTTCAAATCAACCACAATGTTCTATTAAACACCCACATTTCCTATACGTAGCCACTATACAATTCCTAATAAATAGGTCAGAATCGAGACTCTTCTTGCCAATAGCATCATCAATCTGCTCCCTCAAATTATGGAAGCCAAAACAAGCTTTAAGAGCAAAGGGAAATGTATAGTTATCAGGGCTAACATGTCGTTTACACTTACCTTGATAAACAAAATTCGCATCTTGATAGAACTTGTTATTCACATAGCTCCTGATCATGACATTCACATTCCTGTCATGTATTTTGTCGAACAGCTAGTAGTAACAATTGCTTGGCCACAAGCAGCATCGATTTGATGGAAAGACATGTGTTGCAGATAGACCCGGATTGAAAATGATCTTGGAATGAAGTTTCTTCAGTGTTTCAATATTTAGGTGTCCATTCGTCTAATATACGACTGGAATGTAAGAGTAGTTCAGCTAGGGCTTTGTCACTGTTTGAACATATGAATCAGAAGTGGAACTTTGGCGGCAAAGAAGTAGAGGATTTGCAATGGATGTCATGAAACAGCAGCTTACAAGTATTTGAAGATTGTTCAAATAACTTATCCACTGAAGTGCATGCATCCTACATTGAATTGCATTCCTGCTTAAAGTGGACAACAATGGAAGAGGGGGAAATAGTAAACAATAAAAGGAAAACAGTGATATTGCTAACTGTTGTATTTAGATGAGTAATTACAACGAGCCCAGGTCAATCCCTACATTAATTGGGGAAACCATTTTCTGTTATTAACATTTACCTGTCAGTGCAGGAAAAGTTTTCTATATCTAAAAAGTAACTCAATAAAGTAAAATAGCATGCTTTGCTCTTCATTCTGGTTAGAGATATCACGCTTCAATTGCTACAACAGTATTCTTTCAGTGAGTATCATAGCTATACTGGTGCAACTTGTCATCACCAATCCTGAAAGAGAGCCTTGGAAACAGAAGTAGAGCTCCGTTCTAGCTTTTCATCATCATTGCCATCACTTTGAGAGGATGACCATTTCTTTCCACTCATTGGTGTTTCATATACTATGCTGTGTCTACCTTTTTTCCGCTCTTTTCTTTTCAGTTCCTTCTGATCTTCACACTTTATTTTAACAGCCTTAAGCTGCTTTGGGGCCCAAACTCTTTGCAGATCTGGCATCCTCGTGAAAGATCCAAATCGTCGAGCCTTCTCTCTCCGATCACGAGCTTCACTTAACTTGCGGGCATGTTCCTCTCCTGTGATCGCTTGGGAGCTCCCATCAATGTTTCCTGGTGGTTGGCAAAACTCATCCTCTGCTGAGACTGATAATCGCATGTTGTTGGCTTCAGCCGTTTCATACCTCTCTTGCTTCTCCCTCCAGGAATGATTACTATCCTCACTATTGAACAGAAGAGCCTGCTTTTCATCTTCAACACCAAATGGAAGTAGATCCATTTCTGTGTAAATTCTATTGACAATATCTTCGATAATGTTATGGTACCTGAATCATGTTGGATTTCCAGATTAGATCACAGATAACAGTACTATGGTAGAGCATGGATTTTCTCATCAATGAAGAGCAAACCAGAGCCAATTCTAATTAAAAGAACAGAGTGATTGATTTCAACTCTGATGACACAGAGAATGAAACCTGTATGCTTGTAATTCATTAACAGAAGTAGTGAAGGTAATGGAGTTCTCTGAGAAGTTCAACGTAACAGAACTTAGCTTTATAGTAAATGAAATGATTATCTGGTAGAAAATTGACAATTATATGGTCTCAAAACCATACATGCCAAAAATCCCTAAGCCGGTGTATGAAGTTTCTTTAAGAACCAAAGTTTTAAAAGAAGAAAAATGTCATGAAACAGATCACTAATGAAGTGGATTCTATGATGATGAAATCAAAATAATCCTTGATGGTCTATAGAGATATGGTAGGTCTGATCTTAGATAATTATCCTATTCTTGTCTATGTCAGTAAGAATATAATTAGTGTATCAGACAAGGAAAGACAATGAGGAAACTTGTGCAAGGAGGATACGCTAGAGGCAGCAATATATAGCGAAGTAGGAAGGATAAAACATGGAAAAGAAATAATTGTGGTTGGTGGAATAGAAGGATTGGAAGGACAGAAGACCTATTTCTCATGCTGAATACTAGACACGACAAATACCAAAAAGGGATTAAAAACTTGTTGTAAGGCATGAATCAGATCATCATAGGTATAGGGGAAGAATGAGCTCTTTAGTTTCAAAGCAAAATATTTACCTTAGTCGAATAGTGCGTTCAACATAATCATATAGGCTAAGATCACCATGAATCCCTCCTTCGACAAGATATTGAATAATCTCTAGAAAGGAGCAGATCTCTTTAACCAGCTTCTGCTTGGAGGACTCTTTAATACTCTCAGAAAAGGTTGATCCAAGGATTTCCATCCGAAGCAATATCTGCATTTCAAATCTTGTGAAAGTTAAGGAAAAATGCACTTTATGTACAATATAAAGTCATTTACTTCATAAAGCTGAATTCAATATGTAATAATTTACAAACAAATGCAGGATGAAACTAATGGAAGGATACTCTCGAACATTATGTTCTGAGGTTGAACTGAAATCAAATTCTTCAGAGGGATCATCGTGCTTCAGCTTCTCTTTCATTTCTTTGGGCTTTCTTAGTAGGATCTTCATAAGTTCAGGTAGGATAGTCTTGCAACATGAATAATTCATTTTTGGAATTTGGGATTCACCTCCTATATTGTCATCTATCTCATACTTTTGGGATAATGCGTGTATCGATGACTTCACTAGTCGTGCTGCTAAAGTGTGCAAGTCTCTTCCAGATTGTAGACCATGCTGGATTTTCCTTGGTAGATTATTGAAGAAGGCTTCTGCAGTTTCTGAGCATACAAGATGTGCATCTCCCTCCAGCATGAGGGTTGAATCTGAGGGAATCTGTGTAGAGGATGGCTGTTGTGGCTGTCTTTTATGTGAATCTGCAGCCGTTAGCAAGCAGGTGCTGGACTTCTTGATTTGTTTCATCCAGCACTTCAAGAACTTCAGCTTCTTTGATTTCCCAACTTTTCTGGCAAAACAAATATCTACCAGCTCAAAATCATTACACTCAAATGCTGCCTTAAGGAATGAACTCCAAGTCAGATTCTTCGTTGAACACTTCTTGTCCTTTTTTCTTTTCCCATTCCCTAGTGAGACATTGATTTCATTAGAGCTGCCACAGGTCATGTCATTCATCTGCTTTAAAATTGAGCCGTAATTATGACTACCTTCTATTCTTGAAAGAAGAGCCAATTGCGCTGTCAAAGGCCTGAGAACACCCGTGATTGTACTTCCATTGCTATTTGATACAGATACTGAAACACAATAGCTTTCTTCATATAAGAAACTGAGAAGAATTTTCCACAGGACTGTGGAATTTCCTTGGGAATGCTGACCCTTTACTCCAGATAGTACATCAAGGACTCCATCAACACAAGTATCATTACGATAGTTAGTTTTGCATCTGGCAGACTGCTGCACTAGAACATAACTAGATGAGCATCCTTCAATCTTTTCTCCTACATTGCACTTCTGCACAGCCTTGAGATGCATATTAAACGAGCTTTCACCAAGACAAGACCAAAATGTTTCTTCTCGATCACACCCTTCATTTCTCTTGTCTCCAAGTCCTAGTGTATTCAGAATATCTTCAGATCTAAGCTTAGGCAACGTTGTGAGATTGAGCAATTCAAGATCACATAACTTGCATTCCAAAGGCTTTCCATTGACATCAAGGATCTCAAGATTGAGTTGTGCAGAACCTCTGTCAAATGAATTGCTTTTCAGAAAATCAAAAGATATCCCAATTTCAGGATACATCAAGCCAAACGGAATCAGAGCAGAACCTAAAACAATGGAATCAGTTGAACTAATCCCCCAGCCAAAATGCTTAATTCCATTCTCCAACATGGATGACCATTCATCTTCATCAACAAATTCAACCTTACCTCCATCCTTTTTTACATCTCTCACGTCGATCCAACTAAAATGAATATGTCTATTATCAAAAGCGTTCCTCACAGGACCAAAAATCTCACTGAATTTGAACTTAAAACCTTCAGAATCCTTTAAAATCTCAGAATTCAGATCCACATGTACATACTCAGCTAGATCAATCAACGATCTGGAAATAGGCGAAAATAAAACAATCAAATTCTGAGATGCCTTTGGAATCTCACCAGTCACCTTACCTGGAGTACTCTCAATTTCAGACTCCCAAACATAATCATGTACTAGCTGAAGCAAATAACATGCAGTGTGACAAGCCTTAGAACAATTCACTTCCAATTCAACTGGCAGCGAAAAGGAACTTAGGATTTCGGTAATTGATTCTAGGATTTGAGACTGGTGGTTGAAACCGGGGGAGAGGTTCGGAAAGAGGCTGTGTATGGCGGAGGAGGAGCGGAGAGGGGAAAGCGAAGAAAAGAAAAAATTGAAAGCAAAAAGCGAGTTGCAGAGAGATGGGAAATTGAGGAGGCGCGTGGAGGTAGCGAGAATGGAGTTGAGGTAGTGTGTTGGGTTTGTAAGAATGAGAAGTGGATTTAGATCTATGAGTAGCACAATCCTTTGAGTTCTCGAGTAGTCTATAGGTTCTGCCATAGTTTGCATATGCGAGCAGAGCACTAACCTGCGCCGTGTGTGCGTGTGACTGGTTGCGACACTTCTAATTATCTGATGGATTTAATACATGCCGGAAAGTTATTCTGACTCCACCGCCGGTGCCACTCCGTCGGATCTTTGATTGCAGAGAGAGTAGTCCAGCATGCGCCGTCGGATCTTTGATTGCAGAGAGAAGTAGTCCAACATGCGCGGTAAGTGATTGAGTGAAGTTTAGGAATTTGGTAGAGACTGTTGTGGCGGGAAACGGAAGCAGCGGGAAATGATTTTAATTTCAAAATGAAAAGGAAAAAGATGATTGTCAAAATGAGCCGGAAGAATCTCAAGCACGTGATGGGTGCTGATACACATGTGATACGACGGCCACGCCAACTCTAATGGGTAATTTTATCCGTTAAAACTGGATATGGATAATGATTGAATAGCTTGATGTCGAATTTATTTATTTATTGTCCACCTAAATTATGAGGGTAGTTGCTAACGGTTTAAAGGTAAGTTATTCATATATTTATAAAAGAAAAATAGATTCAAATATATTATCAAGCAAATGTCATTTAAGTTTGGCTTAGTTATATAATTGATATTTAAAAAAAAAAATTCATTAATGTCATTATTTATTAATTTTGATTTTACAAAATTATTTTTACATCATCAAGACCTTAAACAACTTTAACGCTTTTCAATTGAATTTTGATCAAATATACTCATTTTGCTGCTGCTGCTTCAAGAACACATGAAGACATCATGTACCCCCTCAACTTTTCCAATTCGACACGAAATCATCTTAAATTTCAAGAATAAGTTCTTTCCGAACTAGATAGCAAAATTCAAAATAACAAAATAAATTGATTTGAATAACTTAAATTGACTTATTTTAAATATTTTAAAATAAATTTATGATATTAATAAAACCAAAAAATAATACTATTAATTCAAAATAACAAAAGTCTGTCAAAAATCATAAAAAAGTCCATGTCAACTCTCCCTAAGACCCTCACGAGGACAACTTTCTATCCAAAAAATTTCGAACTCGAGACCTCTTGGTAGTAATTGGAATTTGGTTAGGTAAGTTCTTAATTATTATTTTTTTTAAAATTTGTATCGAAATTTCTATTATAAATTATTAGATGGTCGAGTTCAGGGTGAAAAGCAAAAATACGACGTCGTTGGTATCCTATCTTCTTCTCCGGGACGTTGTTGGGGCTCTGAAACGAAAGAGCCTGGAACACCAGAATACAAATGTCGACAATTTCGGCCACATTTTTTAGATCATTATGCCCTATATCTTCTCCGCCACCTTCTACTATTTCAAGATTCTTTCTTCAAACTCCTTTACTTTTACCCAAATTCCGCTCATGCCCCAATCCTCTTACTTCTTCGTCAAGGAAAACGGTGGCATGTACCAATTCTTCTGAAGAAGCAGAAGTTTCTCAGACACTGGACGAATGGCTTCAGAAACTACCCGATAAGACGAAGCCTTTGTACTCTCATAGTTTGCCCTGTATAGAAGCCTGGTTGAGGAGTTTGGGGTTTTATCAGAGTAGAGATGATAGAGCTCTTTGGTTTGTTGAAAACCCGGATTGGCAGGCTCAATTGTCACTGGATATCACTGAACTTCATATAAGGTTAGTTTTAATTTATTGCTACTCCCATTTTCATGAACATTTATGATAAAGATCATGTTTTTAGTATGTCTATTTGGTTATATTTAGCTGCTCTTCGCATGTGCTTGGTCACGGGTATGCAGGGTAACGCGTGCATAGCGAGAACTTTAGTGCACCGGGCTGCCTATGTGTGTTATGGAATGAGATGTGTCTAATGTGAGTAGTGGCAGAACCCGATTTTCACTGGGAATTCAAAATATAAAAATGTAAGCATAACAAGAAGCTAAGGGGTTCAATATCTATTATATATACATAAAAATAATTGTAGCCTTGTATATATAGTGTAGTTCGGATAAACCCCTTCTGGTTCCCTAGTTCTGCCCTGAATGGGAGATGAATGCGAATGGAGGTTCATTTAGCTGACCCCAATTAAGGTTAAGCTAATTGAGTGATTGATACTGTTGTTTTGTGATTTTTGGAGTACTGTCACAAGAAACAGATTATGGTGAAATATCAGGATTGAGGTTAACTTGAAAAAGCACCACTTATTGATAGGTTTTGGTCTTATTTGATGGGGGTCAGTGCATATGATTATAATTGGAGATTGAAATGGTTAAGCCTGCATAGATTTGGTTTAACCAAAAAGGGTTTGTTTGTTTGATTAATGTCAAGAAAAATTCATACAGGTTATACTGTTTGAATTGCATTCTGTTGTTAAAGGATAATTTGTAGAGAATCAGGTTAGAAAAATCTGGCGGCAACATTAAGTTTTCGTTACTTTGTTGGACCTACTGGGTGGGGAACTGTTTTACTGGCTATAACAATCAAATATGGGAGTTCTTATTGTAACAATGTTTAACCTTGTGAAGTTAAGATCCTGTGTGGTTAGCATGTTCCCTGCCCCTTTTTCTTGATTTTGTGCTTTCAAGATGTTCATGATAAGAAGTTTGTCACCCAAGGGTGTGGCGTAACAACCACTGACGTGGGTGAAAACCATGGGAAACTAGGGTTCAAATCCAAGTAGAAATTTATCCCCAACTTACTCGGTACTTGTGTTGATGGAAGATAGCAGGTACCCAGTGAAATCGTGGAGGTGCGCAACCTAACCATACACCACTGTTATCAAAGAAAATGATAGAGCATTTGGAGAGGTTGATTGGTTATTGTCTATGTTTCAAAGCATAAATTTAAGTTTTGATTGGTATCTATTGTTGTGTTGTACCTTTCTTCTGGTCAGAGGAATTAATGTATTTTTTGATGCTATATTGATTAAAAGTGTGATTGCATCTTAGAAGGAAACATCATGATTGCAGCCTTAAGTCAAGTCTGGTGGATATCTCATTTCATGAAAAAAAAAATGGTCCGATGTATATCTCTTTGGTGGCTGATGAACAGAATAGTGAAGTTTGTTTTTTAGGTTTCAGAACTATTTGCCAGTGTCTCTACCTTCAAGTTCAACTTCTAAGGGCGACCTAGTAGTCAATGAAGTAGGTCGAGAACCATGAGCTCGCATGTTCAAATTCCAGCAGTGGCAAAAACACTTGGTGATTTCTTCCCTTTATCCAAGCCAAGAGTTACCCGGTCTCTGTATTGGTGCATGCCTGCAAGGTAACAAGTACCCCATGGAATTAGTCGAGGTGTGTGCAAGCTAGCCCAGACACTACCGTTATTATAAAAGAGAGAATTTAGAAAGACTTGCATTATATAGGGTACCCAGATTGGTACTTGATTCACAAGTTTTGAAATTGGGGTCTCAAGGTTCAATGGAACAATTTGCACACTGTTCTGTTGATTTTGTACTTGATATCTTTTTCTTTTTGTAGGTTTGGATTCTATTTCTCCTTCTAAGCAATTTATTTATCAAAATCATCAGCATTCAAATTCATGCATAGAGAAACTTTGCTACTCAATCATGCTTGATATGAAAAACCTGCTTAAAGTATAGTTATGACATGACATATGATGCATATATATCTTTTTAATTATTTTCTCTTGCTTTTTCCTATTGGATATATTGTAGGATTTGTTTAATTTACTGAAAACTTCTTAGCACTTAATGATATTATATTTACCATTGTGGGTATGATGCAAAAGAAGCCACCAGAAGTCCATGTGTTTTCTTTTTAAAAGTAAAACTGAACAAGTTAGCAGCATAATGACTAGCATTGTCAGCGCCTGAGAAAGCAATGGTTATCGGGAAACCCATTGTCGGGGCTTGAAAATGCATGGAGCTTGGGTAATTATAGATATTTTTGGATGTATGTGCTTACTTGTAGAAGAGCTTGGGCCATCAAAGTGTTTCATCCTTTAGAGAGGGAAAGCTCTCTTTCGATGCAGACCATAGTTCTCGAGAAATTCTAAAGAATTGTATTACTTCTAGTTCTCCTGACAATGTCATACTACAATCAATAATTACTAGATCAAAGTCATACTAAACTCTTTGATAAACAATTTGTGATTGCTCTGTAGTGGTAATTTTATTGCAATATTCAAATAATATTGTATTGCCAGTTTGAACTTTGATCTAATACAAGCTAATGTTTCTTGAAATACAGGTATCTGAAGAGAGGACCTGGAAACCTTGAAAAAGATGTAGATAGAAGATTTAGCTATGCACTGAGTAGGGAAGATATTGAAAATGCCATACTTGGAGGTCCATAAGGACAAACATTTTATGCGTGTATGTTAGGTAGCCATAACACCGTTCCATCTCAATTCCAAGCAACTCTAATGAGTAAAGTTTCCCAAAAACTCATATAGATACATACGGTGGGATCCAAATTCTTTTTAGGAAGGGGTTATGTAGAGATATATTGTGGGTTGGATCAAGTTTATGTTTCATAATGATTTATGGGAAACATTGTTTACTTTTCATAAATTACCTGGCTGATGCTCATCCATTTCTATTGCTGTTTTTTCGTTTAGTATAAAAATTGATAAGAATGGGTTTTAGACTAGTTTTCATACTATTGTTAGAAAACTATTCATATTATCAGAATTCTGTGGTTCTTTCCTTCTTGTTATAGCTTGTTGTTACTTGGGTAGCTGGCCACTAAATCCTGTAGGAATATCTTGAGAAGTCAGGCAGTGATCCTGCTTGTGTCTGCGGTGAACAGCATGGTTACAGAAAACCAAAGAACATTTTCTTTTGGGAAAATGCTGAGAGATCTTCCATTGTCGTTGATGTAATGCAGCACATATGTTTTCTGATGCTGCCCTGAAGTTCTACTACCAAGTTTAGACAATCATATGCAGACTCTTGTTCAATCTTCCATTTATGGCACTCAATTAAATTTGTTGACAAATAACTGAATCTATATTGGGTGTAGTACAGATCAGGTTGTAATCCAAGATGTTGGATTTGCCTCCAGTTGAGGAGAAAGAGAGCCTTAAGCACAGAACTTGAAAGAGCCTTAAGCACAGAACTTGAAACTATCTCATCACCTATTATTGCTAGTTCCATCGCGATGAATCTACTTCCTTTCATTATTTGTTAAACTGCAACTCTGGACTGTGAAGTTGCTTGTTTCATCCTTAATGGCGATGGAGAAATGCTACAGTTGACAATAACACAAGTGTGGTTTGAGTAAGAACTTCATTTATACTGTTGGAAGGTAGACATCTGTAAGCATACATCCGATGAAAAATGGTACAAAATCAAGAAGACCGACACATAAGGTACAGTTCACACTAGCAACCTGCCGAGCTATCCAAATTGCACAATAGAATTTGGAACTCTAGTTCTTTAACAGTCAATATCGCGCTCAGCTCTGCCCTAATGGTGCCTTGTTCGGGCATCCAAAACAGTTGCAACTACACAGGGCAATGTGTGATGGGCCAAAAAAGATGTTGCAAATCCACAGTTAGCTTCAATGAGATTCAGCCGAGTCATAGTGAGACCAATACTCCTTTACAAGCTGCCCGAATAGTGAATTTTCTTGCTTCATCAGCTTCATTGGTTCATCATACTCCACTAGTTTCCCTACAGTATTCACAACCAAAGTTGAAGTCATTTTACAGTTAAAACAAAACTCGTAATATATGCGCGTTTAAAACTAAATAAACAGCTCTTACCATCACTAATGGCCAGAACCATTGTACAATCCATTACTGTGGGTATCCTATGAGCTACTGTAATAACAGTACTGTTAGCAAATTCTGTCCTGATAGTTTTCTGCAATATCATATCAGTAGCATTGTCAATTGATGCAGTTGCTTCGTCAAGCACTAAAATCTTAGCTTTCCTCAAAAGAGCACGTCCCAAACAGAACAATTGTCGTTGTCCCATGCTCCAGTTAGAACCATCTTCCACAACTGCAATGACACTAACATCGTTAACAGAACCCCAATTGGATAAACAATCAGACACGTTGTTAGAAAAACTTACCCAATGAGTCGAGCCCCTTCTCTTTTTCCTCAACTGGCTCTTTTAGCTGACACTTTCCAAGTACCTCCCATATTTCCTCATCAGTATGCTGACATAAGGGATCCAAGTTGTATCTTACTGTTCCATTGAAGAGTGTAGGGTCTTGAGGTATAATCCCAAAACGGGACCTTAAATCATGAAGACCAATTTTAGAAATGTCAATTCCATCTACCAAAATCCTTCCACTTGTTGGCTCCACTAATCGAAATAATGCACCAATGAGTGTAGTCTTGCCACTGCCAGTCCGGCCAACAATACCAATTTTATGGCCTCCTTCAAATGTACAACTGACCCCCCTAAGAACAAGCGGGGAATCTTCCCTATATCTGATCTGTTTTGGGATGAACACTGATCAGTATGATGAATGTTCCGAATACAAGAAATTAGGGTGGTGAGATCAAGTTTTACCTGCAAATCTTGAATTTCAACTTTACCCCTTGTTGGCCAATTAACTGGAGGACGGTTCTCTTTAACAATCTCAGGAGCTTCACTTGGGATGTGCATATACTGGTTAAGTCTTTCTACAGAAATTATGTAATTTGCGAGTGTGCACTGGTTTTGAATGGAAAAAACAAGAGACATGTTTAAGGAAAGACCATAGGACAAAGCCATCCCAATAAATCCTGCAAAAGTTTAATAAACATTAGGCGAAAAATTAAGAAAAAATCATCTAGTTTCAAGAGTAATATTGGTTGATGGCATACCTGAGCTGAATGTTCCAGGAGGAAGCAAAACCATGCAGAGTGCCGAAGATGCAAGAACAGTTGCACTAATAGTTTCCAGTCGTTGAATCAACCACTCATTTGCTGCAAAATTGTGGAAGAAAGGACTGGCATTTATATCAATAAGCTCAAAAGTCTTCGCGAAAAATCTATCTTCCTCTTTGAATGCCCTTATAGTGACAGCTCCGGCAATAGATTCAGCAAGATGGTTAGCCACAAATGATTTGGTAGTACCATTTATCCGCATCAACTCTTTGGCTGATGCATAGTAGTATTTCTGCCAAGAGTAAGAGAAAAAGTTTGAAGTCCCGTTTATCAGTTACTGCTGTCACATAAGAGAATGGTTCTGCAAAATAAAATAGCCAACTCTAACCTGCAACCGAATGGCCAAATAAACCATTGGGATGGAGATAGCTAGAACTTGCCAAGTCACAACAGCTAGCACTAAAAGATTTGAATAGAAGTTTGTGGTAGCTCCAAAAGCGAAAACCAAGTTGAATGGAATATCAAGATCAACTATACTCAAATCTGATGAGACCTGCATCCACAAGTTTGGGGTAGCAAAAATGATTACGTCCATAATATCACTATGATAGCTTGTTTTTAGAGGTTCATGTTTGAGATATTTACCCGGCTTAATATCCTCCCCAAAGTTGTAGAGTCATAAAATGACATAGGAGCACGAAAAAGAGAATTTAATAGCTCAGAGAACAAGGACTTTGATGATTGCAAACCTAAGAAAACCGTTGATAGGGATCTAGAGAGCAAAAACAGCGTTGAAACAACTCCAATTACCAAGTAAACTGTAATCAGTCTCAGAGTGCTAACATGGGGATTATCAACATTTGCAGCCATCCAGGAGTTCTGAGTTATCTGACCAATCACAAATGTTACGTGCGAGAGCATAGCAATGGCAAAGAACAAGTACCCTTTGTTCTGATTTAGATATTGAACATAAGGCGTAAATCCAGTATCTCCGACTTCTCTCTCCTCTTGCTTAATCAACTGATCACCTCCAGGGGCTACAGATGTTTTTCTAGTATCAGTCTTGCGAATTTCTCTTGTATTTGATTCCCGCCTTGATGGAGAATTAACCTCTGCAACCCTTTCTGAACCAGCAGTCTCTTTGTGTGCATCAACCAATTCCTGGAATTCTTTGCTTGAGGACAATAACTGATGATAAGGAGCTGCATTTAAAATTTCTCCATCTGACATTAACTGTGAATAAAAGTAGACACATGTAAGGTCAACCATTCAGCTTCAAAGATTTATGCGACATTTACAGAAAATATATCAGGAGTTCGAGAGTTTACTTCCTTATTCTTCTTTAAAAAATAAGACATTGATAAGAAATCATATTGGAAACAAAGTTTATCAAGAAAAACTAACCAGAACCATATCAAAAGCAGGAAGAAAATCAACTTGGTGGGTCACAAGTAAGACAGTCTTCCCTGAGAGAGCTTCCATGACGTATTCCTGCAGAAGATCATTTCAGATTTGAACTAGCAAACGATAAGAAATGACATGAAACACAATAATATGAATAACATTTCTCACATTGAATAGGCTACTAGCAGTATGGGCATCTACAGCACTGAACGGATCATCCAACAGATATATATCAGCATTCTGATACAGTGCACGAGCAAGTTGAATGCGCTGCTTTTGACCACCACTAAGATTAACTCCTCTTTCACCTATTTCAGTGAGATCACCATATGGTAGCAACTCAAGGTCTTTTAGCAGTGAACATTTTTCCAAAGTTTGCTGGTATCTCTGGCAATCCAGTGGAGAACCAAACAAAATATTTTCTCGTATTGACCCCGTCTGAATCCATGCTGACTGAGAGACATAGGCAACTGTTCCAAAAACTTTAACCTGCAGAACACAGAATCTGTAATCAGTTAGGAATATGGACATATTTCCACACCTATGCATATAGTGAAGTGAAATTGTGAATGTGCCTATGATAAAAACTTCAAAAACCTACTTGTCATTTCCTATGTAGCAAAGAAAACAGTAAGTAATGAATACAACTTACAGTTCCTTGGATACTTGGAACCTCTCCAAGAATTGCTGCCAGAAGAGTTGACTTTCCTGAGCCCACCTCCCCACATATAGCAATCTTCTCACCGGGTCTAACCTCCAAATTAATGTTTCTAAGAGTAGGTCGAGGTGGATTCTCTTCCCATGAGAGATTAGCTGATTTCATAAGTATGGCATGATCTGTACATCCAAAGTTGTGCTTCTGCCTAACATTTGCATTTTCCAGCTCAGGGGCCTCAAGGAACTTGACGATCCTTGCAAAGGAAACCTTGGCTTGAATCACCACACCAATAACGTCAGGAATGGTTCTTATTGGATCCTGAACCAGACGTAAAGTTGCTACAAAGGTGAAAACGTTACTTGCGTATAGTGGAACACCTAGAAAATAACAAGCCCCAAATGTTGCAGCAGAGACCAAAACAGGTGATGACCAGAAAAGGAAGCTATTATATGCCTTTCGCAACTGAACAGCTGATAACCATTTCTCTTCTACTTTCCTCAAATTCTCAATAACACTCTTAAAATGAGTTTCCCATGCATATAGTTTCAGTACTTTCATATTAACAAGAGCCTCTGAGATAGCTTTCAGCCGATCATCTTGTGCAACCATTAGCTTGGACTGGAACCTATGTTGCAACTTTGCAAGCGGAGTATTGCACAGCACAGTGAATACAATCACTACCAAGGATGCAATAGTTGCGAGTCCAACTGCACGAAAGAGAATGATAAGTGCAAAGCAGAGCTGGACACTCGTTGTCCACGTCTGATGCAGCCAAAAAGGAAACTCTCCAATTCGATATGCATCCACAGTTACATAGTTCATGATCTCACCACTAGAATGCATCAGCTTAGCAGCATTGGATAATCTTATTTGCTTCTTATAAATGGCTGCTGTAAGTAAAGACCTTACTTTCAGACCGATAAGTCTGCACCTGAAGTACCATTGCCTTTGTGACAAGGATTCCAAGTTCTTTGATATAAAAAGCAGAATAACCAATAAAAATCCTTCATTTTTAAAAGCTGCATCTCCTTCAGCAACCTTAATGAATGCATTAAGAAGCAGAGGACCAGCAGACAGCGTAGTTACTTTCAGTAGCGCGAAGAGTCCTGACACAATTAGCTCCTTCCGATGACACAACAGAATTGTCTTCAAAATGGACGGCTGGGAAGAGGGATCTACTTGTTTCTGTTTGTTCAGTAGCTCCAAAAACATTAAGTAACATGATTCAGCACGATCAGCCTCACGCAATTCAGGTATGTCTTCATCCTCAAGTGTTTTCTGTTTCCCCTTCTTCATCAGTGGATTCATCCACCAAAACGACATTACATTAAGAACCCCAGCCTTAGCAAAAGAAGTGACTAAGCCAACAGAATCACTTTTACTAATTCCATTGGCACCACCATTTAACGGAGCATAAAGACCATTCCGATCCATCTCTTCACCATGCTGCAGCCCCTTATAGGTGCATAACAACACTAAACATGCTCCTACAAAGCACAAAACATCTAAACCTATCTTCATCGTTACCTCTTTATCAAGAACAACCGCGACAAGTGACATACCAGCAAAAATTCCAGCAAAGACAAAAAAAAGAATCGACAAAAGCCTTAAAGGGATTCTTGAAATATGTTCCCCCCTAAGACTTACTGTTAAACTTACTGATAACCATGTAACCCCATGAAACAAAGTCACTAACCACCAATGAAATGGTAATGTGCTACGCGAATTCTTGAGTTGTTCTTCGAACATCCAAATGAACATGGACACATACAGTATCCCCAAGAAACCATTAAAAATAGCACAAGTCAACTGCAAACGTGAGAACCTAGAAAAACTAGGAACATTGGTGTATTTTAAGGATATTGTGAATATCAAGAACAACATAAGTATAACATCACAACAAATTATGAATGCATGATTTATACATGATGATGGTTGTGCCACGGACATCCAATCAAAATTATACGGTTTTCCACAAAATACAGCCCAAATGTCCTCCATCTCCTTCTACCAATCTCTTTAAGCCCTGGAAATGAAATTCCAATACCAAAGATTCAAACTTCAATTTGTATTCAATCGAAACAGATAAAAAAAAGTCATAATCAAGAATTATTATAAGCCACAACTTCAGAATTAATAATTGAAAACAGTAGCCAAAGAGGTGAAAAAAGAACTTGATGCACCTTTATTATATTTTTTATTAGTACAACATAAAAGTGATCACAATTCACAAATAAAGATGACCACTTTTACAAAGGTGAAAGAAGACAAAAAATTAAAACTGGAAACTTGAACGGTTCCAAGAGAACAGGGAGCGGTTTTCTCAAGGCAATACTATATAGTTTAATTATACATTATATGTATAATATTATGAGAGAGTCAATCTGACATGCTATGAGATCCAAATAAATGCATTTATGATTTAAGAAAGATTAAGTACCTAAGTAGACCGTGATGGAGTTGACAATAGAGGCGATGATGTTAAGTCTTTAAATATATATAGTGTTAGTGTGACTATGTGATGTGCTGCAATTGTATAGCGTCAGTGCTCACGTCTCTCTAACAAAGTTTTCTTGTCCTTTTTCGTTTATAGAGCCGTATAACATTCACATGCCTTTTCATTATGGCTTCCGTTTTGGGAGAAAGACGAATTCAGAATTAAATCTCGGTTGAGTTTAATCATTTAAAATTTTAGTGTGATTTTTTATTGTATATTTAAGTTATGAGGTTTATATTTATCCTTTTATTATAATTTTAGTAAATTTTTTATTATATTTTGCATCAAAAGTTATGAATAAAAGTTTGTGCATATAAAGTACATTTACTTTCGGGGAGGGAGGTCACATGGATGGAGAGAAGAAAATAATTTTTTTTTAAAAAAAGTCATTTTTTTAATTTTAAGAAAAAAAAAATCAATTAAATATAAAAAAAAAATATTTTTCTTTACTTCACATCAAACACAGCCCTAAGGAATATGCAGTTTAACATATTTCCATGAGTACGTCCAATAATAGAAGGATTTTAACTTATATTCCAAATCACCTGTGATTATAATGAAATATCCAATTATGAAATGATAATAACTTATACTCCCATTAAGAAGACTCTTAGGGTATGTTTGGCGATGCAATATGAAATCATGACATGAAATGATGATATGAAATTATACTATGAAATTATGAGATGAAATTGAAGTTTTGTTTGGACATGTGATTTGGAGTTTTTGTGTCGTATATTTTCTCATAAACATAAGAATTTCATAAGTTGTAAAACTATTAAAATAGTCCCAATTATTTATTCAATCTTACCAAATAAATAAAATTTTACAAAAACACATACTAATAAATTATTGCAAAGTCATCGTGACCAGTCTTGTTCGCTCAATATAGATGAAAAACTATTTTTCTTTATTACACATTAAAGTAATAGTAATAAATTTGGGTGATAAATTTATTTGATAAAAAATAATGAATTTGATGAATATAAATGATAAAGTAGGAATTGATTTAGAGTAATAATAAATTTTATGTTGGTGAGAATAATAAATTTTTAAAAGTTATAATATGATTATAAATTTTATTTAGATATAAATAAATGGCTGGTAGATATAAATGTAGGGATGTTTTAACAAAATATAAATTTGTGGGTCAATTTTTGTATTTGAAAAATCCCAAATCAGGATATCAAATTCTCAATTTATGATTTTCGGAGGATTGAGATTTTATCTCATGATTTTGTGAAATCACATGTCCAAACGCAGATGATTTCATCTCATGATATGATATTGCATGGCCAAAGGCCTACTTAGAATTTATGTTGCTAAATATGTCAAATCATATATATGAAAAAATAAAATTTTTGAAACTTCTAATTTTAAATTTGTCTTAATATTTATGTTACTATGAAAACTTTTTATTATAGTATAAAATGAAAAAAGAAAATAAACTTATTTTTTAAATATAAAAATATGCCCTATTTCTTTAACGAATCAATAAATAAATAATATTAAATAAAGTGGAATGAAGGGAATCAATCTTACTAATTTATTTGCTCGACTACAAATTTATCATAATGTTTAAATAACCTCTCTTTAAAAAAAAAAAAAAAAAAACTTCTTTCATCCCCAAAAAACTTTAAATCTTTTAATTTTTTATTGAATTTTATATGTTGCTCAACAAGTCAAGATTATATATATTTTACGCACGTAAGTGGTTGAGCGGCAAAGCACACATTAATTTTAGATCCACATATTTCGTGATAGAGGTTGACCACATATCAATATACAGAGTTCAAATATTTTTGCTATCTTTTATTCCACATTCTTGTTATATTTGAGTTGAGAATTTTTTGAAAACAATTTTTCTATTTTTACAAAATAGTGATAAAGTTTTCTTATATTTTACCTTTTATAGACCTTATTTGTAGATTTTATTGGATATGTCATTGCTGTTATTTTTATTCAAGACATGGTAATTAAAATGCATGCATGATCGGAAAAGATAGAGTGTATGACCTTATTCTTATCTCGTAAAGGTAGATAAAATGTTTTGAAAAAATCCGTCGACATAATTAATCCATGTCAAACTAATTTTTTTTAAAAAGTAAAATATAGAAATAAGGCACACGTAGCAAATAGTAGAGAAATCAGTAAAATAGAATTAATTAAGATGCAGGTGGCATAATATTTTAATTCAGTTTTAAAACTCGTGTACTTAAAATATGTTACTTATCTTTTCTGCATACCAGAATAACATGTGGCTAGTTTACTAATTTTATCTTTTCTGGTTAGGAAAGAGTACCATCAAGTTCTATTTTCCTTGCAACAAAAATTCTTTGAAGTACTTATAAAAGTTCACGGTTTTATTAAAAAAACAGCATAAATTAATTCAATTGGGTTTGATCGATTGAATTGATTTTTCATATTTTTTTTTGATACCCTTATTTATATATGCATACACTACATAAATAAAATTAATTGATCAATCAACCATATTGATCGTTTCAAACAAATTAAATGATTTCCATTACACTCTAAGAATATATTTTTGTAACTAAAAGTGTGTTTGGTACGGAGGATTTTCTCTAAATAATGAATTTTTATTTTTCTATGTTTGGTTGATTAACATGTTTTAAAAAGGGGGAAATTGTGCATAGCAAACTATTAATTCAAAATAAATATTATAACTACAGTTTCATTTAATTCTAATTCGTGGCAAAACACTGTCATTCTCGCTTCTCTCCCCTGAATCTCGCTCGCCACTCTCAATTCTCTCTCTCGCTTCTCTCACTTTTATACAAACACAAATGTATAAAGTGAGAGAGATTGTATATATAAATACAAATACAAATACATATCTCTCTGTCCTATACACTTCTAATTATACTAATACAAATATTTCACTGCCCAGTTTTCTTTTGCTTTTCTTTCTCTATCTCGCTTTATACAAGCATAAATTATACAATATACAATTTGAGTTTGTATAAAGTGAGAGAGATATTTGATATACAAATACAAATGTTTTAACTCGATTCAATTGTATGCAAATTTAAATTTTTTGTAGATACACAAACACAATCATTGATACATATACATAGTAGTTACATATATACAATTATCTAACCAATATACATATACAATTCACCTCTCTCCACTTTATGCCCTCTTTCGCTCGCCTCTCTGCTCTTTCCTCTCTCTCCTAATCTCGCTCGCCACTCTAGCCTAATATAAAAAACATATGTATGCAAACACAATTTTCATAGACATAAACGCCTGATTTATCAGATGCTCCATAGCAGAATTGTAGCTATAGAGCGCTAATATGATTTTTATGTTTGTTTTTTCTAAAATTTACTCATTTAAAAATACTTTCTAGGTAAACACGTTCCTTGAAAATAAGAAAAATGATTTTCTTAATTAAAAATATAAAAAGCAAGTTTCAAAGTAAGTTCATTGTCTTTTCACCACCCACCCACGGAATGTCATCCCACCCCTCTTTCACACACGACCCCCCCTCCCCCCGCCCCCCAAATTCCAATTGGCAGATAATGATCCAAAATGGACTTTCATCCTTGCGAAGATATATCTAATTTTTACAATTCTGTCTCTGTCAAACAATAATTGTCCACTATTAATTCAACACATTTTTAAAAAAATAATAAATAATAGAGATAATATTACTATATTATTGTTGACTCTATTAAATTTAATAAATTGAGAAATGTGTTAGATGATAAATAGTATTTAGTAGCAAGAGTAAAATAAACACAAAAAAAAAAAAAAAAAAAAATTATCTCTTGAATTTCTAAATTGGACAAATATTATTGAACAACTATTTTTAATATAGTAAGCATTTATTGTTGAGCGAAGGAAATGACTTTTTAACACTTTGACGCAGCTGCTGAGTCCGTGCTATGCACAGGCATGTCAAGGGCACGTGAATATCTTAGCAAATGACTAGACAAACTAGTTAATTCTTCTCCTCGCATAAATTATTAATATCGTCGACCCAATTTTCATGTACAAAAGGATTAAATGTTGCAAAATAAATTAAGTGTTTCCTATTATAAAGTTCAGAACAAAAAAGGAAGAAGAGAAGATATATAGATAAAAAGGAGAAAAAAATTCTTCTATTCAAGTGGATCTTGTAATGAGTGATATCTTTTATTTATAGGTTGAGAAATCAATCCAATGGTCATCATGTTGAATGTCAATTTAGTAGATACTTTGTTATCTCAAAAAGGTTCATATCACTTAGGAAATACACATAAATACTTCAACAATAGCTATTCATTATACTATTTTGGAATGTTCAACAATACTTATTTATTTTATGAAATTAATAGATAATTTTACACTTGATTCCTAATTTATCATTATAAATAATTATAGTTGTATCCCTGTTACATTTTTCAAGATAGTAAACAAATATCATTAGACAGAGAGAGTAAGTATAAGTTCATGAATAAACTCAATGGATATTCCATTTAGTTCGAATTTACATTTTCCCAATAGTAATTCAATTATTTCATTATTATTGAATAAATGTTCCTCTGATGTGAAAGGTCTCTTTCGAATTTACAAACTTAAAAAGTAAAAGATACTTTTCTTTTGAAAATAAATATTTAATTTATGTGAGCCCCATATAATAAAATAATAAAATTTAATGAGGATTTGATCACCCGATATTACACGTATGAACATCTTGTCTTTCTATCTCTAGGTTAAGTCTTTAAAAATATTACTCCGTAAAACATTTTAGAAGAAAAGAAATATGATTTGTGAGAGTCATTTGCATTAATTAGTTTATTCAATTAGGCTTAAAATACATTGGAGCTACCCAAACTAATTTAAAGATAACAAATGTTGATATTATAAATATCTCGCTAGTGTCACTACCTTTAATATTTTCCTCCTGCCTAATACAAGTATGACCCAATTAAGATTTTTACTAACAAAAGTCAAAATACACGAGATATATTGTTAAGTCTCATATCAGTCTAATGAGAAAAAGTTGGACTTAATATATGAACAATGAATTTGAACAATCTTTATTTTTCTCTCTCTATATATATACGATATAATTTTTCAACAAATCATACTCGTCGAATAAGGGAAGCTCTAGCATTCCAAAACAAGACTAATTTAACACCTTTTAATCAAGATTAACTTATTAGATACAAAACTAATTTTCTTCTTAATTTACCATAGATCACTTATATGTTGGGTTTTAAAAGATGTAAATGAAAAATGAAGAGTTGCGACTTTTATGTAGAGTTGTAACTTTTATGAAAAGTTGCGACTTTTATAAAAAGTTGTTACTTTTATGAAAGGTTGTGACTTTTCCAAAGAATTGTGACTTTTCCAAAGGGTTGTGACCTTTCCGGTAAGGCACAATAAGAACTTTTTCACACTACATTTGTTGCCTATAAATAGAGGGATTTCCTCTCATTTTAAAACAACCAATTTTTTGGACTTCTTCTGCTACTACTAAATATTCTAAGAGTACTTTACTGCCGTTGAGTGGTTCGCTGACCTCGTGATTTTAGGTACCGATACACCGGTGAGGAAGATCGTTCTATCATGGGATGATATATTCCATTAACATCGGGTACTTAAGAGGAATAATTTTCTTAAGGAGACATTGTGCATTCAGTGGACTTGATTTTCTTCTTTGAGAAAAATATTTTGTATATTGTTTCTAATAAGTTTCTGATTCAATTTTCTCTATTGGTTTTAATTTTCTAGTTTTGAAAATACTCTTTAAACTTTGTTGTTTCTTACCAAGTGTTTCAAAATTTTTGTTCCAAGTATATTAGGAATACAGGATGAACAACATTATATATATAAATTCCTTCTCATAATTACGGTGTTCGATTCAATCTTCGCACACATCAAGTAATTTCATGGAATATCTGACATATTTCATCAACAACAAATACTGGGAAACTTTATCCACTTAGCAAGCAATGGAAAAATATCATATAATATTTTCTCACTGCTAAGATTTGAACCTAAGATCTCATAATTCTCACTACACTTCATTGATCATTAGACCCACACTTTTAGGGTAGACATGTATACTTATAGTACTCATGTAAACACTTTGTTTGAATGATTATGTATTATTTCATAATATATCATATTGTATTATATTGTGTTATATTGTAATGTATTATTTTAATGAATACAATATTTGGATAGTTTGTATAGCTCTTCGTCATTACATAATGTGACACATCCATAATATGATTGATAAACTTACAAGAATTTATAAGGTATGAGGTAGAGTTACTATGAAAAGATAAGATAAATGATAACATATAATTATTAAATGAAAAGTAAAGACAAAATAAAAAAGAAAACATTAAGGCAACAACGCAATCACACCAATTCAACCGTTATATAAAACGAGTATTTTTTTTATCGTTACCTAATAATGAATTTAAACAACAATACAATATAATTTAAATAACAATCAAAATAAACATTATAATTAAACTAACAATACAATACAATACAATACAATAATGAGATAACAATTACCATCCAAACATGGTGTAACAATCCCAATTTCAATTTCTTAGTTATTGAGTGTCATTCCTTCTCAATTTTTTGTTTCTTATTTGTCACGTGGAATTCTCTATTTATTGACATATACACACACAAACAGTATAAAATCCAGGAAAGTGATGCCAATTTGCAAAATGGCGCCTTCAACGACGAAAAAGTCAATGTATTTGCTGATTACAACTCAACCACAGCAGTGGCACAAAATAAGCGGATCTTACTCAATTTACACAATATTATCCTAAATGAATGATTTTTTCTTTACAAACTAGACACCGTCACTTGGTGCGTCATGTATAAATCACAGTTAGAAATTTTAGTACAGGGGAAAGAAACAATTGGATCAATTATTTTGATAAAATATTGAATTCGCCTAACAATTGGATCAATTATTTTGATAAAATATTGAATTCGCCTATCAAAATTAAAATTTGCTGAACTTTGATTTTCATATTTAGAAAGATATTTATAATGGCGTATTTAGAATTTTAAAGTCATAGAAATATTTAATTACCACAAGAATATGTTGTTAGTTATTTGAAACTTGACGATAAGAAATAAATTTACTAGCGAACTATGCCTAAATATTTAGCAATTCAAAACAATATTATAGTTCTACTTAGAATTATTCTTGTATAATTTTCATGTTATTTTTGAAACGATGAATTATCATTATTTATAGTTATGCTAGTTTTATGTAACAAATTACTAGATAACTATTTATAGATTCCTCACACATAATTGTGTGTGATTATATATATTCTAGAAATGACTTATAAAAATATGATTAAAGACAAGAGAATATTTAATTTGCAAAAAAAAATAAAAAATCGATTTCTTAAATCTAATTTTGAAAATACCTATTAAATCTAGCAAAAACTCCTTAGTAGAAGCACCACATAGTACTAAATTTCCATCTCTTCAGAGAATAACATCCTCAATTTCATCCAGAAAAAAAAAAACTATGTTTTCAAGTTACCTAAAAATAAATTGTTTTGGTTGAAAATTAAACCGGTTGTTCTTTTGCCACTATGATTAAAGAAAGGAAAAAAATGGAAAAGTGAAAGAATAAAATGTACGTCAACAGATGATGAAAAAGAAGAAAATCGGTAGGATAAGAATTTCCAAAAAAAAAAAAAAAAAAAGCATCCTTTATCTTTGGAATCGTGATTTTTCACTTTATGTAAATCAAAGTGGAATATATCATTCATCAATTTATGGTACCACACAAAATTAAAAGAGATCTTAATAGTATCGAGTCATACCGGGCTAATATAATATGGTAATGATAAAGCATTTTAAAAGATTAAAAATCAAAATCATCGAATCAAAATATTTATAACCGTACCATATATATATATATATATATATATATATATATATAGTAAAGCGTGAACGTCCCTAACATGAGTTTGTTCCCTTCCTCTGCATGCCATCACTGCTGATCAAATTTAATTGTTATTTGATGAAGACCAACATATAAATACAAAACGTGGGCGGTTGGGGCAAATATTATAGTACATAATTAGGAGATAGTCACTAAAATGGACAATTTTGCTACTTTCAACTTTTCTAGGTAGATATTTCAGATCTCAAATCGAATACACTGTTTATTACTTAGCCATTACTTGTTGTATGGCGCATATTTAGTGCGATTTATAATTTCTATGTGGATTTGTTGGGTTTAGCAAGGTGTGAATGAGAAATAAAAAGAGAAAATAGAAAAGTGGGGGAATCAATTTTGGAGGAAAAATGAAAAGTCATTTCTCCCATATTGGTAGAAGAAAGGATTTTGTTGTCCTTATATTAGGAAACACTTCCTTTAGTTCTTAAAGGGTTAAGAAGTAGGTGCCCCTCGCGGCGTCGGCGGCGTCGCTTGCTTGGCTTCAGCAAATGATGTGATTGATAATATTTTTTGGACAAAATTATGTAATCAATCTTGTTAATTCATTTCCTTTCTCTTATAAATTAATTCAAAATATTAGTTAAATAACAAAATTAATTTGGTGCAACGAAATTTATTTGAAATTCACGTGTAACGGTAAAAACGTTTTGAAGGGACCTGTTCCTTCCGAAAAGCCATTACTTTTCCCAAAAGACACAATATTCTAGAAAGAAAGGGTCTGAACAAACGTGTTCCTTGCTGTAAATGGCTATAAATAAGAGGTCTTTTTTCGTTTTTCAAATACTGAAATTTTTTCCTCTCTGCATACATTTTCTTACATAAACAAAATTGTCGAGGTACCGCTACTTCTCTAACAGGTTAATCCATTTTATCTTGGGAGGAATTAATCTGCAACCTCGAGTACAGTGAGGGGATTAAATTTTTTAAGGAAACACAGTGATTTATGTGGACTCGAATTAAAAACATTATGTATATTTCATCTTTTTTATGTTTTTGTATTTTTGACTAACCTGAATACAGGAGATAACAATCTTAAGAAATTTAATAGTTTATGTATTTGAGGTTTCTGGAGATTAAAACCTTTATGATTTTCTACTTTGTTTAAATTCTTAAAATTCATTCGATTAACGATTAAAAAAGCATAAAAATTTTATCGTTAAATCAGAAACAGTTTGTGTAAGGATTTATTCTTTACTGTTAGTATTTCACATACAAAAATTGTCTGCCATTTGTGACAGAAAAATGACTAATTCAAGTCAAGTAAATGCTGGAACAGTAAGTGCTGCAACAACATCGGTTGCGCACAAGCGTTCAACTGTTGCCCTAGCACTAACTGAGAAACCTGCAAAGTTTTCTAGAGTCGACTTCAAGAGATGGCAGCAGAAGATATTCTTCTATCTGACTACGTTGAGTCTACAGAGGTTCACTAATGAGAACGTTCCTATTATGTCGGATGAAACTCCGCCTGAAGAACGATTTTTGGTAACAGAAGCATGGACACATTCAGATTTTTTGTGTAAAAATTATATTCTAAGTGGCCTGCAAGATGATCTGTACAATGTGTACAGTAATGTCAAAACCTCAAAAGAACTCTGGGATGCTTTAGAAAAGAAGTACAAAACAGAGGATGCTGGAATGAAGAAGTTCATTGTGACAAAGTTTTTGGACTATAAAATGATAGACAGTAAGACCGTTGTGACCCAAGTTCAAGAATTGCAGGTTATAATCCATGATCTCCTTACTGAAGGTATAAATTTAGTTAAGACCTATGTTGAAACTATTAAGTTTATTCTTAATACTCACATAATCTCTAATGTAGGATTGATTGTGAATGATACTTTTCAAGTAGCTGCCATTATTGAAAAGTTATCTCTATTGTGGAAGGACTTCAAAAACTACTTGAAACATAAACGCAAGAAGATGACTGTTGAAAATCTCATGGTAAGGCTGAGAATCGAAAAGGATAACAAGGCCGCAGAAAAGAGGTCATGTGGTAATTCAACAATATCTGGAGTAAATCTTGTTGAAGAAGATCCCACAAAATCAAAGAAAAGAAAGAAAACATCTGGTCCAAAGAGCAATCCTCCTAAGAAGAAATTCAATGGAAGCTGCTTCAATTGTGGCAAACGTGGTCATAGGGCTACTGAATATGGGTCCCAAAAAGGACAAGAAGAAGGATCAAGCAAATTTGGTTGAATCCAAATGAGAAATGGACGATCTCTATGCAATGCTTTCAGAATGCAACTTGGTTGGAAATCCAAGAGAATGACAGATAGATTCGGGTGCCTCATGCCATGTTTGTGCCAACAAAGAATTATTTTCATCATATACTCCAACACCTACAGATGAGAAGTTGTTTATGGCAAACTTCGTTGTTGTAAAGGTGGAAGGAACTGGCAAAGTCCTCTTAAAGATGATATCGGACAAGGTGGTGACTTCGAACAGGGTCTCGTATGTTTCGAAATTGCGAAATAACTTAGTTTCTATACCAGTTCTGACTAACAATGGATTCAAATGTGTATTTGTATTTGATAAAGTTGTAATGAGTAAGAATGAAATGTATGTAGGAAAAGGTTACCTCACTGAGGGCCTCTTTAAACTCAAAGTAATTATAGTTGATATGAATAAAAATTCTATTTCTTTTTACTTACTTGAGTCTAAATATTTATGGCATGAACGTTTGTGACAGTTAATAATAAAATCTTGCGAAAACTGATTAACTTAAATGTTTTGCCTAAATTTGAGTGCAATAAATCAAAATGTCAAGTTTGCGTTGAATCAAAGTATGCTAAGCATCCTTATAAGTCTGTTGAAAGGAATTCATATCCCTTAGAACTGATTCACATGGACATTTGTGACATGAAGTCAACATCAACACGTGGTGGGAAAAAGTGTTTTATAACTTTTATTAACGATTGCACCAGATATTGTTATGTCTATTTGCTAAATGGTAAGGATGAAGCAATAGATGCATTTAGGCAATGTAAAACTGAAGTTGAATATCAGTTGTATAAAAAGATAAAAATGATTAGAAGTGATAGAGGTGGAGAATATGAATCTCCTTTTGCAAAAATATGTTTGAAAAATGAAATCATCCATCAAACTACTGCACTTTACTCTCCTTAATCTAATGGAATTGCGGAAAGAAAAAACCAAACTTTAAAGGAAATGATGAATGTCTTACTTATAAGTTCAGGTTTACCACAAAACTTGTAGGGGGAAGCTATCCTTACAGCAAATCGAATACTAAATAGAGTGCCTCACACGAAGACACATGTTATCCCATATGAGAAATGAAAGGAAGAAAACCCAACTTGAAATATTTCAAAGTATGAGAGTGTCAAGCCAAAGTCCAGGTTCCAATACCTAAGAGGGTGAAAATAGGGCCTAAGACTGTGGAATGTGTATTCATTGGATATGCCATAAGTAGTAGGGCATGGCGATTTTTGGTTTATAAGTTCGAACATCTAGATATTCATGATAATACAGTAATGAAATCAGATAATGCTGAATTTTTTGAACATATCTATCTGTATAAAACTAGACTTGAGTCATCTAGTAGGGGGTCTAAACAACCTCGAGAAGAACCAAAAGAGAATGAAACCAATGAAGAGAGTCTAAGGCGCAGTAAACGTCAAAGTATAGCTACTTTATTTGGATCTGATTTTGTAACATTTTTTTCTTGAAAGTGAGCCACAAACATTCAAGGAAGCGATGTTGTCTAGCAACTCAACCTCTTGGAAGGAGGCTTCAATAGTGAGATTGAATCAATCTTAAGTAATCATACCTGGGAGTTGGTTGATCTTCCTCCAGGGAACAAACCTTTGGGTTCAAAATGGATCTTCAAAAAGAAGATGAAAGATAATGAAACTATTGACAAATATGAAATAAGACTTGCTGTCAAAGGCTTTAGACAGAAAGAAGGTCTTGATTATTTTGACACATACTTGCCAGTGACTAGAATTACATCAATTCGAATATTAATTTTCCTAGTTGCAGTATACGGTCTTGAAATCCATCAAATGGATGTGAAAACTGCCTTCATAAATGGAGAGCTGAATGAAGAGATTTACATGGAACAACCTGAAGGCTTCGTAGTTTTCGATAATGAAAATAAAATATGCAAACTTGTTAAGTCACTTTATGGACTAAAACCAGCACCGAAACAATGGCATGCAAAGTTTGATCAAACCATGTTGTCAAATAGATTTAAGATCAATGAGTGTGATGAATGTGTTTACATTAAAGACACTCCGGATCATGAAGTCACTGTATGCCTATATGTGGATGACATGCTGATAATGAGCAAGGGCATTGCCAATGTAAAAGCTACTAAGTGTTCATTTTGCTAGTAAGTTTGATATGAAAGATCTAGGAGTATCCAATTTGATATTGGGAATAAAGATTCACAAAACTCCTCACAGTTTAGCATTGTCTTAATCTCATTATATTCAAAAGGTACTTGAAAAGTTCAAGTATTTTAATTTCAGAAAAGCAAAGACCCCAATTGATGTGAACCTTAATCTTGCTAAGAATAAAGGTGAAGTCAGTCTCAATTAGATTATGCCAGAGTATTGGGAAGTTTGATATATGTCATGGATTGTACACGACTAGACATAGCTTGCGCTATAAGTAAACTGAGTCGATACACAAGTAATTCCAATCAAAATCATTGATTGGCAATGAAAAGAGTTTTTGGGTACTTAGAAGACACTCAAAACTATGTTTTGGATATGTTTTCACGAGTACTTAGTGATGTAAATTGAATTACTAGGTCAACTGAAACGAAATCCACGAATGGATATGTTTTCACTATTAGTGGAGGAGCAATATCTTGAAAATCATCCAAACAAACATGTATACAATAGAGTCTGAATTCATCTTCTTAGACAAGGCAGGTGAACAAGCTGAATGGCTCCGAAATTTCTTAGAAGATATTCCGTTTTGGCCTAAACCAATGGCCCCTATATGCATACACTGCAATAGTCAAGCTGCAATAGGAATGGCTGGAAGTGTTATGTATAACGGAAAGTCTCGTCACATAAGATGAAGACATAACTCTGTTAGACAACTACTCTCTAATGGAATTATCACAATTGACTATGTAAAGTCAAAGTATAATGTGTCGGATCCAATTACAAAAGGCCTAACTAGAGAGGGAGTTGAGAGATCATCGACGGAAATAGGACAATGGCCGAGAACAAGTCATTGTGGTGGTAACTCTACCTAGAAGACTAGAGATCCCAAGAGCTAGGTTCAAGGAGATAAAACAAAGTCATAGATGACGGTTCAACATTGTCAAAATTTATTTTATGTCCATTCTCATGATGAGACAATGTTCATTAACCAGGATAAAGGCATAAGGACTTTTTAATAGTTTCTAAGTTTGATACAGGGTATATCAAATAGTGTATCTACGGGATAACACATTTAGAAACCACTTATGTAAGTGTGAATTGTAAGCCTCTGCAAGGAGAATCCGGTAAGGCCAGTTCTCTAAGAACTTAATAACCGAGATGTGTTCATGGCTGAAATGAACAAAACAATGAGAACCAAAAACAGTTCAAGGGTTGATTGTGTGACTTATGTTGTCTAGGTATACACCAAAGCTCAACGGTTCAAAAATATCAAATCTACCAATTGACCAAGTATATCCGATATATGTTCACTACAAAAAGTTTAAAGGGAAACCTACTTATTCAGATGCGATTAACCCTTACTTATGAGACACACAAGTTTTTCTTGCATATGTTTTAACTATAACCATTCCCCATTCATATGGGGGATTGTTGGGTTCAGCAAGGTGTGAATGGGAAATAAAAAGAGAAAATGAAAGAGTGGGAGAACCAATTTTGGAGGGAAAATGAAAAGTCATTGCAAAGTGCAAATGAAAAGTCATTTCTCCCATATTGGTAGAAGAAAGGAAATTGTTGTCCTTATATTAAGAAACACTTTCTTTAGTTCTTAAAGGGTTAAGAAGAAGGTGCCCCCTCGCAATTTCGTTGTCGTCGCTCGCTCGCTCGGCCTTGGCTTCGGCTTCGAATTTGGCAAATGATTTGATTGATAATATTTTTTGGACAAAATTTATTGAATTAATCTTGTTAATTCATTTCCTTTCTCTTATAAATTAATTCAGAATGTTAGTTAAATAACAGAATTAATTTGGCGCAACAAAATTTATTTGAAATTCACGTGTAACGGTAAAAACATTCTGAAGGGACATGTTCCTTTCGAAAAGTCGTTACTTTTCCTAAAAGACAGAACTTTCTGGAAAAAAATGGGTCTGAACAGATGCGTTCCTTGCTATAAATAAGAAGTCTTTTTCCATTTTTCAAACACTGAAAATTTTTCCTCTCTGCATACATTTTCTTACATAAACAAAATTGTAGATCGACTGAGTCTGTGTGCGCTCTTGTTATTGTTCTTGCATTCGCTGAAGTTATTGAAGTTTGAGGTACTGCTACTTCTCTAACAAGTTAATTCGTTTTATCTTGGGAGGAATTAATCTGCAACCTTGGGTATAGTGAGGGGATTAAATTTCTTAAGGAAACCTAGTGATTTCCGTGGACTTGGATTAAAAATATTCTGTCTATTTCATCTTTTTTCTGCTTTTGAATTTTTGACTAACCTGAATACAGGAGATAACAGGATTATGAGCTATCGCAAATGTTACTCAAAGTGCTCGCCCAAAAGAAAGAGACAGTGACAGATTGTTGGTTGCCATGGGTGTTGTGAAAAAAAAAAAGTTTTTCAATTCGTCTAAATAAGATTTTTCGTCTGAATACTATTTAGAATAGGTTTCTTGTTTTTAGTTTTTTTTCTTTCCTTTTTGCTTTAGATGGTAAGGTGGGGAGGGGTTATAAGGCGGGAATCAAACCCTCATCAACCAGGCGAAAGTTTAGATAATCAATCAATTGAACTACTAAAACTTTACACATTTAGGGTTAACGTAGGTTTTTTATTATTATAAACAAAAGTATTGCTAGCACTTAGCTAGTTTCAATTGTTGAAATAATATGACTTTATATATAATATATTTTTCTTCATTTGTAGTTCTTGAATATCAAATAATTAAATAAAATTAAATGAAAAATATATGCTAGATACTTCTACTAATTTGTTAACGTTAATATTTTCAAATTATTTTGTACATTTCAATACAATGAAAAATAAATGCTAGATACTTCTACTAATGCCCCTATGAATATCACTCAGAGAAAGTGAATGGCACTAGCTCTCATCTTTGACACCTATACAAACATACATGATATATAATGTGATATACATTGATATACACGAGGAATATATAAATAAAATCGCCTTTTAACCTCAATTATGAAATTCAGTTTAAATTCATCTTAAATTAACTTCAAACACCTCAAAATTTGATATTCAAAACCCTTAAGATGTTTTCAACAAAAATCAATGTCACTCCATCGAGATAAATTATAAACATGTAGATCGAAATTCAAACTTCAATGTTCTTTGTTGGTATTTTTAGGTTCTTATATTCAAAATATCAATGGAGAACCTAAGAAATGAATCCGAAAAATAAAGAAAAATAGACATACTGCAACTGAAACTATGAATACCTCCGAAAAACGTATCAATTTAAACCTAAATGCTCGGGTATAATTATATTTATAGAGAGATTTGAGGAGAAAATTAAAGATATTTGGGGAAGTAATATTTGGATACAAGATTCAAGTAAAATATTAATCATCAACACTTACACTGCATTGCAACAACATGAAGAGAAAGGAAGTGAATTTTGCTAAGTGGGCTTAACCCAATATGAAAGCAGAAAAATTTGTCCATTTTTGGAACATTTTAGATCACAGCCTAAAGATTCATTTTTAACAAACTAAAATTTATGAGAAAATATTAGATTACAATCTAAAACAGTATACGTTATTACAAATGTTAGACAATAACTTAATATTTATATGTAAGGTTGAAAAGTATGTAAACAAACGTTATACCTGAATATGATACTATCGAAAGATAATTTCTAATGGCTATGCAGAACTTTTCAAAATAGGAATAAATCTAAATGATCACCTAAAAAAGGGACATAAGCCTAAATCCGGGGAAGGAGTGTTCCATATGTGGTAAGCTCTGTTAGTGTGACATTTTAATAATTTAAGAATTCACATTTTTTTTTCATGGCCACATTGATGTTGGTTTATGGCCGTTGGTGCACTTCTCATATAAGTTACATAATGATGGATGAATTGGCAGTTCATTTGCCGTTGGAGGCATTTGTTACACTCTTTATTTTTCTTTCTTTATTCCTCCATTATTCTTTGTAACTTATGTAACATATGTAACCTCTATGCCATTTATCTTCACTATTTACTACCCCATTATCTTCCTATTCATTGCTAGGAAGACATCCCCAACTATAAATAGTGGTGGTATTCATTTGGTTTGTAAGATCTAACACACAAGAAAAAATAAAGTGCATAAAAGTTAGTCAAAAAAGAGAGTTCTTATTAGTTGGAGGGAGGTGTTCTTTTTGTAGAGCTTTGGACTCAACTCTTGTCTAGAGTTGTTGAGTTATATATTGTGATTAGGCTGTTGTATCCTGGAGGGGACAAGTCAAGAAGAACTACTGCTCGACCGGTGAAAACATTTGCTGCAGTGGGCTTGAATCTCCTTAAAGAGAGCGAGATATCCGCGCCTCAGCCTGAAGAGATTTATTCTTCATTTTTATTTTCAATTGTAATCTTGTATTTTTGTTATCTTGTAAGTTTTTCACTAACAAGCTCAATAATCTATCAATTTTAGAGCGTGTTTGAATAGGTTTATAGCTCTAAATTTAATATAAGTTAGGAATTTTAATTTATGATATTTGATTTATTTTTATCTTTTGCTTAAAAATAATTACTTAAAACCATTTTTTTTAAGTTAAATATTTCAAACATGCTTAGAAACTATTTAAGCTTGAAAACAATTGAAATAAATCAATTCAAACAGGATTTTAGTTGCACTCTTTGAGAATTTTTATTTGTATACCCTTTTTAAATAGTTATTAACATAAAATATATGGAAAAGTAGTGAATTTTTATTGAGTATAAAATATTAATTAATTAAAGGTTTTAAGAATTTTATTGTTAAAGTACTGTGACATGTTATGCTACTAGGAAAGAGAAAGATGTTTTTTATTGTGTCTGATATTTTTAGATAATTTCTCAGCATAAGTAATTATTTAGGAAATATACTCAATAAATCGAATTCAGTATCTATTTATAGAAAAAACAAAAATTGTTGTGAAAGCTATCTGCTTGTTTAATCTATTTCCAAGTTATCTTGTTTGTTGGAACTTATTCAATTTACAAATTTATTCAATAAACTTAAAATGAACATCCATAATAATATAGTGTATTTATAACAAATCCAACATATTTAGTTGTTGATCATTAATTATACTGTCGAGACGACTAAAATGAGGCAATAATTTCATATGAGAGGGAATTCTTTTCATTCAAGCAATCGTAATAATGGAGCTTCCAATCCAGAAACGAAACATAGATCCGAATGGGACCCGCCTACACCTAAATTCCCAATTCTGAACATAACGTCCCATTTGGCTCTGAAATTCATAAACCCGAACTGAAAACTTCCCTTCACCGTGACGCTAACTGAAGTCAGAATTCCTGGATTGAGATTTGAGAAGAACAAGGAGAAAATGCAGAGCCGGGGATCCAATGCCCGGTTCTCAGCTATGGGGATGCGATCCCCAATTTCATCACTCATGCTTGCTATGTTCGCTACCATGGCTTCCTTCTATGTCGCCGGCCGGTGAGTTTTCGTTTTCTAACTCCCCGAGTTACTCTGCTAAAAACGTTTCTCTGAGTGGTCTGGTTTAACTTCGTTTTTTAATGCTACAGGTTGTGGCAAGATGCACAAAACAGAGTTTACTTCACGAAAGAGCTGGATAGAATAACCGGTCAGGTATATATGATCTTGTCTCTCCTTTTGAGTGATTTGGTTTTTGCTTGGACTGACGTGAGTTTTATTGTTCTATCCCTTTTCGGTTATGGTTTGTCAATGTAACGGTTTTTAATTTTGGATCCACTTGGCCGATCCAGGATCTTAATTCAGTGGGTATGGATTACCATTAAACATGGCTATTAGTTTGTAGCAGTGAGTGCAAACTTAGTATGAGGGGGCGGAGCCGGAGATAAGGTACGGGTTCGGTAGAACCCAATAACTTTGGTTTAAATTTTATGTGTAGTAAGGAATCCATTTAATATGTAAAATTATTAATTTAGATTCAAATACTCCCTATTTGAGGTTAATGAATCTAGATTATTCGTATGGTTGAAGCTGAGTATATGTGTTTGTGGTTGCATCAACTACCATATCCGGTTGAGTTTGTGAAAATCAGAAGAATTTGTAGCGGATACGTATCATATGGTAGATTAGTTGGAAGCTTGTGCTGAAAAATCACTGTTGTCCAATGTGATTTGTGTTAGACATGTAAAATTTAGAGAAAGAGTTTTTCTGCTTTAATTAGGTTTGGGATTTTATGCAGTAATATATACAACAACCTCTATGCAGATTTCCTCTCCGGACAATGAAGACTGTACTACTTCTAACAGTTTACCTGCATTCTCGAGCAGACTCTCAATTTTGATGTAAACTTTGAGCTGTAATCACAATTTGGTTGCATAAGAATAGTTTTCTGACACATGTATCATTTAGCTGATCACTGGGAGGCTTGTGAAAAAAGCATCATTATTGTCCTACTGCCTACGTGATCAGCGTTCAAATGAAAAATTCAAAGAAAGGTCCTTTTCCGTCTGTGTTAGGTTTGACATTCTATGCAGTAATATCTAGCAATAGATATGCAGTCGTCTTCTTTGGATTGTGGTGAAATAAGTAGATCTTCTCCTACATAGATTGACGTCCATTCTTGAGCAAATGCTCAATTTTGATTTTTTTGTGAGGAAATTAATATTTCTGATTAATTTCCAGGGACACTCTGCAATATCTGTTGCAGACACATTAAAAATCATAGAGTGCAGGTTCAAAAATCTTCCCCTTTCAATTTGTGTTTATTGATGTCATAATTAACAAAAAATTACTAGTTTAATTAAGAATGTTTGGTTATTAGGGAGCAAAGGAAGAAACTGTCTGCCCTAGAAATGGAACTGGCAGCTGCCAGACAGGAAGGTTTCATCTCCAAACAATCATCAGATATGTCGAAAACTTCTGAACAGGGTCCAGTAATAGTAATTGGAATTTTCACAAGTTTTGGACGCAAAAATGATAGAGATGCTATAAGGAAGGCATGGATGTCAACTGGTGGAGTATCAGTTATTATGACACTTTAATAATTTCTTTCTCATTCTTCACATGATCATGATGTTTATCTGGATTCTCATACTATTCTTATTACCCCCTCCACTAGGAATGGAATATCACAACTTATCTTAGGAATACTATTAAGAGGATAAATGAAAATGGACATTTGTTTAATCTTTACAAGAGAGGAGAAGTGGGTGGGAGATGTGGAATTTCCTAATGGCTTTCCAAATTTTCAAGAATATAATCAAATGCCAAATTGAGAAGTGGATAACAACACCAGTGTAGTTTCCTTTTTTTCTCTTTTTAAAATTTCTTTTTTATGGTTTCATCATATAACAAGGTAGAACTTGTTTTTTAAGTTACATGGGAACGTTTTTAAGATGACGTAGAACGAGAGGTGGGTTACTGGATTCATAATGGAGGAAGCAATTTGTTTCTGAGTGGGGAAGTCATCTTATGATTTCAACACTTTTAGTTTGATTTAAGAGTAATTATTAGAAATTTTATGGAAGATTTTCAATTCATTGTTTAGAACCATGCGTATCTTCTCACATATTTGCCTACATCCAAGTGCAGCTTTGAAAAAAATGGAGGAAAAGAAGGGCATTGTTGCACGTTTTGTCATTGGAAGAAGGTATTTTCTTATGGCTACTTCTTTCGTTGTGAGTATTTGCATATTGGTTTCATTCGCTTGCACCTTAATTTGCAGTGCTAATCGTGGAGACAGCTTGGACATGAGCATTGACAGTGAAAACAGTCAAACTAACGATTTTTTTATTCTAGTGAGTTGTTAAACTAGTATATTATTTTTTATTCTTGTGTCTTATGAGTTGTTAAATTAGTATATCCACTGGAATGAAATATTTTCATCACATACTGGGCAGCATCAAAGATTTTCTCGAGATGAACTCATTTTCCTTGATTTAGTTGTTCAATTCAGATATGAACAGATCAATGTTCAACATAGATAAAATGAATTCCCTAGGACTGCTATAACTGGTATGATATGGACCACAAAAAATATGAAGGTGGACCACAATAGAAAGCATAATGGAGCAACTTTTATTTCCCTTAAATTGCACATGCTTTTTCCACAAGTCTGAACCAAAGGATTTTGCTTTTAAGCCCCAATTCGTCTTTCCAGCTTGAGAAAGTTCAGCCAGCACAGTAGAGTTTAGCTGATAATGTCATTTGTTTGGTCAGGAAAATCATGTTGAGGCCCCGGAAGAACTCTCCAAGAAAACAAAGCTATTTTTTGCACATGCAGCAGACAGCTGGACTGCTGACTATTATGCAAAAGTCAATGACAATGTCTTTGTAAACCTTGGTATGTACAAGGATAAGCAAGCACTATTAGCTAACTACCACGACCCACTAAAGACTTTTGCCAATTCTAATGCAATTACTTGTTTTTGGCATCTGCCAACAAGTTAATATAGAGATTCAATAACCTGTGACGATTGTGCAGATTCCTTGGGAAATACACTTGCATCGTATTTGAGCGTCCCTCGTGTATATATTGGGTGCATGAAATCAGGCGAAGTTTTCTCTGAACAGTGAGTGTCACCGAACAACTCAACTTATTGATAATAGGACTTGATAATATTCATCGGAACTGAAATAGTTGCATGAAAATGCTTGAGGAGGTCATCTTTTATGAATATGATCAAGTATTTGTTTGATTTGACAGGGGCCACAAATGGTATGAACCAGATTGGTGGAAATTTGGAGATGGAAAAACGTAAGTCTCTGGTGTCCTTAAGGAAATGCATTTACCTGTCTCTGTATTACACGAGTTTTAATTTATTTTCGGTTACCTTATACGACAAAGGCTCAGTATAACTGAAAGAGGATTGATATCTTATTTGTTAGAACTTCTCTTGCTCTGCTGCATGTTTCACATGGAGCTAGACTGCAGATATTACCTTTCCAGTTACCTGATCTTTTTGGGAGGCCAAAATTTTCAAATCAACAAGAATCACATTTCGTCATTTCACAATTAGCATAGTTGCCAGTCACCTGTTCTTAACAGAGTTTATTAGTAGTTGTGTCTTCTCTAAATTTGGAGATTCTCAATAGAGCTTTGGAAGCCATTTCCTCCCAAACCCCAAAAATAAAAATATAGTAAGGGGCTTATATGTATAAAGATGCATAAAAATCGTACTTAAAAAAGTGCAAAACTTCATTGATGGGCTGATAACCATTCACAAAAATCGTAGTTTCAGGAGTTTAATCACGGTCTTTCCTGGAAGCTGAAGGCAACTTTCAAGTACCATAATTGCTATAATGCGAATCTAAATTCTTGCCCTTCTCTATACCAACGTATTTTGTCTGTTTCATGATTTGCTAGTACATTCGGTTTTGTTGGAATACGCATTATTTATATTTATTATAAAAAATGGCAAAGTTCATACGTTGCTTCTTTTTTTTTAGGTACTTTCGTCATGCTTCTACAGAGCTGTTTGTAATATCCCGAGCATTGGCTCGATACATTTCTATAAATAGGTGAGTTCTCATTAAGAACTATGGAATATGGATTGACGTTAAGAAAAGTAAGCTCTGATTTGAATTGCAGATCCCTACTCCGTACTTATGCACATGATGATGTCAGTGTTGGGTCCTGGTTTATTGGTGCCAATGTCAAACATGTAGATGACAGGAAGTTTTGCTGCTCGTCTTGGTCATCAGGTCTCTTTATATCTCTTTTTTTATACCAGCACAACCTTCTTGGACAAATTAATTCACGATATCCTATGAAATATCCCCTTAGTTAACTGACTGTTGATCTATGAGTTTGTTGGACCACGGGAAGTGGAATGAATTGCTTTTCATCGACCAATTCACTGGACTCCTTGAAGTAACCTGCGATGTGTTTTGCAGGAGCCATTTGTTCAGGAGTGTGATTTAACTTGACTGAAAGGTTCAAGAGATATTCAGAGTGGCATGCTTGTTGATTTCCTTGCTTCACAATCGCTAGCATTGTTTCATGACAGTGGGTTTTTGGTAACGCATCTCTGTCAGAGGCTCTTCTGAAGTTCATTCATTAATCAGAAAACAAATGTAGACCGCGGAGCTGCTAGAATTGTGAGGATTCCTTTCCTATGTAAGTAACCCATAAATCATAATACATCTGGTGTATGTGCGTCCATTCTTTAGGAAGTCGGGGCATTTAGCCTCAACCCCTAGGCTTGTCAGGGTCAGACACTAATTTTACCATATTAAGATGTGTTCATTGCTTATTCTTCGAGAAGCAAAAGGGGGGATACGGGATACATGTGTGAATTTTAGGATAATATACTTCCTAAAGTGAAGACTGAAGAGTTCATGTAGATGGAATTTTGCAAAAGAAATGACCTTTTATATGTATATCTTTTTTCATTTTTAGTTGCTTGTTTCTGAATCGTCAACCATTTTATAAAATTGTGTTTGTCTATTGCTTATAGCGAGTATGAAGCGGCTGCGAGCTAACACTATTTGCTAACAAATCAAAGTCCTTCACATTCACCTTATATTGAAATTTAGTTTTGCTAAAATTGACTAGCACCAATAATATTTCATACGTTTTTTTCTGGAAAAAAGATGTGAAAGCAGTTTCTTTTTGGTCGTTGTCATGTGTGAACAGAAAGAAACACTTTTTTTCTTGACATTGAGACCTTTGGAAGAGACGTTACTTATAGTAGGTTAATAAAGTGAAAGTATTGAGATTGTTAAGTTCATTTATGCACGAATTTGTATTCATATTAGGTATCCAATTTAATTTATGGTATAGATAAATCATATATATCTTTTCTGAGTTGATAATAGGGAAAAAATTCCAAAAAAGTAGAACTAAACAAGAATATAATACCGTACAAACAAAAAAAAATAAGCAAATTGTTATGGATAATTTATAATCTGTTGAAAAAAAGAGTATAGGGCCAATTTTTTTGGTTCTAATTTTTGAATGAACTATTGGGAACTAATGATAAAATTGTCCTATTTCGCTAACCTTTTCTCATTCAAACTGAGCAACCGCTTGTAGGAGCATATTTGGCTTGCTGCGCCGACTAGGACATTTTCTTAACTATTGATTATTGTAAGGACATCTTTTGTAAAAATTGTAATAGTGTGGAAAACTATTTCGTTTAAATAGTTCAGGAAAATTAACTTTTTTTCTTAAGAAAAAATTATGCAAAAACTCAACCTATAAACTAACGGGTCGTTTGGTTTGAATATGAATTATGATGGGATAAGTTATGTTGGATAAGTTATGTTGGGATTAGTTATGATGGGATAAGTTATGCTAAAATTATTTTTTATTGAGTGTTTGATTTGTTGTATTCAAAATAATAAATCTTAAGAATAACATATAAGTTTACAAAAATACCCTTCATAAATGTGAAAAGTAATGTCTAAAAAGTGTTTAAAGGGATATTTTTGTCATTTAGTCATTTTATCTTGGGATTACTATACCACTTATAGGAAGGAATAAGTTATCCCGGCCTTGCCAACCAAACAACAAATTGAGTGGCACTATAATTTAATCCCGGGATTATTTTATCCTATCCTTCACACCATTCGGCCGTATTTTTTCCCAAAAGAATGGTCGCATAACCTTTTCTTTCTTCTTTTTCTGCGTCTTCTTCCTCTTCCTCTTCGTCCTCCTATTCCTCTTCTTCCTCCTCCCCCTCTTCTATCTCCCTCTCCCTGCCTCTTCTTCTTTTTCTTCTTCAAATTTCAATACACTACAAACGTGAATCATTTTGAGCAAGTTATAAATTAAAGAGTGGAAACATTGAAAGTATTTCATATCTAAAATTATAGACTGTTTAAAGAAGATTTTGAATTTGTCAGAATTGAATGATTAGTATATACTTTATTTATAGTAAGTGTATCATAATATATAGTCAATGTATAACTCAGATATAAATAAATTATATTTAGCTTTTTAAATGTATCATAATATATAATTAATATATATATATTTTTTATGACTTTTAACTATTTTTTATATAGATGAAACATGACTATTAAACTTACTTTATTGTATATTTATGAAAGTTGAAGCTGTCCCTTTCCTGAATGTAATAAACACATGTCAAGTTAAATTAAGATATTTTAGCAAGCCCGATATAGGTCCGCTAGTTACGCCCGGAAATCAAACCTCCGGGTTCAAGTAGATTCCTCTGGCATCGGCTTCATTTTCCTTCTCTTCCAAATTCTGCTGTTGTTCTGATCGGAATCAGTGAACGCCATGGAATACGACTTCAGGAACAGAACAGGTGCTCCTTACGATACACAATTGCCGATGTACGGCAGGCCAGCTACCGGAGCTCCACATCCACATCCGAACCCACAGCCACATCCAATGTATGGACAAGCTCCCGGACTCTATCCTAGGCCTGGTCAACACTCCGGGGGCCGGAACCCTCCTTTCCATCACACACCTCCTCCATCTTCAAACAGTATGTATTTCATCCATCTCTTATTTATGTCAGCTGTAGGTTATAAGTTCGGATGTCAATTTTTCAACTAGTGGAGTTTTGATCTCTCACCTGTTGAATTCTACCTTTGCAGCTGGAATTGGCATCAGAGTTGCTATAAAACCTGAATATCGGATTACACCTCCGGTATGAAACGTATAACTCTGCTCATCAACTTAAGAAATGACAACTGGATCCATAAAATAATCAAATCAATTAGATTTGAATTAGGAATTCTGTGGCCATTTCTATTTTTGCTTTCGTCGAATATTTCTTTTGTGTATCGATTTAGTATTGTATCAGTTGCATAGCTTAAATCTTTCGTGTGAACAATAGGTTCTTTTTGGTTTATTGCAGCCTCAATTGTCAACACAAGTGGGAGAAATTCCCCGAAGTACATTCAACTTTGATTTTGACCTTGAGAAAAAGATTTTGGCTGAAGCAGAAAAGGAAAGCCAGAACTGGAGCAGGCTAGGGCTGGAAAATCTTCCACCTAGAATGCCAGAACAAACTAACATGGTACTTACATTTTTTGTTATCTTGTTAACTGCCCTACTAAAATGTAAAATCTACTTACATGAGTTTCTCAAAGCGCAGCAAGTCCAGTATCTGAATAAATATGGAGAGTTAGTGTAGGTTATTCCACAGCGTAAAATAAAAATGTCTAAATATAATAAATCATCTGAATACTGAATTTGTTGGAATGCACCCACCTAGGACCACACTTGTTTGACCCTTGAGTAGAGCAAAATGGCTTAAGAAGATTCATAGAGCCCCCACCCGCAGTTTAGAATTGAGGTGTAGTTGATTGTTAGCTGAAGTGCTCCCTCCATTTTAAATTTATATGATGGTACTTGACTGTGCATGGTGTTTAACATAATTCATTTTGACTTATGTATACTATTAGTGGCAGTGGAAGAAATAATGATAAACAATAGGATAAGTTCATTTGAGAGAGAAACATCACATCAAAGTTTAAAATCTGTATAGTTTAATGGATGTGCATTGTTGGAAGTTGGATAGACATGGAACGATAATCATTTTGGAACTTGCAAAAATGAAAAGAGAGTTGTGTAAATTGAAAATCAGAGAGTACTAGTTTGGTTTCCACCCATAAACCTTTTTTTTAACCAGCTAGGATGGTGATTGGGTCATGAAGACTAAGATGTTAATTGGAAGATCTCTATTGCTATGTATTTTCTTCAACAGTCTTAAATCGTTCAGAATTAGCTCATCAACAAGCGAAAGAAATAGACGAGCTGCGGAGCTAGGACACCTGTATTCTGGCATATGGCATGAGTGGTCAAATCTGTAAAGTATTTTGAGCATTGAGATGGAACTCACTTAATTTTGTGTAATGTGGAGGAGATTACTTCCAATACTTGTCTTTAAAGATTCCTAGTCTGCAATGGACCTGAAGAATTTAGGGTTTTCTTATCAAAAAAATTAAGTGAAACTGAAGAGTTTGAGATGCAGCTCACTGCCAGTCATTCAGTTCATTCACTTTTTTCTGTAGTCAATAACAAATGTGGCATGAGTTTAATATCTGTTCAGGCTCTTTCTCTGGATTGAACTTCTAGATGTTTGAAGTGATGTTAATAAGCAACCCTACCGGGAAAGGATCGTTTCCTGAACATCATGTTCCTGTTAACCACAATAAGCTTGGGGATAATGACACAGAAGCTGCTAATATGATACGTGTAGACAACATTTCATCCTCAAGCTAAATCCCTCTAACCAAATTTGCATAAGGTCAAATTTTATCAATAAACTACCAAGATAAAAACAACATACCCTGTGAGATCTCACAAGTGGGGTCTGGGGAGGGTAGAGTGTATGTAACCTTACCCCTACCTCGTGGAGGTAGAGAGATTGTTTCTGAAAGACCCTCGGCTCAAATGCAACAAATCCAAACAAATCCAAGTAAAAAGGAGAAGAAGAAAGCATTGAAGAGAACATTAGCAACTAATTAGGATGGTACCAATAAACTACTAAGATGGTACAAAAAAATACATAAACCAACAACATAAGAAATGTCAACACATCAAGTAATCCCTTAAGATATCCACGTATCCAGGTTATCTAACATACTACTATTACACCAAAAATATAAGTTATGCAAACAAGAAATCTTTATTTTAAAATATCTGGTCCTTTTCCTTTAGAGCAAGCCTTATTTCTTTCTAGCCATATAATCCAACAAATAACATATGAGAATGGTTCTCTAGATTTATTTTAGGTTTTATGCATCAAACTTTGTCAGCAATCGATCAAACTCTTAGGGATTGTTTGGTGTGATGTACAGGGTATTTTTGGGATAAATTATTTCTTTAGCTTTTGAAAAATAACTTTTGCTACTCCCAAAAGCTTGGCCAATCACTTTTTAAAAATAAACACTTTTGGCTTCCCAAAAGCTTGGTTAAACATGCTATAAGTTATACATGATTCCAATTACAACCAAACAGTGGATTCAAATAATCATGTATATAATTTGGTATAACTTTAGTTTTACAAAAATATATAATTTGGTATAACTTTATCCGATGTTTGGTTGTAATAACTTATAGCCTATTTGACCAAGCTTTTGGGAGACCAACTATGCTTATTTTTAAAAACTAGGGTGTTTGGTCAAGCTTTTGGGGGTAACCAAAGCTATTTTTCAAAAGCTAAAGATTTTTTTTTAAAAAACTAAAAAATTGGGGATAGGGGAAGGGGAAATGGAGAGGGGATTACAATGTGGGGAATCGAACCCTCACCAACAAGGTGAAAGTTCAAGTAGTCAACCAACCGAGTTACTAAGATTCCCCATAGAGAAATGCACTATTTACATCAAGTTGGTATATATCCCACTGTTTCTTTGCAGCAACGGTAATCAATGCCCTCACAGTTGTCATTTTAACAATTGGGGAGAAGGTCTCTGTGTAGTCTATGCCATATGCCATGATGTTGAGTGTACCCTTTCAATATTAACCTGGCTTTGTATCTTTCCACACTTCCATCGGCTTGTTTTATCTTATACATCGAACTACAACCAATTGCTTTCTTACCAATAGGTAAAGGTATGATGGACCAAGTATTATTATCATGCAAAGCAGCAAATTCTGAGTCAGGGCTGCTTGCCAAGCAGGATCAAGAACTGACTCTTCATAGCTAGATGACTCACAATCATGAGTAATATTCAAAGCAAAAAGTTGCTACTAGGACTTAGTTATGCAGGAGATATTTGGTGTTTGAGCGAAAAACAGGCAATTAGGGAGGAAGGGTTTGATGTGGATTGTTGTGAGGTGGGTATAGAGTGAACATAATCAGATAAGTATGTTGGCAACTTGTGAGTTCTATAAGACTTCCAGTCTCAACATTAAGTTGTGGCACAATTTGAGATGGAGATGAGGACATTTGAGGTGGAGAAGGTGAGGATGTGGATTGTGGAGAAGTTGGAGTAACAATGGGAGAATGAGGAGATAGGGGTGAAAGCTCAGGAGACAGTGGAGTAATTGTGTCACATGGCACCTTTGATCACACTGAACAAGGGGATTAGATAAGGAGCAGAAAGTGGGGCATAAAGAATGTTCAAGCAAAGAAGTAGACTTGAGGGGAGAAGAAGGAAAATGAGTAGGGTCTTTAGCTAATGCAAAAGAAATATTTTTCATGAAAAATAACATCCCTGGAGATATATAGCCTCTTAGTAGCTAGACTTAGCATCTTGTATCCTTTTGTACCAAAGGGATATCCTACAAAAACCTGTGGAGATGTTCTAGGTTCAAATTTAGTTCTTTGGGATTTGAGTGTAGTTGGGTAGCATAGACAACCAAAGCTTCTTAGATGTGAGTAAAGGGGTTTTTGGTTGTATAACAGCTCATAGGGGCATTTGTTGTTGAGAGGTGTAGAGGGAAGTCTATTTATGATGTAGGTAGATGCTAGTATACACTCACCCCAGTACTTCACCAAGAGTTTAGACTGAAAGAGGAGTGTCCTAGCTGTTTCAAGAATGTATTTGTGTTTTCTTTCCACCACACCATTTTGTTGAGGTGTGTATGGACACAATTTTTTATGCAGAATGCCTTTGGATTGAAAAAACAAGATGAACTCAGAGCTAGTGAATTCAAGACCATTGTCTGATCTTATCACTTTTATGGTAGTTTTGAATTGGTTATCAACCATGTTGGTAAAGGTCTTATACATGCAAGGCATTGCTTTTGGAGTAACAATGGGAGAATGAGGAGATAGGGGTGAAAGCTCAGGAGACAGTGGAGTAATTGTGTCACATGGCACCTTTGATCACACTGAACAAGGGGATTAGATAAGGAGCAGAAAGTGGGGCATAAAGAATGTTCAAGCAAAGAAGTAGACTTGAGGGGAGAAGAAGGAAAATGAGTAGGGTCTTTAGCTAATGCAAAAGAAATATTTTTCATGAAAAATAACATCCCTGGAGATATATAGCCTCTTAGTAGCTAGACTTAGCATCTTGTATCCTTTTGTACCAAAGGGATATCCTACAAAAACCTGTGGAGATGTTCTAGGTTCAAATTTAGTTCTTTGGGATTTGAGTGTAGTTGGGTAGCATAGACAACCAAAGCTTCTTAGATGTGAGTAAAGGGGTTTTTGGTTGTATAACAGCTCATAGGGGCATTTGTTATTGTGAGGTGCACAAGGAAGTCTATTTATGATGTAGGTAGATGCTAGTATACACTCACCCCAGTACTTCACTGGGAGTTTAGGCTGAAAGAGGAGTGCCCTAGCTGTTTCAAGAATGTATATGTGTTTTCTTTCCACCACACCATTTTGTTGAGGTGTGTATGAAGTATGGAGACAATTTTTGATGAAGAATGCCTTTGGATTGACAAAACAGGATGAACTCAGTGCTAGTGAATTCAAGACCATTGTCTGATCTTATCACTTTTATAGTAGTTTTGAATTGGTTTTCAACCATGTTAGTAAAGGCCTTAATAACATGCAAGGCATTTGTTTTATGGCTAAGTAGATGTGTCAAGGTGGACCTATTGAAGTCATCCACCAAGGTAATGAAAAATCTGAACTTGTCATGTGTGGGTACTTGGTATGGTCCCCATAGATCATCATGTACCAAGTCAAAAATGGCAGTTCTATCGTGAGCTCTTTGCTGGAGGGTAGTCTTGTTTGTCTTACCATAGGACAAATGGGGCAAAAAAAAGGTTGTTTGGGTGAGAAAGCCACATGTATTGAGGATATACCCTTCATTTTTACAAAAGGAACATGACCAAGTCTATAGTGCCACTACCTGTGTCTGCATTGCCAACATGAAACAAGCTAGAAACAACATTAACATCAGCATTAACAAGTTTGTCTTTATTGCCAGAAAAGATACTCAATACAGTTTGATGAGGTAAACAAGAGCGAGAAATACATTGACAGTGTATCCTATCATTGCTATGAAGTGAAAAACAAGTGGCAGGATTCTTGGTAGATGAAGGATGCTTGCTCCTTTGCAGACATTCTGAGCAGAGGAGATATAAACTCATGCACCCTGCCAGTCTCCAGAGGCCTCTTCAGTGAAGGGGCCTGCAATAGACAAGATATGTCAGAAAAAGAAACAATACATTTAAGATGTAGTGTTAGAGAGTTGATTGAAATCAGGTTATATTTGAAAGATGGAACCGAAAGTAGTTTGTACAGTGTGATCTGGGGTGTCAGTTGCACATTTCCAACCTCTGTGACCTTAACTCTATACCCATTAGGTAATCTAAGAGAGGATATGGTAAAGTTAATATGTTGGTGAGGTGATTTTTGTTAAATGTCATATGGTGTGATGCCCCTGAGTCCAATATCCATAAGTCAACTTTTGCTTTGTAACATTCACATGAGAGTTTATCAAAAGTTATAGAAGAAGTGCAGGCAATGATACTTGCAAAGTTCACAGCTGGATCAGTCACTTGCATGCTGCCTGAGTTCTCTGCTATGTTGGATACCTAGAATTGCTGCAGTAGATAAGCAAGCTGTCCATATTGCTCTTTTGTGAGGCTGATGTTTTGATTGTCTTGACAATCAACTTGACTTCCAGATCTACTCCCTTGTTCCATGGTAAAATCACATGACAATCCTACAGAGTTAGCTGACACATCTTTTCCTTTGTTGTTATACCTGTAGTTTTGATTGGAACAGTGCTGTCCATAATGTTGCTGCCTTTGAAATTGATTATAATTTTGCTATCCGTAGTTCTGTGGTATTTGAAATCGATTGTTTCCACAGTTGCAAAGTGTTGGAATTGTGATTTGAACTCTGTGGATATCCATGTATCTTGAAACACTTGTCCTTAGTATGGCCTGGTTTCTTACCGTGCTCACAAAATGGTCTGCCACAGTAGTTGGGAGAAGGAGAGGAATAGTTTGTTTGGAAATCTGAAGTACCTGAAGTACTGGCAGCAAAAGGTCCCAAGGTGCTGGCAGTACGAGAGCTGGATTCAACAAACATTTGGCTATTTGGTTTGAATTCTCTTTGCTTTTCTTCCTGCATCAGTAGTTCAAAGGCTTGTGCCATAGATGCCAGTGGATTCATCATTAATATGTTTCCCCTAATCACTGTGTAGACCTCAATTAGACCCATAAGAAACTGAACTAATCTTCTATCTTGTTCTACTTTGTACATGCTGTCCTTAGCTCCACAAGTACATGCACATCTGCATTGAATCTTTATGCACAAGTTATTAATTTTTCCTCAAAGGTACTTCTTTTTGGAAAGTACTTTTGAGAAAATACACTTACAATCACTTTTTTAAATGCTTGGCTAAACACTACTTTGAAAATCACTTTTTAAAATAAGCTGATTTTAGAAGTTCAGCCAAACAGGTTTCTAACCCTTGTATAATGTAAAACACCAGTCTCTGTATTATTCATACCACCAACAATATAGAATAACTAGTCCATGTATAACTTAGACATGGATAAAGTTGCAAAAGGACAAAACTACCTTTATCAACTCATTACTTTTTAGTTTAAAAAGTAAGTATTTTAAGTGATATCTTGTATATCCAATTTTAGTGGAATGAACCAAACACCCAACAAGAACTAATCTTTGTATTACTAATCAGTGTAGTCAAAGGCGCGCTTAAGCCCTGAAGCGAGGCTCAAAACGTGTTGAGCGCTTCACCTTGCTTTATGTGCGCTTCAGTGTCATCATCAAGGTTCTAAGGCAAACTTTTCCTTGCCAATGACCCTCTTCTGAAGAAGTGACACTAAACAATTGATATTTCACTTTATCATAATTTTTTTTCAATTTATTTGGTCATATATTTTTCATTCATGTTTATAATTATTAGTCTTGAACTAAACATATATGTTTGTCTTTTTTTCTCCCTTTGCGCCTTTTTCATTAAAGCCCACACTTTATTTGTGCTTTGCACTTAAAGCCCCCATGGACCTTAGAGCTTTTTTGCGCTTTTCGCCTTTGATATAACTCAAGAAACGCCACTTACATTAAAAACAACTTCCATAATTCTCTGGAAATTCGGCAATGCAAAAATTGATGTTTTACTATTTCTCTTCACACAAGTAACATCTACTACTTAAAGCAAAACTCCTCTATTGTAAATTATTTACTTTGAGTGGAATAGCCTAAGAGGCCTCCCAAGTGACAGTCCATCCAAAGCAGGCATCTTTGACAGGAACTTTAGACTTCAGATGATTCTCCAGGGCTAATTAGATGTTCCCTGACCATTCTGATTTAGTAACAGTTTGTAACAATTACTATCAGAGAACATTTTATCCTTGCTGTTCACCCAAATCAATCCATCCTCATTATTTTGATCAATTGAAATAGGATCCAACTGTTGAGTCGGAGTAAGTTGATAAAAAGCTTCCAATACCCAATCATTTAGGTTCCTTCTGAATTCTAGATTCCAGCCAAAGTTCGAATCAAAATCAGAATCATAGCCATCCTTGAGCACAAAACATCTGAATAAATCTCATTACTGCTTCTCAAATTTGTAGTCTAGTTCAAGTATCTGCTCAAAATTTAGTTGACTCCATTACCTACCTCTAATTTAGTTTACTGTAAAAACTCATCCCACATCCCAACAATGCCTTCCAAAAAAAACCCTGATCTTCTCAATTGTGGAGGATATTGTTTCCAACCATCCTCTTGCCATGAATAACATTAATTGAGTTTTCACGGATTTAATCACCACTTATATCTCCATAGCCATTTCAATTATAAACTCTTGTAATGTAATTTCAGATTCTTCACTCCCAAACCTCCCTCTTTCTTTTCATTTGTAACCTTGCCACTTCACAAAATGAATATTCCCTTTATTAGCATTACCATCCCATAAGAACTAATTCCTAATGGAATCCAACTTCTTCTATACTGCTGAAGGCATAGGAAACAGGAACGTTGTATAAGTTGGCATTCCATCCAGCACACTATTGACTAGGATAAGTCTCCCCCCAAAAGATAGATATCGATTTTTTCATGATGTCAACTTATTAATACATCTATCAATTGCTACTTGTCAAATATTTTTATCTTTCCTTTTCATACCTAATGGTAATCTCAAATAGACTGTGGGGAACTTTTCAACTTCACACCTCGATATATTAGCCAAATCCTCAATACAATCTTCAGCATTGATGCTGAACATACTACTTTCCAGAAACTGCATCAAGACTTAACATGACCCTCTTAAATACAATAGATATTCTTCTTTTAAAAAAAAAATTGAATACTTTTTTGTTCTTTTTCAGCTTTACAAACATCTGCATACCAAATATGGGTGAGAATCATTTCTTCCTCTCCATTCCTGCAATTCTCTGTTTTTCAGAGCAATAAACTTCAGATCTCCATCACAAAACCAAAGAGATAGGGGGATAAAGGATCGCCCTATCTTAATCCCCTTCCAAACCTGAAGAAACCTTGAGGATCACCATTAATCAATATGAAAAAATCTGATGTGGAAATGCAGAATCTGTTCCACTCTTTCCATCTATCTCCAAAATTCATTTGCTTCATTACATCTATCAACTTGACCACTATTCCTTTGTGTTGTATAACTCAAGGATAAGAGTGCAAGTGTTAGTTCTTGTACTTCCTTTTTGTTGGCACATGACTTTTGAGTTTTCAAGGTGGTTGAACCTTCCTATGGGTGATGGATTATTCTGTTTAGACTTTAAACAACATATTCTAATATTATGCATACCTTACTTAGCCAAAGAGATGATGGCTTGTCCTTCTCTTTTTTGGAATTGGTGTAACAAGTGAATCCTCAAGTTGGGTCCCTCATTTTTAATTTTTGGATTCAAGTACGGCTTGTATGTTGCGAAGGAGGAAAATATCATGTCTTAAAACATGTCATTTATTTGATGACATTTTTTAGGCTATTGAATATCAAGTCTATGGACAAAGGTAGTTAGCTTCCTTAAATGTTTGATGTATATATAAAATAATTAAGCATTGGTTCCCAAGAGTACATCATGTGCTTTTTTTTAGAACCTTTTTCCCGGAAGTTTTGTAATGTGTACTACAATGAATGTTTTGCAGTTGAGAAACTCAATGTGATTCTGATCTGTGGTTTTTTTGTTGAAATTGAATGAATCTTTTCTTACTTGGATATATATCTTTCTTTCTTGAATATAGGGATACACTGGAGATCCTATGATGAACAAATACGCAACATCTGGTTTCAATAGAGAGGCTGTGGCCATAGCAGTTGCAAATTATGGAGATAATCCGATCAAGGTATATATCCTTTACATTCTTCTCTTAAATATATGTTTGGATGTGGCACTATGAGCATTGTCAAATTAGTTATCTACCAAAATTACTTAAAATTAATTTTTGTGAAGACATTTCTCCACAAGAATTTCAATTTTATGATTCCCTGTCCTTGGTCGAATTTCAAATTTTATTCATTGAGGAGTCAACTTAACTAATTTTTGTAGTGAAATCGGCAAATGATTAGACTCTTTAAAAAAAATAGGGTTTACATATTTGGAAAGTGCATGAAAGTACAACATGATGCAACTATCTGCATCATAAAACCATCTTGGAAATATTTACAGTAATGTTTACAAATTTTGAATTTTAGTTTCTGGAAAGCAAATCATGACATTTTAATTTGCTGCCGAGATGGCAGCATGCATTGTCAAGTGGAGAAGTGTTATATAATAATTTGTTCAATAGCATTAAGGAGTACTTGTCTATATAGTAAATGTGACCATTCATTAGCTCTTCTAACAAGTTCTTCTACAACTTTCTTTCAGGTCAAGGAATTTGTGGAGGGATATACTCTCTTGAAAGAGATGGGATTCTCATCAAACAGTGTTGCAGATGCCTTACTGATGAATGACAACGATAAAGATAAGGCAGCAGCTCAATTGCTCGGCAATTCATCATAATAATTTTATTGAGCATGTAATGCAATGAATGTGTCAATACATTATAATTCAAACCTTAGAATTCCACTGTAAATGTATGTTTAGCCATTTACTTGTGTGCAGATGAGATATTTTCTGATAAGCCCTATTATTAACTTTTAAATAAGTGATGTCTGGCGTTACTGATAGCTACAGATTGCGATAAACATAGTTGGTTGGTAGCGATTATTCTTCTTCCACGTCAATTTTGTGGCCTTGGTGTCGAGTTATATTCAATTGTCATTGCTGAGCATTGCGCACCACCTGTGTTAATCATGTGTAAATGCATTGGAAGGTTGGATCTATTGATTCAACTTTGAAGCTGATCAAGTTCGGTATAAGAACATCAAACTTGCTTGCCCTTTTACATGAACAATCGAAGGGAAATTTGGAATTGACATCACCCCTAACTAGGTATTTACATGAAAGAAAAATACAATTCCAAGACACTATTATGTCGACTAAATGTGTATGTGCATTTAAGGGGTGAACAGTCAACATGATCACAAACCAAATATGTTGTCACCGGGACCAAATATTGCTGCAGTAAATTGTCGTGTGTTCAAGTCATTCCCATCCAGACCCGAACCAAATCTATCAAGCCACTGAGTTGGACTAGGATTTTCTGCCTCTTCCACCCACTCAGATGTCATATCTATGTCATCAAGTTGGAGAGGATCTTCCTCAGGAGGTTTAGGAACCAAATACCGTGCTAGCTTCAGATTATAATTTATGTAAACAAGGTCTAAAAGTGTTTCCTTATCAATCTTATTGCGCTTCTCAGAATGGATTTGCTGAAATGTGCTCCAATGTCGCTCAAAAGTGAACGTACTGCACACCTGGCTAAGTATTTTAATAGCGACTCTTTGCAATGTAGGAGCAGCATCACCAAACTGTTCCCACCAGATACCTACAGTGCATTTCTGTTGTGTTAGCCCATTGAAAATTAGTTAGGCAATGAAGAAACTTGTGTGAAAAGCATGATGTGTTGTCAGCAGTCATTTTTCTTTAATCTATAAGATGTAAACGAGAGGATAGAAAACTATAACAGAACAGTTAAAAGTTATTTATGGCATGCTGGAGAATGTCCATGCAATTGATGCAATCCACAGGTTACCCATAGTTACAGATCAACTTGATATAATTTCAACTTAATCTGTGTTTTAAGCCAGTACCAAAGTTACAGATCAACTTGATATAATTTCAACTTAATCTGTGTTTTAAGCCAGTACCAAAGTCTTACTACAAGTTAATGCATACAAATCATTAGTGTTTGTCTTCCAACTTTTAGGGGCAATACATTTTCCATATATTTGATAAGTTCTATCAACTTGAATGCTTCCCCGAATATATTTAATCTTGCAGGAAGTGATATGTATGTATTCCGAGGCAGAATTGCCATGCAAGTACAACTGCTTTTATCAACTTATGGTTTTACTTAACTCAAGGGGTAGCAACCACAACAAATACTGGTAACAATCCTTGAGGACCAAGGTTTGAAACTCGGCAGATAATGGGCCCACTCTTCAACCTTTTTTCACTTAAATACCAGGCTTTCGTCTGTAGCAAGGTTTGAATACTCAACTTCTATAGTACTGTAAAGACTAGAACCTTGAATGGTAATCATTCTCCACGTCTAATCATGCTTGCTTAATTCTCATCTTCACGAATTCTTTGGGCATTGATCCTTGGGTGGGGAGGTTGAATATGAAACCATGTTAATTACCAGCGTCACCTCAGTCACGGTCGGCCGATGTTGTGAAAACTGAGAGCAGAACATTTGCCCAAGACTTCAAGGATTTCAGAGCTCCTAATAAGGATGTCAGGGCAGAACTCAACTGAGGACAATGGCTAACTTTGACCAAGTTTTCTCATAACTCTGAGATGCACAGAAGGCTGGACAACCCGAAGCCCCATTAAGATGATAAGTAGACCGAAAGAAGACATGTATATCATTGGTCCCCACTCCCCTCAAAAGAGGTGATATACATTTCTTTTCGTCTATTTCTAATCTTATGGGGTTTCAAGGCGTCCAGCCTTATGTGCCTCTCAAAATTATGAGACCACTCGGTTGACGCCAGTCTGTACCCCCAGATGAGGAGATGCGGGAATTTATGTAAGAGTTTTTCCCTGACATACCTCTTAGGAGCTCCGAAATCCTTAAAAGTTTGGGCCAAATGTTTGCTTTCAGGTTTTCACAATATGGTGGCCCACCGTGACTGAGGTGAAGTGGACCGCTGGTACTTAACATGATTTCATAACCAAGCTCCCCTAGAATCAACGCCCGAAGGATTCGTGAAGGGGGGGCATAGACCAGAAAGGGTGGAGAAGACAAATAAGCAAGCATGGCTAAATGTGGAGAGAGATTATCAGTCCACCATTCAGACCCTGAGATAGACCTGGAGCATGCTAGGGCAACAATAGAAGAACAACAAGCAGAATTTGCAGAGGAAAGAACTCATATAGAAGCTATGACACAAGGACAAGTTAACTTGTCAACAGTTCAGGTCTCACCTCATCTCGTCAGAAAAAACTGCGAGAAAATGACCTTGATTTCAGGCAGTCTTGACGAGGAGAGGGACCGATGGATGTGTAAGAGGGGGTGACACGAGGAACATAAACATGACCTATGATATCTTTAATGTAGAAGATGCTGGTCAGCCTTTCTACTATCTCAAGGAGAAGAAAGAAGAATAAACAGACAAGATTTTTCTTAGGATTGCTTGAAGTTTGTAGAATTATCACTATTATGTAAATGGAATGCAAAAAATGTAAAGCTTCAAGTATACCTGGAGGAACAGTATCAATTGCTTCCTTAGCCAGATTACAACCAAACATCCCAGATGCCCGTGTATATAAAAGGATTTGAGTAGGGATATCTCGCCTCAGTTCGGGAGTTGGTAGCAGCTTCTCCAGCACTCTGAAAAAATCTTCTTTTATTGACCCAAGAAACTTGACTTCTGGGTTATATTGGATGCCAGGATTCAAAAAGGCAGCTGCTGAATGCAGAGGAGAGTGGAGGTTGTTCTTCCAGTTCTTATCCACTATATCTAAAAATGTCTTGCACTTTATTTCATCCATAATATAGTATGTCCTTATAGATTCCTTTGCTCTGGTCAGTAGTTCATATATAGTGCCCACAGCTGGCTTTCCTCCGGAAACTTCTCTCATAACTTTGAGAAAGGGTTCAGAAACAGCAACACACTCTTCAGCTGTCCTCCAAAAGTCATTGTCATCCAGAATTGCGATACAATTAACACTTTGCGATTTGTTTGTATAAGCAGAATTGGCAGCAAGCTCTGGACTGTTAAAAATAACTTTCAATCTTGACCTATACTTCAATAGACATTGCACAGAGAGAAAGTTTGATACAGACTTCGTGATACCAGTCTTAATGATCTCTTGTCCTCCAGTGAACTTTTTCATGAGATCAAGCAATGGAGAATTGTTGTATATAAACTTTGAGATTGATTGTGCCTGTAAAATGCATCTATTTACCCAATCTAATTTTGAAAACTCGTCTAAAATTGCATTTATACACTGCGAAGCACAAGGGGACACAAAAACATTCCCATAGTTCTGCAAAATATGGTTCACTATACCAGTGCAGTGAAGTGTATTATCCACAATTACCTGTACAACATTCTCTGGTCCAAAATCTTGGATGATTGAATCAAACAACTCAGAGAGGCATTTCAGATTCTTAAAATATGAAGATGCATCTACAGATTTGATGAAAAAAGTCCTAGAGGGCGATGAAACCAAGAAGTTGATCAAAGCTTTCATTTTGCTGTCCGTCCATGTTTCTGCAATTAAAGTGCAACCTGTCATAGCCCACTCTTTCTCAACATCTTTTGACTGTAAACTTACTTCAGACTTGATCCTCTCCAACCATGTCGCTTTCAGAGTTTCAGGAGAAGGGCCTGTAAACCCACTGCCACACTTCCCTACTGCCTCAATCATTTGATGGTAAGAGGAAGATCTTGCTACACCAAAGTCAATTTTGTTCTCAAAAAAGAACAATGCAATACTCCTCTCAGCATTTTCTTGGTTATTTCCAGATGAAGAAATAGCCTGCCCAATTGGTGGAAAAATTCTTGCAATTGGAGTTATTGGTTCCACAGAGAAAAGCGGTTTTTCCGGAGAGATACTTGCAAGAGCTTTTGTCTCAATGAGCTTATGCTTTTTAGTACTAGGAGGTTCCTTTGATCCTATTATATCCCTTACCCTGTCAGTAACGTCATCCCTGACCTTAGTACATGGATTCACACCTTTACTGGGAAGTCTGGATAAGTGGTGTTTTAACCTACTAATGCCACCATTTAGAATTCTAAGACAGAATTTACACCTCACTTTATTCCCGTCTAACTTCTCAGCATATTCCCAACAGACGTCTTTTTCTCGAACCACTGTCAGTAAAAAATCTGTTAGAGAATTTTCTGACTATCTGCTCAAAAAATAAATTTCTGAATCAGCCAAGATGGGCTTTTCTTTATTCCTTTTGTTTTCTTTTCCCTCTTAAGATGAAGAAGATTCTATAACACAGTGCACAATAAGGAAACATAAATGTCATTCAGGAAATCTCTTTAATGATTTGAAATTAATACAATGATATGATCAAGTGTCATCTGCGACTAAGATAGGTATATATTATCTTAGGTTTCAATGATAAGCCCCAAAAAAATGCTATTTAATATGCCGATCATCTTCAACTCATGCAACAATAATGTATCTCAATTCACTAGCAAAGCCAAAAGTGATGTGTACGGATAGGCTTCATTAGATCATATACCAAGATACTTTTGAAAATCTCAACTATAAATGATTTTCATTGTGTTAAAAACTGCCAGCACTTAAATTGGAAAAAACAGCACGAGCAAATCACACGGCAGTTTCACCACCAGTAAACTACATTAAAACTCCATAAATCAAAACTAGGTTCTATTTTGTTAAACTGATCAACTAAATTTCTTTTGATTATATGGCGAAGAAGTGCAATTAAGCATACATATTTTTTGATAGGTTAATTATCTTCTAATGATTATCTTTCAAAACAAGGGGAAGCATCAAACAGGGCTTTGATTACCATATTTGACATTTGGTAAGGCAAGGATTGAATGATATGGGGGCTCGGAACAAGATATTATGATTTTGATCACATTTAATATGTGGTTACTATGGACGGACTATTTGAACAAATTTGGTTTTGTTCTTTGCTCAAGAAATATAGTCTCATCCCATCTGTATATTTTTTTAAAAAAATTATTCAGAAGTCTTTTGGATTAAAGCTCGATGAATTATCTGGGATGTTCAGGGTAGAAATACATCATGGAAAACATGCCAATGTCCTTTCTTCCTTGTAATAGGATTGCTTTATTTTTTAATTCAACACGTGATGCGTTAATCGACCTTGGAAAGAAAAGCCATGTTATTCCCTTCGACTGTTCTGCTTCGACATAGCGGCATTTCTCGACAGAAAAGGACAATTACGGACATTCAAGTTCTCAGCTCTACATATCATCCTCAACTAAAAACCATCCCCCCTCCATCCGCGCCCCCTCCCCCCCCCCCCCCCCCCACAAAAAAAAAAAAAAAAGGTAGCAGTCTGTCATCTCTAGGTACAGAGTTGTAATCATCCCTTTTGGTATATTGGAAATCCATATGAACCATTTTACTTTTTTTTTTTTTGTTTGGATAAGAACATTATACTTCCTTCGTTTCATTCTTCATCCTGCAACATATCCATCACTTCAAACTTTATTCCGTTTCAATTTGACAGTGCCTTTCTTTCGCGCGGTATAAATAATACCTACTGTAGTATGACACTAAACTTGTTTAGCTCTTTTTTCTTTCTTCCTTTTTTTAGGATTGGATCTATGTATATCTTTTGCATTCCTCAATAACAGGATGGAAGGAACAGCATTTGTAGCGTATGACTTTTGAGATGTCCTTTCTTGTACTACTTCCAGCATTTACTAGATAGGAAACCCGTCTCAGAGACGTCGTAACAGGCAACAACAATTAACATCCAACAAACTTACCAACCAAAATATGATTACTCATAAGTAAAACTTTTTTTTGTTTTGCACTTTTAGATGGATACAGATTGACGAACACAACATTTACCACACATAGAAATACTTTTGAACTCTAATTAAAAAGGAAAACAAGTGACAAAATATTCTTACATCAAAGAAATTTAGACTTAACTGGAGTAATAACTCACCAAGCTCACTTCAAATTAACTAAACAATAATTCTAGACATTTTTCAAATTGAAATAACAAAAGGTAGTTCAGTGACTTACTAGTTATGTTATGGAGGGATTCGCTTCGCAGTGGACTGATGCTACACAAACCTAACAACAACAGCGTTTCGGTTAAAAATCAAAGAGAAGATACAGCATAAATTAGTAACTAAATCAATTTTAAACTGTTAATTTCTGAACAATCACCATTAAAACTTCATCCGGTAGTAGTTCAATTTCCAGGTAAAAGATAAAACAATTATGTGCAGTCACCATTGATGATGAACTCGCAAGCTGAAATGAGAAAGTTCTAAAGTGTACGGTGTTGATTTCTACCATTTTTGAACAGCGAAACAGAAATCGAAAGAGAGGGAAAACAGAAATAGAGAGAGAAAATAGACGAGAAATAAGAGAGAAAACTTACATGGAGAGACGAATAATCAATGGAGAGATAACGGTGAGACGGAAGTTGCAGAAGAGAGAGAGAGAGATCTGTTTGATTTATCGCGAGATTTTGTGGAATTTTGGAGTTTCTGAGGCTAGGGTTTAGTTTCTTTCTTCTCGCTATAGTAATATCTCATCTGGTTTTTTCTCATTTTTATTTTCGGCAAGAACGCAACGACGTCGTAAAGGATACAAATTTGACCGCAAAAAAAATGCAACGCTGGAAGCCTACTCATATCAGAGCTAGGTTTCGATCCTGGGACCTGTGGGTTATGGGCCCACCACGCTTCCGCTGCGCCACTCTGATTTGTTGATACTACTGTCAAATATAATTTACTACCAGAAAAAGTTTATTTTCCTTACAGTAATATGTAGTAGAAATTATGATTGAGCTATAGTCAAGGGTTTATTATGTTTACTAGTTACAAAAATCCCGTGTTATGTTGTGAACGAGTTCAATATTTGTTCACAAATTTATTTTTAAATAGAAAATTATGTCCTTAAATATTTTTGGAATAAAATAAATATTTGATAAATATTATTAATCTTGATAAATTTCAAGCGGTAATAAATTATACTAAATAATTGTGTGGTCGTAGATGTCTCTTCTTCTTCTTTTTTTTTTTTCGCACAATCAAATGTGAAGAGGTTCATAATTAAAGCACATTCCATCATCAATCGTTATTTTCTTACTCAGAGTGTAGTTATAAAATATACACAAACATTACCGACATTCAAAATAATAAATCTATATAAATTAATATGAATTTAAAAGTAAAGGTACTGTTAAAACATATCTCATAATTTCAAAAAAATTATACACTAATTAAATTAAAGTAGAATAAAAATAATTAATTTTAAAAAAATGTCCTTATTGAAGTAAGTATGTCAACGGAAACATGCCTACTCCAGCTTCAAACTCTCTCTTATTACAGCAAAAAATATCCTAAGAATTATATGAGGAGAAGAGTGCCACTTTTTTAAAGAAAAAATTGATGATCACCGTGTATATAAGAGATCATTTAGTATGCGAGTAGTGATGACAAAATATGCCCATATTTTGGTAACTCATTCAATCCGTCCATATTTTAATGGGTTGGGTGAATAATTTTTTATATGGGTAAAATATGAATTGATACCCATATTCAACTCATAAAATATGGATAAAATATAGGTAAAGTATGGATTAGCCAAATGGGTTAAACTTCTAACTTTTACTCATTCAAATTCATGATATCACTAAAAAAAAATAGCAACTTCTCTTCCTTTTTATGTTCTTCTATAGAATTAATTATTTTTCTCTATAATTGAAAATGTGAAGTCTTTGCCCCTCCAAAATTTTTTTTATTATATGTACATTTATTTTGTTAATTATAATTATATTTTTTTATTTGTTCAATTTTATATTGAATAATAAATAATAGTGCAAAGTAAGCAAATCATACATTATTATTGACATTGCTTAAAGTGCATTAAGCATGTTTTAGTCCTAAAATGCAACTATTCATCTACTTTGAAATTAAAAATATTTTCCCCTTGTTATTACATAAATTTATTTTATATTGAAAAATTAGGATTTTTTTTTTACTTTTATGATACAATAAAACTAAATGAAACCTTTTCAATATTTTTCATCTAAAAAAAGACTAAAATATTTTCTCCATGTTGAATTCTAAAATAGAGTACTATTTCCAAATGAAAATATGGGTAAACTAGTATTTTACCCAACCCATTTGTTACCCAATCCTTTTTTACCCATATCAAATATGGACAGGTTGAATTATTATCCATTTAATGTTGACCCATTTACAACTCGCTCAAATTTGACCCAATCCGTCCATTTGCCACCACTATATACAAGATAAAAAATAATAATTTCGAAATAAAATACAGAAATATACTAATTAGTCCGAAAATTATTTAAATCCATTATTTTTATCATAATAATTGAATAAATTATTCTATATATATAATGAATAACTATCTCATTGAATAATTTTTAATTTTTTTATCCATCTCTAGCTACCAAATGACCCCTACCCAATCAAGAAGCATATAAATGGAAGTTGCAGACAGTTGTATACTACCATTTGAAGGCTGAAGTACGCACAAACCACAATGGCACCATCTTTATAGTACAATAGTTAATTCATAATTAAATTAAGGTAACGAATGTGAACAACATTAAACTAAAACAACAGGACCACATATGTTGTCCTGGGTGAATTTAGCTGTAATATGTATGTGATGTCTGATCTACCACCATATTATAAAATAAATTATGAATAGCAATAATGTCATCGATCAATTTTTATTGACCATAGAAAAAGCCTAATTAAGCTGACAAAAGAAAATGATAACTTGTTCTGACACGATTCGTTAATTAAACAATTTTAGGCTGCATGCCAGTGGGATTTTTTAATGCTAAAATATTTCTGCATGCAAATTTTCAAAAGAGACATTCGACAATAGATGTGTAACATTTAGCTAGTGTTATTAAAATTACAATCGCTAAAATCTTTGTTGATATTTATATAAAATATAAAATATTGTTTATAAATACTTATATTTGTTATTGTCACTAAAATATTGTGGCAAGGATTTTATTTGTTGTAGTGTAGCTTGTTTGGAAATTGGAATACGTTCCATTATTACTTCTCATAACAATAAATAAGTACGGATCAACAAATATTGTAAAATTATAGTGTATATATAATATACATAAATTCCTGATCCTTTTTTTCTTTTGCTTATTTAATTGTTTTTTTTCCTAATTTTGCTGTTGTAGTACTAACTATACTAATTAGTCTCTGGTTTCAGTCATCATGGCCGGTTGGCATACTTTAGTAGGTAACACGGGCTACGTAACATTAATAATTAATAATGGCCTTTATTTTTTAATAAGTGTAATAATTACTCATTTTTTAAAAGCTAAATGTAGTAGGAGACTAGGAGTATTATTTATATACTACTAATTAGAGAAAAGTATTTCTTAAAATATTGAAACAATAATTTAGAATAATTTTTCAGTGAAAACTTTTCGTCTGTTCTCAAAAATGAATTCCATTTTTTCACACGTTTCTTAAACTAGCTCCATTTAAAGTAATCTCAACAATTATACTTCCGTTTGTGAGTTTTGAAATTTTATATATCCGTATAAATAATATAATCTTATAGTGTAAATAAAATTATATTCTTTATCCGTAACTTCCACTATAATAGTTTATAGTAGTATACTTGTATACCAACCGGTGGTAATAGGGGTGTTGAGTGGATATGAAGGAGATAATTAACTTAAAATATTATTTATGAAACATATTTTCTTTACTTTCATTATAGAAGTCATTTTTCTCATTTGTAAGAAACTTGCTTTCTGAGTAAAAATACTTTTCATAATATTTTGACTAACCAAACATAAGAAAATTTAAAAATATCTTTCTCCTTACCAAACACACCTTACATATTTCCAAATATTTTTGAAAAAAATCATATTTGAGTGAAGTTTCAAAATGTGTTTGGCTAGAATATTTTTAAACATATTTCACTTTTTTTTTTGAAAAACAAAACATGAAACATGACTTATATCCATAAATTTTAAAACTATAAAAATATCCAACATACGAATTAAGCATACTTAATAATTCCAAATTATGCACAACCTTTATTAGTGACATTCATTATCATTGCCTCAAATCATAATCTTATATTCAAATAAGCTCGGCATAAAATTGTCATTTTTATGAGGAATTAGATAATACATTATCCTAAAATCATGACACAAATTTTACTAAAAAATACAAATAACATAATTATTGTTATCTCCTATATTCAGGTTAGTAAAAAATACTGAAACAGAAAAAAGATGAAATAGATAGAATATTTTTTTAATCCGAGTCCACAAAAACCACTGTGTTTCCTTAAGAAATTTAATCCCCTCACTGTACCCGAGGTTGTAGATTAATTCCTCCCAAGATAAAATGGATTAACCTGTTAAAGAAGTAGCGGTACCTCAAACTTTAACAACTTCAGCGAGCGCAAGAACAACAACAAGAGCACACACAGACTCAGTCGATCAACAATTTTGTTTATGTAAGAAAATGTATGCAAGAGAAGGGAAGAATTCGATGCAGAAAAATGAGAGAAAACTTCTCTATTTATAGCCAACAAAGGGTAAAAGTCACAACCCTTTAAAAAGAAGACAATCTTTCAGAAAGAAGACAACTTTTCAGAAAGATTACAACACTTTGAAAAAGGCATAACCTTTCAAACGATCACAACCCTTTAGAAATGACACAACCTTTCATAAAGGTCACAACTCTTCGGCATAGTCACAACTCTTCAGGAGAGTCACAACCTTTCATTTACTGTTCACACCTTTAAAACCCAACAATCCCCCACATGAATAGGGAATGGCTATTGTTAAAACATATGCATGAAAAGCTATATGTCTTGTAAATAAAGGTTAATTGCACTGGATAAGTAGGTTTCCTTTTAAACTTTCCGTAGTGAACATATATCGGATATATTCGATCAATAGGTAGATTTGATATCTTTGAACCGTCGAGCTTTGGTGTATACCTAGACAACATAAGTCACACAATCAACCCTTGAACTATTTTTGGTTCTCATTGTTTTATTCGTTTCAGCCATGAACACATCTCGATTAATAAGTGCTTAGAAAACTGGCCTTATCGGATTCTCCTTGAAACGACTTACACTTCACACTTACACAAGTGGTTTCTAAATGTGTTATCCCATAGATACACTATTTGATATACCCTGTATCAAACTTAGAAACCATTAAAAAATTCTGTATGCCTTTATCCTGGTTACTGAACATTGTCTCATCATGAGAATAGACATAAAATAATTTTTTTGACAATGTTGAATCGTCATCTATGACTTTGTTTTAGCTCCTTGAACCTAGATCTTGGAATCTCCAGTCTTATAGGTAGAGTTACCGCCACGATGATTTGTTCTCGACCATAGTCCCATTCCCTTCGATGATCTCTCAACTCCTTCTCTAGTAAGGCATTTTGTAAATGGATCCAACACATTATCCTTTGACTTTACATAGTCAATTGTGATAATTCCACTAGAGAGTAGTTGTCTAACAGAGATATGTCTTCGTCTTATGTAGCGAGACTTCCCGTTATACATAACGCTTCCAGCCCTTCCTATTGCAGCTTGACTGTCGCAGACTCCATTATAGGGGCCATTGTTTTGGGCCAATACAGAATATCTTCTAAGAAATTCCGGAGTCATTCAGCCTCTTCGCCTGCCTTGTCTAAGGCGATGAATTCAGACTCTATTGTAGAGCAAACTATACATGTTTGTTTGGATGATTTCCAAGATATTGCTCCTCCACCAATAGTAAAAACATATCCACTCGTGGATTTCGTTTCAGTTGACCCAGTAATCCAATTTGCATCACTATATCCTTCAAGAACTGTTGGATATTTGTTGTAATGCAAAACATAGTTTTGAGTGTCTTCTAAGTACCCCAAAACTCTCTTTATTGCCAACCAATGATTTTGATTGGGATTACTTGTGTATCGACTCAGTCTACTTATAGCACAAGTTATGTTTGGTCGTGTACAATTCATGACATACATCAAATTTCTCAATACTCTGGCATAATCCAATTGAAACTGACTTTCACCTTTATTCTTTGCAAGATTAAAGTTTACATCAATTGGGGTTTTTGCCTTTTTGAAATTCAAATACTTGAACTTTTCAAGTACCTTTTGAATATAATGAGATTGAGACAATGCTAGACCGTTAGGAGTTTTGTGAATCTTAATTTCCAATATCAAATCGGCAACTCCTAGATCTTTCATATCAAACTTCCTAGCGAGCATACTCTTAGTAGCTTTTATATTGGCTATGTCCTTGCTCATTATCAACATGTCATCCACATATAGGCATATAATGACTTTCTGATTCGGAGTGTCTTTAATGTAAACACATTTATTACACTCATTGATCTTAAATCCATTTGCCAACATGGTTTGATAAATTTTGCATGCCATTGTTTTGGTGCTTGTTTTAGTCCATAAAGTGACTTAACAAGTTTGCATACTTTCTTTTCTTTACCGGGAACTATGAAGCCTTCAGGCTGTTCCATGTAGATCTCTTCCTTTAACTCTCCATTTAAGAAGGTGGTTTTCACATCCATTTGATAGATCTCAAGACCGTATACTGTAGCTAGGGCAATTAACATCGAATTGATGTAATCCTAGTCACTGGAGAGTATGTGTCAAAATAATCAAGACCTTCTTTTTGTCTAAAGCCTTGACAACAAGTCTTGCTTTATATTTGTCAATAGTTTCATCATCTTTCATCTTCTTTTTGAAGATCCATTTTAAACCTAAGGGTTTGTTCCCTGGAGGAAGATCAACCAACTCCAAGGTATGATTGCTTAAGATTGATTCAATCTCACTATTGACAGCTTCCTTCCAAGAGGTTGAGCCACTAGACAATATCGCTTCCTTGAATGTTTGAGGCTCACTTTTAAGAAGGAATGTTACAAAATTAGATCCAAATGACGTAGCTGTCCTTTGACGTTTACTGCTCTGTGGACTCTCTTCATTGGTTTCATTATCTTTTGGTTCTTCTTGAGGTTGTTTAAACCCCCCACTAGATGACTCAAGTCTAGTTTTATACGGATAGATATGTTCAAAAAATTCAGCATTATCTGATTCCATTACCGTAATATCATGAATATCCGAATGTTCGGACTTATGAAACAAAAATTGGCATGCCCTACTATTTGTGGCATATCCAATGAATACGCAATCCACAGTCTTAGGCCCTATTTTCACTCTCTTAGATACAAGAACTTGAACTTTGGCTAAACACCCCCACACTTTGAAATATTTCAAGTTGGATTTTCTACCTTTCCATTTCTTATATGGAATAACATGTGTCTTTGTGTGAGACACTCTATTTAGTATTCGATTTGTTGTAAGGATAGCTTCCCCCCACAAGTTTTGTGGTAAACCTGAACCTATGAGTAAGGCATTTATCATTTTCTTTAAATTCGGTTTTTCCTTTCCGCAATTCCATTAGATTAGGGAGAGTAAGGAGCAGTAGTTTGATGGATTATTCCATTTTCCAAACATATTTTCGAAAATGGAGATTCATAATCTCCACTTCTATCACTTCTGATCATTTTGATCTTTCTATCCAACTGATTTTCAACTTCAGTTTTATATTGCCTAAATATGTCTATTGCTTCATCCTTACCATTTAGCAAATATACATAACAATATCTAGTGCAATCGTCAATAAAAGTTATGACATACTTTTTCCCACCATGTATTGGTGTTGACTTCATGTTACAAATGTCTGTGTGAATCAGTTCTAAGGAATATGAATTCCTTTCAACAGATTTATAAGGATGCTTAGCATACTTAGATTCAACGCAAACTTGATATTTTGATTTATTGCACTCAAATTTAGGCAAAATATTTAAGTTAATCAGTTTTCGCAAGATTTTGTTATTAACATGTCATAAACGTTTATGCCATAAACATTTAGACTCAAGCAAGTAAGAAGAAGCAGAACTTTTATTCATATTAACTGCAATTACATTAAGTTTAAAGAGGCCCTCAGTGAGGTAACCTTTTCCTACATACATTTCATTCTTACTGACTACAACTTTAGAAACAAATATATATTTGAATAAGTTCTTAGTCAGAACCGGTATAGAAACTAAGTTCTTTCGCAATTCTGGAACATACGAGACCTTGTTCAAAGTCACCACCTTGCCCGATCTCATCTTTAAGAGGATTTTTCCAGTTCCTTCCATCTTTGCAACAACGGAGTTTGCCATAAACAACTTCTCGTCTATAGGTGCTGGAATATATGATGAAAATAATTCTTTGTTGGTACACACATGGCATGAGGCACCAGAATCTATCCACCAGTCTCTTAGATTTTCAACCAAGTTGCATTCTGAAAGCATTGCACAAAGATCTCCATCTCTCCTTTGGATTCAACCAAATTTGCTTAATCCTTCTTCTTGTCCTTCTTGGGCCCCGACATTCAGTAGCCTTATGACCACGTTTGCCACAATTGAAGCAACTTTCATTGAACTTCTTCTTAGGAGGATTGATCTTTGGACCATATGTTTTCTTTCTTTTCTTTGATTTTGTGGGATCTTCTTCAACAATATTTACTCCAGATGTTGTTGAATTTCCACGTGACCTCTTTTCTGCGGCCTTGTTATCCTCTTCAATTCTCAGCCTTACCATGAGATCTTCAACAGTCATCTCCTTGCATTTATGTTTCAAGTAGTTTTTGAAGTCCTTCCACAATTGAGGTAATTTCTCAATAATGACAGCCACTTGAAAAACATCATTCACAACCAATCCTACATTAATGATTATGTGAGTATTAAGAATAGACTTAATATTTCCAACATATGTATTAAATAAATTTATACCTTCAGCAAGGAGATCATGGATTATGACCTGCAATTCTTGAACTTGGATGACGACGGTCTTACTGTCTATCATCTTATAGTCCAGAAACTTTGCCACAATGAACTTCTTTATTCCGGCATCCTCTGTTTTATACTTCTTTTCTAAAGCATCCCAGAGTTCTTTTGAGGTTTTGACATTACTGTACACATTGTACAGATCATCCTGCAGTCCACTCAAAATATAATTTGTACACAAAAAATCAGAATGTGTCCATGCTTCTGTTACCAAGAATCGTTCTTCAGACGGAGTTTCATCTGACATAACAGGAATGTTCTCATTAATGAACCTCTGCAGACTCAATGTAGTCAGATAGAAGAACATCTTTTGCTGCCATCTCTTGAAGTCGACTCTAGAAAACTTTGCAGGTTTCTCAGCTAGTGCTAGGGCAGCAGTTGAACGATTGGGTGCAACCAATGTTGTTGCATCACTTACTGTTCCAACATTTACTTGACTTGAATTAGTTATTTTATCTGTCACAAATGGCAGACAATTTTAGTATGTGAAATACTAACAGTAAAGAATAAATCCTTACACAGATTGTTTCTGATGTAACGATAAAGTTTTTATGTTCTTTTAATCGTTAATTGAATGAATTTTAAAAATTCAAACAGAGTAGAAAACCATAAATATTTTAATCTCCAGAAACCTCAAATACAAAAACTATAAATTTCTTAAGAATGTAATCTCCTGTATTCAGGTTAGTAAAAAATACAAAAACTGAAAAAAGATGAAATAGATAGAATGTTTTTTTAATCCGAGTCTACAGAAATCACTGTGTTTTCTTAATAAATTTAATCCCCTCACTGTACCCGAGGTTGTAGATTAACTCCTCCCAAGATAAAACGAATTAACCTGTTAAAGAAGTAGCAGTATCTCAAACTTCAATAACTTCAGCGAACTCAAGAACAACAACAAGAGCACACACAGACTCAGTCGATCGACAATTTTGTTTATGTAAGAAAATGTATGCAAGAGAAGGGAAGAATTCGATGCAGAAAAATGAGAGAAAACTTCTCTATTTATAGCCAACAAAGGGTAAAGGTCACAACCCTTTGGAAAGAAGACAATCTTTCAGAAAGACGACAACCTTTCAGAAAGGTCACGACACTTTGGAAAAGGCATAACCTTTCAAACGGTCACAATCCTTTGGAAAGGACACAACCTTTTATAAAGGTTACAACCCTTCGGCATAGTCACAACTCTTCAGGAGAGTTACAACCTTTCATTTCCTGTTCACACCTTTAAAACCCAACAATTACTAACTAGTATAATTCATCAAATTACAATTCATTTATATATGAGTGGAAAAAAATACCAAAAAAATAATAGGAGATTAGAGATCTCATATATTGATAATGATTAACAAGTTTGAAGAGAAATTTATACACTACAAGAATATATCATTCAATGTAATAGATGAGACACCACATATATATTACCAAAGATTTACAAATCTAAAGAAGAATTTATACAAACTTAAAAGCAAAACAAACCTAAAGTATAGATAGGGATTTTTTTTCCATATAATTATAAAAGTTAATGGAAAGTTTTAAAATTTTAAAAAGAATCAATTAATGATTATATTTTGACCCAAAAATAAATTTAACGCATAGTTTAAAATTTGAAAACTAATCTCTCAAAAAATAGATAATTGATTTAGCCAAATAAATATTAGGCAATTTCTACTTTTATTTTTCAAAAAGGGATTCCAGAATCTATAGGTAAATAAGTCCTTTCTTTCCTTTTAGTAAGTGGCAAACCAGCAGAAAGGTGTTAAATAAAATAAGGCCAAAATATATCTTTAAACATTAAGTTCCATTATCGTGTACATAAAAGACAAAAGGAAACTAGCGTAATAATTAAAAATAAAAAGTCAATTTATTTTATATTTGCCACCATCCTAGGAACATGTCACATATTGTTTATGGGACATGCCTAATTGTCAAAGTTAGGCCAACGAATACACAAGAGGAATCGTGTTAATTATACTCCCTATCCCTTGATTTTGATTTCACACTAATTGAGGAAAGGATTAAGAAAGAATATGAAGAATTAATATTTTATAAGTAGTGTTTAAACCAACTTCTACATATATAAATATGTCATGGAATATAGTAGTAATATACTCTTTCTTTTCACTCATATAGACTTCTTGATCATTTGAATTAACCAAAACGAATATAAAAGATTTATTTTGTGATATCGAAACTTAGATGATTTATCTATGATTATTTTTAAGTTTGAATAAAACTTAAGTATAAGGTTCAACAATTGAACATTGAAAAATTAGCAGTTTAGTTATAATTAGAGATAAAAGATTAGTTACACGGTGCGCCCATCTCACGCAGTCCCTACTCCCATACATATTACAGACCAGGTATATTACTTTAGTTTGGTAAGGATAATAAACTTTTACTGACGTTGCGTACGAAGCGGTTGCATCCATATTTTTTTATACTACTATTTTTTTTGTCTGATTTTCTGAAAATGGAAATCTTTTGTTTTACACTGCCTTTTATCCTTGTTTTTTAATTTAGGATCGCGACCATTTATCAAGTACTAAGATGGTGTTTGGATTGTATTAAAATTTGGTCAAATCTATTTTTAAATCAGTTTTTTATTTCGGAAAGTGTTTAACAAACATAAAAAATAATTTAAAACAAATCAAAAATGACTTAATATAAGTTAAGAAGTGTTTGACAATGTTAAAAATGACTTAAAATAAGTCAAAAATCAAAAAGAGATTTCCCTCTACTTTTTATTTTTTGACTTAAAAGTCACTTAAGTTTAATTTTTTATTTTTAACTCAAAAGTTATTTTTTCAAGTCAATCCAAACGGATCTAAATATAAATACTTTACATCAAAAACTAAACTAAACTTCTCCCTGTCTAGCTCTCTATGCATGAGAAAGAAGACATTTGATCATTGAAACTTGAAGGGTGGTTTGATTTATTGAAAATAAAATGCCAAATTATTTTATTTTATATTTGATAAAATTTATTATTTCGGTTGACAATCCGTTGTTTTTATACTCCATATTTCGTTTGGACCGGTAACAATCTTAGAATTAGCTCACTCGTTATAAAAAAAATAACCAAATTATATATATAAAAAAAAGTATTCTCCAAAAAAACTCTTCTAAAGTCCTTTAAGAAGACAACGATTAAACTAAAAACAAAAGTTTATCTAAATTTATATGATCGAGGGTAAAATGAACACTTAATTATATTTTTTTCCGTCCCAAATTATAATTGTCATCTTAATAGATTGTGTGTTCGGAAAATTAAAAAAAAAATAAAAAAATAGATGTATTCTTGCAACTAAATTGGATTGCACCAATATAATATTTTATATTTATATTTTAAGACTATACCATAAGTATTACAATTTGTAATTTTTCTCATTTAATTTAACAAAAAAAATATATGTCAAAATGCTACTCAATTATAGTTCACTACTAAAGATAATGAAAAGACAGACCCGATGAATAGGGACAATCCAAAAAATAGAGGAAAACCAACCTTGTTCCTCAATTTTTTTTTTGTTTTTTCTTTTAAAAAAAATTGACAGACGTTTGTCGGATTTTTCAAGTGAAAATTATAATTTTTAATTTATTTTTTTTAAAAAAAATCGACGACGCATTATTATGTTTCATACAAATCCATGGACAAAATGATTTTTGAAGTGCAAAATATAGTTGAAGAGTATAAATAAAAATAAATATAAAAATATTTCATCAAAGAGCATGTGTAGTCAAGTGATAAAATTGTCCAAAGTGATAGAAAATATTTAGGTTATCCATAAATTTGGTACTCCTCCCGGATAATCAAATGATATGAACTTTGACTAACATTTTAAGTTATATTTTTTTAATCATATTGATATGAAAAAATTTACAACTTATAACAATTTTCATATAGTTTTTTAATATAAAATTAATATAATCTAATTTAGTTTTAAAAGTTAGTCAATCTAACTTTCGAAAAGTACAACATGACAACTAAAAAAACGAAAGGAGCATCAATTTTGTGTAAGAAAATTGACCTTATCCCTTAATTTTAACCTATTTCATAATAATGATTCACATAATTTAACTTGAAACGTTTAAAAAATCTTAACAGCATAATTGATTAGTTATCTTTTTTAACTTTGATCGGTGAGAGTTCGATTTTTCACGAGCAATCTCCTTGTGTCCCTTATTTGGCGTGTAACACGGTGCACTCCACTACTAATTTCACCTAATAAAGCCGCACCCCAATTAGATTTTACTAACATGGGGACGTGATTAAGAGCGGTTAATTTCCTTACCCTTTTTCATAATAGTAATGTGTGTCTTCCTTTAGTGAAGAGCTTCAAAAAATATGCGGAAATGGTGGATAATGCTCTTCTGGTGCTCCCTGCCTTACTGGCACCCACTTCCCCTCTTCTTCTAAATCCAAGCAACTTGTTAAAGAATTTATTTTGTGTATTACTGTTAACTTGTTATATCATGTATTTCCTCTCTTTCAATTGATATGATTTACTTTTCTTTTTAGTTAATTTCAAAAATAATGACAAATTTTTATATTAAGTAATAATTTAATTATAAAATATCTATTTTATTCTTAATAAAATAACATAAATTTCTATCATTTATTTTGAATCACAAATTTTAAAAATCTTCATTTTTTTTTTAAATTCGATGACAATCAACTTACCTCACATGCACGGAGGGAGTAGTAGTTCCACTTTTGTCTCCACGTGCTTTTCCCACTGTTTTCGCTTCTTTGTTAACCAAATACATACATATACCCCATTTCTTTATTTGCTTTCGTCTTCTTCAGATTAACTGCCTTTCAATCATTTATTGTCTATCACCCACTCCCGCCTTCGTCTCATTTAACCATTGTCTCTCTCTCTAGCTACTTACTTAATTCTGCATTTACTTCCCATCATTTTCCTCTTCGTCTACTCTTTCTTTTCTGTTTACTCTACCAAGTGTTTGATTTTTTGCCTCACTGGTACTTGCTAGTATACTATACAGTTTCTGAACTTGGCTAAATTTTGTGGGTTTTCAGTTTTCTATATTTGATGCGATTTGGCTATCTGGGTATTGCTATTCAGGTTCATTTCAATGTTCTTTTTGTTATTGCCGACAGTTCTCAAATTATGCATACTTTGCTTTAAGGTCAAGAAAAGTGTTAAAAATTCGATCTTTTTATGTGTGTGTGTTTGGAAATAGGTGAAGAATGTGAAATGCCTGTTTGTTCCTTTTTCTTTTCTTTTTTTCATTTTTTGGCAGCCCCAAAAGTTGACGGAAGAAATTTGTAGCTGGTTCTTGTTTTTACTTTAGCTGTTCTGTTTATTGAAACCTAACTTTTACTTAACTTGCGTGGTTGACCCAAAAACAAAATGTGTTCTGAGTGTCTACGTAACTTTAGTTGCCCTATAAATTGTATATTTATGGTTAAGAAACGGTTCTCTAGTTTAAATGGTAATTATTTATAGTGAATAATGAACATCATGCCGTTTCAATGTCTGATTCCATTTTTTATTTTATTTTTTTGAAATTCTTGTAGAGATGAAGGGTGTTGTTACTAGAAGCTGATGCCTTTGTTGTTTAGCTCAGAGGAGGAGAAGGATGGCTACAAAGTTCCTGTTTTTTTCAGTTTTATTCTGCACAGCTCTGTTCTGGCTAGCAAGTAGTGAACCATATGAGGACAAAGAAGCGCTGCTTGATTTCCTTAATAATGTTAACCATACCCGATACCTGAATTGGGATGAGATAACTTCTGCTTGCAGTTCTTGGACTGGAGTCACTTGTAATCATGACAAATCAAGAATTATAGCAATTAGGTTGCCTGGAGTTGGATTCCGTGGTTCGATTCCTGGAAACACTCTTAGCCGCTTGTCTGCTCTTCAGATCTTGAGCTTAAGGTCTAATAGTTTTAGTGGTAGTTTACCTTCTGATTTTGCAAACCTTGGAAATCTTACTTCTATTTATCTTCAATCCAATAACTTTCAAGGTCCATTGCCTGCTGATTTTTCTTCTTGGAAAAGCCTTTCGGTTTTGAATTTGTCAAATAATGATTTTAGTGGGAGTATATCTTCTTCAATATCGAACTTGACTCATTTGACTGCTCTGGTTCTTGCTAATAACTCACTTTCTGGCAGTATTCCTGATCTCAATCTCCCTAGTTTGCAAATATTAGATCTATCCAACAATAACTTCACTGGAAGTATACCCAATTCTCTTCAAAGATTTCCTGGTTCAGCTTTTGCTGGTAACCGGCTTTCTCCTGCAAATTTTTCACCTTCATTTCCTCCGGTTCATCCTCCAAGTGTCCCACCAAAGAATAAATCGTTTAAACTCCGTGAACCTGCAATACTTGGGATTGTAATTGGAGGATGTGTTTTAGGTTTCTTGGTAGTAGCTGCAGTGCTGATTATGTGCTTTTCGAAGAAAGGGGGTAAAGGTGGGGCCACAGAGAAATCAATCAAGAAAGAAGATGTAGTCAGGAAGGGAGTTTCCAGCAGTCAGCATGGAGTAGGGAATCTCGCATTCTTTGAGGGTTGTAATCTTGCATTTGACCTTGAAGATCTGTTGAGAGCTTCAGCGGAAGTTCTTGGAAAGGGAACATTTGGCACTACATATAAGGCAGCTTTGGAGGATTCTACCACAGTTGTGGTGAAGAGATTGAAGGAGAGCGTGGGAAGAAAAGATTTTGAGCAACAGATGGAGGTTGTTGGCAATATCAGGCATGAGAATGTGGCTCCACTGAGGGCATACTACTATTCCAAGGATGAGAAACTCATGGTATATGATTTCTACAGCCAAGGGAGTGCATCTTTGATGCTGCATGGTATGTTAAGCACCCAACTTCTACTACGGTTGCTGTTTTATTCTTGAATCGATCCATAGAGAACTGATTATCAGGACCAAAAACATAATGCAGATCATTTTTAGCTATGATGTGTCTTGTGCAGTAGTATTTGAATTTGCTTGTAGGCTAATTTCAACGTAACCAATTACCTTTGAATTCATCAGGATGGAGAATTGCACAAGAGAATAGAGTATCTGCTGTTGTTGTCCTCTTGATAGTTTCTATCATCAATAGTTTATAGGACAGCATAAGTGTCTTGAAGTCATAACAAGTGCTACTTTTAGGTCATGTCTTGGTGCAACTTCTGTTTTAATTTGTCAAAATTCAAGATCATCATGTTGCTCGTGAACTTGCTTTGGTGTTATAGTCAACTTTCATCATTCTTAGGTGGATAGTCTCTTCACTGCACCTTCAAGTATTCCTATCATTATATCTGATGCATTCTGTAATTGCAGCAAAGAGGTCTGCTGATCGAATTCCTCTGGACTGGGAAACCCGACTACGCATTGCCACTGGTGCAGCTAGAGGCATTGCTCAAATACATGGACAGTCTGGGGGAAGGCTTGTCCACGGGAACATAAAATCCTCAAACATATTCCTCAACTCCCAAGGTTTCGGTTGTGTTTCTGATCTTGGCTTGGCAACGATAATGGGCCCAATTGCTACACCAATTGTGCGAGCTGCTGGTTATCAACCTCCAGAAGTTACAGATTCAAGAAAAGTATCTCAAGCCACTGATGTCTACAGCTTTGGAGTCCTATTACTTGAACTTCTCACTGGAAAGTCACCTACACATGCCACAGGTACTAGCGACATTGTCCACTTAGTCAGGTGGGTACATTCTGTCGTTCGTGAGGAGTGGACTGCTGAAGTATTCGATTTGGAGCTTTTGAGGTATCCAAATATAGAAGAAGAAATGGTAGAGATGTTACAAATAGGTTTGACTTGTGTATCCAGAATGCCAGAGCAGAGACCAAAAATGACAGAAGTAGTAAAGATGGTAGAGGGTGTTAGGAGAGTGAATACGGGGACTCGAACATCCACTGAAGCTTCTACACCGAACCTGACACCACCGATGACTGAAATAGGGTCGTCTTCCATTACACACTGATATTTCTTTGTTATTTAGTGATTAGTTACTGTTCTATATGCTCAATTGTTTCATTGTTATAAGTTTTTTCCTCAGACTTCTGTCAAACATTATTTCAGCTACCCAATTGAATAGAAATATTTACTTGATCTTATATTTAAGATTATTTCAGATAACTGATTCAAACGTAATTTTATGCTGATATTGAAGTGTTTGTGCTTCAAAAGCATTGATTATTTTCATCATTTTATCAGACAATGACTTATATAAATATAATTTTGATAACTCTAACCAAACACTAAACAGGTAAAAAATAGCAAGTACCTTTGAATTGTAATTGAATGAACTTGCACATGGTAGGTCAGGCCTTAAATTGTTGGAAAGGGTGCAAAAGCTTCGAATAATTGTGCCTTCCAAATTAAGCGACCATGTATTATTATTGTTCAAGATTTTGGCGTTTGGCCATAGATTCTAAATATTTTTCATTTTTTGGGGAATTTACAGAGTTAGAGTTGAAGATATAGTTGTGTTTGGTTATATTTTTCTGTAAAAAATATTTGAAACTACATTCATGCCTGAAGGTACGCAAAAACTTCAAAGTGAAAAATGAATTGTAAAACATGTTATAAGCTATTTTTTCAAATTTATTTATTTTTACAGCTGAACACTGATTTTCAAAGAAAAAAAGGCAATGGAGAAGGATATTTACGAGAAAGCACCAAAAGGTAGATTGTAGATGGAGGAATAAGCAGAGCAACGAAACCAGTTCATCAACATGGTGAAAGATACTACACAAATTTGTTCCTCATCATTTTTTGTCATTTGTGAAAGTTGAAACGTTGTTAGATATGTTTGACAAAATCGTTTGGTGGTTGTTGTAAGTAGAAAATGTCTCCACGTAAGATCTAGGATCACTAGGGGTCGTGTGTTGGTAACAAGTTATTATGACCGTATTATGATATGGGGATTAAATAAGCATGATATTATTTATTTAATAAAGTAAAAGGAAAAAAAAAATATATTAGAATTTTATAGTAAATCTCTCCTCTTTTCTTCTCTTCCTTTCTTTTCTATCGCTCGCCTATCTCCCTCTTCATAGGTTGTATCCTCTAATGATTAACTATATATTTTTACCTTTCAAGATCTCACTACAAAGATATATAATTCATTTAATTGTATCAATTATATTATGCCAAATATTGAAAATGGATAGATATATATAGAAAGAAAGAAAAGATAGTGTATGTATCAATTTTATCAAGAGTATCAATCTAAGGGTGTTATCAACATATAATATTGTATTAGCTTTGTATGTATCAACTTTTATCATTATGTATGTGATGGAATACAACTTGTATTTCTGTATTTTTATATTGCAAACGAATACAAGTGATATAACTGTATTAATCTATATGTTTTGAATTCTGTATTTATTTATTACAAATGAATACAAGTGATACAACATGTATCAGTATGTATGTATTGAATATGTATTAGCATCAATTTAGCATCTTTCCGATCTCTCTCTCCGAAATATCACTCATCTCTCTCTTCTCAAACTGTTGCTATAAATCGTAATTAGCAAACTATAATTATTTATGAAAATTTCTCGTATTTTTATTGATAAATGTTTGCTTTATTGGACTAAAAATGACATATAGGGAGTACCTATATAAGTAGAGAATTTATGTATTGATTTATACGGAAAAAATTGTGAGTAATAATGCATATATTAAGAAACACTTGAATCATGAAGATAACCATCATAAGAGTAACACACTTTATTTTCTTTAAGAAAATAAATAATTATTTCAAAGTACACATCATATTCTAATTTCTAATTTATCAAATCAAACATCTAATAAAAAAATAAAAAATTTCTACATTACAATTCCAACATCATTAACCACATCTTTAATCTATGCCTAATGGACGCATATGTAGCAGTAACAAAGATGGTATTTCTTTCAATATCCTTTCTCGAGCTTCTGCCAAATATTTGTTCACCTACCACATTGTATAGTGATGCTAAAATGTATACTATTTGGTTTGGATTATCTGTGCTAAATGTCAATTCATTATCAGAATCTGGACTTATACAAGGAAACTAATTTTAGTACAATTAACAATTGATTATTTTAATCAAAAGTCAAATACTAATCACAAATTTATATAATCAGAAAATAATTTAGAGAATAAAAGCCAAACAGGCGATATCAATTTGCACATGGTAGGCGCAGACTTCAAATGTATAATGCATTACAACATTTGCATATTAGTCATTGCTGTGCGGTAAAGAAGGCTTCTATGTCCACACCACTCTACCTGCTTTTCTCTTTTAAAATATCAACTTGCCTGCATTATTTACTATAACAAATGAGCTGTCTTATTACTGTAAATAATAGTATATGAAATCCACAATGGTCAATCTACCCTTAGGTGTAGAAACTTGATGTATAACTTTTGCGTTCCAACTATCAGACACCAAACAATCTCAATTTTATAAATCGGATAATGTACAATATTAGTATATTACACAACACAGCCAGATAAGGAGGAGGAGAGCAACAAGCTATATAAATGCATAGACAGGCATAGCTGGAGTGACGAAACCAGATCAAATAAAGAAAATGATAATACATTCTATCCCTTTTTCCTTTTTTGTTCTTTTATAAGTAAATATTGATCACATTCTTCATGGAATGATACACATGGCTCCCCACCCCGTTATTTGTTTGATCAAGTGCGAAACCGGCTCCCCATTTCAACTAGCAAGACACATTTGCAGGCATGGTAGTGAGCAGTTTACATTCTTAGACCATTACACGCTAAGGGTAGTTCATTTGCGCGAGATTCTTGTTTTGACACCTGCTGAAATTGGAGAAGAAAAAAAACCAGCTCAGGGTAAGAGAACTTAGATAAATTGTCAAATAAAACCCAACCACTATCTGCAGAAAATGTCATGGAAATAAAACAATACCAACCTTCAACTTGCTCAAATTGAACTTCTTTGACGAGTTCAGAAGTTGCATTGTACTCAAACCTGCAAGATTAAGATAAGGAAACAATATAAACAATAGTATTAGGTTTTAAAAGGAAATGAAATTGACAAAAATTATACAAGGTAGAGGAAGAAGAAAAGAAGCAGCATGTGTATCAAATACAACAAAATAATCACGAGCAGCAAGCATTACATTAGTCCTAAAATGCTACTCTAATCGTCAGATGAAATCTACATTAGTGAAATAAGTGAACCTCATAATTTTTTGCACATGTTCAAATAAGAAAAACTCAAAGACAATAAATAATCAAGAGCAGCAATCGTTACATTAGTCCTAAATGCTACTCTGATCGTCAGATGAAATCTACATTAGTGAGATAAGCGTACATCATAATTTTTAGCATGTGTCCAAATAAGAAAGTATCAGTGACGAAAAGGTATACAACTTCCCAGAGGTGATGCCACAAGAAAATAACATGTAAGTCAACCTCTAATCATGTGTGACAGCATAGCTCCAACATTGCCCAACCCCATGCCCATTTTCTTTTTCTGTTTCTAGAATTAGCAATTTCAGTGTTTAGAATGGAAGGAACAGAAGATGTTTTGATGGAATATGAACTCCAATTCTCCAAACCACTCCCTGAAAGCTAAATGTCTCGTAAGTTTATATAGTTGGAGCAACTTAGCCCCTGTAAACTCTCCTTACACCTTTTTGGAGTTGTATAACTCCATATCCCCAACTTAGGCTTCATTGTATGGAGTTACAAAACCTTTTTTGTACTTACTGTCTTTTATAATATCTGCATTATTTGCATCTTCTTGTTGCCATTTATGATAATGCTTACTTCATTATTTAAAAAAACTAGCAATTTCAACCATCACATCACCTGCGACGATAAAGGAACAGCATTACTTGTTGCTCTGATTTAAGAGTCTTCGCTTGAATCAGCTTCCCCGTGCTTTGTCATCAAGAACTCAATATTCTATCCAACACGTTATAAAAAAGAGCCTCCACCCCACAGTTTTTCTCAGAGGTCGCAGAAAAGAGTTCTAGAATTTGAAGAACGTAAGGACATATAAAAGGTCGACACCTAGAATCATCATATTTGCCACATTTTAGCAGTTTAGAAGTTATACACAAATCACAATTGAAAGTATTCGTATGACGGTATGAGGGCAAGCAGTTTAGTGAATCATTCTCAAGCCACAGTATTGCTACGATATGACAGGTCTGTCCTAAGGTCGAGACAGAAAATGTTCCAAGTCTTTATCTTTCTCTAATGTAGAAACTTTAACTGCATCAAACACGCGTCTTTAACAACAGTTCCCTAAGCATCTACGACAATAACTGGAGATGTGTGTTTAGTGCAGCTCAAAATTTACCAAGTTCAGACGTACAACTTAACAAACAATTTGGACTTAAATGATGAATAAGAAAATGACAATTCACTAATCAAATTACCTATTAGAGAAGAGAACATCGAGTTCATAGTCAGATTGACTCTTGGTAGCATCTACTAAGATTGTTACTATTTCTGTTTTCCGAGTACTGGCCATGAGCAGATCGTACTCAGTCGGAATGACAATTGCAAGGAAATTATCACTTAATTCACTCAGACAGAGCTTCTCAACAGCTGCCAGGGAAATCCGCCGTTTAAGGGCACCACTTTCTGGGTCTACAATGTAAATGGCGAAATCAGTTACAAGGAGAATGCGACGCTTCATCTTCCCTGTGCTTGTAAACTTCAGAACTGTGTCTGCAAATAGAACCTTTTTGTCACCTGCAAAAGATAGACACATCAACATAGATTAGAATTTCTAGAGATAATGGCTGTTCTCACCTGTACAAGAAAGTTTGTGCTTTATAGTTGTTCAAGTATATCTGTACAAGAAAATTTGTGCTTTATATTTGTTGAAACTCAAGTTCCCCTATTTGCTTGTCCATTAAAAAGAGTAACAAATCCAGATACATATTCAGCACAACAATAGATGTTAAAGAAATTCAAGAAGAGCTGTTCAGCAACCCAAAAAAAAAAAAAATTTAGTATGTGAGTTTGCTTTCCGAAATACAAATTGTTAGCAGAGAATATGTCTCTGTATGCAGTACTAAGAAGAGGTCACATCAAATTAAAGATAAAAGGAACTAATTTTAACAAATTGAGAGTAAAAACCCTAAAAATTAAAACAGAAAGAAGCACAGAATACCTTGCTTTTCGAGAATCTTCATGAGATAAGGTCGAGAAGGCACATCAACATAATCACCGAGATAATCTCTATGAATAGAAGCTTTTCTACGGACTTTAACTCCCATAAAAGGCTCTTGATCTTCCGTGATGTTGCTATCGGAGGGCCTCAATTTCAAAGTCCCACCTACTTCGTCCTCGTCGGGAATCGCTTCTTCATCGAAACGAACCTTTTGTGCTTGAGTTCCTCCCCTATTAGATAGATAACGTGACATCGCCGGAGATGTTGAGGGGGGAAGTGCCGGCGAAGAAATGGTTGGCGGAAGTGGCGAGGTCTAAAAGTTTGTTGATTTTGTTGATTTGCCGGTAACAAGAGAGAGCGTGCATAGCTGGCGTCCATTGTTACATCACCTGGCTTCCCAAATGGGCCCCCACCGGCGACCTTTTCTTTTCCCCTAATAATTTATCCAGTGGTCTTATTTTTCTTTTCTTTTTTTATCCTATCAAAAATCTATATATTTTTAAATTTTTATGACAAAGTTGAAATGTAATATCATATAAATTGAGATAACTAGAGTAAGTTTTTCAGTTTCAATATTATAAGCAATAACTTTAAGATCATGAGATTTAAAAGACTATATATATTTTTAATTTAAAATTAAAAAATTTAGATATTCCTAAATTTCGCCGTCAAATCAAATTGAGACACTTTTAGAATGACACGAAAAAAGTATAGGTAAAGTTCTAAATTGAGCTTTGTATTTTGGATCATTCACACAAATATTTCTATTGTGAGCTGTTCTTTATTTTTTACTCTAAAATTTAACGGTCTAAAATTTTTACCATCCAACACTTTAGGTAAAAAATAATTAATCGACAATACCTCTAATATTGAAATAACAAATTAAATAACTTTTTTATTTGGTATAAATTTATATGTTTACATCATAATATATCACAGAGTATATTTTAAGAGACATACCAAGTTATTATGTTATAAAAGGCATAACTTAATTTTTATAAAATTTATATTGAGTGGGGGGGCAATAACTCAATTTTAGAATTCATAAATTAGAAGGCATAATTTAATTTCTACAAATTTTATGTTGAGTGTGCGTACCAAAAAATTTCTAAATCTACGTAGAAGGACTTTTAAAATATGTTAATACTAGATTATCTAATATTAGATGTAAGATGATTCTAATTGCTTCTGTTGTATATCCTTTTTAATAAAGAGGAATTGAGCTTTTTTACCTATCCTAATTATAATTTGAATAAAGATTTCTCATAAGAAGGACATTGAACCTACGATTAGACGAGAGGGAGTTGCTCGGATGGTAAGCACCCCTCACTTTCAATCCAAAGGTTACGAGTTCGAGTCACCAAAGGAGCAAAAAGGGTGGGAGCTCCTAGGGAGGATAAAAAAATTTATAAAAAAACAAAAAAAACCTACGAAGACGCTTTTTTCTTTGTGTTCAAATAATGTAACATCGACTTAAAAGGAGAATGAAAATTCTACCCATTTAACAAAAAAAATTATTACTTATTTTAATAGGAACTACTATTTGTAAAGGAAAGCAAATACTAACTATGGTCTATGCAAATTGCAAGGAAGACTTTGAATGGATGCAGCTTTAAGCCTCCAATCTATACCTTATGTGGTCAAATATTACTCCATCGATCTGTTTCAATTTATACTCGAACAATGAGAGTCAATTTGACTATTTGTTAATATGATTTGGGATATAAAATAGTTATTTTTTAAAATTAAATTTAGATATTTAGAAACTGCATAAAAAATATTATAATAAGTTACAATAGTTAATAATTCAAAACATTTAAAGAAACAAAAATTGAAACGAATGAAATATATATTTATTCTGGGATTTTTATGCATGAGTTATTTATGCGCCGATTAATAATGAATAGGTTATTATTACTATGAATAATATATTTTAATTATGTTAAAGTGTATTATCATCTCATTTAGAAATTTAAGAAGTTAGAGAGAAGACATTTTTTATTATTTAATTATATTCTCAACAAATTAGGTATTTTGACTTAAGGTAATTTAGTCTATATGTAGTTAATTTTTCTTTGCTCCACACTTTAACTCTTACAATAACAATATTTAGTGTCATTTTCCAAGTGAAATTTGGGGAATATGGTATATACACAACGTTCTTCTTATCTTATGAAAATATAAAACAATTATTTCCAATAAACCGCCAGATAATCATATCAAAATAATTCACAGATTGAACTTAATTTTCTTGACCTTCAATATGTGTTTTATTAATACCGTAAATCAAAGCCTCATGAATTGTGCATCGGTTATTTGAATACGACCATTTGAATACAATATATTCTATACTATATTTTATGATGATAATTGATATCAATTGTTTATGTACCTTCCACCAAACGATTCCAATATAGAAATATCGTTTTCTTTGAAAAAAAGATAATGTGTAAGTGGTCAGAGATATGGGACGTAGACTGGCCATTTTAACCCCAATTGTAAAGCAAACACTAGTGAAAGATATAAAATTATTTACAGAATTTATTAATAATTTTTAACTAATTTATTACTAAATAGTTTTAAGTTAATCAATTTTTTATATAATTCATCGCTATATATGATTAAATGAAATTAACATAAATTTTTTGCTATTAATAAAATTTTATTCATCGTTAATTTTTTTATTTATTTTTTATATTGAGAACTATTCGAGTATACTATAGTTAAACGCCATGAGCCCAGTTGGCCAGTTGCATATCCACTGTATCCAACTCATATATATATATATATATATATTCCAATGCATCCAGCTCATATTTCCTCTCTTTTAAAGAATCTTATGTAAAGATTCTTGAATGTTTATTTAATCATTTCCTATCGAGTACCATTTCATGTATGCTTAATATTTAATCGTAAATTAGATATTGTTTTAATTGACAATCTTAATTTTTAAAAAATATTTTAATTAAATATTTTGATTAATTTTTTTATTGTGGGTTTTCGTTCACTTATTAAATAATTAAATTAACCACATAAAATATATCATTTCTTTTATTTTTTTTTCTGTAAAAACAATTTCCCATTGGTTATAAGAGTTTCTTTACTACTTTATGCTTCTTTTCTTTTTAGTCAATGATAGGATATTTCACTTGATTAACCTTTATCGGGAAGTACAAAATCACTGCAATTATTATTATAATATACTTTTGGTAAGAAATTCATCTCTACGTTATCATACAAAGAATTGTTCGAATTGGGAAATTCATCTACGTTCATAAAATATATTAATATGAATAACAATTAAACATAAACTATTCGATACTTCTCACCTTAGCAACAAGAGGAGTCAATGTCAGACAGAGAATAAAAGAAAAAAAACATATATATGAAGATCCAAGTGTAATTCCAACTATACATTTTTTTAACTCTACATTGTGTTACAAAGTCATTAATACACAGGGAAGCAATTGTAGATATATTTCAACCTTCATATTATAGCAACTAGCAAATATAGGTCTAATACATCGACTTATTTTTTAACCTAATCTCAATTGATTTTCAATTTTTAATATGTATAAATAAACACACACGTCTTATGTGTTATAATACAAATAAATACAAGTATATCTCATGCAAATGATCATATGAAATGTGCGTTTAAAATTATGCACATCAAAAATTAAAAAACCATCAGTTGAAGTTAAATTAAATGGTTCGATTTTGAATCAATGATTTGATTGGGAATGATTATTGTAGATTTTAGTTGAGAAACGGCAGGTCGGCGAAAAATGGAACTCTTTAAAATTTAATCACTAAAATAAATACTACTCCTACTGTGCGGCGCGAGGCCACTATATAAATGGTCATTTTTCCCTGACGGATTCATCATTTTTCATCTTCTCTTCTTCTTCCGTGTTTTTGTGCTGTTCATCCAAAGGAGGATCCCGATCTCTCTGTCAGGTATCGTTCATCAATTTCATCAATGTTTTTGTTTTTTGTTAAGCATAATTAGAACAATTTTTTTGTTGTTGTATGTGTTATGGATCTCAGAAAATTTGAATTGCAGGAGTCGCTATGGCTTCCAAGCGGATCTTGAAGGAGCTCAAAGATCTTCAAAAGGATCCTCCTACTTCTTGTAGTGCTGGTAAAAAACTGAATTCTCTTGCTACATTTTTTTTGTGCATTTATACATACACGCAATTTATTTTGTTTTCCACTTGCTTTTGTTTGAAATTTTGTTTGCTAAACAAATCTGTTACAGTATTCGAATTGTTGGATGTATGATCTGATCGTCAAATCTGTTATTTGAATTGTTGGATGTATGATCTGATCGTTGAGGAGATCATTGTTGAGATTTGGCTGTAGGCCATTTTTTGATCTCGTGGTCTGAAAACGTAGTTCATGTTGTTACCGCTGATCTGGCTGCCACAAAATTCTTATATATTTTTGCATCAATGGTTTGTTTTTGGTGTTATTCCGGCTTGTTAGTTTGATTCATGAACTCTAAACATGTCAATGGCTGAGTATTCTGTCACTTAAATGGAAGTTATGATATACGCTCTGGTTTTCGTGCGTCATTTGTATGACTGCGATTGCTTAGTAGGCTTGGCAGTGACATAATTGAATTGGATATCAAGGGGACAGGTAAGTTTACGCGAGATGTGGTGCTAGAATGCATAACTCTCTGTTTGGCATTGTTCGTGCCGGGACCTGTATATGTGAAACTGCAATAATGTTATACAAATGGATTCTTGTGTATTCCTTTGTATGTGCTAGCCTATAAACGAGCCATCCTCCTCCTTCCCCTGGCAGTTAATTTAGTGGTTTCTTCTACTCTTGAATACTTCTGATGAAATAAGTAGCCAAAGTCGATTTGGTTAGAACTAAGAACTTTTGCTTTTTGATATAAACGGTTGTGGCTTAAAATCAGATCTTTCTTTTAATAAAGACGTTGTGATAATTTTTCCTGTTCTCTGTATCAAAATATGCTTATTTCTTGTACTTCCTTATAAGAAAAAACTAGAAATTCAGTCATGCAGGTTCTTTCCTTTGTTTATCAGTCTTTGGATTCATATGAAGCATCCAGCCAGACCCTAATGACCACTTATCTTAAAACCTCTCTAAAGGATAATTTTGTTGGCCTTGTAATTTGTATTTTGTTTTACTTTCCTTCCTAAAACTGGATTTCTCAGGACCTGTCGCTGAAGACATGTTTCATTGGCAAGCAACGATCATGGGTCCTCCAGACAGTCCTTATTCTGGTGGAGTTTTCCTGGTGACAATCCATTTTCCTCCAGATTATCCATTCAAGCCACCTAAGGTGCATTGTGAGCTCTTGTTGTTCCTTAAATATGCATTGATCATAGCTGTTGATACACACGACTTCATAGATTAGGTATGGGCCCTTGACATCCTAGAATTTGCTGGTTCTAAGAGATCCCATATATCGAATAAGTGAACTTGGTTTTCCATTATTATCGATGCTACAAGACATTTTGTTTTAGTGAATCCTTAACTTTAGCACGATTGATTAAGCTCCTTTATGCCAAATTGGGGGGATGACAGACACAGTTCCTTAATCTTAAATTCGAAAGATAGCTGAAGAAGGACTAGGCTCAGCTCACATTTTTTGTGGACTACCATGCTTATGTTGTTTTTAGCTGCAGTATATTGTCTTCTGAAGATCCCAATAGTTCTTGCTTGATGGGTTGATACTTCACATGAAAGAACTCTTTATTTGTATCTTTTGTGTTCTTTATACCATGATCTCTGTTGAATCGTGTTTGGTTCGATATATCATATAGATCTTCTTCCTTGGGCATTTTGAGCATTTTAGTTACTTTCTTTTTTGGTTTACTCAGATACTTGAGAGTAATCTTAGCAGCCTCAAAGGAGATAAAAGTATGTAATGTTAAATCTAATACTGCAGAAAGGACTGTATACTTAAGGATTGTTTGGCAAGTGAGAGAATTTTACAGCACAAAATATTTTAAGTGTAACAAGTGACAAAAGCTAATTTTAGCTGCCTTCTGCAGTTTACAATAAACAAATAAGTAAATAATGGCCAGCATGTAAAAATATTGATTTGGGATAATCCTTTAAATCTTTGAGTTAACCAAACATCAGTGTAATTTTAATAAGTTTCTCTAGCATCAATAAATCTGACAAAACAGGTCAAAATATCTCTCCAGATCATAAAAAGATGTCGAATAGTATAACTAAGGCAAAAGATCGAGCACTCTCCATGAGTAACAGGTCAAAATATCTCTCCAGATTATATAAAGATGTTGAATAGAATAACTAAGTCGAAAGATCAAGGACTCTCCATGAGTAGTCACAAATATCATTTTCTCCTTTGCTGTTGTGCTTGATTTGGTGACATTCTGTATTCATTTCTTTCTAATACATCTGTCATTGATAATGAACTTGGATGAAAGACACTCACTATTGGTGTAAATCTGGCAGGTGGCTTTCAGGACAAAAGTTTTCCACCCAAACATAAACAGCAACGGAAGCATATGCCTTGACATTTTAAAGGAGCAGTGGAGCCCTGCCCTAACAATTTCCAAGGTTCATTTCTTATTACATTTAAGCTGTTTATATTTAACGTACTAGTATTATTGTTTAAGTGATATTTCTTCTAGTGTTCATATACCCTTGTACTTCAATAAATTGTTCTAAACTTATATGGGGCAATCTTGCTTCTTTATTTTCCTTTTATTTGGGAACTAATATAAAGATTGATTTAGTTAGATATTCGTTATAAGAAACAGAGGCTTCTGTAATGCCACTAGAAAGGCTTATTGTTTACTAGTCAGAACCATGAGATTTGATATATTTTTAAAAAATCTCTACATTAAAGTAATTAAAACTTATTTTGCATTTCCATATAATACCATGGGCAAATCACAATGTCTGCAAACTAGTTTATAGGAATATTCCCAGTACTAATCTATGTCGTTTATTTTAAATTTTCAGTTTGTCATGATCATAAATCAAGTTAAAGACGTATAATACACTACAGATACTTTGATTCTTGGCATCTTGGGTCTGGATTTCCTCTTTAAGTTATGCCATTAGAGTATCTATCCTAACATCTTTCTCATCCACTCAACGTATGCCTCTGACTGTCTATCTTAAGATAAAAATGCTCTCATTCACTCCACATAATGGAGTTTTTTCAACTAATGGGAATCCTCCTGCTAGTTTACCTTTTTCACTACTGGTGCATGTTAAAAGGAGGGGGGGAGGGGGGGGGGGGAGGGGGGGGGGTGGGGACCTTTGAAAGTCAGACACTCAAAACTCTCTTAGGATGATCAGCCACTAAATTTGCTTCTTGAGGATGTGTTGCATTATTGAAGCTTTAAATTTCTGCCGAGCAATAAAAAAGCAGTGTGTGACCATGGATTACTTCTGCTCTGTCTCTCCACTTATTTGTTGATAACTTTTTGTTTCAATACTCAGGTGTTGCTTTCGATATGTTCACTTCTGACGGACCCAAATCCTGATGATCCTTTGGTCCCGGAGATTGCACACATGTACAAGACAGACCGGAACAAGTACGAGAGTACTGCAAGGAGCTGGACCCAGAAATATGCCATGGGCTAAATGCACATATGTATTTGTGGGATCAGGACATCCTACTTTCAGACACTTTGTTATTTACATTGAATATATTAATGAGTTCATCCGTTCTTTGAGGGGAGGAAAATGATGGAGGCTGCTCTTTAATAGTTGTATGAACAATTTGATCTTTGAAAGAAACCAATGAATTAACCTTCTCTTATAGTTGCAGACCATTTGTTTCGACAAAGCTAATATAGACATGAATATTTACATCTCCTTGCATGCTTTAGCTATGCTGTAACTGAATTATATGAAGCGTGGGATAAGCATTGGAGCCCTTCAATTCCCAACATCCCGTGTTGATTGTTGGAAATTGAAGGGTCCAATCAAGCTATAAGTTTGGCCAAACAAGCTATTAGTTCCATTTCTCAACTTCATATTAACTTTATACGTGGCACAACAAGCCCAAGAATACTAACCATAAGGCATAAGCATTCAACGTTATCTTGAAGGCTGACATAGATGGTGTACATTTCTGGGCAGACAACTCGTCCTTCATGCTTTCGATGAGGTAGAATGATGGTGTTCAGATTAATTTGTACATAATTTAATTTTTACTAGTTTTTTCACTAGCATAAATATGGGGTAATTACATAGGTGAATGGAAGTATATTGGAACCTCTAAAATCGATGTTAAACATTTGGCGTAAAGCTTAGAGTTAACTATACAATTAAACGGTGTAATGTGGATTGTCCAGATATCAGCCTAATAATAGAATCAGAAAAGAAGATGAGAAACTCTACCCGATGAACCTAGAAAAGGGTCATTTGCACATTTGCCCTTTATTTTGTGGTAGATATTTTAAATTGTCTTTTGTAATAAATAATTTATTTTACAAGTTCGTATCATAATATTTTCTAAGTTTTATCCTGATGTGTCTTTAATTTCTGACAAACTCATGTCTCATGAATCGATTACTAAAAGGTAAAAATTATGACTAGAAAACCGTCCAATTTTATGATTAGCTAATATAATGTTAATAATCCCAAAATAGTACTCTATATATCAGTTCTGATAGCCTGATCTAAATAAGAAAGGTGGTCCATTTTAGCTTTGGAATCAGAACGGCAAAAGGGCACGGTGACTCATGTGACATGTCGTCCGGGCAAAATTAGAAATTCCGTTAAAAATATTTATTTAGGGAAACTTCCAGAAACAACAAAATATTAGTATAATTTTTCATGAAAGGTGTCCAACTGATCACCCTACGCCACTATAATCACTAGTTAATACTATTACTATATGCTATTGTTAAATATTTATGTTATACTGGTCAAAAAATAATATTCAATGATCAAATATTCGAGGAGATGTACAAAAATATCAGATAGAAAGCACAAAAAACCTTGTAACTTTATTTAATTGAATAACATAATTCTATCAAGGGTCGTGCACACTAGTGGGGGGAAGAAAAACAGTAAGTCATGGTCTCTGAAAATCAGGTTCATTAGAAACCTAACTCCCACAATAATTTCTTTTAAAAATAGTTGGAAAATATTGATCCTTTCCCCAGTCAGTTCAATTGAATTTAAAAAATTTATCCTACTTTAATGTAATAAAATAAAACTTTTTATGATATATAAATTATTAAATCCTCTTGATAAAGGAAAATCTTTCCGTTTAAAGGCAAATGGGGTTGAGAAATTGCTTATGGTCACAAGTTAAAATCTTAAGTATAATGTTCTAATATTCTTTTAATCCCTCGTATAAATAACTAGCTTTGCCACATAATGAATCGATGTCTAGAAAAAGAAAAAAGACAAAAAAGTGTATATTGTATGTATTTGAAACTCAAGAATTTGTTATTTTGGTTGAAGATGAAAATTCAGATGAATTCCCTTGACTGTAATATTATATTGTATGTATAATACTATCGATTTTTTTATATATGTAATAAATATTCTCACTAAATTCTTCATATATTTTTAAATGAAAATTTTGACTCGAGCTAATTATATTATTCTATTTTCAAGACGAGGCAGAGATGGATAAGATGACTCCTACTTCCATATTGCAATTATTTCTTAGAGCGTGTTCCCCCTTAATTATTTCCTATTAATCTCCTAAGAATACTTTATAGTATATGAATTATTATCATACTTCCATATCTCTTTATTTCTCTATGGGATATCATTATAAAGTTCTTGACTTAATCTTCCATCATATTTTCTACTACCCAGATTAAATAAGATTTTTTTGGCTAAAGTATATTAAAGTTTATTCATATGAATATGACATCTTTATGTTTTATATTTCCGCAAATTTACATATTCTAGATACCTTTAAAAGTTCTTATTTGTTAAAAAAATTCAAAAAAAAATAATTGGACATTTGGATTATATTACAATGAGAAACAGTTTAGATATATCATTATACGCTGTGAAAAAAATCTATTCTTTTATACTCTGTTTAAAGTTTGGTTCATTCATATTTTTCGTCTTTATAATTTTTGTTTGAAATTATAGCCCCTTAATCACTAACGAACCAATATTATACAGGAAAAATGAAGATTTGCTGAGTATCTGATTAACAAAAAAACCCCGACAATAAGGAGTTGAATTAGCTGGTAAACACTGGAATCAAGGGCATCTAGTGTTTGATGACACCATTAATTTAGTCGATTATTTACATAATTATGTATATGACTCAATGATTAATTATTAACAATCTACGAAAAATCCTCGAGTGATGTTTATTTCTTTGAGAGGAAAAAATCAACGCTCTACATTTTACTATCGTTTTCTCAAATTATCTGTTCGTGTTTTTCTTTTATACATTAACTTAAAAAAACATTAATCACAAAGAGTTTTAGCGTCTTACTTTTATTTATGTCTTAAGATATATGATCTCTTCATTGAATATTTATTTTATTTATGTGACATCATTTTATTTATATAATGAGAAGATTATTTTTATTTAAAAATTTAAAAATAATAAATACTTTGAGATAATTATTTTAAAAAATGATATGATAGATAATTTTAGTCGGAAGGATTAATTTAATTTTGTACAAATATGTGTTATAATCTCGAACGTAGAATCAAGGTGTGGTGTTGTTGAAATTCAGTGAGTTTCCGTTTTATTTGCTTCTTTGATTTGATTTCACTTGGCTCAATAAGGATCCAAATTCCAACATAAAAAGTTTTTATATAGGATTTGCAAATTATTTTTTCCTCCCTTATTTTATGATTAGATTTAAGTTATCTTATTGATTACTCTCTCCGTCTAATAATAATTGTTTACTATATTAAAAATAGTTGTCTAATAATATTTGTCTAATTGTTAAAATATTTTACAAAATATTTTTTGGTTTAATATGTTATAAATTGTTATAATAAAGAAAAATATTTTTATTTTTAAATGAAGGCTTAAATAACTTAATACAAAGTTAACCAATCAATTTTGATTTAAATAACTTACTACAAAGTTAATCTGTTAATTTATTAATCTCTTAAATTTGTCAGGATATTTCGTTTGAACACTTAAATTAAATCTGATTTCAATTGAACATCTTAACTCTGAATAATGTGTTTCAATGAAGATTTGATATAATTTGTGTGGGGGTTGGGTTATTGACCCATTTTCAGCAATTTTGACCTACACATTTCAGCCCGAATTAAATGAACTTTGAGTGGATTAATGACCTATTTGTTTATTAACTTTCATTCATATTGTTTACATACATTTATGAAAAATTATCTAACTATACAACTTATTTTATTATATTTTTTAAAATTTTATACTATTTAAATAAATTACAAAAAATTTTACTCTCCTATTTTCGGACACATCATTTTTATGTGATGTATCGGACGCGATATATAGGTATATCTTGTATCAACAAACGTAATGTATCGGGAATTGATTGATGTATCGGAATAAGTGTCTTTTATCAAAAAAGGTAATATTGTATTTGGGACACGATGTATCAGACGTTGAGTGATGTATCTGAAACTGAGACGTGATGCATTGGAACGTTGAGTGATGTATTCGAAATCCGAACGCAATGTATTGGATGTTGAATGATGTATCCAAAATCCTTAAAATTTAAGGAATTTTTGTAATTTAAAAAAGAGAAGGGATGAGATATAATTAGTTTTGAACACTCTGAGATTTGTGTAAAATATATCTGTCGATTTGATATCTCTACGCTCGTTCGACACCACGATAGATCATCGATAGTTTCATGAATTAGGACAACTTATTTATCAAAATTACTATCGTAATAATTAAGCTTAGTACGAATTACAAAATCATAAATCAGCACTACTGAAGACATGTGAAGTGTTGCTCCTAATCTTTTCACAAAAATGAAATAAACCACTCTAATAACTTAATAAGATATTTTGCATGTTAATAAGCATCATTATTTTTTATAAAATAAACTGACAAGTTCTACACATGTTCACTTCCTCATTACATCTTTTTAGAGATTTCATGTAGTACCTTTTCAGGTAGATTATTAAATGACACACCAAAGTGAGATACGAAAAATATTGGAAATCACCATCCCTTTTTATGGTCTAAATTATTAATAATATAAGTAGTGTAATACCGAATACGTATCTTATTTCTTATTGTAATTATAGTAAAGTTCAATAGCATGATAAGCTGAACATGAATCAAATATCTTTAAAGTGAATCAATTTAGCTCTGAAAAACATAATATTTTCTCAATTCAAAAGAAGTTATCTCCTATTGGTTTTAAAAATTATGATATATCTACTACGTACTCAATTAATAAAACACCAGGTATTACTAGTGTTTGTCCACGTTCTGCAAAGTTTTAGGGTGTGTTTGGTATGAAGGAAAACATTTTTCGGAAAATGTTTTTCAATTTTCTTATGTTTGGTTGGATAAAATGTTTTTCAAATCAACTCATTTTCCTCAAATTCAAGGAAATTGACTTCCCTTCAAAAAGTAAGGAAAACATTTTCCAAAACTTTCATCCAAAAAATTATTTCCAATTTCAAAATTTTATTTTCACCCTACCCTCAACCCCCCCTACCAGCTTCCCGCATCCACCCCAAAAAAATAATAAATTTAAAGCTTGTTTTTGAAAAATACTTTCAATTTCAAATTTTTGTTTTTCACCCCCACCCCACCCCTACCCTGACCCCCCCTAAAAAAAATTAAGTTTGTTTTTAAAAAATATTTTTAATTACAAATTTTTATTTTTTTACCCTATCAAACCCCTACCCACCCACCCACCCCCAAAAAAAGTTTGTTTTTAAAAAATATTTTTACTTTCAAATTTCCCCTACTCCCCTCCTGCGCCAGCCCCACCATCCCCACCACCCCACCCAACCCAAAAAAAAATAATTTAAGTTTATTTTTAAAAAATATTTTCAATTTCAATTCAAAAATTATTTTCATCTCTAGTAAAAATAAAAGATATTTTCTCAAAAATAATTTTCATTCATAAATCAAACATCTAAAAATCTTTTCCAGAAAATAGTTTCTAGTCACCAACCAAACATGAGAAAATAAGTAAAAAATCTACTTGTTTTCTAGGAAAATATTTTAACATTTTCCTTTATACCAAACACACCCTTAATGTTAAAACAATCTTTTTTAATGCAGTGGAGGGTTCGTAAATACATATCTCAATTGATGTGACACTTTTTTTTCTAGTCAGTCTAAAAATAATGTCATATTTCTATAATTGAAGATAATTTAACTCTTAAAATCACCTTTTTACCCTTAATGAAATAATTTATAGTCACACAAATGATCAAAGAGTGTTTTAGACCATAAATTTTCAAAATCTTCGTTTTTTTCTTAAACTTTGTATCAATTCAAAAGGTGTCAAATAAATTAGGATGGTGGGGTTAATAAACATTCTTCTTCTTACCGCACCCTCCCCCCATCAAACAACACACACAACATTCATGCTTATAATTGGTTATGATTAATATACACGTTATGAACGTATTTTCCTACGTTGGGCCTATTTTTTCATATTCTTATCCAAGAGAATCATTTATGGGCTTCGTCTGGTCCAAATGTGTTATTATGCGCGCTTAGGCCTTAAAATACATAAGTGATTTTACGTGGAAAATTTCAATGTTCAAAGAATTAAAAATCACGACTTACTCGTAGTTAAACTCAATAACCAAATGAATTATAAACTCTGATACCTTAACCGCAACAGTTAACCCAATTATAGCTATCCTTTCAAGAGTACTATAAACTTAGAACACTAAACAATTCTACTAAATCAATTTCTTCCTCTGAATCAGGGTAAGTTGTCATGACATAATTAAATATCATGACTACCCTTATATGTCATGATATTTATGTGTTTATAATAAATTAGTACTGTATTTTACTGAGAAATTGAATTTAACCTGTTTACAAATTTTAAAAAAGTGACAACTTTTCAGAATAGAATAATATGGAAACAGTGTTTTTTTGGTTTTTGGAATGAATGAAGTTATTTTTTTTAAAAAAATATAAGAATGAGACAAGAATGATACTACAAGAAAGAGAAATACAAATACAAATAGATTTGTAGATGTCAGAATCAATAGAATCAGTAACATTAATTAACAAATCCACTAAATGCTAACCATTCAACACTTCAAGGGTCACTGCTGAAGTCAAAACTCAAATGTCACCAAGTACCAAATAATTATATATATATATATATATATATATATATATATATATATATATATATATATATTAAAATATTTATTATTTTAAAAGTTTAAAATAATTATTTTTTTTTGTTCACAATTAGTGGTAAATCAAAATCATTACAAATTCTTTAATGAAAGAAAATCTTGAAAAATAACATTAATCATTACAAATATCTTAATTATTGAAACCCATTAATGAAAATTATCACTCCATGAGAAGTATATTGAATTGAAAGGAGTATGAACTCTTAATCATCCTTCAATTAAAGTGTTAATTCTACGAATTAGTCTCCATAACAAATGAAGCCCTCCATGTGCTTTCGTTTTGATTTTCTCACTGATTAATTGCACATAGTATTACTTATTGTACTTTCCTATTCCACTACTGCGTCATCCAAGACTTCAGCAAGCAGTGTAAAGTTAAACTTAAGATTTTGCACAAAAATTATGATTAAATCATTGAGTAAAGATAAAAACGATATTAACAATAATAATAATAATAATAATAATAATAATAATTTATAAAAGGACTCTAAGATTATTTGCTTATATTTAAATATAATAAAATATATGTCTAAAAGCATTCTAAGATGATTTATTTTATATTTATACCCTATTCAATAAAAAAAAAGAACAAATAATACTAATGAAGTAAGCAAGAACCGAATTCACACTTTAAAGTTTAATGAATTTTTACAATATACAAAAATAACAGATCTAAGGAACACATGCGTGAATATATATATATATATATATATATATATATATATATATATATATAGTTTATTTCTTGATCATATATAAGATTGAATAAGAAAATTACTGATCTGAATTCATGATTTTAAATGACTCGAATAAGTACTACTCTGTGTAATATATATTGTGATTTGTGAAGTTACTCCTTGATAAACTACTCCTCTATCCTAATTTAAGTGGCTCATTTTTTGTAGTAAGTAACACATTTCTTTATTTGATAATTATTTGTAATAATATTATTAATAATTTATTCAGGGTCCTACTTATTTAGCAAAAAACCTGTAAAGGTGTACTCTATTTCAAAAACACTACAATTGTTTTTTTATATTTTTTAAATTTCATGTTCAATTAAACTACATTAATAAATTGAGACGAAGGAAGTATTATTATTTATTGAACAAAATAATCAAAGAGAATGTGCAAGGATCGTGTAGCTGTTGATACACAAATATACCCAATGTTTCTTGTAAGTGAAGCAAGAAATGATGGAGAAATGTTATAAATATGTCGTGGAAAAATATCATCATTATTACTTTAATATTTTTTTAAAAAGGACACAGAAATATTTGAGAAAGTGAGATGTGAAGAGCCAAGTAAAGTACGTACACTCCTAGGAATCCATCAATAACAATAAATTCAAATCACTATTTTTGCAAATTAATCTTATTATTATATAATTTGTTGTCTCCCACAAAATATTCAGTTCTGATTTAAATAATACACTGGCCCAGTTTAGCTTATGATTTTTAAATAACAAAAAAAAAAGGACACAGTGACCCATGTTGTGTGCACTGTCTCCTCCTACTACAATATTCCTTTTTATTTCACATGGAAATTAATATTTCATTTTTTAATTTAAATATTTTCATTAGTTCCACGTGTCGAGTGGAGATATGCAGAAGAATCTGTTAAGAAGCTAAAATTAATATAATTAAGCAAAAAAGATCGTGCACACGTCTGAGAGAAAATAAATTACTAATTAATTAATTAATATAAGGCAATCGAGCATGGTCACTGAAAATCTGGTTCATGAATTTTAAACCTAATCCCTTACAATAATTTTTGTACTTGGAAATATATAAATTGTCAAGACAATTATTTTTTCAGAGAAAAAAAAAATTAAACATAAGGTTTTGTCAATTTTCAAGACAAGATTGAGAGGGACAAGTTGAATCCCACTTTGATTAATTTTTGTAGTCGTTTAATTTAATTTGTTTGGTGGATATGTTGTGGTTGTTTCAACCTTATTAGCAAAAAAGTACATAATGAATCAGGTACATGTTTTCCGTAATTCTTTCCCATTAATCACCTAATCATACTTTGGTTGTATCAAAGAAAAAATTCTCCAAAAACTAATTTTCAAAAAAAGAAAAGAAAAGAAGAAGTCATTTTCTAGTAACCAAAGTCCAAAAAAGGGAAAACAACTTCTTTAATCATTACTTATTATAACAATAATAACAACTAGATACTTATCGTAATGTAATTTTCGATGTAATTTTATAAGTAGCATCTCGATATGATAGAATATACGTAAATCATTTCTCTTCGACCTATCTTTATGAGGTAAAATGACTATATTTGATACTCTCTGTTCAAAAATTATAACTTTTCAAAGAATTGATCAACTTTCTTTGCTTATTAGTTATTACTTTTCCCAAATAGATTGTTGGAAATATGTTTTTAATTTTAGAGAGAGTTGAATAATCAGATAAATATATTTCCGAAAAATATTTTTTGAAGAACATTTTCTTTCGTACCAAATATACCGTTGATAGGGATGCATGGAGCTATCCTTGGGTCAATTATTGATACATCGCCATATGAGAATTACATTATTTAGAAAGGTTAATATATATGTGTGTGTGTTGAAATTTCTTATAAGGTATAAATTACATTTGATGATTTTTCATAAAATTTTTGATATTGCCACTGATCGTATGTAAATGTCTGATTATTGTACGATAAATATAGCTTTTATTGGTATTGACAAGACTGAAAACAACTTTTATTTATCCGGAATGAAAATACAAATAAAAAAAGGGAATCAAATATAAAAACACTCAACAAAATCCAGGTCAGATATATTAATTAATTGGATGCTTTTGAGCTTATATGATTATCCTTAATCATTAACCTTTACTTTTTGTATTTCATCCACAGATATATTCTCCAATCTTAGCCTTTTTGAGACGTTTTAAAGATATAATATGATCAATTTGTGAACCTTCGACCCACTAATTCTTAAAAAGATGAAAGAAGAAGAAGAATAAATGATTAATGTCCCATAACATATCTTTTTAACTTATGGCCAACTTGCTCAAGTCTCTTAATTAAGTACCTCGTTTCTTTCTTTTATTTAATTTATTAACTTAATCTACTCACTTACACCATATAACTATCCACTCAAAGAATATCAGATGATAACTCTAAATAAAAATATCTATAATATTGAAATGTACTAACAACATGGGTTATGATACAGTAATGAAACTATTTCACATTTAATCAAAGATTTTAGGTTTAAGTCCTAGCCCTAGGTATGGAGAAAATCAATCTGGGAAGACCACCCTCGAATGAGTCATTTAGTGTGAGAAACAAAAAACAAACCCAAAAATAGAAATGACCTCAAAATAGAAATCTAATTACAAAATATTTCTAGCATGTTTACAAATTTTTCCTACAATTTGAAATAATTAGATAATGCCTCACTAAGTAATACTAGTTTCATAATAGATTACAAGTCAGAACACCTATATATATATATATATATATATATTCTAAAATACAGATAATTAGAGAGAAAGGCGAGCGAGAAACGAGAGAGACAAGTTCAGTGCACTCCAGATACATGCATCTAGAATAACAGATACATCCCAAATATATTATGAAATACAAATATATCGGGAGAGAAGTGAACGAGGTAGAAGAGAAGTGAGTGAAAGACTTAGTATATCCCAAATAAATGAGAATCCACATATATGGACAAATTACACATAATTTTGACTCTATATTTTCAAGATACATATATACATGCATCTAGAGACCAAAATCTAGCACAAATAATAAATTCAAAAGTTCATGGATAGATATATAATTAGGCTCTAAATTAATGAAATTTATGTTGTTTACCCTAAAAAGGAACATATTATTTTGATACAAAATGACTAATTTTCTTATATTTATATTTAGTTAAAATAAAACAAATAAATTAAAATAATAAAGTAGATAAAAGTTTGAATATAAATCTCTCTTTGTTCAAAGTCTTCCATTTGAATTCATACTATTTCTCTTTATGTCGAGCCGCAATCTCCACGTGCCGTGAAGTGGTATGCCGGACGGCGTGTAAAACGCTCTCGGTAGCCGGTTGTTAAATGGGGCCCGCAGAAAAGTGGGTGGGTCCCACTATCTTTAACTTCCCAAGACATTGCCACCGGTAGCTCTGTCTCACTCGTTCGACTTTAGAATTCCCTCGCTTTCACTTCCCGCCTTATTTTACTATATATATACACACTCCTTTTTCCATTTTATAAATTTGACGTGGAAAATCGGAGAAAACTTTTTTTAATAAGAGAAACGGATATGATATATTATTAATTTTGTCATTTAGAGCTGATATATCAATCGTTATGAAAATGACTCGTTGTACAAATGCTCACATATTCCCTTTACCTCTAAAGGAACTGAAAAATTAATTTTAATTTAATCTTTTAATTATTTTTTTGAAAAAAATATAATTCTTGATCCTCCTCACACATTTTTTTTTTTACTTTTTTTGTTTTAACTACTAATTTAAATTTATTATTTTGATGGTCAAATTTATTTGTGTTTCACTAATTTTCTTGTAAAATTTATGTAGATGCCCTATTTTTTATTTTATTTTAACAAACACAAAAACTAAATTACAATATAGCCGCAAAAAAATAATTTTAAATTTTTTGTTTACACTAAAGAATGAAATAAAAAATGAATAAGAAACTCGAATAATGATAATTAAAAAAGTAAAAAAATAATTTTTGTATGGAAAAGATTAAAATATATCAATAACTTTGTTTGATGGATCATATATATATCCCTATATGATTTTTTTTTTCAAATTTAAAACTATTTTTTTACTTCCGTTAGATGAAGGGTATATGTGAGCTTCTTTTATAACGGTAATGGTATATGTGAGTCATTTATATAATGGTAAGGATATATATGAGTAACTTTTATAACGAGTGGTATATAAGCTCTAAATGACAAAATTGAAAGGTATATCATGTCCTTTTCCATTTTATTAATGTGTAGATTTAATTTGGATGAGCTTTTATAAACTATTCAGATTAATTATATACATGAATAACTCTTCTCCAACCTATAACCTAGCAATCCCTAAATATCTAAACAATTAGCCGAATTAGTATTAGACATAAGCAAAAAGATAGTACATGTTTGTTTTTGTTCTATGTGCATGATGGGTGTTTGGTTTTGGGGTTGCTACACATTGTAGTAGTTGGTGCTGACATAAGTCAGGTCTGTCTGTTGCTTACTGCCGTATTGAGTTATGATTAGTGATTTAATTCATTTTTGTTCCAAGTTAATTTTAAACAGATTAGATCTTGTCCTAATAATTAACCTACCTCATTTTAATCCGTTCGTATTTAATCCTACCTATCCATTTTTGCCACCCCTAAAGACCAACATCTCTTGCTTGTGTGAAAAGGTAAGTTAATAGAGTGTACTTGCTAGAATCAAGTCGTAGTTAGTTTTAATTTGAATGACATAAAAATCCGAGCTAATTAAGGGGGAGTATGTATTTTGTTGGCTTCCTCCTCGATCACTAGTATCAAAGAAAGTCATTAATAATGAAAAATTCGAATCTTGTAAATTTATGATGGCCCTGCTTTTAAGAATAGATCATGTTGGCTTACTTCTTGATTCCTTTGGGATTAATTTGAGAAACATAGGGATTTAACCTTTGTTTCTCTTCCTTTTATTTTGGTTTGATATAATTAATTGTACATTTATCATTAAACACATATGTATATTAGGTTGGATATATTTATTTATTTTTTCATCATAAAAAAAAGTTATTTGAAGAGCTTAAAATTTAGATAAGAGGAGAATCTTAGTATTTACTTGGTTGGCTACTTGCAGTGGCGGAGTCAATATTTTTGTCAAGAGTGTTGATACTTTATGATAGGAATAGCTTAATTTTTTTAACCAAAACTATAACAAAATAGTAATTATTTTTCAATTTTAAAAGGAGAAAGTCAAACACTAAATAATATCCTTGGCTTGTTTTGATTAATAAAAAAAGAACTTTTTATTATTTCTTAACAATAAAAGAGAGATTTTCATTTTTTCTTCAACCACAAAAGACGCCCTTTATTAAAGTGAAAAAATAAACTAAATATAGTTGTAGGAGCCTATGGTCGTGCCTAGGCATTCGAGGAAAATTTGCATGGCTTTAGCCACTAAGCTATTTCTTTCTTTTGTGTCAAGGGTGTTCAACAATTAGTATATATTCAACAATATTTATATTTAACTTATATGTTAAAAAAAAAATTGACGAAGGGTGTATTTGAACACCCTTGCGTGTGTGTAGCTCCGCCCCTGGCTACTTGAATTTCACTTTGTTAGTAAGGGTTCGATTTCCTACATTGTGATCCCCTTCCCACACCCCACCCCCACCCCTTTTTTTTTTTCTTTAAGTGCTCATTGACAAAAAACGAGTTTATTTTTCAAAACTCAAATAATCAAGACATTTGATTAAAAATAATGAGATACTTATAAGGAAATGATGGAGAAGTTGATGACGATGGGTGTTAGAGTTTTGTCATGATTTTTTTTTATCATATTTGAGTTTTACTTTTTCCTTAAAGGAAAGTCAAAACATTAACATAAATGTTTTACTTTTTCTAAAAGAAAAATATACTCATTATCTTCCATATTTGGTTTATTCTAGCTTTAGAGGAAAAAATTGGAGAACTATAAATTGAAGATTCATACTCTCATAACATAACACGATAGCATACACAATGTAGTCGTTTAGAGAATTTAGTTTATGGTGAGATTTTCTCTCAATAGTTTTACTGTTTTTATTAGTTTTTAATATGTAGGCCAATTGAACAAATTCCATATGATAATATTTTGATTTTTAGTATAAGTTTTTGTCATCTAATTTATTGATATCATGATTTACAAATTATAAGCTTTCGCATGACTCCCTAATCACTTTTGAACCCAACAAGTGGTATCAGGGCTAATGATTCAGTGACCCAGATTCATCGAAGTTGAAGACAAATTCAAGGTGGTTTCAAATCAATTTGCAACCAATTTGCTCATAAAGAAGATTTTTGTCCAGCTACATGTGAAGATTGAAGATTATCATGCATGTGAAGAAGGTAGATCAAGTTTTGTCAAAAAAATCCAGCCAAAATAAGGGATCTTTTAAGGTTTTGCCCTGATTTTCTTACAATGTTTGAGATTTATTTTTTCCTTAAAGAAAAGTAAAAACATAAGCATAAATGTTTTTACTTTTCCTAAAAGAAAAATATAATTATCTTCCATAGATAGTTTATTTATCCTTAGAGAAAATTTTTGGATATCTATAAATTGAAGATCTTTACTCTCATAACATAACACAATAGCATCCACAATGTAGTCGCTTAGAGAGTTTAGTTTATGGAGAGATTTTCTCTCAACAATTTTAATGATTTTATTAGTTTTTAATATATATGCCGATTTGCCAAATTCCATATAATAATATTTTTATTTTTAGTATAAGTTTTTGTTATCTGATTTATTGATATCATGATTTGCAAATTATAACCTTCTGCATGACGCCCTAATCATTTTCGAACCCAACATAGAGGAGTAGTGGGGATGCTAACAGTATGGGTAGGGAAGTAGGTTAAGAGGTGTTGGGGGTCTTAAGGGGTAACACAAGTAGAAATCGAGATCTTGGCTATTGTAGCTGTTAGGAATCTGCTTTTGAACTGCAGTAAATTTAATTTTACTGCCTATGTTTTAAGTAAGAGTTAGTCAATTAATTGTTAGTCATGCTTTCTTATTATTTAGGAGTTGTTAAGTGAACTGCTAGATCGTGTGTTATTATTTTTTTACTTTTCATTCTAGGCTCTTATATATCTAATCTGAGCATTAATAAAATTCTTCTTCTTCTGCTTCCATTCTTTTTATTTTAGGCGCAGTCTTTGAGTTTCCTTTATGTTATTTAGCTTACACAGGTTTTTAAAACCTTCAATTGGTATCAGGAGCTTTATTTCTTAATGGACCTCTGTGTGTGGGCGCCAATCAAATTTCGTGAATACCATGAACGGAGAAGCAAGTGTTTCTTCAATGGCACCACCAACTTTTGGTGGAGAAAGTTATCGAGTCTGGGCTGTTAGAATGCAGGCATATCTGGAAGCTTTGGATCTTTGGGAGGCTGTAGAAGATGAATACATCATTGCTCCCTTGCCAAACAATCTCACAATGGCGCAAATTAAAAATCACCAGGAAAGGAAAATGAGGAAATCAAAGGCAAAGACATGTTTATTTGCTGCAGTTTCATCCACCATCTTCACTTGTATCATGTCTCTGAAGTCGGCAAAAGAGGTATGAGATTATCTTAAGACTGAGTATGAAGCAGATGAGAGGATTTGAGAGATGTAAGTGCTGAATTTGGTACGTGAGTTTGAGCTGCAAAAGATGAAGGACAGTGAAACCATAAAGGAATACATTGACCGATTTCTTAACATTGCCAATCATGTCAGATTGTTGGGTTCCACTTTTAACGGTACCTGAAAGATTTGGCGATCATTACAACCTTAGAAAATACTAAGGACTTGCCCAGTATTACACTAACAGAACTCTTAAGTGCCTTTCAAGCACAAGAGCAACGACGTGTTATGAGACAAGAAGGAGCTGTTGAAGGAGCTTTACCTGCCAAGCATCAAGATGATGGACGATATATGAAAAAGAAGAACACGAAGTATCAACCTACAGATGGAGAAGGTGAAACACACAATAACAAAAACAAAACAGGTAGCTTCAAAGGAAACTACCCTCTTTGTAAGCATTGCGGCAAGATCGAACACGCATATTTCAAGTATTAGAGAAGGCCTGAAGCTAAGTGCAGTAAGTGCAATCAGTTTGGGCATGAAGCAATCATTCGTAAGAACAAAACTCAGCAGCAAGATGTAGATGCTCGAGTTGTAAATGAACAGGAGAAGTATCAATTATTTGTTGCATCATGTTTTGCAAGCAATGTTTCTAGCGAGTCGTGGTTAATTGATAGCGGATGGACAAATCACATGACTCATGATAAAGAAATCTTCCAAGAATTGAAGCCTACTCAAGTTGCAAATGTTCGAATAGGCCATGGTGGTCACGTTCCAATAAAAGGAATGAGAACTATTGCAGTTGAGACACAAGCAAGTGCAAAAACAATAAAAGATGTTCTTTATGTACCAGACTTGGACCGAAATTTGTTATGTGTTGGTAAATTGTTAGAAAAAGGTTTCAAACTTTATTTTGAAGATAAATATTGTTTGATCAAGGATCTTTCAGGCCAGGACTTGTTTAAAGTCAAAAGAGAGGAAAAAATTTCTCATTAGATCCATTTGAGAAAGAGCAAATATTGTATTTAGCAAAAGAAAATGTCGCCTAGTTATGGCATAAGAGACTCAGGCATTATCATTATCAAGGGCTTGTCAAGATGCAAAAGTTGAAGATGGCGGAGAGCTTACCTGATCTGGAAGCAAATTCCACCGAATGTCATGCCTGCCAATTTGGTAAGCAACACAGAAAACCATTTCTAAAATCAACCTGGAGAGCCTCACAAAAGCTACAACTAGTTCACACTGATGTCGCAGGGCCTCAAAGAACTCCATCACTACAAGGTAGCATCTATTATGTTCTTTTCATTGACGATTTTACAAGAACGTGTTAGATTTTTTTCTTGAAATTTAAGTCAAAAGTTTCTGGTGTATTCTGGACATTCAAGAAATTGGTGAAAAATCAAACTAATTGTAAGATTCAGGCTTTGAGGTCTGATAATATGAAGGAATACACTTCAACGAAATTTGATTCATTTTGTGAGGAGGTCGGCATTGTGCATTAGCTTACAACACCATACACACTAGAACAAAATGGTGTTAGTGAAAGAACAAATAGATGAATAATGGAGATGGCATGATGTATGTTGCATGAGAAGGAGTTGCTTAAGATATTTTGGGCAGAGTCAGCAAATACCGCAGTTTTTATGCAGAATCTACTTCCATCAAAAGCTTTGTAGGATAAAACACCATTTGAAGCTTGGTACGGGTTTAAGCCTTCACTAAGTTTTCTTAAAGTGTTTGGTTGTGTCTGTTTTGTTCATGTTCCTTAGGTTAAACGTGACAAACATGACAAGAAGGCAATCATAGGCATCCATCTGGGCTACAGTGGAGTTTCTAAAGCCTACAAGGTCTGTCATCCTCAAATAGAGAAGATGACAATTATGAGAGATGTTTATTTTAGTGAGAATGAATAGTGGGACTGGAAAAACTCTGAGAAATTAGAAAAACGCTCTCTAGAAGCAAACATCAGCCTTTCTGAAGAGCAAAAAATAGAACAGTAGCAGCAAGAACAAGAAGATGATCATCCAATCAATGGGAGAAGATTGTTGTGATCATAGGTGTAATATTGCCATTTATGAACCTGCTGGTCCCGTAGAAGATTTTCAACACCCAAAATGAAAGAAAGCAATGGAGGAAGAGATCTTTATGATTGAGAAAAATAAAACTTGGGTGCTGGTCGACAATTCTGAAGAGAGAAAAGTCATTAGTGAGAGATGGGTCTTCAGAACAAAGTTAAATTCAGATAGTTCTATCAACAAATACAAGGCGAGGCTTGTAGTTAAAGGGTACACACAAATTTATGGTGTTGATTACTCTGACACTTTTTCTCCTGTTGCAAGATTAGACACAATCAGATTGCTACTGCAGTAGCAACATAAATAGAATGGAAGGTGTTCCAACTTGATGTCAAATCAACCTTCTTAAATGGCATACTGGAGGAAGAAATATATGTCGAGCAACCCTCAGAATTTGTGAAACACGGTGATGAAGACAAGGTTTATCTGCTAAAAAAGGATTTGTATGGCCTAAAGCAAGCACCAAGAGCTTGGTATAGTAGGATAGATGATCATCTGTTAAGCTTGGGCTTTGAAAAAAGCTTATCTGAATCCACTTTGTATGTAAAACATAAAGACATGATATACTTATTATGTCGCTTTTATGTTGATGATCTTCTGGTAATAGGAAACAATACAAGGCTGGTTGAGGAGTTTAAAGAAGAAATGATGCAAGTTTTTGAAATGACTGATCTTGGTCTGATGACCTATTTTCTTGGAATGGAGATCAAGCAAAGCAAAAGTGAAGTGTTCATTTGCCAGAAGAAATAAGCAAAGGAAATTTTGAAGAAATTTCAAATTGAGGAATGCAAGTCGATGAGCACACCAATTAATGAATCAAAAAAAGAAGCTCTGTAAAAAAGATGAAGCCGACAAAGTTGATGAAGGTTATTATAGAAGCTTGATTGGATGCTTAATGTATCTCACTGCAACAAGGCCTGATATTTTATTTATTATAAGTGTCTTATCTCGTTTTATGCACTGTGCAAGTGAAATACATTTAAGAGGAGCAAAAAGAATATAAAGATATATCAAAGGTACTATTGATTATGGTGTAAAGTTTGAGAAGTGTCCAAGCTTCAAGTTACTTGGATTCTCAGATAGTGATTGGGCTGGATCCACAGATGATATGAGAAGTACCTCTGGCCATTGTTTCAGCCCAGGTTCAGGAATATTCTCATGGTCATCTAAGAAACAGGAAATTGTTGCACAATCAACTGAAGAAGTTGAATTCATAGCAGCAATAAGAGCAGTAAACCAAGTCTTATGGCTTAGAAAGATAGTGTATGATTTACATTTGAAACAGAAGGAAAGTACTATCATTTTTGTCGACAACCAGGCATCTATTGCAACCTCAAACAATCCGGTGTTTCACAAGAAGACCAAGCATTTCAACATCAAGTTCTATTTCCTGAGAGAAGTGCAGCAAAGGGGAGAAGTGACTTTAGTCTACTACAAGTCTGAAAATCAGCTAGCAGATCTGTTTACTAAGCCTTTACCGATCAATAAATTTGATCTTCTTAGACAAAAAATTGGAGTTTGCAGTATCCAAAGCAAGGAGGAGTGTTAGGAATCTGCTTTTAAACTGCAATAAATTCAATTTTACAGCCTATGTTTTAAGTAAGACATAGTCAATTAGTTGTTAGTCATGCTTTCCTATTATTTAGGAGTTGTTAAGTGAACTGCTAGATCATGTGTTATTATTTTTTTACTTTTCATTTTAAGCTCTTATATATCTAATCTGAAGCATTAATAAAATTCTTCTTCTTCTGCTTCCATTCTTTTTTTTCTCTCTCTCGTCTTTTTTATTTTAGGCGCAGTCTTTGAGTTCCCTTTGTGTTATTTATCTTAAATAAGTTTTTAAAACCTTCAGTAGCGAAATAAGGTTGAAGAGGTTAAGAAGGTTATTTGTAAGATAAGAAAAGGGAGCACAACCAGATTAAACAAGATTTCCATGAAATTTTGGAAGAGCATATGTAATACAAGTATGGAGTGATTAATTTTTGTCATATGAAGTCATTTTTAGGACATTAAAAATGCCTCAAGAATAAAGGTGGAGTGCAATAATTATCTTCTGTCAGAACAAGGGTGATATTTAATTTTGTAAAAACTATAGGAATATCATGTTTTTTTTTGCTTAAGAACCGGAAGGATTTTATTTATTTCGTAATAGGGTTTATCCATACAAAAGAGGAACTAATCTAAACGATGTAGTTCCTATAGCATCTCTATCTAAAGCATGCTTTACAAATAAATAAAATCAAGTTATATGCTACATTATAAAAGGTTTGTTGAGATTTGGTAGAATATTTTTACTTTTTGCTTTTTTAGTCTAGAAATATTCTATAGTATTTTATTTCCTTTCAAGTCTAGGGTTTACATTAATTGCAAAACATTTAGTTTCCTTTTAGTTTCGTATCTAAAAGGAAAATAATATATTTTATTCACTTTAATTATTTATAAATAGTGATGTACTCTTCTATATGAATCAATGCCAGAATCAATACAAAGAGTTATCATTCACTCTCTCATTAATTTTTCTTTCTAGTTTCTTCGATTCCATAACAAGGTTAGGAGATGGTGGTGGAGACGTTCAACTACATAAGTCAATTTAAATTCATGTCAGGGTGTTCAACTACACAAGTCATTCATGCAGTAATGAGATTGATGGAAACAATATAAGAAAGATGGTTTTGCATATGATATTCATTGACCTAGAAAAAACATATGACAAGGTTCCTAGATAGGTTATATGGTGATATTTTGAGGCTTAACGTATACTTGCAACGGGTGTCAAAAGAATATGAAAAACCGACCGAATCGATCGAACTTAGCCGAATCAAACCGATTTATGCTATTTTTTCAATAAAATCGTGGACTTTTATTTAAGTGTATAACTGTCGAACAATTCGGATGATCTTTTAATTTATGAAATTTTTCAGAACAAAACCGAATAACCTTACATGTATGGAAATATATTTTATATATTAACACTATGTTAAATTTAACATATAAATATATTTTATAACATTTTTCAAATATAAATATAACTTAGATCATAGGCCTCTAGTGACTAGATGACTTTGGATTTTTGCTCTTTAGTTAGCCTTTACTTAATTAAATTTAAAATTAAAAGATAATATAATAGATACTCTATCAAACAATACAACAAAACATATCCAAACACTCCTATTAATTATTTAAGATCAAACAATACGACAAGAATGTTTTACATTCTTGTTTTTTTGGTGAAGAATGAAAGTGCTTCTTCAAGAACATATTTGTGAAAGAAATATATTAACAATAGTATATTTTGAGGTGATATTTTAAAAGTAAAAATAACTAAAAATTAACTGAACCCTACCGATACCGAAGAGAAATCGATATGATTGGAATGGTTTTAAAAAGTCTAATTTTTGTTATATATTAGAGTATAAAATACCCAAAAAATTGAGATGGTATAATTTTTAAAAAATAACAGACCGAACCGTACCATTGACACCCCTACAATTGCAGCTTACATCAAGACTATAAACGAAATGTATGAGGGAGGAAAGACTTATAAAATGGTTTTCAAATGAGCTTGTATGGGACAGAATGTTGGTCACTTAAGAACTCATCCGTCCAGAAAATTAAACGAGTAAAAATGAGAATGTTGAGATGGATGTGTGCACTTACTAGAAGAGATAGATATATTTAGGAATGAAATACCCGTGACATGGTGAAAGTGGCTCTCGTAGTGGACAAGATGGGGGAGACAAGACTAATATAATTCAGAAATACGAAGAAGATGCGCAAACACCATGTGAAGAGATGTGAGAGGTTGGAGATCGTGGGATAAGGAGAGGGATAAATATGACAAAGAAGTATTGTGGAGATGTGATTAGAGAGAACATGACACACTTGCAACTTATTGAGGATACAACCCTTGATAGAAAGATATGGAGGTTGAAAATTAAGGTATAGAAGATTAGCAGGTAGTCAAGCGATGTCTAGTCCCCACAGATTATTATTATTACTCAAATACTCCCTAAATATATGGTATTTTTAGCGTGGACACTCCTCCTAAAAAACCTACTCAATCTAGAAAATAAAAAGTATTTTACTATATCATCCTTAATCAAATACATAGAAAATAGATGTGTAAAACTCCATTATTAAAATAAGAATAATTTTAGAAAGAAAAAATTAATTCTTCTTAATCATGTAAAAGAACACTTATTTTAAAACAAAATGAAAAGGTATTAAGTACCGCTTATTTTGAAACAAAGGGAGTGCTATCTTGCTCTATGATTCTATAGTACATGCTATTTTCTTTACTTTTGTGATAGTATTATGAATTGTTGTTGTTAAACTCATGTATCATTGTATTAATCTTGTTATACGTGATTTTATCATGCTTTACTTGAGTTGATGATCTATTTAAAATAGTCTTCCTAAGCCTTCACACGGTAGAAGTTATAAGGCTATGTACACAATATCCTTTCCTAATCTCACTTGTGCAATTGCATGGTATAAGTTATATATTGATGAGATACTACTTCTTTGGGGCTAGTGGTTGGACATTTTAGGTTTTTTTTAAAATAAAAAAAAAAATTGAAGAACTGAGTTAGAAGATCTTAAGAAATGTAACCTTTGCTGAAAAAAAAAGATTTTTGAGCAAAAACACCAAAAGTTCAAACAAAAGCCAGCTAATAGAACAAATATTAGCATCTACCTAAATATCTAAGCAAAAAATTATATATTGAACTCTTCTTTCTCAAGGTATTTGTATATACTAGTTTCACTTTCCCAAGAAGGATTAAAAAGACATTAAAGGAAAAGATCTACTAGGACTTGTTACAAACAAAGTATGTTGATTAAAAATGACCCAGAGAACAAGCAATGGAATAAGCTGGTAAACACTTGAACCAAGGCCATCTAGTGTTTGATGACACTATTAAGTTACTCTATATTTTTATTTTTTAGTGAAAGAGTTGTGATTAAGATATGATTAATTGATATTAGAAGTAGGAATTTTATCAAAGTGATCCCAAATAAAATTAATCTAATAAATCTTGGGTTTAATCAGTGGATTCAAAAATTTATACAAATACACACGTGATAAGATCCCTTGTTTACATAGTTAGGAATGGAGCTAAAGTTCTAGTTATAGGTTCGTCATCTAATCAGAGGCAAAGCCAAGACTTCAACTCTTATAATTTCTAAATTTTAGAATGAATACTTAATTAATATATGTATGTTTGAGCAAAAACAACTTGGTTCATTTGAATTCATATTTCGGCAAAATCCAGTTGTATTGATTAAAAAAAAAACCTAGTGTTAAGTTAAGAAATTCACTTAATATGAATTATTAATTTACCTACTAATGATTCTAAAAATTATAAATTTAAATTTCAATTCATCTTAATACATAATTTAATATTTAACGAAGTGGATTCATTTGAACCCCTCTGATAAATGTGCCGCAGCCAATACTAGAGATGACTAAGATATGTCTAAAAAGGTAGTGGAGTTGATGATCATTGACTTGTTTCTCAATGGGGTTTTAGCATAAGTCCATGTACAAGAAGCTAGAAAAAAATGTTGGTTTTTGAGAAGTTACAAAGAAAAATGAAGGTAGTACAAATAGTTTAGGCCAAATATAAAAATGTGTTTGCTAATGTTAAATAAATTTATCTCGAACAATATGTTGTCGATTTCTAGTGTTTCCGTTTTTATTGCTTCTTTGAATTGATTTCACTTGGCTCAATGGAGGGACCTAACTCCAACGTAACTAAATTATATGTACATACATGATACAACTCAAATAATAATTATATAGTACAAGTTCTATATACAAAAAATGCATTTATTTAAGACTTGTAATGGGATCTCTGAGTATTATTTGAGTCACTAACTTCTTGTTTTATTTTTTTCTTTATTTGAATTTTAGGAAATCTATCGTATTGGAAAAGTAAAATTTTTCTGAGTTGACCAATCATGGTAAATGATCAATGGTACTTTTTTTATTGTTCGGGGTAAAATTTGATCCAAACTAAAACAATCGAATCAAATCGATTAAATATACTAGTTTTTTTGGGTTTGATTTGATTTTACATTTTTCAAAATTGATAATGTTTGATTTGATTTTAACTTTATTCAAAACAAATTGAAGAAAATAACTTAGTCAAATTGTACATATGTTATAAAATTATATATACATAATATACTATTTAATTTTATGAATAATTTTGAATATCTTATATATGCTATCATCAAATTTTATTTATAATTTGAGGGGGTTAATGGAATTAATTTGAGGGCATTATTCAGTTGGACTTTGATTTCATTTTCTCCACGGTTAGTGAAGACGCAACTTGAAAGGAAAAAAAAGTAATGATGGATGATGTTAAAAGGTGTTTGTTTGCTAACTAATTTATTTTTACTCTTTATCTTGTCTTTTGATTTTTTTTTTTTTGTGTATGATTGCTAATCGAATCAAACTAAAATCGATAACAATTAAATTGACAAATGTATATTATATTTGGTTTGATTTGATTTTAATAATTAAAAAATTAATTAAATTTTAATTTTGACGAATTACCAACCAAAAACCTATAAATACCCTTATTTGACCAATTACCAACCAAAAACCTAGTGTACTCAGACAAAGAATATATCAAATAACACCCAATTTAGAGATCCTAAGAATTCTATTAAATCTATTAGCTTTTATGATTCACAACATGTAACGATACAAATGGATGGAGATCACGAAAAATAGTTACTTATACCTAGCTAACCAAATATTAATTTATTTATTTTTTATAAAAAGAAATGTTATCATTGAAGCATGTGAAGAACCAAAAAGATCAATAAGGAAGTTCCACATGTGAGCCCCTTCTATTAATTTCACTTGTCTTAACACTTCAAGTGAAAAAAAAATCCAACAACTACAAAGAAGGCAATGTATCCTCAAATTATATAAATAATATGTCGAGTTTTCATTAATAATGCGTGAACGTTGAAGCCTAACTTACACAAGTGCTTGGTATATATAATAAAATATTTCTTCCTTTTTTATCACGTACAAGTTACTCAAATATATAGTCAGTTAATTCAAAAATATATCATCAAACCAAAATAAATCAAATTCATCTCATAAATATAAGTTGCAAAAATTAAATCAAATTACAAAAATATAGACAACTAGTTAGGAAATTACTTATTCATTCAATAAAAAAAACATTTGCCAAAAAAAATAAAATAATTTGAAGAATATAGTCAGTCAATTATGAAATTTCTTATTTATTTCATAAGAAAAAAGGTTTGCCAAAAAGAAAATCCAATTCAAAGAATATAGTCAATCAATTATGAAATTTCTTATTTCATAAAAATAAATATGCCAAAAAAAGTGTAGTCAATCAATTATGAAATTACTTATTCATTTCATAAAAATAATATGCCAAAATAAAACAATTCAAAGAATATAGTCAATCTATTATGAACTTATTCATTTTTATAAAAAGTAAGATTTTCCCAACTCTAAATATTACGATTTTTTCTTTTTATAATGGTTTGTGGTCAAACTTGTGCATTTATACTTTGACTTTTCCAACAAAATCTAATATCAATCATTACATAAAAACATTAATTCCACGACATTAGTCATTAATTTTTTGTTGGAGATACTAGTAGTTCTTGATGAGAAAAACATTAAACACCACGACATTACTTCCTTCAATTTAAAGCCTTTTTAAATTAAATCTAAAATAATTGATTTTTCACAAAATGAAAAAGTTATTTAATTTTCTCTCAAATTTTTCCATGATGATACATTTTAAATTCAATGGATAAATTTAATGATAATTATGTCAATCTAAAGAAAATTCATAATTGGGAGTAAGTAATCTTTAATTTTTCATTTAGTCAATTTACTCTTTAATTTGCTTACTTGTTTGCATTAATTTTGCTAATGAGTAAAAATTCATACTATTATTTTCTTCATCTTTTTCTTGTGGTTGAAACTAGAGGATATATATATATATATATATATATATATATATATATATATATATATATATATATATAATTTAAGACAATAGATATGAATGCACCATCGGCAGGGTGTGAATTGAGTGAATGTGATATAGTTAACAGCAAAATATTACAAAATTTTCCACTATAGGAAATTACACGTAAGATTTAATCGTACTTAATATTAGTTCCAGACACATATAAACAATCAATTATGAAATTATTTTCCCATTTTTATAATTGAAAATTAGTTATTATTCCCCCGTGAAAATTGAAATCTAAGAACAATGAATATTTCTTAAAAACAAAGCTAAAATATAGTCGGTAAAAATTATTTTTACTATGATTGTGTAATTGTTCGTTAAAATTCGTATTTTAGTTATCAATCAAAATCAAATTTTATTTTAAAGCTAATTATCAAAGTCCAAAATGCAAAAAGTGCACAGTATTTTTCAATAAAGTAAATTTAAAGCGTAGCATAAATCAAACTTAATAGCAATTACTCCCAATATATATGTATCTAAAAGTCAAATTGTATCTATTGACCATGAGAATGTCATGATTGAGACATTAAAAACACTTTTAAAAGGTACATTAAGAAACACTATTAAAAAGGTGAGTAATGGCAATGTGGGTATGCTATGTATTTGGAATCAAATAATTTCATATTTGCTTCTATCATGGTGGCCTAAAGGTAGGGTTGCCAAAGTATTTGCTTAGGCCCTTTCCAAATCTTTCTATCTACACGTTTCGAGTAATTGAAGTTGTGTCATATTTTATTTAATCATTTTCTTTTTTTTTGCTAGGTATATCTCTCACATCCTTATTGGAACATTTATGCCTTCTTTTCACATGTCCAAATAAATTTTGCCTCATTTTTCTTATCTTGTTCGCAATAGGGACTACTCACTACCTTATTTACTCTTAACTTTGTTTCTAGTTTTATTACTTCTTATATGCCCACATAATCCACATGAGCTTCTTTGTCTTTGTTACATTTATTTTTTGGACGTGGACGTTTTTTATTTCTCCATGCAACAATATAAATATAACCACCACTCGATACTGCGCAGTTTTCAGAGGCAAGCCACCATTTCATTCACTTTGCTTGAATACAATGTGTGATCTTATCATCAATCTGCTCGTCTCCTTACATTATGGATGTTATCTCCTCTATTCAGGCTATCCAAAAATACAGAAACAGAAAACAGATAAAATAGACAGAATGTTTTTAATTCTAGTCCACAAAAATCATTGTGTTTCCTTAAAAAATTTAATCCCCTCACTGTACTCGAGGTTGCATATTAATTCCTTCCAAGATAAAACGGTTTAACTTGTTAGAGAAATAGCGGTACCTCAAACTTTAATAACTTCGGCGAATGCAAGAACATCAACAAGAGCACACATAGACTCAGTCGATCGACAATTTTGTTTATGTAAGAAAATGTATGCAGAGAGGAAAAATTTTCAATGTTCGAAAAACAGAAAAAGACCTCTTATTTATAGTCATTTAGAGCAAGGAACACATTTGTTCAGACAAATCTGTTCAGATTCATTTTTTTCAGAACGTTGTGTCTTTTGTGAAAGTAACGACTTTTCGAAAGGAACAGGTCCCTTCAAAACATTTTTACCGCTACACGAGAATTTTAAATAAATTTCGTTGAGCCAAATTAATTTTGTTATTTAACTAACATTATGAATTAATTTATAAGAGAAGGAAATGAATTAACAAGATTGATTAAATAAATTTTGTCCAAAAATATTATCAATCAATCACATCATTTGCCAAATTCAAATCCAAATCCAAATCCAAAGTCAAAGCCAAAGCCAAAGCCGAAGCCAAGGACAGTGCGAGTGGGCACCTACTTCTTAACCCTTTAAGAACTAAAGGAAGTGTTTTCAAATATAAGGACAACAATTTTCTTTTTTCTACCAATATAGTGAAAATGACTTTTCATTTGCACTTTGCAATGACTTTTGATTCTTCCTCCAAAATTGGTTCCTCCACTTTCCATTTTCTCTTCTAATTTCCCATTCACACCTTGCTAAACCCAACAATCCCCCACATGAATGGGGAATGACTATAGTTAAAACATATGCATGAAAAACTTGTGTGTCTTGTAAGTAAGTGTTAATCACATCTGGATAAGTAAGTTTCCCTTTAAACTTTCCGTAGTGAACATATATCGAATATACTCAGTCAATCGGTAGATTTGATATCTTTGAACTGTCGAGCTTTGGTGTATACCTAGACAACATAAGTCACACAATCAACCCTTGAACTATTTTTGGTTCTTATTGTTTTGTTTGTTTCAGCCATGAACACATCTCGATTAATAAGTGCATAGAAAATTGGCCTTATGAGATTCTCCTTGAAGCGGCTTACACTTCACACTTACATAGGTGGTTTCTAAATGTGTTATCCCGTATATACACTATTTGATAATACCCTGTATCAAACTTAGAAACCATTAAAAAGTCCTTATGCCTTTATCCTAGTTACTGAACATTGTCTCATCATGAGAATGGACATAAAATAATTTTGTTGACAATGTTGAACTGTCATTTATGACTTTGTTTTTATCTCCTTAAACCTAGATCTTGAGATCTTCAGTCTTTTAGATAGAGTTACCGCCACGATGACTTGTTCTCGGCCATAGTCCCATTCCCGTCAATAATCTCTCAACTCCCTCTCTAGTTAGGCCTTTTATAAGTGGATCCGACACATTATCCTTTGACTTTACATAGTCAATTGTGATAATTCCACTAAAGAGTAGTTGTCTAACAGAGTTATGTCTTCATCTTATGTGACGAGACTTCCCGTTATGCATAACGCTTCCAGGCCTTCCTATTGCAGCTTGACTATCGCAATGTATGCATATAGGGGCCAATGGTTTGGGCCAAAACGAAATATCTTCTAAGAAATTTTAGAGCCATTCAGCTTCTTCATCTGCCTTGTCTAAGGCGATGAATTCAAACTCCATTGTAGAGCGAGCTATACATGTTTGTTTGGATGATTTTCAAGATATTGCTTATCCACTAATAGTGAAAACATATCCACACGTGGATTTCGTTTCAGTTGATCCAGTAATTCAATTTGCATCACTATATACTTCAAGAATTGTTGGATATTTGTTGTAATGCAAAGCATAGTTTTGAGTGTCTTCTAAGTACCCCAAAACTCTCTTTATTGCCAACCAATGATTTTGATTGTGATTACTTGTGTATCGACTCAGTTTACTTATAGCGCAGGCTAATTCTGGTCATGTACAATTCATGACATACTTCAAACTTCCCAATAATCTGGCATAATCCAATTGAGACTGACTTTCACCTTTATTCTTAGCAAGATTAAGGTTCACATTAATTGGGGTCTTTGCCTTTTTGAGATTCAAATACTTGAACTTTTCAAGTACCTTTTGAATATAATAAGACTGAGATAATACTAGACCATTAGGAGTTTTGTGAATCTTTATTCCCAATATCAAATCAGCTACTTCTATATCTTTCATATCAAACTTACTTTTACATTGGCAATGTCCTTGCTCATTATCAGCATGTCATCCACATATAGACATACAATGACTTCCTGATCCGGAGTGTCTTTAATGTAAACACATATATCACACTCATTGATCTTAAATTCATTTGACAACATGGTTTAATCAAACTTTACATGCCATTGTTTCGGTGCTTGTTTTAGTCCATAAAGTGACTTAACAAGTTTGCATACTTTATTTTCTTTACCGGAAACTACGAAGCCCTCAGGTTGCTCCATGTAGATCTCTTCTTCTAGCTCTTCATTTAAGAAGGTGGTTTTCACATCCATATGATAGATTTCAAGACCGTATACTGCAGCTAGGGCAATTGACATCCGAATTGATGAAATCCTAGTCGCTGGTGAGTATGTGTCAAAATAATCAAGACCTTCTTTTTGTCTAAAGACTTTGACAACAAGTATTGCTTTATATTTATCAATAGTTCCATCATCTTTCAGCTTCTTTTTGAAGATCCATTTTGAACCCAAGGGTTTGTTCCCTGAAGGAAGATCAACCAACTCCCAAGTATGCTTGCTTAAGATTGATTGAATCTCACTATTGACAGCCTCCTTCCAAGAGGTTGAGTCGCTAGACAATATCGCTTCCTTAAATATTTGTGGCTCACTTTCAAGAAGGAATGTTACAAAATCTTATCCAAATGAAGTAGTTGTCCTTTGACGTTTACTGCACCTTGGACTCTCTTCATTGGTTTCATTCTCTTTTGGTTCTTCTCGAGGTTGTTTAGACCCCCCACTAGATAACTCAAGTCTAGTTTTATACGGATAGATATGTTCAAAAAATTCAGCATTATCTGATTCCATTACTGTATTATCATGAATATTTGAATGTTCGGACTTATGAACCAAAAATCGACATGCCTTACTATTTGTGGCATATCCAATGAATACACAATCCAGAATCTTAGGCCCTACTTTCACCCTCTTAGGTATAGGAACCTGGACTTTAGCTAGACACCTCCATACTTTGAAATATTTCAAGTTGGATTTTCTTCCTTTCCATTTCTCATATGGAATAACATGTGTCTTCGTGTGAGGCACTCCATTGAGTATTCGATTTGCTGTAAGGATAGCTTCCCGTCATAATTTTGTAGTAAACCTGAACTTATATGTAAGACATTCATCATTTCCTTTAAAGTTTGATTTTTTCTTTCCGTAATTCCATTAGATTGTGGAGAGTAAGGTGCAGTAGTTTAATGGATGATTCCATTTTCCAAACATATTTCTGCAAATGGAGATTCATATTCTCCACCTCTATCACTTCTAGTCATTTTGATCTTTCTATCCAACTGATTTTCAACTTCAGTTTTATATTGCCTAAATGCGTCTATTGCTTCATCCTTACCATTTAGCAAATAGACATAACAATATCTAGTGCAATAGTCAATAAAAGTTATGAAATACTTTTTTCCCATCACGTGTTGGTATTGACTTCTTGTCACAAATGTCAGTGTGAATCAGTTCTAAGGGATATGAATTCATTTCAACAGATTTATAAAGATGGTTAGCATACTTGAATTCAACGCAAACTTGACATTTTAATTTATTGCACTCAAATTTAGGCAAAACTTTTAAGTTAATCAGTTTTCGTAAGGTTTTGTTATTAACGTGTCCTAACGTTCATGCCATAAACATTTAGACTCAAGCAAGTAAGAAGAAGCTAAAATTTTATTCATATCAACTGCAATTACAATGAGTTTAAAGAAGTCCTCAGTGAGGTAACCTTTTCCTACATACATCTCATTCTTACTCACTACAACTTTATCAGAAACAAATACACATTTGAATCTGTTTTTAGTCAAAACTGGTATAGAAACTAAGTTCTTGCACAATTTCGAAACGTACTAGACCCTATTCAAAGTCACCACCTTGCCCGATGTCATCTTTAAGAGGACCTTGCATGTTCTTTCCACCTTTGCAACAGCGGAGTTTGCCATAAACAACTTTTCGTCTGCTGGTACTAGAGTATATGATGCAAATAACTTTTTGTTGGCACAAACATGGCATAGGGCGCCAGAATCTATCCACCATTCTCTTGGATTTCCTACCAAGTTGCATTCTGAAAGCATTGCACAGAGATCGTTCATCTCTCCTTTAGATTCAGCCAAATTTGCTTGATCCTTCTTTTTGTCCTTCTTGGGATCTCGACATTCTGTAGCCTTATGACCACGTTTGCCACAATTAAAGCAGCTTTCATTGAATTTCTTCTTGGGAGGATTGCTTTTTGGACCAGATGTTTTCTTTCTTTTTTTTTGATTTTGTAGGATCTTCTTCAACTATATTTAATCCAGATATTGCTGAATTACCACGCGACCTATTTTCTACGGTCTTGTTATCCTCTTCGATTCCTAGCCCTACTATGAGATCTTCAACAGTCATCTCCTTACGTTTATGTTTCAAGTAGTTTTTTAAGTCCTTCCACAATAGAGGTAACTTCTCAATAATGGCCGCCACTTGAAAAGCATCATTCAAAACCAATCCTACATTAAAGATTATGTGAGTATTAAGAATAGACTTAATACTTTAATCATAGGCATTAAATAAATTTATACCTTTAAAAAGGAGATCGTGGATTATGACCTACAGTTCTTAAACTTAGGTGACGATGGTCTTACTGTTTATCATCTTATAGTCCAAAAACTTTGCCACAATGAACTTTTTCATTCCGGCATCCTTTGTTTTGTACTTCTTTTCTAAAAACATCCCAAAGTTCTTTTGAGGTCTTGACATTACTGTATATATTGTACAGATCATCTTGCAGGCCACTCAGAATATAGTTTTTATACAAAATATTTGAATGTGTCCATGCTTCTGCTACCAAGAATCGTTATTCGGGTGGAGTTTCATCCTACATAACAGGAACGTTCTCATTAATGAACCTTTGCAGACTCAACGTAGTCAGATAGAAGAACATCTTATGCTGTCATCTTTTGAAGTCGACTCCAGAAAACTTTGCAGGTTTCTCAGTCGGTGCAAGGTCAGCAGTTAAACGATTGTGTACAACTAATGTTGTTGCAGCACTCACTGATGTTGTTGCAGCACTTACTGATGTTGTTGCAGCACTTACTGTTCTAACATTTACTTGACTTGAATTTGTCATTTTTCTATCACAAATGGCAGACAATTTTAGTATGTGAAATAGTAACTGTAAAGAATAAAACCTTACAGAGCATGTTTCTGATTTAACGATAATGAATTTTAAAAATTCAAACAGAGTAGAAAACCATAAAGGTTTTAATCTCCAGAAACCTTAAACACAGAAACGATTAAATTTCTTAAGATTGTTATCTCCTGTATTCAGGTTAGTCAAAAATACAGAAACAGAAAAAAGATGAAATAGGCAAAATGTTTTTAATCCGAGTCCACAGAAATCACTGTGTTTCCATAAGAAATTTAATCCCCTCACTGTATCCGAGGTTGCAGATTAATTCCTCCCAATATAAAATGGATTAACCTGTTAGAGAAGTAGCAGTACCTCACACTTCAATAACTTCAGTGAACGCAAGAGCAACAACAAGAGCACACACAGACTCAGTCAATTGACAATTTTGTTTATGTAAGAAAATGTATGCAGAGAGGAAAAATTTTCAGTGTTTGAAAAATGATAAAAGGCCTCTTATTTATAGCCATTCACAGCAAGGAACGCATCTGTTCAGACAAATCTCGTCAGATCCCTTTTTTCCAGAATGTTGTTTCTTTTGGGAAAGTAACGACTTTTCGAAAGAAACAGGTCCCTTAAGAATGTTTTTACCGTTACACGTGAATTTTAAATAAATTCCGTTGAGCCAAATTAATTTTGTTATTTAACTAACATTATGAATTAATTTATAAGAGAAGAAAATGAATTAACAAGATTGATTAAATAAATTTTGTCCAAAAATATTATCAATCAATTACATCATATGCCTAATCCAAATTCGAAGCTGAGACTGAGCGAGCGACGACGACGGCGTGAGGTGGCAATTTCTTCTTAACCCTTTAAAAACTAAAGGAAGTGTTTCCTAATATAAGGACAACAATTTCCTTTCTTCTACCAATATGGTGAAAATGACTTTTCATTTGCACTTTGCAATGACTTTTCATTTTCCCTCTAAAATTGGTTCTCCCACTTTCCATTTTCTATTCTTATTTCTCATTCACACCTTGCTAAACCCAACAATGGACCCATGATACTTGAAGCTTCCTCACTTGGGATTGATTTTTGCATCGATTTTCGATCCAACTATGTCTCATGCATTATGTCACTAAATTTACACGTTTACTGCTCTATTTCAAGGTATAATACATAAACATGACTTTTAACTTGACGTCAGTGTGCAACTATGACATTTAACTTTGGGTGTGCACAAATAGACACTTAAACTTGTATAAAATTAAATAAAATAGACACATTCGTCCTACATGACACCCTACATGGAAATTTTGTGTCCTACGTGGTGTTCTACGTGTATTATGTCATATAGGACATGCGTGTCTACTTGTTCAATTTTATACAAGTTTAAGTGTCTACTTGTGCACAATCAAAGTTGGAGGGCATAGTTGTCCGTTGAAGCCAAGTTAAGGATCATGTTTATGTATTATGCCCTATTTCAATCATGCTAAACTTGAAACCTTTAGTTTTTAAGGTATATGTCTAAACTTCAATCCATCATTGATTCCAGTGTTTTGTCAATTAATAGTATGTTAATGAATTAGCCCTTAAAAGGATTTTTTTTTTTTTTTGTGGCTTCTAAAAGAGTTAAAAAGTGATAACTTGCGTGTGGTTTACTAAAATGGATCAAGTATCAGGGTGTTGACATGAAAGGTTGAGGGAAAATAAAAATCTAGTTAATAGAGTTGGTAATAGTTTTGTTTTTATGTTTTTAGTCTTTTTAGTAGTTCTTGTACCTACTTAGACTAGTTCCTTGGAAAGTGCTAGTGTGTTTCTTTTGCAAATAACATTGATTTTAATTCAAGTGAAGAGTTTTTTTAAAATATATAATAAGTGGGGTATTTAGTTTATATTTTGTTCGCTTCCGCGTGTTATGATTAAATTAGGGGATGAGAATTCTCCTATTTAGGTGTTAAAGTAGCTATCGAAATGGTCCAGTGGGTTGCATCATGTCATTTAGACTTCAAAATTTATCTTCAAACTTCTAATCTATTATTAACTGCATCGCGCATCTTGTCAATCAATATTATATTGAATGAATTAAATCATTAATCCATAAAAAGACAAATTTATAGATTTGCATCTCGAAGAGTTTACTCCAAATAAAAATAAACTGCATGAATTTTATTTAAAATATTTGTGATATTATATTAAGATTTGCATCTCCTATTATTTCTATAGATACTACACCTAGGGAATGAGTAAGGTCATCAACGTTAATCTAAACAATGTATTTATATTAAGAAATTTAAGAAATATGTAAAAATATAATAAACTCACAACTTGATTTATAAAGCATGCAATGTAGTTAATCTAGAATCTAAAACTCATAAAGCTCATATGTTTGTCTCGTCTACTAGTCACAAATGTTTTATCATATGTGTATGGTCACGAGTTTCATATCTTATAACAATACAAATGTCATAACACGTTTAAAATTGTAAATTTTTGGAGTTCTTATTTGTTTGACCATTGTATCAATTTAAATAATTGTTACTTAAACTAAAATGTATTGAAGAATTTATTTTATTTTTAAAAATTAATTATCTCCAAGTTAAAGTAGAGCAATAATAAAAAAAAAAAAATATATCTCCGCCACATGTTTTACGTCATTAAACTTGCACACTAGACACTATATTTTTGTTATTCCTTAACTTGAAACCTTTATACAAATGATCAATCTTCAACATTTCAAATCAGTAGCTGTGTCTCACATTTCGCCAATTAATATTATGTTGAATGAATTAATCCTTAAATTTTTGCTTTAGGTCACTGATTGTATTGAGTTGCCCATTATTTTTGTAGCTACACGTAAGGAGAGAGTTAGAAGGTAGCATATTGGTTTCGCAAAATCTAGTAACTTAAATCTAAACAACGTATTTTTGTTTTGAAAAATTTAATAAATATGTAAAAGTAAATTAACTTCACAACTCAATTACTAATGCATGATATCACTATTCTAGAATTTAAAATTCATAAATTTCAAATGTTTGCCTCACATCTTGTCACAAGATTTTGTGGCATATCTAAGATCACAAGTTTCATATCTTACAACAATGCAAATACTTAAACATATTTAAAACTACATACTTTAAAAGTTTTTATTTATTTGATTATTGTATAATTTAAGTTAATGACACATAACCTAAAAATTGCAGAATCTTTTTGTATTTAATAAAATTAATTATCTCTATGTTACATAAGAATTCAGTCGAATTCAATATTCTAATTCACACAATGTATTTATGTTAAGAATTTTATTGAACATGCAAAAATATACTAAATTCAAACTCGATTACTAATATCTGATGTCAGTCTTTTAGAAGTTGGAACTCATAAGATTTAAATGCTTGCTTCGCCTTTATTAGTAATCACAAAATTTTTGTAACATATCTAAGGTCACGAGTTTCATATCTTATATAACTGTGTAAATATTATAACACATTTAAAATAACGTATTTCAAATTTTTATTTATTTGACAATTATATCAATTCAAATCATAAATCGAGACAAAATATTTTTTTTTCTTGGAAATCCTTCTACTTTAATTTACTTGTATTTTTAATAATTTGACATAAAATTTTAAAAAATAAATAATAACTTTTAAATTTTGTGATGTTAAGATAAACATATGTTAAAAATTTTGAAATATATAAATTTATAATTTTAAAAATGTCAGGTAGAATATTAGTATTAAAGAGTTATCAAGCAGTAGAAATTTATAAAGCTCATTATCATTCGTTTAAAATGAAAAAAACACATTAAACACTCGTCAATATGTCTGGAGGTAAAAATTAATATGTTTGCAACAAATTTTAAAGTGACAAAAATAATATCAATCACAAATAAAATATGCAGAAACATAACTTTATTAATAAATATTGCGGGTACAATTTTGTTCCTTCCTTAATTTTTCTCTCACAAGATTTATCCATGATACGAGGATCGTTAGTGGCGTACTTCTCGAACTTGGATGATTTGGACTTGATTTCTATAATTTGAGGACCGTTAGTGGTGTACTTATCGAACTAGGATGATTTGGAGTTGATCTTCATATGCGAGGGCCGTTAGTAGCGTAGTTCTCAAATTAAGCTGGTTTGAATTTGATTTCTTTATGAATACTCCATGAATTTGCGGAATATTCGAGATTTCGGTCTCTTTATGAATATTCCATGAATTTGTGGTAGATTTTTCGAGATTCTGATCTCTTTATGGAATTTTTGAGATGCCTTTCAAAAGAATATAGTACTCTTTATATAGGCATAAACTAGGGTTTAGGGTTGAGTAGTCTCCAAAAATCCTAGTTTGATTTGAACATACCTTGTAAGTCCTAACTCAAATTGAACATGTCTTGTAAAGTGCCACAAAATTTCAATGTCTACATAAAAATAATACAAAAAATAACACAAAATATGAAACCAACTTTGTTGCTATTTGTGCAGATTACTTTTTCGAACAATTTTCGTATAATAAGGTGATTTACTTTGTCAATTATTTCACTTTTTATTCTGCATATCTTTCTCATGTGTTCATATACTCATAGGTGATACCGAAATTTTTATATGCACGAGCCTTACACGCACATGAGTCAACTTTACCTAAATATACATAAATAAAAAATTAATGGCAAAATACATAAACAGGCCCCTAAACTTGTTCGGTATTTCCTCTCAGGCACCTCAACTACGCTATTTAAGCACCTCAACTACGCTATCTTCCTATTGAACCCCTTAACCACACATAATATATACCTTTTAAATACTATTGGCTGACATGACACAAAATATATTCTCACTTAAGCGTGTGAAGGCATTTTTAAAAACATGATGTGGAATCCACAACTATCTTCTTCCCATTTTTTCTCTATTCAACCCTAATTTTCCCCCCTCTTTCTCTTCTTCCTTATTGCCATTTTTTATTTGGAGCTTCTCAAAGCATCTCTCTTCTTCAGCGATTTCTTCTTCATTTGTTGCCACGAAAAGTATAATAAAATTAAAATTACTACCAGCACTTACCAATAGTGTAGGTGAATCTCCTTTGCAAACTTCATTAACTTCTTCACGAACTTCATCCTGCAAGCGTCTTGCATTCATCCATAATAAGGTGCAAATTCAAGCTAAATCTATTGCTTGATCTTTTCATTCGCATCTTATTTAGTAATATTCCTAACAAATCATTCTTATTTTAACTGCTTCGCCCAACTTCTACACGATCTTTTCAACTTTGTATTATTTCGAAATCTTAGAATTTTAGTTGTAAATAGCATAAATATGTAACTAGAATAATTGAAATCACACCAATTTTTTAGGTTTTTCTCATCTACAAGATCATTTGGGTCATATCGAAGTGGTATTTCGGGAAAATGAAGTGCCTTTTGATTTATTACGTTTTATTTGGGTTTTATTTTAGATTGGATGATATGTAAATTATTTAAATGAATGGAGTGTTTTGTTTGGTTGCACTTTCCACATGGGGGATGTAGATTTCACGCACACAATCCAAAAAAATATTTGTTGAAATTTTGTGTTCTGTTAGCCAAATATGATTAAAAGTTACAAATTATAGATAGTTCAAGAGTTCAATAGGAAGAAGACTTAACTGAGGTGCCTGAAAGGAAAAACTCAAATCTGCCAAAAATAAAAGATAAAACTCACCATGATATTCCTAGCACTAAGAATAAATTTTAAATTTGTGTAAATTTAAAGTAAAAAATGTCCCTCCATGAAACACTCAAATTTCTCATACTAATAATTTCTTAAATTTTATTTGATATGATTTCAATCCACCTAGAATAATATGATTTTGAAAGTTATTTAATCTTATGTTGTTATTTTATCCTGAATAAGATTATTCATTCCGTTAGAATTTATATGATGCACTTTAATTAAACTTGAAATTAAGGGGTTTGAAAATTGTGATTTAAAGTATGTCATATACTTATCTGACAATAAATTATCTCATCAAATATTAAAATGAGAAGTGTAAAACTAAATAAATTTATTAATATATAAATACGTCATTTCTTTTAAAATTAAAAAAAAAATACATAAATTGAGTAGAATTTTTATACCTCATCATATAACTCGTTTAAAATAAAATACACGTGAAACGTTTGATGCAATCAGTAAAAGGATAATTTTAAATTATGTGTATATATTCATCAACATGTAACATTCATACATACTCAATAACTTGACATAGAATTTTTTTCCTTCAATTTATTAACTCAAAAGGTAATTCAAACAATACAATTTATTAAATAAGCAAAAAAATAATATTAGATTTAAAATCCCCTACTAATATATTATAATATCACTATTCTAGATTTTAGAGCTCATAAAATTCGAATGTTTGTCTCGCCTCTAGTCACAAAAAAATTGTGACAGATATAAGGTCATTGGGTTCATTTCTTATAACAATACAAATATTATAATATATTTAAAAATCATATATTATTTTGAAGTTTTTATTTGTTTGACTATTGTATATCAATCTAAATTAGTGACACCTAAATTAAAATGGAAGAATATACTATTAAATCCACTACGCGTCTAGTTAATTAATATTACGTTGAATTAATTAATTCCTTAAAAGATAAATATATAATTATTCATCTAAAAGAGCTAAAAAAGTAAATTCCAAATAAAAATAAAATGCATTGATTTTATTCAAAATATTTATGATTCATATTAAGCTAGTATATTGCCCCACGTTTTCAAATATTCTTGGCAGATCATATTTGAGTGAAGTTTTACCATATGTTTGGCCTCAAATTTTTTCAAAAATATTTGACTATTTATAGAAAAAATATGATTTATACCTATAAGTTCTAAATATTAATAAATTAAAATACCCATAAATTTTTATTATCATTTTATAATGAATATGTTCCGTTAAAAAATAACCTTATAATATAGGCAAAACAATACATTAATGACATACTCAAACTTGTCATTGATTAAGTTATAATTATTACTAATTAAACACAAATTGTTTCTTTCTCCCAATTTTATCACTCAAATTAGAACTCAAACCTTTGCCAAGGAGGTAGTAACGAATATTAGTTGAAATTAATAAATAATGTGTATTTTTTTATATAAAATATAAAAGTTTAAGGTAATTTTTGAATTTTTTAAAATTTCGAAGTATTAGGACTTGGCCCAAATAATGAAAATTCTAGTATTTGAAACCTTGGGATACTTGACAAATATTTATATCAGGTTATATGATCAAACACCACTTTTCCTAATTTTTCCCTAATATTTTTAGGCCAAACAAGTCCTAAGTTTTGGCTTTAAATTACTGATTGTATTGAGTCGCACCTTATTTTAATAGCTATGTTCAGCCAAATTCAACAGCTCTAATTCAAACCGTGTATTTATGTCAAGAAATCTACAAAACATTCAAAAAAAAAAAATTCAAATTCAGTTACTAACACATGTCATTTTTTTTCATAATCTACTACTCATAAAATCCCATCAAAAATTAAAACGAGAAATGTAAAATAAACCCTTTTTTAATATATAAATACGTTATTTCATTTTTTTTTAAAAGTAATAAAAATTAAATCACATAAAAATGCATAAAAGAGAGTATAATTTTTAAACCTCATCATCATCATACGCTTAAAATAAAAATACATGTGAAACGTTCCACACAAAATTACTAAAAATATAATTTTAAATTGTCGGTATATATGTCTTTAATTAAAAAAAATAAAAATTATCGATATATATTCATCACAACAGGTTATATTCATGCATACTCAAACTATTTACTTTGTTTAATTTTTTTAATACAATTTTAATCTATCTAAAAAAAAAACGAATAATACAACTTTGAAAGCTATTTAATCTTATGTCCTCATTTTATTTCGAGTAAAACGTTACATAATTTTATAATATGCAAATACATCATTCCTTTTTAAATAAAACAAAAAATAAAACAGAAAATCACATAAGTTGCAAAAGTGTAAATAGAATTTTTAAACCCATTTAAAGTGAAAATACACATTAAACACTTGATATTTTTTAAACAATGAAATGATAATTATAAATTATATCATTATCACTCGTTTAAAATGAAAATACATGTAAAACGATAAACATAGTCAATGAAAATGATAATTATAGTTGTATCATAATCACACGTTTAAATGAAAATACACGTAAAACGCTCGACAGAATCAATGAAAATAATAATTATAAATTATATCATTATCACTTGTTTAAAAGGAAAATACACATAAAACGATCGACATAATCAATGAAAACGATAACTATAAACTGTATCATCAACCCTTGCTTAAAAACACTCAATATAATCAATGAAAATGATAATTATAAATTGTATCATTATCCCTCATTTAAAATTAAATACACATAAAATACTCGATTTAATCAATGAAAACAATAAGTATAAATTGTATCATTATCACTTATTTAAAATGAAAATACATGTAAAACGCTCGATATAATTTTAAATGTTTGTATAACGATAAGATTAAATGTTTGTACAAATATTCATCACATTCATGCCTACTCAGCAACTTGACCCAAAATCTAGTGGGATGAAGTTCAATTTGTGATTTTGAACCTGTCACTTAATTGTTTATGACATACAATAAATATAAAATTAAAGCTATTTTGACTGAAAATGCTCAAAATTAAATTAAATTAATTCAAACATACTCATAAAATGTTATGGAATAGAAGAAATTAATAATAAAGTGAAAATTAATTATGTAAAAATCAGTTACTTAATTGGTCAAAGAACTGAGTTATTGGCATTGACCGACATTATTTTAACCGGGCCGGGTATCCTGGGCCTCACGTGACCGGCCACACGTACTTCGAGAAAAATACAATTAGGTGCTGATTCAGCACCGTTAGAAATTAACTCTCATTGGGCCAACGCCGTTAATGGGGCCCATATACCCCACGTGTTATAATAACTAACGGTGTTAAAGATGTGGCGAATCGTGGTTTATTTACGGTGGATGTTACCGGAATCGTTTGTTACTAGCCGGTGACTGAGATATTTTTACAGAATCTGATGAGTTGAATGTATTAATATGTATTTTTCCTTTTTAAAAAAAGTTAATTATGGAATAAATACAAATGAAGAAAATAATTGGTATGCTTGTAATTAATTTTCTAATTTCGGCTGGTTGGATCCTATATAAAACAGCAATTGATTCAAGCCAGTTTCAAACACAAACTTTGTCTCTCTAAAATCCCCACACTCATGTTTCTCTCTCTTAATCAGCTTCTCGCTGTTTTTCACCACTCAAGGACTAAAAACATCATCACTTCATTCAACCATTTGGATTCATTACTGTTTTTTTTCTCTCTTATAAACTCTTTGTTACTTTCTCTATTTTTGTAGTTCGATTCCTTTTTTAATCGTCTCAGGCTTTGTTGTTCTCCGTGTGTGGGACTGACTGTGGGTTTGTTTCTCCTTTTATAATCTCATCTTTTAATGTTTTGGGTCTTTTTTTTTGTCAGTGAATCATCGTGTTTTAAGCTTCTCTTTGACGGTTCCATTGCTCGTTCTCATCTTTTAAGAGTGCTACTTTTAGTGGTGTCACTCTCAAAAGCAATCCTCCTTTACCTTCCTTCATTCTTTTTTTCTCCATTCTTTCTAATCGGTTTGGCTTAGCAGTGAAAATAGCTAATTCAGGTTTATTCGATGGATCATCATATGTTGTGTCCGATCAAATACACCGAGCACCTGAATGTTATCAGGAAAGTTACTAAACCATCTTTGGTGAGATCAAAAAAATTCCCAGATGCCACAAAATCCTCTCAGTTCAATCCCTCTGTTCCGAGGACTGTTCGGATTTCTGTGACAGACCCAGACGCAACGGATTCTTCAAGTGATGAAGAAGAGATGCTTTTTGGACGGCGACGGGTGAAAAAATACATCAATGAAATCAGTATTGAAACCGCCGTCAAGTGTGAAGTTAGCATTCCTAACAGTGGCAATGGCAAAACGGTGAATAAAAGAGCACCGGAGCCTCTTCAGACTAAGCAGAAGCCAATGAAAGCTCAGCCTCCTCAATCGACTGGCGCTGTTAGGAAGTTCCGCGGCGTGCGCCAAAGGCCGTGGGGCAAATGGGCCGCTGAGATCAGGGACCCGGCTCGCCGTGTTCGGCTTTGGTTGGGAACTTACGACACTGCTGAAGAAGCTGCTATGGTATATGACAACGCTGCTATTAAGCTTCGTGGGCCCGATGCTTTAACAAACTTCAGCACTCCTCCCAAGCCTGAGCCAGAACCAGAACCAGAGCCGGAAATCAGTGTTCTGTCTCACTCTGGCTATGAATCCGGGAATGAGTCCCGTAACATCCATTCTCCGACTTCTGTTTTGCGGTTTAGAATGAGCCAGTCAGAAAGTGGGTCCGACCCGATCCATGTTTCGGAAGAGTGTCCATCGGTTCAAGGATCGATGGAATGTGAGCAAACAGTTCAAGAGATTGAACCGTTTATTCAATGTGCTGCTGAACCGCAGTTGGAATTAGCGGTTCAGCAGCAGGATGTTGAGGAGTGTCAGGGCGAGACCAGCATGATTCCTGATTACTCAAACGATTACTTGCCAACAGATATTCCATTCTTAAATGATTTTTTCAATTTCGATGGTTCAGCAGCTGAGCAGACGTTATTTGAGGTCTCAACTATAACATCAACAACAACGACACCAAATTGTCCCAATGATTTTGGCTCATTTTACAACGATTCATTGGATTTCGGGAATGATTTCTTGTTTAACGATGCTGATTTCGCTGGATTCGACAATTTTGATGATTTGGCTGATTTAGGAATGGATGATTTTTCCCAAGACAGTGTTGTTGATTATTCCAGTGTTGATTCTCTGTTGGCAATTTGAATTTCATTTCTATGAATGAGCAGCAAACACACTGTCCCCGGCTTGCTACTCTTTAGTGGCAAATTTTGTCTACCGGCGACAGCAAGAAATCGGCCAGAGTTTTATTTATTTATTTATTTTTATTATAAGTAGTAGTATATTAGTATTAGTTTTAGAATCTCCGTGAAAGTGAATGAAGTGAAGAGTGGAGTTTATTATAGAAAACTATTTTATTTTTTAGAATGAGTAGAGATGGCCTTGGAAAGAGTTGTATCATAAAAATACTCTACGGAGACTTTAAATGAGAATCTTATAACCTTTAGTGAAATTCAGTTGTTCTAGTATCTTTTTTTTATTCAAATATTAATTCTAATAAGGAATAGTTTTAATGTGTATGCTAAATTGAATTTTTATTTAACAGGTAGGTTAATCATGTGTTAGATTTTGAATAGAAATTCATTTGAATATTTTGTACTCTTTTTGTTTTAATTTATATGACTTATTTTGTTATTTAGTATGTCTCAAAAAAATAACAAATTTCTATATTTAATAACAATTAAACTTTAAAATATTTATTTTATCATCAATGAAATGAATTATAATCATTTTAAACTATAAATTTTAAAAGTCTTTTTTTATTAAATGAAGGGAGTTTGATATTTGCCAAAGTGACATTCTCTTTGCCACACCATTAAGCGTGATTTGCGGGTTTTTTTTTCAATTGAGCGGTCAAGTTTTATGTGCTTTAGCTTAACCCGTGTGAAGCTAAAAACGTCTATTGTTTGTGATAAGCACTAAACAGAAAAGTTTTTTTGTTTTCTTTTGTGGAATTTGAATATCAAAATGAGTATAATGCACCACTTAAAACGTGTTGTTTTTCCACATTTGTACCAAAGAAGTAGCAGCTGGAGATTATGACGCTAATAATAATAATAATTATTATTATAGCAATTAATGTGGGCAATAAATAGAAGAGACAAGAATTCTTGGCCAACTAATAATAAATCAGTGAAAATGATATTTTCAGATCTTTTCTGTTTTTTTAGGTATGAAAATTAAAATCTTAAAAATAACAAAAATCTGATTATTTTTTTTTTGTAAGTGACCTACTAATCTAATAATTATGATATCATATTTTGCCATTTTTTTCTAAAAGTGTTTATGAATTCTAAAAAGTGCTTATTTATAAAAAGTGAGATGTTTGATCAATCTTTTTTTGGGAAAACAAGTATTTTTGGAAAGTAGCATGCCAAACACAAATTGATTCCCACAAAAAATATTTTCTTAAAAGGCAATTTTTAGAAAATCATTTAATTATTATTTTATTTTGGAAATTTGGTTAAACGGACTATGAGATTATTATTTATGTTAATTCACTTGAGAATTTGATTGTGGGATAAATAGTTTTCACATATCATTAGTATAATAATTTAGCTTTAAGACATTGATAGTCCTTTTTAACTCCCACTTTGCCCCATTTACATGTTTTTATTTTTTATTTTTTGTAATTAAAATTAAGTACTTATCATTTTAACGTCATATTTAACTTCTTTCTTAATTTGTTATCAAATGTGACTGTGACTGTGACAAGTAGCAAATTTAAACAATTAAATACTTCTTAATTCTTAGCCTTAATTTGTCATTAACAACGTAAATGTGTGTAATAATGTAGTTGAAGTACATTTAGGGGACAAACAGGGCCAAATTCTTACAACATATATGTAAGACAATATAGACTTGACCCAATGTCCTCAATATACATCCAACGACAGATATTTCACTTATACAAGTATATATGGTGAAACACAATTTAACAGATTATCATCTAAATCGCTACAAATAATGACATTTCAGTTAAATTCATGAGTTTCAATCAAGCCCTGCCATCAATCCTGCCTCGATAATTATTTTCATAAAATGATTTGGCCATGTCCTACCCTTTCACTCTGTCTTGCTCTGTCCGGTCCTGTATCACCATAATCGTCATTCTTATACCTCATTTTATTTTGTCGAAAGTTGAACTATATAGTTTTTTAAACCAAATATGATATCTTTCATAAGCTACAAATTAAGTATCAATTTAAATATTTGAATTGATTTATTATAAGTGATTATAAGCTAAAATAATTTTAATTTTTTTATAGTATTTGAATTAAATAAATATTATCAATTTTTCTTTTGTGTCCTTTATTTGCAAGAAAGTCAACACATTGGTTTGTTTTCATCAACCTATGCTTAGCGGTAGCTAGCCTTATTAACTTCCAATAAATATTTGCAATCTTCAATAACAACTCTAAGTGAAATCATAAGTTTATTAAATATTTCACCAAAAAAAATTACATTATAGATAATAAGGGATCCAGCTTCTCTTCATTTCTCTTCTCTCCATTTTCCCCAAGTTCTAGCTTGGATTGAAGACGCATGTCATAGTTTAGAATTAATGGTTCAGATCTAATTGATTAAAACAAAGTCCTAACCATAATTATTTACTTCCATATATTTACTTCTCAAATAGTTTTGCAATTCATTATATTTAGGGAAAATATAATGAATTGCAAAAATATTGTATGCAGGCAGTAAAGAAAAGTTTTAATATATTTAGGGAAAAGGTTTTAATATTTTGAGGGAAAATATAATGAATTGCAAAAATATTTAAGAAGTAAATATATGGAAGTAAATAACTATGGTTAGGGCTTTGTTTTAATCAATGAGATCTCAATCATTAATTCTAAATTATGACATGTGTCTCCAATCCAAGCTAAAACTTGGGAAAAATGGAGAGAAAAGAAATAGAGAGGAGTCAGATCCGATAATAAGATATTGTTGAATCCCCTTAATTGGCCTCTTTGTACCTTTATTCTTTAAAAAATCACTAACTCCATCATTATGCGATATTATACATGGAAAGTGCTAAATGACCAAAAAAATTGGACAGAAAATTAAAAAAACTATTATATTTTTTTTATTTTAAAACAAACTGATCTTTTTTCATTTTTTAGTTAAAAGGTATTAAAGTTAAAAGAGTAAAAATATTTAAAAAGGTAAAATAACATAAATAAAATATCATTTTGGCCAAAAAGATTTTTCCATTACATATCATCTTTGTTGATAAGCTTTACGATCAGTAGACTTTACTGTCTACCCTACTCCTAAAAAAGAAACTTATTTTTGGAAAAATTCCTCTTCATACCTTATATTTATGTGGAAACACAAGTTTAATTTAATCAAGAATTTACACTAAGAAAAAGATCCATTGCATTTGGTGGACAAGTCAATTCTTATATATATGGATAACCCATAGCCTACTCTCCTTTCTTTTTCGTTAAAAAATACGACAAATTTAGCATAAATTAAGAGATAAAGTCATATTCAAAAAGTGAGATACTAAAAATAAAATTAAAAATAAGATACTAGTAACAATAATTATTTGTGTCATAGTACCTTATGTTCTCACAAACGCAAAAATCGACAAAAAATAAAAATTAGTTATGCCTCAATTTTATTGACAAAAACCCAGAAAACATGGAAAATAAAGTAGAGCAACAGTTCCAAAGTTTATAATCAGCCAATTATACAGTTCATAATTCCAATATACATGCAACTTTGACCAAAACCAACAAAAGTCAACCATGTCTACTTTTTTTCTTGGTCAATGAGAAAAGAAAATGTTGCTTTTTTTATTTATTTATTTCAAAATTTTGTGTGTGAAAGGGAATAAATTAGAGTATTAACATATTTCCCACAAGCTAAAGGTCTAATAAAAAAGTTGAGACAAAATGAAATTTATGTGTGAACCATGAGTCATAAACCACCAGACACACAAAATAAAAGGGCCAATTTTTTGCAAATAAGCCATCATATTAGGACCCTCACAAATGATATGTCTATTTTTGCAAACAATTTCGAGGAAAAGATATCTTTGAATCCACTTTATAATATTCTATTATCAGTAGATTAACATAAGTTATTTTCTCCAAATTGAGAATTATTATAAGCATGCTTTTTATTAGGGTGGACACACGTCTCTTACTATATAATTAATGGAAATTTTACACAAACTCTATAAAGCTATGAGCTAATTATATTATATCTCTACTCTTTTTCAAATTAAAAAATCCCTTACATTTGGTGGAATTTGGATACATCCCAAGATGTCCCAGTTTAATATACATCCATCAACGTCTCGATTCATCGCGTCTTGGTTTCGGATACATCACTCAATATTTTGATACATGGTATTTATCCCCGATACATAACGTAAAGTGATATATCCGAGAATAGGAGCGAATAGGAATTTTTGTAATTTTTTCAAATGATAGAAAATTTTAGAGAACATGGTAAACAGTCATATATTTAGTTAACTTTTCCTATAATTAATTCGTATTAAAGTCCGATAAAATTTAAATTCACGCATTATAGAATTCACTATTTGGAGGTGGAGGGGTGGGGTTTCCCCAACCTATTTTTTTTTTCAAAAACTTAAAATCAAAACCTCTAATTAAATATGGTTAATTACCGTCACACCGGCCACAATCCATGTTGGTGAAAATATCAAAATAGGAGTATTTCTTATTAGTGGAGTAATTGGTATATCAAACTAAAAGAGGACGGGGGGGGGGGGGGGGGGAGGGGACCCCATTAATTGTTCGTTAATCAAACAAATAATGCTACTTATCTTGACGTAATTTGGGTTGCCTCTAAATAAAATAAAACAATTTGCACATTCTACTTGAGGATAAACAAAGTATTTTTAATTATTGTCCATTGAGGGTGTTTACAAGAAAATTAATCAACACAGATTACGTACTTTTCAATACACCTTTAGGGGCTTACTATATAGATAAATCTATATTACAATTTTAGTATTATATTGTCATATTTTTATAGGTTATTAACTCAACAATGAGTTATATTAGAATTAGTAATTAGTATGAAGATAAGTTATTTTTAATTTGTTAAATGATGAAATAATAATATGAAAATTAATTATTGCGAGATAAAACATTAAAAATAACATCTTGAAGTCCCTCAATTTTTTGTGTTATTAAATAATAAGATGAAAGATACTTTTCATAAATAAACAGTTTCTTCCTAATAATTTTCAATACATGTTGTTTTAAATATAACAAAAAATATAACTTATCTTCATATCGAAGAAAAATGAGAAAATTTACATTCGCTATTTTCTGATAATACATTACTGTAAATAAATATTAGGACTAAATAATGATTGTTTTTTTTTTTAATTTTAAAAAGTGATAGGACGGTCAATTATATTAATGACCTTTCTGACCAGTAGTTACTTTGACAATCCAACATGAGTAACAATCTTACGTTTCAATCATTACATCTCAATCTTTCTAATCTAACTTTACTTTTTCTTCTACTGAAGTACTTCATCTGTTTAAAAAAGAGTGACTTAATTTAAATTGATACTAAATTTTAGAAAATAAAGAAAATTATTAAAAATTATGATCCTAAATCAAAGTTATATTAAATGTATTAAAGGAAATTATTTTTTTTTTAAACAAAGAAAACAGTAAAACTACAGAGATCATTGGCAAAATCAAAGGTTTCACTCATAATATTAAAATAATTTAATTTGAGTCAATCTAACGAACTGAGGAAAATTGAACTAAAAGTATCAATAAATTTTATCGCTAAATTCGTATTTTTGATGGTAAAGAGAAGTCTCACTCCATACTTTTTTCCAATTTTTCACATTAGAGTTTAAACTATATCTAAATTCGCACTTCTTTAATAACTATGGCTTCATACCAAAAAGAACTCAAACTCAAAATAGAGTAATTAAAAAAAAATAATAAAAATAGTCAGTTCAACACTTGTCATATAAACAAGAAAAACAGTAACATGAGGAGCTACAAAATAATAATACGTACTACTTCTCATCTGCTGACACGACACCATCTGTCTCACCTTCGACATATGACTGACTACTTCCCATACTTCTAATTTATTTTATAAATTGTTTGGTATTTGTCACGATTCAAATCATTGTGATTGGCATTCACACTAACCCTCTGACGGAAGAACCACTACTACAATCCAACTACACAACTTAACGAAAAGATAGGCATTTAAAGATACAGAAGCAGGTTTAAATAACAAAAATTATATAAAGTTCCCATAAACTCCAAAGGTTTAAATAAACTAGTCAAACTAATATGGAAGAACAACCCTTAGAACCTGAAAGTCATTGTACCAAAACTCTACTAACGACAAGTCTGAAAACAAGGGATACAGCCAGAAACTAAACTATTACCTTAAACAAATACTCTGAGTCCGAAAAGAATGAACTTAAACAAGAGAGAACTGGCTAACCCTTGAATTCGGTCACGCTCAATAGTCACCTAACTGAGGTTTGTCAGTAGCCGCCTGAATATGTCCTGTAATCAACAAAGAAAGAGCAAGTGCAATATCAATACACAATCATAGTGTATTAATACGATCACACGACTATCCCACTAAGTGAAACATATGCAAATAATCACAAAATAGTACAACATGCATATACCGAACATGTACAATATCAGTCATTTTATCAGGATCAACGAACAATTCCACATTCTCAAAATACATCATTATGACAAGTCAATGGTCCACTCATGGAACATACACCCAAATTGTTAGTGTACCGGTATGTGGTACCCGATCCAAGTTAGTGTACCGGACATGACACCTTATCCCATATATGCACCGAAATGTGGCACTCGATTCAAGTTAATGTGTTGGAACGTAACACCCGATCCATTCAACAAGCCATAATCATAATCACAGTGTACATTCTCATAATCATACAATCAAATGTTGATTTATGGCATACGATTATTCAATCATACTCATTTACGATTAGTGTGATCAATAATGCAATATTCGCATACATACATCTATTAAGATGAAGTAATTACAAACATACATCACACCAACGTGAAATCACAATCATCACATACCTCGAACAAAGCTTGAATCCCCTAAGAAACTTGATTCTTCCCTTTCGAATTCTTTTCGCTTGTTCTTGGTCTACAAACAATCAATATAACGCGAGGATCAATAAACAAGACCTAATTACCCGGATTATAATCAATAATATCAACCCTAGGCCAAACCCTTGATCTCCATACCCAGATTAGGGTTTTTTCCACCATAATTTTCAGATCAAAACCCTCTACCATCGATATTACCCAAGAAATTAAGTTTTACGGATCGAAAAATGAATTTGGAGAGTAAAAACCTTACCTTTGGTGCTAGAAGAGGTGGAAAACCTTCAAGAAATATCCTTGGGTCGTTCCTTAGCTCTCAAGATTGAATGTTGCAGAAAAATAACATTTTTCAGATTTATTTTCGACTTAAATCGCGACTAACTTGCTATGGCGGCCACAATCCCGCCACAGCGGCCCCGCCCTGGCGGATTGCACGAAACTGGAGAGTTAAATTAAGATCAATTTCGGAAATTCTACTCTCCCGAATTCAATTTCGTAAAGTTGTACGAGTTTCTTATCATCTTAGCTATCTACTCATGTGATCAAATTTATAATTAGATCTTTCATTACTAGATTTCCCCTAGATCTCACTAACTCCAATTTCTTCCTAATCTAGACTAGGTTAGAAAATTTCAAGTTACTACCAAAAGTTTTCTAACCCCAATTCTTTCCCCATTGATTTTTCCCTAACGATGGAATCAGATCGTTACAGTATTATATTAGACATTAATTAATTTTAATTTGCATCACATAAAATTTATTTTAAGAGGAAAATATTTTCTGGCTAACAAAACTTTTTTATATTTACAATTTAAATTCAAAATTTCTAAATTTATCTAAATACATGATCAAACCCTTTCTAGTTTTTTTATTTTTTTAATCATATGAAGTTCGAAGTTTACGGTATAACTCCGATTAAATTTGGATCATCCAGGTTCTTTTATCTATCTGATCTTTCTACACTTTCATTTACTTCCTCATTAATACGAATTTGGCCCAGACAAATATTATTATTTCGTTTTGTCTAATATTTTTACATGTGTGATTGAACATAATAGAATTTATAATCAAACATAAATTATATAAATTTATATAATTATAAATTATTTTATTAAAAAATAAAAGATTCAAAAATAAAATATAATTATATCTAAAAGTTTGATATTTTTTAAGCAAAACTAAAATTATATATAAATTAAATAACACGAGGAGTGTCCCCCCACCCCCACTCCCGTTTTCCCACCTTTTTTCTATATCGTTGTAAGATTTTTAAGACTAATTTAAATTCGCATTGTATAATATTATTAGAGCGTTCCCTACTATGATTGAATTCTCGATTAATCCAAAAGCTTTTGTTTAAATTCTGAATCCTATTTATCCTATCATAATCCTCGATGATTACCTTAAAATCTACATATATGGGAGCATTCATTAGCATGGTCGTATGCAAAATTCTTAAAAAGTTGTATGCTTAAGATGCAAGTTATAATCATTGTTAGCAAGACTTAAACTTCATTTTATTAGGCTTTCATCAGCTCTACATAATAATTTATAGAATGATTAATCACATGCGCGCATGCACGCAACTGCTTATACTATCGATATATATACGTACAAGATAAGTCCTTATTAAAATTAGCAAACAAATGGTTTTTGATGGTAAATTACTTCCTGAGTTTTATATTATTACCTGTAAACATTATTAAAGACTATGACTCAAATTATTTTTCAATTTATAAGATCTAAGATAAAATTCATTTGATTTTTTACATTTGTCCTTAAATGTTAATTTCTTTTTGAAAGTACAAATACTGTAAGGTTTCTTCATTATCAATATTCAGTGGCGTAGCTATATATAGTCCAGGGTGATCAATTGGAGGCCCTTCATCGAAAATTATACTATGTATGTAGAAAAGTGTACGAAATACATAGGTCAAAAAATATTTTTCATTCATATTTACTAAATCTTGGATATTCTTAACAAAAATTTATGACTTCTCCACTATTAACATTAATATTGATGGATAAAACACATAAATATAAAGTTTATCAAAAAGAGTTACTCCCTCTGTCTAACAATACTTCTCCACTATTGACTTTGCACCATTCTTAAAAAAAATTATAAATTAAAGGATAATTTCACTATATCACCCTTTAAATATAATAAATACAATGTCTTGAAAAATGGTCTAAAGAAATAACTATAATTAATGATAAGGGTAAATTAGGAACTTGGTGTAAGTTTATCCATTGATTTTATAAAGTGGAGAAATATTATTGTACATTCTAAAATAATATAGTGGACAATTATTGTTGGACGGAAGAAGTAAAAGGTAAATAATAATAACTCTTTTTATTTATGATCGTTTTTTAAAATAACATAGAGAAGAAAGTGGTCCTAGCTTAGCTTAGCATTAATTTATAACAATTACTCTCTTTATCCCTAATTAGTTGTCCACTTTTGAATTGACACACTTATTAAGAAAATAATAATTGACATAGTAAGTTTACAATTTTACTTTTATCAATTATGCAGTGGATCAATTAAAAATTTAAGATTTTCAAAAATTTCTACCTTTTACAAAATATTTAATTGAAGATATAATAGATAAAAATAATTGTTCTTTCTTAATTGTCAAAATAGACAAATAAAAAGGAACAAGTAAAAAAGAAAACAATTCTATTTATGGGTTCGTGTTTACTCACTCTGTCTCTAATTACTTGTCTATTTAAACAAATCAAGAAAGGACAATTTTTTTTAACTTATTATACTCTCAATTAATTACTTTGAAACGGGTAGAACTTCTTGAAAATGTTAAGTCTTTAATTCATCAATTTCATAATTAATAGGGTAAAATTGTAAACTTACTATGTCAATAATTATTTTTCTAATAGATATGTCAATTTAAAAGTGTGAAAGTAATTAGGGATAGAGGGTGTATCTCATTAATAATCACCCATATCAATATCATTATGATATTTATCAAACTGTAAATATTTAAAAAGCTAGCTAACACACAAAATTTATGCTATTTCAAAAAAACTGAAACTACCAATTTTCACATTTTAAATTATTTTTAAAAATTAATTTATCCAGTCATTGCTACAGTAACCTTTTCTTTTTCAGATTTATTACCAGAGAGATGGCAGTAATAAAGTAAAAAGTTGTAACGAAAATCGAAAAAAGAAAAACACTATTTGGACCACGGCTGCTTAAAACATAGCATTGGATTTGGAACGAACTATAGGTTCAAATTAATCATAAAAATCTTCAGAAAATCTATAAACAGACAGATTTTGTCAATTTCATATATATGCAGGAAATTTTAATACTAGAAAAGACGAACCAATAATACCATGCATATTTTTTTTCCTTCAAAGAATTGCTGTAAATTTTGTCAATATTCTTCACAAGAAAAAAAAATCATCACTGCTTTGCGGTTGGGATTTTGGGAAAAGAGTATACCTTCTTATAGCGTTTAAAAAGATCTATACTATTAAGTCATTTCAAAATATTTTTTAATATAAATATTATTCTTTTTGTCTCAATCTGTGCGATGTAATTTGACTTAATATGAAATTTGAGAAATAAAGAAAGATTCTCGAAATCTTTTAATCCAAAATAAATTATAGATATTTATTTGGTTATAAATCATTTAATAGAAACATGTTACTCCCTCTGTCCACGTTTAATTATCAGAATTTTAGAGTCAAACTATAAGAACTTTGACTAATATTTTGCGGTGTATTTTTTCATTATTTTGATACGCAAAAAATTGCAATTTATAATACTTTTCGTATAGTTTTTGAATATCTAATTTTTTTGTTTAAAATATCAAATTTATATAATCTACTTTAACTTTGAAACTAGTCAAATTGATTTTCGAAAAGCATAACATGACAAATAAAAGTGAACGAAAATAATATTCTTTTTAAAACTAATTAAAAAAAAATAATTCATATAAATTGACGTAGAACTATGATAACGTAGGTGTCGATAGATTGAAGATTTTAGTAACCTTATACACTAGTAAAAAGGTAGTATAAATTTGACGTTTGTGTTAAAAAGATTTACATTATTAAACCAATTAAAAGATAATTATAAATACCTTTATAGATAAATAGTAATGATAGTTTTAATTTTAAACAACGAAATAGAAAGCAATCTTCTAGATCAAAGTTGACATTTTTTTTAAATTTAACCAATCAATACTTTCTGAAAAAACTTGTCGTGAAAAAATGTGAAAGTAATTTGGTGATGATATGATATGTAAATGTGCACTTTTGATTGGTTTTAGCAGGCGGCTGATACATACGGACTCCCATGGCAGAAAATATCCTCCTCGCTTTTAATTTAGTTTGCGATACAGATTTTGAGATTTAAATTTATCTTTGATTATAAGTTTTTATATATTTTTTAAATATTTTAAATTATCAATTATTATAACTTATAGTCCCTCAATTCAACAATAGTTGTCAATTATATTATTTTAAAATGTCTAACAATACTTGTCTACTTAGTTCTTAATTTACTCTTATAATTAATTATCGTCATTTCAAAATTACATTTTTCAAGACATGTCTTTATTATATTCAAAAGGTGATATAGTAAAATTATTTTTTTATCTATAATTTTTTAAGAAGTGTGCAAAGTAAATAGTAGACAAGTATTTTAGATAGAAGGAGTAGTATTTTTTACGGCGTTTATAAATATATAAATTGTAACTTTTTGCAGATGGAATCATAATTTTTATTAAAAACTTTAAAATAAAAATAAGTAAATACAATTAAAAAGTTTAAGAAATTTATTATATATTAAATATCATTTTTATTATAAAAATACTACTACTATATTTTTCATTAAAGAGGAATTAATTTGATTGAACTCCTCGATCCATATGAATTTATTTTTATTTTGCTTTAGATAAGCGGCTTAAAACACCAATTATTTTAAAATGAGAGAAATATATATTAATAAGGTGACAACAGCTTGTTTTATTTATTTATTTATGCCAATAGTATTCTTCATTTGTTTTAGTTTTGTTATTTTGATTTTGACTTTAAAAAATAATTTTTTTTTCTTAAATTTTGTGGTGTTAAATTAAAGATAGACACTTATACTATGTCAAAATATTTTTAATTTTTGTGCATGGCATTAGACATATCAAGAGAAAATTAAACTGAAAGAGTTACTAAAAAATATTAAACAGATATGGTGATATTAAAAAAAAAAAAAAAACATTGAAAAAACTTCTAAATTTAGTATGAATTATTAACTTCATCTTCGAATTGATGACAATATTTAAAATACCTTTTTAGTTAGCTAAGTGAACTTAAATATATCCTCAATCTTGCTTTACAAGTAAAATACTTTTTTAAATTCTTTCCAAGTGTGTAAGTGTTTTCCACAATTCGAATGGCTTTTTATTAAGAGTGACGTGCTCTTACAATAGTTTGAAACCATTTGCTCAGTCATGTAGTAGATCATATGTGAATCTAACTTTAAGTAGTTAAGTAGAGGTATTCTTAAGACTGTTAATAGTTCAAAAATGAAACTAATACCTTGCATCAAATTTTGATAGTGCTTTCAATACTTCTCTAAAGGAAAAAAAAAGGTTACACCATCAAAATTTAATTACTCCCTCTGTTCCTATTTATGTAGTACTTTTCATTTTTCGAGAATCAAACATCTTAAGTTTGATCAGAAATTTACGTGTGGAGTCTTCACATTTTTTGAACTATGTAAAAAGTATTATTGATCACAATAATTAATAGAGAGATGAAAAAATTACAATAAAAAAAAAAACTTGTTTGAATCTCAAAATTCAAAAAGTTCCACATAAATTAAGACGAAGGGTAGGGGTGGAGCTACAGCTATCTAAGGGTGGTCAGTTGAACACCCTTCGCCGGAAAATTACACCATATAGAGAGGTCAAATTTTTGGTTTAAGGGATAAATAATTAATGTTGAACAACGTTGACATAAACTCTTCCGTGGCACAGTGGTTAAGCGTGGTCATTTCAACCCGAGGTGCGCTGGTCTGACTCCCGCGGAGTGCACAACAGTTTTGATTTTATTTTAAGAGCAGAGCAAAGCAGAACACAACATCACACACCATTATTATGTTCCTCAAGTTTCTTAATTAATAATATTACTATTTTAATATTATTGAGTAACATATATGAATACATTATTTTAATTTTGAATATTTAGATATCATGTATTTCTAATTTTTATCTAGGATATAATGCACTTTCGAATGGTGAAATTAAACCCAAATCTGAAACCAATACATGTGTTTTTATCTTCTTTTTTTAAGAAAAAAATTCTAAAGCTAGACGCATTTGTTCTATCAATAATTCACTTTAAAAACAATAATCATATATTTTTATCATATAAAATCAATGTCAAAAAGAAAACAAAAACTCGATTGCTTATATTTGATATTGACAAATGTTGAGATTGTTCATGGTAGAATCACTAAGTTAAACAAATAACATTCAACTCACTTATTAAAAAAAAAATCTTGAACACCCTTGATGAAATTTCTGGTTCTGCCACTGACGGGTATTATTTTTTACTCCTCCGTTCACATACTTGTTATGTATTCCTAAAATAGATTTTTTTTTTTTTTTTTGTCATTTTTGATATATCAAGAAAATATAAATTTCTTTTCATATTTCACCCCAGCATTAAATACTTGTTTTTTAAATTATTTTTTAAGACATAATTTATTAGGGGATTATTTGATAAAATATCTATATAATTAATTATTTTTTAATGAGTGTATCAACTTAAATTATGATAAATAAAAGTGATCGAGGGAAATTTCGGTGAACTGGAGAATATGAGAGAGGGGGTAGTAATAACGAGTACTCCACAAAAGGTATTGTGGGGTATTTGCTCAATTGCATTGCTGAGTATTTGAAAAGACAAAAGAGCTGTTAAAATCATCACGTAATCATTATTTGCAAATCTATGAAATATTATGGGAAAATTTTTTTGGCCAGAATATTTTATTTATGTTATTTTATTTTTTTAAAATATTTTTATTTTTTTAATTTTAATACACTTTAATTAAAAAATGAAAAAGACATAAGCTTATTTTAAAATAAAATATATTATAGTTTTTTTTAATTTTCTAGCCATTTAGCACTTTTCAATACTATATATTCTAAACTTTAATAAATTTAAACTGATAGATTTGTTTTAAATGCTTAATTAAGTAATGCATGCCTACATAATTCTTCAGTCTTTTCACGTTCTACAACTTCCTTTTCTTCCATTGTAATCATAATTTTTTATTTAAAAAAAAACACTCAATTGATGATTCAATTAAATTAGTGGTTGGGTGAAGGTTTAAAATGCCAATATATATAGTAGACTGTAGAGTTATTACTAGAGTATGTACATAATGACAACCTGTGTTTGGACCGATAAATAAAGATAAAACATAAAGAGGCACACAGAAATATTTAATACAAAACACCTGTTGCCTGACTTCTTATTTGATAACTTACTTTCCTAGGACACTTATAAAAACTCTGTGGTTCATAATTCTATTAAGTATTAAATAATAATATAATGACAAAAAATTTTATTGTTATAAAAATATTATTTGATATTTAATGAAAATGAATCGATTTACGTCTTCTGAGAAGCTAGATATCTAGTAAATAATTTAATGATATTGATAACTAAGCAAACATTATGAATTTGGTTGAGGATTCTATCGATTGGGAAGTCAGCATCAAATAAATAGTTTTTAATGGGGGTAACTAAGCTGACATACATGAACGATTTCAAATTTAGTTATTGTATGATGTAAATGGTTTTGGTATTGATCAAATAAGTAGTTCTCATGGCCCCTTTTGCTATTTGATTCTTCAAAAAGTGTAATAAATTCTTTTATTCTCGAAATTTCTTTAATTTATCAATAGACAACCAAATAATGTTGATCTATCAAACATAAGTATTAGTCGATATAAGCTCATGATGAAGCGCAACCTTCCATCCTCAAATTGATGTGCCACTCTAAGATAAAGACCATCTAGATATTAAAAGTTATGTGAAAATAATTCCTTAATTCCTCATACTTGGTGGAGTTCGCCTACAACAAGAGTTACATCTAAGGAGGATCTCATCCAGCTCCTTTGACTAGCTTTTGTTAAGCAACTATAAGTCAAGTGGGATATTTAAAGAATGCTTATAAGTTTCATACATTTTATAGTTATACAATCATTATGCATATCTCACAATTCAAAAATCAAATTTCTTTATTCTTAAATTCTTTATTAAGTCAAATTACTTTAACATATAAAATGAAATAAACGGAGTATTCTTTACCGGTCATGATAAGTTGCTTGCAAATCAAAGGAGTTGGGCTGGAATTGGGAAGGAGGGACCGATTTGGGAAAAAAATTGTGATAACTAAGTTGACAAGTGACAACCAACATAAAATTTGTCAATTTATTATGGCGTAGTAACAATATGTACTGAATCTCTACTACTAATTATGCCTTATAAAGCTAGACAAACGTCATATATTAATTGAATTGATGTAACAAGTAACTTACTTTTTATGGTTGAGGGAGTGGGGGGGGGGGGTGGTGGGTGGGTTGATTTTGCCACACAATTCCCATCACCAACAAAATATGAGGCATAAAATTTCATACATAGAACCGTTCAAATTCTTGAAATTATGTACTCTTCAGGGATCAACTTGTGTCTTCCAGTTATTAGTAAGCACCGCATTAAAGATTGACTTTGTGAAAGCAACAATACTTTAGACCCAATAAATCAAATCCGTACAAAATAAAGTAGATTTTGTAGGTATGACTTTTAACACAAGAACCAAAATGCACGTTCTAGCTAATTAAAATCCAAATTAAAGTCATTGTAATTAGTCTCTAATACTTTCAAAGTTTTTTTCACCCCTTTTGCTTTTACTCTCCTCTAATATAATTTACCTTTTCAACTATTTCTTATAACTCTATGTCGTAGATTTTCATGCTAAATCTCGCTAGGGATACTGTCAATACAACAAATAAAAAATTTCGCAACAATAATATAATTATCTGTGTATTATATTTAGCGGTAATAATCTAATATAAATACTCATAAATAACTTTCTAGGTAAATGTCACTAACATTTTAGGAACTCTGAATATAATAACATTTACTCAATTTTTGCTAAATGTTTTTATGCCAATATTAATCTATTGTCACTAATAGTGGAGCCCACATTTATTTGAACGGTGTCAACTTACACCCATTCGTTGAAAAAATTACTCTATGTAGCTAGATTAAAGTATTCTTTATTATATATATATATACATCTTAACTTCTACACAATTCTTTACTTCTTTGTATTTTAACATCCATAGTAAAATTTTGACCTCGGACAAACATTGCCACCAAATGTAGTGTCAATTACATTGGTTTGTGGCACACATTTCCTGGCCTATTTAAGGTGAAATTAAAAGGTACATAGCTACTTTTTCTGCCCAAATAAAAAAAATGAGAAGCAAGGCTGAGAGAAAAGAGTAAAGTAACTACGATGACAAGTCAAAAAATGTGGGCGATTTATAAATTTTGTTGTAGAATTGGCCCCCCCATCGTAAACCTACTGGCTTGTTGACACTTCAACTTTTTAGCCAGACCAAAAAAAAAAATGACACTCGACTTAACAAAGAACAGAGAGCCTCCATCAGAGAAGACAGAAGCATCGACAATAGTACAATTCCAATATGTATTTGTGATGTACATGTAACACTAACATAATCAGAGCCGACTTTTGCCCTATAGTATAACCTTCTGCTTTGCACAACCCAATGCACAAAATAACTCACCTAGGGTCATAGTATATATAGTCTAAAATGTTTCGAGTTTTAACTTCTATCACCTAGGGTCATAGTATATATAGTTTAAAATTAAATGTTTCGAGTTTTAACTCTATATACTGATAGTGAAAAACGATTTTTATCAGTATTAAATATAGGAAACCAACCATTATGTGACGCTTATGGAGGACAGGTCGTGAAATAGTAGGATGACAGATAAGATTCGCATTAAGGGGCTTCATTTCACACTTTAAATGAATCTCGTATTGAATAGAGAGAAAAACGTGAAGATTTCTATTAGGCAAAACATAAAAGTACACACTTTTAAGCTAGAAGATAATGTAGCTCAAAAGACAAATTCGTGAGATTTGTTGCGCATATATGTACGTACATTGATTTTTGGCTGCTTGATCCATCTTTTAATAAAACACATGCTATAATTCATTCTCTGGTTGGTTGATTTCATGGCCGTGCATAACAACTTGTCTTCTGTACCTATAATGCAGCTGTCTAAATTAAAGACAAAAATCTCATACAAAGACAAAATCTTTTACCTTGCAAGTGGTCGATATTATAACGTAATTTTGATATTTTTCTAAAAGTGTAAGCTATATACATCGTTAGTAAGTGGTTTACGGTTTCAATTGAACCCGTAGCTATGATGTTACAGATGACTCTATATTTTAATAGGTAACTTGTCTTATACTCTTATTGAACTGCATAGTTTGTGGGCCTAACTGCGGAGTTGGAGGACACACTAAGAAACTCTAGATGGTTTTTCATGTAAAATTGTGTGTTCTTTCGAACGTTTATTGTTACTTTCATTTATTGCTACTTATTCAAACAACAAATATGTAGTCATGATGCGTATAAATATTTCATTTAGATAGGTGGGAGTATATTATAACTTCCTTTTTTGGCACATGAGAAACTTTTAAGTTTATAATGCAACGGAGTAAATTACATGCACCATCACCATGGAGAAATTTCTAGGGGAAGTTTACTAGAAGCTCTTGGAAATTCCACTTGAATTTGTACATAATCATTGTCGGTATATAATTAACGGCAATAGCTTAATCCTCACTAAATACATATTTTTAGCGACTGGCAATTAACACTCTTCGTAAATGTCTATAAAATTTATAGTGATATTAGATCTAATATATGTTTTAGTGCTCTTTGTTAATATATATATATATATATATATATATTTATTATCATTAAAAGTTATTTTTGTTATCGTGAATCAGTTTGAAAAGTAACTAACTCTAGTACTCCACCATGTAATTCTAATTTCTAACTACCCTAAATCTAGATTAATAGTCAAAACTGTAGTCTTCAACGGTTGACATTAATAAAGACTACTGTTTGATATGATTTGCCAAGTGTATACTGTCCTTGCCACAAAAAGGCAATGATGCTTTTTCAAAACATTAGAATAATAATTAAAAATTTAACTACTTTTGTATCAAACAGAAAATTGAGGATCTATCTGACCCCCTGTATAACTTTCATTGCTACGGATATATTGTTGCTCGGCATTTAAATTTAATGAGTTCAATATATCGTTATTAATTACCACTAATCCCAATATGTTTCAAAATTTAATACTCACGTATATATTGATACTCTGTCCAAAATATTAGATTCACTTGAATTCTGATTTGAAATATTATATATGTGTGTGAATCTGTATGTATAGAGACACATACTTTGAAAACTGTGTTTATGAATGTTTGATTATTATTATTTTTTCCCTTTGTTTTGTGATGTTGAATATTGTAAAAAACATAATGAAGGAAGGGAACGTGAAATGTTTATGGGTAGTGGGCTCTGTAGAAAACTTTAGTTTATAATGATGAAGAGTAAATAAAATAGTATTATGAGTCACGTCTCACGTGGTTTGGGTCAGTTGAAGAGCGTCCGTCTGCTCAAGTGGGTAAAAGCCCTGTACTTAATGGGCCCATTTTACTCAACTATTTACCCACCGACAACACGTTGATGGGCCCGGATTCTAGGTTTGCGCGTTAAATCTGGGTCGGGTCCGGTAATTTTTTTCTTCAAACTGACCCCTACTTTTCCCACAAAACGGATCTGGCCAACTTGTCATATGATCAAAATTGAGATTTGTGCAAAAATAGTACCCCTCCACTCTAATCACATAGTTAAAAAAGAAAAAGGGGTAGATCAAATGTTAATATGCCAAAAATATGAAAAAATACCAATAGCTCAGTAGTTGACGACGAATTGATTTCCTAGACGGTAATTCATATCGACATTAAATGATATGTACTTGTGCATGATCGTACTTGTGCACGTAATTAGAAAATATTAGGTGCAGATCTTATAATACAATCACATTTATGTTCGAGGATCAATCAAGATAATTATATTCTTATTGCAAAAATGTCATTATTTATTGATCAAACATTAAATAAATTTGAAATTTCATTTATGATAACTAGGTGGAGAGACAGTATATTTCGCTTATTAATTTCCATTTTTAATAAAATAAGTGAAATGATGGTACAAATTAGCTCAACCTAAATGGGATATTAGAGTTTGATGACCAACAAGTAATTGAAAGTCATTATAATTAACTTTCAAATAATCATGTAAAACTTGAGCAAGTTATTGAGACGTTAGTCTAACTAGTAAAGTCTCAACAACCTTAAAATCACAAACTCAAATTATTGTAACATAAACAAGGTACTTAATACTCTCAAATTGTTAAAATTATATCAATGGAATGTTGTTTCATGAAAAAAGAAATTGAGTACTTCTGTTCACATACTCAACAAACAAGATATCTAATATTCTCAAATAGTTAAAATTACATAATATATTTGTATATCAGGATCTACAATTTGATTTTTTAAAGATAAAAAATAGAAAGAAAAGTGAACATTTTGAAAAAGACATGAAAAAGAACACTCCATGATTTATTAGTCTAGCTCTAGCAACTTTTGATTGAGATCTTATTAATTTACGATATTATATGCATGTAATAATAATAATATACGTGTCAATGTAATATGAAGATGAACTCATGATTGTATCATAAATACATCACCCTTTTGGGGGTTGACCTATAAATTAAAAAACGAAAAAGAAATACTCCATCCGTTTAAAAAAGAATGACCTCCTTTCCTCCTTAGTCTGTTTCAAAAAGAATGATCTCTCTCTTTATTTGGTAACATTTTACTTTCAGTTTTCCACGTGACATGTTTAAGGCCACAAGATTAAAAGACAAGTTTGTACATTTGACATAACTTTAATTTATGACAACAAGATTCAAAAGTCTTCTTTATTTTCTTAAACTCTATGCCAAGTCAAATCAGGTTATTATTTGTGAAATGGAGGAAGTATTATTTTAGAGTCTACATAGCCCATTGCCGAAAGCACACAAATGTTGCACGCCTAAATTCGTTAATTAAAAGATTACCTTAGAAAAGAAGGAAAAGGTAGACAAAAAAACAGGAGAATGTTTTTCTGTTTTTTTTGTCTTATCGACATATTGGCCCTTCAAATATGGAATGCTATGTTATGATATATGATTCTAGTGAGAACTCAAACAAAAACCTAAAAAAAAAAGTTGAATATATCGATCACTTATTAGATTTGTTAATAAATTTCATTTAGATATTTGAATTAAGCACTTGAATACGTGATGAAGTGTTTTAGTTAGACTCTTCTGGCTCAAATATATATATATATATATATATATATATATATATATATATATATATATATTATTCTTAATCCCTCCCTCTAGGAGTTTCTGTCTTTTTGCTCCTTTGGTGACTTGAACTCACAACCTTTGGATGAGAGGTGTTTATCATCCGAGCAACTTTTTCCTTGTAAAAGAAAAAAAAAAGAGATATTTGAATGCATGTATAACGTGGAAATGCCACCATCAATCCATTCCCCACTATTATTTTATTAAAGAGTCGCCAGCCAAAAAGATATGTATTAGTAAAAGTAGTAGAGATTTGAAAGGGGCCATTCCAAATCTCATGCAATTACAAAATTCACCACTATATTAAAAAAGATAGCTGATTTTGCAAGTTTTCTCTGGATGGGCCATTTCTTAATAAAACAACTTTTCTTATAAGTTTAGGTAGCATGCTTATCTGATTAATCAGGATTATCCAGGAGGACCATTTCATTTGTAGCTAGGTCCCACGCTTCATCAAGGAAAAATTACACTCAAATATCATTTGACCATCTAGTTTACAAAATATGTATATAGTATATAGATAATATATATTTTATACTAATATACATATACCTATATATAACATATACAATGAAAGTATATAAATAATGTATACTTCAATAATATTGGTAAACTAGATGGCGAAAGGATATATTTACGTAAGTTTCCCAATAATCTTTATATTTAGTAAATCGTACGTGTTCACAAATATATGATGAAGAAGATATATCGTGGCTCAGTTTATGGTGGACTTTAGTTTGGGGCATTTGGGCTTTCATGTGAACCGATCAAAAGACACTTACAATGAGTTACATAGCATGAAATAGAAGCCCAATAATTTATATTTATATTTTTGAGTTTGTTTATAATTAAGTTAATTGTTTTATTTTGTTAAAATTAACAAGTTTGTTTATTAATTATATTAATTCGTCTTATTTAAGTTTTAGCCTTTAAATTTAATTTGACTAACTTCTTAACTCCGATGGGTTATAATTGTAATCCTTTGGCCCTTACACCTTTTTGGGGCAATTTTCATACACAATTCCAAAAGACCCAATTCTTCAGCCTTGCCAACATTAACCCATCAGCCAATACAATCAGCAGCCCACAAAAAGGACCCGTATTCGTCTTCTTCTTCGCAACGACGCCCAAACCCAGCAGCTCTTCGTTGTACCAAGAACTTTGTCGAATCGGTATAGGTTGTTGCTTCTGTCTTTTTCTTTGAAATCAAACGCTTCTCATTAGAAATCCGTTGCATTTTGTACCAATTCCTTGATGGCCAACCAAGGATTTTGAATTCGAATTCAAATCTCCTAAATTGGAGAGGCGGTTGGTGGGAGACACAACAAAAAGATACGAAAATACGTGAAGTTGGAAATTTAATATAACTATAGTATTGTAGCCACGAAGGTTCGGAAGGAGAAATTCCCTTACGCTTTTTGTTCATTTAAAAAAGGCGACAACTTCACCCTTATCTCCTTTCTTTCTTATCGAATGATATGCGTCTTGTAGTGATTCGATCCTCCCTTAGCAAGTTAGCATGAACTAGTTGTTGTTTTTCTTTGTATATTTAACTCTTCTGTTTTAGTCCATATGATGGTTGGCTTGATTCTTAACTGCATGAGATGTTAGGACTTTGATTGACTATTGATTATGAATCGGTGATGTAGCTGATTAATTCATTCAAATTCCGCTCTTTGTTTGAAACTTTGTGATTTCTCTCTGTTAAGTGCCCTATATATTTCAAAATGCTACCACTGTTTAGTCTCACTATGTTGTTTCTAGATTGTAGCTCAGTTTTGAGTCTTGATTAAACCACTTATTTGCTATCTTTTCTTATTCGATTCTTGCTTAAGGTTGTGCACTAGTGTTTGAGCTTATTTAATGTTAGTTTCAGCATATTAACATGATTTGAATTTGTTTTCTCTCAAGCTTAAAGTTGTATCGGAGTCATGGACAAAATTTCATGGTTTATGAGTAATTTGCTAGTTAAACTTCTATTGATGTGTAGTTAAATTATATATATAATTTTAATTAATAAAATCAACTTCGATTAATTAAAAAAATTAAATTAAACTTCTGTGTAATTAAATTATATATATATATATATATATATATATATATATATATATATATATATATATATATAATTTTAATTTATAAAATTAACTTGATCAATAAATTAAATTTATTAAATTAAACTTTTATTGATGTATAATTAAATTATATATATATATATATATATATATAAAATTTTAATTAATTAAATCAACCTAAATAAATTAAATTTATTAAAATTAAAATCCTAGGTCTAAGTGACAAATCTCACTCCTCTCATCAGCCCCCCATCCCCACCCATCCCCGATCGGTGCCACGCCAGCATCCCCGACCGGCGCCACGCCACCAACGCAGCAGCAGCGGCAGGTCGCGCGCAGCAGCAGAGGCCTCGCACCGGCCAGCAGCAGGAGGTCACGCCGCCTCCATCCCGACCCACTGCCCTTCTCCTGTAATTCAAGGTTAGGATTTCATAATATTATTTTTAATTTCTTTCAATTTGAGTGTTGAATTTGTTAATTAGTTTTTTATTGATTGTTAGTTAATTTGTAAGTGAATGATTTAGGGTTTTTGATTGTTAGTTTGAATTAGGGATATTTGATTGTTAGTTTGTATTTGTTGATTGTGAATTGAAAATTTTATTGTTAGGGTTTGTTTGAATTAGGGTATCTTAGGATTTGTTTGAAATTTGGTATTTCTTGAGTTAATTAGTTTGATTTTGGAATTGTAAAATTAGATTGAATTAGAGTATTTAAGGAGTTGTTTGAATTTGGATATTATTTGAGTTAGTTTGAATTATTATTGAGATTTTAGGACTAATAATTTGAATTTGGGATTAGGGATAGCTAGCTAGTTTGAATTTAGGATTTTAGCACTAGTTAGATTTTGGGATTTTAAGACTAGTTTGAATTATTATTCAGATTTTAGGACTACTAATAGTTTGAATTTGGAATTTTAGCACTATAGTTTGGTTTTTGCATTCTAGGAATACTTCCAATTTGTGATTTTAAGACTAGTTTGAATTTGGAATTTAGGACTAATATTTTGAATTATATTTGATATTTTAGGCTAATTAATAGTTTGAATTTGGGACACTAGCTAGCTAGTTTGAATTTGGAATTTTAGGGATTTGAATTATAACTTAATTAGAACTTATAATTAATTATAACTTGAATTTACTATAAATTGAATTTAATTAGGAATATGAACTTGAAATTAGAACTTGAACTTGAAACTAATTAGCTTGAATATATAACTAATTAAGTTTAGAAATTAGATATGAACTTGAATTGAAACTTGAACTTATTAAAACTTGAATAATTAGACTTTTTAAATTCTCAATTATGAGTAGAAAAGGATGTCTTAGAAGATTGGACTTTTAATTTTGTGAACGGAGAAGGTCCATCTTTTGATTAGGAAATAGTGTAATTATTTGATCGACTGCTTATTGTTGTCACCCCACTTCTTGATTAATTTTAGATTGTGAAGCAGGTGACCTACTGACTCCATGACAACTACCCAGACTACAATGAGTCAGCCTAATAAAGCTAATGAACGAGCAGCCTCCTCTACTGCCAGTGTTCAAAACCCAGCTTCCTCATTCAAAAGATTGGGCAGAAAATCACCATTTATGAGATATGGGCTTCCTATGATCTCACTGACAGTGCTTGGATCTATTGGTCTTAGCCAACTTCTGCAAGGCAGGTTAGTTATACTTAATGTCAAATTACCCAACTGATATTCGTTTAACACTTACAAACGGACGAATCTATTCCAAATTTTGCATTTTCTGCCTTTTTGTTGGCACAGCTCCCAAAATCCTAGCGCTAATAATTGTTAACCTTTCCCTAGTTATATCAATTTTATGTAATTGTCCTTGTTTACACTTAGTCCTTATATAACTATCTGGTATTGTGAGCTGGGAACTCAATCTTAGTTTGGTTGTCATTCTGTATATTAGTTAAGTTATTCTTTGATGTTCCTTTTGATGCATTTTTCTGGCTTTTCAAAGCTTTCATAGTTGCTGCTTCCTCAGTTGTAACTAATATGTAGTATTTTCTTTTATTTTGAATAGTTAATAGTAAGTTTTAGACATCTGAGTCCTTATGTTGGGGTAGTCAGCGAGGGAAGACATTTACATGTTAATCGATAATGGGTTTTGGATACCTCAGGCTCCTATGTAGCAGTCAAGTCCTTGTAAGAGCTGTCAAGATACTCTTTTTTTTGTTTTTCTCTACTGTAAATATGTCACAACCTTTGTTCTGTTGATATTTATAACATTATTACTTTTTGGCAAAAAAAAATAATGATAAATGCCAAAATGAAGTGTATTCAAGGCAATTCAAGGCTAAAGATATTAATAGTTCAAGAAAAGTAAGAATAATTCAGGAGGAGATTTTCATTTACCTTCTTGTTACCTAATTGTCATTTATCGCATCTTGTTTTAGACCATTGTGCTTTTGACTTCTCGTACCCTGATGTTATATGGACTCAATATCTTTTTGGATCATCATAGGTAAAGTGATACTTATATGTGTATTGGTAATGCTACTAATTTCGGTAGCTGAAGTTAAAGCCATAAATTTTATGGCTATTTCAGTAGGCCTGAGTCTACTGTCAATATGAGGGCTAGGCATTAAAATATACCATCTCTTACCCCCTCTGGGTGTATTTATGTGGTTCATGCCCACTCCTAAGCTGTGTAGCTTCTATATAGACAAAATTTTGACATTTTGGTGATCTCCCTGTTTTTTTGGGACAGTTTTCTGCTGCCATAGATTGTGTGCGGTTTACAGACATTGTCCTATTTTTTAACCTTTGGCTTAAGACTAAGTGGTGCAAAATTTTGTAGTTCAGCAAGGATATAGCTAAAGTAAAGGATGATCAAGAGTGGGAAATCATCGAAACAAGAAAAGCTCTATCCCGGTTTGGACCTGTCAATGCATATAACCCCAAAAAAATGAACTTGGAGGAAGAACTAAAGGTATAAATAGTCATCATTTGTAATGTATGCGTGTGTTGAATTCCTTTCTAAAGCTTACTTTGATGCCTATTTAATTCCTTTGCAGGCTTTGCAAGAGAAGGTTGATATTAATGATTATGAATATAAGAAAATCCCTAAGCCCAAGGAAAGCGAATAAAATAATGTTGGTGGGACTCTCTTGTGCAATAATTTTGCAGCTTGTTGGCTTCTCTTTTGGAGAGTCATTTCACTGATTTATCTGCCAGGCAGCTTTTCCATCCATTAGTTACGTGCTACCGTTGGAAGTAGTTTATACTGAGTTGTGAATGCTTTTAGCTGTGTATGTAACTCTTAGTCAAGTTTTAAGTTTATGCATTCCATGTTTGAAATAATGTGGGCTATTCTTACTTCGATCTTATTAATTAACTTCTATATAAGAAACTGTTACCAGTTCCTTCTGGCTTGCCCTCGTGACTTGTTTCTCTTGAAGTTTGCCCACTATACTACTTATTACCCCTTCTAGTTTAGATTAGCAAATAATACTTGTAAAAAATGGCTTCATTTTCTTTTTTCTTAGTCATTTTCGATTCATTTCTCATTATGATCTTATATTGCAGTTTAGGTAGAACCATGTATTCAACTTCCAATTTTATTATGGTCATGTCGACGAAGCTCCTAAAATTAGTTTGCATTTTACATGCGTTATGTATATTTTTATTTTTAAAAAAATATATGCATGAATTGTGCTATGGTTTCTTTTACACGCTAGTTTGATTCTTTTGGCAAAAGAATACACATTATTCTGGTTCTGGACCTGCATATATAGCACCTTTTTTAAACATGTCATCTGTTTTCTTCACATCGACAGTCAGTATTCGCCGGTCCGTGCATGTTTTATAATCTTCTAAATGCTAATACACAACACTCTGCGTATTACCTTTAGATGAAGAATGACACGGTTATTGGCAACAAGTAGTCCAGATTTGTTGAACTTCACACTGAAACATACATATAGACTATAGTATAAAATTGCTCATATGTTCCAACGAAGTGCAGCTGTCACTCTTTACAACATCATAGATAGCAAAACATACTTTGGTTGATACGTCCCCTTCTTTAACACTTTTGTCTACCATAGGGAACTTGGTTTTCCCACCTCAGAAAATTTTGACTACAATATGAACCATGCGCAATTGGGGCAAAAATCAAACATTTTGTTAAAACTTTTTCAGAGAGATAAACAAATTTCTACTCCAAAAAGACAGTAACATAATACCCTCTCCCCAAGTCTCACCAAAATTTTACGTTTCAGCCCCTGGCTGACAACACATCCAAATTTAGACTGGAAGATGATCCCTCGGGCTGAGAGAGTTTTCTGATATTTCTGTTGTAGTCAACATCTTGTCCTAATGGTAGGTCCAAAAGGTATTTTTCCTTGCTACCAACTTGCTGCAGATGCATCAGTGCAAGCATGCTGATTGCAACCAAGGCTGCATTCCCCAAAATTCCACCCACTTCATCCACTCTAAGAAACTTCCTAAAGAAATCAAAACTAGAAAAGAATATATTGAATAGAGCATTTGATCTCTTCCTCTTCTGCGTCGTTAAATTTTCACCATAAAGATTTTCAGGAGAAACAAACTGACTGGCATTACGAACATCTCCCACCAAAGATTGAGCTTCTTCAATGAATTTATATTTCTTGCCTGGATGTTCAGCCAATCTCATTGCAAGTACAATTCGGCTTTGCTCTAAGCGAGCAAGTGCAGCATCCCTTTCTGCACGTTGCTGATTCTGCACGGTCTGGTACAAGTGCACCCAAAAAGAAGAAAAAGTAAGTAGGAAGTTAATATCTATTGTACATAATATAATATTAAAGTCAATCAAACTGCGCAGTCATACTTCTTAAATAAAAAACAGAGCCGACTAAGATATCACTATGTGAATGCTTCTAGTACATATTCAGCAATAAAGAAGAAGATCTTAGAAAGAGTTTAGGATCTATCCATTTACATATTCATAAATCGAACTTGAAGTTCTTCTACTTTAAACATACTCTAATCAATGTAAACAGCTCAAACCAACTACTTATCTTCACCAACCACATCTCTGTACCATTCCTAAATGCTTTGTAACTGATTCTGTTACGCATTAGCAGCACCTGCCCAAAGACCCCACAACTCCAGAAAGAAGAAAGAAAATGCCCTAACACATCATGAACCACTTCAAGTAATGCAATTGAAGAACAAGATATAGATTGCATTTATTACAATTACTCCAATGCCTTCAAAGCTGACTAGCAAGAAAAGTTGGACTTAGGCACAAGGTACCGTGACTCCCCAGATGGACCAATGAAATACACGAACGGTAAAACTCCCTAAGTTTACCTGTGTTGAACAGAAATGGCTGAGAAATTCAACCCCGAAAATTGGCATCGTCCCTAGGTTCAGATGTATATTTAGCGCATTGGCAGTGGATAAGCGGGATTATTTTCTCATGGTGAAATTTATGAACATTTTAGAGCAGCCAGTTAAAATAAATCTATAAGTTAATAAATGGTAGAGTTGTCATGAATCATTATTCCATACCAAAAAGAGTCGAGACAGCGAAAAAACTTGTGCTGAAAGTGAACATATTTCTTAAAGTGACAACTAATACAAGGGTAATATTCTTGATTTTGTTGAAATCCTAGAATTACTCATTGATGATGTATTTAATGTTTTGTTTGGGTAAGTTGATTACAGATTTAGTATTAGAATTGGTTGGCTCTTTTCACCATTATACCTTTTTTTAATTGACCGTGGTGTCCATTATTATACTTTGATCTTTTTCAGTATTTTTTTGTGGACAATGGTGATGTCTGAACCAGCTTGTGCACACCTCGACTATTCCACAGTTACCCACTGGCACAAGTACCAAGTACTGTGCTGGAATTTGAACCCTAGTTTCAAAGGCTTGAACCAACTTCATTGATGTTGGCCACATCCCTAGGTGTTGCACTATGATCTTTTGTTTCCCCGAAGCCTCCTTAATTGTTTTTATGTTTTTTTCCCTTACTTGGGTTGCTAGTCATGTTTGGATTATGCTTGAATAATGAATAAACTTCTAACACTTCAGCATATGTATGTCATTACGGCCAACCGCCAACCGTAATATCAATAAATCCAATTTTTCCTAGTACTTTTGATTTGGATACTTTGGGGCAAAACTTGGTTTGGAACTTCAATTGCTTCAACCTTTTGCTGAGGTCTCAATAATGCCAGGGTGTGACGTAGTAGTCAAATGAAGTGGGAAGAAAACCATGAGGTCTTAGGTTCAAATCAGAGACAAAAGCATCATTGGAAGATTTCTGCCTAATCTTTGGCAAGAAAATTTATCCAATATTGATGTGAGTCAGTAGGTATCCGGTGGAATAGTTGAGGTGTGCACAAGCTCGCCCGGACAATCTTCATCCCAAAAAAAGAACCAATAACTCTAAGTACCAAAAAGTTATACTACAAAAATATATGCAAAACATATCCTAAAAAGGGTACTTCTTGCAAGTTGTGGAGGCTAAGACACTAGAGCTCTCACACTCTCTTTCTTAGTTCTATCAAATATGCTAGCTTCACCTCTTGGTCCATGGAAGATTGCGACTCCAAAGGTCACTCGCCGTCTCATTTTGGGCATCCATAAATGCAAGGCCAAAGTTATAAGTGTTGCAGCCTTTGGTGGTGGTTTTGCCTTATTGTTGCATCTCTAGAACCTGCTTTGTTTCAAGCTGTCTACTAGTGTTAAAATTTAATTTAGCATCTTCTGATCTATTCCTGTGGACACAGTTGCACACAAAAAACTTCTTGTTGAACAAAGAGCTAGGTTTATCTAATCGGTAAACCGAACGAGATCAGTCCAAGCCACTTACCAAATGATTGTCCATCCTCTCCGGTCCTAGTTGTTCTTCCATTTTATTGCTAACTATGCCATTTTTATCAAATTTTATAAGCAGTTCACACAGCCATTGATGTTGGATACAACTTTTTAATGCACATGTACGCCTTAATATTTTTTTCACTGGACATCAAAAGAATAATTGATACCAACCACAAAGAACACAATTGATACCAACCTCAATGAACGTACGCCAGCAGAGATGCATACAGTAAATCCAGAAAAGCCATGAACATCATAGTCCATTCGAATCAAACAACATAGTTCTTTTCATTATTCTTTTCCAAGAAAAGCCATGAACATACGAGCTTGCACAGAGGAAAAGGAACAAGATCGATTTGTAAGTAAGGAAAGAGGTGAAATAAAATCTAATGTCAAACTCAGATTGTCATTAAAACAGATCTCTTCCTACCTTAACAACACGCAGATCAATTGGGTTTTGAACACGAGAAACATTCTGTTTTTAATTCCTCTGTAACTTAACAACTTATCTCATATTACCTTCCTAATAGATAAAAGTTCAACCATTAGTTGGACTGTTGGGTAGTCAAGAATCTGAACATAAGAGTAAATTGTGTGTTTATAGGTCACTGTTTCCAATGCTTGAACTTTGATAATTGGGAGAATTTCAATTTTGAGGAAGATGGAAAACAGGGCAGTGGTACGTGGATGTGTTAATGAGTCCAAATTCTGATATTACAGCTGCCTATTCTTTGAATTTTGGGGTTCTGATAGTAAACAGAAATGGTGATAGCAGTAGTTGTTGTCTTGGTGTGATTACTGTGATAAGAAGGAATAAAAGGAAAGAAAACAAACCTACAAAAATAAATCTTAAATGCTAAGTTGAATTAATAATATAATCCCCAATCAGAAACCTACACATGGACTATTTAGTTCAATTTTAGCAATCTTAGCTCCATTTGTTCAATCCTTACGTGCTTACAAGAGGTGTATTCAACTTCTTGGAAAGGTCAGCATGTAAGGATTACGAAATTCCAAAAATAAAAGGTTCAAGGGAGTAATAGAAGCCAGCATGTAATAAGTGTATAGTTTGGTAAAATGACAATATGTTGGGAGGGCCTTTTACCATTTTCTCAACAAAAATACTACCTAGTCTTCACCGCAACTTGTATCAAACTTTTCTCTATGAGCACTAAATAAAAACCAAGCTGTCAAAGTCCTGATTCTATGAAAATTTTGGCAAGTGATAGTGTAGCATACAATCATACCCATGCTAAAATTGCATATTACAGTATCAAAAAACCACAAGGTTTTTGCAGTAATTGTTCTACAGTGGACAAGATGGAATTTCAGCGCTAATTTGATAACACCATTATCAGTATGAGAAAATACATTGCTTAAAACTCAAAGCATAAAAACAAAACAAATACACAGGTTTTGTGTTTTCTTTCTTTTCACATCCATTCCTCCTTTTCCTATTGCGATTACTGCAGTTCTGCTTGAGGACCCTATATAAGATGTACTAACATATAAGCAATAATATGCTGGACACATGCTAAGCAGCTATTCGGATAGTCGGATTATATCATGACGTTTCATTTTGATCGAACTTCACAAGCCACATTAATTGCAGCATAGCATCACAAAACATCAAATCTAACGCATGACACAGCAGTAGACAATTTCAAACAAGGCCGGCTAATTTCATTCAGTCAGATAATGAAAAACGAATAGATTATATCAATAGACGAATAAAACAAAAAAAAAAAAGGATAGAAATGTAAAGTTACATGGAAGAACTCGAGCTGGTCCTCAAGGTGTTCAAGTGCGGTCCGGATAGCATTGAGACTCTTAGCCTCATGAACAGCGGATTCATCATCATCAACACGGAACTCCTTAACGAAAACATAACCATGCTTTACCTGATCTCCATTGTTATCGTTTCTCTTGTTAAAACGGTGACCGTAAAAGTCATCGGACTTAGAGCGAGACTTGACGGAATTGAGGAATTGAGCTCGAGAAACAGAGTGAATAGCATCGCTAAGCTTATCATGTAAATCCCAAATTTTCTCAAGCACAGCTTCGATTTCATACACCTCCATTTCCCATTTCATGGAGGAAACCACAGTCTGGAGGGAAAGTATATTGAAATTCGGTAAAAGCAAAAAGGAAAAGAGAAAGAGAAAGAGAGTATTCTAGCTAGGGTTTGTAGATTTTATTTATTTATTTATTTTATTTTGTGTATTTGTATTTCCCTCTTCTTCTTTATTTGGATCTATTTAGCGCTTCTTTCGCACTAACCAACGCATATTTTGGTGGGTGATGATCTGGCAGTCCTCTACCGTTACAGCGTGGAAACGTGAGGCTCACTAGTCAGGTGTATTGACATCATCATTCTCACTTCTGGGATGGTGGTCCCCCACAATGAACAGTTTAATTTTTAAAAAAATTCTATTTACACCACAATTTAAGTAGGGGTGGGCATTTGATTCTTCGGTTTTCAGTTTTAGAAAAGTGTGCACCGTATATTAAACCAAACTAATTTGATTTGGTTTAGTTTTTTCTACTTCGGTTCGACTTAATTCAGTGTTTTTAAATTAATTTTTCTGTGTGAATGAAAAATAAAATAAGGATAAAGTATAAAATATTTAGAAATTTAAAACTATGTTAAGAAATGATGTGTATCACTGTGGAACACTTATTATGCTAACTAAAAGACTATATTTGTCTTTAACAAGAACATCGTGTCTCTCCAACTATTTCTCGAGAAAAACAAGTACGAAAATGGTTCCTTTACATAATGTACATTGATAGAAATATGTTTGAGTTTCTCTTGGAAATTAATATTTGAAGTTAACTATTAAATTATACATTTGTTGTTACATTAATTTGTTCATGAATGATTTAATTGTTAGTTGAATATTTAGTTAAGAGAGTACCCATATATATATTATATTATTATTATTATTATTATTATTTTTTTAAAAATAAAAGTTCGGTTCTTCGGTGCACCAAAGTTTTGAGACCCTTACACCGAACCGAAGAACCGAACTTCCGAAAAAATAACACCGACACCGAACCGAAGAACTGAACTAGTTCGGTTCGATTCTGTTTTTTTATTTTCCGGTATTTATGTCCACCCCTAAATTTAAGACGTGAATTTGAATGCGTTGGATTTAAAAAAAAACCATTTATGCCACAATTTAAGACGCAATATGGGTACACCAGATGGGTTACTAAAAAAAAATGAATATATAATAAAACCTTATTAAATTAATACTCGATAAATTAATAATCTCTATAAGATAATATTTTCATCCAGTCCCGGCTTGGACCAATGGAAAAAATTACTTATTTCAATAAGATAATAAGATAATATATTTTCAAAAGACTCTTATATAAATATATGGTCCCATTAATATTATAAATTAATAATTCTTTAAAATTGCAAATATATCTATGACAATTTAGTGAAATATGATTCAATTATTTTTTATTTTTGTTAAAACTTAAATCTAGTTGAAGCTCATCTCTAACTTTTTTTATTGCATCCTAAAGTTTTGGTGTTGTCTTTTCGAACTGCACCATAAAATTGCAAAGATTTCAAAATCTGATAAGTGTTGCCTTACGCGTAACTGGTTCCAAAGGTATTGTATCATTTTCAACTTCATCTTCAGCATTGTTTTTTTAGATATGAAACTATTTCTTCTAAACTCAGGACCTCTAAACATGAATCTCAAAACATTCTTTTAATTAATAAATATCAATTTATTGATTAAAAATACCTCTACAAAATAATAATATTTCAGGGTGCCAACTATATTAATTTAGTGAGGTTTTATTGTAAATTCAGATATCATATTAAGATTTAAATATTAATAATTAAAATTATTTTTTTGAGCATTTAAATGTATAAAATTTGTTTCTATTCGAAAATTAATAAATTTCAATAAAATACTAAGGTAATATGGTATACTATATATTAATTTCTTTACTCATAAAATTATATTTGATATGTTGTTATTTATATCAACAAAAAAGTTATAAAGTTATTTGGTGATAGCTCTATTGGCTATTGTAGCGATGGTGATTATGGATATTGATTAAGGATGGTGTTGTGGTGTAGGTAGTAGCTACTAGTAGGTGACTGGTGATTGTTTATAATAACTTGGTATATAATGAGGTGATTGATGGTGGTAATTTGAGGATAATTGTGGTAATAACGATGGGTGATAATAGTTGTAAACCAAATAGAATGGTGGTTAGTGATAATAGTAACAAATTAATAATGATGGTAATTGTAAATAGTGATGATGGGTGATAGTATGTAGTTGAAAACAATGAACAAAAATAGTGGCAATTGCAATTGATCAACAATGAAGATAGTGGTGAATAGATAGAAATAGAATAGATAAATTTCTATTTTTATAAAGATGATATTTCAATAGCCATCTTACATAGCTTAATCATTTAAAACACGAACTCATTAAATGAAAGATGTAAAGAAAAGATGTAATTAGTTGTTAAGATTCAGACTTAAAAATAAATTCACTTAATTATGAGATTTAAATAATTATAATTAAAATTATTATTAAATACATTAAATGAAACCTGAGTTAATTAGGTACATTTTAAAACGTAAAGCTGGAGTTCATCTCAAGGCTCCTCTAGGTATAATATTTCCTCAAGTTTTCTTTTTAGGAATACTATTCTGATCAATAAAGTCACATAGTGCATTAATTTAGTGTATTATATAAGTCTTTAAATATTGCTTCAACACTTGGTGATTTTTTTATATATAACTAACAAAATATTATGTTTGACTCTTTTTTTTTCTAGGGTTTAGATCTAATTTCTAAATGTGTTATTTTATGGAGTATAAGTTTAGTTAGTCGATAGTTTATTCGTCCAATCTATTTTATGTTGATTATTTAACAAAATAAATATTGTTTAGTTATTTTAAACAATATAACCATGAAATTGTTAAACATCTCTTAAGAAGAGTGTGACTATCAGAAATAAATTAAGTTGTTAAGGGCAGAAAAGTCATTTTGTAATAGTTAGTTATAACCAACTGAGTTAGTTTACTGATGTGTATAAATATAATAGTCTGATAGCACTACAAACGATTCAATTCATTTTTCCAATACAAAGAAATTAGAAGCGCCTAGAAGCTCTCTGTCAAAAGCTCACAATTGAGCCATTTTCATTTTACGTTCATGGTATCAGAGCTCAACTTCACATTGATTACTCTTGAAGTCGATTAGGCATAGGATCAAAGAATCAGAAGGTGATTCATCGATTCATCTACTCGTTTTTTGTTCAACATTGCAAATTAGAGCTCAATTATAGTTTGAAGGTTATTTGAAGCTTGAATTTGCTCTGTTTGAAGTATTTCTGCTTCCGCAACAACAATTTCTCATAAATCAGTCATGACGAATGAACACACAACAGTTGAGCCTCCTCAGACTCTTCATAATAGACAAATTGCATCTGGATCTGTACATGAAAGTGTACCATCAAAAAATCTAGCTCCAGGACAAGGTATTAACTATAATCATCCTCTATTTCTTAGTCCTACTTGTTTTACTAAAAAAAAAGAATGACTAAATTTTTGAAAATCGATTAAACTTATGATTTAAGAGAAATCGAATTTTCAAAAAAAACGGAATCGCCACTTAATTTTTTAGTAAAAAATCAAGAAAAAACTCAAGATTTTCAAAAGACTTACATAGATAAAATCAATTGAAAAATAAAAGGGTTCAGAGTTCAATGTACATTTCGAGAAGGTGTTAGGCCCTCGGAATGTCCGCTAACTTGCGGTTGACCAGCGATTTGATTAATTTTAGAAAAATTAATTAAGTAATGAAAACCCATTTTTATTTGGATGGAAATAAACTAAAATAGATTTTTAAAGAAACTAACTCATATATTAACGGGACAACTAATAAAATAATTCATAAATAAAACAAGTAATAAATAAAATATAAATATTTCAATTTCAACATAAAAAGGGAGAAATGACTTTATTTTGGGGGATTTAATTAAATAAAACCAATTCAAATAAAAGGTTAGTCAAATACAAATAAGCAAATAATAAATGAAGAGAAATCTTTGAACTTGGGTTTCCTTGCCCAAATTCAATTAATGTTGGGCAAATATTTGCCCAAATTGCCACTTGTCATAATTCTAAGAAATTGCCCAAATAATGGACTTGGCCTGTGTTTGGATCTTTGGGGCCCATTTTTCTGCTAGGACCTGCTGGAGCCAAGGCAAAATCAAGTAAAATTGGGCTTTGGCCCAATTTCATGCCAAAGTGAGCCGTGTATACATCAAGTATACATCGTATATGGGATTTATATTTCATCTCCGACCCTGTCTTTTATTTCAACCTGTAGCTGCTGCATTTTAACCCACATTTCCGTGTTTTGGACCTGTATATCAATATTTTAAACTCGTATTACTGTATAATGAGTGTATACAAATTGTATATGGTACATTCTGCCCCTATATTTTGCATTCTGCCTTGTACACCTGATTCCCTTGCTTCATACATCAATCCACTGGGACTCGGATTTAAATATGACTCGAGGAAATGCAATTGGGCCTTCATGGACCATTTGAAATGAAATGAAATGAAAGAAAGGCAATGGAGTTCGATGAATTCACTCGGAATCACAGAAGACAGGAGGAAAAGAAAAAGGATTAATACACATTCCTAGCAAGGAAACTCAATAATAAAACTAATCAATAAAGAAACAAACCCATTAATGGTATAGCAACGGACTTACCAAAATCAGTACCTTATTATACACTTAAAACAAAACCATGCTACTAAATAAATTAAAAAAAAAACAATTGTTACGCATAAATGGGTTATTGGAAAATAATTTTAACACTAACTCCAACGTTTAAAAATAAGAGATGTTTAAAAGAAACACAAACTCGTTAGCAGATGAACAATCAAATGCAACTTGAAAACAATAACTTCTCAAGGCAATATAACTACTGATCTAAATAAAATAAAATAAAAATAAGATAAAATAATAAGAAGTGAAGCAAATGCAACCCATATCTTAAACTAAGGGGGCCAAAATATATTTGTAGGAAACACTATTTAAAGACCCAAAGACTCAGCAAAATTATAACCACTATAACATGAATCAGGTTACAAAATGAGGATAAGGCTATGAATAAATAAAAGCAAAATAGACAAAGCAAATACTCTTCTGAAAGCTAAAAGAGGTAACCTGAAGAGAAATAACTCGAGACAAAATGATAACTATAGATGCAAAGAAATTGAGCCAGACAACATCAAAGAATTCAAACAGTAAGTGATCATAGACTAAACATGAAAGATTTGATCAAAACAAAGCTTAAACTAAATCAATAACACATTGTATCAGTAAGAGGAGTAACTTAGCTATATTCAGATGCTAAAACGACACTCGGTATCATCATTAAAGGAATTAGCAAGCGAACAGCAGCAGCAACATAATCAAAATCGAAAACTTCAAACAATGGAAACACGAAAAGAAGAGGAATTTAACAAAGGGAAAATGATATTACCTTTTTTCGGGCAACAAACTTGGACAAGAAATGAGCAGGGGAGATCTTCCTGTTAGGTTTTAAAGGTGTGAACAGAAAATGAAGAGTTCTGACTCTCTTGAAGAGCTGTGACTATACCGAAGGGTTGTGACCTTTATGAAAGGTTGTGTCCTTTCTAAAGGGTTGTGACCGTTTGAAAGGTTGTGCCTTTTCCAACATATTGTGGCCTTTTTGAAAGGTTGTCTTCTTTCCAAAATGGTTGTGACCTTTACCCTTTGTTGACTATAAATAGAGATGCTTTCTCTCATTTTTCTGTATCGAATTCTTCCCTTCTCTTGCATACATTTCTTACAAAACAAAATAGATCAATCGTGTCTGTGTATATGATTCATTGCTGTCATTTTGAGTTCGTTGAAATTATTGAACTTTGAGGTACCACTACTTCTTTAATGGTTAATCTGTTTTATCTTGAGAGGAATTAATCAACAACCTCGAATACTTGAGGGGATTAAGTTTCTTAAGGAAACACAATGGGTTCTGTGGACTCGAATATTTCTTTTGTTTTTTCTTTTCATCTTTTATTATTTTTTGTTTGTTAATCTGAATACAGGAGATAACACTTCCACCACACGAATTCGAAGCTCGAACAACCAACTAAGAACTTCGAGCTAACTTTGAACAAGAAACTTCTCGCTTCTTCGAATTAAAAGAAAAGAACCGTCTAAAACTTCTTAAGTATAAAATTAGTTTAAAGAAATTCCCACACTCAAATCAGTGAAAGAACAGGGTATTTATAGCGGGAAACTAGGGTTGATTTCAAGGGAAAAGGGCAGGACAATTTCGGATTCCAGGCCTACGAAATTTTGAATTCAAAAATTCAAATTCTATCAAAAAAACTGAGAATATTCCACACAATTTTCATAAATTCAACGGATCGAAACATATGTGGACGATTGGGATCGATTCCTTGTCCTTGAGCGCTGACGTGTCTCCATCTCGTGGCTCAAATAAATTTCGAAGGTCACCAACTCGAATTTAATTGATGAATTTCGTCAAAATTAAAACAAGACGAATTGATACAAATTAATTAAAAAGCTTCTTACTCTTAACAAAATAAAATAATTAACTTCTTCGTAAATTAATTAATTTAAATAACTCAGAATTATAACTATAAATACTACCAAACTAAATTAATAAAATATTTGTTTTAACAAAGTAGAAATCTTTTGAATATGATTTTCAAATATTTATAAAATATGCTAATTACATATATAATTATATGAAATATATTTATTACTCAAAATGTTATAAAAATCGACTGAAATTACTTAAAAGTAACCTTAAAACTATTTGAATTTTATAAAGTTAATTATTCTAATTCGTTTGAAAGTTAAGAGGCTCAGAAATTAATTATTATCGGGGAGGATTAAAATTGGGTGTCAACACTACTGATGTGAGTGGGATCAGTATCATTTCGTTTCAGTTGTTAGGCATTGGTTTGATTGATGGCACTGAAGGTATACTGTGAAGACTTAGGGGGACATTGGGAAAAAAGTTAAAGTAATTGTGTTATCCAGGCATATGAATTCAGTGTCTAAGAGTTAACTAAGTGGAATAGCTTTTGCTACTACTGCTTTTGATGTTTGGAATGACCTAAATGAAAGGTTCGACAGAGTGGATGGATCTAGAACCTACCGTCTTTATAAAGATATAACATCTTTACAATAAGAAACTGCTTCTGTGTCTGTTTACTGCACTAGACTGAAAATTTTGTGGGATGAATTTGAGGCTTTAATGTCTTATCCCTACTGCAATTGTGACAAATCAAGAGGTTTTGTATTGCATTTGAACAGGTAGAAGTTATACCAATTTTTTTTTATAGGATTGAATGAATCATACCATCAGGTCATCATTCTGATGGATCCACTCCCAAACATTAATTAGGCCTATGCTATGATAGTGGGGGATAAGAGTCAAAAGGTTGTAGTTATCTGGTGGTATGGGCATGAGTGCAGTTGGTATGGAGTCATTGTCTATGTACTCTAAGGTTGGTAATAGCTCAGTAAGTCAAAGGTTCAAGATGAACTCTCTTCTAGTGTGTGATTTCTGTAAATGCAAATGACACAACAAATAATTATGCTACAAAGTGGTAGGGTATCCTCCTGATTTCAAGTCCAAAAGAAAGGTTCAATATGGTTCATCTGCAACTGGGACAATTGACTCTTATACAAAATCTTCACCAGCTCAAGTCAATTTCTCTTATAGCTTGAATAATAGTGCTTATATGCTAGAATTGGGAAATACCGGTGATCATGTGTCTACTAACAGATATGCAGGGTCTGTTACTTCTGCAGTTCTTCACTACACTAAGGCTGCAAGCCATGCTGAGAAGGAAGTTCAACAACTCCTTCAGGGTTACACCTTTACAAAGGATCAGTATGATCACATCCTTCAAATATTTCAGAATAAACCAGAATATACTACCAGTTATGGTAATATAGCACACACTGCAGGTAATGTTCTCTTTGTATCTGACAATAGTCAAGTCTGGATTATTGATATAGGAGCTACAGACCATATGATGTCTAATTTGGATATATTGATTAAGGAGATTGTGTCAAAACTTGAAGTTCCTAGGACAATATCTTTTCTTAATGGTGATGTCACTCAAGTAACTCATATTGGTTCTTATGCCTTATCAAATAGAAGTATACTTACTGATGTGTTTCACATCCCTGACTTCAAGTATAATCTCATGTCTGTCAGCAAAATCACAAAGGAATTAGGATGCTTAGTCACTTTTTTCCCTCATTTTTGTGTATTCCAGGAACTTTACAGTGGAAGGGTGAAGGAAGTTGGTAAGGAAGATGGTGGTTTATATGTGTTGTTGAGACAACTAAATAACTACAAGAAAGATTCTCTGTGTGCTGTTTCCAAGCTGGACTTAGTGCTTCAAGAATCAACTTTGGAGTTATGGCACAAAAGACTTGGACATGTGTCCTTATTAGTCCTCTCTAAAATGTTTGCTATTAATAACAAAGTTTGTGTAATACCTCTAAGTGTCTAGTATGCCCTTATGCTAAACAAACAAGAACTGTATTTCCTTCCAGTTGTATCAAAAGTACAACTTACTTTGATTTAGTACACATTGATCTTTGGGGTCCTTACAATACTCCTACAGCTGATGGAAATAGATATTTTCTTACTTTTATGGATGATTTTTTCCAGAATAACCTGACTTATTTTATTACAACTCAAGTCTGATGTGCGTGTCTCACTTAAAGTTTTTTTGCAATATGTGAAAACTCAATTTGGCAAATCTTTAAGAACTGACAATGGCACTGAGTTTGTTAACTCAGTATGTGCTCAACTGTTTAAAGATTTGGGGATCATTCATCAAAGAACTTGCCCATATACTCCTTAGCAAAATGGAGTGGCAGAAAGAAAGCATAGACATTTGCTTGAGGTAACAAGAGCACTTAGATTTCACGCAACAATTCCTTTGAATTATTGGGGATACTGTGTATTGGTTGCTACTTATGTTATTAACAGATTACCTAGTAGTGTCCTTCAGTTTCAGACACCTTACGAGAAGCTTAATGGAAGACCACCTGTACTAACTCACTTGCGGACTATAGGCTGCTTGTGCTTTGAAAAAGTTCTAAATTAGCATAACAAGTTGCTCCCAAGATCAAGGTCAGCAATACATATGGGATACTCATATATATAAAAGGGGTACTTATTATTGGATTTACCTAGTAATTCCTTCTTTACTAGTAGAGATGTGCTCTTTAGAGAAGACATCTTTCCTTTTGCGCAAATGGACAACTCAGTACCTCAACCTATCTTTGTAGATTCTTTGCAAGATACCCCTGAGCTATCTGTTCAAATAGATCACTTACCTCCTGTTCTCCAAAGGGTTGAAAGTATAGTGAATGTACATGAGGAAATTCACACTAAGTCTGATTTATTTCCTTCTGTTAGAGAAGAGGTTGTATCTTCCCAGAGGCATGATCCTGATCATCCTACTAATTTTGTCCTAAGTTCAGAAAATCTAAAGTCTGAGGTCTTAACAAGGATAAGAAGATCCACTAGAGTCAAGCATTCCCTACCATGGTTGAAAGACTTTGTATCCTTGAGTGTTACTAAGGGTGTGAAGTATCCATTGTCTGATTATATGGGTTATTCTCACTTGTCTCCACACTATCAATGTTATATTGCAACAACATCTTTTATTAGGGAACCAACTACTTATTCAGAGGCTATCAAAGATCAGGGGTGGGTTGATGCTATAAAGGCTAAAATTAAACCTTTGGAAAGGAATCAAACTTGGCAGATTATTGATCTACCTCTTGGTAAAAGGCCTATTGGTTGCAAATGGATTTACAAAGTTAAATATAAGTCCACAGGAGAAATAGACAGGTTCAAGGCAAGGTTAGTTGCCAAAGGATATAGTCAACAAGAAGGTATTGATTACTCAGAGACTTTCTCACCTGTTATTAATATGGTTACAATGAGATCTATTGTTGCTCTAGCTGCTTCTATGCAGTGGCATATTCACCAAATGGATATCTTTAATGCATTCTTACAAGGTGATTTGGAGGATGAAATACACATGCACCTTCCTCAAGGTTTTGTCAGTCAAGGGGAGAAAATGTGTAGACTAATAAAATCTCTCTATGGACTGAAGCAAGCTCCAAGGCAATGGAATTACAAGTTAACTGAGGCACTTATTAAGATGAATTTCAAGCAGAGTCAACATGATTACTACTTGTTCATAAATAAGTCAGATGTAAGGATCATTATAGTACTTGTGTATGTGGATGATATGTTAGTAACTGGAGTAGTTTGAAGCTAATAGAAGAAACCAATAAGTCACTACAATAGGCTTTCAAAATGAAGGATTTTGAAGAGTTAAAATATTTCCTAGGCATTGAGTTTACAAGGTCTTTTGAGGGTATACTAATGCATCAAATGAAGTACACTCTTGAACTTATATCTGAAGCGGGCATGACAACAGCTAAGCCTGTTGGAACTCCTATTGACATCAATGTCAAAGTAACATCCAAGGAATATGATGAGCAGACAAACAGACAACAAGAAGACATAGAGGATCCACTGATAGATCAAACCATGTATCAGAAGTTAATTGGCAAACTGTTGTATTTGAATATGACCAGGCTAGATATAACCTTCAGTATTCAAACACTAAGTCAATTTCTACCACATCCAAAGAAGTCACACCTGGATGCAGCTTCAAGAGTAGTAAGATACCTTAAAAGGAAACCTGGACAAGGATTAGTGTTTGCCAGTAATTCTAATGACTTAGTGTTTGCTTACTATGATGCTGATTGGGCCTCATGTGCAATTACTAGAAAGTCTGTCACAAGGTATATGGTTAAAATTGGTAAGTCATTAGTGTCCTGGAAGGCCAAGAAATAAACCAATATATCCTAAAGTTCAGCTGAAGCTGAATACAGAATTCTAGGTACCATAGTTTCAGAGTGTGTAGCTACTTGGGATGCTGAAGGAAGTAGGGGCTGAGATTCAATTGCCAGTTCAAATATACAGTGACAGTAAGACTGCAATCTAGATTGCATCAAATTCAGTATTTCACGAAATAATTAAGCATATTGAAATCGATTGTCATTTCATAAGGGAGAAACTACAAAAAGGGCTAATCAAATTAGAATACATCTCAACTAAAGAACAACCAGCAGATATCCTAACCAAAGGCCTATCCAGACTACAACATGATCATCTCTTGTCCAAGCTTGGAGTCTCAAACATTTTTTCACCTCCTAGCTTGAAAGGGAGTGAAGAAGAGTGTGAAAGTTAGGAATCTGTTAAGTTGTTAAGGACAGAAAAGTCATTTTGTAATAGTTAGTTATAACCAACTGAGTTAGTTAGAGTTAGTTCACTGATGTGTATAAATATAGTAGCCTTGTAGCACTGTAAACGATTCAATTCATTTTTCAATACAAAGAAATTAGAAGCTCTCTGTCAAAAGCTCACAATTGAGCTATTTTCATTTTACGTTTAATATATAATTTTATTTTGAATATGTGAAGATATTAATATGTTATATTGATCTAGGATATCTGCAATTTGTATAAAATGAAAAAGGAATTATATTTATCTTTAATAAATATTTATTTAAATTTTGATCCTATTTTTTTTTGGTAACCAACAAAATTGTATTAATCACCAAAGTGTATCCATTACATATCCAATAGCGAAGTCATGACCCAACTTGCTATTCTAAAAAAAAACAGAGACAACGAGAATAGAGGAAAACTAAGCTAGCAATCTAAAAAGCAAACTGATGAATGGCTTGCATAGTTTTCTGGCAGGCTTGATCCTATTTTTTAGAAGTTACATTTTTTCAAGTCCAATTTGTTAGTGTGATAAGTCTTGAAATTACAACACTTAAATCCTAATTTTTTAGAAGGTATATTTTTCAAATCTATTTTGTTATTAGTTTAGGTCTTGAACCTCATTTATTAGAAGGTACATTTTTCAAGTCTATATACTTTTTTAGTATTTTAGGTCTTAAAATGACGAGCATACACACTATTTTTAAAAGAGACATTTTTTCATGTCTATTTTGTTAATATGGTAGTTCCTAAAATTACAAGATCTAAATCCTAAATCCTATGTTTTTAGAATTAAGTACATTTTTTTCACAAGTCTATTTTAGAATTAAGTACATTTTTTTACGACTTAGTTAGAAATACCAACCCTAAATAGCTTTAGCATTTCTTGAGTTGAAAAGGTATTTCTAGATTCTAGAGCTCAGGGGAAGGTTTGGAACCCTAGTAGCAGAATGGAATCAGTTTACCGGGCTGACTTCCATGCCAACACAAGTAGTTTAACTCATCACTACCTCGTAAGGGCGTTGAGAATTGTTTTTGCTTTTTTAGCAAAGTTTATTTTAGGGAAAAGGGTCTGAAAAATACTTTAACTTTGGCCGAAATTGTTGTTATGATACCAAACTTTATGGAGGACCTTTTACCCCCTGCACTATTTAATAGTGTATTTTAAAGGTATATATGTGCTCACGTGGACACATTACTATTTATAATGATGCAATATTTATGATGTCCACATGGACACATATATACCTTTAAAATACACTATTAAATAGTGTAGGGGGTAAAAGGTCCTTTCTAAAGTTCGATATTGTTACAACAATTTAGGTCAAAGTTTGAATATATTTCAAACTTTTTTTTCCCTTTATTTTATTAATAGTTTAGGTCTTGAAATTACAAGATTTAAACCCTATTTTCTTAGAAGAGGCATTTTTTCAAATTTGTTTTGTTAGTGTGGTAAATCTTTATTACAAGGCATAAAATATTGCTTTTTTAGAAGATACAATATTTTAAGTCTATTTCATTAGTAGTTTGATCTTGTAAATTACAAGATTTGAACCATGTTTTTTTTTAAGAAGATACAATTTTTTTCAAGTTTATTTTGTCAGTACGATAAATCTTAAAATTACAAGACATAAAACATTACTTTTTTAGAAGGTGCAATATTTCTAGGCTCTTTCATTTGTAGTTTAGATCAAAATTACAATATCTAAATCCCAACTTTTTTTAGAAGGTATATATATATATATTTTCCAAGTCTTTTCTGTTAGTAGTTTAGATCTTGAGATTAAAAGATTTAAATTCTACTATTTTAGAAGGGACTTTCCAAGTCTATTTTATTAGTATAGTAAATCTTAAAATTACAAGACATAAAACCTAATATTTTTAAAAGGGCATTTCATGCCTATTTTGTTAATATGGTATTGGTTTAAAGTTTATAGTTATGCTTTAGGGACATTATTGTAATTATATCTTAAATTTGTTAAGTTTGAAATTTATTGTAAGTTAATGAGTATCAACCCTTGACTAATAACAATAATTAATTTTTCATCCTAAAACCATTCATAACAATCTTTTTAACTAAATTAACATTACGAAAAAAAACTACTTTAACACATTAACATTATGAAATTAGCTAAATAACAATTTCATAATTAGAGAAATAATAAACTAATAAACAAACAACTAACATTTAATGAACACTAAATATCTGAGTGATATTTAAGGATTTATATAGCACACTAAATTAGCGTGTTATGTGACTTCATCAATTAATCAAACCGTGGTCCGATCATATAAGTTATTTAGCATACTAATTCAATACGCTATAGATAAATTAAAAATGAAAATTTCATTTTGACATATTCATTTGAACAACTTTTACTTTTAATCCGTTATTCATATTTTGGACTCTCCGTAAGATACATGAATTTAATCAATAAAAAGGATGAACTATATTACTTTAAATGTATCTTCATAGCGTAACAGATTTGCTTTACATTCGTATGAAAATTTGCATATTTATTTATTTTCTTTCTTCAAATGTGTGTAAAATAGTGGTCTATTACTTTCAATATTTTTTTGTAATTTTCAATGATGACCTTAAAATAGTATACAGCTATATGGGTCCATTAGTATAGCAACCAGCCATTTGTTTTTATTTACAAATCTTGTCTTCCCTTTCTCTAGTTAACTAGATGGGCAAAGGCTCATGGTTAGCACGGGCTCTAACATATTTAAATTTGATATATATATTTTTTTGTTGGATAGTAATAATAATATATTTAAAGCAGTTGATACTTTGATTGAATGTCTTTATAAACATGGGTAAAATATAATAATATCATGTACTACATGTTTGGAGTAGATAAGTTCTTGGGTACTTCTAAATAATATACTAATATTAATATTGATCTTTGTAATTTTTTCATTAATGTACAATAAAATCAAGCAAGCATGGATTCATATTGAAGGATAAAATAGACAATAGCGACCAATTGTATGAGTATTTTTATCACAGTAAACACATATGAAGTTTGATGAATAAAACATTATAGATATATGAACAACATATCATAGTACTCTAACCCTATCCTTCAATCATAACATTGTGCAAGGCACAAAAGAGCAAAATCATACCATGGTGGTCATAAGGTTCATTGGTCACTCATCAATGGTCAGAACACATTTTCCATTTCAAATTTGTTGAAGTAATTGAAAGATGACCTATATTTTGAATACTATTATTTAATTCATGATAATTACAGTATATGATTTGCATCATAAGTACACAAAAGTAGAGAAATTTTTTTGATCCCACCCTCAGCCTTTTGATATCTCAAATAGGGTTAGCCTTCTATTGTTTTTCTTCTTTCCATATTTCAAACCCTTGTAGCAAAAGATACACACCTCTTCCTGTGTACACATGTACACCATAATTTTCTTTAAATAGAAACATGGTATATGCAAGTGTATACATAAAAGCAGTTGTATATTTGTGTAGATACAATAGTACAGATAAAGGCACTTGTATGTTTGTAATGATAAATACAATTGTAATATCCTAACCTTGTATGATAATAAAAGAAGATCCTCATGTCACAAGCACTCTCCCTAGGACTACATTGTTATGTCAACTGAGCTAAAAGATTAAAATTTTCAGAAAGATCATATCTCTCCATACATACAATATTCTCCTTTTCTTTTGTATGGGATGTTTTTTCCTTCCCTAAGAAAGCCTTTGTCTTTCTGATGTTCTAATAGCTAATATCTCAACTTGATGTATAAAGAACCATCACAAATTCGCAAGACAATCGAACACCACGAGAAAATAGAACTTCTCCCTCAATAGAGTTGGAGAAACATACAACTGCAACTAAAAGGTATGAACAACTTTTTTGGAAAAAAAACTATCATAGCTAACACACCCAAGTGGGTGTTTCCTCAGGATATCGCATTAGTGGTAAGTAAGAAGAACTTGTCCATTCAAAATAAACAAAATATAGAGTTAAAGATTCTAATAACTTTGTTTAGATAATTTCAAAGAAATTATTTCAAACACCAAGGCCTTGTAAAGTAAAGCAGTAGTCCACACATCGAAAATTACTAAGTAGACTCTCAAATGATTAATTTCAAGTATAATTGCAATTCTTATAAGTTCAATCATAATGTCGCAATGTAGATTACATTCTCCATGAAATACAAATCAACTAAGAAACTTGGACTTGAGAGAGAACTGAAAAAAATAAATATTATGAATCACAAGTAAAATGATGGACAATGGTTTATGTACAAGTATAAGAAAAACTTATATATGCGTCTAAGACCTTCAAATATCCACCTAACTTTTTTAGCGACTGAAGACTATTTTTATACAATACCAACGATACATTGACAACTTTACAATTAAAGGATAAGATTAGAATGAGAAATCAAGCTTGAATGGACGTTGCAATATCATTACACTACATAGGGGCTTATTATGGTAGAAACATTTTTTCTTAAATCATAATTTTAGGTTGCTAAATGAAAGATCCAAAGAACTGAAGTTGGGTGAGAAGGTGATCATATTTGTGTAATTGGTCACAACTAATAAACATTTTTGGATGAAGTTGATCTACTAAAAAAATATAATGAAACATACCTCAAACTAAAAACAAATTTAGCAATGACATCCATTAATTAGTTGTCTCCTCCTACGTATGGTTGGCTCTTCCTGATCTAGTAGTCATGGGATAACTCAACCATAGAAAGAGGATTTCGACATGCCCGTAAATATATTCTTAATTTTGATCTCTAGTTATCTATGTTTTCATATTGTCTATTTCACCCGAAAAATTGATAAACATGAAAGTGACAACGAAGATAAACTTACCTTGATCGATGAAGGTACATCTGATGCATGTTACAGAGCAATAATAGCCGATTGTGGTTGATCCACTTATAAGAGGAGATACTGCACCAGAAGAAAATTTCTAACCTTTGAGCAATTCAAGCCCCGTGCTAAGGAAATTCCCAACACTTTAATCCTTAGAAGGACTCGTCGGAGGCTTCTTATTCGATGTAAAAATTCCTCTATTCTCCATAAACACAGGAGGCGAATTCGGCCTTCCGGAGACAAAGCCCATTTAGAAGTTTTACTGTTAGCAGCCCTTTGCATTGGATTCTTGAATTTCAATCCTAATTTTGGAGACTTTGGCATTGCAACACTGCAATCCGAACTCCATTTTCACAATTTTGATAACGAATCTTGCATATACTTCGATGGTACTTTGATACCAGACTTTCGTGAACTTAATGTTGGTGCCATATATGATGGTGCTCCAATATTTCTCCCAAAAACAGGGGAATCAAAACTTTCGTACAATACTTAATATAGGCTGATAAATTTTTCATGTACAATGCAACGTAGAATAATACTTGGTTGTGCAAAAATTTCTGATTGTAGAGGTCATATTGTGGTTGCAATCCTTGTTCCATTCTTGAAAAGTATTACCGATCAATTTTTACTGTAAAATTTTAATTAACATCAAAGTGAAGAACGATTTTTATTTCATAATTCGAAACAACCGCACTAAGATGAAGCATCAAATGTAAATTGATATAAATAACTGCTAAGATCAACTAAACTCATGTGAAGTTGCCTCAAACAACTTAACAGGAAGTGGCATATTAACTTATATGTAAATCTGGAACTCTGAAGCAGCATATGATCACCCCCGCTAAGATGTCACACCTAATTTTCCTATCTGCTGAGTGTCGGATATAAAAGTTGTCTCTGAAAAACATGAACAACATATATGACACTATAAAGCTGTAACTTGTAAGTGTGTGAAATGGATTGGTTATATAGTTACTAAAGTAAGGTAAGATTTTTATTTAATATAGTAGACGTCAATACAGTAAAGTCATTTGCTTAACACAACTACAATTTTTTAGCAGGAAAATAAAAATTAGCTTAAAACAAGCAATACAAACTCAATTCAACTATTACCAATACACAAATAAAATGCTCAAAAGAAAATATAACAAAGTAATTGATATTCATTTGTCTTGTTACATTTCTTGCCCCATTAACTTTCTCAAACATATGACAATGTTTCCAAGGTTTTTGATTATAATAACATTGTTACGTGCAAGGTAATATAGGACTATAGAAGAAAGTCTAGTACAGATAAGAATTTATTATATTATCAGAGAGCAAAACTTATTAAAGCGTTCTTAAATATTTGAATTATTAGTGACCCTCTCTTCTTTTAAGACTTGGAACGAAAAATTCAGTTTGAGAATAAAAACATTTTTTCAACAGTTATTTTACCGAATTTCAGGTTTTAGTTCTTATATCCAAATGGACATTGAAATTCACACAACAAAGGAAAAAATCTCATAGAAACAAAACGACAGTATCTCATCAATCATAACAACACTATATAGAGTATTTGGAATAGTAGTCTTTCATCAATTCTTAACTATCATAATAAATTGAGACACCAAATCTAAATAGATGCAAATATCTACTAAAATTAGAATTTCAGGTAATCTAACAAAAAGTGGCATATTGACTTACCAACATGGTTATTAAAACAAATCAACAGATCTCTCTTGTAGTCTTATTTCATTTATGTGTTGTTACTCTCTTGGATACCATTATAACAGCCTATTCATAATTTTGAAGCAATGATTTCTAATTTTTTCAGCTCTCATGTCACGTGTGGTCATTCAACTCATAAGGTGATAGCGCAGAAGGATCATAACTTGGCAGTTGAATTAGCAGCATGTTTTCAGATGTAGTTGGAATCTCAATTTAATGTTGTCTCTAACTTAGCTAGATTAGCTTTGATGCCTTTGGATCACAATAATATTGTCTAGATAATTATGTCTATTGATTTATTATTAGTTCTTTTGAAAACAAAACAAAAGAGGCAAATGTAGAAAGGGAGTGAGTTCATCTACTGTAACACTCGATCTTTATTAAAAATTCATACATCGCCATAACTATAAGACGCATTTATGTATTACAAGCACAAAAATTGAAGAAAACTACCTTTGGTTCTTTAGTGGTATGAGTGCAAGATAGATCAGAGTGCCAAAGGAGGAGGGTATTTACAGTTAAAACCCATAACATGTACATCTCCAAAAAAATCACCTCCACATTGCCTACGGTATAGTGAACAATAATTATTTCAGCAGACAGAATTTAGTGCTTCACCTAAAAAATTTTAGGATATCTTGATCACTCTTAAGCTGAGAGAGGCAAAAGAAATATTATACGTTAATTTCTTCACTCATGTCTAGGTCGCTGGATCATTTTTCTCTGAACATATAAAAAATATAGTAAAAAATTACTCGAAAACAGACAACTGATTAATCACGTAGTCCATTAGATTGAAAGGTGAAATAAGAGGTCCTCAAGTGTAGGCATAAGAAGAAGTTTCACTATATTTTCGTTCTGAAAGTAATAAGTTTCAGTCAATAATTTACTTTCTATCAAATCCTACTATCTTAATTAGTCCAAAAACTTTCAAGGTTGCTTATAAGTTTATGAGAAACATGTTCCACATAGTAGCAGAATTGTTACCCTGGTAACTAACATGAACCAAAATTTAAAGGTATGTCAAAATCAAGAAATAATTTAGAAGGAAAACTACTGCAGGGCAATAAGTAAACAAACAAAAACCTTAAATATTATGAGAAATAGAACTCCAAACGACACTCAAAAATTAAAATAAAAATACTAAGTGAATTCCCAAATCTTGTATCTAGATCGAAAATCAATATTTTCTACTCTTGAAAAATCGAACCAATAAGGTTGCTCTTTGTACCACATAGTGATGCAGTGTTCGAACACCAAAAAGAGAGAATTATATCATAAAAATGTGAGAAGAAAATGCAAATACTCACATGCAGAAATTTTGAATAGCCATTTCACATTCTCGCATCTTCCATATGTATACAATATTCAAGAATATCAAATACTAAGAATTCATAGAAATTACATGCAAACAACCACTATAAACTTTTTCAAATAAAAAATGTACCTTTTAGACTAAATTATCAATCTCTCTGTACTCTCAATTGTCTTTAATATAGCAAATCCATAAAATACAGAAAACAGTTCGAGGAGAAAATAAAAAATCTAACCATCACAATAATAAAAAGACATGGAGCCTTGAAGCTACGCCGAAGAAGACCGATTTGGAGCACAGAGAAATAGCAGTTGTATCTCACATAGCTAGTAAAAAGACAAAAACACCCATCTAGAAAAGGTGCACACACGTGGTGACGTACAAATACTATTTCCTTGGGTACAACAATATGATGCAGTGTTCGTCCTTTAGAAGTACCACTTCTAAATAAGGGTAAAATATCGAGATATTGATTTATATATAGGTCAACTTAGATTTACTCAATACGTATAAAAATAAATTGCAACGTACTTAACTTTCGTAGAAGATTCAAATTGAATTTGAATTGGTATGATTATAACACGATGCTTATAAGCGCCAACCTACATGCAATTTATTTTATCTTATACTTGTATGATTAAATTTTTAGAAAGTTAATTATGTGTATTTTTAAGTGTTTATCTTAGAAAGTTAGAGACGTTTAATTATGTTTATGAGGTGAAAAAATAAATATTTTTGAATAGTAATAAAAAATATTTTCAGAAGTTTAAGTAATTGTTTTTCCTCATAAGCACTTTTGAAACCATTACCAAGCATAAATTGTTTTGCTATAATAATAACAAAAATGTTTTTCAAATTAATTAGTGAAACCTGAATTACTTGTTTGAAAGTGTTTTTTCAAGAAGTGTTTCTAACAAGAAACCACTTTCCAAATTAAGATTTTTTAAAAAAAATTTGACCAAATGAGCTATTAGTTGCCCTTAAACACAACTGCACTCTTCCTAGATAATGAGTATATTATGCTTATTTATATCATTTATTTTGACAACGATAATATTTAAATAAATTATATTATTTTTTATCGCTTTATAATATTACATACTTGTAATATGAAAAAATAAACTTGTAATATTCCAATGAAAAATTAATATTGAGGGTAGAGTTACTAAAAAATATGGGATGAAGAGTAAAATATATGATTATTATAGAGAAAATAGCCAAAAGCCCCCCTAATCTATTGTTGGATTCTCAACTACACACTCATACTTTACGAGAGTCCTATTACCCCCCTAAACATTTTAAAAGTGAAATATATAATCCCTTAAAACGTCATAACCACATATGTGTCTTGTAGTGAAACACACGCACCTGACACGTGTATTTAATTAATTAATTAATTTTTTTTAGTTTTTTCTCTCCTTCATCTTCTTCCTTTCTTCTTTAACCATTTTTTCAATCCTAAGTTTTTACAGATATTGATTTGGGGAAAACATTGGTAAATGCATTGGGATGTTCCCCCCACCCTTCTTCCACCCACCACCTCCACCTCCGCCTTTATGATCTCCCCCGCCTTTACCATTACTTTCTTCACCTATTCAAAATCTCTTTACCATCTCTTCCTAAGAAAAAGCTTCGAAAAAGAAATATTCAAACCGCCATCAAAATCATCACATATCAATTTGATTCCATCACCAAAGAAAAAAAGAACTTAATTGGGAGAAGATGCTCGGGTTAATGATTGTAGATCGTGTGCTTGGAAGTATTTTACAAATATTGTAACCAAATCAACATAATCTTTCATTTTCCTGGTTCAATTCACTTACATTCTGACATCCAGAGCAGCAAAGGACTTTCTTTTTCTTTAATTAGACTTGAAATGATTTAGCCACATTCATAGCTCAGTGCAACGTCTTGCAAATCTATGTTGTGCTTCTTCTTTTTTTATAATCAAGAGATTTGAAATTGATAATAACTTTTTGGGGATTCAATTGCATTTGATGTGAACCCAAAATGATTTTTCTCAAATCCGATTTGAACTCTTTTGGGGTGATTGAAGCTGGTTGACATTTTATTTGTAGTGGATTTAATTGATTTTGCAAGTCTTTTACATGAGAGCTTGAAATTAATAATGGTGAATCCGATTGCAACAATGGCTGACGATGGCTGCTTAAGGTTGGTGAATGGTGGAGGTCCATATTGTTCTGGGGAAGAAAGAAAATAAATAAGAAAAAAAAATTAAAACTACATATGCTTATGAAAATAATTAAAAATAAAATTTTAGTAATATTTATTTTTACTGCTCACTCTCTCAAAGAGAGTGAAATACATTTTCTATGCCAACTCAACACTTAAGGAGTTATTTATTGAGTTATTTATTCTATTTTAAAGTAGTTCAGGGGGGTAATAGGACTCCCGCGGAGAATAGGTGTGTAGTTGGAAATTCAGTAATAGGTTGGGGGGTCATTTGGCCATTTTTAAAAAGTAAAAGCGAGATGAGAAAAATACGAAGTAACAATGCGAGCATTTCAAATCGATCTTTATATAAAATGACTTTTTTTTCATTATATAACAAATTTAATAATACGACACAACAATATCTGATACACCATCAATAAATGTGGTGTAATGGATGTGGTTGTTCCTCCCTTAATCAGAAGTTTCACCTGGGTATGGAATAATCTTTAATAGGGAGCGCTAACTCCAAATGAAGCCCTACCCCGCATGAATTTAGATTAATCGGACTCAAACGGGAAAACTAAAAATAAAATATCTAATACTCCTACCTCTATTTGTCACCTCTAAAATTAATCCCAATCTGTGCAGTATAGAAAGCCAAAAGCCCTCCAAATTCCAATCACTAGCGGCCAGCAGTCATGCATTTACATTTTACACCACGACATTTTGAGCACTTTTCCCGTCCAAGCAATTGGTTAATGTATTTTTTATTTTTCATATATAAGCATAGGAAAAGTTAAGTGGATGCAACGAGGCTTTCAAACATGAAAATTTAAATTATCTACGTATTTATTAATGAAAAAAGTGAATATTTTTTGGTATCTTTTAATTTTTTGAAAATTATAATATTTAATTTCATGTTACATTTTAAATTTTTATGGACACATTTTCGAAGTTCAACTTTGAAAAAAAGGTACATTAAAGGATTATAGTCAAACGCTTTCCAAAATTTGAAAATTAAAATTACTTTATAAAATACACACAATTTTCATCATTATATAAAACAAATTCACTATGGCCAGAGGAAAATACGTATATTCTCTAATGAATAATAATAATAATAAATGTAGTTGACTTGTTGAAGAAAAGTGTGAAGGTCACTTGAAAGGTGGATATAACTCAATCAAGTTTGAAACAGTTTTCATAATTAGGTTAAGTTAATTTTGTATATACCTATACTTTTAGTTTTGCCGCTCATAGAGAGTTGCTCGGATGACAAGTATTCCTCGTTTCCAATTCGAATATTGTTAGTTTGAGTCCCCAACGAAGTAAAAAGGGTGAGAGCTCTCAGGGAGGATTTTTTTCACAAAAAAAATATTGTGCATATTCTAACTAAAAAAATGTATCTCTTTGGAACAAAACATTCTTGAAAAATACAATTCCCACAGTGGGTAAATAATGATATATGTTTTTCTTTAGAAATTAAACTAGTTTGAAAGTAAACCATGTCAAATTTTACTAATTACTACTAGACAAATGAAGGCTTGCCTCTGAAGTTTTGTCGTGATAAGAAGGCACAACAAAAACTTAAAGGTAAGTTCTAGAAAAGTGATGGTATGACCTTATGAGGCAGAGCGTTGACTAGTTAAGAACTCTCATGTTTAGAATATGAAAGTTGCATAGATGAGAATGTTGAAGTAGATGTATGCGCATACGAAGAGAGACAAAATTTAAAATGAAGATGTCTGAGACAAGATACGAGTAGCCTCCGTGCTAGACCAGATGAAGGAAATTAGACTAAAATCGATTGGACATGTGAATAGGAGAAGTGTAGATGCCTAGTGAGAAAGTGTAAGTGATTGGTAGTGGCATGCGTCAAAATTGGTTGAGGCAAGTCGAAAAGTAGTGAAATGATTAGACAAGACATAACATATATTGATCTTGCCAAGAACTTGACTTTAGATAGAAACGGTTGGAAGTCACATATTATGGTAGATAGTTAATTGACAGTTGAAGATCTTGCTTTCCTTCGGTATAGGTTTGATGATCATACTTGGATCTTTCTTCTTACTAAAAGTATTAACATTAATCTCGTAGTTTTTTTATCTTCAATTTTGGTCATCATTGGTGTTTTTATGCTCCAATTATTGCATTATTTTGTTGTCGTTGACATTCTCCCTCTTGTTTATTGTATAATACTCTCAATTTCACATTATGTTGTTATTGTTATTGCTCTCATATATGTATCCCCTTTTAAAATTGATTGACAAATTTTTATGTAAGTTGAGAATCTATTGAAAACAACCTTTTTATCTTTATAGGACAAAAATACGATACACTACATACACTCTATCCTTCTCAAATTCACGTGATATTTATAATGATGTGTTGTTGTTGTACATAATTTGACTATTTATTTGAAAAATCATCTCAAACGGCTGAAATTGGATAACCAATAGACAATGGTCAATATTTTGGACAAGTTTATGTGGTATTTGGTTTATATTCTAATTTCCATTTTATTTTTTGTTCAAAAATCCATTTTGTGGACTTCAGATTTACAAGTCGTACTTCCAGAAGTTTTCCCGGTCTTTTCCATATATTTTAATCGAATTTCCTTCTCCCATATTAAATCAAATTTTCCTTTTCGTATTGGTTCATTGAATATTGCAAATATAAAAAAGAAAAAAATATCTATTTAACTATTTTCCATATCTAAATCAAATTTCCTGTTCCACATATTTAAATCAAATATTGCAAAAGTAGAAAAAAAAATAATTTGTACTGTATCTATTTTCCTTAGGCGCTAATATTTAGGCGTGCCAAACAAGCCCTAATTTAGAGAATTCTCTGGCCCTCACTGCCCCGCGAGGCGTGGCAATTTTGGTTTTCCTCTTCTCCAAGGAACTAGGGAACTCCTTTCTTTCTCCAAAATAATAATATTAACGATCCTTTTGATTTTTACTCCCTCATCACTGTTGAATCAAAGCTCAGATCAACAGGTATTTTTTGATTCTTTTCTTTAATTTTCTTGTCGAGTTATGATTCCCCTACTGTTTTTCGATTTTTTGTCGTTAAACCTTCGATTTTTCTACGTTATTTTCGTGTTTTTTTTTCGTTAATTGCTGTTTTCTATGAATATTTTGAAAACCCAGTTCATGGATTTTGTTTTTCTTCCTCATTTTGTTTTTGGGTTGAGGCGCGGAGGGGATATAAGTTATGTGTTTTGAGTTTTTTTTCCCTTTCTTTGTGTTAATGGAAGAAATATTGAGTATTCGAATGGAGAAATTGATATTGAGGATTCATATAACCGACTTATCTAATTTGATATTGAGGTGGTGTTGTTGTTGTCATCTTTTTCTTGGATAAATTCTATGGAAGGAACATATTCTATGCTTTTGATTGTATGCGTTTGGATGTTTTTCATCCTATGTTGACATTCTGGCCCTATTTTCTCTTTTAGCTTTGTTATTCCAAATTTCAATTTATTTGCTATTAGTTTTGCTTCCTTTTCTTATAGAAGCATATAAGTGAAACTAGAAAGGTCGGAGATATTCAGTTCGTTTGTAGAATTTCAGTGCTTACATTACTAATGGGGTGGTTTCTGGCAACAATTCATTTCAGGTTGATCCATAAGTTGAGAGAGAAAAATGGTGGACGAATTGAAGCAAGGAGAAAATTCATGGATAGACACGGCTGAGCAGTCAGATAGAGTATTGAATGTTGATAATAATGTTTCCTTGATGTCTCAATCAGTAGTTATCACTGATGGGGTAGAACCCTTACATCCTCAGCAGCCTCCACCTCAGGGTACCAGCCCCTCCTCGGATGTCCGATTGGGCTTTCCTGAACGAGCCATCTCAGCAGCTGGTGCAGCATTTCTCTCTGCTGTCCTTGTTAATCCACTTGATGTTGTCAAGGTATTTATGCTAAATACAGACAATTACCCAATTATTTTGTTCACCTTTTACTTATCTTTTGATGTTCAGTTCAGTTGTATCCAGAAGTTTTGATACTTTGTTGAATTTCAGATATAGGAATATTATATGCATACAATATATTGATAAGCTGACTAATTTCTGTTTCTGCACTAATTTACAGACCAGATTGCAAGCACAGGCAGCTGGTGTTGCTTATTCACATCCAATGAGTAACATGACTAGCCGCATGGCAGTTTTTGGGCCAAATATGGTATGACATGCTTTGAAGTGTTCTTTTTTATGTGGAAACAACTTTTTGTGTCTTACTTTATTTTGTCTTCCTTGATTCTCGAATACAGATATGTTCATTTCTTTCCGTTGAAGTTCTTTTCCTATTTCATACATAGAGTACTATGGTACTAAGCATAACTCAAAACCTATTGTGGGAAGACAGGCAAAATTAATATGCTTTCTTGTTAATCCTCATGTTAAAATGAGGTAGTTAAGAATTGAGGGTATTGACTTGTGTGTTGGTGTTATCTTTGTTGAGCTTTTTTACAAAAAAAAAAGTTGTCTGGTGAACTTGAATGGCTTGCTAAAGTTTTGAGCATAACCCAAAACTATTGTGGAAAGACGTGCAAAATCAATATGCTTTCTTGTTACTTGTCATGTTAAAATGAGATAGTTAAGAAAAGAGGATATTGACTAATGTATTGGTGTTGTCTTCGTTGAAAATAGAAAAAAGTTGTCTGTTCAACTTGAATGGCTTGCTAAGTTTTGGATTTTTCAACTGAAAATTAGATGAATAAGCTATGACAATTACTTAATTGTGCTTAAAACTCTTTGCATTGGCACTGCCACAAGAAATGCTGGATGCATTTATCTACTTATTGCCTGTTTAACCTGATTAATTTTTAGTGGCTCTGTTTGTTGTTGGAAGGATGGTCTTGCAGAACAAATTACTGCTAATGCTCCACTCTTGTTTCCTAATTTTTCTTTGTGGTTTACACCTTGTTTTATTGCAGTTGCATAAAGTGGTTTGTTTAAAGTACTACATGTGCCTGCCTGCTTGATTACTTGTGAATAGTGTCTGAGACACCAGACTTGGGAGTGGGAGTGGGAGCGGAATTAGAGCATGTTTTGCATAATCATTAAAGTAAAATCAAGTTGACAGTATTATTTATTTAATTTTTGATAAAAATCAACTTGATGCTATTATTAGTTTAAGTGTAAATTCGGAAAAACAGCTGTGACTGCACAAGAAACAAAAAAAGCATGTAAACCTTGTATAATGAGAAAGATAAATTGATAGAATGTCATAAAGATGTGAGTAGCTCATCCTTAGAATTTCTGGATATAGTAGGAGTATGAATAGCCTTCCTTCATAGTGGGCACATGCAGCAAGTTTGAGGTTGATTCCGCAGGTATGGATATTATCTGTTCTTGGCTGATTTCAACCACCTTTTTGGTATAAGAAGAGGTGAAAGCAACTTCCTTTCTTAGTTGGAGACAAAATGTAAAACATGATTTTGTTATGAGCCATAAACTGTATTTTCAAGATGAAGTTATTAGAATAGCTGTTTTGTCATTAATAAAGGGTCTAAAAACTTCCAAGGTTGTGGCCTAGCGATGGAAGAGTTGAAGTAATAACCATAGGAATCGAGTTTCAAATCCCATGAGACATTATTAGGTTAATTCTTCCAATTTGCTTACTTAGTGTTAGTGGAAGTAGTTCCTCTGTGCATGTGCTAGTAGGTAGTATATACCCCGCAGATTAGTCGAGAAGCACGTAGGTTAGCTCGGACACCACACCAACATAAAATAAAAGTATATAGACCAAGTTATTCTCATTAAAAAGGAAGGAGGTTTAGGGATTGGGAATCTGAAAATCCAGAATCAAAGCATACTTGTGAAGTGGCTATGGAGATTTGCCTCACAAGAACAAGCTCCTCCCTGGAAGGAAACCATAAAGACTAGGTTTGGAATGGAGAATTTGTGGATCACCAGCTTGCTCACACAACCTTATGGGTCTGGAGTATGGAGATCCATCAGAAATCTATGGGCCAAATTTTTTAACAAATGCAAAACCAAGGTAGGGAATGGTGGAAGGACACTGTTCTGGGAAGACAGATGGGTGGATCAGGTGACGTTGAGAAATAGGTTCCCTATTTTGTTCAACCCGTGCCTTCAAAAGAGGCTACAATCAGGGAAATGAGAGACAATCAGGGGTGGGATCTCAGGTTTAGAAGACATCTAAATGATTGGGAGGTCAATTGAGTAGTTGAGCTGCTCAACATTCTTGGGCAGTGCAAAGATGAGGACAATCTATTTTGGTATCCAGATAAGCAAGGCAGATTTTCAGTTGGCTCAGCTTATAGAAGCTCACAAAGACCTGGGACTCATATAGGTGGATTGCCTCGGAAGATGATTTGGAAAGTCAAGATACCATTCAAGGTAGCGTGTTTCACTTGGTTGCTAGCCGAACAGGCTGCACTCACCCAACACAACTTGATGAAAAGAGGTGTGCAAATTTGTTCCAGGTGTTCGTTTTGTGAATGTGAGGTCAAGACAATAAACCATCTCTTTCTACTTTGTAGAGAGACTGTGAAGCTGTGGCCGATTTTTATCAACTTAAGGGGCATCAGTTGGACTATGCCAGGGAACATCAAAGAAGTTCTAGCTTGCTGGAACAGAGATGGGAATCAGTCAGGACACAGGGAGAGATGGAAGATTGTCCCTGCCTGCATTTGGTGGACTAGATGGATGGAGAGGAATCAGAAATGTTTTAAAAACAAGGCTTCTCTATGCAAAATTTGAAGCTGAATTGCCTGGTTCCTTTTTTTTTTTTTTTTTTTTTGGTGTAAACATGAATATCCTCAAGATGTAGAGGATATTCCTAGTATTATTTTAGATTACTAATGACCTACTTAGGAGTTTTCTCTCTGCAACTTTTGGATATGAGTATTACTAGAATACTCGGTTTATTCTTTTGTTTGTAATACAAGTTACTTTTTTCAAAAATAAAAAATAAAAAAGGGTCTTAAATATAGTATTTCCTGGGTGAATTGTTTCCCTTGTCTCAAATATATATCTGTATTGATCTCTTGAAGAATGTGGAATTTATAGATCTTTTCTTCTATTGAAATGAGCAATATGATATTGATTTATTCATTTGTTCTCTCAGATGTTTGCAGACCTGAGGTGTTCACCTTCATGTACCCGAGCTGGTGTTCATGGTACAGTATCAATCTGCCCACCTGATTGTTTCCAGTACAAAGGAGCACTTGATGTCTTCTACAAAATTATTCGGCAGGTTGGCAAATTTATTCTCATGTTCTCTCAGATGCTCGAGTGTGTTGATTGCTCAAGTTTTCATGTTTCTTTCATGTTTATCTTCTGAATTTTCATCTTGCAGTTTGGATTGTTTTAAACTTTTTCTGACTCTAACTGGTGTCTTTTCACAGGAGGGTGTTTCTAAGCTATGGAGAGGTACAAATGCCGGCCTAGCTCTGGCTGTACCAACAGTATGTGCCTATTGATTTTTTTTTTAGTGAAGATGTGCCTATTGCTTTAATTATAATTAGTTTCTTTGAACTCGCCAATGACTCCCTATTGTGTATTTAAGTAAGTTAAGGCTATATGTTATAATCACAATTTTGTGCTGATGCTTTTTGAACAGGTCGGAATTTACTTACCTTGCTATGACATTTTTCGCAACAAGTTAGAGGAGTTCACTGCTCAACATGCCCCAAGCTTGACACCATATGCCCCTTTATTAGCTGGTTCTCTGGCACGGTCTTTAGCTTGCACAAGTTGCTATCCTATTGAACTTGCCAGAACACGAATGCAGGTATCTCACAACTCCTATTGTCAAGGTTTAGTCTATCCACCATATTTAAAGGAGAGAAAAGGGTCTGGGCTGGTATAGAAGTAATTTATTTTGCATATTTTGTTATATATGTGTCATTCTAGGCATTCCAGTTGCTCTTTACTTGCTACAAACATGGGTGATCCACTCCTTCAACTGTTCTGATTCTCTCTTTCACTGAGTTGCTCCTGTTTACAGGCATTTAAGGATATGAACAAGAAGCCTGCTGGAGTCTGGAAGACTTTGTTTGAGGTTATTGCCAATGTCAGGAGCACAACTAGTACCAATTTTGGCTGTAAGTCAATTTTTTCCCTGGTCCTGCTTTCTACCTAGAGGAAAGAGTTAATAGATATTGTTTGTTAGTGAAAATGAATAGCTGTAAATTCCATAATAGTGTTAAAGGTGTTACTACTTACCAAAAAATAAATAAACTAAAGGTGTTATCTGAATATATTCCTAAAAATATGTGTCCCAACTTTAGGCTCAACAGTTGTGATCTTTAAATTCTCGTCTCTGTACTAGTTCATTTACTCCTCTTCTAATAGCGCTATTACAACATGTGGAAATGAATCAAAGCTTGGCAGTGGAGATGCTGTGAGTGATGTCCTAAATTGTGTAAGAGAGGAGAATATTTTCCAAAGCACGGTCCTTCAGAAAGTTGAATCTTCACATAGCTTATATAGTTCTTAAAAGTCCATTACTTCTCATTCTAGCTCCTTGTTTCTCTACTTAAAATCTGTGTCTCACTTTCACTCTTTAAATATGAATGCTCTTGCAATCTCTTTAAAGCTGACATTGTTTTCTGCTGCAGTACAAAGTTATCGTGTACTTTGGTCTGGACTTGGGGCACAACTTGCTCGCGACGTCCCTTTTTCTGCAATTTGTTGGTCAACTCTTGAACCGGTATGATTCAATTCTATTTTTGTTAGATTCTAATCTGTTCATGAATTTCATTTGATTCAAGCATTATTCTCACAAGTATATTTGCAGGTAAGAAGGCGGCTTCTTAGTCCGCTGGGAGATGAAGCTAATGCTGTCGGTGTCCTAGGTGCAAACTTTTCTGCTGGTTTTGTTGCAGGAAGTATTGCTGCTGCTGCAACATGTCCCCTTGATGTTGCTAAGACTAGAAGACAGATTGAGGTGTTTATTTTTCATCCAAATCCTCATATATGGAATACTGATATTTAGATTTGTCCATTTGGCTCAAGCATCATTCAATCAATTAAAATCAACATTTTTCTTGTCTGTTATATAAAGTAGGAAGTGATCTAGGAATCAATATTTATTCATAGACCCCACAGTTTGAATATCTTCTTAGTTATATCAATCACTTCGGCACCCTTAGCCTAGTGCTGTGTTCATTATGAGCCTTAAATCAAGGAAGTGAGTGGATGGTAGGATGTATACTGGGTTCGCATTTGGGATGAAAGTCTCATAATTGACATCTTGAACTTCTGGTGAACTGTTGTTGTAGTTGTCATTTATCTCTTCTTTTTGATCTTTCTTCTGTGATCCAGGAATCAATAGTCATAGACCCTACAGTTTGAATGCCTTTTTAGTTATATCAATCACTTTGGTACCCTTAGCCTAGTGCTGTGTTCATTATGAGCCTCAAATCAAGGAAGTGAGTGGATGGTAGGATGTAATACCGGGTTTGCATTTGGGATGAAAGTCTCATAATTGACGTCTTGAACTTCTGGTGAACTGTCATTGTAGTTGTCATTTATCTCTTTTTTTCACCTTTCTTCTGTTACACTAGAGTATAACCGATATAATTCTTTTTTCAACCGTATACACTATTTTTGCCCTGGGGTGATTGCAATTTTTGTCTTTAAAATTAAAGGGATTAGTATCCGAAATAAGCTTACGTTTGAGAGTGCTGTTTTTGTTTTTGCGCCACGGATCCATAATGATAATTGACTTGTTTCTCCACATCTATTTGATCGTTTGCTTATCTACCTCTTTTTCTTTATTACAGATGGACCCTGCCAGGGCGTTGACAATGACAACAAGGCAAACTCTACTTGAGATTTGGAGGTACAGCTTTGAGAATATGCCCACTGAATTGTTCCCATGTAAAATAACATATAAGCTGCGTATATTAAATCCATGATGATATTGCTGAACGTGCTATCGGAAAAGCTATTATGGCAGCAGATCGTTTGTTGTGCACTAAACAAAACACTAAGGGGGTGTTTAGATTGGCTTCTTTTAAGTGATTAAAAGTTAAGTCAAAAAGTCATAAGTTGGGTTTTGACTTTTTTGGGTACTTTTTCAGCTTTAAAAAAAATGCTTAAAAGCACTTTTTGTGTTATCCAAACACTTCCAAAACCAAAAATTAGCTTAAAAGCCTACAGTCACTAAAAATAACGAACTCCCGCTGAATGCTCCAGTCAGAAAGCATTTTGTTTATGCTTTAGTTTTTTTTTTTTCACTGCAAAAATAGCTGAAGGACCTTTATCCTTTTTTTTTTTTTTGATGACCCCCATGTCCTGATTAATCCATTTACCCCTCCAGTTTGACTTAGTACTTCTCCAGAGTTCCACATTCGGTTGTGATGAGTCTTGTGAGTTCATAGGGTTGCACAATTTTTCTTAAATAGAGTGGCATGTGCATGTTTTTGTTCAATATTTTGTCTGGCTATGAAGTAGATTCTGAATGAAATCATGCTGACTGTTACAGGGATGGAGGGCTCAAGGGACTGTTTACTGGAGTAGGTCCTCGTGTTGGTCGTGCTGGCCCTTCAGTTGGAATTGTGGTTTCGTTTTATGAAGTTGTCAAATATATGTTACACCAACAATATGCTTCGTCATAGGGAGCATAGTCAGGTTAATTAGGTTTTTTCTTTCCAACATCTTGAATCGGGCAATGGTTGCTGACATAGCTGATTCGGGCCATGATTCTGACACTGGAGCTCTAATGTGGATATGGTAGCACGCAAAGGAGCAATTTTGACCATGGTAGATTAACCACACAGGTTAGCTTGTAGAAAATAATCCCACTCTTCTTTTGCTTTCCAGCCAATTTTGGTTGGTTTTTGGGCAGAATTGTCTTTGGACTAAGAAGAGATTTTGATATACTTTGGTTGCATCAATGAGCAGTTTTCCTGAGATGTTCTCAGTTATCATAAAAATGTTCAAGTTCTTTACTACTTTTATTATTTGTCTAGGGATATCAAGCTAAAATATTGATGCGGATAGATTTTTATCGATTTTATTATTCATTACCATAAAATATTGTCTTGATCTTCTTATGTTACATTGGTACATTTTATCAACTGGTGATGACTTAGTTGGAAAGGAAAGAAAAAGAATTAATGTCAGGACAGAAACCAGAGCAGCAAGGAAATAGAAGTGTTATTTCTTTAGTTTATGTTGTTCGAGTGGAAAAGAAATAAAAACAAAGATTGTTGTACTATTTATTCTCAATAAATTAAATTTTGTGGATGTATGAATATAATAAAATGAATTTTCCAGAGGTCAATTTTTTTTTTCCGCAGTATATGGTTGGAACAACATGCAAAACTTAACCACATCGCCCCAACCATTTCTCATACCTCTATTGAAACAAATTGTGTTCGTGTTCTTTCATTGAATGACAATCATCTTTATTTGTTTCTCTTTTTTCAAATTCGATTTTAATTAATTCACAAAATTGTGTGAGAGGGGCGAATCAAAAGGTTCTATTAAAAAAGGGTGCATGATGAATGATTTTAAAGTGGACTTTCCATTCATTAAGTCGAAAAGATCACCAAAATTTTTGTTTCGTCGAATTTATTTCAATTTCAAAAGCTTGTTGGAGCATACTTAAATGTGCAGGATGTTGTAGCATCCTCTTGTAGGTGGTAGATATACTATTTGTCCCTATCCTACATGTTTTTATACCTACTAAGTTGAGGTCCCTGCCAAACTTCTCACCATACTGGTGACATAATTTATTCTTTTAAACAATAATAATAAATGCATCAATAAATATACTCAAGAACAAAAGGCATTAAAAGTAGGAAGAATGCTAACATAAAACAAAAATGTATGTACATCTCTATACCAATTTTTTTTTTTAAAATTTTTTGTATACGAGAAAGGAAGGAAGGACAAGGGAAAAGAAATCGGGCCGAGGGGTTTATCCGAACCCTCTTCAGCAGAAAATTACATTATTTATACATAAATAATATTAATTTTGTATATATAATAGACGTTGAACTCTCCTTGATTTCTTCGTGTGTTTATTTCTTCTTAAACTTAATGTAAATCTTAGCTCCACCAGTAGCATTAGTGAATGAGGTATGTTAGCACCAATGCCACCAGCATTAGGCCGTATGCAATCCCTTGGTCTAATTTTGTCCCTGCAACCATAAATGAAACCCAAAGTATTATATGAGATAAATACATTATCTATCTGGATAGTCTCTTTTTAATTGCTTCATTTTTATTGTTGTGATTCAAGAGAAAATAGTTTTTCCAACCAAACACCAAGGCATAGAAGTTTTCCATTTTTTTTGTTTTGAAAAGACATTAGAATGCAAAATGACAACGTAACTTCGAGTATAGAATAATGCTGGCTTTTTAATTATGAATATCGAGTCATCAAAGTCTTTCTGACTTGTTAACCTATCACATATTTCATGTGATTAACGCTTCAAAAGGTGAAATACTTATCTCATAGGCTTTAAAAATCTTTTCCCACCAGATGTTTGAATTCTTTGGTATTTGGTTAAAAACAAATCTTCCTTTTATTTTTTCTCGAAAAACTATTTATCCAAAATTTGAAGCAATAATTAAAAGGAAATTAAATAAAAGTGTACCGTCACTTGTGGGAACAGGAGCTAGGCTAGGAGAAACATTATCATAGGCCATTGTAGAAGGGGAAATTGTTGCCAAAAGGAAAGAGACAATGGCCACCATTTTGATTGAAGCTCTTGTGATCACCTCCATTTTTATTCTTTGAATCTTGTCTCCGTTTTACGAAAAATTTGTTCTCTCTCCGATGGCAGAATCGTGAGAGAGAACAAATTAAAACGAGTAAACAATACAAACTTTTTTGTTCTCTCTTCTTTTTTCATGAGTAATATTGGGTTCGATCGAAAGGGCTTTATAAGATAAATAATATGCAAGGAGAGACCATCGAGTTCTACAAAACGTTATGTGACTCCGCAATTGTAGAAGCAATCTCCGTTTATTTTTGGCCATTGCTTTCTCCACTAATGTACATACTATGTTCATTTTTCTATTTATCCACAAAATAATAAATTATTATTTTCACTTGTCCACTTTACGAAAATAAAGATGAAATTAATTATTTCTTGTAATGTAGGCCATACATTACAAGAATAACATTCTAATAAAAATTCAACCATCAAAAACCACATATATCTATATCTTCCAAGTTACCTTCATGATCTAATAAGATGCAAATGGTTATGCTAGCAAACATACTCCTCAAAAGAACATCCAACAGAGGCAGCATCCATACTTCCAACACATCTTACGAGCTTAAATCGGTGACATGGTAAGTGAGGATCCACGTAATTGACCCAACTTTCTCAGGATTGAGGCTCAAAAGTTGTATATACAGAGGGACTGAGTATACATGCTAAGATGTTATCTACATCAAGGTTAGGAAGAGTGATTTTGGACCACCATTTTGGGCAAAGGAAACAAACCATACATACTATGTCAAGGAGCTGAGAAAAAAGGATCCTCTTTGTTTTTGTAAATAGAAAACAGCTGCTTAGAGTATCTTGTCGCCAACGTTGTGCATAGTTCAATACCCTTGGGATCATAAGCTTGCAATTCCTTCACGGACTTCATCATATCACCTTGCGGATCTCCATCAGTAAGAAATTCAGCCAAGGTGCTTCCCCTGTAATGTGGCAGTAAATTAATGAAATCAGCACCCAAACATAGTCAAGGTCATAGGTGATAGATTGTTTTGATCTTATGTGAGACTCACTGGAGTACTTAGTCAAGGTTATAGCTGCTCCTCGAGTACTCAAATTTATTTGTAAATTGACTTCACGAGCCTATCCTACACTTAAGTTACAGAGTCCAAATATGTCATTCAAGTGATTACCTACAGCTTGAAGTTTTGCGAATAACCAACATCAAAATTTTTGAACAAGATAACCTCATGATCCAACTCGACTTCCTTTTGAGAATGCAAAGATCAAGGCCTTTCTCTTGGATTATCTTCAGATCTTAAAGTTTTCTACTTAACAAGTCGTTGGAAAGCCAAGGATCACAATCTTAATGCCTTCTGCAGAAGTGCCTCTTCTTGGGACTTAATTCACTTGTTCCCCATAGTTCAAGGACCTACACTTGGGATTTCTGAATTGATTGCAGAATTCAAATAGTGTAAAATCTACTACAACAACTCTACTACGCCTCAATCCCAACCAAGTTAGAGTTGGCTATATGAATTCTCCCCATCTCAGTTTAGGCTAAAACCCATTTCATCATCACTCCAAATAAAGTAAAAGTGAAAATAAGTAAACTATATGTAAACAAACACAAATACAACCACAACCACAACAACAACAAGACTAAAACCTAATCCAAACTAGTAGATCACATTCATATGGATCTTTTTCCTCCTTTGTCCCATGTCTTTAGCTAAGTTTGCATTGATTTCAAGAAATTGTAGGTCTTTCGAGACAACTTTCTTCCATCGTAAGTTCATGCTCTATCACTCTTTCCCCGAATTTCAAAATCGAATAAAAATGGGAGTTTGACAGACGAGGCCTTCTGTCATACAGTCATATGATGAAATGTGAGTTCGACAGACCAGGCCTTCTTTCATACAGTCATACGATGAAATGTGTCTATATCACAGATTCACGGATCACCCAAACGCAGTCCAGCACCAAAGGTATCAAGGAATTACGACCAAAGTGTATCATGCTTAACAACTCAATTTATGAGAGGAGGAGATTATTAGTCCTTAAATTCAATAATGTCAATGTTCTTTTTAAACAAAAGTATCCCAGATATATAAGACATCCAAATTGTACCCGACTACCCGGTACCTGTGATGGTAGATGGTAGGAGGTAACATATACATTGTGGAATTAATCGAGGCACACAAGCTGGCCCAAACATCATGGTTATCAAAAAAAATTGTAAGAGATGGAAAATTACTAACATTGACAAAAAAGGTTATGCCGACACATTTTTAATCATGTGTTTTTATCTTATGTAGGCTATGAGCTTGGAGAAGTTACAACAAACAAAGAGTTAACTCCATAGTGAAGATACTAGAACTAGCCATGTAGAGCTAAAATAAGTTTCCATTCATCCAGACCAACACCACTTAAGGACTGTAATGTGCATGTTTTTGCAATATATAGATTATGTAGTATTCACATCTCATTCAAGCACATACCTGAAGGCATCACAGTGGCTAAAACCTCTTTGATTGTGAACTATTGTTCCTTTACTACATTGCTCCTCAGATGTTTGCTGCCTATACAAAATACAAACGGCCTTCATACATAATTCAGGATCCTTACCAAAGGCAGCAAGCATGTCCCCCTCAAACTCCCACTCTAATTTATCACCTTTGTTCCTTCGAATTCTCGATATTATCTCACCATAATCCGAATCACTCTCTGATACATACTCTGAATCAGTTATTGAATCTTCAGCTACAGAAGAATTACTTTGCAATGTACCATCAGAGTTAGAGATGTCATCATCATCTGAGATGTCAGAGCTGCTAACTATAAATCCACCTAAGCTTTCTCCTTCACTGTCTGACACTTCTTCTATGTCATTGCCGCCACCACCTTTCCCTGCGCATTGACTTAGCTTCACTAGGCGCCGCCTACGAGACAAATTCCTGACTTCATCCTCGGAATCACCGGTTTGAGTTGAGTGGCCACTGGGATGATCATCAGAGTTCTTTTCACGAAAATGCCTAGTTTTGAGCATGGAGCTTGGAACTTTATCATCATCATCACTGTCACTATCACTAGCAATTATGTTTGAAGCTCTTCTTCTTTTTGGAGTTGGAACATATAAAGCCTCCTCATCATGGCAAACCATGTCACCGTCTTCACCTTGCTCAATGACTGTCATCTTTGAAGGCAATTCAGCATTGGACAAGGTGCTCCCTGATCCACAGAAAGGTACACTACAAACAATTCCTGGCACGGGAGGTGTACCGAGGGGCACAGAAGTTTCATAGTCACTTCCCATTATTGATGTATAAGGAGGACCAGTAGTTCTTTCATCATCACTTTCAGTTATGTCAATAACAACAACTTTTGCAGGACTTTCACCAGCTGGTGTAGAAGGAGCCATCCTCTTGTTAGACCCCCTTTCTTCTTCAAATGTCAATCGCTTCCTCACTTTGTTAACACAGTTATTGCCACTTTCAGATAATAAAGCTTTGTTTTCTCTCACAAACTTGACTTGCAAGATTGGAGTTTTTGCTAAAGATTTTCCTGTCCATCAAAAGCAATGAGCAAATGGAATAAGTAAAAGAATTCTTTCTAAAGCAAAATATCTATATTACTATGAAGGTCCTAAAAGATGTTAATTGATAAAATTTTGCTAAAGACAGAGTCTTCGGTAAACAAAATCATCTTTTTACTATTTTTCTCAAATTATTAATTCATATTCTTTATAATATTGAATATTGACTATATCATAAATATATGAAAAGGTTGTATATGTGAAGGAATCCTAAAATAGTTGGGAAGACTCCCAAGTATATGGAAAGTTTTGCTTGTGTACGTGGGAAGACTCGTAACTACGTATATGGAAAAAAAAATGAAGGTTTTCTAATGGCCTCCTAAAATATATTCCAAAATATATGGGAAAAGAACTATTAAAATATATACTTTGAAATTTACTTATTTGTAATAGGTAAGAACTCCCCATACTCATTAGTCATTACTTTAAAATTGACTCAAATTTTGTTTTTTAAATCTTTTCTTATTTGAACTATATTAAAAGTCCTAACCGTTAACTTTAAAATCAATATTTTAACCTTATACCTAATATTTAATTATGATAAACAAAATAAATAAATAAATAAATAATACAAATATTAAAATTTAAAGAAAGAGGTTCATATCATTTTAAATATATTTTTTATAACTAGTATTAGGTGAGATATACATGTGTATACTATAACTGGTATTCAAAACTTCAAACGGATGCGATCATACCTGCACTAACCAGCACTAACGCAACTTTTATATAAAAAGAAATCCGAAACCTCAAACTACTAACACGATTTCTACAACTTGTCAACAATAATTGGTTAGACAAAATGCTAGTACCTGAATCTTGAGATAGTAGAGATCCAATTTCTCCATGAGAGGAAAAAGGATTTGCATCTAAACCATCCTTGTTTTGCATTTCATCAACTACCTGCAGATGGATTTTCTGGGTTAAATTATCACATTCATCTTGCAGCCCCTTTAATTGATGTACTCTAGTTGAAGTTGTATCTCCAGCTTTTGCAACCGATTTTTTTCCCAATTCCGCCACTGTCAACTGTAGGTCGTTACACTTGGATTTCCAATACTCAACATCACTTTCAGCCTTCTTTTTCTCGCATTCCAATACACTGTTCTCGATCATCAATTGCAAAACCCTCTCTTCCTCCTCATTACTGCCGTTACTCTCTATTCAACGAATCTGCTCTTCCAATTCTTGATTCCTTCTCTTCAACACCTCAATCTTACCTTCAAGCAATTTAAACTCATTTCTCTTCTGTTCAATCCCCTGCCGCAATTCCAAACAATTACATTCGATTGTCTTGATATTTTCTTCCAGATTTAAACACTGATTGCAATTATAACCCGATTCACTTTTCAAACGACTCATACAATTTGTAGTATCTCCACTTCCTCCTACTATTACCCCCACATCAACCCTCAAAGATTCATCAATACAGTCCATGTTGCAACTATTTCAATATACAATTGTTTCAATGAGAAACTGAAAACTCCACAGTTAGTTTAAACCCTAATATTACAGAAAGCGAAATCTATCGATACTTCGAAATCTGAAGCATTTTCGAGCAACTCTCAAAGGGTCGCGGGAACAAATTTTCGCCCTTCGGCATCCGTTGCCAACAGACGTTATGTTATTCGGGTTTATTCATTGTCGGTTCAATATTTGTAAATAGAAAACGGTTCCAATTTATACGGGCCCATATTGATTTCTGCACGTATTAGCTAAGACCCAAGCCCAAGTAGATCCAGACAACAGGCCCAATTATGTATTCCTCTTAGATACTTCATAGACTTGGCCTGTTTGGCACTTCTGCTGGATTTCATTGGATACAAGCAATTCCCAAAATAAAGAAATTTCACAAGTTTAGGTACGAATTACTTAAGTATACTTTAGTTTACAGTATTATGAATTTTATTAGATTTTGGTGTGTTCAGATACGTCTAGATACATATATTTCGGGATATATGTAGTCAAAACTAGCTGTGATTTATTCTGGATATAATGTATCAAAGTGGATTCACATGTATCTGCGATACATAGAAAAATATCCCTCCCATCTCGCTCGCCTCTCTCCTATGTAGATGATATTCTAAATACATGCGAACTGTAATGTGTATCTAGTGTGATTCGCATGTATCTGGGATACATGACTATCTTCCTTCCCATCTCTCTCGCCTCTTTTCCTATTTTAGTATATCTGGTAGGAAAACTACATATATCTAGATGTATTTTCCTCAATATATGATAGAAAACACTTAATTAATGGTAAAATACGTAATTATTTGAAAGTATATATAGATTTAATAGTTATGGTATGAACGTATGTCTAATAAGATAGTTTTTCCTTCTTTTTTTTTTTTTTTTAAACTACATAATCAAACAAACATTTTCTTCTTATCTATTAAATTTCAAATTCGATTTATTTTTGATGAAAAAAGGAATCAAAATTGGTCCTAAGTTGTATCATTTTTCAACCGTCCGTGTATAAATCGGGTCTAGCACTTTTATGTCTTCATCGTGCGACACTATTAAGTTAAAAAGAATTTTACCTCGCTAGTCTTTTCAATTTCACCTCTTCTCTTTCGTTGATCTTATACTGATCTATTAGACTAGAAATGGTGCCAAGAAAAATAATTTAATCTATATTGTAGTACGAACAAAATAAAGATATTCAAATAAAGATTAAGCTATTAACTATTCGTTTTGTTGCAATTTCCTAATTTATTCTGAGTCATTCGGTATTGAATATTGTTTTATTTTATATTTTATCAAATAAAAAGGAGACCAACTGCTTTCGTTTTTGTTTTTTCCAAGCAAATCCATAACTTTCAAAAATTGTATTAGGGGTATTGTGATTGATATATTTTGTTTTTTTCCGTTGAATATTGTATATTATTATTATATAGAAAAATACGTGATAGCACCAACCAATAATTTGAAATGTCTTTGGGATAAATGTTTTGAATAGATATATTAAATGATATAACTGTATTATTGTTTCATGCATATATAGTGTAAGTTTGGCTTATCTAGCCACCAGACATACAATTGAGTAGTATATATCTGTCATAAAAATTAAATTTCATGCAAAATAATAAACGTCTACTCACGTCACGTAACACTCAATTGGTTTCCCATATCCATGCACAAAACAATGAACAATAAATGCAATTTCCTACTCTCTATTTTTTTTTCTTTTCTATAATATATAGTAAATATAATATTGAATAAAAGTAAGATTCTGAGAGAAATAAAATCATTAATTTGCTAATATTAGTAGCAGAGAGAAGTCACAATCAAATGTGGTCCGTCACAGCCTACTTTGATGACCTTAGAGAATTCTCTTGCATCTTTTTTTGGGACCATATAATATAAATATTTGAAACACTTAAATAACACAATACACAAATTTCTAATTTAATTTATTCAAACTTGGGGGGAAAAAAAGGTGTAAAGTTGTTGTATATATTGGACCACATGCTTTGCTTTACATGTATGTATGGAATTGGATTGTCATACAATTTCAAATAAGTTTACATTAGCCATTTTTGAGCTTTCATGCACGATGTGGATATATATATATATATATCCACTTGATCACTTTATAAATCTTTATTAGTAGTAATATAAAATAATCAACTCATTTTGTCATGAACTCTTCTTGGATTTTCTTGTCTAATAAAAAGATGAATTGAGTGCCAAATTATCATATTCTCTTATATCTAGGGATCTGAAAATTAATCCGTAAAAGTATAATCTGTCCAAATTCAACCAAATGTAACCAACTATTTGTGACCCTTACCTATATCTACCTTGCTTCATATAATAATATTATAATTCAAGTTTCTTTCTCCAGTTAGAATTTCGTTGGGAGCGTTCAAAACTTTAATATATATATATATATATATATATATATATATATATATATATTTAAAAATATTAATTGTTGACCTATATACAATATATGCATGATATAATTTTTTGACAAAGGATGTTCGATTAAGTGACCACCGTTGGGTCAATGTAGTCTCTCTCGTTTGATGAGATTCGATCCAACGGAGGGCCTCAACCAACTTTGTCTTCACATCTCTTTTACTAGCTGTATGTACTGTAGTGTATACATGGATGTGTACCTTTTACAGTTTTTCGAAAATATACGTACTATTATAGACTATAGTATTATATACTGATCTTAAAGTCTATATATATTACTCCTATATATATAGGCATATAGTAACAAACACTTACGTATTCTTGGCCATTTATTATTCTTAGTTAACAAACCTTCTGTTTCTGAGTACATATATTAACTCTCTATGTATATACTACATTAATATATATATATATATAATTTCATCTCAACTCAAAACTTTAATTTGTTGTTTAGCTAAGCAAAGTAAATTAAATTTGTACAACATTATAAAGGGAGTAGAATTAATATTGCATTATTAGTTACCACTACTAAAAAATCACTGTTTTCCCACTGAAAAAGTGTCCATTGGGTAGCTATTTTCACAGATACTTTGATTGAATTGATGGGAAACATATAGTAATGTTTTCATATGAATAAAATTAGGAAGCTTACCATGCACACTATTTCAGTAAGAATCTGTTTCTCACCATGCATTTTCTCAATAAAAAAATTATGTTCTATAGCACATATTTCTAACTAATTCACGGTGAGAAAAGCCCTTATTCGTAATAGTGTACTGAAGACTTATCTTACAATATTTGGAAGTAGTCAATCAATTGTAAGGCTAAGGGTTGTTGAAGGATCACTTATAGCTAGTTTTCTGGCTTTAAGACCTATTTAGAACTGATCAGTACTCTATATAGGTTCAGGTCTTTCCATTAATGCAAAATCTAAAGTTGTTAGGCTAGCTGAGACTAGCTTAGGACTATTCTAGCAGGAATATCATAAGATAATCATGCCATCCTCATTTGAGGCATTTACTATCATCTAAGGTACTGAATCCCTATTTGAAACTAAATTTAATTGCTAGAGGGAGATCTCTCTCTCTCTCTCTCTCTCTCTATATATATATATATATATATATATATATATATATATATATATATATATATATATACATACTTTTTTGTAAAATTTGTAATCTTAAAAATAAAGATATACGGTAGTCTAGCTTGTTACAATCAGGAACGGAGGCAGAGGGGTGTAAGAAGTTCAATTCATTTGAACCCCTTTCGTAGAAATAAAACATATTATAAGTTTTATGAAAATGATTTTTTTTCTTCTTGCATATATGTAATTTATTGAATTTTCTTACCATACCTTTTTTTTGAATTCTTGATATCGCCATTGACTATAACGAGTAAATATGACATGATAATGTAAAAATTCTTTACACGGGCAAAAATTAATAATATTCATGTAGTGCATGACTCTACATTCATTGTAAGGAAGGGAAAATAAAAGCTGGAGAATTTAAGTTTTTATGTGGCTACGTACAGGAATTTAAAGGTGGCTAAATAAGACGATCGTACAAACTGTCATTTCTGATCACTTCAAAATTGTAATTAAAATGGAAAAGGGTCAAAATATGCCCCTAAACTATGCGAAAATGTCTAGATATACCCTCCATTTGAAGTTTGGCTCATTTGTGCCTTCGCTGTCCAACTTTTCGCCCATATATGCCCTCGTAGACGTTAGTTGCTTTGCTGGAAATAACCAATTCATTTTTCCTTTCTTTAAATAACAAATGGAATTGTCACATCCCTTTTTAATTACCACGTGCCATTTATTTATATTTAAAAAATGAATACACCTCTTTTAAATAGGATATCCAACCCGTAAATTATATACTAACTGTACTATCATATTGTATTCAACTACTTATTAAGTTTTTCTTGTGAGTTCTGATTTAAATATTTATACAAGATACAAGGCCAGAAAAAAAATAAAAATGGATGCCATCGTGGTCACATTATTTGTAAGAATAACCTTCAGAAGGGTGATCTTGAAGTTTCAACCTTACTTATCAAACTTTTAAAAAATAACTTATCGCTTAATTAAAAAAATTTGCTAGACAAATTTTGGTTGTTCATATATAGAGCATAATGTGCTTCGAGATTCATATGCTTCAACTTGATGGGGTGGGGTTGGGTTGGGGGTGGGGGTGGGGGTGGGGAGAGATAGGGTAATAGATGTAAATATATATTGTAGTTTTGTATTTCCTCTTTATAAAGAGTCATTCTTATAATCCACAAAATAATAGTTTAAACCTTTTATCTGAAAATGTATTTTTAGTAAATTATTGTTGAAAAAGTACCATGGAATTTGATCATATAATAAATTTTGAAGGTGACAATGAAATAGATACTAGTAGAAATCGAGTGTACATAAATGAAAATTACAATGACTGAACGTAAATAAAGCAATACAAAGATCGAGGAGGTCATATATAATTAATTAATTAATCGATCGACTACTAGTAATTAAATAAAAGTCATTACAATCTATACGGACCTCAACTACGTACGTACCCACATTCTCTTTTTATTGTTACAGCTCCCTAGTCAGATCTCTAACTAGAATGAGACACTTCTAATTTTGCCAAATTGCAAAAAAAAAAAAAAAATAGAAAAAAAGAAAAAAATGTACTAAAATTACGACTAGTATTACTAAAGAGTAATGACTACTGTTCTTAGCAGAATGTCTGCTGAATCTGATGAGCCAGTTCTTCAGCACTAAGTTGACATTCAATTCCAATCTGCAAAAAAGGGGAAAAAATTACCAATCATTAGCTTTGAAATCTTCACTAATTTAATGATACCACATATATCTACATATTCTCTAATTAAATTTGAATTTAAGTTATATAATAAATATACATCGATCGTTAGTCAAGTTTAAGAATAATTAAGACTACTAATAATTTAGAGGAATTTGAATAAACCAAATAAAGGGTTTTTGAGAGAAGTGTGTTGTCAAAAAGGTGGCAATATTATGTATGTAAGAAAAGTTACCTAGTAAGTACAAGTTTATGTTCCCCACACGTCTGTTTCACAAAGAGGAATCAAATGATTACTAGGAACTTCTGGAATCACAACTAGTATTATACTAGCTTTTTGTTGCTAGTAAAAGTGTTTCCTCAATTGTTCAAACTTGTCATGTCTATCTAGCTCTATTTCAAAACTTTTAAACTATATATGATATTGCCCATGTTGATAAATAGTAGTCATATATATTTGGAGCAAGCTAAGGTTAATTATACCAAAATGATCATGTATGTGTATAGGTTACCACAAGTGAGAAAAAAAAAAGGTACTCACTCACAAATAAGAGAAAATGATATCTCCTGTCTTCTTACCATTCAAATAGAAGAAAATGACCTTTTCAGATCTTTTCGTTACAAGGTAAAACTAATTTTCATAATAGTAAGTATGTAACTTGAGAGTTATTGAGTAAGCCTTGTGAATTTAAGTTATATAGTCGTGACACTACATACTTTCTCCCTTTTAATGTTACACAAAGTATAAGAAAGTAAAGTTACAGTACCTTAATGGTGAAGGAGTTGAGCATGGTACCATCAATAGTACTGATGCTAACATGGAGTATTTCAAGGGCGAGTTGTTCTAAAGCAGCAATGATCTTCACAGCCTGGCCAGGAATACGTGGAGACACGGTCTTCAATATGACATTCGCGCCAGAGAATTTCACCTCCACGTCAGCAATGGCTGACTTTGAATTAGCAGCCAGCTCATTATTGACATGACTATCAATGGAAGAATTTGATGAAGTAGTAGGAGATGGTTCAAGTGGCTTGTTAGCATTATTATTAGGCTTATATGGACTTGTGGGTTGTGGGGTTCTTGGACTAATTGGTAAGTTCATTCTGGGGCTAAGTGGTGGTTTTCTTGGACTTAATGGTGAAGGTGTTATTAGTCTTGGACTAATTGGGACTAGTTGTGGTGGTAGTACTCTTGGACTTAAAACTTCACTATAAACTTTGCGTTGCTTCTTGGCTTCTAAGGATTGGAGAACTTGTTGTAGCTCGTTTATGTAATCAACAACCCCACCAATTATTGATGCTTGATCACCCTATTTATTACACAACCACAAAAATAAAACATTAGAAGAAAAAAAAAACAACTTTTATATCTTCAACATGCATGCTTCCACCCAATTATCAACTATCACTTATCGGTCGGGTCATATTCATTAAATGATTTGAATGAATATATATTTGGTTGAATGACTTTCTCAGCATAAAACTCATAATTAAGTAACTTTCAGGGAGAACAGTTGATGGTTGAATGATCATATATTAACTCTGATGAAATTAGAATTTTCACTAAAGTAATTTAAAATATAAAAAAATAAACATATAGTATCAAATTAAAAAATTCTTATATATATATAAAAGTAACCTTGCCCCTAGCTCCAACGCCCTTACCCTCCAAATCAAAACTCCTTTTACTTTTATTATGTCTTATATATGTGTTAATTAATTAGTATTTGTGGGGGAAAAAATTAAAAATGACAGAGAGATTAGTGGCAAATAGCGAAGCATCAATAAATTAAATTTGTGGTTTTAGCTTTTATGTATGTCTAAAACAACTCATCACAACAACATAACAACAATAAGCTCATTATAATTCCAAAAATGATATCTGAAAAGAGTAATATTAAATATTTCCGATAGATCGATGGACTCAAAGAAAAATGAAAAGAGAAAGAAGTGTGCGTACTCGTTTAGCATAAAAACAAGGCATCAAAGTGCGTAGCACAGAGAGATGTTCATTCATTTGTTTTCGGCGGTTCCTTTCTACTGTTATATGAGAAATCTTATTTTCTATCCCACCACTTGAAACCGCCGCCGCCGCCGCTAAATTTTGCCTCTTGCTACTTGGTGTATTTTCCTCTTCTTGTAAAGTTGCACTCGAACCCGTAGATTTTTGAGAAACTAACTTCCTCTTCCTCCCTTCTTCAGACACCAAACCCGTAATTTCATCAGAGGTTGTGGTCGTTGTAGTCTGGTTGTTGGTATTATTACTAAATTTCGAATTAATATTACTACCTCCACTTCCACCTCCACCGCCTTCTAGAGCCTCTAAAATACTGAAGATATCACATTCAGAATCTTCAAATAAATCAGACAAACTTTGGTCACCATCCATTTTCAACGGTACGTTAAAAAAAAAGGTAATAATATGTTGGCGACAGTATGAAGGAAATTTTTAGTAAATAGAGAGGAAAAAAAAAAAAGAGGAGATCTAGAAAAGGCAATAAGAGAAACGTTAAGAGAGCAATGGATGGATATTTATTGCTGAATAAATAAAGCTAAGGGTGTTATATAAGTAAATATTTAAAAGAGAATAATTATGGAGTATGTCCTAAATGTAATGTATGAGTTTTAAGTATATAGTGACGTCGAAAGAGTACGAACAAGCTTTATAATAATAAGTTCATGATGTAAAGAAAAAAGTTTGGTGAAATCTAAAACACCAAGTTTTCCTTCCACCTCTGCACTCACTCTTGTTCGTCTAAATAGACATGCCATATTAACTCATTATTAAATATCATCATTTGAATATGCAATTTAAAATCATAACTTTAAATCTCAAATTCTATTAATTTTTTTATATGATTTGAGATTTCAAATCATAATTTTATATTTTCTTAGATGTAATATTTGACTCATAAGTTTATAGTATTTTGTAAAAAAAAGTTCCATTATATATTTTGCAAAAAGAAAAATAAAAAAATCGTGTTTGACGTGAAAAGATTGATCGTGCTACGTGAAAGAATTATATTAAAGAATAACTAGATATTACTATGGTTAACTAGTGGATCTTAATAAAATTTATGTGTATTTGAAAGTTTGTAATCACAAACATTTATTTATAAAAGGAATATGGAGATATATATGCAATTTATCAAATATTTTGTTTATGAATTATGTGCTTATTTGGTAAGCTTGTATAAGAATTGAGAAAAAATGATAATTTTGATAACTTGTGGATTTTCAAGTTTATGAAAAAAAATATTAAATTCAAATTGCATATTTAAACAAAACTTCAATTTCAAACTAATCTAACTAATACTACTACTGAATAAAGACAAGGAGGTTGTGAGGCTAACCCCTATTCCTCCCACCTAACGGGCAGCCACACTTAGCTACCTACTAACCTTTTACTCTAATTTTCAACCTTTATACCTTTCTATTTGGAAACATGTGATAAGAATTTATCCAAACTCAATAAATAAGCACTTTTGCAAAGTTCACCCTCCAGCTCAAACTTTCTACACATGTTGTAAAATTATTATAAATAATTAATTTCAAATCCAGTAAATCAACTAGCTGGATTAGAATACCAAACCAGAACCCATCAAGTTAATGTACTCACGGGTGGAAGGGTGGTGCAAGGAAGTTCATCCGAACCATCTTAATTAGCAAAAAGTTACAGGTATATAAGGTTAAAATCATATATATATATATATATATATATATATATATATATATATATATATATAACTGATAACAAGTGTTATAATCCTTTTGATTTCTTTATATTTTTAATCTCTTTTTTTAATTTTTTTTTTTTTATTCCATCACTGTATGTACTATAACATTTACCTAGCTGCTTTTACATATATAGCCTGTAAGCTGAACCTAATAGAAAGACACTGCAAACTATTTGCTTGTTTGAAATCATGTCAATGTCTACATAAATAATATATGTTTTTGCTAGTACCTCGAGAGTGTCAAAAGAAAAAGAAACCATGTTAATGTCTAGATCATATTTAATTTTCCTTGTCCTTGATTGTGACATTAGTTTATTTTCAATAAACACTCCAAGTTAGAATTAATTTTTTCCTTTTAGTATTGCCGCAAAAAGTATTTAGTGACAACTAAATGAATGTTATTATATCCAGAATCAGAATCGCTCAAGTCTTTAAATAATTATGTCATATAATTATTGTGTAACAATCATATTATTACCGTTAAATCATTTATTTGTTGTAGTGTGACAATCCTTCTTTACTCTCATTAGTAACTTCCCTTTTTGACCATAAAAAAATGTAGTGCAATGGATGAAGTTGCTTCTCCCTTAACCAAAGGTCTTGAGTTTGAGTCCTGAGTATAAAAAGCTTCTTGGTAGAGATTGCTTCCCCCGAATGAGACCCTATGCGGCGTGAATTCGGAATAATCAGACACCAAGTGGGAAACAAAAAAAAAATTCCCTTTTTGAGCAAATATATGGTTCATAGTTAGCCAAGTCTGTATTGTTTTTTAGACTTAGGTTCTAGGTTTTACAGTAGTGATTGCAAAGCACCAAGAAAGCCTGTTGCATGATCTTCACTAGTACTTTCCTTTTTCATCAAAACTTTGTTAAATTTAGCAAAGTCTTTCAAATAGGGTTTGTCTTGCTCTTTCTTAGGTTTTTTTTTTTTTTTTTGGTTTTTTCATCCGGTGCCCGATATTCATATTGAAGTCCAACTAAATTTGAGACGTCTAGTTAAAGATAAATGAGTACTTAACACTCTACCACAATTCTTGCTGACATTTCTCAAGTTTTCTGCTTTGTTAGTAATTACAAAAAGAATAAATTATTATTATTATATAATAATAATAATAATAATAATAATAATAATAATAATAGAGAACCATTGTCAAATTGAATGTTGTGTAAAATTTTGTCAGGTTATTGGCCTCTTCAACGACAGTGGCTTTATTGTAGCCGTAGCTACCTCCATATATCAAATTTATTGGACCCACAAATTAAACTTCAATTCATAAGACACCTTTTACATGTTAACATGCATCAAAAATATTGCCATACTACTCCACTAGTATACGTTTGATATACCTAATTTATACCAAAAAAAAAAAAAAAAAATTTTCAAATTTTTAATGTCGATAAAAAACCATACATATACATATATGATATATGCACGTATGTATATAACAAGCATATTAATGATAAATCCTCAAATGCCCTTCCCTTGGATTTCCCAATGACGCGTATGTCTTTCTGACCCCTTCCTCCGTTATGAGCGTCATATATATTACACCTTCTCTGAGGGATACAACATCCCCTTGGAGATTCGCCCCACCACTATACTGATGACACCTCAAGTTATGATACCATATTTGTCGCGGGTCACATAGCACGAATTGTTTGTTTTCGCCTGATAGGCCACACAAATTCAACTCTGGATAATGAATCCAAAAGTGTGTATCACGTGAACTTATACTATATATGCTATAAAAACACTTTACTATATATGCTATAAAAACACTTTACTTTCATCTTTCATTTCGATGTGAAATTTGCCTTACATATTAGCTCGTGAATCGTGATCAAGGATTCTTTAGCATGCGTTAGGATCCGATTCTTCCACGATTACATTTCTTTTTTGTTGCAAACATTAACTTGAATAAAGTTTCTTAATCTTATTTAATGAAAAGAAAGAAAATTAAATGACATACATTAATTCTATTTGTGAAACATTCTCTTAATCCATTTATTTAGATCCTGCTCCAGGAATCAAACATACAGTGTCTTGAATGACCAGATCAGATTTAATTTAATTTATTCTTATTAAAATCCAAAAAGATATTTTGTCTTGTCAAAACATCATTGATAGTTCAAAATAGAATATATAACTAGAAAAAGAAGTTTTTGCTTTCAATTCATCTCTGCAACAGTTTTAAGTGTTTTTTTCTCTATAAAGGCAAACTCCATAGAGTAATAAAAACAATAATTCTTTTCTCTGAATGAGAGTTATCACTGTTCAATAATAAAGTTACTATAAGTATTAATTTATTTATCTCCTAAATATAAAGTGGACCAAACTTGTTGCAGGCCTAATGCATGCAAAATTGACACCAAACTTTAATTTGTTATATATACTGTACATTGTCTTTTAATTTTTATATCTATATATTATGATAATATTAATGTATGTACTTTAGTGATTCAATTTTGGTATATAAATTTCTTTTCTTTTTTGGCATAATACATTGATAATTCCTTAATTTTGTAACTATATTTTACTTAGTTTGCTTGAATTAAGACATGTTGTAATGGTGCACTTGAACAGATAATAAAGTAGTTAGTTCTATTAGACAATTTCAGCTCAAATTTTAGAAAAAAACTTATATCTATTCTCAACCGTCCATTACATAGATAAATTAATTACATATAATATGTTACAACCGTCCATTACATAGATAAATTAATTACATATAATATGTTACAACTTGCACACATCAGCATCAATTGAAATATGTCTTGAGAGTTGAGGATTTATAGTTTATTAATGCTAATGCATATAATTAAAAAATTGATATATTCAGATACTCAATCATAAGTCATAACAAATCATGGTTAAAGTATAATTTACCATCAAATTGTAAAAAATGTGAATTGAGATAAAAAGTTAAGTGATGTTTTTTTTTGTTTCCCACTCAGTGTTTGGAGTGCACTATGGAGCTTTGATTAAATTCGAATTGCGTTCTATAGGATCCATTTGGGGGTGGCGCTCCCAATAGGATTTTCTTCATACACAAGGCTCAAACCCTAGACCTCTAATTAAGAGTGAAACAGAACCCTCTGCACCACAACCCATGATAAAAAATTAGTGATGTTATGACTCTTGTACTCTGAATTTCCTTAGCAGAGCACTCTAATATTTTTCTTTCGATAAGCTTTAATGGTCTAAACCTACCCTTTCATATTTGATTCTTTTTTTTTGTGCTGCATGCAGGTATTACCCCATTTAAGCCAATACACAGTCTTTCATCCTTAGGAATTTACTTGAAAAATTACATTTTTGTCCTTCAAATGGTCGGTCTTTAATTTTTGCTCTTAACAATTAAACTTATACGTTCTTGGGGACGCGAACATAACTTCTTAAATATTATGAGCGGAAAAAGTTATTTGCTTGAGGAGCAAAAATTAAAGATCAATACATACTCACTATATCAAAAAAAAAAAAAAAAAAAGCGACAATTAATTAATGACAATAGCTTAATTGCCATTAAATATGTACCTTTAGCAACAATTAACACTCTTTGTATATGTCCCTGAAGCCTTTATCGACATTGGATCCAATGACAATTAACAAATACTGGTAAAAGCTTTAACACTCTTTGTTAATGTACATTTGTATTATTGCCGCTAAAATGTGTTTTGTTATAGTGACTAGGGGTAAAAGTTAACGACCCGAATTACTCAGACAAAGGCTTCTAAGCTCTAAATTATTTTAAAATTATAGTCTTGAAATTATAATCTATGGACTAATTTATCCCACTTGAAAAATAGGATAAAATAATTTCAAGCTGAATATGATAAGGTGAGATATCTCAAAATTATGTCAAAAATTAGATTAAATTAAATTTATGTTGCATTTAGTAGACGGTATAAATTTATATCATCTATCAAAAGCAATATAAATTTTATCCAAGCTAAATCTTATGTTCCACCTTATCCTGCCTATCAAACATACCTTATTATTGTATACATAATAAATATAATACTGAGGGGGACAGTGAAAAAAGAATTTATAATTATCATCAATTAATATCAAATTCATTAAAAAAAAAAAGATAAATAAATTATGTTGGACAACTTTGAACACGTAAATTTTTGGTATGCAAAGCTGAGCATGAGTTGAAGTATTCGCGGATTTATGAGAATTTATCCAGTACGGGCCACTTGCCATCTCTAGCTCAAAATGTCGATAGGCACTTGTCAAAATGCTATCTATAAAATAGAAATCATTTCCAAGATTCAAAAATTCAAACTTGAGAACAGTTCGAAATTTAAACATAGATGTCACAACAGGTTACCTAGTCTGTTTCTTGAGCTATCAAATCAAATTTGTTAGTATGAATAGTTGTTATTTTGTACCTTCAAAGGCCAATGAGACTTGGTATGCAAATTATTGAAAAAATATATTTTAAGACAAATACAAATTTGTGCTAAAGCAATTCATTTAATTGTGTAGTTTGCAGTTTTCACTTCAAATAGATTGATCTTTAACTGTATAGCGTTAAAGAAAATTTTTGATATGCAAAGCTGAGCGCAATGAGTTCAAGTATTCACAGATTTATGCGAGTTTGTCCTTGCAACTGCACCGGCCACTTGTCATCCCTGGCTTAGAATGTCGCTAAGCACTTGTCAAAATGTCATCTGTAAATCATTCCCAAGATTCAAAAATTCAAAGTTGAAAACATTTTGAAATTTAAACTTAAAAACTATCATAGTACTGAATAATGTCCTCTCTCTTTTTAAATTTGTTTTCTCTAATTAAATTAACTTCAGTGACTTTATTACGTTGTATAGTATTATTTTTAATTTTGTAGAAGAATCTCAAACGTAAATTCCGGGATTATTCCCCTGCAACAAAATACAAAACATGTTCCTGGAGAATTTAAATGTCACAACATGTTACCTAGTCTATTTTTTGAGCTATCATATCAAACTTGTTAGTATGAATAGTTGTTAATGCAAATAAGTCTTGCAATAGTAGTTTTTAAAAAAAATTACAAGGGGAAATGTTAATATGTGAGGGGACATCAAGGAGGATAGAGCCAAGATATGAAGCTTATGAGTTCAAAATAAAGAATTTGGTTTTTGATTTTTGTCCTTCAAATAGACTGATCTTTAATTTTTGCCCTTAATAATTGAACTTATACCTAACAAGCAGTGACAAGTTTAAAGATGAAATACCAGGCACATGAATCCCTGATCCCACCATAAAACTAGGTATTTTGTATATGAATTTTCTCAAATTGCTATAATATTATATACTAACGCTCATGCTATAAGAATGCTAAATGGTGCACGAATATTTAGTCATTCACCTGAAGGACTAGGGATCAATTGTTAGTTAATACACTTTTTGTTTTTCTTCCTTTTTTTTTTTTAAAGGATGCACTCATTCTAGAAACGGGACATAAGTTCTTTTAACAGCGCATGACATAACTTTGAGTATTATAATACGAAAATATCTACTTACATCGCCGCAAAAAAGTATGTGAGGGAGGGATGAAGGCAGAGCCAGAATGCGAAGCTTATAAGTATTATATAAAAGGTAATGTTCATTAATAAGACAAATTACGATTTGTGCAAAGTAAGAAAGTACCCGACACTCTAGGTCCGCCCCTATTGATCGAGGATAGGTATAGAGGAGTTATGAGATAGAGAAGGAAGAAAAGCAGAAAGTGAGTAGTAGTTTGTGAGATATGCAGTTAAATGCAAAGCGACAAAATTTTGTAGTGTAAATAAGGTAGGAAGTAAATTAAATGTTGGAGATGGAAGAAGATGAGGGAAGAATAGTGTGATAGGGCCCCAACAAGGAAAGATCTGCAACTTGTCTCTTCAGACAATGCTTAAATTTTGCTTTCAATGCCCACACACGGCATTTCCGTGCCCTTTTATCATACATTTTTTTTTAAAAAAAAAAAAATTAATACCAACTTGAAACTTTTATGTTTCACCATAGACAACGGTACCAACCTGGGTTGTGGTGTAGTAATGCGGAACACATTTTTCCATTCTTAATCAAAAGTAAGTCTCAATTTCATGACCTGAATATGGAGAAAATCTTGAGACTTATAGTGTACAATTCAAATTTACTCGAAGCTCCAATGTGGACTTCGAATGCTAGGTAGCCTGAAAGGCGGAGGAGGAGTAAATGCACTGATGGGTGAACGCATGGGAGTGCGTTCTATGACAAAATGCGGAACAAGAGAACGACACTTTACTTCTTCACTGCCAGTAAAATCAAATCACCAAAGAGATAACTACTGCATGTAGTAACAAACAATAAAGAGATGGACTAGTAAGTTCAACGGTAGAAAAGATTTGACTGTTAGACTGATGTACTGTGTAGTGTAGAAGAACATTTACAGTCTGTAGAAGAACTTTTACAGTCTAACCTAGTTTAGGATAAGAGTCCTACGTTGTAAAAATACAAAAGAGATGATGGGTCCTGTGGTGTAAGTCTAGTTCAAACAATATCACTAATCATATGGACATTGCAAATGATATCAGTCAATCATATGTCAGTCTTGTCGATGGTTGGTTAGAGCTCAACTAAGTTTAGGCAAATCGGAAAAACCTTAGTACTGATTGTATGCGACACCCAGTGGCGAAGTCATCAGAGTTACGATTAAGGAGTGTCAAAATATAAAGAAGTAAAATCATGTGGAAGCCAAGGAGGGTCTATATATAATATATATATATAGATAAAAAATTATTTTTACCTAGCTACACAGTATAATATTTCGATGAAGAAGTGTCGAGTATATGTCATTCTGCCACTGATGACACCCTCACTTAGTACAAGAGTTCCACATTGCCAAAACACAAAAGAGATGCTCGGTATATAAGTAAACATGCTTTTCACCCTAACAACGCGTTTCAAAGAGAGTAGACAATATTACTAGGCAGGGGCGGATCTACGTGGACAGGTGGGGGTGCCACGGCACCCAGTGATCTCGGAAAAAACATACATATATGTATATATGTAAAATAATTAAATATATATTAACTTTGTCACCTAATAAATGAAATTTTGAGTAGACCAATTGGCGAATGGAACAGCCTACCACACAATCAATGCAGGTTCGTACCTCGGTGCAAGCACATATTTTTTTGCTTGTTTCTTTTTTGTCTCTTTCATTAATCCTTTTCTTTTTTCTTTTCTCTTTTGTCTTTTTCATTAATGTGTAAAGGGCTTTATTTTTTTTTCCTCCATTCATTCTTATTTATTTACTATTTTTTTTAACTTTCTTTTCACTAATTATTAATCGCTTGATATAAGTGTTACGTGTTTATTCTTTATCAATTAATAAGTATTGAATTATGAATGTCAAATAAATATAATTAAGAATACATTTAAATAGTAGTTTTTAAAAAATATAAGTTTTAAAAATGATGAATAGTATTATTAGAGTTTATTTTTTTAATTTAAAGATTTTTTCGATCTTGTTTCTTTTTTGTCTCTTTCATTAATCCTTTTCTTTTTTCTTTTCTCTTTTGTCTTTTTCATTAATGTGTAAAGGGCTTTATTTTTTTTTCCTTCCATTCATTCTTATTTATTTACTATTTTTTTTAACTTTCTTTTCACTAATTATTAATCGCTTGATATAAGTGTTACGTGTTTATTCTTTATCAATTAATAAGTATTGAATTATGAACATCAAATAAATATAATTAAGAATACATTTAAATAGTAGTTTTTAAAAAATATAAGTTTTAAAAATGATGAATAGTATTATTAGAGTTTACTTTTTTTAATTTAAAGGTTTTTTCGATCTTCACCGACGCTCTTGCTAAGTAAGATGATTAGGCTGAAATTACAACTTTTATTCTTTCCCTACTATATATCTCCGACAACACTTTAAGTCACTGAAATATGAATATGTTAAGTTAATACTATCAGATGGTTTATATAAGCTCAAATTTTAATGTGAAATTTTTTTTCCCTCAAATTTTCAGCGAATAAGACTTCTAATTCCAAAAAGGAAATAAAAATTGAATTGTTTAGTATCTCTAATCTCAGAACATCTAAAAGAAAATATTACTAACATGCATATTTGATCGATTTGTTTATAAAAATAAAAAAAGATTAATCATCCGAATTGCAACCCAAAATTAAAGAAATCGATCATTTTATCTTACTTGAACGATGTGGCACCCATGACCTCCAAATCCTAGATCCGCATCTGTTACTAGGCCTCTCAATTAACGTGTTACTGCCCGTCCAAACAAAATAATGACTTTTTTTTTTTTATAGCTATAGCGTTTTCTAGTATCAGAAATCACCTTTCACATTTACTATCCTCACCAACCCTTTCTAGCTCTCTCTTTCACTGTGCACGCAGTATACTTGTCTGCATGCATGCACCCCTCATTAGAGCAACAACAAGAATGAAGAAGCTAGAAGGTACTTGCCAGTTGCCACAACAAACACTGAAATAACAAATAACCAAAAAAATATTTAACTGGAATTCATTATAGAGTCATTACATACATATATCGTTGTCATACAGAATTGATACCCTTTTTTTCAGCAAACTACTCAAGTTGCTTTAGCAGACGACAAAAATGATAAATCATCTAATATTATAACCTTATTTGACCTATAACCTAACATATTTATGTTTATTGTTTGTGACAAATTGTGTTACCCTTGGTGATTTTCCAGTATCTTTTCAGTTTCCATAGTTGGTAAGTTTTCATAGCTAACCTAGATCTTCTGGTGCTAATATTTTGTTGCTCCTTCGGTTCTACTAGAGAATATATGTCCCTATTAGGAGGCGTACGTATTCTATCTGTCCAAATACATTGATTTAATACGTACGATAAAGATATAATGAAGATTTCCAACCACCAGGTTTGCATCAATTGGAGGGGCGAACTACAAGTATATACATGATGCATGTTAATTGCAAACAATATTAAGATAGTTAGCGAATTAGCAAAGCAACAAACCAAAGATGAGAATTATGAGGGGAGAGTAAGATTTTAGGTTAAACTGAAATAAACAAGAAATGCACGTTGCAAGTTTAATCCTCATAAGAAGAACAAATGTAACGTGGGACTAAAAGGGATTCCGGTGCCTGAATGCACCCAATTCATATGTGTGAATGGCATGATAGATGAATTACTTAATTAACACACGCCAAAAATAAGACTGTAAAACTGGTGAAGTATTGTAGAATAATGTTAGGGCTCGTTTGGTGTGAGGGATTAGAAATAATAGTGATGGGATAAAAAGAAAATTATGTTGTTTGGTTGGCAAGTCCGGGATAACTTATCCCGGGATTAATAATTAGTACCGGGATAAGTTATCCCTTCCCATGGATGGTATAGCAATCCCGGGATAACTTATCCTGGGATAAAATAGGTAAATAACAAATATGCCCCTTTAAATCCTTTTTATACATCATTTTTCACATTTATGTATATTTACATTTTTTTAATATCATGTATAATAATATTTACTACTCCTTATTTTTATGATAATTATACATATTTTTCTATTAAAAAACTATACTATATAAATATAATTTTTATTTATGAATTTATTTGACTAATTCTTATGTTTATTTTATTTTGATTTCTCATAAATTTTCTTCTCTTATATAAACTTAAGAGGGAAGTTCTATTTTTAAGCTAAATAAGAAAAAAGTTATATTTTTAAATACACATGGTACTTATCATGGGAATACATAAACAAAAATATTTAAGCTAAATAAAATAAAAATTTTATTTTAAAAAATGAATAACTAAAGCTCACAAAGAAGAATTTAAAAAGTAAATAAAGTGAAGGGTAATTTTGTAAACAAACAACTTGTTCTTAAAATTTATAAATATATATTATTTTGAATACAACAACCCAAACACTCAATAAGAAATAATCCCAGGACAACTTATCCCATCATAACTAATTCCATCATAACTCATATTTAAACCAAACGACCCCTTATACAATAAGATGAATACATCTATCAAACTTGAAACGTTTAGTAGACCGGTTGTAAAACCAATAATGTTATAATATTAAAGGGCAAATGGAGAGATGCATTAGATGGCATATACTGCAACCTGCACACAAACATAAATGAGAATGCAGGACAAATTTTAAAAACAAAGACAGTAAATATGCGGGGTCCTCCTAACTTCATTCATTTCACAATCTGCAAACTCATTTAAGATCACCACGAAATGTATGAGCTACACATTACTCCCAATTTATTCATTTTTTTTCTTTTTGAATCAATAACCAATCACCACACAGCTTTAGCAAATCAAAAATGTATGTACATAAAATCCACGCAGGCAAACATATTTTATTTTTGGAGCTGAAATTTCGGGAGTTTAAGGGGATTGTGATACCCAATAATAAGAAGGGGGGTGGGTGAGGGAGTAGAGGGACCTACTACCTTGATTGCTGTATAGATTTCCATGTCCCATTTGGATGTCTTGTCCCCATTCATCCCTGTAACGGTTGAAAGACTGTGTTTATGCCTGCTGGTTCAAGCCCCCTTCCTCATCTCTTCAACAAAAAAGAATAAACAAATCAATTTGAATTTAAAAGACAAACAAAATTATATATACAAAAGAGATTTGTTTGTCACTCTACTTGGCACTTGTCCCAATCTTATATCTCAATTTAGTGCACTACGTGCCCTTTTTCCAAGCAAGAATCTTTTGGGCCCTCAATTCCTCCAATTCTTAGGATACCATACAAAGCTGATGTACAACTTAAACAAACACTTAAATGCATTTTTTTTTGTCTTTGGTTTGTCCTCTAACCTATTATAATGCACGGAGTAAACATCATGTCAGTTTACAACAACAACATACACACTGAAATCTCCATGGAATCTGGGGAGGGTGATGTATATGCAGCCTTACCCTTACCTTGTGAAGGTAGAGAAGTGGTTTTTGATAAACCCTCGGCCCAAGTAAAGCAAAGAAAAGAACATATAGTAGTGAACAAACTATATAAAATACAATGGAGAAAAGTAGCATCAACAACAAATAGTACGATAAACAAAGCAGAAGAAACAATAGGTAAAAATTAAAATCGAAGAAAAAGGTAATAGGAGAGTACTAATAAAGAAAACTCGACAATGCTCGACTACCTATTAACCTTTCACCCAAATTCTTGGCCTCCATATCCTCCTATCTTGGATCATGTCCTTGGTAAGCTACAGGTGTGTCATGGCTTGTCTAATCACCTCTCTCAAATACTTATTCGATCTATCTCTACCTCTCCTAAGAACCACCATAGCCAACATCTCACCTTCTCACTGGGACATCTCCTTCACATGCCCAAACCAACTCAATCTAGCATCCATCATCTTTTCCACCACATAAGTCACTTTTACCTTGTCCCAAATAACTTCATTCCTAATCCTATCTCTCCTAGTATGTCCACTAATCCATCTCAACGTCCTCATTTCCGCTACTTTCATCTTCTGGACGTGTGAGTTCTTGATCAACCAACACTCTGTCCCATACAACATAATTGGTCTAGCAACCACTTTATGTTGACAAATATAATTCCAATTTTAAGCATTAGGAAACAATTTATACATCTCTCTATTCAGTTGCTATGTCTAACTCAAACCATACTCATTTTCTATTTAATGTATCTTTAACCATTGATGTTCATCAGGGCAAAGTCACGCGCAAAAAGAAAATAATGCAAATGTGCAAGAAAGATGCCCCTACTTGGGCTAAAGTTGTACTCTCAAGAATATGATTAATTTCTTTTCTGGAAGCTGCTCTTTTAGTTACCTAGAGAGGTAATCCCAATGAGGGTGGTTTCCTTCAGCCTTTAGGTGATGGTGACTAGTGAGTAACTGAGGTGGTTGGCATTATGTAATTCCAAGCTCCCATTTCCAGCCCCACACCATGTAGCAGGAATGTCTTGAACTTCAGGTCCCTAAAGCAAAGATAGTGAAACCTCAATAAACTTACCCTACTAAATAGAGGGACAATTTTTTTTTCATGTTTCTCCATCTAAACCACATATTAAAAGACTCTAATTCTCATAAAACTAGATTATTGAACAAGTCCAGAACTATTAAGCACTCTAACATCGCCAGCTGTTGTAGTACTAACTACTAACTTCTATGCGCATTCAGAAGAAACACAAGCGAGATACCTATCTTAAAAACCCAAAAATGAACAGCTAAAAACTGAATACTTCTGAATAACAACTCCATAGAAATGTGACTAGCAAAAGTAATTTCATAGAAATGCAACTATTTAAACTGATTCCGTCAATATCCATTTTCTGTTTAATTCTAACTTCTTTCTGTTGAATGGATAAACCCAATGACATATCAAGTATCCTCAAACTTTTACTGCCTAACTTCTCAGCTGCTGTCAGACCAAACACTTATCAAAGGCAATAGACCTGTATGATTTGATTGAAAATTGAGACACTTTTAGATTCTCCTAACTTTAAGAATAGTCTGCCAAAGACCACAATCATGTTCAGGAAGTCAATTGTTTGAATATTATAGATTTCAACTCAAGTGATATAACATAAGGAGATCTAGCTTGATCTGATGAACGAGTCTCGGACTTAACCATGTCCCAAGGATGCAGCTACTATTATCACTCCCATAAATGAGTGTTACAGAAGGTTAGACCCCATAATGATGAATATCAAAGTCTGTTACAAATATTTTCGTGAAGTTATTACTTAATTATCACCTTTTCTTCTAAAAATTTGCTAGTAATATTTCTTGTGCTCAGATAATAAAAAAAAAATTGTCACTATGCTTGTAAGTTGTAAGAAACTACCTTTTAAGGTTTATTGTACTGCTTGATACAGAAGCCCACAACTTAGGATATACATGTTGTGGAGCATTTGTTGTTGTCCCTGTTCCACAAACTAGAGAACTAAACATTGAAAAACTTAGGCTTCAACCTATGTTGCTGTGTACTTGCATACAAGTATGTACCAGGTAAGTATTTGGTTGCATAAGTTCAACGTTTAGTATATTTTGAAGGATCTTTATGAAGCACCAATACACACGTTACACCTGTTTGACACATAATATATCAAGGCAACTGAAAAGTTTATGTAAGATGGGTCCTGTTACCAGTTTAAAAAAAAGTCTAAGTAAGATGGGCTTCGATAACTGGTAACTGATAGAACTTACTACTTAAGTATCTTGAGAATATCACTTGTGTCATTAAAGTAAACGATTACATTCACCCAAGTGAGAGCTAAGGGGTCATCCGCTTATTCCACTTGTACAGGAAATTTCATAGTTCTGAACCTCCTAGCCCAATTTAAGAACTCAGTTGACCAAGGGCTTTGGCAGATTTTCCATCAACAGGTAAGACTATCAGCATGAATGGCTGGCAAAAACAGATGACAACCTGATGACACACCCCTAATGTGGTTTGTAGAGCACGGATGCAGCTATGGAAGCCTATAGAAATAGAATATTGCCTTTAATATCATTTATGGGTCAGTATATAAAGTATCAACCTTAAACAAGAAGTGCAATAGCAGTGATAAGGCCCAAATCTCAAATATCCTGCAGTTAGTCATAATTGGAGTAAATTCTTGAGGTACAGGAGTTTCTGAAAATGAGGAAGACCAGGTAAAAGGATGAGGAAAATAGACCAGAAGACGGATCAAATTGTATCTTGGATTGAAAAGAGAAAGAAGACAAATCAATCAAGCTACTATGCTTCAACCACAACCTAGATAGAGTAGGCAACGAATCCTCTATATACCTTTATCAGGAACCAGTATCAACCTTATATCAGTTAGTAACAAGAGTTACAAGACTCTAATGTTTTGTCTTTTAACACAAATTTGGGGTTTCATAAAGCTTGTGGTTCTCTAAGTCTTACAATTATCCATGTCCAGGCCTAATCTAAGTTTAACAAAGACAACTAGGCCAGGTCCCAACTAATTAGTATTGCATTCATAGATTTTTTTTTAAAAAAATTTTTGATAAAGGTAAAGTTGTATTCTTCAGCATTATGGGTATGCTGGCTACCTCCAAAAAGTTACAAGCTATTTCCATAATTACATAGATCCTAGGAAATCTACCAATTGTTCTATTTCTTCTATACCATCTTCTTTACACCAAAAATACAACATGTTAATGCAATTTTCTTTAACCTTCTGAATAGTGTTAGTAATATTCTCATGACACCTGAGGTTTCTTTGCTTCCATAGTATTCTATAAAAGAATGTAATAAAGAAAATAAAAAGTATAGACAAAGAGAAAGCAAATTTGTGATAGGTTAAAAGAAGAGATATGAAAGGATAACAGAAGCATCTTATATAAGCAGACAGATACATTAGCTTCAACACTGTATAAACTCTTGAACAGTAGGGTACAGGGTTTTGTTATGAGATGAGATCCCTACAACAACATATCCAGTGTAATCCCACAGGTCGGGTCTATGCTGCGTTATCCTACCTTGTGAAGATAGAGAGGCTGAATGACATCCCTGACAAAGGAAAATCTTAAAGGAAGTTCTACCACCCCATATGTGCATCTGCATGTCAAAAACCAACTTTAAATCTGAAGAAGCTTCTCATTGTTTCCTCCCTTGTATTAGAACCGATTCATAGCAGCAAAGGTCAGTGCTTTTGATATTAACAGAAATCTTCACAATTAACTGGAAAATACAGGTGACCTCCAATACTATGGAAGCAGGATCTGACCTTTGAGAATTGACACCTTCTTTATCCATCCACTTATAATTACTGAAATTTGAGCATATGCTGACAACATGTCAGAAATACTACTTATCACAATAAACTTTGTACATTATTTGTTCCAAACAACACTAGCTAATAAAGACAATTTAGATTATTCTGTCTTATTGAATTCACAAGTGTGGACCAGATACTCAGGCACTAAGAGTGCTTTTAGCTAGTTAAATTGAAATTACATTAGAGGACTTCAATGCAATAATTCCCTTAGTCTATATGAACCATATTGACATAGATGTTAGGCATCTTGTATAAACTAGCTTAAACATAATACAGCAATAACACACAGTCTGATGATTCAACCTTCATTTGTTTATCAAAAATTTTGTGCAAATTCAGAAAAGACGAAGGTAAAAAAGCAGTGAGGCAAATTAGGTAGTGATGAACTTAGAACGGAACTTTTCTTACCAAATTTAGGTCAGCCATGAAGGAAACATGATACAGCTGAAAACAAAACACAAAGAACCAGTGAGCATATAATTCAAACTTGATCTGTGGTTCTAGTACTGAGGATCTTAAGTTCAACTCTAACAGAAACCAATGTCAATCCTTCTGCAAGTAATATAACTTCATATTTCATAACCCTGTACCCTGAAGTGATTGATCCTCTATTTCTGAAACGTCAAGATCAAGAACCTCCGTGTCCAATCTCAAGATGTGTGAATCCAAGCACCTTTCAGTAAAGAAGCTATAGTCATTTGAGATCCACTGCAGCAATGTCATCTTAACGGAGAAAATCATTGCCACCAAAGACTGAACTGCCCAAAGAAAAAGATATTACATTCGGAGAGTTCTCTGAATGACCATCTGGACCAACTCTACAGAATATGTATTGCTGTCATGATGCAGACTTTGAAATAGAAACTGCGATATAAAGGCCTACTTATACATTTCATTTGGAATGCAGAAATTTTGTTTATATGGTAGTTCGTTCTTTTAGTAACTATTGTTTGTATGAGTTGTCACAACAAAATGAATAACAACCTCATCCTTTGATGCAACTCATGTTGTCTCCGAAATTAGCAGGACCACAGGAACAAACACTACATGAGCAGCTAACTTGGCTTCTCACTTTGGAAAGTAATGGCTATCGTAGAGCACTTTGCAATTCATAATGAAATGGTTTGTAAAGGTGAGAGATTTGGGCAAATTGATGTGGTGGCAAAAGGAATGCCTTTGAGGCAACTTTTTGGCTTAGGTAAATGCAATACATAGATTTAGGAAGTCGAAGATCGTGGAGATCTATTTTGTGAAATCAAATTCAGCGATTTTAGAATAGCACTTTGATATTTTTTCGAAGTAACAGATATGAAGAAGGTAAATGAATTCTTAGGAAAAAAATAATTAAACAAAAGAGTATATTAGAAGGGAAAATTAATTCAGACCACCATATCTTTGCATTAATAATAAAATATACTAAAAGAATTATTGCAAAAAAAATAAAAACAGGAGAGGTAAGCTTAATATCATAAACAACAAGGGAGGTTATCGTGAAGAAGCCAAACATGGGGAGAGGTCTCCGAATTTATCCCTAATATAGAAGTAATTAAGTAGGGGTAATTGCTTCAGAAAATGAAGGTAGTTTTTGTACATTGGAGGTCTTGTACAATCTTGAAACAAAAGTAAAGGCAAAGGAACCATAGGCTACTAGAACATAATTATTTTTCACAAGATTTCTCCAAATAAATGCATCTAATGTGAAGCAGTATTTTCCAGAGGAAAGGGGAATTATTTCTTTAACAAAATGCTTCCTAGACACTACTGCAATCAGTAATCACCCGGCAGGATTCCAATTTTTTTAAAACCGGAGTTTGGCTCAACATAACAAGATAAAATTTCATGCATTAGTATTTTTTTTAATTGGTTTCATGCATTAGTATCAATGTCAAGTCTTTTCCTCATAATTGATTTAAGAATGATTCACCAGATGAGAAGACCCAATGTAAAATGTATACCTCATTACTGCACTCAGCTGTTGATTTTGTGGACTCCCACAGCTTTCTGTAATCCATCAATAACATACTTGCATGTCAGCTGATTTGGCGCAAAACCCACTTTCCTCATTTTATCTTGAAATTTCATCAATTTTGCAATATCACCTTCACCACTTAGAAGCCTGACAATTGTGTTGTAACAAACTGTGTCAAATATTTTAAATTCTTGAGCAAAGAAGCTTAACAGCGATTGAGCCTCACAGAAATTGTTCTCCCCACAATGACCATTTATTAAAGCTCTACAGACTTCAATATCAGGTGGCACATCACAATCAGTCATTTCTCTCATCAAGGAGTTAGCATCCATGCTTCGGCCTAATTTACACAAACATTTAATTATAGCTCTATATGTACCAATATCAGGTTTCAAATCTTTTGATACCATCTCTGCTTTCAAGCATAAAGCCTCATCGGGGAAATTGCATCTGCAGAAAGATTCAATCAACTCCCCGTAGTCCATATTGCCAGGCTCATATCTGTCGCCAGATACTCGATCAATTAGAGCTTTGGCTGCAAATGGTCGATTCTCAATACAAAGTGCAGCAATAAGATAATTGTATATATCATGAGATACTACAAATCTAAATCTTTGAAGCTCGGTGACTAAATTCACAGCTGAAACCAAATTATCCTGTTTTTGATATCCTTGTACAAGAACTGAACAAGTGAACTTATCAGGATGCATCCCTTCTCCAATCATGTCATGCAACAGAAAACGTGCCTCTTGCATCATCCCCTCTTTGCAATAACCAGAAATAAGAGTGTTATACAAAATAACATCTGGTTTTAACCCTCTGTCAGCCATCCTTATAAACAACTGATGAGCATCTTTCACATTTCCCTTTTTACAAAAGCCATTTATCAAAGAAGTATATGTGAACAAATCTGGTGATACATCTCTCATGTACATAATTTGATACAAGTGAACTGCATCTTTCATTCTTCCTTTCCTACAATAGCTACTAACTAAAGTATTATATGTAACTATATCAGGTTGAAACCCTTCTTCTTCCAGTTTCTCCAAGAATTCATTAACCTTGTTCACATCTTCATCCTTGCACAAGACATGGGTTAATATATTAAAGGTACACGAATTTGGGTGCACTCCAATTCTTTCCATTTCAGCATAAACTTCCCAACATTTTTTGCTATAATTCAACTTTGAAAGACCAGTTAAAAGACAGTTCACAGTAATAACACTCGGGTACATTCCATGCTTCACCGTCTTCCTAAACGCTCTAAATCCATCTTTCACCATGTTCACCTTGAGAAACGCCTTAATTAGCATATCAAACACTACAGGGTCCCAATTACACAAACCACTAGATGAAAGCAAAGTTTCAAACATATCCACACTCTCTATTCCATCTCTATTCAAATCGACCAATTCAGACAAAATTTTCATTGCTTGTGGAAAGTTCCTTGTCCAAGTCAGTATATGAATTACAAGACAGTAGTTTTGAGTGTTAGGCTCCACACCCAAATCATTCTTGACCCAGTTAAAGAAATTAAGAGCACTAAATGAATCAGACTGGCATCTCAACAGGACCCGTGAGATTTCACTGTCACTGAAATAACTAATAAGCCCATTATCTCGGATGGTTTTCTGAACGACGGCCAAATGGTCATTGTTTCTGTTCTTTAGAGCTGAACATATCAGACTCACTGTGTTTTGGGGGTTTTGGGTTTTAGGTAGAAAGTTGTGAAGAGGGTTTGAAATGGGTCTGGCAGACCCACTATAATCTGCTAGAATTTGGACACAATTTGATGATGACAATGATGAAAAATTCAGTCTTGAATGAAGATTCTTGAAATTAATAAGTGTTTCTCCATTTGAACAAGTAGATTTAATTGATTTTTGCGTTAGATTCATGGGAAAACTCAAGAAAAATGGAGCTAATTTCTTCAACGAGTAAAGTAAATTTGAATATAGATAAAGAGAGGATTACCGAAGGAGACTGAAATTTGAAGATTCTGGTTGTAGCAAGCCCTCAAAATTAAATTTGACAAAGCAGAGGAGTGAGAAGCTCTGCTGCGTTTGTTCTTGTGGGATGGGACTAGGAAGGAAGCCCAGACTCACAAATTTCATACTTCAGAGACTTTAATGTTTTATTTTAGGAACAAGATACCCATTAAAAATAAAAGATATGGGTCAAAAACACACCTAAATTATTTTTTATTTTGAATTTAATATATAAATTATTGATATGGTGAGTTTTATATATAAATTATCACTCATTAATTTGTTTGAGAAACACGTCTCTCTCTTTTATAACACTATCATCATGATGTGTGTAATACACTTTTTCTTTTATTTAAAAAAAATTATCAAAACATTTTACATTAGACAAAAATTAAATAACTTATTAGTATTAAAAAATTATTATCTCAATTCTTACCCCACCATCACTTTCTCTCACCGTACACCATTCCCCTTCTCCCCTCCATTTTTTTTTTTTGTTTAAATTTCTTTTATAAAAATATTTCATTTATTTTATTTCATCTCCTCCCTTCTTCAAATACTAATTTAGATATTATTTTATTTTTAAAAAAAAAAAAATTCTACCACTCCACCTAACCTTTCGTGTCTAATTTTTCTCGTTTTTTGTTAGATATATACAAATCAAAAATATTTTTTACTTGTCGCCGAAAACTTTTTTTAAAATAAAATTTTTATTTATGTTATATTCGGTACACAAGTAGAAAAATATTCCTAAAGTGTTTGTACATATCTAACACAAAACGAGAAAAATGTAAAAAATAAATAAAGTAGGAGCGGAAGATTAAATAGAATTTTAATTTTTTTAAAAAAAAAATTGTATCAATTTTTTTCGGGGAATGAGTGAGTGGTTTCCGGGGGGGGGAGGGGGGGGAGCGGTGAAGTATGAATTTCTTAAAAATATTTATAAAAGAATTTTATTTTTGTGGGGGGGGGGGGGGGGGGGGGAGTGGTGGAGTGGAGTAAGATAAATAATTTAAATTTAAAAATAAAATTGGGATAGTAATACTTTAATCTTTAATATTTTTAATTAATATTAATAGATTATTATTTAATTTTTGTCAATGTGGAATATTTTATCCATGTGTCAAGGTTTTTTCAAATAAAAGAGAGATTGCATTACACACACCACGGGGTTGTGCTTTTCAAATTAATAAGTGATAGTTTAGGTATTAAACTCACACTTTCAATAGTTTAGGTATGAAACTCAAAACAAATGGACAGTTTATGTCTTTTTTTGACACTTATCTAAAAAATAAAAGCAATATTTTGAGCATTTGCAGTTAGAAGGCCAATAACACTTATTGTAAGATGAAAATACTTTTTTGGAAGATTAATGTTTTTGGTTAATTAGGAAAATTGCTTTTAATTTGGCCTTAAATCATCGACAGCCCCTTAAAGTTGTTCGCATAATTCACTTAGACACCTTAATTAGGACTTGTACCTATTGAACACCAAAATTGTTCAAAACACGTACCTATAAACACAAAACACTGATATGACAAAAATTGTGTTTTGCACTTCCCTAAAGCGTGTGAAAAAATTCAAAATAGTGTTTCTTTTTTTATTCTTTTTACATTTTTTCTTCTTTTATTGACATTTGGCACTCTAATTAACTTAACAACATTTTTTTCTTCTTTCATTTACACTTTTTTTTTCAAAAGAGAAAACCACCCCACTCCCTACCAATCATCATCTTCATAATTTAGTTTGCAAAACTTTCTCCATTTTAGCTCCAACATTGTTTTCCTTTCTTTTTTATAAAAAAAAATAAAATTATTTCTTCCAAATCTAAATATAATTGAAAATCAACTATGAAGAAATCAAGATTTGAAAGAAAGACTTTCTTTCGTATGATTTATATCAAATCTCATAAAAATAATGGAACAAATTGAAGAAGAAGAAAGAAGATAAATAATTTTTACGTATAAAAAAAGTTTGCCGATATTTGTTTATCACATTTTCGAACAAATATTTTTACTCAAATTCAAATATAGACCTATTAAAATTATCAAAAATGATATTCGAAAACTTTTAAAAAATAATTTTTGAGCTATCAATTTCTTTTTGTCATCGATGTAGAAATGAATAACCGCGGGCAAAATTTTCTTTCTTCTACACTCTTAGTTTAAAATTTTATATATATATATATATATATATATATATATATATATATATATATTTAAAAAGTTAATCTTCAAGTTATTTGAAAAGAAATTAGGTTTTGTGATTTGAGAAAGAATGCGTTTTGGGAAGAAGGTGAAGATGAAAGCGGGTTGGGTAGGGGTGGGGTCGGGTAGAATAGGTTGACATTTTCATTTATTTTTTCTAAAAATAGATATAAAATGTGTTTGAAATAATTTTAAGCAATTTTTTCTAAATATAATTTTGGGGGACTGGTGCCACATGTTATATTTTAATTAGTCGTTTTGTCATGTCAGCGTAAGTGTATCACACACTCTTCATACATATTTTTTTGCTGATTATAAAAAAATGTCTAATATGGACAATTTTTTAATAGGTAAAAGTGTTCAATAGTTACTAGTCTTAGTTATGCGGACAACTTTAAGGGGTCGTCGATGGCTTAAGCCTATATATTTATATATATGTAATGTGTTAGTATGATATGTTGAGACCTTTTTTTAATTGTCGAAATCATAATACTCTATTATACGAGTATATATTAGTCGAAGGTGAATAAAATATGATTATCGATTTATCATACCATAGAATATCGAAATTGAACTTTAAAATACTGAACCATACTGAATTAGATTAGTATAGTAATGGTACAATATTTTAAAAACCGAATATCGAAATTATGGTACCAAGACCTTCAAATATGGTACTATACTATATCATGCCCACCCCTAGTTGGAAAGAAGCTAAAAATTCTGTTTTTTAAAAATGCAGAAGCATAAAATTATTTTCAATCAAAAACTATCATTGTCATATATATGTATTTACCATCTCTTATACTTATTTATTTTTGTGGTGAATTTCCATATGTGCTGATTTAATTTGTGGGATGATTTTAATTTTTTTTTTAATGATATTTTTAATTATATTCAAATTATTATGTTAGTATTATATTAATATTTGATTATTCATTTATTTATTTATATATAATATTGGTTGAAATTTGAATATGTATATTTTAATTTAATAAAATAAAATTATAATAGATATTTAAAAATAATTTCTTATTATAAAATAATCTTAATATTAGAAAAGCACTGATGCTTTTTTTTTTTGGTTGGTAATTTGACTTTTAAAAATACTTTTTAAAAAGATTAGTCAAACACAATATTCTTATCAAAAACATTTTTCAATTGAATTAGTCAAACACAAATTTTTTTTTTTTCAAAAGCACTTTACTAAAATGCTATTTTAAAAAAATGTTCCTAAAAATAAGTAGTTTTTAGGAGCAATACCGACATACTCTTATTCTGGCCGATAATACTATTTCATTTTTTCAAAATACCATACTAATAATTTGTTTATAAAATATAGGGAAAACAAACAAATATACCCCCGAACTATCGTAAATGGTATGCAGATACCCTTCGTCATACTTTTGGGACATTGGTGCATCTACCGTCCAAAAACTAGAGCATATAAACCCTTTATACTAACATACATATACGTGTCATAATCTTATACACCGGTCTGACATTTATTAAATATCGAATCGACAGATAAGATTATGCCACGTGTCCCTATTTAGTATTCTGTTAGAGTGAAAGGCATATATGCTCTAGTTTTTGGAAGACAGTGACACCAATGTCCCAAAAATATGACGGAGGGTATCTGCATACCATTTACGATAGTTTGATGATATATTAGTCCTTTTTCTCTAAAATATATACAATCTTCCATAAATTTCGTAAAATTAGGGATTTTAATGCTAATTTGTAGTTAGAGGTGTAATTACATGTGACATATTTATCTAACCAAATAATTTAGTGTAATTGAGAGGTAGGCAGGGTGATATAGCACTTTCTTATGTCATTTATCTCTATTTTTTTCCCTTTTTTTGGGGACTATTTTTCTTATATTTAATTATTTATTTTATTTTTAATAGCTCAAAAAATCCTTACGTTCAATTACTCAACTTTTGATCTCCCATTATAATATATCTTAAGTATTAATAACTCACAACTCTTCAATTTATCCTCTTAATAATATTCATAACTCTTTTTTTTAAAAAGAAAATCTTCATCACCCCCAAAATTTAATTTGTAAGTTTATGAAACTTTATGATATTCCTCTACTTTGTCTATATAAAATCACATTTTGTATTAAGAACATTATCATTCAACGTTAACCTTTCACTTATCCATTACCATATCATACATAAGTGTAAGGAAGAAAGTGTTAATCACCACAACATATAGTTGCTTTCACGGTTAAGAATCATGGTTGGCAAAGTCGTAAAGAATCTATGGGTAAGAATGTTTCTTTTAGTTATTTAAATTATATTCTTTTCATTTTAATTTATGTGGTCTTATTTATTTTTTGAGAGTCAATTTAATTAATTTTTTAAATTAAATTGAACAAATTCAAGACCAACAAAATCAGGGAGTAACTAACAATTTTATATAAGTATATTCTTAATTTGTGTTTGTAGGCATGAAGAAGAAAGTTGAGAAAGATAGAAAAGTAGACAAAATTGTGAATTCACAAAAAAAAAAAAAAAACATAGGTAGAGTTTTACAAAAAAATTATTATTACACTAATTTTATCTCTTTAATTTTATTTTTTTTTGGTTAATCGTGGATTTCATAATTAGAAATTTAGAAGTGTTTAATACAGTACTAGATACAACATTTCCATGACTAAATGTTGGATCGTGATACGAGTATAAGTATCCGTGTTACAAGACAAAATGTTTCTAGTAAATAAAGTTCCATCGATGTTTACTTATAGGAATTATCTCACACACATCGGTGAAATTTTTTTTTTTAAAAAAAAAGACATTTTGGCTCTCCCTCCTCTCCCTTTTGCCAGTGTGTCTACTACTCCCTTTTAACTCTTTGTCAATAACAAGTGCACGACTAACACTTGTCCAATAGAAAAAAGATTACTAAAGATTATTTTTTTTAATATTAATTCTATGAAGAGAACATAATTGTAAAGTTATACAACTTGAACTCATTTGAGGATAATAATAAATATATGCCATCATAACTCTCTTTAGTCTTCATAAATAAAAAGACTTCGTAAAATATAGAAGAAAGACCTGAAAATGTACGAGTAAAACTTTTAGTGATTGTTGGCACACTTATTTTTAGAGTAATATTTAAACGACATAAAATATTTAATCAATTTCACATAATAATATTATTACTTATAAAACTAAAAATTTAATTCTAATTTATCAGATATTAGTCATGTGTTTATAATACATTATCTTGGATATTAATTCAAAAAGTTATTTATTAATACAAAGATTTGAATTGCTTAATTTAAAGTTCTAAAATATTTAGAGTTAATAGTTAAAAGCCCCGTTAAATTTGACACACTTTATTAAATGTACACTTCAACTATGAAAAATTACCTCTCAAACATGAATTTTTGAAATTATTTATCTCCCTAAACTAAGAGAAGTCTTATTTATCTCCCCCCCCCCCCCCCCCCCCCCTCCAAAAAATGCCAAATAACACAAAAAATTAATCCATTACAATATATATGACCTCCTTTCCCGTTTAGTCAATCTCTAAAGTATTTTTATGTTTAGTAAAAATTTAACTTCTATTTTACCCCTAATGAATCGATTTATAGCTACATAAATATATAGATCATCTCCAATTCACCTCTATTTTGCTCTCTAATCTCAATATTTGGAGAGTAAAATAGAGAATTGGCACTCCAACCCACCTCCATATTTGGAGAACTACTATTTACACTCTCTATTTCACTTTTTAAATATTTTATTATTATTTTTATTACTTTCTAATTACTAACATATTATTTCACATATAATGTCATTAATTAAATATCAAACATTCACAATTATTTTTTAATGTAATATAATATTTTAAAAATATACTATTTAATATATACTACTTTCATCCTGAATTAATAGTATTCTAGTTTTTTCTAATTTTCGTCAATAATATAATTTGATTTTATTATTAATTTTCACTATAAAGAATACACAAAATTAAAATGATAAGATGAAAAATTAATTTAAAAATACAATACATAATTTGATAATTTAAATACAAGATAACAATCAATACATAACATAATAATTTAAATACAAGATAAAATACAATACATAACATAATAATTAATTTATCACAACAATAATTTAGTAATCTGGTAGGTCGTTTCCATATTTAGCACTATTCGGAAAAAAATTAGGATATGATCTAAATAATTGTTATGATTGCAGTTGTGATTGCGGTTGTAACTGCGATTGTGATTGTCGATTTCTTTTTTTAATATTCGTTGTTGTTCTTGTTCCAAGTAATCATGAACATTAGGATCACTAATAGCTTCTAAATTTGTCATTAAAAATTTATTTTCGTCTCTAAATTCCATGACTTGGATACATCTATCTAGCCTTTCGTCGTCATCCTGTTGTTTTGATGTAGCAGACTCTGATACATGATATACTAATGAATAAATGTATTATATTGCTATCACGATCCAATCCATCGGATCGTGCGGGCACCCACTCTAACACCTAAGTAGGAGAACCATCATATCCCAACAGTAAAAACTTGCGAAAATTTAAAGAAAACAAAAATAAATATAATACTTACGATTTTAAAAATAATATCCTTAGACACACTTTTAGTTAAGACTTGTAAAGTAATTTAACAACTCCCAAAGATCTAGTTTAAACAGGTATAAGAGCTGCTAAGAGTATAACTGGGCAAGATATATAAAAGACACAACTCCCACCATGCGGAAGGAATAATTGAAGTTGTTGGAGAAGTTCTTCGTCTTCACCTAATGAGACATCATCAACCTGCATCCAGACTATGTCAAAAAACATACCAAGAGTAGTATCAGTACAAAACACGCGCACTGGTAGGCATCATCAGTCAACCCGATGCCAACCACATAACATAAGAAACCAACTAATAAGATTATGAAATAAACACTCGTTTCTCCACCTTTACCCCTTCCTTGACCTACCTCCCTATACACACTAGTGTTCTTACTATTAACATCCTTCTCCATCAACTTACCTAACAGGTACTTGATCTTAGTGTAACCACACTAACACGTAGAGAAATTCCCTCAAAATACAACCACCAACATTTCAGCTAACCGAACATGTCACACCCCTACCTCTCGTCACATTACCCAACCATAGTCACATAATACATTCCATCACGCTACCTCTACTTCTCGCCATTACAACACACGAATAACCACTATTATCTATTACTCGCCCTTTAAACACTCAACCCTTCCACTATACCCAACAAGTCCAACATGTATAAGTCAATGAAAAATATAATCACATGTGTAACGAACATATATAGTATCATCAATATTTACGAACGACTAATACCTTTTTCAAGTCACACAATTAAGGCACATCATTGGTCCTTTCATGGAACCCAAACTCAAACAGTTAATTGTGTCGGAACGTGGCAACCGATCCCAAGTTAGTGTGTCGGAACGTGGCAGCTGATCCCATGTTTATACCGGAATGTGGCAATCTGATCTCATATTATGCCGAAACGTGGCAATCTGATCATATTCACACACTATAATCATAAGCACAAGTATATCATCAAGATCATATATTTCAGTCATGATTTCATGGCAATGATATTCATCTATCTCATTTACAACTAGTGTGATCAACATTGCAACATTCATACATACACAAGTATCATAATGAAACAAAAACAATCATACATCACACAACATAAAATCACAACCATCACTTACGAATTATTCCTCAATCCCTATCGCATATGTAATAATTGACAATACTCCGCCCTAGTTCATCGTTAGGATTTCGCATTAGGTTTTAATCCCCATTCATCATAATTTCTCAATTTCGTCACTTCAATTATCGAATGTAGCATACATTCATAATATAGTTCCACTTTTGATTTCATGTCTTCATTCTTGACCCCATTCTATCCATTATAGCAATTTTAGGTTTTTCTAACAACTCGTCAATTCTTCCTCACAAGGCATAAATCCACATACTTTGAATTCTAAGGATTATTCATGTAATTTACTCGATGCACGAAGGTCTACCCACAACCCTACCATTGATTTACATATATCACGTAGTAAGCACATATTTAAAATTACTCAATTGTAAAAACCTAGCCTACCTGGGCGCCAAGCAGTTGTACGGAATTTTTTGACTTTGATTTGAGTTTTCTAGGTTCGCGATGGTGAATTTAGCCAAGAATTCATAATATTTTGCCATCCCCAAGCTAGAAATCTCTTTATCCTTCCTTCCCAACCTTAGAGCAGTTTTTTTGAGATTTTTAGGGTATTTTACAACTTATTTAGGTATTTTAGAGAGATGGAGGAAAGAGAATTTCTCGTAATTTATGTTCTGCCTCGCTTACCCCGCTCTGACGCCAACTTATCCCGCCCTGGCGGCGGTGCCCCAGCGACACCTAGCCCGCCATGACGGGTCAGAGGCCCAGTTTTTCTCGAATCTTTGTTTTTCCTAATTAACGACGATTCGAGTCGTTACAATTGATGCTAATTTACCCATCGTTCATCCCCGAACGACTAGGCTACAAACATCACACGTTCTAATTTCGGGACACTCCAAACTACCAAATTGATCAAACACGAAAACTACCACGAATCGTGACTTTTCAGTAAATTAACACATGAAAAGGTACTCTAACCCAAGACTAGAAAAAACTCTGATGCGACACATGAAGATCGAAACGTTTTTAAAATTACCCAATCTGATCCGCTAGGGCGACAGCCCTCCCATTGAAGCGGGGCCGCTGTGGCAATAAATCTCCTGCTGGAGCGAGAGATCAAGAACCAGTACATAGGGGGAAAGAATGAACCTTCCCTCATTTCTTCCAAAATTCTTCCCTAAAAACCCTCTCAACTAGTTTGCTCGGAACGCCAAATTAAGGTAAAATCTCATTCTCCCATCACTTTTTACTTTATTACTGGATTAACGATAATTGCATGACGATTAACTAATCGAAAATAGATGATGTTTGGGGTAGTTTTTGAAATAGAACTAGGTCTCTAGATTTATTAGAAAAACATAGCATAGTCACTTCCCTTACATCCCCAACGTTTCCACAACGTCCTGGGCGTAAGGATTTCGTAGAAATACGGGTAAATCAAATCGGGGGAGGGGGAGGAAGTTGAAAAGTTCCTTTACTTAAAACTCAAATTTGAGGGGTATTTATGAGTTATTCCACCAATATGATTGCATAAGTAGGTTCTAGGGTAGTTGATATACTCTTATCTGCTAAAATTTTGACGAAACAGGGATTTTAGAATGAAAAGACGCAGTCGAGCCTGGTGTTCGTCCCAAATAACGGTTGTTCTGGTGTTCTTCATCCCGCTGTGGCGAGATTTTGGCCGTTGTGGCAGAATGTGCCAGACTAGTGGCCTGCACCCCTAACACCAACTTTTATCTCTTTTTGTTTTAGCTCCATCCAACTATCCTATAGTGTTCTAACTAGTCTTCAAATTATTGCAGACTTCTAAATGGCAGGACAAAACGATAAACACTTGTCTTTCCTCCGATTTCTCGATGCCGCAAGTCGAGAAATGCATCATGACCACTGTAACACGGTGTTCTATTGCGAGAAAGGTTTTGTGCTGCATATGTTAGAGGAGAAGGAACCTACTTTCTATGCTCGTCTGGTAGAGTCGGGTGGATCCCATTAACTGAGGCTCTCCAAGATGCGCACTCTACTTGGGTGAGAGAGTTCTACGCTATCCTCCCTACCGTCCGTTGGGATATATCTTACCCTGTCATCCGGGTTCGAAGAATCGACATACCCTTGAATGCCACCGCCATAAATGAAGTACTAGAGGTACCTGAGGTCTCGAATGATGATTACGAGGCCAAGCTGAGGGAGATAGACCTGGAGTGGCTGAGGGACACGCAGGTTGATCCCACGTGCCGGGATCAGGTTTACTAGGCTACTGCAAAGGGTATTACTAGCACAGAATGGTCACCTGATTCTAAGAGGTGGCCATACTAAGTTATTAGAAGGGTCCACCCATCGGGTAACCGCACTGACGTGACCTTTTCCCTGGCTCTGATTGTGGCGTGCATTATACAGGGTATCCCGTTAAATGTGGGGGCACAAATCATCTCAGAGTGGAATATGTTTTATCGGGGTAACAAGAAGGCTTTCTTCCTTCCAAGACTCATCACCGCACTGTGCAAGCGAGTGGAAGTGCCGTTCTTCGACGTTGATGATGTACTTCTCATGAATCCCCCCTTTCACCCTCTTTTGGTTAGACAGGGCTCTGCTTCTAGGAGCAAGAGGAGGAGGACGGGTAGGGCTAGCAGCAGTAAGACGCTCGTGGATTCTGGCGATGAGGACCCACTCTCAGGTGCACGAGTCGAAGAGGATCTGGAAGCTGTCCGAAAGAGGATAAGAGACGCCTGTGCCGACTTCACTCCTGTTCTACCCAGTACTGCCCTATAGGTTGAGATGCTCCATCGCCAGTTGCGCCAGGAGAGGAGAAAGAGTCTGGTGAGGGATCGTCTGATGGCCCGAATGTGGAAGACTGTTAAGGTCATATTCTCTTGTATTGTCCCCGATAGGGATATTTCCTGGCTCGAGCCAGAGGACTACGAGGTGTTCCATATACTTAGTGAGGCTGGGGCTGGCAATAAGCCCCTGGATGACCTCAACTCTGATGAAGACACCTTCCAATCCAGGGGTCCTGATTTGGGAGTTCGCCCTTACTCTGTTTGTAAATTTGAGACACTTCGTTTCTATCTTTCGACTCTCTTAAGTTGTTGGTAGCACATGAATGCTTGTTTTTTGTTATCTGATGCAGTCTTTTATTTAATCTTAAAGCGTTTATAATCTATTACTTATGTTGTTGAACACTGTTGGATTGACAAGGGTGAGTTTGGATATAAATCGAGGTCCAAAACAGTTACTAGGAAAACAGGGAAAGACAGACTGAGGTTCTGCCTCGTCTTATCCTGCTCTGGCGGGCCAAATTCTACTTTAGCGAGGTCGCTCTGGAGGAACTAATTTCTCCCTAGCGGCCAAAATGGGGGCAAAACCTCTGCCAAAATTTCTCCTGGACGTTCTCACTTTTCAAAAATTTCCAAAAGGTTTCCAGCTTAACCCAACAGTCTAGGGTACGTATTTGAATCAGTCTTAACGACATGAAACCCAACTAGCTCTGATTAATTTAAATCAAATTGACCAACACATTGCACAGAATAAGGTTTAAACACACACATTTATAGCACACATATTCACCTCATAACATTCAAGTAATTACAACTTCATATCTGCAGTTAAATCAACAACAATAATCACACAGTCCCAGTTATTTTAGACAACAAAAAGCACACATTCACAGTTTTTCAAAATACAATGCACAGACGATTTCAATTTATTAGTTGGTTTGTTCCATAAATGACCATTACTGGTCATCCATGCTTCTTATAACCCTTAAGGCTAGATACCAATTGAACCCTTCCCAATTCCAATTACCTTGCTTCTGCTACTTCAGTCGTGACCACAACTTTCGATTCACTTTGTTGAGATACCACTTAGAATCGAAAGATACCAATTGGACTCAACTCATACCACAAGCGACACTCGCACGAAATGAGAGAATAAGTGGGACAATTTCTTAGAATGTTTCCTAGCTTCCTAAAGATTAGATGTGGACGTTAACACACCAATCCACAAGAGTTTAGTCCACATTTTGCTCTTGTACTGAAAGACCGGTAACCTAGGCTTTGATACTAATTTGTCATGACCCAACCCACCAGATCGCGCAGGCACCCACTCTAACACCTAAGTAGGAGAACCCTCATATCCTAATAGTAAAAACATGTGGAAATTTAAAGAAAACAGAAATAAATATAATACTTACGATTTTAAAAATAATATCCTTATTTATACACTTTTAGTTAAAACTAGTAAAGTAATTTAACAACCCCCAAAGATCAAGTCTAAACAGGTACAAGAGCTACTAAGAGTACAACTGGGCAAGATAAATAAAAGCCATAGCTCTCACCATGTGGAAGGAAGAATAGAAGCTACTGGAGAAGTTCTTCGTCTTCACCTAATGAGACATCACCAACCTGCATCCACACTATGTCAAAAGACATAGCAAGAGTAGTATCAGTACAAAACACGCGCACTGGTAGGGATCATCGGTCAGCCTGATGCCCACCACATAACATAAGAAACCAACTAATAAGATCATGAAATAAATACTCGCTTCTCTACCTTTACCCCTTCCTTAACCTACCTCCCAATATACACTAGTGTTCTGACTATTAACATCCTTCTCCATCAATCTACCTAACATGTACTTGATCTTAGTCTAACCATACTAACACGTAGAGAAATTCCCCCAAATACAACCATTAGCATTTCAACTAACCGAACATGTCACACCCCTACTTCTCGTCACATTATCCAACCATAGTCACATAACACATTCCATCACGCTACCCCTACTTCTCGCCATTACAACATACGAACAACCATTACTATCTATTACTCGCCCCTTAAACACTCAACCCTTCCACTATACCCAACAAGTCTAACAGGTATAAGTCAATGACAAATATAATCACATGTATAACGAACATATACAATATCATCAACATTTACGAAGGATTAGCACCTTTCTCAAGTCACACAATTAAGGCATATCATTGGTCTTCTCATAGAACCCAAACCCAAATAGTTAGTTATGCCAGAACGTGGAAACCGATTCCAAGTTAGTGCGTCAGAACATAGCAGCCAATCCCATATTTATGCCGGAACATGGCAATCCGATCCCATATTATGCCGGAACGTGGCAATCCAATTCCATTCACACACCATAATCACAAGCACAAATGCATCATCAAGATTATACATTTTAAGTCAAGATTTCATTGGCAATGATATTAATCTATCTCATTTAGAATAAGTGTGATCGACATTGCAAAATTCATACATACACATGTATCATAATGAAACAAGAACAAGCATACATCACACAACATAGAATCACAACCATCACCTACGAATTACTCATCAATCCCTATTGCATATGTAATATACTCCGCCCTATTTCATCGTTAGGATTTCTTATTAGATTTTAATCCCCATTCATCATAATTCCTCAATTTCATCACTTCAATTATCGGATGTAGCATACATTCATAATCTAATTCCACTCTTGATTTCATGTCCTCATTTTTTACCCCATTCTTTTCATGATAGCAATTCTAGGTTATTCTAACAACTCGTCAATTCCTCCTCACAAGGCATAAACCCACATACTTTGAATTCTAAGGATTATTCATGTAATTTACTCAGTGCATGAAGGTCTACCCACAACCCTACCATTGATTTACGTATACCACGTAGTAAGCACAGATTTAAAACTACTCAATTATAAAAACTTAGCCTACTTGGGCGCCAAGCAGTTGTATGGAGTTTTTTGACTTTGATTCAAGTTTTTCGGGTTCGTAAAGGTGAATTTAGCCAAGAATTCGTAAGATTTCACCATTCCCACGCTAGAAATCTCCTTCTCCTTCCTTCCCAAGCTTAGAGTATTTTTTTTTTTTTTATGTTTCTAGGGTATTTTACGACTTATTTAGGTATTTTAGGGAGATGGAGGAAAAAGGATTTCTCGTAATTTACGTTCTGCCTCGCTTACCCTACTTTGACACCAACTTATCCCGCCCTGGAGGCGGCGCCTGGCCCGCTCTGGCAGGTCAATGGCCCAAATTTTCTCGAATCTTTGGTTTTCCTAATTAACGACGGTTCAGGTCGTTACAATTGCACAACAAATTGAGGATGAACGTGATCTTAATGCACCAATTCAAGATGTCGTAGAGGCTCCAACTCCAACGACATAAATGGTTGCAGTTGAAAATTTCCGATTTGAACATTTTTTAGCTAGACATAAAAAAATTAATGACAAAAATGCTCATTTTGAACTCCGTAATGTTTATGGGAGCAACGTAATAATTTCGAAAATTGAATGTTTATGTAATTGTATTTCATTTTTATTTGAATTTGTCCATTAATCTATAAATTATATAATATTTTCTTGCAATTTATGGTATTTAAAGATTTAGAGTAAAATAAAAATTTTATATTAAACAAAAAATTAAAAAAATAAAATTTTATATCACATGAAAATTATATAAAGTAATTATTGAGAAAAAAAGAAATAAAGGATTTATATTATGAAGTAAGAAAATAAGAATGAAATAGAAATAATAATATAATATTAAGGAGAGAGAAAAAAGATTCTTTTTTAGAGAGTAAAATAGAGAATTGAGTTGAAGTTGGTTGTCTGAAAAAATAGAGAACTCTATATTTTAAGAGTTAAATAGAGTGTAGGGTTGGAGATGCCACATCTTTCTTAAACGTCATGTCAAGTCAAACTGCACCATATAAGTAGGAATAAAGATTAAATTTTAACTAAATATAAAAATGTATTATTCCTTTTGAAATTGACTAAAAATAAAAGTGAGTTATATAAAATCGACGGAGCAATATTTTTGTGCCATGTGGCATATTAGAGGGTAAACACATTCAAAAATAATGTTGGGGATAATTAAGACTTCTTATAGTTTAGGAGAGGTAAATAGTTTCGAAAATCCATGTTTGAGAGGCAATTAAGACTTCTCATATTTTAGGTGAGCATTTAGTAGCAGTCATATAAACCCGACCCTAAAATAAAATGATTGATTGAAAAAAAAAGTGATTTTTGTTAGTTTTGATAGGAAAATTTGAGGAAGTTCTTCAACTATTAGGGCACATTTGAGACCACATCCAAATGGAGGGTAAATTTGTTATATTTATAAAGTTGAAGGATAATTATGAATCATTCCAATAACGATAAAGCCATATTTAAGATCAAGTTATTTTCCATAGTTGAGGGGCTTTTATTTGGCTTGTGATACAAACTTGATGGTACAAACTTGAAAGCTTGTGATACAGATTAATTCAGAGACTACAACAATTAAAGATGACCACATGAAAACAAAATAGATATTATCATCATTATTAGCTAATGGTTAAACTAAAACATTAAGTGATAATGCCTTGCTTCCTAGTAACAAATTGGTTGCAAAATTGTCCTTGATTCATCACGATCTTGAGTTAATTAAGTTACTTTCTTAGAAGATTAATTAGGAATTAAGAGAATCTCTGATAATCATATGGGAAGTTTGATTCAAATCCCATTGAGTTAAATTGGTAATCTGCCTCATTTTGCTGAGAAGTTCCTGCAGACATATTATTAAAGGAAGGGGGAAAATTCTCCACAAAGTTGTTGTTTGGAATTGTGGAAGAATTAGTAAAAAAGTTGTAATCTTGATGATCGTGGGACGACGATGAAGGGTAATTATTAAACGAGGGTATATATGGCATATTGTTAGGATGATCATGGTGAGTACTATTGAAGTTGAATTCATCTTTGGAGATACTAAGGTTTTTTTGAAAATTCAAGAGAATTTCATTCGAGTTTTGATGTGGGGTAGGGATTAATTGTTGATATTGTTCGTGATTTCCTATGTTTGGTTCTTGAATTTGATGTATTACTACGGGCAAAGGTGGTGGTGCTGGATTCACATCACTGACACTAGCACCACCACCTTGATTACAAGTGTGCCTTCCTCGATACGTGACTTCGAAAATGGTAGGATCTTCATCGGATCTTTGAACTTGTTTCGTAGCCAAACAACCTTGGACATGTCGAAGTGTGCATCTGTAATAACCTCTGCATTTAACAAACAAAAAATATAAGTACTAATTGCTACATAAATGTTTTAAGAATATATAGATTCAAACGTTTTAATCTTAATATTACCTTGGATGTTTAGCACCAAGAATATCTTTCTGTCCATATTTTCTCCAACTATAACCATCATCAAGAGTCCCTTCAATTGGCGCCCCTGGATGAATTTGAACTTGCTTTGTCCAACGCGGTGTACTGCTCTTTCTGTAACATTATAAGTTTAGTGATCATACGTGAAAAAATTTAATTATAAGAAGAAAAAAAGATTACAAACCTCTTGCGTGTAGCATGATGATCTTTAGACTCCAGATCACGATCAGAATCTTCACTTGATCGCGGAGAATCAGACATTCCAATAATCGGAATAGCAGGGGAACTAGAATGTGCTAGTAATGAATTAGAATTATCTCCAGTAGTATTATATTGTAGCAAGGACAGAGCCCTATCAAATTTGGACTGGATATTCTGAATCAAGAATTCCCTAGTGTTTTCGGACGAATTAGACGATGAATTATAATTAGGAGCATTAAGATGAAGTTGGAGCTGTTGAACAAGATCCCTTCCTTGAGTTAATTCAGTTACAAGTCTATTAAACTCATGACTATTATTGTCAGCTGCGTAATTGTCCATTTGAGAAATTAACTCGGTCGTGAAATAATACAAGACAGGGGAGAGACAGAGTATAATAGGAGTTGTTGGTTAACCATACAAGAATTTGTGATTTTGAATGTAAAGAAGAGATTATATATAAAGGGGATGAAAATAAATTGATAGTAACAAAGGGAATGGAGAAAGTTTGACTGAAGAATAGTTTGGTTAGACCAGTCTTTGGTCAAGGGAATTGTAGTATAAGTAAGCAAGTCTAATTGCTGACTATTTCAAACTGGTAACTCATAACATGTCTATTTAACTGTTATTTTAAGATTTTGAACTAAAAAACCCACCCCCATGTGGAGTTTTGGGGGGGTGGGGTAGGGAAAAAAAAGTTGGTCTTTGATAATATAATGTTGGAGCAATAAACATTAGAGTTGGGAATGGAAGTCAAAAATATCGAGAAAATGGGATGATCAACCGAAAATGAAGACCAAAGAACCTTCTTGCCGCGTTTACTGTTCCTCTTAGTTTTAAATCCTTCCATTTGTTTTACTTGTCGTTTTTATGATCCAAAATAGTTGTTAACAATTTCCACCGTTACGTTTCAATTTTTTTCATCTTATGTTTAACTTAATATCGAGTTTAAGAAAGTAAAAAGAGCTTTGAATTTTGTGGTCTTACGTTAAAGATATGTCAAATGCAGGGGCGGAGCCAGCAGTATGTCAGGGAACCCCCCTTCGGTGGAAAATATTACTATTTATACATGGTTAAAATTATGTTTATGTATATACAATAGATGTTGAACCCCCTTTTATTAGTTCGTATGTTTACTTCTTTAGATTTTCAACCCTTTTATTAAAACTTCTAGCTCCGCCACTAATCAAATGTATTAAATATTCTTTAATTTTGTGATCTTAACTATGTCATGCGGAAAGTTATTAAGAAGTTGTTAAAAGGAAAAAGAGGGATAGACAAAAAAGAAAAATAGTCGAATAAATTGAAATGAATGGAATGTTAGCTTCCACTCTTATGCTTAGTAAAATTAAAATGGTGAATAGAAAAAAATAAAATAAATAAGAATAAATTGAACAAATGACCTTTTTAATAAATATATTTTTAAAGGACGTGAAGAAAAAAAGAAAAAATAGGACCAGTTGTAGTAATTCGGTGCTTGATCCCCAACTTCCTAATGGCTTCAAAGGTGTGATTGTGAAAGTTAAAGTTTAGAAATCATTTACTAAATCATTTTTCATAGTTGATTGGATATAAAAGATTAGGTGCATAACTCTTCTTTTCGATTTACGTGACTCGATTAGAGTACGAGAGTTAAATTGATTGATATTCAACATAAATTAATTTAAATATAAAAAAATTACATTAAAAAAATGTTGTTTTGACTCTTTTAAATAATAACTAGGACACATAAAGTGAAACAAAATGAATACAAAGATGAACCATCTAACATGAATCTCAATATAATTCTTATGATTTGTTACTCCTTTCGTTCCATATTAGTTGATCATTTTTTATTTTGCACAGTGCTTAAGAAATCATAAATAAGAAAATAGTTTTATTAATTCAGTCCTTAAAAAACTTCTTTTCAAAAAAATAATAATTTCAAGGGTAATATAGGAAAAATTGAATTAATGATTTTTTAAATGATGAATAACTAATATGAGACAACTATTTTTAGATTCTGATCAACTAATATGAGACGGAGAGAGTATATTTTTGGCATTAAATTAAGGAGGAAACTTGAGATCAAGTAATTGTTGGCACACAATTTTAGTTTCTGGAGAAAAAATATTGCACGTGGACGGTTCAAGCATATTAGGGGCCTAAAGCGAAAATCAAACGGGGCCCTTAAACTTAAATTGTTAATAACTTTTATATAATTGATTTCTTCTAGTTTTTAATTGATAATATAACACTTCTTATTTTAAATTATTTTTCATGAGATACAATACTTCAAATATGTCAAATTTCTTCTAATAATTTCTTCATTTTTTTAATGAAAAGTTTGATTTTTCTACCAATAGTATTCAATATTTGTTATACGAATAAAATTTATAACCTATTATTAAAAATGAGGCCTCTTAAATTTGGGGGCCTAAGGCACATGTCTTATTTTTAACACTATTGAGCCGCCCTGGCATGGCTATATATAAGTGATTGATATTCAATTATTCATTCTTACATTTTTGTTGAAAAACATATTCAACTTTTCATAATTTGATCAAAGGACCCTAAAAGGAAAACATTGTCGCCTTAGGAATTATTTCAAGCCATCAACTTAATTTCTTATGTCAAAGTTTATATATATATATACACAATTATATTATACTAAGAAATTCACTTAAATATATAAATAATTTATTTAGTTATCAATTCTAGAAGTCAGAATCCACAGATTTACAATTTTGAATCCGCCTATTAGCCTCTCATTACAACTAGTGGACAATTTGACCAAAATAAGCTATTTTTAAAACCAATTCACCTAACTAATATGTTTTTAAAATTTTTTACAAAAGTAATATAAACGTACTTCATGGTAACGTCTTAGGTTATTTTTATTTTAAAAAATCAACAGACAAACTGACGGAGTTGACGAAGTTAAATGAATAAATGTTACTGTGAATAACATTTTAGGTTTAAAACGTTATTCACAATAACGTTTATTGAGAATCCAATCACATCCAACCCTGCAAATGCAGAATCAAATCCTGCAAATTTAAAACGTTACTCACAGTAACGTTTTACACCTAAAACGTTACTCAACGTTTTAGGTGTAAAACGTTACTTTGAGTAACGTTTACTAAGAATTCAATCACGGGTCTTCGACTCCTACAAATTTAGCCTAAAAAACGTGGCTATCATACAACACCTGGTAAAGTCATATTCCTTCATTTTTTAAACTGACCAAAAGTGATTATAAAATAAATGTTGTTGTAAGGAAGGTTTTGCATATTCCAACAATATTCAACAAAACTTTTAATTGTGTTGCCCATTGTTAAAATAATATTCACAAAACTTTATCAGGTATGAATTAAATAAGTCAACGTTATCATATTATGTTAAGTTCTTACTATAGCTTTAAAATTATTTTACTAATTTATTAATATTATTTAAAAAAAAAAAATATCTTATTTGCATGTGTAGGATAAAGATGACGAGCTTTGAACATAATGTGATGGTTGCTTTGTATTGGGGTGGCGAAATAATTAGGGATATAAATGGATTTAGGTATACTGAATGTGCTAGAATGATTATTAGCATGTCAACCTCAACTAAATATGTTGAGTTGGTTGGATTGTTGCATGAGAAAATGGGAACAAATAGTGAAAATATTCATATGAATATTTTTGAAAAATATCCATGTTCAATTCAAGGTAACAATACAAAGTTCATTAAGTTTAAAATTGAGAATGACCAATCTTTGTTACAATTTCTTTCATACCTCAAAAATGTGCAGATAAGATTGATATAAATATTTTGGAGATGTATGTAAAGACCAAATCAACAGATCAAAATGTTGTATTTCAAGTTAGTGGTCATCATAGTTATCACATGAATTTATTGGCTCAAAATTATGATTATACCACGGTCAATCAACATTATTTTGTAGAACCAATTGTTCAACCACCATTCCAACAATTGTCGATGCATAGTGAAGGATCAAGTAGTCAAATGCATATTGATAATTGTCAAAGGGAATATAAGGCCAGGTAAAACAACAAATTTATATTTTACTGAATTTTAGTGTAACAATTCAATAAGATAATTTTTATTGTCAATATACACAAATTATCTTTTATTATTAGAAGAAATAACCTTTTAGAGTATAAATTATCGCTTTTAAAACAAGCTTCTATATTCATAATTTTGCTAGAATTTAACTAATATTTTTTTACAAAGATAATGAGACAAACGTTGATCTATATAATGATGTAAATGCTGAAATTAGTGATGAAAGTTCAGAGGAAGATGAACCTTCAAAAGATGGTGATGAAAGTGAACCTGATGAAGATATCGATGATATTAGATATTTTTCTCAGAATGGTGTAAATCTTCATAATCATGAACAAGACGTGCCTGAAATACAAAATCATGACATACCTTATTTCAGGATATTAGAGAATGAGGAAGACATTTTCATGTCTATATGTGAATCGAGATGGAATATTGTTCAGTTTGGTCTGAGGAAGCAAAACAGGATTTGAAAAAAGGTATGTTTTTTAGTAGTAAAGAAAAATTGAAACGGGCGGTAACTATTTGGAGTTTGCACAAAAATAAGGAGTTCAATGTGGTAACATCTACCAAGAGTCTATGGGTTGTGAGATGTAAGTTTTATAATTTATTGGGTTGCTTATGGTTTCTTCGAGATTGAAAAGTTGGAGATAACCTTTGGAAGATGGGAAAATATGTTGAAAATCATAGATGTGAGATTGAAGGGCTTTCTAGTGGTCACGCCAATTTAAGTACTTGGTGGTAGATGTCATTTCAAAGGTTCATGAAAAATTTGATCATCAAGTGACATACAGAAAAGCGTGGCTTGAATGTCAACACGCATTTGAATTGGTGTATGGTGACTTTGAGAAATCATTTAGTGACCTACCTAAATTTACTGCAGCTTTTCAACACTTTAACCATGTAACAGTTATGGAATGGAAACACGAAGAGTCTATGAATTCATCAAAAGTAAAAACTTTTAAATTTGTATTTTGGGCTTTCAAGCCATGCATAGATGGTTTCCAAACATGTCGCCCTGTTATTTCAGTAGATGGAACCCATATTTATAAAAAGTATAAGATCAAATTATTAATTGTTGTTGGAATTGATGGAAATGATAACATTCTTCCTTTAGCGTTTGCTATTATAGACAAAGAGTCAAAAGAGGCATGAAAGTGGCTTTTTAAAAATTTGAGTGCACATGTGATAAAAAGTAGACAAGATGTATGTGTTATATCTGATAGGGCAAAAGGAATCTTGACTAGTTTGCAGGAGTTGCGGCGATTTCAAGAGGCTCGGGCCTTCCATTGATTTTGCATAAGGCATCTGAAGAGCAACTTTCAATCTAAATTTCCAAACAAGAACCTCAGTAGATTGATGTGGAGGGCTGCTTCAGCCCATCAAGTAAGGAAGTTTGAATCCTTGATGTGGTAAATTAGAGAAGAAAATGTCGAAGCACATAAATACCTGATGGAAATTCCCTTGGACAAATGGATTGTTAGCCATGATGGTGGAAAAAGATGGAGAGTGTTGACAACAAATCTTTCAGAGTCGTTCAATGGAGTGTTGAAAAAAGCACGAGGTTTGCCTGTCACTGTTATGGTTAGACTTTCATTGGAGCAAACTATTGAACGGTATACCTGTAGGTCTCAAATAGCGCACCAACTTGCAGAACAAAATGAATTATGGACTGGGAGATTCAAAATAAAGTGGGAGAAGAATTATGAAAGTTCACAAAGACATTTCGTTTTTTATTGGAATATACCCACAGGGGTATACGAGGTTATATCTATACAGATTGATGGTACTGGTGGTAATCCTCATTGTGTTTCACTGAATGAAAGAAAATGTGATTGTAGAAAATGGGTTAATTTGCACTTTCCATGTTCACATGTCATAAAGGTAACTGATAGAATGGGAGGGCTAGCTAGAAATTTTGTTAGCTAGCATTTCACAATAGAGAATTATGTTGTAACATATTTTTGGTCATTCTTACCAATTGGTCATGAGGATTATTGGCCATCTCCAAGTTTTACAATGAGAAGTAATGAATTCTATCGTCGTCCTAATCAGCCAAGGATAACTAGAATACATAATGAAATGGATCGTGGTTCTACAGTGTATGAGTGAGTTTGTGGATAATGTAGGTAGACTGGACATGATAGGCGTCGATGTCCCAATCATAATTAAATTTAAGTGAATAGTTATGGATCGATGTCTAATTGTGTTAATTTCCTTTCAGTTATCTACTGTAATGTAACTCAAATAATAATTAATCTTTTGCAATTATGTTATTAGTGCATAAATTTTTCCAGATTGCTAATAGAGGAAAAGTTATTAGTGTTAATTTCCAGATTGCTAATAGAGAAAAAATTATCAGTGTTAATTTCCAGATTTCTAGATTGCTAATAGAGGAAAAATTATTAGTGTTAATTTTCAGATTTCCAGATTTAAAACTATCTCAAGTTAGAAATGCTCAGATTGTTAATACTTCAAACAACTCGAAATGTTTGATATTATACAATTGGACACACAACTCTAGTAGAAACTCCAAAAATGAAATCCAACGCCAGAAATTGATGTTATTTACTTCGTCCAAATAGCTTTGCACAAGCTCACAGGGGGAATCATTATACTGGAACCTCTCAATTACAGTTATTTGTTTCTCTTTGCCTGTTTCTTTTTGCAATGCTAGTGACTCCCTGACAAGCAAGGGTAATTTTCAAATATTCAACTAAAAAGAGGAGCATTTATGTCAAAAAATAATATAAAGATGTTAATAGTACTAGTCCCACAATGCTTAGGAAAAATCGTAGGCTTCTCCTTTACTGATGGTTCACCACATTCGTTTGCATTCTCCACTTCATCGTTGGAATCATCTAACTCATTACTTTCTATATTATTGTTGGAGTCCTCTAAATGATTAACAGCATCAGGTGTCTCAATGGACATTGGCAGCCCATGTGATGAATTAAAGTTGGGGGCATTCTCAAAATGTTGCGGCCGAGAACCACCAAATACATTCTCAAATGACGAAAGACTTGGATTCCTTAACATTTGTGACATCGTGTATGGAACAATATTAGTATTTGTTGGTTGATATGTCATACTTGATGCCCGGAAGTGAACTCCTGAGTTTGGCCCTTTGAAATGGAACCAATATCAGAAGTTGTATGATCATCTTCGGAGACTGATTCGTCCCCATTTCAATAGGCGCTCGTCCTTTCTCAACAGCACGAGCCATCCTACCAGCAACACCACCTTTTCCTCGCCTACGAACAGGGGGATATAAATGATCATCATGTACCTCATCTCTTCTATGATCGGCTTGTACATTAATCCTAGCAACCTCGTGCACTTATGTCAAGCATTTTTCTCCTTCATTCCGGACCATTGCACGAAATATGTATAAATCCTCCATTGATGGCTGATCACCAAGTGCTTTTGCTCTATCAACCATGGAATGAATATGACGCACCTACACAAAGATCAATTCTTTTTCTAACAAGCTTTTTCGATTCTTTTTTCTAACAGATGCTCAGACAAAGATCAATCTGAAACACTTATATAATATTTTCTAAGAAAAAACATAGGTAACAATTTTCCAAGTCAAAATTTTCAAGAAGAAGTAATATTTACCCTGCCATTGATATATCCTTAAAAGATAAATCACAAACACACAGAATCTAATACATACCATTGTTTCATATGTCATTGATTTGGCACATAACCTTCTTATTGTTGAGGACGTTGAGTAGGATTACCGATAACAAGACGAGTAATGTGTCTGAACCAAATAAGTTAAAGGTCAATATATCGAAGTGGTTCACGATTGACCGGTGCATCACAAATATATTAAAGTCGTTGGTTCCAAAAAGGCAATCATTGTGCATGCTCTATCTTCCAATTTGTATTTGGTCTGCCCCTACGATTATGGTGAAAATGTGTGGTGTCAAATAGAAATGAAGTTGGTATCGTTTGTTTCAATCCAAATTGCCTCATAACTTGATCATGTAAGTGAACCTCGATGACATCCCAACAAAAAATTGGAGCTCTAACACGCCATATGTCTCGTCCAATTGGACAATAGTCATGAAGACTCTCAATTAAGCCATCCGAATATGGTTCCCAAATAAACTACATAAAAAGAAAAGAAATGAGTTTCAACTACAATGTATACATAAATATTTTTTTAAAAACCTGTATAACATCTTACCTGATCCTTTGTCATGGAATCAAGTACATCCCTAAAAACTTTTAACACATGCTTAGTGGTATCAGTCCAGCTAAAATGTGCAGACCATCTAGTAGCACGTGGATCCTTAGGTAAACCAGCAAGAAAATTATTTTCGATATCCCTTTGTGCTATTACCTGAGGTCTGAGGACAATAACTCTCTCCCATGCCCAAATCTAAACATAATATATAGATATATAATTATGAGATTATAAAGTAGAAGAAATATTTATAAATAATTGATGTAGTTATTAAGTATACCTGGAGTAGTGTCAGAAATCCAGCTATCTCGTTTTGGTTACTCTGTGAGGCCTTACAGAGAAAGTGATACAAGCACGCTAAGGTCGCACTACCCCAACTATAAGAGTTAACTACATTGAGATCCTCGAGCATAGGAAGGTACATAAGCTTTAAATAGTTGCCAGATGTATCTGTCATCATCATATCAACAATCATCCAAAACATGTAACATATAGCCATTTGATTGATCAAATCTTGTGTTGCCAAGTCAGGTAACTGTAGTTGCTTGAGCATATGCACATTAAGTGCAGTTACCTTAAGGCTACTACGGTTGAAGTCTTGAGGACGTGGAATAAAACCTAACAATCTTTGACAAATATTTTGCCAATCCCCTATGATCCTTATCGACTCATCACCAAGTATTGGATCACTATTCACAGGTAAGCCATACAACACTTCTACATCTTGCAAAGTGATTGTCGCCTCACACGTCCTAAAGTGAAACGTATGAGTCTCAGGACGCCATCTCTCTACTAGTGAAGTGATCAAGCTACGATCAATAATAGGTAGATTTGATCTATAAACACCATATAATCCTGATAATTCAATCACTTCTAAAACTCGCGGATGAATGGGGTATTTCTTTACGAGTTCGCATAATTTTCCATCACACCTCCTCGTATTTAAAATCATATTAACACTTCCATCCCATATATCTCGTGACCTATGGGTATGTTGTTGAGTTAATACTGATGGTTCAAGTGGACCGGGATCTAATTGGTATGCATTATAACTAGCCATATACATATCTATTAAAATGAAAAACACGTATGAAAGTAAATTAAATATTAATGTTAGTCCAAAATATAACAAGAAAATCAAAATAAATGTACTGTCACCTAATGTTTCATTAAAAAATTGGAAAATGAACTCAATTTTAGTAGAGGCCGATTGCAGGTCAACCTGTTATAGTCTTCCCTTCCATTTTCATGTGAACAGTTTTTTCATTGTTTCTCTTTGCATCAACAAGATGCATGAATTCAAAATGAAAACACAACATACAGATCATAATTTCTTGAGTGATTATTTTATATAACTAAAACGATATAAATTCGAGATGATAGAAATTTGAAAATTCAAGCATTCCTTCTACTATTTTGTAAGAAGAAAAAAAAAAACATACCTCAAGGCTCTAATACAAAAAAAACTAACTTGATTCCAAGCTTTTCGAAAGATTTATAGCCGTTATTTATCGTTAAACTCGATATAACAAGAAATCTCCAAAATTGATTTTGTAATAGAAGAGCTATTGTTTATCCACGAAATTAGGTTTTGACCCATTCATTGTCTTTCTATGTTTTTGTTCTTTCACACCTCCTCTACATCCACAAATTATCGGCCGAAAATGGAATTGTGGGGTTGAGAAATTTTTTAATCCCGCTACACAACTGTTTTTACTGCAAAAGGGTTAAAAGGGTTTAATAGTCAAATGATTCAACATACTTTGAGGGAGGGGAGCAACTTAGCAGATTTCATAGCAAACACAATAATAGGATCAGAAGGAGTGGTTCAGTTCGATACATTCTCAAGTCTCCCTACTAAAGGAAAATGCATTCTCAATTTAGCAAGGCGCAAATACCTACATTAAAGGTCTGAACAAGGCCAATCAAAAATCAGTGAACAGAGCATACAGAGGGATAAAATATGACATTCATACAGGGATTCAAAGATAAAATTACTGATCTCTCTGCCTAGTTGCAACAAAAGGAAAAGAAGGCAAGATACAAGACATGGTGGAGTACAACACAACAAAGATTAAATTGCTTATTGAGAACTCCTGAGTCACCAGTGAGCTGGATCTAAGTGATTCTAGGTCGTTGGTATTCTGGTCAATCGCCGCCAAGGGTGACTACCTCGCTGCAAAAAGAGGAACAAGAACGTCAGGGAGCTCGATTCGTCGCTCTAAAATCGTGGAAATGGACTTGGACACATACCCCTGGAAAGAAGCTGAAGGGGATGAGATGAAGTGAAAGAAGAAGGTTTCTCAAATCCACCATAGTTGTAGATCTGGACTAACCAATGTATTTTGGAAAGTTCCTTTCTGTATTTTCTTTTTGTTTGGATGGTGACATTTGTGGATATGAATGAATAAAAGGTCCACGTGATCACAATTCAATTTTTTTTTAAAAAAAGAAATATGGGTAACGTTTTACACCTAAAACGTTAGAATGTTTTCCAGAGTAACTTTATTCATTTAACATCGTCAACTCCTTCAGTTTTTGTCTGTTTAATTTTTAAAATAAAAATAACTTAAAATGTTACTCTGAAGTACGTTTATACTACTTTTATAAATAATTTAAAAAGCGTATTAGTTTGGTGAATTGATTTTAAAAATAGCTTATTTTGGTCAAAAATTCCAACTAGTGGTACTCAACATGCATGGACATAAGCACGTTACGTTCTTTTTCTTTAATTAGTTATAGTATAATGTTCATCATAAAATTTAGCAGTAATATTATAACAGAAACAGGACTACATACTCAACAGTCAACATTTCTCATTTTTGTTTTGTATTTTATTTTGTAGGCATTGACCATTCAAGGTATATTTTTGACTATTGACTCTACTTTGAGCTAGATCTCCAATTTTATTTTATTTTAATGGGTAGACTGTACGTGAAGAGTGAAAAGGGAGAAAAAAATTATGCACAGGTTGTGCTCTTTTAATTTAATTTTTAAGAAAAAAGGACCAACTAGCTATTTATAATAAGAAAAATCTCCATGTGATGTCTGTCCTATGAGTAAAAACTTACCCCAATGGTAGTATATAATATCTTTTAAACACTATAATTTAAAATAATTTATTTTCAATCAAACGAAAATTAACAGACATAATAATATAGATAGACTATAAAAAAAAAAAAAACATATCTAACATATACGCAAATACAACACACAAACAAAAATATTTGAAACATATTTTTGTAGCAATTTTTTGTCTTATTTCGTTGGTAAAATATGGAAGAGCCTATAATTCGTTCTGTAAAAAGATACATTATGAAATCACGAGCTATTTATTTTCCTTTTTTTATCCTTCTTCTTACTGGTTTGACTCATAGTTCAATTTGATTTGACTTAAACATTTGCTTTGAATAACTTTAAATAAGTTGCTAAACATTGTCCCAATACTTGCGCTAGTCAAAGTTAACCTTATATTAATATAAAGAATTTACAATCTTTGATCCTTAAGTAGTAAATAAGCTAATTAATTCTTTTCATTTCATCACACATAATAATAATAATAATAATAATAATAATAATAATAATAATAATAATAATAATAATAATATATGTAAACAATTATCCGTCATGAAATTCAACGCTTTATTTTTAAACTTTCTGAACGTAAATTTGAATTAATCAATAAATCCAGTATGAGAAAAAAATCAAAAAGAAACTCTTCCATCCAACTAGAATATTTAAATGGTTATTTACGTATATTAATTATGCACATTCTTAATTATTGCTTAGGTCTTTAATCCGTCTTTACTTAATTTCGAGTAGTCAAAACTCAAAAGCCATTAACTTAAAAATATAATTAATGTTGAATACCCTTCACTAATTAAGACTCAATAGTTCTTATTAATTATGTACATCCTTAATTATTGCTTTAGTCTATCCTTTTTTACTTAATTTTGAGTAGTCAAAAAACTATTAACTTAAGAATAAAATTTAGGTTGAATATAACATTCACTAATTAAGACTCAATAATTCTAATTGAGAAAATTTATCTGCATGTCTACTCCAAGTGTACTAGAACTAGAAACATGACAGAATTAGTTTAACGTCATATATATGTCATACATCAATATTATATTAACTATATTTGAGCAAAGTAGAACAAAGTCAAAACATGGTACGTTTGAGTACTCTATGAGTAATTGTGTTCTTGTCTCTAAATTAAATGGCAGAAATGACATATATAGTTAAACCTAGTGATAATATTTATTTGAAAATTTTATGATTGTTCTAATAAAGTAATGTTATATATGTATATTGATATTTGACATTTAATTTAGATCCTATTTAACTATTATATTATTTGTGTATCATAAAGAAGGAATGCATTTTTGTTAATTAATTTAAGTATTTAACCCAAAACAAATAAAAAGAGTATGAATGCAAGAAAAATAAACATATTAATTTTTTCTCGTGAAGTTATGACCATAATTAATAAGCATTATATAAGTATACTTTTTAATAGATATTTGTACTTGAATTTACTATGTGCACGATATTAATGATGATGATATTAATGATGATTATTTTAAATGTTTTAATATTTGGTTTTTATACATAATATATTTCTTGCAAAATATTATTTACATAGTACTTGAGTATGATTGTTTTAGAATGATAATATTACAATAGTATATATACTGCTATACTGAATGTCACAATTATAATTTTGCAAATGTATATCAATATTAATCATATTTTTCATAATGCATGTGTCAAGTCTAAATATGACACGTAAAAATGAATGGAGGGATTAACTTGACGAGTAAATAAAATATACTTTATCCATTCACTTTTATTTATTTATTTTGGACTTTGTATATTTCTTAAGAAATAATAATTGATATAATTATTATAGGTATAATGATCATATTAATTGATGTTTAGTTGTAGTCTTAAAAAAGAATAAAAAATTAGTACCAAAAGTGACAAATTAAAATAAAATTTTAAATATAATAGACATATTTTAAATATAATAGACAAATAAAAGTGAATGAAAATAGTATAAAATAGAAAACAAAAGGCTTTCACTTATTGCACAAAGTAGGTTCTAGATGGATGGAAAAAAAAAAAAGGTTCTAGATAAAGACATGTCCTAATTATTGTTAGGTTTGTTTGAAAAGTCACTATGATAATTGAATATGGTGTAATTATGCTGTTTGTTATGTTTGATTAGTATTGTAATTATTTGGTCATTGAATATGGTGTACCTATGTTGTTTGTTATGTTTGATTAGTATTGTAATTATCTAGTCAATAGGTAATTAAGTATAATTAGCAGGAGTGTAATGACACTCTTCAATTCACAGGAAAAGGATGTGCATTGTTCGTAATTACATGATGCAATTACAAACTGATTACTTTTTAATTTCTTCTTTTTATTTCTATTTTTATTTTTTTACATTGCAAGCTATTTTTTAAAAAAAAAAAATTTAGACGTGATAGATTATCTTTTTGTCAAATGTTTTATAATTTTATGACATTATATTTCTAATATTAATCTTTTTGTCAAACATGCATTTCATAATGTTAATGGAAATTCTGTACTTTTAGTTTTTATGATTAATTTAATTAAAATATATTACATTGAAAATTATATATCAATTATTTTTATAATTTTAGTTAAGAACATATGTTTATTAATTAATATATTTTCAAAAGACAATATATATATCTTAAATATTCAATTTAATATCATTTATAAAGGTCCTTATTTGTTTATTATAAATTTTAATCTTAAATAATAAATTTTTATTAAAATTCAATATAACTTTATGATTATACTTGTACAACAAAACAAAACAGTACACTTGTACTTACACTATAATTACACTGTGGCTAACAAGCAGGTCAGCGTAATTATTAGGTTGTGTAATTACTAGGCTGGTAATTACCACCCTAGTAATTACACTAATTCCAATTACCTAGTGGCTTTCCAAATAAATCCTTAGGAATTGTTTGGTATATAGATGGGATAAATAAAGTTATCTCATGAATTGGAATATTTTATGAAAATAGTTATCCTATTATATATCTCAGATGATAATTTATTCCAACATTATAATATAAATGATGAAATAAATAATTATTATCATATAATTAACCATTGTTTTTTTAACTAAATACAAAAAATAATAATTCTACATTCCTCGTCTCATATCAAACGAATCGTTAAAAGACAATTAATCATTGACAACAACTGAATTAATGATTTGCCGAATCAATGAGTTAATAAATAGTTAGATGGATTAATAGTAAGATAATTAGGGTTAAGATGAATTAGGGCAAAATAAGTTAAACATATTTCTTTATCTATTTTCTTCTTATCTTACCGCTATAAGTGTTTAATTTTCTTCTTATTTTTAATTTATTGCATTTTCTCATTTTTCATTATTTACTACATAAATGCATCTGAGCAATAAAATAATTTAGTACGTGGATACATGCAATTAATCGGAATAACATTCATTTAGGGATGGCATGGGCGGTGTAGGGCGAGGGCGGTGGAAGTTGAGCTTAGCCCGTAAAATTTTTAATCCGCCTCGCCTCGCCCCGCATAACAAGTCTTTTTATTTTCAACCCGTCCTGCATAGACCCGCCCCATATGATTTTTTAATTTTTTTTTTCTAGTTATGTCTGATACTAAAAATAAATTTTATAAAAATAAATTTATTTTTTCATTAAATCCTATTAATTTAATAGGATAGTGAATTAAAATTTTATTTTTTAGAGGTCAATTGGAAAACATGTAAGAAATTGTATTATTTTTTATTGAATCATTTTAATTTATTATCTTAAATATTTTAGTAGCTTTAATGAAATTATTTTAATAAATAATGATCTATCACTCTTATAACATGTAAAAGTTAAAATTATGTTTGAACCCACATAAAATAACATATACCCGCAACTCGCCCCTCCCTGCATCTGCTCCGCTCCATTTCCATCCCTACATTCATTACACCAAAAAGGGCTTTTAGCGGCACTAAATATGCACATTAACAAAGACTGCTAAAGTCTAAAGACTTTATTAGCATTAAGTCATAGATTCAATATCACTATAGGCTTTAGAGACATCTAAAAAAAGTGCTAATTGACATTTAAAAATATATATTTAGCTGCAATAAAACTATTACTGTTAAGTATTAAAATTTTTTTTGATGGAGTGATTGTTCGTTCACATGATTTAACTTGATTACCTAATGGTAAAAACAATCTTAGTAACTCAATTTCATAGCTATAATTTGTGCACCGTCGGGGAATTCATAATTAATAAAATTCGTCAAGAGCTATACGTGCAATTAAGAAGTTTACTTTTCCTATTCAAAAACATTTGATATACTATATGACTTTTTCTAACTGCAATTAACACCCTTTCGTATTCTTTTGAAAAATACAGCGCATTTGAAATGACAACAACTTCGTGTTATATTACTTCTTTAATTAAAAGTATCAAATTTGTATACCATCAAGAATTATAAAAATTATTTTAAAAATATAAAGCACTTTTTTCCTTTCTTTTTCTCCATTAATGGACCCACGCATCCTTCAAAAAGCAGAAAAAGTGGAAAAATAAATAAGTTGTTAATTTTATCCTCACAAGTAGGTACATGATGAGCAAAAATATAGGTTCAAAGAATGCTTAAACCAAAACGATGAAATGAAAGGATGGTATTTGATAATTGGTTGTAGAGAATAAATAAATTAAATAAAATCCACATATATTCCACAAGTAAACTAATACTTTCCTTTTGTCAAATACAAAAGTTTAAGAAATAAGAAAGGATTTGTCATGTTTAACAAAGTTATTCCGATTAAAAAGTGACTTTAATGTTTACTTTTAATTGATTTTTCTTCACAATAAAGTGTTAAGTGAGATTCAGTAACACTAAATCGAAATGGTATCATTCAATTGTTGTCAAATAAGAAAAGTGATATTTTTTGAAATGAACTAAAAAATATTGTGTGTCACGTAAACTGAGATCGAGGAAAGATGGAGTATTGAGTATGACCCGCTCAAGTGATTACGCGTTTTGAGACTTTGATAATGCCTTTTGAATTCTAATGACTACCCGTGCAAGAAAAACTGATTTTTTTCTTTAAAAAGTTCAAATTATATACATCTCTTTCTCTTCTTATATTTCATTGAAGAAGAAAATGGGGACTCAATTGACCTGGTCCTTTCAATTCAGCACATCTTGTAATTGTTCTAGCATATTTGCGCATAAGTTTGATTGCTTATCAATAAAAATTTCAAAAAATATTAATTATTTAAAGAGCAAAAATTAAAAACTAATCCATTTGAAAGACAAACAATATAATTAAATAGAGAAATTAGTGTATTAATTTCATCTGATAATTCTGAACATTCTATTTAACTCATGGTCAATATTGATAAATTTCAGGTAAAACTCCCTCTCTCTTTTTTTAATAATTGCTCATCTTTTGCGCACTAAGAAACACTAAATTAACTTGACCAATTCCAAGCAAATTTTTGGCCTTGTACGTAGTTTGCATACATAAATAAGATACATTTGTCCTGAGTTTCACAACACTGTTATAGATAAAAGTATTATTTTCATAAATATAAATTCCAGTAAATCATAGTTTATAAATAAGATATAATGCACAACATTAACAAATCACATATATTCATGTTCTTCTTATATATAAATGTTTGTGATTAGAAACTTTTAATATAATACACATAATTTTTTAAAAGATGTACCCGTCAAATAAATTAACAACAGTGGTGATAACTAGATATTCTTTAATATATAATCATCTCACTTTGTACATATAATCTCTTCACGTAAAGCATGATTCAATCAAACTTTTTTTAAAAAAATTATAAGTCTCCTTACAAGATATAAATTTATGAGTTAACTTTTTATGTATTTATTTTTAGAAAAAAAAATATTGAAATCTTACTTTTTTGTAGAGCTGTCAATATGGGCTGGCCCACCCCATTCGAGCTAACCCATAAAGGCTTTGAAATTTGACGGGTCAGGCTTGGCTAGCCCTTTTTTGTGTGGGCTAGAAAATGGTCGGCCCGCCCACAAGTACGTGGGCTACGGGCTTTGTCAGGCCAGACCTGTTTTCTTAGAAGTATATTTTTTATAATTTTTTAAATTAGATTATAATTTAAAAATATTATCATAAATATCAACAAGACAATATTACATGGTGTTAGTGTTACTATTTGTTAATCAAATACACAAATAAAATTATCTTTATAATATTTATTAAATTTGATTTCAAGTAAAAGCATAAATAGCTATAAATAGAAATATTAATCGAATTGTTTTCAGTGATCATAAAAACATAAAAACTATGACAATATTTCATAGGATATGACCTATGTAGTGATTCCCTAAAATTTTTAGGGAATTTTTATTTTATGTAGTACATATTTTATAAACATAATTTGTATTTAAATTATAATATTTAAAACTTTAAACAGATTTTGAGTTTAGACTCTTGTTATTTTTAATAACCTATTTTATTTTTATTTTTTAATTAATTTTTATATGGCCCACGGGCAGATCCTATCCATATTTCTCAAGCCCCACAAATCGGCAAGCTTATTCAGGCCGGGCTAAAAAGTCATTTTCTTAAATGGGCTCTAAAAATTATAGCCCAGCTCCATCAAATCACGGATTAGGCCAGATCGACACAACGGGCCTAGCCCATATTAACGACTCTATTTTTTAGTAGGATATGAGATTTGAAATCAAAATTTTCAAATTGAAGTTGTACTTTTGATCAAATGTGATAAACAAACGTTGATTTCAATCATAACTTTAAATTTAAGCTTCAAATTGCATTACCAAACCCCTGCTTGATTTCAAGAGAACTTATGGCTACGGGTGTATATCAAGCGGTTCGATTTTGAGTATTATTAATTTGGTTTATCGGTTTTCGATTTATCATTCTTTGGGTTTTAACGGTTCGATTTTCGATTTAACTGATAAGAAAATGTTTTCAAAACAAATATATGACTTGTCCAACAATTTGACACGAAATAAAAGAAGAGAGAAATCAAATTACTCTTTGAGTGCAAAAGTTCTACTTAGTGTAGTAAACACATAGAAAATACTCACAATTCACAATCTAGTCGTTGCCTAACCCTTGCCGTCGTCGTTGGAAACCCTACCCGTCGTCATTCTTAGTTTTTTAGATTTTGACGTTGTGAACCTAAAGACGCAAATAAAGAGAGCAGAGTTAAGTAGTGTTAATTGTGTAGGGTCCTTATAGTTATAGTCTAATATAGAGATTATATTAATATTTTTTATTTGGTATTTATCTATGACTAAAAATTAAAATGGTAATCTATTATATTTAAAAAATCAATATCGAATCAATAACCCAATAATTTTTTTTATAAAATCATTGAATAACCGTTAACCCAATAACCCAATAACAATAAATCAATAGCACTTTTTTCGATTTGATTTATCGATCGGTTTGATTTTTGCACACCCCTACTTATGACTTCAAATGTGTAGTTACTTTAGAGTCATTTGGTAAGATGTATAATAATAATGCTGCATAAGATGTATTAATAATTCTGATATTAGTTATGCTGAGATTATTTCTGATGCCATCTTTGGTTTGATATATAAAAATAATTGTGTATTATGTAATTTCTAATTTTTTTATTTACAAAAATACCTCTACAAAACATAAAGCTACACCATAAGGATTATTTCGAGAGTAGGTAATAAATTCCACTCATCCAATGGATATAATCATTATACATATTAAGCTTGATGCATAGATGACTTGATATATGAGGTTTTAAGCATAAATGTCCAAGTTCGGTCATCTACGCTCATTTCGAAGAGCCACAACATCAAACATATCCGTTTGGCCATAGATTTCCCAAATAAAATTTGACAAAAAGTGTTTTTCTATATAATTTGTCATTATTTAGCAAATATTTTGACAAATAACCCAAATTTCCAAATACTAGAAAAAATTAGTATTTGAACCAAATCTCATTATTTGAGAGCACTTAAAAATTCAATATCTACACCACAATTTTATTTTTTACAAAAACACCCTCTATAGTTGTTGTTTGCACTGTATTACATAATTTTTTTTATGTGAACAACAAAACAGTGATGGAATATTCAGTGAATATGAAAGTGCTGATATGGTAGTTGATGAAAATAAAGTCATTAGCTTTGTCTACTTCACTATGTATGGAATGATGCTTGTTGCACTCGCTCCGAACTACCACATTGCTCTAGTGTAATAGACACTACTTGTTATTTGTTGTAACGAAGATCTAATTGACTTGTTGCGGAAGTCATGAATCTTATTACGTCGACGTTTCTATCTTGTTATTGCTATGTAATACAAACCTATGGTTAATTTTGATAGTTTTTAAAACTTATGGGTATATATAAAATTTCTTAAAAAAGTGAAATATATATGTTTTTCAAATACTATGGCCAAACACATGGTAAAATTTTACCCAAATAATATTTGCCAAAAATATTTGAAAAACTACGGCGACGGTCAAATGGTAGCGTAGTTTGGCTTTGGCACAATATACCATATAATATGTCAAACAAAATTTTAGGTAAAATATGTCTGAAGTTTTACTTAAATGTACTTGCATAAGTAATATGTCAAACTCCAGGTAAATATTAGTACTATTATTTTTGAATGTGAATCTTACAACTTTAATCATATACTTCTAAAGTTCAGTATGACATGATAATTAGACTTAAAATTTTTTATAAACTTACAATATATTAACCCTTTGATAATGTGAATAATTAACAAAATAACAAGAGCAATTCTTATTGATTCTCTTTGATCATATGATGAATATTGCTGAAGAGTCGTCCTTTGTCCAATTAAGCACTTATCTGCTCTTGTTCATATAGGTAGTTCAAGCGCTCTATAGTCTTGTGTCCACGAAACACATTTAAATACATGATAAAATTGTATATCAAGTATATATTGTGTGTATATCTATAAAAAGAAATGATACATTATCACAATGACATTTCCAAGATTAATTTTAGCTCTGACTTCTGATTCCATACTCGTCCAACTCACCTTTCCTCAAATTTTATAAATAGTTTTGTCCAGGTGCTTTTAATAAATTTCAACTACACACGCTCAAAATTAACTATTTTCTCTGTCTCAATTTATACGATTTACTTTCTTTTTAGTTCATCCCAAAAAGAAGGACACATTTTCATATTTAGTAACAATTTAACTTTAAAATGCTTATTTTACCCTTAATGAAATGATTTCTAGCCACACAAATATATACGACTTATTTTAAACCACAAAATACAAAAGCACTTCTTTAACTTCATGTCAAGTTAAAATAACACATATAAATTAGGACAGAGAAAATGAGCTTGACTATGAGCATGAAAACAATTGGCCCTCTTTGAAAGAGACTTGATTCTAAAAGTTGTCTTATGCTTTTTCTCTTTAGAGTTTTAACATTTTACCATTTCTAAACTACTAGTAATATATACAATAAGTCAACAATAACTTTTATAATAAAATTGTGTTATTTTTAATACAACAAATCAAACACAACATAAAAATAATCTCAATTTACTAACTAATACAACTATTAATACGATACATTATATTTAATACTATTCTTATATACCCTACTAAATGACCTTGATAATTCAAATAATACTAGTAACAGTCAAGATTCACTACTTGTAAATTATGAGGCTGACAACTAATAAACATAAACTAGAAAATATATTAATTCAAATGGCACGAAATAAGCAACGTAAGATTCTCCACACCACTTCATCAGTAGGTCCCACTAGAATTATATGAACATTTTTTATAAACAATAAAAAAAATAATACGTCGTGTCAGTAACCACATCCATATACTCTTTCAAAATATCTCCGCTTCCACTCTCAACTTGCCACGTATGCTCTTTCACTCCCATTATTCTTCTGCTATGGCACTGTCCACGTCATCACTTTTTCCTCTTCAATCCACATGGACAAAAGTTTCCACCGTTGATCTTCTAAATAAGAAATCCTAACCGTTGGATAGTCGGAGAGAGGAGCTTGTGGACGCAGAAATTCGAGAAGGTATATATTGTTATTTAGAAAAATATATTTTCTTATTAACTACCACACTTCCATTTTCAGCCTCTCAAGTTTCCACTGAGATCATTTTTGTTTGAGAAAAATAAATAAAAATTCTGCTCTGATCAGTTTCGCTACCGGAATCTTCATCGTCGCCGGGATCAATTATTTTGTGAGAGTTGAAATTCGAATTGGGCTTCGTTTCAGGTGCGATATATTGTTTTCTGATTTATGAGTACTAGAATTGCGTAAGTTTGTTAAATAGTGCTCTAAATAGTTTTGATTTACCTCCTTCCGGCGTCGTTGTCGTTTGATTGAGTTAGAGATTAGTTTCCGATTTGTTTGAACGGATGTATCTTCAATGTCTTAGTACTCCGATCTTTTGGTGTTGTGGAAAATGAGGAAACAGAATTTATTTTAGAAAATAAGATGATTGTGATTGAATTGTAGAGTGATTTTCGAAATCGAACTTGCTTTGATATTCAGTAAACAGAATCTCAGAATTGCTTACACATAATACATAAATATGCCCCTTTAACTTGACCATAAGTGACATCTATGTCCTCTAATTTTGGGCGTATAAAAATAGACACTTAAATGCATATAAAGTTGAACAAGTAGACACATGTGTCTTATGTGGTGTCTTATACGACAATTCGCGTCCTAGGTGACACTACATTCATTATGTATGCCACGTAGGGTACATGTCTCTACTTGTTCAACTTTATGCAAGTGTAAGTGTCTACTTCTGCACATCCAAAGTTGGAGGGCATAGATTCCAACTTAAGCCAAGTTAAAGGGCGCATTTATTTATTATGCCTTTTTTTGTGAATAGCCTAAGGAATTTTCAACTAATAAACTTTAATTGTTGATTGTTCGTAGTGAAGCATCTTCAGGACACAAACAGAAAAAGAACATATTTCATGCCCTAGAGAATTTCCTCAACCATTTGTTTTCCAGTTGAGTTAAATTTATTTTACATATCATAATGCATGTATATTGGATTTGACAGGGGAATAGTCTGTGAGAAGCTCTACTGTTCATTGAGTAAAATTTTGATAGCACAACTTGGCATGGGAGTTGTGACTGTTTCAAGCTCTGCATCTCGAAGTCCATTGGGATTAAGCTCAAGGTTTTCGACTCGTTTATGTCCGCTTAAAAGGCCAGTAATCGTATCGTTTAAAAAAGATAAAACGAAGAATACAACTTTAATTGCACCTAAAGAATCCATATCCTTGCCTATTGAAACATCTAAAGAAAATGAAAAGAGGTCAAGACGAGTGTCTAAGCGTTCCGAGAGAGTGCATGCTGTAGCGATCGAAGCCTCTCCAAGTACGTTAGAATTAGACTACAGTGAAGCTGCTGCCAAACTTGAAAGTATCTACAAGCGCAGTCTGGAAACTGCTAGCTCCAATACAGAAGTTCAGGATCATTTGGTGAAGAGAAGGCCAAGGACAAGGAAGAGGATTGTAGAAGGTGATGAGGAAGCGAAGAAAGAAGTTGCTGATAATGTGGTCAAGAATCGTAGAAAGAAGTCAAAGAGGTTGAATCTTGACCAGAGGATTGCCTTACTAAAGAATAAAGAAGGTGAAATGGTTGCTTCATCGGAAAGAAGAAAACTTAAAGAGGACACTGAAGATGAAAAAATTGATAAGCTTGTCAGAGAATATTCAGGTGCTACTGACTTAGCGAGCTTAGACTGGAAGAAAATGAAGATCCCTCCAGTGCTTCCATCATCTGAGCATGTGTGGCTCTTCAAGTTGATGCAACCTATGAAGGTACACATTTTACTGTTAAATGGAAAAAGATTAAACGTGAAAGGAAGTTTGTGGATTACATGTGTTTATTCCTTGGATTTTGGTGTTGCTATTGTTTTTATTTACGATTGAGAGTCGGTTGTTATTTAGGCAATCCTTCAAGTTAAAGAAAACTTGCAAAGTGATTTGGGGAGAGAACCGACTGATGGTGAAGTGGCTGAGGCAACAAATATGGATGCCTCTGAACTACGGAAAAAGCTGGAAGTTGGTCGAGCAGCTAGAAATAAGCTGATTAAGGTACTTTCTTTTTCTACTTGTAAGACCTTCTTGCTGTGCGCCTTAAAAGTTCAATTTATGCCTCAAGCAAATAAAATTTGTTTCTGGTTTTATGATCTGCGCCAAGCGATTTACTGTGATCTGCTTTTTCATAATTCCTCAACATGAATTTGTTATCATCATTGAAACTGGTCAATCCTCCCATATACTGCATACAGAGTAATATGTGCAAGGTATTATTACATGTTATAAAGCACAGTTAATTATCTTCTGTATTTTGTTTTGAGTTTCTTATTTCCTTGAACTTCTGAAATAACCCCTGAGAGGGGAAGTGAAGCCAATAGTGCTAGTGTAACTTGAACTGCCCCACGTTCTTGATGTCATCTAACTTTCATATGCATCCAGATATTAGATGAGTTTTAGCTTTATAAATAACTCACCTTTGCAGTCTTGTTTGGTTGCAGCACAATCTACGTCTGGTTTTGTTTGTGATGAACAAATATTTTCAAGATTTTGCAAATGGGTCAAGATTCCAAGACCTCTGCCAGGCAGGCGTCAAGGGTCTAATCACAGCTATTGACCGATTTGAACCTAATAGGAAATTCAGGCTATCAACATATGGTCTTTTTTGGATAAGGCATGCCATAATACGTTCTATGACAACCTCAAGCTTCACCAAAGTTCCATTCGGGCTTGAATCTGTACGTTTTCTTTCCTCTGTCTGCCAGTGTTTTTTCATTTTAGTGTTCACCCATCAAAGAACCAATTTTTTTGTTTTGTCACTGTTTGGAAGCCAAGTAATTGCTTCGTTTGGTGAAAAACTATATTATCTCTACTTATGAGACATTTTCACTTGGTAAATAAAACTATTTCTTTGTCTTCCAACTAAAGGAATTTGTATAGATATAATGGAAAATCCTTTAAATAGCTTTAAGTTCTTTTGTGACCCCGTTTGGAGTATTCTTCTCTTCTTCAAGGAAATGTCTGATCTGCGGAACTCATTTGCTTGTAATTATCAGTTTGTTGGTGCGAAGAAAATTGATATTCTTTTTTTGATTCAGATCAGAGTGGAAATCCAGAAGGCCAAATTAGAGTTGCTGTTTGAGCTTCAGAGGATACCAACAGCTGAAGAAATAATTAAAAGAGTTGGACTTTCCCCTGAGAGATACCATGAAGTGATGAAAGTATCTAAACCTGTCTCCTCTCTCCATGCAAGAAACAAGACAACCCAAGAAGAACTCATCAATGGAATAACTGATGTAGATGGTGTTGATGGGGATAAGAGGAAGCAGCCAGCTCTACTCAGGCTTGCTCTTGATGATGTGGTAATTTTTTTACTCTTTGCCTCTATATTTGGTTTTGAAATTGCTTATCTGGTTAAGAGCTTTGCTTCTTATTGAAATAATGTGACCATACCTCCAGATATGGTACCTTTCGATTTCATAACCCTTTAAATATGGTTATTGGTTTATTGCCTAGAGTTATGAAGGGTATATTGAAAGGATACACCCAAATTTAAAGCATATAAATAATAGAATTTGCAATTAAATTGTGTAATGATTTATCCCTACTTAGAGTTGTCAGATGAAATATGTAGTAATAATTATGAACACTTATGTGTTATTTGGTTAAGAAAGTTTATTGAGATCTAAAAAAAGAACAAAAGTTGGGTCAAATTGGGAGGGTTGGGTTATAATCCATTGTTTTGCCAAGCTTGGGAAACCCATCTTACCCCAAGTGAACTTTGGGCAGGGGTTGGACAAGGATTTATTGAGTTTGCTCATCTTATACCTGCTCAAATTTCAGCCTTAACTGCCCATTTGCCATCCCTAGGATTATCTAAGCTTTGGTGACCAAAGCCTATCGTTGAAACTGGCATCTCTTTTGTTAGAGGCCTTTATTATGCGGTCATCTGACTTTCAAAGTAGAGAATCAGATGCTAATAGCACTTTAAAGATTAGTAATGCATGGAAACTTCTGGCGTTGAAAGGACACTATTAGTAGATATGCTGAACTATTACCTGTAAATTTTGAATCTTAAGATATGCATTGCCATAAATGAAAATCATTTTAAGTTTATAAGTTTCAGTTTGTTAAATTACGAGGCGTTCAGGATTTCTGAACCATTAATTTTAACTCTGATCTGAAATCATGTTTCTCCCTTGACAGCTTGATTCTCTTAAGCCCAAGGAGAGTCTAGTAATCAGACAAAGATACGGACTTGATGGCAAAGGTGATAGAACATTGGGAGAAATTGCGGGTAACCTAAATATTTCCAGAGAGATGGTACGGAAGCATGAAGTTAAGGCTCTCATGAAGCTCAAGCATCCAACTCGAGTGGATTATGTTCGCCGGTACATATTCTAAAGAAATCAACACCATTTGATCATTGTATTGGAGAAAATTTATACCCCTATTCCTGTGTCAGCAATCTTGCCCATACTGTATAGTATATAGTAGCTGCGTGTATACTAATCATTTCTACCACTATAGTTGTAATTACATCCTCTTTCACTAGACTCAAAACCAAATCTGTTAGTACACACCCTGTAAACAACTTATATTATTTTTCTTTTTCTCCTTACAGACCAGTTTGAATCAACTGAGGTGTATATTTACGACATGGCCTTCATGGTGATCTTCAATTGTCCTAATTTTCATGGTGGTCTCTGATTGTATTAGTCGTGTTTCTATACTATATATATATGTCATAGGATATGCTTTACCGTGTTTGGAGCATTAAGTTTGTAGTTTAGGTAAAAGCAAAAGGGAAAGAGAAATACTGTACAAGCATCTGCTAGTGCTTGTTGTCTCAGGTTGTGATGATATAGGTCACATCTGCTGTGATTCAGAATAGCACTTGTATAAACTAGAGGAGGATCGTCATCCATAAAAGCCACAAGTGAAACTGTGCAAGTCCACCTTATGACATAAAATTTAAAAAATTGTTGCAAGTGCATCCTTATTTAAATGATTGAGCAGTATAATAAACCATATGATAAGATAATGAAAATGGATGCAGGTTAGATTTCAAATAGCTACAGAATGCATTAGGAATTGAGGATATGATATGAAGGGATGTTGCTTTATTATTGTGATAATATTTTAAGTTGTTGTTTGTCGAGTGACATGTTCCATTGACGGGGGGGGGGGGGGGGGGGGGACAAGATACTGGCAAATGTTATGTGGCTTGTAAATAACTTGCAAGTCAATTATCTATGTTTTACACATCCGATTCTGTTACCGATTGGATAAGGGTACTGATGCCATGAATGACTGGTATGATATCATTCTCAAAGCAAGCAGCACCAGCTCTACGAAGTAATAATCATAATTTTATGTTTGGGCTTTCTCAATTTATTCGTGAGTAACAGTTCAAAGGCGTGAAAAAAATAATTCTAGCTGTTTAAGCTTTTTCAGGTAGTGGTTTATGTATGAAGTAGTCATTAGTCTGCCTCATAAAGCTCGCTAAGCCTCACTCCAGTCTCGAATCACTTATTCAGTTGGAAATTGTCTTCAACATACCCATTACTGCGTGAAATACAAAAATATGCTTAGCTTAGCTATTTATATGAACTCTCGCTCACATTGTCGTCGATCCCTAGTCTGGATAAAGGAGGAAGGTTGCTAAGAATCAATCGAAAACAACCTATCTCATAAAGGTAAGGGGTAAGGCAGCGTATATTTTGTCCCGGCTAGATCCCACTTATGATTGTACACTTGTACTTTAGCTAGTTGTATTTTGAAAGATGTTATCTGAGGGACAAAGTTTTTCCTATTTGGCGTTATTTACAATTCCCTAACACACTAGACTCTCAAACCCTACCATCCCAAAGACAAATTATAGTAAATTTGAAGTGGTGCTTTATTTGCTAAAATATGTAATTAGTGTAATTGCACAATATTATACTAACTATATACTAAGCCTAAATCCTCCAATATATGCTCCACCCCATCAATCAATTAAGACAAAACGAAAGCACTTAAAATTCGATGTCATTTTACAAGCATGATTGAAAAACGATGAGTGAAGAATCTAACTAGTCTTTTAGCATCATATTTAATTGTGATAAAAAGTATGAAAGCAAGACAGATATAATTAGATATATATGGCCAATAATCAAGAAATCAAGTTTGTTTAGTAAGCTATAGTTTCAAGATGGGATTAACTAGGCAGTAGGGGTGTACAAAACCGAACCAAATCACAAATCGAGTCAAACCGAGAAAAAAAACCTGGTTTGGTATTGAAAAAAAAAACCCGACTATATTTGAGTTGGTTTGGTTTAAATTGAAAAAAACCAACCCGAAACCAAACCAATCCGACATTATATATATAATTTTAAAATTTTATTTTATACATAAAAACATTTACTTTGATAAATTTTTTAAATATTTTTATACTTTTTATCTTTTGATATATTATTTCAAGTTTTGAAACTTAGAATTCTGAATGGTTCAATAAAGATTATATTCCACAGATGTTGGTAATTATAATAAAGCTTAAACCAAAATCTAATTAATACTAATGCAAAAAGGAAATCAATTCAACACCAAGAATGACAATAATATTGAATATTTGTTCTTTAGTTTTACATTGGTTTAGACAATTCAAATACATAATCTAATTTTAATTTCCATTAAGTCATGTAACTAATACTTATTAAACTTATTTTAGCATGATTTAGTACTTTTAAATTATGGTCATTTTCATTATGACTTGTTAATTTGTAATATTTGTTTTACGCGATTTCATTATTATTATTATTTTTTTGTTGGATATTTTAGTGTCATTACTCATATCATATTTTGTGTTGTTTTCTTAAGAAACACCTTAGATAGTTGTATTTTTGTAGGACTAAAGAAATATTTGAAGTACAAGTAAATTATATGTTTGTATGAATACTTTACCGGAAAAATCCGAAAATCCGTAAAACCCGAAAAAATCCAAAAAAATCTGAGGTTGAAAAACGTGAGTTTAATTGGTTTGGTTTATAGATTTAAAAAATTCGACACAAATAGTTTTGTTTGATATTTGAAAAACTCGAACCAATCCGGTCATGTACACCCCTAAATGTAACTAATACTTATTAAACTTATTTTAGCATGATTTAGTACTTTTACATTATGATCATTTTCATTATGACTTTGCAATATTTATTTTATATGATGATTTCATTATTATATTTTATTGAATATTTTAGTGTCATCACTCATCTGATATTTTGTGTTATTTTCTTAAGAAACACCTTAGATAATTGTATTTTGGTTAGACTAAAGAAATATTTGGAGCACAAGTTGATTATATGTTTGTATGCAAACTTTACCCAAAAAATCTAAAAATCTGGAAAAAAAAATCCTAGATTTATTAGTTTGGTTTGATTTATAAATTTAAAAATTCGACAAAATGGTTTGGTTTGGTATTTAAAAAATTCGAACCAACCCGAGGTTGAAAAACTTGAAAAAATTCAAATTTTATTAGTTTGGTTTGGTTTATAAATTTAAAATTTTACACAAATGGTTTGATTTGATATTTAAAAAACCCAAACTAACCCGGTCATGTACACCCCTACCAGGTGGGCCTTAACTAGCAAACTGAACACTTAAAAAAAGGTGATTCTTGTTGATTGAACACCAAATCAAGTTTCATTTCTGTATTTTCAATTTCTTAGAGAACTTGATATATGTATTAAACGTTTGCATGTTGTATTAGTAAGGCCTTGTACTAGTGACACTGAGTTTTGAGATGATTTTATTTCCCACAACTTATATCTTCATTTATGAAAGTATATGGATAATTTTAAGACCATGCATGTGTATATCTTATTATTTATTTTCCTACACTTATTTTTATCGTTTCTGAGTTGGTGATGAATTGACTTAGTTACCTATCGATGGTTAGAAGTTAGGATACGTGTCATCGTGACTTTAAGTGGATGAAAAGTAAGAAAGCTTTAACTCCCTTATTAGGCATGTCTTAGGAGGCACTAATCAACAAAAAAAGGAGTAGCGCGCTAGTCTATATACCGTCTTTTGGAAATATGGGATTTATTATGAGTTAATATTGATTCGTTTGATCATAAAAATTATTCACTTATTTTTGGAAATGATTTTATACTTTATTTGAAAATTAGTATTTGACTATGAAAATATTCAAGTTGAATTGTATTTTAAATTTGGAAAACACCTTAGACCTGATTTTCACTTCGCTTTTCACTTTTGAGATTGTACATTCAAATATGAACATTATTTCAAATATATAACTAAACACAATGATATATGTATTCAACTTTGACTCTATAAGTTCCTAATAAAGTAAAAAATATTTGAAATCTCTAGCTAAACGCCTACTAATATTCAAGTATAGGTACTAGAAGCAAGAGAGAATAAGATTCAAGCATAACCGTAGAAACAGCTATTGCTGAGTTGAAGATAATAGAATTTTTAATGGAATATAATATTTAAGAGATGATGAATGGGGGACATCACAAAAGATAATGCTGATCATATCAACCATAAATATGAATGGTTAATTCTTTTCCCTAATCACCTTTCCCTCAAATTAAAAGTGCACCTTTATATAATTTCATAATTCGTATTCTGCAAATATATGGTAATCTGATTTGCCCTTTTATTCCTCTTCAATACGTTGAATGATGTGATTATGTATTTGATGCTTATCAATTAGACTCCATAAGCCCGACACGTTAGAATTATTTTTGATTATGGTATCAAATGATATTTGAAAACTTAGGACCTCTCCATGTTGCATGATTATCTAAACGTTTAAGTTATTAGAGAGAATACACTTTTACTAATGTATTTAGAGCTTCAAGATATCCTTCAAGTGTGAACCTTTTTTTGTTTTTGTTTTAACGGCGAAAACACGTAAAAAAAAATATCTTTAGCATGAACTCCTAACTTGAATGTTAAATTACTATAATATTCCTAACTTATGTTGTGACTTTTTCGATTAGTTGTGACTTTTTTGATAAGTTGTGACTTTTTTGAAGGGTTGTGATTTTTCAATGAATTGCGACTTTTCCAAAGAGTTGTGACTTTTTCAATAAGTTGTGACTTTTTCAATAAGTTGCGACTTTTCCAAAGGGTTGTGACTTCTCAAAAAGGTCATGACTTTTCAGATAAGACACAAAAAACATTTGTTCATACTACCCTTTGTTGGCTATAAATAGAGGGATTTCCTCTCATTTTTCAACCACAATTTTGTTAATCTTCTACTCTTCTTCTTCTTGCATTTTATATTTTTTTGTGTGATTTATTGTTGTTGAGTGAGTTCTTTTATGATGAAGTAAGTCGTTCTATCCTAAGAATTCCATAACCTCGAGTACTTGACGAAAATAATTTTGATAATATAATAATTATTATTTTGCTTAATATATGCATTAGTATGTAATGTTCCAATATATGAAGTTAACATGGTGTAGTCTAAATTCATTTGTTTTTGTTAACAATTTCTCTTGTAATGTAGATATATGCTTCTTTCTTTTCCAAAATTTAGAGAATTGTCACGATTTGTTTTTGATGCTCAAGACAAAAGAATGATTTTATTTATTAATGTTACTTATGTGATTTAGACTCTCATGAAGTTTGCTTCAAAATAGTTATTACTATATGAACATTTCCCTTTTGTTTTACTTATTTACTATTTCTTAATATTTCAGTATTTTACACGAAAAAAAGTTCATATGACTTGTAATAACGCCAGTTGAAGTTTGTATTAGTTTAATTTTTATTATTTATTTAATAGTTAATTTTATGAGATATATATTTTCATTAATGCGATTATATATATATATTTGGGTAGGTATTTGTATTTAAATTAAAGTATTATATATGTCACAAATGTATTATCAAGTTAACAAGATCTTCTAACTTCAAAATATATTATTTTAAAATGTTCCAAGCATTTTAAAAAAAAAAAAACAAACTCACAACAAATGTGAAATTATGTGAATATATAAAATGTAGTTGTTCTCTTCACGTGTTCATATGACATCTAAACAATTTAACGTGGAATACACATGCAAAACGCATCTGTTAATTAGATGATAAGAAAAATACAAAGCAAATATTGTCTATAAGGTAATGTTAGTGAGATAAGACTAATTACATGATTGTACGTCATCAAATTGAAATAAATATATACATTATTGCATTTAACTAATAAAAATTTTCATTGACCATCTTCTTAGGTTTACGTGAATAAGAAATATATATATGACGATCCACGTTGAACATTAACAAAAGAATCTGCAATATTAATTTTTGCTAAGCTTATTATTCAAATCTTTGCTTAAATAAGAAATATTATTTATTATAACATATATTTTTTAAATCAATAATCACGTGCAACACACGTGTCAAAAAACTATATATATATATATATATATATATATATATATATATATATATATAATGGTGACTATTCTTTGAAGCTTGTGGAAGAAAAGACTTCATCTTGGGTTCCTCCGGATGAAAAAATAAATCACAGTAAAACTTAGTGAGTTTTATTTTCTTAGTTTCAAATTAAGTGTCATTTTAATACAAATAATTTATCTCAAAATAAATGTCATTTATAAGAATTTAAGACAAAAATAGGTTTATCTTTATATTAAGAAACTATTTCAATTATTAATAGTGTTCAATTCTAAAAAAATATTTAATAACATGAAATAAGAGAAAACTCGAGTTAATATGTCAAAAGATTACTTAACTTTGAGAATTTATCTAGTAAAATTATTGAACTTTGTTTTATATCAATAAAATCATTCAACTTAGGTCTTTGTATCAATAAAATAATTCAAACTTAATATTAAACAAAATTAATAACGTAATACAGACGTGAAAATGAAACCACCTGAAGATTATATTAGCATTTGCAACAGAAATATTAAGTGGATAGTGGAAGTCTAGTAACATCTTCCACCAACACAAAGAACAAATTTTATTTATCTACTAAAACAAGAATTATTTAATTTTATGCCTTTTCTTTTTTGCATGCTCCCTCTGTCCTATTATTAGCCCAATAAAGCATTTTTAAATGGAGCATTTACAGTTAGAACAAAATTAGTCCATAAAATACATTACCATGATTGGCCTCCAACCAATTTTCCTACCACAAAATTTTCTTTTCTATTAATTTCCTTTATTTTGAAAATGATTCATCACCTTCCACCCACAAATTTAAATACATGTAGACACACCACTTTAATCAAAACCATAGTATATATATTTATATATAACAGAATTCAAAGACAATTAACTACTTGCGTCTAAGCACTTACAAATTCCTCAATAATTTATTTTTTTCTCTAAAGAAAAATGGGTGAAAGATTGCGTTTAGCAGTTGGTGTAATGGGTAAACCATATTTTTTTAATTTATATTTATATTACTTCAACTAGTAATTAAGTTATACCCTACATGATAATTAAATTAAACGTGCATGGTTTTATTTGTCACAGGGAATTTCGCATCCATGTTGCTCTATGCTGCACCAATGTACGTAATAGATAGATAACCTGCTATATATAATAAATAAATGTGATATGATCATGATGTAAAAAATTCTTAGTATATAACTTAAATTTTGATCGTCAGGCTTACATTTTCTCGAGTTATGAAGAAGAAGAATATTGAAGGATTTTCATGTGTACCTTACGTACTAGCATTATTCAATTGTTGTCTCTACACATGGTATGGGTTACCAATAGTAAGTTATAAATGGGAAAATTTCCCAGTGGTTACTATAAATGGAATTGGGATACTTTTGGAGGTCTCATTCATTCTCATTTATTTCTGGTTTTCTTCAACTAAAGGAAAGGCAAGTTATATATGTGTGTGATTCATTTTTTTAATTTTTTTTTTTTTTTTTTGTATAGTATATAGTGGGGCATTATTATTAATTATTATTTTTTGTTAAAAGTAGAAGGAGGTTGCAAAAATGGTGGTGCCTATTATTCTAATATGTGTAGCAACGGGGATAATATCGGCGTTTGTATTTCATGAACACCGGTGTCGAAAAGTTTTTGTAGGGAGTATTGGACTTGTTGCTTCAATTGCTATGTATGCTTCTCCTTTAGTTGTTGTGGTGAGACATTTTTCTTATTTGGATTACGATTTTTATATATATGTACTGATAGCGTAAATGATTACATATATTTATCTAGTACGAAATAATATTAATGTCAAACAATTTGTAAAATTTGTCTACTAATGAATACTTATGTATTGCAGAGACAAGTAATCAAGACAAAGAGTGTGGAGTTTATGCCATTTTACTTGTCATTATTCTCTTTTCTTGCAAGTGGTCTTTGGATGGCCTATGGACTACTCAGCCATGATCTCTTTCTAGCGGTTTATTTACTATTTTCTCCATCCTATTTTATATGAGTTAGTTTAACTTGATACGAAGTTAAAACAAAAAAGATTTTTGAAACTTGTGGTTTAAAATAAGTGATAGTTATTTGTGTGACTATAAATCATTTCATTAAAGATAAAATGAGAATTATAAAGTTAAATTATTACTTAATATAGAAATATGTGGGACTGATTAAAAAGAAAAGCGAGTCATATAAAATGGGGCAGAGCAGAAGAGGGAGTACTAACTTACCTTTTTAAACTTTTATTTTCCATAAATCCAAGAACAAAGTGTAGTTACATGAAATATCAACTTCAACTTTCTCATTTCACTTGTACACAAATCTTCTTCTTTCAGTCTCCAAATCTGGTGGGAACACCCCTTTGTATCCTGCAGCTTATACTGTATTTCAAGTATCGAAAGAACCCTGTAAAGGAATTAGAACCACAAAAATGGCCAGATTTGGAGTATAACGATGACAAACTCAAGCAAGAATTCAAGTTAGAAGAGAAGAAAGATCAATCGATGCTCGTTGTCACTGAGAATCTCAGCACCAAGACTTAAACAACTCTCCTTGCGTAATTTATTAAGGTATATTACTATCCATCTCTCTGGCATGTGTGTTGCAAATTGCAATCTATCTCCTTCGTGTTATAGCTAAGTATTTCATTTTTGGATAAACAGGTAGAACCTTGCTCGAATAATGGAGTAGCCATTCCACCCACCAACGATCAGAAAAGAGGACCACTAAGTACATAACATGGTGAACCATATCATATATATACACATTGTTTTTGTCTGTGTGTAATCCTTCAGTTACTTCTCTTGAGGAAGTGGAAGAACTTACATTGTGCCACAAGCTGCTGGGTTTTTTTTTTCTCCATCTTTTTCACTTTTGCTACGATCGACTTTCACCCAGCAATCACATTTTTAGAAAATATAATGAAAAATTAAGATCACTGGGATAGGCAGGAGAAAGGAAATCTGCTTCAAGCTCATTCAAACAATCAATTGACAGGTCAATAGGAACCATACAATTAGTACATAATCTTGAATTATCTCTCGTCTCATCAGTCACGATTAAGGGAAGTCTAATATATATGAAAGTAATTGAATACTACATTAACGATAAGCATTATTAATATACATTTTCTCTAAGATTAATTTGATAGAAGATCAAATCTGAACCATAAGGAACCCCATGTAAACTATGAGCGCTTTTTTTCCCCAAAAAATGCATCAGAACAACCAAAAAAAGATCAGAATCATCCCAGCAAAGGGGATGCAGCTCCAAAAAGTAATAGTCCTACTGTTTCTTGTTAGGATTTGAAACTTTTAGAGAAGAAAAAAAAATAATGTTCAGCAGCAAAAACTTTCATTCATATATTTCTTTTAAAGCATACACACACACATATCTACATAAGCTTTTCCAAAGTTAGTAGAGGACCATACATATCCAACCACTATTGACTTTCTTAAAAAACATATTCCATAAAACAAGGACTACCTTTCCTTTACATACTTAACATAATATTTAAGAAAATAACAATTAAACAAAAAAACATCTAGAAATATCTCATTTTCTAACACTCCTCCTTGAGATTTTTCTTGGATACTCCCAACTTAGCCCTTAGAACTTCAAATTTCCCCTTAGGAAGAGCCTTGGTCATGATGTCTGCAATCTGCTGATCTGAGCTGCAATGAACAAGCTGAACTTCGCCATCCTTCTCTGCTTGCCTGATAGCGTGAAACTTCACATTTATATGCTTGCTACGACCATGTTGCACTGGATTTTTGGCCATAGATATTGCTGACTTGTTGTCAACCTTAATGACAGTAGCTTCAATGTCATTTTGCTCCAGATCACGTAGAATCTTTCTTAACCATAAAGCCTGATTAGTTGCACCAGCAGCTGCGATGTATTCTGCTTCTGCAGAAGATTGAGCTACCACCTCTTGCTTCTTTGAATTCCATGAGAACATGCCTGAACCAAGTGTAAAAGCATATCCAGAAGTGCTTTTCATATCATCAACGCTTCCTGCCCAATCACTATCTGAATAACCCATCAGTTGCCCTTGCTCTTCCCTTTTAAACCAAATACCATAATCAGCAGTTCCTTTGATATATCTCAATGTTCGTTTAGCAACACCAAGATGAACTTGACTTGGAGCTTGCATAAACCTCGACAGTAGACTTGCCGCGAACATGAGATCGGGTCTTGTTGCTGTCAAATACAACAAACTACCAATCAGACTTCTATAAACTCTTGGATCAGCCCTGTCACCTCCTTCAAACTTTGAAATTTTTTCATTGTGAAGCAGTGGAGTCGGTACAGACTTGCATCTCTCCATCTTGAACCTTTTAAGAATATCCCATGCATATTTTCTCTGAGAAATAAAGGTTCCAGCAGTAGCTTGATGAATCTCCATTCCCAAAAAGTAACTCATTTCACCCAAATCTGACATTTCAAACTTGGTCTCCATTTCTTGCATGAACTGATTCACCATTGCTTTATTGCTTCCTGTTACCAGAAGATCATCAACATAGAGTGACACCACAAACACATCTCCTCCTTTAGCCTTCTTCACATATAAAGTGACTTCATTTTCACTTCTCTTGAAGCCACAATGAATGAGATGATCATCAATCTTACTGTACCATGCTCGAGGAGCCTGCTTTAATCCATACAATGCCTTATGAAGTCGGTAGACTTTATCCTCCATTCCTGCAACTTGAAAGCCTTCTGGTTGATCAACATATATCTCCTCCTGCAACAGTCCATTTAAGAATGCAGATTTCACATCCAAATGATACAGCTTCCAATTTGATTGAGCTGCCAAAGCAAATAGCAGCCTTATTGTATCATGTCGTGCAACAGGTGCAAACGTGTCCCCATAATCCAGACCTGCAATTTGCGCATAACCTTTCACAACAAGCCTTGCTTTGTATTTATAAACTGAGCTATCTGGATTAAGTTTGGTTCTATAAACCCACTTCACCCCGATCACATTTCTGTTTTTGGGTTTATCAACCAACTTCCAAGTATCATTCTTTTCTATCATACCAATCTCCTCCTTCATGGCTTCAATCCAAACTTCATGTCTTGATGCTTCTTGATAGCTATTTGGTTCTAAGATTGCAACATTACATCTTTCATATATCTCGGAAAGAGATCTTGTCTTCAAAATTGGCGAATCAAGTGAGGATTCCCTGTCTGATTCTTCGTTTTCTTTCAGAGTTTCAGACCCAAATGATTTGATTTCAGGCAGCGGGCTCAAGTTCTGAAAAACTGCATTATCTTTCTCAATTTGCTCCTTATCCCAGTTCCAATAAGCATGCTCATCCACGACTACATCTCTTCGGATTGAAATATTTTTTGTTTGCAAGTTGAAAACTCTATAACCCTTGGCTTGTGATGAATAACCAATAAAGATCCCCAATTCACCTTTTGGTTCAAGTTTGCTTCTTTTGACAGAAGGAACATGAGAATAGCATATCGAACCAAAAACTTTTAGATGCTTGGCAGATGGCTGTATTCCACTCCATGCCTCAGTAGGAGTCTTTTCATCCACAGCTTTTGTTGGTAGCCTATTTAACAAATACACTGAAGTATGAACAGCTTCTGCCCAAAAACTTTGTGGCAGTTTCTTTTCCAGCAGCAAACATCTTGCCATTTCAACTACTGTTCTGTTCTTCCTCTCTGAGACTCCATTTTGTTCAGGCGAATAGCTTACTGTCAACTTGTGATCAATCCCCATATCTTCACAATACTTGTTGAACTCATTTGAAGTGTATTCGCCACCATTGTCCGACCTCAAAGCCCTTAGCTTACAACCACTTTGCCTTTCCGCAAAAGCTCTAAATTTCTTGAAAACTGAAAATACTTGAGACTTGTTACTCAGAAAATACACCCAAGTCATCCTTGTTAAGTCATCAATAAAGAGCACAAAATATTTATTGTGTCCCAAAGATGATGCCTGCATAGGTCCACACACATCAGTGTGAACTAGTTCAAGTTTTTCAGTTGCCCTCCAGGTAGCACTTTTAGGAAATGATTTCCTGTGTACCTTACCCATCTGACATGACTCACAAACTTCTTTAGACAGTGAAATCTCAGGTAAATCCTTAGTCAAGCCCTTTTCATACATAGACTTTAAAGTAGCATAGTTAAAATGACCATATCTTTTGTGCCACAACCATGACTCATCCTTACTTGCAAAATTTGCACTATCAAACCTCCCATCTAAAGGAAAAGTTTTATCCACCATTCTTACTTTAACAATCAAACTATCTTCGGAGTCAAAAATCAAACAATGTTTATCCTTAAAAAATAAGGAATAGCCTTTAGACATCATTTGAGCCACACTTAACAAGTTACATGCTAAAGAAGGAACATACAACACATCATGTATAAACTTTGTACCTTGTGTAGTTTGAAAGGCAACTGAACCCTTTCCAAGTGCATCTACCGTCTCACCATTTCCCATCCTTACTTTAGTTTTGATTGACTTGTCAAGTGTATGAAACATGAGCTCATTGTGTGACATATGACTCGTACATCCACTATCTATGAACCATGAGGATTTGTTGGTTGTGTTTTCTTCATGAGAAGCCATAAACAAGCTTTCTTCTTCATTTTCAGATTTTTCAACAAAATTTGCCTGCTGCACATGGTTTTGTTGTGGTTGATTCTGCCTGGCCCTGCAATTTTTCTCAATATGACCCATCTTTCTACAGAATCTACATTGAATCGGTGGCTTTCCTTTGAACCAACAGTCTTTTTCTTGATGATTGGTTCTTTTACAGTGGCTGCAAGGTGGAAACTTCCCTCTCTTTGAAGATTCCTTCCTTGGTTTTCCCTTTTCTAATTTATCTCCTTCCATCCTTCTATTGTCCTTCATAGGCTGTTTGCCTTTATGTTGTGCTTGAAACGCCGCTTCTGCTACTTCTTCATCTCTTATACTTGATCTTTGTTCTTGGGCTTGCAACTTGCTGATCAGTTCTGCCACAGATAAAGTCTTCAAATCACAAGATTCTTCTATTGCTGAAATCTTGGACTCAAACCTTGCTGGTAAGCTTACCATCATCTTCTCCACCACCCTTGAATCTGGAAAGGTTTCACCAAACAACCTTACTTTGTTTACAATCTCCATAAGTTTGGCAGAATACTCTTTCACAGTATCACCTTCTTTCATCCTTAACATCTCAAATTCTCTTTTGAGAGTTAAGAGTTTGACAGCCTTCACTCTGTCACTTCCATCGAACTCCTCTTTTAGTTTCTCCCATACTTCTTTAGGTGTTTCACAAGCCATTATTCTTGTGAAAATCACATCTGAAAGTGCTGAATGAAGACATATGAGAGCCTTGGGTTTCCTTGACTTTGCATCTTCATGATTCTTCATTTGTGCAACAGTTGGATTTGGTCCAAGTGGAAGAGGATCATCTTCAGTTTCAATTGTTTCCCATAGACTAAGAGCTTTGAGATAAGCCTTCATCTTTATCACCCATATGTGATAATTTTCTCCTGTAAACATAGGAGGGCCTGCACCCAAGAAGCTGTTGGATGCCATGTTACTGCTGCTCAACTCTCACCTTAGAAGGAGAAAAAAAAACTTTAGCCTTCTTGCCTTCACAGATCCCTCAAGAAGAAGGGCTCTGATACCACTGTTAGGATTTGAAACTTTTAGAGAAGAAAAAAAAATAATGTTCAGCAGCAAAAACTTTCATTCATATATTTCTTTTAAAGCATACACACACACATATCTACATAAGCTTTTCCAAAGTTAGTAGAGAACCATACATATCCAACCACTATTGACTTTCTTAAAAAACATATTCCATAAAACAAGGACTACCTTTCCTTTACATACTTAACATAATATTTAAGAAAATAACAATTAAACAAAAAAACATCTAGAAATATCTCATTTTCTAACATTTCTTAGGAAACACCATGTAGCATATGAGATATTTTCCCCCCAAAAAGGCATCAGAATTACCAAAAAGAAGATCAGAAAAGCATCAGAATAATGCCGGGAAAATAGATGCAACTCCAGAAACTAATATTCCTACTATTTCTTAGGAATATGAAACGTATACCCACTTTGAATGGATGCTGTCAGAGGATAATGAAATAATATATACTGAGAACCCGTCAAAATTGTGGAAAAGTGTATGAACAAGAACTGAAAATATCTCAGAATAAAGTATCTCCTAACGCTTGAATCTATGCCTTTGAACCAAGGTATGATTTTCAAGGCCTCATATCTCAAAGATTAGCCGTTGCATATCCATAACAAATCTCACACACCCATCTAGGTGAAATATCATTCTATGCACCAGAGACGAGATTTAGACATGAAAGAAATGAAGCCTTGGAGAAAAACAGAGTTCCATAATCAGTTTTAATGCATAAGAAGTCAAACTGATTTAGCAGAAATCTACATGATGCTAGTTGCATTTATTTTTTGACACAACTAATAATTTCAATAAACATCACGGATGTTGTGCATATCAATATAATCAGGAGGATTAACTAAGAGAGTAAGTCACTTTCACCATATAATTTTGAAGAAGTACAATCAAAATTAATTTCGGAGTCCACATTTGCTGTTAGGTTTTCCAAAGTTGAGTAAATTATATCACAAAAAGGATGAGGTCTATTATCAACGGAGAAAAATTGAACCTTGTTGTTTAGTTCAATCCAACTATATCCAGGATCCTTTTTATACTGCAGTTTCTTCATTGCTTTCCTCACTCTCATCTTCTCCCACCACCTGCCAAATCCTGCATACATATTGGCCATGATAACACAGCCGGATGTAGACTTGGGATCCAACGACAACAGTTTGTCTGCCACCCTCTCTCCAACTTCCACGTCCATCCAGAACCAACAAGCATTAAGCAGTGCGACAAAGATAATGCTGTCTGGTTCAATAGTCATTCTGTTAACAAGCTTCTCAGCTTCATGTAAATGGCCTGATCTACCAAGAAGATCTACCATGCACGTGTAGTGTTCCAGAGTAGGTGCTATACCATAGTGTTCTTGCATTACGTGGAGAAGTCTTGTGCCTTCTCCAACCAAACCCACACAAGTACAAGCCAATAAGACACCGACAAAGGTTGCTGCATTAGGATCAATCCCTTCATCTAACATTTGGTGAAAAAGTAAAAGTGCTTCAGAGCCAAGCCCATGATGTGCATACCCATTAATCAGAGCTGTCCATGCTGCTACATTAGGATATGCAATGCTATGAAAGGATGTTTTAGCATCATTAAGGCTCCCACATTTTGAGTACATGTCAACAAGAGCTGTTCCAACATAGTTATTGGATTCAAATGGAGTCTTAATCAAATCTGCGTGAATCAATTGACCTTGTTGAAGTGAACCAAGGCAGGAGCATGCGTGAAACAGGGCAGAAAATGTTGACCTAGTTTGGCTAATTGATAATCTTCTCATGGTCGTATACAATTTTAATGCACTCTCATGTTGATAATTTTGGGTATATCCTGAAATCATAGAATTCCAGGTAACAGAATTTCCCTGTACTTTCACTTCTTCAAAAAGCTCTACAGCTTTATTGATTTCACCATTCCTTGAGTACACAGAAATCATAGTATTGAAGGAAGTTAAATTTCTTTCTGACATCTCCAGAAACAACTGTTTTGACTCCTCTACTTGACCAGACATGGCATATCCTTTAATCATCAAATTGTAAACATGATCCCGCTTGATCAATCTGTTAAACAAATATTGAGCCTCCTCAATCCTGCCTGCCAAGAATTGCCCTCCAATCAGCAAGTTTGAATCATTCAAGGAAGGATTAATCAGTGCACTATAAACTAACATAGCATCATCAAGAACCTCACAATTACAATAAAAATCAATCAGTGCACCAGAAACAGAACGATCCCACTCAAACCCAAACTTCACTACCAACCCATGAATTGCTCTTCCCCCATATAAAGATCCCAATCTACCAGACACCCTCAAAACACAATCCAGAGTAAATTCATTCGGGACAAGCTCACTATCCTCTCTCATCGACCGAAACAACTCTAAAGCTTTCTGGCATCCACCTTCAACCTTTGAGTATCCAGAAATCAAAGTGGTCCAAGCAACAACATCACGGGTCGGCATTTTCCTAAAAATATCCAAAGCATCAGTTAACAAGTTACATTTAACATATCCCACAAGCATCAAGCTCCATAACAACTCATTCTCCCAATGCAATACATCAAATACCATCCTTGCCTCTTCGATTTCATGACACGTTGAATAAAGATACAATAAAGCACTACCCACAAGCTGAAAACTTTGATATCCAGATTTCAAAACTAGCCCATGAACTTCCTTACCACGATTGAGCGACTGTGATCGAGCGCAAACACTTAGTAGTGAGGACAAAGTAGACTCATTCAGCTTTATATAGCTACTATGCATCAATGAAACTAAGCTAAACGCTTCACTGGACATTTCCCATTCGGAATAACCAGAAATCATGGTGTTCCAAGAGACAATTGATCTTTGAGGCATTTCGTCAAACAGCTTTCGTGCGTGTTCGAGTGAACCCTTTTTCGCCAACTCTGTAATTGCAATGTTAGTGGAGACAACGTTGGACATTGATGGATGCGTATTATTACTATTGCAGCACATGTTCGAGTGAAATCTCAAACTCCATTTCCAGCGGTGATTCTTCCAGGTCCCTGTAAATGAATGCCTTATAATCATTCTTTGTATTTTTTACTATCCCTTCTGGACAAACGGGGGCGACGAATTTTCCCAATTTACGGCTTCTTTTTCTTGCTATTTGTCAGCCTAACACAAGGAGCTGAGCAGCTACACTCTCTGGTAAAAACTCCTGCACAGTAGAATAGATTGTCAATTAACTAATGTTAGCATCGAGAAAATCTGGTGGGAAGCGCCACCCGAATAGGCTTCCAGAGCGATTCAAATTTAGTTAGAGGGGAAAAGGATCAATATTCAAATATTCTGTCTGTTTATTTACATGTTTTTAATGTTGTTAATATTTGATATTTTTATAAAATATATTATTTTTTCTATTTTACCTTTGATAGTAAATAGTGTTGAAAGTATATATTTGAAAAACTAAGTAGGAGTAATTAATTAGTGTTCATTGGTTAAATTAATTAATCAAAAAAAATTAATTTATGTTCATAGATTGAAATCTTATTTTAGAAGAACACAAAATAAAGATACAATGATAAACTTACCTAATTTTCTTAAGAAACAAAAAATGTAAAATGATGTCAACGTAACTAAATAGAAATGGAGAAAATATACAATAAAGTGTAGTGATAGAATTGCTCCATTTTTATCATGAATTTTCAATTTGAGAAAATTTTATTGAGCTTGTCACTCTCAAAATGAGCTCGGCAATGCGCAATCTGAATTCAGTGCTCCAATGACTCAATAATATATAGGTCAAATCCATCGGTAGCCCCTTAAACTTGGCACCAAGTTTCACTTAGACACCTCAACTAGGCAATGCTCATTTTAGACACCTCATGTAGAGTTTCACTATGTTATTTTGACACTTTTCGCTGACTCAACAGAGCATGTGTGTTATACAAATTTTATGCACGTGACATTTTTTTTTCTTGCAAAATATTTTTGCTCTCTTCTTCTTCCTCACTCTTCTCTTCTTTTAGGCGAAATGGTCTGATGAACCCTTATATTTGTACATGTTTGTATTCTAGACCCTTATACTTAATCTTTAGTCAACTGAACCCTTAAATTCAATTAAAATGAAACTTTTAAAACCCTCTAACCATTGGCTGAACTTATGTGGTCTTTTTTTTTGCTGACTCAGTATAGAGGGTGGTATCGACACTCTAAAAGGAGAGTGAAGCAAAAATTTGCTTTAGAAAACTAATTAAATAATAAAGATAAAAAGGAAAAACAAATAAACTTCTCGCCCCTCCTTCCGTCATCGTCCCCAAAACTCTAGCCGTTGTCACTTTCTTAAGCCCTAGTACATCCCGAATCCATGGTGCGATTGATTGCCAAGGAAGAGAATGATTAAGAAGTTCAGCTATAGAGGAGTAGATCTGGATTCTCTTCTTTACATGTCTACTGATGAACTTATCTTTATGTTTTCTAATATTACTAGCACTTTATTTTACTGCAATTTTGCAGGGAAAGTGGATACTAAATTTGTATTGATTTGAGATTGGTAATTTGTTGATGCCAACTGCCAACTATCTTATTAGATTTTGATTACCCCATTACATAGGTTAGACAGAATAAGAAGATGCTAAGTATCACCAATTTGGCTGCTCTTTTCTTTCTTGTTCTTGCTTTGTTCTTGTTCTATAGATGCCCATCTTTTTCTTCAATGGCTGAAGGATCTCCAAAATCCATTTATGGTGGTTGTGGAGGTGGGAAGTTGAGAAATATATTTATTTTATTTTTTAAATAGAAAATTTATTATTTAACATTTTGATTGATAATATTTGATGTGTCATTTTGACACGGCGGTAATATATCTGATGGGGATATGACATGTCATTTTGTAAGGGAGAGTGAGTTACACACATGATTGGAGGGGTTTGAAAGTTTTATTTTATTTGAATTTAAGAATTTAGTTAGCAAATGATTAAGTACAAGGGTCCAGAATACAAATTCATACAAGTATAAGGGTCCATTAAACCATTTCGCCTTTCTTTTAACTTCTCCACCTTCCATCACCAAACATCACCACACAACTTTTCGAAAAAATTCTGTAAAACTTTGTTGGGTTATATTAGAATCCAATTTCTTCAACAAAAGAGTCAAATTCTTTAGTAACCTCACCAGAAAAAATGAAGATCATCATCATTTTCTAAGAATTTGTGACTCTTTTTTTTAAAAAAAAAAAAAAATCAAATCACATAAAGTTTAAGCTCTACTACATTAATGTTGTCGGCTACTACAACTTAAAAGCTCCCACCCCCAATAATTATGAGAAGTTCTCTTGATTTTCAGTTTTCTTACTGAAAATTATCCTAATATTGGAGGAACAAATTATTACACCGTCTGCTTCTTCACCATTTAAATAATTAAATCCCCAACATTTTCCCATAGCATTCATAACTAAATCCCAAAACATTTTTCCATAGCATTCATAACTAAATTTCCAATTTTTTCCTCCGTCTGCATCTTCACCATTTATATAATATTGTTATTTTTGTTTCAAGACAATTTTGATTTTTAAAAAAAAAAAAAAAAAAAAGAAAGAAAGAGGATTCAAGAAATGTAACACAAGAAATTAAATTTTGTATAGCACAAGAAGAACACATGAATTTAAATGAATTTGAAGAAGAACACAGGGAAAGAACAAAAAAAACACACAGAAGAAGAAGCAGAAGATGTGGGTGTGAGGACTAGGGTTAGCTATTTTGAAGGGAAAAAAAAAAAGAAAGTAAAAGTGAATTTTTTTTTTAAAAACAAAAGTTCATATGTCACATGTTTATTTATTTATTTATGCACGTATGATACACACACTTGAGTTAGTTCTAAGAATATAAAATAAAGAATCAAAATTACATATTAAAATTCTAGATTAAGTATCTAAAATAAATATTGTATGATTAAAGTGTTTAAGTGAAAATTGGTGTGAGAAGGTCATCAATGAATTTGGCCTAATATATAACTGCAGAATCAATTATTCAAAATTTTAGTTGTAAAATAATCGATCGATCACACGTGTTAACCACTGGTTACCGTTGACGCTTTCATGCAGCATGCAGAAGGCCACGTAACCCCCACCCTCACACCCCATGCTAACTCCTAATTTCCTCTATGAATTCTTCATCAGAGATTTCAATTCGTTCGTCTTCTCATTCAGACAACAAAACAGTAATGGTGAAATTAGCATCGGCGCGGGAGATGCGATTGTACGGGCCGAGGCTGACCCGAAACAGATTCGAGTACATCAATGCGGGTCTATACTTGTTCGCTACCATATTGCTCGTGGGTGGGTTCGCTGCTCAGTTCTCGAACGAGCAATTGTCCGGTTTGGTTCTGTTGTTGATAGCGTTGGCGGTGATTGTTGTAGTGAATGTGCATGATCTTCTAGCTCACCTCGCTGGAATCGAATATAGATTTCTATTGCTCGGATTTGACCCACAGCTTGCCCTCGTCGAATTCGCTGTGCCGGTAGTTCAGTCCGTAGGAACAATTCTCAACTTCTTAGCCATAATTTTTCTCTTCACTCAGGTAATTGTTAACTCTCTCTGTTTTAATTTATTTGTCTTTTTTTGTTAAAAAAAAGTGTGACAATACTTATGATTACAAGATTAAATGACATTTTTTTACATTCGTCAAAAAATTCAAAAGTTTTTAAATTTTTTTAAAACTCGACGGACTTTATGTCTAAGTTGACAAACAAATTGGAACTCAGTGCCGTATTCATTTGCTTTATATTTCTTATGTTTCATCGCTTTTATAGTTAAAAACATCACACTGAATTCTAAGCAATCATTTTGTAAGAGGGTGTTTGATTGGAAAAAGGAATACCTTTTTTTTTTTTTTCTATTATACCTTGAGAGGAGGAGATTATAAGACGGAGAATCAAACCCTCACTTATTGGTAAAAGTTTTCAAATATGGTATCAGACTAGGGAGACTTCAAATTAAAGATGCCTAATGCCACAAGTGAGGTTTACTCTATTGGTTGAGTACCTGTACCGTCAACCGGTAGATTAAGTATGAATCACACTAGGGTAAGTTCGAATAGTATTTGATCCTCCCAGTGGTGGTGCCAGGATTTCTTATCAAGGGGTGTCAAAATATAAAGTAAAAAAGCAAATGCTCTTATCAAGGATAGAACACACAACCTCAAACAATGTAATTTTGACCTATATATACAATATAATTTTCCGACGCCTTGCCCTAGGGTAGCTCCGCCCCTGAAATGTCTAATGTACGAAAATTTCATTTACTACATTCTTTTGGAACGGACTTAAAGGGACTTAATAGCCTTGTAACTACCACAGTGCCAAACTTGAACCCATTGACAAGATCACTATACCGCTGGCACAAATTCAGCCTATGCCACTATAAGGAGGTGTCTGGTCTTTCTTTAACAGATAAAGAAGCCAAGAATGTGATACAGGGATTAGTAATTTTGCTTTGCTGGGTAAATATAACATTGAATATTGGCGATGTAGTTTCAGTATAATGTTGTTGAGTTCTTCATCTGATCATGTATTTAATTCGTTTGTGAAGGCAGAAAAGGGGTATGGCAATTACAAAATGGAGAAGCAAGCTGTGAGTCTGCTTATTGCTGGCACTGCTCTATGGCTGCTTGGTTCAATCCATAACTCGTGTCAGATTTACGAAAGAGCGGATGGGCATGTCCAAATCTTGCAACAAAGTGTCAACATCCCCTTCTTGTTGGGCAGTTTACTGTTTCTGGTAGGATCACTCCTCAATTGGAGAGAGCAGTCAGGATATGTCCACCATGGCTTGAAATTGTTAGTAAGTAACAACATTTTTTTACAATTATCAATACGGAAAAATCTGTTTATGGACTTATCATCTAACTCTTTAATACCACCTATAATGATCATAAAAAACGTATATATCAACCCACATTTAAAGGGGGAAAAAAAGGTGGCTTTCCATAAATACTCGCAAGGTAGGGTTGATGCCCGCATCTCCCATAACCATGCTTGCAAGTTCGCCGCAGAAACTAAACTCTCATTCTTGCTCAGTTGCTCTTGAAAAAAAAAAACTATTTCTCTTTAGTTAGTTTCCCCGACCCTAAGACCCTTGTCTGGGAAGCATGATCAAGTAGTCTTAAGAATAAGAAAGGTCTTTAATTACTAAACTATAGGATGTGCATACTCAGAAAGGTCTGACCCTGTCAACCAAGTATCAAAAAGAAAGAGAAGAGGAGAGAAGGGAAGGTTGTATTTTTGGCAACATTCTAGGAGTCGTCTTAAACGTTGGATGTTGTGAATAGATTCTATAGTAGTAGTCCTATCAGCAAGATGAAGTGAATACTGAATATGTTGATACAGAGGTTCCGTATAGCCAATCCAACTTTTGGATCTGAGACATTCTATTTGGTTGGTATATTTTTAACTGTCTATATCTGTATACTTCTTGTAGGCTTATGACATAGAAAACACTATTAATATACTAACGAGCAGTACAATCTCTTGCACACCTTTTGTGCAGTTCGATCAACTAACTGTTGAGGGACTTGTGCAATGATGCAGAGTGAAGACTGGATGTTGTTTGGGTTATTTGGGAGTTTATTGCTGTTCATTGGAGGATTAATGAATGTGGTAAAAGTGTTCAAGATGCAACAAATGAGTGGATTGAGGCTAGAAAAGCTACGAGGCGGAGCACAAGACCTATTGATACAAGAAAGGGAGGGGCAAATGCCACTGCTAATAGAAGAACAAAGACGAAGGAGACAGTCATCGGTGGAGGAGGGGCAAATGCCACTGCTAGTAGAAGAGCAAAGGCGAAGGAAAAAGTCGCCAGTGGAAGAAACAACATCCTCTACCGTTGCCCCAACTCCTTACAAGGATGTTCTTGTTGGTCAGGCTTGAGAGTTAATGACTCTATATGCAGCGATTGGACAGTCGTGCGCCATGAGGCTATACAGAGGATTTGCAATTTAGCTCATTCTTGCTGCCTTATTATATGGTGCTGATTTACGTGCTTATTGACAAAAACTGTTGAGGGGTGGTTTGGCATACAATCACACGATTGTTTAATGTACTTGAATTTGATGTTGAATAATGTGGATCATGATCACGTACATATTTGATTCAAAGTTAAGTATGGGTCATAGGGACACTGGCCAGATGTTACATTTGTTATGTAATCTCGAATTTTGGTTTTCCTAATGCAGAGCAAGGGGGGATAGACTTGATACAGTGTATAACTCTTTATCCAATAGTATATGATATATGTTAAACACCCTCACATAAATTGAAGCGGATTTACTTTCTTAAATTATCGAATTCAAACTTAAAGCTGAACCAAATGAATCTCCAGAAACTCGAGAAAAAATCAGTTTACATTGTTCAGAAGACATTGCACTTGAAGCAGAATTAGTAAATCCTAGAGTATGGTGTTGAAATAGGATATCCTTATTCCCAGTATAATAAATAGATATACAATTCCCAAGTTTACGTGCAAAATTTTGCCCAATAGAGGGTATATAAAATTAAAAAACGGTTGACAAAGAAAACGGAAAAAAGAAATTTTGGAAGTCCTACTAAGGCGTACAACACTACTGAAGCTACCTGTTTTGTATGCCAGGAAATGGAAGTCCTAAAAATATGTTACAACACAAGGGGAAAGAAAAAAAAATAGTGAAGACCTGTAAGTGAAATAATCAAAACTAGTGCTCCGTCTACACTGTACATAATAGGCCCCTACACCAGTTGAGATGATCACCCATGGAAGAGAAAGCCATATATCTAAACCAATGCGAGAGTTTCTTCGTCCTGAGGCTGCTGCTGCTGCTGTTGTTCGGAGAGCCGGTCTTCAGAGAAAGGGAGAAGAATCCGCCTTATATCTTCTGAAGTCAATGTTTCGCACTCTAGAAGGGCAGTTGCCAGAGTGTGTAGAGCCTTTTCATGCTGCATTGAAAAAGAAAATCACAGATAAGCTTATGCTAACCGAACCTAACAGGTTTCTGCCAGTAAGTATAGCTCTATGATCATTAAGATATGTAAGACAAACCTTCTTTAGGAGGGCCTTTACGCGATCATATGCTTCTCTTAGAAGTTTGACCACCTGTGCATCAGAAGAACAAGCTTATCAACCAAATAAAAAACATACTAGAATACTATGACTTAGAAATTCTTCATCAGGTCAGTTGTTACAAAAAAAAGTTTTTAAACTCGAGCTAAGCACATACCTCAGCATCCATACGTGATTGCATTTCAGCACTTGGCCGCTCTTTGATGTGAACAGGTCCAATTGCATCACTCATCCCACAGGATGATACCTACAGAAAAATGTGGTACTGTCACACACTTGTAACAGAAAGCTTCATTCTGACAAATTTAATAACATCATTCACAGCTGAATATATACATTAGCCAGACAAAGAAAACGAAGAAACGTCTCTTTTTTACTCTTCCTATAAAGCAGGTCCGGAGAGGAACCTCTCAAGGCAGCTTATGCCTGTGGAGAAGCTACGTCTCATGTGGGGTAAAACCTTAGTAGCTTCTAACTTATGTCTAGTGCAAAATACTCCCACACCATAGACATCGGGAGGGTATGGTTGCTTTCTTTTTTCTCTTTCCACCACGTTGGGTTATGCCTAGGTTACAGAGATGTTAAGTTTACTTATATTAACAAATAGTAGTAGATGGAGGAAAAGGAACTAAAGGTGATACAATTTTCTCTGAGAAAAACTGAACGACAGTCCAAGGAAAGCAAAAATGACTTGAAGTTTCAGATCGGCAAGACTCAATTTTCTGAGCCCAGCATAGCACCTTCAATCGACAGATTTAGTTTATCTTTCTGATCATTGAGTTTCACATGGGACAATTTTTTCTTCATAACATCATCAGTTAGGTAACTTCCTTAAGAAACCTGCAATCCAAAGGTCTTGATGTTCACATAAATATTATTTAGTTAACTGGCGAGAAATCAAAATGGGATAAGCACTACCCCGTATAATGTTGTCGAAAAATAAGACATTCTGGGTTAATAAATTCTGGCATATAAATGCAGCTAAAAGCCAAATCAGCAACTTAAAATAAGGCTTAAGTCATCCACAGCCCCTTAAAGTCGTCCATATATTTCATTTGAACACCTCAACTACAACATGTACCTATAGAACACTTCTACCGAGTTGAATTAGAACCATTTGAGCATTTTTTTGACAATCAGTTAAAAATATAAAATGAGTGTAGTACACTTGCGCTGACATGGCAAATTGTCAAATAAACAATATATATGTGGCATTTTGAGTCAAAATAACAATTACTCCACCATTATGACAAAAAGAAAGGAAAAACTCTTCAACTTTTTTTTCAAAATGCTGCTGTACATCCACCATTATCGTCGCCAACATCATCCCTCGTTTTCTCTTAATTCAATTATGGAAAAAGTCGAAGGAAAGTCAACAATTAATGGTGGAATTGAGCTATTTTAGTGACGAAATTTTCTAATTCAGAAAAAGGAAATCCAACAATTAAATTTTCTTCATTTGTATGAATCAACAATGGCAAATCATTAGATTCAAAAAAAAATTAAAAAAAAAAAAAGAAGAAAGAAGACGTCTAATGCTGCTCATCGAACCACCTTTTTTTTTCTTGTTTTTTACCATATATTAATAATGGTAGATTTAGATTTTTTTTTAAAATAAAGCATCTAATTGTAATATAATATTCTAAGATCTGGAGGAAAAAAAGAACAAAGTGAAACATTAATGGTAGAGGTGGTGGAGTTATTTAAATTGCAATTTGTAACTTTGCTTACTTTCATAAATCGACAAAGATTCAGTTCTAGATCTGAAGGAAAAAAAAGGTACAAGCGATTCTAGATATTAAGAAATAAAATGACTATGTGGCAGCATTGATGGTAGAGATGTTGGTGGTTGCTCAAAAAATGAGGAAGAAATGAATGTCATGGCAGCAATAATGACAATTTTTTTTTAAAAAAAATGATGATAAAGGTAAAGGAATTGGAGTGACTAGAAAAATACGGAAGAAGAAGAAGTATGATTGCAATGGCGACGGCGATTGCCTGCGGTTGCCGGAGAAATTAGTGATGGCAGATAAGCACAAAGAAGAAGAAAGCGACTGTTTTTTTTTATTTAAAAAATATCTAACTAAATGCTTTCACACGCTCATCAGCCGTGAATCACATTCAAAATGCCATGTAGGCAAAAAGTGCTCAAGTAGTATAAATTTGAAGTCCTAGAAGTGTTCAATAAGAACAAGTCTTAGCTGAGGTACCTAAGTGAATTATGCGGACAACTTTAAGGGGCCGCATATGACTTAAGCCTTAAAAGAAATCATGCTGCCAGTAAGAACATCAGATTTAATCTGCATGCATACACTGAAATATGTAGGCATGTAATTGCTGATAAGCAAAAACGAAACTGGGAAATAACTTTTTCTCATAGCTAATATTTGTAATACATGATGATCCATGTACTTCTAAACTGTTAAAGGCGTCTTTAAAAAAATCCTTGTTTAGTGAACCAGAGAAACAAAAAGGTAAAGAAGTATTTTTACTACATAAATTGACAATTTTACTCACTATAATAGACATTACTTTGTAGCAAAATCATACCATGTATTGAGCAAGTTCTGTAGCTGTGTGTAGGTCACTACTAGCCCCAGTAGTTACATTGTCTGGACCAAAGACCAGCTCCTCGGCTACTCTTCCTCCCATACAAACATCAAGCCGTGCTAACAACTGCTTTTTGCTGATTGATGTCTCATCATTTGAAGGAAGCTGTGTAACCATTCCCAAAGCAGACCCACGTGGCATGATTGTAGCTTTATGTATTGGATGTGCGCCTTCAGTATTCAAGGCAACAATTGCATGGCCACTCTCGTGATATGCAGTTAGCTGAAAAAGACGATATTTACCATAATGGTGATTAATATGTCTGGGATGTTGTAACATGTCCACTACAGAACAAGGACAGGAAAACAAGGTGTTTATCCATTAAGCAAGCATCCAAAGAGTCCTTTCATTTTACTATACAAGAGGTTGACCAAGATTCTGCACAGCATTCAGAAATACAAACTTGGTGTTTTGAAGCCCAATAAGTTTTTATATTCTAAAGAATTTTGCCTGTTCATAAGCATGTAAAATCAAATAACTATATAGATTACCGAAATTCAATGCCTGATGACAAATCAAATCAAACTTACAAGTGAGTTACCGGATACAAACATGAACATATTTTTCATAATAGAGCAGAATACCTTTTTTGAGTCTTCTGAAAGAAACATGGTTTTGCGTTCTGTTCCCATTATTATTCTATCTTTTGCAAACTCCAACTGTGATGCATTTAGCTTCTCAGCACCTTCAACAGCAGCCTTAATGGCAGCAATATTCACCAGATTTGCCAAATCTGTTTCAAACAGAAACTGTTAATAATATACCCATATTGAGAAAAGAACCAGGTTCTGATCACTCGAATTAACAGTTCCTAGAAAAGGTGGTAGAATGTAATTTTAGTATTTAAATGTCGTGTTACAAGAGTGATGTGATTAGTAAAATATAGTCCCACATGAAACAAATATCATATGTGTTTTGAATTTGATACCTATAATATGTGTTTCTTGTATGCCACTATCGTCAGGTGTTCATTATTTTTCTCTTTTAGTTTACACATGATATCAGAACCAAACTTTGGTAAGCTCACTCACAATTGTTTTTTCTTTAACATTTCTATCACTCTAAGGTTCTTTCTCTAAAAACAGCATTGAGCTTATCGAATCTACTTTTGGTCTCAACTCCAGCCTGTTACTCAGCTTGGTAAATCTACTCTCTCTCTCTGTTCTATCATCTACTATCGAATCTACTTTTTCTCTCAACTCCAGGCCTACTCCTCAGCTTGGTAAGTCTACTCTCTCTCTTTTCTTTTGTCTACTTCAGCCACACCCTTGTGGTGACACATCGTCTTCTCCCCCAACAAAAAGCACAAAGTCAGGTAAATAATAAAAGAAAATGAAGGCAAAATAATCTTTAATCCAGGAGCAATTTCAAGAATTGATTTAACACATGATGGAGGCTGTTGAAATATTTATCAGTCCTACATTGGTTGAGAAAAGGTTTCCAAAGGATTTATAATGATTCTTGTCTACTCACCCATTGGGTTAAGATTTTGGTGCGAATTTTCATACTCTTTCATGTGGTATCACAGCCAAACTTTGATGAGCCTGTTTCCGTAATTGCTTCTCTACCTATTATTTTCTCTACCAGGCTTCTCCCTCTCAATCCAACCATCAACCACTAATTTTGCTAGAGACTCACTCTTCACTCCCCTGAGCCGCTCTCTATCTCTATTTACTCCAAATCTCTCTCTCTCTCTCTCTCTCTCTCCACACTAGGACAACTCTTCAATTCATTGAGTATACTCTATGCCTACCAGCTTGTTGAGCCTATCTCTACTTCCACATTCAATTTTTGGTCTTTCCCCACAAAAGAAGTCTCAATTTCCAAAGGCCAAACAAATTCTCTGGACTACTCCATCCATAGCCTCAATGATAGAGTTGAAATACCCATATTCCCCTTCACAAAACGCATATGAATGCTCGGTTTTTCACTTGAGCAAGTGAAAAATTGTTGACTCTACCTCACTCCTTACCACCCAGCCCAAACCCCTCTCTGTTTTTAAGAATTCAAGTTTTATTTTTAATCTGGTGACTCAATTGATACTATGATAAAAAGAAATTGTTATAGAAATTATAATCCCATCTTATCCCAAAAGTAAACAAATTATCAGAATCATCATTCATCTAACCCTTTCATAAGTCATCGGTACTTTAATTCTATCACATATTTTACTTCAGTCAAATGCCCAATCTCCCAATATTATAATCCGCCCAGATCCCTAGGGAACATGACAATTAGTAACCATGAAATGATGTATCAATAACACCACGATTCCATCAGTCAATAACAGTAACATGATGTATCTAGGCTAGGAAAAAACTCCGGCATTAACCAACAGTAAATTGTCAAAAGAAGTTCATAAAGCAATGTTACCACAAGGAAACAATGCACAAAACAATGGACACAAGAATACAATTTGTTCCAAATTTAATCTAGTTCAGTGATCTGATAAGAAAAAGTATAAATTAGTGCTCTTATTCATGTATTTGGCCCATGAACTTGCATAATATTTACTTTTTTTACATCCCGCATCCATGAACTTTACTTTCACACGTCCAGAGTTATTTTGAGGAGTAATCCATGTCTAGCAGATTGGATAAATGATACAGCCAACTTCACAAATCCAATCTTCTTTTACCAAAATATTTAAAAAGTCATAAATAGAATCCACGTAACAGGATCATCCATTTCAATCTTGAAAAAAGTAGTATACCATCTCAGTAGACATCAATTTTAGGATAAAAAAGATTCACACTATATGGAAACTTAACCAAAAGGAAATAAACATAAAATAAAATGGGCATTGCACTTGCCTGCTCCATTGAATCCTGGTGTTCCACGAGCAATCGCATTCACATTGACATCATCACTAACTGGTTTGTCTTGCAAATAAAGCTCTAAGATCTCTTGACGACCCCGCACATCTGGATTGGGAACCACAATCTAGAAAAAGTTGTTTCAATGTTAACAGCATGATGATAAACTATATTTATAGAAGAAAAATACAATAAAATATTCCTCAAATTCATCACTTAGAATGTTTTTTTCCAAAAGGAGGAGGATAAAAAGTCATTCAACAAAATTCAAACTTAGGTCTGACTTGCTTGCCTTTATTGGAGATCTGAATGGTTCAAACCTTAGGTCATTTAGTGCATTTTGTTTACGTTAAGAGTTAAGCACTTATTTGGTCTGAATAGGTCTTAATCATTAAGATCTTGAACAAAGTCTTAATATCATTAAAAGGCATTTTTGTGTGGATATCTGGAAGTAGGAAAGCAGCCGAACAGGATGGAAAAGTTTCGAAAGACTTACATGCCTATCAAATCTACCAGGTCTTGTCAAGGCAGGATCAAGAATATCAGGCAAGTTTGTCGCAGCCATCAATATTATGCCCTGTAAAATGAGTCAAAAGTACACTTCAGTTTCAAATTCAGGAGAGATATTCATAATTCAGATACTTTAACTTCAAGACGTTTACCTCATTTTGCTCAAAACCATCCATCTCAACAAGTAACTGGTGCAGTGTTTTCTTAGTATGCCCTTCCCACTGCTTTCGAGTTGATCCAACAGCATCAATTTCATCAATAAATATGATGCATGGAGCCTAAAAGGGAGTCGGACACATGAAATTAGAAAGCAGTTCCAGGAAACTGATTGAGCTTCTTGAGAAAGGGAAACAGACATCAAATCCTTTCCTGCTCCAAGTACAATGACAATGAGAGGACAAAGCAAATTATCTCACATGATAGATATAGTAACATGAAGCAGAAAGAGGACTTCCAACTTCCCATTAGGTTTTCACAGTTATTTAACTAGGAGTTCTTTTTATTTTGCATTTCAGACAGAAATAGCAAGTTTAACAACAACAAAATTCAAGGCAGATACTAGGGCATCATTCCCCTTAAGCTTTGTTAATTCAAGCAAACAAGAAAGTTACTTTCCTAGTATAGCAAAGTCTTAATATCAAAAAATGGAATACTAGCAACTGTTTTGTTTGGTATTACCCAAAACCTCCTCTTTCATTAGCTGAATTCATTGTTCACTCCAAACTCTTGATTTAAGAAAGGTGAAAACTCCTTTTTCCCATTGATGAAGGCACATTCTATATGGACAGCCCAAATTGGAAGTATGTCAAATGATGACAGACAGGCAAGTATTAAAGTGCCTGCAGCATCATAAATCATAGAGGAGACATTCATAACCAATTATGGGTGATCTCATGCAGTTCTTGTACTATGTAACTTGAACAAAAGTTTATTTCAGAGTGTTAAGGAATGAAAGCAGTCTTATTCATTGTAATATACATAAAAAGCATAATTATAGGAATTGATAACAGATCTATAGGATTTTCCTTTTAAATTCTTTCCATAGTTAGGATTCTATGTATATGTGTATATGCTTGCTACTACATGGAATAACATATCAATTTTTCTCCCGTATCTTCTGCTACGCATAGATTAATAGGCATGCACACTTTATGAAACATGCAAGATAAGTTCTATGCACACAGAGAACATATTGCTTCACAATGGAACCACTTGAGCAAAAGTGAGCTTTTCAAGCATTGACTGAAAATTTTCAGTCCAGTGTTTACCTAGAACACTGTACATTTCACATGATTTTTCTCTGATCTATAAAAGCAATTTTCTTAATAAACCACAATAAGTGATGTATGTATAATCTATCAAACCTTCTTCTTAGCAGCTTGAAACAAAGATCTCACACGCCGAGCACCAACTCCTACAAACCTAAAAGAATGTAAAATTTCCCAGCCAAGTTAGTTACGTTGTTAGGTAACCAGCTGTAAGATCTTGAAAAGTGAGAATAGTTGGCCAACAATAAAAAAGAAACAAAATAATAAAGTGCACAATATCAGACAGTGTGTTCTAAGAAGGACAGAAGGGTGGACTTCCATAGTAAAATCATGCTGCAAGTGACTATCCAACCAGTCATCAACTTCTTTGGTCGTGAAAGAACATATGGTAAGTTAAAAGACTTCAACAATATTTCTTGCTCAACTTGGCTGGTAGCACCTGAAGCATGCTTGACACAGCACGCTGTACCCGATGCCCTCATGAGAAAAGAATATTAAAGATTCTAATCACCTATTTCTGCTTTGCAACTTCACAAGTCGACTCTGGTACGGTTCTCCCCTTTTTGTAAGTAAAGTGAGCTGTGCTAAAGTCAACCATGGAGCAGCTAGAATGCTGGATCAAGAGCAGACTTGACAAGGAATTTTTTTATCTTCAAATACTTGACAAGGAAACTAAAGCTGCCTATAGCACCATTCCCATGTGAATTTAATTGGACACTTCGAGGGAAAGGATTCCCAAATTTTTAGGGAAAAGATGCAGTATCTTTAGCACACTCTAGATAGTCTTCTGGGTTAAAATGGTAACATGCATGAAGTGGACTTAATCATAAGTATGTATGTTTGGACAGATTTTTTGCTAACTGTGATTATGTGTGTACGCTTCGTACCATCTTAGAGCTGGAATAGATCAGCAAAATCCTACTTGTCAGGTGTCCAGGAAAAAGGATCTGCCCTACTATAGCTATTGGCATACATTATCCAAATTTAGACATATTTTCATGCATAGGCTTGCGCACAATTACCAATCCTCTCTTCACAGTTAAAAGTCAATATGACAAACTGTGATATCAATGACAGATATCATTCAATTCCCTAGATGATGGAAGCATAATACTGCAGATGTGTACATATAATGAACAAAAACTGACTAAGGTAATTTTCTAAGCACCAAGCAACTTGCTACCCCTGAGAAGAAACTGAGCTTCTTCTAGAAAGTAAGAGGAGCTCACAAATCATAAGTTACTCTCACATATTGGATACAAACATGACCAAGTTATAAGGTAGAGAAATTAGTAAACATACATTTCTTCAAATTCAGAGCCTGCCTTATAAAAGAAAGGCACCCCTGCTTCTCCAGCGATAGCCTTCAAATCAAGATAATTAAGCAGGATGAGCATAAGTACATGCTTATATTTACATAATTAGAATGCAGAATTAGAAAGCAAAGGTCATACTATGAATGAAGGGAGAATGCAGAACAAAGAACTTGGCACAAAGAAGAGAACAAGGTATAGAAGAGAAATCTTTAACTAATTAAAAAAGGACCAATGCTGACACTTACGAATTTATTCAAGAGCAGAAGAAATAACTATGTTTTTGTAATTACAATGAATAAAAATCTTAAATGATTTTTCTGTATCATAAAGAGAAAAGGATTAGCAAATTTTACATCACCAAATAGGAAAAGGAAAGAGGGAAGAAACTGCTCAACCAGAAGACTCACAATTCACAACTAACAAGAAGAAATTGCGTCTGAATTTGATTATAGTTGGAAGTGCGCAATGTGTCTGAAGATGTAACAAAGAACACTGCTAGCCGACACATGGAACATCCAATGTGGACAACTACTTAAGCATAAAATGTAATCAACAGCTTACCTTGGCAAGGAGAGTTTTTCCTGTTCCAGGTGCTCCAGTCAAAAGAATTCCCTAAAAGACAAGACAATTATTCCATCAGGAAAAGCATAGGGAGTGTTTTACATAAAAGGAAGCACACTAACAATAACAAGCCAGGATAAACGGGCATAATAGCGCAAACCTTCGGCAACTTTCCTCCAAGCCGAGTGAACTTAGAAGGATTTTTTAGGTACTCAACAACCTCCTCAAGCTCTTGCTTAGCATCATCACAACCTTTGACATCCTTAAACGTTTTGACATTCTGCATCCAAAAGAAAAATAGATAAACAAAAATAGCTGCAAGATCCAAATCCCCGAACAAGAGAAGTCATACTTTTCCCAATCTCTATTGGACAACCAAATGGAAGAAAAATGCAAACTCTAGTATTGACTAGCACTATAGCGTAAGTGTGGAGGTTCAAGTCCATCCAACATCTTTCTCAAGCACCAACACATTAATCTAAAGCTGAACTAAGTAAATAACCCAACAAGGACTATTAGTATTTGTCTATTGAAAACATTCCAATCAATGAGCCTCGAGGGCATCATTTCTACAGGGTTGGGACATAATACCCAAAGAGAGAATGTTGTACAAACTTTAGAAGTTGTTAATAGTTCGAGTGAGCTAATACTCAAAGGGGTCGTTTGGTTTGAATACAAGTTATGATGGGATTAGTTATGCTGGGATTAGTTATATTGAGATTGATTTTTATTGATTGTTTGGTTTGTTGTATTAAAACTAATATGCATGACATACTTTTTAAGAATAAGTTGTTTGTTTACAAAAATACCCTTCATCTTATTTAGGCTTTTTATATGTACTTTTTATGGAGCTTTATTTATTCACTTTTAAAAATAAATTACGTGAATATGTTTAAATTTGTATTTCATATGAATTGAAATAGGCCCGTGGGAAGCCTCTCCTCTTCACTATCACAAGTAAAATATTAATTAAAAACAAATCAATCATAATTTGAAGTAAAAACTGTATCAAAATAACCAAAAATATTGGATCAAAACTCCAAAAATGCTTCAAGAAAACAACAATAAAGTGACCAAAATTACCCTTCGTTTTATTTAGTTAATATTTTCTTTGCAAACTTTAATTATTTATTTTTTAAAATAAAACATTTATTTTATTTAGCTTAAATATTTTTGTTTATGCATTCTCATGATAAGTACCATATGTATTTAAAAATATAACTTTTTTCTTATTTAGCTTAAAAATAGAATTTCCCTCTTTAAGTTTTATTAAAGTGAAAGAAGATTTATGGGAAATCAAAATATAAATAAACATAAGAATTAGTCAAATAAATTCATAAATAAAAATTATATTTATATAGTGTAATTTTTTAATAGAAAAATATAAATAATTATCCTAAATATAAGAAGTAATGAATATTAGCATACATGATATTAAAAATAATGTAAATATACATAAATGTGAAAAATGATGTATACAAAGGTTTTAAAGGGATATAGTTGTCATTTTCCTATTCTATCCCGGGATAAATTATCCCGAGATTACTATACCACCAAATGGGAGGGATAACTTATCCCGGTACTAATTCCTAATCCCAGGATAAGTTAGCCCAAGCTTTCCAACCAAACAAGGAAATAAAGGATACTTGAAACTTATCCCAGGATTAACTATCCCTATCCATCACACCAAACGACCCCAAAGAGTTACTCCTGAAACAGCTGGAAGATTAAGAGAACCAAACAACCAAGACCAATGACGCAATGAACATTTATGTTAATATACTATATAATTGATATGGAAGTAAGTTACATAAGGCATAGCCTGAGATAAAACAGATACTTGAAGCTGTTCCTACTTCCCCTTTCCAAGTTAGTCTCTATTGATCACTGGTGGATGTCCGATAATGCAAGAACATAGAAAATAAAAAAGGAGACGCCTAAATCCTCCAAATCCTAGGGACACGACGGACTCCTTTTTCTAATACCAAAACGAGGAACACAAACAAACTAGATATTTCATACTATGACAAGAATTAAAAAGTAAAATAGAATAAAATTAGCTTCCAAACCCTTTAATCACATAGCACATCAAAAGATTGGTGCAGAAGACAACCTACATGTAATATCTCCAGAAAGAAAACAAACCTTCTCAGGCATTATTTCTTTATTCAATTCTTTCGGGGCATAGGATGAGCTTGAACCAACACCTGAAGCTCCTATCCCACCTAAGCCACCAATATATTTCTGAAGTGCAGTAGCACCCATTATCCTGAAAAAAAGATTGTACTCTTTTCTTAGTAAGAATATAGAAGAATAAGACTAAATAACTGCCAACGAAAGACAAAAGAAGTTACCTAAAACAAGGAAAGAGAGTGAAAACTAAGATAACAATAGAGACAAATCAGTTAATATGCTAACTAGCACAGTAGCAATCACATAAAATAATCAGTGCACAACCCCCTGCCACAAACAAACTCCCAGAAAATCTGGAGTAGAGGGCAGGAATATATATCTAGAGAAATTACTGGGCCTCATTTCTGTGCATGCAGAATAGTAAATTCAAGAAGATAAGCTTACCAGATCAAGCCAATGGCAATAGTGAATATGATAGTTGAGAGAAACTCTTGCGCAAAACGTGATGATCTGTTTGAAACTTTAGGATCAACCTACATGTGAAAATAAAGAATTCTGGGTAAACAACATGCACGCACAAAAGCATGACCCAACAAAAGAACAAAGTAATTATGAGCAGAGTCAATGGAAGCACCAATAGCCATGGTTTCATATTTAACTGTTAGTAACACTAGTTTTAGGTATGATGCTTAAGATGAACATTAGACTCCTTGTCTTAACAGAAACTGCAGTGCTGAGAGTATCTTACCATCACAACATGTAATGGCTGCTTCTCGGAAATGCCAGGATTTAAAAAGGGTTCATCCATGTTCCCTGATGCCCGTTGCTTCAACTCTTGCAACTATAATTTTATTCCATTAATCATCAAAAAAGAACACCAAATCAAGAGACAAGTGCAGTACAAATTACAGGAGTAAGCAGAATATCTAGAGTTCAGAATGATTTCTGTCACTCTAAAAAATAGAAGCACTTAGAATGAATTAGGACTGATTGGGATAATCAGGAACCCGAAACATTCATTATTTAGTGTCAAACATTAAAATGGTTTGTTATCTCATAGGTGGCATTGCCAATAGACACAAAAACCTGAAGGTATTATATGATCAACAATTACCAGTGAAGGAAGACTGGAAGGCTTTCCAGATTGCTCATCAGGTAGATATTCAGCAATAGCATTTGTAGCCACAAGAGCTCGCATATATTCTGCAACTCCTCTACTGTCTACAGCATGAGCTCTCTGCTCAAAGCGCCGAATGACAGACTCAGGGCTAAGGTTAAAAAGATAAAGAGAACAGTGAATACTCTCTAAAAATAAATTTGTGTAGCTAAGGTAACTTATAAACAAACCTAAAAAAGGGAACAAAAGTAACCCAAAGTGATCAGGTGAAAGACTCCAACACAATAATTCACAGGAACTGACAGGCTGTATAATTGTTTAGCTACATTACATATGATTCTCTTAGTTTGTAATTAAAATAGTGAGAATCGCAACTAGGCAGATTAACCAAAAGCATCCATGAAGACAATGACCACATTAAACAGCTTTGTATTTATCTTCTTCATGGTATTTTAATACTTGAAAGACAGGCAAAGATTGTAAAAATGTAGTATCCTAGTCATTCCACCTCCCCTAGAGAAAAGCACCTTAGAAATCAGTAGTGAACACACACCATTCCTCATAAATAAAGATGCTTTACTATTATCTACCTCTTCAAGATTCTGTCACTGGTGCAGATGAAATAAGTAAGGCAGACTAAAGTTTACCTGTGCTTGTTGAGTTCAGCAAGCAAAGCACTCTGCATAGCAGCATCGTTCGGATTTGCATCGGCATCCGCTATCAATCTCTCCAGACGTTTCTCTTGCTGCCAAAACGGCCACCAGCTAAACCAATCAGACAGCAAAATATTCTCAAACCCTTTCTTCACCTTTGCAAATACCCCCATCATAAAAACCAGTATAGGAAGTTTTTTCTTCAGTTCATCATTGTCCACCAAAACCTCAGATGATTCCACATGACCGGCTTCATTATCAGAAACACTACTCACAACTCCACCATTCAAGTCAATGGAAGAATTTTGAACGGAACCAATCTCAACAACAGATGGTTCATTGAATTCTAGGGGTTCAATCTCCAGAATAGAATTGTCATTATTAGATAAGGCAAATTCCGATGAGGAATCGACTTGTTCAGGATTCAATGTACAATGAAGCAGTAAATTGTGGCGGCAAAACCGAGTCTTGAAAGGAATATATGCAGTTGTGGATAAACGAAGACAGGATAAAGGGTTGGAGATAGAAAGGGACCGAACATGTTTTGAGGAAGAAAAATGGAAAAGAGGAGGTAAAGGCTTGAAGAGAAGAGAAGCTTGAAGAGTGGTCATGGCTTTTCTTTCCTTAAGATTAGATGTTTTAGGGTTTAAAGAAGAAGAAGAAGAAGAAAGAAGAGATACTTTGGGTTGAACTCAATCCAAAGACTTGAAGATTCTTTACTGCAAAAGAGAGGATTTTTATTATTTTTTTGGTTTCTCGCAGAGACACTTCTCTTCTCCCTTTTGTTCTCACTATGGGAATTAGAGAGATGAAGGGATTGAATTATTTCTTGTTGGAATTATAGAGCAAACAAGAAAACCTTATCTCTACTCAAATTGGCGCTCTTCTTCTTGTGGCCTCTATAATTTCACTTTTATTTTTTGAAAAATAGTATATCGCTATTTTGAGATTTTCAGTATGGCAACTGGTCATTTTCATATCCCAACGGCAAACCCCTGCTACTTTTTTAGACCAAAGTTCATTACTTTTAAGTTCTCTTAAGTGGCCTATCCTTCAGGATTGAAATGAGATGCACCAATTGGAGAAGCCAAATTTTTTTTCTTTTTCGTCATCTCTTCAGAAGTTCATTTGCTGTGTTTTAGCTTTGGCATAATTTGGAGTTCGAAAACCATTACAAAAATTGTTACTATACGTGTTTCTTTCGACAACATAAATCAAACGCGATTTCAAAAATATTCCAACCAAACTAAGTTCGTCAAAGTTAGAAACAAACATAAGATAATGGCTCTTGTTTTACTCTATGGTTTCCAAGTAACATGAATTGGGGGAAGGAGAGTAGGCGAGCATATAAGTTACACACAAGACAAGCATGAAATGAAAGCCTTTGGCTCCATTATAATTCATAGTGATGATAGATAATTAAGAATAGTGTACAATGCAGAGCCTAAAAGCAGGTATGAAACCATCCATTGACCCCAAAAAGGTAGGAAAAAAAAAGGTACAGCACAGAAAGACTTGAAAAAAGAACCAAAACATGCAAGTTAGGACCAAAAGACTTGTGACATACACCTCTCTGCAACAATATAGAGGACCCTAATAGGCAAAACTTGTTTCGCACTAGTGATACTGTGTATGATAAGGAGGCATTGAAGTAGAATGTGGCATGACGTTCTGTCCATGCATCGGCATCATCCCAGGACCCATTTGAGAAGGCATACTAGCAGCTGGCATGTAAGGGTGATTATGCATCTGCATCGGCATTGATGGAGCTGCAGTGGCGGGGGCCGAGTTCCAGCCTGCAGAATGCTGAGGAGCAACACCCGGAGCTGGCGTGTACTGGGAAGGGGCACCATATGGATGAACACCTGGACCTCCCATCTGAGGCGGCTGCTGCCCCATGATTGAAGGTTGAGAATTCATCGGAATATTTGGGATTGTGTAATCTCTGCCGCGATCATTATTAATCTGAAATCAGTAAAAATAACCATTCAACTAAGGCAGTGACTTGTTCCCTCACAGGGAAGGGGGAAAGAAAGCTCGGGAAGCTGGGGGGGTATTAAGTAATGAACAAAAGAGAGATGGCAGACACTAAATTACAGAGTTCCCGTCACAAATTAATATCTCAAAGATTATAAATCTCTCTACAAAGCTGCTTTTACCTTTATACTAAGATCTGTGTGTCGAGAGTAAGAGATATGAAGCATGCAATATCCACCTTGATATATGGAATGTCCTTCCAAAGCTTCCTTCGCAACAGCAGCTGTGCGCACATCTGTAGATTCAACAAAGCTATAGCTTAGTTCAACTCACAAGCATCTGAGTACAGAACAACCAATTCAAATCCACTACTTTGAAGTTTGTACAAGCTGACCAATTCACAAGAGGAAAACATTGCTCCCCAGGGTGGACGAGTTCAAAACATTTCTTTGACTAATATACCAACTATCTTGTTTAACCAAGTCACTTGAGAGGAAACCAAAAAAGAAGAAAAGGGCAGCAAGAAGTATATCTTTCTTTATATAAAATTTGGTCACTTAAAATGCATCAAGAAGATTTTGAAGCACAAAAGGGAACACAAAAAGAAAAGAGGATCAGAGAGCTAAGAGAATCCAAAAAACTGAACTGAGCTATTTACAGGGGTTTAGCTTGTTCCAGGTAAATGGAGTAAGAAACCTAGCTTTTATGGAGTGGTCTGGAGTTGAAATTCCATAAAATATTTGCACTTCCTCAGTCCAAAAAAAAAAACAAAAAGAATACTTACAGGGTCATAATCCAGACAGCAAGTACATTTACCCAATAAAATATTCACTAGAAACAAATAACCCTGCTTGAATAAAGAATGCCATATAGAAATCACAACATAATATAATGTCAAGAAGCTGAGAACAGTGCTTGGCCATTTGTCAAATGATTTCGAAACATTGGAGCAAGCAAGTAATGAGTAAGGGCAAGAACTAACACTTCGCAAATTATTGTCCGCACTTCATCTTACCCGGATATTGTATCAGAGCCTGAAGCCCTCCATTCTTATCAAACATAGCAATCTTTAGGACAGGACCAAAAGCTGAGAAAACCTGAGCATATATGAAGGAAAATGAGAACCAACAAAACAAGTCAGAAGATGGTTATGAAAGAAATCTTTTTTGCAACTGAAGAAGAGTGTTACCGTGTATAGGACATCCAAGGTTACTGCATACTGCATGTTCTCAATGGAAGCAAGAAGAACATTACTCTCAGGTTCCAGTTTCTTCCCATCCAGACCCAAACTGAACTGCAGCACAGATGGAAGAAACTTTAAAGAAAGGATAGACAGCATTCCATGACGAACTTGCTTATCGCAAACCATAGAAACATGAAAAATAAGTGCATTCCATGTAAAGACATGAATACTGTTGATTGTGTTAATAGCTTAGCTTTATTCCAGGAAATTTTTTTACCTAGCACAATTATCGGAGAACATTACTTTTATCAAAATTAACTCTCTTTCCTAATTTATTTATAGGGCTTATTGTATAAATACCCCTTCTCCTGGGATGTAAATATATATTGAAACACAAAGAAGCCTTTTATTCCTTCTCAAATTCTACAGATACACACCAATGACCAATCAATAAACTTATGCCTCAATCCTACATTAGATCGGGATACATGTTCACGGTGGTCCAATTAATACTTTGCTGTATGAAAGGGCAGTATCTTAAAGTAATCCAACAGAAATCCATAATGGCAGCAACAAGGGAACTGGAAGACAACGATCTAACAATCCTAGCCAATCCTCTATGCGCAAGTGAGCCTGCACTTTAGAGCTTTGACTGATTCATTACCTGACCACTTGAATCTATGGCTGAGGAAGCAACAGGAAGAAGAGAATTGGTGTAGTCCCTAAATCAAAACCATAAACAAGATATAAGTTGGAAGAGTGGAAAGCAATAATTAACACAAATAAATTAAACCATATATAAGATGTAATTAAATACAACGTAGATTGCGCAAAAGCATTCTGTATGACCAACTTTCAAACAACAACATATGAAGTATTGGGGTCTAGGGAGGGTGGGATGTATGGAGTCCTTACCCCTACCTTGGCAAGGCAGAGAGGTTGTTTCCATAAGACCCTCGGCTCGAGATAGCATTTTCAAAACAGGTTTTGAAAAAACAGTCATCACTTATGAGTGTGTATGTTTGTATAGAAGATAGAGCATCTTTGGGGAAAATCATATTTTTTGTGTGTTCTCTACTTTTTGGTATGCCACTTTATAGGGGAGCTTTTCTTCCCATCATCAATAAGGATATTTACTTTATCCGAAAATGTGCGTGTGTGATATAGAGAGGTAGATGGAGATCATTTGTACCTGCTACGATGACTCTGAAACTTCACACTCAGATCTGTATGGGCAGAATATGTGATTTTAAGGGTACATGGTCCCAGTTCCGGAATCAAGTAGCTGATGCACGAGAAAAGAAAAAAATCAGTCAACTGCCCTGCATGAAAAATAAGTAGTAGCTAGTAATACTTCATCAAAAAAAGTAGTAGCTAGTAACAAGTTCTCCAGTACACCAATTGAGTTTGGTATGAAAATTTAGAGATATTTTCACCCTTACAAAATCATAGAATTCCATTAATAGCTCTGACCATATGTAATTTAAACAGCTAGCCAACCACCTCAATTTGAGCCAACTAAATTACACAAAAAAAAACAAACAATCATCATTTCTGACCAGCAATTTATACCAGGATCAGCCATTGTCTAACACAATAAGGAAATAAGCTCACCAGTCCTAGACTCCTAGTTATAAATATATTCTGTAGCAGCATTTAGAAAGCAGAATTTGATAAGCTCATTAGGCACATAGCTAGAATGGACATGAGCACAAGAAGAAGGTGCCTGAAATGTCAATATACAATGTATATGGAGCAGCTAAGCTAAGGAACATGTGCACCCCTTCAGTGAAATTTTTTTTTAAAAAAAAATGGCCCTCAAAGATGTCCAGCCCCCATGTATGTGCACCACATCTCCTTCTCTAAAATTATTATTTAGAGAAGTAAATTGATATATGAGGGAGAAAATTCCTATCGGGAAGTTGATATTAATAATTTAATTAAGGATGTACAATATTTTCACCTCTACGAATCTTCCTTAGTATCATTACCCTATGAAATACAAATTTTAAAGTCAATAAATTTGTAGAATGTTAGATTTGGCTATAATAGTTTTAGTTAAAAAACAAAATAAATTAACTTGATTTTTATTTTAACAAACAATACTTCCAAGTTTGGCCTAGAAAACTAACCAAATACAGCTTGGTTATAATTGTGCTTGTTTCATTTGAGTGCAAGGGCTCATATCAAGTGCATTTATAGAAGGTTCATTGTGAAGAAAACTCATGTTTAAAGGATCAAAAGAATAAAACAAAGATGTATAATAGGGTTAATAATAAAGCCACCAGCTGCTTTCAGAGAAAGAGGCAACTATATCAGAAACCCTTTATTATGCATCTTCATCTACTAATCCCACTCAAAAATGAGAAATTCTTTACTCTATCCTCTCTCTTTTTAATCATAGCCCTCAACAGTAACATTATCTAATTGTGCTACTGCCACTTCAATGTAATATGGGGAATCTTCACCCAGAGCACTAGTTCTAGATCTCATTGTTCCTTTTAGTCAAATAACAATGGTAACAACACATCTCGAGAGTAATTTAACCATACAAAATGGTGTGAGCATTAAAAAGGACAATTGCTATAATAAGGGCTGTTTGGTGGGACGTATTAGAGAATCCAATACATGTACTAGACATGGTGTTATTTACTCCTTTGTTTGGTAGGATTTTCAGCCCATGTATAACAAATACATGTATTAGTTATACACCCTATTAATATTATAGGGTGTATAACTAATACATAGAAAACTATGATAGTAGTAATACAAGAGCTATTAATATTTTGGCAAGCATAGTTAAAGACATAGCCAACTAAAATATAAATCCAAAATCACCTGGGAATGCTTCTTCCATCCAGGGCATCCTTTGCTGAAGTAGCGGTTTCTGCATCAGAAAATTGCACCAGAGCCTGAAGAGGGTTCAAATAGGCGAGGACTAGTCAGCTAATTAGGAGGTCAACAACCCTATTGACACTGATCAAATTTGCTTCTTCTGAAGCATAAATACCTGGAATCCTGCAGTCTTCTCAAATGTTGTTATCTTATGCACGAATCCAAAAGCTGAAAATACCTGGAAGAATAGGATTATTTCAGAAATGAATCTATTCAATGTTAAAAATATAAATTTGGAGAAATAATATACACTAAAAAGAAATCCAGCATGCTCTTCTCAAGTAAGTGTCTAATACATCAGAAACAAATAGCACAAACAACATTTCTACTTTAAATGATTATTAATTATGCTCTCTACTGCCAAAGAAAAAATCTATTCAAGGAGTATTCCCCATCAGTTGACCTGAAGAAGTTCCAAAAATGTGAAGGATATACACAGGAGGAAGTTGAAAAGAAGAACATCTCTCCTGTCATTTACAGCACATGATACAAACAAAACTTACTGAACATGAATATGTGATGCAAACAAAACTATCTGAACATGAGAAAATTCTCTGAAGTTAGAAAATTATCTGACAGTTCTCTGAAGAGTCCACAAATTTAGGTCAGGCACTCATACAATCAGAAAATTTCGCAAGAAGCATTGATACAAGTCTTGAACCCTTGTTCTAGTGGGAGAATGTAAAACATTTAAGCTATGACCAAGCTCACGCAAGAGTAGTATTCAACACGAAACAAAATTAACTTTCTGAGAAAGTTAACTTCCAAGTCTGTTAACAAAGCCTAAAATTCAACTTCATTACAAGGGTAACCTTATCAAACAAATCTCATCATCAGAGAAGGTCTAAGCAGCCATAAATCACCTCAAGTTTGTAAGATCTTGGCCCCTAACCAGGCAAGCTCCATTCCACGAAGCTGTATTTTAGAAAACCAAACTTTCACACTAATAACATCCTAATAACTCTAAAACAAGAGGAAGGAGATTATTTCTTAAGCCATTGAAGTAAAAAGTTCAGAAATTTTAAGACAAGCAAGTCTCGGAGATGGGAAGCTTAGATAACCAAATGTCTGACTCATAAATAATTATCTGACTTTCTGTTTGGACCCTAAACTTTCGAATTATTTTAACCAAAAGACATTATTACTATAAGCAAAGGAAATTATGCATCCACTGCAAGTTGCCGGATGCATATGCAACAAGTTTGCCTTGGAAAACAAAAATTTGCATCTCCATTATGCACATGCTAAGGAAGGATGAAGATTTTAGAGGAATAAGAAACATCTGACACTCCAAGAAAGTCAGGAAAGTTAGATGAGGAGAAGGGAAGAAAGACCTAAAGTTAAGAAAAAGAGAAAGGAGACAAACACGCATGCGCTCTTTCTCCTGATGCAATAAGCTGCCATTGAAGATATATCCTGGACATTGGCCTGCTGATCCATTCAATTTCATGTTAAAGAGTGCTCAAGAAAGCATGAAATACTCCAACCTAATTACCAAAACTACAGGAAACCTTTCCACGAAGAAGATTTCCTCTCCACCAAAGCAAATGGGAAGTATTTTAATCCTTACCAAGTGTAAAACATCAATGCTGACAAGGCGAGCATCATTTCCCTCAATTGTAACCAACAACACATTTCCAGCTACATCTGCTGTAGTTTTGTTATTCACTATCTCTTGCCTGTTGGAATATTGTAGGTAGACGGTTTTCCCCCGTACCTGAGCTGGTTCTGAGGAAGAGGCATAGTACGATATCATTGCAATGGCTTGATTTAATTCTGCCTACACATATTAACAATTCAGACGTAAGAACTCAAGTTTTGAAAAATGTAAAGATTCAAAAGAAAAACAGATATACTACGAAAGAGAAAGGTGAATTCAGCAACTTACAAACTCTATAAATGCTTGATTTCGGTTTGCTCCTACATTACACTTGGTATTCACAACTCTACCAAAAGGTTTTCCCAATTCGATCAGCTCCTCCTCTGTGCACTCCCATGGTAAGTTTCTCAAATGAAGGACCTTTGATGGAGGCTGTGTGTATCGAAACTGAGGCTGGCTAGATGCAGATGCCATCCGAACTACAAACCCAAGCTTTAAAAAGAATAACAGATATTAAAATGTCATTTGACCCAACATTTAACACTCCTCAAGGTCTCTAAGCTAAGAGAAGAATGGATTATAAGCAGTATATAGACTACATGTGCTAAAGGATCACAGTGCAACACCCAAAAGTGCATTGGACTCAAAATGTAAACTAGTGAATCTAATAAGCATGCTTCTAAATAGAAAGCAATCGTGCAACATATGGAACATAAGTTTTTAGAAAGATGGAATATAATTCAGAGTAAGTGCAACCATGTGTGATTCTTCTTCTTTTTTATGAAAAAGAAATCAGAGTGAAGCCAACCCTTGGGGGTCCACTGCAACCTTCAAAACTCTTTTTGAAACTGATGACCTCGGTCCTCTGTCCTTCTCCACTTAAATACGTGACTTATTTCACTTGGTGCAAGCAACCATTGCCATATATTATCTTCCTTCATACTTGGAATGTCCCTTGTACTAAGCTTTCTCATGGAGATATATCAAGTAACTATAACCCACTCAACCAGTTACTATTTCCTTATCACACACCAAGGTTAACCGCGAGACACCAATAAAGAAAGAAAATATTAGATGGAACACTAGATGGCATTTAATCTATTTAAAGTGAAAATCTCTATTAGAGCATGACAAGTTGTCTTGCTAAACTAAAAGTCAAGTCTTCAAACTCGTAATGCAATAATATTAGTGAATCATCATTATACTAGTGTCACTGCTCCCCTTCCCCGCACCACCAAAAATAAATACTACTTAAGTGAAGACCCACAAGCATCAAGTCCCACCAGCAGAAAAACAACCAACTTATCCACAGACGTTTAGTAACATATACAAATGTCCTGTATTCCTGAGAATCACTGTGATTCATTCACCTAGAGAGACATCAAAATTTATGGTCAACAAAGGCAGACCCTCGGTCGGCAGCTATTAAGGTAACTGTGAGCTGGACTAGCAGAATAACCGGTAGACCATTAAATAAGGGGGAAAACACAGAGTATCGTACAGTCCCTAAACTCAAACTCATCGAATATATAAACCAAAAAAAAGAGAAGAAAAATAAAAAACGAGCTACTCCTATTTCTCCAGGGGCAGAAAACTGTATAATAGAACTTGCAGGATTCAGAGCAAGAATTAAAAGCACTGTCGCCGTCTAAAATGTTTTGAAAAGCCATTGCTAAATTGTACTCAGCGAACAATAGGGATTAGGGCACTTAAAAAAACTTATGATATAGAATTAGAATGTAACAAGGTTGAATTAGAATGAAGAAATCATAGGTTTAAATCAGATCGTACCTAGGTTAAGCGGATGTTCTCAGAAATTAGGGTTTCACCGACGGAACCACCACACAACGACGCCGAGTAGGTGTATAGGTAAAACAAGATGAGATGAAAAGCCGACGAGTTGGATGAACTGATGGTTTCTCTTTATATAAGATTAACGATTAACTCCATTAATGATGTTTAAAGACTGAATAACATATAGAGTAAATTTTATTTTATTTTAAAAAAAAAAAAAATCACCTCTCAATTCACATTAAACATTAATTAATCTGAAACGAGTAAAGTATATAAGGGATATTAATGATTATAGCGAGAAAATAAAAAATAATTATGAAGCTATTAGGGTTTGACAAATAACCTTTAGGAACTATTGCAATCCATTAACAACTAGACTAAACATTTCACTTGTGTCAAGAGGTGTCAATACTTAAGTATATTTATTTTTTTTAATCAAAATTTGACCTCTGTACAATTTAATTTTTTCATGAAGAGGTGTCGCTCGGCCAAGGGTGGGTCAGCCCCTGTATGAGACTGGAAGTGGTCGCTTTTGATTAAATATTAACTTCATTCAGCAATTATATTTGAATAATTTTGTTAGGATGACAGGTCTGCTCAATAAAAAGAGAGTGAAAATGCAAAGCTTTTGAAGCTCCTACTATTTTGTTGTGTTTCCTTAGTGTTTATATCTAAAATAGCTTGGGCAAACATTTTTGAAACTAAACATTCTAGAAAAACTTTTTAATTATAATAGTCACCTAATAGACCATACGAAAACTATTTATGTTACTAACGCAAATAGTTTTGATTTACATTCTTGAAACTATGCGTTATAAAAAAAACTTCTAAATGGTCGTGTGATGGTCCATACGGATAGTATCATATTTCTTGCAACAGACTTGGGTAAGCTATATATCCCTTTAACAACACTATGTCACGAACTTAGAGTGATGGCTAAAGTTCCGTGCGGCACTTGACAACTTACTCACTACTCTTTCAAGATCTTGTAAGCTCAAGTAAGCCTTCAAGACTTTGATTACTAAGAGAATTCAAAGAAAGACTTAGAAAGAACAAGAGAACTTTTTGGAAGAAGGCCTTGTATTGCTTTGTGGAATGCTTTACAACTTGCTTGCTTGCTTGGTGCCTTGGCAAATGAATGACACCACTATTTATACTAACATCTAAAGGCTTAAGTATAAATAATATTTACTTACAAATCCTTAAAGATATTTACAATTTAGTCCCATCTCTAGAATTCTCTACACAATTTAGAGATCTCCAAAGCCTTCTTGAAAACTCTAAAAGATTCTAGAGTTCTCCGCAAGCCTCTCCACAACTCTAGAATCATCTGTCCCTATTCGGACGCAAAATTTGGCTAGCTAAGTGGCGGGACGTCACAACTAGCTGCTAAATGGTGTCATGTGATGTTCTATATGGATATTATCATGTTGCTTCCAATAGGCTTGAGCAAGCTATATATCCCTATAAAAAAAATTAAATTTTGAATATTTTAGATCTTGTTATACAAGATTTATCAAAAAGGTAAACCTTTTAATAGTTTGATTATCTCTTATTTTGTATTCATACATTAGTCACGCAAGGCATATATATGATGTGCTTTCAAAATCCAGATAATGTAACTCACTAATAATTAAATTACAATTTTGAATGCTCATAAAAATTGTTATGCAATAAATATGTTAGGTTAATTATCGCGTGACAAAAAAAAATAGTATATGTTGATTAGATTATTTCCGCATAAGATTTTGAGACTAAAAAAATACTTAATATTAAATAATTACTTAATTATATGTTGGTTAAGTTCGATTCTCGCTGGAAAAAAGATGCAAATATTTCTTATTTAGAAGAAATCTACAAATAAAACAAAAATCATCTTTACTTAATAGTTGAATAGGGGAATAATTTGAAGGGCAAATATCTTAGCTTGAAAATGACTCTATTGTTAAATTTAAAGAAAAAGAAAATAATTTTGAATTATGAAGAAAATCTCAATTTAAATAATTTTATAATAACTTAAATAAAATTTAAAAGTAATATGTAATTATAAAAAAAAAAAAACTTTCAAATTGCATGGACCAAAAGCGAAATAATAATAGTCTCTAGTTCTAAGTCATTTAAATTGATGTATTGTTTTCATTTTGAGCCAATCCCCACCTCAATAAATTGAGCTAAATGATGCCACTAAACCTCATAATATCCATGATACAAGAAGTATCCTAAGGTCACTAAAGTAAATTCAATATATATATATATAAATATAAATTACTAGATATGATAAGGCCTGTTAACGGGCCCAATATTACAATTTACAATCTTAAATATATTAGCGGTTTCAATGTATTATAATATTTAATTAGGATTTTGAAAAGAAAAATTTTCATCAATATTTTTTTTCTAATAAAAACGATAGTAACATGATAATAAAAATCACAAGATTAATGAAAGTTTCTACTATTCGGGTCCGCCCTAATGCCCTCCTGGCTAACGGGTATTCTAACGGATTCATTCGACAACCTTTCAAGAATCTGTCTGGATCATTTTAACTTAACCTTAGTATAAGTGTTCAATATATTTTAGCAATAGGCATAATCATCATTTCTTATAGTAACTTAGTATGTTATAACTCAACACAAATAGGCTAGCCTATATTTAGGCTAAGCACATAAAGAAAAACTAAAAAATTAAAATAGTAGTAGCACTCCTGAGGAACTTGAAGTATGAACCAAACTGAAAGCTTTTATTATTCAAACTCAAAAATTTACATAAGAAAGTATTACAATATTAGAGATAGAGAGGGAGGGAGGGGGGGAAGGGGTTCTAAGACCTATCTCACTAAAGAAAAACTCATCTCCTTATATAGAGGTCGTGAAATCTAAAATTATAAAGTAAGATGGCCTATACAACTTACAATGGCCAATAAGAAAAGGATAAGACCGACAAACAAACGTGGTCTTTCATAATTTCAACGGATCACACAGTTTTACTCAAGGTGTCTTTACAAGAATAAACAATCCTTGCAAGATTAATGAAAACTTCTACTATCTGGGCCCACCCTAACGCCCTCCTAGCCAACGGATAATCCAACAATTCATTCGACAGCCTTTCAAGAATTTGCCTGAATCATTTTAACTTAACATTAGTATAGTTGTTCAATATGTTTTAACAATAGACATAATCGGCATTTATACTTGTCTTAAATAACACTACAATATCATATGATCCAATGGTTATTTTAACAAAATGCCAAACATACACATTCGAATTAAAAAGTTAATTTAAATTTAATGATTTCTTTTACTTATCTAATGATAACAATTCAACAAACAATTTGATTGAATTAATCTTATTTACTCATTTGTGTTCTACTTTTTCTTAACCACATTATCACTTTCCACATTTAAATTAAATTAAATCTTATTTCTTAAGATAATAAATATTATATTTGATTATTTATTTTTTATAAATATGAAAAATAAATGAACACAACGAAATAAATAATCTTTATATTTCACTTTATTTATTTGAAAATCAACGTTGGATTATAAAAATTACAAACATAACGTAAAGTTGTATTTGAAATTTGAAAAACATTCAAAAGAAATCAAGTTAAATGACATATTTATGTATTATGCCTTAAAAAAATTATTTATATTTTTTATATAAAATTTGACCAAACACGATTTTAACTATACATTTTTTTTATAAAACAAAAACTATATTTTCATGACCAGACCACATTAAGAAAGAAAATGATTAAAAGACCTCGAATTTAAATTTTGAATATGAAAAAAAATCTCATTAAAAGTGATAAGTACATTCAAAAATAAATATGATTTCAAATTAATAATACTGATACGTATATACAAAATCAAATGAGAAATTAATTATTTTTTTTATAAAGAAAGTGTCATCTTGAATGTATAGACTCTTAAAGTGATTCAAAAAATGAGGTCCATGTTTTAACTTTGCATTGATTTCTTTTACTCCTCCCAATGTGTTAGTACACGTGTGACAATTGGAATCCACAACTTAATGGTGGATACATTGGGAACTACATAACTTTTGGCTGGTTTATCTGAAATGTTCAATACTCTCAATTAGGGGTGTTTTGGATCAGTTATTGGTACCAAAATCAAACCAACTTAATCGGTTTTAAAATTATCAAAATCAAACCAAACCAAATATAATATACATTTATCGGTTTGGTGGTTATCGGTTTCGGTTTGGTTTAGATCAGTTATTTAGTTATTAACCGTACACAAAAATAAAAGAAACAATTCATTCAAAATGTGAAAAAAGTGACAACAGTCCATTCAAAATAAAAAATAGTTAGAATGACTTAAATTACTAAACTTTCAATCACTAAATTTACTATCAATAAAGCTTTAAAATTCACTATATTGGCCTATAAGGAAAGACAATAACATTTTCAATCCCACAAAGAATTGTCATAAACACGCATATACATGAAATCAATAAGATAAAATTTTATCTTGGATATTTTTGCTTTCAATAAGTAAATTATAAAGAAATTTTAATGAAAATATGTATAAGATATTTAAAATAGTTTATAAAAACAATATATAAAGTATGTATATTAATAAAATATATGTATATAATTCATCGGTTCGGTTCGGTTACTTCTTCGGTTTTTTCTAATAAAGCCATAACCAAATCAAATACTTTCAGTTTTCAAAAATCTAAAACCAAACCAAACCAAACCAAATCAAATCAAACCCAAATAAAATCAATTTTATTTTATCGGTTTGGTTCGATTTTTCGATTTGGATCGGTTTTTATCCAAACCGTGAACACCCCTACTCTCAATGCACAATGTACACTTAAATTAAGCTTGAAATTTTATTAAATTAACAAAATTGCCCTTGATTGTCCAGGGCTTCACATTTCTATATAATAAACTAGATAAGTAAGCACGGGCCCAACAAATTTGCATTCTTAAGGGTCGTTTGGTAGAGTGTATTAGCAAAAATAATGCATGCATTAACTCTGTGTATTAGTAGTCCCTTGTTTGGTACACTTTTTCATGTTATGTATAACTAATGCAAGCATTTAGTTATACACTCTATTGTGTATTGAGGAGTGTATTACTATTACCATGGATTTTTAGGTATTATTAATGCAAAGAGATTTAATACATGCATTATCATAGTTAAAAACTCAATTACCCCTCAAAAGCACTTTTACATCTTCTCCACCATAATTGTTGAAGATATTTTTGTAAATAAATATTTTTATACAATGCATACTATTTTTATTACATCAAACTAAACAATACATAAAAAATAATCTATGCATAACTAATACAAGCATTACCAATGCAAGTATTACTAATACACTCTATTGAATATTACATTTATACCCTCTAACATTATGTTTATACACTCTACCAAATGACCCCTAAGTAATTTGTCCTTGTTCGGTACTTGTAGGTTGCGATTTAGAATGTGATTTCTCGTTGTTTGCACAAATTCAATCTTATAAAATTGTGATCTAGAATGTGACTCTCATTGTTTGGTGATGAGCTGTAACACAATTCCACTATTATAAAAGTTGAAATTATTAATTAAAAGCCCATTTGACTTAATTTTTTTAAAAATAGCTTTTTAAAAGTAGTTTATAGAAAATTAAACTTTAATGACTTTTGAATTGAAAAATGAAAAGTAGGTGAATACATACTTTTAATTTTTTAGAAATCATTTTATACTTATTTTAAGTTATTTTTAACTTTATCAAACACTCTAAAAAATTAAAAATGACTTAAAAATAGATTTAATCAACTTTTAGTCAATTCAAGCTCTTAAGCAAACGTTTTGATTACCTTTAAGAGCGGACGTTTGGTCTTTAAATTCTTTTTATTAATATTATTCCACATTTATTGACTTACACAGACTTGTAGATGTAAATGTTTACTTTCTCGGCAGATCATGATGAGCCGGACATGGTTTAAGTGACACAACAGCATGCACCATGCGTCGCATTGTCTTACAAGGTTAAGCCAAAAAAAAATATTAATCATAATTATGCTTCCCCTGCTTAGCGAACTTTAAGAGCAGAGCACTGTAAATGTATTAAACCTACAAAGATTCGCAACACACAAACATTAAAATTTGCCATTCAAATGAAATTTATTTTGAAAAATTGCTAATATTAATGGAGAAATTGATGCATGTAAGTGATCGCCAAATCAGATAACAAAAACATCGCATACTAATTGTTGCATATTATATGCCTATATTACGTACAAAATATCACTCTTCGAAATGTAGTGTAGCTACCAGATGTACTTTTAATATATCCATCTTAGTATGCGAAGTGCGACATTCACTTATTCACATACATGAGAGTGTAAATAATATACATACACTACATATAAGCCAAAGCTGATGTATTCTACGAATGTTTCGACAAAAAAAGTAGACTCAAGGTTATTTAAACCTAACTTCTTAAGAGCAATATGAATTAAGCGTGAAACGGTAATATATTCCAGTAGGAAGGCACAATCATTCCACCTTTTTTTACCCAGATGCAAATCCAGCTTTCATTCACATTACACCTAGAAGGCCAGAAGTATATATTTAGCAACAATAGTTGGAAGGCAGAATAGAAAAATCCAATCAATAAACAACATCAAACCACTTCCTACAACACAATAACAGATCTCTCCTAATTGGTACGGAAGTGTTCTTAAAAAAAACTCTTGATCTTCTCCTCGTAATTTGGTAGTTTCTCAAGGCAAACCTCAAAAAAAATCCTGAAGCAAATTATGAATCCTTAAAGCTTTAGTACTCATAAAAAAAGGAATTGACTTGTATCTATATATTGAGGAAAGGTTTCAGTTTGTAACTTTAACATACAATATATGAATATTTGTGATCTTTCTGAATTTTATTCAACTCCTTAATAGTCTCATAAATGTAGGCATCAAGTCTCTAGCAGAGCATTCCAAGTTCCGAAATTTTTCATATAGTTATTAAGAAGGGAGTACAAAGGCAGGACAAAACCAACAATCAACTTGTAACCACTCTTAGGGTTGGTTCATTATTTTACTCCTAGTTCAATTTGGACAATGATAATACATCCTTATCAATGTAGGATTTTTCATCTATCAATGACAACATAAAAAATATATCCACCTGTTCAATTTCTAACCCCAAAATACCAAGAGAGTTGGCAATAAATTAGATTAGCAGTATTAATTAAAAAGTAATTTATCCACTTTGTCAGAATTTACAAATGAGAGATCCTTGTTCAAAGAACTCAAAAACTTATTGAAAGGTATTGGAGGGAACATGGAAGGGAAAAACTGCCCTGACACCTAGTGATTTTTTTCAGTGGGTGTTAAAGGGGGGTTTTCTGTTCCTTATAGATAATTTATATAGATATAATTCTTATCCTGATCTTTACCAGCAAGCTTGTCAAGAGACACAAATTTCTTTGGATCATGCTGCTAAGGAAGCCTCTAGTCCTCATCGCTGTCATTCATATACCATACATATATGACGTCCTCTCTTGGATTATACCGAAATTGAAAAATTAAGAGAGTTGGCGGATAATTCTCCATTTTCTCCTCTAACTAATCAATTTTTATGATAAATTATACTTTGTTATTATGTGTAAAGATTCATCCAAAACCAACATTGAGATCATTCTCCTCTTTGCAAATGTAGGGGGCAATAGGGCAAGTAACTCCATCAAAGTAACCAAATCATATACAGTTAACACGTTAAACGAAAAACTCAATAGGTATAACCATATGTATTGATAGTAACATAGTAAAATTAGAAGTATATAGTTTAGCTAGCCTGCCCCTAACCCTCTATCAAACAAAGGAGGCAAACAACAACAATGACATACTAATGCAATCCCAGAAGTAGAAGTGGGTCTAGGGAGGATGGTGTGTATGCAGACTTACCCTTACCTTGGAAAGGTAGAGAGGTTGTTTCTGATAGACTACTGTTCAAGTAAAACATATAATAAAAATGAAGGCAAGGAACCAATCTTTGGTGGAAATCTGTCATCTTTCAGTCAACAAAGTAATAATAGTGTCTTCCAGACTACGTGTCCATAATCCATTTATGATCACAATCAGTTTTTACATGAGACAACTTTTAGGTTCATCAAGATTTCTCATCTTGAAAGACGACTCAAAATTGTACTTCTTGTATGATTTTTGTGTTAAAACCAAATAATCCAAAACATCTGGCGGAGCACAAAAATATCAAATAAAACCAAAAGTATTTAACCATCAGAAAGTTCTTTTAAAGTTACTAATTTATGTTGTCAGGGCTTGTACTCTGTAAGACCATCTGATTGTACCTCATATTCATGCCTCAAAGAGAAAGTAAGTGTGAAGAAACTTATATGAACAACCAACCATTGAGAGTTGTAATGTATTCATCTACCTTAACACAAACACTGATGCAGCGAGCAAAGAATCTGAAAATTAAGATATGTGATAGAAAAGAAAAAGGCATTTATGAAAAGTTCATGAGTGACAACACAAACACTATTTTTCAGTGAATGCAAGCATATGAAAAAAATCGTAGAATATTAAGAAGGGGAAATTTAAGTGATTAAGTAAAATAAGAACTCACCGTACACACGGAAGAGCTAAACTCTAAATCGATGAATATAAGATGAAAAATTAAGAGAATTTTTAAAAAATTCTAAATTCAAAACTTTAGTAAATCTTCTTCTTATTGAAATTCTGAAAAGGAGTAAGAGATTCGTATATTTGTTTGATTTTACCTTACCCAGTTGCTCTCTTAGGGTTAACAGTAAAGATGAGGAATAAGAAATTATGGAGAGACATATGAAGAAAATGGAAGAATGATCCAGAAGCATAGTAGAGGAAAAGAATTGAAGAAAATGACGAAAATACCCTTACTTTTATTTTAAATAACTAAAGTAGATCTTTGTCCAACTTCTATAATGCGATGTACAATAAATTTATGATGTGGTCGTCCTGACTTCATGCTTCTATATAGTAGAAAAATGTACTATTAAATTTAAAAAATAACTTATTTTTAATCTATTTTAACGGAGGGTCATTATAATAATTGAGAAATGAAATAAATTTAAGTAATTGTAGTATCATTTTTTTTTTTGGGAAAATTACGCGGTTAAGCAAACTTATACTACTTAATAACTCATCATAGCTATAGTTTGCTATAATTACCACTCATGACTGACATTATACATTAATTACGTGGGATGACTTCGAGTTTGTATAATTAACCACATTTGTACATGTATAATTTGCCAGAATATATAAATACATATGTATAATATACAATTATCTAACTGGTCTACGTATACAATTCACCTCTCTCCCACTCTCTGCCCTTTCTCGCTCGCCTCTCTCCTCTCTCTTCCCTCTCTCGCTCGCCTCTATCCTCCCTCTCCCAATCTCACTTTCCATATATACAAATGCATATGTATAATATACAATTATCTAACCGATATACATATATAATTCACCTCTCTCCCACTCTCTTCCCTCTCTCGCTCGTCTCTCTCCTCCCTTTCCCAATCTCGCTCGCCTCTCTCCTCCCTCTCCCAATCTCGCTTGTCATATATACAATACATATGTATAATATACAATTATCTAACCGATATACATATACAATTTACTTCTCTCCCACTCTTTGCCTCTCTTGCTCGTCTCTCTCCTCCCTATAACATGTAACTACGAATTGTAATTATCAAATTATAGCTATGGAGAGTAATTAGGCTATTTTTGAGTGACAATATGTGAAAGTTCCTCTTTTTTATATAACTATCCATTTTATTTCCTCATTTATTTTCTGAAAACTAAGATAAACCGATATTATTATTCCTATATTTCCTTTCTTATTCTTCCATTTTTTCCTTTTTACCCCTCCATAAAGTTTCCATCATTTTTGCTCCTTGGTGATTCAAACTCACAACCTTTGGTTTGAAAGTGATGGGTACTTATCATGCAAGCAATTCTCTTATTATTGAATATTCAGAAATATCCCAAACCATCAAATCTTTTGCATTATACAAAATCTACTGTTATTTGTTTATAAAAGATCAAATCTATTTTTTCTCTCTTCAAAATTCCAGTCATTACAACAAGTCCTCATTATATTGAAGCAACACAACATTATTTCGATATCATTATATCAACTTATCAAATTCAGCAAAATACTATTTCAATATTGTTATATAAACTTATCAAATTATTGAGTCATGTTAAATTATTCTAACTTTATATCATGTTTTTTTCATTGAAGATTTGCATTGTTCTTACTTTAATGAGTTTATATATACCCTACCATTTGCAAACTCTCCCATGACTTTCCGTACCAATCAATCCGAATCTGCCTTCGCAAGTCCCTCTGCATTTTGGGAGCAGAGCATGCAGCAAAATCGAGCAATGGATCTTAGAAGAATTCCACTTTGAAGCATGACTCTGCCCATACAGACTAAGACCTTATTCACACAGCGAAGAAAGGCGGAGTGGAAGGGGGCAGTCAGCTGGCTGCTTCTTTGCCATGCGCTTTGCTTCGCTTTATTTTTTATAAGGGTGGAGTACCCTCTATTCAATATATGATTTCTTGCCCAGAGGGATATGGAAACATTGAATTTGCCAATTTGTGAACTTTTCTTTATTCTTGACACATGTGATCTTAGGAGCACTGGCCGCCATGGCCCAAACGAAAGTACAAAGACTTCTAGCTCATAGTTCAATTAGACATGTAATTTCACTTATAAAATTCCATTAGATATATTATTGTTATTCAATTTATACATATCAATTAGAAAAAAAACAAGAATTCTTAAAAAATCGAGGAGTGATTTTGAAATAAAAATTGATTCACATATTTGTGTATCCGACAAAGAGTCAACAAGTATGAACTATACATACATTATAAAGGAAAAAACTCAAATACATCATCGAGCTGTTGAACTAAGTGCCTGTTTATCCCATTTTTATATAAGTGAAAACACTTTCAATTTTACAAAATTATTTTTTACACATATCCAATAATAATTGGACATGTCATTAATTAAATAATTATTTTTTAAAAAGGGCCAAAATACTAAAACTGGAATTAAAAAACCTATAAACAAGCAATTCGGTAGAAAATAATTCTAAAAATTTGTCGTTTCTGCTAGACTATTGCAATCTAGAAATAGGAAGCAGTGATTCCCAGAATAATTCTTGGCATCAGAAGATGTCACAATCATTCAATAATAATTTTAAGCTTTTCTTGCTCCCTTCAAATTGCTAAAAACTTGAGCTTTTATGAATTTGTTCCCACTTTGCTACTTAAAATTTTCATCTTGAACTTCACCTGAATCTGATTTCAAGTAGTTAATGGTAAGCAATTGCTATTTGAATTTAGTGATTCAACTTTAATTGCTGATTCTTGGCTTCTTGTTGTATGTATTTGCTGATTAGTCAGGATGTTTAGTTGTTCTGATATTTGCTGTTGGTGTGCAAGTAAAGTCCCAAAAAAAACTGTGCAGGCTTTGCTAAAAAAGAGTGTATTTGGGCTAATTGAGCTAACTACACATAGATTACAAACTAGTAGCAGTCATTTGTATGGGTGGTCTGCATTCATTCTGCTCTATTTGGCTGGTGTTTGAACATGAATTTGGTGATATTTGAAGGAAAAAAAAGTAGTATGTGAAGTTAAGTTGAGAAAGGGTGTTTGGATATTGAATTTGTCTTTGGACATTCATTTCACTTAAAGAAAGGGGCTTTTTTTTTTTTCAACTTTGAGAAAGTGGTAAGAAGTAGATTTTCAAACTTGAAAAACTTATTAATTTCAAGTTGGAGTAAAAAATTGACTACAGTGTATAACCAAGCAGTTTTTTTAGAAGAAAAAAAAGCTCAAAAAAATATGGTCAAACAGGTCCTTAAGCAAGTGCTAGGTGTGGGTGTCACAAGGAACTCAATATTCAAAGTTGACCTTGATTTCACTTTTGGTTATAAGAAAGACATGAATGGTGTTAATTGATACTTGTTTTATTCACGTTATTAGTTTCTGACAGCCATCTTATCTTCATTGATGGATACTAAATTTGTCCTTGACTGTCTGTTCTAATCAAAGACTGCTTGATTGGTTTCAGATTTTGCGGGGGATGCAATGGGAACTTTAATAGCTTTGCTTTCGATTGTGTTAACTCTGGTTAGCCTTCAAGGGGTAACATGCCATGGGGAACAGCCTCTTTCTAGGATTGCGATTCATAATGTTGTTCTTGCTATTGACATTCATGCTTCTATTACAGCTACTCCTTCAGTTCTCGGGGTTAATGTAAGCTCCAATAGCTTTTTCTTACAGGCACATATATACCACTCAGGGAAAAACTAGTTGATGCCATAAAGCTAGAGAACAAATTGAATTTCCTGGTCTCTAATAAACAATGGCATGTGGTTTAAGATACGCTTGCGAATGAGAAGATACAAAGTCTCTCCCATTCATAGTTTAAATTTCCCTTCAAATTGCAGGGGCAAAATAAAGAATGGGTTTCTCTAGAGTATAGTGTTTCAAATTCCTCGGCCGATGATTGGATTGGGGTTTTTTCTCCTGGCAATTTCAGGTAGAAACCATGCAGTTATCAGTTCAAACAAACTATTGCATGGTCTTGATAAATGATATTGTTGGCAATACGAAGTGCATTTGATATTAAAAAGTTGGAGTGCATCCTTTTACTTCTTTATCGTACTAACCAGTATGATTTCCTACTTACTAAGTAATAGTTTTGATGTTTTCCCCACAGATTCTTAACTATCTCTTTGTTAATATTTTATAACTAGAAGTTCCTAAATGCAGTCTCTTTTTTCCTAAATGAAAGGTTACCTAAACATTTGTGTAAAAAACTAAATTTCGGGTCCCTTTAGGAGTATAACTAGTGAAGTTTTAATAAATTCATGAGTATGCTGGCTTTAATTTGTTATTCATTACATAACCGTGCTATTTATTTTGTTTAGTGCATCTAGCTGCTCCCCTGAAAATCCCAGAACATTTCCACCATTTCTGTGTACATCACCTATAAAGGTTGGTGTTTTGCCAATTTTAATTATATTTGGTTCCAGAAGTTTCTTTTGAATGAAGGGATAAAAAGTAACCATGATTGTCCCACTATTTGCATTTTTACCGTGCAGTATCAATATGCCAGTTACTCTAATCCTCACTACAAAGACACTGGGAAGGGATCACTGAAGCTTCAATTGATTAACCAGAGATCAGACTTTTCTTTTGCCTTGTTTTCTGGTGGACTCTTCAGTGTATGCTCATACCTTTCTCATCCTTGTCAATTCTGTCCAGAGTATTTATACACTGAATGCAAGTTTATGTATGTCTTGTCATCACTACTTTGTACTTCATCTCAAGAATATCTAACGTGCACCTTAAATAATCTTAATCACTTACAAATTATTATCTGGACCGAAGTTTCTCTAATATATTGATTTTCTTCCCTTTGTAGACAAGTTAAACAATTTCCGGATCCATTTTCCTTTGAATTCAATTTTGCAAAGCTCAAAGCTTTCAGGAATTTGGAACCTAAAAAGAGTAGTTTCTATCAAAACATATTTGTTTTGTGGTTATGTTCATTGTATAGATCTCTTCAACTTTACAGAATGTTGCTTTCCTCTGTCTGTCTGTTTCTGTATGTGGATCAGTTTTTATTATTCTTCCACTATACAGGCTTTTGCTTTGTTTTCATTTAACATATTCAGTAGGCGACTTTGTAGTGATCTCATCTTACTTTAATTTGTCTCCTTATCCAACAGCCAAAGCTGGTGGCTGTATCAAACATAGTTGCCTTTGCAAATCCAAATGCACCAGTATATCCACGTTTAGCACAAGGAAAGACATGGAATGAAGTAAGTGTCTATTTTTCCTGCAAACAGAGGTCAGAGTAAGCTTTTAGCAGCTTGATATTTATTTTAACTTTCTGTGGAATTTGCTTTTGTGGACTAGGATGTAGTCACACAAATAAGTTGAGGAAATAACCTTCTTTAACTTTTAGATGACTGTGACATGGACAAGTGGATATGCAATCAATGAAGCAGAGCCTTTCGTGGAATGGGGTCCAAAGGGAGGACAACAGGGACATAGTCCAGCAGGGACATTGACATTTGACCGTAGCAGCATGTGTGGTGCGCTAGAATCTTTTATATTTGATTATATTTTGGTTAAGGAGAAGAATTGGGTTAAGTCATGACTATCCACTTAATGGAGTTAATTGGAAAGAGCCAACTAATAAGTTATAAGAGCATCTGCATTAAAAATAATCATAAGGTAAAAACCTAGGTATGATGAACATATATTCAAGTTCCGCACTGTATCACCTTCTATGTTTATTAATACAGAAAATAATCTAGAACCATAAACTTGAAACATAAGATATTGCCCCACGAGAATCAGTGTACTCGTTTAGATAATGTTGCTTTTGGATGAGTTGACATGTCATGTTCTAACTATAGACTTTTGAGTTCTATTTGTCTTTTGGTACTTACATCAAAGAAACTAGCAGAATTTGGTTGGTATTCAGAGCTATCAAACATGTTGTCTAATTGTGTCAAATGTTATGGTGGATCAACAATAGTCTTTCTCATATACGATGCCACTTTCAGGTGCACCAGCTCGAACTGTTGGATGGCGTGATCCCGGATTCATCCACACCAGTTTCCTAAAAGAATTATGGCCGAACACAATGTATGTTTTTTACCCGTGTGTGCGAGAACTGCATACAGATTGCCATAGATGTCTTCATTCTTCCATAGAACATTGAGAACTGTTTTTGGGCATGTGTACTTCTTCCATTAGGGAAGCTTTGGTTTTCACTTAACATTCCTAAACTCAATATCAAGATGTTGTACTTCTAAAACAAAAGTTAACTTCATTATATTTATAGACAAGTTCAACCTAGTACCTTCTATAATACTGTGGAGTGTTTATGTTTTATTTTAGTAGGTAAAATTCTGGATCATGCTGCATCTTGGTCTTTGCAGGTATACCTACAAGCTTGGTCATAGATTCTTAAATGGCACGTATATGTGGAATCAGATGCATCAATTTAAATCATCTCCTTATCCTGGTCAAAACTCTGTACAACGTGTTGTCATTTTTGGGGACATGGGAAAGGTTTGTAATCTCTTTAGATTCAGTTAGATCGCTAGAACTTTTATCGGTTTATTTATCTGGAAAAGCTCGCCATTTGCTTTCGTTACTGATTTGTACTCTTGGTTATGACTTGTGCATCATCATGAACTTTCAGTCTTTTTGTGCTGCTTCATGATATTTTTATTTTTTAAAAATAAACTGCTTCCTGTTGTTTGATTAACAATTGTGAAGCTTTATCTTTCCATGTGGATTATCAAGTTCATGGGGGAGGGGAGCCAGGAAAAGCTTTTATCAATAGCAGAGTAGCATAAGAGTGCAAACACTAAACTATTTTGTGAATAAGCACCTTTCTGAGGAAGTAAGAGAATGAGGGGAAAGCAAAATGACAATATGTTGCACTGGTCAATTGGTTTGGCACTTATGGAAGCGGACAAGTTTGATCCAACTGGCTTTTAGCATTCAAGGTGGATAGACCAACTAGTTGAGACCAATACTTGTTATTTTTGTTGTTTATGATGGCACTACTTAAATGCACAAATGTGTATAAGCATGCATCTGCATGTAGCTCAAACGGAATTTGAAGGCTCCTAGCTATGCGTGCAATTGAAAATCTGGAAAGTTGCAGGGATGAACAAAAGAGCATGGTTTCCTGTGTTGCATGGAAATAAGGGCCAAAGAGACGAGTGTCTTCTCTTAGGATTCTTCCTCCTGCACTTGTCATTTTCAACTAGTTGAGTTGGTAGCCTTGCCTTCAAGTTTTAAAAGAGTTCGAATCACCTTTGTAAAAATTAGATCACTACAAGAGCTATTAAATTCTATGATTTTCCCAAGTAAATTTGACGTTTATCTCCACTGTTCCATATTCAACAACTGCAGATCATGCTAGCTATACCAACTGATAAGCAAACTATTTTGAAGTACAAAGAAAATTGTGGTTAGATTGCATATGATGAATCATCTATTGATAGTTGTAAATCCTCAAAGGCAACCTCATCTCAGTCTGGAACATGCTTAATTTTGACCTAGTGTGATCCATGTCAAGTTGATGTGTTTTTCTTACTTCCATATCCACTTGAATTTTCCAAAATTTGAAGTTATTTTATCTCAACTTACAAAGTAATTTACCTAAAAAATGTTAGGCGTTAGCTCTGTCAGTCTAATGTGTGATAGTGATGCAAGTAAATGAGATGTCAATTTGGTAGTTCTTTATTCCTTGAAATAAATTGGAAACTACACAAGTATAATAGTTTATGTGAACAGTATTTTCCTAGTTCAAGGACCAACTTCAACTTTCATGATTTTTTTCTATTTTGTGTTTGCTTTCCTTTACAAAATATAGATCAAACCGCTGGTTAAGCATTCTAAAATTTACTATCCTGATCAAGTTGTTGATCTTGTAATGATGTGCTTCCAAACTGCAGGATGAAGCTGATGGCTCCAATGAATATAATCAGTTCCAACCTGGTGCTCTTAACACTACCAATCAGCTCATTAATGATTTAGAGAACATTGACATTGTATTCCACATTGGTGATATCTGTTATGCCAACGGCTACATTTCACAGTGGGATCAGTTTACTTCTCAGATTGAGCCAATTGCTTCAACTATACCTTATATGCTTGCTAGGTATTCTGCTGTTCTACGGAGAACCTTGTTGAACATTTAAGAATCTTCTGCTTGCTTTGGGTAAATTCTTAACTTCATTCTGCAGTGGCAACCATGAGCGTGACTGGCCTGGTACAGGGTCATTTTATGGGAATATGGATTCAGGTGGAGAATGTGGTGTTTTAGTTCAGAATATGTTTTATGTTCCCACAGTAAACAGGGATAAGTTCTGGTATGGTGATTGTCCCTATCTGATTATTTCATTTTTATAGGTACTTTTCCCGTCTCTTGTGACGTATGATCATCACTCAACTATGAACCTCACTGTATCTGTAACTGCAACTGCCAATCATTTTTCTAATCATGCAATATAATCTTTTGGAGAATGTCATTTCATCTGCACCTCCACTAGTTATCCTTTTGTGTCCAACAATTCTTTGAGATACTAGTTGTTGTTTTCTTCTCTTAGGTATTCTACCGACTATGGTATGTTCCGGTTCTGCATAGCTGATACAGAACATGACTGGAGGCAGGGAACGGAGCAATATAACTTCATTGAACAGTGTCTGGCATCTGTAGACAGACAAAAACAACCGTGGCTGATCTTCCTAGCTCATCGGGTACTGGGATATTCTTCAGATGCTTCATATGCTGATGAAGGATCTTTTGCAGAACCTATGGGTAGGGAGAGCCTTCAAAAACTCTGGCAGAAGTATAAAGTTGATATAGCTATATTCGGCCATGTTCATAACTATGAAAGGACGTGTCCCATTTACCAGGTATATTTGGAACTTCTGAATTTCATCTTCTATCTTATAGCAGACAGAAAATATTAAGATGTTCCACACATCATATTAGGATTATTTCTGACTTGAAATGGTTCCAACATTCTTTTATTTGACTGATGCAAGGGTAACACTTCCCTGTTTACCGCAGAATATTTGTACAAACAACGAGAAACACTTCTATAAAGGCGCCTTGAATGGAACTATACATGTAGCTGCTGGAGGAGCTGGAGCAAGCCTTTCAGAATTTACCCCTATCCAAACTAAATGGAGTATCTTCAGGGATTATGACCATGGATTTGTGAAGTTGACAGCATTTGATCATTCAAATTTGTTGTTCGAGTACAAAAAGAGTAGAGATGGTAAAGTCTACGACTCGTTCAGGATATCTCGAGATTATAGAGACATACTGGCCTGCACAGTTGACAGCTGCCCGAGCATGACCCTTGCATCTTGATCAATTTAGGTAAATGCATAATTCATTTCAATTCTGGCATGCTATACAGTCCAATATATATGTAATCTTCAAATCTACGATCTCAAAAAGTAAAAAGGGTCAACGCTTATTTCTGCAAATATGATATGAAACCATCTGGCTTCTGCTCATCATTTTTCGTGATGCCTTGATGTTTGAATCATACGAAGACTCTGATAAATTTCAAATTCTGGTATACTGTATACGTCAAAGCATTCCACATCAATGGCTGATAACAGCCTTGTGGTATTTTATCTTTTGAATGAATTCAGAGAAATTTTCATGGTTCACACCTTGGTCTATATTTGAAGTATCGTCTTCTAGGGCTCAGATGATATTGCTAAACACTTATCCTGATCAAGATATGAAGAATATAAGAACTGTGGAATAATCTTTTTCATTTGTTTGCTTTTTCTATGGTAAATGTGAATAGTTAACCATTACTTCCAATTTTAACTCATAACAAAAACTTGCAATTTTTCAAAATGCGTAGAGCTAAGGTGTGGTCAGTATGAAAGAAAACGTTTACTTCACAAAAGTTTTCCAAGAAAATAAGTAGATCTAAGTAGTGTGTGTGCAGTATTTTATCTTGTGAATTACATGCTCGTTGAAAGAACCTCTCGCGGAGTGACATGACAAGCTACCATTCTCAGTTTATTGAAGCAATCTTAGAAGTCATCTTCAACTTTCCTCTCATTACTCCAGCCACTGCACAACAGTTAAAAGTCTTTGCGTGATCAATGATAAATAACAACGATATAAATAAGAATGTTTGCAGATCTAGAGCATTTCTCTATAACTAGTCTGTACAGCATTGGCTCATGGACTGTTGGAGCCTTAACTGTGCTTCTATTCAGTAAATAGAGTCCCCCCCCTGTACCCAACCATTGTTTACTACAAATAGAGACCACAAATGCACTTAAAAGACACGACTACGCACTCAACACACCCTGGACCAACACGAAACAGAGACAAGTGACATACCACACCCACTATCAAAATTCGATGAATTGAAATACGCTAGTCTTTTCATCCATTTACAGGGTGTCAACAAATCCTTGTAAAACGTGTGGTTCTGAGATACTACAAACAGGTAATATGACTGAACCCTAAACATACACTGGAGGAAAAAAGAAAAAAAAGCGGAGCACTAAAAGCACCAGGGAATATTGAAGAGAGCAAGCCACATACAGTCGGCATCCAAAGCCTCAGGAGAACTAACAGCCTTAAGGAAGCTTCATCCTAAGTAGAAATAACCTTCAGAACGTCTTCCTGATTTAGACCTGATCAATGGGTTCTGTCCTGTCTTGCACAGCAAGCCTCTCTGAAACATCAGCAAGTGATTTTAGGTTGCAATTGATCAATGCTTCAACAAAATAACATGTCTCGTCTTTGGTGTTCCCTTCGGGCACATCCACTACAAATGATTCAAGCACTAGTGTCCCAGGTCTTCCATCAATCACCTCCGGGTGGACAGATATGACTGAGGAGTAGTTCTGGAAAAGATCAAATAGAAAAGATAAGGGCAAAATACAGGGCTGAATATTTAATTGAATGTAGTGAAAACAATACTATAGGTTGGAAGCAAGCACAAAGTATCTCTCTCTTTGCAAGATCAAACTAACCTATCATGTTTAACCTGCTAAAACAAAAGCAGATCATTCATCTAGTGATTCTTTAAACGAATCCAAATGCATAAAAACTTGCCTTCACAGGACATGACATCACAATCATACAGCAATCAATTACAATATTCCGCATTCCAATTAAAAAAAGTGCATGAAAGTCATTAACCCAATCCAACCCACAAGTTCAGACACCTGCATTGTGCTACATAACGTACCATCCTCCCTTTATTAATTATTACCAATAAGATTGTAATTTAAATTGATTTTTTCTTGGCCTTCTGGTAGACCTTTCAAAAAAGGTTATCATTCTTTTAAAAGCACATGCTCAGCTCTCTGCTAAGGATAACCTCAAAGGCAAAATAACTATCTTTTTGTGCTGTACTGATCATTCAGTTTCATAATGCGCTATCATCAATTAAAAGTGTTGCTCTAGTACAGAAGAATCCAATTGTTTTTGCCAAATCAAAGAACCAATAGAGTTGACTCTAAGAAAGGATCTGCATCAGGAAGATACTCACTTATCTATCCCTCAAATGCCTTAGCAATTGATCTATTGTCTTCAGATCTCATCACACAAGTCAAAGGGGGCATTAAAAGGTATAACCTGCCATGGTACAATCACAAAAAGCCCCCTGACGATGATTCAATGCACTAAAGCTTAATACCAAAAAGCACCAATCTATAAGAGAACAAATTAGTCTTTTAGATGAGAAACATGCTAAATTTTTAGCCTGCCTAGAATACCAGACTGCAATATCCATTATTTTGTCGACAAGTTGTAGGGTCTTTAAGAGGAAGAGGATTAGTAGTCTGCAATATCACTGTCACAAAAGTATCAATATCAGATGATTCGACCTTCTCTATAAACATATATGACTAAGCACTTGAAAAATAGAACTGTAAACTAGAAATCAGAAGTATATTAAGTAATTCAAGATAGAAGTTTATTTTGGTAGTCTAATTAGTTTGGAGGTGATCTTCTACCGTAGAAATGATCATCCTCTGAGGAAAAAACCAAATTCAAGTGTATTTAATAATAACAACATCTCAAAGTTGTTAAAAATCAGAAAAAATAATTGAAAAAAGAAAGGAACAACGAAACAAGAGAGAATTGTTTGATACCCTAAGTCTGTGATCCCCGCCAACAATCCTGACACTTAAGATGTGTTCTTCATCATCAAGAAGCTCCAATCTCTCGGTACTCGTTGTTGCAGGGAGGCCCGACTTGACATCAACTTCCCTAAGACTACCAATCTCAAGATCTCCTTGCACAATGCACCTGCTAATAAAGGGCTTATACTTTTGTGGCTGATCAAACCGCCTAACCAATGACCAAACCTGATAAAAAGAGGGAGAACCAACAACCATTATGACTGGCTAAACACAAAATATAAAATGCAAGTTTCGTTCATGTTACCAGAGATATTAATTTGTCCTGCTTGCAGTAATATCAGTTATCCAGCACAAGGCAAACAGGCAATCAACGTGGAGAATAACTGCAGATGAGTCATTTGCCCCTTTTGCATAATCAATGAGCATATCAATTGCTCATACATTTAGCCTTTCGTCTCTGTTCACTATAAGCACTTGTAGTTCACCCCCTAGTTATGCAAGAGTTTTATGGAAGGGATCTTTTCTTATACAGCTAACCAAAAGAATAGTAAGAGTCACTTTCAACTTTCATGACTGGATAAACCAAACAGCTAAAAGATAATACAATCTTAGCTTGACCTAAAATAGGAAACAATTCAAATCTTATCCGTTTCATCCTCTATACAAATTTGACCAAGACACAAAACTAAGAAGGAACTCCATAATCTGACTACCAAAATCAAAGCCTAATGACATCGTATTTTTTCAGGAAAACAAAACTAAGAACACGGATCAACACAAATCAGGAATCATACAATCATCGCAAATATAACGAATCTAATGTTTAACTTCAAGATATTTAAAAGGATAATCATCAATCACACACAGCTGAAAATAAATCAATCGATCTACGGAAAAGAAAAATGAACGCATTCAGAGAGAGAGAGAGAGAGGAGAGGAGAACGAACAAGATGAACAGGTGCTCGAATGTGCTTGACTAGAAATGAACTGCATTGATTCTCCTTAGGCTCATGAAGATGATGCTTCCTTATATACTCTTTCTCAACACCGCAGAATCCATTAGCGTTCATCGTCGCTTTAGTTTCCTGTAAACCTGTAATCAATGAACGGCGTGTATTTCTCTCGCAGGTGACCTGAGAATTACTCCGACGACGGAGCAAAGATCTCTCAGAGACAGATTAACGTGTATTGAACTCGCAAGTGGACGAGTCGGACTCGGTGTGCTTGGGAAGTCGCCACCGCCATTACAAATAGATCTCCATTATCGATTTAGTACAGTTATTTAATTGTCTCTCATGGAATATTAAAACATTTTCGGCGTCTTCTTGCTCTTTGTCTTTTTCCTATTTTACCCTTCATATTCTCCGTATCTACCCGATGAACCACTCCTTTTGTCCATTTCGGGAATTGAAACTTATACAGTTCCCAAATTACCCCTCGATATGTCTTTTATTTACGGGATAGGATTTCTCAGTTTTCAGCTCCCTCTTGTTGGAACCAATAAAAAATCTGTAACAGCAAAATAACTGTTTTTGTCTTTATCCTTTGAAGCACAAATAAATGCTACAGTAATTTTATATTTTTCATAATTAAATTGAGAATTATTATCAATAAATCGAATAATCAAGTAAACAATAAAAATTATTCGATTTGTACTCTCTCTCTCTCTCTCTTTTACACTATGAAAAATGTAATCAGATTTCTATTTAATTAAAATAAAATATAATTTTTGTGTATCTTGATTAATTTTACAAGATATCTATCACTTTTCACTAACAATATGCATCAAATAACTCTGTCCACTAAAACTACAACAAATGAATAAAATCACCTAATATTCCTTGTCTTCATTGATTTAATCAATCGAAGTTATGTTTAATAGTATGATTGGGATAGAAATAATGTCTATAAAAGTATAAAGTTATTTTTTTAAAAATATCACAATAAAAAATCTATAACAACAGATAAATGTTTTTGTCTTTATTAACTGAACCGTGATCTTTCCTTGCATTTTTTTTTTATGTAGGCTTATCTTTACTATTCCTTGAATTACTACAACTAAATAGCTTTGTTTTCATTTTCAACTCTTGTCGTATTACTTTTTTTAAAAAATGAACATTAATTTTCTAATTTCCATATTTAAAATTAATACATATTTGTCAATAGACAGAATAATCAAATAGATACATAAAATTATATCGATTTGTTTTTTGAGCTCTCTACTAATTAGAACATATCATCTAAATATCTTTATAAACCCTATTTTTCGGTAATAACATAAATTTGATACTTCCAAAGTTTATTCTTTTAAACGGTACAAAATGATCGTTATCAAATATAGAAACAATAAGTTGTGATCAAATCCTTCCAAGAATACATGAAGAAACATTACTTATTCAATGTAAAATCCAACTTGAAGTCTTAATTTCTAAGAAAATGTATTAATAATTATTAATTGAATCGTTATACTTGAAATTGTAGTTAAAATTGTATCACTAGTTGCAAAAAGGGAATTTGTTTTGGTTTTCTTAATCAAATAGGTATGATATTGGGTTATTTTTTATTTCACGATGTAATGAACATTAATTTCATAAATCTCACAAGGGTTTTTTTATTTGCTAGTAGATTTTCACTCTTAAGTCTTTAAAAATAATAGTTATTTCAAGGAGGACTCTCTCTTTCTCAACTATGAGCCTATTAAATGAAGATTTAAAGCCCCATGTCCACATCTTTAATGTTTGCAAACAACAAAATTGAAACAAAGCATAAAATTCCCATCATTTTCCTTTTTTATAGGGAAAAAGATAAATGTGCTCCTAAACTATTACAAGTAGTATGCAAATATCATTTGTCATATTTTTAAAACATTGGTGTTCATGCCGTCTAAAAACTAGAGCGTATATACCCTTTATACTAACGGGCATACACATGTCATATTCTTATCCACAAATTCGACATTTATTAAATATCATGTCAACGGATAAGATTGCGTCACGTGTCCCTATTTAATCTTCCGTTAGAGTGAAGGTCATATATGCTCGAGTTTTTTGACGGTAGGGGCACCAATGTCCCAAAAGTATAACGAAGGGTATCTGCATACTATTTACGATAGTTTGAGGATATGTGTGTCCTTTTTCCCCTTTTTATATGATCTTGGACCTATCTAACCTCAAAACCCAGTTTATAAATGTTGGGTATTTGGCCTGAGTTTCTTACTGTAGAATAACAAAAATTCCTAAAAAAAACGTAAAGTCTCCATATTTGGTTTGTAAAAAAAAGTTTAAAACTCTATAAATAGAGACACTTTCTTTCTTACTTAATCAACATTCACAACGTAATTTTAGGACCTTTGAAAAATTTAATTGAAAAGAAAAATTTATTAGATTATCACTTGTACGAATCTCTTTATATTCAGAATGAATTGATCTATATTTGATCATATAGGACATGAAAATATAAAATAGAAACCTAACCTTCCTCAACAATAAAAAACGTCGTCCGGAACATTGTTTTTGCTTTTTGAAGAATGGTTTTGAAAAAACCGCCGTCAAAAGTTACGGGGGCTGCCACTATTGCTTCCTTTTCTTTTCCTTCCTTCTTCAAGATTGCGGCTTCGCCTAATTTATTTATTTTATATTATATATAAATAAATAAATAAAATTTTCGGAAAAAACAAAACAAAACTCTTTTGAAAAAGCTTTTGGTTTTGCCTTTCTATTTTAGATATTAAGTTTTGGACATACCTTGTGCTTTTAAAAAAGAAAGGATAATAAAAAAATGTATCTCTTTTTAATAAAAAAAAAATGTATATTTGACATAAATTAATCAAGTTAAATATTTTTCTAGTTTTTAGAAATTGAATTAGTAAAAGTACATTCAAATTATAAACATGATCAAATATAATTTTAATTTTAACTTTCAAATTTTCATGACCAAATGTCCGCTTAACATACTATTACAAAAATTGTCCTTTTCTGTTCTAGAAACAGTACAGACTGCACCTGCCTGAGGAAAAAGTTGTCATATTACCAATTTAAGCTAAGAATTTAATAAGAAAGGCAGCCGCAAAATTATTAAGTTAGAATTATTTTTGGAAGGAATTGAACTAACTTCATTTTTGAATTTATTAAAAGTAGTTGAGAATTTTGAAGTTGTCTTTATCTTCAATCCTTTGATGTCAAAGTTGCTATTCGAAGCAATAGCCAATAAGATAGCCGCAATTTAAGGCATGTTAATTTCTAGGGATATAATTGGCTATTATTTAAAAAGTGGGGACATAAATTCCAAGTGAGGCCAATTTAAGTTTTTTTTGGTCAAGTCTACTTTATCATTGGCTACTAAATAAATAAATAAAAAGTAGAGTGAGAAATGTGAAGTGTTTTCTTTCTTCTTTTGACAATATTTCAAAGTCCTCTTTGGTTGATTTAAATTGCACCACACTTGGTTTAATCCTTAATTTCTATACCTTCTCATCTAGGGTTATTTTCTTATTAAGTTGAACTTGTCTCATGTTTTGTCTTATCACCTCCCTTAGTTATTTTTCAGTCTTTCTCTACATCTCCTAACTCTAGTACAGTCAACCTCTCGCACCTCCTTTTCACATGCTTGAACCATCTCAATCTTGATTCCCTCTTCTTGTTCCGCGATAGAAGCCACTCATACGTTGTCCCATATAACCATCCCCACACATCCTTCTGACATCATCATCATCAATCTTTCCACATCTCCTTAGATTATTGGACCAAGATACTTGAAACTTTCTTCTTAAGTATGACTTGTTCGATCTTCACTTTCACCTCCACCTCATGTGCTATGTCACTGAATTTGCATTTTAGGTACTCCATTTTAATCCTACTTATACAACCTAAAACTTTCAAACTCTAAGACATATCTCCAAACTTCCATCCACCAGTGTCTTGTCAGTCAGTATTGTGTCATCTGCGAAATCAAAACATAAGACATAATATCATTATTAGCTATTTTCTTTTTAATTTTCCACCGGATATTCCGTATTTTCATTGAGAGCTTATAATTTTATATGTGTACCAAGAGGTCCCTCATCAAGGATAATTCTATATCCACTACTCAATTTCAAAAACTCGAATTAAAGATGAAAAAATACTTATCATTACACCCTATTACTTATCTGTCTCTCTCCTCTTCTTGTTATTATAGGCAATAGGTGGAAATTTCAAATTTATGGCTCGTTCTGTAGTTTGAAGCTTAAATTACAAATAAATATTTGTCTAGGTTAGACAAGGAGAGGATTAAATTAAATGTAATGTGTTGTTGTTACTAAGACTACACATAGTTTAAATCTTGAATAAAAACAATTAATGATTAGATGGTATAACTTATATACATGTGTTGTTATTTTCATACCAAGACTACACATAGTTTAAATCTTGAATAAAAACAATTAATCATTAGATGTTATAACTTATGTATCATGTGTTGTTATTTTCATATTAACTTGAAAATTGATCAGCTTACATTTGTCCAAAATATTTTAAATTAGAAATCTGGAACCTTGATGATCACATATGTGGACCCAAAACAAACTTGATTCTTTATTACAATCCATTATTGCTTTCCACTACGCAAGTTGATAACGCACCATCTCTATATTACCAATATTTAGAAATGTCAGTTTGAAAAGGACGAACACTGCATCAAGAAACAGTACAAAAGGCAACATAAAGTGTACTTTAGAGTTGGGAGAATTCAATTGATCTCGAAATGCAGATAGTGTTATTTGGAGTTCAAGCAGGGGCGATTTTATGTATATTTTTTACATCACCCGAACCCGTAGTCATTGACTAAACTCGATATATTACTTCTATAATTATTAAAGAATATATTAAATTAAAAACTTGTTGAACCCATTTTCAAGATGGCTGAATGGTTCACTGGTACGACTGCAAAATTTCAACAAAAGTGGCAAGTTCAATTCCAACCAGCCCCAATTTGCTTCAATTTATTTACTAACTAAAAATATGTTTTTCATTTAAAAAAAAAAAAAGAAGCTAAATTCTGAAAGTTTTGTGGTAATGTAATTTTTATGTATTGCTTGCTTAGTTATTGCTATTATAAATTTTTGTGATCTTATTTTTAAAGCAATGGTGCACCCGTTTTCTTGAAATCCTGGATTCGCTTCTGAGTTCAAGGGGAATAATGGGTGAACACTAGAACAGAGTTGCTTGATAGAGCAATGGGTGGCTCATTTAGAGGTAAGGATTTGATTCGTCACTTCTTCAAACAGCTAGAAGAATTTTATGTCAGCTTCAATTTTTAGAATCAAAAACACGATATTTCATTATTAGTATATCAATTTTTGCTTTCTAAAGTTCCTCTTTTTCTCTTTGTTAACTACTGTAAGATAACAGTTTGTGGCAACAATAAGTGGTGACCAAATCTTTATTTCTTCATTTGTACAATCTTTTAAATAACTGCGACACCGAGCTCCATTCTCTTCACTATTGAAAATTTTAGTCCTATTTACTAAATTTCAATGGTTTTCTTCGATTTCTACAGGTTTAATGACTTTTGACAAGCAACAACGCCAACAAGTATTGTTGCGTTGTTAGTACCATTTGCTCTTCCTTTTAAGGTATTCTCCCAATTCCATTCAATTGGTTCATTGTGGAATTGTCTGGATGAGTAGTTGTGAGCTTAAGATTCCTTTTTTGTTTCCCTTTCTCTATGGCTGTGGTTCTTTTATGAATTTCAATTAATTAAACTATGTCCCTTCTACATGATCTTTTTAAGAGCTAATGGTTGACTCTGTCATTAGTAAACCAACTTCTTTCTTAGCTGGGAGAGGAAAGTAAAATAAGTTTATGTTGAGAAGAGTTGTTTTATAGTTGTTCAGTGGTGAGAGTAATTGATATTTACTTTTTGCTTCTCACAGATTATTTTTTGTTGATAGGTGTTTTCTTGTTTTTTGTAATTTTTGAAGTGGCAAAAAGTATATATGATTACCAACCAAGCTGATGACTATAACTCCTGGTCCGAGGAAATGATGATTTCACATGTGCTTGTGATGAGTTAGAAAATATGCAAATATTATCAATGATATGAGTATTATGTCTATGATGTATATATTTTTATAAAACATCACCTATTACTAAAATGTATCTTTCTTCAGTAGTTTGTCTATTCCGTCCATATACATGAAAATGTCATATTCTACCATGTCAATACATAATTGATCAAGTCGGATTGTTGTTTTAGCTTCATTATCAATATATATAAACACTATGATAATTACCATCTAGTATGATTAATAATATAATTTTGCGTTTGTGTTTTGGTATTTTTACTAGTTATTTAATTACCACAATCTTAAATCTATTATGAGAGTTAGGTAACTTATGGTTTAATTTTCTTGAGAAAAACAAATACTACAAGGCAAACAAGAAGACCACTTTAAATCAAAATATCTAGTTTATCATGTGCTTTAATTACAATGAATTGACAATAACAATATACTCAGAATAATCTAATAAGTAATATCTAAAGAGAGTGATGGCTACATAGACTTTATTCTTATCTTAAAAAATAGAGAGATTATTTCCCAAAAAAAAAAAAAATATTCTCATCTCAAACCAAGCAATGGGTTTTAGTTACTTTGTTCGATTAGATTATATGATTTCTCACCATTAAGGTATTAAATATATGTGAATTGAATAAAGACATTGACGCATGAAATCAATATTGTTGGTATATTATTTAGGGAAATAGAAACAAGTTCCTTCGTACAAGAAAATTATTGTTAATCACTTGCGCTACTTTAGAGAGTCCAATGATATTTATATATATAACTTAGAAATGATTGTGTAGAAAAGTTAGTTCTCTTTCACTAATAGATATATTTGTTCAATTTAAGACCCCAAATTACAAACTTACTCAATGTACTAACTTTTTAAAGACCCCCCAGTTTGCTACTTTTATTATGTACAATCAATTTCTTTATACTTTAGCACCTGCTTGTTTTCTTTTTAGCAAATTGACCACATGACCAATTTACATCCTCTGCTTCTTCTTCTAAGGGCTTTATCACTTTTAGCTTTCTTTTGCTTCTTTTTTTGGGGGGGCCTTGTTGGATCATCTATAGTTTGATAATATCAAAACTCAAGCACCTAACATGTGATTATTATGGAAAGATCGGATATTAACACTACAACAAAAAAATATTTAGTGGCGATAGGTTTTTCTTTGAGCAGCAATATTTATTGACGTTAAAATATGTAACAATAATTGAGTTAGCGCCATTGCATTCAAAGTTGTTAAAGCCTTTAACAATATTTATAGAGTTCTGATTATAAATACTCATATTTACTATTGAGACTAAATATAATATAATAACAATTATTATTATCACTAAGTAATTGACATAAAATTCTCTAATTGTTGCAGTATAGTTAGCAGCTGTTTAGACCTCACTATCATAAAGCTCTTGACAACCATATGTGATACCATGGATGAGACTGCTTCTTCTTTAATCAAAGGTCTCGAATTCGAGCCATGGATATAGAAAAATCATTAGTGGAAAATAATTCTCCCTTGAATAGGCCCTACGCGGTATAAATTTGAAATAATTGAGCTCGAATAGAATATTGGACAGAAAAAAAAGCTCTTGACAATTCATATATACTTCCTTGAGTGAATACTTATATATGTAGTGATTAGTGGGACTGAAGTTGCACGTTCACCTCCCAACATGTTCACAGCCTTTATTTATTCATGCATTAATTTTGGACCATATTTCTTTTTTTATTTTCTCCACTACTTTTTGTCCACTCATATATAATTGCTGTTCATGACTACCGACACATATCATTTTAATTAATTAATTATAACTATACATTATAACTTTATATATCAACGAAATTCTAACATCGAAATTATGATACTGTAATTATTTTGTTCATCTAAAATAGTCGGACGTCAAAATTTGACACTAACATTCTTTTATAAGGGAGAGATATTCTTTTTGGAAAATCGATGACTATTCATAGATTAGCTTGACACTAGAAAAGAGTTCGCCCCAACCTTTTGCATGAGAAGTGGGTAGCAAGTAGCGTTTTATTAGCATGACGACTCAAAGTAAGATCAAATTCCTTCAGGGTCGACCCCAAAGTCATAATGTCTCAAAATGAGAAACTGAAAGAAGAAATATAAAAATATTTGGACTTTCAATCAATAGTTCTCTCAAAATGAAACGAACCTAACAATCTTAATAAATTTAAATTTAAATAATTTCAAGAAAAATATAAATGAATCATTCTTTTGAAAACATATTAGAAAATAAATAGGTTTACATAAATCATAACGGATGGGGTAATTTTTTTTTTTCAAAATATCCCCTAATTAAGTGCATCTACAATAAAAAGGTTTGGCACCTTTAAAACCCTAGCTAGGGCCCAAAGTGTTGGAAATTTCTTCCCCAAAATTATTTCTTTTAAAGATGCATAAACCTTTTTTCTTTTCTTTTGAGATTCTTCTATTTCCAATCCATTTCTTTGAGACTAGCAATTACTTCGTACATAAGAAAGAATAGTTTTAAAAAATATATAAGAACAACATAAATTTGTAGTGCAAGCAAATTAAAGCTTGGATTCTCATCTCAAACCTTAAAAACGTAAACAATTAAATATAGTACTTTTTAGGGGAAAAAAAGTAAATTCAAAAGTCTCTTGATAAAGAAAGAAGAATTTAGTGCATACTAGCTACTTGTACCTATCCTCCTTATTAAAAATAAATAATTATAAATAATAATTATTTTTAAAAAATAAAACATTATTAATTTCATTTTGTTTATTTTGCTCCTAACACATTTTAATTTAATGATATTAAATATATCACGTTAAAAATTATCAAAGATACTCTAGCAGTCTTTCCTTCCCCATGATTTGACCATCTTAATCAACAATTGTGTAATCCACTCACAGTATTATTTTCACATCACCAATTTCCATAGGAAAATTCTACTTGTAAGTATTAAATAATCAATGGCCAAACAAAAAATTCCACATGCAAAATATCCCACTAAATGACTGAAGATAAAGATCAAGACATTTAAGATTTTGAATTTGATCATATTTTCGTCATGTCAAACAACTATTAATATATTTTTACCCAATAAAAAAAGGTTAAAATTCATACTTGTTTTAATCTAATCTACTTAAATCTTGAATTTCACTTCCTTAATGTAATAGACTTCAATAAAAGTCATCTTCGATAGTTAACACTGATAGTTTGATAAACTTGAGATTTCTTTCATCAAAAATATATATAAGTTAATTTTCTCTCTATATATATCTAGTTATTATTAACACAAAAAAAATCTTACATTATATATAGGTTACTCTTATTTATTGTAACAAGTAAGTTATTTTATTTTAAGATTTTACAATTTTTATAACGTAATTCAAATAATATGATAGTTATAATTTTGAGAAGGTGGGTACATATATAAAGACAATGTGGATAAGACATGAGAAATTGGTGATGAATTAAGTAGGATCACTTTAACGAACCTTTGTCAGAAAATAGGATAGACATACTTTAATACTCAAAGTTCTAAATACAGTGACAATACGAAATTGGCCTTATCCTCTTATCTTTCTACAAATTATTTATCATGTTTCGTTTTTTTAAAAACAATTACTAATTTACTACTATGTTTTTTTATTTATCTGAACCATGTTTTTTGACGTTTTGTGCAATAATTTAGTCGCAAATTAAAGTGAAGGAAAATAAAAATTTTCTAGTGGCTACTTTGTGGTTGGAACAGTTTTTGGCACTATATTTGTTAATCTAATTAATTGGGATACTTTCTATATCTGATACTTTTCCAATGCATTTAATTGTTCCACACCGAAGGGACAGGTCCTGAAGGGAAGGATGGGAACGAACGGAATTAATGTGTTTCAATCTAAGCGGATAGAGACCTACATTTTTATTAGATTCATTCCTAATTTTGCTCATTTGGTCTGTGTGGTTAAATCGGCTCTCCTACCTGTGTAAGTTTGGCATATTATTGCTCGTACAAATAAACTTTTAATATATACATAAAAAGTTGACTTGATCTGATCAAATTTTCGAAACATCAGATATTTATATCTAACTTAAAACCCAAATCCACCCCCCCAACCCCAATATTTCCATCTAATCCATTATGTTAGATATTTTACTAAATATTTGATAGGCAACTAGTTTTATAAGAATCTATAAATTTCAAATATCGATCAATCTGATATCTTACGTGTTGGTGGAAAAAGACATATCCCTAATTAATATTTTCCTTGATAAAGGAAGCATGAAATAGATAGTAACTTTCTTTTAATTTGGTGGACTGTGCCCTTGAAAGTAGACACAATATTTCGTTAATGATGATATAAGAGAGTTAGCTAGATAAGCAAATTCAAATTAAGTAGCATTATTATCTAATTAATTAAAACCTCACAGTTTGTTTTTAATTTTCTTTATGACATAAGCATTGAGTGTAGGAATACTAATCAAGATATCGAGTGTGTTTTGTATGAAAAAAAATATTTTCTTGAAAAGTATATTTCTAAAAAATAAGTTAGAGAATGTGGGTTGTGGGAAAAATATCATCGAAATAAAATGATATTCATGGACTTTATTTTGTCTATTTTAACTAGAAAAGTCTTTGTTTTTATTTTTAAAAATTTTACTAATCAAACATGATAAAAATTAAAAAAAAAATACTTTTAGAACCCATTATAGCAATTCCTTTCCTTTTTTTGACCATCTTTATCAACATCAGTTTAGAACAATGTTAATATTGAGTTTAAGGGCGGATATTTAATTAGTTAAAATATTTTCTACGATAAAATAACTTCTTTGGTAAGAACAGAAAAACTAAATTCTATTAATGATATTCTACGCAAATTATATCTTCTCCGTCTTTCACAATCATTTCATCATCACCTTTACTAACACTTAAAATATAATTAAAAATATCACTTATTTTTTAAGAAAATCACATTTTCGTACCAAACCCACCCAAGTCTGGCTAGTAGATGATTGGGTGTTAGAAAGTGGTGTGTGTGTTAGTACAAGTGACAAGTGAAATATCTCTTAATTCTTTTGACCATTATTTTGGAAGCTAAAAGAAAGTGAAGCACACCATCAATTTTATATCATGATTGGCTAGTAGTAGTATAGTTACCATCTCATTAAATAGAAACTTATTTGACTAAGATCTAGTGGTTATAGTAACTTCCATTATTGTTGAATCTACTACCTTGCATACAATTAAAAATGACTTGTAAAAACTTTTATCTTGAGTTTTTAATTAAAAGATAATTTAATCAACCCCCTCAACCCAACTTTTTTTTTTTCCTTTTTTATGAGGCAAAGACATACATATGCTAGTGTCTTTAAGTTTTAAGTACTTAGCAGAGTCGGAATTTTTATTAAGAGCTTCGGAATATAAAAAAGTGGTTACACAAACTATATAAGCCATAAATATATGCCTCCCCTCCTAGAGGCAAGTGCATAGATAACCAATTTTGACATACGCGTTAGAAGTTTAACTTGTCAAAAACCAAACTTCAGACATGTGCATTTGAAGGTTTTCTTATCAATGCCAAACTCTCAACATATGCATTTGTCAAGGTCAACAAGCTTTAAATCGACATAATATTAGAAGTTTGATTTGTCAAAATCAAATAAAACTTTATAGATATTTATACCTAATCAAGTGTTACAATTTAGATATTTTTAATTCTGAACTTTGATATTTTTATGTGTGTTCGCATTTGTCTATAAATACTTTAAGTTAATTACATAAAAATGCATCATTTCCAGAAACTATTTGACAGTGCATGCATATTTCTTTTTCTTCAAAATTTGAATTAAAACATCTCTACTAAAATTTGACTTAATTCAAATGTTTAAATTAAATATCCTAAAAAATTAAAAGTATAATTTTGTATTATGCTTACTTTGAAAGTTGAAAACCACACGTCAATTTTGAATCATGATTGGCTATTTAGCCACTCGTTTTATTTATTAGATAAAATTTTGACCAAGATAGTGGTCTCCAATTGTTTAATTGCGTGTAATTTCTAAAGGCTTTTCACTTTCCATGCATGCATGTATTTAGGTACATATCATAGAGTAGGGGAAAAGCAAAATCCTGCATCATTTGTGGTCATACCTCTACACTATAAAGATTTAGGCAGGTAACATTAATTTAAAAAGAAATGATTCTTTTGATTGATTTAAATTTGGACGTATTAATAATTTACCTATTTATTAACTTAGCTTATTAATAATTTATTAACTAAGACAATTTTGATCGTCCAAATTAAGTTCAGCTTGTCCATTTGACATCCTTAACTATTTAACTCAATATTTATGCGATACATTTGATTACCAAGTCACTAACATCAATTAGAGGTGAAAAATTGTTGTGGAGCTCGAATTTAAAATGTTAAAACAGGTCAAAACAATAAATGATAATGATAATTTATTTAAAGTTTGTTTGGATCAAAATAAGTTGAGTTAAAGATATCAAAAGGACGAATCATAATCTAATTTTCCCAACATGAATTAATATCTCATCCTTGTAAATTTTGCTTCTTTAAAAATAGAATGTGATGGATAATGTATTTTTTGAAAAAATTAAGGACAAACTACATAAATTCCACTAGTTTAGGTTTTAATTACTAAGATTTTTGATAGTTTCAAATATTACTTTCTCTATCATATTTCGTGCTTAGGATACATGAGTTTGAAATCTGAATATGTGAGATACATGTAGTTGTCGACTTTTAAAATCGAGATACATATTTATTTGTTTAAATTAATTAGTTGTAACTAATTTTCATAATTAGAGGAGTAATTGAGATACATGTATCATTACTCACGAGATACATATATCTCGCAGTTTTAAAAGTCGAGATACACGATTTATAACTTTGAATTAAAGAAATATAGCTTATTTCCTTAATTAAAGGATTAATGGATGAATAATCAACAGCCCAAACTGATTTACGGGATCCTTGCATGTAAGCTTTAACAATTTTTCCGAAAATAATGAAATCATAAATCAAAGTAATTTTGTAATTGTAAACTTCATCTTCTTTATCAATTCCTTCTTTTGTATCTTAAAGTTTCGAATATTTCGACCTTGAGATACATGTATCATTTTTCGCGAGATACATGTATCCATCAGTTTTAAAAGTCGAGATACACGATTTATTACTTTGAATTAAAGGGGTGAAACTTATTTCATTAATTGATGAATAATTAACAACCCAGATAGATTTACAGGATCCTTGCATAGCAACTCTAACAAGTGTTCTAAAATAAGGAAATCATAAATCATAGTAATTTCATAATTGTAAACTTTATCTTCTTCAATCAATTATTTCCGGCTTTATCAGCTTGAAGTATGATAGTGAAGTATGTCTTGTTAGGTAGTTTTTCTAAAAAAATCTCTTTAACTTCTTTCAAATTTATACAACTCTCATTATCCAAATGTTGGGGCTTGAGTTACATGTTGGCCCGCTGATAACACTATTTGACCCATTTTGGCCCAACAGTTTGAAGAATCATTTAAAAGTTGTTTTTTTTTCTTTCTATATTGGTACAAAAACAAGATAATTTTTTAACCCAAATATTATACAAGTACCACATCTAAACATAGTTAGACAAAATCAATACCATGTTTTATACGGTGGGTTATAGCAAACTCAGGACGGAAATATTAGATCTATATGCATATATTTAATTGCGAAATCCAAAAACTAAAACAAACTAATTAAAATCTGTAAACTTCAAATTGATCCGATTCCTCCTGTGCAACCAACCAACAATAAATAAACACACAACTTTATTCATATATTATAAGATATGATTTCAATACATTAGGGGGGTAAAATTTAAGTTTAATTATAAGCAACAATATTCAGAACTACAACTGCCTGTGCAGTAGCATTGAAAGGTACCACAATTATAGCAAAGACAATTAGTATCCTTTAGCCTTTTTGACATGACCAAATTGGTAATTTTTTTAATTTCATCTGAAGTGGCTATAACTTGAAAACAGAGTGCCAATATTATCAACAATGCCAAGGCTGCCTTTTTCTCCATTGCTAATTAATTAGTTCACAAAGTGTAATGAGAAATTAATAAACCCTCATTTCAATCAAATTAACTAGACTTATATAGGAATATTTCAATTGCTTAATCAATTGTATATACTTGTCGGCCCATTGTTTATTGACTCAACATTTGTCTGGCTTCAAGAAGGACGTTTCTTTTGATGAATAAATAGAAATTTTATCTTGTTAATCTTTGATAATGTCATTTTTTTAAATGTATTTTCACACAAGAAGGATTCATATAGACCAATTATCTAACTCTACTCGAAATAGTCCTTGTCCTAAGCTTGCATTTTTAATTAAATTTTAGCTAGGTTTGGAAGTAGTTAGTTGTTTTTACAATAATTTTAGAAAGTTGGATCCAAAAGTTGTAATGTGAATATCTTGTTGTGTTTGTGGTCCTATGGATTTGGAGTGACAAAATTAAACTCAATTTGTTTAATTTTGGGCTGGTTATTGATTCGCCCATTAACTAGTTCAGTCTGTTATATACAAACTTTATACATTTTACAATGCAATAGTTCATTTTTCTCAATGAGTTGATTTTTTTTCCAATCCATGATTTTCAAATAAAGTGAATTACCCCCACCCCCACCCCCCACCCTCCACCCTCCCCACACACACAAAAAAAAAGGTCTTTAATTATCTTATTTGAGACGTAAAGATCTATTGTAATTAATTACTACACCTCCGTAATAGACTAAACGAGTCATATATAGATGCGCTCATGCTTTGACGTTTCTTTTGGAATAGCAATATCATGACGATTCAAAATTTAAATATTCCACACAAAACAAAAATAAGATACTAGTAATATTTAAACTTATTTAAACCATATTATATAAGTACCACATCTAAACATAGACAAAATATGCCAACTAGGGATCAATATTCCAAAAACTAAAATAAACTATTGATACAAAATTAGTAAACTTCAAATTGATCTAGTTCCGCTTATACAGCCAACCAACATAAATCAACACACAACATATACATATATTATAAGAAGATATGATTCAATACATAAGAGATTAATTATAAGCAGCAAAATTCAGAAGAACAACCTGTGCAATAGCATTGAAAGGTACCACAATTGTAGCAAACACAATTAGTATCCTCTAGCCTTCTGTGCATGACCAAATTGGTCATTTTTTCAATTTCATCTGAAGTGGCTATTATAACTTGAAAACATAGTGCCAATATTATCAACAATGGCAAGGTTACATTTTTCTCCATTGCTAATTAAGTTCACAAATGTTCAATGAGAAACTAAAATACCTTACTATCAATGCTTCAAACAAATTAATTAGACTTATATAGGAATTTATCGTACCTAATGCTGGCCGATCGAATAAAAAATAATTTGAAATCCTTCGATGATTTATCAAATTGTATATACGTGTTGGCCGGATGCTTATCGACTCAACATTTGTTGCCTCTACTCGAACGGCAGAAAGATGCTATGCTGAAATAGTCCTACGCCTAAGCTTGGTTTTTTGTTGTTGTAATTTTGTTTTTTTGGTACGATAGATGATCATGGATGACTAAATTACAAATGACATTACTGAATAATTATCATTCATTTTTCATTTTTCAAGTTAGATACATCTAAACACATGTTTTTTGCTACCAGATACACTTAAAAAAGGAGAGGCCAGTGAGAACCTGAGGGAGACCAGCGAATTTGTCTATGTATTACGGATACATACTAATCACATTACTTACACACAAGATATGTATCTGGTGACGACTGGTGTGATTCGCATGTATATGGAATACCACATACACTAGCTAGATAGGAGAGTGACGTGTGAGATGAAAGAGAAGCGAGTAAGATTTGTCTATGTATCTCAGATACATGCGAATTCATTTAGATACAATGTATCTAGAATAAACTATACCTAATTTTGAATCCATGTATTTCAAGATACAAGTATTGGAATGCACCAAAATCTGATAAGATTCGTAATACTGCAAACTAGCATGTATCTAAGAAATTAACTCTTAAACTAGTGAGATTTTTGTAAGTTACCAATGATAGTGTTGAGCCTTTAAGAGAAATTATGCTGGGCCATTTCACTCAATTGAAAGGGAAGAAGGATTCTACCAACAAAAATAAAAGAGTGGGCTGAACATTACCGATAAGCCCAGTAAGTATGGAAGTTACAAGACGGCAAGCTTAATGAAAGCAGTTGGTAAAACACCAACCTGTTTCCCTTTACTGTATGAAAGCAGATTTTAAGCACCAACTACTAAATCTTTGCGGTCCAGAAAAAATAAAACGAAAATGAAAGCATAACAAAACATTCTGAACAATAACTTCAACAATATAACGCGATAATCAAAGTGCAAGAAACAACTAGTAACATAAATCAAAGTGAAAAACCATTGCATTGCAACAAAAACTTGACATTAAACCAAAATGTTCAAAAGTTTCCATTAATAAGCTGCAGTAATTGGGAAATGACGCAAAAAACTTCACCCAACTGCAGTTTCATTCTATGTAATATTACTAGTACTTTGTAAAACCTAATGGGAGCATATCAGGCAGACCACAAAAAACGCCTTGTATGCCTTAGCTCCCACTCCTTTCAGTTTTACCTTGTATATATATATATATCGATATTTTATATATTTAAACTGTATATTGGATATAGATATAATTAACTTGTCCGTCACAGCTCCACTTCATAAGCAATCTACACCGCGGAAACCTCCCCCCATCTGGCCAACCGTATCAGAAATGATAACACTTCAGATGGATCGCGCAGAGAGTAAGATGCCAATGTGTCCCTTGGATTACTAGACACTATAATAGGGTACCCCTGTCCTCTACACTTAAGTACCTGCACAAATTATTAAGACATTATTATTAGTAAATCTCATACGACAAACTTGGGTATACACAACAATTGTTAAGACAATTATATACTCGTACCTTAAAAGCATCTTCATCAGTTTTATCATCCCCTATGTAAATCGGGAGAACATCACTTGAGTTCGTGAATCCTAGAGTCTCAAGCAAGTAAACCAGAGCATCGCCTTTGTTCCACTTTATGGATGGACGTATTTCTATAACTTTCTTACCCCTTGTAAGATGAAAACCAGGGTACTTGGCAACTAGTGTCTGAACTTTCTTTTCCAGAAGCCCCAAATCCTGAAAATTTGAAATACAAATTCAACATCCAGCACATGACTTGGCAGATTATTACTGAAATAAAATCTAATTTGATCGTGTACCTCTTGTAAGACATGCCGGTAATGAACAGAGATGCAGAACCTGTTGTCCTCAACCAGAGCTCCATTTATCTCCGAAGTTGTTTCCTCCAACTCATTCAACATCTGCGCCACATACATACATGAACATTTTGTAAGCATTATGTAATCAACAACACGATGTTTTATAAACAAATTAAAAGTCTTGATGGACAAATTGAAATGTTAACCAACCTTTTCAATTGAAGGTAGAAAGTCCTGAGCAGGCTGAAAGACAGTGAGTTCATTCCCCTGTAATATATAATCGCAGACACATAGATAAGTACGATAGCTATAGGGAATCAAATGTATTTTGGGCTTAAAAGGAAATCAAATAAACCTTTTGATCAAGGGCCTTGCTTTGGTACTTTCCATCATAACAACTAGCTTGAATTGCAGGTCCCATTATGTCCATCCCATGGCTCCCCGCGTAAAACACATCATCCAACTTTACAAAACCATAAACCTAATGCAAACAACAAATTAGATATTAGGTACATTTTATCAAAAAAGTAATTTGGCTCGAGATCAAAGTAATTCGTTTAATTACCTTCTGTCGACTTCTTCCACTTATTATAGCTGTTGGATAGAGCTTTGCAACATCACCTACAGCTGAGCGCATCTGCATTGTCATGCATGCTATTAGAATGCCATCGAAGACACAATTTAAGAAACTAAACGAGGACAGCAACATGGTTAGTTATAAATTACCATATCAGACATGAAGGCACGTTCAGGATCATTCACAATTGGCGATAAAGTCCCATCATAATCTAAAAACACTACAACCCATTTCCCCTTTGCTGCGTCCATCATCTCCTCGAAAGAGCTCAGTGCTGAAGGATGCACTTTCTGAAATGAAAAAAAGAAAAAAAACCTTACAAATGAGACTCTAGGCAAAATAAAATGATTAGTTATTTGTTTTGCTTTCTTATCAATGCTATGACCAAAACCATTGTCATACCATGCACTAGGGACAGAATTATAGTTCAGCTTACAGGTTCAGCAGAACTCAATAACTTTAGTACGTACTATATGTACCCTTTATTATGTACCATTGAGAATAAAATGTTTATAAGAAGTGGGCTACTTACCAACCAAGAAGTGTATTTGACATCAGTAGAAATGTCCATTTGGTCAGCAGGCTTAGATTCTTCCTTGGGCTCAGTCTTGTTAAGCTTAGTTGCTTTTGAAATGGACTCAATTCTTAGAGTCCTAGCCAGCCCATTCTGGAATCCCATAGCCTGGTAAAACCACCTTGTCAAATTTTCTCTCATTTTACTGTAAAAAAGAAAAGTAAGTACATATGTAATCAATTGTTTTAAATTCAATGAATAAATATTAAGGTCAACTACAAGTCTTTAAAATAATCAAAGGTAAATTGGAGTAGAAATCCCATAAAATCAGGAACAAGCAAGTTTATCAATATTTAAACTTGGAATATGTTAGGTGAAGATACATAAACGTTTCATTAAAAAAATAAAAGTAAAATACTAAGAAGTAGAGATTGTATATAAAAAAAAATAGAAAGTCTTTTTCAAAGATTGTCACCAGTGACAAATAATTTGGAGCATAAAATATTAGGGAGACGAAAAAATAATAATACATGTGTAAGTAAATGATTAGTAGAGATTCCAAGACATAAAATATGTCTTTTTTAATTATTATTAAAGAAAGGTCGCTATAGCAATAAATTTGATTTGAAAAGAAGTACTCCCTCTGTCCCAATTTATTTATTTTTCGAGAGTCAAACAGTTTAAATTTGACCAGAAATTTGGTCATGAAATTTTTAAATTTTTTGAAATAAAATTTATATATTTGTAATTTATGTAAAAAATACTATAAGTCACAATAATTAATAATTCAAAATATTTAAAAGATCTATAAAAAATTTATGGTAAAAAATAAATTTATTTAAATCTCGAAATTCAAAAAGTACCACATAAAATAGGACGAAGGGAGTAACATAATAAAAACAAGAAGAAGACAAAAGGAACTAAAAAGAAAGGACATTAATCAAATATTAAAGTCCTATTTGGTGACTCAACGTTACATGGCAACTTTTTAAAAGCTACTTAGAGTTAAGGTCTTAATCAAACTGATTCAGCACACACCGACAAAAATTAATGTTAGTTCAATTTCTTTAAATATAAATAATTGCAAACTTTAATGCGTTAATACCGTTGGCTTTGTTATAACTACCAATTTCTATGCTTTTTATAGTTGCCACCTGTTTTGGAAACTAAAAAAGACAATAAGTAGAATGAACAAACTGGTACAGCTAGATAGCTGGGAAAAAAATGATTTGATTGAAAATATTATAGGGAATTCAAGTTGGGAGAAAATAATTGTGACAAATACAAATATTCATATAGAATGTGGACTAGGACGAATTGTTGTAGCAACACAAATCGTGGCGTTGATTGTGCTTTATACAATTATGTATATTCTAATCTAAACATAATTAATTGTTACTTTAGTCAGAGTTATTCCTCTAAAGAAAATCTAGTGTTTAAATTTGTCAGTTTTCAACCCTGCATTAATACTTAAGACAGCAACACATAACATAATAAACAATTGAAGAATGATTAGACTCTCTAATAAGTACTCTAGTTGGAGTTTAAATTTACTAGTTACTCTCCCATCTGTATTTTCTTATTAGTCTCCTTTGAAAATGACCGAGGATCTATTAGAACAAGATTTTCTGTCTTCATAAGGAATGAGCAAAACTATGTACACGCTAATTTTTTAAGAATTTATTTTTTTATTTCATAAATTTCATGTTCGATTAAACAATGATTCTAGGACCAACAGTCAACAGAATGTACTAGAGCCACTAGTTTTGCTACTCGTTTCTACTTTTGGAGCCACCACCAACACTTTATTATTATTACCATAGAATTCATCCGACCCACAGAATTGCTCGTGGTCGTGCATGTATATATATACTCACATGAAACCGAACATAGAAACCTTGCCACGTAAAAAAGTGAGACGTGTACAAGGAGAATGGAATCTAAACTTTTTTATATTAGTAGTAAAAAATAAATAAAAAGTGTGGATTCAAAAAAAAAGAACAGGAAGTGAATGATTTGACTTTTGAAAACGTACGTGTGAACAAGAAAACGAAATTGAAACCAAGACTCAAAGAGTCTTTAGGACCATTTTCCAACTAATAAAAAGGGTTTTAAAAAAAAAAGACAAAGATTTACGTGTCGCTAAGAGGGAGAAAATTTAAAATATCATAAACCATCTAGAAGGTAATTTTTGAGGATTATAAACTCGACACATTAGGAACATCTTTTGGACTAGGCTTAAGAAAACGACTTTCTTCTATTATTTTCATTCGTTCTAGTAGAATTTTTCCCATACTCAATGCTTGATCCGAGAACTCTAATTAAGAATTAAGCAATCTCATCATCATCACATCACACTCCATGTCAATAAGAAAACGACTTAAAACTATAAATAAAAAAGTTTATGGATGCTACACAAAAGGACATAAACATGAGACGACACTAGAGAAACTACCTAGAAGTAGAATATAATCTAGAATAATAATAACTAAGGTAACATATTCAACTAATACAATGGACCAAGCCAAAAAAAGCTATAAATAGTTTAAGTTAAAATAATAAATTAATCGACATAGTAATTGTAAGGAAAATAAAGAAATTAGATGTTCCGACGTAGTATCACATTTAATTTTCAAATATTTAACGACTTTCTTGCCAAGGAAACACGTTGTATGGTTTATACAAATTAAATAGAGAAGGTCAATTCCTAACACTCCAAGTATTATTATTTAGCACTAACAGTGACATCTAACACATAAAACGCTAAAAAGGATATTGTCGGTCACTAGGTCCGATTCCAAAATCTATATCGCATCGACCTAAAGGCCAATAATAAATATTCAAAGAAATCATAGAGATTGTAACTATTACTTTTTAAAAAAAAAATCAAAATCAAACACTTTTGCGAATAGCTAGTATAATTTCCCAGGGGATAACAAAGATCAAATTTTAGTTGGCGTTTGGCCATAAATTGTCACATATTTTTGGCAAATATTATTTGGATGAAATTTCACCATGTGTTTGACCATTGTATTTGAAAAATATAATTCACCTTTTTAAGAAGTATGATTTATACTCATAAGTTTTAAAAACTATCAAAACTAACCATAAGTTTGTATAACATAGCACATGACTTTGTTATCTTAAGCCGATTATTCATCATTTTCATCAATAACCATATCATCATTTTCATATTCACTGAACATTTCATCACTACGTTGATGTTTACGTAAAAAATTATATAAAACAACTATTATAGAGGATGTTCTTGTAAAAGATAAAAATTTGATATAGAATTTGAATTATTAAAAGTTGTTAAATAATGAGATTTGACCAAAATACTAATTTTTTTAGTACTTGGAAATTTGGATTATTTGCCAAAAATATTTACCAAATAATGAAAAATTGTATGGATAAACATTATTTGCTAAATTTTTTTCCAAATTTTATTTGGAAAATATATGGCCAAACGGGCCCTTAGATTTGTACTTAAGTGGGCCTCTTGGGTCAAAAATGGGCCCTAGCCCAGTCAAGTTTGTGGACCCTAGCATAATACACGTGTACAGTCCAGATACCACAGGTAACCGCCGGTGAATGTAACCGAAAAAGCTGAGCGGTATCAATCCAACTCCTACCTCTAGCGCGTGACAACCAACGCCAACATCAGATGGTTAAAACAAGCAACTATATCTCACGCGCGTGAGCTTCTGAGAACTCAATTTGCTTCACCGGTTAAAAAACAAAAAACGAACACCAAACTGCTTTTTCGTTTTGTTCGTACCTATTTTAGTCACTAAAACACGCCCGTAAATCACTAGAACAACCATCCCCGCCGTATAAATGAAGAATTTTAGTATTTCAGTTGTTTAACGCATAAATTTATGACCTAAGGTTCAAATCCCGTAATTAACCGTATTCTATCCCAAAATTTGACAAAAAAACAGAGATACAAATCAAGTAAAAACAAACGAAAATAAACGGCAGCAGCGTTTGGCAATCGCACCTGAGAATGCGACCGCCATTCATTAAGGCGATAAATTATAGAACGAATAATTCAATAACTGGAATCAGTAAATAGGAAGAAGAAGAAGATAATGAGAGAGAAAGGGAACTTACGTGCTGAAAACAGAGAAACTTGTGGGAGAATTTTGAGCAACAGTTACTGTTGAGCTATAAATTGTAATCAGAACGGAAGAGAAAAAGGAGAAAAGGGAAGGAAAAGTGGAGAAGTTTAGGGGAGTTTATATAGATGGCGGAAGGGTTTTAGTGGGGGGTGGGGGTAGAGTGGGTAGGTGTGATTTTGCTATAATGACACCAGGTTTTATTATTTACATTTATTATCCCTATCAATGTCAATATTATTAATTTATTACTTTAGATTATACTCGCAAAATTAACGGAGTTGCCCGGTAAGTAATGATAAAATAAGTGATATTTTTTTTCTTCCAAAATTATTTTATTGGGAAAAGGATAAATATATCACCGAATTATTGTAAATTATAGGTAGATATCCTCCATCATACTTTTGGAACATTGTTGTCCTTGCCGTCCAAAAACTAGAACATATATATCCTTTATACAAACGGACATACACGTTTTATAATTTTATTCACCAATCCGATATTTATTAAATATTGGATCGACGAATAAAATTGGTGTCCCTATTTAGTCTTCCGTTAGAATGAAGGGCATATATGCTCTAGTTTTTGAACGACAGGGGCACCAATGTCTCAAAAATATGATGAAGAGTATCCACATATCATTTACGATAATTTGGGGTATATTTATTCTTTTTTCCTATTTTATTTACATAATCAAATATTAAAAACTAAGTTCTCAAATAATCCTTAGATAAAAGGGATAATTTTCTATGATTAAATTTATTTTTAATTATAATAAAATGACACTTCTTAAATGAATAAAAAAAAATAATGTCACATAAAATGAAACGGAAAATCACACAAGTAAAGTGAGTAGTTGAGTACTAATTGGTAAGAGGTTGATAAAGACATAAATATGGGGCAGATGCATTTTGTATTTAACAGTTGTTTATTAACATTTGACCTTGACTTAAAAAAAAAAAAAGAAACAAAAAAAGAGGAGGAAAGTAGAAAAAAGGTTGTTTATTTTAAGTGGTACAACTGCACACTGACCTTGTATCTATGTCTCTCTTACACATGCTTCATGTTTATATCTTTGTCTTTTTTTTTTTTCTTTCTTTTTAATTGAACAAAAAGAGTTATGCAACTTGTACTCTAAAGTCTCTACATTTATATTTTACTGTCACAAATGAAAGAAAAAAAAGTCCTTTTTATACGTGGTACAAGCTCAATGAAAGAATTTTGTGATTATGATTAAATATATAGGTTCAAATAAATAACCGCATGATTATGATTAAAATTATATGTATGTGTTACACGTTCAATCAAATAACTTTATGATTACGAATAAAATTATATGTATACGTTATAAGTTCAATCAAATAATTTCATGATTGATTAAAATTATATGTATGTATTACAGGTTCAATCAAATAACTTTATGATCGCGATTAAATTTATTTATATGCGGTATAGGTTCAATCAAATAACTTCATGATCACAATTAAAATTATAGGTACGTGCTACTAGCTCGATCAAATAACTTCATAATCACGATTAAAATTATATATATGTATTATAATTAGCTCAATCAAACAATTTCATTATCACGATTAAAATTATATGTATGTGTTATAAGCTCAATCAAATAACTTCATGATCTCAATTAAAAGTGTATGTATGTTCTAAAAATATATTCAATCTTTATTCCAATATGATCTTGCTCTATATTTCATCACATTGTTGATATCTTTGAATATCTTTCACATTCACACCTATCAAGATTGTATAATTTTTGTTAACTTTTTACTATATTATAATTCAATTCCGTTGATGCAGAATATTCGTGGGGGTAAATAGGAACATTAACATCTAAATTCTCCTATTTTAATTAAAGAACGGTTTCTAATACTCCTTTTATCCCTAATTACTTGTCTACTTTTAAATTGACACACCTATTAAGAAAATAATTATTGACATAGTGAGTTTACTATTTTATCCCTATTAATTATGAAGTGGATGAATTAAAAACTTAAGGTTTTCAAAATATTCTACCCTTTTCAAAGTAATTTATTGAGGGTATAATATATAAAAAAAAATGTCCTTTTTTGATTTGTTAAAATGGACAAGTAATTAGGGACAACTAAAAAAGAAAAGTAAACAAGTAATAAGGGACATAGGGAATATTCAACGTGTTTTGCATTTAATTCCATATGCATCAATTAATAGGGGCACATAGTGGTAAATAGTCATGTCAATTATTATTTTTTAACTAGTATGTCTAGTCCAAATACGACAAGTGAAAATAAACAAAATTGGAGTAACAATAATAATATGCTTAGTGAAATCTGAAGAGAAAAAATAAATATATGTAACCTTATTTCTATCTCATAAAGATAAGTAAAGAGTTATTTTTGAAATAGTGTCGATTTATATATATAATATATTAGTCAATAATACTTGGGAAAAAGAGTAAATCATCAGATTATGCAAATCTCTCATTGATTTGAGCCATCATACTCATTCACGAATCTTAATTGTTGCAATTTGCAAGAGACATTCATGAATCTTAATTGTTGCAATTTGCGAGAGACAACTAATTGAAGGTATAATAGATAAAAAAATATTTTTTCTTAATTTGTCAAAATAAACAAGTAATTAGGAACAACTAAAAAGAGAAAAGTGAACAAGTAATAAGAGACATAGGGAGTATTCAACGCGTTTTGCATTTAATTCCATATGCATCAATTAATAGGGGCAAGTGGTAAATAGTCATGTCAATTATTATTTTTTAACTAGTATGTCAAGTCCAAATTAAATACGACAAGTGAAAATAAACAAAATTGGAGTAACAATAATAACATACTTGGTGAAATCTGAAGAAAAAAAATAAATATATGTAAACCTTATTTTTATTTCACAAAGATAAGTAAAGAGTTATTTTTGAAACAGTGTCGATTTATATATATAATATATTAGTCAATAATACTTGGGAAAAAGAGCAAATCATGAGATTATGCAAATCTCTGATTGATTTGATCCATCATACTCATTCGTGAATCTTAATTATTGTAATTTGCAAGAGACAAACACCAGTCATATAAAGCATTTAGGGGTCGTTTGATGTGAAGGATAATTTAAAATAATTTCGAAATTAAATTATAGTGCCACTTAATTTATTGTTTGGTTGGCAAATTCGGAATAACTTATCCCAGTACTAATAATTAGTACCGGAATTAAGTTATCCCTTCTCATGGGTGATATAGTAATCCCGGGATAATGGGTGGTATAGTAATTTCGGAATAACTTATCCCGGGATAAAATGACTAAATGACAAAAAGGTCCCTTTAAACACTTTTTATACATTACTTTTCACATCCATGAAGGGTATTTTTGTAACTTATATGTTGTTCTTAAGATTTATTATTTTGAATACAACAAATCAAACACTCAATAAAAAATAATTTTAGCATAACTTATTCAATTATAATTAATTTCATCATAACTTAAATTCAAACCAAACGACTCCTTATTCCATGCCTATATCTTCTTATTCCTAATTTTCTTATAGATATTTATTTGGTTCTAGTTCTATGATAAATTTTTAGGAGTATATAATATAATTTTAATTACTTCTATTGCTACTTCATTCATACTTCTGTAGCTCAATTAATAATGCAGACATGTCAAAGGGGTTTCTGAACACTACATATATAGGTTTTGAATAACATGCAACATTAGGTTTAGTTGACAATTCAAACAAAAATATGTAAAATCATTAATTGTAAATTTGCTTTTGTCAAATTCAACTATAGTACCATCGTACGTTATGAATATCTTTTATTTTTTATTCTCAACTAGTATATGACCTTTTCAAGATAGTTATGGATCTGTCTTTATAAGTTATGACATGAGTTTTGTAAAAATTCATTAAATTTGATTCAAATTTTATATTTGTACGTGTGAAGAAATTATTAAATATGCACAAATATTAAATTTATAACTCAAGTATCGGATGTTGAAATCCTGATATTCAACTAAAAATGTATATTAATGTTACATTATCGCTTCATATGATCTTATGCATAATTGTGTCGTTACATTGCTATATATCTTGGGTTTCTAAAGTTTATTATGAGTCTATTTGTATGGAAAATGTGTTGGATGAAGACGATGAAAAGAAAATGATTTTGGCTTGATGTGAAGCAAAATAATAAAACATCCTAGGTCTTGGGAAGACTTGAATAAAAACATACGCCCTAATTCCCTATGTTCCTAATTACTTGGCCATTTTTTTCTTTTATAATTGTCTCTAATTAGTTGTCTATTTTGACAAATCAAGAGAGGACAAATTCTTTTTACCTATTATACCCTCAATTAAATGACTAATATTTTGAAAAATGTAGAACTTTTCATCCACTTAATAATTAATAGGGGTAAAATGATAAACTCACTATGTCGTTAATTATTTTTTTAATAGATATGCCAATTTAAAAGTGAACCAGTAATTAGGAACAAAGGAGTATTTTGGAGAAAATAAGTGATAAAATTTCGACTTTGAGTTCTACTTTCTTTTCTTATTTTATTGGTTCATTATGGAAGTCTATGCTATGCTTTTTAAATATATTATTAATAGCTAAATTTCTTATATCTAGAATTTTGATAGAATCTTTCATAGGATGACTTCTTGTTACATTTTAATATGATTTAGTCATTTTCTAGCTAGCTACTTTTTCAACTACATGTTTGTATTTAAGTTGATTGAATGACCATCAATTAATTGTGCCTATTTATTACATATTTTCGGAGAACATTATTAAAAATTAGAGTCACATGTCAAAAGTTATGAGCGGGTTGAAAGTGAAGTTCATGCGTTTAAAAGTAATGTGCATGAGCTGAAAGTAGAGCTCATGCGTTAAAAGTAAAATGCATGAGTTGAAAGTGGAGCTCATAAGTTGAAAATAGGGCACGAGCATTAAAAGTTTGCAAAGTTGAAAGTTAGAATTCACGCGTTAGAGTAATCACGTGTTAAAAATTGATTTTGTTTTAAAGGATGAAGTAGCAGGGATTGTTGAAAATATATCTGAAATTTTTCTCCACTTATAGTAGCACAAAAATCTTCATTATCATCACGTTGATTTGAAATTGACTTGAAGATGTCTTCAACTTTGTTCCATTGGATCATTGAACCATGTGTTCTGATACCACTTGTTGGGTTTGAAAGAAATTAGGGTGTCATGAAGAAACTTATAATTGCAAATCATGACATCGATAAATCAGATGACATATAAAAGCATATTAAAAACATATTATTAATTTGGTTTGGTCAAATGACTCATATATTATAAAACTAATATTGAAAGTCATAAATATGTTTAGGAGAAAATCTTCTCATAAACAAAAGTCTCTAAACAACTATATTGTGGATGATATTGTGTACTTGATATGAGAAGAGGGACCTTCAATTTATAGAGTTTCAAATTTTTCCTCTAAGAAAAAAATAAATCAAATATGGAAAAAACTAATGTTTCCTTTCAGGAAAAGTTAAAGCATTTATGATAATATTTTATTTTTTTTAGAAAAAAATAAATTTCAAATAAAATAAAAAAATGAGGACAACACCCTAACAACACTACCAACACAGTTTTGGACTTTTGAGTATTCCTTTAGTTTGAAGCATTTGCGTGGAAACTTCCCTAGTCAATGTTATATATTACATAATCGTAAAGTATTGTCAAATTTAATTAACATAATAAAGTTAAAACAAGTCTTGTAATTAAATTACTCGCTAATCATATGTACTTATTATATTATTTATTTTTTCTCTCAACAGACTTCATGTGCATTTAGTCTAAATAAAAATATACAATGATATGTCTCACACAACTAATACTTCTTGTTGAAGATTCCTTTTCTCTAGTAAAAATTGTCGTCTAAATAAAAATGATCAAGAAGAAGTGAGTATTTTAATTTGTCAAATGCATATAATTGGAAAATTGGTTTTAAATTATTTTGAATTTTTAGTCAATGTGACTTATAATATTCTTTATATAGTTCGCATATATGTAAATTTTCTTTTTCTTTTTTAAAAAAGTTAAAATATTAATTTGACATCGTTAACTTCGAATCAAGATAAATAAATCAAATAAATTGAAACTAAGAGAGTACTGATGTGGTGTAGTGAATGTAACTGATCTTTCTTAATTAAAGGTTTCGGATTCAAATTTTCAGTATGAAAAAAACCTTGATAGCAAACACTACCTCCCAATTGAGATCCTATTCGATGCAAATTGATTTAATCAAACTTTAATATAGATATCGAACGTAAAATGAAAAATTAAAAGAATCGGAAGTACTAATTTGACTGTGGTGGAATTAGTGTGAACATGACTCTAGGAAACTTCAGATTTGCCTGCATTTATGCAGAAGATGTCAGTTGAACCAATAGAATTACAGTTCTAGAAAATCTTTTTGTCATCCTGTTTGACCAAATCAGAACATAATTGTTACTCCATCTGCCTTATATACACACTCATCATTTTTCAGTTTAATCAAATTATTTAACCAATATTTAAATACTTATGAGTACTTTTTTATTTGGATGGTCTGATAATTGGTTAGAGTTATGCACATATTACTATAATATTGTATGAATTAGTGATGAGTGTAACTCTCTATTATTTTATGTTGATATTTGTTATTTAGGAATTAGATATGTATTAGTTATTTCACTTTCTATCTTGTATAGATTCTCTCATAACTTATGCAAGTTCATATATTATATCAAACGTCATATTAACTTTATACATAAATACTTCCTTCGTTCCATTTTATATGTCACATTTTTACTTTGCACTTGTATTAAAAAATGATGCAATTTCACCCTTCTATCCTTATTTAATGTTTTCTTAAGTCAACTTTATTAATAAATGACAAGATTAATTAACTATTTTATTAAGGGTGAAATAAGTAAAATGTGGTAATTTATACATAAATTTTATAAAATGACAAGTATTGTGGTCTAACTATTTATAAAAAGAGATAACATATAAAATGGGACGAAGAGAGTAATTTATTTTCTATCTACTACCAGACATTATATAAGTTCTACGAAAATAAATACTTGTATAAGTTACTTCTTATCCGACCTATCAGCCTTTGTTTCGTCAAAATTCACTATTGTGACTTATTTAAATTTGCATGGGATAATCCATTAAAAGAGCAGAGTGATTTCTTATGAAGAAGGTATTTTATTGTATAATAATAATATACTCAATATAATTATATGCTAGTTTATATGTTTAAACCCTTAAATAGTTGTATTAAGCGTTCTACCTTTTTAGTGAGTCTACCAACTCAAATATAGATTTAATTGACCAAGTGAATTTCAAATATACATACCCAATTATTGTTCCAAAAATCTTTTTATATAAAAAATAATAAAGTAAGTATTAGTACTTTAGAGTGGGTGACGACAAGTTATAGAAACTTGTAACGTGCACGGTTAGGAAAGGTGAGTTGAATAGAAGTTCCCTTTGATTGAGGGAAAGAACAAAATTTAAGGATTCAAAGTTCATGTTATTCATAATAAATTGGAAATAGTTGAGATATACAAAAGTTGGTCAGATATCATGGTTATAAAAAAAATATTAAATGATGCTCTAAGTTTGCATAAATAATAGGATCGTTCGGAAGGTAAAATATACGAGGCACAAGTTTTATCTTCTAATTTTCATAACATAAGTTAAGTTTCAGAACGTTCTATTTTTAAAAAGTTTATAATTCATAGTTAGTATATTTTATAAGACATAATTTAATTTTTGCAGAACTTCTATTGATGGAGGCATAAATTTAATTTCACAATAAATAAAGTATGTCTTGAGGGACATGATATTTTTTGACGAATAAAAGACAAAAAAATTCTAAATTTGTGTCTTACGAATTAGATACTACACAATTTATGTTGGATAAGACAAAAAAATTTTAAATCCATGTCTTGCGAAATTAGATCGTAATACGCATTTTCATTAAATAAGAAATATGAACAACCCTATGTTAACTTATTGCTCCCAATCATTTAAAGGATACAACTTATTTAAGTCCCATGCATCTTTTTGTATTTAACAAATTCGATGAACTTCCTTATACATAATTAGGGACATCAAATGAGTGAGTTCGATTTAAATTTAGATAGATTAAAATGAATTGAGTTAATAAATAATAAATTAGTGAGCCATCCATGAAAAGGGATATTTGTAAATATATATAGCTCACCTTTTTATTTTTCTGCACCTAGAAAACACCAAGATATACAATACAATCTGCCCACACTATTGGTGGAAATACATGAAGCGGGATATTGATTAAAAAAAATTGATAATTTTTTTCATTCGTCAATTAGAGTTACATATCAACCGATTATTAATTTGACCATATTTAAAGACGATCAATTGAAGCATCACTCGTTTCTAAAAGCTTTTTTTCGCTTCAAACTTCAAGCGTCACCACCAAGTTATATTGTTGAATGAATAAAATTCCTTTGTTTTCTAATCAGTATAAATCTTGTGAAAATGTTTGGCATTTCTTTTGTTGATGACACTCAAATAAATTCACGTCATTTAGTTGAGTGTATAAGAATAGTATTGAATAAAATATATGAGTAATGCTGATAATAGCACTAAAAATAACATACTTCGCATAATTTCTAAAAAAATATTTATTCAAAAGCACCCTCCACAATACAGTGTAAAAAATGTGAAAGGTCTGGAGGGCTAATCATATCTTTGATTATGCTAATATATGCATTAAAACCCTTTGCATTACTAATATCATAGCTTCCCATGCATGAGTTATATATAACAAAATACCAAGTATACATAAATTACAAAAGTATACCAAATAAAATTATTAGTAACACACAAAACTAATGCATCCTACTGACCTAACGACCCTAAAAGTAATAACGAAGAGATTTGCAAGTCAATGGAGAATCCAACACTCGTCTTTAAGAAATAGTTTCTTAAAACTAGATCTTCTTTGCCCCTAACAACTACGTCTCAATTCCAGACTTAGTCACATCAACTATTTAAAACCTCACTAATAATGTCACGGACCAAAGAATATCTATATAACAAATAGGCATTGACAAAGAGAAAACAACAACAGAGGCATTAACATACTGAGGAGACTGATTGTCAGCCTAGTATCTCAAACAACCAAATTCCTCTGCTGCCAGAATTTATCTACCAATAATAAGTAAATCGAGAAAATCAGGAAATACAGTGGAATGAGGAGCACCCCAAGAAGGCTGAAGAGCAACTAGGCAAACAAGACCACCTCCAAACTGCAGCAGGAAAGGTTGGCGATGAAGCTGGAAAGTCACAATTAACCGGCAAGCAAAACAATTAAGAGACGAATAGACAGAAACCAAAGAAGGTTAAACTTTTCAAATCAGAGGAAAAAGCTTTCCTCAAATAATATAACTGAATCGAGATGATATAACTGAAAATATCTCCTGAGATTAACACTCCATGATTTCAGTATATAGTAGAAAACAATCTCTAAGATGTTTATATAAGCAAACAATTATAACTTTACTCCGGTAGATCCAAGAATAGAAGACATTCTAGTTTGTAGAGAAACAAAAACCTTTGCGGATGCCTTTACAGGATTCAGAAACAAAAGGAAAGGTTCAAGTACACCTATGGGAATATAAGGCATCCAAAGAGAATAAAGTTAGGGAGCAGACTTGCGTATCTGGGGAATGGAGATCCTTGATCCTTTTCGCTATTAGCATTAAACTGTGTTTTGATATTTTTCTGATCAACCATTAGCTTTGAGCAAGGTACAAAACGAGGGCCTCCATAGTAACCTTCTCAATCAAACTCCACGCAATATTCCTGATCCATGAATAGAAGCCCATACTTCTGCTTTGGTCTGAACCAAGACTAATTCAGTTGAAGTCTAAAGGTATGACCAAAAGTCTACAGCTAGATGTATCTTCAAAATATCTCCTCATTACACTAAATATTCTGGCATAATTCAAACCCTCAGCTGCAAAAAGTTGTTCAAGTTGCTCCACTGCATTTTCATGGAGCTCCTTCACTTTCTACCATCCCGCCTTCCCTGGATTTGAGAGTATGATCAGCATTCTCACTAGTTTTGGTTTCCTGAACGTTCTGTGATGAACCTCCATTGGCCTCTTTGTCGTACTGCATGGCTGGCACCTCATTAGTTTCTGTTAGTGTCTGAAGAAGCTCCAATGGAGTAGCAGCTGGATCAAGCTCCTGGCAACCCTTTGGAGCATTTTGACCTTCTTCACCTGTAAGCAAGTGGCTTGGGACCTGATGAGAGAAACGAAACATCTCTTCTCTGGTTATTCTCATCACCTTTTCTGAATTCAAGTCTGGACGAAAGACTGTCTTAAAACCAGCAACTTTGATGAGAGGAGCTACTGAAATTCCTTGCTCCTCATTGTAGTCGTCAAGAACTAGGACCATGTCATACTTGTGTATAACATCATCAGGTGTATTCTGATTCCAGTCAGCAGACCAATTTCTGTAGAGGGCCCAAACATCCCCCTTTTGGGGATATATTAGAACAGTTCCACGAGGGCCCTTTGACCACCGAACCTTGTGGGAGAAGGAATTCACCGACTTACCCATTTCGTATCTGCCAATCCTAAATTCACCAGAAGTTTTGTAGAAACCTGAAGCTACCCATTCCATTGGACCAAATTCATTGTTTGTTTTTGAATTAAGCCAACTGAGCCTCACTTTAAATGGTTCCCTTGAGAGGACTTTGTTAATCAGAGCATAGAAACGGGGCATGCCATCATCAGCATCATATGAAGCCCAGACTTCATTGTCTTCGAAACAACTTTCGCTCCTATCCTGGTCGAAATTATGAAAATCAGGATCTGGTACATTCATTGATTCTGGCACTGGATCCTCCTGATGTACATCATTAACTGAAGCATTGACAGATTTCTTTACTCCCTTCATAGCTGATGACTCTACATTCCCGTTTACATTATGACCAAGAACATTAGCAGTCCTCTGTTTTTCTTTTTTGCCCTCTTTTACCTTGTGTTTTTGTGCATCTTGCGGCTGCGATCTCCATTCATTCAACTTCTTAAGTATCTCTTTCCGAGCTTTCCCCATCAGCATATTCCGGTTTTCAAGTGGTGTCAGCTCCCTGGTACTATTAAACTTGCTAGAAGAAAAACCATAAGTCCTTTCTGCATAGTGAGATGCATTGGATCCAAAACGCATTCCATCCTCATCAAGCCTTCTCTGTTTAAAAGCTGTCTGTCTAGTCTGTGAATCATCACGTTCTCTCTTCATTCTCTCATGTGCCTGCTGGACAACATTTGCTGCTTTTGCTGCAATGGAAGGATCCGAGCTACCAACACCACCCATTCTGGAAAATGGATCCTGCTGAAAGTTTGAGTATTTCGCAGTATTAGAACTTGCTGCTGCTGATCCTGCTGTTTTACCAGCACTAGCATTTTTTCCTATGGGAAACTGATTTCCATTAGGTGCATGATTCCCTAGATTCTGCTGCCACTGACTAGTAGAATTGGATGATTTTGAATGATTGAACGGTGGGGATGTTTCTGTAGCCATAAAAGCTTCATGACAGTTGGGGCAAAGAAGAGTGTGGTTAAGATATATCTTCAAATACTCATAATGCATCTTGCATCGGTGGCAAATGGTCCAGAAAGTATCACTTCTTTGATTGGATGAAGCATTGACTGATGAAGAGGGCATCCGAGAAGCATTTTTCTGAGTCTTTGAACCTGAAGTCCTACTAGTAAAATTATGAAATCCATTTCGTGGAGGTGCTGATGGACCACCTGAGGGCACTGGAACTTTCTGTTGTTTCTGCTGGAATCCTTTTGAACTCCTTCTCTGGTTATATGCCAACCGCTTGGATTTATCAGATAACAAGCTCCAGGCCTCAGAGAGAAGTTTAAATGCACCTTCAGCACCAATAGATTTATTTTTATCAGGGTGGAGGACAAGAGCTAGCTTCCTGTACTGTTTCTTCACCGTTTCATCATCACTTGACGGGCTCACACCAAGTACACCATACCAATCCACTTCCCCACTTATTTTGTTTTCGGCAGAGATGTAAACATCAAGTGTTGTTAACATCTGGGATAGATCGTCAAGCCCTGGATACAAAACCTGAGCTTTCAAGGCAAATTTCTTTGCACCAGCATAATCCTTCTGTTCAAACTTCCGCTCTGCAATTTTTTTTGCTCTGAAGGCCTCATCTTTATTGCACTCCATAGTTGTGAATGTGATTTTGAAAGTTCCTTTTGTGATCTCCAATCAGTATGCTCAGTATCACCGAAACCAGCAAAATATATAAAGCATTTTCATGTGAATATCAGATAGTGATGACTCAATCTCTTCCCCTTCTTGATGCACAGTATACTTTAAATCATCCAATACCTGATTCACAGCAAGGGAGAGATCGCGGCTGTTAGAAATGCGTCATTAAAGTTCCAGAACTAAAAAAAAGTACTATATGTATTGGTCTAGGTTTCAGCCAAAAATAACTTATCAGAGAAAATAATATAATTTAAATACCAAGAAATATGCAAATGTATGTTGATGCATATCCACATACCCATAATCTAGTGCCTCAGGGCTTAGTGGTCAATAACTATTGTTGACAAGAATAGAATAGACTTTTGAACCTGGTAAATGGTAGATTGGTCATCAAGATAGACATTCTGGATCCATCATACAAAATATGTGATTAATCAACTAAGACTGACATCTACCTCTCTGGAAATTGAATGATCCAAAATTCTATGCAATATGATAGGGTAAAGATACTTGATCTTACCCAAAAGGCCAAGAAAGATATGCAATAGGACAAGAAAACCCCTAAAAATTGCTAGTATTCAATTTCAAGCAACTTTGTAACCAGGCTAAAGTAATGTGATTTTCTAGCACAGTTGAGATCCTAAAGTTTTTGATGCACAATATCTTGTTTAACAACGCTGACATTTCTGATGATTTTACTATATAGAAATGTTGGATAAATTTACCAGCTACTATCACATTTACTTAGACTACATGGTTGTTTTCTATAATAAATAGTAGTTCCCCAAGACCATTCAAATCTTAAAAGTCAAAATTTAAGGTGCAAGTTTACTTTTTGACCACGAAAGGGAAAAAAAATTCTGAGCTTTACTTAGACTACATGGTTGTTTTCTATAATAAATAGTAGTTCCCCCAGACCAGTCTTTCAAGTAATATATTCCAAAATACCTCCATTGAGAAGCAAGATAGACATAAACATAGAAGTGGATTAGTAACAACTTCTTCTGATCCTTACAAGAGAGAGAACTTCTATTTCTTTTTTGATTCTATTTCAACAGGATACCTGCCACCTCCCACCAGTAAGAGGTACCGGCTAAGACAGATTGGTAGAATCACCTAGTGTTTTTTTCTTCACTGGGATTTGAACCTGAGACCTCAGGGTTCGCAACGCCTTCATTGACCATTAGGCCACACCCTTGGATAGTGTGAACTTCTACTTCTTTCCACTCTACATTTTCCCATTCTAACATTAAAAGCTGTAATATGCGTTACAATTTCCAAACTCTGTAAACTTACTTTAGAAACTTGCAATGGTAAAGATCACTTGATCTCTCGGAAAGTTGAGTCTTTCCAGCATGTATTCTCCTTGCTAAATTCATTAACCAACTCACTTATTCCAAAGACTCAACAAAGAATACTCTGTCTATGGATAAACCCATCCACACAGTTTTATCTCCCACCACTACCACCCACTCCCATCCCCACAACCAACAAACCTAAAAATCTATTCCGAAATGAAAGGGAGAAATAAAACTATGAGGGGATCATATAAAGTTCTTACCAAATCCTCTGGGGTGGAGGAAACCTCAACTAGGTGTCGATCGGAAACTTCAGACAATAAATTAACTGCTCCCAAAAGTATCAAGTACCCAAAATTCTACGGATGCCCACGTTTCAAGCTAATTGCTTTTTTTTATCATTCAGGATTTCTAACAATACCACTCCACATACAAACAACAATCCAAACGTTCAAGAAGCAGACAACAAGGGATGCAAACGTTAAAGAAGCAGACAACAACAAGTGATGATAACATTTAAGAAGCAGACAACAACAAGTGATGATAACATTTAAGAAGCAGACAACAATGTGACCCACTACTTTGTCCAGCTAAAAAGATTCAATCTTTTACACGCCATTGATAACTCAACCAAACCACCGTAAAATTAACTCCACCCCATGTTTTAATTACTAAGCGGTTCAAACCTAGCAAAACCAAAAACCCAAAAAAGGGAAAGTCGGTAACAGAACGATCCTAAATCATCACAAAGGAATCATAGATTCAAACTAAAAAGTTCGAATGAAAAGATATCAAATGGATCTGAATCATAAGCAGTTTGTAACGGTCGAAATTCACATTTCAATTTGTCACAAAGAAAAAAACCCTAAAATTCAGTACAAAAATGAATTTTTTTTCGAAATGAAGGAAGAGAGACTAACCGTATATGAGCATTTGAATCGAAAAAAGCTGCTGTTGTTGACCTACAAATTTTCCCACCAAAGTCGGACCCTTTGAAGAACTCAAATTTATTTGTTTTTTTTTTGTGAAAAACCCCTATGAGCCCAAGAACAACCCTAAAATGCCCAAAATATAATCTGTAAAATTGGGAAATGAACAGCCAGAGAGGCATGGGCTTGGTTTTATATTTTTTCTTGCTACTTCATGGATCTTAACTATGGTTACTTTTATAAGCACAATTCTTAACTAGGGTTAACAAACCATGGATCTTAACTATAGTTACTTTTTGTCTAGAACATTCTTATACTACTTTCTGTCTCGATTTAAGTTATATACACTGACATTTTAAGAGAATATTTGACTAGATTTGTAAATTGGTCACACTAGAAGGCATTTTTGATGTATCTAGATGTGTATATACCAAAAGTTCTTATAACTAAGGGACCGTTTAGTAGTTGGTCAAAGTTATGCAGATACTAGTAATTTTAAATTAATTATGATGAAATTTATGTATTTTTTGGTACACTGATTAATTATGCAGGATTTAGTTATTCATGTACCACTTATTTCATTTTCTACCCTACTTTAAATAATATATAGCTTCTTTTATAACTTATACATGTATAAGTTATGCGAATTCTAAATTGCAAATCAAGCACAATACTAGGTGTGTTGAATTTTATACGCAAAAGAATGATACTAAACATGGTATTACTTATGTTGGATTTAATAGATGAATAACTTAGTTCATAAACAGCTACCACCCTAATATTTAGAGCTTATAAACATTTTAAGTTTGATTAAGCTTTTATGATTTTATCCCTTATATCTTTTGTAATCTCCAACATAATTTCGTAAGACATAATTTTAGTTATTTGTTCATTCTATTTCCGTCATTCATTTATGTGAAAATACCTTTAAATTTATTTTTTGGGAATAATTTTGAGGATGGTTTTGTTACTTGAATAGAAAAACAAAACATTTAGGGTTGATTATCATTTTCAACAATTTAATTGAAACATGTAAATACTTATCTAAATATCTAAAAGTGTTTTTCCGTATTTGATATTCAACTAATTCAAACATGATCTTAAAAAAAAAAAAAATTATCAATATAATTTAATTATGATGACATATTAGCTACTCGCTTTGTTTCAATTAATCTGATATTTTTAGCTTTCTTTTAGAGTCAATTGACTAATTTTTGAATCTAAACTAGATTAGATAAACTCAAGACTATAAAATTAAAATTAAGATATTCAAATGTTATAAAGAAAAAAAAGTATACAGTTTCTCTATAATAATATTGTTGATTTCAAAAAATTTTATTGCTATATTGATTGTTATATGCCAAAAAATGCATAAAGTCCACTAAAAATTAGTTTTTAATGTTAACAAAAATATTTTTAAATTTGAAAGATATGCGTACTTCGCTAAACTAGAAAATTAAAGATTTAATAAAATTTCAATAAATTCATAATTATTACATAGATAACGATTTAACCGGTAAGGTACAAATTTTAGATCTATTTAAAAATTAAATTCTTCTAAAATTGATGGAAGAAATTTATAATAATAGTTTGTTTAGTATACTTTTAGTGATAAACATTTATTAATATTTTTTAAAAAAGTTGTCATAAAAATCTCGGTCGTTATAGTGAGGTGTTATCATAGTAGGATATTGTTATAGAGAAGTTCGACTATATAAGTTGCAATTCTTCTCATATTAATAAAATGAAAAGATATTGTTTAGATATTCATCAAATACATATTTTAAATCTGAAGCGAGAAATATCACATACTTGAAAAAAAAAAAAAGGAATACTATTTTGTTTTTAATATGCTATCAACTAATGCTTATCATAGATATTTATGTGTACCTATTAGGATTGTGCGTTCGATTTTTTGGTTAGGTTTTATGTTATTCGATTGTTGATTATTCGGTATGTTAAATAAGATAACTAACACAACCAAATAGTTGTATGACGAAAAAAGTAAAAATCATACACAAAGATGAGTAATAATACTAGGAAACATGTATTCCCTGGATGCATGTTAAAATTTGACCTCGACAAAATCTATGATTTTGTGGAGTAGGATTTTCAGAACATGTGATGATTAATTTGAACTTTTCAACTCAATTTACTATGTGAATTATGTTGTGTACAAACTGTCAAATATTTCGTGGTAGTAAATGAAAAATTCTCTCCTTTTTTTTGTTCCTAAGAAGGGCCTTTAATTAATGCATATTGAAATCAGCATCTTCAATGGGTTATTAGAAGCTCTAAAGGGAAGATTCAAACAACTTAGCTATTCAAATTAATGTATTATGAAATTGTGTATGTTATTTGAATTGGACGTAATTAAAGAAAGTTTGAAGAGAAAAATCATTAATGATATAGCATTGTTGTAAATATAGTTTTCATGTGAAATGTAAAACCCCCCAAGGGCATCAAGAATTATGTTCACCTACACAAGCTTCAAAAGAAAGAGAGATCGAGTCACTAAGTAAAGAATTAAATCTGAGAGCAAAAGAGATTATAAAAGTTCTCCCATGTTTTAAGTTTTTCACTGCCTTAGTTAAATGGTTAGAATTTTAGCTTCTTCTCTATTTTTAGAAGATAGACAAATATATTGATTGACTATAGCTTTGTAACGCTTCATTTGGTGTTTGATATAATCAGTTAGTAACTGAAAAAATGGATCTCTTCAATATATTTTTTAATACAAGTCAAAAGTAAGACGTTAAAATTCAATACTAAAACACGTACAAGTAGATGTCCAAACAAAGATCGTAACTATCATCTTACCTTTATTGCTGTTGCATATTGTCCGTGTGTTCTCTAGAAAACTAGTGCATTTCACTTGATTCACCAACGACCCCTAAAATTTTTATGATTTGTTCCAAATCAGGTTTCCATCTTTGAACTTCTAGTTCGTTGAGGTTTCAAGTCGTGTTGTTTTCATTTTATAAGTCACGTCTCAACTTCGTTAGAAAATAGAACTGGCTTAGTTACTGACCTATATTTTACATCACATGCCAATAGATTATAATCAGTGGCGAATCTAGAGGTAAAAAATAGGGCACCCGAATCCGTGGTCTCTTCGTAAAACTAGATATTTTATGTATATATTTTCTAAAATTTGTATATTATTATATTCTGGCACCCGTGCTATAAGAAGTCTATCTGGTCCACATAGTTAAATGTTGAGCTTTTGACCTTGAGGATGAAGAATCAATTCCCACTTAATATATTTTTCTTGATGCATCCATGTTCGGATCTATTCCCACTTAATACATTTTTCTAGGTGCACTCATGTTCGAAAAATCCTAGATTCGCCTCTGGTTATAATGTCTTTCCTTGCATAGCATTTGTCGAGGCTGATTTCCCATTTTTGAGTGATCACAAATGTAAAAATTTCAATGAAATTAACTTTGCATTGCATATATTTATCCTTGAATAAAAATCATGTTGGAGTTGAACCATCAATTGTTGTTTAAAAACTTGAAAAAAAAAAAAAAAGTGCTCAAAAGGCAAATTATATTAATGAAACAAATAAGACTTCTGAATTTACCATATAGATTTGTGATTGTATGCGAATTATAGATACACATCTTCTATATTTGCTCAAATCTTAAGGGATTTTTTTCTGGGAAAAAGGTCATCAAAAATTAACATAAATGAACTAGTCATAATTTAAAATATGTTTAAAACTTAAATTTTTTACCATCTTCAAGTTGCTCAAGATAATTCTAATCCTTCTCCAATTCAACAGGTCTAGATTCACATCAAAGTCAACCTTAAAGGCAAATGTTTGCATCGTAGGAGTTGATGAACTTCTAAATGAGTCAAGGATATGACCTTTAGTACTAAATGCACTTTCAGATGCCACAATAAAAATAGATATTGTTAACACATTACAAGCCATTTTATCAAAAATTGAAAATATATTGAATTAGTTTTCTACTAAAACAAGATATTGAAATTATCATTTTCTGCTTCAATTTCTTTGAGAAGATATTTTTTCAATTCTATCTTTTACTTCCATTCTCAAATTTATGTTTATATATTCTAATTATCATGTTGCACTTTATGATAAGTGAAATGTGTTGTACCCAACACAATAGACAATGATGAATAAGATTTCATTGAACTTTTGTTTTGAATAAAGAAGTCGGATAATGCCTTCACTTTTATCTCTTATTTTGCGCCTTAGTACTTTATCATATATTTTCATAAGTATAAATGTCACATAATTAATTTTGAAACGAGGACCAAATTAAATATGCATACAATCATCTCATTCATTTTTGTTGGATCACCCTAATTAGGGGAGTATATAGATTGAGTTAGTTTAAAATTTTTAAATATTAAATTAAATTATTTGAATTGGATGTTAAATTTATAAATTAAATCAAACTAATAAAACTCGTGGTTTTCAACAAATTAGTGATGACACTAAATATTCAACAAATCATAATAATGAAATCCCATAAAGCAAGTATTGAAAATTAATATGTCATAATGAAAATGATCATAACATAAAATTACTAATTTATGCTAAAATAAATCTAATCTAAATTAATTATATGGCTAAACATTAAATAAAACTAAAATTAGGTTATATATTTTAATTGTCTAAACCAATGTAAAACTAAATGACAAATATTCAACATTGTTGTCATTCTTACTTCTTGGCGTTGAATGATTTTTTTTTTTCGTTAGCGTTAGTATTGATTTGAGCTTTATTATAGTTACTAACCTACTAATATCTATGGACTATAACATTATTGGACCATTCAAAATTTAATGTCTCAAATTTGAAATAATATATTAAAAAAATAAAAATTATGATAAAGTATAAGAAATATTTATATATTATATTCAAGTAAATATTTTTATATATAAAATATATTTTATATAATACAAGTTGGTTTGATCCCAAATTTACTTTTTTTTTGTTAAAACCAAATAAATCTAAATATAATAAGATTTTTTTTTCAATACCAAACCACTAATCAGATTATTTCACTTAAATTTGTTATTTCATTTTCATCAATTGATTCAAGAAGTACCAACTCCATTGATTTCTTGAAAATGTACAACATAGAATTACATTTCGCTCTGCTAATGAATATAAGATAAAAGTGTTGCAGATAATTGGCCTAGATATCCATATTTCACATAAGTTTGATACATAAGAATAAATAATCTATTTTCAGTTATTTACAATATCTCCTGTTGGGTATAGCTAGTAAGACTTGCAACGATTATGAGCATATCCTGCATATTAATATTCTACTGTGACTATACCCATGCAACAAACACTAATCCGCAGTCTTGCCTGAAAACGCTCCTAATATTTCAGTTTCAGTTTCCAGGGTTTAACAGACCTTTGATTCTCTTTGATAACCATAATCTACTTAGTTTTTACACTTGTGCACATACCTTACGTGTTGGCTTTTAACATAAAGCCATAACCCCTCCGGCGCATGCACCTACAAATTGTATGAGCAGCTATTCACGAATACATAATTTAGCACTGCATATTCCAGAAACTCAAGCACTGCCTATGGCAGGACAACTCATCTTACCTGAAGACGGATGGAGAAAAGACTTGGCATTGCTTGGCAAATCTTCTTGAATTCTGGAAAGGGCTAATATTTCCGGTTGATTTACCAACTTGTCTTAGCACTTAAGTAAGCAAGTAAGCTTATATACAAACAATCACTTCCAAAAGTAGCACGACATTCATCATTATCTTCTTTTCTTTGAAAGATCATAGCATGGAAATACATTGATGGTTCCATGCAGCCAGGAACACTTACAAGTAGAACTATCAAGTTTTTCTACTTCAACTATGATTAACAATAAAGTTTATCCAGACAGTACACTCTACAGAAACGGAGAAAACATGCATGCACAGACACCTTAAATACAACAGTGAAAACAGAATGGAAAAATTATGCAAAGAAATGAATGAAAAAATGGCAGCCTCTTCTGATGCTATATTCAGCAATTTGCATTGGCGACAACCCATTGAGGCAACCTTGCTCCAGAAAAGGAAGCTGCAACATCAATAAATTCTTCAGCCTTGCTGGCTCCCCTCCGCTACAGCCTTCTTATGATTAAACCTCACCACTATGCAAGTAATATTATCAGCACTACCCCGAGTAAACGCAGTTTCCGTCAGCTTCCTAGCAGCTGCTTCTGGCTCTTCTTCTGCTTGAGCCAGTGAAATAGCATCCTAGAGGAGGACAACAACATCAGCAACTTAACTCAGAGACGACATCTAAAGAGATCATCGACAAAGGAGGATGAAGCCACTTCAGAAGTTTAGGCTTTGAGTTCCGACAAAAGGAAAAACAATCTCCTAGAGTGCTGGGATATAGCCTAAATATCTTCAAGTTACACTCCACCAAAAGGAGGCCAGGTGGACAGGAAGCAGCGAGACACAGCGAGAAATAAGAGGGGGTAAGGAAGAAACTGAAAGTAAAGCAAGCATGCATGCACAGGACTTTACCTCATTTGGTACAACATCCCAAAGTCCATCACTGGCAAGCACGAGTAGTTCTACTTCCTCATCAATCTCTTGATCCTGAAACATATTGAGAGACGATGAATGACTTCCATAAATATCAAAAGCCTTCAAGGCCCCAACTCATTGGTTTCATAAGTAAATCCTTCCAACTTAGCAGGCCCTTCACCCTTCTATCTGCCCATAATCCAATTTGGTTAATGGTTTAATTCTTTTATATACATAATTCTTTGGTCCCCACGCCTTGCAGGCTAACTTTACTTGGACTAGACGATCAAAAAGGGAGTATCAAATACATGCCTTGGCAACAGTTTTTATTAATAGTTCACGAGGAAGAAGCTGGTTTTGTAACAAAAAGAATTTGTTACCCACAACCCTAGTTCAGTCCTCTTCGAATAAAGTTAAAACATTTTCTATTTTAGGCAGATAAGTATTAATGCACAACTCTCACACACAGATCGACTACAACAGCAATGCTTAGATGAACTTGTTCATGAAAGCAAGTGTCAAAGAAATGCAAGTGTCGGGTGTAATTGCACATTTCCCCAGTTATCTAAACTCTTAACAATCCCTAGACCTGCACCTCATTTAGGCTTTCCATGCCAGTGTATGGAAACCAAATTATTGCAACTGCCGGTGACAGCATACAGATAGACGCAGGTCTTGACAGATGGGATAGAATATCCCAAACCAATTGCCCAAAAAACAATCTGCTTCTTCGGTTGAGAGGGGGAGCTTAGTAGTGCATCTCCTCTACCCACTATGACACTCATTTTCACACATCTAAAAGCATAAAAACAGTAGCTAGATCTACCTGGATCTCAGGTTCAGCAACGACAAATTGCTTCAACATGCGGTTGCCAAAAGCACGTGACATCGCTAATACACCTCCAACTCTCCAAGTACCTGATAAGACAGAAACAGAAAACATAAATGGTGTATAGCCGAGGTACCTTTCATGGAGATCACACCAAAATTCTTAAACAAATAAGACAGAACATGAGGTCTAATTCTTAGAAGAACAGATTGAATTTAACCCAGCAGCAACTAGGGTTTTCCTAGAAAACAAATAGTTTTCTTTTAAACTTTGAAAAGAAGAAGAAAAAACTATTTGTTTTCTCGGAAAACCCTAGTTACTGAAAGTGGACATTACTACATAGGCAAAACATCAATTTCCATATGGTCCCCAACTCCCATGCACTAAACATTTCATAATTGCAGCATGCACACATGCAACCACATTTCAATACAAGTTTAAGAGTAACTTGATTTGCACATGATCCATGCCACTCTGCCGTATCTACCACCAACAGAATGGAAAGTATAAACTGGAGAACATTTGAGAAATTCAATCCTATTTTTTGTAAAAACAATGAAATCTCCACCAGTAGCTTCTTCATTCTAAGAAAACAAATAGTTCGTTAGACGGATGCTAGTGGGCATTACCATACAGGCAAAGCATCTATTTCCAGATGGACACCGCCTGAGCTCCTATTCACTAAACGTCTCATAATTCTAGCATGCACCATCACATTTTAACACAATTTCAAGAGTAACTTGATTACCAGATGACCTTAAATTCTCTAGCCAATCTACCACCTACAGAATGTTAAGAAGGAACTAGGGGACTACAGAAAAATTCAAGCCAAACTTCATGACAAATGAAGTCTCCTTCCTTTAGCTTCTTCCATCCTACATAGTTTTCAGACATTTCAAACCTCTATAATTACATTAATGAAGCCTAAAAATCTTCCCTTTGACAAATATCTGCACCACAATGGTATTAAATCAATGCAAACCCAATTTGAGTAACGTTTCATAGGCAGAGAAAATTCCTCACCAGCCCACATCACAACACCTCCGGCACTTTCAATTCTCCTCCGCTCATCATTTCTATTGGGCTTATGATCCTCGGAAAGAGGAATTGCTGCCAAGCATAAAATTGAACTTGTTAGGAGTCTAGCCAAGGTGCTAGTTGCTCAATATTGCATGCTACAATATGACAAGTGAGTACAATAAGCAATAAACTACAACATATGAGAAAAACATACCATAAAAAACGCAGCATATGGCATGAGAGAATGGTATAGGTTTCAGTAGTTCGGTTGCTACCCATTATTTCTTGCTTCAATTTCATGTTATACTATCAGTTACATTTTACTATCGCAAAAAGAGAAAAACCTAAGTAATTGTACTCAATTGCTAAGTTATCTTTTTTTACACTGAATGCCTGCTTAAAGGACACACAACTTTGCACTAATAGAAATCGCGTAATCTAGCCATCCTGCCAGTATCACATTTTTAGACGAAGCAGATATACTATACACTAATAAAAGAATCATCTCTCACCCCCTGGTGGCTGCTGAAACTATCGGCTACTATTTCTATTCTCAAATTCCAGGACCTTTCAAGCCATTATGAATCTGATGTTACCTTTTCCGCTCTTCGATATTATAGTCCGTGAGTCTCCAACATTGGCGACATAGAGATGGTTACCAACTAGAACTGCTGTTGAAGCAGTGGAACCATCATCTCGGAAGGTATCTTTTTCAGAGTCCAAGAATTCCATATCTGTTTTTTGATACGTCTCACCTGCAATATGATGAAAGTAATGTATAAATCTTCAACAGTGTTAGAATTCAAAAAAGTGAGAGATAGACAAAGAGAGTAGAGACGAGAGAGGAGAGAAGTTTCTAAGTTTTAGTATTCTTCAATTAGCATGTTCTTCAAGCACACTGCCCTTGCCATGATCATGCATTTCACACTTCAGATGTTATGGAAGCATGAATATGTCACACTTGGATATGTCAGCTTCAATGGACAGATAGCGCACATTTCTAGTACACCGGGAAGCACAAAAGTGGAGATTCAAATTACGTATCCATAAGACAACACAGAAAACTCACTTATGGCCAACTTGGTGTTCGTTGAAAATGATGGATGTTTCAATAGATTCTGAAAGAGATGTCCCCTCAGAAACTCAGCTGCTCGGGAACCACCATGGCCTGCAGTAACAAGACATGATGATTAGAAAAAGTCAAAATCCATCTTTCTCAGACACAAATTAAGATTAATGCAAACACAGAAAATAAAAGGAAGGTAAAATGCTTTGTCTACCTAGTCTGCAGAAATGTAAGAAGACACAAATAAAGAGCAACACAGACACACAAAAGAAAAACAGAAATGCTAATTCTGCCTCATCTGCAGAAATGTAAGGGTTTATCAATCAAACATCTAAAAAGGAGCCAAAGTTGTCACACGCTCATATGAAATATTTCAGACTAGAAAAAGTGGTCATTAGTTGCAAAGATGAGATAGAAAACATACAGTTTTTAGACTGCAAAACTGTTCTGCAAGCTTCCAAGTAAGAGCATTAATAGCGGAAGCTAAATGGAAAATCAGTTTCAGTCTTTCAGAAATCCCATGTGGAGGTCATGATTACTCTTACACTGAGGACCAACTCTCCCCGAGGCACCCACCAGAAAAATTTAAAGCAATCAGATCGAGGGGTATGTGATTTTAGAAAGGAGTACAAAGTCTACCTAGTTTGAGGTTCTATTGATTCCATTCCAGTCTTTATGGGACTACACTGGGTATGATGTTGTTGTAGAGCATCCCCCTTTTGAACCATTGGAAGCATTTGCATTACAACCACATTTGATGTTGCTCAAGTTTTTGTATATTTTTATTTTTGGACGACAACAAGAGCATAGAATGGGTTTTGATTTGCTATGGAAGAACAAGTTGCATGTTAAAAGAACTGTTTTCAGAAAACAACCTTAGGTATAGTTTTTTGTATTTAGGAAAAAACAACTCTTTCCAGCAGAGTAAAAACAATAGCAGTTTGTGTTTGCTTTCAGGATTCTGTAGAACAAACAGATCCTACATTCACCAGTTCATGTTAACGGTAGCTCACTGACACGTATTCATGCAGATACTAAGCTACTACTATAAAGACGAAACATAGCAAATACAAGCTTCAAGCAGGAAGATTCATAAGGCATGATTTATCTTTCATTATTCATTATCTATTTTAATTCTAAATCACACTCCAAGGTGAAGGATGAGTTGACAAGTTCTAACCATCAAATATCCCAAATAAGCAAACTGCCTTTCCATCAACTTCGGAAGTTTTGATGTCATAAAAGTCTTCCATGGTGGCTCTTTTCCCTCTAAAGCTTGAATAACCACAACTCATTTTTCCATCTTCACTGCCAAGCAGAAAAGGAGAAACATAAGCATGAGTTATTTTTCAGAAGAATTTTGACAAGTATGAGCTGCTAATAGCAAAATACAAAAGAACGTTATTATACATGTATGGTTAACATGGCGAGAAAAGTGAAATCTGTATTATGCCAACTCACCATGTACAACATATTCCTATTTAAGCTCAAAACCTTAATCAACGTCAACTCTTTGTATGGCAAGGGTAAAGTAATTAAGTAACAAGTCCAAGGAGAAAAAGTTCACTCTCAGTCAATCATCAATACTAGAGGCAGCTAGATACTCTTCACCAAATTAGGAGTCAAATAATAAAACTTACCATACAAAAGCTTGTCATTTTTAGATGCGCAGATCAGAAATTCTGCATCACCCAGCAATCTTCTAATAGTTTTGAGGTTTTTCTACATATGAATATCCCTAAGTTCTTCTTATTGATTTCTCATAATAGTCTACTGGCACTTTAAAATTTGGTACATCTCAAAAAACATAGGCCTATAAGAATGACTCATAAACAACTTGTTCTTCCACCTGGTCCAAAAAAAAACAATTTGTTCTTCCATCATAAGAAGAATATTGATGTATGAAAGTCTGATTGCAAAGACATCAGTCATGCATCTGTACTCCGGAGGAGTAACTTATGAGCCAAAAGCTGACAGACGAGGTAAACAAGGAAGCAGCTTTTTTAATGGTCTAGTTGGGGAAGCTAAAGAGAGTGAGAGTAATACAAAACTATAGAATATCAATTCTCCACACTCACCCCCTACCGCATGTTAACTTCTTTTTATTTTTTGGGCATCAAGTGCAGGCTAATATCCAGCTTGGAAAACATAGGTCTCGTTAGCTAATTTACATACAGGAATATATGTTAAAGGAAACTAATTGTTGGACAAGGGCGACAGCACACTCATCCCCTTAGACATCTGGATGATCAAGTCAAATGCTGTGAGTACATATCACAGCCACAAGAGGGAACAAAGTCACAAAGATTCATGGAGCTTATCAGCACCATGCAGGGCAAAATATGTGTCTTGCTGCCTACATAAGCCAGGAGGACTGTAAATGAAAACTACCAAGAATGTTATACATTTTGCATCAGAAACCTATGATCCATGAATGCTCCATCAGCTAAAAGTAGCAAGTATTAGTTATCTTGCAACACTACATATCTCATAAATATACTATTACAATAGTCTGGAAAGGTACACAACAATGTACATCTGCTAAAAATAATCACCTCTTCCATCCTCCGCTGGCGTAACCACCACTATCATCCTTCTCCAGTGAAACATCAACAACAGGTCCACCTTTAGCAGTTGCACCAGTATCCACCATCATGGTTCTCCTCCTCGCTGTATATAGACTATTCCAAGAATAACTTATGCTACAAGTTGCATTCAAACTTTTAATGAGCTTGATAAATTGTCTTCCCTCAATGTGCCTATAAATATGCCCAGCTTGAAAAACCACAACTCTTACAGCAGCTATTGCATAACAGCTAAATTTGATTTCCACATAAACTGCCTGAATTTGAAGCTGAAAAAATAAAACCAACACCTTTGATCATCAAACAATCCATTAAACAAAATTAATAACAAACATACCTAAAAAAAATAAAATTGCAAAGCTTGTTTAAACTGACAAAACTAGAAATAAACACTAAAGCTGAGTTAAATACATTCGTTGTAGAGTTGCTGCATTATTTTTCTCAAATGAGAAAGCATATCAAACTCTACTTGTGCAGCCACCTGTTCATATCTAAAAACTGATCATCATAAGCCATCAATTACCACATATATCTCGTAAACTGCTAACTAGACAGATAATTAAACCATTTCCATCAATTCTCAAATATTAATAACTATAGCATCTCCACTTCAATTCCTACTACGCAAGAGGATCGGGAAAAAAATAATTAATAAACGTAATGGATCTGATCTTACAATCAAAAGAGTAGATTCCGTTAAACTCTGGTAGATCCATAGCCTTCGAAAAAATTAAAAAATCAACCGATTTCTTCAAAGGTAACAAAAATTTAATATTAACAGATCGATCTCTGTAAGAACATTGAAGATCATCAGGTCCAGAGAAAATCAGAACCAAATGATGTAAAAAAGAAGCAAGCAAGCAATCAGAGAAGATCGTTGAATATCCAGAATCAGATTCAACTTTTTTCAGGATCCATTAAATTAAAAGAAACCCTAAGCAGAGAGAAAAAGAGGGGGGAAAAAAGGTAGAACGATGATGATAATAAAGAGTGAAATGTGTTTATTTGTGAAGTGTCGGAGGAGAGAGAGAGACGCCTGGCGGTGAGAGAGAATGGCGACGTGGCGTTCCACATGCATCCACTGTATGTTATAATCCAGTGGGCTTTGGACCCACCGCTTATTGTAACGCCAGATCCAATACTCTTTTTTCGAATAATTTTAAAAGCTTACGTGGAGATGATTCCACTTATTACTACTTCTCATGCCTTCTGTGTGACTAGGAAAAACTCACTCGAATGGAATCTCAATAATTGTTGGTTTTTTAAAAGGGTAACTATCGGTTGGCTCTTAAACTTGGCACTAACTTTCACTTCGACATCTTAATTAGGTTTTGTTCATTTTAGATACCTCATGTGATATCCTGCTGTGTCATTTTGACACTTTTTTTATAATCAGCCAAATATGTAAGGCGTGTGTAACACACTCGCCGATGACGTGTCAAAATAACGAATTAAACAAAGACATATGGCATATATATTGAAAATAATTTTTAAATAATGAATTTAGAGTTTTAAAAAAAAAGCCAATGACACGTGGCAATTTTTATCCAAATAATATTTTTAAAAAAATTAATCACTTACAAGCCCATCCTATGTTGCCTGATCCTCAACCCCCACCCCTGATCCTCAACCCCTCCCCCACCAGATTGTCTTCTCCACAGTCCACAACCCCTACCCCTTCCACACTCAATGCATCTTCTCCACCACCTCCCACCCCCCCCCCCCCCTCAACCTCTCCCCAATCCAGATTGTATTTCTCCAATATACTTTCATAGTTATTTAACTATTTGAAAAGAATTATTTTTCAAAAACACAATTTCTTTGCAAAAACTAATCCGTCTTACTTATAACTTCAAATAAAATCAAATTATTCAAATCTAAACAAAGAGTTCCCTAAAAGAATTTCCTAGATTTTCTTTTAAAAAAATATATTTCGATTTTTTTCAAAACATTTCAAGGAGGAAGAATGGCAACAAAATAAGAAAAGTTGTTTAAGCTTGAAATCTCTTGGTGTTGTAGCAATATTAGATCTATTTCTCCATGGAAGGAGTTAAGGAGTTTAAGTTTTGAAAATTGTGGCTAACATGGGGAAGAAGAAGAAAAAATAAAATAAAAATAGGTTAACTATAAGCTCATCACAAGCTGCCAAGGAGTGTATCACATTTGCTATGTCATGTTAGCAAAAAGTGTCAAAATGACACAGCGGGGTATCACATGAGGTGTCTAAAATAAACAAAGCCTAGTTGAGATGTCGAAGTGAAAGTTTGTGCCAAGTTTAAAGAGCCACCGATGGGTTACCACTTTTTAAAACTATATTTTATTTTGATACAAAATAAATAATATTCACATAATTATTAAAATAGTATTAGTATTTTAATTGTTAGTGTAAGCCAATAAAAAGTGAAGGGAGAGAGTATTAATTACTTGTTCAGATTAAAAGATAATGCTCAATGTGATTAATTTAGATTTATACTCCTTCATTGACTTTTATTTGTTATATTGTGCTTTTCAAAAGTCATATTGATTAATTTTTAAATTAAATTATATTACATTAATTTGATATTTTAAACAAAAAAAATTAGATATTCAAAAATTATATGAAAAAATACTATAAACTACAATTTTTTGTTCAATAAGATGAAATAAATCATAAAATGTTAGTCAAAGTTTTTATAGTTTGACTCTAAAAATGAAACTATGGCAATTAAAAGTGGACGGAGGTAGTAGCATTATAATTACGTGTAATGAACTTATAGTTTTTGAGGCAAAACATAATTTTTGGTGTAACAACTTACTAAAATTGTAATAAATTGTAGTTTTAAAACTATAATATTAATAATCTTAAAGTTGAACAAGCCAACCCATAAACCAGAGCATCAAGCAATAAGCGTAAAGGCAGAAACTAGCGTAAACAATAATCTATACAAGGACAGTAAGGCGGAAGCAAATCAAAATAAATATATATAGAATCCCTCCCAGAACCTGGAAGTCACTAATACAGAGCTATCTAATAAAGAGTACAAGTCCCAAAAGTGAACCATAACAAAGTATGTCTCAAAGGCAACAAGACTAGCTAAAACAAAAGAAGGAGACAAGGCAAACCCAAAACGCCAAGTGCTCGCCCTCGTCTCCGAATCACAACTGCAAAAGAAGGCTGGAACTACACACCGATGGTAACTGGTACTGGGACCTGCATCAAGAAATAGATACAGAGTGTAGCATGAGTACCAGAATAACAGGTACTCAGTAGGCATCAAAGGTCGACTGAGCAAAAAGGATAAAAACAATAAGAAAGGATAGAATCTAGACACAGAGAGGTCAAAGAGAATAAGAAAAGAGAGCACACGAGCATGTCAGAATAAACTAAGTACAACTAAACTAAACCTAACTGGACCCCCGTAAGCCCAGAAGGTATACTCGTGCGCAAGTTTAAATAAAACCTGAACGAACCCTCATAAGCCCGACAGGTACACAAAATAGCTAAGTCTATTGAGAAAGAAGAAAGCCGAGGTCCCAGCCTAAAGTAACCAAGATAACTATCAAACTCCACCTAGCCAGCAGTACACTCCCAATCCAGCTAGAAAGAGTGACCTCGGGGGCACCCTACCAAACAGTCCACTCCCAGCCCAACTAGAAAGAGGGACCCGAGAGTGAGGTTGATATCGCGAGTCGTCCTACCATGCAGTCAGCTCCTAGCCAAGCTAGAAAGAGCGACCCGGGGACATCCAGCCAGCAGCACACTCCCAGCCCAGCTAGAAAGAGAGACGCGGGGGCGATCGCCGAAATCACCGAGTCTACCCAGCCAGCAATACGCTCCCAGCCCAGCTAGAAAGAATGATCCCAGGGGTGATGGTATCTCTAATAGGATCCAATCCTACAACAGCCATCGTGGAACGCTGTCCACTCCAAGAAATCACAGAAAAGGCTCTAAGTTTATACTATTTCAATCCCCGCCTCTAGTAATGCACCGAATCTTCGAGAACGCGTTGAAACCGCAAAATTAGAGGGAGAAGATACAAAAGTGCAACAAGCAGCGATAACGCCTAATCTAAGGCTCAACTATTAGACTCAAGTCTGCTACTCTAGTCTACAAGGAGCAAAGTCATCCGAACAACGTCGGCATAAAGTCAAGGTTATCCGGTCCACACGGGTCATAAGTCTAAGGCAATGCTAGCCTAACCTAGACTAAGGACATCATGCTTACGGTTTAGGATAAACAAGCATACAACACATAGCATACAAGTATACAATAACATTTAGCACATAAGCATGTAGCTCTACTAAACCGGTTAACATGATACTATACCCGAAATATGGTCAATCGATCTTACCCCAAGGTATCTGATCAAAGTAAAGTAGTAAATTGGTACCCACCCCCAATTCACTCCAAGTGATATACTTTTACACAATTAAGCTCAATCTAATATAAAGGAAGTCGTAGCCTACCTTAAGGTCGATTGCGCGCGCTCCAAATCACTTTGCCAGAGCTTTTCCTTCTCGAACGACCTTTGAATGTTGTCACTCTATCAAATATAGTATCACAACATTAGTACGATCGTTTAGACATTAAAATCACAACAAATGGAGATGGGTCAATTTTGGGGTCAAAACGGGAAAAATGGGACCCACGCTGGAAATTCCAGAATTAATTCCAAAAGTAGGTCCTAATTAGTTCCCCGATCTCATGTCCCAAAATGGAACACAATTCGGGGCTCGGAAACATCACAATACCAACATGCAACCAAAATCTGAATTTTCTCAAAAACTAGAAATGGGACAGCAGCTGAATCAGTAAATTTACCAAAAACGGGAGGTCTACAGTGAATTCTGACAACACCACGACGATCTCCTCGAAAAATCACTCAAGATAGCCTCAAAAATAACTGAAATCGAACCTAAAATGGCTGAGAAAACAAGTCTAAAAAATTGCAAAACCAAGCTAACAAAAGGGGGTCGTGGCAGCAGGTATTTTACGAAATTTATCTCAAACGGAGACCCCAAATCAGTTTCCGAGCTCACCAACGCGTTTCTTGCGAAAAACTCACAAGATGAACCTTCGAATCACTAAATTTGGACTTGAAATGAGAGAGTTAAGCCCTTTTAAAGTGCTGAATTTTAGAACAAGTGCTGAATTTTCTGCATAAATACACCATATTTTTAGCATATTTCAAAAATTTTAAAACTCCGATGAGGTGCTCCGAACTCGTTCAAAACCTCGTGCACGCAAACGAGATATGCAACCATACTAAATTTGATATTCCGGACTCAATTGCATAGTAAAAATTTCCATACGAGGTCAACTTAAAAAAAAATGGGTCCTACACCCAAATGCAATTTAAAAATCAGAAACCACAAAAGGGCTCGAAAAAATATCGAAAACCTTGAAACACAAAAAAAGGGTCATTCTAGACCAAAATCGATATTTCAAAGTTGATCGCACTGATAAAATTCTCATTCGAGCGCATATACTCAGAATGTTGACTAAAATCAAACTTAGGCTTAAACTTAAAGTTAAAACGCCTAATCGCACCAACTCACACTAAAAACCTCGGGAGTCATACCGATCATGTTACTAGCCTAAAATGACCCTTCCAGAGCTGATGAAATCGTCAGAATTGGATTTCGATGTCATCTTCTTGAACTTTTGATTGAAAATGATTGTTTAAGGTTCATAAGGTTTAAAAATACTAAAACTCGCACAATAACCAAACGAACGACCAGGTGACCGAACTGTCAGTCCCAGCAAGTCATAAATGACTTGGGGTCACTACAGGAACTCTCTAAACGACACACAGAAAGCAAAACATAGAAATGACCAGGAGGGTCATTACAATATCCACTACTAAAAAGGACTTTCGTTCACGAAGTAAGGGTCAAGAAGTACTTGAAGGCTCAAACAAGTCGGAAAACTGCTCTCGCATCTCCTGCTCGATCTCCCAGGTAGCCTCCTCAATTGGACGATGCCTCCAATGGACCTTAACAACAGGAATGGCTCTCGAAAGCCATCCTAAGTCTATTTTGAATCACTATCACCTGGTCCAAAGCCTCCTGAATCAAATCCGTACCCCGATACCTAAGCTTTGTAGACTCAAACCAGCCCACCGAAGAGCGACAACGCCTACCATACAAGGCCTCGAATGGGGCCATCTGAATGCCAGAATGGTAGTTGTTGTTATACGCAAACTCCGCCAAAGGCAAGAACTGGTCCCAATGACCACCAAACTCCAAAACACAAGCCGCAGCATGTCCTCAAGGACTTGAATAGTACGCTCCGACTAACTATCAGTCTGTGGGTGGAAAGTTATGCTAAGGTCAACCCGAGTGTCCAACTCATCCTGAAAGGTCCTCCAAAAGCTAGACGTGAACTGAGAACCCCGATTTGATATAATAGAAGTTGACACCCCATGAAATTGAACCACCTCCCAAATGTAGATACGAGCCAACCTCCCGACGCTAAATGAAGACTAAACAGGAAGGAATTGTGCTGACTTGGTCAATCGATCAACGATGACCCAAATGCTATTAACACCTTTAGAAGTCCACGGTAGGCCAGCCACAAAATTCATAGTAATGCGATTCCACTTCCACTCCGAAATAGATAATCTTTGAAACTCACCACCATGCCTTAAATGCTCAGCCTTTACCTGCTGAAAGCACAAGCAACGGGAAACAAAGTCAGCAATATCTCTCCTTATGCCACTCCACCAGTAATGCTGCCTCAAATCACGATACATCTTCGCTGTGCCCCGATGGATAGAGTATCTAGACTCATGGGCCTCAGAAAGTATTAACTATATTAAATTTTCAACTCTCGAAACACAGATGCAGCCGGAGAATCTCAACATTCCATCAGGATCTAAGGTAGCCTGGCCACCATCACCCGCTAACACTCGATCTCTAAGGGCCACCAAGGCCTCATCCTCAAACTGGCATCCACGGATCCTATCAAGGAAAGAGGACTGAACTCCCATATAGGCCAAGATGCGTCTATAATCTGAAATATCCAACCGAACCTTGCTATTAGCTAAGAACTGAATGTCCAAAGTCAAGGGTCGCTCCTCAACAGATAAGAAGGCTAGACTACCCATACTCACCGCCTTCCGACTCAAGGCGTCCGCTACCACATTCGCCTTGCCCGGATGATAGAGAATAGAGAGGTCGTAGTCCTTCAGGAGCTCAATCCAACGACGCTGCCTCGAATTAAGGTCTCTCTGGCTCATGATGTATTGGAGACTCCTATGATCGGTATAGAATTTAAATATGAAATATGAATATTTCATAGAAAACTAGCAGCCAAGGAATAATTTCAGACAGATTAGTGATTTTTTTAAAATTTTATTTAATGTTTAGTACTTCAAATGAAGTTTGAATAAATTCAAATTCATGTCAAAAGACCGAGTAATGATATGCAATTGTTTTCCTTTTTATTTGCCTATATTTGGTCCTAATCCTCTAAATCTGAATTGATTTTTAATCTAACCGATGGTCCACGCAAGCAATAAGTAATCTAGTATACTACAGTGTTTGGATATTCATCATCAATAGTTAATTACTTATGAATGAGAGGATTAGTGTCAATTGCTAATCTTTAGTGGTCTACGCTTATATTTCAACAGATATATTTTATATAATTTTTTTAAAATTACAATAAGTTCATAATTAAAAATAAATAAAGATTGAATCATTAAATTTAATTTTAAATCTATCTTTAAAAAATTCTTTGACCTTATATATGGTTTCATTTAATGATGCTCACATGTGATCCTTGTTTAGTTCATTGACTTTCTTGCTTTTGGAAGATGACAACTAAATAATTATGCGATATCATTCACCACTAATTAACTAAATTTATTTCAATGATTTTGTGAAGATATTAAAACCATTTTTTTTTTAATAAACATAAGACTCAAAAAAATTAGACGACAAATTCATCATATAAAGGCAATATATATTTTGATAACTACAATAATTAAGCGTTTAGATATTTAAAAATGTAATATTTGAAAAATAGTAGGAGTGGTAATATTAAAAGAAAGTTGAAAAAAAGTATATACTTTATGCGATATGAATTTTAACTTGAAAAAAAAAAGAGGGATTAAAATCACTTTCAACTTGAAACTCATCTTTAAACTTTTTAGAAAAATTAGTCCTTATATATATATATAGATAGATATAAACAAATATTGTTTGAAAAGGGGAAAAGTTCCATGACCACAAACGAGCCCTAAATTAGTGATAGAAAATTTATATCGAAAAGCAAGTTCACAGCTCCTCTCAATTCTCAAATGATAAGAAGGTTAAATTTTTGTTCTTGCATGGCCTATGAATTCATGTGAATTTTAAAAAATTTGTAAAAAAAAAAATTGTTCAAAATTTGTATAGGTATCTAGCAAAAATCTATCAATATTTGATTATAAATCTAATTTTTATTTCATATTAATATAAAATCACCACACAAAAAATTATAAACTTCAATTTCTAAATTTGGTTCACTAGACAATGAGAGGAATATAAGTGTAGATATGAGTCTAAGTCATCCAATCAGTTACTAGTCCTTTTGGGAAACCCAACTCAAACACAACCCTTTGTATTTCTTTGTTCGGTTTCTTTGGTTTCTTATTTGATGTTCAGAGTGTATATTGAATTTTTCGAATCTGGATTAAATAATGCAGGGTTCATTAAGAGGTGACGCTTCTAATGGAATTTCTCCATATCCAGAATTTGAATCCGAAACTTTTGATCAGAGGTAAAGCAATTCCACCAATACTGCACCACAACTCATGTTGATATAACCGGCCTTTGTATTTCACTAACGAGTTTTATGTGCAAAAAATGGTAGTTCAACTTGAATTTTTTTGCTTTTTTTGTATTTCCCATGTCCTAATTGTTATGACGTCTCCATAGTGATTTATGACCAATTTTTTTTATATTTTCTTTTAAATATCAATTGGTTAGGGTAAATGAAAAAATAAAACAAGAAGATTGGGTAAAAGAAGAGTAAAATCATCTTTTTCTAAACTTTAGATACTAATTAATTGGGTGAAGTCAAGGGAAAAATCATTAGTAAAAGACCATCCCCAACCATATTGGTTACCAATTGGATGAATTGAAGTGAAGGGGAAGAAAAAATAATAGTGGAGAAGAAAAAGTAAAGTTACCAATTTTTAAAGTAGATATTATAAAGTTATCTTGAACTAATACTAAGCTTATATTGTTTGAACTTTTTAAGATTATCAAACCAGTGTGAGATAGATTTTAAAATATAGTCTCTTTTCAAGGATTCAATAGGAGTGCATAGATATTTTTAGGACTCATTTTGACCATGAATTTTAGAAGCATTTTTAAATTTTTTTTTATCAAATATTTGTTTTAGAGCCATAGAAACTATCTAATTTTTGAAAGACTAATCTCAAATCTCAAAATCTTTTTTAGACCTATTTTGGAGCCAAAATATAACCATTGATTTCTTTTTAAAATTTAAAATTTATCCCAAATTTTTATATTTTATAAATAAATGCCTCATCTATTACTTCGAATTTGTTTTGCTTTTTTGTGTAAATTTACTTCGAATTTGTTTTGATTGATATGTATAATTTTTTCTTTGAATTGTAAACTATTGCTAATATATGAGGTCTCTTATCTTCTACATAAAGTAATATTTGCTTATAATGTATAACTTTTTCTTCAAATTGTTAATCCGTGTCAATATATGAGCTAGGTCTCTCATCTCTTACAGTTGCTAATAATTGTGTTATTTGAAATTTTTGTTATAATATCGTCTTATGATTCTAGGATAATGTATTATCTAATTCATCATTAAAATGATGATTTTGTGTCAAATTTATGTGAATATAGAATTATGATTTGTAATAATAATAATGAACGTCGTCAATAAAGATTTTACATAACTTTGATTAGAAAATATGTTCATTTGATATGATGTGATAATTTTTAGAACTCGTGTGTATGATGTGGGGTCCAGCCCCATTATTGACTTCAACAACTGCTACATGCAATTGTCAATGGTTGGCAAATTTGCAATGGCAAATGTTGAGAAACACAACAATTGAAAATTTTCGGTGGCACAACTTTGACATATTGCGGATGGTGTAACTACAAATTTCTTCTATAAAAGGGCCCTCAACTCATCAGATACACCAATTCACAGAGAAAGAAAAATATAGAGAGTTTTGAGGTTTTCATAGATTATACAAGAAAATAGTTTGTGAAGAAAAATAGAGTGTGAACGATATTATTAGTAAGGTAAATCAAAAGAGTGTTATTCATTTTGAGTGTGTAGTATTATTTTGAATATTGTATTCGCGACTACACAGTGTAAAAATTTCTTGCTATAGTGATATCAGTTGCTCATCTTGACCCATGATTTTTCCCTTATTTAAAAGGGTTTCCACGTAAAATTCTTGGTGTCATTATTTTTCCGTTTTATTTTCATTATTTTGACCATATATGTTTTTGTGCTTATCCGCGTTTTTCCAACATATGAGTTATATTTCATGTTGTTGCTTTTTAAAAGAAGTGAAATATTTTTTGGAAATTATGATTAAACACATTATAAAACTTTAGTCTAAACTTCATACAAATCACTATATAATTTATCAAAAATATTTAAAAATCTATAATCAAATGATAGCTTTTAAGGGATTCAAGCTATGTATATTCAAACACCAGTTAACATTTGCATGGGTACTTAGTTTAGCAATTTTTGCTTTTCATGAATTCTCACTTTTTCTCAGATCATGGGTTAAAATTTAAAACTAATGGATACACTAATATTTTATATTTTTAATGTAAATAAGGAACAAACAGCTGAGCATTATGACTTCATATGTACTTAATTATTAGAGTGGACTTTTACTTTTCCCCTTTCCTCTCCTAGTCATTTCAACCAAGATGTTTTTTTTTTTTTTTTTTGCTCCTAATAATGTTTTTAGAAATATGTTGTAAATAGACATTGAAAAATAAGGATGGGAAATACATAAGGGCCTACTCTGTTTCGTAACTAGAAATAGGTGTCCGTTCTAGCATGGACTCGATATTTGTTATTATTTTGTTTTGATTTATTGACATGGATAAAATTTAGAGGTTAATTAAACTTTAATATAACTTTTAAATATTTAAAGTTGTTAATTATTGTGATTTATAATATTTTTTTACGTAATTTTTAAAAATAAGTGTTACTCTCCTTGTGCCAATGTATGCAACACGGATAGAATTTCAAGACTCAATCAAATATTGTCAATTATTGAGATTTATAATACTTTTTTTTATGTAATTTCTAAATTAAATAATACATGTTATTTCTTTTGTCCCATTTTATGTGACACCGATAGATTAATTTCAAGAATTAAATCAAATTTTTTTATTAAGTTATCAATTATCATGATTTATAATATTTTTTACGTAATTTTTAAATATATTAAAAAATAAAATAAACAAATTAAAACAAAAGAACCCAAAAAATAATAAAATACAGAAAATACCCTCAAAGTGCTCAAGTAGCCATTTTGACTTGTTGCCTGCTTGTGCATTTGAAACTCCCTCTTATAATATAGTAATAATATTTGGATTATTTGATATGGTGTATGATTTTTTTTATTATTATTATTATAAAAATAACATATACAAATACGATGAAAAGGATGGGAAAAAGTTTTGAAAGCCAATTATATATTTAACTATGTTAATGTATGCATTAAAACCCCTTGCGTTGTTCATACATATACTATGATTTCTTGTGTATTGTTATATATAATATAATACCAAATAAAGTATAAAACTAATGCAAATATTGATTCTATATAACATTAAAAAGCATATTAAATAAAATATAATAATACACAAAGTTATACATGCATTATATTTTCTAATGCATTCTACCAAGTCATATCTTAACAAGTTCAAGATGTTGTTCCCAAAAGGATACTTGACCTCCAACTATTTATGGGATGCATGGATTCATTTCTAATAATTAAGAGTGAAATGATTATTATAAGTATGTTTCAATCTCAAATAAGTAATTATTATTGATGATCAGATGAATCAACATTGGTTATGTTTCTCTATTTAAGTTCATTTCATATTAAATTTATATAAAAAATAAATTATGATGAATTTATAACAGGGTTAATGGTCAAAATCACATATCACATTTTTGTGAGTCTTTTCGCTAAATTATCAAGTGTTCATTTTTTCTACGTGAATTATCACCAACTATTTGTCAAAACACACTTCAACTATTAATTGTTTCTTTTTCTATCTAAATATGTTATAACTATGTAAGAAAAGGAAACAATTGTCAGGTGAAATATCTTTTGAAAAATAGTTAATCATAGTTTAAATTAAAAAAAAGTGAACATTATTTTATTGGAAACTTGCAAATACATAATAATTTAAATAGAAAAATAATAATTCAGATATGTTTAAGAGTGTTACTAACTCTCCAAAAAGTTCTTATCAAGAATATTTACCAAGTGACATGACAGTGCCACTAAAACCTGTCACTTAAATCAACAGATACATGCTATTATTGGTGAAAATAATACCAGAAATAAGTAACGTTACTAAACAATTAAAATACATATTATAATCATTTAATTATAGTCAGAGAAAATGAAGTTTATATGCAAGTTGCAAGGCATAAGTTTTATATTAGTTTATAAACTTCATGATGAGATAAAAAAAACTCTTCATAACGAGGAATTAAGACAAAGTAAGAACATGTTAGAATTAATGGATTAATAATAGTTGATGAGTATCGATCTTGAAATGAATAATTAAGTGTTAAATAAAAAAATTGATACACACTTTTTCGGCTAAAACAATTGAAATGTCCTTCAAACTATTTACAAAAAATATATATAAATTTTAAAAGATTATTTTTTTTTACGTAAAAAATGAATAACATAAATTAAACAAAGGGATAATTAAAAGTAATATCTTAGCTGAATCAGTAAAAAATAACCTGATCCATCTAGATTAAACAAAAATAACAAAAACCCATTTGTTTGTACCAAGTTCTTTTGATGCTTCACATTTTGTGATTGTATTAATTCAAAAGACAATTATGTCTATTTTCATTTGAAACTGGGTGTTTGATTTAAGACCAGTGCAAATACTCAAGTTACGTTTCAATTTATTTTAAATCTAAGTTTACTCAATTTTTCATCTTGTAATTAACAATGAGATTCTTAGAAATCCAGCCTCAATAATTTCTAACAAATAAATTCAGATGGATTGTGATATTTATATATAGTTTGGGTCTAAGATTTACATGGATCAATAATCAATACCGCCGATATATTTAATTAAGGTCTTACTTATGATATCTTATAATTTCGTTAAAATGATTGATATGTTTAGTTGTAAAGTTATAATTGTAGTCTACTAGATAAAAGGAAGACATTTTTAATTCAACGCGTTACTCACCCGTCCGTCATGAAAAATATGTTTTAATGAATATTAAGGGCAATTGGAATCTATAGGTGCAAAAAGAACAAATTTAAACCATTTCCAATATGGTAGACACATTTTTTACTGTTTTACATATAAACTATGAAATCATAAGTTATGGATAGTTAAAATTTGTAATTTTCATGCGATTTTACTTATAAACAATTGGCTTATGATTAAATATTTTTATGTTTAACAAACAGATTAAAAGATAATATAAAAATATTTATAGGCTAAATTAACTAATTTATAAATTTATTCAAACACCATGTAAATCTCATGTCCTTTTTTCTTTCTTTTTTCTTTTTGATTGAGTATACAAATTAGGTGATAAAATGAAGTAGTAAATCTACTCAAAATAGTAGCATTCATACTGAAAATGCACCCTACTCGCTCATGCCATATGGTGCTTAAATGTTTGTTTTATTACTGTCGATATGAAAGGATGAATGAGATCTATTATTTTTATTTAAAAATTTTGAATTCAATTATAAGGAAAGTAAATGTAGCATACTTTGTATAGCATGAACTCAAATAGATTGGATAAATAAATCTCGAATATTAAATAATTAACTAGAAAAAGAAACTCAAATCAATGGCATTTATTTTGTATATTTGAAGAAAATTAAATAAAAACTTACTTACATAATTGATTAATATATTATATTTGTTGTAGCTCGTATACTCACATTGATATCAATGTTTACTTCACTGCTTCCAAAATCTCCGTCGTTATCAAAATAAAATTATTTTATATAGAAATCATTTGCTAATATCTAGAAAATAGTAAGATGTCCATAGAATTATTTTTACCATGAAGTTACATACTTTATACTTAAGAAACTTTAATTTATGATTTATTTAATGAAAAAAATAGAAAAATATTTCTATTTTTAACTTCTCATATCAAGTTTAGAATTATAAATAAATTCTCTTTGACCAAAAAAAAAGACGTTTTATTTTTGTTTCTAACCTTTTTTTTTATCATCAGATAAAAATACTCAATTTTTGTTGAAGCTTGTTAAGGAAAATACTAAAATAGTTTAGTCGAATGGAGATAATCAATAATGGGAGTATACTGCAAATATGTAGAGTAATTAACCTATGACCTATCTACTCATGAAAAAGTATATCATATGAGTGTGTGTGTATATATATATATATATATATATATATATTAAAAAAAATAATAGGTTGTAGAAAGATTGGATCCTTATATATTAAACATTGTTAATGTTACTTAGAAAGTGTAGAAGATGAACTAAAACTCCATTGAAATTTGTTTAAGCTTGAGAATATAAGTTCCTGAGATTAGGTTTAATTTTGTGTGGATATTATTGCAACTGACTGGATACGTATCTTAAAAAGATTTTGAATCTTAATTTTGGGATAATTTAATGGAGATTTGATGTAGTTTCAATTAAATTGAAGCTAAATTTGAAATAGAAGATAATCATGGTTGAAGATAAAGATGTGTTTCACATGCAATTTTTTGTGTAGTATTTGCATCGTAAATACTAATTTTGGAGACTTATGAATTTGTGCATAGTGAAATGAATCTGCAACAATCGCAATTTCACGTGCCACCGATCGTCGAAAATTCATACGAAGTGCTGATGAATTTTTTTTGTCCACAACCTAGATATTTTACATTTTTGTCTTAAAATTACCCCTAGCCTTCATCTTAACGTGAAAAAATCACATATTAATCTACCTTCATATATAATGATGTATTTATATATCATAGATATAGTTTAAGAGAGGAGAAATTAATGAACTAATGGGCTAATTAACACCCCCCGTACGTGGAGCCAATTCAATAGTTATTTATTTCCAACACCTTGTGTATCCCATGTATATATTCATCATGCATGCGTATATGAATATTGTGTATCATACTATCATTTATAACTTTTTGTTGGTTAAAAAGGGCTCGCAAGAAATGGTACACTCTTGCAAACACGAGCTAGTTCATTGGGCTCATTGGTGCTACTTAGACATACACATAAACGGCCCAACTGATCTTGTTGTAAAAACATGGGAAACTTTATTTTCAAGAAATATTAGGTACTATAGCTACGATTTAAGAAAAATGTAATTCACGACTATAATTTCCCCAATTCTTGCTATTCGCTTGATTTATATAATTCACATGATTTGTGTAAATTTAAAGTTTGTATCTCGATTTCTGATTGTATAAATTCAGAATTTTATATATGCTTACCCTAGCTATTTGTATACGATTTATGAAAAAATAATAATAAATTACCCTGTTTGTATATTGACAAAAGAATTATATAAACAGAGTTTTGAAAATTTTCTAAATGTATAAATACATAATTTGTATATACGTCAGCCTCCATATCAAACGAAATTATAACTATAGAGTCTTACTATGTATATTATGTTTGCTATTTTTAAAAATTTCCCTTTATTTTTTACAAAGATATGCTATAATAAGAAAATATTTATTATATATAGCAATGACATCATCTTCTTTTTTTTTCAGTTAACACCTATAATACAAATTCACTATGTATTATAGATAACAAATTTATAAAACACATATAATACAAGTTTTATTGATGGATAATATTTTTATCACACACTTTAATACACTTATAAGGTCAATTTCTTACTAAACAAACACAATATATTTAAAACACTTATAATACATTTATATTACATGCATAATTTACTTTAACACATCATGAAGATTTATCGTAATATTGCTATAACTAAAAAACATTGCTAATATCGATAATTATTTATTAATAAATACTCAGCCAAATTTTCCTAAATTTTATGTTACATTAATTAAAAATTGTCTATATTTCTAAATTTATAGAAAAAAATCCATCTTTCTCATCCACTAATATTATTTTTGTACGCTAAACACTGCAAATATAAAGACTCTTCATTGAGAGTCATTGTCATTTTTATACTTTGCTTAAAGAAAGAGATGAAATTAATTCCAATATCTTAAACAAAATAACAAAACCAATTAAAAAAAAAAACAAGCAAGCGCGCCGTCGCCGTTAGTTTGGAAAACAAGTACCGTCAAGACAAAGAACCGGAAACAAAAATACCGGTTCAAATACTCGCCGTGGACTAGTCCATGACCCATTGACCCGTCTTTTTTGTTTTCTCCCTCTATATTTTTTTCCGTTAAAAAGACAAGTTGATTGATAATATCAATTAGAAAAAAAATAATTCAAAATCTGCCCTACAGAAGAAGTCTCTGGGAACCTTCCTTCACTCTATCATCGTTTTCGTCTTCTCTCTGAAAAATCTTAGTTGTTTCTTGCTGTACTGTACAGTTTGTCTCCGCAAAATTTGATTCGGTATGTATCTATGTTTCACTTCAATATTGTTGAAACTACTACTTGTTTGATTCGTATGGTTGAAATTTGTGAAATTTAATTTAAATTACACTGTATTATCTTGTTAAAGTGGTTAATAGTTGTACAAATATTAATTATACTACTAATTTCTTGTTGGTTGAGTTTAATTTGACAGTTGTTTAGTGACTTGTTTTGGGGAAAACCTTGTTTTCGTTGATTGTGGACTACAACTTGTTTGAAGTAATGTTTCAAGTACAACAACTTTGAGAAATGAAGAAATTGATTTATGTTTGGATATTATATATGATAAAGGTAACATTTTGCTTTATGTTTTGATGTTAGATGATTGATTATATCTGATAAAGGTATAATGTTATGAATATTTTCTTCGATGTAGATGTCTTCAATTAGATTAGTTGACCTTGTTGGAAGTTGGAGTTTTCGATGTCGTTGAACTTGAATGATATTTTTAGGCTCCTATTTTATTTTCTCTATGGCTGTGTTAAGTGTAAATATTTTCTATTGAATATTTGGCTTCCTCTGTGCTGATGACAAGATTATGTTATAACTGACTAAGCAAGTTCAGTTCTTGATTCTAAATTTTGTGATTTTTGTGCGAAGAGTTTTGCATGTGACAGCATCTCAAAGTATTCCAATCATGCATCTTCAAAGGAAATATATCAGTTTCTGGTTTTACTGTTATAATATGGGAGGAGATAATTTTTTTTAGGGAATGCTATGTAGGTCCTGGATGTGTTACTTGAGGTGGTTTTTATGAAGAAACCTGTCATCCCTTGAAGGATTTTGGAAGTTTACTGCCTCTTGGAACAATAGAACCTTGTGGTTCGGCCCTTCCACGGACCCGGGCATAGCAGGAGCTTTAGTGCACGAGGCTGCCGTTTTACTGTCTGTTGGAACAGTTTGATGTACTGACTTAAGTTATGAATCACCGGCAAGAGAAATTTGTGAGGTCAGTTTCTGTGAACCTGGGAAACCCCTTTTGTTTGTTCACTTATTTATCTTATATATGCTATCCACTGGATGTTTTTGTTTATGAAGCATATTGGATTTGAGAATGATGGCACCCCCTGGGGGTTTGTAAATCCCTCCTCATCAATTTCTTGATGAGTTCTTTTGTGTGAATACATAGTTAAAAAAAAAAGCATATTGAACTAGTTTCACTTGTCTTAATATAAGCATTTGACACATAAGAGAAAATTGAACGAGTGAACAGATTAGAGGGAATGGAGAATAAAGTAATTATGGAATTTTTGGGAAAGAGAAAAGCTGTGTATCCATTCCATATTTTGGTTTTATGTGGGATTACTTTATTTTGGTAAATCCGATCTTGTAGCATAGAATTTAACCTACTTGATGTGAATTAACGATTCCATTGTAATTTAATGTAGCAAAGTTATATTAACCGTGGATCAGTTTGCTGAGATGTCTGACTCTAAGCTTGTTTCTGCACTTCATTTGATTTCTATGCAGGTTTCAGGATTGGAACTCAGAGAAAAGCTCAGAGGGGAATTTTACATATAAAGATGGAGAACACAGGGGCAAATTTGGAGTGTTCTCCAATGAATTACACAAAGCCCTGGAAAGTGGTTCTGGAAGGATTAAAAGCATAATACATGCCTTAAGTTCTTGTTTAAATTGCCTTCTGGCCAGAAGTTTGGGATCAGAAAAAAAGATGCTTGATCCTCAAGGACCTTTTCTTCAGAAGTGGAACAAAATATTTGTATTATCCTGTGTAATTGCCATCTCCTTGGATCCTTTGTTCTTTTACATTCCAGTGGTTGATAATAACAACAAATGCCTGCATTTGGATAGAAAAATGGAGGTTACAGCTAGTGTTTTGCGTTCCATCACTGATATCTTTTACCTTTTCCATATTGTGCTTCAATTTCGTACTGGTTTCATCGCCCCTTCATCACGTGTATTTGGAAGAGGCGTTTTGGTTGAAGATGCGTGGGAAATAGCAAAGAGATACTTGTCCTCTTACTTCTTAATAGATATTCTTGCAGTTCTTCCTCTACCACAGGTTAGAGTGACTTCTCTTCAAACGTTATTTCAGTTTTGATTTAAAGAATATTCTTATTTTACTTCAATTTCAAAAATAAATAAATAAATTATATTACTCAAATGACACGTGGTTGGTCAACTGTGTTGAAGATTTATGCTGCTTCAAACAAACCATGATTCCATCTGTCGTGGAGAAGGTAGATTTCTATGATATGGTACATTTTTGGCATTAGATGATTTTGTTAACTTTTGTGTTGTCGTGCACTTCATGATGTTCAGGGTGTTGTATGTTTTAAAGCTAAACTTTGAGTTGTGAAAGAGATTGTACTGTGACAGGGACTAGTTTGATAACTAAAGCCATGCAGCTCGTACTATGCAAATACAAAACCTATATTTATTGTTTAATCTCATGTTTATTTACTGTTTTTTCAGGTTGCAATTTTAATTGTCATTCCTAAATTGCGGGGTGCTAAATCTTTGAATACAAAGAATTTGCTGAAATTTGTCGTTTTCTTCCAATATATTCCGAGGCTCCTTCGAGTATACCCTTTATATAAGGAAGTCACTAGAACTTCTGGCATACTCACTGAAACAGCATGGGCTGGAGCTGCATTTAATCTCCTTCTCTATATGCTTGCCAGTCATGTAAGTTTGTGTTAAGCTTGATTTAAGTTCTGAAAGACTAAGAGACTATGCACTCTGCTAGTTTAAATGTGTTTGAAAATTACTTTTGGGATGACTGTATTTGAAGGTGTTGTTTTTCGTAATTGATTTTATTTTTGGTACTAAATGGTGTTTTAGGAATAAAGTTAGTGGAATTTCACTTATCATAAGTTTTCTTTCATGCTAACTTATCATTTACAGATATTCAGTAATATGTTTTAGCAAGTAATTTAGTCATTATCTTATACTTGGCACACTATTATTGCTGAAACATTATGCAGATAATGCGTCATAATCTTCTTTCTTAGGTACTTGGAGCCTTTTGGTACCTGTTTTCTATTGAACGTGAATCTACTTGTTGGCAACGAGCATGTGGAAATACATCTGCTTGTCATCATTCTTCATTGTACTGTGATGATGATCATTCAGATTTCATAAAATTGCTGAATGATTCATGTCCTATAGAGACACCAAATACAACGCTTTTTGATTTTGGAATATTCCATGAAGCCCTAAAGTCTGGTGTTGTGGAATCAATGGATTTTCCACAGAAGCTCTTTTATTGTTTCTGGTGGGGTTTGCAGAACTTGAGGTATGCTATCTCTGTGTACTTGAGTTTTGTATATCCACCTGCATGTTTGCTATTGATACTTTTGCTCCTTTGCTATGTCTAACCATATTTGTATGTATTATGCTGCTGCTCACAGGCCATATATTGGAAACAGAGGTAGGAAGAGTAGGAAACTCCTTTGGGGCTAGCTTGTGGGTTATTTGTTGTATTTGTGGCTTCAGCACACTGTACTTAATTTGATGCTAGAACATTTGGCTAGTCTTTTTTTAAAGGATTTCATATTGGGCTCTAATATTGACATGCCTCGGTGAGGGGAGGGTAGGAGATGAATACTTGGACAAACAAGCCCATTCCGCTGATACCACTAGTGCAAGACATGCAAAATCATGGTTTTCTGTGCATAAATATCTCTACATGTCCATAAAGAATGGCCTGGAAAAATTGTTTTTTCAGGATAAGTTATTTTTTAACTTCTTTGATATCCAAATTTGGGGGAAAACCTTAGTAAAAATATCTCTATTTTGAGTGCAATGAGGTTAAAAGGATCTTTAAAGACTAGGTGTGTGTTCGTTATCATGGAAAATGTTTTCCATGAAAACTAGTCTCTAGGAAAATAAGTGGTTTCTTACTTATGTTCTTGTGTTCGGTAGGCAAGCAAAAAATATTATCCTAAAAACATTTGTATGTAATTTAGATAAATACTACGGTAGATGGGGGTGGGGAGGTAGGGGTGTGGGATGGTGAAGTGAGGGGCAATAGGGGGTGGGGGTGAAGATGAGGTGTGTTTTTAGGTTAGAGGACACAATTAATGTGGAATGTCATTAGTGCAACTTGCTTTCCCTACTCTCATTAGAGAAGTCATTTTCCTCATTATTAAGGAGCAACAGTCTTGTCTTTCTTAGTTTCATATTAGCCTTTCTTTTGTTCAGCCTTGTTTATATGTCAAACTTCCTCAGCACTTCTAATAGGTTTAGCTTTTTATCCCTGGTTGACCTTTACGTTTCATAACTAGAATATTTCTGTGGAGCTCCAATTGTGAACTGTTCATTTTCAGTTGGATGTCTTGTTTGCTTTCATTAAAACTGATACTTCTTTGTGTTGCAGTTCCCTCGGTCAAAACCTCGAAACAAGTACCTATGTCTGGGAAATTTGCTTTGCAGTTTTCATTTCCATCGCTGGCTTGGTGCTATTTTCATTTCTCATTGGAAACATGCAGGTAGCTTCGTCACATTTTCAGTTCTATGTTAAAGTTCAGGCAATCACCAATTGTCATATACACTTGAGTACACACAAAAAATGATTGTTTTTCAGATTTGTCTTACGACTGCAAAATGATTTTTTATAGAATTCTCAGTATATCCATTATATATGTACTGATTATTCTTGATGTGCCTAATGTGGTTAAAACAACTCGGAAAGGTTCTGTAACTGTTTTGTGGGCTGTGCATATCCAGCCTAGAAATGTCTTTTTGTTAACAGTGTTGTTGTGAAGTCAGTTGCATCTAATAGATGAGAGGTAGGTGGCAAGTTTTTTCAGCCTGGGATTAGGCTAACTGATAGGATATTGTTTTGACTTGGTGGTCATAATTAATTTTCAGTGTCCACTATGCTCTGATTAACTGAAGTACTTGTGGTGTGACAGACGTATCTGCAGTCCACAACGCTCAGACTAGAAGAAATGAGGGTGAAAAGACGAGATGCTGAGCAGTGGATGTCTCACCGCTTACTCCCTGAGCACCTCCGGGAGAGGATCAGGCGCTATGAGCAATACAAGTGGCAGGAAACTAGGGGTGTTGATGAAGAGAATCTGATCCTCAACCTGCCTAAAGATCTCAGAAGAGATATAAAGCGCCATCTTTGTTTGGCTTTGCTCATGAGGGTACGTTGTGTTTTCCTGCTGTGCAACTCGATAAAATATTTTTTCTTGTTCTTCTATGTATTGTCATCGTCACCTAATGACTTCTGCAGTAGTAAGGTTTTCTGTGAGTAGCTAGGTTATAATTTTTTTTTTTTTTTTAAAATTCATGTTTAAATTTACTTGTATTAATTTCTTAATTAGTATGTGCTTTTGGTTACAATTTTGAAGGTTCCAATGTTTGAAAAAATGGATGAGCAACTCCTGGATGCACTATGTGACCGTCTCAGGCCTGTCCTTTACACAGAGAACAGCTTCATTGTGCGTGAAGGTGATCCGGTTGATGAGATGCTTTTTATAATGCGGGGCAAACTATTGACTGTAACCACTAATGGGGGGAGGACAGGGTTTTTTAACTCTGATTATTTAAAAGCTGGTGATTTTTGTGGAGAAGAGCTTCTTACTTGGGCTCTGGATCCTCATCCATCAAATAACCTCCCAATCTCAACCCGAACTGTCCAAGCGCTCTCAGAAGTTGAAGCATTTGCTCTAGTGGCCGATGATTTGAAATTTGTTGCCTCTCAGTTCCGGAGACTTCATAGCAAGCAACTCCGCCATACTTTTAGGTTTTACTCCCAGCAATGGAGAACCTGGGCAGCTTGCTTCATACAAGCAGCATGGCGCCGTCATTGTAGGAAGAAGCTAGAAGAATCTCTTTGCGAAGAAGAAAACAGATTACAAGATGCATTAGCAAAGGGAGGTGGTAGCTCGCCAAGTTTGGGTGCTACTATCTATGCATCACGATTTGCTGCTAATGCACTTCGTGCTTTGCGGCGCAATACTGCAAAGAAAGCAAGGATGGCAGATAGGATATCACCCATTTTGCTTCAGAAACCAGCTGAACCAGATTTTACTGCTGCAGATGAGTAAGTGTATTTAGTATGTTATAATGCTTGCCTTCTTGTACATGATTGATTACATGTTTTTCCTGTATATTAGTTTGTTTGTAGCAATATCTTATATTTCAATCCTCCAATGAATATTAGCAAGAAAACATCATTTTGTACAAAGGAAATGATAGGCTTCTTCGATTTGTAGTAATCTTATATTTCAATCTCCTATATATACTACTACTCATTTAGTTTCAATTTGTTTGTTTAATTTTTCTTTTTAGTCCATATCAAATATATTTTTAATCTTTCAAGTTCAAGTAATTTTATCAACGTTAACTTTGTATACATGTACAAGTAATTACGGGGTTAGTGGTGGCTATGGTGAATTTTGTGGTGGTGGTTTGATGCTGGAAATAGATGTATGTGTATTACATATATCTCACTGAATGTCTGGTGTATTTTTTTTTTGTGTGTTGTTGTGCGTATGTTCACTGCATAACCTATGTATCACTGTATATATAACATGATACACAACAAATATATAATTGTGTATATCATAGGTATGTTAAGTATATACATTAGGGGTGTCAAATGGGTGAGTTGGGTTGAAATTGGAGATATTAAGATGTGTTGAAATAGAAATTGGGTTGAGTCTTGACCTATCCAAGTTTACTATGGACTCAAAAATGGGTCGGGTCATGACCTGCCTCCCTTAATCTCAATAATTTTAACATATTGTTATTATAACTTTTATAACAGCGAATTTCAATACATGAATTTTTTTTTTAAGTGTTATAAATAGATAGATAAATCCTAAAAGATATAACATCGATAGTATTTATACCTGAGAGATCCCTGTACTTGGCTTCATTTGTAAATTGGATCCTCCTACTTATCAATTTGTCAATTGAACCCCTAAACTCATAGAACGTAATATTTTAAACCCTTTTTTCATATGACTAGTGTGTGTGAAGTACAATTGCTTACACATGAAATTCCACGTCATTTTTAATGACATGATTACATGTTAAAAATTAAAAAAATCAATTAAGCCACTTTTGTAATTTTTGGAAATTTTAGATAAGCACTTTTTTTTAAAAAAAATTATTCCAAATACGCATGTTCTTTATATATATATATATATATTCCAAATTGAACTCTAAATTTTTGTCAAATAAATGATTTTTTTTCCCATTTGACTTGAAATTCAAATACAAGTTCACCACCACAAATCCAACTAATTCCAATCACAATTTTGAATCAATTTCACAAATTTACAAGACCCATCTGTTATTTTTCAAGCTTTCTCTAACTTATCAATGGAGTTTTAATTTTTCAATTTCCACCATTGTCATTCGTGTTAATTCATAATTAGACCTCTTTTTTGAAGCCTAAAAAAACAAATAATAATCTTAATACTTTTAGACTAAAAAGCTAAAATCTAAAAGACTTTTAGACTAAGTGGTTAGGATGGGCAACTGATTTTTAGTGGAAAAGAAGTGTGGGTTGAGAAGTGGATGAAGGAGAGAATGAAGAGGAGGAGAGTGGGTGTAGTGGATGAAGTTCCAAGAAGAGAGAAGGGGGGCTGGGGACGGAGGAGAGAGGGGTGGGGTGGGGTGGGGTAGTAGAGGGATGGTTGAGGAAGAAGGGTTTTTTTTTTTTTTAAAAAAAACAAATAATTAGTATTATTATTATTTAAATATTTTTAATGTAAAAGACCTTATTTACTTGTTGTCAAACACGTGTAATCACATAAATTTCTAACTCAGCATTATCAATGCCACATAAGTTCGGTCAATGGTTAAAGGGGTTTAAAATATTGTGTTCTGATGAGTTTAGGGGTTTAGTTGACAAATTGATAAGTATGAGGGTCCAACTTACAAACGGAGTCAATTGCAGAGGTCTCCCAGGTCATTCCGCCTAATGCAAATACAAAGTTTTAAAACTGGTTAAAATTGAAGATTAAATTGGGCTAAATTGAGGATTCTTATAATATGGATCAAGGCTTGAATTGGTTGAGATTGAATCCAATTCAAATTATCTTGAGTCCACCCTTAAAATTCTAAACGAATTACCTGCGTTTAGGGTGTGTTTGGTATGAAGGAAAATGTTTTCCATGGAATACAAAATATACTTGCTAAATAAATGCAATACAAATCAACAAAATATTTAAATGTTTTGAAAAGGCAAGTACATTACCATATGACATTTGTGATCTTAATTGAATATATTTTTTGTTGATATATATGTAGTTTCTAATTATTTGTATTTTGAACAAATTATAAAATTGCATACATATTAAAATTGTCACTTGCAATTTTTATGTGTAAATGTAGATGATTTATTCAATATTACTAGTGTTTACCCTTTTTTTGATTTTAAAAGTAGATGGTCTATCTATTTTAAATTGAAAATTAACGTTTTTTTTTTAGTGATTCATTTATCAAGTTGACAATTATCTACCCTCAAATAATTCAAGTGAGAAAAAAGCAAACATAACAACAAAATTGTTCTTCTCCTAGCTAGTTAGAAGGCCATAAAAAATAATATTGTCCGATAATTATCTACTTTGACCCGATTACATAAAATAGAAAATCTCATAGTAATTCAAGAGTATAATTGGAAAGAAGCTTTTTGTAAAGTTTTAATCTAAACACAATATGAGGTGGGAAGTAATGAACCAAACACTTGATAAAAAATATGTTCTGCATTACTAATTACTGCACTACTAATCCTTGCATTACTAATTTTTATGTTACTAATCCCTGCGTTAATTATTTTTGTACTAAACGACCCCCGAGAGTCTTTCCCTGCAATGTATGTTGGAGGCAAGAGTTAGTAAGTTCTAAATAAGCGTAGAATTATTTTGTTTATTTTGCATATGATGCCGGACCTATTCCCGATTTATAGGTATCATAGTTATAATTCGAGTTGAAAGTAATGAATTCAATCACAAATAAGCATATCTCTATTCTAGGCCCATGATTAGGTGGAACCCTTTTCTTTTTTTTAGTTGATGTCCCGTATTTATATAAAAATTTGATTAAATTTGAATTCGCATTAAAGTCTCATATTGATGAGTAAAGCGCTCCTTAACAAACGCGATTCCGTAGATGATGAGATTTAAATCTAAGACCTTTAATTAAAGATGAAGAAATATTTACCACCCCACCATAAGTCCACAACTCTTGTAGGTGGCATTAGGAATAGATGAAGGCTTGAAGCATGACATGTTACTATTTCCCTTCCATCAATTTTATTCGTCCATTATACAGAAAATAGATGTTTATTTTTAACTTGTTTAGTTTAAAACAACAAAAAAATTATTTTTTAATTAGTTTCTAATTTACCTTTATTAATAATTAAAAAAAACATATTTCATGCATTTTTTAAAAATAAAATTAATATATTTAAAAACTACAATACATCATAATAATTAAAAATTTAGAATATTTTAAAAGCATAAAACAAATCAAGAAAATTTTTTTTGATTAACTTTCAGAATTTTAACTGTACCATATAACTTATAAGTTGGAACAAAAAAATATTTTATTTGTTCAATAGTTGTCCAATTTTGACTTGACACACCCTTTATGAAACAATAAATAAGAGTAATTTTCCTAGATAGTCACCCATATTTGGAAAATTACCTAGGAATATCACTTATGTTTGTTTTAGGACTACAATATCACCCAACTTTGCCTATTTTCCTCAAAATATACTTGACACAAAAAATACATTATATCTCTCCTACTAGGATGTCATGTCACATTTTTTAATTTATTACTAATATTTTTTAATTCTTTAAATGACAACTTGTTTAATGTATCTATAAGAGAGCATTAATCCATTCTCTATGAAAATCTCGTTACTTCAATTTTATAGCGAAAATCTTTATCCTATGTTTCATTTACGAGTATTTGCCATTATATCTATACAAAAATTTAGTCTTGCTGTCGAGGAAAAAATTAAACTAGTTCCTTGAAGCTGATGAAGAAACAATAAATTTAGTTGGATATTTAGAGATAAACTAGATATTAGGAACATTGATTTTTACACAAACTATAAACATCTGTTACTTGTTCACGGTAAAAAATTAAAGGTTTCTTGTTCATGGTAAAAAAAAAAGATTTTTACACAAACTATAAACATTTGTTCAAAGCTTAGGTATATTCAAACAATAGAAATATCCGATTAAAAAACAAGCAAGCAATAAACCCCTAAATTTTAAGAAAATTACTTCAATATCATGCTAAGTATTCAAATTATTTCACAATTTACACTTCAAAAATAAAAGAATCAGAAGAAAACTTGAATTTTACCTCGTGACGATTTCTTTGGTCGACATCAAAGGTATACAGCGGCTCAGGAGACAATTCTTTATGCAAATTTGTTAATTTATTCCTTGAAGAACAGGAAGAAGCCACATATTTTCTTGAAGAATCGGAGGAGCTCATATTACAGTTCCTTATGTAATTTTTTTTACTGGGTATAATATATGGGTTGTCTAAATTTAAAAAAAATAATTATTAATAATAATAAAAAGGAATAATGTGACATGGCATCCTAGTAGGAGAGAGATAATGTATTTATTGTGTCAAATATATTTTGAGGAAAATAGGTAAAGTTGGGTGATATTGTAGTCCTAAAACAAACATAAGTGATATTCCTAGGTAATTTCCCAAACATGGGTGACTATCTAGGGAAATTACTCCAATAAATAATTGGGTAATATTACTATATTATCTTTTGACTTTATTAAATTTAATGCTTTGAGCAATGTTCTTGATGGTAAATAATATTTAATAATAAGGGTAAAATAGACACAAAAATAAATTATTTCTTGATTTTTTTAAAAAATTAAACAAATATTATTAAAAAATTATTTTTAATATAGTGAACAACTATTATTGAACGGATGTGATAGTTACCTACCACCGAAACGAACAAAGAGCCATCAATTCAGTTCGACAACCCAATTAGGTAGCATGGTTGCATTTAATTCAATGACCATATTTCCCCCTCAACATAGACTAATAATTAAGGGAAAATGGTTCATATATATCTATTTAACTTTGTCACTTAGAATGATATACTCCCGTTATGAAAGTAGCTCATATATATTTTTACCGTTATACAAATGTCTCACATATACTTACTGTTACAAAAAGAGCTCACATATATCCTTCATCTAACGGATGTGAAAAATTTAGTTTTAGATTTATTTTTTTGACTTTAAATTTTTAAAAAATTCATGTCGGGGTATATATATGATCCTTCTAGCAAAGTTTAAGATATATTTTAATTTTTTTCATACAAAAAATATTATGAACAATTTTTTTTGACTTCTTTGATTATCATTATTCGAGTTTCTTATTCTTTTTTTTTCTTTCATTCTTTAGTGTAAAGAAAAAATTTAAAATTAATTTTTCTCAGCTATATTGTAATTTAGTTTTTTTACTTGTAAAAAATAAATGGGGCATCTATAATAAATTCTACAAGAAAATACTGAAACATAAATAAATTTGACCATCAAAATAATAAATTTAAATTAGTCGTTGAAACAAAAAAAGTAAAAAAAAAAAAATACGTGTGAGGAGGATCAAATATACTCCATATGGATTATATTTTTTCAAAAAAATAATTAGTAAATTAATTTTTTTTTTCACTTCCGTTAGAGGAAAATGGTATATGTAAGTCATTTGTATAATAATAGGGATATTTATGAGTCACTTTCATAACAAAGGGTATATCAGCTCTAAATGTCATGGTGTTTATGCATTTTAATATTAAAATAAAAATATTAAGTGCATATGTCAGTGGGTATAAGTTGACAAGAATGTTGTCATTACTTTGGTGTAACTCTTGTAACCATAATTGTCATGATCTACCACTAATTCCACTCATTATTCCACCTCTTTATTCTTGCAACATATGTAACTTATAGGTCATTCACTTATCCAATTTACTACCCATTATCTTCTTATTCATTGCAAGGAAGAATTCATCACCTATAAATAGTGGTCTTCCTTTGGGTTGAAGAAGGAAATAAAATAGTGTAAGAAAAGATGAAAAGTTTATATTGAGGTTAGTGTAGTGAAAGAGAGAGTTGAGACTAGAAAAATTTCTAAGTCTTCAACTATATTCACTATATACAAAAGAGAGTATTTTTATGTTGAAGGAAGGTGTTCTTTGTGGAGCTTTGGACTCTTCAACTAATTCGGAGTTGTTTAAGTTGTACATGTTGTTGGGATGTTGTATCTTGAAGGGGACAAGTCAATAGTTATACTGCTGGATTGGTGTAGATTATGCCGAGTGGGCTTGAATCTCCTTAAAAGAGAGTGAAATATTTGTGCCTTAGCTTAAAGATTTGTTTATGCATTTTTTGTCATTTTATTTCAATTGTACTTTATTATATTTGTGGTATATTACACCAACACTAGATAATGAAAGGCTCGTTTACGGGTCCAATATTACAATTTTATATATGGGACCAATATTATAATATTAAATTATATTATATGCGTTGAATTATTTTTTAAAAACTATTCATGAATATTTTAGAAAACAATATAAAATGGATTGCACTTTATAATAAATTCATTTTCTATTTCTACAAAATTAAATAAAACTTATAATTTTTTGAAGTTTCCATAATTAAAATTTTAAAATTTATCTCTCATCTTAATATTATATATAACATATACATCGAATCAAATAACTAATAATATTGGTATTTTTCATATTGTATTTGAAAATTCTACTATAAAATAAATTAAAATAATAAGTATTATTTGTATTAGAAAATTTTTGTTATATAAAAGAGTTTAATGTATTAAAAAGTTTTTATCACGTAGAAGAATTTAATGTATTAGCAAGCTTTTGTTATGTAGAAGAAATATTTGTATTAACAAGTTTTTGTTAGGTAGACTGTAACGACATCTTCCCGTCGTTATAGAAAAGAAAATGGAGAAAGAATTTGGGCCAGAAACTTTTGAGTAGTAACTTCGGAATTTCAAGTCTAGTCCAAATTTTGACGAAATCTGAGTCAGTGAGGTCTAGGGAAATCTGATATTGAATGAGAGATTTAATAATGAATGAGTGAATAGCTAAGACGTCAAGGAACTTGTACGACTTTACGAAATTAAATTCGCGCGAGTAGAATTCTCGAAACTGGTCTTAGCGTGAATGGGTAGTTTTTGAATGTCATGGGTTGAAGGTGTGTTCTGAAATGGGGGTTCGAAACTCTAATTTCGACTCTTTGTTTTCGTGCAAGCCGCCAAGGCGGGATTTATTTCGCCAAGGTGGAGCCAATGTGGCGGGTTAGGTCCCGATATGGCGGGCCAGTCGCGACTTAAGTCGAAAATAAACCCCAAAAACATGATTATTCTACAATTTTTGTTTTTGAGAGCTAGGAGACGAACCAGGGTGACTTCTTGACAGTTTTTCACCATTCTTGAAGCTAAAGGTAAGGTTTTTACTCCCAGAATTTGTTTTTCGATCTATAGAATGTAAATTCATGGGTAGTTATTGTTGGGGGAGAGTTTTTGAACTGAATTGGATAGTGGGAAAAAACCCTAGCTGCACCTTAGGATCATAATTTGGGTATTGGGTTATTGAGTTTGTCATAATTCGGGTAAATTAGACCTTAATTATTGATCCCCGTATTGAATTGTTTGTTTGTAGACCTAGAGCAAGCGGAAAGAATCCAAAAAGGGAATAATTAAGTTTCTTAGGAGGATTCAAGCTTTGTTCGAGGTAGGTGATGGTTTGATTTCTTGTTTGCGTAATGTATGTTGGTAATTGATTCATTATAATACATATATGTATTTAAATAAAGCATTGCTGATCAAACTTAATAAAATGAGTGTGAATGAATAGCTGTATGCCATGATTTAACACTTGATTGTATGATTATGATAATATACATATGAATGTGATTGTGATTGTGATTGTGTTGAATGGATCGGATGTCACGTTTTGACACACTAACTTGGATCGGGTGGCACGTTCCGTCGCATATATGGGATCAAGTGTCACGTCCGGCACACTAATTAGGATCGGGCACCACGTTTCGGTACACTAACAGTTTGGGTATGGACTCTATGAGAGGACCGTTGAATTGTGTTGTGTATCTACTTGTGATGATTACATTCATATCTAATAGTGATTGATATTGGAAGACTGTTTGTTGCTCTAAAATGATAATTAATGTATATATATATATTATGTATATGTCATGTGTACTATGTTGTGACTGCTTATATATGTTGTGCTTACTGGGATAGCCGCGTGATCCTACCAGTACACTATGGTTGTGCACTGATACTGCACTTGCTTGTTCTTTGTTGAGTACATGACATCTTCAGACGACTATTGATAGACTTCAGTTAGGAGATCAATGATCGAGATCGAATTTCATAGGTGAGCCAGTTCTTTCAGGCTGCTATGGAGTCCTTCGTATCGTCTAGTCCATTTCCTTCGGACTTAGACTATTTAGTTATTTCTTATGTTGGTTGGGGTTGTACCCCCTTTTTCTTAGACTTGTTGAATTTAGATGTTTTGGTACCATGACTTTCAGGTTCTAGGGGTTAAGACTTCCGCATTAGTTTGATTAGTTATTTGTTTAAACCTTTGGAATTTCTGGTAACTCCGTATTTCTTTTGGTCATTTAAACCTGCTTTCGTATCTTTAACTGCACAATATTTGGTTAAGTTGTTAGTTTGAGTTGTAGTAATGGTTTTCCCACCGGAGGGTTAATGTGGGTGTCAATCACGACGGTCTGGATTGTGACATAGACTGTAGAGAAGAGTGAAGAGGTACGACGGTCCTTATCACCTTTTTGATAAAAGTTGAAAGTGATCATATTATTCTGTCTAACATACTCTTTCGGATTCAATTTATGTGGAACACTTTTCTTTTTATACGTCCCAAAGGAATGTCGTCTTTCATAATAGAAAACAATTTAAACTTTCAAATGCTCTCTTTACCACCAATGAAATGTTTTTTAATCATACAAATGGTCAATGAATATTTTAGACCACAATTTCTTAAAAAATAATTATTAAAAACTTTATGTCATATTAAATGGTGTCATATAAATTAGAACGGAGAAAATAACAAAAAATAGGTAGAAGTAAGACTATGCTTTACTTCATCTTATATAGTACAAAATTGATAGAACACTTAGCAACAAAGAGAGCTTAGGGGAATTTACAAAACATGTTAAACAATGAATTACCCTTAAAAAAAGAAAAGAAAAAAGCATTACCAAAGATTGACGAGATAGAATTATAGTAATTTGGTAATGTTATTAAGATTATTGTTATATATAACTCATTTTAATTAAATGACATTAACTGGTGATAAATTAGTAAATATTTGAATATAATACATAAATTCTACATATTTAAATTTTTTTTTTTTTTAAAAAGGGGATAATTGTTTATACCTAATATAATATATATAAATAAAACTAATTCTAACACAATGTATTTTAAATAAATTAGAACTATTTTGATTTATAGAAATATGTCATATTTTAATTGTCATAGTGAAACAACATAAAAATTATAAAAGATAATTTATTAATAATTGAAAATTACTTATGAAAAATTAGAGTACAAACTATATATTTAAATAAGTTTATGTCATATACATATTAGTGTAAAGAAATTTTAAACTACAAATTTATTTAATTATTATAATATGTAATTTATTTTATTAAGAAAATTTATAAATTTGACAATTTATGAAAAAATGGTTATAAGTAATTCTATATTACTTGATAATAAGAAGTTCTTTACTTAATAATATAAAGGAGTATTATTTAAAATAATCGATCATGTCAATTAAGCATATAAATTATAATATCTTAATAAAAAAATAAAACATTACTTTAATCACTTTTGTAGATCTTAAAAAATTATACTTTATAATTATATTTAGACCTATGAAAATTAATAGTTAGTTGTGCTAATATAAAAATTTCCATAATTTTTTTTTATAGATGTTTATGTTTTAATGAAATTACACACTATTAAGAAAAATAAGAATTTAAACAAAGTATAATATTCCATTAAAATGGACTAATTATTACGCTATATCCAACATATTTTCAAACAAAATGTGATTGAAAACATGGGGTTCATAGTAGTTGTTACATCATTAGAATACACATGGCATTTAGTAAAGGTGCTGTTTTGTCATTATAAATTTATGACCACTTTTTTATTTTTTTATTTTATAACATAGAAACAAACATTATTAGAATTTTTATAAAATAACAAAATTGCCCTTGATTGTCCTCAACTTGGCTCTTCTATATAGTCTAAATAATTATGGTTCGTTTGGTAGTTGATTAAAGTTATGCATATATAAGTAACGTAGAAAATAGTTATGAGTGGATTTTATATATTATTTTATACATGCATTAGTTATTTTATTTTTTATCCCGCATAAAATAAAACATAAATTTTTCCTAATTTATAAATATTTTATTTTTAAATCATTAATTAAACATTATATTAATTTTATACAAAAATTAATAGTACATGAATAACTTATAATCTTATACAACTACCAAAACGTCCCATTAAAATATATGGGTGATTACACTAGGATGTGTACGTTTCTTACACGTAGGAAAGGAAAATAGTATCTTTGTTGCTTTTTGAGACATATAAAAGGACTATTTTTTGTAGAGAAAACACATAAAATCCTTCATAACTTGTCCACTAAATTTACTTTAATACTTTAACTTTATAAATAATTATTTATCCTCCTAATCTCATTTAAAGTGAATTTAAATCCATTCAAAAAGTTGATGTGGCAAATAAAATAAATAAAAAGTGAATGAAAACGTGAAAAATAAAAATAAATAAATAAATAGGCCCTTTTTTTTTTCTTTCCAATCAATAAGGTTTCATCTTCCTCACCCCCACCACCCCACTACCTTTATCCACCAACAACGCCACCCTTTCGTTCTTCGAACCCCCCACCCTCACCCCTCTTTCCCCTATTTCGAACCCCACTGCCACCCACACTTGCCTCACCTCTTTCTTCTTCTTCTTCTAGCTTCCGTTCCCGTCACCTTCTTTCTTCTTCTTCGAAACACCCCCACCCATTCCTTCATTTCAAATTATTCTTACTTATTTTTAAAAGTGATGAATAAGAGAAAAAAAATGAAGAAGCCAACAACTTATTGTTGCTTCAAGATCTTACTTATGGAAGAGTTTGTTCATTGTGATGAACTTGAAGTTTTATTTAATAAAAAATATATAATTTCTTCATCTCATATTATTTTTTTTAATTTGTATTATTTATTTATTTCGATAATGTGTTTTAAAAATTGAATGTTTTCTAGTCTTGCATCCATAGAGTTTAATTTTATTTTTGAGATTTTATTTTTATAATCTTGGATTAATTCTCACTTTTTTTTTTCTATTTTTACCTTTCTAAAATTGTATAGATAAAAGAAACAAAAAAGAATTAAAAAAACTCAAAATTTAAATAATAATGATGTGGCGTTGACATGATAATGATGTGGCACTAGTGTGGTAATGATGTGGTGCGTGTGTTACTTGTCATTGTGAGACTGATATTGTAGTATTAGGGTTAAAAAAAAATCATTTCAAAAATATTAAGGGGAGTATTTAAACACCAGTATAGTTTAAGTGCTAAAGTAAATTGTGCTGTCAAATTCAAGAATTTTTTTTTGTATTTTCTCTCTTTTTTATATGTATATATTGGTAGTTGTCATGCCATACATTCACCAAAATATTAGTAGTATTTTCTTATAAAAGAAATCAAAAAAGTCTAAAAGAATAAATTATAAGAAGTTAATTGATATTATGGTAGGTCTAAGGAGAATAGCCAAAGAAATTGCCCCTCCAATAATTTGATAGGCGATTGACCATGAAAATTAAATAATATTATTCATTTTATTTTTTTTTTAATTCTCGAGTTATGATTGATTATTTGTTTTTGTAAATATTTGAAAAAGAAAAATATAACAAAATGAAAAAGAAAATAAAAAAAATGGAATCTTTTTAAGTGTTTTTCAATTCTCAAATTCATATAAAGTAGAGAAAAAATCGAAAAAGTGAATATTTCTCGATTTTCTTGAATAGTCGTTTAGTAGCTAGTTAGAGTTATGTGAGTTTTTAAATTGTCAATCAAACATTATATTAATTTTACACATAAATAGCTTATTTTCTATTTATCTATCAAATATCGTATAATTTATATGAAAAGTAATAGTCCCTTCGTCTAACAATAGTTGTTCACTATATCTAAAGTAGTTGTCCAACTATACTTGTCCAGTTTAAAAAATCAAGAGATAATTTACATTTAGTGTTTATTTTACCCTTATTATTAAATACTACTACTATTTATCATCTAGCACAGTTTCAAAACATTAAGTTTAATAAAATCAAAAAATAAAATAATAATAATATTACTCCTATTATTTATTATTTCTTAAAAAATGTCAAATCAATTATGGACAATAATTATTAGATAGAAGGAATACGTTAATAGCGTATTTCTTACCCGCTACTAGGGCAACCCCAAATAATTAACTAGTTTAAATCAATTTGTCAAAGTAAGAACCTACCCTCTTCTAGATTCTTTTTCCTTCTCTTGTTCACATGTGAGTTTCAGTCAAGAACCTACCCCTTTTCTTGATTTTTTTTTTTTCTTTTTCACATGTGAGTGAGAAGGACTATTTTGGTAGGTACACGAAAGAAAATGATTTTAAATATTTTAATGTTTATTTGCTCAAATTTATTTTCAAAATATTTTCTATAGACAAAATGAAAAATAATAAAATGTATTTTATATTATAATTTAAAATGATTATATATATGGATAACCTCTTAAATTTTGTTACTGTATTTTATTTAGACACTTAAATTACGATTTGTTATAATTGAGGATCTAAGCACACGATAAAGTGTTCATGTTAGACACTTCTCACTCAAGTTTTGAGAATTTATTTTTTCCGTTCATGTTCTCAATGTTCATTACATAGACAAATTAACTATTCAAGTTGTAAAATTTTAGGTATATTTCAATTGAGACTAATATATATAATTCCATGGTGCGACATATCTTAAATAATTAACTTATTTATGTGGCGCACTTGAAAACATACGCAAAAGATTTTTAAATATTTGAATCGAGAGTATCTAACACAAAAAGATTAATTTTTGTTTCTAATCCGAGCAAATAATATTATATATGTATATATGAACTATTTTGTATTTTCCAAAATTTTGAAATTAGGAAAGTCATTCTCTTTTTTTCTCTTAAAAAACGTGTGGGTCATGCCACATGATCCGGATAACCATAAATATGATTAACTAATTATTCCTTATGTCAAGACCCGACTGTCGTGAATGACACCCACATTAATCTTCCGGTGGGAGAACTAAAACTACAGCCCAACTAACCAATTTAACCAAAATACTACACATTTGAAGATATAAAAGCAGATTTAAATGGAAATAAAAATGAACTCTCCATAAACTTCAAAGGTTTAAACAAATAACTAACCAAACTAATGCAGAATTCAACCCCTAGAACCTGAAAGTCATTGTACCAAAACTCTAGTTTAAACAAATAACTAACCAAACTAATGCAAAAATTCAACCCCTAGAACCTGAAATTCATTGTACCAAAACTTTACTTTACAAGTCTAAGAACAAGGGGTACAACCCCGAAACTAAACAACACCTTAAACAAATAGTCTAAGTCCGAAAAGAGTGACTTAAACAAGAAAGATCCATGACAGCCTGAAAGAACTAGCACACCCTTGAATCCGGTCACGCTCAGTAGTTACCTAGCTAAGGTCTATCAATAGCTACCTGAAGATGCCTTGTACTTAACAAAGAACAAAGTGCAGTATCAATACACAACTGCAGCGTACTGGTAGGATCACACGACTATCCCAATAAGTGAAACACATGCAAGTAACCACAATCATTATAAAACAGGCATATACCAAACATATACAATATTAGTCAACTATTACGAATAACGAATAGTTTCACGATTCTCACATATCACAGTTATAACAATTTAGAGCAACATGCCGTCTTCCAATATCAATCATCATTAGAGATAAACGAAATCATCATAAGTAGATACACAACACAATTCAATGGTCCTCTCACGAAACCCAATTCAATGGTCCTCTCATGGAACCCACACCCAAACTGTTAGCATACTGGTACATGATACCCAATCTAATGTTTATCTTCAGAACGTGGCAACCGATACCAATTAGTTATGTCAAAATGTGGCAACCGATACCAATTAGTTATGCCAAAACGTGGCAACCGATCCCAATTAGTTATGTCAGAACGTGACAACCGATCCAATGTTTATGCTGAAACGTGGAACTGATCCAATCAACAAACCACAATTACAATCACGATGTAGATTCTCACAATTCAACAAGAGGTGATTCATTACATACAATTATTCAATTATCCTCATTTACGATTAGGGTAATCAATAATGCAACATTCACATATATACATGTATTATAATGAGCAATTACAAACATATATCATACCAACATGAAATCACAACCATCACCTACCTCAAATCCAAGCTTGAATCCCTTAAGACACTTGAATCTTTCCTTTCCGGATTCTTTCCGCTTGTTCTAGGTCTACAAACAACAATTTATACGCAATGATCAACAATCAAAGGTCTAATTATCCGGATTATAACAAACCCAATAACCCTAGGCCAAACATTCAAGGTTTTTTTTTTTTTTTTTAATGTATGTTCTCTTTTTTTTTTATATATGTATATATTGGTAGTTGTCATGCCATACCTTCACCAAAATATTAGTAGTATTTTCTTATAAAAGAAATCAAAAAAGTCAAAAAGAATAAATTAAAAGAAGTTAATCGATATTATAGTAGGTCTAAGGAGAATAGCCAAAGCTCCAATAATTTAATAGGCGATTGACCATGAAAATTAAATAATATTGTTTATTTTATTTTATTTTATTTTTAATTCTCGATTTATGTTTGATTATTTGTTTTTGTAAATATTTGAAAAAGAAAAATATAACAAAATGAAAAAAAAAAAAAAAGAAATCTTTAAGTGTTTTTCTATTCTCAAATTCAACTTCAAATTCATATAAAGTAGAGAAAAAATCGAAAAAGTGAATATTTCTCGGTTTTCCTGAATAGTTGTTTAGTAGCTAGTTAGAGTTACGTGAGTTTAAAAATTGTCAATCAAACATTATATTAATTTAACACATGAATAACTTATTTTCTATTTATCTATCAAATATCGAATAATTTATACGAAAAGTAATACTCCTCCGTCTAACAATAGTTGTTCAATATACTTAAATAGTTGTCCAAGAATACTTGTCCAGTTTAAAAAAATCAAGAGATAATTTACATTTAGTGTTTATTTTACCCTTGTTATTAAATACTACTACTATTTATCATCTAGCATAGTTTCAAAACATTAAATTTAATAAAGTCAAAGAATAAAATAGTAGTAATATTACCCCTATTATTTATTATTTCTTAAAGAGTGTGCCAAATTAATTGTGGACAAGTATTATTAAATAGAGAGAGTACATTAATAATGTATTTCTTAACCCGCTACTAAACGACCCCAAATAATTAACTAATTTAAGTTAATTTGTCAAGTAAGAACCTACCCTCTTCTAGATTCTTCTTTTTCCTTTTCTTTTTCACCTGTGAGTTTCTGTCAAGAACCTACCCCTTTTCTTGATTTTTCTTTTAGTCTTTTTCACATGTGAGAAGGACTATTGTGGTAGGTAGACGAAAGAAAATGATTTAAAATATTTTAATGTTTATTTGCTCAAATTTATTCTCAAATATTTTCTATAGACAAAAATTAGAAACAATAAAAAGTATTTTCTATTATAATTTAAAATGATTATATATATGGATAACCTCTCAAATTTTGTTATTTTATTTTATTTAGACACTTAAATTACAATTTGCTATAATTGAGCATCTAAGCACATGATAAAGTGTTCATGCTAGACACTTCTCCCCTCAAGTTTTGAAATTTTTTTTTCCGTTCATGTTCTCAATGTTCATTACATAGACTAATTAACTATTCAAATTGTAAAATTTTAGATATATTTTAATTAAGACAAATGTATATAATTAAACAATGCGACATATCTTAAATAATTAACTTATTTATGTGGGGCACTTGAAAACACACCCAAAAGATTTTTAAATATTTGAATCGAGAGTATCTGACACAAGAAGATTAATTTTTGTTTCCATATATATATATATGGACTATTTTGTATTTTTCAAAATTAGGAAAGTCTTTCTCTTTTTTTCTTTTAATAAACGTGTGGGTCATGCCACATGACCCGGATAACCATAAATATGATTAACACATTACGCAGCGTGTAATTATTCCTTGTGTCACGATCCAGATTGTCGTGAGTGACACTCACAGTAATTCGCCGGTGGGAAAACCAAAACTAGAGCCCAACTAACCAACTTAACCAAAATACTAACATTTAAAGATACAAAAGCAGATTTAAATGAAAATAAAAATGGAGTCTGCATAAACTCTAAAGGTTTAAACAAATAACTAACCAAACTAATGCAGAAATTTAACCCCTAAAACTTGATATCGCTTTCGAATTCGATTTATTTTGATAGAAAGACACTACAAGAAAGTGGAGATACAACGACATTTTCTAAATGTCGTATTATGATGCTTAAATGTCACAAATTTGTTTACCGACATTAATTTTACATTTGGACCAAATGTCGTAAATTTTAGTGTCGGGAATTTTTCCGACATTTAGGTAATTGTCGGAAAGGATTTGTGAAATTTATTTTGTGACATTTCGGTAAATGTGGAAAAGAATTTGCGTCATTTACTTTGCAACATATATGTAAATGTTGGTAAGATTATTACGACACTTATTTTTTGACATTTATGTGAATGTCGATAAGAAATATATGACATTTATTTTTGACATTTAGGTGAATGTCAGTATGAGATATATGACATTTATTTTCGACATTCAGGTAAATGTCAGTATGAGCTATATGACATTTATTTTCGACATTTAGGTAAATGTCGGTATGAGATATATATGACATTTATTTTCGATAATTAGGTAAATGTCGGTATGAGATATATGACATTTATTTTTGACATTTACGTTAATGTTGGTATGAAATATATGACATAGTAAATGTCGATATGAGATATATGACATTTATTTTTTCGACATTTATGAAATGTCACTTAAACTTTTTGACATTTAGATTAAATGTTGGGAAAACAAATTTCAAGACACTTACTTGTGACATTTATAAAATGTCACATTGTAATTTCTGACACTTTAGTTAATGTCAACAAATGCTATTATTGAATGTCATAAAAATTGGTGACATTATTTTATATTTTGCTAAATTTCATATTAATATTCTAATGTTGCTACCAAATTTCTTTAAACATCCTAGAAAAATCTATATATAGTTTTTCTCAAGACACAAATACATACAAACAATCCGTGCATTCAAAACTATCTTCTTCATGATAAGCAAGAAATATTATATTAAGCAAATATTTTCTAATAGTATAATCAAAGAACAAAATAGCAATATAATAAGTTTTCTGTAAAAGTAAACAATGTCAAAACAAATTATCTTTTCTATCTCAAGTAAAATTGAGATCTAACTAAATGTAATAATCTCAACATAAAACCAGCTAATTAACTCCTAATTCCAATGGAATTAAAATCTCCAGTAAATTTGCATAAATCTTTATGAAATCATCAATCCAAAAGTCGAGCATGTTGAAGTTGATACTTGACCTCAATTTCCTTAAAAAATCTGCACAAGAAATGCACATAAGAAAATTTATAACTATATAATAATAGAAAGTAGATCGCCATTAACTAGAACAAATTGGGATATCAAAAATGACTAATTGAATTTTTCTAAAAACAAACATATTAAGGAATTGACACAAAAGCAGTAATTATATACATGAAATTTTCCTCCTTTCAAAAGAAAAGAAGATCTTATAGTTTTTTCCAAACATACCCACTTCTTTTTATTTGTGCCAACTACGGTAGTTCCAGTCTTCTTGATCATGTTAGCCTGAGAAAAAACAATACAAATAATAACGTCCCGGTGAGAATTGAGCTCCGCCGATGACTTTCTTAGATGCAAGAACGACTTATCTCTCCAGTAAACATGGATGAATCTTAGTGAGGAGAAGGAGTGCAGGCTAGGATTTAGCTTTATTTTACAAAAGAAAGGCATTTGTGCAGTTTTTACTTCTATTTTGGGGTCAGGTCCTTAACTAACAACATATTTCAAACACACTCAGTCTGTGTCATTCTCAAGTAGCTATAGAGGAATGGCTTCATTAGCAAAGACACCAGCTCTTGACAAGCCTAACCTAGCTGAAGATTGGACTGCTGTATTGTCTCGTCGTGGAAAACAAAAAAGAAATTCTCATAAAGTTATCATTCACGAAAGGAAAAAACAAGAACAGTTGTGGACTCCAGCAGATATTGAGACCAATCCAGAGAGAGAATCTAAATTGATGCAGAAAATACAAACCTGCATTAGGAAACTTGAGAGCTCTTCCTTCTGGTTGATTTTTTTGGATCAGTTACAAACCCCTGAAATATTTGATAGGTTTCTAAAAGCTATGGGCTCAGAAGGAAAGATGTAGATGGTAATATATATGGAATTGGTAGCATAGAATTGTATGAGCCTCCTAGATTACAGCTTAGTCATGCATTCTTAATCAAAGGAATGTTTAGTTGGATTGGGGAGGTAGAGGTATTTGATTAAGTGATCTCTCTGGCAGAATCCAGGGTGCTGACAGCTCTCGGTTGTTCTGTCCTAACAGTCAATGAACAGGATCGACGACAAGCTTTAAGACCTATGATGTTCTTCATGGCACATTGTGATGCTAAACTATATGAGAATCTTCTAGAGGCAAATTGGATACAAGATCTATTGAGTAATATGACACTGTTTGGAAACAGTTTTGAGGTGTATGAGCAACACGTGTCAGAGTGCAAAAACTTTAGACTTACTGATTCTAGGAAGCATATCCTAGCAATCAGACAGTTTGTAAAAGAGCTTCCCATGGATTCTATGAAGCATATCATAGCAATCAGGCAGTTTGTAAAAGAGCGTTCCATTGATTCTTTTTCAGATGATCTATTTTGTGCCTTCCATGGTTCAAGTTGGCATTTTTTTGACATTGATCCTCATTCAGATTTATGTGATGCTAAACTATGAACTCTTGTTTTCTGGATTGTACTCTTTATTGGAACTGAATATCAAATTTTTATTATGATTTAGGAAATGTTCTTTCTTTAAGAAAAAATGCAAACAATGAGGAGAGACCTAAGACACCTCAAGAACCTATGGATCAGGCCAATTCCCAGAAAAGTCACAGTCATATGGGTAAAAATATTACTACTCATAACTCTTATATTGATCTTGTTTAACTAGATCTGCCAAACAGTCCAGGTACATGCAAAAATCATCATGAAGACAAAGCACTGGCTGGGAAAACACATGCCAAACTAGTGGAAGATTATGTGTTACCAACCCCTATATCCCAAAATGCTTCCTCTATGCCTAATGTACTTGCAAGTATGGACAGAAGGAAATACAAAGGCCTCTAAGATCAACTGGGTAATCTTAATACTTTTCATAACACTCAAAAAAAGAATCAGAAAAAAGAATATTCATTATAGAGAATAGGAACAAAACATACAAGACAGTGGGGGCACAAACCAAGGGCAAACTATCAACAATTTAGCACAATCAGCTCATCTATCAGGGAAAGGTTTCTGGTCAGGAACACAGTAAACAAAATGATCAACAGGTTAATCTTAATACTTCTCATAACACTTAAAAAAAGAATCAGAAAAAAGAGTATTCATTATAGAGAATAGGAACAAAACATACAAGACAGTGGGGGCACAAACCAAGGGCAAACTATCAACAATAAATCAGCAAAATCAGCTCATCCATCAGGGAAAGGTTTCTGGTCAAGGACACAATAAACAGAATGATCAACAGGGTAATCTTAATACTTCTCATAACACTCAAAAAAAGAATAAAAAAAAAGAATATTCATTATAGAGAATAGGAACAAAACATACAAGACAGTGGGGCACAAACCAAGGGAAAACTATCAACAATAAATCTCAGGGAAAACTAAGAAAAAAGAAGAGAGATGCCATCAAAAGAAGGCAACACCAAGCAACAGGTACAGAAGAGAATAAGGGGCAAGAGCTACATGTTCAGTTCCATTAGCTACAGATGGGTCATTTTGGTTTAATGTGATGTTTGGTCAGGTTTCGAGGCTTCTGTTTGGAGTGTGTACGATTAGGCGTTTTAGCTTTTGTGGTGAAAACTAGAAATAATATGATAAATTAACACAGTTTATAATTTCACTATACCAACTGAAAAACAACAATAACAACAAAACCAAAAGAAAAAGATGATCACTTAGACTGTTTATGTGTACATGATGCGCAATTAACAGTTTGTCGATTAATCCATATTAAACAAGAAAGAGGAATTAGTTGATCTCGTGATCATATAAATGTTAGTATTTATGCAATTAAAATAAAATTCAAAATTTTAATGAAATTTTCTCTAACCTTTCTTGTGTGAACACCTGGAACAAGTGATGATGGTTGTTGACAATCTTCAAGTGGGTTATTAGGAACCTATTGTAAAAGAGGAAGACTATTATAATTAAGAGAAACTAAGTTTTCATCTAAAAAAAGTAATTTTTTGTGAGCAACACAATTATTTCACCTGCTCTGATTTTAAATTTGCACCAATATTAATTCCCAAAGACTGTACATATGCTTGTATTCCTTCCTTCACTTTATCCGCTATAATTTCTTCCATATCCATTTTTGCTTCCGATAATTTTCTCTCCATCACTTCGTTCTTCTCTTTTGCTTCCTCTTTCGCTTCTAACAACTTTTTATCCATCGCTTCCATCTCTTTTTTTGCTTCATACATCTTCTCTGTCATCTCAATTTTCATAGCTGAGGTAGCTTTTTGAACTTCCATCTCAACCCTTGTATCAAAATCTCTTTTTTCAGCCTGAGATCGTTTATATACGGGGCCATATACTAAGCTAGGAGATGCTCCTTTTCCTAGAGTTCGGACAATTCCATGAGTGTCTGATCCCATTACTTGGGAGTACACATCATTAGGAGCACTTCCAGGGACATTCTTGCAAATAACTAATGCTTGCAAAGAAAATGTAAAAAAAAAAAAAATACATAAGGTGAGGGTATTTTTGTAAATAATTAACAACTTATTCTCAAAAATTATACAATGAAAGTAAAAATGAGATATTTTTATCATAAAGTAAATTTTGTTCAAATCATATAATCTGGGGGGGCAAATTTGGTCAAACTTTATCCTTATATAATGATAAATAATTTTTAAAAAATAATTAGATTTTAAAAATTAGGTGTAAATATCAGTAATTAACGACTAATAATATGTTTAATCAGTTATGGACCCAGGATTTTTGTTTAGGGGGTTCGAAAAATAAAAGTATAAATATGTAAATAAGCCTTTAGAAATGGGAACCTTGAATTCTTTTGGGTTTAAAACCACACTTTTAGCACGTTTTTTAAAGTAAAAAAATTTCATTGTTTTAGCGACATTTTCACTATATGTCGATTGAATCAACGACATTTTGCAATAATTGTCATAATATATTCGACATTTGAATGACATTTTACGACAAATGTCACTATTTTAGTGACATTTTTTCTTAATGTCACTAAAATCAATGACATTTTGTAGTAACTGTCATAAAATATTCGATATTTATGTTAAATATCACTATTTAAGCGATATTTTTTCTAAATGTCACTAAAACCAATGACATTTTGTAATAAATGTCGTATTATATTCGACATTTCTCACAAATGTCATCATTTATATGACATTTTCGTTAAATGTTGCTAAAACACCGATATTTTGCAACAAATATCATTATTATATTTGACATTTGTAGCAAATGTCATCATTTATATGACATTTTTACTAAATGTCACTAAAAACAACGACATTTTGCAATAAATGTCATTATCATAGTGACATTTTGGTCCAAATGTCATTATTTTTAAGATATTTGATACCAAATGTCATTATTTTTACGACATTTGACATCAAATGTCATTGTTTGATGACATTTTGTTCTTAAATATCGTGAATTTCTTTATTTTCCGACATTTGTTTCAAATGTCACCAAATTAATGTCGTCAAATGTACATTTTCTTGTAGTGAGAAGAACCAAAATTGGTCTTGTACCAAAACTCTACTAACGACAAGTCTAAGAAAAAAGAGTACAATCCCAAAACTAAACAATACCTTAAACAAATAGTCTGAGTCCAAAAAGAATGACTTACACAAGAAATATCCATAGCAGCCTGAAAGAACTGACTTACACTTGAATTCGGTTACGCTCAATAGTCACCTAGTTGAGGTCTATCAATAGCCACATGAAGATGTCCTGTACTCAACAAAGAACAAATAAGTGCAGTATCAGTACACAACCACAGTGTACTGGTAGGATCACACGGCTATCCCAATAAGTGAAACACATGCAAGTAACCACAATCATTATAAAACAATCATATTCCGAACATATACAATATTAGTCAACTATTACGATCAACGAACAGTTTCACGATTCTCACATATCACAATTATATCAATTTAGAGCAACATGCCGTCTTCTAATATTAATCATCATTAGAGATAAACGAAATCATCACAAGTAGATACACAATACAATTCAATAGTCCTCTCATGAAACCCAATTCAATGGTCCTCTCATGGAACCCACACCAAAACTGTTAGCGTACTGATACGTGGTACCCGATCCAATGTTTATGTCGAAAAGTGGCAACGATCCCAATTAGTTATGCCAGAGCGTGGCAACTGATCCCAATTAGTTATGTCGAAGCGTGGCAACCGATCCAATATTTATGCTAGAACGTGGCAACCGATCCAATCAACAAACCACAATTACAATCACAATGTATATTCTCACAATCCAACAAGAGGTGATTCATAACATACAATTATTCAATTATTCTCATTTACGATTAGAGTGATCAATAATGCAACATTCACATACATACAAGCATTATAATGAGCAATTACAAACATATATCACACCAACATGAAATCACAACCATTACCTCGAATCCAAGCTTGAATCCCCTACGACACTTGAATCTTCTCTTTTCGAATTCTTTTCGCTTGTTCTAGGTCTACAAACAATAATTTATACGCAATGATCAACAATCAAAGGTCTAATTATCCGAATTATATCAAACCCAATAACCCTAGACCAAACCCTTGATCCCCATACCCAGATTAGGGCTTTTTTCGCCATAAATTCCAGATTAACCCCCCTTCCAATCGATAATTACTCATGAATTTACATTCTACGGATTGAAACAGGATTTGGGGAGTAAAATCCTTACCTTTAGCTCAAGAATGGTCAAAAATGTTCAAGAACTCTTCTGGGGTTGTCTCCTGGCTCTCAAAGTCGAAAAGTGCAGAATAAAATATTTTTAGAGTTTTATTTTCGACTTAAATCGCGTTTGTACCGCCATAGCGGGACCCAACCCGCCACAGCGATTCCGCCCTGGTGGCAGAAATCTCGCCCCAGCGGCAACCAGTGAGCTATTTTAATAATTCCAAGACCTCATTTCACAACACACCCTTACCCAACAACACTCAGAAAATACCATTCACGCTAAGATCGATCTCTAGAGTTCTACTCACTCGAATTCAATTCAGTAAAGTTGTACAGATTTCTTAACGACTTATCTAACTACTCGTATAATCAAAATCATAAATAAGTCACCCGATTGCTACCAAAAATTTCTACACCTTAATGACTCTAATTTCGTTCAAATCTAGACTAGGTTGGAAAATCTCAAATTACTACAAAAAAGTTTTCTGACCCCAATTCTTTCTCCATTGGCTTTTTCCTAACGACGGAATCAGATCGTGACACCTTACTTATGAATTTGATTTACTCCCTCTGTTTTGTCTATAATTTTAATAATATATTTTTATTTTTTATTTATTAATTTTAATATATTAAAAAAATCATCTAAAAAAAAGAATATCTTTTTTTCTTTTAGTCTTTAAAAAATGACTTTTTTTGTGATTCTTTAATTTCATATTTTCATGTGACATATTTAAAGTTTTATGATAAAAAATATTTGATACAATTGAAATAACTTTAATTTAAGATTATAAGATTGAAAAGTCTTCTTTATTTCTTAAATTTCGTACCAAATCAAAATTGTTCAAACTTCGATTAAAAATTCTCTCAAATTTGAAGAAGATACATCATGAATATATTGATTTTGCTGAGACATTCAGGAATCTGAAGTGAAGTAAGGTATAAATGGTATAGAAGTGATGGAATCGTTGTTAGAGAAAATATTTCGTTTGTGAATATGAAATCAACACTTGCAGCTGAATTAGCGATTAAGGAAAAAATAGATTAGATACACCATCTATGGTAATTTTGATACATTACTAAACACACCTATGTCATGACCCAGACCGTCATGATTGTCACTCACACTAACCGTCCGGTGGGAGAATCATTACTACAATCCAACTAAGCAGTCTTAACCAAAATACTACACATTTAAAGATTCGGAAGCAAGTTCTAAATGTAGAAAATATATAGAGTTCTCATAAACTCCAAAGATTTAAATAAACTAGCTAAACTAATGCGGAAGAACAACCCTTAGAACCTGAAAGTCATTATACCAAAACTCTACTAACGACAAATCTAAGAACAAGGGGTACAACCCCGAAACTAAACAAACACCTTAAACAAATAGTCTAAGTCCGAAAAGTGTGGACTTAAACAAGAGAGCTTCATGGCAGTCTGAAAGAACTAACTCACCCTTGAACCCAGTCACACTCAATAGTCACCTAGATGAGGTTTATCAATAGCCGCCTGAAGATGTCTTGTACTAAAAAAAGAACAAGCAAGTGCAATATCAGTACACAATCACAGTGTACTGGTAGGATCACGCGGTTATCTCAATAAATGAAACACATGATCAATAAGTGTAGCATTCTCATCCTCACTTTCAAGATCATCTTCATAATCAATAAGTGCAACATGTTTGTACTTTGCTTTTCTCTTTATGTTTGAAGGACCAACAACTTCAATACTTGGTTGGCTTGTTTGAACACTAGGAGATGGTACAAATTCAGGAATTGACATGAAGACAGATTCTTGACTTGATTGTGGTGCTGACAGTGGCACATCTGGAAGAACTTGTGTTTTTCTTTCAAGTTGAACAAATTGACATAGTAGTTACTATTAAATAAACAATGTAACAAATGACTAACTAAGAAATGGTGAATTTACTAGAGGACAATTTCTTTTATTGTGACCTGGTGCACTGCAGTGACCACATGACATTTCAATCATTTTCTACCTTTTGACCACAATCCCTCCCTCTTTCTTGCTTCATCCCTTTCCCTTACTCTCTTAGTTTTTGGTCTACCAACCATTTTATGTACTTTTGGTGGCTCCATCGCATGAGAGGGATACACTTTCCAGAATCTTTCACCCCTAACTGATTGAATTTTATGTTGGTACACCAACATATAAGCCTCTTTTGAATACCACCAATTCATCTCATCCAGTGGTTCTTTTTTATCATGTTCTAAAGCTTTAATGGCTCGAGGACATAGTATTCCTGTCAAATCCTATGTCCTACAAGTACATTTCTTCCTAACAAGACTCACAACATGTCTATCAACACCCTCAGCCACCTCATAACCTAGCTCTCCATTAGATTGAACATGACAACCATGTGCAATGATTTTGTAATCTTTATAAAGATCCATAACATATGGATTGAAATCTCTTGTCCATTTTTTACCCTTCTTTTCAAGATCTTTCAACCTATTTATAACCTACACATAACATAACAATGAAATATTTATATATACATATATAAACATAGTAGTATTATAATATATCAAGTAGTTATGAATAAACATAGATAATACCTTGATTCTAATATCTTCCAACATCTTAATTATAGGTTTTGACCTTGCTTCCAAAATCCATTTGTTGAATGGCTCAGTAAAATTATTTTCACATGCTTGATTCTTTCAAATTGTGTCAAAATAGGCCTGCACCAGTGTTGTGCAGGGTACCATAACAAATCTTCAGGAGCTTGTTTAGACATGGAAGCCATGACTTTCAATTGATTTTGAAATTCCTCTACATATGTACTCCAAGCAGACCACCATAATAAATTTTTTATCTCTACACCTCTCTAAGTCTTGGCCTAATTGGCTTCTATGTCCTTACACACCATCTATGGAGTGATTTTGGAAGCAACTGACCAACAACACCAATCAACCCCTAAAACAATAAACAACAAAACAAGTAAGTAGTTCACCTGTATACAAAAGAAAAATCAGAAAGTGAAAAAGAAATTAACAAATTATTACCTTTTGCATATTAGACATAAATGTGAATCCTTCACCATCTTTTAGATCTAATTAATTTCTCAATAACTCAATGAACCATTTTCATGTTCTGGTTGTTTTTCTATCCACCATTGTCCAAGTAAGTAGATAGAAATGCTTTACTGAATCTTGTCTAAGGACAACCAACAATATTCCCTTACACTTTCTTTTTAAAAATGTTCCATCCATCTCTATAAATGGCCTCAGACCAGCTCTCCATCCATTTTTCAAAGCTTGAAAGCAAACATACATTCTTGAAAATCTTCTTTTTTCTTGTTCCAAAACATCTTTAGATATGTTTATCACCACATCAGAACTAGGATTGCTATCCCTCAATGCTTGAGCATAAGCCTCCAATTTGTTGAAATCATCAATAAAACTACCCTCAAGTTTCTCCAAGATAAGTCTTTTAACCCTCTTCATTTTTGAATAATTGATATTAAGGAAAAAATGATCATCTACATCCTACCTTATGTCTTTCACTTTGTACTTGGGGTTATTCTGAACCTTGTTCTTGAAGTAGTGTGCTAAAGCTTGTTGAGTGGCTCTTTTATTCTTAAAGGCTTTCTGACATGTATGTTTTGTTTCCAAGGTCTTAATTTCAAATCCTTGGCCTTTCTTAACTTCTGATATTAGACACAAAAAGGGACAACCAATATCACACTTATATCTAAGTCTGGTAGAATCACTCTTCACAACTCTAAGACCCCTCTTCCTAACAATTGAATAATAACTCACAATTCTTTTAGCTTCATCAAGATTCTTGAAGCTCATACCCTTTTCTAACTCCAAAAATTTGTCTAGTTTCTTAGTTACTTCTCTTCTTTTTTCCCTCCTAAAAAATTCCAACTCATCACTATCATGATCACTAGCAAAAAGTTCATTTTCACCCTTCTCTTCCTCACTTGATTCAGCATCAGTTACTGTATCTATTGTCACAAGACAGACTTCATTAAGTTGATTGATATCATTATTAATTACTGTATCTACTGTAATAGGAAGAGATTCATTCAATTGGCTGTTGTCACAATCGGTTACTACATCTACTGTGATAGGGAAAGGTTCATTAAGTTGACTGATGTCAAGAGCTGGGACATAATCTTTACCTTCCTCAACAACAAACAGTTGAAGTTGAAGCACATTAGATTGAGTAGACAATACATCCTGCAGTGTTCTAATTCCTGAATCACCCTCTACTAGATAATACTTATTAGAAGGCCCCAAGCATAACAATTGTTTCACCTTACTAGAACACAATTGTTCAGTGTATTCTGAACAAAGGTCTATCTATGATAGCAAATCTGAATCACACTCCTTTCATATATGAGTCAATTTTTAATGCAATTAACTTGAGGAGTCAGGGCACACTTGGCCCCATAGTTAAAGACCACATCAATCCTTTCATCCATTCTTTGAAGAAAGTCACATGACAGATATAAAAAAAAAAGTGACTTATTAAAAAACAATAAAGAAAACAACAAACAATGAATCTACCAATATTTTATGAGAAGACAAAAGGGATAGGGACCACATGTTATGTCTATTAGATTAGATAGATAATGCAACACCAAAAATAAATAAATGCATTTAAGTATGACATACCTAACAGACAAGAAAGCATGAAAAATAGAGAAAAATACACGAAATATATGCCAAAAAGATAAAAACATTCAGCCTGAGACAACATTATTAAAAGATAATAAATCGAGATAATAACGAAAACATAAAATACATGTATTTTCTAAAGTCAAATACAACAAGCATACACCACATGTAACAACATAAAAATGTAAATATACATCAAATTCTAACAACATTAGAGTCCGAAACCGTAACTGAAAATACTAAAAATAGAAAAATTCTTACCTGAGTGGGTGAGCATATTAATCCTCAACAGCACGAAGAACAGAAACTTCAAATTGTTGGCAAGAATGATTGAGTTCTCGTGAGCTTCGATTGAGGAAGAAGAGATGAAATTTGAAGATGATGAGTATAAAATTCTTTTTAGGTTAAAAGTTTCGGGGCTGGATATTGGGTTAAAAGGTTTGGGTAATAATGGGTTAAAAGATTTGGGTTATGGGTGGGTTTGATTTTTTTAATTAGTTTAATTAATTATTTATTAGGGTAACCAATAGGATAGTGACACGTCATAAATGAATTTGTTAATTGATGTTATTATTTAGGCAGTTAAAATAAGGGCAAAATAGAGCCTAAAGGTTGATGTCAAGGACATTTTAGGCTCGCAAGGTAGAAGAAGGGTATATTTGTTCCAATTCGAATAGTTGAAGGGCCTATTTTTTTTTTTTTGGGGGGGGGGGGTTGTTCCTACCAAACGTTCTTTTCCCATCTAGGGACGAAATCTAGAAATTTTAATATTAAAATAGTATAGTAAATAAATATTTTTAAAATTATTTTATTTAAAATAAATAATTAAGAGTGTGTTTGACATGAAAAAAATATTTTATAATTTTCATATGTTTGCTTGATTAAAATGTTTGAAAAATTTCTTTTTGAAAAATAATTTAAAAAAGGGTAAAAGGCTTGATATACCCTTCAACTTTGTCATTTGGAGCTGATATGCCACTCGTTACGAAAGTGGCACATATATACCCTTACTGTTATACAAACGGCTCGCATATATCCCTACTGTTACAAAATGAGCTCACATATACCCTTCATTTAACAGAAGTGAAAAAATTAGTTTTAAATTTATATTTTTGACTTTTGATTTTTTTTAAAAATTATTAGGGTATATATGATATTTTCTAGCAAATTTTAAGGTATATTTTAATGTTTTTCGGATATAAATTATTTTTTGACTTTTTGATTATCATTATTTGAGTTTCTTATTCTTATTTTATTTTTTCTCTCATTCCTTAGTGTAAAGAAAAAAATTTAAAACTATTTTTTTGTGGCTATATTATAATTTAAAACTATTTTTTCGGATATATTGTAATTTAGTTTTTGTATTTGAAGAAAAAAATTGGCTCATCTATAATAAATTTTACAAGAATATTAGCCAAACTTAAATAAATTTGACCATCAAAATAATAAATCAAAATTAGTCATTGAAACAAAAAAAAATTAAAAATGTTTGAGGAGGATTAAATATACCCATATGTGATTATATTTTTTTAAAAATAATTTAAAAAGTTAAACTAAAATAAATTTTTTCACTTCCGTTAGAGAAAAAGGGGTATATGTGAGTTATTTATATAGCAGTAATAGTATATATGAGTCATTATTATAACGAGAGATATATTAGCTCTAAATAACAAAGTTGATGGGTATATGAGATTATTTTTCCTTTAAAAAATAAGCTTTTCTAATGTAAGTAAAAACAAAAAACATAAATGTTAAAGTCATATTTTAAATTTGTTGTCTTTTTCTAGCAACTCAATCCCCCAGATCTCATTCTTTGATCATCCCAATATATCCCATTCTTGTCCCGCTTCATAATATTTTATTGCTTAATTATCTAACACTAAAATATAACTAAAAAGCTTTTACTTATTATTCTTAAAAAAAACATTTTCTGTGAAAAATATCAAATACTATATATTAAATTAAAATATTTATTTTTAATTCCGGTCAAGTTAAACAAAACGGAGTTAAGAGTAAAAGTTGGTGGGCTACTACAAGTACTTCCTCCGTCTCATTTTATATGTCATTTATTTCTATAAATAGTTGGTCCATAAACTTGTCATTTCATAAAATCAATTAATATATTCTTTCTTTTTTACCCTTTTGAGTTATTAACTTTGAAAATATATATCTGATCAATTTAGAAAAGTTAAGTACATGATTCATGTTCATTGATTAAATTAATTAATCAAATTAAGTTAATTTATATTCATTGATTGAAAATTTGAGTTTAATAAAAAAGAGAAGTATAAAGTTATATCATTTTTTAATGAAAGTGTAAAGTAAAAATGTGACATGTAAAATGAGGGAGGGAGTACATCGGAATAGTATAATCAATAATTTAATGTAATATAAAGACCTAATTAGGAAGCGCTAATGCCATTGATTCGTCCAATTTTTCGTGTAACGTTTTTTTTTTTCTCTCTCCCTCAGATTCCTTCATCTTTTGATTTTTTTTGCTAAGTGTTGGTTCTGCGTTAATTCAACGCTGCTTTTATTGTATTTTGGTTAAGTAAGGGTGGAGTTCCCAGTTGGAAAGTGTTTGATTTGGGTTCCATTTGCTTATTAATACTTCGTTTAGTTCTAATCTTTCTGTCGAGTTTCAATTTTTGCCTAACGTGAGTACTCTTTCTTTTGGTACTAATTGTTGGATTAAGAGATAATTGTATTCTATAATTCCTTGTGTTCTTGTTGAACATGATTGTAGGATATCGTGAGTTTGTTGGAGGCTGGATTCCAATAAGATAATACTTTACGGAGCGCGAAGAAGGAAGAGGTTTGGACAACCGGAGGACTATGGATGGGAAGGAGAATAATGGTGTTAATGGTTCAAACAAGGTTGTTATTCCTAAATGTTGCTTGAAGGCTAGGGTATATGATACTGAACTTGAAGCCAATTGTCACTCCACTGTTGTTTCTGGATGGTTCTCTCAACCTCCCTCATCATTTGGTAATTAAATGAAATTAATCGAATTCGTTTTATTTGACAGTTGTGTTCAAGGTTTAGATGTTATTGTTAACCTGTTTCTTCTTGTTCCTTCAACTGCAGATGGAAAAGAGAAGGTAATGTACTTCAACAATCCAATGTGGCCAGGTTAGGATTTGCTTGTTCCTTTCTTATATTTTACTATTAACCGAGGGTCTATATGAAACAATCTCTCTCTACGAAGGATTTACCCAGGGCTGATACTTGTAATTTGTTCCAAACAGTAGTCAAAAGTTGATTGATTTTTAACTCACATTTTCTGTTAGCAGTGTTAAACTAATATGTTGAAATATTTTCAGAAAAGTTGATGAAAACACGAAATCATTATCTTTTTGTTATTGTCTTAATCTCAACAATTTAGAAGATCTTAGTGATTTTGTAGACTCAATCATATGTCAAAAATAGGTTTTTCTTTTTGGAGATGATTGGGACAGTTGGAGTTCTTTTTCTTCTTAGTTGTGTAAAACAGAAGAGCTTATGTCAGCTGCAACTGCATTAGTTATACTAGATTTAGGAGATGATACTTGTGTCTTATTGCAAAGGGAATTGTCAAATTTTAGGGTGAGTGGCTCGGCTTGTGCGCTTGTTTCCTTGAGCCCTGTATTTCCAGAATGTGTGTTAAAGTAGCACAAAATGATGCTTCTGGTAGAAGTAGGAGAAAAATTGAGCTTTATGCTGTAACAAATTTCTATAATTTGGTTTGCTAGTTTAAACCCAAGTGAATGCATAAAGTTTGACTTCTATTATTAAGTGTATGACTCCTATTTGATATTGAAGTACTCAACGATGTCCTTTATCTTATACCCTTTTTCATGAATGTTTACTAAGAATGGTTTTTTCTTCATTGCGTCTTTTTACAGGAGAAGCACATTCCCTGAAAGTAGAAAAGGTTTTATTCAAGGGAAAGTCAGAATTCCAGGAGGTTTTGGTTTTTGAGGTTCAGCATCTTGTTCTATTGTAGTTTTGTGCTATAAATTCTAGCTACAAAATTTCTCTCAAGCTCTTTTATCATCTGCCTTAATTGTGTATTCGTACTTGCAGTCTGCATCCTATGGAAAAGTTCTAGTGCTAGATGGCATTGTTCAGTTGACTGAGAAAGATGAATGTGCCTATCAGGAGATGATAGCCCATCTTCCTCTTTGTTCAATCAAATCTCCTAAGAAGGTAACCATGTAAAAATTTGGCTTTACAGATTTTGCTCCTTGTGTTTCACTCCCAATGATCAACAAAGGTTTTTGGATTTGCTTTCTTGTTTTGGAATCAGAATATACTGGAAGAGAGTGAATCTTATGTGCTTGAGAACTGGATTGATATGTGTTTGTGTGTGCATTGTGTGTGTGTGTGCGTGTGACAAGCTGAGACCTGGATTTTTATATGTAAGTCAATCAAGAAAAGATAAAACTATGTGATGGAACCAACCAAACAATCACCCTTTAAGATTTCATCATCATGGATGGTCCACTTCTCCCTCAACCTTTTGAGGTTTGCATGTGTAGACTGATAAATCATTTCTTTGTTAGAGCGTGTTTGTCAAGCGGCTAAAAATTGCTTATTTTTAGAAGCAATTTTATTAAAATAGCTTTCAGAAGTGCATTTAAAAAACAATTTGTGTCTATCTGATTCATTTGAAAAGTAATTTTGATAAGCAAATTGTGTTTGGTTAATCTATTTTAAAAAGTATTTTTGAGAGTCAAATTACAAAAAAGACAGTCATCAATGCACTTTTAATATTAACTTTATTTTATAGAGAAATTATTTCAAATATCTATTATAATTTTTTTTTAATTATTTAACTAAAAAGTACACATTGCAAATTTTCTTCAATATTATATGTAGCTAATTCGAAGAAAATATTTGTTATTGATATACTATTAACATAATGATTTAAATATAATTAAAAATATTATGCCAAATAAATTAAATAATTATTCTACAAATTAAAACATAAAATAATAATATATAAAATGTATAATAAAATAAAGAATTTATTGTGTAAAGAATTTAAGAATAAATTATTTAAAAAGGAACTTAACCAAATTTATGAGATATGCTAATTAATTAAAAAGGGATATATTGGTAAAAATATGTAAAAATGGTAGGGGTACTCTTGTTTTGAAAAATGATTTTCTTTTTTGCTTTTTCTAAGAAGCAGAGCTCCCAAGGCCTAGCTCAAGTGGCAAAGGGTGGAGGATTTGTGGCTTAGGTCGCAGGTTCAAGCCCCACACCATGCAAAGCGAAGCCTGATATTTAAGTGGAGAAGGGTAGAGGGGAGGGCCCATTATCCACCGAGTTTAGAAATCTGTGATTGGTCCAAAGGGCGGGTCATTGACGGATTTCTCGGTTATAAAAAAAAAAAAAAAGCAGAATTTTTTCGCTTCTTCCCAACCACATAAAACCGCTTTTAGTTATATCTAAAAGCAGTTTTACTGGTTGACCAAACATTTTAACTTTCAAAAATTGTCTTTTCTCAAAAAAAAAAATGTTTTTAGCCTCCCAACCACTAGGCCAAACATGCTCTTAGTAACGGTTGATGTTTGAGTTTGCTTGTGCACACTTGGACTACTCTATCAAGTACCTCTTCTTCCTGCCTACATAGGTATTGGGGTAATTTTGTTTGGTAGAATCTCTTAGTGTTTAGTCTCTGTTGGGATTTTTACCTTGGTCGGTACCCACTTTACAAACCAATAGGCCATACCCTTGGTTGTTGTGGGGATTGATACATCATTCTCTTGGTAATTTGATGATTAACATGGTGGTAGCTTTCTAAGTCCTGTTGCTCTAAAGGCTCATATAGATTTTCTGGTAGAATTATACCTTTATCAGCAACTCATTAGTTTCTATGGTATCTGACAAATTCATGTGCTACTGCTTCGGGAGGAATCCTAATTTCTCTTTGCATTAAGCCCAATGGGTCAAGATAGAATTTGTATCTTAAGAGAATTTCTTTGTTTACAACCCCTTTCTTATGCTCTGTTTGCTGTATGTTACTATCATTTCCACATACAAGGACATCAATATCTGGACCGGTTGAATGGAGGGTATTTGACTATGTTGCTATTAATAGAGGGAGATGAAGCAGGACATGCACACAAATTTATTTTTGTCAATTTTCTTTTCATGAATTCAATATTGTGGGTGTACCGAAAAATGTGAATCACCTAATGTTAAGATTAAAGCCCCTGATAGGTCTATGGCATGAAGGAATCTGAATAATCATTTAGTGGAAGTGCATTAGGAACTAGGAGGATTACTTTTGAAAACTTGGTGGACTGCATTAAGCAGTATCTCTTCTAAGATGATTACATGTAATTACTTTGAACTTGAAACTAAGAAATGTCCTAGTTTTGAAGGACGTACACAGAGGAAGCTCAATCATTTAAGTATTTGGCTATTCTTTCTGCAGAACCCATTTGTAGTGGATGAGAATTTGATGTGTGTGGATGTTGGTGGAACTAAAATTTTCATCTACCAGTTTCTTTACTTGTTAAGCATCTGTTAAAGTACCAAATCTTCATTGATTTATGGGTTTTTATCACTGTCAGCAGTAGTTTACCAGTTTTCAGTTTTATCTGCAGATTTTGAACTTCAAATATCCGTTGTAAATAATCACTAGAATGGTGGCACTACCTGCTTGTTATCTCTGTCTGCGTGTTTTTATATGGAATCTGATATAGGTGATAGTTGATCAATTTAATGAATTGCTCAAAAGGCCTAGTCTGAAATGTTGCTGGCTTTCACAGCTGCTGTGGGAGTGTGGGTTTTCTCATTTGTAACAAGGGAGAGAAAAAGAGTTAACCAACACTAGGTTCTTTATTTTTTTTCTTCAATTCTTTTCATAACATTGATTTTATTCTTTGCCTGGGCATCCAAGACAAAATTAGAAAGATTTGAGTCTATTATAAGCTCATTATGAAGATATGATGAGCCTATGTGTGTATGTCTGTGTGTGTATATATATATTATATGTCTTTATTGAACCTTATTGTTTGAATGCCTCATCTTTTATATTAATCTGTTTTGGCTTGGGTTTTTTTCCTTCTCAGTTTTACCAATCATTTGTTCTCTGTCTAATCTATTTTGACCTACAAATGCAGGTTCTGGTTGTTGGGGGTGGTGATGGTGGAGTTCTAAGGGAAATTTCTCGACACAGCTCTGTGGAGCTGATTGATATTTGTGAGATTGATAAAATGGTTATAGATGTGAGTAATAGATCCAAGATACATGAATTGGTGCTTTTGTTGAGTTATTTGTAAATATGTTGTATTTTCTTGTGTTGCAGGTCAGTAAAAAGTATTTCCCAGATTTGGCTATTGGCTTTGAGGATCCTCGTGTCAATCTTCATGTTGGTGATGGTATGAACACTTTCATGTGTCGCTTGATCTTATTAGTACGAGTCTTCACATCATTCAAAAATATTTTTTGTACTCTTTGATTTTTAGTTATTAGGAGAATGCTTGGGAGGCTGAGAAGCCTAGGGTTAAGATAACACAACTCCCAGAGTATCATTTTGGTTATTCTGGCACCCAATGTTTTGCCTCAATATGGTGGGAATGGCTCATTGTACAATTAAAACTAAAAAGCAGGACACAATGCTTTTCTTATTACTGAAATTTAATTTCCCCGTTTTACTAGTTGAGCTGTATATGACTTTTTTTTTTGAGATATAGCTGTATGTGACTTTCTGAATGATTTTTTTGACAGCTGTTGAGTTTCTGAAGAACACACCTGAAGGGAAGTATGATGCTATCATAGTTGATTCATCAGATCCTGTAGGTAAGTCAGATGCATCTTTTAATTTTACGAATCCTTGCTTTTTAAAAGTTTTAGCAACTTAAAAGTCATTTATCGACTTTCCATACAGCATCCTGCCATCCACAGTGAGGCAATCCCCTGTCCAAATAGGGCAGATTTTGTATGTTGAAGATAGAGCCTATAGTTCACTGATTTTCAAGGAATGAAAAACTGCATGCATTTCTGGGTAGATATCCGTGTCTTTTGTTGGAGAGCACTTCACTTCTTTTGTTTGATTTTTCCTGTTTCTGTTGGATGCTCTTGGCCAGTGTATATATTGACTGTATAGTATCTTCTCTTGTTTGGAGTAGGAATAGTTTTGGTTTTTTGGTTTTGTACCTCACACTCCTAAAAGATGGGTTTTGCGGCATCTAGTAATTTTTCAATCCAATGAGCTTTAATTTAATTGTTCTCAAATGTCTTTCATTACAGGTCCTGCAATAGAGCTTGTGGAAAGACCATTCTTTTCAACGATAGCCAGGGCATTAAGGCCTGGCGGTGTACTTTGCAACATGGCAGAGAGCATGTGGCTTCATACTCATCTTATTCAGGATATGATCTCAATTTGCCGTGAAACATTTAGTTCTGTTCATTATGCATGGGCCAGTGTTCCTACATATCCTAGGTATAATTTAGGAATTAACAGCAAGAGCCTTGCAAGTTAATATAGCCATTTTATTTATTTGTTTTTGGTTAGTTGTGCGGTTGAAGGTTAAAGAGGAATTGTCAAACATGCTCCCACTTAATTGTTATTGAGGATTGTTGCTTTACGTATTATGCAGTGGCACTATTGGGTTTCTTCTGTGCTCAACTGAGGGACCATTTGTTGATTTTAAGCACCCTGTTAATCCTATTGAGAAGTTAGAGGGCGCTCTTCAGCATCAGCGGGAACTTAAGTTTTACAATTCTGAGGTAACTTGTTCTACTAGTAAGCAATTTCATATTGCTACTCATAACATCACCAATAAACATTCTTTGATTTTGTTTATGCTGTATTGACTGCACGTGTGGTATGAGTCGATATTCACGTGTCTTCTTCGAGTTTTGTACCATAATTTGGGATAAAATATTAAGTTTTGGATACAATTTGAGATTATGGGTGTTTCAAATGTACCGAGACAAATTATACAAGCTTATCATCTGCCATTTGATAAGAGGGCCTTTTCTACCATTTGAACTATTTTACCTAACTAGCTGGCATAGGGTAACAATTTTGAGTTTTAAGCTTCCTTGTCTTTGTTCCATTGCATCCACCGGCATACATCAAGTACTTGTAATTACATAATGGTGGAATTTGAAGTCCAACAGCTGCACTTCAATTCAACCAAGAAAAGTTGTCATTTTTCTTTTGACAGAATATCTTGTTCTTTTAACAGATGCATGAAGCTGCTTTCGCATTGCCGTGCTTTTTAAGGAGGGAGGTGAGTGGTCTCCGTGATAGCCCACGTTCAGCAGGAGTCAAGATTTAAGTTGTTGCATTATCTATGAAATTATTACCCATTTCATTTCCTTGCTGCTGGAGTAAACTGATTGATATCCTTCCCACTTGCCACACGCATAGCAGAAAGGAAATGTAGATGCGGCTATTTATGTGTGGTTTGTATTGGTGTTTGATATTGAAGAGTGAAGACATTAACATGTAATATGCAGGTTTCAGTACTGCTATATCTATTGTTAACTTGTTGAACTCTTCTATTAGTTGGTATTGAGACTTGAATAAAATATGTTATGACACGCATTGGCGTATATTTACTCTTTCTGATAAATGCTTGGAAACTTGGTGAATATTCCTATGTCGAAAATATGTTTTTTATGATGAACTGAAAATATACATTGCTAATTGATTGAATGCAGCTATGATTTTCATATTTCATTATTGGTGATAACAGGAATCTAGAAGTTGAAATAGTACAAAACGTAATCAACATTGAAACAATAGTGTGTTAATTTATGAATTATCAACCGGGTTAGTAAAAAAAGTACGGTGGAGGTTGAAAACACCGTACTTCCATTGCAGCAACTAACCTGTGGAGACTCTTTCTCCCAACTGGTCTGTTAAAAATCATTCAAATGTGAATGACCAAGGCCAATAATAGTCTAAATAAAACCATAAACTTTACAAAGAAAAGGGGAGAATTATGCGAACAAGCAAGGAAGACAAGTAATGGTATTGTTGCAGACAATCAAAAGGAAAGTACCCTTCACATTCTAACCTGGTGGACATCCATATAATTGTTCGCATATCATTTGTATGGGAAGCTTAATTATGCTTAGTCAGTGGATGAACATACAGATCTATTCAACTTGACGACAATTACACTGATGTTATCCCTACTACCCCGAGCAATTGCTAACTCTGCAAGGAAGGAAGCTGCCCGTGCTGCGAGACTTTCTTTGATGCCTTCACTTGACTGATCATCTCTCTTATGGGATTTGGTTTGTTGGTCGCACCTCCTGATCGTTTGACCATTCAAGCATCTTCTTGTAACGTCACACGCAACATCATTTGGAATGACATCCCATAGACCATCACTTGCAAGTATTAAGAATTCATCTTCATCACTTCTTTTGCTAACTACAACTTCAGGATCTGGAATGACATATGGTTTGAGGTACATATCACCTGCATCGATCAATAACTGTTATCATAAAAAGTATGATTTACTATTAATTTTGCCAAAGTGCTCTGATCAGCTCTGCCACAAACAGTAAGTTAATTATTGATGTGTTCTTCATGTCCATGAAATAATTACAGAAGGACAGAATCTAATTTAATTGGAGGTTGTTATAGAATGGCAAGGCTACAAAATAATGTTGCACAATATTGTTCCAGCAGCTAGTTGATCAAATATGGAAAAAAATCTAAAAGTTGAACGATGTCATGAAACCAAATTATTTGGTGGTGAAATTTTCCAATTGATGGAATAATGATCTGATTTGTCATATCCATTTCCGTGGAAGCCTCGACAAAGATGAGAATTAAGGAAAGACCTGCAAGTGCAGTAAGCTGAGTCTTCGACGTACCTATGGATCTTGAAGTAGCAAGAACTCCTAAGACTCTTTGTCCATTCCAATTTATGACTTTCCCACCTGAATTTTCAATTCTATCCAGCTCATCAGGTCTGTCAGGCTGCGCCAATACAGGAACTCGGTCAACAGAAAGCATTCCATTTCAAAATCAAAGACATCTACTTGACACTATTAAATGTAGAAAATGCCAAGAGAAGTTGAGTCCAAGTTAATTCATCCCCCTATCATATCTACACGCAAATTCGGGATTTCAATGTGATGGTCTTAGCATTGATCACCCGCAGCGCTGAAGGCTACATCAACCACTGATCATATCATTACTCGTTGTCAGTCTAATAATATTGAACATCCGATAAAATATTAGACCTTTGGCGAGTGAATATCATAGCAATAACAGCATACAAACTATCATATCCAAGGATGTCAAAAGGTGCACCAAAGTTGCCAGGCTTGTGGTTACATAGGACCTTATGAAAGACCATTATACCGACAATTTACAATGAAAAAAATATGAAGTAAAATAAATAATAATGTTACGTCTTTGTTGGTGTTTGAGTAGGGCTAACCTTTGACATTATTCCCAGCCAAATCTTTTAGAAAAATATCAATGTATTTGATTTTGACTTGACACAAAAAATTTTTTTAAAAAAAGTTTTTCAGTCTTACGATTTTATACTAAAAATATTTTATATAAAATGAACCAAAATATCTTTTAGTAGTATCAAACATACCAGTGAAAAAGTAGAATTAAAGAGTTACATAGACAAAAGAAGGAAAGTAAAACTAATAAATTGAAACGAAAGGTAGTAATAGAGAAAAAAATAAGCTGTTGGATTTTTTATTATCTGTGGTTTACTGTGTTTAGGTGCACCTTGTTGTTATTGTTAGAGTTTCTTGCATATATGCTCTGCACTACTTTGCTATACTGGAATGATTATGTGGAGACTTTGAATGCTCTGCAAAACTATTACTCCCTCCGTTTAGAAAGAATGACATCCTTTACTTTTTAGTCTGTTTAAAAAATAATAACCTTTTTCTATTTTTGATAACATTTTAATTTCAGCTTTCAACGTGACATGTTTAAGGCCACAAAATTAAAGAGTAATTTTGTACATTTGACATAACTTTAATTTATGACCACAAGATTCAAAAGTCTTCTTTATTTTCTTAAACTCCGGGCCAAGTCAAATTAGGTCATTCTTTGTGAACGGAGGGAGTATTTTTTAGGTTCACCTTTACATGTCACCTTTAACTTCAGCCGGCATAAATTTTGACTAATATTAAAGACGTATCATATTGATATAAGTAAGGGGCGGAATTGCCTGAGACCTTTGTACTTGACTATATTTATCAATTAGATCTCTATACTTACGACTTTGCCAACTAAATCCTTAAAACTCATTCAAACACAACATTTTGGACTTCTTTCTCATCTCATGGGTGTGTGTAGTACAATCATTTTACACATGAAATACCACGTTATTTTTTAATGGCACATTATTATTATTATTATTCTGATGACACATCAGAAATTAAATATTTAAAAATAAATAATACTTTTAAAAAATGCAATTTTCTCTCTCTTACTCATTTCACCCCCTCCCACTTCATCCTTTTTATTCCCACCTTCTACCATTTTCATCCCAAAAATAAACCACCATTTTCATTTTTTTTTTCATAGTTCACACTCAAAAATATCCTCAATCATAAAATGTGATAAATTATAATTAGTTCTTGCACATAATTTAAGATTTTATTTATTTTGATTTGATAAAAAGAGATATCAAGAAAACTTCAAATTGGAAAAAATATGTTTATATGTATACTCAAGTTTAGATCTTAAAGAATTAAGTTTATAAAAACGGTGACTGGTATATTTTCTTGCAAAAAAAATTTCAATTTTTTATTTGATGATTTTATTGTAATAATAATGTATACGTCAAAGAAGAAGAGAAAAGGAGTAGGGGCGACGAGGGTGGGGGTGGATGGGGGCTGAGGTTGAAGAAGAAGAAAAAAGGAGTAGGGGTGGGGGAGGATGGGGGTGGGGGCTGAGGTTGAAGAAGAGAAAAAAAGGTGGGGTGGGGTGGTGCTAAAAAAGAAGAAGAGAGAAGGTGAGTGGGGCGAGGTGGGGTGAAGTGAAGAAGGTGGTTTTTAATATTTTTTTAAAAAATTATTATTATTATTTTGTCTTATAATTTTGATAATTTTAAAATAAAAATATTATATTCACTTGCTTCAAAACGTGTGGGGTCATGTATTTGTCCAATTAAGCCATTTCAGTACCACATAAGCCCAATCAAAGGAATTTAAAAAATAGAGTTTCATTGAGATTAAGAGTTCATTTGACAATTCGGCAAAATGATGAATAAAAGGGTTCAACTAACAAACGAAGCCAAATACAAATACCTCCGAGGTCATTCCGCATAAGTAAGGATGACAACTTATACTAATATTTTTCAAATCTAACTCAATTTAGCTTCAAATTTTAAAGCTCGCAAAACATGTCAAGTAATAGTGAATAATAAGATTATCAAACGAATAAATACGACTTGTCCTACTAATTAGTAATTACGTAATTAAAATATTTCAAATGAAATAGGTAAGGTGGGTGTGAATATTGATTCGAACATTGCAACAACAAAAAATAATAAAAAAGAAGTTAAAAAAAGGTATACCTTATGATCAATAGATAAAGGCACGGCAACTCCAGCACGTGAAAGCACAGCTCTTGAATCTCCACAATTCGCAACAACAAATTCCTCCTCTCCCACCACCGCTACCACCGCCGTTGATCCTATCGTCGCCATCTCCGTCCCTTCCTTGTTCACCTTTTCGTCCATTTTACGGAAACTCTCCATCATAACTTTCTTCCAATTAATACTCTTCCCATCATAATCTTCTCCTTCCGAAACTTGCTGTATCACTAAACGGTGCAAAAAGTCACGGCACGCGTGCGCTACACGTGACCCACCATGCCCGTCGTAAACTCCAAAATAATCATACTTCCTGCTGCCGCCTTCACTGAAAAAACCCGGATAAATCGCCACCGCATCTTCCATTTCCCTTCTCCGGCCGATCAACGATATCGATCCATGTGAACAGCACGTGACCAAGCTCTCCCTTACTTTTTTCACTTCACTAGATGTCACTAGTTGAACTTGATCATCAGTATCAGTTACGGTACTGTTTTCCGGTTTTTTCTTCTTATAATGCCTGTAATCAGCGGCGAAGACATTGAAATTTTCCGGTAGCTCAGGCGACGATTTCAACCGACGTTCATTCAATCGCCTACGACGAGTGAAATTTGGCTCCTTCTCACTCAGATCTACTTTTGCTAGTCCACCGGAATCCACTAACGCCATTAACCGGCAACCTTTTTCGGCTACCGGCGGCAAACCTTTAACGTTATCAATCATTTTTATGTTAAGACGATAACTGCATTGCGAAGATTATAATGGAAGTAGTCGTAGATATTTTGCGTAATTCGGTCGAAAAGAAAGAGAAGTTCGAGAGAGTTGAATAATTAAACAAGTCTAGGAAGAAAATTAACCGTTGGATAGAATAGGATGATTGATTTGTGCCACGTGACTATGATGAAGCGGCTGGTTGAGTTCCAAAGATCAAAACGCAATGATGAGTAGGACGAGGACTGAAACACGTGGGCGGTATGGATGAAGGAAGAGGAAAATACGTGGCGAAAAAATGCTTGGCTAGTCGATAGGGATTCCCTAATGGAAGAAAAATATTAGTCGTCTATCTCAACTTTATTCTCCATTTATACCCTAGTGAATAGTATTCTTTAAATTTGCCACTCTCTATTTTACTTTTTGGCACATTATTTTTATATAAGACCATAATTTAATATTTTAATATACGTAATTCTTTTAGATGTAATATAATATTATTAAAAATATATATATTTTTTATTCTGAATTAATAATATTTTATTTTTATTTTATTTTCGTCACCTTATAATTTGATGTTATTATTATTTATCACTACGGTGAATGCACATCATTAAAATGATATGATAAAAATTTTAATTGAGAAAAACAATACATAACCTATAATTTAAATACGAGATAACAACACAATCATAACATAATAATTTATCACAACAATTTTTATTGCAATTTATGTCCACTAATTTTTATATTATATAATATTTATTTGTAATTTATGTTATTTAGAAATTTAGACTAAAATAAAATTTTTAAATTAAATTAAAAAAAATAATTTTTTATATGACATGAAAATTATATAAAGCGGTTATTTGAAAGAAAGAAAGAAAGACAACTATATTATGAAATAAGAAAATAAAAATGAAATAGAAGTAATAATATAATATTAAAAAGAGAGAGAAATGATTTTTTTAGAGAGTAAAATAGATAATTGAGTTAGAGTTGATTGTCTGAAAAAATAAAAAACTCTATATTTGAAGAATAAATAAAGGGTAGGGTTGGAGATGCCCTTATGTGGTTGTTTAACTTGACAAAAAATTAATGAAAAGTTAAGTCAAATTTTAGATATTTTATGTGATTATAAATTATTTCTTTTCATTAAGAGATTATTTAATAGCCGATTAGAGTTATGCAGGCAAGTAAGAATTAGAAATTTGAAAGTTCTTTAAGAAGAAAAAAATATTGCAAAGTCTGCTCTTTTTTTTTTTTTTTAAGTAGCTTTTGATGATAGTGGAGTTCAAATCTGCAACTCTAGCGTGAAAAATGTTTGCATGAAATCTTCTTTATCACTGAGTCGTTAATCAATTTTGTAAGTGAGTTCAGAAGTTAATATACATATATATTTATTTAATTTTTAATATAAATATAAGGTCTACAAAAAAAATACTAGATTTGTTCAAACCCACAAATCTCTCACCTAACTCTATCCCTAATTATGTAGATATTCATAATGTAAAAAATAATTATGAGTAAATTGATATAGTAGTTTATGCAAGAATTAGTTACACCTATATTAGTTATTTCATCTTCATATATGTACAGTGGCAAACCTATGTTGTGACTTATGGGTGCTTAAGCACTCACTGTCTTTTGTGACAATATTATTATTTATATACAAAAATTTAGTAATTCATTGAAATATATTAACTGAGCATCCATTATATGTAGCAATTTCTAAGCTAAAAATAATTAAACACTTATGATACAAAATTTTTGAATTCGCCACTGTGTATACGTATATTAAGATGATATTTATTTTGATAATAGTGCGTGGGTAGGTGGGACCATTAGGATGTAGTGATAGGACAAGTGGCGTCTCGTAATTGCTAAGGTTTCTGGTGAACTATCTTTCTTTCTGCGGTTTGGTGGACAAGAATATTGACTACTCTCTGCCATTTAGAGGACACGTGTTTCTTGTAATAATTATTCAAACTCAGAGCTTCTTCAATTCAAACACCAAATTTTACATTAATTTTGGTGTCAACGCTATTTTTTATGTAATCAATTTCAATTTACTGCACCAAATTTTACACAAAAAAAAATATTTTTTTCTCTTTTTGTTATTATATTATTTCTTCTTATTTTATTTATATTTTCTTATTGCATAAAATAAATTATTTCTAAAACATTCAGCATATATAATTCATATTATTTTCTTATATAATCGTTTAATATAAAATTAGTTTGTACCATAATTTTTTAAATAATATAAATTGCTAGCAAATATTAAACATTATACATAATAATGGATAATACAAATAAAAGTGAAATTATTAATGAAATACAATTAAATAAACATTACATAATAGAAAAAATTATTTTAAATTCTACATAAATATTCAACTTTCAAGATCACTACGGTACTCCCATAAATGTTCTATTAATGCATTACGTAGTTCAAAATGAGCTTCTTTGTCCTTTATTTTTTTATATCGAGCTAGAAACTGTTGAAATTGAATTTTCATCTATTGTCGTTTCTACGGTCGGAGTTGGACCTTCCAACGCATCTTGAATTGGTGCATTAAGATCACGCTTATTCTCAATTATCATGTTGTGCATTATAATACATGAAGTTAATATATCATGTAGCACTTCTTTTTAAAATTACTATGTATTGTATATATCAATTTTGATGTATGCCAATTACTACTTTGTTGAATGTTTATTATTTTCAGTTATTTTTAAGTACATTATATTATTTGTTTAAAAATTTATATGTTTGCATTTTTAATTTTTGTGAAGGTTAATTGTAATTTATAGTAGAATTAACATAATTTTTTTTAAAAAAAGTCATAGATAGAAAAATTAATTTATAAAAAAGCTAAATTTTATATCTAAAATTAATATTATAAAAATATTATATAAAAAAAAATTAAATATACAAGAGATTTAATTAAAACATACAATTTATATAATGTTTAATTAAATACTTGTATGATAAAAATAATATTAAAATATTAAAAAGTGAATTAGTGTGATGAATAGTGTTACACCAAATTTGGTGTGGGTTGGACCTCAAAACACCAAATATAAGATTTGGTGTAAAATTTGGTGTTGGGTTGGAGATGGTCTTAGGGCATCTCCCGCCCAAACACTAAATTTTACACCAAATTTAGTGTCAGCATTGTTTTAGTATAAATCAACTCCAACCCACTACACAAAATATTACACCAAAAAGAAATATTTAAACTCTATAACAAATTTTTATTTTTTACAAAAACACCGTCTATAATAGTTGTTTTTGTTGCATTACATAATTTTTTACATAAATACCATAGTAGTGATGGAATATTCAGTGAATATGAAAGTGATGATATGTTTATTGATGAAAATGATGAACAATCGACTCAGAATAACAAAGTCATGTGCTTTGTCTACTTCACGATGTATGGAATGAAGCTTGTTGTACTCACTCCGAACTATCATATTGCTCTTGTGTCATGGACACTACTTGTTATTTATTGCAACGAAGATCCAATTGACTTGTAATACAAACCTATGGTTAGTTTTGATATTTTTTAAAACTTATGGGTACAAGTCATATTTCCTAAAAAAGTAAAATATGTTTCCCAAATACTATGGTCAAACACATAGTGAAATTTCACCCAAATAATATTTGTCAAAAACATTTAGAAATCTATCTCCAAACGCTAGCTTAGTTTTAATTTTAATCATTAGAACATTGAATTTGCAATGTTCTTTGACAATTTTTTGTCGATGAAATGGTGGCCATAGTGGTGGTGTTTTTCAAGGGAGAGAAAAGGAGAAGGGAGAGGGAAAGAATAGTTAACCATTATTAAAATTCGGAAAAATTTCATAATTAGACATATTTCAATACCATATACATATTTAATTATATTTATTATGTTATGAGATACAAAAATATAGTGAGAGAAGTGAGCGAGATTGGGAAGGGAGGTGAACGAGATTCGTATGTATCTAGAGTGATTCACATGTATTTTGGATATCAAATATGTAGCGACTCTTTCGAAAGGATACTACCACTTAAACAAGAAATCTAATTTAATACTTGCGACATTTAAAAGAGATTAACGATGCGAATTTTAAATATAATCTAGGAGAGAGATTAGGTTCAAAAAAATGGTTAAGGATGTGCATCCTGCCAATTTAAACATTTATTTGATGTCAAATTGATATTGCGCAGAATTTTAACTTATGGCGGAAAAATCCTTTCAAAATAATCTAAACAAACAACTTACAAGATTTTCATGCATATATTATCCTCACACTTAAAAATGATATAAAAATAATATTACCAACTTTCGAGTACCAAAATTTGCCGGTTCATGCTTCACACAACATTCAAAACAAATAGTAATTTTAGTATATTACAAGACTTGGGTTTACACACCTCAAAAAGAACAAAACATATAGTCACACTAATATTACAACCCATGGTGACATGATCAAATTAGCCTTCAAAGTTTCATGTAAATGTACAACACATAGATCATGTACAATTCCCAAAGTTTATACAAAATATAGATGCCTATATGCAAGCGTGATCTTCCTTAAGGCTCTCAAAAACTCCATCTCCAATGGCCGGCTTCATGCATCCTCTCGAACATTCCCTACGATAGAAACAATTATCGCTAAGCATATAGCTTAGTGGTGAAAACAATATATAAAGAGTATCAAGTTCGATATTTAAAAATCCAAATGTCAAGAACGCTCATAGCACCATTTTCCAAGAGATTAAATAACTTGTCCTATGTTGCGTCCCATATTTTGAATTCATAACAGCTAAATTAGAGTTTTACATAAACATAAGAGTTGTAGGTATATGAATTAGCTTTCCTAATCATATTTATTCACTATAAATGAAGTTCTAGAGAACGAGATATGCTTGAAATACCAAACACTATCTAGCTCAGAAACATATCTCATCACTTATCAAAGGGAAGAGTGTGTCTCGAATTCAAGCCAAAAGGACTAAGTTTTTCTCTTGTGATTTTGAAGAACAATCTTTTTAGATAGAGTTCTAAGGTTCTTAGACTTCAGGGAAACGAATTTAACTAAAGGAGGTGTGAAAATATAGTCACACAAGTGGTGTTTTATCACTTGTACAACTGTCCTTCAAAGGTGTTGCCCATATAAAAGTGTACGCTGCCCAAAATGCATACATATATACCTATATGTATATACCTCACCACCCTTTCAAGTTATAGATAATCCTAATTAGAATATTACGTAAATACCTCAATACAATCTTTTAAAGTACGATCACAATTATGTTAAGCAAGTTTGCAAATATCACAAAATTCCAAGTTCCCAAAATGAGAATAATGCATATGGTAGTAATTTAGCAATGGTGAATCGACATGCGACTCTTGGTTAGTATTTAGGGGTGTTACAAGATACATGAAAGAGTGACGAGCAAGATGGGAGAGAGATGAACAAAATTTACTATATATCCTAAATACATGCGAATCCACTTTGATATAATGTATCTAGAACCAAATACACCTAAACTTGACCCATGTATTTGAGATACATTTCATATATCTGATCGTATCTGGAGACACCAAATTTGATAAGATATATAATATAGCAAACTAAAATATATACAAGTAATTAACATTTAAACCAGTAAAATTTATGTAAGTTTTCCTTAAAATTAATTAGTTAAATGATTTAACTGATCCATTGATTTTATGATGGGACATGTATGAGATAGATAAGGCTCAACTAGAGGAAATGGAGAGATTCATTACCGGAGAGGAGCCTCTTCCATAAAATTGGACGGATCATGATCAAACGTAATTTTTAGCTTAGTTAAGCCTAACTCATTTGAACCTAAAGTAACCATTTTTAGCTTATTTGAGCCTAATTCATTTGAACCTAAAATAACAAATTTTAACTTGTTTGAGCCTAGCTCATTTGAACCTAAAGTAACAATTTTTAGCATATTTGAGCCTAACTTATTTGATCCTAAAGTAAATTTGGATGGATCATGACCTAATCCAACTCCTCTTAATAATTTCAATTTCAACCAAATCCCTCTATTTGATACCCCTACAGCATATATAGGTTATTGTTGTTGTCAATGTATGATGTTTCAAATGGAGGAATGATGTGAACTGTGAAGAAGAATGGAATAGATGGATTTTGAAAGTTAATTTGATATGAGTTTATTTAGTTTAATGGCAAATTAAACCCACCCAACCTACGTCTCTTTTTAACCCAAAACCAGTCATTCAGTATTGGAAAATGGTCAAATATACCCATGTCTACAGGCTATATTTGATCCTTTTCCGGTCCAGTCTTCCTGGTCTCTACTCACTTCACTTCCTCTCCTTTTCTTCCCGGTTTTCACTTCCATTTTTCCAAGACCTACAGATTTTATTTTCAGTTAGTTTAATTTTATTATTTTATTTTAAAAGAAAATCGACTCAAAGTGAACCTTTAACTAAGCTTGAACAAGGAAATACAGAAATAAAATTACTTGAAAAATGAAAAAAAGTTATTGTGGATAGACATTTCATTGCTTGAACAAGGAAATACAGAAATAAAATTACATTATCACAAACCTCATTTTTTTGGAGTCAAAATGAGTTGAACTAGCTGTTAATTTGAAAATCAAAGCTAAATCTAGAAATCATTTTTGGAGATATGATGGGACAATTGTATCTTTTATTACTATATATATATATATATATATATATATATATATATATATATATATAAAATAAAAAAAAAAGGGGAAATAGTAGTAAAAGTTAACAGTTTTGTTCGTTGGAGGAGGATGCTTTATTCATCAAATTATCATTCCATGTGTTCAAATTACGTCTTTTGCACTGCCACACCACTACTGCAATCAAGATTGAGAATCCCACAACAAATTTTATCACCATAATCACACCTGCACAATTTCCAAAAAAAAAAAAAAAAAAAGACACACAAGAGAATATTGCCTTAAAGGATGATTTTAAGTGATAAACTCAAAATTGAATGAGCACGAATGAAATGAAATCGACAGATCTGAATAATTGAGGCTTACGATATACTGGATTATCATCGCAGTAAAAAAAGGCACATTGATCAGGAGTTGTAGAACTCTGTGCTACAGAGGTTGTTATGAATGTAACAAATAGAAAAACACTAGCAAGAATTGATCTTCTTATCGACATTTTGTTAATTGAATATACAGAGGAAAATAGAAAGATGTTTACTGATATATTTGGATCTATCTTCTTTTTTCTTGATGTGGTTTTATAGAGTGAAGAAGGTTATATTTCTCTTTAGCGCGTCCAATACTTCAATTGACTTATCACTTTGGAACATTTTACCCACAAACGTTGCTTTCAGTGGAATTATGACAGGAGTCATTTATTAGCTGTCATAGTTGAAACATTCAGCTTGTATAGTATGCAAAGGGACTACTCTTACAAGTAGAGGCGTACCGAGAGGGGCGGGTTCATTTGAATCTCCTTCACCAGAGAATTATACAATATTTTTAGCGTACATCTAGGTAAAATAAATTTCATATATGGTCAGGTAACTATGAGTTTTTTTTCACCAAAGTAATTTAACTATGTTTTCTAAACATTAATTTGTCCTTAACCCATTGTCCCTCTTGGCTCTTGCTGCAGTTATACTTACAATACTGTCATCTGAGGAGTACAATTTTGCAAGCCCAAAGTCAGATAGTTTGGGATTGAGATTTAATAAAGAAGAATGTTGTGAGGCTTAATATCAAAATGTAAGTTCTGCATGTTGCAGTCCTGATATAGGTAGTATTGTCCCTTGAAAGACCCTGAGACAACGAGGCCAAGGCCATCATTGCAACGCTGCAATTCTCTGCCAAATCCGAAATTAACTTGTCCCGTCCAATGGCAATATAGCTATGACTTTGTAAAGAATTGGAGAAAGGAGTCTTGTGCTGTGAATCACAAAGGTACGTAGTCTCCACATAGCGCGAGGAATTTACAGGAGCTAAGCAATTGATATAGATAATGGGAACGAAAGGATCATGATATTCAACAGTTGTGATAGTACCAGAAGTTGACTTCAGATAATGATACTTAGGAGTTAAAGCTCTACCAAATATTGAGGTGATAATAGATGTGTTAAAGTAATCAGGAGGACAAGTACAGTTCCTCGTCTGATGCTCGAAAACCAGGGTCTTGACAACTGATTTCTAGCACGTGATATCTTCTTGAATTCAAACTTATGACAATACGATTTTTATGGCAATCAAGCTCAAACTCGGAATCTCCACAATTCAGGGGATCTGCTTTCAATCTAAAAGGGAAGTGAGTGTCATGAATATCACCACAAGAATTTGAGTTTCGCCAATAGTTGTGCAGATAACAAGAATAGAAATCCATATTTGTCTTGCCAACATCATAGCTGCAACTCTTGAATCAATATTTGAACATTTAGCAAGGCAAATGTCAACCGTCTAATTATCCAAAGTTGATGTTTGATCTGGTCATAACAGCCGGATGAATGATGAAATTCAGAAGTCAGCTCTATATAATTAATTGCCCAATGGTATGCCTTTTATGTTGTTATATTTGCTCAGACAGGCATTAAATTCTATCAGGATAATCCTTTGCAAAGAAATAATTGAGTTTAAGGCCTCAATTGAGCGAAGGAAATACCTTTCAAAAGAAAACTTTATGCCATTTCTGTGGTAGTTTAATCGTCAACCATTCATCTGTCAGAGAACCTGGGATGATCATTAAGATCTAACATGCAAGCATTAGGAGCTTTAAGTTGCTTGGCTTCTGTGATGGAGGATACCATATATCTCTGCCTTATGAGTTCTTTCCAAGTACTAAAGAAGGTCACACCAACATAACTGTGGTTAAATTGTGCGTAGAGGGGATGCTAATAAGTTCTCTACTAGAAAATACATGTTCTCAGTGATACCGATCAGGTTCTCCTTCTATCACAGTAGTAGTACCAATGGTGCTGGAAGGAGTAGCAGATAATGCAGTAACCCTCAATGATTTATCTTGTATGAGTTATGGCAAGTTTAAGTTCAGGTTATCATCTTAAAGGGCTTCTTTACCAAGAAATTGCTTCTCCTGAGAAACAGAAGATGCTCTCGATCCATAAAGACAATCAATGGTAGTTTAAACACAAAAATTTAAAGGTGTAATCATTTCCTTGTTTGATACATCTATGCTTGATAGTTACCTTTTCCAAGAATTTACAACACCAACATGCAAACTAATTCACACTTTACTAAATCATCATATTACATTCAAATTCTTACCTAAAATACAGGAGGAACTAGTGTCACCACCACGGGACAGAAATGACTACTTGCTCGAAGATATAGGCATCTTTTTCGTTCAACTCTTTTAATCCACAGTGACATCTCAAGGGAATGTTGGCCTGAGATTGAGCTCTTCTGATAGATATTGGATGCCGTGAACTAAATTAAGTGAATTTTGACTGTAGTTTTGCACAGCACAGTAAGTAGCCAACCGCCTATACGTCACTGGAAATTTGTATTGTCTCAATACTGTCTCCAGCAATCTCACGAGGAGCTATAAAAGGTCTTGGGGGCATCTGTAGGAGTTCAACATTTCCTTCAAGCATTTCAACTACTTTGTTCATGGCAGGGCGATCAGCAGGCTTCATTTGTATGCACCACAAAGCCACAATCATCATCTTCTTGACAAGTCTCATATCTTCCTCGGTTGCATCCTGTATCTCTATATCATTTCCTTCATTAAATTGGTCGTAAATCCATGTAGGAAAGTAGATTTGGCTTAAGTGGTCCTCAAATGGGTTCATGTTCTTCCTTCTGCCTGCCATTTCCATCAATAACATACCATAGCTATATACATCGGCTTTGTGTGACACTCCTCCAATATTTTTATAAAACAGCTCTGGAGCCATGTAACCCATTGTCCCTCTAGCTGCAGTTAGACTCACAATACTATCATCTGAGGAGTACAGTTTCGCAAGCCCAAAGTCAGATATTTTGGGATTGAAATTTTCATCAAGAAGAATGTTGTGAGGTTTAATATCAAAATGTAAGATCTGCATGTCACAGCCCCGATGTAGGTAGTCTATGCCAGAGGCCACTCCAAGAGATATGTCGAACATTTGCTTGTAACTCAAGGAAACAGTTCCTTCGCGCGGAGATATGTACTTGTCTAAAGAACCATTGAGCATGAACTCATAAACCAAAGCACGTTTTGATCCCTCCACACAGAATCCAACAAGTTGCACAATGTTAACATGGTGAATCCTTCCAATTGTGGAAACTTCACTGATAAATTCTTGCCCACTCGCCATAGATTGGTGCATCATCTTCACTGCAACAAAAGGACCACTACGCAGTTTTCCTTTAAAGACAGTTCCATAGGCTCCTTCGCCTAGTTTTTCCTTGAATTTGTTAGTCATCTTTTTAATCTCAGAGTAGGAGTATTTAATCGGCAAGAGGTTGCTCTGGACTTGCAGGAAGTCTTCAATTGATTGATACATAGATAAGTGTCGTCTTCTCCATTTATACACTATTAATGCAGTCAGGAACACCAATCCAAAGAGAAGTCGTAACGATAGAATTGATACTGCATGATTTCAAAAATAAAAATGGAAGTCATCGACAAGAAAACCAGTACATCTTTTTCATAGGGGTAAATGGGTTTGAGTAAAGCTTCAGAAGCATTATTTTTCAGAATTCTGAGTGTGCGAAGAATGCTTATCCTTGAGTAAGATAAGAAGACTCACCTATAACTATTCCACCGTACAATATAGTAAGAACTGTCAAAACAGGCAAATCACAAAGGAAACATAAAGTTAGAGGATGTAAAATCATTAAAGTCTTGAAGAAATAGCTTACAGCTATATAGTGCAATGAACGCAGATTCTACAAATGGTAAACATATTGCTTTAACGATCTCCTTTCAATGAAATGCTTAGTGTAATGAAGTTATTGCACTCCAGTATCTCAAATACGTACCGCCATAGTAGTGGATGCTACCTGCATTTGTCCAAATATAGGAATATGAGTAAAATACAGATGCTACATCTCAAAATAAGTTGCTGAGAATTGAAACTGATAAGCATAAAGAGAGGGCCCAGGGGAGAGTTGAATACAAAAGAGATCCAAATTTTCTTATAACTTCAAAGAATAGACCCCATAGAGAATGGATATAATAAATGAAAGAACCATGACACATCTTCGACCTGCTTTGATTGACAACCTAATCTGTTGTAAATCATGACACCTTTGAAACTTGGAAGTACAGATAAATTGCTCGGATGCCAGAAAGGCAATATTTCTGTTATCAAAATACCATATTTCAATAATTTTACCACCATTTAGAATCTGAATAAACCACATCTTAAAACAGATAATTCGAAAAGGTATTCCTAGTTGAACATAGTGCAACAACATAGCCAGTGTAGTCCCATGAGTGGAGTCCGAGGAAAGGTGGCTGTCCTACAAGGGGTTCTGAGTTGAACATAGTGAGATGTAAAATGAATTTTGACTTACAAGGGAGGGGAAGATCAAACCCCGTGTCATCATAGCAGCGGTGGTTGCAAGTATAGCCGTCACCTTCAGCGAAACAGTTGCCTCGACTCGCTTCACATTCTCTGCACAAGAAGGTACGCTTCCAAGAAAGCTCAAATCCATAACTCAGGGCACCTTCAATGCTCGAAAGAGAAGTATTATCCCCCGAGAGCCCACGAGCCGAACCCCAGCCCACCATTTCCACTCTGCAACTCTCAGCCAAATCCGAAATCAACATGCCCTCTCCTATGACGACATAGGTATGACTGTGGTTCTGTGATCCACAGAAAGTAGTCTCCACATATCGCAAAGAATTTACAGTGGCCAAACAATTGACATAGATAATGGGAATGATCGAAATACCAAAGTCAAAAGTTGAGGAGTAAGGATAACTTGTGGTGAGATAATTGGGAGAAGAAGTACAGTTACTGTTTTTGTGCTCCAAACCAGGGTCAATTGCTCTGATCAAGAACTCATCATAGTTGATTTCGAGCACGTTGTATTTTCTTGAATCAAAAGTAATGACAGTACGATTGTTCTGGCAATCAAGCTGGAATCTTGAATCTCCACAATTCCGAGGATCAGATTTCAATCGAAAAGGGAAGTTGATGTTATGAATATCACCACAAGAAGAAGAACAATGAGTATTGTTTTGGGCATCGGATATGTTTGTGCAAAATACAAGTAATACAAGAACAGAAATACAGAGCATTCTTACAAACATGTTATCTGCAATTACACTATGGAGCAACCAGTTCATCAGAGGAGCAGGACTGCAATTAACAAGCTAATTATCCAAAATCTGGTCAGGGATTAGAGAGAAGCAAGGCAAAAAGTTAAAGTTCGATCATTTTTTTTTTGGGGGGTGGGGGTGTGGGGGAGAGTTTGACTGGGAAGCGTGTGAGGAAATGACCATTCATTTTTGTTATTCACAGTTTCACACTTTGTTTGGGTGTTTGTTACTTATTCCTTCCTGACATATTGAGTATTGTATTATATTATATTGTGTTTTATTCATAAGCGAATTCAGAATTTCAAAAAATTAATTTAGCTTTTTTTTTTTAATGAAAAACATGTTTTTGGGATTGAACCTGCGGCCTTTGGTGTTGAAATCTTACCGTCATACCAGTGAATCATCCAGCCATCTTGAGAACGAGTTCAATAAGTTTTAATTTAATATATTCTTTAATAATTATAGAAATAATATATCGAATTTAGTCGGATGACCATAGGTTCAGGTGACCCAAAAAATGTACATAAATTCGCCTCTGGTTGTATTATATTTTATGTACTGTATTGTTTTAATGAATACGGTGTTTGAATATATTGTATCGTTTTGTATGTTAGTTAATATTATACATTCATAATTTGAGTGAAAAGTCTAGAAGAAAAATAAGATAAGGGGATGAGTTATTATAAAAAAAGATACTGTAAAAGATAAAATATGATTATTAAATAAGTAAAATAAAGATAAAATGAGAAGAAAATATTAAAGTAAGGATGCAATCACACCAAATTGATTATTACATAAAATGGATCTTTTCATCGTTATCTAACGATTAATTTAAATGTTATGATATAATATAATTTAAATAATAATCAAAACAAATATGATATTTAAACTAACTATATAATAGAACGGCCCCAAACAAGGTGTCAGTCTGTCAATTGTTTTATAAAGGTGGTTTTCGAGATGCACATATTAAGAAATCTATCAATTTTGGTTTGAAGGTAACAACTCATAATTGTCAACTTACATCACTGACTATTAAGCCAAAGTGTTACTCCTTCCGTACATTTTTAATCATTCATCTACTAAAATATTACTTCATTTGTCATTTTCAATATATTAATAGAAAAATATGTTAAGTATTTTATATGAGAACTTAAAACAAAAAATCAATATCACTTTATCATCGGCTTGTAAAACTTAAAACGCTCGAATCAAACAGAGTACAAATATTCTTTCAATAACTTGAAAGAATTAGGAAAATCAAAAGATTTAAGCAGAGAACAAATACAATCAATCAAATAAAAATATTAAAAATACACAGGACTAATTAGATTAAGAGAATTGCTTAGATAATAAGCATCTTCCTTCGTGTTTACGTTACTAATAAATGAGTAAAAAGGTGGAAGCAACGAAGTACACAAAAGCTTAACAGATCCTAACAATTCTGTTCACTGGAAGAAGCTTTATCCCCCAAGCCATTATCATTCGATGTATTCAAATTCTATTTCTCGTATATTGCCACAGGAAGAAGGGATACATTGAGAAGAAGTAGTACTCTGGGCTAGAGAGATTGTTATGAATGTAACAAATAGAAAAACACTAGCAAAAAATGAATTTCTTATCGGCATGTTGTCAATAGAATGGATCCTTTTTGTTGGTGTGGTTTTATATAGTGATCAAGTTATCTTGTTTTTTTGATAAAAGGATATGACCTTTCTCTTCAGCGCGTCCAGTTAAATGTTAGGATTATTCATTTGTTAAAATAAAGTGGAATATCTTGTCCACTTCAGTCTATTTTAATACTTATATGATAGGATTATGACATTTTAAAGATTAAATAGTCAAATTTCAGTTGGCATTATTGGAAGATTCAACAAGTGAGAATGTTTTAGCGTGTTGAAAAAGGGGTAATATCTCACAGGCTCGTTTCACAAAAATTCAAGCTAACTTTTATTTTCAACCCAGCAGACACTTAATCTAAATTTTTTACACATAAAGTCGCTTAATTTTGATTTTCAACTCAAAAGTCATTTAACTATGTGCTTTTTTCACATAAGGTCACTCAACTTTAGGTATTTTTACTTACAAAATCACTCAACCTATTTAATTAAATTTTTAAATAAAATTTGTTGACGTAAAATTTTTATTTAAAACTAAAATGTAAAAAAAAATTAAAATATCATTTAGATCATTTAATAATTCATTCCACTAAAAATATACTAGTAACCCTTTTATTTTAGCCTCCCCCCACCCCCCCTCGCCCCCAACCTCTCTTAATAGACTTCTCATATAATACAAAAATACAAAAATAAATGAAGAAACCATTTAAATCATCATGAAAAATAACTACTTATTTATATGCAATTACTACATACAGTTAAACCTCTATAAATTAATACTTGGTAAACTAATAATCTCTTTAAAATAATATTTTTCTACGGCCCCAACTTGGGCCAATGGAAAAAATCACCAATTTCAATAAGATAATACGATAATATATTTTCAAAAGACCCAATATAAATATATGGTCTCATTAATATCATAAATTAATAATTCTTTAAAAGTACAAATATATCTAAGACAATTTAGTGAAATATGATTCTATTGTGTTTAGTTTTTTCTTAAAATTTAAATCTAGTTGAAACTCATCTCTAACTTTTCTATTGCATCCAAGAGCTTCGGTGTTGTCTTTTCAAACTGCACAATAAAATTGTGAAGAGTTCTAGATACGATAAGTGTTTCCTTACGCATAACTGGTTCCAAAGATATAGTATCATCTTCAACTTCATCATCAACATTGCTTTTTGCGATGGTATTCGCAATTTCTTCTAAGCTCTGGACATCTGAACATGTATCACTTTCACTCGGATAATTCAACAAGTTATTGACATCCATTTTATTGTGGTAACCGAGATCATCAATCATGACCTCAAGTTCATGAATGACGTTTTCGCAAGTGGGTTTATTCAAATTCTCTGAGATTACATCCCCAGACTAATTTTACAGTGTCGAAAACAATTTTCTAGTGTCTCTTGTTGAACATTTCTTGTCCAAGCAGGGATTGTAAAATTGATAGCATCCAAAACATTAATCTTTGCTGGATCAGTTTGTCCCACTTCATAATCTTCTAATATCCTACGATAAAATATATTACGATAGTACATCTTGAAAGTTCTTATTATCCCAACATCACAAGATTGAATTTTGGATGTCATATTGGGTGGCAAAAAAAAACAATTCAACATTTTGTAGTCCTTCAATATTTCTATTATGGGCTGGACAATTATCTCTATTCGTCGTAAAGAGATTCAAGAATTCAATCATTCATTGTAAAATAAGACATAATGTTCATTGCTTCTTAATAATCAATTATTATTCATTGTATTTTTATTAAAAACATTCGGTGTATGATGGTGAGAAAAAAAAAATATTTAAGCAACATAGGAAATTTCTTTAAACCATATCCAAAAATGGCTTCAATATTTAATATTATGGGCTGGACAATTATTTAATATTTATGTGAAATCAATAAATATGATATAGTAAGATACAAAGATTTTGATGTATTCGTTATACTTTATGTATAATATTTTTTTATGTGAAATCAATAAATATGACATAAATTAATAAGATACAATAATTTTGATATAATCAAAATTAACCTTCATTAAATTTCAAACCATTCTTTAAATTAATAAATATTAATTTATCAATAAAATAATGTCTCTATAAAATAATAAAATCTCATGGTCCCACCAATATTAATTTATAGATGTTTTACTGTAGATTTTCTATAAAGACGAAGAAGCCGAAGATGAAACTACTAGAAACGGGAGAGAAACAAATTTAATGGCATTAAATGAATTTGAATGATATATTATAATTTTTTAAAATTTTAATTTTAAATAAAAAAAATTATGTCAATAAATTTTATTTGAAAATAATTTAATAATTTGAGTAACTTTGTAAGTAAAATATGTATAGTTGTGTGACTTTCCGTGGTAAAAGCCCATAATTGGAATAACTTTTAAGTTAAAAATTAAAATTTAGTAATTTTATATTTTTTTAAAAAAGTTCATAATTAAGTGACTAGAGTTAAAAAACAAAATTGAATGACTTTCTCCCAACTAGGTCGAAACTTGTTGAAGGAAGCTGATGGAACATGTCAAAGGAACAAGTTCGACGAAGCTGACTGACAAGTTAGAGTTAAAGTTACACTAGGACTAGATTACTAAATCCTAATTTATGTACAAGTCTATATTTTGTACGACTAAAGCTGATGTAGTCGACTAGGATAAGGTGTAAATTGACAAAAATGTGAAATCTACAACTACAATTGAAGATCTAATTGGAGAGAAAAAGAATGTGAGTTGTAAACTGTTTTTTTTTATTAATTGGAAGAAGTGATCTATACAATACACTATGTACATACATATATACTGCTACAACTAAACTCACAGCCTATCACAATCTTACACCTGTCATTAATAACATAATTCAATTACATCTAACAATAACTAACTGATAACAAACCAGTGAGGTCAAGTTACACCACTATCCTCACTATCTTCAATACTCTTCCTCAAACTAGGTGTAGTGAATACATTCAGAACACCAAGTTTGGATAAAAGTGATTCATGTTGCAGTCTTCCCAAAGCTTTGGTTAAAATGTCTGCTTGTTAGTGTTGTGTAGGGATATACATAGTACTAATCAACCCTTGTTGAATCTTCTCCCTAATGAAGTGACAATCAATCTCTATGTGTTTCGTCCTCTCATAAAACACAGGATTTACTGCAATTTGAAGTGCTGCCTTACTATCATAGAACACAGATACTGGTTCCTCAATCTGAATATTTAATTCTTTGAACAAGTTTGTCATCCAAACAATTTCTGCAGTTAGACAAGCCAAGCTTCTATATTCTGCTTCAGCAGAACTTCTTGATACTGTAGCCTTTTTTTTTATTTCCAAGAGATGAGAGAATCTCCCAACTTCAGTAGATAACCTGTCACTGATCTTCTGGTATTTGGGCATGCTGCCCAATCTGCATCACAAAAGTCAGTCAGTTTCATCTTCTTCTGTGTGGACATAAGTAAGCCCAATCCTTGTTGAGTCTTGATATATCTAAGAACTCTAATAGCAGTCTGCCAGTGCTAAGCTTTTGGTTTCTGTAGGAATTAACTGAGAGTTTGGACTCTGTAAGCTATGTCAGATCTGGTGATGGTCAAGTACAACAACTTGCCAATCATTCTTTGATATTGAGTAACATCCTGATGCAACTCCTCCTCACTACAATCTTGTTCAGAAGTTGTAGTGAGTTTCATATTACACTCCAATAGAGTATTTGTTGCCTTTCCTACAGTAATGTTTGCTTCAACTAAGAGCTCCAATGCATATTTCCTTTGGTTCATAAGAATACCCTTTTTGGATCTGCTGAATTCTATACCTAGGAAGAATTTCAACTCTCATAAATCCTTGATCTTGAACCACTTATGCAAGATGTCTTTGGTTTCTTGAATCAGTGCAGCATCATTCCCAATAATAAGGAAGTTATCAACATAGACTAAGATAATAACCAAATTGACCCCTTGCTTCTTAGTGAATAATGAATAATCCAAATGACTCTGACTATATCCAGATTTCAATAAGGCCTCAGTAAGTTTAAAATTCCATTGTCTTGAAGCTTATTTAAGCCCATAAAGGGATTTCACAAGCTTACAGACCATAGGTTGATTAGTAGTAACTTGTAGACCTTTAGGTAGTTCCATGAATACATCTTCTGTGAGATCTCTTTGCAGGAAGGCATTGTAGGCATCCATTTGGTATATACACCAATTCTCTGCAGCAGCTAGTGCAATAACAGCCTTACTGTCACCATTTTTACCACTGGAGAAAAAGTTTCTTTGTAGTCTATACTAGCAGTTTGGCTATACCCTTTTGCTACTAATCTAGCCTTTTACCTTTCCACTTCACCATCTGCCTTATATTTGATTTTGAAGATCCACTAACAACCAATCACAGGTTTCCCTTGTGGCCAAGGAACCATCAAGCGCTTGCAATTTTTATTGCATTGCTACTATCCACTTCTCATCATGTAAGGCTTTTTCATAAGATTTAGGTTCACAAACAGCTGAAAATTTGCTTAAACAGGCTCTATGTGTGGAAGAAATGTGTTGATATGAAACACAGTTGGTCAATGAGTGAGGTTTCTGCTTCCCAGAAGTGATATAGTCTTGATGCCAGGCTGGTGTAATCACAGTTCTACTGGACCTTCTAGTAATATTGGTGGTTGGTTAACTCTCAGGAATACTAATAATATCATTGAGTGGATCTGTAGTGTCATTCAATATTGTGGACACATCAGAAACTTCAGGTACATGAATAATAATAGTCTCTGCAGAAACTTGATCTTGTTCTGGTTCTAATGGCCGAGTGATAGCTGGGAACAGGGGAATCGTATCATCATGCAGTTCCTTAAAAGGAAACATATGTTTCTTAAACACCACATTCCTACTAACCATGAACTTTTTGTCAACAATATTATAAAGAAGATACCCCTTCTGAGTCAAAGAATAACCCATTATAACACAAGCAGCAGCTCTGGGAGAAAATTTGTCTTTCCTAAGTAGTGTGGTAGCATAACATAGATATCCAACAGTCCTTAAATGATCCAGCTTAGGCTTCCTTTGATGAAAGACTTCATAAGGAGATTTACCTTCCAATGTAGGAATAAGTAATCTGTTGATTAAGTATACAGCTGCTACAACACATTCTCCCCAAAACCTGATAGGTATACCACCCTAAAACATAATACTTCTTGCTACTTCTAAGACATGACTATGTTTTCTTTCCACCACTCTATTTTGTTATGGAGTGTGTGGACAAGTGCTTTGGTGAACTATGCCTAAAGAGGCAAATAAGTCTTTGCATTCAATGTTAAAAAATTCACCCCCATTATCTGATCTAGCATTCTTCACATAGTGATCAAACTGAGTTTTAACCATTTTAAAAAAAGACTTCAAAACAGTAATAACATCAGATTTCAGTCTAAGCAAAAACAACTATGTAGTTATAGAATAGTCATCAACAATAGCGAGGAAATACTTGAAACCAGCATGAGTGCTGATTCTATGTGAACCCCAAATATCAATATGTACCAATTCAAATACAGAACTACTTCTAGTTGTAGACACAGAAAAAGGCAACCTTGTTTGCTTAGCTAATGGACATACAACACAATCATTAATATGCCTATCATTAATGGAAACTAGTTTCTTCTAAAGTAGTGGAGGATGGGTAGCCAAGTCTTTTGTGCCATAGCATGCCTTCATCTTCATTGGTCTTTATGTGCATCAAATTTGCACTAGCTGCGTTCATGTTGCTTCTATCTCCAACATCTTTATTCAACATAAAATATAAACCTCTTGTCTCCTTATCAATCCCCTTGACCTTCCCAGTTAACAGGTCTTGAAATACACAAAACTCAGGAAAAAATCTTACTGAGCTGTGTAAATGTTTGGTTAACTGAGAAATTAAAATCAGATTATACTTGAAATCATAAACCACTAAAACATTAGCCAACACATCACCATTGTCCCATTTATAACTACCGGTGTATGTTATTGATGCAGTTCCTCCATCAAGCAATTGTACACAGTTGTTATCATTTTGTTCTAATGCTCTACTATCTAATGTTTAAGTTTATTACTAATAGAGAATGAGTGATTCATATCTGCTTGATTGACGCTGGTCACAGAATTCTCCCTGTTCAATAGTCTGAGAATTTGACCATATTGCTCTTGTGTGAATGTAGGAGGTGTTTGGCCAAGTGAATCATTCTCAACAACATTGACATTTGCCATCATATTAGCATTGTTTCCTAACTTTTTCCTAAACTTGTAATCTGGTGGATATCCAACAACACGATAACAAGTTTCCTTGGTATGGCCCTTTATTTTGCAAACATCGCACTATAAATTGTAGTCCCTTTTTGACTTGTAGATTGCTAATTGTTGACGACCTTTACCAGCATATAAAGCAGTAGAAGTAGAGGCACCTGCATCTCCTCCTGAATAAGATCTACCACTAGTGTATGAACTTTGATCCTTGCCAACATATAAAGCAGTAGAAATCCCTAAATCTCCTCTTGAATATGAACCTACTGTTACTCATTGACTCTCATTTGAAATGATCATCAAATATGCTTTGTTCACAGAGGGCAATGGAATCATCATGAGGATTTGACTACGCGCCTGAGTGTATGACTCATTGAGCCCCATCAGAAATGCAAATAACTTCATATATTGCAAGTGACTTGCATACACTATGGATTTATCACAACCACAAGAAGGAGGTGCTACAAGGGCATCGAACTCATCCCAAAGAAGTCTTAGTCGTGTGAAATATGCAGAAACAGAGGAAGTACCTTGTGTGATAGTGTAAATTTCTCGATGCAACTGGTAACCTTTCGATCCATCAACCTTATCTAACCTCTCCTTCAAGTCGGCCCAGCATCAGTGGCATAGGTGATTCCACTCATCAATTCCTTCTAAACAGAATTCAAAATCCATGATAATACGAATGCATTGCACTTCTCCCACTGTTCTTCTAATGCAGCACTGTAATCACTCTTTCTACAGGTACCAAAGACAAATCCAGCTTTGCTCTTAGCTCGGAGAGTAAGGAGCATCGATCGGCTCCATAATGAGTAATTCTCCATGCCTGTAAGCTGAATTGAGGTCAATATTGAACCTGGAGTGTCAGATTGCAGAAGATACAGAGGATGATTTCGATTCTTCTCAACCACTTCGATTGTATCAGTACTCACCATTTTCTCAAAAGTTAGATCACAAAAAACTCAGAGAATTGCAGGAACTAGATCATCAACAATTACGAGTGAATCAACTGTGGATTCGCAGCTCTGATATCATGACAAAATGTGAAATCTACAACTACAATTGAAGATCTAATTGGAGAGAAAAAGAATGTGAGCTGTAAACTGATTTTTTTTATTGATTGGAAGAAGTGATTTGTACAATGCACTACGTACATACATATATACTGCTACAACTAAACTCACAGCATATCACAATCTTACACCTGCCATTAATAACAGAATTCAATTACATCTAACAATAACTAACTGCTAACAAACCAGTGAGGTCAAGTTACACCACTATCCTCACTATCTTCAATATAAATAATATGTTTGTGTTGTATAACTCAAATCGAACCGTGTTAAAACTAAGCCACTTGTATACTGTAAATTGACTGTCTTCTATGAGGAAGGCTTGTATTCATAGAAACGACAAAAAGCTATTGTTGAGTCACTTCTCATTTCTTGAACAAGGATGGAGAAAAACAACACTATATACTTCTGTCTGACAGAGTGAACATGAGTTTTAGTAATTTGTTTGTTGGAGAATTCATGTCCAAATTCACGATATAACTAAGGTATACTTGAACGGACAGCAGAGAGAGCTTTTGACCCAGAAACGAAATAATTTCATGTCTAATAATTGACAGAATGCACAAATATCCATTCATTCACTTGCAAGAATCAGGTAAATCAAGAGATTAAAGAAAATAACACATACAATCAAAGAAATAAATACAATACAGGACTAAACTGGAAAGAAATTTTTTACCAGTAATTAGATTGACCTTGTCCTAGAGTTAGAAACAAAATACACAAAAGCGTCTGTTATAATAGCTTGGATTGTACATGTATACTAACAAATTCTATGATGATAGAGCTTAAAATCAATAATCCTAACAATTCTGTTCACTTGAAGAAGCTTTATTCCCCAAAATATCATCGTTCGATGTTCAAATTCCGCCTTTTGCACTGCCACACCACAACTGCAATCAAGATTGCGATTCCCACAATATATCTTAGCGCAATAAGTGCACCTGCAGAATTTCAAAGAATAATATATGTCGTAAGAAAAATCTCCAATTTTCTTGAGACCATAACAATGAGATAATGACATTACCTATTGCTATAACGCCATACGCCAATACAAAAACTGCAAAGTTGTAAAGGAAGAAGAGAAAATAAAAACAAGTTAGTAAAATTTTATGACATGATTGTGTCCACGTATATAAATTAAATTCTTACCAGAGTAGTACTCAATTTTGCATCCAAAAGAACGTTCAGAAACGGGAGTGTCCTCTTTACAATAATGAATACAGGTTGCTACATCACTATTGTCTTCGAAAACACATTCGTCATCTCTCCCACACTCTCTGCATAAGAAATCACGCCTCCAAGAGAGCTCAAACCCGTAACCCAGGGCTTGATGAATGCTCGATAACGAAGACGACATGTTAGGTGAAATCCCCGGAGCTGATGACCATGCCACAGTTTCAACTCTGCAACCGCCTGCTAAATCTGAAGCTTGCAATATTTCACCTACCACAAAATAGCTAAAACTAGAATTGGTAGCAGTTGTATTTGTGCTACAAAAACTTGTAGGAATGTATAGTGATGAGTTGATTGGACCACGACAGTTGACATAGTTGATATCGTTGTCAACACTAAGCCATCCGAAGATTAGGCTAGTCATGGCATCGTAACTTGCCCTGTGTTCTGGGAAAACAGAGCAATTTTCGGTCTGATTTTTTAGGTTGGGATCAAGTAGCCTAATTGAGAAGTTGGTATAGTTAATTTCCTGTACGTAGAATTTTCGTGACTTGTAATTGAAAATGGTTTCATTGTTTTGGCAATCGAGTTCATATCCGGTCTTACCACAATGCTCGGGATCAGACCTCAATCGGAAGGGGAATTTTATATAGCGAATATCGCCACAGGAAGAAGGGACACATTGAGACGTACTATTCTGGGCTATAGAGCTTGTTATGAATGTAACAAATAGAAAAACAGCAGCAAAAAATGAATTTGTTATGGACATTTTGTCAATTGAATATACAGAGGAAAATAGTAGATACTATATTGGTAATTGGATCTTCTTTTTTCCTGGTTTATATAATGATGCAGTTTTCTTCGTTATTTGATAAATAAATTTGACTTTCTTGCAGCGTGTCCAATTACATGTTTAGAAATGTTTTGCCCAGTCTTATCCACACATGTTACTCTCAGTAACATGATAGAGTGGGATTATGACATTTTCAAGATAAAATGGGGGAATTGATGTATTAGTTGCCGTGTTTGAAAGTCGAAATATATAAAAGACTTTGAGAAGTACTGAAAATATGTTGACATTATTAGCCTTAAAATCATCATTATACTTGATTAATTAAACTTAGATACACTCCTTCATTCCGATCTGCCACATGACATAGCAAGTCGTTTTAAACTCATGTAAAAGCATGAAACTCTTAATAAAAAATTGATAAATGTGTTGAAAGCATTCCTAAACTTGACAAGAATTTAGATATTTCACTCATGTGACATGTAGAAAAATCAGGAATCTATTTAAGTTCAGTTAGTCAATTAGTAATGATATTTTTAAGGTTGTCAATAGTTTAAGGATGAAACTAATAATTCACACCGAATTTAGAGATGATTTTCTATACTTCTCCCTAAAAAAGATTCAAGAGAAAATGATACTCCATCCGTTCCATTTTATGTGGCACTTTTCGAATTTCGAAGATTCAAACAAGTCTATCTTTGACCATAAGTTATTCATAGATCTCTTAAATATTTTGAATTATCAATTATTGTGACTTATAGTACTTTTACTTAGTTTACAAATATATAAATTTTATTTTTAAAAAATTGAATATTTCATGTGTAAATTCTCGATCAAACTTAAACTGTTTGACTCTCAAAAAACAAAAAGTGTCACATAAATTGAGACAGAGGGAGTAAAAATGCTCATATATATTTGATGGTAGGTTTAAAATAGTTAGTTTAGGTTGCACCAAATAGTTTAAGTCTTTTAAGTTTGTTATTTTTAGTTCTTATTTGTTTTCATTAAGATTAAGACATTCAGTCTGAATTCACATCTAAATGATTAAGATCTTGTTTGTAGATCTGAACATTGAATGATTAAAATTGTTTGTTTTAAACATATGAATTTATGTAATATTTAACTATTATTTAATTTGAATTATAATATAAACACAATAAATATTATAATTCAAATTAAATAGTAGTTAAATATTACATTAAAATAATATTAGAAAAAAAAGGACATTCTTTGATAACGTTAAGGTATTTGAATTATAAATAAATATTTTAAGTTTGATAAAAATAAAAGAGAAAATTTCATAAATAACAAAGAAAAACTTAATAAGCCACCTTGGCTACAATTTGTCTAATTACGCTTCATAATTATAGTTTCGTGTGCTATGGGTATTTCCGTTTGTATAATTCGCTTGCCAATATACAAATAGGGTAAGTATAAGCAAATTTTGTATTTATATATTTAAGAATTTTTCAGAACTTAATCAAATCAAGTGTACCAACATGATAATTATATACAAGCTAAAGCAAGTATATACAAATTCTGAATTTATACAATTAGGAACTTGTTATATAAATTATGGATGTGGCCTATGTAAATATGGTTATATATTACTGACGAAAAGTAATTTATTCAAAATATAGCCATGTTAAATAATTAACTAGTATATATTTGCTTAGTCGCGTAATTTTTCCAAAATAAAATAGTACTATATGAACTACATATATAAATTATAAAAATAAAAATAACTGTTAGAAGAAAATGTAGTCATCTTTTTTAAAAAAAAAAAAAAAAAAATCAACACAAATTAATCGTAAATAAATAAGTGAAACATCTCTATGTTCTATAATGTGTTTGCCCATGTACTCTTCTCTAAAATAAATATGGACATGATACATTCAAATGATTTTAAACAAATTTATAAAGGGGTCATCGTCCGATTTCAACAACACATATTTATGAAGTTGCTTTGCACTTTAATCAAATAAACTTTTTACAATAAATTTTATCAATTCTTGATAAACAAGCAGCAAGAACAAAAATTAAAAGTTTAAGCAAAATATTTTTGATAACTAATAAAGTTTGAGAATGAGAGAGGCTTGAATTATTTTTTTTTTGAAAATAAAAGTATCTATAAAAGAGTTTGAATGAGAATAAGACTATGTCACATATTTGATTCATTCAGACTCATTAAGAGATTTTTAGGTAGAAAAAATAAACGCACTTAATGGCCTGATGTCTGAATCTTTCATTAAATGCAAACAAATAAGAATTATATTACTAAATTTTATTTGTTAGATTTGAGGAGAAATATATATATAAAATAACAAACTATTCATTAAAATTAAATGTTATAACCACAATTTTATTTAATTCTAATCCGTAGCAAACACTTTGATATTCGCCTCTTTCCTTAGATATCTTGCTCGCCACTCTCCTGATCTCGCTTGCCACTCTCTCTCTCGCCTCTCTCACTTTATACAAACACAAATGTATAAATTATGTTTGTGTTTGTATAAAGCGAGAGAAAACCATATATATAAATATAAATACATATTTGTTTGTTCGCCTCTCTCCCCAGATATCTCGTTCGCCACTCTCTTGGTCTCACTTGCCACTATCTCTCTCACCTCTCTCACTTTATACAAACACAAATGTATAAATTTATACAAACACAAATGTATAAATTGTGTTTGTGTTTGTATAAAGTGAGAGAAAACTGCTTATACAAATACAAATATATATATTTTCGTCCTATACACTTATAATTGTACAATACAAATCTTTCCATGCCTAGTTTTTTTTTGTCTTTCTCTCTTTCTCGCTTTATACAATTGATTTTTTTGTATAAGTATACTGAAATATACATATTAATAGTCATATCAAACATAAAGTTTGCTATGGAGCGCAATTATGCAAACTATAACTATAGAATATAAATATGATTTTTATGTTTGCTAAACCTAAAATTTGCTCTAAAATAAATACTCTCTCTGTTTCAATTTATGTGACATATTTCAGTTTTTGAGAGTCAAACAATCTAAGTTTGACTGAAATACGCTCATGAAATCTACAAATTTTTTAAAATGAAATTCATATATTTGTAAACTATGTAAAAAGTACTATAGATCACAATAATTGATAATTCAAAATATCTAAAAGATATATGAAAAATTTACTACATAAAAAATATATTTGTTTGAATCTCGAAATTCGAAATGTGTAACATAATTTTGGACAAAGGGAGTTATTTGTTAGTACTCCTTCTGTGTTTTGGAGGCAAACGGGCAATAACTCTATTGCCCCATACTAACTCTAGCCACAAACTCAAATCTAGAAGAAAAGAGAAGAACCGATACTAAACAAGGTTCACTAGAAAGAGTACGTTTAATGTTAACACAATAAACAAGGCTCGACAACAAGGAGTGAAAGAACAACTTCAGTGATAAGAGCAGGTCCCATGTGGTTGAGGTCTTCGTGATATGAGAGCTGTGACAGCCTATGCTTTGAGACGAGCAATATTTGTCAAACTGCAAGTTAAATTTTGCTCTTTGTCGAGTCTCCTTATCAATGAGAGAGGGACAAAGGCAAAAACCTTAACCTCTTCTTATTGGTCGAGGTGTACAAAGACATTGCTGTTCTGTTATCACACTGCTCTGCTACTCTATAGTATGGCGCAAACACAATACACTTTACAACTGGGCTGTTGACTTTAAACGTAGATCTTGAATTTATTTTATTGTGCATGAAAATTGTGAAATTTAATACAGGATTTTGTTGTTCACGATTAAGGTATACTTGGATGGACAACAGAGAACTATTGCTTTTGATCCAAAAACGAAATAATTTCTTGTTCAATAATCGACAGAATGCACAAATATCCATTCATTCACTTACAAGAACAAGGTTAATCAAAAGATTTGAAAAAAATACTTAAGATATACAATCAATGAATCATATAGACAATAATGGAATATCTAGATACTATACAGGACTAAACTGGATTAGATTGACCTTGTCCTAGAGTTCTGAACAAAATACACAATAGCTTGGATTGTACATATGGATACTAAGAAATACTATGATGATAAAGCTTAGAATCAAAGAATTCTAACAATTCTGTTCACTGGAAGAAGCTTTATTCCCCAACACATCATCGTTCGATGTGTTCAAATTCCGTCTTTTACACTGCCACACCACAACTGCAATCAAGATTGCGATTCCCACAAGCATGAGTGCACCAATTGCTATACCGCCATAGACCAATACAAAAACTGCCAAAGTTGCCAAAGAAGAACATAAAAACAAGTTAGTAAAATTTTATGACATGAGTATAACTTATAATGTCGATGTATATAAGTTAAACTCTTACCAGAATAGTACTCAATTTTGCATCCAAAAGAACGTTCAGAAACGGGAGTGTCCTCTTTACAATAATGAATACAGGTTGCTACATCACTATTGTCTTTGAAAACACATTCGTCATCTCTCCCACATTCTCTGCATAAGAAATCACGCCTCCAAGAGAGCTCAAATCCGTAACCCAGGGCTTGATGAATGCTCGATAACGAAGACGACATGTTAGGTGAAATCCCCGGAGCTGATGACCATGCCACAGTTTCAACTCTGCAACCGCCTGCTAAATCTGAAGCTTGCAATATTTCACCTACCACAAAATAGCTAAAACTAGAATTGGTAGCAGTTGTATTTGTGCTACAAAAACTTGTAGGAATGTATAGTGACGAGTCGATTGGACCACGACAGTTGACATAGTTGATATCGTTGTCAACACTAAGCCATCCGAAGATTAGGCTAGTCATGGCATCGTAACTTGCCCTGTGTTCTGGGAAAACAGAGCAATTTTCGGTCTGATTTTTTAGGTTGGGATCAAGTAGCCTTATTGAGAAGTTGGTATAGTTAATTTCCTGTACGTAGAATTTTCGCGACTTGTAATGGAAAATGGTTTCATTGTTCTGGCAATCGAGTTCATATCCGGTCTTACCACAATGTTCGGGATCAGACCTCAATCGGAAGGGGAATTTTATATAGCGAATATCGCCACAGGAAGAAGGGACACATTGAGACGTACTATTCTGGGCTATAGAGCTTGTTATGAATGTAACAAATAGAAAAACAGTGGCAAAAAATGAATTTGTTATGGACACTTTGTCAATTGAATATACTGAGGAAAATAGAAAGACACTAATGATATTCTTTTTTTCTTGATGTGTGGTTTATATAAGGAATAAAAATGGCTTTTCTTGCCGCGTGTTCAATTAAATGTTAGGATTATTGATTTGTTAAAATGAAGTTGAATATGTTAAACAAATGTTTTGCCCAGTCTTATCCAGTTGCTTTCAGTAGCATGACAGAGTGGTATTATGACATTTTCAAGATAAATTGGGGGAAATGATATTGTAGTTGCCATGTTTGAAAGTCAAAGATATTTATTGAAAGATTCAAGAGAGAATGACTAAAATGGTCCTACTCTGAAGGTATGTTTATAATAGTTCTTTTAAGTACGCACTAAGCAATTTAGGTCTTTTAAGTTTGTTAAAGAGTTAATTTTTCTATTTGATAAAGTTTGATTGAATACGAAGTTTAAGAAAAAAAAGACTGGTTTTTAAAATTTATGGTCTTAAATAAGTCACAAGAAGTTTGTGTGGTAGTAAAAATTAACACTTTAAAGTTAAATTATTACTAAATATAGAAATGTATCAATGTTTTTGCATTGATTGAAAATAAAAGTATGTCATATAAATTGGGTCAATGAGGTAAGCTTTTAGTCTCCTTCAAATATTTTTTGTAATATTTGTTATTTCTAGAGTTTGGTTTAACTTTTTGAGGTGTAATTTTTGCAACTTTTTACTCTCTCCGTTTAAAAAAGAATGACCTTATTTTCTTTTTAGTTTGTTTCTAAAAGAATAACCTCATTCTTTTTTTGGTAACATTTTAATTTCAGTTTTCTATGTGGCATATTTAAGACCACAAGATTAAAGGATAATTTTGTATATTTAACATAATTTTAATTTAGAACCACAAAATTCAAAAGTTTTTTTTTAATTTCTTAAATTTCATGTCAAATCAAATCAGACCATTCTTTTTGAAACGGAGGATGCACCATTTTGTGTTACATTTTGTAGGATTTGACGTGATTTTCTTGATATTTATTATTAAATTCTTTTTCAAATGTTGTCCATCAAATCTAACAAACATAAACCATTAATACTTGATGAACACTAAAATACTTCGTACTAACTTTTTGCAAATTTGAAGGCCCAAAACTATATTATCCATACTTAAAAGTCTATTTTGAATCTATCCTCAAACATAAGGGACAAATTTTGTCATTTTTTTCTCTTCAATTCAAACAGCTCAGCAACTTGTTATAATATCTTTTAGCGTGTTGACCTTTAAGCACACAACTAGTTTTTGTCCCAAAGGAACCATTCTTTTATGACTTTCCCAATTGGCAACTAAAGCTATTAGCAACCATTGTTAGAGAAATGTCTCATACACTGATCCACTTGTTTCTTCATCTAATTTTCTTAACTGTAACTCTAGGACAACTACTAACACCCCATGATCTATGTTTACCAACAACATGTGGCGATTTCGGTCCGGTGATTCGATTCCCTTTTTATCTCAAAAATGGTCAGCCAAGTCATTGCGGATACCCTGGTTTCGAACTATCTTGTACTTCAAAAAATGTTACTCAATTCAACCTCCAATTTCCAATACAAGCAACTATCAACAAAGTCGACATTTCAATATCAGCTAACGTTTCTGTTCAGGAAATTAATTACAAGTCACAGACAATAACATTATCAGACCTCAATGCTTCGTGTCTTCCCAGACACATTGCGAACATAAACTCCTCTGCTTCCATTTTTACTTTTAATCCGAACGCGTATGGCGGATTCACTTTATTCAATTGTTCGTCAAAGCAAACGTATTCATCGTATTCTATTCGGATCAATTGCCTTAGCAGTCCTCACTATGATGTCCTTGCTTTTCGATCTTACAATAGTATTTCTGAGTATCCGTCATCGTGTACAATGATGTACAACATTTCAGATGTTCCAGACGAGGTACTTTTCGGGAAGCAAGAATATAGTTATACACGAATTTATCTGCATTGGTCTGAACCATTTTGTGGGAATTGTGAAGAGGATGGGAAGTACTGCAAGTTGAAATCCAATAGTTCAAGTAGTGAAACTGAATGTGTTGACATTCCAGAAGAACCTAGCAAAGGTACATCTTTGAAATTGATTTTCCCCTTTTCAGTCTCTAATAATTTTTTATTTACCTTTCAAACTATTGTCTGAATAAGAATCAGAACCTTAACATAGAAGTAAGGAATAGGTCAAAACCCTCTAAACTATTGTTGTTTTGAGAGTTTCATATCTAAACTATTTGATGTTTTTGTTACCTCTCTGGACTGTAACTCCCTTTAGATTAAAAACCACCCTCTGACTGAATGTGTTTGGGAGAACTTGCTAGGAAGCGTGTGAGAGATGAAAAAAGTCCTAAAAATGAGTCAATAAGAACAATGAGTTCATGGTAACTTAGGTCTGAAACTTGCAAATAGGTGATAGTTTTAATGTGTGTGTGTGTGTTGGGGGGTGGGGGGTGTGCTTTTGGAGCGTGATGCTCACATAACATGAGGATTTTTGTGAACTCGCTAACCGATGATAGTTTAGGAGGTTTTTTACCTATACACTAAACCATAAATTAATTTTACAGGGCCATCAAAGAAAGTTATTGTCTCAAGAGATCAAGTTTGTTAGTATGTTTTTTTTTTTTGTTGCTAAATAATAAATATTATTACAAGCTAACAATATTATCATTTTCATTTTATAGGGCTGTCAAATAAAGTTACTGTTGCAATTGTATTAGGTAGCATGTTTGTCTTTGTGTTAGTCTCTCTAGCAGTCTACAAGATTGTCAAATTGAAAATGAAGAAAGAGGATCAGAAAAGAATTGAGAGGTTTTTGGAGGATTATAAAGCTCTGAAGCCTACAAGATACAGTTATGCAGATATTAAAAAGATCACAGAGCAATTCAAGTATAAACTTGGTCAGGGAGGCTATGGGAAAGTATACAAAGGGAAGTTATCAAATGAAATTCTCGTGGCGGTTAAGGTACTTAACAATATCAAGGGTGAAGGGGAAGACTTCATCAATGAAGTAGGCAGCATAGGTAGAATTCATCATGTGAATGTTGTACGTTTAGTAGGATATTGTGCTGATGGTTATAGACGAGCTCTTGTGTACGAATATTTATCAAACGACACACTTCAAAAGATCATATCATCAGGGAATGGAAGAGGGTCATCATCACTAGGATGGGAAAAGATGTTACAAATATCTGTAGGAATTGCCAAGGGGCTCGAGTATCTCCATCAAGGTTGCAATCAACGAATTGTTCATTTCGATATCAAACCTCATAATATCTTGTTAGACCAAGATTTCAATCCAAAAGTTGCTGATTTTGGTCTTGCAAAGTTGTGTGCCAAGGAGCAAAGTGCTGTGTCAATGACTGCAGCTCGAGGCACTATTGGCTATATCGCCCCTGAAGTGTTCTCCAGGAACTACGGAGATGTGTCATATAGAGCAGATATTTATAGTTTTGGCATGTTGCTGCTTGATATGATTGGTGGAAGGAACAAATTTGATGATGCTGCAAAGGCGGAGAACAGTAGTAGTCAGATTTACTACCCGGAGTGGATGTACAAACAACTCGAGAAAGGTGAAGAAATAGCAATCCAAGTTGAGAATGAAGATGACAACAGCATAATCAAGAAACTTGCAATTGTAGGACTTTGGTGCATTCAATGGTTTCCAGCAGATAGGCCATCCATGAAAGTTGTGATTCAAATGCTAGTAGGAGAATGCATTCCCATAATGCCCCCAAATCCATTCGGCTCAATGAATTTGACAGACATGAAGACTAGTGCAGAGAGAAGCCAATTTAGCAGTGATATTCAAAGCAGTTTTGAAACTGGTGCAAGTTCAAATTGAGTAGCTGTGATGCATGGTATATTTTTCAAATAATGTATATATGTGTAAATTTGGTTGTTGTAAATTGTACTCAATAAAACTTTGAATAAAGCTGATTTCTCAAAATAGAGAATTTACTTCACAAAACAGTGGGGCGGCTCAATGCCTTCAAAAATGAGAAAATTATGCGGCTAAGCAAACTTATACTACTTAATTACTCATCATAGTTATATTTCGCTATAATTACCTCTCGCGACTAACATTAACTATTAATTATGTGGGCTGATTTCGAGTTGTATAATTAGCCACATTTGTATAATTCACAACTAGCAATTGTTCTTTTGATTTATATTTGTATATGATGGTTTATATTTGTATATGACGATGATTTCCTTTGATTTTTCAGTTTTGTCACCATATACATTCAATCTTTTTGTGTATAACCTTTTAAAGTTCGTATAAAAGTGTAGTTTTCGGATTTTGTTTAATTAACTTATATACTATAATTTGTATAATAAATTTTGTATAACTGTTTAAAGTTCATATTATTATTTTAGTATCAATTTGTTATTTTAAGTTTTATCATATTTGTATAATTCTAGACTTTATATTACTCAATTATACAAAAACACGCGAATTATACAAACATAGCCGCGAATTATACAAATGAGATGTGAATTATACAAATTATTGCCCTCTCTCGCTCGCCTTTCTCCTCCCTCTTCCAATCTCGTTCGCCTCTCTCCTCCCTCTCCCAATCTTGCTTGCCATATATGCAAATGCATATGTATAATATACAATTATTTAATCGATATACACGTACAATTCACCTATCTCCCATTCTAGACCCTCTCTTGCTCGCCTCTCTCCTTCCTCTCCCAATCTCGCTCGCCTCTCTCCTCCCTATAACATGTAGCTACGAATTGTAATTATCAAACTATAGCTATGGAGAGTAATTAGGTTATTTTTAAGTTGCTATATGTGCAAGTTCCTCAAAAAAATTAGGCATACGTCTGAGGCCCCTGATTCGAAGGCCCAATTTTTATTTTTATTTTAGTAATAATAGAATTATTATAAGTTTTTTTTAACAAAAAAAAATATACTATATTTTTTAATTTATTTGTTTTTTTTTTTAGTTTGTTTCGAAACATTAATGGATGTTTCTTTTTTTTGGATCAATTTTTAAATTTAATTTCCACATTATATGTTTAAGACCACAAGATATTTTATATATATAGTTTAAGACCATAGAAAAAATAAAGCTTTTTAATTAAACATAAAGAAATAACTTTGAATTCCAGAAATGAAAAAATAAAAAAATAATTAAAAGTTAGGAATTTATTTTTAGGTTTAGGCCACCGATTAGTTTGAGCCACCTACAAAACAGCAAGTGAGACTTGCAAGTTTCAATATGACCATTTGGCATGTAAAAAATTAGGATTGCATTATAAGCTTGTACTTTGAAAACCATTAAAATGGAAAGACCAAGAACTTTTCTGTCTAATTTCACAACAACATTGAGCATGAGTTCCATTATTTCTCAAAGATAAAAGCCAACAACCATCAGTGAGCCATTATGCATATATATATATATATATATATATATATATATGGTGCGTTATTATGTCTATGTATACCACAGAATAATCGGAACTCCTATTATGGGAAGTCCTGTTATGCAATGTCAAATTTTAATTAAGGAGCTTCACTAAGGTATAATGCATTGGGAGGATATGCACTCTTAAATATGTTATTTATGGTTATTTTTCTCTCAATATTAAATTAGTGTATCAATTGTTGATTAAATTTATGACACTTTGATTTCAGTATTACGGTATTTGGTATGGGTTTTGGTGTGAATTTTAAAATTTTACTTAATTACTTATATAATCCCATATATTATATTATCATACGGATAATAATTAATATAAACTAATAAAATGTCCAAAATCCTGACTAAAAACTTAATGTCTTTACTGGTAAATATAAAACTAAAAAATTAATTTCATATATTCATGTACAGTACAAATTAATTACTCAAACATATGTATCGTACTTCCGCATAAAAGATTTCGATCTATCGTTGCTCAAGACATAATTCTCCATTAAGTCGAAATCGAATAAACCATAATTACAGTACCGCACAAATCAAAACTGAAGCATATCCACCTAATTCAATATGGTAATGATATACCATTTCAAATTATCGAATCGAAATTTTCAAAATCATATTATACAGTACCATGAACACACATAGGGGAATTGCGGCAAACTGGACAAGAAGCATTTAATCGAAGCCATTCATCTATGCAGTCTGCATGGAAACAGTGTAGGCATTCAGGAATGGTCCTTAAGGTCTCTTTGGGCTGATATTCAGCCAAGCAAATTGGGCAGATATTATCATCAGGCTTGGGCAAACGTCTGCTCTCTCCCAATATAGTTTTGGGATATGATTCTATTGTGGGCCCATCTAAACCCGTAAATACGATGGGTTGTGGTGCAACGGCAGAGCTGAATTCTAGGACTGGTTGGGCTCTTCTCCTGCAAGACCTTATCCTTCCACTTATGAAACATAGAAGCCCAATCAAGAATAACATTGCTGGTACCCCAGCTCCCACAATTATAGCGTAACGCGCGCCTCTAGGAAATGCTGCAAACAATTTTAAATCATTTTTTTTAAAGGTTAGTGAGTTGGTATATCTTAAAATACACTAACTATCAAAGATTGTGATGGAATGATAAGTATTTTTTTTTTATTTTTAACTAGATATTTCGCAGTTCGAATTTTGGATATGGAAACACCTTTTATTAGATACCAGACACTCATGGGAACCAAAAAAAACTACTATTTGTGAATATGGATCGAAGTCTAGTTATAAGAAGGTAGTATAAGGGGAAAAAATGATTACTTAAAATAGAGTTAACTTTGCATAGTGATGATATATTTCTTAACCTGTCAATGCATTTTAACATGTTATAACAAGTAATTTGTCCACACAAACAAATGATACTTATCACTTAAATAGTATTAACTACTCATGGCACAATCTCCTAAGTTACGACCTAAATTCTCTCTTTTGATAAGCTAAAAGCTCTTGACATAAGGAGATTCAATCCAATATGTTCAATTCAATTTCCGTCCTATTTAAGTTATTGCAACTCTAATATAACAATATATCAATAATATACTCAATGAAATGTCAACAGTGGAGTCTAAGAGGATAGAATGTATGCAGATCTTAACACTACCTCATTGAGATAGAGAGGTTTCCGAATTGCAACTCTAATATCTTTCTATAAATATGACTATAGTAGTATGAATAATGGAGGGTTTACTTTGATTTCACACTTCTATTTAATTTATTTTTGTTCAACATATTTGCTTCGCCACTTTACCTACTAAAATAATGCAAGAAAGAGAAAAGTAAGGCAACATTCCACGCATGTCCTTATAACGTAGAAGAAAGGGCGTATGTGGGGACTATTGACTCACTCAAAATTCTAATGCTCCAATTCCAAAGTCAAACTTCGAATATTTGAGTGCAAAGGGACAAAAATAATAATAAAGAGCGTCCCATACAACTATTGAGTATAACATAGATAAAGTGCAAGGAAACATAAAGATACAAAACCACAAAAAATAAATGCCACTAAAATAATGAAAATGGCTTTAAAAGTCAGATGAAGTTATCATCATTTCTTGCATCTTCTTCTCTTTACTTGGCTTTTATGGTTTTTGATTTAGTAGTGTCATTATCAAATTGGTCCATTATTTCAATTTCAAATTTGAAGTATACAATGTTCGTTTCATGTCCAAACACAATGGGATTTGAACCCCAGCACTAGATCGAGTGAACAACTCTCCAACTAAGCTACATTCCATATGTTGTCCATACACAATTTCAACTTCAAATACTAAATTTTAAAAAATCTCAACCAACTCATATCGAAACACAATGGAATTAGAAACCCCAGCACTTGAGTAAACACGTGAGCAACTCTCCAACTAAGCTACACTCCACATATTGTTCAAACACAATTTCAACTTTAAATAGTACTAGTACTATATTTTTAAAAATCTCAACCAACTCATATCGAAACGTTATAGAAGTGTTTTAAACAAAAACTACATTTAATCACATTATGGTAACATCTATTGTGTGTCTATTCAGATATTTGAAATAGTATACTAACTAATTAAATATTCAACTACTTTCTAATATTATTATACATTGTTAACTACTTCCGTGTTTATTGGACTATCAACCATATGAAATGAACGAAGTCTTCAAGAGGGGAATTGGCTATGTTGACTTAAACATGTGAAAAGAAGTACGATTTGCAAGCTTTGAGAATATTGAATTAACAAAAGGATAGGAGACTTCAAATACAGAAGTCTAGGCCTAATTTATTAAATGACATGAAATATTAAAATTGTGTGCTATGAAATGATCATTTGAAACTTTTATTTGGTCAATGCAAAAAAGAGAGAAGAGAGACTTTTTCTTCTCAACAATAGAACAAGGAAAGCCCTCAAATTTCGTATAAGAAGTCCCATGCTATACGAAAAAAAAGTTTAGAAAGAAAAAGAGAAATTTCAATGGAATGGAAAACCTTAATTTTACGTATGATCATTGAGCTTTATCAATTATAGTGAAGTCACAAAATTATTTTTTTCTTAGTAAAATAACTCAAATTAACTATAACAATAAAATTAGCGAAACTACTTTTAGTTGCAAAAAATAACATTAAAACTAATAAAAGTATATAGAAAGCAAAAAAAAACTATTGAGTCTAAACTCATATGGTGACACATCTATGGATAGTTCAACTATGCTTTAATATCAACTATAATTAGAAAACATCCTAATTTTGCGACCAACAACTTATGAAAAGCTCTAGATATTCACACACCAATTTAGAGTTTAAGGAGCTCTTTATTGAATTTGAATATTACTATTACTTGTCCATTAAATTTAAAAATAGAAATAACTTTATTTTTATTTATTACTTTTTTGGCTTATGAAGAGAAAAAAACATATTATTATTTTCATGGTTCCAAAATCATTTCGATAAGACGAAATAATAAACATCAATCAATTAATATGAATATTGTGATAATATTATGAAAAGTGTCAAATCTGGACAAGTAAAAGTGTATGGAATCCCACCCAGCAAAACTGACCAATAACTCCGGGAGAAGGGGTGTGCGTTTATCTTTTGATTAGGAAAACGGCAGATAATATGAGGGAAGTTGATATATAACGAAAGAAGATTGATGTTTAGAGATCTTACCAATTCTACTATCATTTTCACAAATGATTTGTCGATTAAACGCTGTCCTCTTCAAACTACATCGTCCACCTCTTGACTCACAGATTCTACAATCTGGATTATTCCATGTGACCAGAATAGCATCACTAAGATCGGAGGACACCACCTGTTCGAAGAAAGGCCACTGTACGGGAACCGGTAAAGTTCCAATCGATTTACACTCTGATCTCGACAACAAGTTAAATCCCCTCATAGAAGATGTAGCATAAACAGTATAATTCAAACCACTCAAACAAAATATTGGATTTAGCTTAAGCGTCGTATGATCAAAGGAGCAATTGAACAATGTGAAACCCTGATAATTAACTCCCAAAAAAGGGGAAGCAGAGAGATTTAAGTTCTGGAGAAGCTGAGGAAGGCAATCGTTAGGATCGTTAAGCCATAATTCCTGTGTAGAATAATTTATGGCTTGGACTGTGAATTCTCCTGGCGAACCTGGTAATCGAATAATTGTTCTATTTAATGCATCGCAGAATAAGTTGAATCCTGGATAGCCACAATCTAGAGATTGGTAATTACGGAGACGAAAAGGGAATCGGATTAATGGTTCATCTTTGCTACATGCAGATGTGAAGCAAGCTGTGCTTGCGACGACGGCGACTGTTGTGCTAATTAAATAGCACGAGAGAAGAAACAGAGCAATTGTTTTCTGCAATTCCATGGGAAAAAAACAAACAAACAGAAATAGAGTATTGGTTTGTAAAATGGTATTACTACTACTATAGTATTGTTAAAAAGAGTAAATAACCATTATTGTTGTTAATTGGTATGAATCATGATACAAGGACGTCAATACCACAAGTCAATGGTATTAGAGTTGATTTTTTAATAATATATATTTTTTTGTTTGGTCAAAAAGAAGAGTAGTAATTTACTATTACAACAATTTACTTTGAACCTAATCAAGATTATGAGAGAGTTATTTATACTGTTGTTTTGTTTGTAATATGGTTTATAGTAAGGCAGAGAGAGAATTGAATTCCTACTCTTTACCTAATTATAAATATTAGTACTATGTATCCAATAAAGTAAAATAAAAAATAGTAGGTAGCTAACGAGTGGCGGTAAAAGCATGTGTATTTTCATTTTAATTATTTTTTTGTTGAACTTTTAGGTCAAGTAGATTAAAATAAATTGTATTACTAAAAGTAAAATAAGGACGCTGAAGTTAAATAGCTTTGGAAAAGAAAAGTATGCTATTGTTTTATTTTATTTTAATAAACTAAAAAAAAAAAAATCGCATCATGGGACAAAGGAGCAGTAATTTTGTTTTATGTCCCATTAAATTACTACTCATGACAAACAATTTACGGATGAAAGGCCATAGCACAAGCAAGTGCACAGCTAAAGAATGTTATGTAGTGGATGAGGTTACTTTTTTCCTTAGTCAGAGATTTCAGATTCGAGCAATGAGTATGAAAAAATCCTTGATATGGAGCACTTCCCTTCGAATGAGGCCCTATACAGCATGAACATCTCATTAGTCGGGCTTCAATACCTACGATCCTATTCATTATAGTATAAATTTCAATATGAAATTACACGACATGCACTGCAAAAGGATGACTTCAAGCCCTATTAATCATAGAAAGTTATACATTCTAACGGGCAAACTATAAGGTGAATTAAAACCGTTAATTATTATGATATACTGAAAGGCTTAAAACTCAAAACTTCAAATTTGAAATATACAAACTGATTAAACCAAAACTGAACTTAATAAATCCAATTCAATCCAAACTTATTTGGGATTGTAATTTTTTTTCAATCTGAAAATCGAAAATCAAGATCGAAATTTTCATATTCAATCCGAACCTCCAGCCCTACTTCATGTATAAGGGAAAAGAAGAAAGCTCGTATAGCACTCAAAACTGGCCAGCGGAAAAAACACAACAAAAATGAATGAATGAATGAATGAATGAGAAAATTATGGTGGTGGGGGAAGGAGAAAGATCATAAATATCAAGAAAATGATCACCATTTTACCAAGTCCAAGTCAGAAATAGATAATAATACTACACTAACTCTTGACTTTGTAGACATAGAGTTGGTCAATGCCTTGGTAAAATAGTTTAATTGAATGTTCCATCACACAAAATGATTCAAGTCACCATCAAAGACTTCAATATCTCCCAAATACCAGAAAACTTCAGATCATCTAATCCTTTAGAGGCAATAATTCGAAAGTAACAAGACCATTTTACCTATATTATATCACGCGTTGTACAATCATGTAACAGCTGCTCTTATTCAATGTTCAGTGCACTATTCAAGCATCAGAACAAAAAAAAATAACTTCGAAAAATAATATCACTATTCGACTAGCACCTACATTGTTAGTATTTGTCTCCTACATATTGGATAGGCAACTCATTACCTGTAAGACGACAGTTTGAATCAAAAGCTGAAAAGAAGATTAGAAATCAGAGCAGCGACCACCACGCTCCCAATCACCATAGCGGGTGGGCTCAGGACCTTTGGGGCCTCCAATCTCACCAGTCTTTTTGTTAACATTGGAAGTAGCCTCTTCATCACTGTTGTCCTCAACTTCAAGATTCCCTTCATTTTTGTTATCAACCTTCTCCTTCTCGTCCAAAGTACGAGCATCATGCTCTCCAGGATGATCCTGTTTGATTTGCCCTCCTTGAGTTGAAGAACAAATGAGTCGACTAGCTGAGTTCTTTGAAAAACCAACTTTGGATACTGGAAGCTCAATCAATGATTTCAAGAGATGACCCATATTTCTTGCCATTTCCTATTTGCTTCGCCCAGTCTTGACCAGACTCGCTAGCGAGACAGAAAACCTTCAGAAACGGTAAAAAATTGTGCCTGATCAGATTGCAGTTAACAGGTGAATTGGCTCCTTACAAGTGCAATTCCATATTTTCTCCTTGACCATCACCAAAAAGCATTTTGAAAATTGTTGCCAGCTTAAAATGTCACAAGCGTATGCTTTGACATTCAAAGTCACAATTCAATAGAGATTCATACCACAAAGAAAAAAAAACAAATGAATACACATTGTATTCATCTGAAAGGAAATTGTTTTTAAGACTTATATCATGCAGAGAAGATGTTCCATGATCATTGATACCATTAATTTTAAGACAAATATCATAAGATGATAAATTTCTATCCTCACATTTGAAATTTTGAGAGAGTTTATAATGAAAAAGACTTTCAAGTATAAGTTCCTCATGAGAACACAACAATCAACAAGAAGATGCAACATTTAGTTGGTCAATAAATGATTCTTATCATTGTTCTTGCTTCCATAATTTTCTCAGCTCTGAGGAAGGAAGTGAAAATGATGAGTTAAATAGCAACAAGAGAAAAAGGCAATCATGACAAACTTGTAGAAAGAAATAAAGAATGCATCTAAAAACTGTCATTACTCATTAGACCTCGTCTGCCACCTAAATAAAACAGTTCAAGTCATTTTTAAAAAGGAAAACTTTGTTGGGAAAGCACATAGAGAAATAACGACAGAAAATACAGGAACCCTAACAAGACAGTGATTTCATGGAACAACTAAGAGAAACAGAAGCAAAGAAGTGAATTGAAAATAGACAGGGAGAGCACAGTGGAAAGTGATACTGAGAATAGATACAGAGGCTTGAAAAGTTTCCTCTCTCTCTCTCTCTCTCTTAAGTGTGCTATAAAGACTGTTAATTGGAGGAGATTTGCGATTGGAGAAAAAATCTGAAAAAACTAGAAAGTTAATAGAGGACAAGTAGCACAAAATTAGCAAATAGTTAAAAACTATATATACTTATGGCAAAGATTTCATTTTCTTTTATTAAAACATAGTGATAAGAGAAGTTTATTGAAGGGAACACATGTATTGTATCTAATATTCACATAGAGAAGGTGCAATTCAAAACCACATGTCAGACTCTTCCATCATCCCCTAAATCATAAAAAGCATTTATGTTGTCATAATGGCCAACTGCATGGCATAATGTTGGTTATGTGGAGATAACAAGATCAAAGAGAGATGGAGAGGCTATTTTGGTCAATTGTTCGAGTGCCACAAGATTATACAATTTGGATCTAAATACATCTGCGCACGATAGAAACTTTAGCTATACTGGTAGAATTAGGCCTAAAAAAAATATTTAAAAAAAGGCAGTCTGGTGCACAGAGCATTCTGCGTTAGCAGAGTCCGGGGAAGAGCCAAACCCCAAGAGGTGTTACGTAGACAGCCTAACCTAATACAAGCATTAGTGGCTGCCTACATAAAAAAAAATATGAAGATTAGAAAATTATGCAGTCCAAATGGTAAATGCATTAAGATTTGGGAGTGTCTTCGGAGAAGGAGAGTTTACCAAGCTATTTAATGTTTTATTTAAGGTGGTAGGATGCATGAAGAATATAGGAGTTACCCTAATTTCAATTTATAAGAACAAAAAAGATTATTTTTTTATGACAATTGTGTTGGAGAGCTGTTCACAAGCAGTGGTTATGAGCTCTTTCTTGTTCCGGTTCAGAAGAGGCTGCGCACCTTCAGTTGCACTAGTGGATTAAGACACTCGATAAGAAAAAACTAGAATTCGATCTTGGAAATAGGAGAAAAAAGCTCATCATAAGCGTGAAAGTCACTCTAAAAAGGCTCATCATAGTCCTTTTTGTGACTCGACTCAAGCTCATCATACATAATTAGATTTCCTCCCCCTCGAGAGCAAGATGCCCGCCGAGATGGAGCTGGGAGCAAACCTAGACTTTCCTGGGGCTTGCCTTACCTCAACATCTAAATAAATAAAGGGCGGGGGCCAACTTTCATGCACCATGACTAATTCCACAAAATACTTGTCCCCTCTTACTTAACAACATGTACTAGATAACTTTGTTCACCAAGGTTAGGACAGATGGGAGGAAATCACCTAGTATTTTTTTTATCTCTGTTGGGATTTGAATATGAGACCTCATGGTTCTAAACCAACTTCATTGACCACTGGGTCACACCCTTGGATACAAAGAGATATTCCAAGTTGTGAAAACTATCATGGAATTGAATTATAAGTCGTTTAATGAAACTCGGGGAAAAGGCGATAGGGTGTAGACTTAGGGACACTGCAAGAGTGACTAAGAATCAGTTTGGATTTACACCCAATATATCTTCAACAAAAGTTATATTCTTACCAAGAAGATTGATGAAAAATCATAGCAAGAGGAGAATAGATGTACATTTGGTGTTAATCGATCTTGAAAAAACATATGATAGCGTACCAAAATAGCTTTTTTGGTGTGTGTTGGAGAAAAAAGAAATTCATGCTAAATAGATAAATGTCAGAACGGACATGTATGAAGGAGCCGTCAATTAGCGTGAGAGAGATAGCAGGAGATACAAAGGAGTTCCCCATAACCATGGATTTATACTAAGTTCAGCAACTGACCCGTAATTGTTTAACCTAGTAATCAATTCAGAGTGAAGATGGGATTATTTTACATGGTCGGTAAGGATTCACATAGCCAAACCTCGATTTTGTTTAGGATTAAGGCATAGTTGTTGTTGTAAGTCCTTAAAATAGTAGTACATCCTAGGTGTATAGCGTCTAGGCTCTTGATAACAGGGTATGGGCGCTAACAGATGGATCTGAAACAAAAACTTAAGAAAGATTGATGGTTAGGCACCATCAGTTGGCACCTAAGCACTATCAGAAGTACATGAATTCACAGAGGTGCTACCAGAAAGAATTTGTTCTCATGGACCCTGGAGTCTGGACCTTAGGTGCTACAACTAGCAACCTGACTCCATCATTTAGAGTCTGCATGTCATCCTAGCACAACTATTTTTTCCCTCGAAAAATTACATCTTCAAAAGTCACAAGATACCCATAAGAATCTTATTATTATTCAAAAAGAAAAAGATAGATTATGAGGATATAAAGTTGGACCTAGGTTCTTTTTTTTTTTTTTTTCATCCTTGGTTAGATAATATTCTCCCCACAAAGACGTTTATTTGTTTAACCACTCTCAGTAAAATCATATTCATACAACTGTGGATTGTCTAAGTAGTGGTCAATAATGTTGCTATTCCAACACCAAACAATATCGCATGAATGAACATTACTGACTGTCTCAATAAATCCTCCACACTGGTTACCGATATCCTTGAACATTTCCTGAGACCACAAATTCATGGGTAGACCTAATATTCTGATCCATACCCAGTATCTTCTTATTTCTGCAGGCCAACACAATCTCATGCATGTGACATAGTTATGCCAACTCATGCAATATAATTTTGTCATTAGAATAGCAAATATGTTTTTTTCCTTAGCACGAATACAACACAAGATCAACACTTTATGAAACATCTATCCTAGCATTGATAAAGTATTGAATTTATCCAAAATCACTAAGGGAAGGAAATAAATAAATGATAAACAAGTAGGCTTGAAGAAAGTACAACCCAATTTTGCTACTTCTTGTTGTATCATTCGAAGATAATGTCATCACTCAATAGATAGATCCAATTTCACGAACTATTGACTCATCACTTCAATTGTACTGTGGCCATATAAAGTAACTCTCTAAAATTGATGGAAAATGCGAAGGTGGTAATAAAACCAAGATTCGATGTCAAAAACTCACTACTACTGGGCACAAAAACTTACTATTAAGACCACCATTTGACGCAAGATTCTCCCAATCAAGACACTCTTCGATAATGAAATGTAAAATATTTACATGGGATGAATTATTGTATCAACAACAAGAACATAAAGGCACAAGACCAACCAGTCATATAGGTGGTAATTATCTACCTAAAATCACAAAAAAAATGTAATTTTGGAACTACCATATAAAAGAATAATTAGGGGAAACCCAGGAATAAGAAGAAGCAATCTCCTTGTTTTGCAACCAATTTCCCACAACCCAAGTTACCAAGTTCCAAAAAACAATCAAGCTTAGTTGTAAGAGATGAAGTAAAAGCTAGGGGTTTAGGGGGAAATATGTGAAAAAAGCTTCGAAATATACCTATTGGGCGATTGATTCAATTTTTGAATCTGCTGCGCCTTCGATCTTTCCTCTTTTTTCAGTTCTTGCCTAAAAAGAATGGCATATATATATATATCTGTGTGTGTGTGGTGGAAACAAATGGGTCAGCTAAATGAAACTATATACGGAAATGGGTAATAAAATTCTTTAATCATGTAAAATTGAACAAAAATATCTGTCCTTTTTATATTTGGCCAAACATAGTTTTGTTGTTAGTATCTAAAAATGCATCGTTTAATACTTTGGTCAAAATTGCCAAAGAGCATTTTGAACCCTTTTCTGCTAAATATATAGTTACACATTAAAAAAGAAAGAAAAAAGTAGCACCTGGTACATTTAAGTTGGACTCCAAAAGCTTTGTGTGTTGAATCGACCTCTTAATATGATTTCTTTTACATTTTTTATTAGTGAAAATTAAATCTAACGCTTGGAGACTTCAATTGGTACAACTAGATTATAATAAGTTTTTAGAGATCCTTAGGAATTGGAAAGATGGCCAATTTCTTGAAAGAAAACAAGTTAATGGTTTGACTTGGGACAAAACAAACTATTGTACTTTGGAGAGAGCTCACAGTAAGGATATCTTCTTGTTGTAGACGGTTAGATTATGTTGGAAAGCAAGGATGCTTTCTGGACCTACTCTTACAAGTGAAATTATGATCCGATTTGTGAAATTATACTGTAATTTGTTGGTGGTGTAACTTGAATGGACCATGCCTAGAGATACTTGTGAGTTGTGATCAGTAGATTTGTGATAATATGTTGATTTTCTGCATCTACATCTACAACTTGAACAAATGGCAACAATAAGTTTGACAATACTTCACTTATAACAACTATATCTTAGTGAATGCGCTCAAAGGCATCAGAAATAATGTATTACTTGCAAAGTGCATAACCAAATAAATCAAGAAAATCCCCATATATTAATTTTGAAGGAAATTTTGGGCAAACGTACTGTACATATTATTTTTTTCCGTCTAGCCTGTGGTGGAGCTACCCTCCAAGCAGACAGGCATGACATAATATAGTTATGAACACCAAAGATGCAGCAAAAAAAACAAAATACTATCCCCTAACCCCAAACTTACCCCAAAAAAAGAATCAGAAATTCTCAACTAGTCCCCCTATCCTATGTTCCAGCTGAGATGCTTTTGATTTACTGTGTGTTCCTTTTCTTGGAAATCGTTTGAAGGAAAATCCCAAAACCAGCCTCCGCCAAAAGCAAGAGCCTTATGTCACGACTGTTGGCTGCTTTTTGACAGATTCTTGTTGGCTAGCTGCATCAGCAGACGAGTCCTCGTCATCCTTCATGAGAAACTTGTCAACTTGAGCAGCTGCCTGCCGTCCTTCAGAGATGGCCCAAACCACCAAAGACTGTCCCCTACGACAGTCTCCTGCTGCGAACACCCCCTCCACACTTGTTGAGAAGCGTCCATAATCAGCTTTGAAGTTGGACCTGTTGTCCTTTTCTAATCCTAGTTTGTCTGCTATTGTCTGAACAAAAATCAAACGCAAGGATAACCAAGTCAATATTTAATTGAGTTTCATCACAGCACCAGGATTTTAAGAGGAAATTATAATGGAAGTCTATTAAATACTAACCGATTCAGGACCAAGGAACCCCATGGCTAGCATAACCAGATCGGCCCCGATAATTTCTTCAGAGCCTTCTACTTCCTTGAATTGGAATCTTCCACTGGCATCTTTTTCCCACTGTACACGTATCACCTCCAATCCTTTCACATTTCCATTTTCATCTCCAATGAACCGCTTGGTCAAAACCTCATAGGATCTCGGATCCTTGCCAAACTTTGCAGCAGCTTCCTGATGCCCATAATCTACACGGAAGATACGAGGCCACTGCCAACAAAGAAAGGCAAAGGGCGGGTCACAATGACATTCAGGAATTTGATGAAAAAACTTGTCAACAGAAGTTCCATGATCACTTTATGATGAGTTTTTGGCTAAAATCATCCCTTAAGTATGACTTAAATCTAAAGTACATCCTTGTGTTATTTAAGTGAACAAAAAACATCCTTGCACTATCCAAAACGTTGCAAGATTCATCCTTCTATCTATTTTTTAAAAAACACACGCTACCAACGAAAAAATGTGTCAAGTCGAATGAATGTGTACACATGGTTAAGCTAGTTAAGTTGGTGATTTTTCTAATTTTTAGAAATTAAAGGGTTCAAATTATGTTCAGACAAAATATATTCAACTTCTAAATATTTTTTGTAAAAAGTATGGCTAAATACAACTCTAACTTCAAAAATTTCAAATAAAGTAATTATTTTTTTATCTTCATAACTAAACACCTACGTAATTTCACTAAATTTTCAGCTTTTATGTACATTGTATAAAATGTGAATTGCATTGTATATAACGTATATACGTACTCAATATTTTATTAAAGAAAATCTCTAAATAATTGGGCATAATATTTTTAAAATGATATTTTTACAAAATATTTCTAACTATCGGAACCTGCTGTATAAATATTTCAAAATTTATGTATTGTTGCAAGTGAATTTACTTCATGATGCAAAAAACATATAAACTAACAACACACAAAATTTAAATTCTGATAATGAAAGAATTATTTCATATCCATATCCTTATTTCATATCCATATCCTTATTCTTTTTAGGTAACTTTAATCTTCTCGTTGTGGCTAAGACATGATCATAAAAAATTTTAATTTTTTTTTATTGGTTCAATCGATTTCATAATAAAAATAGACTAAGGATGATTCTTGTTATTTTTTAAATAGTACAAGGATGCTTTTTGCTCACTTAGATAATATAAGGATGTATATTAGATTTGAGTCATAATTGAGGGATGATTTTAGCCAAAAACTCACTTTATGATCCTAACTCTTATTATAAAGCCAATTCTAGTAGAAAAGTGATCCTAACTCCGACTATAAAGCCTATTCTAGTAACTTCCACAGGAAGTAGATCAGAGCAGTTTCCTCAAGATTTTAGCCGTCAAAAACCTCGTGTTGACACTGAAACCATCATGCACATGATAGACATAAAGCAAGCATCTAATTGAATAAAAAGCTCTAGATTAACTAAAACATGATCAAACCTGTGGCCAAGGATTTCCAGGAGCCCTAGCGTTTGGTGGCTGAGGAAGAAGCTCTAGATTAACTACACTGCTGCAGCCATGGCGAATTGATGTTCCTATGCAATCTGTCCCAGTGTCACCTCCACCAATAACAACCACCTTCTTTCCCTTGGCTGAAATGTATTTTCCATCCTGCAGATTGCTGTCGAGCAAACTTTTTGTGTTTGCGTGAAGGAACTCCATGGCAAAATGGACTCCGGATAAGTCTCGTCCAGGAACAGGAAGGTCCCTACGATAAGTCAACAAGTAGTTTGAGTGAGCAATTACTAATTCAGAAAAGAAATGATGACATCCATGGTACTCACCTTGGCTTTGTGGCTCCAACAGCCAAAATAATTGCATCATGATCTTCACGAAGACTATCCAAGGAGTACGCAGGATCATTTCCGATATTTGCATTGACCACAAATTTCACCCCTTCCTTCTCCATAAGGTCAACCCGCCTCTGAACGACATCAATTTTGTCGGTCTTCATGTTGGGCACTCCATACATCATCAGACCACCAATCCTATCAGCACGTTCAAACACAGTGACAGTATGACCCAATCTATTTAACTGATCAGCAGCAGCCAGGCCTGAGGGTCCACTTCCAACAATTGCGACTCTTCTCCTGTTAGAGGAAAAATGTGAGCCATCAAAGTTATGTATGGTAGAGTCTAAATGTCTAGCCATTAAAGCTAACTACTATAAGCATCAATCAGTACAGGTACAACTACTTCTGAAAAACTATGGTGCTTACAGCAAACACATTGAAATATAACAAATGAGAAAGAGGATCACCTTCAGAAAAACGAAATCAGGTATAAGGTTGGATGGGGTGTGTGTGGAAGAGAGTAGGGGGAGAGGGAAAAATACAGTACAAGCAAATGATGAGAGTGCATACCCGGTTCTCTCAGAAGGAGGTCGTGGCACCATCCACCCTTCCTCAAAAGCTTTGTCAATAATGGCACATTCAATGCTTTTAATAGAAACGGGATTCTCAATGATACCAAGCACACAAGATCCTTCACATGGTGCAGGGCACACTCGGCCAGTGAACTCAGGGAAGTTGTTTGTCTCAAGAAGCCTATCTAGTGCTTCACGCCATCTATTCTGATAGACTAACTCATTGAATTCTGGTATTTTGTTTCCAAGAGGACATCCAGAGTTCTCCTACAAAATATTTTATATAACATAGTTGACTCATATTTTGGCCATTTGCATTTCATCGTGTGTATTAATCACCGCATATTTCAGTATTAAAATTACCTGATGACAAAAAGGAGTTCCACAGTCCATGCAGCGCGCAGATTGTGTCGTAAGGAGTGGACCGGGTTTTGATTCCTCCATAACCTCTTTCCAGTCCTTCATCCGAACATTTGGATCCCTGTAAGACACACCCTGTCGCTCATAAGCAACAAAGCCTCGATGCTTGACTGCCTCAGCAACTTGAGTGGGCCTCTTCAATGTCTTCTCCTCTTCAACCTGCAAAGACCAAAACTACATATATAAAGTTGCAACACATATTTGTAAAGCCTCTCACAGCATCTAAATACCCATATGCAACTCCAAAGACCAATAAAATAATTAATGGAAAGTCAGGTTTCTTATACACGGAAATGCAGGCATTCCGAAACAAATCTTCATTCCCAAATCGGAAGTGCAAAGATGCTTTAATTATTTTCATATATAAAATATATATATCAGCATTCCTAGCTATCAATAGAAAATATAGAATCTTTCTGGAATATGATGAAATAATACAAAAGGAATTCCAAGGTAGTTCAATTAGAAACTCCATAGATGAACTAACCTGACTGGATTCATCCTTAGATGCAGCTGCTAACTTCTTCAGCTCTTCAAAGGCATCTTTCTCCTTCAACTCTTCTTCTTCTTGTTCCTCCACTTCCTTGATGGCACGTTCTTTTGCAGCTTCATAAGCTTCCTCCTTTTTCATGCTTGCAAGAACCCGTTTATAATCTCTAGGGAAGACCTTAATAAATCTAGGCAAAAGATTATCAAAGTCAGCAAGAACTTCTTTCGCCAGTTGGCTGTTTGTGTTACGTTGGTGTTGCTGTATCATCATCTTCAAAGTCATGATATCTTCTTCTTCTTCAACTTTATCGAGATCAACCAGCTCTGAATTGCAACGAGAGTGGAAAGTGGAATGCAAGTCAAGAACATAGGCAACACCACCGCTCATACCAGCAGCAAAGTTTCTTCCAGTTTTTCCAAGCACAACAACTGTACCACCAGTCATGTACTCACAGCCATGATCACCCACTCCTTCTACAACAGCTTTGGCCCCTGAGTTACGGACACAAAATCTTTCTGCTGCCATCCCATTAAAATATGCCTCCCCACTTGTTGCCCCATAAAGAGCTACATTTCCAATCACAATATTTTCTTTGGGGTCAAACTTGCTTCCTTTTGGGGGATAAACAACGATTTTGCCACCCGATAAACCTTTACCAACATAATCATTGCTGTCTCCTTCAAGCTCTAATGTGATGCCAGGGCAAAGAAAAGCCCCCAGACTCTGTCCTGCACTTCCACTAAGCTTGATATGAATGGTGTCTGCAGGAAGTCCTGCGAGGTGATAACGCTTGGTCACTTCATGGCTTAGCATAGTACCAACAGCCCGGTTTACATTGCAGATTGGAGTTTCAATATATACAGGAAGACTTTTCTCTAAAGCAGCCTTGGAAAGGGCTATTAAATTGTTATCTAAAGCCATGTCCAACCCATGATCCTGTTTCTGTATACAATATTGGGCAGCTTCAGGCCGGATATCAGCAGCAGGTCGAAGCAGTAGGGACAGATCAATATTCTTCAATTTGTCATTGTTCTTGACTAAATCATTGTCCATTTCAAGCATGTCTGAACGGCCAACCATTTCAGTAAGTGTTCTGAAACCAAGTTGAGACATGATTTCTCTCACTTCTTCTGCCAGCATGAAAAAGAAATTTATGACATGTTCTGGTTCTCCAGCAAACTTCTCCCGAAGAATTGGATCTTGAGTGGCAATCCCCACAGGGCAAGTGTTTTTGTGGCATTTTCTCATCATTATGCAGCCGAGTGTTATGAGGGGAGCAGTGCTGAAACCAAACTCCTCTGCACCAAGAAGAGCAGCTATAGCTACATCTCTTCCAGTTTTCAATTGGCCATCTGTTTGCAGCACTGTTCGGCCACGGAGGTCATTAGCCACTAAAGTTTGATGCGTCTCTGCAAGACCAAGTTCCCATGGAAGCCCAGCACTCTTGATGCCAGTCCATCTTGAGGCACCAGTCCCTCCATCATGACCGGAGATCAAGACATGATCAGCATGTCCCTTGACAACGCCGCTGGCTATAACCCCAACACCAGCTTCAGAAACCAACTTGACACTAACACGTGCCCCTGGGTTTGCATTCTATAGGCACAATAGGGCAACACCTCAGGATCAATGAACAAAAAAGCAGAAAGTATTCATAATACAAATAAAAGAGATTTCAATACCTTAAGATCATGAATCAACTGTGCAAGATCCTCAATTGAGTAGATATCATGATGAGGAGGAGGACTAATTAGTCCAACTCCAGCTGTGGAGTTCCTAGTGACAGCTATGTCACCAATGACCTTGTGTCCAGGAAGTTCACCCCCTTCTCCAGGCTTGGCTCCCTGCAAAATACAATAAGAAGTGAATAGGTGTGTTTGACACATACACAGAAAATTTCACTGTTAACATTTATCTCACCAAATGCCAAATGCAGGTTTCAGTTAAAGAGGCAAAGACACCAATAGGTGCTTTGCAGATGCAGCATCATCTGTCCATGAACATAAATTCATAAACAAGAGAAACCTCTATTCCAACTGGAATACAGGATCCGATTTGAATGAACCAGCATTTAATACAAACATGACTATGTAGGAAAATAACCATAAATGAAATATATTGTAGTGCGCATGCATGTAAAGTGTACCTGAGCCATCTTGATCTGTAGCTCGTCAGCATTTGTAAGGTAATAACTTGAGACTCCAAATCTACCACTTGCAACCTGCTTAATTGCACTTCTCTTTGGGTTCTTTGAACCATTGGGAAGAGGTTCCATCCGAGAAGGTTGCTCACCACCCTCGCCTGTTAAAAAGTAGGTACAGCTTTCATATTCCAGAAAAGAAATTCCACTACCCAAGGGTAAGACATGGTAGCCTCACAAAAGAAAGATCATTGTCAACATTCCACTTAAGAAAAGCATACCTGTGTTAGATTTGCCTCCAATCTTGTTCATTGCCATAGCAAGAGTAGCGTGTGCCTCCAAGGAGATTGATCCATAACTCATGGCTCCAGTACAAAAACGTTTTACAATCTCACTTGCCGATTCAACTTCTTCTAGAGGAACTTTAACCTCTCCCTCTTTGAATTTCAAAAGTCCCCTCAAATTGCATTGTCTATTTAATTCCTGTACACGCTTAGAATATTCTTTGTAGGCAGCTACACTATTAGATTGTGCAGCCTCCTGCAATTTTGCAATGGCAAATGGATCATTAAGGTGAATCTCACCACCCTTTCTCCAATGATAATCACCAGGATTAGGGAGTGCCACAGCTTCTGCACACCCTGGAGCCAAGGCTCGTGATGGAAATGCAAGTCCATGCAGATTGAGTGCATCTTTGGCAAGTGCATCAAAAGTTGCACCCTCCACTCTGCTAGGAGTTCCATTGAAACATCGCTCCATCACTTCTGACGAAAGGCCAACAGCCTCGAAAATCTGAGCACCCTTGTACGATGCCAATGTTGATATGCCCATTTTCGCAAGAACCTTCATCATGCCATAGTGACTTGCTTTGAAGTATTTTTTGACAAGCTCATCCTTGGAATGAAACTCACCGGTTGACTTCGGTGGGATTTTGCCATCAACCTGTAGTCTCCATATAGCTTCTACGGCTAAATAAGGGCAGATAGCATCAGCACCAAATCCTACCAATGTACAGAAATGGTGTACTTCTCGTGGCTCAGCAGATTCAACAATCAATGCAACTCGAGTTCGCTCAAGCTTTTTAACTAAATGATGATGGACAGCACCAATAGCCAATAAAGAGCTCACAGCAACACGCTTCGGCGAGAAGCCTAGGAAGGTTAAGAAGAAAAATTTAATGCTATGTCAAAAAAAGAGATAAGAGCCTATGTCCAGCCGAATGACAGATTTAAGAAAAAAAAAAAAAAAAGAGTATAAAGAGTAGGCTTTCTGAAAAGATTGGTACCTCTGTCAGAAAGTACGATTGCTGTATAACCCTCCTGAATTGCATCGTGCGCTTCAGAGCAAATCCTGTCTAAGGTCTCCTCTAGACCTTTTGTACCACGGTCTCTGGAGTAGGTAATATCAAGAACCTTACTGCGCCACCCTCTGTAGTTCATCTTCTTTACAGCTTCCATTTCTTCAATGGACAAAAGAGGCCCTTTGAGTGAGAGGCGGTGACACTGTTCTTCAGTGGTCTCCGTAAGATCTCCTTCAGGACCAACCATACATTGCATAGACGTAACAATTTTTTCCCTGATAGGGTCAATAGGAGGGTTTGTGACTTGAGCAAACATCTGCTTGAAATACTCAAATGTAAGTTTCTCTCTGCTAGACATCACTGCTAATGGAGCATCATTCCCCATTGAACCAAGAGCCTCAACACCATCTTTTGCCATTGGGAGTAGCAGCATTTCTAAGGCCTCTATAGTGTAACTGCATAATAGGTCAGTGATTAAACTATTTTCTTCATGTTGTCAAAAAATTTCACGGAGGTCTCTGTCTTGGGCAAAAGATACATACCCGAAGGCCTTTAATGGAGCCAATAATCCGTGAAGTCCCATATTTTCCATACTGTCCTCATCACTTACCGCCTATAAATTTTTAGAAGAACAGATAGATAAACAAAATGGCACTTAAAGAACAACTAATAACAACAAGTACAATTAACAGCAAAAAGGTTTAATTAATAAGATATTCAGAGGAACTAAATTAGTATGACACAGTACTCACAGGCAAAACTCCTGCAATGGGTGGAGGGACCCTACAGGAATAATTTACTGACTCAACAATGTCTTTCAGCTCTATCTTCTGCTTTTTTAGCCACTGTCCATAAGGTCTTGCAAGAGAGTACTGCTTCTTCAAAGCATCATCATCTACAACAACATGGTTCTCAAAGTCCACCAGAAGCATCATTCCAGGGTTTAGTCTACCTTTCCTGGATACATCTTCGGGTGGAATATCAACTACTCCAACTTCACTTGCCATAATAACCCTACCACTGTATGTAACATAAAAGCGACCTGGACGCAGACCATTCCGATCTAACGTAGCTCCAAGATAGCGCCCATCAGTAACTGCAAAGCAAAGTGTCCCCATTAAGCAAACAGCATACTGGAAAACCTCATAAAAGATATCAGCTAATTCCTTTAAGTATATTACATGACATAAGAGCAGGTCCATCCCATGGTTCCATGAGGGCTGAAAAATATTCATACAATGCCTTCCGGCTAGGATCCATGTTCTTGTCATTTTGCCAGGCTTCAGGAATCATCATCATTACAGCTTCTGGGAGGCTTCTACCAGCTCTAAGCAGTAGCTCAAGCACACCGTCAAAAGCTCCTGATAAATGGAGATCATAATCAGATACGGGACAATCAAGACAAACAACAGCTAGTAGGAAAATAGGTTGAGATGTTGACTGTTTCAAGATGCACAGAAGTAGTATAAGAACCTGAGTCAGATGAACTGGCATCAACAATGGGTAAGAGTTTTTTCATTTCTGTCTTTGAAAGGCCAAGCTCTTTGCATTTAAGAAGACCCTCACGAGCCCTCATCCTGAATAGGCAAAAGTAATGAGTCCAGAACAAAGTTTAAAATCAATGCAGACGAAAAATTTACAAGAAACAACAGTAATTTGCCACAGTAAAACAACGGAATTTTATATGAGATTCTTCCTCAGCTTCTGAGGAGGCATGCTAGCCAATTTACAGTCAATATGTTACTCAAGAACACAAAGGGGACAAGAGAAATTATTTGATGCAAAAGGAAGGAAAACATGTGCATCATCCTTCAGTGCCACTCGTGTAACATGGAAAAAAATTCACTGGTCAGCAACAACTAAGGTCAACTCCATATCCTCACAATTCATATCTTACAATGTGTCAATGAAGTTCCTTCTCAATTTTCACATGGAATCAAATTATCTGAACTACCTCTGCATTCAGGAGATCAATCCTAAATGAGTTCCAGTAAGCACTACATATACTATACTATAAAATGCAACTCTGCAGGGAACTTACCAGTTCACATTGCCTCGAAGTGTGTTAATTTCACCATTATGACCCAAGACACGCATAGGCTGAGCACGATCCCAACTAGGGAAGGTATTTGTAGAGAACCTAGAATGCACCTACACCAGAAACACCCAAAATTTTATATTTTGGAAAAATCTGATTTTCTTTTGGAATAAAAAATAGAGATGCTGAGATATGTCTTCTGAATGCAGCGAGAATTGAGTTCAGGAACTTTGAAGATTGTTGCAGTGACAGGACACGTCACCTTGAGCCCTAGTCTAACCTTGAGCACACACAAATCCCTCCACATGATTTACGTGGAGGTTTTACTATTAACAACAGATGGCAGAGAGCAAGGCACCAAGTTTCTGAAAACATTATTTACTTCATAATGAGTTTCCTTACCAACTCACCAAAGAGTCCAAACGGGCATCCAAATTCAAATTGTGATCAAGGGAATGGAAGAACTTAAGAGATCATTCATACTTCAATACCTCAGAAGTCATTCCTCAACCCTGCATCTCTTCAGTTTACTGGTTGATCCATTGCTGTTCGTTGTTGAAGTATGGAGTCAGTGTACAAATTAAAAGAGAATGGATTAAATATTTACCAGGGCCATGTAGCTCGTAAACCTTTCATTGCCCAAATCTGCAAAGTAGTACTCCTTCAACTGATTAGGCTTCAACTGACCTTTGTAAACAACAGTCCTGTATTGAGCATATAAATTTCAAAAAATTAGTCATAGCACTGCAGCAAAGAGCAATGTATTCTGAGTCTCCAGAACAAACCTTGAAGAAAGAGAGCATATATAGAAATCTTTCACGCCACCATGTTGGAGGTTTAAAGCAGCCCGTATAGCTACCATTGCCACCCTCCTCAAAATATACATCTGCAGGGGGAACAGATTCAGAATGGATGAGTGGATGGTAGGTGATACAGTAAATAGTATGTACCAATGAATATACTAAGTACTTCAGCAACAGATAACTACCTGACGCTCAAAATCGACCTTTGACCTAGGAGTTGGTGTCAGAAACACTTGCTCAATGATAGGCTCAGTCTGCAATGCAGACTTGCCCAGTCCTGAATTATCTGTAGGGACTGAACGCCATCCAAGAACTGTATGCCCAAGTGACTCAGCCACCTGCCGAAGAACAAAGAATCAAAAAAGATAATCAGAACACATAAAAACATAATTGACCTGAATAAATCTGTTTTCCAGTAAAGCATCAGATAGAGTAAGAATTCACCTTAGTAAATACAATCTTGCTTTGCTCCCTTCTACTGTCAGAGGTAGGCAGGAAGAACATACCAACTGCATATTGTCCAGGTGGTGGTAGCTCAAATCCCGCCTCAGTAGCTACCTGATGAAAGTACAGAACATATAACATTCAGATTTCAGGCCTCACAAATTACAACTTCTAATGAGAGGTGACTACAAATACTCTCAGTACAAAATTCTGCATTCTTAGTCCATTTCTGAATATCAATGAAAAAAAATAGCTATCAGCAACACCTTCAAAAAGAAGATATAAATGAAAAGAAAATCCTTACTATTATTTTTGTCGTATTAATTTCAAATTATACTGAATTTTAAAATAAAATCTCTTTATTATCATTTTCATATTTAATTAAGAAACACCATTTCCTTCTCACCAACCCCCACCCACTTTTTATGATTAGCAGATTACCATAACAATTCTCCTAACATTCTCTGGTAATCCACCCACGCACGATCAACCATAAATAGCACAGAACCAAAGAAGCAGCCATCAAATGAACAAGTCATAACAGGATTCAAGAACATCGATTCGACGAAAATAATTCACTAAGCAGTAATTCTGAGCAGTTAAATCAAAACCACCTCCTTGTAGAAGTTATGTGGCAAACCCACAAGAATACCGGCTCCATCTCCGGTATTAGTTTCACAACCACACGCGCCTCTATGAGACATCCGCACTAACATCTCAATAGCATCAGTAACCTATTATCACCCAAAAAAACAAAAACAAATTCAGACGCTTTCCACAGACCAAAAAAACAAAAAACAGTCCTAAAAAGTTTTCTGATTTACCGTTTTCCGGCTACTTTCACCGGAAAGTTCAGCAACAAACCCAACGCCACAAGAGTCCTTATCAAATGATGGGTCGTAGAGTCCAAGAGGCTTCTCCGGCACCTGAGACAATGCAGAACGCACCACGACCCTTAGCTTCGGAGCCCGACCCGGCCCGTCAGATTGCCAAAGGTGCAACCTTTCCGACCCGGAAGCCCGAAGCTTAGCTCCATAAAAGTGCTTCTCGAAACCGGTAGCCCTCTTCACTACCGAGCTCCTCGTCACCCTAGTTCTCCCCAGACCAACACCGACCCGACCCAAACGCATAGCATTCAATTGATGCCCCACAAGACTCTTAACCGGCGATGGCATAACAACGCCATTGTTCTTGGTTTGAAGTACAGAACTCGAAGCAATCGACATATTCAAAAACACCCAAGTTCAAATCTTTACCAGTTTTTTAGATTGATTTGTGTGTGTGTGTGTGTGTATATATATATATATATATATACTAACTATTAAAGTCGAGATCTTTATAAATAAACAAAACGTATACAGGAACCAAGATTCTTAAAAACGTCAAGAAAGTCTCAGATCCGTTGTTCAAGATGACCAAATCAGTCGATTTTTCAGCAGATCACATGAAAAGATGAATAAACCAAAAGGGGTTATAGAGGCGGCGAAAGGGGGCGGTGGATATAGACAGAGAAAAGGGGCTGTCCGTTGTCCTTATCCAGATGAACTTTTTAAGAAAACTGAAAAGAAAAGGCTCTTTCTTTCACATAAATGGAGATGAAAATGAGGAGAAATCAAAGGGCAGATAAAAAAACAGAGAGCTTCACATAGAGAGGAGGAGAGACAGGGGTAGGTGGCGGAGCTCTGCACTCTTGTTCGTTTTTCGGCATGGGCGAGGTGGCTTGTGTTATGATTTTATAGATGAGATTAGACAGTAGAAGCTGTCGGGGTGTGTAGCCTTGGGGGTGGGATGACTGGGTCCTACCTGAGTATTTTTTTTTTTTTGAAGAAAAACGTTTTTATCTTTGTTTTAAAACAAAATCTATCCATTGATTGATAAATGAGGAGTATTATGTGTATTTGTTTTATCTTAAATGATATAATCTATCTTTCGTAGTGCCATTTAAGTAAAAAAACAAAAAAGATAAACTCTTCCTCTATCATCATTGAATAAATAATAGTTATTTTTTCAATTTTACCATTTACAATTTTAATCGCTAGTCTATTAATTAATGTCTTTTTTATCATACATTGTGTGGTTATAATTTAAATAAATTTTTTATTTAATTATAGAATATATAAATCGCACCAGATAAATTCAATTTTATCGTATATAATACTTTAACTTTCGATGTTATTTAATACAGTATTTTTTTAAGTATAAATATGTAGACTTTTTGAAATTTATCATAAATCTATCTCTATTTTTTTAATAAATCAAAAATTTGTGAGAGAAAATCATTATTTAAACATAGTAGGAGTATTTGTTTTCACAATTTTATTTCTTTCAAATACTCCCTAAATCCAATTTTCAATTTAATTTAAATTTAATAAATAATGAACAAGAGTGTAGAAACAAATCTATCAATGATATACTAGTATTTACAGATATTTTATTATTCAAAAAAAGTTGATGTATTTTTTTCATTCGATATTCGATATTTACATTGAAATTCGACTAAATTCAAATTCATCCCGAAAAGTTCCACATTGGAAATAAAACGCTCCCTAACAAAGACGATTTTGTACCTAGGGGGCTCGAACCCGAGATCTTTGAATTAAGGAGTAAGGAATATTTACCACTCCACCACAATCATTATTGGTAAAAGTTACTGTATTATTTTCAGCTCAAAACACCTACTAAAATTTGTTGGTGTCACGTGTAGAAGATGAATCTCCTATGCGGCACCTGACAACCGCTCGTGGTGGGGTCTCTCCGTCGGCCACGGTTTGCCGAGGAGGTTCACGGTGGTGATTATGATATTCTATATAGCCGCCTCTAGGCTCGGTTACAAGCCTCCAAGGTTCGGGCACGGTAAAAAATGCTTGCAGGTTTTCAGTTTTTTTTCCTCTCTTTGTGGGACCCCCATATGGTGCTTTCTCAGGTGAAAAATTGCTGCGTGCGAGTTAATCAACCGATGTTAGAAAAGTTTCACTAGGGACCAGGGAGCAAAAAGAAATTTGCAACCAAAAAAAATTATTATATCATCCTTTTCTCCTGAATTATCAATTGTTGTGACTTATAGTACTTTTTATGTAGTTTACAAATATATAAATTTCATTTCAGAAGACTTCATGCTCAAATTTTCGGTCAAACTTAAATTGTGTTGACTTTTGAAAAACGAAAAGTGTCACATAAAATGGGACAGTGGAAGTAGAATTTTATTCAGTTTCAGAGCTCGAATTCTAAACATCTAATTAAGGATGAAGCAGTCTCATAACTACATTATAATTCATGTTGATAATAATTTTCTACATATATATAAAGATCACAAAACTAAAAGGTTTTTGATATATTTTATATATCTGATGTTTAAATTAAAAAATATAAATTTTATCTTTATTAAATTTTGTGTCAAGTTAAAATCAAAGAAATAAACTAAAAATGAAAAGAATATTACATTATGTATTTCATAATAAGATTAAAATTTGAGTTTCTCTAAAATGGAATTAATAATCAATCAACTTTGTAATTGGACAATTTTCTCTTATAGAGGCTCCTTGGAAGGGTTTATAGCTTTTTTGGCTTACTATAATAAGAGAATATCGAATATGATTATCAGACTTGCTAATCTACAACTAATATATATGTCGCATTATTATGACATGGAATATATTTTGTTACTTCCTCAGTTTCATTATATATGACTTCCTTTTCAGTCAGTCCTAAAGAATATCTATGTTAAGTAAGAATTTAATTTTAAAATATTAATTTTATCCTTAATGAAATGATTTATAGTCACATAAATTTCTATCATTAATTTTAAATCACAAATTTTAAAAATCTTTTTGTCCTTTCTTAAACTATGTACCGAGTCAAACTTTTCACATAAAATGAGACGGAGTAATACATAATTGATAGTAAAAGATGACGAGTTCAATGACGAAATGAATAAACATAAATTGAGATTAGAGTGTACCAAAATAAAAATAAAAAAACAGACGCGGCCAATAGTTTACGTGAGAGAGAAGTGCCAGTAGTTTTATGCGGCCAAAAATTATAAACAGAACAATCATGTTCCTTTTACTACACGCTTTCTACAAAATGTCTTAATACTAAGACCAAAAATGTACACAAAGGGAAAAAAAATGAAACAAGAAAAAGTCAGAAATTTAGCTTTCACATACTCCTCCTATTTTGATTTTAATACGAAATTTAAGATATTAAAAAAATGTTCTGATTAAAATAATGTAAAATTTAAAATATTATATATATATATATATATATATATATATATATACCAAAATATATTTTGATATTAAACATATAATATGAAAAGCTAAAAATAAAAAGTTAACAAAAAAAGGTTCATTTTTTTAAATGAACTAGAAAATAAATAGGCAAAACAAATTAAAACGGAAGAAATATCATCTTGTATTTGTCTTCTAAGTCTGTGTATTTAATTTGGGATTTTATTTTCTGTTTTATCATTTCGCATTTGTCTTCTGTTAATTATGTGGTTTATTTCCTGTGGGCTGCACGTAGTATGAACTTTAGCGGCTAATTAGGTTGAGAAGATTGGATTAGTTTGTTTTTTTTTTTTTTTACTATTACTTAAAAACACTAAAAAAAAAAATACTAACCTACAAAAGCCTTGTCCTTAGTCAAACAGGCTATTATATAAATATCTTAATTACGAATGTAAATTAAAATATTGGAAGTAATATAAGATTCATTAATTATAATTTGATATTGTGATTCATGATGTTTAGTAAACAAATTACATTTACAAATTCAATGATTATGCTAGTGACGTGATTTTGTGCACACACAAACACCTACAACTACGTATAAATCCAATTGTGTATTTGACTAAATTGATCATGCGTAGGTGTAGGGATAGGGGTGACAAAATCAACTACTCCATAAAATTGTGACTCGTTCAATTTTGGTGATTTTATTTGATATTATAGTCATAATAAAAAAGGAAAATTAATTATTAGGTGTTCAAACAAATTATAAGAAAATAAATAAAGAATTTTAAATTGTAAGAATTGAATGGATTAGGCTATGATTCAATTTTTAGCCCAATCTATTTCAATTCAAGTAACTTTTGAACGAGTCATGTCACTTGACTCATTTAAACATATTCAAATTCAGCTCAATTTACCTATTCAACACCACTAATCATGTGTAATGATATCAAAATAATCAGGATGATGGAGTGGAAGCAATGAACAAAGAGGATTTAAAGAATTTAATTGCATTTCAAGTTTTTAAGAGGAAGGATTACTTTACTTTTCAAAGTGAAGGATATATATATTATTCAATTAAAAGAGAATGGCAAATGATAATATAGAATTATTTTAGACTTTTTAGCGACTAATAAACCCAAAGCAATTTTCAAAAATAATAACAATTCATCAAATATCTCTAAAATTTATTGCACATACATAGGAACATTTTAGATGGAGGAAAATAAGATTACCATTTTTTCGCACATCGCGTTGATACATATACTAATTTGATACTACATTTTCTTCGTACCATTTTCTGCGCATTGCGCCGGTACATAACTTTTATATAGAAAAAACTCCTAATTTTGGAAGAACCCCACCAAGACTAAAATTCCATATTACGTGTCCTAATAAACTCCTTAATCAAGATGCAGACATTGATTAGCTTATTTTATTTATCATATAAATAGTGAAATTATCTGGTTCAAAACATGAAGCTAAAAAAAAGTGAAATTTGCCCCAAAAAAAAAAAAAAAGAAATAGACAGAAACTAAAAGTGCTCAATAGAAGAAAAAAAATTAAAGTTAAATCTGCCAAAAATAGTTAAATCTGCCAAAAATAGACATAAAATAGAAGTGAAATATTGATAGGAAGAATGTTTGAATTGAATTGATTTTTGTTAATTATCCTTACGTGTGAGGAAATGGGAACATGACTATCAACAAAAGATATATTGAGATCAATGAATTTTTTTATCTTTACTTAAATATCTCAAATTTAAATTTCATTAATGAAGAAAATCTTGGTGTGGAACATTCTTCTAACAATTAATTAAACAAGAAAATGGAAAGACCTGAGGAAACAAAATGCCTTAGCAATGGAGGGAGAAAATAAAAATAAAAATATGGTCCTAATATTTCGAGTAGGATCAAAATAGTTTCTTAAAAAAACTATTGAACAATATTAATCCTTTTAATATATAAAAAAAATTTAACCTAAAAACACCAAGAAAAACCCATCAATTTCAATAAACTACTATACCAAAAACAAGGGCAGTTTAGGCATTTGGTGACCTAAAGCCTCAAAATGAATCGGAGACACTAAACTTTTGAATAATAATAATAATATCTCTTTTATTTAAAGTCTATTCTTTAGTTTTTTTTAAACATACAAAATTATTCATAGATTTCTTAAAGAAATATTTTGAGATCCAAAGTTTTTTTTTTTTCTTTTTATATGAATAAATTTGCTTTTACTATAAATAGTATTTTTTTTCATTTTAATTTTTTTCTCCGACAAAATAAATCGTGAAGTCTAATAGTATGTCCCCTATATTCCTAATTACTTGTCCACATTTGAATTGACACACTTATTAAAAAAAAATTATTGATATAGTGAATGTACCATTTTACCCCTATTAATTATAAAGAAGTTCTACCTTTTTTAAAATAATTAATTGAAAATATAATATGTAAAAAAAAATCATTTTTTAATTTGTTAAAATTAATAAGTAATTAAAACAACTAAAAAAGGTGAACAAGTAATTAGGAATTGAGGAAGTAATAATTTGATAAATAATTTGTGTTTATTTTAGTGATTTTCTCCTTATATAAGACAGTAGGATTATCAGGCAAATAATGAGAAGTACGGAATGGCCTTGTTTTCCACGTTCAACAGTTTGAAGTGAAAGCATTTGAAAAGCCAAAACAAAAAGGTTACTACCTTACCTTTTTTTAGGTAATTGGTCATTGATCTGCTTTTTTACTTTTGTCGTTTGGGAATCTAAAGTTGTGGATCCTATGCCCCCTTCACCAACCAACTTAGGTTAGGTGAGGATAAACAGCAAGGACCGTTCGGAAAGTCACTCTGATAATTTGATTTGATATAATTAAATGTAATTATATTGTTTAATTTATTTAGTTGGTTAAATAATTATTTGATCAGCAAATAATTATATGTAATTGTTCGGGATGATTATACTCTCCAATTTTAATAGAGAGACTATAAATTGCTGGTAATTACATGATGTGATTACAAGCTGATTGCTCTTTAATTTATTCTTTTTATTAGTATTTTTATTTTTTCATTTTCATTTATTTTTCTAAAATTTTATTTTTTATTTTTTATATTTTATTTCCTTCTCATTCTCAACATTTACTTCATGTGATTCAATACAACTTTTCGTATTATCTATTTTTTATGTCATGCTTATTTTTTTTACAAATATAATTTTAATAGTATTCTAATTTTTAAATTAAAGTAAAAATCACATTTATGTATGTTATGTTGAAATTTGACATAAGACTAATTTGTTTTGAATCTAGAACTTATGTTATATTTTCAGTTTCATTTGTCTTAATAGTATTGACTTGAGACTTTACATTGCAAGTCATTTATTTTTTAGTTAGACTTGATGGATTATCTTTTTGCCAAATATTTTTAGTAATTTGATGACATTTTATTTATAATATTAATATTTTTGTCAAACATGCATTTCATGATGTTCATAGAAATATTATACTTTTAGTTTTTATGATAAATTCAATTGAAATACACTAATTTGAGAAATACAAATCAATTGTTTTTATCATTATAAGAAAATATGCTTATTTAATTGGGGGGGGGGGGGGGGGGGGGGGAAGAGAGTGAAAGCTCTTAAATTCATACTTAATGGAAATTAATGTATTACTCCCTCCATTTTATATTAATTGAATTGTTGAAATATTTTTCATTTTTCAAATTAACTTAATTGTTCAATTTTCAAAACTATTTTTAGAATAGTGTTTTACTCTTCATTAGTTAGTATTGGAATTAGTTATTAATTAATGTTTAGGTATTTTAATCATAATTTTGACAATAATTAATAAGAGTAAAAATGAAAAATTAAGCCTAATTTATATCTTAATCTTCTTTTCTTAAAGAAGGTGAAATGCCTCGATAATTTAATTAATATAAAATACAGGAGTTCTATAATTTACTTTTCTCTGTGTCACAATGTCAGTTTAGGTCCCATAAAGGTACATAATTTTAATACGACAATTATGAAGCATTCACTCACAAGATAGATGTAACCTTTTTAAAAATAAAAATAAAAATGAGGTCAAATTGGTAGGTTTACAATGATATAAAAGGGCATAATAGAGACGTACAAAATACAAATATGGGGATGAGATATAAAGTATCTAAATCTAATCCACAACTATTGATACTTGCATTTCAGTATTGATGTTGGGGAAGAAAGGAACAAAATTGAAGTGTTCAACAATGACTTTGTCTACTTTTTGGTCACAAAGTTGTCTTATTTAAAATGTGAAGGTTGGGCTAGAGTGACTAGTGAACATATTTTGGCGAGAGCGTTTTCTTTTATACGAATTAAATTGATAAAGATTTTAATTTGAATATCGAATAACCACTTTTTTTTGTACGTAACTCCTTATGGTCCATGCTTGTCGGCTGACGTTGCTGCTTTTTCTTTGATGAAGAAATTACTAGGAATGGATAAACAAAATTGGAATTGTATTTGTAGCCTCACAACATGTCATTTTAGAGTAGACTTTTAGTTTTTTTTTCTTCGTTGAAGCTTAACTATTATGGATTTACATTAGGTAGGGCTCAATTCGGGAGTAGTGCTCCTTTGCTCTTTATTAAGGATTTTTTCGTACCTAAGGTTCGAACCAGAGACCTCTAAAGAATAAAAGAACAACCTTATCCACTGCACCACATCTGTAAATGATGACTTCCACAATTCTACATGTAAGTTCAATTATTTGCGTTAAGAATACTAACCCTTTTTCCATATTATATTGGGTTTAGATGTTCATGAATTAAAACAAGTCGTAATTTAAATATTTAAATAAAATTTATTCACAAATTTAAAGGGTTAATGTATTAAACCTTTAAATTACTGGGTTCAAAATTTTAATATTACATATTTAATAAAATTCTTAATAAATACACATGATTTAGGCCAAAAACTATTGGATTCAAAGATTGCAACTTATATTCAAAGGATACGGAGACTGTACAAATTTATTGGCCTGTGCTGTATCAATCATCAAGTTGAATTTGAAATAGGAGTATAGGACCAATAATTCAGACGCCATGTTTTACCTAACATAATATAAATTAACTTAAGAGTAACCTCACGTGAACTGTCACATAAAAACGTGTATATCTACTTATTTAATTTTATATAAATTTAAATATCTATTTTTAAAATTGGAGAACATATACTAAATAAATTCAAACTAAATAACATGTTTTTATATTAATTGAATTTCAGCATGAATACACCACTAAGTATACTCTATTTTTCACGAGTAAATTAAAATCAAGTCAAACGCAATATAATAAAAGAATACATGGTCAAAAATTACACAATTTTTATGATATATCAACTTGACATAATTAAATCCAACCGTATTCATTAAAATAGAATGCTAAAAAAAAGGTGGGATAATTGAAGGAAGAAAGTATCTTTTGTTTTATTAATATATTATAACAACATTTACCACACGCCTCTTACTTTTCATTTTTCAGTAGTTATATCCTATTTCTACCAACCATAATAAGGAAAATAATGCTAAGATATACTACCGATCGATATCGACACCTAACACAATCTTTAACTACCTAGGTACTCTTTTTGTTAATTAATAATTTTGATGAGCGCCTTTTGAATGAATAATTAACTTATCTTTTAGTTCTCATAGAAAAGAATAATGTAATAAATAACTATTGTGTACGTGCGCGTGCACTTTATGTTTGAGACTTAAAATTATTGAGTAAATATTTCAAAATCATCTTGTAATTATTAAGTTATTTTATTTTATTTTATATTTATAAAATCACTCAAATTTGAAATTTTCTTTTATATAATTACGCAACTAAATTTACCACAAAAAGATATTTTGATATGATAAAATAAATTATTATTTATATGTCTTGATGATATGAATTACTTTTCTTAAGTCATTTTTATATAATTTAACTCATAATTTGAAGTGTGATATAGAAATTTTATTTCTCAATCTCATTACCAAATATTCACTTTTCCAAATTTTATATTAAGAAGTCTTTGCTTTTATTTTCTTGTTTAAATCTTCATTATAGTGTATCTAGGGTGTTTTCTAAATCATAATGAACAAGATGCTTTGTAATTTCATATGACTTCCACCACATATCATAAATAAAATAAAATTTTAAAGATTTAATATCTTGCATTCGATTCAGTCAAATCTATAATTGTAATTTTTTCAAAAGGAGAAGTAATTTTATAATTATTGTAAAAAAAAAATAGTAAAATAAAAGAAGAAAAACATATAAAGAATTGAGATTTGAAGTAAAGCAATGACTTTTATGTTTGAAGAGTGATTCGAAATCAAATAGGACCGAGTTAATTGGGATATGAGTAGTTTATATCCCTTTATTAAGTAGTTTTCTATATTTACTTAAGTTTAATTAGTGTTGTTGACAGTGTCGGAGTAGTTACAAGACCTACATATTTTATCTCTTAGCCTATATTTTAGGATTAGTCTGGTTTCATTATTTTATCTTTTATTATCTGAAATAGAGGAATACTTTACAATATTTAACTTTTTTAGAAAAGATAAAAGAATCAAGTTCCTATATATACATACATATTTTTTATTATTTTATAATATAATTAAACTTTGGAGGTCCATAATTTTTAGCCCTTTTAATTGCCAAAAACCAAGAAATATTGTAAATCGATATATGGAATTCGGATATTTTTTTCAAACAAAAAATGAATTTGAATAATATTTTAGAATCCGGTAAATTTTTAGGCTTATAATTTTGACAATTACGGAATATCGGATGTAAAATATAGTCTTTTTATTTGTTTTATTTTTGTGATCCATGTTTATATGCAATAAAATTTAATTTATTTTTTCATGTGAACTTTTTTAAAATTACATTTCGAATTGAGTGATTTTATTTGAGAAATTTTTTAAGTTGAGTGATTATATATATATATATATATATATATATATATATATAAACTAAATAACATTAAAAGATAATTTCTTAAAGTTGAGTGAGGTTCAGATATTTTTACAAATAATTGACGACATAATTTACGTAACTTGATCAGCTGGATAAAACATAAGGAATTGGATTAAAGAATATTATTATAGATATATTTTGAGAATCAGTACCTAATAATTAGCGTAGATTTTACGTAATTATTTCCACTTAATGATGAGAATATAACGCCAAAAGTATTTTTAAAGTAGTCAAAAAGGAATCCATATGAGAGATCTTTATCATCTGTTTTTGTGAATGTCACATTGTTTATTTGTTGAAACATAATATAATTAAATAATTAAATTATATTTTTGGTCGATCATTTTCATAATCAATAAGTGATTTCATAAATTAAAATTTTACCGTCACCCAAAATGCAAAACAAAATTTAAAAAATCCTCATATTTAGCTTATGAAAAAGTATCTAAGTTCATATGTAAGATTACAAATCAATATATCACATATTTAAATAATTAAAAGTATATTTATTTTAATCACTTAATTTTTTTATGAGATGATCAGACAATTCAATAACACATAACACTATTATGTTGATTCAGCAATATATAGGTCTTTGGAGGATCTTGAGAGTGACTAATTTGTGAATCTCGAATATGAGATAAAGAACAAGAATTAAATTAAAGGAACTTGTACTATACTACAAATTAAATTAGAGTGGGACGTGTAAAAGGTGATTAAACAGTATTAGTGAACATTTTAATCAAAATAATTTGATAGAAAGTTCAATATGTTTAATCAAAAAGGAAATCTTGTCCAGGTTCATTGATTGGAATAATTGTGGTTTTGAATAACCAAGATCTCATTGTCTATTAAAGGTTATGCTTCTCAAGTTTGACCAACAATATCTAATTACTCTTCTGATTGTACTAAAAGCACTTTGTTCGATGGAATAATAAGTTATTTTGGGATTAATTAATTCAGAATTGTTAGATCTTACTTTCAATATAGGATAATATAATTAACACTGTAATTTCGGGATCTCACAGTTAGGTTCGGAAAGAATAAAGTATACATAGACCAAGTTATCTCGGGATTACTTACTTTAGAATTGTCAGATCTCACCCATAATATGAGATAAAATAATTAACACTATAATTTTGAGATCCTTCCGTTGAGTTAGGAGAGGATAAAGTGAACATAGATCATACTCCAATGTATGAACAGTGATATGACTAATTCTATAATTTTATTCCAACTAAACAAGTGATAAACTCATTTTATAATTAATTTCAAAATTAATTATTATTTATCCCTTACACCAAAAGAGTCCCGATAGTTATATCAACCATTTTCAGAGCTCTCCCTCTCTTGTTCATGTGCCATAATATGACAGAATTGTATAATGATTTTATAAATTTGTTTGGCTGAGCTATTAAAATTTGCTTATTTTAATTTTTTAAATTATTATGTGTGCTTTTAAGAAAAGAAAGAAACACTTTTAAGAGATTTACATATTTCATTGTTGGTAGCTAATTAATTTGAAACTGTTTTTGTCAATATTAAAACAAAATATTTTGTTTGGCAAAGATTTCAAAAGTTTTGCTATTATTCAAAAATTAACTTTTGCTATTATTCAAAAAACCTAAAATTTCCGTTAAACTTTGACCAAACACCCCAGTTTTGTTTTTGTAATATTTGGTAACTTAGCACGCTCTATCGCACTTCAACTATAAGGATGAAAAAGAAATCTTACCTAATACTAGAGCTTAATTAATTCATAGACACAAAAAGTATTTCTTAAAAAAAACTATTATACGACCAAACGCCTAATTTGCAGATAATTCTCACAAAAATATAATTACCATTTTTAAATATAAAGTAAAATAGTTTCTACTATGATAAATAAAAATAAAGTTTCTGCACCATCTACACTTAATAGTTTTTAAAAAACTAGTACTTTATCTGTTTTAAAAAGAATGACCTTTTTTATTAATAATATTTTAACTTTAACTTTTCACGTGACATGTTTAAGGCCACAAGATTAAAAGACATTTTCGTACATTTGACATAACTTTAATTTAGAACCACAAAATTTAAAAGTTTTTTTTTTATTTTCTTAAACTTTATTCCAAGTTAAATTAGGTTAATTCTTTTTTAAACCACGGGAGTAGTAAGCTATGAAATGTACGTTTCTATCTTGTACGTAAATAAAATTTAAATATTTTGACGACAAGGACATAATGAAGCCACGCTTTCTTTCTCCTTTTATCTTTCTTTCCTACTTATTTACCCCCACCCCCACTCCCCTTCCCCTTGTCCCATTCAGAAATGTATGGGGTCGTTTGATTTGAATATATGTTATGATCGAATAAGTTATGCTGGGATAAATTAAAATGAGATAAGTTATGCAAGAATTATTTTTTATTGACCGTTTGATTGATTGCTTTCAATACAATATGCATTACATAAATTCTAAGAATAAGTTGTTTGTTTATGAAAATACCCTTCAATTTATTTAGTGTTTTTTTATATATATTTTCTTTTCAAGCACTAGTTATTTATTCTTAAAAATAAAACTTTTGTCTTATTTAGCTTAAATATTTTTGTGTGTGCATTTCCATAATTGTACCAAATGTATTTAAGAATAAAATTTTCATCTAAATTTGTTAAAGTACGAAATGATTTATTTTTTGTGTCACTTCATTTAAACACGTATCATTCTTAAATTATAAAATACTAAAGTTATCTTCATTTTAAAATTATCTTTCATGTTACTATTTCCTTCAAAATTTATGTGAACTAACAATAGAATTTTTCCCGAAATTAGCGTACATGAGATGAAAAGAAGATAAAAAAATAAAAAATACACAAAAGATCTAGCTAAAAAGAATACCAATATAAACTAATTTCAGAGAAAACTGTACGGAAAGCTTGTATTCAGTACAGTAGCATTTCGTTTTATCTCTCATTTTAATTGATATATAAAACATAAATTTTCAAGTGGCTAAAAGAATAAACAATTAAAAATATGTAATTCGATAGTAAGGAAATTAAATTGAAATAAAAATAAACATAAGAATTAGTCAAATAAATTCATAAATAAAATTATATTTATATAGTGTAATTTTTTTAAAAAGTATGAAGAATTATTATAATAAAAATAAGGAGTAGTGAGGGTCATAACTATTATTATACATGATATTTAAAATAATATATGATTTTACATGGATATAAAAAATGAGGTATAAAAAGAGTTTAAAGGGACACTTTTGTCATTTTATCTATCTTATATCGGGATAAGGTATCCCGATATTACTATTCCATCCAAAGATAGGAATAACTTATCCCAGGACTAATTATTAATCTTGGGATTAGTTATCCCATGCTGGGCAACCAAACAAAGGATTAAAGGGTGCTCAAAATTTATCCCAAGATTAATTCTCTTTATCCATCACACCAAACGACCCCTAAAAGTGATTGAAAAGTTATATGAACTCGTGTAGCACGTTTTATTAGAATATTAATCCTATAAAACATTAGTTAGTGGATTCATGTAAGAAAATAAATAAAAATAATTATATGAAAAAAGTGATTTTATTGATACAAAGGCTTATATTGACAGTTGACTGACTCTATTGATAAATTTTTAAAATTAAGTGATTTTGTGAGATATTATCGCTATTTTTTTCAAAACTATTCAAGAAATAATTTTCTTAAATCGAAGATCTACTAGAAATAACTTTTACATTCAACAAAACAAAAATAAAATTTACATAGACTTTACTCTTTTCAAATCTAAATCCTAATACTATACTTAAAATATTATTGTTGTCGCTAATATTTAATTAGAATTGAAAAATATTCTAATTATTTATTTATTTATTTTTATCTTTTTAAGTAATGTAAAAGCAGAATAGAGAAAATACTTTGAACCTGCCTTCCGAGTTTCTTAATTAATTACCATATGGCTCTGTCCGTCTCAAATTACGAGTATATTTTTCTTACCTATAAATACTTTAATTATGAGGTAATTTTATGATTGCTCAAATAACAATAACGAGTAAAATAGTTAAAATTTTCTCTTGATTAGCATTAAGAAACGTGTAAAAAAAAATCAAAACAAATAACTAGAAAGGGAGGATATTTTACTTTGCGATACAGTATTAAAAGAACTAAAAATGTGATTAATACATCATTATCATGAAGGTTGGTGAGGTGTACCTACCTAACACACCAACCAAGATTATTATTTTTTTAATCATATTTGTATCCACGTAGATGGATTAAAATATAATTAGTCTTTTAATTAATGTAGAGTTGAAAGGTGGTTAAAGTTGAAAATACAGCAATATCCGAACCAAGTAGAACTTTTAGGCTTTAGCTAAGTAATTTATCCGAACCAAAACTATTGATCATGGCCAACCCACTATACAAGGGAATCTGTTACCTACCTTTTAACGCAAAATAATAATTATAGAATGTATTCCTGATTTTTATTATTTTAAATATTTAAAAAATTTAAATAAAATTAATTATTTTTTTCAATCTTTCCTTATTAGTTATGACTAGATTATAAACACCTCAATTATTTATAATTGTTCAAATAAAAAAAGGATAAACTAGATAAAGATCTTCATCATTAAAGTTTTTCAAGAGACGAATAAAAGAAAGTTACGACAAATAATTTAGGGATAAGGGTCTGAAAAATATCCTAATTTTGACCGAATTTGCTGTTACGATACCAAACTTTCATGAGAACCTATTACCCCCTAGACTATTTAATACCGTATTTTAAACATATATATGTGCCCACGTGGACATAAAAAATATTGCATAATTATAAATAGTAATGTGTCCACGTGGGCACATATATACTTTTAAAATACACTATTAAATAGTTCATGGGATAAAAAATATGGTATTAAATAGTTTAGGGGATAATAGGTCCTTATGAAAGTTTGATATCGTAACAATAAATTCAGCCAAAATTGGAATATTTTTCAGACCCTTTTCTCAATAATTTATGATAGAAGAAAAAGCAAAATAAAATTAAGCTTTCTTAGCGGCGTCATTATCAAGATCCCCAAGTGAATAGTTCGTTATACTCGATAAAGAATTTAGTAAAATAGAATAAAATTGCAGAGAAATGAACCTATAAAAAATATATAATTAAATCACAATGCTCAATGGATCTTAAATTCATAATAATTTAATTGGATTTAAATAAACAAGGAAAATGTAGATTCTTGGTGGTTCAAAAGAGAAATAAAATATGAAAATTATAAACTTTTCTTTTGTCTTATATTAACCAATTACGATGTGCTTGCAATTAATGTAGCAATTGTTGACTTACATTGTAACCAAATGAAAGTGGAAGAGCCAGAGAACTATATAATAAACTAACTATTAAAATAAAATAAAAGCGAGACACTAGCATTAATTAAAACACTAATTAAAAGTTAATTAGTATTAGTTGGTAGCAGTTAGTTGTTCACTAATCCTGAATGTAACATAAAGAATTGAAGTACACAAGATACACCCCTGGCTTAGAATTAAAAAATACGTTAAACCATTTTATGCTCTAGAAAATGATAATTTTCAACTAAACTAATTATTTTTTCTTTTCCCTTTTTCGACAACAACAATAAAAACAAACTCAATATAGTTCTGAAAATGAAATCATGAAGAGGGTAAAGCAAACATTTAATTATTCATAAGAAATCTAATGCAAATGGACAATTAAGTGAACTTGGATGTGTCTTACACAGTCCATGACGTTATCAGAGTAATTAAAAAAAATAAAATTGAATGATTGACTAATTTTCAATATGTGGCGAACAGACAAAATTTGCCAAACTGGATTGATAATAAAAGATATATTTGTTTAACAGACATTGGATGTGTCTTACACTGCTCCATGCATTATAATTAGTTGATTAAAAGAATTTGAATGATTGATGAATTGTTAATATGTGGCGAATGGACGACTAAAATTGCCAAATTGGATTGATAGTAAAATATATATTTGTTTTAATTCAAAACCAATTGGTTGTATTGTTTTTAGTAAAAATATATTGACTTATTAAGATCAATGCTCAGGTTACTGATAATCGAGAGAAGTGTTGAAAATACTCATAAATTTTATGCAAATTATTAATTTTGTCTTTGAATTATTGAGAGTCTTAATTAAACTTAGATACACCTCCAATATGTTAAATGACATAAGAAGTTGTATCAAACTCTTGTAGGAGGAGGAAACTTTTAATAAAAAATCGAGAGAAGTGTTGAAAATACACTCATGTTACAAGATTGGAGTGTATTTAAGTTAAGTTGGTTAAAGAAATGAATATATTTAAGGTTGTCAATAGTTCAGAAACAAAATTACTAATTCATGTCAAGTGTAAGAATATTTTTAATACTTCTCTTTTGATAAATCTGTTCTCTGTTATAACATGTTAATGATCAAACACTTTCGGAAGCAGCTGATAATACACACTCTACATCACTACATGTGTTAGGAGCGAAGCCAGATCATCGAAGACTATATATATATATATATATATATATATCACTAATAATTGTACTCAACTATACTATAGAAGTGTATAAAGAATAGTAATAAATTAAAGGAGATGAAAGTATATAATGAGTAATTAAATAGTATAACGCAAGTTGAAGAGAATGAGGAACAAATTATTGCAAGTAGTTGGTCATTTCAGTAAATGAGGGGACCAATTCGTAAGTCTTTGTTGATATCAAAAGGTCAGTCTTTCTTCCTCACTGCATTGAAGAGTCACAAAGTAGACTTTTCTTTTGATAAATACTTTGCATATTTCCTCTTGTTCCATTTTGTATGAATTAATTTGACTTAATTCGGAGTTTAAGAAAGAAAGAAGGACTTTTAAACTTGTGATTTAGAATATTTGTGTTATTATAAATCATTTCATTAAGAATAAAATATATATTTTAAATTTAAATTATTACTTAATATAAAAATATATCATTCTTTTTAGAATTAACTAAAAAGAAAAGTAACAATATTTTTATTATAATTAAGTTTTGCGGACAAAAACGCAGGCAACGTATTGCCACTTTTTTCTCTTTTTCCCTTTTCATTGTCGATTGCCTACTTGCATATATATACTAGATGGGAACGGCCATGCCATCAAAGTAACATAATGTTCAGGAAACTTGGTGCAACACATTAAAAGACCTGCGTTTTATATGACTAAGAAAGTCCTATCATGCCATTCCAATGAAGAAGTTGATATACATATATGAGTGTGTGAAAAATCAGTATATCTAGTCTGTGCATTACACAAGAATAAAAAAAGATAACTTTTTCATGAACAAATAGGTGTAGTATCGTTGTTGTAGTAGTAATGTGAAAACCCATGTTATGGATCAAATATACTTGAAACAGGGACGACAACATGCTCAATTTTTGCTAAACAATTTAGTGTAGTCATCTTTAATCTTCACTTCTACATGTCATCTTTGCTCCGGAAATGGTGGACATAGAAGAAAGAGAATCCATGGCCGCCCGAAAAAATTGGCTCACCCTTGAATTCGAACGATCACTGATCTCCTAAGCGAGGTCTGTCAATAGCTGCTTGAAGATGCCCAGTACTCAACAAAAATAAGAGCAAGTGCAGTATCAGTACACAACCACAATGTATTGGCAGGATCACGTGACTATCCCACTAAGTGTAACATACATTAGACAATACAACAATGTAATCACATGCACATATCGAACATATACAACATCATCAACATATACAAACAATGAATAATTTCACATTTTCTCAAGATACACAATTATGACAAGTCATTGGTCCTCTCATTGAATCCAAACCCAAACAGTTAGCATACTGAAACGTGGTACCCGATCCAATGATTATGCCGGAACGTGGCAACCGATCCATTCAACATACGACAATCACAATCACAAATATATCCTCAAGATCATATAATTAAGGCATAATTTCATGGTAACCAATATTCATCTATCTCATTTACAACAAGTGTGATCAATAATGCAACATTCATATACATACATGTATCATAATGAAGCAAGAACAAACATATATCACACAATCATAGTATCACAATCATCACCTACCTCGAAACAAGCTTGAAACCCTAAAAAACTTGATCCTTCCCTTTCCGGATTCGTTACATTTGTTCTTGGTTTACAAACAATTAATATAATATGGGAATCAATAAACAATCACTAATTACCCGAATTACTAATAATTCTATGAACCCTAGATCAAACTCATGATCCTAATTATCCAAATAAGGGTTGTTTCCATCATAGAATCTATAACAAAACCCTCCCCCATCAATATTCACCCATTCTATTATGTTCTACGAATTGAAAAACGGATTCGGAAGTGAAAAACTTACCTTTAGTCTCAAGAATGGTGAAAAACGAGTAGGAGTCGCCTAAGGTAAGTTCTTTAGTTCTAAAAATTGAAAAGTGCAGAATGAGGTCGTTTAGGGGTTTATTTACGACCTTAAGTCGTGTCAAACCCACTACAACGGCCTTCACCCCACTGCAGCGACCCTCACCCTGCTGTAGTGGCCCCGCCAGAGCGACACCAATCCCGCTAAAGTGGCTTGCACAGAATCAATGAGCTATTTAAAGAATTTCAAGACCCCCATTTCACAACACACCTCTAACCAATAATGATCAGAAAATACCTTTTACGCTAAGATCGATTTTGGGAGTTCTACTCGCCCGAATTCAATTCCGTAAAGTCGTACGGGTTCTTTAATGAGTTATCTAACCACTCATATGACCGGAATTATAAATAAATTACCCGATTGTTACAAGATTTTCCTACACCTTAAAGACTCTGATTTCGTCTAAATCTGAACTAGATTGAGAAAATTCAAATACTACGAAAAAGTTTTCCGATCCCAATTTTTCCCCCATTGGCATTTTTATAACGACGGAAACAGGTCTATGCAGGTCTCTATTTTAACAAGTAGAGTTAACATGTGGGAGAGCTACATCGAACAAAATAATGGAAATCTTGGATTATTCTTGCGTCTTTTAGACTTTATAAAGTCGTTTACATTATGATTGCGAAATCCATCAAATTCAAAGTTGTCTAACTGAAATATGCGGACTACTTTAAGGATCGCATATGACTTAAGGCTATCGTTTAAGTATTATATATTTATTAATTATTTATAAATATTTAAATATAAATATAGAATATTAATTTAAACTTATTATAAAATTCATCAACTTTAAGACATTAATTATTTATTTCCTAAATCATTTTTCAAAATATAAGATCATACATCAATTAATATGGATATTATGATAAAATACTCATATTAATTCTTTATTTTTAAAGCAAAGTCAAAAATAGACAAGTAAAAATAAATGGGAGAAACATTTGAATATAATATATCATTTGACCTACTAGTTCAGCCAATTAATTATTTGATTTTCTTGTCAAAGGTCCATCGAGAAAATCCAACATGACCAATAAGGATTGTGGTGAAATAGTAAGTATTTTTTATTTTTAATCAGAAGTCTTAAGTTCGAGTCCTTTGAATGTGGGACTACTCAGTATGAATTCGAATTTAGTCAGACTCAATATGAATACCAAACATCGAATAAAAAATAAAAAAAAAAAGAATTCAAGCGTAGTTCGTGAACAATTTGGTCACGAAGTTTAGTCAAAATGGCACTAGAGAGTGACTAGTTACATCTCTCTGCCGCCGCTGATTTCCCATTTTTACGTGGTCCATATGGTCCCCGTTACCAAATCTTGTCGGTAGTTATATTTCTTTTTCTTTGATGGAGACTCTGTACTTTTTTCGACGAAAAATATTAGTATTTATACATAATTAAATTTTTTATGTAGTTGAACCCTCTTCGATTAGTTTGTGTGTTTACGTCTTTAAATTTTTAATCCCTTGTTAATAATCTTAGCTTCCACCACGATATATATATATATATATATATATATATATATATATATATATATATATATATATATAGCTAAATGTTGGTTTTGAGCGTAGAGAGCAGAGGGTATGGCCATATAGTGACGCTGCATTACTGCTAAAGTGTTCATCTCACATGGCTCACTTATGTGAAAATCAGTTCAAAAAAGTGAAGGACCATGAGGTCCCATTCCTTTGTGGAAAATGACAGTCATCTTTATTTTCTAGCAACTTTTCGTTACTTGAGCAGCCACTAATTTGAGTTCGATTCAGAAGCGGATATAAGATTTAATTTATTTTGATGCTACAACACTGCATCCATCTCGATCCGAAAGTATACTATCACACTTACAATTACTTATTTCTAAAACTCACCCCTACCTTAATTAACTACCTAAATATTAAACCTTCGTCGTTAACTACCTAAACGCTTTTAAAATCATATTATATATATATGGGGAAAAAAGTCTGAAATATATCCGAACATTGACCGAAATTGTTGTAACAATACCGAACTTTAGAAAGGACTTTTTACCCCCTGCACTATTTAATTGTTATTTTACTGTTATATCTGTGTTCACGTAGACATCATAAATATTGTATCATTATAAATAGTAATGTGTCCACATGAATACATATATACCTTTAAAATGCACTATTAAATAGTGCAGGGGTAAAAAGGTCTTTCATAAAGTTTGATATCGTAACAGCAATTTCAGCTAAAGTTAGAGTATTTTTCAAACCATTTTTCTTATATATAAACAAAAATAATCTTTAGTATAAAAAACATATGAGTATGAAAAAAGTTACTTTAATAAGCCCAAAATAAAGTGTTTTGATCTATAATTAGGGACCACATGTGTTCTTTTTTTTTTTTTGGTAGTACAAACAGTTTGAGAACGAAAGCGTGCTTCACGTCCACTTATATATAATCAGTTAGATAAAAACAAAAATGTTTGGTAATGTGTCAGAATTCAAAATGATACTAGTACTAAAAGATTAAAAATAGTGCTTATATTATAAATTATAAAAGATATTGCTTATATTATAAATAAACTTTGAGAGTGAAACGTGCTTATCAGCACATAATATGAGTAAATTCAATATCAATTCGATTCAATATTCTTCTTTAAAAATTTGTTTTTAATTTTACATTTTTTTTATAAAAGATTTAAAAAGATTATTATATTCTATTCAATTTGCAGGTGATCATAAGACATCATTTCCATTAATTAGATGGAACATCTTTATCCACTGATAATTATATTGTACAATTCCATCACCTTCTACTTTTAATTTGTCACTTTATATACTCTATTTAGCAACACTATTTATGCAATTATTATTAGGCCTTTCAGGTCTTGAGAGGTGACATTCTTGTATGTGAAGATGAAAAATGATCATAAAAGTATAAAGTAAATTAAAATACGGTGGGACGTGTAAAAGGTGATGAGACATATTTATCATGGACATGTTTAATTTATCGAATAATTTGATGCAAAGTTAAACATGTTAAATTTAAAAATGGAAAGATTCTCTCAGTTTTTGAATTGCAAATATGTTTAATAAGACAAGGAAATATTAGTCAGTGTAAGCATTATATATTCGGTGGGTTGATTCGTATAAATATTGAGTGAAAATAGATTTTTATCATCATCAAGATTCTATATCGACAATTTTTTCCCTTAAATTTTTATTTAAATGATAGGTTCTCACTTACCTCTCACTTGAATTCGTAACTTATCTTTTTACGAACAATAAACAATTAGGAAGCCAAAAAGGAAAAGTTACTGAAATACAGGTCTTATGTTTTCCTTATTTCTAATATTTCCTTCTATTTCTAAAAATCTCTAAAATCCCTTATTTCTCTCCTAATTCTAAATTATTTTATAATGTATCCAAACTAATTTTTAGTGTATCCGAGCTAATTTTTAATGTATCCGAGCTAGTTTTTAATGTATCCGATCTAGTTTTTAACGTATTTGAGCTACATATTATGTATCCGATTTATTTTATAATATATCTGAACTACATATTATGTATCCCATTTGTTTTACTTTTTCAGGGATTAATGTAATTACAAACTAAATATGGATATATTGTAATTTCATATTAAAACTATTTGATTCTAAATTATTTTATAATGTATCAAAGCTAGTTTTTAATATATCCGAGTTAATTTTTAATGTATCCGATCTAGTTTTTTTAATGTATCCGAGCTACATATTATGTATCCGATTTATTTTATAATATATTTGAGCTACATATTATGTATCCGGTTTGTTTTACTTTTTCAGGAATTAATGTAATTACAAACTAAATAGGGATATATTGTAATTTCATATTAAAATTATGTGATTCTAAATTATTTTATAACATATCCAAGCTATTTTTTAATGTATTCGAGCTAATTTTTAATGTATTCGAGCTAGTTTTTAATGTATCCAATCTAGTTTTTAATGTATCCGATTTATTTTATAATATATTCATGCTAATTTTTAATGTATCACGCTACATATTATGTATCCGATTTATTTTACTTTTTCAAAGATTAATGTAATGATTCCTAAAATTTATAAAAAAAAAAATGGAAGCATCTTTAACGGCGTCACTATCAAGATCCAAAATGAATAATTCGTCAAAATAAAAAAGAATCAATAAAAAAAATACAGTCGTAGGGATGAAAATTGGAATCTTTCAAAAAAAAAAAACTATATTTTAATCAGAATGCTCAAAAGATCTTTAAATTTATGTGAGTACTTTATTTAGTTAAATAAACAAGAAGACTTTGATTAATCTATTATTTAATTAAAAAGATTAAAATATGGCAATTTGTACAACTAATCATTTACTGTAGCATTGTTGACTTACATTGTACCCAGTGGAGGCGGCAAAACCACAGAATATATAGAATATAAAATAAACTAAACAATTCAATTCAATTCAATTCCATTAAAAAAAAATAAAAGTGAGACACTAGCAATAATTAAAATTATGAATAGTAGTTGGTACCAGTTAAATGATCACGTCCTTAACTGGCAAATTATTTTGTCACTTCCCTGAATGTAACTTAATAAATTGAAGAATATAAACTATAAAGTGATGAATCATGGGTTAAGAATTGAAAAAAAAAAAAAAAAAACTCTTGTGGCTTTGGATGTATATGAACAAAGTTTTCTGACTGTTCTTCAGGGATAATTGATCCATTCGTTTATCCTTCTCTATTTAAATACCAGTCTAATCTACTTGGAGGAGAAACTAAGATTTAAGATTCTAGCTCTTTTAAGTTATTAGGTTCTAAACTAAATAATATGATTTCTTAATTTAAGATTCTAGCTCTTTTAAGTTATTAGGTTCTAAACTAAATAATATGATTTCTTAGGAAAAATAAAAAATTTGAAAAAAAGTTATTGAATTCGACTGAACTCACATGACTCAACATACTCCATAACCTAATTATAATTGAACCACAAATTAATATATATTGGATGATGGTTAATCGTGTTAGGATGCGGCGAACGGACAAAATCGCCAAATTGGAATGACAAGTAAAAAATCTACTTTTATTTAATTTAAACGAATTGGTGTTGACGATATGTATCCAGTAGAATTATTATATATACAAATTAAGAATCCAGATAATATAATGTGATAATGTCTTCAGAACTTAGGAATTAAACGCACACCTCAACTAATTTAATTCGGGCATATGAAGAGAGTTTTCTTCCACTAAAGCGTTATGGTTCTCAATCTTCACTGAGCACTAAGCCACAACTAAGGTGCTAATTACATATTATCACTTTTGATATATTATTTACTACTACGTTAATAAAATATAGTATAAATACCTAATACGAGTTAATTTTCACATTAGCATAATAATAAAATGATAATCAACGAGATGGAGGAGCATCATGAAAGATTAAATGCACTACCCAAAATAAACTTAATTTGGCCGTGTCATATACTCACTCTGTCTCTAATTATTTGTCTAATTTTTCTTTTTTATTTGTCCCTTTTTACTTGTCTATTTTGCAAATCAAGAAAGGATAATTTTTTTAATCTATTATATCCTCAATTAATTACTATAAAAAATGTAGAACTTCTTGAAAATTTTGAATTTTAAATTCATTCACTTCATAATTAATAGAGCAGTTTTCATATTTAGCAAACATAAAAATCATATTTGCATGCTATAACTATAGTTTGCATAATTGCACTTCATATCAAACTTTATGTTTGCTATGGAGCATCAGATTGTATAAATCGTTGGGGGCATCAGATTTGTATAAAATAGCTGACAACCTCTCATTTGTATAAATCAATGACAGTCTCTCAATTCAATTTTATGTATTTGTATATCTGCATAATATTTGAATTTGCATATAATTGAATCGAAATAAAACATAGCAAATCTCTCTCTATCTCTTGCTTTATACAAACACAAATTATACATTATATTTTGTATAATCTGTGTTTGTATAAAGAGAAAAAGACAAAAGAGAACTGGACAAGGGAAGATTTGTATTGTATAATTATAATTGTATAGGATGAAGATATATGTATTTGCATGTGTATATACAATTTTCTCTCGCTTTATACAAACAGAAACACAATTTATACATTTGTGTTTGTATAAAGTGAGAGAGGCGAGGAAGAGACTGGCGAGTGAGGGAGGGAGAGTGACGAGCGAGAATTTCAAGGAGAGAGGTGAATGACAACCCTTTGCTATGGGTTACAATTAAATCAAACTGTGGTTATAACATTTAGTTTAAGGGTAATGCTAAATGACCAGAATATTTGGCTAAAATTTGGCCAAAAATTTAAAAAATCTATAATATTTTTTAATTTTAAAATAAACTGATCTTTTTTTATTTTTTAATTAAAATGTATTAAAGTTAAAAAGGTAAAAATTTTTAAAAAGGTAAAATATCATTCCGGCCAAATTTTCTGGCCAAAAGGATTTTTCCTTAATTTAAATTAACAGTTTGCTATTATATATACAATTTTTCATAATTAATAGGGGTAAGATTATAAACTCACTATATAAATCATTATTTTCTTAATATATATATATATATATCGATTTAAAAGTAAAGAACTAATTACGAAGAGAAAAGTTAGCAATTGTTTAAAAGAGAATTAGAGAGACGTGAAGAGATTGAGGGACAAATAATTAAATTATTTTGAGTAAAGGGAAAAGTGGCTTTAAATTGGCTCATATATTCAATTATAGTCTTTGCAGATTCCAAAGGTCGGTCATTGTTAGCTGTGTTGGATTTGAAGAGTCAGAAAGAAACTTTTTCTTTAATAAGTATAATCGAGTTGTTGCATACAAAAGGCAAAAATATTAGTTCTTTTTTCTGTTACTACTTTACTGTACTCCTACTCTACTTGCACGTTCATTTGTTTTGGAGACCTTGTTATATATAATACCAACATATACCCAAAAGTACAAATTTGTTTTTGGTTTTATACATTTTTGCAGGTTATATGGGTTATGAGATAATGTAGTTAGCAAAATTGCATTAACATCATTTACAATTTGAAACAGAAGATTGCAATGATGATCACGCAAACATCTGTTGTCTGTTATTAAACCAAAAACAAATTTGTAAAGGGTTACAAAGGTTATACACCTCCGTCCTGTATGTACATATTTCTTACTACTTGCACTTTGTTTGGATGGTTGTTAAAAGAATACAATGTTTGGATAGATTGGATCCTTCTCTGTCATTACATAATGTCAAACATCTATAATTTGAATGATAAACCTACAAGAAAAATAGGGTACGGGGTAGAGTTACTATGAAAAGGCAAGATAAAAGATGAAATATGATTATTAAATAATAAATAAAGATAACATGAAGGGAGAATATTAAGGTAACGACGCGATCACACCAAATCGATCTTTATGTATTTTTTCATCGTTACCTAACAATAGATTTAAACGATACGATATAATAGAATTTAACTAACAAATAAAATAAATATTATATTTAAACTAATCATACGATACAATATGACGGGTAACAACCATCCAAACAAGGTGATAAGGATTTGTTTGGGATGACTCCCATAGTTAAATTTCAGAAAAAATAAAAGATGAAATAAATGAATTTCAATAACTGAAAGCTAGTAACTTTTGAAGCAACCCCAGTATACTGTAAGTTAGGAGTGGGGTGCACCACTAAATAAGGAGAAAAAAGTAGGTATATATTAAGGGATGATTGATTCGTATTTCTTTGGATAAATGACTCAACATTCAATTAAGTGCACCATTTAACATTTGTAGAAAAGGGGCGTGAATTAGGGGTGTCAAAAATGAATCCAACTATAGGTAACTCCACCCAATTCGTCCAGAATTTTAAGGGTTGGCTCAAGGTAATTTGAATTAGATTCAATCTCAACTCATTCAAGCATCAATTCATTTTTAAAAAATCCTCAATTGAGCTCAATTTAATCTCCAATTTCAACCCGTTTTAAGACTTTTTATTTGCATTGATATAATGTATGTTCCTATATTAAATGTATGAATTATTATCTATTTTATATCTTTTAAGATTTATCTATCAATTTGTAACTTCTTTTTTAAAATTTTCTTGAATTAAAATTCAAATTGTGGTTATAAAACTTACATAACAATATATTAAAATTATTGAGATTAAACGGGTCAAATTGGGTGGGTCAAGACTCAATCCGTTTTTAAACCCATTTGAGCCCAAAGTAAACTTGGGCGGGTTAGGACCCAACTCAATTTCTTTTTCAACCCATTTTAATATCTTCAATTTCAACTCAACTTGCCCATTTGACACCCATAATGTAAACCGATAATATTGATCAATTCTAAAAAAATATTCATAAAATGCCTAATTTGGCGGAAAGACCATGGATTCATATTAACTATAAATTCGCCCTTGAGTGGGGCATGAGGAAAAATTTTAGCCATTGATTATATGGGGCTTTGGGATGGACCATTTAGTACTGTTTGCTAAGTAAGTTACAGAAATTAGGAGCATGTAAAGCCACCATATATATGATGATTTAAGTTCTTTGTGGTTTAGGATGTGTAAACATGAATCCTATTTTAAGTACATGTGATGTGTGTGTGAAACAATCATTTATATTTGTGTTAGGGTAGATTGAAAATTTTTATTATGTATGAGGCACGTCATGTCATACTTGTATGAGACATTGTTTGATTGACAAATGGACATGGATAGAACCCATTTGCTAAGCTAATAAAGGGATATTTTAAGTCCCTTTGTCATTTTTTTTGGTTTTATGCCCGTTGTTCAATATATTTTGTGTTTTAATCTTTTTAATATTTTTTTCTTCTTTAAGATTAATTTGATCAAATCTTTTAAGAATTTTATTTGCTGATCTTATTAGTTTATGCTTTTCTTTTTTTACGTACTGAATTTTAATTTAAATTTTACGATCATTATATAAGTTCTTAGTTTATTATTTTAATATTATTCAACATAATTCTTTTTTGGATTTCATATTTTTCATCATGAATAAAATTATTTAAGTGGAAGTATAAAATTTGGAAGAATTGTTAGAAAAGAAACTAAAGTAAAAAAAGTAAGAAAGAGAAAAAGAAAACGTTAAAAGGTTGAGAGAGAAAGATGAGTTTGGCCATTTTTGTGAAATGGATCCACTTGGTAAAATATAAGTAGGTGAAAGCGAGATCAAACAATACATTTTGTAGATCTTATTATATTACAAACACTAATTAACCACTTTACACTATGGTTTCCAAAAGAAGGAGAGGGAGGTTTATGTTCCTTACGCACGCAAGAGGTTGATGATTTACATTTTGGATAAACATGAAGTAGCAAGTGTTGTTGATCCTCCATAATATGTAATAATTGTCGAGTTTCTTAAATTTCAAACGATTTGAAATATTTAATACTTTAAATTAATTATGTTATATTTAGATAATATATATTTTATAAATGTTCGAAAATTTTCTCCTTTTATTTCTTGCCTAAATATTTTATTAAATTAGTTCAGTGTAAATTATTGTTATAATTTTGAATCATTAGTTTACTAAGTTAATTAATTTATTTTGTTAAGACTAAAAAGCTCGTTAATGCATTAATATTAATTCATCCTATTTAAATTATAGCCTAATTTATTGAATTTTGTTGTATTTAGGATTTATTGTAACTCATATGGCCTTTTCTCGATTACAATGCTAGCCAGTTCTTCACCTTGTCCTTAACTTAATCTAAGAACCATCGTTTTGATGTATCTATGTGTTTTATTAACATTTTCTTTGGTTCCATTGCTTGTGTTATGTATTCAAATTCCGATTTACTGCCTACTCACTTTAATTTCGAGTTACCTCAATGTTGTACCTTAGAGTGATTTCTAGAGTCAGTATCCCGTTAGTACAACCTAAAATGTTAACCTTGATTTCTTATTCCTTTTCAGTGTTTTGAAGAGTATGTATTATGTTGTTACATATTTAGTTTATTCAATTTTTCAGTTAAATTTGCTTTCTTCTCTGTATTTGAACCTGCCAGTTGTTTGATTTATTGTCCATCCCATTTACTTGTATGCTTTAGCTTAAGGGTGTTAAGTTGTGATCCCCTTAGATGCATTTACTATTTTTTGTGATTGGTTAATTATCATTGAGTTGCGGTTTGGAGATATTATTACTAGGTAGTACTAATTTTTATTCTCATTTTGTTGTATGTGAAATTTGGCCCCAAATCCTCATGGACTTCTCTCCTCTCTTTGCATAGAGGTTTAATTCTACTTTTATCGAGTCAGCCACCAATGGAACTGATGAACAGGTTAATTGGAAGCAAGATACAGGCAGGAAAATGAAATATAAGTCTCCAAAAAGTCCAAAATTGGACTGTATACATTCAGTATACACTGATATAAAGGTCGGAATACAGAAATACAGGGCCAAAAATTAACAGGTGTTTGGAAACTAAAGTGGATTGTATACACTTGGTGTATGGTCCGATATACAGGAAAATGGAACAAAATACAGCTTAATATATATATATATATATATATATATATATATATGACTATACGCTAAGTGTATACACAGATTTCAGGAGCAAAAATGGGCTAAAAGCCCAATTTTTACTTTGCCACAACAGGTTCAGCAGAAAGAGAAGAGGACTGAGGCCCAGTGTATTGAAGCCCATCTTTAGATTTAGGACAGGTGGGCCAAGGGTCCGGCAGATTTGGCCCAAATTTGGGAACTTTTTCTCCTTTTGCTAGTATTTATTTATATTAATTAACTATCCAACTATTTGTTTTAATTTGGTTTAATTCTCAAAAGATAGTTCTTCTTCTTTTTATGTTAATTGAAATATTTAATGTTTATTTATTTATTTACTTAGTTGTTTGCCAATATAAAAATTAATTCCTTAAAAAATAATTTTATCTTATTCCCTTTCAAGTAATATTAAAAAATGAGTTTTCTTTACTTAATTAAATTTTTTCAAAGTTAGTCAATTTTTTAGTCAAGTGGTAGGATAACCGCGTGTTAACGGACACTTCAAATACCTAAATCCTTCTTGAAGTGTACATGTGAACCCCGAACCTCCCTTGGTATTTCAGTCGAAATTTTTGTTTGAATCTTTTAAAATTCTAAAGTTTTCTTGATTTTTCTTAAAAATTAAGTGGCGACTCTTTGAAAAAATCGATTTTTCTTAAAAAGTTGAATTGATTTTTCGAAACTAAATCTCTTATTTAACATAAAACAGAAAGTAGGAAATATCGATCTTGAGTTTAACTAAAATAAAATATAATCAAAAGGCAGGAGCTCTAGCTGGTAACAAATTAAAGCTTCACATGTCTCACTTTTTTTTTTCCCCCTAGTTGAAAAGGGTTCAACTTAAGCAGGACTAAGACATCGTACCTGGGAGCAAAAGTTTAGTGACGTAACACATGAGATAGATGTGTAACTGAGGATTAGCACGCAAGTTATTTCCAAGAGGAAATTTCAAGTACCTTAGGCCATTAATCCAAGGAAATTGAGAGATTGACGATGATGTTACACATCTTATTGAAGCGATGTGAATGACACGGAGGCTTACATCCGGTGTCTTGTGTGATAAAGATATGCCACCAAGATTTAAAGATAAGTTTTATAAAGTGGTTGTTAGACCAACTATGTTGTATGGGGAGGAGTGTTGGTCGTTCAAAACTTCACATGTCCAGAAGATGAAAGTAGTGGAAATGAAAATGTTGAGATAGATATGTGGCCATACAAGGAGAGATAAAATAAGGAACTAAGATATTCGGGACAAGGTGAGTGACCTTTGTGTCGGACAAGATAAGAGAAGCAAAGCATAAATGGTTCAGACATGTGAATATGAGATGCACAGTGCCCCAATAAGGAGTTGTGAAAGGTTGGCAATAGTGGGTCTGAAGAGAGGTAGAGGTAGCTAAAGAAATATTGGGGAGAGTTGATTAGACAAGACATGACACACCTATAACTTACAAAGGATATGACCCTAGATAAGAGGATATGTAAGTCGAGGATTAGAATAGAGGGTTAGTAGGTAGTCAAGTATTGTCTAGTTTCCTTTTCAATATTGACATTTTTACTCTCTTAATATCTTATTCTTTGATTTTATTTTGACTTGTTGTCTTCTTCGTTTCAATTATTGTATTACTTCTTGTTGATATCATTATCTTCTATGTTATTTTAGGCATAATGACATTCATAATTGTATTTCTTTTACTACATTAGGGGTGCCACGCAGCCAAGATGCTTCGGTCCTCGTCCGTGCGTCTTCCTACTTTATTTCCTTTTCAAATATGCTTTGATATGCTTTACTTGAGCTGAAAGATCCATCGGAAACCATCTCTTTACCTTCGCAAGGTAGAATAAGATTTGCATACACACTATCCTTTTTTAGTTTAAACTTTAAAGTGAAATTCTTATTATGTCTAAAATTATTTTAATTTCAAATTATACTTTGAAATTATATCCGAAAAAATTTAAGAGAGTAATAATACACTTTTAAATTGAAAAATTATAATTTAATGCAAATAAAGAGATTAAATAATTTTTTTCACATCTCAAATCAAATTAGGGGTAGGATCATAGCAGCAGCACTAACCGTTTAACGATGAGAATTTTTATTTTTATTTAAAAGATAAAATTTTCTCTTAAATTGTATTTTTATAAAAAATACATTTTACATTCTAAAAATTTATTACAAAAGTTATAATCCAACTTTGGAATTTTTAAATAAAATAATTTTCTTTTTCTTTTTTATGGCCAAATGCGCACTTAAATAAACCAATAGAAATATCACTCCAACCAGGCAAAACCGAGCCCCTCTGAACCGGCAAGTTCTAGGCGAAAAGGTAAAGATAGAAGACGAACTCGAAACCCTAGTTCTTGTAGAGCGTAACGTAGTAGCAGTGGAAGTGGAAGTCGAAGAACAATGTCGTCGACTCTACTGGAGGTGACTCGTGCATCGCACGAGGAAGTTGAGCGGTTCGAGCGCCTTATTGTGAAGGATCTCCAGACTGAGCCGGCTACTAACAAGGACCGGCTCCACCAGAGCCACCGCGTTCGTAACATGATCGAGCAAATCATTGACACCACACACAAACTGGTAATTTCTTGTTCCCTCTTACAATTGAATTAATTTTGCATTTTAATTTTTACTCGAAGTTTAGTTAACAATTGATTTTTGTGTTGTAGGTAGATATATATGAAGACAAAGACGGAGCGAGGAAGGATGAAATTGCAGCTCTGGGAGGCCAGACATCAACCGGAACAAATGTGTTTAGTGCATTTTATGACAGATTGAAAGAGGTTAAAACAGTCTCAGCTCTTATTGTTTTTCATATTCTATATGCTGTGGTTACTTAGTTCAATTTGTTTTGTTTTGTTACATGAACTTGCTCTGTGTATTTGTGCTTGTGATATTTAGATTCGTGAGTACCATAGAAGGCATCCTGCTGCGCGTGCTATTATTGATACTGGTGATGAATATGAGCAGCTCCTCAAAGAAGAACCACAAATTGAGTTTAGTGGCGAGGTCAGTGTCACTCTTCGTCTCCTATCTGTGCCTCATATCCTGTTTCTTTCTAGCAGGAAATTAGTTGCTTGTATTTTTTTTTTTTTTGTTTTTGATGAAATGATGGATTCTCGCTGCATGTTTAGCGAGTTAGCTGGAAATATTAATTACTACAGTGATTTTAGTAGTTTTTAGCATATTACATGTTTATACTGTTTATTTATTGGGCATCGGCTAAGTTGTAGACATCCTTTTTTGCTCTGAGTATTTGCAGTTGCGAGACAGATCTTGTATTTTATCAGTTAGCTCTTCCCTGATAGTGAGGATTTTCTATTATGTGATACAGCAGTTGTATTGAAAAGCTAATGCAATCGAACATTCACCGATCCTATAGTATTATGATAAGGAAATTATGTCGTATAGAAGCATATGCTCAGTCGTTGGGTTTGTTAACAACTTGTCGTAAAAACTAGTGTTGGTATTGGAACTTGAAATTAGACTGACTTTGTCTACTTACTGCAAAAGAGAGAACTAGAAGTTTATATAAAAGCTAAATCATTGGGTGTTCTCTCAATTGGAACAATAGGGCCGCTATGTTCACTACTAAACTTGTTAAAGAGATGAAATATAATCAAGGTATGTCTTTTTGATCAAAGGTTGTATTGATCGTCAAAAGAAGATTTAGGCCAAAAATTAGGATACTCTCTCGGAAAATCAAAGTTCATCGAAGAGAAGAAATGGAAGGCTTTCATAGAAGTTCCAGTAGAATTGAGAATATAGTTTTCATTCCCTACATGCCAGATCACGAATTAGTAATTTCTTTTCATAGCTGATGTTTATGTGAATTTTTCCATTTTATTCTAATGATTCTGCAGTGAGATTATGCTTACATGCAACTCTGTATAACTTTTGAAGCAGGGAATTCTCGGTTAATCTGTCCCTCCTGGTGTCTATTGCTTTATTATGTTTGCTTCTTGGTAATTGTGTGATACTAGTTGTCTTATATTCCATTTTGCTATTGTGACATGTTGACAGGAAGGTTCTGGGCGATACCTTGACTTACATGAATTGTTTAACGAGTATATCAACTCCAAATTTGGTGAGCCAATTGAATACACAGCTTATCTTAATGTATTTTCCGAACCACAGAAGATTCCTCGTAAAGCAAAGACGACTAGGTAAGAATGTCTCTAGTTGGTGTGAATATTCAATCTTTCAAATCAGATATATCGTTCAGAGTTTGTTGCTTAATATAGTTAAATGAGGTATAGACAGTTTCGGGGAACAACTTTTGAAATAACAGCTTCTTCAATAACTGCCCGTTAGATTTGGTGAAATCTTGTTGTTCCTGTAAAGTTCAAATTTGAATGTAAAACCATTACCTCCTGTTTATGATTTCTATGTCTTTGTGATATGCAATATTTGCCTTTTTGCTGTTTTACAGGCAGTACCTAGAATATTTACAGAAACTATTGGAGTATCTGGTCTATTTTTTTGAGCGGACAGAGCCCTTGCAGGATCTTGATAGGATATTTTCAAAGGTGCCGTTTTCTTTATCAACATCGCTGTTCCTCAGTCTGATTTTATTATTGAGTGACAATTGCTTACTTGCTGCATGCTTCTTTCTGTCTGACATCGTTGGGAAGTGTATATACAGTCTTTCTCCCCCTTTTAAAAATAATGGGAGAGTTAAGTGAACACATTCAGAGAAGGTTTCTTTTTATCTGCTTGTAAAAATTAATGCATTTTTTTGGATTTGTGAGTTGTGAATTGGTGTTAGTTGGACGTTTTGCTATGTGGAAGTCATTGCTCACATGTCTATTCATTGGAAACACTGTATAAACAGTGTAGTTTAAGGATTGTATCTTCTGATATGAGGAGGTTATGCTGTCATACTTTTTATATATTGTTCACATAGTCATTTTAATGACTGTTTTGAAAAATTCCAAATAACTCTCAGTATTATCGTGTTTTATCTGTGAATATGATTGATCAATCTAATAACTAATTTCTGACAGGTAACAAGTGAATTCGAAGAGGAGTGGACTTTGGGCAAGGTAGAAGGATGGGAAAATAGTGGTCAGGAAAATGGAAGTGCTCCAGAGAATCATACTGTGATTGATCTTGATTATTATAGTACAGCTGAGGAGCTGATGGTAGTGGGACCAGAGAAGTTAAAGGAGGTATGGAAGTTTCTTTAAATTGTTTCTCATCTATGTTTTCTTTAATGGAACTTGAATGCCTTCAAGTTTTGGAACACATTGATCTGAGGATATACCAACATTCATAGGAGTTACAATGTTATTTTTGCACTTAAACTTGGGAGTTATGTGCAGCTGATCTGATTTGGTGGATGTAGAAAGAAGGAACTGTGCTGTACTAAGTGACCAATAAAAAACATGTTGTACTTATATCTACTTGATCTGGTTCATCCATCAAAACAAACTGATACTGATGGTTTGTCTTGAGTTGATAATTTGATTGGAACTCATCCTTTATTAGATTTCTTTTACAAGTTTGAAGTGAATCTTGAATTTTAATTACGTGCAACCCCAGTTTGTTTTGTTTTATAATTACCACACAGATTATAATGTTGAAATGGAGTGACAACTTATTTTATTTGTACACAAGGCATTTAAGCATATATTTCTGGATAGTTTGATGTTTATATATAGCAACTCTTATAGCCTTTTGTCGGAATGCTTACTGCAGTTCTTGTTTGCATTTTAGTTTCTTCAGACTAGTATAGGTCAATTATGATTTAAACTCAATTGCTCTTGGACTGAATTGTGGCAGATGCTTGGGATGCCAAGTAGAAGTATGCAATTGAAATTGTTAACTCCCAGGTTCAAGAACCCTAGTCTTTATTCAGTAGTCTCTATCTTGAGAATGCTCTGGTCTCAAAAGCCAATCTATTACAGAAGATTTCTGTAAGTAGGCGGTCTAATCATTCTAGTGCTTTTAGATGTTTCCTAATCCTTTCCGATTTTCACTTTAAGCTCTTAGTGTTTCTCATTCCAGTGATAATAGTATCGTCAATTAGATCTTTGGTTCTCCGATGTCCTGTATTGTGGTCTCCATTCTTAAAGACATTGTTTTGTCAAATCCTTTCTTTTTCTCTGGTTCATTGGAACTCTTTCTTTGTATTCAACTGTTTCTCGTTGTGGCTGTGTGGTAAATGCACATTGAAAGAAAACTCTAGACATGGACTGTTTGATAGTTGGGGATTCCCTTCGCCCATTAATTTTGCAATTTTGTGAAAACAATCAAAGAAAATTGCAATTTGTGAATGTGTGGGTTTTGGACTTTTGATTTTACCAAATCAGACTTCTTATTGGTTGGTTGTTTAGAAAATTGCATCAGTTTCACATTTTCCTATTTGCCCAGATTTTTTTCTTTAATTCTCTTTGCCTGCTAGTTATCATGTTCCATGTACTCCTTATATATGTCATTCCCATAATGCAAACCATACTATATGGTATTAAATATTGGTGCAAGACTTTAGTGTGCTGGATGTTGATATGGAACTTCAATGTTGTGGCATCTGTTGTAGGCATTGGGAGCACTGGGACTGAAGACAGGAGGTACTATTCAACAACGTGCTGAGAGACTTTTCCTTACGAAGGTCAGTTGCAAGCATCTTTACCCAAGAATAAAGTATTCTCTCCTAGGTGGTTGAGGATTTGATTGCTTCTTTTTACAAATTATTTGTGTATTGGTTTAGACATGCATAAATTTGTTGCTTGATGTTTTGACAGAATATCTTGCTAGAAAAACTAGACAGAAAGCATTTCGCAAAAGGCTCACGGAAACCAGAACAAAACAGTGTTGTTGCAACTCCTCAAGTGGGTGATGTAAAAGAGATTGCTCTTCTGGAAGCCAAGATAAGAAGGCTATGTGATCTGTTGGATGAGGTGGGTGACACAAAACTTTTATTATCTCCTAAAAGGAAAGATATCTGAGGCAACATGCTCACATTTGAATTAATGTGGAGTAAATTCAGAAAATGGATTCTTTATGCACCACATACTAAGAATTTTTTGAGTCATATTTGGGAAAGATAACAAGCATGGTGTGCCGATCTATGTTATGTCAAACCCCAGAGTTGGTGCACTGACTCTTTTTTTATTTTATATTTTATTACCTTGCAGACAATTGTGCGGACAAGAGAAAATGTTGAGAAAAAACAGGCTTTGACATATGAAGAAATGGAGGCAGAACGTGAAGAGGTAATTCGTGAGTAACCTGTAACCTTTTTTGGGAAAGAAAACACCATCATAAAAGAGAGCAATGCCTTGATTTAAATAATATTTCAAGTAAACAAATGCCAACTCTTTTCAGTCGGCTTTATGTAGGATTTGTTGCCTTCTGTTTCTATCTCAAATTTTGCTAAGAATAATTGGTAAACAACCCCCCCTACACTCCTGGTTCAGCCTTAGAACCAACCAAACCAAAAAAAAAAAAAGGGAAAGAAAGGAGATGATGTCCACCTTCCAAATGGAAATTTTCACTAGTTGTGATCTATCATTAAATTTTTGAAGTGTCCCATTTTCCCTCTTACCATTTGAATGACCAAAAATTGTCATCTGCTCCATCTTTAAACCTACTCATCAGTCATCTTAACGAAATTCATTTTTAAAATTCCAATATATTGCTTTATCCAAAACAATATCCTAAAAGTGTGTTTAGAGTAAAATACACATCTGGTCTCTCTGAAACCAGTTTTTAAGTTTAGGCTCTATTTGTTTGCACTTAATGAAGATTGAATAATTACTACTTTGTTTTGTCCTTATGCCTGGTTGCTAGAATAGGGTCTTAGACTCACATTTGACTATCACTGCAATTTTGTCCTTGTTAACAAAGAGAAGTTACACAATTTAAGAAGTTGGGGGACATGTGATCTATTAGTTACTATTAGTTGGTTACCAATTTTTTGTTCTTACTGATGTGTTGTTTCATTATTAGACTAGTAATTCTGATTAGAAGAATAATCATAACTGGAAAGAATATGTACAGTATCCTCTTTTTTTGTTTAATAAATATAACCAATGAAGATGTTTTATTTGCTTTAGTTGAGATCATAGCTATTAAAATGGACGATACAACGGAATAGCCCTTGGAGTTTATTGCATTGATTATTAGTAAAGTGGATTGGAGAATCAACAGAACCATAAAGTATGCTCTTTAGGGACCTTTGGTCACACTAATTAATTGGTTTTTAGGATATGCTCCTGGATATGAGTTTTCATCCTTTCTGACAACAATGCTGTCTCAATGATTTCTTTCAGGACGATGTTCAGGCTGAGTCTGAGAGTGATGATGAAGACCAACAAATTTATAATCCACTGAAATTGCCAATGGGCTGGGATGGGAAACCTATTCCGTACTGGTTGTATAAACTTCACGGTCTTGGTCAGGTAATTTCTTTTGGTGTGTTTGGTAGGCTGCCTGCCCTTTGTTTTCTGATGTCTGTCATGGGTTGGTGATCACATTGTTAATGCTGTTCTTCTTCTTCATTTTTGCCGAGTGAAAATTTTCGTTGAATTTTACAGTTTCCATTTGTATTTTGGATGTTGACTTGTATTATCACCTTACATAGTTCCAAATTATGTATTGAAGATTGGAATCTTTGGCTTTTAGCTCTTGAATAGGTATTTGACTTGGGAGTAAACTTTGGTTTGGCGCTGGTGATGGTCTTCTTTTTGTTCTCGAGGTCCTTGTTATAGACTTGAGGTTAATTCATCACAGATTTGTCATACAGTTCATATTGTTTAGAACTTCTCTTTTGGAGATGAAATTTACCCCTTCTCTGAACCAGGCCCCAAAAAGTACAGTTAAAAACTTCCTTACCTGCCTCAAAAAGATCATGGAAAGGAGGAAGGAAAAAAGGATTTGTCAAAAAATGAGTGGAAAAAAGGAGGGACAAAAAAGAGGTCTGGAAGAGGATTAGAGGATGCTTTCACAGGATAATACCTTTTTTTAACTTAGATATCTAAATGATTACAACTGTTTGCTTGTTGGATCAATCGGTCGTCTGCTGCTGATGGTTGATTAGCTTTAACATTCATCTCTATATGCCACTTATTTTGATATGTGAGCTCGCTCTTAGGCACTCTTGTATGACTGATTTCAGGAGTTCAAGTGTGAGATATGTGGGAACCATAGTTACTGGGGCCGCAGGGCTTATGAGCGGCATTTCAAGGAATGGAGACATCAACATGGGATGCGTTGTCTCGGTATCCCAAATACTAAGAACTTCAATGAGATCACATCAATCGAAGTATGTTTCTCTAAGCTGCATTTTCAGTTCAGCATTGTCACAATATATTGTTTGTTTAGTTTTCTAGATTTTAAACTAATTAAAACATTTGCTGTTCACAATCAAATGAAATTGCAAAACAATTGTAGTGTATGCTCATCTGAAAGGCGTCTATATAACAACACTGATAATTTAGAACTGAGGGAAAGTATTCATTTACTTTTTGCTGTATATATTCAGCACACTCATAGTGCTTCTGGTTCAATAAATTATACCTTTACCGATCACAATAATAAAACTGATCATTTAGACATCAGTGTTGCTTATGTTGGCTTAACGAGTGATCTCTCTATGTAAATGGATGTTCTGGATGAAGGGAAGGGAGAGAAAGAACAGAAGAGTTTCACATTATTTTGCCTTAATTTCAAAGGAGAGAAGACATGTAAAAAGAAACAAAGTTTTATTTGGATGGACTTAAAGAGACCTCCTATGCTATGTTGTTTGTGATAATTCCTTTACATTCATTCAATCATTCTGTAAAACGAAAAATAATGGTTCCCTCCTCCCGTTTCTTTTTGTCCTGGTTTCTGTTCCTCGTCATCCTTTCCTTCGGATGTCTTGCTTTAGATTTTTTATTTATTTTATAGGCTAAGGGTTTTGGGTATTAGCTGAAGCATAAGTTCTTGCATGATGTTTGTCATGGTCCTGATAAAGTCAGCACAAAAAGTGTAAACAGGTGATAAGTTGGTAGTTTTAAGCCCATCTGTAACTCATCTAATAGCGATTTGAGCTCCGACTTACATGGTTGGACAGACAGTGATGCCTTTCTGCTGTCTAGGCTTCAAAGAGACCTTACCTCTTCCTCGGTCCCTCTTAACCATGTCTTGGCTTATTTTACTGTCTGATGCACCTTTCTTATTGTGTCACAGGAAGCCAAGCTACTCTGGGAAAGAATCCAAGAAAGACAAGGGGTGAATAAGTGGCGCCCTGATCTTGAAGAAGAATATGAAGATCAAGAGGGCAACATCTACAACAAAAAGACATATACTGATCTTCAACGCCAGGGATTGATATAGATGGAGTTCGTCATTCCATTTGGTGGTATGTTGCTTTATTGGTTCTAGTTGATCTGGGTGGAAATGTTCTGCTCCTCTTTGCTTATGCATTTTAATTTTTTTTTCCTAGATGATTTTGGACAAGACCAAATGTCTTGGTTTTGGTTGAGCAAGCACTTGTTATTCAGTAAGCGATAGTTAATGAAATTATTCCAGAGATATGATTCTCATGTGATATGATGTATTCACCTGGTAACCCCTCTCAGAAGTTACTTGGAATTTCGAATTCACTAATTGGGAGACTGAGGGACGAGACAGAAACCTCTATTTGGAATGAATGGAAGGACATGCATTGGTACGAGTGAGGATGTTTTTAGATGGGCTATTTATTGTTAGTTTTTTTTGAAACAGAATCGTGGTCTTTGGTCTTTTGGTGTTTTTCATGGGCCATTTGGGGTTTCAATGAAGACCTCCAAATATTTCTGTATACATCATTCTTATCTGTACTTTAAAAGCTATAGTAGTATAGTAAATGAACCAAGGCTGGCGCATCTTTATTGCCAAGTCTAGCTCGTCAAATTCTTAGCTTCATATAACATGAGAATGGTTAATGAATTATTCCAGAGACATGGCAGGACTTTTTATTTAGGTGCTACCAAATGCTCGTCGCTAGTTCTTCTAGCCTAGAAAGGACTTCATTGAGAATAAAAATAAAATAAAAACTGGACGTGTTAAAAGATAGATTTAGTTTTAAGTAAAGCATCTTAGATGTAGTGGCATTGGCGGTTTTAACATTTTTCGAGATCAGTACGCAGTAGACGGGTCTGTTTAGTGTTTTACTTTCAGCTGCTCCATCCTCTACCCAGAGTCTCAAGGATTAAAGTCGTTACGTGGGAAAGTTATGCCTGGTAAGAAACATAATTTGTGGCGTACATCTAAAGGCATAATGTGTTGAAATTGAATCCAATAAGATACAAGTTATGTCTTACTCCGACGTAATTTATGTAGGACGACCTTTTTCATTACTTAGAATGTTGAAGGGTAAAAATTAAAGATCATCAATTTGTGATAGAAAAATTAAAGGCCTGCTATGCCCGAAAAAAAAATAGAGGTATTTGTATACCCCTATGATAAAACTGTTGGGGCTCAGTATCTCCTTCCGTCACTGTAATGAGCATAGATCTTTTGCTAGAAAGTTGGTGACATAGTAAGGCAGGATCTCTGTGATTTTAATACACAAATCCGGGCTTCTATTCTTTTACCAACTCCCTCTGTTACAGAAAACTAAAAATATGATCTTATTTACGAAGTGAATGAACAAACTTTTTTTTACTCACAATCGGCTGTCATTTGTACATCTATGGAAAAAGAGGGCAGACCCATTTACACTTCGAAGGACGAGCAATCTTGAATCTAAATATGTTCCGCAAACGATTTTTGACAAATCGAACATTTCAGGAGGTATTTGAGTGCGTACTTCTTGAAGTGCTTTCTGTGCAACGTCCATGTTTCCACTCAATGGCTCATTAAGACTCATCATCACATCAATTTCATTCGACACAAGTTTAGCTACAGAAAGGCTTGAAGGGAATTTGCTTATCGGGATCGCTTTCCTCCACTTTTTACTAGACAACCTTTTCAGGACGGAAGCTTGAGCATCTGGTGTAGCTGAGGGAAACTTTGAGCTGATAGTTTCCTCCTTCAGATACAACCGTCTCCCAGCTCTCAATCTGAAAAAGGAATCAACTTGCAATTTCCCCCCTACACCAGACTTGTCATGAGCCCAGTCGCGGCCAGCCATAACAGTGAAGCTAATGTGTGAGGCAACTGAAAATGTTGTGTTAGGTTTTGACGCTTTAGATATCATTAGGTATGCTTCCCCAATGAGTACTCTAACAGAAGGCTGTCGAAGGGTCAACCCTATATGTCTTCCAGTACAATATAACAGGCGCCACTTTCCAGGAAGCAATCCCAGCCAATGCTGCACATCAGTAGATACTCATTCAGTTGCAAGTGTAAGCACATTGCTCAAGGATAATAGGTATCATCAAGACCCAGGAAGCAATTCTTCCCAATTAGACAAACACAAGTATACATCACTACGTACCCTAAATAACAATGAAGACACTGCAACAAATATACCCTCACACAGAGCTAAATGCATAGAGTTCAAAACCAGATCAAGTGGAGTATATTAATAGAAAAAAAAAAACAAAGCTTGCAAAAAGGGCAGCAGATATGAGGTGTTAATCAATTTGCAAAGTCAATTTGTAACATTTAGGCAGCTGAGAAAGACCACTGAAGGAAGTTAACAAATAAATGATATGCTCAAACATCAGGGAGGAGACCTCACAATGCAGATTATTGAAACAAAAAAGACCAGCATGAAATGCATAATATGTGTGATATTTTAGATGAGAAACTGTAAAACAAACATTGTCAAATTGTCTGTACGTGAGAACAAATGATGCAGAAGTTCTTCACTAACCAAAGAACACAAAGAACTCGTAATAAAAGAAAAGAATTTCACCTTTGGCTTCGGATAAGGATTTAGCATCTCCATTAATTCGACAAAATCAGCAAGCCTACTTCGCTGGAAAAAAGAAGAAAAACAGAAGAAAGAATAGATGAGCAAGTCTTTTAGTTTCTGATCCTACTAACAGATATGGCAAGATGAAGATTAATGACCAGAGAAATATAGTAATGACGAGCTAAATAGAATTATAATTTGATAATGCTTGAAGACAAAATTTGAGGGACACATTTTAGAAAATCTGACAGTCCTGGTTTTGCTAAATGAAAATAAGGGCCCGGTTGAGTAGAAAGACAAAGTAGGCGTTTGGATAAGAACTTAAAATAATGATTTGAAATCATTGATTCGGGTAGAGATTGATTTGAAGTTGAAATTACGCTGGGACACGCAATCTGAACTCAAAAGTTGGTACTTTTCTCTCATAAACATGAAAATCCCACAATTTGTGAAAACTATCAAAACTTCCCCAAATTACCATCAAAGAGTTCTGTCACAAATGATGGCTGTCAGAGATAACTCTTACTGACGGATCAGGACAGCCACAACTTGGCCAGATTGAGCAGGTGGCTGTTTGGAGAAGGAGCTAGTTTTTGGGTAAAGTAGGCTTGGTAATTATTTTTGCAATAATGTGGGTTTGTTTTTGCAAAATTTAGAACTATTGGCCAGGTTGAATCACAAATTTGGAATTGAAATACTACCAAAATTTCAAGTGGAAGAAGTTCTGTTCAAAATGTCATAAAAAAACACAAATTTCAAATCAGAACTTCAAATTTTAAGTCAAAATTGCATGTCCAAAATCCTCCAAACAATGACAATATATTGAGATGGAAAGATTATAAACTCCACCTGAAGGAGTAAAAAGCATAAGCAGCATAGATAATTATAAACTCAACTAATAAGAGAGACAAAAAACTTCAGAAGAACTACTCTTCTGAAAAGGAAACGTTTAATGTTCAAAAATAAATGGGGAAGCAGGTTATTTGTACCCATCATAAATTTCCAGAACAGTAAACAATAGGAGTGAAGAACATTAGAAATAGCAGCTGGAATAAGGAGGTATGTTTTTCAAATAGACGTTAAGAAACTAGGAGGGCAAATAGAAGTGATTATACAATAAAAATCAAATACTCTCTGTACTATCAAATCGACTATTTCATCACTGATAAGGAAATACTTTTCATGATCAGCTGGCAGTTATTACCTGCTGTTGCCCATAAATATATTCCTCTGCAATTCGAACAGTGGTTGAGCCAAGACTCCATCTGATTAGATCAATAGATGGGTTCACACGCCATTTTGGTCCACACAAGAAGGGATGCCTCAGAGCATTTAAGCAACTGCGAAATATCAGTGTACAGATCATCAATGCTTATGTAAATTTACATTATTGTCATTGACTTGACTATTTATGGTGGTACTCTAGTTAACAAGGCCATTTGAGTAATAAATATCAGCACTTGAAATAAATTTATCTAGAATCACGTACATGCAACCTGTCCTGACTTTTAACTTATAATGTAAAAATTCTTATTATTTACTCTATCAGAGGTCACGAACTCCCGTTTTACCAAGAAAACTCATCATTCATTAGAAGATGCTTCCCCTTGATCAGCAGCCCCCAAAATAATTTTTGAAGTTCTGATAAGATGATACATGTTCCTCCAAAAATCTTTCAAATATTTAAGTAACAAGGGCTCTTGCAGAAATCAGTTAGAAGAGTACCAATTCTGTCATTTTCAAGAAAATTTGCTCTAGCCTCTAGGCCATAAATTATCATCTAACAGAGACTGGTTTTAATTGAGCCTGTATAGCTTATAATAAAAATTAATATCTGATGCATGCGCATGAAAGTTTCCAGAAGGCATCATCAAACCGTAATGACTCAGTCTACCTTATCCTGTCCAAAGGTTTAGGTGCAAGGAGTACTGAAAGCAAATGCCAACCTGCACCCCAGTTCCTATCGAGTATCTGCAAGAAGAACAAAAATCAGTATATTACCAAAATATGGAAAGAAAAATGTGAAGAAAAAGGAGAGAGAGCTTGTCTTGAATTATTGTAGGCAATATCCCAGAGGGGCTCTTACACAGGACTAGAAATAAGATAATATCAAACTACATGAAATAAGGAAAAAATTATTAAAAAGGGAGAATCACCTGAATAAGTGAATTACGTCCACCTTTACCTAAGTGAATTACCAAAATAAGGCAACTCAAATTATAAATATTTTACCATGTGTTAGTTACCAACTTACCATCTCCATGCTTCGTTATAACAAAGATGAACTATGTGATAAAAAAAATACTCATTTACATCAACCTTCATATATTTGAATCCACCCCATCATAACTCATTTTTCTAATCTAGTAGGAACAGGACCACGTCATAAGAATCCTCAGTAAATTGGAAAAGCATAACAAATCTTCTTCAATTATACACTCAAAGAATAACACAAATAGAAGAGTGATTTTGAGTTAAGCTAGTTGGGCTATGACACTCTTACTAATGCATCTTGACTTGAGCAAATCCTGTACGAGTTGAGACATGACTTTTTAATTAACTCACACACTTCTAATCTTCACACCCGGCCATTTGACACCTTTTGAGAAATGTAATATTTGGCTGACACTCTTGAAAATTGAGTAGCACAAAGGAACTTACATAATTATGTTCATAGAAAAAAATAGAGGTAGTTAATAAACATAGTCAACAAAAAGAAACATTAGTCATAATTGATTATAACTAATACTAATTCTCTTGACTTTCAGCAAACAGTAATGGAATGATGAACAATAAACAAGGGACCGGGATACTAACTTGTATACCAAAGTTTCCGGCCAAAGAATTTCTTTTTACAGCATGCAGAAGAAACTCCCGCAAACAGGAGGGATCATTTCCCTGAAGATGGTGTGAACAAAGTTATTGCAAGTGAAAGCATGTATATGGGAACATCTAAGAATAGCGCACAACCTTGGTGAGGAATGCTTTGAACTTGGCAAAGATCGTTGGGTCCATGAGTTCCCTCAAAACCATTTTTGCCATGATGAATCCAACACATCTTTGCAACAGGTAAAAGCAGATAGAAACTCATGAATAGCTTGCTTCACGCTAAATAAAAAAAACATAAATATCTAAGCATGCACTCATACCTCATGTCAAATGCAATCATCATTCTCCTCCTATCCATATTGTCATATGATGTGTTATCCGCAGGATCAGCCTCATTAAAGTCAGAAGCATTTCCCAATATACCTACCTGATAAGAAGAGGTCAGTTGGAATACTCCAGACAAAAAGAAATAAAACTCTTCTTCCCAAATTGGAAAAGTTTAAATGTAACCAACGAAAAGGCATATTTTAGTTTCAATTTTCAAGTATAGCACAATGTTTCCAAATTGAACCATATTAGCAATAAGTATCAAAACCTAGCCATCAGAAAGAAAAACAAAATGTAGGGATCATTGTCCTTTTGGAAAACAGTGACTATCCTGATCTAAGTAAGCACTCTTGAAATACCACAAAAATTACCATCTGGATGAACTAATAAAAAGTTTGTACACCTGGCATGTATTGATCAAGTATGCTGAAGTACTGTCAAATGTATGCATTATGCATGCACTTTACGTCTTGTACAAGACATAGCTCTAGTTTCACTGAAGAAAACTTGTCTCTTCCACTAGACAACTTGGAACCTACAGAGAGTAAAGCTTAATTATAATTGAACATATTCCTTTACGGTATAAGCCATACAGTCTTATGTGCAAGCATCCTAATGTTAGCTGCAGTACTTTGTCCTTAATGTACTAATACTATCCAATCCCTACTACAATAGACAAAATGAATGACACTCACCTTAATATGTTTATCCACCGCGCTTATGTGCAAATTTTCAAGCCTCAGCTCTGTATGCGCAAGGCCATGGCTGTGCACATAGTTCACCTGAGAGAAAGAGAGTCAAGGATCAATCAACAAATAGAGAAAAGCTAGTTATCTGGTACCTGTTCAGATAAGAATTGACACACACAGCACATACTCCGATCAAGAGATCCCTCATTAAAATTCGGATTAGCCGCAGTTGCCGAGAAATTGCTGGCCCTCCTATAGTATCATCCCCCACCCTTCTAACAGACTCCTGATCTAGGGAAAGAGTAGCTTCTAGAGTTGGAAGCCAGTCAGATCGTTGAAGCCAGTGTCTCAATGAAGCACTTCCATGATGCTGAGAGAACAAACCAAGGTCCTCAAAAATGTCAACTATATGAAAGTCTAAAATAATACACAAAGAAGAAAACTCATTCTGTTATTTAAACAGGTGCATAGTACTTGTATTTAGTTATTTCTCAGGCACCTAAGTGAACAAGCATGAAACTAGAAAGTAGTCAGAAATTTTGAGACTAAGCTAGTATATTTATCTTCATTATGTTGTCAAGTCGAAGAATAGTCCCTTAAAAATAAATAATGAGCTTAACGTAGAAATCAGCATACCCCATGGACTAGGGTGAATGAACTCTTCTCATCTATCATGGATGAGCATATATACCCATGAACTTGCATAGAGTACGAATGATACATGAGCTTACGACGTGCCAGTCTCTTCAACACCTAGAACACATGACAAATCACTAGGCATTTCCAAAACTGATAAACGAGTTAAAAAACAACAGCTACGTGCAATATACCTCTATTGCACGATGTCCTCTCCGCTTGGCTCGAGGACTTATAAGTTGTCTAAGTACAACTCTGGTCTTATACAATGGACTGCAGTTATTGTTGAGACCAGGAAATGATGAGTTTTACTGTAATTCAGTCTTCTACTCAAAATTGTACCTCAAGGAAACCACTTACCTATGAGGATCATTCACCATTGCTTCAAACACTATTTCATCTCCCTGCCACAAACAAAGCACAAAATACAACCCAATATTAAGCATCAACCAGCTACGACATTATACTTCAACACGAAAACGTTTTCACTGTTCTAATAGAATAATCAAGGAGATTCCATTACCCTGCCACCAAGGCCAATGCTGACACGATTCCGTATCTTAAAATCTGACATTTCAAACTTCGTTACATGACTGAACTCATCCTCTAGGGAATCACTTCTACTTATGGTTGCTGCATTCTCCTCCGATTCTAACGGAGACATAGTATTAGGCAATGAACAATTCACTTCCAACCTTTTCCTCTGAATCGGAAAGTTCGTTCTCCCAATCATAGGCCATAGTTTAAGACTAGTCGACGAATTAATAAAACTGACGCAACGTCCTTCAACATATTCCATTTTTGGAGTTGAATATACTCCGATAGCCGCCATTTTACGTCGAATTCTCCACGATCAAAGAGATGCACAAACAATTCTCATCACAAAACTGCAAAATAACAAATAAACAGAAAATTAGGTAAAAATGAAGAAAAATAGAAACGAATCAAATTAAATTGAGGTGATGCAACTGTGTTGGATCGTATTCATAGATTCAACTAGAATCATTAAAAAATTACCAAACCTTGCGAACAAAAAGTTAAGTTTTGACTTACCAGTTAGAGAGAGAGGAAGGAGAAGAGAGGCGAATCGAAGAGAGGGAAATATTGTGTACATAAATAGTAAGAGAGAGTTGCAGAGAAGGAAACGAGGCTTGTGAGAGTGGCGTGTAAGACTAAATTTAAGGCGTTTCGACACGAGTCTACCGTGTGCCTACCAAATATCTACTACGACTGGCATACGTCAAAATGTTAAGAGTTCTAATTTACGTCATATTATTTGACTATCAGTAATTATTGAGGATTTAAACAACGCTAAGAAATAGGAGTGCGTAAGAGAGTTTTTTTTAGGGAATATTTACTCTTGATTATTGAATCTTTTAATGCTCTGATACAAGTGAATGTTTTTCTGTCACTGTGGAGTGTGGAAGGGAACTGAACTAAGGATTAGGAAAACAAGGAGGATGAATTTGTTCATTTTTGTAGATAAATGAGGGACTAAAATTGCAATTTCTGTAGTCAATCATAACATTTAATCTCAAAATCAGAATAAATAAATGTCTAATTATGTACACATACCAATTACCATCATATATATATAAAACTAGGAAAAAATATTAGTAACAAAAATCAATAGCATACAAAAAAATATTCCTCATTTTCTTCACAGAAAATCTGTTCATCCGATCTAGAGAAATGGGTGGGATAGCAAGCCGACAGGCAGTCAAGTTACATAACCAATTTTTCTTATCGAATTTGTAGCTTTCAGATATGGATGTAGCACAACTCACAACAAATCATACATCAACGATGAAGTTTTGCTATTTCTCTTGCACCCCTATCCCATCCATGTTGTCAACGTTGTATGAAGTGGTAATTCCCACCAGTACAGGTATGAAGTAACTTTGCTTATGATTTTTTTCTTTTTATCGTTGCTTGAATTCCTATGTCCCTCATTCAACTTCATTGACCACTAAATGACGTTGTCAGTGTTGGTCTGGTAACTCGTAGCTTTTCTTGTTTTTTTTTTTGGAGGGGAAGGGGATTGGGGTTTAGAGAGGGGAGGGGATGAGGATTGAAGATAGTTCAGTGAAGAGAAAATAAAAACAAGGAATTTTCTTGAATCTTTTCTTTTGATTTTTCATTTTTGTTACTCTCCCACAAAATAAAGAGAGAAGGGGTTTGTTTACATTTGTGTTTAACGGCAGAAGCAGAAGAAGGAAGAAAAAAAAAACTATCTGCCTTGTCTGAATCTATACATAATAATTCAGACCCAACTTTCGCCAATATTATTGAGACCCCAAATCATCTATGGAAAGAAATACCCTAGAAGAAACGTAACGCTAAAGATTACATAAATTCTGTAGAATCACTAATTATAGCAAGCTGTGAGGTCAGGTATCGCATAGCAGAGCGCGTAATGGTTAGATCTCCTTCTGGAGGCAAAAAAATTATGGAAATGTGAAACCTAATTCATGAACTTTCTGCAGTTTGGGGCTTTACACAGGCAAGGAACCTTGAAATCCTCGCATTCGTCTGGATCAAATAAGTAGTCGTACCTGTCAGTATTGCAGCCAAATGAAATATATCAGGGGCGGACTTACTAAATGTAGGCATTAATTTGTGTGATCTTGTGAGTGCTGCATGCTTGTGTGTGTGAGAGAGAGAGAGGGGGGAAGAGAGAGAAATACGTTAATTCATCACCAGCAGCCACATTTGCCTTTGCGATAAGTACAATCCGACTCTCATCAGCTCCTACACTCATGATCCGTGCATAGCAGTTTGGCATGCACTGTGAAAATAACAAAGCAAAACCGCAAAAAGACTGTAGGAGGACTCATTGATTAAGGTAACTTGAGAATGAAAATACCGCATTCATTGACTTGCTAAATTTGCTGATCACAGATAAATTGTAGGACAAAATATGGCTTGAAAGGGGAACATAATTTCTAGCATTCTCAGGAGTCTTTGCCATGATAGGACATACATAACTATTTGCTGTATATTGAAACATATTTATCAAATTAGGAGTATATTTAAGATCCAATCAGACAAATATTCACTGATGTCCGATTAGATTCAGATTACAAACAATCCTACTATAATCTTGTGGGGTTATGATCAATACTCAATTTCTTTCCCTGTTGAAACCATCAATGAGATTAATACCATTAAAGAAGTAACCACATAATGGGTTTGAAAATGATCTCCGTCAGTTTTTGAAGACGAATTGCACCTGTGTATTTTATTTTCTTTTACCTAATTTAGTTCACTAGCCTTTGCTTTTTCATTTGCAGGTTTTGATATCAAGGAGCAGCACAAAAGTCGATAACACACAAAAAGAAAACGGAATACAAGATCACTTTCTCAAGAAAAAAGAAGAAGAATTAACAAGATCTACAGAGCATGATAGAAGGGAGAAGCACCATCAAATATATAATTCTAGTTTGATTCCACATATGAAGAGAAGAGTTGGGTACAATGAACGATAAGTGATACTTACTGAATGGTTAATTAAACGTGCAATATTTCCCTTATCAGTGGCATCAACCACAACTTCTTCACTAATCTTAAATAGCTGCACAAGATAATTGAGTGACATTAATTGGTGCTTGTGACAACATACATGTTGGAGAGAGAGCACAAAGAAAGGAGTGAAAAGAACCTACATAGCAATCTTTTCCCTCAACACGATATCGTGCCTCCCTCAAATCTGCAACACTGCGTCTGACCTGCTCACCACGATACTCCAGAACCTGTAACAAGTAAATGTATGCTCCACTAAGTGACTTCTAGATTTGATGCTGAAGTAATTAGAAATACGAGCACTTCGGTTATTAACTGATTCTCTACACAACAAGATGATCTGTAGCATACTCAGGCAAGGAGGAACTACATCTCATTGGAAATGTTCACAGGTTATGACACAAAAATCACTGACTATCAAGAATAGCTCCACATGATGAAAAGATATAGAACTCCATTTTCATGCCATTACACGGACTGCCATTACCGGACTGCCATTTACATCTTTTCCTAATATGATCAAAGTATTGACTAGGGGTAACTAGTAACAACTACAAAAGATTTATATACCATCTCTCCTTCTGGGATATTTCTACGAGCAAACAAACCCCATCTATGTATCCCAGATCTACCAAAGCAAACCCGATCATTTTCTGTTCTCTGCAATTGCAAAAATAAGATGTAGATGTTGAGAAAGCTAACTGGAAGACTGTTAACTTGATGAACAGAGTTGTTAAAAAGAATGCCTGCAATTCACGAAGCCGCTCCCTAAAAGTAGAAAATGTTTTGGATCCCCTGACTTCCTGTTAAAAGGGTAAGAAATGAATAACATTCAAAATCACCATGGTAGCTAAGAGAAGTGACAGGAGATCATCACTTTACATAGGAAGTCAGGAAGGAGGGAGGGAAGGTGGAAGAAATTTACTCTAATAATGCTCAAACTCCGCATTGAACTTGCAGAATGGTGACAGGGTCCCCTCACGTGGTGAGCAATGGCAGTTTCTCCTGTTCCCTGACAAGCGAAAAAATAAGGAGATTCATAACTGGCATCCCTTTAGGATGATTAAACAAACCAGCAAATTAAAAATTTGCAATCACAAGGCAGATATGTGAATGTCAACTAAAAAACTTAAACCTACATGCATAAGATACAAAGAAGCATGACTTTATCATTACCAAGGAGCATAACTAGAAAGTTTTAGGTAGCTAAAAGGCATGAGTAAAAGCAACTATTGTTATTAGACTTATAAATAGAACAAACATCGGGAAGATATTAAGCGTCAACAAAATAAGCAAATTGTAGATAGTTATTCACAATAAAGTTAGTTCTTATATATCCAACGTCTAGCGCAAGCGGATGCTAATAAACTCATACAGAGTTTTAACAGTTCAAAAGCCAAAAGGCAACATGTTTTAAGTTGCCTAGTGTCATAAAGACTCAAGTAGCTAAATAAAACATAAATCTTTCATTTCCTTCACATTTGAATTAATAAAACTTGGAAGCACCAATCATAACACTTCATATCAGTGACATGGTGTAGTACCTTATCACGCAATCGATTATGAACACGACATTTTGCTGCAGAGAATGGCTCAATCTCTTCTATCTCTGCTGCTGGAGCCTCCTCAAGTTTCAGTCTGCTTGTTGAAATTAGACGTGAGCCTGTGCGCTTACTGTTTTGAAGAAGGCTTCTTGCAGAGAATACCCCTTTGGGAGTCTGAATGATGAGAACAGTATCTGGATTAGGAGCCCTGTAAAACCACGAAGTCATTAGACTTGAAAGCCCCCATTAAATATCACAGCTTGAATAATCATGCATCCATTATTTTGACTGAAGCAGTTCTCATAAATGACTCTCGCTTCCCTCATTCTCCTTTTCTAATCTGTGATCCAGAGAAAATGGAGCGAGCAGTACCTGTGGTAGGCACAATATGAGACCATTCTTGTAACCTGTTTCCCATTTTTCTCCGAGCAGTGTAGCTGCAGGTTGAGAAGTATTAACATCCAGGAGCGAATGACCAAGTAAAAGGATAGGGAAATATAAAGCTAAAAGTGTAGAATGCATTGACTAAACAACACAAATTAACTAGTCATCGTGTCAATTTAAATTTAGCACCTAAATCAATGACAAAACAGATTAACTAGATAACTAATCTCACCTCCATGCGATACCCAGCCCTTGATGCGCACATGGCATGGTAATAAGTCGAGCACTTGCAACATTGTGTGCAGGAACCATGGATTTGTTTGCAGATCACACATATCTGAAATTTACAAAATCAATGCTCACTTCAGATTCAATAGCAGATTTCTTGCTAGTACATGATGTTTTCCCATTTTGATTCGAGACTCAGATATGTATCACACCTATATTAACTGGAGCAATACCACCAATTTGAAAACATATTACATTATAGATGATCACATGACAAGGTAAAAGTCTTATAATTGTACATTTGTAATATATATCAATCGACTGATATGGTGAGAGAGCTCTTTCCACTCTAACGAGGGGATCCCGTGCATTAGTGTCAGTAAGATAGCACCCAGAGGAGCTCTTTCCCCTCTAATAAAATATTGTTACAATGTTTGCCTCTACAAGCAATGCTCCCTTTAACAGGGCAGGCTGAGTTATTCAAATTGTCAAGCATCCACCATATGTATTCGTTTTCGTAATGTCCATTGTGAGGTCTCGATTAGTAAAACAGCAACACAAATATTTAAAATAGAACATAATATCCTTTAAATTTGTGAAAGAAACTTGGCACATAAATCATCAGCATAGATAATGTTAGATTTAGCATGGATGATACACAAATATTGCTACAGAAAAGTTTCATGATGTATGGTTATGAACTCATTTTACATTTCACTTAAACCATTTCAGATTTGAAATTTAGGTGAGGAAAAATCGAGATATCTTCAAATTTTCTTGCTTCCATCAGCTATCCCAGATAAAAATCTCCTGAGCAAATGATAGGAAATGTGATATGTAACATATTATGTCTTTTTCTTAAGAAGATAAAAGGCTATGTTACAACTTACACGCTATAGTGTCATAACACAATATTTTCTGCATGACTCAGAGCCATTTTCCTTCTGGGATAACAGTGAAGACCCCCGAATTTAAGTGAGGACCCCCGAATTTACACCACAAAGTAGAATAACATTTCCAAAAACAAAAAACTTACCTTTACAAAAGAATTTGAAGGGATTCTCAAAATTCCAACTGCAGGCTCCATTTTCTCATCACTAGCAAAACAAACTTCAGGTTGGAACCAAGCACAAGTAATATGAACCCACAATTGCTGTATATCTGTGGGCTTCAAAGCACCTCCTAAAATAATCAACAATATTAGGTTAGTAATAGCAGGTGAAAGGATATGGATTTGAGAACAGTTTGGCCAAATTCCAACAACGCTACAATTAATGAAAAAGATAGTAACTAGTGGCATGCCTTTCACAGGACACAGACAACACTCCCGTTCAATCTCAGGAGTCTCGCAAGATCTGCAGACCCATGAAGTGAAATCACGAACATTTCTTGCTCCATAGCATTCTTGATGAACAGCAATTTGACACCTGATGGATAATAGAATTTCAGTACCATTGTTTTCTTTAAGAAAAAATTGGACTATCATCTTAAGGCTAAGCAACATTTGCAACGAAATCTACAAAGAATTATGCAATTACTTGAGTAACCCACCAAAAAATATAATGAAACCTCTTCTTCAAAAATAAATAAATAAATATATATATATATATATATATATATATATATATATATATATAATGAAACCTAGACAGTCACAACTCCTACTTCAAATCAAAATCTTTTCCAATGAATAGTATCAAGAAATTGTTTTTTAGATCAAACAACAACAAATAGTGTCTCCAGAAATTGGAAACATATGGAAAATTTGCACTAATCTCCCATCAGACAGATTAGATTTTGAAGTTTAGTCATACCTAATGCATATAATAATTTTGTTATAGTCCCAATCTTCAACCCATCGACATACTGCACACCTTTCTGTGGTCCACTTTGCATAAACAGGTTCATATTTTTCTGTATCATATCAAAAAAAAAAAAATGCCAACTGATCAGAATCTTAGTTATAAAGCAGAACATATAGTTAAGTCCTATGGAACTAGTCAAGTGTACTACTACAAGTACAGATACAGAGGTCATATACGTCAAACTTGAATATTAGGATTCAGATCCAGATAGATATACAAATATGGGTACAGGGGATTCAATTATTTAAGCATCTATTATTATTTTGAGAAAAAGAAGAGGTTACTAGGTAGTGACTAAATATTTAGGTCAATTCATGGCATTGTTACTTAATTGGACCAAATAGTGGTTGCCCAGAGCTATGCAAGTGACAACCAACATGCAAATTATTATTTTGAGAAAAAGAAGAGGTTACTAGGTAGTGACTAGATATTTAGGTCAATTCATGGCATTGTTACTTATTGGACCAAATAGGGTTGCCAAGAGCTATGCAAGTGACAACCAACATGCAATAAGACAGACACACATGGATGATGGTTTCAAATATTTAAAGTTAACATTTATATTTTCCGATCCCTAGTTCAAGTTCATACACAACCTAAATTGATTTAATGTGCAAGAACATTTCTATGGACATTTATTGTTTAAACTTTAATGTTATTATCATATTAAAAGTTCGTATAGTTACAGAGTCGTCTTCTTGATATAGATGTTAGATCTACCTCTCCACTTCTTTTTGTAAAACCAAATTCATCTTTAAAAAACTGAAAGTTCTTCTCCAAGGATATGATTAAGACCATAAAAAGGGTGCGAGGGAAAAGAAAGAGAATTTGCTGAGACATTACTGACGACAACATTAGTAGTCGAATAGTGAAAGATGATTAAAACATAATATGTTAACAAGGTATCTTGGTCTGAACACATATCGTCTGTTATGATGGAACAATGCACATTTCAGTGTCTATGATGCATAGATGTGGAATGTCTCTGACAAAACAAGTAAATTCAAGTGAAGCATATACCTTGGAGAAAGCTAAGCAGCTTTTGTCTCCGTACTTTTAAAGAAGGACGTTTAACTGATTTGGTAGAAACAACATTCTGAGCATGATACTCCGCCATTTGCAGCATCTGTGGAGAAAAACAAGATGTTACCTGTCTTACTTCATTGCTAATGGAAAATCCAAAGACCATATCATGGCTACAGCATAATAATGAGACTTGAGCTAAAGAATATGTAAAGCAGTGTGTGGTTCACCTAAAATATAGTTTCAGTTAAGGCATGCAATTAATTAGAACAGACTAAAGGAGGGGAGAAAAGTGGTATAACTGAACTGTGACCTCACATAAAACAATCTGACAATGAGCCCATGACATGTAATAATGAGAGCATTGTTTCCCTTTGTCAAACCTCCCCCCACCCCACACCCGTCTCCCTCCCCAAAATATTCTCATTTCAAAAGAATATCCTACTGTTGTCATCAGGCTGTCTAAGTGATGTCATCCCCAACAAAAGAAAAATAGGGAAGGAGTAAAAGGAGGACAAATCACAAAAGGATCAAGCTTTTTATTTGATTGTTAGGATCATGCTTTTTCTTTCATGTTAGCACTTCAAAATTGCATTACACTTGATTAGTTTCTTTTTCCCTTGAAAATTATTTATTCAGCTACTTTGATGTGGATAAGCTTCACAACAGACTCATGCATAAAGTATCTTAAGAAACAAAAAAAGTAAGAAGTACATATTTGGTTTGACTAGTTACAGTATTATGTACTACCCATTTCTGAACTGATTTATAACATATCAGTTTAAGACATCATGGTATATCTCTTCCTGCCACTAATGAAGAAAATCTAACTTTATCGCTGTACACAGTCAAATCATGTCATGTGCCCACATTGACATTCAACATATTCATTTATAGAAAATAAATGCAGCCACCACACACTGATACGACGCCACACATAAAGGAAGCAACTGGGCACTACCATTGCTCTTTAACTTATTGGTGAACTAATTTGCAAAGCTGTAAATCGTATTGTCAATTGTATGATAGTTCCCAATAAAAATGAGAAGTCCATTTCAAAACATAAGCAGCATCAGCAATTGAAGAATACAAACCCATTGTTCCAGAGGTAGCAAAGAACCCTTCACCCTGACACTGGTCTTCCAGTTTTTTATTTTAGAACCTGTGTGCCGCTCCCATTCACTAAGTGCCTGTTTTTGTGCTCCACAATATCCACACTTACAGACAACTCTGGAAAAAAAAAAAAGGAGATTATGATTATAAACTATATGGCCTGAGTCAATGATAAGCCAATCCGTGATCTCTTAATGCTCAAAATTGCCTTGAAGAGAACATAAGTCCATTAAAAAAAAAAACACATGTAAATAACTTGATAAATCAACTTTCCTAGCAGTGACTTCCAGTCATGTTTGCTGTTTTTCTTTCCACAAAGGATAGATAGAAATTATTTTAATAAGACAAATGAAGGATAGAATTAATCAGTTAATTTTCAAAAGATAACATCCAAGTGTCCGAACCTACACTTGTTCATAAAATCTGAGGTTTCTAAAGGAAACACCAACAAAAATAGAGTAAGATTCAGAAGTATGAGAGCTATTACAGGAAAAAAATCAGGTAGTAAAATTCTTTAACAGCCAGACAACTTGAAGGAAGTTATGCACAGCATCAGACAGCCAATCACTGACAAGTGATAAAAAGAACAGTACACATAACAAATGCCCATGTACACTTACAGGTGAAGCCTTGGGAAATAAATGCCTTCCACATCTGAGCAGATAACAGAAACCTTGTCTGGTAATGCTACAGCCTGAGTATCATTTTTGTTGTTTCTGAACCAGGAAACAGTAATTCGTTAGTTCAAACCACAAGCTGTCAACTTAAGCATAACTAATTGACACTTACTTAGCCTTAGAATTCATGTTTTCTGAGTCTGATAATTCAAAGTTAAATCTTGCTCTGCATTCTGGACAATAGTAATCAGAGGTACTCAGCTCCTGGAAATATACGAAACAGCAGATTATGTTAACCAAGAAGTAAATAAAACATGGATATTGCAAAGGGAGAAAAATTTAAAGTAAGATTGATACCTTTAAATTTCTGCTTGAAATTTTGTCACACTGAGCATGCACCCACACTTTGCAACCATCACAACGTACCTAAACCAGAAAAGAAATTATAGCTGCTTCGATGAAGAAATATCACCATAATTAATTTCATGAAAAGAAGTAGAAAGTGGTTACAAATGACCAGCAAAAGATAGCAAATTTCTCACCCAAGTTCCACTATCTGAGGGATTCCGAATCTTCTTGCATACGCCACAATAATGTTTGCTTTTCTTTAACTGGAATATAAGTCACAGATTATTAATATTTCTGACATCAACATCCAGATCTTTCATGAAACTTGGTCAAAGAAAGCTACAATTGAAAGCTGTAACAGACCCTCGCACAAGAAGTACACAGACGATGGCTCCTAAGAGTTGAGTCATTCAATTTCCTGGATGGCTTAGACAAAAGACTGGATCCACAAGCATCACAAGAGTCAAGTTCTTTCTTCTTCAACAGTCCCTGCACAGAGATTTCATACATGGTAAACTTACTGGAGATAGTCTGAGACATTTGTTTTTTCTCTTGGCTTTAGGGTGTATGTAAGTAAGGGGAAGTACTGCAATGAAATTTTAGCAGAATTTTTCCACCCAGAGAAGTATAGGAATGCCAACTAAACAAAACTTATTAGAGGTCCCTTGATGGTAGCATGTTAGGAAAAGCAAGGAAGAAACCTCAGTCACCTTGAAGCGTGCCTGGCTTGGAGAGGTACACTCTTGGTCCTGATTTGAATCACAGGCCTCAAATACTCCTCGGGGAAGAGACCGGAGATAATCTAGATTACCAGCTGCTGCATTTATTTCAACCATCAACATCTCAACAACACCATTTTCAGCAAGAAACGCCTCTTCTATGGCAGAGCGAAGATCAGCAGGCGTGCTGTCATTCAAGTCAGTCTGCCCCTGAAACCTAAACGAAGCAAAGTTTCATCACACCCAGACAGTACCAAAAATTTATATCAACATTAAAATATACATAACTGTCACAAACCTGTCTACATGTTCCTGAAATGGAAATAGCATCCCGCGTCTAATCCATGCATAATCCTGCTCATGAAAATGTGTCATCTTAGTAGATACACCATGCTTCATACTTCTATCACTTAGATACTTTTGCATAGTGGGAGTCTGTATAATGCACAAAAGATAAGTCTTACCCTTTGCGTTCCATTTCCAGAGTAGCCAAAGAACATGACACATACTGTTCCAGCAACACGATAATTTAGAACTTGTTGAGGAGCTTGTGTCTCTGAATCAAGTACAATTGCCGGCCAAGCAGGACAATGTCTTCCAGATATTGCCCAAACTATGTCACCTGAATTAAAACCCTCATGACCAAGCCTATAAGCTCTCCTCCCTCCCTCCTGCTTCACCATTGCATCAGTACCGCTTAAATATATAGCTTCATCAAACTCCCCATCAAGCGTGTCTGCATCTCTCAATCGCTCATGTAATGATGTTAATGTACTGCGAGAAGTAGAATACTTCCTACTATCTAAACGCTTTGACCCATTACACCCAATTTCTACTGTTCTGTCGGGCGAAAACACACGACATTGGTAATTTACCCTGTCATCCACACGCTTCTTAGTTCCAATTTCACGTTTGGCGCTTTTCAAGCTACCCTTTTCTCTATACGGATTAAATTCAGGGTCCAAAGTTGATTCTTTTACAGTAGTTTTACTCTTCTCTTTCTTCCAATTATCGAGAACAGAGTCATTAAATCTAGACGGAAGTACCTGAACACGCCCCCTTGAAGTCCTCACTAATGGCGGCCGTGAAGCCTCATTCACTGGATTACTCCTCTGTTTCGGCACAGAATTCATCTCAGCCTCACCAGCGCAGCGTGAAACCTCCGTGCACCACGACGCCGCCGCAGCCGCCGCAGCTCCACCGTCACCTCCGGCGGCAAGAATTGTTTGAATACGGTAACCATTAAACGGAATTATACCAGCGGCAACCTCACCAAGCAGATGCAAAGGGTAATACCCATTACTACTCTTCCTCTTCTTCCGATTATTATTCCCAGAAAAGTCGTCGTCATCCGCTCCCGAATCACTCACACGACACCGTTTCAAACTCGGCATTACCGTTTTCAAGCTCTTCTTTATAATCATCTCCAGTAACAACTTCCCCTAAAGTCCCAATTCAGCAATCAATCCTCAATTCCGAAACCCTAATTTTGACTGAAGAAAACCCAAACCCAACAAAAATTGTTCACACCCAAGTGAGAAAATACTAAAAAAGATTCAACCCAACAACAGAGAAAGAGAAAAATCGAAGCAAAACCCAATTACAACACCAAGAAAGTGAAAAAGAAAGAGAAAAAAAAAACAGAGAAGAAGATAATTTATACACTGAAATCGAGAAGAAGATCTGATTAGCTGAAAGAATAGGGATCTCTGTTCCACCAAGTTTTTCCCAAAACTGTCTATGAGAGAGAAGAGAGAGATTGAAGGAAACGATTTTATATTAATAAAATAAATAAAATGTGAGTGAAAATGTCGAATTTGACGGGGGAGAGAATTAAATTAGGGACATTTTTTTTGTTTTAGTGGAAATATAGATATAGATTGTGTGTATGTATAGATGGACAGCAAATTAGAGAGGAAAGGGAATAAGGATGACTGGTAATGGAGGGTAAAGGTAAGCAATATAGTTTGAGACATGGCTAAATTGACGTTGGTTTTTTTTAAATTAACGTAAAGCATGGTGGTTCTATTTTTTTTTGGGTGTTGCAGAGGTGGTTGTTTTTGTTTTTGTTACAAGAGTGTTCTCCAAGGAACTTGGAAGAAAAAACTGAAATGGATAATTCATGTTTTGTCTATTTTATTTTATTATGTTTTCTTGAGATCGAAAATTCGAAACTTGGCATATAGAGAAGAAAAAAAGATGTTCAATTTGATGTTATGCACTTTGATTTTTCAGTTTTGACTAAGATTTGTTTCGTTCACAATAAGAGAATGGAAATGGAAGTGAAGAATTTTTTTGGAGGGGAATGATGCAAGATTTCGATGAAGAAAGTTTGTTACGTTGTTTGCCAAAAAAATAAAAATGAAAAGAAGCGGGAGTGTGGGAATAGATTGATTATTGATTAATCTTGTAATATGTTGGTGTTAATTCATTGTGTTAAGTGAATAAGTAATCCCGTCCGTGAAAAAAGAAAATTAAGAATTGGGGTGGTGAATATGAATAAATTCACGGATTTAAATTGGTGATCGTACAAGAAAATTAATTTGTTAATGGAATTTCCCTTTTTTTTCTTTTTTTTAGTGGATTGATCGAATTGGGTGTTGAAGAAAGTGGGAATTTATGGTGAAGAGAATGGACAGGGACAGTGACAGTGAATCATTGGCTTAATTTCTTGAATTTTGGGATTCCAACATCAAAAATTTCCTTACGATAGTGCTAACTTTGTATCTGCGGCTATTTTGACTCGAGCATGAAATCTTATGAGTGCTTCTTTTGGGTGGAGTTTTTGTACTATTTTAGCTGCCGGAGAGTGGTAGATGATGTTGCAAATGATATTTGTGGAAGTCGAAAAAAGGAAGTGTAGAGGTGGGACATAACATATCCAACTGAAGCAATTTTAATTTTGGTACTATTTGTACTGTTCATTTTTGTTAACTAATTATTTATAAATGGGTAGTTCTAGTATAGGATGGCAATTTTGGGAAGAGGGGTCATGGTGGTTTTGTGAGGACTCCCCTTTCTGATTTGCCTTTTCCATTTTTGTTTCCTTGTAAAAAGCTGTTCTTTTTTTTTTTTTTTTTTTGAGGTGAGGATGCTAATACTGTTATTTTATGGATCTAGATCTGACTTGATTTGGGTTACATATGACATAAAGAAGAAGAAAAAAGAGGTTTGAATGGTCGGTCTTTCTGGTACAAATTCTTTGGTTTAGGGGTGGGGATGGGTTGAACCTGGTGTTATTTTTTTAACAATAAATTCAAATACTCTAAGAACGATTCTATATATTGTATTTATTTATTTTGGTGGGTGGTGTAAGTTGGAAGATGGATCAGAAGGAAAAGATTCGTTAGTTGAAAAAAATAAGTGAACGACTTGGCAGATGAAACTGGTTTTGTTGTTGGAGTTAGCCTAAGGGGATAAGAGAGAGAATCTAGGCAGGTATTGTTTGAGTATCAAAATTTGAAGTTAATGAATTTCTACAAGGATTTTAATTTATTCGTTTGTCTTTTCAAGACTATGACTTATAGTTGCAGAAGCTGCATTCCAGACCTACCCTATTAGGAGGGGGTCAAAAAAACATCTCCATATATATATATATATATATATTGAAGAAAGATATCCGTTGGAATGGGGCAACTGATCGTTGTTGGTCCTTTGCGCGCCACCAGCTTATAACACCATGATTGAAATTGATTCTCTCAAAACTTGACAAGGAACCTAAGGGAAATAGATGGTCGTTTGGAAGTAGTTGAAGCAGCAAACTTGATTTCGACAAGAATCTCAATTTATGATAATATGAAAGGGGTGTATAACACAACAAGAGTCGACATGATCTTGGCTGACTCAAGAACCACCTGAACCGTCATGGGTAGTCGGAATATCTTACTCTAGGAAAGGCTACACAATAAGTAATAACGTTATTGAGGCCAATTTTTGTCTCTTTCTTTTTTCAGGTCTTTACTCTTCACCATGTAATAACCACTTCCCTTGGAGAAGTGGACACGAACTTGAATGAATTCAACATCAATATATATATATATATATATATATATATATATATATATATAGTGTAATTTAGGAGAAGAAGAAATAAAGTTCAAAATGGACTTCATTTGGATTAAGGTGTCGTTGCTGAATTTGGTAATCATCATCATATAAATATTAGTAGTTCAAAAGATGTGACTGATGACTTCATCTCCCTATATTTTTAGTAAGTGGGCTGTGCACAAAGATAGGAATCTGTCGATGTTGTTTTAGGTCTCTATAAATATTGCAAATTTGTCTAACTAACAACTGCTAGCCCATGGGCTTTATCAATGATTCTCCACTTCGAGCCCTAGTTATCAATCATAGCCATTTGTTTTCACTATTTACCAAACATATCAATAGTTTAATCTTAAAAAGTTCACGATACAGTGCATCAACTCGCTCTGTATCAATGTATCGATTCACTCTATGTCATATCTAACAGATACAAAGCTAATTGATATACAGATTCAAAGTGAATTGATACAGTTCTAAACAAACATATGAAGAGCAAATTCATACACTAATACAAAGCAAATCGATACAACTCCAAGCTGACACATACAAAGCGAAGAAAAGTTGAAATCCAAACTCACTGTGTATTGTAACTTTATAAAACTCTTGCTATTTCGCGTCGTTGCTGCGTCAAGTAATTTCCCCTTTTACTCCAAACAATCAGTATGAGTTTGCCGGGTGATCAAAAAACTTTTAGTTTTTCAAATTTAATGTTTTTCTTTTTGGGTGAGAAAATGGAGTCAAAAGATTTATATATATATAAAAATACAATTTACAGGGAGGAAATATATTTAAAAACCATATATGTAATATGTGGAATTAAAACTGGATCCAATTTTTTTAAAAAATAAAATAGTGATGATTCATATAATACACCCCCAACTAGTTTGGAGTTTGAGTGTAAATATTGTTGTTGGTGTTGTGGGGTGGGGAGGAGTTGCTGGGTTTTACAACATTAATAATAGTTGTTTAATGGACAGCATATTAATAATAACAAGTTACTGAGTTTTATTTAACAAACACTATATACAAGACTAGGTGGTTTGTCTAATCTACAAAGATTATTGCCAATACCCAAAGATTTAACAAACTTGCAACATGTTGGATGGATCCCCAGCTTATTTGAGCAGATCCTATTCTAAAGCTAGTATCAGCAGTCCCATTACTACCTTACTATATATTTCTTCCACAGTTAACAGTTAATGCTTCTTCGATGTATCCATTTCTTCAGTTTTTGCAAACCTTCCACGGATCCTTGGTTGACTATCAGCCAATGCCTTCCTGCAAGCATACTGCAAAACACATAACAGACGCATCACTCGTGTTGCACAGAGGCATAGAAGCTCTAGTGAGGTGGTCCCTCTGCTTACGGAATGTTTCATGAACTAGTGGTCCGATTCAAGTCAATTGCACACTTTCGAGAGTTTGGAAATGCAGCACCAGACAGACTAATTATTAAAACTACAGAGAAGAATTGATTAATACCTTAATTTTTCTGCCAAAATTCCTTTTGTTCTTCTTATTCCGGTATCTGGAGAGCTGTTCCTTGCGAACATCAGAAGTGGAAGTTCCACAAATCTGTGGTTGACCCCGTGGAGAATGGATCACATTTATGTTGCCATTGCCCAGAGTCTGCAGTAAAAACTCAGTATCAGTGACCTAACCCCATTCTGTTGAAACGGCTAAAAACATCTATGCATTACTCAGCTGGTACTTCATCTTAGCAACCAACACTGAATCAATGGTGCAACTTATTGACAGCGATGGCTCTCAGACTCTCACTACAATAAAGCAAGTTGAGAACACCATCCCTAAATTTTCTACATATCTCCAGTTAACAATACATCAAGACTGATGGAGAAAAAAGTGATAGCGCCTGTTTCTTAGAACTTGAAGATGAACTGAATCAAGGAGAAAATGGTGGTAACCAGACCAGTAGGAGCATCAACAAATGATGCAGTCCACTAGTTTGACTTAAGAGGCCTATGATTAACCAGTTCACATACTTAAAGGATTACTAAGAATCTCATTTAATTTGATACCCTTTGTATAACCTTACTAGAGGCAGTTTTACGATACTAAGACATGGATCTTCCAACTATCTTGTTCTTAATCTCGAAATTCCATTAATGACTCTGGAACATAATCTATATTATCCTGATGGACAAATTTGACTGTTTATCTCCGATTGCTTTTAGATATTAACAAGAATACATTTATATCAAGCTAACCAAGAATGAAAGAAAAGGACTTTCATTGTTTAAAGAACAAAGAGTACTAATTCAGATTTACCAAAACACATTAAAAGGAACAAAGGTGGAACACAAACAAATCATAATGAAATATTTAGAGTAAAGATCAACCTTTATGTCTCCTTCACTGAATGATCGTCGCATACCATAAACAGCTCCGAAGTCCATTCCACCAAAATCTATAAAATTTGGCCTCATTGGAGCCCCATGTATCCACTCCATGGAGCTTAGACACCCTGAACTAATACTTTTCTGGAAGGATCCCTCAGAAACCAAGTTTTCATCTGCAGTAAGGCTTCCATCAGCCTTCACAATAGGAATTTTCATGTCCAAGACTTCAGAGAGCGGTATATCAATTGCATCTTTTTCAAATAGATCTTTTTTGCATTCATAGAAAACTTCACTCAGGAGTTGTTCATTCTCAAATGAAGTTTCTAGATCCGAAACTTTGAGTCCTTGGGGGGAGATGGCATCTTCCGAACAAGATATCATAGAAATAGCAGCAGTCATAGGATCAAGGCCCATCAATGGTTGTTCAAGAAATGGTTGTGGAGCTTTAAAGAGATCCCCTTCTCCCCCGAGGTCATACTCTGATATGGTTGATCCCTGTTGAGATTATGCACGTAAGAATTCATAATCAAAGCGGTAAAGACCATCACACAAAAATGCTTCAAAATTATCATAGTAAAATTTGAGGCAGACATGTATATTTAGCACAGCCAAGTTCAAAGGCATAGAGCTGTCAACTCATCACATAATTTAAATGTCATACTTGAACTCTATGTGGCACAGACTTCGACTTAAATACACTAAGCAATAAAAAAGTACAGTAAGAAAAAACATTCACTCAAATGCAATGACGACTGTCAAGATCACTCAAACCAGACATAAGTTAATAAAATACACCATCACTTGTAGAAAATCAAAAGGACTTAAACATTTGTGTCATGGCAGAGGCACAAATATAAACCACATGAACTTCTATAACACATCAATTTTAGGATACCAGGGTGGTTTGCTCACAGCTCACCATCAGATATTTCTGTCAAGGACTCTTTTTTTTGGTACGAGTAAAAGGCACAAGGATTCTTGTGACGAACAGATAATCAATTTAGAAATAGCTATAGATAGCGATAACCCTTGCTTATTCTCTCTTATGCATATAAAAAGTCAATAAAAGGTGGTGTAGAAGAATCAAACAACTTTCCAAGGAATTCAGCTTACACATGCCCCTAGAAGGAAAAAAGGGAGAGACTCAGAGAGATAGAGCACATTCATACAGATAGTGGAAACTCGATAATGTCCATTAAGTTAAACAAACCAGAAAAAGAACGAAACCAACAACTAATGATAAAAGAATCAGCCGTTGTCATTGGTACATTTCAAGTAAGATAAGACCGGACCGAATCAACCATGAATTTGATGTTTTCCATATGAAAAGAACTAACTAAGTGGTTTACTCAGACCAAATAGGTTCTGAAAGTTACAAATCTTTAACCTTTATGCTCTCAAAGGCATTAATTAGAAATTAGCCAAATTCTTAGATAGTATGGAGAGACCTGTAACTTTTCGGCAATGTTATCCTCTCTCAGAGAATCAACCAGCACACTAACCAAATCAAACAAAACTCCCTATCCTCTAAACAACAAAGGTGAAACTCAACTTTTGCTTTTCTCTTTTTTCCTTCTTTTCCATCTTTTCAATCTTTCAACTCTTCAAGTGCGGTTGAAAAGTGAGGCCTTAAGGACAACTTGGCCGCCAAAAAAGGAAAGAAAGAATCACAAAAGGGAATTTACATGGGAAGTAAGTGGTGGCCACTTATGTTTTTATATGAAGGTAAGAGAGAATAATGAACACGGAACGGAACTCATGATTTTGATATATTCATTTCTTTCTCTTTATTCAACAATATACAGATCTAGCACATCTCATGAACTCACATGATATCCATTTAAACTCTATATACAAGCAAATAAACAAACAGACAAGCAAGAATCAAACTTTTCTTGTTCTTCTTCTCTTAGTCAATAGTGATAGCAGACAAGATTACTTCTATTAAGTTAACACAATCAAGCAAAAAATGGAAGAAATTAACAGGAAAAAAAACTGGGTTTTCCCTTCATTTCTTCAAATACTGATGAAGAAACTGGAAAGGGGAATCAAAATCAAGCTCTTCATTTCACAAATCACTCGAAAGGAAACAAAACCCACAAAGTAAAAAAATGAGAAATTTGCACTCTTAAAAGACCAAGATTTCACCTCAAAATAGTTAAAATCAGCAACCCTAACTATACACTCCCACTTTAACAAAAACCCATTAACCCTAACTCTACATCATATCACATTTCAAACTTCAAAATCGATGAAGCTTTAATGAATTAGAAAAATGCCAATTAAAAAAAAAAAAAACCCACAAACAACAAAGCAACAAGGTAACTACCATTGATGCATTTGGTTCATGTGAGCAACAGAAATCTTCAAAGTGTTGAATTTCAGAAGGGTAAGTCTGAAAGTAAGGGTACATTAACCCAGTCTCAGCATACATTTTTGTTCCACAGTTGAGTCTGTTAACAAACGAAAAAGCTTAAGAACCCTTATGTGTGAATTAAATTGAATTGAATGAATAAGGAGGTTGTTCAATGAAGGAAAAGGGGCATTTATAGGTGTCAAAAACAGAGCAAAAAACAAAAGCAGTAGTAGCAAAGAGCAGAAACATAAACAGCCGTAACGATATAGAGAGAGAGTGTAAAAAGGAGGAGTTGGAAAAAGAATCTGTTTTTGGCTGCTTCTTAGAGTCTTCATTCAAGAAAAAGAATTTTATTTTAGCAAATAATAAAGAAGGGAGAAAAAAGAATAGAGTTTCATACTGGTTCGATTTATTTAATAATGTATCATATTATATTATATTATATAAATTAAAATAAAAAAAATATCATCTTTTAACGTTAAGTTATAGTATACATTAACATTTTGAATAATAAAATATTTTTAAAATAAAGTAGAATGCAAGATAGGAGAAAAGTAAAATACCGATATAATCATATTAAATCAATTGTTATATAAAATGATTTTTTTCTTATTAGATAACAATAAATATTGAATGATACAATAGGTAGGAACAATTGAAAGAAAGAAATGCCAATTAAATAATGATGTAATTACACCAAAAAGCTAGCACTCTATAAAAAGTCATTTTCTAGGTATTAGTACAAGTTGATGAATTAAATTGTCCATAAATATGAAAGAATTGATAGATTAAAACTAATTAAATAGGTAGGTTTATTATCTCTGGCAAGTCTATACAAAATGAGATAGCGGTACCACATGACTTGATTGTCATATTGCCCCACATGACAAATCTTTGTTGCACACTACTACACCATTTACCAGTTGAACACATATGTGTTAAAGTACGATGGATGTTTATTTATTTAAATTTATATAAATATTATTTTGAAGTCAAATTAAAGAGCATATTTATGTGTTATGCAAAGAAAAATGTGACAACAGTAAGATCATATACATGCATACAAGGCTTAAGTCATCTACAACCTCTTGAAGTTATTTGTATATTTCACTTAGACATATTAACTAGGACTAGTACCTATTGAACACCTAAATTGTTCAAAATGTATACCTATTAAACACAAAATGTTGATATGGCAAAAAAAGTGTTTTCCATTTTCCTTTGACGCGTGAAGATTTCTAAAATCATATTTTTTTATTTTTTTATATCAAGAAAACTTCACTTTTTCTTCTTCCATTGATTCTTAGCATTGTAAATGACTTAAAAAATTTCTTTTGAATATTTTTTAAACCAATAATTTTTTTAATCGCAAAAAGAAAAAGCCCCCCACCTCCGCTTTTGGTCGTCTTCTTCACCTCAACTAGGTTTTCAAAGACAACTCCATTGGATCTTCAAAAACGAAAGAAGAGAGAAGATTTTTGGACATTGGAGTAAAAAATTTAGCCAATAGCTCCATTTTCGGCTATCTTCAAACAAACATCACCACTCAAAATTAAAATGTAAACCCATTTAACTTATAAAAAATAATATCAAAGAATTCGATAAAATTAATTTGAGTCCTCTTGATTCTCTTTTGCAATCGATTTTGAAATGATTATCCGTCAACAAACTCCGTTTCTTCATTACTCTTGTACGTGTCTCTCTCTATATATTTCTCTCACGTAATAGGTATGAATTTTTTTTTTAAAAAAAAACTGAATTGATAAATAATTTGATAAGATATTGAGCTTTATGGTTTAGAAATGAAATGTTGCAAGGATTAGGGAAGAAGATGAAGACGAAAGGGGGTGGGGTAGCGTGGGGGTGGGGTAGTATGTGTTATTATTTTCAATATTTTTATATATAAGAAAAAAAGATTGAAAATACATTTGAAATAAATTTTATTTTTTAAAGTTTAGAAATCATTTTCTATAATTTGCCACATGTCGTCTTTTCATTAAGCATTTTGCCATATCATTGACAATGTGTCACACACAGTTTATATTTTTTGCTGATTATCGAAAAGTGTCTAATAGGAGTAAAATTTAAATAGATTAAAGTGTTCAATAGGTACTAGCCTCAGTTGAGATGTCTAAGTAAATTATGCGAACAACTTTGATTGCCCACAGATGACTTAAGCTTACATATAAAAACATGTGAATGAAACTTGGACAAAAGAATGATGGGATAAGGCATAAATTTCCCTATAAACTTGTTTCGAAAAGTTAGTTACATGCTAAAATTATCATAGTGATCTATTACACACCTATACTATTCAAAAGTGAATTTTCTTACCCCCTAAGGTTGACGTGGCAAAAAAATAAAACAAAAATAAAAAATAGGCGCGTCAGTTTGAAATTAAAGTTAAAAAAAAAAAGTTATAAACCTCTTTTCCACCCCCACCCATTGTCCTCTTCTTCTTCAAACCCCACCCATTGTCCTCTTCTTCTTCATTCTTTATTTTCATCACACTTCTTTATTTTTTATCACAATCTTAAAGCACAATTTTTGTTTATTCACAATTAGGTTAATTCCCATAGATTTGTTAGTGAATAATTGTATTTTATCTAGAAAAATGTTGATTGATTGTTTCTATCTTTTTCATTTTTTTTTTTTTTTTGACTTTGTTAAAGAAATTTTGGTTGTTAATCAATTTTTGAGTTTGGTGATAATAGCAGCTTTATGGATTTGGTGGTGAAGAAGAAAAAATCGATATTGATAATGGTGGTGGTGATATAGGGGTGGTGACGAACAAAATCAATAGTGAATGTGATGCCGGATATGATTTTCCGATGAAATGAGAATTGAAAATGGGTGGGATTAGTGATGAAGAAGATACAATTATTAGAGAATTAAAACAATTAATTAGGGATTAGTTAGAGTAAAATATAGTTAACAAAAGAAAAGTAATAAAAAAAAGAAAATAAAAAATATAATTTATGACATGTTGTTGACGTAGTGCTGATGTGGCAGCTAGTGTAATACACTACATAATGTGAGAGTGGTGTTACATGTCTCAGGGTGGTAATAAATTCACTTTTGAGTAGTTAAGGTGTATAATAGATCACCATAATAATTTAAGCGTGTAACTAACTTTTCGGGACAAGTTCACGGGAAACTATACCTTTTCCCAGAGAAAAAATTAAAAAAGCTAGAACTAAAATATAAATGCTAGTTACCGAACAATTTATTAGCTATTAGCCTATTGTTTACCAGTGATAGATTGTACTCCTGTAATTTAGATTAATTTGGTTACAAGGGATTTTCTTTTGAGAATTCTGGTCATATACATTTTTTTATTTTCCATAATCGGTCAAAATTTTCCTTTGTTTTTGGTGTTTTGAGTATAAACCCTTATTTGTTTTATTTAGTTTTATATTCCACAAATGAAAATTCAAAAAGAGAATAATTTTTTTATTACAAGAGATATTTATTTTTAGGGGTCATTTGGTAGCTGGATGAAAAATAAGTTATTTATATATTAATTTTTGTATAACTTATACAACGTTTGGTAGATAGATAGTAACTAAGTTATTCATGTATAAAATTGATATGGTGTTTGGTTTAGAATTTAAAAATCCGCATAACTCATACATTTATAAGTTATGAGAGAATCTGTGTATTATTTCATGCAAGCTAAAAGGTAGAATAACTAATCTCTACATAAAATAACATAACTAATCATTATATTACTAATATATGTAGCTCTAATGAGCTACCAAACTACTCCTTAGTATGTAATTTCATAAGTGAAGTTTGAGTAAAAGATATATAGTAAGTAAACCTTATCCCTACCCAGCTTATATATACATTATAAATTTGAAAAAAGAAGTAATTTTCTTCTATTTAATTACTACATAATCATTTTCATTAAATTGAATCGAACACTTCATTCTATTATTTTTTTTAAATGATGACAAAAAATGTAGTCATTGACATAAAAGCAAAGAGTGTTGATGAATAGAAAGTGTACAAAAAAAGAACATCAACATCATTTATTACATAATTGTCCCCAACTGTATGATCACGCTTAATAATTTAATCGTAAGCCAATTTTATATTACTTATATTGTTTGTATATGGAGGATAATGGTGAATGCACCGAACCCTATTTTTTAATCTTATTATATAATATATAAATTAGTGGAACATATTTTATGGAATAAACACTAGTCATTTGAACCTTACTAAAGTCCAAGCAACCCTCCCAGGCTTGTGGACGAATTTCGTACTTTTCTTCTTGCTAGTGCGCAAGACGGAGCTACAGAATAATGTATGGGTTTTTTCGTCGGATTTAATAATTTTAATTTAAATATAATATTTATTTTAAATTTTTATTTGATATGTATGAAATATTAATTTTAAATAGTTAGTATTTTAGAAATTCATAAATTTCACATTAAAATTTTGCTTTTGCTAGTGTTATATAAAACTCTTGAAATTGCTTCAATGTTGGTACATTGATTTTTTAATGTTATATTTCACCTCTCTAGTTAAAAAAATCTTTTATTTATAACAGCAGTAAAAATCATTTTTGTAATAATATTTTGATACTTTAATATACGATTTAGTTAATGAAGTATGGATATCTTTGAGATTAAAATAATTTTGTAATTTTTATAATATTAAAAAATAGGGAAAATGGTATGAAATAGCAAATTATTAATTCAAATTAAATGTTATAGCCATAGTTTCTTTTCTTTGTAATTCGCAACAAACATTTCATGTTTTTTGTCATCCCATTTGTATACCGAAATATACAAATAAACTCATTTGGTATATATATGCGTTGCCATTTGTATACCGAAATATACAAATAGACTCATTTGGTATACATATGTGTTGTATAAAATTAATTGCAGGACCCATTTATATACCGAAATATACAAATAGACCCATTTGTATATTGAAATATACAAATAGACATATTCGGTATACATATGTGTTGTATATATGTAGTAATTTTGTTTATATATAATTACTATGTTTTAGTTACCGAAATATACAAATACAAATTTTTATGTATATGTATATTTGATATACAAATTAATAGTCATAGCAAATATAAAGTTTGTTATGGAACGCACTTATATGAACTATAGCTTATAGCATTTGCTGAACCTAAAATTTACTCTAAAAAATATGCATATTTTGGTTTGTAACAATTAAATAAGATTTAAATATCAAATATAACTATAATTGTATAACAATCACTCATTATAGAAGTTTTGAAAAAAAAAAATAGGAAAACTTCCATCTCCACTCAGTTGGAGCTACAAAATCACTCAAAGGCAATACATATGTAGAAAGATTTGACTGTATAAATAATGTAAATGCAATGAATAAAAATATTGTTATTTAAGTGTGACTTAAAAAGAAATAAAAATTTATTTTTTAAATAGATTTTTTTTTTTTTAGTTTTAATAATAAAATAAGTGATCAATCCGACCAAGAAAGTTTCGTCGCTAGTGAATTGGAATAATGGCGGAGAAGCTGACTATTTTAGACTTGGAGGCATTATTATTATTATATGTTATTATTATTACTCTCCGTCTCAATTTATGTGGTGTATTTTATTTGTCGAGAGTCAAACAATTTATGTTTGATTGTGAATTTATGCATCAATTCTTTAATTTTTTTTAAATTAAAATATTTGTAAACTAAGTAAAAAGTAATATAAGTCACAATAATTGACAATCAAAATATTTAAAAAGATGTATAGACAATTTAGAGTGAAATATAGACTTATTTGAATCTCGATATTTGAAATGTAGGGAATACTATTTTTATTTTTTTATTATTACTATTACTAGATTTTAGTGGGGGATACCCATAAGTAGTTCATTCCGTTGGTGATCATGTACAAAAGTGTATCTAACCATCACGGGACTATGGGTGTGTTTGGTAAGGAGGAAAATGTTTTTCTGGAAAATAAGTAGATTTTTTATTTATTTTCTCATGTTTGGTTGGTGAGTAGAAAATATTTTTCGGAAAAGGTATTTTAGTGTTTGATTTATGAATGAAAAATGTTTTTGAGAAAATATCTTTTATATTTACTAATATTAGAAAATAATTTTTGAAATTGAAAATATTTTTTAAAAACAAACTTAAATTTTTTTTGGCTTGGGGGGTGGGGTGGGGGTGGGGGTAGGGGCTAGCCCGGGGGGGTCGAGGTTAGGGGTGAAAAAATAAAAATTTGAAGTTTGAAAGTATTTTTTAAAAACAAAATTGAATTTTTTTGGGGGGGTGGGGGGTCGAGGGTAGGGGTGAAAAAATAAAAATTTGAAGTTTGAAAGTATTTTTTAAAAACAAAATTGAATTTTTTTGGGGGGGTGGTGGGTCGAGGGTAGGGGTGAAAAAATAAAATATTGAAGTTGAAAATATTTTTTAAAAACAAACTTAATTTTTTTGGGGGTGGGGGTCGAGGGTATGGGTAAAAAAATAAAATTTGAAGTTGAAAATATTTTATAAAACTAAACTTAAATTTTTTTTTTGGGGGGTGGGGGTGGGGGTCGAGGGTAGGGGTGAAAAAAATAAAAATTTGAAGTTGAAAATATCTTTTAAAAACAAACTGAATTTTTTTTTGGGGATGTGGGGTAGGGTTGGGGGTTTTGGGGGGGGGGGGGGCAGGAACACTGGTTTGAGGGTAGGGACAAAAATAATTGTAATTTGAAGTTGGAGGAAAGTTTTGTAAAATGTTTTTCTTAATTTTTGAAGAGAAATCATTTTCCTTAAATTTGAGGAAAACGAATTATTTGGAAAACATTTTTCAAAACATTTAACCCAACCAAAAATGAGAAAATTGAAAAACATTCATACCAAACACGCTCTAAATGATTGTTTGGATGGTTTGTTACCCGGTCCGTTATATTGTATTGTATTGTGTTATTAATTTATATATCATGTTTAATTTTGATTGATTTTTTAAATTTTATTGGAACATATTGTCTAAATTCATCATTAGAAAGCGACGAAAAAGACTTATTTTGTGTCACGATTGATTTGGTGTGAGCAAGTCGTAATCGAAATTGTTGATGTATGACATTATGTAACAACGAAAAAATCTATCTATCTATCTCTCTCTCTCTCTCTCTCTCTCTATATATATATATATATATATAAAACTGAATATAGAAAAGCTGATGTGGCAAGCCTCTATGGCCACCAATCTATTTATCTTTTTTCTCAACTAGTAAACTTGTTCTCCGCGCGATAATAAAATATCTCTATAAACTTGTGGTTTAATCTTTATCTAATACCTTAATATTATAAAAAATCTAAAAGTATATTTTGCTCTTTATTTTTTGTTCGAAAAAATAACGAACGTACAAGTCTATCTTTGATTTTGAAAACTAAACAAAACCTACGATTAAATTTTAAACAATGTGACGATAACACAATAAGAAGAAAGCTGAAAACAAAAATTCAAATAACACATTTGTAGTTAACTTTTTGGTACATATAGTTCAATAGAAAAACTTAATATTTAAAATTCGTGGTGAACTTTAAATAACAGACTACTTACAAATAATTAAAATAGCAAAAAATCTTAAGCACTTCAACTAATATATATAAAATTGGGGAAGCAACATAAAATTTGTTACTCGTTACATGAAGGATAAAAAATAGTGAAAGACACCGTTTTGGTGCTATACATATTCACTATTAAGTATGTAACCAACCAAAGATTTAAAAAAAGGTTATTTAAGAGAAACAATTAGCTTGAATGGGATGGATGCAATAGCGTGAGAAAATATTAATTAAATAATTAGGGACATTTTAGTTTTCTCATAATTAAAAGAGTTGAAGAAAATTAATTTTCTAACATGGCATATGTAACATAAATTACAAAAATTAAAGGAGTGTGTTTTTATAAACATAACACATTATTAATTATACATATTTTTCTATTTATTTATTTTTAATTTTTGTTCAAAAATAAATATGTCAATTACTATTTTGATATATATGTGACTATTAATATAATTTTTGGAGTAATAATCATCAAAAGTCATAGGAGTAATGAATAAAGACTACTAAGTTTTTAGATTAAAGAGTACGAATAAATGAAGGAGTAGTAATCAACATATTCATTTTTTGTATAATAATTAAAAATACATAAATAGAAAAAAATGTATAATTAAGAGATAATTTTTAGATCTAATATATAGATATAGATTATACATATAGATATATAGATTCATTGTAAATAAATAAAATAATAAAGAGAGAAGCATTTAAAATATTAAAAAAATTGACATTTTGTAATTTAGAGAAGGCAAAAAAAAGAAAAAAATTTAAGAGTAATAATTTAAAAATTAAGAGATATCTTATTTTTACGGATCAAGAGAATTTATTTTATTTTTTTAAAAAAAAGAGAAATTGTGAATAATAGTAATATTTAACATCTATGTTTTTCTTCAAATTTTATAAATTAAAAGAAAGAAAACAATTAAGAAAAAAGAGTTTTTTTGTGAATAAGAATAATTAATTAGGGTAATAAAGGAGAGAGATAAATAATTTTTTTATTATTTATATATAAAAAAAAGAATAGATTGAGAGATGTACAACCCCAATTACACATATAATATAAAGTATTTAAAGAAACTAATTATTTAAGGCACTATATGCTTTATCAAAATGCATATATCAAATTTGAGAAAAAAGTTTTAAACAAACTTTATCAGAATGCCCATAGCAATAAAGTTGAGTCCTTTTTATAAGTTTTTTTTTTTTTTTTTAAAAAAAAAGGTTTATTACTATAGCATATGCATATAAAATATATTAATTATTTTGAGATGAGAAAAATAATCACATTTTTTAAGTTATCATGTGCCTTCAAAGTATTAAGATAATCATAGTTTCTCAATTCCTTTTCTTTTAATTTGTAAATCAAATATGAATTTAGTAAATCACGATAAAAAAAATTTAAGTTAGGATATTACTTTGACAAACATAATGTGAAATTACTACATTTGAAATTAAAATTATAATTATAAATTCTGCAACGTTTTAGAAGAGTAAAAGAGAATAGTAACAAAATTAAGCAAAATAATAAATTATGACAATAAGGAAGAGAAATGAATAATATTATTATTTTTAGAATCTTTTTTAAAAATAAAAAAAGGTTTAAGAAAAAGTTATAAATTGTAGTAATGTGAAGAGAGAGACAATTAAGGTATTTGAATTATTTTTTTTACTGATTTTATAGATCAATAAAAGAAAACTTTACAGAAGAAAATTTTCTTCATTAATAATTTTAAATTATGATAATAAAGAGGGGAGATAAATAAGATTTTTTATTTTAAAAAATTATAAAAATGTAGAGGGTAAAAAAACTAATTTAAAAAAAATATGAAATTATAGTAATGATGAGGAGACATGAAAAAGCAATAAATTGCAGTAATGTTAAGAAGAGAGATAAATAAGGTAAATATATTTATTATAATCATAATATAAGGTGAGTACTATAAATATATTTTAAAAAAATTAAATTAGATACTATTTTATAACTTCTTTTGAATTTTTAAACATAAAACATAAATTAAAAAATATTTAAAAGTCAAGAAAAAGAGAAAAAGGATAATTATGACTCTTGATCAAAGAGAAATTTTATTTTTACATATTTTACGGATCAAGAGAAAAAAAATTAAAGAAAAAAAGATAAATTTTTTGAATAATAATAATAATAATATTTAAATCTATTTTTTCTCAAATTTTTATAAATCAAAAGAAAGAAAGAAAATAATTAAGGAAAAAGAATGTTTTTGTGAATAAGAATAATTAATAATGATGATAAAGATGAGAGATAAGTAAGATTAATACTTTAAAAAACTAAAATGTAGAAAAAATAATAAATTATAATAGTAATGATGAGGAGAGATGAAAAGATATTTAATAAATTATAATAATGATAAGGACATAGGTAAATAATATATTTTAAATATATATATTTTTTGTGAATACTATAAATCAAAATAAAGAAAAAAAATAAAAAAATTGACAATAAAGACAAGTGATAATCCTGACAAAGTGAGGTATTACATCTTAATCTTCAACTATAACTCTAAAATATGTTCAACATATAATTTATTTTCATATTTATACGTAATGAATTATTTGTGAAATTAACTCTTTTTATTTCTTTTTAAAAGTCAAACACTTCCTATAATATATATATATAATATTTTTATTTATATATATATATATATATATATATTGTTATTTTAAATTACGGCTATAATCAATAACAAACAATTCATACTACACCGTTATTATTACATTGTTTAAATTGCGATTTAATAATAACTAAAAGTTGAAATTCAATCTATTTGAATTTGAAAATTAAAAACGATCCTTAAAATATTTTTGATATTCAAATATAAAAAATATTTTAAAAAAATATTTGATTAAATTTTTTCTCATTGTGCGTAGCTTGAACAAATTCACTAATATATATATATAAAGTTGAATATCGGCTTGCTGATATGGCATGCTTCAATGGTCAGTATCACTATTTTTTTATATTTTCAGAATTTTCAATTTTTACCTTCATTTTCTGTTCAAATATATGTTTAAAAAATTATTCTCTTCCCTCATTATGAGCCTTCATAACATTTATTTCTTCCAAAAGTAATGATACAATGACTATAAATGTACAATAACTAAAAAGAAAACGTTAATTTTGCTTAGTTTAATTTGATTAAGTTACTGCTAAATCGACAGTAACTAAAATTAACCAAAAATATAATGTTAATTTGAGTATAGCATTAACTTAAAAAGGAACGTGAATTTTGCGTAATTTAATTAAATTAAATTACTGCTAAAATTGGAGGTAATTAAAACTAACCAAAAAGGAACATTAATTTGATTAGCGTAAGTTTTCTTATACCAAAATAACTAATGACTAAAAATTAGCACTAAAGTAAGAGATTTTAATTTTCTTAATTGTGAAACTAATGATTAGCGGTAAGTTTTCTTCCTTTTCGTTTTTTCATCAACAGTCTCTTTATTTTCAATTATATTAATTATATTAATTAGTATGTATTAATCTTTGAGTAATTATATTTTAATTAATTTTGTGTCTTTTTCATATTCTATATTTTTGTACTATATATAGATTGGAAGTGTATTTTTTCTTCTTCATGTAGTAGCTTGCTTACTATATTTGTTTTTAACTATATTGTTAGCCTAACATATTTTTCTTTCTTTTTTTTCAGAGTTGGTCATTATAATAGACATGATTTGATGATAAGGAATAAGATTTGAAGAATGTGGAATGCGATTTATTTCAAGACAAAAGGTGAATTAATTTATAATTTTTCACTTTTCACATATGAAACTTAGATGACACTAATTAAATTCTCTTTTGGTATGTTCAATCTCTTATTTGACTTCTTGATCACCTTAATTCTCATAATGTATTGTGAAATTATGTATGTTGAAGGTTTTTTTTTTATTATTTTTGATATAATGTGTTTGGCAAGTGGACTAACTAATGTGGAATACAAAGTCATCCATGAGACAAAGAACAAATTGAGATGCTTGATGAGAAAATTTGTGGGGGAAAACTAGGGATTCACGTACAAGTAGGAGTTGAGAATTTATCTTGATAGTAATCATAAATTTTCACAATATTTTGTTACATTAGATGTTTGTATGGCAATTACAGGACTCCTCTTACTTGATGAAGTTATTTCTAAATTAGAAGATCAATCATTCTCTCAGTTAATCACCATAGAAGTGTGCTAAATGAGTTTAGAAAGCATAATTATGCAAGTTTTTCATAGAGAGATGCCATGAGTAAGTTTCATTGTTTAGACAACTACATTATTGTACATTCGTCAATTTTTTGAAGAAAAATATTTGTGCTCTTTTGAATATATTGCTCAAAGCCTATATCAAATATGCATAATAATGTCATATGTACTTCACTTTGTTAAAAAAAATATGTTGTGTGTTTGTGTTTTTATGATTTTAGTTTTATTTCATTTTTCTTTTATTTGAAATGCAAATTTACTTATTTTTAAATGCGGTTCACCTAACACTAATAAAAATATTATTTTTGTGTTTTAATCAATATAACAAAATTAAAATTTATTTCCGCTATATGAATTTATAAAAATATTATTTTCAATTTATTGATTTTCTTATAAACCGCGCGAAGCGCTATCAAATTCACTAGTAATAAAATATATTCAAACAATGCAATATGATACATCGGGGAAGAATAAGTGACAACCATTTCCAAATGGAGGGTAAATGTTTGTGTTTTTTTCCTTAATAATATTGTTCAGACCAACTTATGTGACGAGAAACCATGTTTATCACAATTAAAACAAACGAGTTAATTCACTATTACCTCATTGAGTGTCTTTATGTTGCCACACGTAAAATTAGAATTTTTTGAATATTAATTAGTACCTATAATAATTAAGTTAGTAACTATCTAACAATAAGAGAGACATATATTTCAGACAGTGAATATGAATGTACTTGTTAATTATACATAATTACAATTCTGAATTCGATTATGAATAGACCTGTTACCTAAGGATATAACACGCTGTGGATAAAACAATTTGTGCTCTGTGCTTTGGGTTGTTTACCGTTTTAAAGTAGTTATTACATGTGAAGTGAATCTTTTTCCTTCCTAATGTCTCCCTATTATTGGATTGTGGGTCATGATAATGATATTTTGGTAACAAAAAAGAGGAATGTGTTACCTTCATTTGCAATATAATTGACATTTGATCAATATAGCTAATTTTATAACCTAAATATATTGTGAATAGATTCATGTTCTATAAATCATTTTTGAATGATTAAAGAGTACTCAAAATTATGAAAATTGACATCATGAGAAGTCAAATCTATGTCTCTTGAGCTAAACAAATGTGTACTAATATATACTCTAAAAATAAGTTTTCTAATTCAAAATTTTTTATAATTTGAGCTTTCATAAATATGTTTTTCGAAAAAAAAAAAAAAACTTTTAAATTTAGTACTTTTAACAAAATTGATTAATTATTTAAGGGAAACAAAAGATATTCTATTTGCGTTGTTTTACCCCTACACCCCCTCTCCTCCTCCCACCCTCCCGGAGCTCCCACATTTTCTTTCTTAGTTTAGTAGCTAAACTTACAACCTTAAGGTTGAAAGTGAGGAGTGTCTACTAATCTGAGTAACTCCTTCTGGTCAAGAATAATTACCTTTTTTTTTTATTATTCATATTATAATTATTACTATTATCTATGTTCTATTCATTTATAATTATTATCTATGTTCTATTCGTATTATAATTATTATCTATGTTCTATTCATTTATAATTATTATCTATGTTCTAAGACACTCCACAAGAAATGAATGTTGATTTTATTAAAAAAAAATATTGAGAGTTTTAAAATGATTGTGATGATTAGTGGTGATTGTAATTTGTATGTTAGTGTACTAGACACAGGTGCATGAGCTAGCACGGATTCAATATTTATTATTATTTTTATCTTAATTTATGTGATATAGATAAAATTAAGAAAGTCAATTAAATTTTAATATGATTTTTAGATATTTTAAATTGTTAATTATTTGATTTATAGTACTGTAATTTTTAAATAATATATGTTACTCTACTTGTTTCAATTTATGTGATACTAATAAATTTTCTAGAATCAATTTAATTGTTTTTATGTCTTTTATTTTTTAATTTTTTAATTATGATCTATATTACTTTAACGTTATTGTAAAAAATATATGTTACTCATCTATCCATATTTATGTGACACTAATTTGAGGGTCAATCGAACTTTTTCTATGTCTTTTAAATATTTTAAGTTGTTAATCATTGTGATTTATAGTATTTCTTACATAATTTTCAAATAATATATATTACTCAATTTGTCCCAATGTATGTAGCACATATATAATTTCAAGATTCAATCAGATGTTGTTAATTATTGATATTTACAATACTTTTTACGTAATTTTCAAATTGAATAATACATATTACTTCTTTTATCTCATTTTATGTGACACTGATAGATTAATTAGAATCAATAGAATATTTTATATGTTTTTTTTAATATTTTAAATTGTCAATTATCATAATGTATAATATTTTTTACGTAATTTTTAAATATATAAAAATTAAAAAATAAGACAAACAAATTAAAATTGAAGAATCATAAAAAATTTGCAAAAATGCCCTAAAGGTGCCCAAGCAGGAGTGTGATCCTGTTGTCGGCTTGAGCACCTAAACTCCCTCTTATAAATGCAATAAGACAAATAAATTAAAACGGAAAAATCATAATTTTTTTTTTTACAGAAATGCCTTAAAGGTGCTAAGCATACATGTTTGACCTGCTGCCTGGTTGAGCACCCTCTTATAAATAAGTAGAAAGAAAACCTATAGCAATAACTGTGCAGTGGTGATTGGGAAGGATAAATTTTTATCAAAATTAAATCATACAATCAGAGGATATGATTTTCTTTCTTGTCGTGCTAATTTATATCTAATATAAAATATAATTAAAACTAGTAAATCGATGTGTGACGTATAATTCCCTAAAGGGAAACTAGAGAAAGATGATTTCATATATCAAACAAGTAACAATACAACTCTATTTCTTTAAATTTGGTAAGGTGGGGACTAGGGCATACTACTATGTAGGTCTTGCAATTATGTATATGTGAGAATTATAGTGTAATAATGTCATTTATTATAACAGTATACCATTTATAATTCTTCATCTATAGCATCATACTCAAATATTGTGTAATAATAATTTATAAAAAAAATATAACTATATAACATTTATAATAATCATCATTTATGTTATGTATATAATAAATTTCAATTGCGAATATTTAAGACAAAACAAAAAATATTTAAGTAGTGTCATGTGTCCGTCGTTTATGATCATAACTTTATGAAAAAATAATTATTGATGTTTACATATTTTACGTTCATACTTTTTTAAATTTTATATATTTTTATTTTAAAATAATTAAATATCAATTATCAATATACATCTATAATAATGACGGTATATCCAAAATATGAGCCAATATATTGTAAATCAAATGATCAAACGGTCAAACCATAAGATATTTGAAGAAATCTTTGGCTAGATTCTCCGTATATTCCATGCACTACTTCACATGATTCAATTCACTTTTACAAATATTTAATTCACTAAATATCCAACTCAAAACTTTGTTGTTTTTGGCCCGTGGATCGAAATTCGTATTGAAGTCCTACCTAATTTCAGAAGTCTATATTGGTTCAACTAAATTTAAATCACGTATAAGGCTCATTTAGAAATGACACTCCAACAAGATTTTCTCCATACTAGAACTTGAACTCGAGATCTCTAATTAATGACGAAGTAGTTATATTACTACATAACTCATGTTGGTACCTCAAAACTTCCGGGATGGTAGCTATAGTCCATTTGATTAAACAAGTAAAATAAAAAATTTAATCCCACTTGATATTGATATTTATAGAAATATACATTTGCATATAAGAGAAAAATAGAAAAGAATTCTTTCCAAGTTATCGATAAACGTTTTGGTAAAGTAATAAGTACTCCATTTTTAATCAAAAATTACGATTGAGTCTCTTTGTGTATAAAGTTATCTTGGTAAGGAAACATATTACTACCCAATATTGGACTTTACGAGAAAAACTATTATATTAGACTTGGTAACTAAGAGACTGGAATATTCAAAATAAACTACAATTATAAAAAAATTTACGTCAAATTTGAAAAAAATTAAATTTTAAATCAATTAGTTATAGATTTATTTATTAGTAATGTACTAATTTTTTAAATTTTAATTAATGAAATCTGATATCAAATTTGATAAGTATTTCATTTTCATTTATAAGATAAAAAATACAAGAAAATAAATATCTCACTATAACAATCATAAAACTTTCGTTACAAACATTGTCACATGAAGAAATTTAACTATATAGTTATGTATTTTATGTTTTAAAAAATTAAATAAATCAACATCCCTGCAAGTTGCAGTGTCTTTATCATTCCACTGGCTAGATATAATGAAAGCACTTGAATGGCGCTGTGAAAATTAAGCAAGTGGTTAATAATAGTTCAGACACCACACCAATATGAATAGTAATGTAGCGATGAGATTGTTTCACTCTTAATTAAAAAATTTGAGTTTGAGCAGTATATATGAAGAAAATTTTGTTGGAAGTGTCTCCTCCAAATGAGTCTTACAATACATGATTCAAATTTAGTTGGAGCTCTAATATGAACTCCACACAGGGTGTGAGACACCACAAAATAATCCAGACACATTATTATTATTAAAAAATTCATGTCACTTAATATGATAAGAGTGTGAAAGGCTTGCTCACAAACTTTAATAATCATTGCGCCTAACACGTTAAAACATGAAGAAATTGTATTGGGTTTGGGCTTCAGTAGGGGAAAATCCTATTTCCCGAAAAATAAATAAATATGACGGAGCTTGTTTTGATATCGTTATTTAATTTATATTTATTTTCAAAGTGTTTTTGTATAATATTAGCTTTAGATATACAATATTTGAAGTTAAAGTTTGATAAAATTAAACTTCAAATATTGTAAACAGATTTTATGTATTTATGAATGAAGTTTATATATAAATGCTTGAATTCTAATTATTTTTGTCTATTTTATCCTTTTTACGTGTATTTCAGCCATATGAGTATAAATTTTAGATAAAAATAGTTAACATTGAAAGAATGATTGAACTAAAATTAAGACAAAGTGATTGACTATAAGTGAAGTTTAAGCGTGTATATATATGGACGAACTACACCAGAATGGACAGTTCGTTCATTTATGGACGAACTACAACTATCATCTTTTAATGTCGTAGTCTCTGTTAACTTCAAATTCATCCAAACCAATATTATACAAATCTTAAAGGTAGTTCACCCATAAATAAGCGAGCTATAATTCTTTTTGTTAACTTCGCTCACATGAATCTATATCACTTTCTTCCTCATGTGAATTTTATATCTTTTTCTTCAACAATAAATATGATTATTCACTCCTCATGTCTCAACAATCCGGAAACTTTGTATATTCAGTTGAACTAGATGTTTGTAAATGCAAAGAGTATTGTACAATGAAAACATCCAGGAATTCAAAAAAATTAGATCGTAAGTTTTGGAGTTATGTGCATTCGAAGGTAAAAAAATTAAGTTGTCCACTTCAAAATATTTGGATGTTCACTTGATTTCTTGGTTGTTATTTCAGAAAAATGATGAATGGAACTATATTGGTGGACAGAAAACATGCTCATAAATGAAACTAAAATCATTCTTTCACGAGTTAGGAAACCCTCTTTCGACAGTGATACAACGACTTCACACATCAATATATATTAAATTTATAGAAGATAGAGAATTTTCGGAGGACATTGCTAAAAGAATCAGAAGAAAAACAAAATGATCATGCTTGAGAACTTCTGGAGTCAACAGTACTAGGCGTCGTAGAAATAAAATAGCTAGACATATACTCTCCAGGTCTCATGGCACAACGATGTAGTTTATGTCGAAAGCTGGTCATAAGAGGAATCGTTCTCCCCGTCAATCTTAGTAGTTTTTTTACTATTATTGTAAGCAAATAAATAGTGAAAATTATTTTATTAGAAAATTTCTCAAGTTTTTTTAGTCTTTTATTATTGAAAAAAGCCATTATGTATCAAAAAGATTTTACAATACACCTAAAATTGAGAAAGAAATATATATTTAGATGAGGAGTTAACAAAAAGAATTGTAGTTCGCCTAGTTGTATGCGAACTACCTTTAAGAGTTGTGTAATATTAGTTTGGATGAAATTGAAGTTAATGGGGACTACGTCGTTAAAAGATGATAGTTGTAGATCTCCCATAAATGGGTGAACTGTCTGTTTTGGTGTGTGTTTTTATTGAGGGTCCCTTTTGATGTTTAAGGTTCAAAAAATTTCCATTTTGGTGCTAGACTCATCAAAAGGAGTATTTACTTTTTTTACACGGTAGTGAGTGGAGTATTATTATTGTTTTTTCAGTACGAGTGGAGTATTATTGTAAACGAAAATTGTTGATTGAAAGAAAGAAAAGTTTGAAAACTATGTTTGATCTTGACGTAAATTTTTAGTTTTATACTCGAATTATTAATAGTCTTAAAAATATAGTTTTACTTGACTAACTAAATTTAGATACACCTCGATTTGCCAAATGACTTAACAAGTGGTCTAAAAGACTCAAACTCTTGCAAGAGCATAAAACTCTTAATTAAAAGTCGAGAGAAGTGTGAAAAAACTCTCAAACTTGGCGATAATTTAGGGGTGTATTTGTCACGCCTCAACCGAACCATTAGCCTGGCTTAACTTATAGCAGAAGACTTAAATACGAGAAAAAAGTCTCAAAGAATAACTCATGCAATAACTTAAAGAAATATTAGACTAGCCAAAATGGCAACTCAAGCCTCATAGCAAAACATCTTAAATACAAGACTAAAGAACTCACATCTAACTATCTATGAAGCCTCTAAATACTAAGATAGATGTCAGGACAAGACCCCCGATCATCCTAGCAACCGACTAACAAAGCAATAAAAAGGAATCCTCCGTAAGCAAGGAGACTCACCAACTGATTATGAGTGCTCAACTGGATCAACAAGGCGCTGGATGCTGATCCTAGTTCCCTGTGTCTGCATCATTAAAAGATGCAGGCCAAATGATATCAATACATTGAATATACAAGCATGCGAGGGAAAACTAAACATGACATAAGCTTGAAAGGAATCTGAAAAGAACACTTACCTTAGTTTTACTCAACTCATGAATACGCAACTCAAATGAGAAGTAAAAACAAAAATAAAAGTGTAGTTTATACAAAAGATTTAAAAAACAGTAGATGACAACTCAATGTTTTTAAGAAAAACAATAGCAACTCAGTTTACATATAAAGTAATATAATACTATAGGAGTATCTCTAACCGACAACTATCGCTATAGCTAAAGTGATGAAACAACGTCTCGCCCACACTGCCAGAATTGTCCTATACCTTGCCGTGATATAGAGCGCCTCAACTAAGTAGATCCACTAGTCTATACCTAAAAACACTAAGGAATCATCTAAAAAGTATGATCATTTCTACTCGTGATGGCTACTTGGTTTATGGAGAGTTGAGATATTATGAACTCGTCACCATATCGGTGCTCAATACTACTCCTAAATATACTAAGCTCATATGTTTTAAAAACAAAATTCTTTCTATGATTTGAGGTAATTACTCAAAACTAGGTTAAAAAGCTCTCTTGAAAATCGCTGTTTTCTCTTTTGTTTAAATGTGAAAACATTTTAACTCTTGGGAATACTTAGTTTCCGTATAATCTTTTGAATAAATGAACTTAACCCTTACTCTTTACTCAACTCAAAACACAAGCCTTAAAACAAAGTTAAAACATTTGTAAAAGACTTTTGGAAGACTCTATGAACATCTCTTGACTTGATTCTTAACTTTCCTTGAATTGAATTATGGATTCAAGGCTCTTGATCTCGTGTTTATGGATGATTTCATAATGTTTAGACATACCTTAGAGTGTAGAAATCAACCAGAAAACTTAGGTACGTTGTTAAGGAACTCAAATTGAAAGAAGTGGGAAAAGGTGGAAGAACTGGCGTTTCTGGCGCTCTGAGTGGCGCGGGGCACCAGAAGGGAAACTTTAGAAGTTGGGTTTAGGCGCTTTGGCTGGCGCAGCGCCCCAAACTTCAGAAGTCCCTTTGGGGCGCTCTGAGAGGCGCGGCGCCCCAGTCTCCTCTCCAGGTTTTTGATGAATTTTCTTACTCGTTTTTCAACTCTAAATCCTCTAAATTCAATTGGTTCCTTTCCCAAACACTTAGATTCGACTATATCACCAAAATATGCAAGAACATACTCAAAATCACATCTAATTTCATGAATCAAATTCAAGAAACTTCTCAACAACTCCAACAACAAGAACCCACAAGAACTTAAACAAATTGCATCAATAACTCATAATATTTTCCTTCAAGAACACAATTACACTGAATTGAATTATGATTGGTGCGTGGGTAAACTAATCCAATGCTATGTGATTTCACATACCTCGCAGGATTGAATCCTTGGCGAAATCCACAACCAAAATTGCAAGAACTTGACGAATCTTGAACTTTTCTTCCTTTTCTCCTCTTTTCTCTTTTCTCCAAGCCCGAAAACGATTTGATTCTATTTAGACCCCAATTAAACTTCTAAAAATGAAATTAATTAATTGGGTATAGAAAAGACCAAAATACCATTCCAAAATCCGATTTTGACTTTCCTTATCTAGACATCCCAACTTCAAATGGACATATCTCACTCATACAAACTCGAAATCGCGCAAACTTGGCGGCGTTGGAAATATAATTCAAGGATCTTTCCTACGATATCTTGTAGCACACTTAACTCATCCTGAGCAAGGAGTTATTGTCGTTTGAAGTTGACCTAAAACTCAAACTTAACATAACTCAACCAATTTTCTAGATTTTTCATTCTTTCAAAAAATGACTCTTTCTAATTCTAACTCTTTCTAGTTCTTCCAAATAGCGAGGTGTTACAGTATTTCACCCATATTACAAGATCGGGGATGTATTTAAGTCCAATTAGTCAAGTAAAAGATGTTTTTAGGAATTTTTACTTAAATACTATATTTTATTTGATATATAAATTATCTTTTTCAATGTTACTTTATATTTCTTACCATTTATTACGTAACTTTAGCTTAAATATTCATTTGATATTTGATACCATCAGAATATATAAATACCCTGATGGTATCAAAAAATGATTCAGTAAAAATACTACTTAGTTACTCCTTGATACCATTAGGTTATATATATATATATATATATACCCGGGTGGTATCAAGTATATATACACCCTAATGGTATTACTTTTAGCTAAATGAGATTCTCATTATTCAATTTGGACGAAGTCAAATATTTGTTCCAACAAATTGCTTCAAAATGATATTCAAATTTCTAACTATTCTATTCGAATATTGTTTTCTTACAAAGAGATTGTCGGAAATTAATTGTTAGAAATAAATTACCATACTAGAATTAGAAAAACTCAAAAACAAAACTATAGATCCAAACTAGACTAGAATATATAAATTTTCAAGTTAAAACAATATTGAAAATTGTGGAAAAACAAAAGAAGTAAAAATTTACATTTAAAAAAAAACTATCTACATTTTATTAAAAATATTTTAAAACTTTGAATTAAACTATTCAAATTTTCATATTAATAAGTAATGTTTTACAACAGTTAACATTTAACGTAATATATTACAAACACATAGCTAATATCTTATTAATTTAAATTAATTCTTAATTTTAAAAAATAACAATTTCACTATGTGAATATAATCTAAATCTAAGAACAAAACAGATTCAAAAAAACGAAGTTGAAAAAGGAGAAGGGATTTAGGTTTATGCACAATAGCTAACGCTCATGGTGATATATTTTACTAATAATTCTCTCCTAAGGCGCAATGATTTTGAATCTAATAATTTTAGTAATAATACTCTATTATGGTGGATGAACAACAACAATAATTTTAGAATTTAATAATTATTTTACGATCTCGATGCATGTGGTAGCATCTCTTAATTAATCATTTTTTATCATGTGTGGGTAAGCAATTGGAATAGAAATAGATAGGGTGGATGATACAATATGAACACATAGAGATGTTGGTTAAGGAGCAAGGCGTCGCAACCATTCCACTTTTGCCCCATGTAATTGAAATATATAAATAGCGGTGCATACTAATTTATATAACATATCTCTTTGGATGAATTTCTTTCGTCTTCTTACTGATTTTATTTGCATCTTTTAATTCATGACTTGGTCATGAGAATTATCTAATTTTTGAAAGATTGATTTTTAAATCTCAAAATTTCAAATATATTTTTGGGTAATATAATAATTGACTTGTTTTTAAATTTTAAAACTTGCCTCAAATTTTTATATTTTGTTTTTAATAAAACTCCATTTGTTACTTTAGTTTCCATTTGTTACTTTAGTTTTGTTTTACACCTTTACTGGACTTGTATAAATTTTCTCCAAATTTGTAAATTAAACCCTAACTAATATATGAGTTTTGCCATTTCCAACCTTGAATCCTAATAATATTTGTTTGTAACTTATAATAACGAGTGTATATACTAGCGCGATCCGGATTTAGTCGAGACTTTAATATGGACTCCGAACACCGAATGAAAACCTTTATTTTTAAGGTTATCAATAATTCAGAAATGAAATTAATAATTTCCCCTCCATGTTTAAGAATGAAAACGGTTTAAGAATGAAAACGGGACATTCTTTTGCATCTTAATTAATTCTTTATTCAACTATAATGATTTTCCAGTGTCACTTTTAATTTAATTAAAACATAAAAGTTGTGTTATTTATTTTCACGATTCATTAGCTTCTGATGCTTCTTTTTTCCCAATATACATCAAAATCACTTACTAGTGTTTTTTATTTCGAAATTAATTACATATAAATTATAATGTCTAAAAGCTTTATTCTTTAAATTAAAAAAGAACTACTTACTAATATTATGAGAAAATTTTAGAAATAGCAAACCTAATAGACATAACAAGACTCTATAACTATAGTTTTGATAATTGCATTCCATACTATAGTTTTGTTTACTATGGAGGCTGCGATTTGTATATTTTTGTCCATTTGTATATTTCGCTAGCGAATTTACAAATAAGGTAAGTATATACAAATTTTGTATTTATACATTTAAGAATTTTTCAAAACTCCGTTTGTATATTTCGTTTGTCAATATACAAACATGGTAATTTATTATGAATTATTCATAAATCATATACAAATAGCTAGGGTAAGCATATACGAAATTCTGGATTAAAACAATCAGTAACCGAATTATACAAATTCAAGATCTATACAATCAAGAACTGAATTATACAAATTCTAGATTTATACAACTCAGGAACCGAATTATACAAATTCTGATCTATACAATAAGAAACTGAATTATACAATTCTGGATTTGTACAAATCAAGCAAATTAGACAAATAAGACAAATAACAAAAATTGGAGAAACTATAGCCGCGAATTACAACTTTCTTAAACTATAACTATAGTACCTAATATAGGCTAAAGATTTGCTATTTTGCATAAATTTTCCCCTAATATTATCAATATACTATATGAGTTTGTGGTGCTGGTTTATAGAGCGGTTAATATGGATCGATTCAATCCAAATAATTTTGGATTTTGACAAATTAGGTGTTAACTCATCATTTTGATGAGCCTTAAAACAAGTCTATTAATCACTACGCAGGGTTGCAGATTGCATCGAACCCGTCCATTTTTTAAATATATATATATATATATATATATATATAAAATTTTAATTTTTAATTTTAAAATGCTAATGTAAATATTTACAGGATAATACTATTTGCTTACTAATTTTCAAATCCACAAACAAAATAATCCTAACAATATTTTACCCTAGCTAATTAATTTATATATTAAAATATACTCATTTTTTAATTAAATATTTATTCTAATAGAATATTTGGTAATCTTCAAGAATAATTATTACTACGAATAAATTGTGATATTAATTTTGTCTTCAACTTTTAAAATAATAGATAATTTGAAATAATTATTTTTAAAAATTACAACTAATAAGTAGTATAGCATCATGTAATTTACAGCGTACCACCCGTGCAACTATTTGTACTTGTTTTGGCTCATCAATTGGACTCCGAATCTGTAGTCTAAAAGCTAGATGCAAATTTTAATAGTACAAGATACTATTCTCAATCCTTTAACGTAGTTGTTAGGATTTTTATTAAGAAATTTTAAATATAAAAAATAAATATATGAATTAATTGAAAAGAATTCAATATCTATTACTATGTGTATATATATATATATATATAATATTTTTTAAAATTATATATAAATAATGTGAAAAATTTAAAGATTCAGATGAACCACTGACCCCGAGCTAACTTTTGCATTCAATTTAAGAGTGTGAATTCTTGTTTTATTTCTGTGAAAAGGTTGAAACTACACCTGAATCCATTAGCTGTAATGGAGAAAGAAAAAAAGATTTCCACTTTCCAGTTGGATCAAATTATGCATAAAAATTCTCTTCCCAAAAAGTTGTGAGCCCCTATATATATACTTCCACATTGCAATTTGCAAACTGTAACAGGAAATATTCATATTTTAAAATATTATTCTTTATTTAATTTGTTTGTCTTATATTCTTTAAATAATTTTTTAATTTTAATTTTTCATAACATGTTTAAGATCAACATAATTAAAAAGTGTTTTAGTATATGCTACATATTTTTTATTTAAAATTATAAAATTGAAATTTTTTATTTATTTTTTAAAATTTTATGTTAAATTAAAATCAGACAAATAAATTAAAACACATTGCGTAAAACTTTTGTCCCATTCCGAGTGTCAGTCAGCAAGACAAGTTAGCGAATATTGTTGTAAAACATGTTTGTACTTGCAATCATGCAAAGGTCGGAAACTTACATCTTAAACTTCTCGTGTCATCTAAATAGGATGGATTCTCCAAAGTGCCCCACACCCCCACCCTAGCCTCGTTCCAGAATTTTTATTTTCTTCTTTATGATTAAAGATATGCAAAAATTAAATCTACACTCAATATAATTAACATTTAATTTATATATACCATATAATTTTCTGACGAGATGTGTGTACTGTAGTTAACTCTACCCATGCCTCACCTACAAAGAATTTTCCTTTTTTTTTCCTATTCGGTGTTCGATATTATATTGGAGCCCGACTATATTTGGATTCGTACCGAAAAATCCAAATTAAAGGTAAAACACTTCCTAACAAAGATCACTATATACTCACGGAGATTCGAACTCGAAACATCTAATTATTAATGAAAAAGTATTTACTATACCACCACAATTATATTCTTATTGGTACTTTCCAAAAAAATAAAAAACCAGTAATTAAAAGAAAGAAAGGTAATAAGAACCGTTTCCATTTTAGGCTCGGGTGAATGGCTCGTAAGCTATAATTTTTTAAGTCCATTTAGCAGGGGATAAGCTATAATTCCTCTTACAAGTCGTTAAAACTTAATAATTTTAACTTAGAGATCTTTTCTCGTGTTTAAACATGTAAGTAGTATTTAGAATTCAATAAATTGTTTTTTTTAGAATTCAAAGCTTATTAACTCAAAATTTCTAACTTTGTCTGGTCTAATTTTGATATCTACCTTCGTACGTTAATCATGTTCAATTCTTGATTGTTTCATTGGATTGCTTTAATTAATCCAACTTAACTCTTGCTAGTCAAATCGATCTTAATAAATAAGAAAGATATTAAGGGTTACTATATATATATATATTAAAAAATGAAGCATATATAGAAGAACAATTGACTTAGTAGAAAAAAATAGTCATAAATGAGAATAATGAAAACGCACTAGCTAGGTAGCTAGGATGATTATTCCATATTAAGTGCCATTAGTGAAAGGTCAAATAGTTATTTAAAGTCCGAAAAGAAATGAGGAATAATATGTATTCACAAATTGGGTTGTAAAGTATGTGTGAAAAGTTTAAAAGAATTTCAACCAAAATTAGCTCCAATAAACTAAAGGGAAATAGTGTGGGATCAGTATATGCCAAACTTTTTAACTCATGAGATAGACGTAGTAACAACAATAGTGAATACTACTCAATATACATTTTTTTTTTTACCTTCGATACTCGTATTAAAATTTGATTAAATTTAGATGAATGACGGGAAAATTTTGTACCAAAGGTAAATGCTCTCTAATAATTAAGATGACTTTAAATATGGGACTTAAATCTGACATTTCTAATTAAAAAAAATATTACTTTCTATTACATCCTCGATAGCTTATACTTCATCTCAATTTATATAGCACAATTAGAATTTTTGAGGGTCAACCAAGTTCTTTAATAAGAATTTCTTGAAAAAAAAAAAGTTTAATAAGAATTTCTTTATGTATTTTTAAAAATTATTTTTAAGTTGTTAATTATTGCTATTTATGATATTTTTTAATATAATTTTCAAGCATATAAATTTTATTTTACATACATTAAAATTTTTATACCTAAATTCACGATAAAAAATTAGAAATTTCAATCCTACTACATCAATTGAGATAGAAAAAACACTTACAACAAGGTGATCTAGAAGATTCAATTTTATTGGATGATGGGAGTATATTTTTATTATATAAAAATGTGACGAGGAGGACGATCAATGGCAATTTCGTCAAATTTAGTAAAAATCTCAATTTAAAGCAGTTGTACATAATGCAGTGGTAGTCCTTGAGTTTCTAAAAAAAAGGCAACTTTACTAGAAGAATTTATTACCTCTAAAAAGTGGGTCCAATCTCTTGTAAAAAGTAGAGTACATTCAAGACATATTCTTTTTTATTTTTTTATTTTTTGATCTTTCCTAAAATTAGAATAACGTCTAATCTAATTGATGTATTTTGCTAAAAATATATATATATATATATATATATATATATATGGTAAAAAAAAAATTAGTATTAAATTCAAATTAAATAATAAATAAAAATAATTTTGAATAAAAGTTTTTAAATATTGTAAAAAAAATCAGTATGATAAATAAAATGTACAAATGAAGTAATAAAGTAAACTAAGAATGCTCACTAAATTTTGACAGAATAATTCTTCAAGTATAATTTTAAAATCCTCCTAATTAAGATTGAAAAAGAAAATATTCTTTGAATCTCATTTACAATAGAATGGTTTTCTCTTTAAGATTAACCAAATCAAAATTTAATAATTATAATATATGACCTATTTTATTTTTCAAGTTATCAACTAACACTTAATATTATTATTCTTTTGTCTCTAATAAGAATCGAAAAATACAAATTAATACATTAATCATGTTTTGATCATATAACTTATTGGTGATTTTAATTGAAGTTAATTAAAATCTAAGAAAAAGTTGACGATAAAAAATACATAATTATAATACGGAAAATTGCATAATTTGAAGCTATATGCAATCTTTTCATTAAATTAATACAAATAATAAAACAATACATATTATATTATAACTATATATTCATTTTACCAATAAAAATAAATAAATGTTAAAATTTCTATTATCCATTAAGAAAAACTATCCATAGACTTTACCCCCAAAAAAAAAAAAACACTATCCATAGAACTTCCTATAATTTAATATTAGGAAAAGTTTTACCAACGACTCTTTTCACTTAAATAAAATATTGAGAAACAAGAATTAAACCACCCTAAATAAGGGTATTCGTGAGAATGATCCACAGTAAAATTGATTTAAATATTGAAAAAAGTACACAAATAAACCTTAAAACTAAATTAATTATCTAAAAATGGCCAACTCAAACTAATTCCCGAAATGGTCAACCGGATGTGCCCCTTTTGTTTTGAAGTTGACTTTTGTTAATATTTTTAAATCCTCTTTATTTGAGGTAAAATATTCATTCATCAAGTATATAAATTACTTTAGAAAAAAATTATTTGTCTACTACGCTAAATTGTTCTCCTAATTTTAATGAGCATAAAGACAAGACATAAAGTCAAAACTTTCTTTTCATCCTTTATCACTTTGTAAAGAATGAGATAATTCATTTTAATTTTCATCAAGTAGGTCATTAGTTCTGTTTGTTAAACACCTATAAAACAAATTTTAAGCATATTCAAAATTAATCTATAGATGGATCATTAGACTTTATAGCTTCATATAGTTTATGAAAATTGTTAATATATTGACACTCATAATTTTAATCTTTTCTCTTGAATAATTTTTATGTAAAGTAGAAAAAAAATCATTAATTTAATTATTTAATTCGAATATATATGTTTGACATAATGTTAAAAAATCACAGAATCATGTTATATTTTATTGTTCTTTCCTATCATGTTTATTTGAAAATATCATAATAATTTTTTTCCCCGAAAACTATATATATATATATAATTGTAATATTGGGCCCTAACGGACCTTTCATTATCTGGTATATTTAAAAACCTTAAATTATTACCACATTTGGAAAAAGAGGAAATGTAAAGAGAAGCTAGATAATAACACTTTTAAGCATGCATGTTGGGTTCATTTTGTCCTCCTTATTATTTTGCCTTTAATTTGATTCATCCCAAAAAAAAGTAGTATCAACTAGTTAGGCCTTCATATCACACCACTTGGCGCACTACAACATCTTTGTTAGACACAAAGATGGATTTAGGATACATTCGATGAATTCAACTGAACTTATTAATTATACTTAGATTAGTAGCTTAAAATATGTACATATATACGTGTATATATAATATAAAAAGTAAAATTTTATCAAGATCATATTGTTATTTTAATTATAAATTCCGGATTCACTGATACCTTAACAATTATTAAGAGAAAGAAGATTGTAATAATAATAATTATGTTTCAGATCCAAATAAGTTAATTTGATATATGAATTCTTATTATAAATCAAGTTAATTATGAGAATTCATCCTTAAATTGATGGATTTTACATGCCAACCTACCATAACCTTTCTATATTTGAATTTGAAACTGACAATAGCAAGCTCATCCTAGTATAGTCACGGAGTAAGAGAAATAAAATAGTACTATTATTCAACCAAAGTCAACTTTGTTGTGCTATAACCTATAGGCTTTCTTAGATCGTTTGGGAGAGTGTATAAAAATAGTGTTAAATAGAGTGCATTAATTAATAATGCTTGTATTAGCAATGCATGTATTCGTTATACTTGCATTAATTATACATAAATTATTTTTATGCATTGTTTGATTTGATGCATTAAAAATAGCATGCAGAAAAAAATTATTTACAAAAACACCCTTAATTATTATGGTGAAAAAGATGTTAAAAGAGGTTTTAAGGGGCAATTCAATCTTTAATCATGCTAATGCATGAGGTAAAATCATTGCATTGAAAGAAATAAAATAGTACTATAGATCAACCAAAGTCAACTTTGTTGTGCCATAACCTATAGTTTTTCTTGCATGTGGTCGTTTGGTAGAGTATATAAGAATAGTATTAAATAGAGTGCATTAGTAATGATTGCATTAGTAATGCATGTATTAGTTATGCTTGCATTAATTATACATAGATTATTTTTATGCATTGTTTGGTTTGATGCATTAAGAATAGCATGCATTGAATAAAAAAAATTATTTACAAAGATACCCTACACTATTATGATGGAAAATATGTTAAAAAAGGTTTTGAGGGGCAATTCAGTCTTTAATCATGCTAAAGCATGCATTAAAACCATTGCATTGCTAATATCTAAAATTCATGGTATTAGCAATACACACTTTAACACACAATAGAGTGTAATACATATATTAGAAAAAAGTATCAAGCAAGATACTAATAATACACCAGACTAATATGTGCATTATTTTTTCTAATACACTCCATTAAACAAATATATATGTACTACAACGTTTCCATAAGTTTACTTGTATCCTATCTTTCTTATATCAACCTTCTCATCATTTCATAAATTCAACCAAATTTGTCCATCAAATTCTAATAATATGACTTGACACCATAATTTGGTTGTTTTGGTGGAACAAGGTTGGAACACTTCGTTTGAGTGTGGAAGACGAAAAGTATAACGTAACTCCTGAAATTTTTTATTATATATGAGATATAACTAGTACTACTTGTAGGATCCTGAAATTTTTTATTATATATGAGATACAACGAGTACTACTTGTATGATGATATTATTTTATTAATATTTTATCTTGACCTTTGCAGGACCCATTATTTATTTTCCATTTTGCCATTGTTTCCTTTCTTACTTTTCCACTTTTCCACTTTCCCCCTTTTTTCATTTTTGTTTTCTTTTTCAAAATCTAATTTGAAAACAATTTAATTACTCCTTCAGTTTGTATAAATTAAAATAATTTAATTGAAATTTTTTTCTAAAAATTATTATTTTTATCATTAAGTAAATACATAAGATATTCATAATTAAATTTTAAATTTCAAAAATATTACTGTATTAATAAAATTAGAGTTATGTGTGTGTGTATATAAAGTAAAAAAAATGAAATACTTGTTATTAAATTACACATTAAATATTTAAAAGTTATAAACATAAAAAGCATGGTTATGATTATTATTATTATTATTATAATTATTATTATTATTATTATTATTATTATTATTATTATTATTATTATTATTATTATTATTATTAGGTGTTTGACTATAAAATTCATATATTTTTTAAATGTATTGAAATATATGAGGTTAGAGTTGAAAATAGAGGTATGTTTTACCTTTTCAAAAAAACAAATATTCAAAAGAATGTTCATATTATATATAAATAGAATTTCAAAAGTGAAAAGTGAGTTGAAAAAAACACATTATAAGAACATGTTTTCCAAATTTAAAATATTTCTTCAAAAAGAAAATGTTTTGTTTCAGATTTTCATGGCCAAAAATCAATTTCTAATAGAGTGAAAAAATATTTTATAAATATTTTTTTATGCTTAATAAAGTAGAAGTTAAAAAAGACACAAAATATGAAGGATTAAATTTTTTAAGTACAATAAATGAAAAATGGGAGAAAAAGAAGTAAAAATAATTTTAGTGATCAATTTTCATGACATAAGTGACTATTCAAAGAATTAATTTAAATTTTTTTATGCTCATGTTATTTAATTATATAATACTGAAAATTATAATTTGAAAAATATATTCTATTAAAACAGATAAGTAAAAGAATAGTAATTATTTCCATTGGTATAAATTAAGGGAGAAGTTAAATTGATTTTTATAAAAAAAAAACGAAGAAAATGAAGAAAGAGAAGAAGAGTAAAAAAGATACACAAAAGGGCAGGAAGGAAACTAAAGAATGGGCTCATGAATCAGAATATAATATTAATATTATAATCCCTCGTACAACTATTACTACTTGTGTCTCACACATAATAAAATTTTTCCTCAACTCCTTGTTATTTTTTTCCCCTAATAAATAATAGAAGTCCAAATGAAGTGAACCAAATTCACTATTAATTCTTGAAACACACACACGAACACACCATGGCACAAATAGTGTTAAAATGAATCTAGTCACATTTATCACAGGTTTTTGGCTTGGCTTCTATAAATGTGATGTGAATAGTTAGAGGTGGGGTTTGTCGTCCATTTTTTGTTGTACCATAAAAAACAAAGTTAGTAACACCAAAAGGTCGTTGTGGAGTGATAATTAATTAATACTCCTTCATTGTTAATTAGAAATTTTAAATTTAAATTATGAACGTTTTATCTCAAAATAAATTTTTTTAATGCAATTTGTATTAATCAAACCCTAAAACGAGTCGACTATCGACGTGAGAAAACAAACAAAAAAGAGTGAGTATAAAATAAAGCTACCTCCACTCAAGCTAGCACTTTGGCTGCTATCACTACTACACTCATTTTCAGTTCCTTCATTTTATTCCATTTAATTATTACTTCTATAAAAAAAGAAAAAGGGTAGAACAGAACAGCTGGAGTAGATTGTCTCATAGTGCACTCTTGTCGTTGTGGAGTGATAATTAAGTAGTACTCTTTCATTGTTAATTAGAAATTTTGAATTTAAATTATGAACGTTTTATCTCAAAATGAATTTTTTTAATGCAAATTTGAATTAATCAAATCCTAAAACGAGTCGACTATGGACATGAGAAAACAAACAAAACAAAGTGAGTATAAAATAAAGCTACCTCCACTCAAGCTAGCACTTTGCCTGCTATCATTACTACACTCATTTTCAGTTCCTTCATTTTATTCCATTTATTTATTACTTCTATTAAAAACGAAAAACAGAACAGCTGGAGTAGATTGTCTCATAGTGCACTCTCTTGTCGTTGTGGAGTGATAATTAATTAGTATTCCTTCATTGTTAATTAGAAATTATAAACGTTTTATCTAAAAATGAATTTTTTTGATGCAAATTTGGATTAATCAAACCCTAAAACGAGTTGACTATTGGACGTGAGAAAACAAACAAAAAAGAGTGAGTATAAAATAAAGCTACCTCCACTCAAGCTAGCACTTTGCCTGCTATCACTACTACACTCATTTTCAGTTCCTTCATTTTGTTCCATTTAATTATTACTTCTATAAAAAAAGAAAAACGAAAAACAGAACAGCTGGAGTGGATTGTCTCATAGTGAACTCTCTTGTCCTTGTAGACAAATAGGAATTGGGCAATGGAAGTGAGTTTGCTTTCTAAAAAAAGGGGACCCCATTTGGTTTGCCATTTTAACTTCTAAGGAACTTTTTATATTTTTCTGAATAGAAGCATATAAAAAGATGATTAGATGGTTTGAGAGTGGCATCTACCTAGTTGACATTGACAAATGTTTTGGTAGAAAAACCTTTGTCCAAACCTAATTTAGGTAGATCAAACCCTATAGACAATTATGGTTTTTGTTATTGACAAATTTAAGTTTTGCTCTATATTAATATTAATGACCTTGAATCATCAAAATCTTTCTGACTAGCTCGATGTCTCACTAGGTCGCCCTAAGCTAGAAGGAGTCCTTAGTCCTTCGATTTGAGTAAAACTCGTGAGAGAAATGAATCTAGCTTTGATATCATGTAAAAATATGACATGTGAACCTAACTCAACCCCTAAAAATAGCTTATGAGGGAAGGATTGCCCAAAGTCCAAATAAAGAGACCACCGGTTCATTCCCCAACCAATGTGAGACTTTTACCTACTCTAACATCATTCAGAGACGGTATATATGGTATACCTACTATGTTGAAAATGACTTGTCAAAAATATTTATGATAGGCGAAATTTATTCGCATATTCACCGTAATCCCACAAGCATTGTTTGAATCATTGACTATTTATCATGCTCTCGAGGTTCAAACTTCAAATTGAAAATGCGATTATTCTGAATGAACTTACACTACAACTCAATAGAGATTAATAATAGACTTGTTCTTGTGTGATTCTAATCTTGTCAAATACATTAGTGAAGCTTAAAGTAGAAACTAAAAAAAAGAGGTGTCGACCTACTAAAAATTACATAAAATAAGACTAGAAGAGTAAAGAAATTCCTTTACATGGAATCCAAATATATGAGAATCAAGAGTTGAAAAATGACAATGTCAAACACCATGAAATATATTCATAACTCCATAATGGTGAATACGCGTGTAAAAGTGACAAGGACAAGAAGAAAACTCAACATTAATGGTTCATTGAGAATTAAAGAGAATTTTTTTTAAAAGAAAATAAATTTAAAAAATTGGGGGTGTGAGATAGGGATTACAATGTGGGGAATCGAACACTCAAGCTACAGGTAGGAATTCAGATAACCAACCAATTAAGCTATTATGATTCCCCGCTGGACATGAATTCTTGTGCTACACGTAATGAATTTGTGTTTTTTTTTTTTTTTTTTTTTTATACTTTTCACTTTTTTGGGACCTTTTAGGGTATTGTTGCATTCATTTACACTGTACAAACATTACTGCAGAAAGTCCCATACTGCACTGCAGAATATGATGCATTATGCCTTCACTCTTGGCACTTGGAAGAAAGTTGATGCTTCGCCATGTAATCAATTGGCTGGAGTGAATGCGAAACTTCAACAACTATACAAAAGACACGTGATAATTCTGTACACACTAAGGATATAGACAAACACTTTGTCCTTAGTTCCTGTTGGAGCTTAATTAAATTTAAACTCGAATGTATGATTTTTGATTAAAGAAGGAAGGATTATGACTATCCCACAGCAAATATAAAAGCTCTATTATTATTGTACATTTTTTGGACGTACGTGATTTGTCAATATTGTAGTAATATTGTACTTACTAGTCACTCAACATGGTGTCAAATCACATTATTTTTAGTGACTTTTGAAACTTAAAATTTATATATTTAAAAATTATATAAAAAATATTATAAATTATAAAATTGTTAATATATATATATCAAAAAAAAATTTAAAAAGTTGCACTATCGTATGAAGTGGAATAGATGGAATACCGTTTTGTTGGTTTTTAAAAAATAAAAATAAAACTGGGGGTGGGTAGAGAAAACAGGGAGAAAATTATAATGTGCGAAATCAAATGCTCCCTATAAAATGAGAGTTCAGATAGTTAAACAACTAACTTACTATTTTGTTAATTGGATTTGAACTTACATATATTTGTGTCTTCACTCTTGATAAACCATACATTAAATCCGTCACTGCTCTCCAAGTAGCACAACTTTTCATTATTTAGTGATACTTTGTCAATTATCCGTTTAAGTCGATATCAAGGTGTCAAATGAGTTGATTAAACTGAATTTTAACATATTAAAATATGTAGTTAATAAATGAATGAATTATTATTTCGCTAAAGAATTATTTGTGTTGAAATGCATTAAAAAAAGGGTCAAATCCCAATCTTGTTAATTATAACTAAGTTTTAATTATTTTATTTGTTCTTTTATAAATTTTAGTATCTAATAAAATTATTATTTTTCTTTATTAAGGTTAATATATAACTTATCAAATCAAAAAATGTCTTTTGAGAAATATTAATAAAATTTCTCATGGATCAATTTGGGTTAGATATCAACTTAAATTCTAATAATTGAAATATATTGATCAGCTATTAAATAAGTGTACTAATAATCAACCCAAATTTAAATACGTTAAAACATATCATTTCATGGACTATAATTTGATCACCTAATCTAAATCACAATAATTAGAACATGAAAAGATTATTAACCCCCAAAAAACCTTGACTAATTAGAAGATACTAATAATTCATTTATCAAGTAATCAGACGAATTATAATTTCATGGACAATAATTTGATCACCTAATCTAAATCACAATAATTAGGACATGAAAAGATTATTAACCCCTAAAAAAGCCTTGACTATTTAGAAGATACTAATAATTCATTTTTCAAGTAATCAATTGCTGCAGCAGAACTTAATCCTATTATTTTATCGACCTATCTTGATTTATTGGTGTTTAAATTTTTTTATTATGAAATAATAATACACCTATCAATTTTTAGGAATTAACTCAGCAAACAAGACATCACTATCGTCAATCAATTACTAGTATTTTGTTTCATTAATCTTTTGTTTATTCTGGGTGTGTAATTTTACTATTTTTTATTTTAAGATTGAAGTTAATTTCAGCATTACTTAATTATTCTATGTTGTCTTTAGGTGAATAATGAGTTTCTACTTGCTCATATAGAACTACTATTTTTCAGATATAATACCTAATAATTTATATTCCACTTTTTATTATTAAATGTTGAGGAGGGAAATTGGACTCATTCAGAATAAGTATGAAGGGCTACAATTGAATCAAACCCTTGAATTTGAATTGACACTCTGATGAGATTTAGAAATTTTCGTCGTTCGTCCCTTTTTTCTTTTCTTTTTCAATTTCGTAATTGGTAGTCTTTGAATTATCATTTCTTTTCATTAAATTGAAAATCTTATAAAAAGAATATCAAATAATGGTTTAAAATTGGATCATTTACATCTCTTGTAACAAATATCTTTTTCGTGAAGTATAAATTTATATTTTTGTATCATAATATTCCACAAGCTTTGTTCCATCACAACTTCAACTTCTAAAAACTTATGTCTCATTAAACATAAATTCGATTGCTAAAGGACAAAATATAATAATAAACTTATTTAAAGGAAAAATGTGCAATCTAATGTTTTTTAAATGTTAAACAACAGCCCAATATTTTGTCAATCACAAAATTATCACCATGAGACCTCAAGTTTTATATTTAATAGTAGATAATTAACGGAAAATGGTTAGCAATATATTTGAATTTTGACCGAATTTACTGTAATAATTCCAAATTTTGGACAAGACCTATTACCCCTCCACTATTTAATAGTGTATTTTAAAGGTATATAGGTGCCCACGTGGACATCATATATATTGCATCATTATAAATAGTTCCTTGTCCAGTTAGACATTTATATATCTTTAAAATACACTATTAAATAATACAGGGGTAATAGATTCTGCCCAAAGTTTGAGATTGTTACAACAATTTCTATCAAAATTCAGATATATTTCAGATTTTTTTCCAATTAATTAATGTACCATGATTGCTCTATATTTGGGCTAAACCTTTACTTAGAAGTTATATAACTCCTTAATAATACATCCGAACTGTAACACAACTTTTTTTCTTCTGTCGATATCCGTATGGAAGCTGACTATTTTGAACTTGTATCATATAGGACCTCATTCGAGAAAAATGCTGCCTAGTAAAATATTTTTATATGCAAAACTCAAACTCAATAAGAGAGAAGCAACCAACATAACATTTCTTTTTTTTAAAAAAAACGTAGAAAGTAGGAATTAAATTAAAATTGATGGTTTTGTCGTATAATGAATGTTTTCTGGTGACGGTCCCCTCAAGAAGGATCCAAATACCCAGTTCTAAAGATAAGATATCATATGCCATTGACAGAGCAAAAAGAGATTAATATATCGGATTTTTAAAAAATTTATCAGTAAATTTTATTTTAATTATACTTTGTTTAATTGAATATCTTAACAGATGATTAAATGTTTATACTAATTTCTTTTTGTTTATATTTTAGAAATACTTATATACATATTTGAAAATATCTATTACGTAAATAAATTAACCGCATAAAATATATCGTCACCATTAATCATGTCACGTCAATTTAATTTTGTTTTCTGATGTAGACGAGTGTCCTTTTTTTGCTCTAAGTTGTTGTATATTACAAATATAAACCCAACTATATTGTGGGATCGAACATGTAGTACTATAATGTACTACATGAAAAGGATCATTTTTCTTTTGCATAAAGTTTTAGTGTATATATATATATATACACACCAGTTTTGACGCATACGTTGAACGTGAATATCAAATCATATACCACACTATTTTTAAAAATAATGTGAATATTATTAAATAAAAAATTAGTCACTCTTAAAATCTCTTAGTTACACCTCTTAAATATATTTTATCCTCCCTTTCCTATAGTGCATTACTTTGTTATTATTGTATTGTTGGTGTTCTTACTTTTAATATAATATAATATAAATAAATATTGATATAAAATATATAAGACATACTAATTTGGATGTTTTTAGTTGGAATATTAGATTAATTTAACATTCATGTTAGGGAGTGTTCTAATTTCATTGAACTTTGAGATTATCAACATTTGTAAATCAAACTTGAGGTTTTATGAAGAGAAGAATTGAAAACAAAAAAAAAAGGGTAGTTTAAAATGTGAGGAAACCCCTTCATTTGTAGTTAAAAATGTATAGTATTAGTATGTGCATATTGTTTCTTATCATAAAAATATAGAAGATATCTTAAATAAGGTGTTTTAAGAAGAATGAATATTTTTTTTTTTAAATGTAGTTTTAAAATTTGAGGAAACCTCTTTTTTTATTGCCAACAAAAGGTAGTGTATGAAAAACGGATTATTGTGTCTTATCAAAAAGAAGTCACAACCCTTTAGAAAAGTTACAACTCTTTAGAAAGGTTACAACTCATTAACTCTTTGGAAAAGTCACAACCCTTCGGAAAAGTCACAACTCTTCCGAAAAGTCGCAACCCTGTAGAAAAGTCACAACCCTTCAAAAATGTCACAACTCATCAAAAAACTTGTAACTCTTCGAAAATGTCACAACCCTTCAATGTGAAAAAGTGTCTGGCTTTAATATAATATAATACACATAAATAAATATAATACAATATAAAATATAGAAGATTAGAGGCGGATCCAGAATTTTGAGTCTCTGGGTGCCAAGTAGGTTTATCGGTTAAATCAATTTTAGGCTTCAGTCGAATTATTCGTCTTTTCGGTCTATGCAAATCAATTAACAAAATATGAAGAATAATAAGATGACAATTTATGTATTATATAAACTACAAATTCTTTGCGCATGGGTCATGCTAATCTTCTTCGCATTGTTTCAATTTTATCATATGTCTCCAAAGGAGCAAAAGTTTATCATTTTAATTAATTAGATGCTCTTGTTGAAAGTCGAATTCAAGACCAACAACAGAAGATTTTTTTTTTCTCGCGTAATATTTGAGAAAAATCTTTTTAGCTCAATTGGTTGTCTATTTGAACTCTTGCCTTACCATTTTCCCTTCCCTACCTCCATATATAAATACAAATTTGCACCTCACATTTGATTGAGATCATAAAGTAAACAAAGTTAAAACTTTCAATTATATTATTAATCTCATAAATATTCATCATTCATTTATAATTGTCCTCGACAATTTTTCATATTCTGAAAATGATCAATGACGATATCATTGCTTGTATTTATAAATAGATCATGTTTTATGGAACACGCTAGTCAAATGATTTATAAATTACTCCATATTAAGATAACAATTATTAGAAACAAACAAAAAAAATAATGTCGCTGTCAAATTAAGCGAGCAAGTTAAGATTGGAAATTAAAAAACTGCCAGGGCCTCAGTGAGATTCGCCCTCGTGACCTCCATGTTAGTATACGACCCTTTGCCAGCAGCACCACACGGCGTTTTGGTTTTCTGGATGGCACGCTTAGTATTATTTGTAATTATATTGTAGATATATACCTATATATACTAGAGTTTCCGTCGAAGTCTGTGGGTGATGTGGCACTCCACAAACCTTAGTAGATCCGCCCCTGTAGAAGATATACTACATTTTGCGTTTTAAGTTTGGGGTATTATAATAAATTTACATTTAAGTTTAGTAGTTATTTCTTTTAAGGTAGTACAGATAAATAGATATAAAAAGACACATATAGATTGGTCTGATTTTAATTTGATATGAAATTTTAAAAAATAAAGAAGACTTTTAATTTAAGGATCATATGTAGAATATATAAAAATGTTTTTTAACTTTGTGGTCTTAAAGATGCACCCCACCTACCCCCTCACCCCCCCCCCCCCCAAAAAAAAAAAACTTTCTATATTAAACTGAATAAAATTAAAGTACAATAAATAAATTGGAAATGAAAGAGTACTTATTAAATGTAGTTTGAACTCTTCAAACAAGTTTTTGGTCAAATATTTTTTCTACAACAGTTTGAGACTTTTCAGATTCTGAACACCAAGTTATAGTTTGTGCAACGGATAATCATTGAACTTCTTGTCAAGTAAAAGTTGTTGCAAAAGTATATTTCATGGTAATGAAAATGAGTACTAATTAATTATCAAGATAATTTTCTCGTTTGAAATTGAGTTATTTCATTCTCCTTGTTGCATCAATTTTTGTTGATCTATCTAATTTACCTACAAAAATATCGTAATTGTATAATTGAACAACTTTCACAGTCTTCCTTGTTTTAAGAAGAAGAATAGAAAACTTACAAAACTCGTAGTTTAAAAGTGTGAGAAACGCCCTCTATTTATAGAAAACAAAGGATAGTATGAAAATGTGTTTATCGTGTCTTTTCAGATAAATCAAAACCCTTCAAAAAAATCACTACTTTTGAGAAATGTCATAACTCATCGAAAAAGTCACAACTTTACAAAACACTCACAATCCTTCGAAAAAGTCACTACCCATCAATGTGAAAAGGTGTTTGCTTTTGATATAATATAGCGTAAATAAATATAATATTAAATAAAGAATATATACTAAATTGAGTATTTTAAGTTGGGGGTATTATAATAATTTAACATTCAAGCTGGGGAGTTCATGTTTTAAGATGGTATAGATAATGTGATACTTATTTTGAATTAAATTAGTTTGATTAATATACAATTGCTTTTGAAGTCGATAAATACATTGTGTCTGATAATTTTTAAAGAATCACAATTTGTTACACCTTTCTAATGGTCGTAGCTTCACCAATGTTTGATTTCTATTTTTTTCGTAATCTTTTGATGTAATGACCTTGGCTTATTGATAATTCACAATATTAATAGTACGATAATCATATATAGTATTGAATTATTGATTTTGTTATATAGGGTTAAGACATGAAAACAAATAATAAAATTAATAAAAAGTAGCGTCGTAATCAATTACAACAATGAATAAATACATTAAATAATAGGAAAATGGTAAAAAGGGAACATCCGATGCTGCTCAAATTTCAACTCTATGTATAATAATGCAAAGGGTTAAGACATGAAAACAAATAATAAAATTAATAAAAAGTTGCGTTGCAATCAATTACAATAATGAATAAACACATTAATTAATAGGGAAATGGTATAAAGGGGAACATCCGATGCTGCTCAAATTTTAACTCTATATATAATGATGCAATGTAACTAAAATCCAAATATTAAAAAAAGCAAGAATAAATAAAAGTATAACATGATAAAAAATAATATTCATGATGCCATTATTGTATAAGAAAAATCACAAGGAAAGCAAGTGAAAAAGTTGATAAAGAATCCATTGAACATAGCTTATAGATAGAAGACATGATTAATTAGACAAAAGTCTGACAATGGACAATCTGTCGACCACTAATAATCGTACTCATAAACTCTGAATTGTAATTTCTTGATCATTAAATTGTGTACTTGTAAATTTTGAATTGTCACTTTTCGACTATAAATATAATCATGAATTTATAAATTTTGAATTGTAACTTTTCGACTATAATAACTCGTAAATTCTGAATTCTAATTTCTCGAGCACTAGATTATGTACTCATAAATTTTGAATTGTTACCTTACTTCTCGACTAACTTGTAAACTCTAAAGGTGTGTTTGGTATGAAGGAAAGTGTTTTCCATGGAAAATATTTTTTTAGAAAATGTTTTCCTAGAAAATAAGTAGGTTTTTGACTTATTTTCTCATGTTTGGTTGGTAAGTAGAAAATGTTTTCCGCAAAAGATTTTTAGTGTTTGATTTATGAATGAAAAATGCTTTTGAGAAATATCTTTAATTTTTACTATAGTGGAAAATAATTTTTGAAATTGAAAGTATTTTTTAAAAACAAACTTAAATTTTTTTGGGGGTGGGGGAGAGGGAGTCGAGGGTAGGGGTGAAAAAATGAAATTTTGAAATTAAAAATATTTTTTAAAAACAAACTCAATTTTTTTGAGGGTGTGGGGGGCTGCCGGGGGGTTACGGGGGGAAGGTCGAGGGTAGGGGTGAAAAAATAAAAATTTGAAGTAGAAAATATTTTTTAAAAATAAACTTAATTTTTTTTAAGGGGGTGGGGGCCTGGTAGGGGGGCAGGGTAGGGATGGGGTGGTAAAAAAATAAAAAATTGAAATTAGAAATATTTTTAAAAACAACTTTTAATTTTTTTTTTTGGGCGGGGGAGGGTGGTGGTACGGGGATGGGGGTAGGGGTGTGGGTGGGGTAAAAAAAATTGAAGTTAAAAATATTTTTTAAAAAGAAGCTTTAAATTTTTATTTTTATTTTTTTTTGGGAGGGGGGGTTGGAGGGGTGATTTGAGGGCAGGGACAAAATAAATTAATTTTTTCAATAAAAAAATATTGTAATTTGAAGTTGGAAGAGAGTTTTGGAAAATGTTTTCTTTAAGTATTGAAGGGAAGTTATTTTCCTTAAATTTGAGGAAAATGAGTTGATTTGGAAAACATATTCCAAACATTTAACCCAACCAAACATGAGAAAATTAGAAAAATATTTTCCGGAAAATGTTTTCCTTCATACCAAACACACCCTACATTGTAACTTCTCATCAATCACTTGACTATATTAGGGGTGGTTTGGTATCTAGTTAGAGTTATATTGATATTAGTAATGTAAGAATTAGTTATGAGTAAAAATCTACATATCAGTTATGCATGAATTATTTATGTATTATTAGTTATACATGTATAAGTTATTTCACTTTCTATCCAGTATAAAATAATACATAGATTTCCTCATAAGTTATATATATACAAGTTATGTGAGTTTCTAAATTGCCAACCAAATGTCGAATTGATTTTATACATGAATAACTTATTTTCTATCTAGCTACCTACCAAACGTCGTATAAGTTATATAGAAATTAATACATGAATAATTTGTTTCTTATCCCAATACCAGATTACAACCCCTAAGGCCATTAGGATTTGCACTGATATACTCAAAATTGTAACTTCTTGACTAGTGCACTATATAACCCTAATTAGACCACTAAGATTTACTTTTGTAAACTTGGAATATCGTAAGTTGGTTCTAGAAATTAAAAGATTCTCATAAACTTTGAAGTCTAACTTCTCACTATATATAACATGACTAAAACCACTAAGATAATAAACCCTCAATTATACTAACTTCACAACTATTGGACTTTATATCAAAGATTGTTGCATTACTCAATTTCTAGATTCTAAAATACCATTGTGTATGTGGCCTAGCCACTTGAAAACCTTGCAAAAATAAAATTGATCAAATATGGAACCTTTAATAATTGTTGTATTCTAGTATAAGAAATATTACTATTAGGCAGACATTGAGGAAAGATGTGGGCCTTTTGGACCTAGTGAATAAAACAAGTTCATAAAAATGCCTTGTTCCATTTTAGATCCAAAATATGTCAATGTCTATCACCTTTTTTTGGAAAATGACATCAACACTTCATAATTCATAATGGCACGTGGTGTCATGTGGTTGCCTCTACAACAACTTCAACTCAATTTTGGATGGCATTGGTCTCGACATGCAACCTAACTGAGTTGGAACCTTACCCTTTGTTTGGACGGTTGTTATATATTATTTTATAATATATCGTATTGTATTATTTTAATAAATATAATATTTGGATATATTGTATCGTTCTTCGTCGTTTTATGTCACGATTCAGACCGTTGTGATTGACATCCACACTAACCCTCCGGTGGGAGAACCATTACTACAACCCGACTAAGCAACTTAACGAAAAATAGACATTTAAAGATACGAAAGTAGGTTTAAATGACCAAAAGAAATACAGAGTTTCCATAAACTCCAAAAGTTTAAACAAATAACTTAACCAAACTAATGTGAAAGTCTTAACCCTTAAAATCTGAAAGTCATTGTAACAAAACTCTACTAACGACAAGTCTAAGAACAAGGGGTGCAACCCCAAAACTAAACAAATATATTAAACAAATAGTCTGAGTCCGAAAAGAGTGGACTTAAACAAGAAAGATCTATGGCAGCCTGAAAGAACTGGCTCACCCTTGAATTCGGTCACGCTCAATAGTCACCAAGCTGAGGTCAATAGCCGCCTGAAGATGCCTTGTACTCAACAAAGAAAGAGCAAGTACAGTATCAGTACACAATCACAATGTACTGACAGGATCACGTTGCTATTCCACTAAGCACAACATATATCAGAATTACAACAAGGTAAACACATACATGAACATAATATATATATATACACACACACACATCGATTATCATTTCAAGAGCAATGCATAATTTCACATTCTCAATAACAAGTAGATATAACAAATCAATGGTTCTCTCATGGAACCCAATTCAATGGTCCTCTCATAAAACTCATACCGAAACTGTTAGTGTACCGGTACGTGGTACCCGATCCAAGTTAGTGTGCCGGACGTGACACCCTATCCCATATATGTGCTGGAATGTGGCACCCGATTCAAGTTAGTATGTCGGTACGTGACATCTGATCCTAGTTAGTGTGTCAAAATCATACAACAAGAGGTGATTCATGGCATGTAGTTCTTCGTTCATACTTATTTACATTAGGCGTGATGAATAGGCTTCATTCACATACATGCATTATAATGAAGCAAGTACAAACATATATCACACAACATTAAATCACAATCATCACCTATCTTGAATCCAAGCTTGAATCCCCTAAGGCACTTGAATCTTCCCGCTTTTTCGTGGTCTAAAAACATACAATTAACACAAGGATCAATAAACGAGGCCTAATTACTGGGATTATAATAAACATTATCAACCCTAGGCCAATCCAAGATCCCATTACCCAAATTAGGGCTTTTCCCACCATCCAAACAGTTCCAAAAACCCTTCCCTAATAATAATCAGACAAGAAACCAAGTTCTACGGATCGAAAAATGGATTCGGGGAGTGAAAACCTTACCTTTTACCTCAAGAATGGTGGAAAACTGTCAAGAAAACCCATGGGGTCATTCCTTAGCTCTCAAAGTCGAAAAGTGCAGAATAAAACGTTTTTGGGGTTTATTTCTGACTTAAATCGCGAATGTCCCACCACAGCGGACCTCATCCCGCTACAGAGGCCCCTCTCTGGCGGCTTGCACGAAAACAATGAGCAAATTTAAGAATTTCAAACCCCCATTTCACAACACACCTTCATCTCATGACACTCAAAAAATACCCGTTTACGCTAAGATCAGTTTCGGGAGTTCTACTCACCCGAATTCAATGTTGTAAAGTCATACAGATTCCTTAACGTCTTAGCTATCCACTCATGTAATCGCATTCCATATTAAGCCTCTCATTTATTACCATATTTCCCTAGACCTCACTGATTTCGATTTCGTCCAAATCTGGATTAGGCTAAGAAATTTCAAGTTACTATCAAAAAGTTTTTCGACTCAAAATTTTTCTCCGTTGGCTTTTCTATAACGACGGGAATAGGTCGCTACATTATATAATGTCACACAATTATAATTTGAATGATAAGCCTACAAGAAAAGTATGGTGTAGGGTAGAGCTACTATGAAAAAGTAGGATAATAAAGAGCGTTACTTGATGATGGATTTAAACAATGAATAAAGACAAAATGAGAAGAAAATATTAAGGTAACAACACGATCACTCCAAATCTGTCGTTACATAAAATGGGTCTCTTCATCATTACCTAACGATGAATTTAAACTACACGATACAATAGAATTTAAGTAACAATCAATATAACTTTTATATTCAAACTAACAGTACAGTAGAAGGGATAACAAACATCCAAACAAGGTGTTAGAGTGTATTGATCAAATGCAGTGACAAAGTTAGAATCTTTACTAAAGAGAATTAAAATATATAAAAAATAAAGAAAAGTTTAAAAAATTTAATGTAAATATTATATGGGCAAAAATTTTTTTATTTTGCAGAAAAAATGTCAATTGACACCCTTTGGACGAGAGTAGCTCCACTAGAAATCACACGTATGCTAAGTAGTGGAAAAGTTGTTAAACTTTCAAGCCAAAAAAACAAATAGGACAGAAATGAGTTTTCATTGCATTTTTGTCTTTTCTAATGATTAATTTTACTTCCAACTCAACCATGGTATATTAGATTGATCTATTCATTAATCTTTTTACATGAGGATATAGTAAAAAAAAAAAAAGCACAATTTAAGTTTTGATACAGGTTTGATACTTAATTATTTTGCCAAAATTTTGACTGAATTTTGAGTTAGAAGGAAATATTTAGTTGGACAAAAATGATAAGAAAGAGCTAAAATTGGAACTCTCTAATTCAACAACTTCAATTTGGCTTGTCAATAATTAAAGGCAAATTACATATTTGATCGATCAGCCAAAAGCAATTACATATATAAAAAAATATTTTTTTTTATTCGATAATAGTTATCCACTATTAATTTGACACACACCTTAAGAAATAATAAATAATAAGGATAATATTACTGTAGTATCCTTTGAATATATTAAATTTGATGCTTTGAAAAATGTATTAGATATTGAATAGTATTTAACAATAAGGGCAAAATAAACATAAGAGCGTAAATTATCTCTTGATTTTTCAAACTGAACAAATATTGTTGGACAACTATTTTAAGTATAGTGGACAAGTAAAGATGGACGGAAGGGTGTGCATTTTTTAGGACCCGTTTGGTAGGAGGTATAAATCAAAATAATTCTTGGATTAAAATTTAGTCCAGCAAAAACATTGTTTGATTACTTTATTTAACCTGATCCATGAATTAGTTATACCTCATACAAGGTCTTATTTTATCCTTATAAAAGGAAGGGATAACTAATCCAAGGTTTAACAATCCTTGAATAAGACCCCCTAAATGACTAAACTATCCCCAAATCTTTTTTCCATTTTTTTTTTTGTAATTTAATGTTCTTTTTTATTTATATGAGAATATTTATAAATATTCATTTAAATTCTCCAAATTCGTTTCATGTAATTTGATGATTTCAGAAATTAATATTTTTTTCTCCATGTTTGATTTGTTATATTGGGTTAATTTTTTTCGACTTTTTTTTTAAATGTAGTTCATCGATTGACCACTTGAATTGTTTTTTTAAAAGAAAACAAACTTTGTGTATTTGAATAATTTAAGTAGCCTTAAATCCATATTAAGTTTAAGGTATATTTGACCAACAAAAAATTTAAAATATACCGTGTTATCAAGGATCTCTATAATGGCATATCACACCTCAAAATTATTATTATTATTATTATTTTATATTTTAGTATTTAACTTGAGTAGTTAAATGAAATATAAAATCTCATAACAACTCAAGGATATAATAGGAATGAAATTTTTTCTAGAGTTTAAACCAAACATAAGATTAGGTGGAAACAATGAACCAAACACTTGATAAAAATTAATCCCTGCATTACTATATTCTATATTACTAATCCATGCGTTAGTAATTCCTGCATTATGCATCTTTGTACCAAACGACCCCTTATTGAGTTATGGCACCATATACTATATCAGCCAGGCATTGAGGAGTGGGGCAAAGGGAATACGAACGCCCTCCCAAAAGTGTCAATGTCCCTTACTTTTTGGGGAAAAGGACATCTTTATTCTTAATTAAAAGTATCGAGTTCAAACTCTAATAATGAAATCATCTTTGGTAAGAAGGGTCTCACTTCCAAAGCGAATTTAGATTAATTGAACCACAAAGCAGGTATCAGACAGTAGAAAAGTTCGTATGAAGAATATCCACATTATTACTTCACAGGACAAGTGTCATTACGCTGTTGTCACTGGTCTGTACCACAACTTGAGAGGATAGGCCAGATGGTTTTGTTAAGAGGATGAACCTAACCAAATTGGAATTATTGGAAGGTGTTTGAGGATTAAATTTAGCTCTATGTTTGACACCTATGCCATATTTCCAAGTTGTGGAAAAGTTGGTAACACTCTTCCAAAAGTTGAATGAAATTGGCTTCTCAACAATTAAAACTATCCTATCTTGAGTTGTTGTATTATTCATGTTCTAGAAATGTTAATAAAATGGATCATTGAGAACATTTATTGTGTAGTGGTACCTTACTATATCATGCAGGCATTGAGGAGTGGGAGTGGGCCTATTGGGCTATGTGGAATAAAGATGAGGCCATATATGAGCCCTTCCAAAAGTGTCATTGTCCCTCACCTTTTTGTGGAAAAGGACATAACCAATGATCGTATTAAAGTCGTCACCAGTAAATATTCTTTCATTCTTAATCAGATATCTTGAGTTCGAATTTTTCACATGATCAATAGAATCATCTCTTATTGAGCACCTTATCCCTTAAGAGTAAAATTTCCTATCACAAACTCAAATTAGTCGAATTACAAAGTGAGTACTGAATGCCAGGTGACAAACGTATAAAAAAGGAAAGAGACCTACATCAAGTACACAGGGCAAGTGTCATTACTATTGGTTGTCACTTGTCTGAACCACAACTTGAGGAAAGGGCTAGATGAATTTGTTAGAGGATGAACCTACCCAAGTTGGAAGGTGTTTGAGGATATTTAGCTCTATATTGGACACCTATGCCAATTGTCAAGTTGTGGAAAACTTGGTAACCTTCTTCCAACAACAAAAATAACAAAAAGTACAAACAAATTTTCATCACATACTGTAGTTTTTCTTAATGATTAATTTGCCATTCAATTTAACCATAGCATGATATATAGGATTATTCTCCTTATATAACAATTTCATGTACCATAATTAATTACTTGCAATGTGATAAGACGTAATATTACAAGATGAAGTATCAAGTTTATATGGACAATGAAATTCAAACTCATGATCCTTCAATTCAAAATTTGATTTCTCTTCCTCACCCTTTAGAGTTTAGACATGTTGATAAAATAAAACAACAGTTATTATGGTATCAGAGATTTCAGATTCAAACCAAAAAAATGACGTCACGTACATTATGAATCACTTTATCTCAGATGTGAGATTCCGATACTAGCTCCAAAAATGTCAGTGTCCTTCAGCTTTTTGTGGGGAAAGACGATATGAAAATGATCCACATTATCACTTCATAATTCACAAGGGACACGTATCGTTGATTATGTGGTTGCCTATACCTACGTACAACTTGATGTCTAAGTTGGACAGCTTGGTTCAAAGACAAAACTGAACTTAGCCTGGAACTGGGAAGGTGTTACGCTTGAGGATTAAAGGTCACTAGGGTGTGTTCTTAAAGATGGAAAACGTATTCTATGGTACGGAGGAAAATGTTTTCTAATTTTTCAATGTTTAACCGGTTCAAATATTTCCGTCAACAAAATATCTAAGAAAACAAGTTCCTTAAAGATGATGAAAATGATCTCCCTGATAAAAAGGGGAAAAACAAGCATCAATACATCGTCTCCTTCCTAACACATCCAACCCCCATCCCATATCGATCCACCCTATATTATTTTGCTAGAAATAAGTAAGAAATTCACTTTTATCAGCTCATAACAGAACACCATTATTGTACAAGACCGACTTTCCAAGGACCACAGGACCTTCAATAAATTGAAAAAGGTAAACTGGCTGCCTTAAAAGTCTTAACATTAACTTAAGAGCATCTTAGATCTACAGTTCAAGAGTTCTAATACAGTGTCATAGAAAGGTTGAGCTTTGCCTATTTGAAACTGCTGTATGTCCTCTTTTACATATTTGAGAACATCCTACCGGGAAATGAAACTGATGTATGTCCTCTTCAGGCATTAGTAAGCGTTTCTGCATCTTACTCAAATTAGATTGGTCGGGGATAGCTAGAAAGTGGACATGCAGCAACACAGATACAGGTGAAGCGCTCTGGTTCTTCCTATTGTGCATTAACCAGAAATTGACAGGGGACTCAGGAGGTGTATGCACAAAGATCACATTAAACACAATTATCAAATAAACGAAGCTTCTTGGAGAAGACACAGGCAAATAACAAAATATGCCACCCAAGACATAAAACTCCACGCCAAGGCAGGACACATGAACTGCTGTTTGATTGAATAAGGTAGAATCCAGAACCCAAAGTTCTAGTAATCTGTTACAACCAAATATGTATAGATAATTCCCTGAGTTTCTCGAAAGACACCTATCAGATATAAAGCACCTCAATGCACATAAATTTCCAAGGTCGCACTATCCCAATAAAAGAGCAAAGTAAAGAGTCTAGCCAAAAAGATGATTTAGCTTCTTCCTGCTAAGAAACATGATCCAATAAACACACTGCCAAGCAAATTACCAGCGTATCAGGATATCTTTGCCTTTGAGAAGTCCATTTCAGGATGCTGCAGCAGATCAAGAACAAGATGAGTCAAGTCATACACAGAGAACCGGGTAAAGGAGATAAACAAAGTAATACATGATATCATGTTTGCACCTCTGCCATAAATTTCTTGAGAATTTCTTGTTTCTGTGTCTCATCACTTGTTGGAAGACCCATGGATTTCTGTCGCTGATCAAACTGCAAAAGGAATTTCTCATCAAGCAAATAGAACTAACTAGCATCATCACACACTAAGGGCATAAATTACAGCCAACAGGATTTCTCAAAAAAGCAACTAAAGTTGTGGGATGCAATATAATGTACATTTCTAATCTAATAAATGTACCTAACAAAGAATAAACGGCTAAACCAACCAGCCTATCAATAAAGTTGTTCAACAGGATGAAGCGTAGACATCAAGGATGGCTAGGTGGCAGAAGCAACCTAGAAAAATCAGCACTATCTAGATGATACTAACCTTTTTTTCTTATATCCTCAAGCCAAGTATGAGTCAGTTTGTTAATTACCAATATTAGCTTCAGGATCACAGGAGACACCGTAATCCAATAAAGAGCATGGGAAAGACTGAAATCTCCAAGCAAAAGAACTGAAATTTATGAATCTTACCAAGGATAAAGATTAAAGCATCTGAAAAAAACCTTCCATGCAAAAGTTTTACACCTTGATAGAAGACATTACTTGGGACCATAAATGTTAGCACCCAAACTTAGGTATCAAGGAAAAACTATAAGCTTATGTAAAAGTAAATGCAAAAACATGTAGAAACTAAGGACACCACAGCATCTTGAAACCACTTCAAACAGTTTGTTTTACAGAGGAGAACATTATACCACACTTCCAATTTAAACAGTACGTTTTTAATGTCAAAGTGCATAACTCCACACATGACGAGGGCTTCATGAGAAACAGTAATAGGAAATCAAAAGAATTCTGTAATTGGATGAGGGAGAGTGAACTGCCAAAAATTTGTGATGTACATGACATGCTCAAAGTATGCCAAAATCTACCATGAGAATCAGGTAAAAAGTCCCATAAGCAATTATGCCAATATAGAGCAAGAACACAATTTGAAACAATCAATTCCAAAGTGAGCATATAAGCATATAATGTAGATGAGCAATAGAATCCTACCATCATCTTCTCCACAGTTGATCGCGTCTCGGGGTCCAAATCTGACAGCTTGCTGCTTTCAGGTTCTGCTTTCTGCGTATCAATTTCAGGTTCACCTTTCACACAGCATTTCCACCATTCCATTTGGTCCTTCTTGGTTAGGAGAACAGAGATGGATTTTTGGTCCTCTGCAAATATATTAATTCAGTGTCATTTGTCCTTAATAAAGCTGCATCACTGTTATTGAACAAGACTCTACGATAGTTTACTTTGAACTCATTAAGCACAGCTACAGAGTTTGAGAAAAAACAAAACAAGCATGGCAAGCCTAACAGTACCAATGAGTTAGAAGATCGATACAAAATCCAAAGAACACCTAGCAAGTCAAAAATATGAGCAACTTACCTAAACTCCAGAAACAATCATCAACTTTCACAGGTCGATATAGTTCTCCCTGCAAGCACAAAGGAATGAAAGTCAATATATAGCAAGTGCAAATTTTGACTATACAATTTGAGATGAAACACAGGCACACAGAATATAACATCTTTGACTACCAAACTAAAGAATACACTAACATCAATTATGGGAGGCTGGCCCTTTAGTCCAACTTTAAGACGGTTCCTTGATATATCACAAACAATGAACCTTGATTTTGTTCCAGCAGGTACGGGAATATTAACATTTACTTCCTGTAGTGATTGACCCCATGAGTAGTTCTCAAGGTCAAGGCCATTGTTGTTGTTAGGAGCTGCAGGACCTGCAGATGTATCATTAGAGAGGGCAGTGAGAAGTTATGGTATTGCGCAAGAAATGTTGAACTAATAGCAAACAAGACATTCAGACCAATATAAAATACAAAAGATTGTACCAACACTTTACATGCAATTTAAGATTTAATGCAATACAATTATACAAACAATGTCATAGCATACAATTGAAGTTAAAAGGGCCATCACGATTTATATCAGTATCCTATCAAAAGGTATACACATCTAAACTGAAAGTAGTTAACGTCCTCTGATGCCATATCAAAACCAAACAGGATAATAAGTAAAAGGAGATAACATAAGGGCTTGAATATGAAGCTTATTTCAGCCAAATTTGAAATATATCAAGCAAAGTCCTCAATCATTTTGTAAAAACCAGCAAACAGACAGAAACTCTTGTTGTAAGGACCTATTTGTCAATTCAAATTTGAGAATAAAGATACATTTAATGAGTTAATCTGCCACTTCTAATGCATAACAAATTTTGAATAAACAAACTTTTTCAAAGCATACTAAAAATAGTACATGACTGCATAATCTGATAATCCACAACAAACTTGTAATCACCAACAGTTTCTAATTCAAATTTAAAACGGCTATCTAACTAGTACATACATTATTTGATAAACAATTTAATATGAAAACTTCTAATAAAATTAAAAATCCATTCTTGTTGACTCAAAGGTTTACATCTTATACGATAACTTACTATTCAAGTCTCATTTTACACAACGCTTACTGTCCTCTTTCTAGCCTAATTGGTAGCAGTCCCTTTATAGCAACTAATCATAGATAAAACCCAAATACAATTCAAACTTTTACCTAGTAGTGAAATACCTCTCTGTCCAACTTATATGACACTCTTCCCACTTAGGAATATCCCCAAAATGTTGATACTCTTGAAAGTTTTAGTAAGTTTATTTCTTGGTAGTTGTGAAAATTAAAGAAATGGAAGAGCATAAGCATTTAGCAATCCCTTTTTAGTAACTAAATCATAGACTAAACTCAAATATAGTTCACAGTTATGACCTAGTCGTGAAATACCTTATTCGTATGACTTATATGACCATCTTCGCATTTCAGAATATCCCCCAAAAGTTGATACTCTTCTATTTCTTAATCTCTCACAACGTTCAACATATCAAATTCACTAAATCTACTCAAATTATAAAGTGTGATCACTATTGCTAATAATATATATGTCAAATTTTCCTCATCAACACACAAGTAAACATCTATAATGCCATATCTAGAAACTAGAAAGTACCACTGTATAAGCAGGACAGAGGAAGTATGTCTTTGGTTTCAAGTTCATAAAAACACTAAGAATGACTTAGTTTTAGGCTGTAAAACTTATACGAATCCTACATCAATTTCAGTTAACTATCGTAAAAGACAGAAGTGCTATGTATCAGGAACAATAGATATGCAGAACATTCAACCCATAGACCAAAACTTTACTTGAACAGGCTTCGCAAATGGCCAATGTAGCAGTATAGAAACAATCATTCCCTAAATAACTAACAGATTTCATCCGATTCACAGTAAACGTTACCTTGAGAACCATTCTTGTCCTCCTCCTTAGCCTCCTTCATAACTTCTTTCCCTTTTGCCTCTTTAACCTCTTCCTTCTTTACAGAAGCAGTTGCAGCAACAACTGGAACATCCTCCTTGACCTTCTTTCCCGCCGCCTTTGAGTTTGATGCTTCTGCTTCCACTTTCCTCTTGCGCTCCTCAGTCAGCAGCTTGTCTTTCACCATACGAACAACAGCATTGACATCATTAATCAATGAATCACTCTTGAAGAGATCAGATTCCCGTCCGACGAACTCGAACACGGCTTGAAGAAACCCTAGAGGATTAGCAGGATCAAGCACCGCCTTAAAGGGCTTTGACACCGCCGCCGCCGATGATGATGTTGGTTTGCTATCTTGCTCCTCGAAATCAGAAATAATCGCCATTGGATTGATAGAGAAAATGGGGATTAGGGTTTTGATGGATTGAAGTATACGAAGAGTGCAGAATGAAACCAAGTGAAGAGACTTCTTGTGTTCAAATGTAAAGACACAGCGGAGAATTCCAGAAACCCTATTTATAATTATGGAAAAACATTTTATGAAATTTACATTTGTAAATGCCCTTCAAATTTCAATTATTAGTCCCTTTTTTTTTAAAAAAAAATATCACTAAAATAAATCAAATATAAATTAAGATTTTCATTGTTCACGATAGAGATATATATAGGTCAGGTTGATTTATTTTTAATTAAAAAATAATAATATCAATTATGTCAGTTTATAAAATTTATAGTTCGAATAAACTCAATAAAAAGTCAGTTTTTTTTATTTTGATTTTGATTTTAGTCAATTCTTTTGAGTTTTTTATATTAAAAAGAAATAATTTTCTTACCATTACACAATGATTTTAAAAAAAATCAAATATATTTTCACTTATATGAGTGAAAGCTAGAGCTTAAAAATAATAATTGAATAAGAATTTTCAAAAGGACTAATAGTGTAAGCCGAAGGGAAGGCGCAACAATTAGCGAGGGAGGAATGATCCATCTCTTAATTTTCCTCTTTTCTAAAGATATATAGATAAAAGAAAACAGACGATCTTTCTGGAATCAGTAACAAGATAATTGTAACATTTGAATACAGAATAAAATGTTTACTAGCCCAAATTTGAAATAATATATCTTAATTTTGAAAATTATAAATTAATTTAATGTATATTAACAAAGAAGATTATAATTCATATTTTAATGTATAACAAACTAAAAATTATTATACATTATATCATTTTAGTTTGGACGTTTTGTTAAAACCAACTCAAATTAAGAGTGATTGATTTTTTTCCTCAATGTGAAATCAACCAAACCAAATCACAAACTTAATTTTTTTTTCCTTCTATTTAACTTGATTCATAAGTTTGATTTGACTTGTACCTCCTAGTTTATAGTTTAAGTGTTTAGTCTTGAAATACAAAGTGTATTTCTACACAAATTATCGAAATTATTAGCTTGAATTAAAGTTAAATGCATTCTCCAAAACACTTAAACGAAAAAAGAGAACAAATTACTTAGGTTACTTGATTTGAAGATAAGTTGTGCAAGAATATGGTGAGTAATATAAACATTATTTTTGCAAAAAATAGTATGCAAACATTATATAATGTTGAGTTTATTTCTTGTTCTGTATTTACTTTGATGTATTACATATTCGTACATAATGCAACAAACAACAATATGTTCAGTGTATCCAATAGGAAGGAACTTGAAAAAGATAAAATGTATGCAAATTATACATGTAGCTCATGTAACGTATATTAAAGAATATATAGAAGAAAAGAGATAAGAACAAGTGCTAGAAGAAGTATCACATAATTAACATACAATATCAAGAACAAAGTAATTTGGTAATCAAAACACAATCGTTATAGCATTATAGCTAGATTGTTAGACAGGGAACTCCACAAAACTACTAATATTATTGGTACAAAAGGTCCACATGTATGGAGCATCAAACTATTATCAAATCTAACATAAGTAAAAGCTAGACAACGTTCAATTACCTATTAATTAACCTTCTACCCTAATTCATGAAATCTAAATCCTTCTCAATACTTTTTCGATCAACCTCAAACCCACTATCGTCAATCTCTCACACCTTCTTCGGACCTCTACACATATTTGAACCATCTCAATTTTGATTCCTAACATTATCCGCTATAAAACTATTTTTACCTGGTCTTGATTATCGACATTCCTAATTTTTTTCCTCTGAGTATTACTTAATACCCATAATCACAAAAATATTGTATAATTAATGTTAGTTTATATGTGAAAATTAAATTTCGACCAAACAAAATATAAACTTATACTAATTCTTATGTGGAGATTATATTCCCTACAATTCAAACCAGACAGCTTCTTAATTGCATCAATTGCTATTAATAATATATTTGCATAAAGTTATGCTTATTCTAAACTCTTAATTCATATATTACTATAGTTAATATGAATTTAATATAAAGACACTACAACAAAATATATTTATAGCTATGAAATTTAAGCTATGAATTCAAATATTGTAGCTATTGCCCAGTAATAGCCACAATATTTTGAATTACATAGCTAGTGACAAATTCGTAAAAATTTTTAACCACAAAAATTAAATTAACGAAGCTAATTCTTTATTTTTGCTTTAATTATTAATAATTGTGGCAATAATTACCTAAATAGCTACAATATAATTCTGTAGCTAATCATCAATTTTTGCTACGTGATAAATATTATTGTAGCAATAGCAGTATTTTAGCCACAATAAATTATTTGTAACAAATTAATGTAGCTAAATAAAATATTTTACTTCAAGTTATAAAAAATCATGGCAATAGTTAAATAAAATAGCCATAAGTTTTTTGCTATGATAAAATTTTCTAGTTAATTATTAATTTTTGCCACAAGTTAAGATTTAGTAGCTAAATAAATATTTTTGCTACAAGTTATAAAAAAAAAATGTGGCAATAGTCAAATGATATAGCCACGTGTATTTTGCTATAGCAAAATTTTGTAGCTAAATTTTAACTTAAGCCACCCGTTGAAACTTATTGTAACATAGTAATCTTTGAGCCACGATAAATTTATTTAAAACAAACTGTTGTAGCTAAATAAATATTTATGCTTCGAGTTTTTAAAAATTGTAGCAATAATTAAATGATTAGCCATAGATATTTTGGCTATAGTAAATTTGTAGCTAATTATTTATTTTTGCTATGAATTAAAATTTTAATAGAAATAAAAACATTTCGCCACAATAAATTATTGTGGCTAAATAACTATTTTTTCTTTAAGTTATAAAAATTATGTTAATAATGGGCTTAATTGCTATAATTATTTGTAATGACAAACTGAAATAGTCATTGTTGTGATAAAATTTGTAACTAATTGTTTATTTTTTATCGTGAATTATAATTATTGTAAGATTAATAAACTTTTTGCCACATTAAGTATCTTTTTGAACAATTAAAGTTACAATTACAATAGTACTAATATAATCACAATAAATCAATTATAATAAATTTGTATAATTAGATGAATATTTATATTTTATAGAATTAAATATGTATTTGCTGTCATAGACAAGTTCTTACATGGTGTCATAAAATTAATTACTCATCAAAACATTATCTAAGACAAATTTACCAACTAAGGTCAAAAAGTAAATTAAGGAGACAATCTTTGTTATAAAATCACACAACATGAGATTATATAGCTATTATATGTCTCGTAATTCTAAATTCTACAATCGAACAATATATTTATCTCGAGTTAGTATAATTAGAGGTGTTCATCTTTCTATTCGATTCAATTTTTCAAAGTTTTAATATTAAATTTCAAAAATAATTTAAATAAATAGGATGTTATTATCTAATTAACTTTGACCAATTAATTTTATCAAATTTTAATAAAATCAACTTCACTAATTCAAACCTAGGCTACATCTTGATCAGGTGCTTCGATAACAATAGTTATTCGACTCAAACCTATTTTATTGAAATATATATATATATATATATATATATATATATATATATATATATATATATATATATATATATATATATATATATATTGTTAGTGAAAAACTTACAAGATAACAAAAAATACAAGATTACAATTGAAAATAAAAATGAAGAATAAATCTCTTCAGGCTGAGGCGCGGATATCTCGCTCTCTTTAAGGAGATTCAAGCCTACTACAACAAATGTTTTCACCGGTCCAGCAGTAGTTCTTCTTGACTTGTCCCCTCCAGGATACAATAGCCTAATCACAATATATAACTCAACAACTCTGGACAAGAGTTCAATCCAAAGCTCCACAAAAAGAACACCTCCCTTCAACTAATAAAAACTCTCTTTTTTGACTAACTTTTATGCACTCTATCTTTTCTTGTGTGTTATATATATCTCAAACCAAATGAAGACCGCCGCTGTTTATACTAGAAGAAGTCTTCCTAGAAATAAATAGGAAGATAAATGGTGTAGTAAATAGTGAAGAAAATGGTCTTAGGAGTTACATAGGTTACAAGGTATAATGGTGGAATAAAGAATGAGATAATGGAGAAATAATATGGAGAACTAATGGCCAAGATGCCACTAACGTTGCTGCAAGAGAAACAGTCAGTAACATCAGCACTTACTCCAAATGGAGTAATGCCCCAAATAAATTTCCAGACGTTTGAGAAAATGAATTACCACCAATAGTTAACTTGACATCAAGGCACCATTTGACTCCAAACTTGTAACAAATTAATATATAAAATATTAATATTAAAATGTTAACCAACAATCCCCCACTCATTTTAATATTAATCAAGAGAGTATATCAGTTGAAGGAAGATTACTATGCATAATGAAGGTGTGCTCTGCATTGAACCTTCACTTAGTGAAACAGTAACTTTTACTCCAGAGTCGTAGTGGTCTCAGACTTGAACTATGACTGCTTAAGGAAAATAAAATATCACTGCTCACACATAATAATCAAGGTGTTGACATTAGCTTTAAAGGCAACACGTTATGGCCTTGTGCTATCCCGGTTTCATGAGTGCATTTGAGAATAAGCCCAATTCTCATAGGAAGCGACCTACTACCACACTTACATAGGTGAAATCTGTCAAGAGTGCTCCTGTAAATTTAACACTCCACCCATACGGGCTACAAATATTCATTAAGAGTTTTATCAACTCAACCTTCACAAATCACTACAGGAAACAATGCACTCACATCATAGGGAGGGAATGAAAAGATAGTGCATTTTTTCACAACAAGTCATCATATGATTAGTTTTTCCCTTTGAACCTGGTTATAGGATCTCTAGTCCCCAGGTTGGGTTTCCTCATATATGACTCAAGTATTTATAGGCTTCAATCCCATCCCCCTCGATGTGCTCCAGACCTTCTCTCTAGTTAAGGCCTTAGTAAAAGGATCTGCAAGATTATCACAAGATTTGACATAATCAACATTAATGGTACCATTTGTCAAATACGATCTTACATTACTGTGTTTCCTCCTTATAGGTCTAGATTTACTGTTGTAATAACGATTTTGAACTCTACCAATCGCAGCGGTGCTATCATAATGTATTAAAATAAGACGAATTGGTTTTTCAAAATAAGGTATTTGAAATAGTAAATCTCTTAACCAATTCGCTTCCTCACTAGCTGAAGCTAAAGCAATTAGTTCAGCCTCCATGGTAGAGTTAGCAATTATAGTTTGCTTTTTCGATCTCCAACAAATAGCACCACCACCTAAAGTAAAGACATAACCAGTGGTAGAACACGAACCACCTGATAAAGTGTTCCAATCTGCATTACAAAAAACCTTCAAGTACAGCAGGATATTTTTTATAGAAAAAACCACAATTTTTCGTTCCAATTAAATATCTCATAACTCTTGTTACAGCATGCCAATGTTCATTACCTGGCTTGCTTGTAAACCTGTCAAGTACTCCTACTGCATATGCAATATCAGGCATAGTGCAATCAGTCACATATCTCAAACTTCTGATTATGCTAGCATATTCCTTTTGATTTACTACATCATTTTCACTTTCAACAGGAAATAAGTGAACACTTGAATCAAAAGGAGTAGCAACATGCTTGCAATCAAAAAAGTTATATTTTTTCAAAATTTTCTCAACATAATGTGATTGGTCAAGAAAAATTCCATCACATGTTCTTGTTATTTTTATTCCAAGAATAAAGTTTGCCTCACCAAGATCTTTCATATCAAAATGGCTTCTAAGAATATTCTTAGTTTCATCAATAACATTTATGTTAGAGCCAAAGATCAACAAATCATCAACATATAGGCAAATAATCACATGTGAATTATTCCAAGACTTATGATATATGCACTTATCACACTCATTTGTTTTAAAACCATTTTCAATCATGCAAGAATCAAATTTTTCATGCCATTGCTTTGGTGCCTGTTTCAAGCCATATAGGGATTTAGTAAGTTTACACACTTTGCTTTCTTGGCTTGCTTCAACAAAAAACTTGGGTTTTCCATATAAATTTCCTCATTTAGGTCTCCATTTAAAAAAGCAGTTTTTACATAAATTTGATGAATTTGCAAATCAAAAATTGTAGCCATAGCTATTAAAAGTCTTATGGATGTAATTCTTGTTACTGGTGAAAAAGTATCAAAAAATTCTAGGCCTTCTAATTGTTTAAAACCTTTTGCAACTAGTCTAGCCTTATATTTATCGATAGATCCATCTGGTTTCAACTTTTTCCGTAAGACCCATTTGCAACCAATAGTTTTACAACCCGGTGGTGAATCAACTAACTTCCAAGTTTTATTAGAAATCAGTGATTTCATTTCATCATTTATAGCCTCTTTCCAAAATATAGAATCATGTGAAGATAATGCTTCTTTCTGTTTTTCTTTCAACTTGAAAATGAGGCCTTTTAGTGATTTTGGCTTTACTACAAGCCTCACATTTTTCAAAATTCTTTTTAATCATTGGGATTAATCCTAAACTACTCATGATTCCAACATAATGATCATTAATATGACACAAATGAGCATGCCAAAAATTAGTAGAAGAAAGCATATAAACAGAAGTAGAAACTTTATTCATTTTAACATTCAATTTGAACATCCCATCACATGCATACCCCTTTCCCTAAACTACTCACAATTACATATTGATCAGATTCAATAATCTGTTTAAAACCTGCTTTATTAAGAAGAAAACTAGACATCAAATTTTTTCTCATAGGAGTATATAGTACATCTTTCAAAGTTAATACCCTTCCAGAAGTAAAACACAATTCGACATCTCCCGTTCCAAGCACTTGAGTAGTATGTGAATCACCAAGCATGATGGTTTTTGGCTCCTCAAAATGAGTATATTTTTTAAACCAGTCTTTGTCATAACAGACATGACGGTTTGCACCAGAATCAGCCCACCATCCATCAACACTCTCAACCATGTTTTTGTCGGTAATCACCGCCACAAAAGGTTCTTCGGTAACGTTTGCCTGAGGATTAGGACCACGTTTTTGGAATCTGCAAAATCGAGCAATATGCCCACTCTTGCCACAAACAAAGCACGGTCCCTTATCTTGAACTTGTTGATTTTGTGCTTGGTTATTTTCACCACTAGTTGATTTTGTGCTTGGTTATTTTCACCACTATTTTTCTTGGGAGGTCTACCATTATTTTTCTTGAACTTTTTCTTCTTAGGCTTCAAAGAAGTATTTTTGTGAGTTTCAGGAGTAGGATTATTTGAAGTAATTAAATTTACCTTCGTTGTGATGTTGTTCTCTTCTGTTTGTAAAAGTGCATCTTGGCCTCTTGCTTCTTCTTCCATACGGATTTTCATTATCAAGGATTCAAGAGAGGTTTCCTTTTGTTTGTGACGCATAGTTTTTTGAAATTCCTTTCAAGAAGGTGGAAGTTTATCTACTATGCCACAAACAATAAGGTTATCTCCAATTTTCACCTTCTCGGACCTAAGCTTTCCAACAATCATTATAAAGTCTTGAGCTTAGTCTACCACTGATTTATTGTCCACTATTTGGAAACGAAAAAATCTACTAGTTGTATATTTTTTCGCTCCCGCCTCCTCGGTATCATACTTACTCTGCAATGCTTTCCAAATTTTCTTTGCACTAGAGTAAGTTCTATCATAATAATCATAAAAATTATCAGATAGACAATTAAGAAAATAATACCGACACTTATAGGAGTCACCATCGTACTTTTCCACTTTCTCTGAGAAATAAGTTCATCATCATCCATCGAGGTGTCATCAACTTTATTTGGATTCTTCTCAGTTAACACATAAGAAACATTGAGAAGACTTAAGTAGAAAAGTACTTTACCCTTCCATCTTGACATCCGCGGTTTTTTCAATTGTAGTCATCTTGGAATCTCCTTAAAATTGTTAGTGAAAAACTTAAAAGATAACAAAAAATACAAGATTACAATTGAAAATAAAAATGAAGAATAAATCTCTTCAGGCTGAGGCGCGGATATCTCGCTCTCTTTAAGGAGATTCAAGCCCACTGCAGCAAATGTTTTCACCGGTCCAGCAGTAGTTCTTCTTGACTTGTCCCCTCCAGGATACAATAGCCTAATCACAATATATAACTCAACAACTCTGGACAAGAGTTCAATCCAAAGCTCCACAAAAAGAACACCTCCCTTCAACTAATAAGAACTCTCTTTTTTGACAAACTTTTATACACTCTATCTTTTCTAACTTTTATGCACTCTATCTTTTCTTGTGTGTGATATATATCTCAAACCAAATGAAGACCGCCACTATTTATACTAGAAGAAGTCTTCCTAGAAATAAATAGGAAGATAAATGGTGTAGTAAATAGTGAAGAAATTGGTCTTAGGAGTTACATAGGTTATAAGGTATAATGGTGGAATAAAGAATGAGATAATGGAGAAATAATATGGAGAACTAATGGCCAAGATGCCACTAACGTTGCTGCAAGAGAAACAGTCAGTAACATCAGCACTTACTCCAAATGGATTAATGCTCCAAATAAATTTCCAGTCGTTTGAGAAAATGAATTACCACCAATAGTTAACTTGACATCAAGGCACCATTTGACTCCAAACTTGTAACAAATTAATATATAAAATATTAATATGAAAATGTTAACCAACACACACACACACACACACACACACATATATATATATATATATATATATATATATATATATATATATATATATATATATACATTTTAGTGTAATTAATTATAGGCTTCATCGTTCCATTCAATTCAAATTTGCAGACATACTTATAAGTTTAAAATATAATTTGAAAAAACAGTAGTTACATCTAATGGCATTTGATCAAGTAAAATTATATAGAAAGTAAAAAAATGCACTAAGTTTCACTCATGTTCATCTTGATCAAGTATTTTAAAAATTACTATTTGACTCGAACTTGTTCAATTGAGATAATATCTTTACCCATTTAATGTATTTAGGTATTGATTATTTTATTTGGCTCAATTTTATATTGTTTAACTTGTAAGTATCAAATATAATTTATAGTTAGATTATATCTAGTTAAGTTTAATTGACTAATTAAAATGAATTTATACAAAATCGAATCAAGGTTCACTCATGTTATCCTGAACAAGTGCTTTAGAAATTATTTTTTTGACCCGTACTTATATATATTATTAGAATAATGCCTTAATTAATCTACTTAGGTGCTTATATATAGTTCGATTTGATTTAGTATTACGAGATTTTACTTTATAGTTATAGGTTTTAAATATAATTTAAATGAATAAATAACAATGTGTAGCAACTTCATTAATAATAACAAATCTAAATAATAAATTCTGTCATTTTGAAATTATTATTTTTATTTCAATATTTATTGGAATTGTAATTTAAGATTTGAGCAACGATTAAATTTCTTAATTATATAATGAGAATTAGCTATTGAGTTGAACCTGACATAACAAAAAATTAAATGTACAACGTAATCTATTTAGTGACATTTGGGATAAGTGTCATAAAATAAAAATATTTGTCACATAATATTATTAAATATGCTATAAAAGTATTGTTAAAACAACAACGTCAGATATAAATGTTAAATATATTATAACATTTACTTCAAATATCATATTATTATTCATTAATAATAGATAGTATTTACCTCTAATATTGAAAATCTAAATCATTTAAAATTATTTCATCACTAATTATATTTAACTCTAAAAAATAATACTAATAAGATTAATAATATGATTAAAACTATTTGTTTAAATCTTTCCCTCCCACATCTCCCTCTCAAAATCTCCCAATAACCCTATTCCCTACGGCCTCCCTCTATCAAAAGCAAAATATTCAAGTTCATTCCCCATCCCCAATTCCTCAAGCAGCTTTAAGAGAATCTATATAATAGAGAATTGGTTGATTACAATTTTTTCTAAGGGAACATACTGCAAGATTGATTAGTGAATGTGACTAGTTTGTATTTAATTGTGAGTTTTATAGTGTTCACAAACTGCCTCAACTTTGTCTTAAAAGACCCACCGTGATCCAACTATGTTCATTTGAGGATATTGGGGCTCAAGTTGCCAAGTATTGTTGAAGCACAAGGCATGCTTCTCTTAGTGCATGGTAGCGAGCCATTGTGGTTTGGACAAGGCAGATTCTATGTCTTGGATTCAGTAATGTCCGAGAGTAATGAGGAAGCTAGCGAAAGCAATTAAAAAGAGGGATTGGATAAGGTCATGAATTTTGCTCGAACAAGCATACATTAGGTATTAAAGGTGCTAGTCGGGAGAAGGCAGATGGGCGAGGTTCGTGTAATTGGCAATTATTATGGATTGATGGGAGTGTTATGTAATGAAGAGGAGACGTGAGGAGTCCCACATGAAAGTGTATAAATTTGTTGGCCGTAAACTTAATTTCAAGGGGGTTTAAATATGTAAAGAAGTGGGTAATGGTTAAGGGCTTGGTGGAAATGAGGACTTGTCTAGAAAAGTTTCACGTGAATCAACAACTAAAGGAGGTAGAGTACCATGATTATTAGATGCAGCTGGTCAGTGTGTTGCAATACGAGTCTGTGGTGACATAGTAATGTCCGGGTGATGTGGCTCAACAAGTTCATTATGAAAAATCGGTAACTATCATTCAATTTTTGCATCAATTATCTTGATACAATAAATTTGGCAGAACCTTATTCCTTTGTTGTTTGTCGCTGATTGGATATCTGGAATGACCAGGGTAGCATTTTGTTGGCCATTTCTTATCTTGTGCTAATCTTTTGACTAGATTAATATGATTTGAGGCTAGGCCAACATCACACATCTTCATTAATAACATTTAACGTCCATTCTGAAATACAACAATTAAAAAATATGAAGTAGAATTTTTTTTGCAGTGCTCAGTGTTTGCATTGCTACTGGTATTTGTTTTGATCGTGGTGTTATTGCAGCTCTTAAAATGCAATCAACTGAATTCATCTTTATGTTGGATTTTCCATGAGATTAGGAATATGGTAAGGCATCATCTGGCACATAATAGGATTGCTTTTAAATACTCTATTAATTTATTAGGCTTTCCATTGTCTGGCATATTTCTGATGTTGTAGTTTCGGAAGTGCCAAGGCAGTAAGATCAGGCATCATGAAGTAGGTATCGTGTGTGTCGACGACGTCAGATTATGTGTCAAACATTCCATTGGGAGTTAGATGAATCTGCATGATCGAAGAACTAGATTGTATGATGCGAGACTTAGACACGAAATGGTATTTAGAACAGAGTTGAAAGACTTATATTTCATTGTCTAAATTCAACTGGTAATAATGATTATTATTTTCATTTTCAAAAGAATGGAAAAACTCCTCTAGTGTTATATTAATAAATAAAATTCAATTTTTTTAAATGAATACTTTATTATATCATTTTCTTATTTATTTTTTTAATTGTATGGAGAAGTGACGGAATCAAAATCGACGGGGACATGAATAATTAGTTTTATCCCGTTTATTTATATATTTAAGTGAAATCATATTTCACTATTTTGAATGATATTGTTGAAATTTATTAAATCTCTTCTCTAATATATTGTATTTTTAGCACAATTTAAGATATTTTGCTATAATTGTCTATATATTTCATTTCAAAAATGGATTTTTAGCTAATTGTATGATTTTTGCGGCTAACAATATTTGTGGCAGAATTTTCATTCCGTAGATATAATAATTGCCACGCAAATAGTAATGTATATATATTTTCAGTTTCATGGCAATTGAAGAAAATCTTTTGCTACAATTTATATCTTGTGACTATAAAGTATATACTTTTAGCCATGAAATGTTAATTTGTAGCTAGACATATACTCCTATATATAATTGCAACGTATTAAGAGCATGGCTAAAATATTTCACTTTTCGTAGCAAATAATTATTTTTTTTAGCTATAGTGATATCTATTTCATGGCTATAGGTATGAATTTTTAGTTACAATATAGAAGTATTTGTGGCAAATACTTTAATTCATAGCTATGAATATTTTAATCTGTGACTAAATATGAGTACTATTGCCACGAGACTAAACCATAGAAATAGCCATAAAATTAAAGTTTGCATGGCAAATAAATTAACTTTTTTTTTGCTACAATACAACACCTTGTGGCTATAATATAAAGATAGCTACAAATTTTATTAATCGTGGTACAAGAATAAAATTACTTGCTATAAATATATTATTCGTGGCAAAACCTTTTTTACATCGCAGCTACACCATAATTTCTTTGTAGCAATAAGTATAAGTACTTAGCCACGGGCCATGTAAAGTTTGTAGCTAATTATTAGCCACGCTACATCTTGGTACGAATGCTACGGAAAAAATATTGTAGCTAAAGTGTTTAGCCACGGAAAATTTAATATTTAGCTAAAAAAAAATTATAGAAAATTTCTTGAATGACGCTATTTGTCTCTAGATTTATATAAAAATTGCTAGATTTTACTTAACTACAAAACATAACAACATTTTAGTTTGAAATGTGGTGGAATATGTTGTTTTCGCGCGTATAATAATAATGAAAAGTCAATTGTATTCAATAACGTAATAAGTGTATTTGTGTATGCCTAATATCTCTATAGCGAAATATATTGTTACCTATAGACTATACATATAAAATATCTCTACTTAGTTAATTGCATCAACACGAATAATGATGTATTTATGTGTATCTTCTATACCAAATTATCGTTATATTATGTCATGTTTGATTATAGGTTTTAAATAGTCCCATTATTATTTTATTCCATCACTTATACTAAAATGACGAATTACTATCCCCATATAAAAAGTAAAAATAAAATAATTATATAAAATATCTCAATTCAGAAAATATTTTTATCTATTTCATCCCGTCTGCCAAACGACCCTGAAAACTAGATTATACCATGTCTTGCTTAGTCACAGCCTCTTTAAACATCTGAAGTGAGTCTTGCAGGTCATCACATAGCTGGTATGGATCTGGAATCACTTGTGGATCTACCGCCATTGATATTGTCATTTTATTACAGTAACTTTGGAAATGTATTGTCACTGCCTGCACCCACGCCAAATTCATAAATGACATCATATAAATTGAAAACAAACAAATATTATTTTATTTAAAATTTGATCAAACACTTATGAGATCGACTGTTCAAATATTATTTCAAAACTTTGTAAACAAAATTCCTGAAAGTCAGTGATGAGTATATATATATATACTAACATATGGGAGTCCAAAAGTTGTAGGAGCAACATAAGCCAATTTATGGCCATAAAATGTGATCTCTTCTTGAGGCCCAACCACGTTTGATATTAAAACCGTGGTGCTCGATAGAACTCTCCTTGTCACCTTTGCCGCCACCTTTCATAATAACAATAATAAGATTTTACTTGGAAGTTGCGATAAAAAAAAAGTCAAATTCGAATAGGATACAAATGTGATATTTCAGGATAAATCGCTATGTTTTAGTCTATATTATTCATTTCTACTATGGTTTTTAAAAAATAATAATTTCTCTATACATTTGTGAGAATATAACTTTTTAAAATACTTTTAATGATATTTCATCTAATCTTACAAATATTTTAACATATTTAATATCACAAGTTTTATATACATAACGTCATAAACTCTAGTAATTGGGGGGAAAAAAAAAACTCACCTTGGTTCCGAATATATCTTGGGTTAACTTAGCAGCGCTAAAAGAGAATCTGGATTCAAGAGAGAGTTTTTTTCTATCGATAATGGTTTTCGCTTGTCGGATATAATCCAACGGGTTATCGGGTAAGCTTATGGGTAATCGGGTCAACACATATCCTATTTTATTGCCCCATCTTGCCTTTGATTTTTTCTCCATCATCTCTGCTAGAGCCTGCATACATTAAACAATTTTTTAAAAAAATTGTCATCTTAATTAAAAATGTGTATATTATACTAAAAACATCCTTAAATCATGTGATAAAAGATAAATATGTCATGAGATCTCTATATATTGCTTAGACTATCCGAAAATGTCGATAGAAGTATGTCAGACTTTTAAAACATAATCTACTTTGGAGGACCGCGTTGATTTTAAAGATCCCCAAATATAGATAGGTGAAGGTACAATAATGAGAATATTGCAATTAAAAACTTACTAGATATAGGAAAAACTAAAAGAAAGTAAGACACATTAATTTAAACAAAGATAGTAAATATAAAGGGATTGTTGTTACTTTAATTCCAGTAGAAGGTCTTATGTTAAAAACAATAGATCCTCTTAGACGAATGTTCTTAGGCAAATTGTTTGTCTTGCTGCTTCCTTTTCCATTCTTATTACCTGAACATACACCACATTTTTATTAGTAGTAAACATTAACATGTAATTAAAACCCAATACAAATTGAACAAGTAATTAATCTGAAATTCATATTTAAAGTTTGGTTAATGCTTAATTTAGAGTAAACTTATAATGAAGAAGTATGAAAGATGCTTTCTAAATGGACCACGGTTCATTTTAGGTGTCGGGCTTATTAAAAATAATTGATTCAAAATCAAGATACAATAAGCATATATTTTTACCTTTACCATTATTCAAAAAACGTAGAAACAAAAAAAGTAGTACTCATTAAAAGAATAATAAAGAAAGATAATTTGATCAAATTATTCTTTTAAGGGGCGAACAAAAAATACGATAAGTAAAATAACTAAAAAGAAGCATGATCAAATAAATGCATATAGAGAGCCAGTAGGGACCGTAATAGTTTGACCAATAGCTAAATACTCAGATGAGCTAGTAAGGTGTAATTAATTAGGGAGTAGTGGAAAATACAGATACTGACCATATCTTCTATTGAGATATCTTGAGAAACCAGCTTGTGCCATGCCCATCACTACATCATTAATTGTCTACAATATGTAACATAATTCAAGCACTAAATAAGTTGCAAAAAAAATTAGAATATGCTGTTAAAGAAAAAATCCAAATCCAAACTAAGCCTATACAAAAGCAACGGAGACTATAATTTTCTCAAAAACAATTGTTATCTTTAAAAATACGTGAATATAAGAACATGTCAAAAAGAGTGTCACGTGAAATGAAGCAGAAGTGCACATACCAAGTTCAAGGCATTCTTGACTATTTTCATGTCATCAAGGCTAACAGTTGTGTGCACAAGTCTCTTAGGACTATGCTCAACTCCAACTCCTCCTTTCATTGGTGTCTCTGTGTCCTTAAGAAACAACATAGTTGCCAAAAACAAAACAACATCCCCAATCGTATACCAAAACACCATACACAAAAACCAAACATAGTAACAAAACCTCCTTAATAATCCAACATCATTTTTTTCCTTTTTTGTACTTGAAGGTAAAGTAGGCAATGCTTCTGGATCCGAAGCTTTTCGAGTACACGCCAAAATTAACGATACAATTGACATTCCATCACCAATTGAATGGTGCAATTTTAAAAGCCCAATAGCATTTGCTTCAGATGTTTTGATGTTTAATATGTGAACTTCCCAAAGTGGCTTTGTCATGTCTAAAGGTATTGTTGTTTGATTCGACGTATAGTTCTCCAGAAATTCGTCTGGAGAATCCATGTCCGGGTCCAAATCCGGACATACTATATGTTCTTCCACATTTACCTTCGTTTTCTTCCACTTCCTTACACCTTTCTTTTCATCCAACACCTTTTCAAATAAAAGAAAATGGTAACATAAGTAAAGGGAGCGCAAAGAATGTGTCACTATAAAAAGGTGTAGAGAAGTATAAACTTTTATAGGAGTAATAACAATAATGTCTTTTGATCAGAAGTACATCCAGGATTTGAAGTTGGTGAGTTTTCACACTAATGATATGTACTTATCTAGTGGATTTCTCAATAACTATATATACAAATTCTGAATCAAAATTACTAAGTTTTGACGAACTGGTACTTTCCATGCTAGCTACCCCTGATTTTAACCTGTTGTAGGACGTAACTTATTTTACTTTTCAGGTAATTTCCACGAGGGATAGAGCTATATATATGGTTAAGGGGTATCAAACTCCCTTCAACGGAAGTTGTATTGCATATAGCCTTTTTTTTAATCTATATATATATATATATATAATTTGTTGAATTCCTTTTTATCTAAAGCGAACTTTTTAATATAGTGTTTTTTAAATTACTTACCTAATTTTTTTGGTGCATGTTAGTATATAAAAGTTGAACTGAAAAAACTAACTTGTCTACGTACCGGTATACTAGAGAAGCGAGGGTGATTGAGGAGAGTGGACTCGAGTCCTTTCTTGATGACATCGGGGTTGATCTTTGTAGTGCAACCTAAGATTGCAATAATGTGACAATTGAGGTTTTTTGTATGGAACAATCGCGTAGCTGGACTTGCTGGCTCTTGTTCTTGTTCTTGTTCTATTACGACCACCGTGCTATTTTTCTGGCCACTAGTGGTAATAGGTGTAAGGCCAAGGCTCCCCATTGCTTTGGTGTATACAAAATTGAAATAGCTAAATTAGCTTTTGTATACATGTACTGATATACATATATAAAAATGGTAACGATCGCCTATACATGAAAATGGAGCACCTCAAATTATGTAACCAAAAATAGTCGATGTAGACCATACTACTTATTGCATCTATTAAAGACGATACTGGTTAGAAAGTAGGAATAAATGGGCATACTGGAAGCTTCTGATTCAGACGGTTAATTACTTCACCCGTCCACCTTTATTTATCAATTATATTAAAAATAATCATCCAACAATACTTGTCTATTTTAGAAATTCAAAATGTAGTTTACCCTTTTGTGTCATAGGGAAAAATGACAAATATACCCACGAACTATCATAAATGATATGCAGATACCCTCTGTCATACTTTTGGGACATTGGTGCCTCTGCCGTCCAACAACTAGAGCCTATATACCCTTTATACTAACGGACACACACGTGTCATAATCTTATCCACCAAACCAACATTTATTAAATATCGGATTGACGGATAAGATTGTGCCACGTGTTCCTATTTAGTCTTCCGTTAGAGTGAAGGGCATATATGCTCTAGTTTTTTGACGGCAGAGGCACCAATGTCCCAAAAGTATGGCGAAGGGTATCTGCATATCATTTATGATAGTTCGGGCTATTTTGTCCTTTTTTCCTTTATTAAATATTGTATTCAATATCTAATACATTTCACAAATTATTAAATTTAATATATTCATTTTTGACACCCCTAGCATCAGTTAATGGGTTGAGATCGAACACAATTCAAATTATCTTAAGCCCAACCTTTAAAATTATGGACGAATTGGATAATTACCTATATTTGGGCTCATTTTGTGATACCCTAGCACCGGTGCTTAATTTAAGCAATGAACCTACATATTAGAATAAAGGGTAAAAGGACAAATATATCCCCAAACTATCGTAAATGATATGCAAACACCCTCCGTCATACTTTAGGCTAGGGACATTGGTGCCCCTATCGTTCAAAAATTAGAGCATATATACCCTTTATACTAATGGACATACACGTGTCATAATCTTATCCACCGATCTGACATCGGATCGATGGATAAGATTGCGCCACGTGTCCCTATTTAATCTTCCGTTAGAGTGAAGGGCATATACACTCTAGTTTTCAGACGGCAGGGACACGAATGTCCCAAAAGTATGATGAAAGATATCTACAGATATACCATTTACGATAATTCGAAATATATTTGTCATTTTTCCCTATAATAAAATAGACACATTGTTACTGAGCATAACCATTCAATAATTTATTACTAGATCTGATATTCACTTTTTTTTTGCCAGTTGCCACTTATATTCAACTTTGCATTTATGGATGTTTTGAAGATCTCCAATTATTTAGGGGAGAAGCATTTAATTTTTCTCCCTCTATCAAATTATATTATTTTTTTAATACCACATCCGCTTTTGATTGAAAATAATAACACCTTATACCAACTTATGTTGTTGTGTACATAAATGATCAGCAATAGCATACCAGTATATGATCACACATGGAGTCTGAGAAATATGTGTAGGCAAATTTTATCTTTATTTTAAAAAATATTAAAATTATTTTTAATAGATCCCCCCCCCCCCCTTCCCGTCCCCCAAAAAAAAAAAAAAAAAAACTAGTTTGAAAGAAATGCATAAATGTTTGATATTTTTGGGTGAGCGAGCCTCATAAATATGAGGAGATTTTTTTACTTTTATAAGAGGCTGGTTGGTGAAGTTGTTTTAAAACTTGCTGAAAAACTACCCTAATAGTTGTCAATTTTTATTTATTCACTATATTAAAAAATAATTGTTCATTTTTATTTCTCCAGCTTTAAAAGTTTATAGATGATATATTCTTTAGTGTCTAATTACTTTTATTATTAATTATGGCTTTTTTTCCATCCATTAATTAAATTCATTAAAATCAAAACATAAGATAGTAAAATTATTATTCTATTTTATTACTTCTAGGCGTGTCAAGAAAATATTAGATAAGTAAAAATAAACTGTGAGTAGGTTCAAAAAGAGGAGTAGTTGGCGACTCACACGACAGCGTTCCAGAACAATCATCAAAGAAGAGTTTCTATAAAGATGCAGGATATAATGTTAGAGGCAACGGAATAAGGGTAGGGAAGAGAGGGGATAAAGAAAAGGATGAGGAGGAACTTACCAGAAGCCGTTGAAGATGATGAACAGTGCCTGTTGTTCAGCTCAACGGAAACGTCAATCAGGCTGCGAGAAAAATTGGAGAAGACGCAATTCTCCTGTAACAATATCTAGTTAAACTTCAACAAAAGATCTAACAACTGAACTAAACAAATGCGGAAGAAATAACATAGAACCTGAAAGTTAATGTACCAAAACTCTAACAAGATTCATAAGTCTAAACAAGAAAATCATCTAAAGAACTGGTCTAAGTTCGAATAGGATGGACTAAACAAAAAGAGAACTCAAGGCAGTCCGGAAGAACTGGCTCACCCTTGAATTCGAATCAGCGATCACTGATCTTCTAAGCGAGGTCCGTTAATAGTCACCGGAAGATGCCCTACACTCAACAAATATAAGAGCAAGTGCAATATCAGTACACAACCACCATGTACTGGTAGGATCACACGGCTATCCCACTAAGTGTAACATAAACAAGTTAATACAACATTAAGATCATGCAAAATACCAAACATATACAATATTGAATATCCCACAACAACAAGTTATTGGTCCTCTTATGGAATCTAAACCCAAATTGTTAGTGCACCCCTTCGTGGTACCGATCCAATAGTTATGTCGGAACATGGCAATCAATCCCAATTAGTATGCCAGAACGTGGAAACCTATCCATTCAACACACCACAACCATAATCACAAGTATATTCTCAATAATCATACAATCAAGAAGTGATTCATGGCATATAGTTATTCGTTCATACTCATTTACAATTAGTGTGATCAACAATGTAACATTCACATACATACATGCATCATAATGAAGCAAAAACAAGCTTACATCACATAATCATGAAATCACAACCATCACCTACCTCAAATTCAAGCTTGAATCTCCCAAGGCACTTGAATCTTCCCTTTCCAAATTCTTTCCGCTTGTTCTAGGTCTACAAACAATTAATATACGCAAGAATCAACAATCAAAGGTCTAATTATCCGGATTATAACAAACCCAATAACCCTAGACCAAACCCAAGATCCTAATACCCAATTTAGGGCTTTTTCCACCATTAGTTTCAGATCAAACCCCTTCCCCAATAGTAATTAACCAAGAATCCAAGTTTTACGGATCGAAAAACGGATTATGGGAGTAAAATCCTTACCTTTAGTGCTAGAAGAGGTGGAAAACATTCAAGAAATAGCCCTGGATTGTTTCTTAGCTCTTAAGAACAAACTTTTGCAGAAAATAACATTTTTGAGGGGTCTTACCCTATTTAAGTCGCAATTGTCCTGCTACGGCGGGACCCATCCCGCTATAGCTGGATGCACGAAGACAGAATGTTGGAATTTGAGTTCCAGGCCACCATTTCACCACACACCTTCAACCCTTGACATTCAACAACTACTGGTTCACTCTAAGATCATTTTCGGGAGTTCTACTTGCCCAAATTCGACTCCATAAAGTCGTACGAGTTCCTTAACGTCGTAGCTATCCACTTATGTAATCCAATTCATAATTAGATCTCTCATTCGTTACCAGATTTTCCTAGGCCTTACTGATTCCGATTTCATCCAAATCTGGACTAGGTTAGGAAATTTCAAGTTACTATCAAAAAGTTTTCTGATCCCAATTCTTTCTCCAGTGGCTTTTCCCTAACAACGGAATGAAGTCGTTACAGGCGGGTTGAAGTGGTTTTTTTTAAACTACTATGGGTCGGGATGGATTCAAACTTATTTTTAACTTTCTACATGTTATAAAAGTGATAGAACACTATTTACTAAGATAATTTCTTTAAAGCTACTAAAATATTCAAGATGGTAAATGAAATGGTTCAATAGTGCAATTTCTTACATGTTTTCCAATTGACCTCTAATAAATAATTTTTTTTGTCATTATCCTATTAAATTAATACAACTGAATGAAAAAATGAATTTATTTTTGTGAAAAATTTTTTTAGTATCAAACTTAACTAGAAAAAGAAAATATTAAAAAAATTATGTAGGGCGGGGTGAAGCGGGTTGAAAATGAAAAAAATTGTTATGCCAAGGCAGGACAAATTAAAAATTTAGTAGGTTAAGCTCAAGTCACACCGCCTCATTGCCATCCCTAGTATTAGCTTTATCTTCTTCGTTTGTTCGATCGGAATGGTCGACCACCAATATTAAAATCAGTTTTTTTATTCTTTAAAAAATAATGCACTTTCTTTTATAAAAATATTTATGTGTTTATCAAAAAGGAAAACAGCTTTTGAGAAATAATACAAAAATTTTATTTTTTAGAAAAATAGAAATATAAAATCAATATTTTCAAGATAAAAATATTTTGATAAAATAATTTATATTTATTTAAGTATGTCTCAATAATTCTATTCATATATCTATTAAATATAAATATAAATATAAATATGATCATCTTCTCCTCTTCGCCTCTTTGCTTGTGTTGTGTTGACTATATTTATATGGCTTGAAAAACTTTAAAATAGAAAAGTTAAGTACTAAATCTGAATTTAATCGGGTTTTTTATATAGGTATTGAACATCAAGTGAGAAATCTTTTTTTTTTTAGACAAATCAAAATACTATTACAATAATACCTTTTTAATGAAAACAAGTATTCACATCATAGTGAACTCTAAATTAACTTCATATCCGACCTCTAGAAACTAAGCACGATATATATTGGATCAATTTAATTTAATTTTTGTAACATATATTTATGATTTGTTCTAGGTCAACAATTAATAGTATTAAATTAAACTACTTACCATTACTTTTCGAAAAGTTACACATTTAGCTAGTCGGTAAAAAATATTTATAATTGCTGACCAATGTATACTAGTATATAATATAATTTGTCGGCTATTTTTTCGAGCGGATGATTTTAGGCCTATTTATATGTTTTTAAACGTTACGTTGTTTGCATGTCATGTAAAATACATCCTACTTATGATGATTACGAAGTATTGTACTAATTAATTTTGAATAATGCATATAGATACATTGAGCACGAAAATTCACTTTTTGAGGAAGAAAATAGTAATAATGCATATAGGTAGTTTGAGCACGAAAATTCACTTTTTGAGGAAGAAAATAGTTTGAGAATGAAACTAGGATCTATTTAATCGTGCATTAATTCATGAGGAGCATAAGAGTGTCCTTGTATTGTTGGTACAAAGCAAAGGAACCACCTCTGAGAGCAGGATTTCGAATCCGGCTAGAGAGCTATTTCATTGTTTTTATTTTAAATTTAGCTTAGAGATCGTTATTATTACCGAGAATTAAATTCTTGACCTTTTTAAAAACACAACCTTCAAACTAGCTATGGAACCAAAAGACCCATTAGGAGATTTGTTCACAAGGTGCTGAACATTTAATATATTCAATTTTGAAGAAATTACTATATATAAACAAGTTTACATCAAATGAATGCTCGAACACCCGAAATGAATGATGAAAAATTGACTAAGTTTTGGGTGCCATTGTAGGCGTGATGTGACCTATATCATATCCAAATAGATTGCGAGCATGATAATTAATTGTATTTGTGTTCATCATAAATTTTTAGTATGGGGCTTTGTCATGACTCCATTCGTCGTGATTGGCACCTACACTAACATTTCAGTGGGAGAACCACTACTACAACCCAAACCAAGCAATAATCTAAAAACTAAGGCATTTACCTTTAGATTCAAGAATGGTGAAAAACGAGTAGGAGTCGCCTGGGAGTCGTTCCTTTGCTCAATAAGTCGAAAAGTGCATAATGAGGTTTAGGGGTTTATTAACAACTTTAATTCGTGTTGTGCCCGCCACAACGGCCCTGCCAAACCAGCAAAACCCAATGCCAAAGCGGAATTTTCGAGACAGAGAGTTATTTCAAGAATTCCAAAATTCTCATTTCACAACACACCTCTAACCTACGACGCTTACGCTAAGATCAATTTTTGGAGTTCTACTCACCCGAATTCAATTTCGTGAAGTCGTACTATTTTCCTAATGAGTTATCTAAATACTCATGTAATCAAAACCATAAATGATTCACCCGATTGTTACCAGATTTCCCTACACCTCAATGACTCTGATTTCGTCTAAATCTGCACAAGGTTGAGAAAATCCAAATACTACGAAAAAGTTTTCAGGCCCTAAATTTTCCTTTATTGGCTTTTCTCTAACGACGGGAATATGTCGTTACAATAGATACCAATTTACCCACCACTCGTCCCCGAGTGAAAAAACTTAGGAAAATAGGCTAATAAAGGGAAGAGGTAGTACCTAAATCGACGAACAATTGGGGATACTTGTCTCACATGTCCTTCTCGATTTTCTAAGTAGCTTTCTCAATTGAACGATGCTTCTATTAAAATTTCACGGACTTAATCTCCTTGATCCTCAACTTACGCACATCACGATCAAGAATTGCAATCGGTTCCTCCTCATATTGGAGGTTCTTGTCTAACACAATTGAGTCCCACTTAATGATAGAATCCCCGTCACCATGACACCTCTTCAACATGGATACATGAAATACCGGATGAACACTTGATGGAGATAAAGCCAATCTATACACTACCGGTCCCACACATTCAAGAATTCAAATGGACCAATGTATCTAGGACTTAACTTACCCTTCTTACCAAATCTCATCACCCCTTTCATGGGTGATACCTTAAGAAGAACATTGTCACCAGATTAAAATGCCATGTCCCTTACCTTATGATCCACATACTTCTTTTGTCTTCTCTGGGCTGCTAGAAGCTTAGCTTGAAAACTCCTAACCTTATCTTGAGCATCCTTCACTAAATCAACCCCTAATGGTTTCACATCTCCAGCCTCAAACCATCCTATGGATGATCTATATCCCTCCCATATAATGCCATATCAATACTGGAGTGATAACTATTATTATAGGAGAACTTACACAAATGTATGAATTTATCTCAATGGCCTTTAAAATCAAGCACGCATGCCCTCAACATGTCTTCTAACACTTGAATAGTCCTCTCTGACTGTCCATCTGTCTGTGGATGGAAGGCTGTACTAAAAGTTAGTTGTGTGCCCAATTAATTATGCAATTTCCTCCAAAACTTGGATGTGAATTGGGTACCATGGTTTGAGATAATAGAGAGGGGCACCCCATGCAACCTCACTATCTCTTTCACATACATTTTAGCCAATTTTTCAGCATTATAATATTTTTTTACTGGAATAAAATGGGATAACTTAGTCAATCTATCAACCACTATCCAAATAGAATCAAATTTCTCCAAAGTCTTGGAAAGACCAACCATGAAATCCATGGCTATTCTTTCCAACATCCATTCCAAAATTAGCATTCTTTGAAGTAAACCTGTAGGCCTTTGATGCTCATATTTTACTTGTTGACAACTTTGACACTTTGCCACAAACTCCGCTATGCCTTTCTTCATGCCCGACCACCAATAAATTAGCTTCAAAACTATATACATCTTGGTCATACCCGGATGAATAGAATATCGCGAACCATGAGACTCATCCAATAATTTCTCAATCAAGTCATCTACTCTTGGAACACATATTCTCCCCTTGAAATTTAGCACACCATCCGCATCAAGAGTGGTCTCTTGTGCCTTACCAATCGTAGTTTCTTTCTAAAGTTCCTTCACATTCTCATTTTCAAATTGTTTGGCCTTGATCTCTTCAATGAATATGGCCCTCACTTTAATACTAGCTAAGACCCCACCTTTTTCTGAGATGTCCAACTGCATGAAGTTAGACTCTAAAGTCTGAATTTCTTTAGCCAAAGGTTGCTTGGCTACACTTAGACAAGCTAAACTATCCACACTCACTGTTTTTTGACTCAAAGCGTCTGCCACCACATTAGCCTTGCTCGGATGATATTGAATCATCACATCATAATCTTTAAGTAACTCCATCCATCTTCGCTGTCTCAAATTCAAATCCTTTTGAGTGAACACATGCTGCAAACTACGATGATCAGTAAACGCTTCACACTTAACACCATAGAGGTAATGCCGCCAGATCTTAAAAGCAAACACTACATCTGCCAACTCTAAATCATGCTAGGATAATTCCTCTCATGCACCTTCAATTGATGTGAGGCATAAGCTATAACATTGTCGCGCCTGGTTTTTTGGTAAAAATGGACTTTTCCTTTCGGACACACGACCTAACAACTCTTTTGGGTTTTGGGAGATTGAAGAGTCGTCACCTAATGAATTAAGGTGCGTTAGGGCACCTATCTAACCTAAATAATTCTAACTAAGGGTCAACGAACCAGAGATCGGGTAATGGTTCAAATTACCTCGAGGGGAAGGTGTTAGGCATCCCTTGAGGTCCACAAATGTGGGTTCCGGTCGTATCTCATGAATTTATGTGGGGGTTACAGATAGTAATTATGGTCACATCATTTATTTATTTTGATTTAAACATGCGAACTAGGTGATAACTAATATTAAACAATTAAGATTGCTATTATTTTAATTAATTATCTATGCATGCAAGACTAGGTGATAACATAATAACAAATAAATATTAAACAATTAATAAAGAGATAAGCGATGAGATAGAGATTACACAAATATATAGGTAAACAAATTTTATTTTATTTGAGCTACCCCAAACAAATATAATATAAACACATAAAAGGATAAAAAGGAAAAGGAGACTCTGAAGGACTTTACGGATCAACACTTAACTTTTATTTATTTTTGATAGGCTTCCGTGTAGGGACAAACAAAACCAAGTTTGTCGTTTTGAGCCTGAGTCGATGTCATCATATCCGTAGGGCCTAACTACCCTTACCCCACCTATCGCATGCATTTCATCCTAAAAGGTGCCTAGCATCCCCTTTTAATATCCAAGACGCATTGGACTGCTATTAGGATGATTATAGACAAAATAAATATTCCTAATAGGCCTACCTATAAACCAAGTCAAACAAATAGGACTAGCACTTAGCATATAAATCTCAACTTGGCCTCTAGGTTTTATTAAACATAATGGCAAACACACTAAAGTGAAAAAAGTTGCAGGCTTAGGTGTGTGCATACAAAACAAACAACATAACAGTATTTACTGAATTTAGAGAACATAAAATTATTACACATGCAGAAAGTAATTACTTGCAGTTATTAGCTAATTTTAAGTGGCAGAAAAATTATCACAGATGAATGACATAATTTTTAGAGCAATAGTTGATCAAATTATTAATTCCAACTTTTATTTAAGTAGTAGACAATTTTATTAGATGCAAAAATTAATCAGCAGTTGATTTCAAATGGCAAAACAGTGCAGAAATTAATTAATCCGAGCAAAATTTAATCAGGGCAGCAAGTGGCAGATGTAGAAAGTATTTTAAATGGCGGAACAAGTATACATTAGCAAGTCAACACAAATTCAGCATAACAGTAAAACTAATTTACAGCTTACATACACGATTTAACAAATTAAGGAATTTTTAAAGATTGATAAATTCACCCTTCTTAAGCAGCAAATAAGGTGAAGTCCACACATAGAATCACGTATATTTCCAATAACCAAGGGAAGACAGCACGATTAATATGGGAAACAGAACAACATAATTCTCAATTCATTAAGGTTAAAATGATTTTACCAGTAAGAGATCAATCTAAATAAATTCCCCAAAACAATGAATTCACGGGCATGGGTTCAAACTTAATATAACATGCATATTGAATTAATAATCTTAACATAAAGATCACCACAACAGGAAACGAGAACTAATTTGGACAGAGAAATCACAACCTGAACTTGTTTTTTCTAAGAATCAATAGAAAGGATTACTACAATGATGTTACGATGCTGGAATAACTCGTAATACTTTGAAAGTCAAGAACAATGTGTTGAAACGAATATAATAAAACTCACTTGAACGGATCTGTGAAAGATCCGTCTTTCGTATACTCAAAACTTCGAAATATTTACCGAAATACGCTGTCCGTCCTTGCCCAAAAAAAAGTGGGGTACCGAATTGCTGTTGTTCTCATCACTGGCTGTTGCTGTTGGGGTTGGTTGTTGCCTGAAAAAGAAAAGAGAAGAGAGGGAGAGGGGAGGCTAGAGTCGCGGCCTCTGGCTGCTACTGCCGTTTGCGCCGTCCGGAGCGGCTGGCTTGTTGCTGCTTCTGGTCAGATCTGCTGCTGGTTGGAGTTGTTGTCGTCCTCCTTGCTAGCCGGAGCTAAGGCTGGGCACCGGACCGGGTTGGACCGGTACCGGTCCGGTACCATTCCGGTTCATTCCGATTCGGTAGTCTTGGGACGGAACGGGACACCGTGAACCGGTACACGGGACGGAACGGTATCATGATTTGATACCGGTGTCCCGATACCGGTTTATCCCGATTTATTCCGATTTCGGTTTGATTCCAATTAATTAATTTATTTTTTATATTATAATATATATATATATATATATATATATATATATATATATATATATATATATATATATATATATATATATATATATAGGCGTGCTGTCCAAATATAGGCGTGCAGCGTGCTGTCCAACTCCCACTATTGACTGTCCCATGCAGCAGCTTTTCTGAAAAGCTGCTTCCCCCAGTCCCCTACGCCCCTGCCCGCTGCCACCTACCCCCTGCCCCGACCGACCTGTCCCATCCCCAAGACCCCAATGGAAATAACAAACGGTTATATTTTTCAATTCCTAACATATAATCACAACTCACAAATTCACAAATCACAATTTCTAAAAACTATATATACTCCTTCTCTTTATATTTTTAATTACAATTTACATATTTACAATATTTAATAATTAGCAATCATCAATTTCTCTCAATTCTCAATCTTTCTCAAAGTTTCAGACTTTCAATATTCAAATTTAAAATTTCAATCATATTATTTTGTAATTATGAAGATTTCAATAATCATTTGGTGAACTTCGAGTTTCGACATCAATTTTATAATCATTTGTTATTTACACATACATTTGGTAACTTCGTTCCACTCTCTAATCTTAATTCTTATATTTATTTTTTGTATTTATTATTTGTAAGTTGTTCCTGTTATATTTTATTTGTTCTTGTTAAATTTCGTGTTTTATAATTTATAATTTTATATCATGGAGTCTTCTAAAAAAAGTGGAGGTAAAAAAGATATTGTACACGGAGTAAAAAATATGTTTACAGAAAATAAGAATGGTTCTAGTTCTTCTAAATCTAAATTTCCTCTTGTTAGAATGAATACTGATGAATTTACTCATGTGAATGAAACTAGTTTTTCTCGTCCCGGTCCTATAGAAATTAATTCGGATACTCTTATAATTCCCGAAGAGGTTTATGAAAGACATTATGGTAATTATCAAGAAAATGAAGAAGTAGAAATTGATGAAAAAATTTAGATGATACACTGACTAGTCCCAACCTCAATAGTACTAAAGTTCCACCTCAGGAGGGCAATCCTCCGGTTGAAACTAGTCGTCCCCCTATTGTTCCAACTAGAGGTAAAACCAAGGTACAACGTACTTTAAAATCACATGTGTGGATATTTTGTTATTTGAATGAAGAAAAAACTTTTAGTATATGTAATCTTTGTAAACAACATTTTAAATATACATCTAGTGGGAGTGGAAGTTCAATGGGGGGATTAAAAAAGCATTTGATGCAAAAACATTGTAAAGAGTGGTTTGCATATTTATCTTCTATTAATGTTTGTGAAAATTCTAGCATTGGAGCATCGGTTAGAGGGTCAAATATGGTTCAAGGTGAATTAAATACTTCGAACCCAAGTGGTCCTCTTACATATCGAACATATAATAAGGATCGTGATCGTGAAAATTTTGCAAAAATGGTTGTTGTTTGTGGTTTACCTTTTAGTTTTGGAGAACATCCGAGTTTTATTGCATATATTCGTGATACATATAATCCTAATTTTGAAGGTTTATCAAGAAGCATGGTAAAAAGAGATATTTTTGAATTTCAAGAAAAACATTGTCAATTTTTGCGTGCCTATTTTGAAATAATGGATTGTAGAGTTGCTATTACCACTGATATGGGTCGTAGTCCTAATGGTTTTGATTATTTAACTGTTACTGCTCATTGGATTGATTATAATTGAAATTTACAAAAAAGAATTATCGGTTATAAAATTTGTCAACAGAAAAAAACTGGAATGTATATTGCTACTACTGTGTTGGAAATTTAAGATTTTTTTGGTCTTTGTGATAAAGTCATTAGTATTACTTTAGATAATGCTTCTGCTAATTTAAATGCTATTAATATGCTAGAACCTAGAATTTATCCTATTAGTAAATATGCTTTTAATGTTAGATGTGCTGCACATATATTAAATTTGGTTGTTAGTGACGGTGTGAAATTATTTGAAAATAGTTGTGATAAAGTTGATAATGCTTGTTTTTATATTTTTTATATGCATAGTAGTAATAGAATTAACCAATTTAAAGAGCTTTGTAATGCATGTAAACTTCCGTTTAGAAAAGTTCCTAAACATGTAAAAACTAGATGGAATTCCTTTTATGATATGCTTGAAGTTGCTTATACATATAGAGAACCTATTACTATGCAATTTAATAGTCATAATGCTTATCCTGAATTAAAACTTAATGATAGTGATTGGGATGAAGTAAATGAACTTAGAATATTTTTGAAATTATTTTATGATGCTACTAAAATTTTTTCTGGAATGTATTATCCTACTATTTCCGAAATTTTAATACATATATGTGAGATTTCATCTCTCTTTTCTGAATATAAAACAAATGAATTATTTGCTAATGCTATTGAAGTTATGATTACAAAATTTAAGAAATATTTTTTTCCTATCCCTCAAATTTATTTAACTGCAATTCTTTTCAACCCTGAATATAAAGAATATGGTGCAAAAGCTTTAGTTGAATGCATTTATCAAAATTTAGATATTAAACCAGAAGAACAACCTGATTTGGTAACATGTCAAAATAGTATAAAATTACTTGCTAAAGAAATGTATGATAAATATTGTTCCTTAGATAATGTTGAAAATCCTCAAATGTCTATGCCTCGAGTAGGTGCCCATGGTAGAGTGAAACATAAACTTGGTCTTGACTCTTCTAATAAATGTAAATTTGTTAAATATCTTGAACAGGGTTCAGATAATATTACAAATGAGGAAGGTATACCACAACTACTGAACTGGTGGAGGGCTCGTGGAACTCAATTTCCAAAACTTAGTAGGATGGTGAAGGATGTGCTTGCAATTCAAGGATCATCAGTAGCTTCAGAGGCAGCTTTCAGCGCGGCAAGATTTCAAATTGGAGACCACAGATATTCGTTAGCAGAAGACAGTTTGGAGATATCGGTGCTTTTTAGAGATTGGATAAATGCTGAGCGTAGAAATCAAGGACTTCCAAAGTTAGATAGTCAATATGAACTTTTCATAGATTCAGCCATTGGATGTGGTAGTGACTATGGCATGGAACTTCAAGATCGTCAACGAGCTTTACCAAGACCAATAGTTGATTGCGGTCAATCTATACCTGAGTTAGAGAAAGGCTTTACGGGACTATACAACTATTAGTATTATATTTGAGGCTTAGTTGAAACAGAACCCTTCCTAGAAGGTGACTGCGTAAAGTATGCACTCTACTAATAGTTGTAAATTATAATTGTAATTTGTAATACAAATTTAAATAAATTGGATTGATATTTTTTAAATTTGCATTTGTGTCATTGTTTTATCCTTATTTTTATTTATTTTTTTTAAATTACAAACTTAAGTTATTTAAATTACAAGTTATAAATATAACTTATAAGTTATAACATATTAACAACTTAACAAGTAAGAACTTATAAACTTCAAAAGATTCAAATCTTGAAATTTGAAAACTAAGCTAAAAAACTTTTTTAAAAAACTTTATTAAACTTAATAGGTAAAAATTAAAAAAAATATATATATCTTTAAAATAAACTTAAGTAAAAACTAAAATTACATTATAAATTTCAAAACTATTAATTTAAAGTTTAAACTTAGAAAGATTAAAAAAAAATAATCATATTTTCGTAATTCAAAAAATCAAAATAACTAAATTTTTTTTTATCATTTTTTTGAAATAGCAAGATGTGTCGTTCCGTTTATCCCATCCTGTTCCATTCCGGTCCGTTCCAGTTCCATTTTGGTATATAGTGGGACGGGACGGAACCGAGTATTAGACCCGGTAATTCCGGTACCGGTCAACAAACCGGTCAAACCATTCCGGTACCGGTTCGTTCTGGTCCGGTGATTCCGTTCCGGTCCGTTGCGCACTCTTAGTCGGAGCAACTGTTGCGGTTGGTTTCTCGAAGAAGTAGAAACGAGGAAAGGCGGAGGGAGAGAGAGGAAGAAGGGCGGAAAGGAGAGGGGAGGAAGAGGGGTGGAGAGGAAAGAGACGCCAGAGATGGCATTCGCTGGAGCTCGCTTGCCGGCTCATGGTCTTCCTAGTCCCGCGGCTGCTTGGCAGAAGCGTTGAGGGGAGAAGAGAGAGAAGAGGTCGGGTCTAGGAGAGAGGAGAAGGAGAGTGAATAACTCTTTGGGGAAGGGAAGAGGAAGAGAAAAAAAAATGATAGGGTTTGGTCTTTTGGTAGCTTAGAAAGGAGATAAAATGTTAATTCGATCTCGACCGTTGGATTAGAATTAAATGAGCGGCTAGGATTTGATCTAGAAGTTAATTTAAGAATGGACGGACGAGAATAAAAGGAATTTTAAAATCAAATTGAATTGTGGAGTTGGAATGGCTAGAATTGAAATAATAAAATGGCTAGAATTGAAATAAAATTAAAATTGAAGTGGCTAGAATTGAAAGGAATTAGAAGGCTAAGATTTAAATGATTTGGAGAAAAATCAAGGAAATGCTATTCAATTAATAAAATGCCACACATATTAAATATTTTCATATAATTAAACACGAATATGATTTTAAAATATTTAAGTAAAATAATTATTTCGAATTTAACTATCGATAAAAAAATGATTTGATAATAATTACAATAATTTTTGAAATCGTGCATACTAAAATATATAATTTTAAGACGAAATTGATTAAAATTTTAACTCAAAATATATTTTAAAAATTACATATTTAATCGAATAGCATTCCCAAAAAAGTTAGAGATCGATCAAAATTAGGTGTCAACAAGCATTCTTATCTTGCATCAACACAGCACCCAACACAAAATGAGAAGCATCACAATAAGCAATAATATCTTTACCTTCAACTGGTAATGCTAGAATAGGTGTGGTGGTGAAGTGAATGGCAATAGAAGTAATTTTTTTCACAAACCGACGATAATAGCTAGCGAGCCCAACAAAACTCCTAACATCCGTCACAGAGCTAGGCCTAACCCAATTCTTAACCGCCTCATTCTTTTGGGGATCTATCATTATCCCTTCTTTGAAACTACATGAAAAATGCAACCGATTTCAACCAAAAGCACACTTAGAAAATTTAGTATAAAGCTTTTGCTTCCTAAGAACACCAAAACATTACGAAGATGGTTGACATGCTCTTCCTCACTTTTCGAATAAATCAAAATATCATCAATAAAAACTATAACGAACGAATCAAGAAATGGTTTGAACACCTCATTCATCAAACTCATAAAAGTTGCAGGCGCATTGGTCAAACCAAAAGATATAACCAAACTCATAGTGCCCATAGCGAGTTTTAAACGCCGTCTTAGGCACATTCTCAAGCCTAATTTTTAACTGATGGTAACCGGATCTTAGATCAATCTTAGAGAAAACCGCAGCACCTTGCAATTTGTCAAAGAGATCATCTATTTGAGGCAAGGGGTACCTATTTCGAATAGTGACTCTATTTAATTACCGATAATCTATACACATTCTCATACTACCATCCTTCTTCTTAACAAACAAAACTGGGGCACCCCAAGGGGAAGCACTAGGACGAATAAATCTTTTATCAAGAAGTTCTTGGATTTGAGCCTTAAGCTCTCTTAATTCTGTCGGAGCCATACAATATAGATGGATATAAATGGGACGCGTACCAGACTCTAAATCAATGCAAAAATCTATGTCTCTATTCGGAGGCATACCAGGCAAATCATTAGGAAACACTTCTATAAATTCCGACACCACAGGAATAGATTCAATTGATGGAGCCTTAATCTCAACATCCCTAATATGAGCCAAATAAGCCAAACAACCCTGCTCTACCAGTTTACTAGCCTGAATAAAGGATATAATCTTAGCTTTTATAGGCTTGCATACCCCTTCCCACTCTAATTTTTTCCTTTCCTGAATTTCTAGAATTACCGACTTAGTATTACAATTAAGCACAACATAATAGGGGGACAACCAAGTCATGCCTAAGATTATGTCAAAGTCAATCATATCCAAAATCACTAAATCAGCCCAAATTTGAAATTACATAAACAAAATAAGACAAACACGATATATATGAGTAACTATGACTGACTCTCTAATTGGGATAAAAACACAAATAGGGGTATCAAGAATATCACAAATCATATCAAAATATGAGGCAAATCTCACGGATACATATGAATAAGTAGAACCCGGATCAAACAACACATTAGCCATCCGGTCATAGACAAGAATAGTACTTGTGATCACCGCATCAGACGCCTCCGCCTCATTCTTGCCTGGAAAAGCATAGCACTGAGCCCTATTATCATGACGAGCCATTTCCTTGCCTAGTTACGCGCTAACCCTACCTTCATTACCATTACTATTTCCTCTACCTCCACGGCCTCGCTGATTATCTTCTCGCCCACTTTGTGGACGCCCTCTACCATTATTACTATTTACCGTGGGTACCACTGCTCTAGACTGTTGCTGTGCGGAATCTAACATACGTGGGTTGGGAAAATCTCTCTTCATATGCCCAGATTCTCCACAGTTGTAATAAGTACGATAAAAAGATGGTCTGTCGTCCGTCGAAGGCGCGACTCCCTGGCTATCCTGAAAATTATGAGATGGAGTTTTCGAGTAACTACCTGTAGAGGCGGGCATAGCAGACTAAATTGGCTTGGCTGCAAGCGTTGGTCTTTCAGACCCCTTGGAATAAGAATCTTGAAAGTTACTCGAGTTCTTGGCCCTTTTTGTCTGGGCCTTAGCTTGACCGTCTTGCCTCACCCCCTCCACTTTTAACATAGTCTGTCACCTTGTTAAAGCTTCTCCTTACAGAAGTCATATGAACAGATAATACTTGCAACTCAGAATTTAATTCCCTAATAAATAATCAGGTTCTCTCTTTCGTGGTAGTCACCAATTGAGTAGCATATCTAGACAAAGCATGGAACTTGGCCTCATAAGTAGCCATAGTCATACCACCTTGCTCAAATGCCATAAAATCATCTTTCTTGCGATCCCTCAAAGTCCTAGCACATACTTCTCTAGAAACAGGGCATGAAATTGGGTCCAAGTAACTGTAGGTAAAGTAGAAGATCTATACTCCATATAAGCTCTTTACCACTGCTTGGCCTCACTTTGAAGTTGGAAAGACACAAACTCAACCTTATGCTGATGAACAATACCCAGTTTATGAAGCCTCTCATAGCAATCCAGAATGAACTCATAAGCATCCTCATTCTCATAACCAAGAAACACAAAAGGCTTTAGCTTCAGAAACTTAGTCAACATTTCATGCTCATTACCAGTCATAACGGATCCCAACAAAGGATGGAAGAAAGCATCATTACCTCCAGTCCCACCCACCTTGGGCGCAGTGTTAGCAACATGAGGATTAGTAGGAGCTTGAGTTGTTTGAGCAAAGGAAGCACTCCTGGACCAATCAATCCCTTTAAGAACGACATGATCTTTTGAGCTAATACTGGATCCAAAGGAGGAACACCTGTCGTCTCAGCCTACACCTTTCCCTCTTATCCCAAATCCTCAATATTAATATCAACATTTTCCTCTATCTCTTCATGATGTACATGAGGGTTTTCATTCATATGAGCATTCTCAACAGGAGCTCCATTTCCAGCAGGTTCTACTCTTCCACAACATCTACCCCTAGTTCTTCCTTTACCCCTGCCTCGACCGCAACCTCTCGCTGCAGATTCCTCAATCGAAGCATTGACGGAAACTACGGGTCTGACGCCGTTGAATCTAGTATTACTATCTACGAACAGAAGAGTGAATGAGGTTAGATACTAATTTGAATCGCCAGATACCAATTGGAATCAAGTTGTAGCACAAAGAGAGACAAAAGAAAACAGAGAGATTTCCTAAAGTCCTTTAGCCTTTCGAAGAAAAGTAAAGGCGTCCCCGTACCGTTTTGCGAGATTCTACTAGACTCGTTTTGGTACATCGAGATCAAGGAACCTAGGTTCTGATACTAACTTTGTCACGATTCAGACTGTCGTGATTGACACTCACACTAACACTCCGGTGGGAGAACCACTACTACAACCCAAACCAAACAAATAATCTAAAAACTAAGGCATTTAAATCAAACACTAAGGAAATAAAAATAAAGTTCCCATAAACTCTATCAAAAGTTTACCAATAATAACTAACAATGCGGAAGAAATAACCTAGAACCTAAAAGTCAATGTACCAAAACATTCTAACAATGAACCAAGTCTAAACAAGAAAGGGATACAACCCCAACTAATGAACTAATCAACTAGCTAAAACAAATGTTTAAGTCCGGAAATAGTGGACATAGACGAAAGAGAATTTCATGGCAGCTCGAAAGAATTGGCTCACCCTTGAATTCGAAGCGACGATCACTGATATTCTAAGTGAAGTCTGTCAATAGCCGCTTGAAGATGCCCTGTACTCAACAAAAATAGGAGCAAGTGTAGAATCAATACACAACCACAGTGTACTGGTAGAATCACGCGGCTATCCCACTAGTGCAACACAAGCAAGTCAAACAACATAATAATCACATGCATATATATCAACATATATAATATTATCAACATTTACGAACAACGAACAACTTCACATTTTGTGTCAAATCATTGGTCCTCTCATGGAACCCAAAAATCCAAACAGTTAGCATGTCGAAACGTGGCAAACGATCCCATATTTATGCCGGAACGTAACAACCGATCCCCTTTTTATGCTAAAACATGGCAATCGATCCAAATTAGTTATGCCAGAACGTGGAAACTGATCTCATTCACACACCACAATCACAATCACAAGTATATCAACGATATCATACATTTAAGTCTTGATTTCATGGCATTTATCAATTATCTATCTCATTTACAACAAGTGTGGTCAACATTGCAACATTCACACATATACAAGCATCATAATGAAGCAAGAACAAGCATATATCATACAATCATAAAAACACAACCATCACCTACCTCGAAACAAGCTTGAAATCCTAATAAACTTGATCCTTCCCTTTCCAAATTTGTTCCACTTGTTCTTGATCTACAAAAAATCAATATAATACGGGAATCAATAAACAATCATTAATTACCCGAATTACTAACAATTCTGTGAACCCTAGATCAAACCTATGATCCCAATTATCCAAATTAGGGTTATTTCCACCATAAAATCTATAACAAAACCTTCCCCCAATAATATTCACACATTCTATGGATCAAAAAACGAATTCGAGGAGTGAAAAACTTACATCTAGCCTCAAGAATGGTGAAAATGAGTAGGAGTCGCCTGGGGGTTGTTCCTTAGTTCAAAAAGTCAAAAAGTGCATAATGAGGTCATTTAGGGGTTTATTAACGACTTTAATTCGCGTCGGGCCCGTCACAGCGGCCACCACCCCGTCACGGCCCGCCAAAGCGACAAAACCCAGCGCCAAATCGGCATTCTCGAGATAGAGTTATTTCAAGAATTTTAAAATTCTCATTTCACAACACACCTCTAACCCACGAAACTCAGTAAATACCCTTTACTCTAAGATTGAACCCACGAAGCTCAGTAAATACCTTTTACTCTAAGATTGATTTCGGGAGTTCTGTTCACCCGAATTCAATTCCGTAAAGTCGTACGGATTCATTAACGAGTTATTTAACTACTCATGTAATCAAAACTATAAATGATTCACCCGATTGTCACCAGACTATGTATAGGTTTGATAGCAACATAATTAATTAGCTGAACTACCCCCAAAGGTTATTATTTATTTTCTTAAGAAAGAAAAGGAAGTGTCTCTTCGTATGTATATTTAAGATAGACATATCAAATAATAAAACATGTTGATGGCGACAATTAATGAAGGGGACAAGCAAGGAGGTCTAGAGGTAGCTGTTGAAAATTGAAATTATAAAATAATTTAGAAATAAAAATAAATGCACTATTCAATTTTAAATATGACTAGCCATAAATTTAAGATGAAAATTCATCGAAAATTCATTAAAATTGACATTAATTTTCACTTAAATAGTTAAATAGGTCTCGTTCATTTTATATTAAGAGTTCTCATTTTGACACTTTGAGGGTGTTTGATTTTTTTAAAAGTTGGTCAAATTTACTTTTAAGTCAATTTTTGAGTATTTGACAAATATAAAAATAACTTAAAAATAAGTTAGAAAGTGTTTGACGAAATTAAAAATAACTTAAAATAAGTTAAAATCGAAAGTAGTCTCCCCTACTTTTTTATTTTTAACTAGTCATTTAAGTTTGATTTTTTATTTTTGACTTAAAAATTACTCCCTCTGTCCCCTTTTATGTGATGTAGTTTGATTCGGCACGAAGTTTAAGAAATAAAGGAAAACTTTTAAAATTTGTAATAAAAAATGAATCATAGAAATTTGTATGACTATAAATTATTTCATTAATGATAAAATTGGCATTTTAATGTTATTGTTACGTAATATAAAAATATGTAATTCTTTTTTAAATCGACTGAAAAAAAAAGTCATATACATTGAGACAAAGGAACTACATTTTAAAGCCTATCCAAATAGGCTCTTTATAAATAGACATCAATGCATAGAGTTTTAACTAAGCATGGGAGGCCTTGACAGCAAAAGTAACAAATTGTTTTACAACAATAAGGGACACTTTTATCTTTCAAATAAGACGTAAAAGTAATAAATCCACAAGAATTAGATTTTGCATAATTCAAACAAGGAAATATTATCTATATACACACTTTTTTTTTCTTATAATTTTTATTATTCCCTATCAGTTCTAAAATTTTCCAAAATTTTTTATTTTTGAGTGTAACACAAAACTACCGGATACATAACTCCCACTCCCCAAACGCATGTTTATCACTTTCTGATTTCACTCCATAAATCTCTCCCATACTTTTCTTCTTCTCCAACTTTCTTTTTCCACGATTTTTTGCTCCCTTTTTCACGCCACAATTTTTTCCACAATTACGCCATTAATTCATTTTTGAATTTCAAATATTTTCTCTTTCTAATTAATGATTTCAAGTTATTCAAGAGGTAAATCTCTTTCCATAACTTTAATTTTCAATTTTTTTTAGTTTTTCATCTTCAAAAATTGCTGATACATATGGATAAAAGTTCATATTTCAATATTGGAGTTACCCAATTACTTGAAAAAGGAAGCATTTTTGACTTCTAAATCGACGGTGAAAAAAAGGCTCAAAAGACGAAAAAGTCAATCTATTGATGGGCTCTTACAAGGACTTTGGATCGAGATTCATGGGTGACGTCATTGTTAATAGTAAAAAAAGGATACAAGAGTGAATGCTGAGAAGGAGAAGGAGAAGAAAGATGTATATTCGTCTTTTAAAGTGAATGTAGAAAAAAGTGGATGTACATTCGTCTTCTAAAGTGAATGTTGAGAAGAAGAAGTTGAAACCAATCAGATTGTTGATTTTTTTATTTTTTTTTTTGATTTTTTCTTGTTCATCTTTTTCTAATATATATATGGGTTCAAATTTTTAATGTATCCAGTTGTTTTTGTTTCTTAAATTAATGTATAATGCTTTCGTTTCAATATTATGATGCATTATAATTTCATCATGTACAATGTATCGTGTTCAAATTACTAAATTATCTTACGACTATAGTTTGGGATACATTAACTAATTTTTTTTTTGTATTAAGTTATTTTGTTTCTAAATTAATGTATAATGCATTTATTTCAACACTACGATACATTACAATTTTATCATGCACAATGTATCATGTTCAAATATTAGTTTTGGTACATAACTTAAATTAGTTTTGATACTTGATACAAAACTTCTACCAAATGTATCACTTATCATGTATCTAGGTGTGACTATGTATCTTCTACCTTATTCAAAATTAGAAGGATGTGTATCCGTACACACTATCAAATCATATGCGTGATACATAGACCTTACTATTTTCGTAGTTAAATATGTGTGGTAAAAAAAAATTGTCGTATTTGAATTTGTTGATACTATCTTTTTCTATTATTGATAGACATCTACTAAAGTGATTAACAAATTGATACATAACAACGTGTCATGACTACATAATAGCAATCTTGGCATACAACAATACATCTGATACTTATTAACTTATATGTATGATACATTAAAGTGTCACACAGGTATGTATCAAATTCATAAATGGTGATACAAAAATGTTATTATCAAAAGTTTGTTTAGTTTGAGGCAAAATGTGAAGATCTTGCAGCTATGTATCTGATATAATAAATATGAAGCACATTAATACATATATTAAGTTTGTCTAATTGATAGTAAAGGAAATGTAAACGTAATTTATGAAATTTAATTAGATTTTTAGATTTATTTCCTATTATAGCGCAACAGATTGACACTTATTGTAGAGCAGCATTAATGTGTCCGGAGTCCGGACAACCAATTATGTATCCGAATGACTGATATTTTAGGGATTTTTTGTAAAATAGAAAAAAATAGGGATAGAATGTAATTTAAGTCTTACACTATGTGATTTATGTAAGTTATACTAATAAGTTTTAGTACTAGATTACTAGCATTATTTCCTTTTGGTGTCTTGTTTAGTGACAACCTCTTTAAACATCTGAAGGGAGTCTTGTAGGTCATCACATAGCTGATATGGATCTGGAATCACCTGTGGATCCTCCGCCATTGATGTTGTCATTTTGTTCAAAAACTCTGGAAATGTATTGTCACAGCCTGCATCCATACCAAATTCGAAAATCACATTTCCAAACAAAGCATAATTAAAGATATTAAAAAATTGATTTTAGGGAGTAATAGTATATTTTATATACTAATATGAGGGAGTCCAATAGGAGCAGCATAAGCTAATTCATGCCCAAAAAATGTGACCTCTTCTTGAGGGCCAACCATGTTTGATAATAACAATGTGGTTTTCGATAGAACTCTGCTTGTTAGCTTAGCCGCCATCTTCCATATTATGCCAAACATAACAAAATTTATCGATTATTTTTGTGTAACGATAAATATTTTTAAAAAAATATTATTGATAGATATTATAATTTATAATATGCCTTTTTTTTAAATACCCTAAAACGCATAATGAGCAACATAAATCAGAACAAAGAAAGTAACTAATTATTCCGTCCCTAGCCATTTCAAAGCAACACAAATAGAGATAGAGAGAGTAATAAATTACTATGAAATGTTTAATATCACAAATTTAAAAGATATTATCCTTTATTTTTTCAATTTTAAACTTTATAAATAAACGTGATCATATAAAATGAGACGAGTGGCGACGAAAGAAAAAAAACAACTCCCCTCAGATCCAATTATTTCTTGCAATAGTTTAGCAGCACGAAAAGTGAATCTGGATTCAAGAGAGAGCTTCTTTTTGTCGATATTTGTTTTTGCTTGTTGGATATAATCCAACGAGTTATCCAATAAGCTAATGGGAAATCGGGTCAACACATATCCAACTTCATTGCTCCATTTTGCCTTTGATTTTTGGGAGAATTAACAAACTAGTCATAATTTCTAACATAATTATTCAAAATATTTACATTTTAAAATAATTATGAAAAATGTCAATATGTCAATATCTTAGAAAATAAATTGTATTATAATATAATTAATTTGTTTTCCTTTTATTTCTCAAATCATGCTCAAATTAGACCCTTTTTTACTCCATCTTCCCGTAAAAAAAAAAAAAACCATTACCCACTTACCCTCCTTCTAGGTTTTGCCCCAAATTGCTTCTTCTCTCTCTTCCCTTTTTCACCATTGTTATCTCCTTTCATTGTTCAAGAAAATCAACTCTTCCAATTTCCTACACTTTGTTCAGAAAATCTCACAATTAATTCAAAAGATTTTTCAACCATTGATAAAGATAAATTCGAAGTTAAGAAGTATTTTGTGAGATTTCTTGTGATTTTTGTTGTCATAATCACCAAGTATTTTGTATTTCGAATTTTTCGTATTTAAACAATATTGTTTAATTTGCTTTTGTATTCACCAAGTATTTTATGAGATTTCCCTCTTTTATGTATTTCGGATTTTTCGTCTTTTAAACTCTATTGTTCGATTTTTTTGCGATTTTATTTTCATATTTGAGATTTAATAGATTGTAGTAATCTACATTAGCATTCATACTTCATATATTTTTTTATCTTTTATACATTCATAATTAATAATTTCGAATTTTGCTTATAGGGTTACTAATATATGCACAAGTGAATACGGATTTGGATTTTGGTTTGGTGAAAAGAAATCAAGAAAAAGGAACAACGAAGACGAAGACGAAGACGAAGACGAAGACGAAAGATAGAGTGAGAGAAGAAAGTTGAATTGTATTCATACGAGAATTGTATTCATATTAATTTTTGTTTGTCAATTGTTTTTCTTTTACTCAACATTTATATTTTTATTAAGAACATTGTATTTCCTTTTTAGTTTGTAGTCATTCAAATATGTATGCCAAATTGATTTATATTTTTTTAGCATAAATGTATTCTATTTTCCCCCAAAATCTTGTATCTCTATTTCTTTCATAGTCAATTTATATTTTGTTTTAGAATATTGTATCCTTCCTCAACATATTGTACTATTTCCACCATGTATGCTATTTTTTTCCAGAATCTTATATCCTTTCATAAATCATATTCATATGTAATGATTAGATTATATTGGAATACAATCAGTAATATTTTTGTAATACAAATTAAAAAAAATATATTTGGCAATCATGTAATACAATTTTGATCACCGGGATACAATTTGTAGTTTTCACTATAAAGTAAAATACCAATTTTAATTTGAATGATAAAGTCAGCACATAAAATGTAAAAATTATTGGTATACAATTACGATGAAGACATAATAAAAAAGAAAGTTGATTTCTTTGAAATTGTAACTGATGATAATTTTAAGTTGTTTTTTTTTTAAAAAATATTATCTCCCCTGATTTTCTCATTTCTGTTATTAAATAATTGTATTCTTGCAAATCAAACAAATAAGAAAATACATAAATCAGATACATAACAAACTAAAGTATTGGCATTTTAAATAAATATTGAAAGAATGGCTAAGGAATCCTATTAAATGTCAAAATATTGACATTTTGAAAATTTCCCTTAATTTTTTCTCCATCATCTCATCTAGAACCCGAACGCGATACATTTGTATTATTCTTATAAACCATATTAAATGATAATGAAAAAAGAAATAGTACTATACACCAATTTTTACTACTTCTAGTTCTTAGCTTAGTTTGACACAAACTTTAAAATTAGATCCATTTTTTTAATCTTGTTATAAAAGTTAAAAGGATGGTATAATTTACTAAAAATATCTTTTAAATTTTGTGAATTTTAAATATGATAATCTTCTCTTCATTTCTATAAAGGAGTGTTATCATATTGAAAATAAAAATTTATTAAATATAGAAAAGAAAATTTTAATATACTAAAAATAAGTGAAACACATAATAAATAAATTTGTGGAAATTGGATTGTTGTTAATTACTTCAAGTCCAGTAGAAGGGTGGAAATTGTCATTACCCAAAAATATAATGCCAGTTCCAAAGCTGTATCAAGTGGGGGTGTAGCTCATATGGTAGAGCGCTCGCTTCGCATGCGAGAGGCACGGGGTTCGATTCCCCGCACCTCCATTTAGGCTTTTTGGTTAGTATGAAAGTTGAAATGTACGTAAGAATTAAGAAATAGTAGAAATTTTTAAGGTTCCGGTTATTTTTAAAAAATTATATCATCTCATTTTTTTTTTTTGAGTATTTTATAATGTATGACCAAAAATTAGATTTTTTAAAATCATCCCAATCATATAAGTTTTTCTTTGGTATCGAAACGGTTCGGTTAATTTTTGGGGTTTTTAATTTAAAGCATCACCTCAAAATATACTATTACAAAAAATTTGCAAGTATTTTTATGAAGAAGCACTTCAATTCTTCAACAAGATGTAAAGAATGTAAGACTTTGTTACTGTGTTGTTTGATCTTAAACATTTAGTAGAAGTGCTTGCATAAATTTGCCGTATTGTTTGATGAAGTATCTATTCTATAGTATCTAAAACCTAAATTATCTTTATATTTGAAAAATATTATAAAATATATTTATATATTAAATTCAACATATTATTAATATATAAAATAAGGTTGTTCGATTTGGTTTGAGAATTTTCTATTTTTATTATAAATAAAAAAGACCATCCCAATTATTTGGAACGATTATACACATAAATAAAAATCTACAATTTTATTATAAAAATAATATAAATTGATTCGATACTATTAGATTTGATCGATTTAGTCAATTTTTCATATTCATCAATGCACCACTGAAAATAAGTGCAACATAATTTCAACGCTCTATGCCAGAATTCAAAATTTTGACAGGTAAAAATAAGAATGAAAGGGCACTTTGGCCTTCATTTTTTCCCCCTTTGGATAAAGAAACTTTGAGCTTCAATTCAATGGTTTATGCAAATAAACTTTTACCAATTAGAGGGTCGGGTCGATCGATCCTCTTATAATTGGATATGTATTTATTACATAGAGGGCATGAAATAAAATGTTTTTCAATTTTTTCATGTTAGATTGGTTAAAAAATTTTAAAATTATTTTTCTCTAAGAAAACAAGCTCTTTAAAATGAGGTCCTAATGAAAGTGGAAAAACTAGTGCTAACTTGAAACACTCCACATTGATTGTTTTTTCCTTTCCCTCCAACAGATCTCATAATCTCCCTGACTCAAATACTTGTGAGTCAGGGTATATTTGTCTATCTAATTTATATACAAAAATTTGTAGGATAATAATTTTTACTTACCTACTGAAGATAAGAAATAAGTAGAAAATCTACTTATTTTTTTAAAGATATTTTCCTTCATACCAAACTCACCTTTATAGTAATAAATTATCATTCATTCAAAGATTGGTTTTCGATAATTATGAAACGGTGAAAGGTTTTTTCGAAATTGTTAGTAAATATAGGGAAAATTATGCGGATGAGCAAACATATGCTAGTTTATTAGCTAACATAACTATAGTTTGAATTAATTAAGAATCACAACTTAATTTTTAGCTATAATAACGTCATCTCTCTCGCCTCTCTCCTCTTTTATACATATACACATACAAATTATACATATCTCCTCCCTCTCTCAATCTCGCTCGCCAGATATACAATACATATGTATACCAGTTACATATATATACAATTATCTAACAGATATACAAATACAGTTCGTCTCTCTCTACCCTCTCTTGCTTGCCTCTCTCCTCCCTCTTCCAATCTCGCTCACATTTCTCATTCCTGTAACTACAACATGTAGTTACGAAAACATGTAGTTACGAATCGTAATTAGCAAACTATAGCTATGAAACATGAGCAATTCATTTTTGAGTGGCTATAAGAGAAGATTCCCCAACTTAATTTGATGAGAAAATGTACGTGATCATCCCAATTCCGGATTTTACTAAAGTGGAAGGCTATTGTGTGGACACGATTTATTCATGAGTCGTTGACAATTAACATGTAAAAGATATTGTTTTCCTACGCAAAATAATTAAGAAAGGTAAAGTGAAATTTACTCTTAATTTTATAATAAATAAACTTGACTAAATATCTATTTTAAAATTTAACCTCGAATTTCTTAACGGACATAGAGATAAGATCTTTGGAGGAGGTCATTTTTACAATAGATAAATTACCCATCAAACCATTTAAGAAAACGAAATACATTAAAGTAGAATTTACTAGGTGCAAATTTGACATCAAAATATATGCCCTTTTATGATCAACTATATTTAGATAATTAAACTTACTAATAAAATAAAGAAAGTGGTGCATTTGATGAGACTGTTCCTTTCTTAATTAAAGTCTCAATTGTGAACTAATTTAGATATGGGAAAATCCAGCTTGGTAGCCATAGGGAGCGCTTTCTTTGAGTGAGCCCTTTGCATCAACAATTTGGATTAATTGGCTCCAATATAGATATCAAATATTAAATTAAAATTAAAAATAAAATATATTACATTTAATTTGGTGTTGACAGATCCTGAATTTCTATTTATAAAAAGGCAGCCACTTGTGAGTATCTTTTTCTAGGTAAATACTCGTTGGCACATTTTTGTGTGCAAAATATAGGATCAAAGTCAGAAGGCAGTATTTGCCATGTTACCCTTCATTATCTTTATTTAATCAGATTGGCCCCCATATAATATTACTACTAATTGAAGTAAAATTATCTGCATGTTATTGGATTAAAAAAAAAAAAAAACTGTAAAAAAAGATCTTAACATGAACTTATAATTGGATGCGTAGTTTTTTGCAATTTTGTTATTTTTGATCGATCTATTTATGAAATTTAGTGCAATTTTTTGAGGTGCATTTTGTATTGCTATTTTTCGATGGTCCTCTTAGTTAAATCTATTTTTTTTCACAATTCAGATAATCAAATTGCCAGAATTTGTTTAATATTTGTATCCGACAAGAAATTATTCATTTTTGACAAACTTAAAAGATCAAAACTGTATAGGTGGATATTTAAGGGATCATATTGAATCTAGCCAAACATATAAGGGACCATTAATCATTATTGCTTTTTTCCTCTTTTATCGTTTAATTATTAATAAAACCTTTGACTAATTAAAGTTCCCACTTATTTCTTTTTTCCTCATTTCTGTAGTAGCAATTCTGCACGTCTTCTCTCAATGGGTACCATTTCTTTTTTGTGCTTTCAACTAATTTTAGTATATTGTTTCATTTATGTTTGAATATGGTAATGTGGTGTGTCTATACATTTCATGAATTTTTATTTCTTGCAACAATCTCGTTCATTTTAATATTCTCTTTCGAATGGTTTTACTTGAGTTGAGGGTCTATTGGAATGTCTCATACATTCTATCCTCTTCAGACCTCGATCTATAGAATTACACTAAATATGTTATTGTTATTTTTCTGATAGTACATTTTACGTGTTTTTGCTTCTTTTCAGTTCAATAGAGAAGGCAAATTCACAAAGCTTAATTTGTTTTGATGGCCTCTGAGAGGGAGATTTTCAGCCTATCTGGACCATTGTATCTCACTGCTATTGATTGGTAAGATCAACGCACATCTTGTTTTATATTTTCGTCTTCATTTGCGGCCGCTGATTAAACGATGGATTTGACTTTGTGCGTCCCTTTAGTCCACACTGCCTAAATATCGTAATCTGTTCATTTTTACTTGTTCAGTATTGACTAGACAGACATTTTATGTTTTGGAAAATGACTATACTCGATAATAAGAGTAAATTAAAAATTAAGTGATAAATTCTTTTAATTTTCTAAATTAGACAAATAAAAATGGATATCTATTTTTTTACATAGTGGACAAATTAAAACAGGCAAAGAATGTATATAGTCTTAAACAGTCTGTCACCTCCTGCCCAAATTTTGAATTTATATGTTAGCCTCAATATCTACTTTAGTGCTTATATTGTAATAGTGTTTTCCTAATTTTAGGCCACCATGTTACATTATTCATGCTCCATTTGTCAAAGGTGCAAAGGTGTTATAATGTCTACCATTAGTTGAGAGGTTGGGCCAATGTATCGTTACATAATTTGAATGATACACGATGGAATAGAGTCATTCTCAGTAGAATCCTTTTTTACGATATGTCAGAAAGAGCGGGATCAATCATGTAATAGCATCAACTCATTCCATACAATGATTCATGCCTTACTTGTACCTTAAGGGATCGTTTGGTAGAGTGTATTAGGAATATAATGCATGCATTAGATGTGTGTATTATTAATACCAAAGAATTCTAGGTATTAGTAATACATAGTATTTTAACACTTGCATTAGATTTAATAATTACAAAACTATCCTTACAGTCTTTTCATTTTCTTTGTTGTCATAAGTTTTTATTTTTATGTTGATTTGTTTTTTAGTGTCTTCTAATTTATTGGTGTCTTAATAGGCTTTATTGCCTCTTAAGTATCTTAAAAAAATAATCTAGTTTCAATATAATTTAATCAAAAATTTTGCTATTGTAATGATAAATTTTAAGCAGCCCACTGCCTCACCCCAACTTATTAACGCAAAAAAAAAAAAAAAAAACTTATTCTTTTTTCACATCCGTTATGCTTTTCTTAATTAGCAGTACATAAATTCATCCTTAAAATATGATTAAAAAAAAAATGAAGGTAGAATTTTTTTGTTGTAAAAAAATATGATCTTAGTTGATTTATCTTAATAGCCAAGTAATAATTAGATGTGAACAAGTAAATTACTAATCTTTTTCTTGAGTTGATTGCATTACCTTCCTGTATTTTATTAGTATTTGATGACAACCTAAATGCTTTGTTTTCAATGTAGACAAAAAAATTCTTTGCCAATTTTTTATAAAAATATTTTGATTCAATAGTATAACTATTTAATATTATTTTTGGAAAAAAAAAAAGAAGAAGAATGAAGAGTTAATGATATTTTAGCAAAGGATTTTTTTTTTTTTTTTGATGTTTTAGCAAATAACTTTGCTGCAAAGAAAGTGCACAAATAAATAAACTGTAAACATATATTTTTAAATAGAAATTATGCAAGATTTGTTATTTTTAGTACATTAAATCAAATAATGTATAAGAAATAATGCTTGCATAACTAATGCAGGCACTACTAATGCAAGCACTACTAATGCAAGCATTACTAATGCACCCTATTTTGCATTATTCTTAGACACTCTACCTACCAAACGACCGCTAACATTGTTATATGTAAATGAATTCACTTTTGAAGTTATATAATTAACTTCAAAATTTTGAACTAATTTACATTTTTCAGAGGAGAAATATATGTCATAGGAGATCCATAGCAGCAAGTTTAGTACAAAGTGTGTACATTCTTGAACGTGACCGCCAACAAAATCGTCAAGGGTTTAATGCCCTTGCTCCACCATGGTGGGAATTCTTCCATTTTCATTTAATCCAAGTCTTGGTAGACAATGAAGACCAATCATACTTTGGCGCGATTTACGAATACAAATTTCCAAACTCTCATTTCCACAACAAAACAAAGGACGATAATCAGAATCAGAATCCACCAAAGTATGTGATTGCCTTTCGAGGCACAATTGCCAAAAAAGGTAACAGATCACAGGACTTCAAATTAGACCTCAGACTCATTCGTGACAATCTCCACAATTGCTCTCGCTTCCATATTGGTTTGCAAGTTGTACGAAACATCGTTCAGAATCATGAGGTCTCAGATATTTGGCTAACCGGACATTCATTAGGCTCTTCAATTGCACTACTAATCGGAAGGAATATGGTCAAAACAGGAATTCATCTCGAAACATATCTTTTCAATCCACCATTCACATCACTTCCGATAGAGAAATTCACAAAGAACGAGAAATTGAAGCACGGAATCCGCATTACTCACAGTGTGCTCACTGCAGGACTCGCTAGCGCTGTCAATAGTTGCAAATCAAAGTCCACAAATAAAAGTGAGTCGTTTACTCTGTTATCTTCGTGGATTCCTTACTTATTTGTGAATCCATCAGATCCTATCTGCGCAGAATACGTTGGCTATTTCGAACACAGAGAGAAAATGGCTGCGATTGGAAAAGGGGAAATTGGACGAATTGCGACGCAGAATTCAATAAGGAGTATAATTGGGAATGCAATAGGAAAAGATCAATCGGAACCATCGCACTTACTTCCTTGTGCGTATGTTGCTATTAATTCGAGTCCTTCTCCAGATTTTAAGAGAGCTCATGGAGTACATCAATGGTGGAAGCCAGATTTACAGTGCAACTACAAACTTTACCAGTTTCGATAAGATTAGATTAATCGAAATTGATTGTCATAGAATTCAGGTTCATTGTAAGTTCAAGTCACAAAGAAATCTATTTTTAAAATAGTCTGCAACTAAAAGTGAACGGAAGTGTTCACTCTATAAATCCGAATACAGTTGAAGTATACAATATATATAACTTTTGTTATTGTACGTACTTCAATACAACATTTTTTTACAATAAGTGCATACTTTTTAATATACTTTCTCCATTTTTTGTTTTATCACATTTTTTTTAGAGTTAACCAATATGAATTTTGAAACATTCTAAAATGTATTTTTCCCATCATATTCATAAGAAGAAAGTTGCAATTTTGAGTACATTTTATATTATTTTTGAATACCTAAACCTTTATTTTAAGTTTCAAAGTTATTCAAATGAGTCTCAGAAAATACAACATAACAACTAAAAAAATAGATGTAAAGTATCTCTAAAAGACATTGATTACTATGACTCTATGAGGGGAAGGGTAGGGCTGTAGGCGTGGGACAGTGAGGAGGGGCTTAGGGGGCTGTGAGGGAAGGGCACCAAGGAAGGCGTGAGAGTCCATGCACCTTACAAGGTGTGGCCTCACATGCGCCTTCCTTTTTACATGCGCCTTCCTATTTCATTATTAATGACATTAAAAATTTAGGAGGTAATGTGTGAGAGGTCTTACACCTTTGTCTCTTCCATTATTTTATTGCCCTTTTGGAAATTTAATTAAAAAAAAAATTCCTTTATGATCCCGACTCAAAATTTATTTGTAATATATACAATTGATAAAAGATATTTAGCCATTGATCAAACTCCTTTTATTCAACCAAGTATCAAATACTTATTTAATTTATTTATAACATATATCACATCAAAATATACTTTTACACATAATTTTTAGAAACTAATCTAAGGTGTTAAATTTACCTAAATATTAAAAATCTTGAATGTGTGATTATATAACTATTCTATATTTAAGTTTAATACTCTAAACTAATTATGTGGTGCATACATTCTTTATAAAAGAGAACCAATTACTATCTAGGAGACCCCAAAGCAAGCCTCTTAGATGCATTACAACAAACTTTAAGAAAATTTATTATTAACGATTCATTCTTAACGAAAGAATATAAATTTGGTCATTAAATATGTATTTATTACATCACATTTTTTTTCAATCGGTAAAAGGTAACTTTTATTTAATATTAACAAAGGAATAGTTTTTGGACATTAAAAATATGAAATTCAGTCGTTATTGTCTAAAAAAAACATTATATTTTTTAGATTGAACTTTTGAAGGAACTCTCAGGACACTCAACAATTCTATAAACAAATTCTCATACATAATTTTTTTTGAATTTGTTATTTGATGGAGAAACTAACTAGAAAAATTGAGTCTAGATACTCAAGTTTGTTAACAGAAATTAAGATGTTGACCTCTATTTAACACTTTTAAAAAGGAAATCAACATCTGTTACTCAACTTTCTCTTCTTAATTCAAATCTTAACTGATTTTTATTGGTATTTGGTGGGAGTGATAATATCTGGACATATTCTTGAGTTTCCTCCTCTTCAAAATAAGTTTATGTTATTTTGATTATGAATTGTTCGGTAGAAGATTCAGTTTTGCCCAATTTTGAATGTATGTTTTATGATTCATTAGTTTATTAGTGTGCATTTACTTTAATTATGTTTATAAGCATCAAATACAATCATACCGGCCTTGATTGAAAATAAAGGAGCTGTGATGGTGATTATTATCGAGTAAACTTGTTAATATGATAATTGCAATATTGTTAAATTGTTACTCTCATTAACCAATTGTTTTGTAAGAAAAATATTGCTTAAAATATCACAACTTGAGTGTTGAGATTCGAAGATCTAAATTATAAAATGTCCTTTCTGTAGATCTTTTGAAATTCTTAATATTGTCTTCCAATACAACTGATATTGCTGTTGTTTTTTACTTTAAAATCATCCCTACTTTTGTCAATACTCTAAACTAAAGCAATCAATTATTTGTACTTGGTCAAGAATCTTATTTGTGAAGTTAATAATCTGCTTTAATTTGAGGTAGTTTGTATTCCCTTTTGTCAATGTTTTGGTCACAATTTCTAAGTCCAGTTGCAACCAAATCATGCTAATTAAATTCAAAATTGTACTGAACTAGCTATTGGGAATAACATTTATGGCCAGGACATCACGGTCATTAAAAAAAGATGAACTAAAAATTTGGCAAATTTAAGATAAAGGCTGCTAATATTGATATTGGTTGAATATTCATCTTGAATTAGAACATGCAATATCAGTGCTCTTGTACTTATAAGCTAAACACACATGCACTCTAAATATTTTGATAAATGATTGAGTTGCCTCAGATATTAGAGAAGATAATAATGTAATGCTTGTTTGAAAGCTACATGTGAACAGAGTAAGCTAAGTCAGTGGGGATTTTTTTTTTTTTTTTTTGCAATGGGAATAAGATTCTAGTGTAAATGATTTATATTTACTTCTAAAAAAAATTATTGGATCATAATTGTACATAATATTAGTTTTGGATTAAAAATGTCTATCTTTTAAATAAATTTATGAGATGGCATATATGATGCTTTAATTATATAAATAACACCATCTATCCTATTTAATCCAAAAAAACTAAAAACCATTTGTTAATCCCAAATTTTTTTTATGTTTCATTTTGTGATGAAATGGATTCAAAAGATAATAATGTCTTCTTTGTTTTAAGTTGCAATCCATCCGTGTTTTAGGTTCAAATAAATTTGTTGGTTGGGTCGAGTTATTTGGGGATCATATCTAATATCATGTGGATTAATAAATCAATATAATAGGAAGGGTTATATGACAGAAAAAGGAAACAATAGTATGCTGTCATTCAGGTTGATATAGATCAAGGTTGGGAAAAAACCTATGATATTCTTAACTAAGACGCAGTGGTATCATTTCTCTTAAGCTCAATCTGCACGGGTTTAGCTTTTTCTATTCGATTCAAGTGATGTACAAGGGGATTTGATCCTTACCTTGATAGATAAAGACAATAACAATGTTGAACTGAAGAAGTCTTCACCAAATCAGATTCATGGTGTTCGTGAGAATTTTGAACACCCAAATGGATATCACTCAAGCTTAACACACTTCTGCGATGTTTGATTCGAAGAGAGAAGGACCTCCGTAGCTCATGAACGACCATTATTGAGCTGATAGGAGCACTGATTGCCTCCGACAAGTCCTTTCCTTTTTGTTTGGGAAAAAAGTCTGAAATATATCTAAACTTTGACCGAAATTGTTGTTACGATACCAAACTTTATGAAGGACCTTTCACCCCCTGCACTATTTAAAACTGTATTTTAAAGGTATATATATGCCTATGTGGACATTATAAATATCACATCATTATAAATAGTAATGTGTCTACGTGGGCACATATGTACCTTTAAAATGCATTATTAAATAGTGTAGGGGGGTAAAAGGTTCTCTATAAAATTTGGTATCGTAACAACAATTTTGGCCAAAGTTAAAGTATTTTTCAGACCCTTTTTCCCATATTTGGTTGTTTCAGCTTGTTGCTGATGATTTTTGTTTTGGGCTTGGGTCACTTTTGGACCCAAACTATTTATGTTTGAACTCTCTTTTTACTCAATAAATGGGCCTGCCCCATATTCAAAAAAAAATACCATCTATTTAATTAAAATTTCATATAATGTTTTCTCAAAAGATTTTTGATTTTCATGGATAAATTCGTTAGATTGTAATTTAAAAGTTCATAAATTAAAAGAAAGAAAAGGTCATTTAGTAAATAGTTATCAATACAAATGGGACAATCATCTGGACACCACGAATGCCCAACGAGTAGAGGCTGCCCCATTAATCTCTCACAGAAATATCATCAATGAAGTTTGGGAAATTTTCTTTGGTTCATAAAATTTGTAAGTTTTGGCAAAAAGATCCAAAATTTATAAATATAAATATGATGCTGGAGTCAAAATATACTAGTCAAGTTTTTTAAAAAATTTATCCAATTTTTTATATTTTATTTAAAAAACTCATTAATTATGATTCTAACTATAACTGCATCTACCTAACCCCTTTGAATAACAATATTGTTTCGTCTTCTTAATTAACTGGTCTAAAAATATATGCTCTCTATAAAATGATTGTTCGTAAAATGTAAAAAAATTATATTAAAGAGTATATATATAACTAATTACTACTATCATGACTATTTATTCTTTTGCATCAATGGATCTGTTTCATTACTATTTGTAATACCTGGTAACTGTATTGTTATTAGTTTTTATTGAAATAGCGTGTTATAATTTTTGGATAATGTATTATGTAGATCATTACAAAATGATAATTTTGCGTAAAACTTATGGATATTTTTAATAGTTTTTAGCACTTACTATATAAAAAATCATATTTCATAATTATTTATTTATTTATTTAAGAAGATAAAATATGTTTCTAAAAAATTATGATCAATTATATGTTGTAACTTCAATCGATATTAATTTCATCTGAGCTTGATTTTGCAAGTCTATAGTCTATACTTCCTTCTTTTGAGGACAATCTTTTGATCGCTTACTTGATTTAAAAGACTGACGCTTTTCCAAATATCTTTGAAAATATATAATTAAATGGTAGCTAAAGTGAGGATTGCTCAAAACTTAGCCAAAGAAAACTGAAATGCATTTCACGTTTTTATTGTTTTAAATTTATTTCTGGGATAGGGAGGCTCAGGATAGGAAAAAGGATGGGAAATTAAAATTCTGATATTTTTATTAATCATTTGATACAGTTATCTGAAATAGCATATGTCCCGTAATGCCTCACCCACCAAAAAAAATTCACATGCACATCAATTTATTGAACTATTATTTCTTTAAAAATAAATAAAAGTGGAAACAATTTTTATATATGATAATTTTGTTTCAAACTAAATTATTATTATTATTATTATTATTATTATTATTATTAAAGAGAACATCATATTTAATTATTTATCACTTCTACAAATACTACTTCTTTTTTATTTTACGCCTAACGTCAGATGCTTTTGAAGTTTGACTAATTGAAATTTAAATTTATCATACCATCAAGCTCTCAATTTGCTTTTGAAGTTCGACTAATTGAAATTTAAATTTATCATACCATCAAGCTCTCAATTTGCTTTTGAAGTTCGACTAATTGAAATTTAAATTTATCATACCATCAAGCTTTCAATTATTGATTCTTATCTACATCTAAAATTGGCAAATTCTATATATACACGTTAATTTCTTACATCTTGTCTATCCACATTAAATTAAATTAAATATCATTTCATGAATAATTTCTATGTAATCATTCAAGTTTGTAATTAGCGGTAACACCAATTACTATGATAAATACATCACTATTCCACGTTGAATTATATGAAAATATAAATAATGAAACGTCTTCATCGATAATGACCCTTAACCTTCCAAGCTAAAGAAATACATAACCCGTATATCATTTAATTAATTAAATCGATATATATTTTGATATTTTATCAGTTAAGAAATGAAACTTTAGTTCTATTCAACCTTATATTTTTCTCAAAGAACTCGAATTTTCTTAACAAGAATATGATTAGTATCAAGCGTTATTAAGCAGCTGCATGTTAGCTTGTCGATCGACATTGTAAATTAACAAGACTTAAAACTAAAATCCAATCGTACGTTAATTATTTGGTACGACTATTAATGTTGTTCATTCATATAATAAAGACAATTTTGGTGGCTTCTTCTTTGTTTCCCTAGCTAGTAGGGTCGTGGTGATGAACAAAGTTATGTGGAGTAAAATAAATGCTATGTCTATATATTATGAACAAAACACAAATAGAAGTCAAGGGACATGTGCAATCAAGACACAAATCAAAAAGAGTGTTATATGACAAATTGTATTTCTTCACTTGGAGGATGGCTTATCAACATCCATTGAGTATTATCTAATAAACGAATGAAAATATATGTACTTTCTTTAAAAAAAAATGAATAAAAAATATTCTATTGAAACACTTCATAATTAGAAATTAGAATATCACTTAGTTTGAATAATTAAATGAAATATTCTGACAAATTTAAATAGACAAATGAAATATTTTGATAAATTTAAATAGACATTATATTTTATGAGTGTGTTCCACCCAAAACTAATACTACTAGATTGGATAGGCACAAAAGTACATGGAAGTTGCGCCAATTGGAATACTTGTTGAATCATGAAAATTACAGTACTTTGCTATTTTTTAAGGTTCCATTTTTTTTGTCTTAATTCTACTATGTGTTTGTTTGCATAGCATGGCATGCGACTCCTCAATCAAAAGAGCATGTCAATTATTCTGGATGTTTATATGCAATTAATATCATGGTATCTAGATATCCCTATCTAGATTATATACAGAGGTAGAGCTAGGTGGGGGTTCGTGGGTTCAGAGGAACCTAATAGCTTTTTCATAGACTCTGCATTTGTATTAGGAAATTTATATATATATATATATATATATATATATATATATATATATATATATATATATATATATATATATATATATATTAACTTGTGAACCTCGAGCAATATTGATTGATGGTTCAGTGGCAAAGAAGAGATTGTGGAAATGCTTTTCACGTTAGAGTTGTGGGTTCGTGGATGTCCACTACACCAAGAAGTTACTTTCACTAATTACCTTCTTCCTTTATATTCATGATTAATATTATGTTTATGATAAACCTTTTGTATGTTTCTATGTAACACTATAAATAAAGGCTTAAAGGTTCATATTGATGACACTTGAAGATTGGGAAACACTTGAATACTTGGAAGAATAAGAAAAACTCCCATCTCTTGTCTCCCTAATCTTATTGCTCTCGTCTTCTATTTTTCTTGTCTTATTTTGCATTAGTTTTATCACCTAAAAATTTGCTAGTCATGACTAGAGACACGGGTCAACATTGGTGGGGGGGGGGGTGTTGCGTGTTCAATTTTTCATATGTATGATTGGTCAATATTTTTGTAAAATATAAAAAACAAGTTTCTTAAAAAAGAGAAAAAAAAAACTAAAAGTAGGAGAAAGAAATATAATGTGAGAGATAACTGTGTCTTTTCCATCCTTCAACACACATTATCTTTGTCTCCATTTCCATAGTCCCCATATGCATCATTCAACATATCTATCCAACATTGACAAGTAGGGCTGCGTAACGATCAGTTCAGTTCGGTTTTGAAGTTTATCGGGTTGGCTTATTGGTTATCGGTTTATAGAGATGTTAAATCGTTATAGAACCATTAAGATATTGACTTATCGGTTTTTGATTGTTATCGGTTCGGTTATCGGTTTAACCGTTAAGATTTAACACAAAAATAAAACATTGAAAATCACTTAGAAACAAGGTGACAAACCAAATAAACCATGCACATGAGTTCACAAGTTACATCTTGCTCAAAAGCAAACACTTTTACATTGTAGAATAACCAAGTGCTTGAGACGACCAAAAATAAAAGTAGGAAATCAAACTCTAAGTCGAGGACTTTATATACAAAATAGTATAAATATAATTATTTAATATACTATCGGGTTCTCGGTTAACCCGTTAAGAAAAAACTTCAAACCGTTAAGGGCCTATAACCCGATAACAAAAAAAAATCAAAACCATTATCAAAACCGCTAAACTAATAACCTAATACTATAAACCAATAACTTTTTTGTCGGTTCGGGTTATCGGTTTCGGTTCGATTTTGAACAGCCCTACCGACAAGTTTCATAGTATTTATCCAAATTATATATAAATACATTTAATATAACAACACATTTTACCTACATATAAAACACAAATAAATAAATACTCATCTATTTTTCAAAAAAATATTTAGGATCCAATACGCATACAAGTAAGAATTGTTTTCCAATCAAGTCTCCCTCTATCGAGGATAAAAAGCACAAAAGTGAAGGGACATGTGCAATCTAGACACAAATCAAAAGGCGTTATTATATGACCAATAATACGTCTTCTATGAGAAACTCTTCACGTGGAGGATGATTCATCAATTATCAACATATCCATTAATCAAATCACACCAATATATGAATTATTATATTCTTTTTCTGGCCACTATTATTGCAGAAAATGCATGTTAATTAATCAGATAAAAGGCTCCTCATTCTTTTCTCTTTTTTCCTTTTTTTGGGGGGGTTAAAACACAATATTAATTAAATCTAACCCGACCGAAAATAGTTTAAATAGTCCTTCATTTGACATGGTTGGCTAACCCATCGGTGACCCCTTAAAGTTGGCACAAACTTTCACTTTGACAACTTAACTAGATTTTGTTCATTTTAGACACCTTATGTCAGATCTTGTTGTGTCTTTCTGACACTTTTTGCTAACATAATATGGTGAGTGTAATACACTTATAAAAAGCGCGTGAAAGACATTTTTAGCCAATTTTTATTTAATTTTTTCCTTCTTCTTTCCTATTTTTGGGCCACCATTTTCCCTACCTTAAGGTCCTTCAATGGTGAAAAGTGTTGAGAGTGATTTTAGAGTTGAATACACATCTCTATGTGGATTAGATTTGATGGTCAAATTGGTGAAGAGTTTTATTGTTAAATCATGGCTGTTCAAATTATCTGGTTGAAAGTCGTCATTACGACTTCACCAATCCTTTTCAACTTATCACTCTTCATAGCTTCTAAAAAGTACATTTGTAGATCTGATCATTGATTGTGTGATATTTGGCCTTAATTATTATCTCAATTCTTTATTAGAATGACAGTCCTTAGTTTAGAAGTTGATAAAGTGACCACTTTGTTAGTGTATAATGAAATCCTCCTACTAATAAAACTAAAAAGCATTGAAATACGATGGTCGGCGGAGAAGACGAAGGAGGTTGGGTTTAATTTGTTGGAGAAGCCGACTAGGGTCGAGGGTGTGTGGGTGGGGGGGGGGGGGGATTTTTTTTTAAAATAATTTAATCCTCTTTAATAATTATTTGGGCAAAAATGCCAGGTGTCATTGATTCATTGGCTAATTTTTAGTTTTATTCAAAATTCATTGTTAAAGAATTGTTTTTTTGTGTCAAATGACAAATGTCTTCATTTAATTTGGTACTTTGACACGTCATCGGCAAGTGAGTTACACTCCCTTTAAATTTTTTGCTGATTGTGAAAAAAAATATCAAAATGACACAATACAACCTGACATAAGGTGTCTAAAACGAACAAAACTTAGTTGAAGTGTCTAAGTAAAAATTGATGTCAACTTTAGGGGGCCACCGATGGGTTAGGCCTTTTTTTAAAGCTAATTAAAAAAATCATCTTTTCATAATTTAAAATAACTTAACTTTAAAATTTCTTGTTATCCTTAATCAAATAATTTATAAACACATAAATATCTAAAATTTGTTTTAGTGCACAATTTTTAAAAATCTTCTTTTTTTACTTAAATTTTATTTCAAGTATCTGTTAAATTAGGTTTTGTGCCTAACTCACACCCCAAAAGCTAGCTCAAAGGGAGAAGGATTGTCTAAGCCTTATAAGGAGTCCACTCATATCATTAATCGTCAATATGAGACTTTTTATCATTTTTTAATAATATTAATGATTCAATGTAAATTGTGACAGAAAAAATAATACATTAAGTGAGTTATGTTTATGGAGGATAAAAAAAGAAAGACATATATTAATTATTATAACGACTTCCCTTTATATTTCTTGAAGTGACAACGACTATACATATTTATAGTTACTCTATAGGCAAATTAAAGTTTGTAGGAAGTTTCAGAATTGGAATATTGATTTTGAGCTTGACACAATCATGGATGACTCATACACTATTTTATTTGTAGTTTAGTGAATAAGGATAAGTGTAATTTAGGGCAAAACATAAGCACTTTCGTCAGCAATTTGGCTTACCAAACTATATTGTATAAACTAGATATAGTATATTCTATATAAAAGAAGTGTACATATTTTATGCAAATATATTAGTACTACTTATTATTGTTGGACCATAAAGCAGTACTAGAAAAATCATTTATCTAAATTCTAAACGAAGTAAGCTCTAGATAAGCTTCTTACGTACTTGTCTTTTCGTGTGATCACTATATAAAGTATACAAACGTACGGATGAATATATAAAATTCATCTATAGTCACGTTATGTTAAATTTGAAAATTTGAGTTTTGGAAGTTGAGTTGTGTATGAATATGTATTTTACTTGAAAAAAAAAATTAAATTTTGAGTAAGAGGTGAAATTTCTCACAAAAATTGGCTCAATGAAAATATTTTTAAAACAAATTTTCAAAATCTAATTAAATTTCACGATTAAACAAATATTTGTATAAAAAAAATTAAATATAATAAAAAATATCTATGACCAAATGCTAGTAAAATATTTTCTCTCCCTAATTATATTTGGGCTATTATTGGGGTTCTGTTATACTTGAAAATGTAACGACCAGGTTCCGTCTTTATAGAAAATCCAACGGGGAAAATTTTTGGGTCGGAAAACTTTTTAGTAGTAACTTGAAAATTTTCAACCTAGTCCAGATTTGGACGAAATCGGAGTCATTGAGGTTTAGGGAAATATGGTAACAATCGGATGATTTAATTATGATTTTGATCACATGAGTAGTTAATAACGCGTTAAGAAATCCGTACGACTTTACGGAATTGAATTCGGGTGAGTAGAACTCCCGAAACTGACTTTGGCGTGAATAGATGTTTCTGGGTACCGTTGGTTAGAGGTGTGTTGTGAAATAGGGGTCTTGAAATTATTAAAATAGCTCACTGTTTCGTGCAAGCCACTTTGGCACTGGATTTTGTCGCTCTGGCGGTGCCGCTGAAGCAGGGTGGGTGACGCTGTGGCGGGCCAGACGCTACTTAAAGTCGTAAATAAACCCCAGAAACGTTTTATTTTGCACTTTTCGACTTTGAGAGCTAAGGAACGACCCGATACGACTTCTTGACCCTTTTTCACCATTCTTGAGGCTAAAGGTAAGATTTTAACTCCCCGAATCCATTTTTCGATCCGTAAAGCATAATCTAATGGGTAAATATCGATGGGGGAGAGTTTTGATCTAGATTCTATGGTGGAAACAACCCTATTTTGGATCCTAAGGATCATGAGTTTGATCTGGGGTTCATAGAATTGTTAGTAATTCGGGTAATTAGTGATTGTTTATTGATTCCCGTATTGTATTGATTGTTTGTAGACCAAGAATAAGTGGAATGAATCCAGAAAGGAAAGGAACAAGTTTCTTAGGGTTTCAAGCTTATTTCGAGGTAGGTGATGGTTGTGATTCTATAATTGTGTGATGTATGTTTGTTCTTGCTTCATTATAATACTTGTATATATATGAATGTTGCATTATTGATCACACTTGTTGTAAATGAAATAGATGAATAACTATATGTGATGAATCACTTCTTGATTGTATGATTATTGAGAAATACTTGTGATTATGATTATGATTGTGGTGTGTTGAATGAATCGGTTGCCACGTTCCGGCATAACTAATTGGGATCGATTGCCACGTTCTGACATAATTATGGGATCAGTTGCCACATTTCGAAATAAACATTGGATCGGGTACCACGTTTCAGTATGCTAATTGTTTGGGTTTGGGTTCCATGAGAAGACCAATGATTTGTCATAATTGTATATCTTGAAAAGTGTGAAGTTGTTCATTGTTCATAAATATTGATAATATTGTATAAGTTCGATACATGCATGTGTTTATAATGTTGTATTTACTTACTTATGTTACACTTAACGGGATAGCTGCGTGGTCCTACCAGTACACTGTGATTGTGTACTGATACTGCACTTGCTCTTATTTTTGTTGAGTACAGGGCATCTTCAGGCTGCTATTGACAGACCTTGTCTAGAAGATTAGTGATCTCGTTCGAATTCAAAGGTGAGCCAATTCTTTCATCCCCCTATTGCTAACACTACCCCCAAGATGAGTGGAACTGGAGGTAATGATGCTTTCTTCCGTCCTTTGTTGGGTTCTGTTATGACTGGTAATGAGAATGAAATGTTAACTAAGTTTTTGAAGCTAAAACCTCCTGTATTTCTTGGTTTTGAGAATGAGGACGCTTATGAGTTTATCTTAGACTGTTTTGAGAGGCTTCATTAGTTGGGAATTGTCCATCATCATGGGGTTGAGTTTGTGTCCTTTCAACTTCAAGGTGAGGCTAAGCAGTGGTGGAGAGCTTATATGGAATGTAGATCTTTAACTTTACCTCCACTTACTTGGTCCCAATTTCATGCTTTGTTTCTGGAGAAATATATGCATAGGACTTTGAGGGATCGCAAGAATGATGAGTTCATGGCTTTGGAGCAAAGTGGTATGACTGTGGCTGCTTATGAGGCCAAGTTCTATGCTTTGTCTAGATATACTACTCAATTGGTGACTATTAAGGAAGAGAGAATCTGGTTATTTATTAGGGGACTAAATTCTGAGTTGCCAGTATTATCTGTTCAAATGACTTCTGTAGGAAGGAGCTTTAATGAAATAACAAACTCTGTTAAGAAAGTGGAGGGGCTGAGGTTGTTTGTTGTTCATAAATATTGATAATATTGTATATGTTCGATATATGCATGTGTTTATAATGTTGTATTGACTTACTTATGTAACACTTAGGGGGATAGCCGCGTGATCCTACCATTACACTGTGGTTGTGTACTAATACTGCACTTGCTCTTATTTTTGTTGAGTACAACGCATCTTCAGATGGCTATTAACAAACCTTGTCTAGAAGATAAGTGATCGCGTTCAAATTCAAGGGTGAGCCAATTCTTCCGGGCCGCCATGAGTTCTCCTTTCGTCTATGTCCACATTTCGGATTTAGACTTTTTTAGTTAGTTATTAGTTCATTAGTTTGGGGTTGTAACCTTCTTGTTTAGACTTTGGCTCATTAATAGATGTTTTGGTACATTGACTTTCAGGTTCTAGGTAGTGTTTCTTCATTTGTTTAGTCGTTAGACTTTTGTTGGAGTTTAAGGAAACTCCTTATTTCTTTCTTAGCATTTAACTTCCTTCCGTAATTTAAATGCCTTAGTATTTTTGTTAAAGTTGGTTAGCTAATTAGTATTAATGGTTCTCTCACCGGAGGGTTAGTGTGGTGCCAATCACTATGGTCTGGGTCGTGACAGAAAAAAAGGTTTTGACCCGATTTATCATTAAGATTGTGAGTTCGAATCATCAATAGAGCTAAAAGATGAGAGTTCTTAGATACTTTTAGTCAATACTCTCTCTGTTTCATTTTACTTAGCTCTCATCTCATAAATAAAAGTTACATCTTATTTGTTCATTTTATACAATCCAGAGTGTTGTATTACTTTTCTTATCATACTACTCTAAGTATTAATTATTAAATAGCTACATAAAATAATACTAATCAATTCTAGAGTTTTACAACATTATTAATAAAGTTAATTTAGTTAAATACATTCTTAATTAATTTTTTTTAAAAAAAAAGTATGTTGGATCAAGTAATATAAAACGAAGGAAATAATATATCAGATAATAAAAAAAAAGTAACATTATTATTGTGTGAACATCACTCATCAATTCCCCAGCTAACACTTGCCCTTTCCATATCATATGAAAAAGATGGGAATAAATGTGAGTCCATCCCATATTTCCCATGGGCATACTATAACATATTTATGTAAATTATTTTATTTATAATTTTGGGTTATGGTAGAGAAATAAGACTTATTTAATTTTTAATTATAGATTTTAAATTTAAGTTCTAAAATGAAAAAGACTCTGTTGTAAGAGAGTGTTTCACCTTTTAATAGCAGACCATAAACGACATGAATATTAAATTTATTTAGATTTTAAAATGAATATCAAATACTTAGTGGAAAATTAAAAAGCAGGAACAAAGCTATAGCTACTTACGGTTCAGTCAAATCCTTTTGATTCAAATTTTATATTTCTCTTATGAAATTCATTCAATATTAATCATTGATTTATTAAAATAAATAACTTGAAAACAAGAATTTTCAAACTCATAAACTTCAGATCTTGATTCCACCTTCGTTAATACTTAATAAGGCAAGTTGGCATGAAAATTGAAAATCACATGTTGGAGTAAACTGAAGCCTCACGCAAATACATATATATATTGACCAAATATGAAAGTATTATGACGACTTGCAAATTTTTGAATTAGAACATGGGGATAAATTATATTAATAGACTAAACATGGAAAAGAAATACATAGAATTTACGTCAATTGAAACACTTCTTTAATGGTGAAAATTGACATTGCTTCTGTTTTAGGTCCCATTTTTTGTCTTTAAGGTCTTCTATTAAAGGGTATACCTCTATATCAACCATGGCATGTGACTCATTAATCAATGAATATACCAAATATTCTTGCACTTAATTATATGTGGTCATTTCCAAAAAATAGAAAGTTAGGTTACCGGCATTTACCATTCAAATAATAAAGTACTCTCTCTCAAATTATCTATCGTGATTTTAAAAATTTAAACCTCATTGAATCCTAAGAGCAGGCCCCATTATCCCCCACTTAAGTTCAACACACAAGCACAGCATGTTGCTGTAGACAAACTTGATTTGGATATTTAGCAGAACATTGCTTTCACATTCAAAAACATACCTCCTAGTCATTGCCTTCTTGGAGGGAGGGGGCCGGGGTACAACAACCCTCCTGTCTAGGGTAGAATTCGAGGCTTCTGATTAAGAATATTGCAGCAGTTTTACTATCGTATCATAACTTGGGTTGATTGTCTATTGTACTTGTTTATACATTTTGACTTGACACTTTTAATGACAATAGCAAGGGTATAATAGGTATAAATTACACATCAATATCAACAAACACAGAGGAAAAAATTCTTACTTTTTGGGGCTAAGATGTTAACTTTGTTGTGTAAAGAGTAATGAAAGGAAAGTCTTAATTTTTTTCTCTACTCTTCAAATTAGGAGATTGAAACATCACGTTATGCAACAACAGAGACAAGATCTCAAGATCTCTATATGTTGATAGATTTGCGAGAGACTAAGTCCTTAAAAGGAGAGAGAAAGGAAGCGATTACTTCCCAAAAAAATGCAACCAATCTTTCCTTCATACGAGCGTCTTCTCTTAGTTTTTTTCCTTCCGCAGTTGTCATTGCCCACCCCGCGGCAAATTATTCCTATTTTCTTAACTTTTATAAATAAAATTGGATATTTATTTTTAATATAATAAAACAAATAAAACGGGACGGGGAGTGTATATATTTTAAGCAAATATAATATAAATTATCATATCATATGACTTCTTATGATATAAATTATTTCAAGATATCATTTGCAAAATGATTTTAATTGAAACTGAAATTAATAAATTATAACTACACGTAACAACTGAAATTTCAAGGAAAGATCGCAATTTTTGTTTTCCAATTACTGTAATAGACATATCCTTTTTGTCGATCAATAGGCATTACAAACCTACAAATAACAACACACATTTTATCTCAGAGTTAATCTTGGTCTATTTAGTTTCTATGTTATCATTAATCTAGGGATTATTCTATTTCATCTTTTATATAAGTAAAATAATCTGAATTTATTATTTCAAGGTGATTTAGTCAAACGATTCTAAGTATACCATAATTATAATACCTTCAAAATTAATTCATCCACTTAAAATTTTGAGTAAAATGTATTCCAACTGTTCTATTATGTTAAAATTGAGATAATTTAGATATGTTTTTATTCCTCCACTTGTATAGTTTTCGTTTGACGAGACTCTTAAAGTGTCAAAGTTATATTGTAATAATTTGTTGCCACTCCTAGACAGCTCAAATTATTGAAGTATGTATCAAATTTAATGTAGAAGAAACATTATTGGAGAGGTGTTCCAATTTTATAAGCAAATCCCTCTAAAAACTTTTTTTTTTTTGCTACCACCAACACCAAAAATACCGGATGAATTAATTGAAATAGCTTAATTTTATCCTCTGTTAATTATAATGTTGATTTAAAAAGGTCTTATGAAACAATAATATAGCACATGTTATAAAATTAAAGCAAAATAAGACAAGCAATATAGAAGATGAAAGCAATAGAAATAGAAAGACAAGAGATGAGAGCTTTTCTTATTCTTCAAAGTATTCAAGCGTGTATAATATGAACACTTATGCCTCTATTTATAGTGTAACATAGAGGCATACAAAAGGTTAGTCATAAACATGACATTGACATGAATATAATGGGGGAGGTTATGAAAGTGAAATGTTACAAGAATAATGGTTATAAAGGTGGAGGTTATGATTATTTTCATAATGGAGGAAAGTAATGTAGCAACTTCTTGGTGTACTGGACATCCACACTATATTATTTTATAACACTCCCCCTTGGATGTCCATAGATAATATGCCTCGTTAAAATCTTACCAGAAAAAACCCTGTGGGAAAAAATCCTAGTGAAGGAAAAAGAGTACACATATCTTTTAATACGCTTGAATGTTGTCTCGTTAAAAACCTTACCAGGAAAACCCATTTGGGACAAAATCATGGTTAAGGAAAAGAGTACAATGCGTATTTTTCTCCCCTTGATAAAAACTTTACTTGATATCTCGGAGACGATGCATTCCAATCTTATATCACAACTTCTCAAATATTGATGTTGGCAATCCTTAGTGAATAAGTTTACAAGATTATCACTTGAACGAGCCTTTGAACGTCTATCTCACCATTTTGTTGAAGATCATGTGTGAAAAAGACTTTTGATGAAATATGTTTTGTCCGATCTCCTTTGATTGTATCCTCCCTTCAATTGAGCTATATATTATTTTTGTAGATAGTGGCTGGAATATCCTTTGCCAAAGGGAAATCACATATTTTCTGAATATGATAGATTATGATTCCAACCAAACACACTCCCGACTTACTTCATAGATCAATATTATTTCTGCATGATTTGAAGGAGTGGTTACCAATGTTTGATTCTTTGAATTCCAATATATTGTTGTGCCTCCATATGTAAACAAATAGCCCATTTGCTATCAAGCTTTATGCGGATCAAATAAATATTATGCATCTACATAATTAAAATATTTTTGACTCGGAGATTGATCATAATTTTATTGAAGCTCATCTTTTCTTCCCAAAGAAAATCACACATCTTCTATGCATTGAGTCACTTGCTTTGTTAGTTTCTTCTCATAACTTGAATGATAATATGACAATCCTTTCAAATAACTTTCGTTATGTATATCAAATAATCTTCTAGCATTTGCATAACCAGCAATTTGTAAGTGCACCAATGCACTAATACATGACATTTAAAATTATTTTTATGAGATCAAAAAGATTCTTTCTATGTGTTAAGCAGTCTCAAAACAATTGAGTACTCAATGAAATTACTTTAAGACCTTTTAAATCCTTCAAGGATTTTCATATAATCTTTATCGTCTAATTAGACATGATAATCATTCATTATACATATTCAAGTATTTATCTATTGCCAGACTAAAATAAGTCTCATTGTATCCACCATTGGATCGGAGAACATATCTCCATTTAATAATGGCAGGACTTCTGCAAAAACCCTTTATGCCACGAGGCACAAACCGTACTTTATATCTTACGGTTATATTTTTGCATAATGATTCATTTGTTGCCCACTGACATATATTTTGATCTATGAACTACAAGTTTAAAAACATCACTTTTCTAAGTGAAACAAAATATACTTGAATAATGCATTTTATTTGGCCAATCACTTATTTGTTGGATAGATTCGAATTTAAGATCCTCGTAATCACTTATAGCATTGAGTGCTACTTCATATCAAAGATACTGTCGACGGTCATTTTACTCGATTCCAATACGACATAACTTATCGAGATCTCTTCGTTTTTCATCATTTTCAGGTACTTGAACCTTTGCCAAGGTTTTATGAAGTGTTATGTCATAGTGCTCTTTCAAAGCACTTACCTCATTATCATGACCATTTTGATAATTTGCTCCTCTCTTTCCTCAAGGAGTTTTACATTTGGAATCGATTGGTCTATCACGCTTCTGGCATTACCATACACTCTGTCCTTCAAGGACTATTTATTGGAGCATTTGTAGCTTAATTACAATATTGGGCCAGCAAATACATCTGGCAAATTATTTGCAACATTTTACAAATGAATTATCTCTTGAACTTCACGTTCACATTTTTTTAACGAGGATCTAGATAATTCACCCACACATAATCTCAGTTGCTAAACATATCTCCCCCTAATGTTAGAAAATCTAACATTTATTCCCAACCTCATTTGGGGATCCATCTTTGTGCGTGGTGGAGAAATAAAATCATATGTGCACACAACAAATTTTTAGATGGAAATTATTTGGTTCCTAACCCTGAACCAATTGTGATGGGAGAACCTTGTTGGCTTGATGCATACATGTTAAATAAACTCATCTCATACCAAATTTTATTTGAGAGATTTGTTCTCATAATCAATGGTCTAGCTATAATTGGAGGCATACAATTTCTGCTAAACCAACTAACATTATCAACAGAACTTTATAGTTTGAAACTGTGCTCTTAATTTAATAATTCGAGCAAACAACCTTACAAAAATCAATTTGTAAGTTGATACAAATACACATGTGACCATACCATAGATTCATCTATTAATTCATAATAGTAAGTGGTTCACATGGCAGGTGAATGAGCCTATATTCACCTTTTTATATGTTCCAAATAATTTCAGGGGATACCTCCATACCTTAGTTGATACAATTATCATTTTATCATGAGAATAAGCAACACAAGAGAATTCTTGAAGAATCTTTTATTTCTTTAAACATATAGTCACATGAATTCTCAATTTCTTTTGCATCACATCTGAACCAGAATGGTCAATCAATTATGCCCACTAATATTTATTCTAGTTTACTTTTGCATGTGATTTCTTCATCATGCCCATATCTTTATACAACTAACAAGAGAAAGACGGGTAATCTTTTATGTAAATATTCATAACCCGCTTTGATTATAGTAATTTGAAGATACTTAATCTTTCAATAATTTATAATCTCAATATAACAATTTTTCTTTTCAATTCCTCCGAAACTTAAAAAGTTTCTTTTGAGATTTCCTACAACTTCAATATTATGAACTATTTCATTTTCTGGATTGTAACAAATTAGTCCTTTCGAAACTTTCAATTAATTTTGTGTACTGCCACAAATTTCACAACACCATTCTTATGGTGACAATCTCCTTCAGGGAGAAAAATATTATTATTGTCATGGTTAAAATTATTACTGGAAGACTTATTTCTTGACAACCAATGACAAATTTGTGTTGCCACACAATAATATTTATTTTGGCCATGACCACAACCTTTATAGAAAATAATTATTTCTTTCTTTTGTCCTCCAATAGTTCTTAATAAAACATACCACAATATTTGTGTTGTACTCAAAGTATATGACCAATATGATCATTTATGTCAAAAATATATATTTTTTTTCAATATCCCAAACCTCGCGTAGAGGTGAGATGTGGCATTTATCCAACCATACATGAACATGTTCTTATCCATACGAACACAAGTCACATTCTCTTCAAGAAATGACCATAACGATCTGTGCATGCTCCACAAGTTTTTATTAGTCATACTTTGACATTATTATATTTATTTGACCCACCTCAACATCACTTTAAAAGTATTAAATGCACTTCCACGTTGTATTTCTTTATTTTAATAAAGGATTTAAAAAACTTTCAAATTGGGTTGCACCAACTCAATGTGCCCAATAACTTTTCATATCACTTTGATGGCCAAAACTTACCTTCACATTTGAAGGACCATCTTAAGAACCCATAATGTTCTTCCTTTTAATTACCACAATTGACCATTAACATTTTACCACACTCATATTCATACATTTAACCACTTGTCATTTTCAAACACATTATGTCCTGCTACCACATTCACATAAAAGAATGGAGCAAATCAATTGGACAAATTTCATGACTTTTATCAAGAGCATATCAATTTGCTTAGTCATCATTACATCGTCATTATTTTACATTGGAACTTGAACCAACGTCTTACCCATAAGAAGACATTTTATGTCATTATTTGTTGGGACCCAATCCAATTTTTTATTATCATGATGCACCAAGACTCTCACATGATGTATTACCCTCTTGGTGAGATAGGACTTGAATCCATCTTACCCTCAATCAATAATAAAGCAAAATAAGACAAGAAATATAGACTATAAAAGCAATAGAAATAGGGAGACAAGAGATGAGAGTTTTTCTTATTCTTCAAAGTATTCAAGTGTGTATAATATGAACATCTATGCCTCTATTTATAGTGTAACATAGAGGCATATAAAAGGTTAGTCATAAACATGACATTAACATGAATATAATGGGGGAGGTTATGGAAGTGAAAGATTACAAGAATAATGGTTATAAAGGTGGAGGTTATGGAGGTTATGGTTATTTTCATAATGGAGGAAAGTAATATAGTAACTTTTTGATGTAGTGGACATCCACACTATATTATTTTATGACAGTACAACTTATGTTTAAAGCCTTTCAATTATAAAATTATTATTATTATTATACTTTTTATGTAGTTTATGTTACTTTGTTAAATTTTATTTCAGGAAGAGTTGAAGAAATATGAATATCCATATTTTTAACCAAATCATGTAATTTGACTCTTGGCCTTTCATTTTCTTAGGACGGTGGAGTACTTTTGTCGACTCTTGGAGCATACATACATGTACCAGTCCACTATTTTATTATATTTTATTGATTCAATTAATTTAAATTGATAATGTATACTATTCATATAAGAGAATGTGTTTGCTATCAAAATTTTGCGATTTTCTTGATAAGTCAACTATTTTGTTACGAAATAAAACTTGCTTTCATAACTTTAGAGATAAAAGTAGAATAAATTTTGGTAGAGAAGATAAAAACAAGGCCTCTAATTAAGAAATGAATATTTTTATTTCTCACTCGCATTGTCTTTGATGTAACTGATAACGTACATATAATTGTTATTCAATTCGTCTCAAAATAGTTATTGTATCTTTTATTTATATATTTCTTAGGAAAGTATTAATATGGGAAGAATTTTGACTATTTTATCCTTTTTAAAAATTGCATCATGTAATTAATAGTACAAATTAAGGGTAAAATACATGCAAGAAAGCTACTTAATATTATCTTAGTTCTTTTAGAATGACAAATATTTCGAGACTAATGTTTTTAGTAAGAACGATAAATATATTGAAACAAATAAAAGTAGTATAAATTGGAGATAGTCTCCTAATTCTTGAATCCAACTAAACATTTCTAAAATTTAAGGTTAGACATGACTCATGTTTAGGAAATCAACGTAAGTCACTCTCAATCAATTTAAACATGAACATGCTTAGGAAAACGATTGCTTCAAATAAGAGATGGACAGCTCACTATGTCAACTACAAATAATTGCAATATACAATTAGCGTTTTTGTTTTCGTATTTGGCATTTAAAATTTGTGTTATAGTCTGATTAATTCAAATTTATGCACAACATACAACATATTTCGAGAGATATCTATCAAAAAAATAATTAATAAACAAGGACTAAAATCAAGATCTATAATTAAAAGACGAATAATCTCATTCATTCGGCCACTGCACAACATCTTTGATGCTAATATAGAATAAGCTTAATCATTAGGCATTGAAATATATATCTATGGTTTTTTTCCGAAATTATAGCAAAGCCCTTTGGCAAGTTTTTTTTTCTAAAAAAGATTATCTTTTTCAAACATACGTGGAAAATATAGCTTCCATCAATTTTTATTCTTTTAACTTACCCATGCTGCAACTTACAACATTATCATATTATCTAGAAACAAAAGAGAAATAAATCAAAATAAAGCTGTATTTTATATATATATATATATAGAAAGATCAAAAAGTGATTATTCCATTTTGATCAAACAAGAGAATCAGAATATATTCAATTCAGAATAATGTGCTTTAATTTATCGTATGGTAAAGGCAAAGCTAAAGAGCTAGGAAAGTCAATTTTAAGTTAATGAAATTTCCCTTAATTGTAACTTACTTAATAGACAATTTAAAATTGTAATAATTAATGAGTTAAAAATTCACATTCCCATTACCCAACCCAATAGGGGGAGGGGCAGTAAGAGAGTGAACTCATCATTAACAAAGGAATTTTCTCAAAAACTTAGGTATGTAAAACTAAAGTATGGTGTATTTCACTCATATTACATTATTAAGGGTATATTTAAGTTCAGTTAGTTAAAATTGTTACTAGTTTGGAGATGAAACTAATAATATGCGTCAAATTTAGGGGTGTTTTCAATAATTTCTCTTTTCAAAATAAGTAGATTTTAAAGGGATTTTTTTTACTTTACATAACACTTCAATTCAAATGGTTAATAATGCACGTAAGTACGATAATCAAAGAATACTTTATATATATATACACACACTAGTTTTTTCGACATGTGTGTTGCACATGATTATCGATTCAAAAATATATGTTATAGTAAATAGTATTGTTTATTTAAGCGAATATTAGAATAATAAGTTTTGCACAAAATAATATTGCAGATTCTTTTGTGAATGCTCAATGTGGATCTTGCATATATATATATATATATATATATATATATATATATATATATATCTTATTCACGCGAACCTGTGAAGATGGTCAATGAAATATTTTATTAGTTGAATACAATAATGTATATATTTATTTAAATTTGATGAGGTTCAATCATGTAATTTGTCGTATCTTACAAATATTACCTTACATACGATATAAGTTATGCATTTTTCTTGTCATCTAACCAAATGTGTTTTGCAGATCTATTCCATGTTAAACTACTTAGATGTATCTTTCAGAACTATTTTTGTATATTAATTTTTATTTTATAAGTTATAACATAATAGATGCCGTTGTTGTTGTTGGCTCTCATATTTGACTCTCTATTGACTGTGTACATAAATCAAAGATAGTTATCTGACTATCCATAGTTAACTGAGAAAAGTTTTCTTTTTTTATTAGAAAAACTAAAAGTTAAAATTAAAGAATATATTCTATATCTGAAATTGTCACGACCCGAGTCTACACCCTGGACGTGGCCGGCACTCAAAGACCTTGCTAGTCCCCAAGCGAACCCTCATCCTGGCTGATTACAAGCGGAAGACTAACTCAAGCATGCAAAAGCTTAAAAATGGAATAAAAATTCATGAAACTGAAATACAAAACTTTAACTCAAATGAAAAACTCCGAATATAAAAATAATATTCAACTCGCCATAAAATAGGCAACTTAAAGTCTTTAAAACCTTTAATAAAATAAATGAATAATACAGATTTCTCAACCATACTGACTATCTATGAAGTCTCTAACTGATAAAGATAGAAGTCGGGACAAGACCCACGAGATCTTTACTAAACTGAAAAGTAAATGAAATTCTCCGAAAACAAGGAGGCTCACCATAGCTAACGTGAACTCTCAGATGTATCAATGAATCTCCTGTTGATGATCTGAAATATATGTAAAAATATAAATAATTGTGTATATAAGAATACAATAACTTCGGTGGGAGTTTCTCTAACTGACAACCATCACATAAGAGCTATAGTGATGATACATCGATCTACCTCACGCTGTCAGTGCATCTTATACCCGGCAAGAGGTATAGGACCTGAACTACTAAGTGGATCCACTAGTCTATTGTGAAAAAGGTTCATCTAAAAAGTAAGACCCTTTTCTACCCATGGTACACTCCCCCATATTGGTGTTCAATACTACTCCCAAAATATACTAGCTCTTATGTTTTTAAAAAAACATACTTCTTCTGTGATTTGAGATTAGTGCTAAAAAACTTAGCTCAAAGGCTATCTTGGAATTCTCAGTTTCCGTTCTTATTTAAATGTGAAAACATTTTTAATTCTCTTTGGAAATACATAGCCCTCATATACTTCTTTGAAGAAAAGAACTTCAAATTTACTCTTTACTGAACTCAAAACTTAAGTCTTAAAACAAAGTTAAAATGTTTGTAAAAGACTTTTTAAAATATTGTTCATGCCGAATTATAGATATGAATGATTCAATGCAAGGTTTTCAATAACCATAGATAAAACTCAAATACTTAGAACTCAAGAACTTCAATTATATTACTCATTTCAAGAATGCTCAACTCAGAGTTCATACGGAATTATGAGAATGGACTACTCAACTCAATGACTCAAAGATACTTCTCATCTCAAGATTGTTCGACTTATAAGGTTCATGCGCAATTATGGACATGAACAATTCAAATCAAAGACTTCATAGGTAACATGTAATAGTTCCATAATTAGAAATATAATCTCAAAGGGGATTAGGAACTTAATACTCAAGACTTAGAACTTGAAAATACTGCTCCTCTCAATGATGCTCAATTTATGGAGTTCATACGAAATTATGGGTATGAACGACTCGACTCAAAGGTCTACATAACTACATGGGACTCATGTATACAACTCTTCTCATTCTCTTACTTACTTCCTCAAAACTTAGTTCAAATCAATAGTTGATCTCAAAGGGTTCACAATTGAACTCAAAGGCTTTCTTGAACTCTACTGTTAACTCTCTCTTGAATATGAATTATGAATTCAAGAGTTATGGTTCATGATATGAAGGATATTGTGATGACAAAATAGACTCATGAATACGTTATCCAAACTCTTATACTCACTTTCTCGAGTCTTGTAACAAGTTACTAGAAGTTGTAGAAGACTCCTCAAAAGGACTCAAAGGGACTTTCTTAGAATGTTCGAAAGAATTCTCAAAAACTTAACTCTTAACTCTTAACTCTACCTTGAATTTAAATTATGAATTCAAGGTTATGATCATGTTAGGAATGATTTTAAGTGTTTAGAAGTAGCTTAGAGTCGTTAGAATCGAAAAGAAGTAAAGGTACCCTTCGAAAGAACTCAAACGAAGCAACCAATTGCAAACTGGATGGGCCAGGAGACCCTGGGACTATGGGTGGCGCAGAGCACCATCCCATAACATTCAGAGACTACTTTGGGGAGCTCTGTCTGGTCCGACACGCGAGGCCTCAACCCAGAAAGTCCGACAAATTTCTTTGCTCGTTTTTCCACCCTAACTCGCCTCGAATCAAACGGTTTCTTCCCCAATCACTTAGAATTGATTATTTAAAATAAGTACACTCTAATTTACTCAATACATCCCTTAAAACACTCACTTTGATCTCAAGAAATCACCTAAAACCCGACACAACAAGATTTAGAATGAACCTCAAGAACTCATCAAAAACTCAAATTTTTCAACTTCAATAATGAAATTTGCACTGAAAATAACATATTTGGCATGTGGGTGAACAAAACCAACACTATGGAAGCTTACATACCTCTTAAGGGTTAAACCCATGACGAAAATCCGCAACAAAACTCAAGACTCTCGACGAACGCTTTGATCATCTCCTCTTTTCTCCTATTTTCTCTTCTTTTCTCTTCTTGAACTCTCAACTAAAACCCTAGGTTAATTTTAGGATTATAATACAGAACCAGAATTAGCCCCTTAAAACCTACTAAAAATGAATTAAATCTGATTTGGTAAGAAAAGACCAAAATACCCCTTACTATTTTCGGCTAACTTTCCTTAACTGGACAGTCTAACTTCAAAGGGTCATATCTCACTCATCCGACCTTGAAACTTAGCAAACTCGGTAACATTGGAAAGATAATTCAAAGATATTTCCTAAGGTATCTTGTAGCACACATAACTAATCATGTGCTAGGAGTTATGGTCGTTTGAAATTGACCCAAAACTCATACTTATTTTAACATGCAAAATTTCAAATTTTTCTCTATTTCCAATTTAGTTCTTTTTCGAACTCAAGGTGATACATCTAGTGAACTTAACACTTAAGAAGTTTTAATTCCTCAGTAAAATCCTACTCACAATGAAGGATGATTCAAATATTAGCTCAAAAATTTCTGAGGTGTTACAATATCTTCCCCTTGGGATCCTTCGTCCTCGAATGACGGCTGAACTAGTATGTAATGAGTTATTCTTACTAAGGTCTGCGTCTAATGGTATGCTCTTACTATATTCAAGATTAGTACTTTAGCAACACCATGGACTCCTACTAACCAACTTCTTCGGAGCCAACTAAGGGCCCTCCTTTAACTATTTCTCATAGTAAAACCTCATCCTCCTCTTTCTAACATCACTCTATTACAAAAAGGACCTCCGAAAAGATATCTACCATACTAATTGAAACTCATTACTATCTTACTTTCAAGCACTTGACTTTATTTCTCATGTTGAAATCTCCCCCTTAGGTATAAAGCTTACACTTGAAAGATATGGACTTATTCCATCTTCTCTAACTGGTGTACATTGTCTTAATGCTTCTTATTACTCTTGTGACTTAGCCACATTTCACTGCCCTTATCTAAGGGTTAGGGTCTCTCACTTGTGCCACTCATATTTATTGCAACTAATCACCTCAGTTCCTCACCTACTCTATGTCAAGTCTACTAGATCAAATCCCAAGACTGACATCATTACCCTTATGGTTCCATTCTTTTGATCATGACACTCATCTCAAATTCAAGCTTAATGTACACTACTAAACCCAAATATCAATACGATTGCCCGTCTACTATACTATATTTCATTACTTGATTAGTTCTATAGCCTTATGAACATCATGACCCTCTCAAACAAATAATAAGTCTAGCTTAACATATCGCTTTATGAATACTTTTGCTCTTCTTTTCAACACTTACACTCGGTGAAAATCCCTTAGAAAAATGGGAAAAGAATCAGGAAAGAGCAATTTTAACCCTTAAAGATCCCAGTATCATCATTAGGGTAAAACTAATGCTTTACAATGAAGACAATAAAATTGAGTTCAAAATTCAACTCAAAGAATTAATTAATCTTGGATCAATCAGAATGAGTTGAATCCTTCATAGTAGCCCATCATTTATGGTAAGAAACCGTGCTGAAATAAAAAGAGGAAAAGCTCGAATGGTCGTAAACTATAAAGACCTAAACAAAAATTATATTTTTGATGGGTATTTTATCCCTAATAAAAACAATCTTATAAACCTTGCAAAAGGAAAAACCTATTTTTCAATTTTTTATTGCAAAAGTGGATTTTGGCAAATAAAATTAGCCGAAGATTCCCATCTCATTTACAGCATTCAGTACACCCAACGGACATTGTGAATGGATAGTAATGTCTTTCGGATTAAAAAATACCCCTCAAATCTTTCAAAGAAAAATGGATAAAATATTTTCCGGAAAGGAATTTTTGATTGTCTATATAAATAATATATTAATATGTTCTAACACATATCAAGAACATTTAACCCATCTGAAAATATTTTCAAAAATATGTTTTAAAAATGGCATTATTCTGAGCCAAAAAAAAAAAACAGAAATAAACAAAAATGAAATAGAATTCATAGGAATGATTATATCAAAAAAGGGAATAGAGCTACAAACTCACATCTCAAAAAAAGATAATAGAATTTCTTGATAAATTAACAATAAAACAGGAAATATAGCGATTTCTAGGATGTCTCAATTATGCAGGAGAATTCATCCCAGATCTAGCAAAGAAAAGAAACATTTTACAAAAATTAATTAGGAAGTCCAATAGACTTGGATGGACTGATGAACATACTTAGTGTATAAAAGAATTAAAAAAGGAATGCTCTAAGTTACCAAAGCTTAGATTACCAGATGAAAATGATAAATTGGTATTACAAACAGATGCATCAAATTATCATTGGGGAGTATTATTACAAACGGATTTAAATGAAATTTGTAGATACACTAGTGCTACCTTTAATGAAGCAGAAACAAGGTATTCCACAAATGAAAAAGAATTATTAGCAATTGTCAGAGGAATTATAAAATTTTCAACTCTTCTTTTACCTAAACAGTTTATTATTAGGACTGACAACACACAAGTATCAGGACTAATATCCAACAGACTTCCGTCAGAACCACAATACAGGAGATTACAGATATGACAAGTTTTGTTATCATTCTATTCTTTTAAAATTGAGCATATTAAAGGAATAAATAACTCTCTTGCAGATTTTCTCTCAAGAAATGTCCAATATGGAAAATAAAACAAAAATTCTTGTTGACAGAATATTCAAAAGAATGCAACAAGTGGAATAGTCCATTGACGACAAAAGCCACAAATTGTTCAACATCCGAGATGAATTAGCTAGCTTGTCCGAACAAGAAAGAAAAATGCAGTACGAGATAAATCATCTCAGCACAGTGCAAGCTAAAAACATGAATGAATTCTTGTTACTATGTGAACACTTGGATACATGTCCAAAAAGGAATTCCAATTCTAAAGGGAATTTTAATCCTAACAAAATGGCAGGAGATGTCCTATTAGCACCTAGTGCCAAAAACATATCATTGGTAAGCACGGATATGCCAAAACTTAAGTCTAAGGACAAAGGTAAAAGCCGGACAGAATCAAAAGATGTTAATTCTTCGAAAGAAGAAAAAAGCACAATCTCATACAAAGATGAAAAAATTATCTCTGGAAAACCAAACAATAATACTAACAAAGCCGTTCCATCAGGAACAAAAGCTTTTTCCTCTTTTCAGGTAGGAAAACAACATCCAAAGAAAGAAGAATATCTGGCCTTCACAAGACAGATATACAATCTCCCAGGAGAAAGTGGAGAAACCTTTGGAGTTCTAGGAACCACTAGTTTGTTTTCAAAAATTTCGATATTTCGGAATGGATCACCAGGCTTCACAACTCAATTATTTGAATTTGGATACCTAGATCAGGTTTACGTTAAACCAAATTTACAAGAAATATCCAAATTACCATCACAACTAGTAGAATCAGTAAAACAATATGTTGAAGGTGACGAAGTTTATTGCCGCTTCTTTATTATAGCCATGAAAAGTAAAGATTTACAATTATATTTCCCAACCAGTAATTATATTACGGTGGAAAAATTAAGAGACTTCAATGTCAAAGCAACAGGTGTAGACAAGAAACTATCGCATCTAATATATATATATATATATATATTGATTCTACACTTGTAATATATTTATTTATTATATATTGAATATACACCGGCAACAACTACAACTATTCAACTAAGCAGATAAAAAATCTAGCTTATCAACTATCAGCCCTCATCTTGAAACTTTACTCATTCTGTTTTAATTTGTTTTTTTTTTAGTTATTATTTGTACAATTGAAGAATACTTTTTATCATAATAATTTCAAATATTGTTCTTGTATTCTGAATTATTAATTAACTATAGCAACTTATAGAATCTTTTATATGATTTTTAATTTTATAAACTTTATTTCAAAAATGACTAATTCACACTACAATATATTAATATGATCCTCGCGGTCTGAATCAAGCCCATATAAATTGAAACATATGAGATAATTAACTTTTATATCTCTGATTATAAATATATGAAATGATAGTTATTTGACTACCAAGTTATTGTGGAAAAATGAAGAGAAAAAAACGATCATCGAATTCTATAAGTCAGTAAGGTTGGTGATGACTAATGATGTAAATAAAAATTATACTCCACCAAACAACACTTTTCCGTTGATTAACTAACTTAAACATGGAATTAAGATCATTATCTGTTGAATATAATATGATGCATCAAATAATCAAACATTTTGAAAGTGACGAATGAATTTGATGAAATTGTGATAAAGTAAACTAACCAGCCATTCAGGTGATTGGCTTTTATAATGTCCCTACCACTATATACAATTGTGTGACATTCCCTATTTTGATTTGAAACTTAAACTAATATTTTCAGAGCATTAATTATTTGTGGTATTTATGTTACGCAATCTTAGCTAAGCCTCAGATAAGCTGTGCTGATCATGCTCCTTTATTTGTTATAAAAATAAAATATAACATTAGTTTAATTTTGCTCTAAGAAAAGCACTTCACTGAGTAGTGGGTACCCTTCTTTCATTTCTATCAAAAAGAGAGAATGGACTTTTACTTTAAAATACAACACGGTTACACACACACACACAGAGAGCCACACACAAACATATATACACACAATTGCCACAAACAGCAAGGGGGTCTACTTTCGGCGGATTCATCGGAGACATCGAACGATTAATTTCGATTTCTTGTTATCGTGGAATTCGTCATCAAGATGGATCGCCCTTACGCGGTCAACAAATATCTTCGATATTATTTATACATGACTAAAATTATTTTTTATGTATATATATTAATGTTGAACCTTCTTTAATTTTTTTCGTGTGTTTGTTTGTTCATATTTTGAATCTATTGGTAAAAATTTTAACTCCATCACTGACAAATTAAAGTGAAGTAACCGCAAAAAGCCACCTAGCTATGTAGGTAATAACATCTGAATTATGCAAGAGATTGGGTAAAGTATGGGAAATCATATGCTTAATTAAAGTTTGAGATCAAAAGATTATAAAGAATCTCATGCCTCCTACCCCACCCACTTCCCCTTCAACCATGAAATGAAGCATATATATAAAGCTCATGAAGGACAAACAAACAGTTTAAGTGCCACAAGAAAATGAATGCATTGTCCTAATAAACAAGTGTTTTTGTCTCTATAATAAGTTGTAGTATTGACATTGCAAAAAGGATACTTAATTAGGCAGTCAAAATTAGTCAATGTCATACAAGATTCTTTCTACTATTAATTAGCCCTTTAAAATAAAAATAATTACTAAAAGACTATACAGAATAGATATACAGAATGAGGTTGGGATTATTTTGTTTTAGCTAGTAGTTGTTGTATGGATATAATTGAATGTATAGTCATCATATTATATTAAGATATGCACACTACACTACGATAAAAATCATTTTTAACAGTAATTAATAGGCATGCATATTAATAACGAGTGCTAAAAATGTTACCGTCTTATTGGATCTATCAAGCTTGGACATTTTATAAAAATAAAATAAAGATCAGTAGCCTCTAAGAACCATATTTAACAGTAAATCATTTATTGCCATTAATTAAATGGTGTGGTGTAATTTCACAAGAGACATATCACATATAATCAGAAAAATCAACGGTATCGGAATCTCAAAAAAGAGGCTAAAAAGGAATCTAAAAGGTAACAACTTCGAAAAAAGAATACCCAACTAAAGTACTTCATCCGGTCTTATCTGTGGTGCTTAATAAAAATACAAATATTATTTTAATATTTTATAATGTAATTAATTAGTATTCTATTAATTTTTCTTTTAATCTTAATAAATATGAAGACAAATTAATATAATAATTTTAAAAAGGTAATATTAAATTAAAAACAAAAAAAGAATAAAATGTAATGAAATTATTCTTTTAACAACCTCAAGAGAAAAATATGAAAAGTAAAATGAACCATGACGAAAGTATTCTCCCCCTTTCCTTAACGAGTCACGAATTTTCAAAAGTGTTTAAATTTTAGTATGATTCAAATATTTCTTTTAGATATAAAATGTACTACAATAAAAGTATAGTAGGAGTATGTTTTTTTAATACATCGAAATAGCACTAAAGTGATATTTCTTTAAAACTATAAAAACATTATGGAAATTGCCGGTAAACAATTTAATTTTTTACTTTTTGCTTACTCAAACAATTATTACTATGTCATAGGATTAGTAAAGAGCAATAAGAATGTCAACTTCTTGAAGCCTTGAATACTGAACTTGCCCTTCATTAAAATATAAATTTTAAATCATATATTTTGGATTTAGAAATTTTAAATCCATCTTTTTTGTTAAACAACTAGCATCAGTTATGTGGATCACATTATAAATTATTTCTTGTTGCTCTTACTTGTAAAAGCCTTTTTAAAAAAATCAATTCTTGAGATAAGTAGGCATGGGTATTACATAATTATAGTATATACATACAAAAAGTAATACAATCTTAACTGTATTTGGTCCCACTTCCCCATCCTCAAAAGTCATAATAATCTAGTCACTAAAAGTTCATTACCAATAATTATACTTTCTAAATCAACCAATGTCATTTTTCCTCTTTTGTTTAAACTTAAAACTTTGATCTGAATTTTAATAAACCACTAAACGAACCTAATCTTGTATTCTGAAGATTTAAAATTTATGCATATACATAAAAAAGAATTGGCCAAAAATTTAGAAGTTACCGAATATATTTATCAAGGAGATTTAGATGAACAATCCGACTCTACTAGAAATATTCTTCCTAAGAAAAAGCAATAAAGTATACAACAATTTGGTATTCGTCATCCTTAGCACTAACGTAATCTATGAATGGACAAAGAATATAAATATTTAAAGCAGCTTACTTACGAATTTCTATTTTCAAACTTATAGAAAATGAAATTTTTTCGAAACTTTTAATTAAGAAGGAAGAAATCACGTAAGAAATTATACTGTTCAGTGTGAGTTTGCTCCTTTCACTAATTAATTACTATATATAGTCGAAGCCAGCTAATTCTCTTCTCCTTTAAGACATCGACTTCACACCTACCACTAGAATTAGTTTTCTTAATTAGCAATACTCACCGCCCAATATGTACTCACAAAATTCCTCCATTGTTCCTCACACTCCTCCGCTCACTAACTTCCATTTTGTTCACATTTTTTGTAATTCATAAAAATGGGCTATGGTCGTTTAGGAAAACCGGACCCCGGAGAAACCTCCGGCAGGGTGATAATTCCCAATCCCAATCCCCGGAGCTCTAAGATTAAAATCATGTTAATTTCAGCCACTGTACTTTTAATTGCTTCGGCAATTTCCGTTGCGGTTTTGGTCGGAGTTCGGCATAAGGCCGGAAACAGAATTGATAAACCAAGTCAAGCAATGGCGCGTACCTGTAGTCGTACTCTGTATCCATCTCTCTGTCTCAATTCGCTGATTAATTATCCTGGAGCTAACTCTGCTTCTGACAGTGACCTCGTTCACATTTCAGTCAATTTAACTCTACAGCGATTTAGTAAAGGACTTTACAAAGCTTCCGATATCAACAACCTCCAAATGAACACTCAAATTAGATCGGCATACGACGATTGCCTTGAATTGTTGGAAGAATCAGTCGATCTTCTCTCACACTCGTTAACCTCTGTTTTCTCCGGCGATGGAGATTCGCCGACGGGATCTACACACGACGTGATGACTTGGCTCAGCGCAGCTCTCACGAATCAGGACACGTGTACCGACGGATTCGCCGACGTCAGCGGGAATGTGAAGGATCATATGTCGGAGAACCTAAAGGACTTATCTGAATTGGTGAGTAATGCTCTCGCTATTTACGCCGCCGCGAATGGAGACGATGATTTCATCGGGATTCCGATACAGAATCGCCGGCGTAGATTGATGGAATTTGAAACACAGCATGATGAATTTCCAAAATGGATGTCTCGGCGAGACAGAAAATTGATTAATAAATCAGTGTCGGCAATTCAAGCAGATATAATTGTGGCTAAGGACGGTAGCGGAACTGTGAAGACGATAGCTGAGGCAATAAAAAAGGTGCCGGAAAAGAGTAATCACCGGACCATAATTTACGTGAAGGCGGGAAGGTAAAATGCAAATTATCTTTTTTGGGACACGTAGTTGGAAAAGTGAAAAACTTTTTGATTCACTTTTTGGTAACGTATCTGATCCCCTTTTCAATCTTTTTTTAAAATTTTATTTTCACTTACGTGGCAGAGTAAACTTTTTCTTCATTTTTTTTTTTTTGTAGTAGTCATTAAGCAATTTGACTTCATACTGTTTTTAATCATTTTATTATCATTATTATTATAATAATAAATAAATGACAGGTATGAAGAAAATAATTTGAAAGTAGGGAGGAAGAAAATGAACGTGATGTTCATAGGGGACGGGAAGGGGAAGACGGTGATTACGGGAGGAAAAAGTGTATCTCAGCACCTAACAACATTCCATACTGCCTCCTTTGGTAAAATTCTCACTCCTCCATGTTTCGTCTATTTTATTTGTCATATTTTTAAGTGCAAACTTTTTTATATAGTAGATGGAGAGAATATTCAAACATAATACATAACATAGTCAACCTAACTCCTTAAATTTGTCTAATATTTCATCTAGATATATCAATTACAGTCTTGCTTCAATTGGACATGTGGTCCACCTCACCCAAAAAGTATTGAGGATTTGCACCTTATGAGTTGGAATTTTACATGTTCCATCTAATTTAATGCATTCAAACTTTCAAAGCCTATTAAGGATAGCGATATGACCTAACTAAATTTGGTGGCCACAATTTAAAGAGGGAATATTGCTATTGCAGTCGGAGCAAGTGGAGTCATGACTATTGTCCATGTCCTTTGATTCATTACTTATGCTCACCTTTTGTGTTTTGTACACTTTTAACATCTCCCATAGAGATAGAATGTATGTTTGGTGACTAACATGGGGTCGAAAAAAGGAAAGAGAGGGATGGAGTTCTCTTGGTTTTGATATAGTGGGCCCATGGTTAGAGGCTCACACAACGGGATATTAACTCAGTGATACCGCACACCCTTGATAATTGTGTCGTTCTGCTTGGGTTGTGAGGGGGCCTTGGGATTATCCTATACAGGAAAAAGACGTAGAAAATGGAACAAATATGAGTTGTTTATACTGTGTTTCGATTACCGCACTATTTTGTTGGTTCACTGTGTTAGTTGCTATGTTTTCTATATTGTTTTGTTCTTCTTTGTACTGGGATTTGTTGCACTCGAACTGTGGATCTTTCGGAAACAGTCTATCTATCTTCACTAGGTAGTGGTAAAACCTACATATACTTTATCCTCTCCAGACCCCACTTGTGGGATTTTACCATGTTGTAGTAATTTCTTAGAAATTTATTAATGAACATGCAGCTGCAACTGGGGCTGGTTTTATTGCAAGGGATATGACATTTGAGAACTATGCTGGACCAAGCAATCATCAAGCAGTAGCCCTCCGTATCGGAGGTGATCACGCCGTGGTCTTCCGCTGCAATGTTATTGGATACCAAGACACCCTCTACGTGCATTCACAGCGTCAATTTTATCGCGAGTGTGATATCTATGGGACAGTAGATTTCATTTTTGGAAATGCAGCAGTGGTCCTCCAAAACTGTAACATCTATGCTCGAAAGCCGATGGCTAATCAGAAGAACACCATCACAGCCCAAAACAGGAAAGACCCTAATCAAAACACTGGCATTTCAATCCATGCTTGCAAAATCATGGCAACACCTGACCTCGCAGCATCCAAAGGAAGCTTCTCTACATATCTAGGTCGACCATGGAAGATGTATTCACGAACAGTTTACATGTTATCTAACATGGGTGATCATATACACCCACATGGTTGGCTTGAGTGGAATGGTGATTTCGCACTGAACACATTGTATTATGGTGAATACATGAACTTTGGGCCAGGAGCAGCAGTAGGGCAACGCGTTACTTGGCCAGGGTATCGAGTGATTAAGTCTGTCGAAGAGGCAAGCAAGTTCACTGTATCAAAGTTTATTTATGGATCATCTTGGTTGCCTTCAACTGGAGTGTCTTTCTTGGCAGGGCTAAGCACTTAAAAAAGGAAGGTATAAATATCAGATTTATGGTTTTTGCAGTTGGTATATAAATATGTACGTACCATTATTATTTAATTCCAAAGTGCAATAATTTATAAGCCGTTATGTTGCAATTTTGCTTTATTGGTGAACTGACTGAAGAGCAAGTCTGCAACATTCTAGAGATACCTCTTCATTAAATGATAAATGTTGTAATTTCCTTTTTGTTGTAATTAGAACATACTAGCAAAAAACTATTGGTTCAATTGAAAAAGTGTCAGTTTTACATTACATTCAATTGATTTGAGTTTCAAATTGATGGTGACTTTTGTAGATGTGTATCCCCTTTAATAAATGCAAGGCTCCCATTCATGCCCCTCTCCTCTCAGGTATGGAATCGTCTTTGGTACTGAGATGTTTTATCCCAAAGTGAGACTTTTCGATAGTCGGACCCCAAAGCAAGCACCGAAAAAGGTGGAAAACCAGAACAATCATATGCACTTGGACTTGTGCAGAAGTTAGTAGCTACCTAGAAGCTTAGTAAAAAGGTCTTCTATTAATGTGATGCTGACAGAAGAACAAAACCAACTTATGGTGTTAGTGCCCTCTAGCTTTACTGAAATTTAAAGTAAACACGTAAGAATGTCAAGGGTCCCAAGGCATAGAATAAAGGCAAGAGTTATGGAGATTGATTCATTTGGTAACTAGGGCAACAAAGGATAAAAAATGGATGATTTGAAATCCGTTGAATTCAGACCAACAAAAACATTCCTATGTGAAATCTAGAGAGATTAAGATACAAGCATACCTTATCCCTACGTATGGGAAGAAATTGGTCAAATGACAGTTGTAGCCTCTGAGGTAAATGCTCAAATACCAGTTGAAGCCCCTCTCTAGTATTTTGCTCCTTCAATTAGCTTCAAAGCTGACTCCTTCTCTTCTGCCCACTCTCCGTTCACACGGTTCTCAAAGCAAGATTGGGGATGGACAACGGAAATTCATTTAGTATAGTCAGCTAGGAAGCACTAGCTAGGCAAGTCATACTGGGAATGGACTCCACCCCGATTAAGATCCTCTAAAAGGGTATAGAGCCTCTCCAACAACTCTTCCCCAGTGGCGGTCCTAGGACCAGTCGTCTGGCTCGGTAATTAGGTGAAGGAGAAGAATTGGCGCGTTACAATAACTTCCAACCCATGATGTCAAAATTTATTCATCATATCATGAGTGGTGGAGGGGCCTCCAAGTTCAATTCCCTATGTGGATAGTCATGAGGCCAACAAAGCTATAACAGGTAGGATATATTTATCAAGTCAGATTTCCACAATAACAAAAAACTAAATATTTCAAGTTAAGAGGCCCTACAAACACCGCATTAACATCCCACCTTCCCCAGATTTAGTTTCAACCAGGTAACTATTAACATATGCACAAAATTTACATCTTCATACACATTTACTTAATCAGGTCACGAAGGCGTCGATCCATGATGACCGAAACAGACTGCAAGAATGCTGCCTCACTTGTTCCTGGGAGCACACTCTCTTCAGCTTCTTCAACAATCTGCTCAATGATAGACTCCTTCTTCAGTGTTTCCCTGCACATGATTCCTCCAATTGCAGAAGGGGTGAGACCTCTCTCTGCACCTTTCTTCAGAAGCATAGTAGAGATACGAAGTACACGTGCACAAGCAAGGGACATGGTCCAACCATGAAACTTCAGAAGCTCAATGTCTTTCTCGGCATCAAGAGAGTTTATGTATGCAATTGTCTCAGCAGAGTAAGGTTGTTGTGCTTGAGGCCAGTAGAGCCAATCAAAAGTACAATCTTCGAACTGTATTAGAAAAAGGGGAAATTAGAGGATGGGATGGGGTAAAAAATGAGTGGGGAACCATAACTGGAAAAGAAAAATCAGGGCACGGAGAAGTAGTCTTGATTAATGCAATCACATTCCACAAATTGGCAGATAACACAAGAAGCATAGGATGAAAGACTGAATCAACACCTAGTGTACCATGATCTAGAGTGAATGAGCAAAAAATGATGCATACCAGGGAATACTCTCTTAACCTATATCATACTCCTCATAAAACATATATTCTTCTAAAACCGATCATAGAAAATATATACATCACCATAGAAGTCATAATAAGGCCTGAAATAGACCCAGTAAAGGGAATCAGAAGAGAAGTACCCATATCATCTTAGGATATGCCATCTAAGATTACTACGTGTTTCTATAAAACATATATTTGGTGAATATTGGATGCTGAGTTGAGACACTTACATTTTCAGGCAAGCAGTAGCCATGATCAATTGGTATAAGCACAAGCTGACCATCCTTATCATCTTTCTGAACCAAAATGTTTCCAGCATGCCTATCTGCATTAGCCAACCTTATGTCCAGCACCGAAATCCTGTGTACATCATCAACAGGAAAAGCACGGGGACCAAAATCCTCACAACTTCCACAGTTCTTCCTGAACATCTGCAGCGACCCAATCTTAAGACTCTTGGATGAATATTCACAGCCTTCAGCATGATTGAAACCAGTATGGAAACACTTGACCATAACTGTGGGAGGAACCCCAGCAAATCCCTTCTCATCACAACAAGTTGAGCGAGGTCCCGACTTGGGATGATCCAAAATATATGCAGCAACCTCCCTAAATGCCCCCTCTCCTACACGTGTGCCCTTCTTCAACCCCTCACCATCTACAGACAATGGAAGCCCCCGGGGATTATTCACAGCCATAGGCTCCTCATCTGTTGGTTTAAAAACAGAGACATAATTCTGAGCACATGAATCTAGCATGAAATAAGCACCCCCTGATCCCTCAGAAGACCTAATTGGTTGGTGACCCCTTGCGATCCCATCAAAAGTGCTACCAATCAGCTGCTTAACCACTGGCGATGGTGTGATCTTAGGATTTACAATCAATGGTTCCAAAATAAAACTTCTTGGCACTGTATTGAGTCCAAAAGCCTGAAACCTCTCTTGGAGCTTCTCTACTGCATCAGACTCTTTCTCATTTGATGTTGATGCTACAACTGAAACTTCAAAATCTGTTTTCACGGCTTGAGCCTGTACTTTAGCTGATTTACGCACCAACAAGTGAATCACTGCATCGTTGCTTTTACAAATATCATTTATCAGCCTCTTATCTTCTAGTTCCACACCATCAAGTATTAGTTCCTGTTCCCTAAGATCACGAAAATCTCTCCCCTTCTTTGCAATCTGCTGTTTCACATAACCAACATTTCTCTTTCTATCGACATGGAACTCAAACTCCTGACCACACACTGTCCTAACAGTAATTGCTTGTAAATCAGACAGACGAAGAACCAAATGCAAAATGTTACCATCAGCGACCCCATAGTCCCCCACACGGGAATTGTTCCGAGCCAACTCCTTTCCATCAAAGACAAGCTTCTGTTTCTTCACAAAGAAACCTTTGAATGTCTGGATTTTAGATTTCACAGAAGCAATAGAATCGGACTCCTTAACACGCAAGGGAATTACAGACCCACCCACGGTCAAAAAAATCAAGATTGAATCATTGGACCGGGAACCATATTGGCCTGCCAAACAGCTTGCTAAGTTCAAATGATCTTCATAGACTGGACTAAGCGCAACAGTAGCAATAGACATTGTTCCCTAAAGGTAAGGACTTATTTCCCTACAAATCAAATTTAATCATTAGGGTCAGTATATGATAAATAATAATTGTGACGCATCATACTTGATTAGCCCATCAACAATTACAAACGCAACAAATAAATATAGTTTAAAATGCTAAGACCTTGGAAACTCACAAGTTCGGCTAAAATCAACACTACAGTTAAGAGTTTGGAACAAATATGCTCTCAATGGCCAAGAATGGGGAATAACAAAAGGAGAAATGTCTTATTTAAGGCACTGCAGCAAAATCCCAATTGTCAACAGCAAACCAGCACTAGAACTAAGGTCGAAGTCAAAACCAAGTCAGACCTGAGCTCACCAACTTTTAGCGTTTTCACAAGCATCGCCATGATAACATCAACTATTTATTCAAGAGATGAGGACTACAAGAAAGAGTGTTTTGGAGTTTCAGCAAGAAAGACACGCTAAACACCTGCAAGAATGGACAATATGATAGTAAGAACATAAATTTCTTACCAGAAAGAAAATGAATTTACTCTTTCATCCAACAATGTTCAGAATCTAGACAAACTTTAGGCCTCATTTATATTTGCTGATTTCTGATATGGATGCTGTATTCTATGGTTTTCAGTTTCCCAGTTATGTGTTGTGTTTATGAGAAACTCGTTTGGATCAATGAGAAGGATTTCCTTTTCTTCTTCCTTTTTTTAAAATTTGTTACATAGGGTTTAGGGTTTCAGTTTTAGGCATAGACTTGAAGGGGTTAAAATGGTGAAAGAAGGTCTAACTGGTATGGTAGAATCATGAAGTTTTTATCAGTTTATCTATCAGATTGCTGCAATTTATTTATTGAGAAATGTCATTCTCTAACAAATCAACTGTTGGTATAGAGTTTATTTCGAAGTCAACAAAATCAGATCTAAAAGCTCTGCATTCCCATATCGGATAGATGTCGAGATGCTGATTTTATTCTCCTATGGTTCTATTCATGATCCCCTTGGCTACTATTTGGCTTCCATTACTCATTGTTACTGGACACTTGCTACATTTCTTTTATATTCAGGAAAACTAGTTAATATGTTACCACAAATCAAATTTTACTCATCAGATTAAGCACAGGATTAATTATCTCAAACAATCATGTTGATAATCGGTCAACAAAACCACAATAATACATCAATTTGAAAAACCAAAACTTTAGTATAAAAATTGTTCCAAAAATTATTACAGCAACTATAGATTTCACACAAATACGCAATAGCCAAGAATTAGGCACAGCAAAGCAGAGACATGTAACTACAGGTAAATTTATAGCAAAACCACAAGTGTAAGTAGTAAACCAGCAAAATAACTAAGGTTTAATTGAGAACGAATTCAGTCATCATCAGCTCACAAACTCTTACAGCAATTTCGGAAACACCACCAAGATAGCACCAACTACTCAATTATTATATTTGGTAGCAAAAATCAATTTACTAGATATACCAATATAAACATCAACAAGCGTTCTCAACAAAACCTATTAATTAAATCAACAACAATAATTCAATCTTCTCATTTCAAATATTGAGCATAGAGCTGCTTGTATAAACAAATACTTTACATAGAACAATTATTACATGTAAGCCAGTAATTACGTTTAACCATATAATCACAACACATAATAATGCATACTTACACTCAAAAGGAAAAACTCAATACCTTGGAAATTCTTTAATAATAATTTGTACGTACATTAACCAATCATATTAGAGAAAAATAATAACCAAACATAGTAAACCACTAAAAGAATTGAAATCTAGGCTTAAAATTGTCAGGAATCTTCAAAAGGAAGAAAGAAGAAGCATAAAGTCACTATAATAAGTAGCATTGAATAATAACTGAAGATAAGCATAATCTCAATATCCTCATAAATGACAAAATACAAAAGTGGGAAAAACAGACACTGATGTAAAATAGGTACTTTCATGGGTTGGATTTGGGCACTTTCACGGGTTGAAATGGGCTATGCCCAAATCAGCCTATCAGAAAATTGTATTGTTGCCCAAACCGTAAGTCATTGCGCAGGTTAGATGGGCTTGGGCCATTTTTCCACCCCTAGTTCCAGCAAACAGGACCTAAGAGAACAAGAGTTTCAGGGGTTCAAGCAAGAAACAAAGATATACTAACTATGGGAACATGTCAGCGAAAAATTTGATTTTCTTATCAGAAAGAAATAATAAACTCCTTAATCCACAAATGTTAAGAATCTATAAAATCTTTAGGCCTTATGGTTGTTCATTTATATATGTTGTTTTCTGATAAGTAAGAGACGCACGTTCCCCTAAGTGGCGTCATCCAACACTGCTTCACTGGGAAGTTTAACTAAATTTGTATGATTAATAGTGTGAGAAAACAAGTACCACAAGATATAAGAGAAAATAACGCTGCTTAATACATTCCAGCTCTTAGTTCACTGGTCCAGTGTTGAGTTCTCTTAATGAATGATGCGGATCGATTCCCCCAAAAGTCACGAATTTGTCATTGTTTTTTAGCATTTTTATGTTTATTTAAAAAGAGATCCTCAAAGGATTCGAAACACCGACCTCCCCTTCAGTAAACATCAAACAAACCAACGGGCCAGCGGCTCTTTGAAACTAATGTTTTGTTATTATTTTCCTTTTGAAGTGATAGTGTGTGAATAGGGTAACAACATACTCCATCCATACATTTTACTTGTCCAGTTTGGACTTTGCACGCCCTTTAATAAACAATGACTAATATGACTTTAATCTCTTAATTGATGTTTAGTCTTAAAAGTCTTGAGAAATGATTTGGGAAATATGTAATTAATGTTACGAGTAAAACATGACAAAAAAAAAATTCTCTCAATATGCTAAAAGTAACAAGTAAAAGTGAAAATGTATTTTTAGTACGGAAGACAAGTAAAAGTGAACAGAGGGAGTAGACTGACCGTGAAACTTCTTGAAACGTTTACTTCCGTCAATTAGTACCTCAATGATTAACATTTATGTTAGTGTCTATTTTTAAGAACATTTACGATAGTGTTTATTTTGGCAAAATCTTACGTACGCCACTGCTGATAAGGATGTGTTTATCATGCAGTATTCATTTCCCCTGCTATGAGTTGTGCTTATTAGAAACTCATTTGGATACATGATAAGAATTTCCTCTTTCTTCTTCTTTTTAATTTATGAAATAGAGTTTAGGGTTTCAGTTTTAGGTTTGGACTTAGAAGTTCAAATGGTGAAAGTACAATCATGAAGTTTGTATCAGTTTGTCAATCACATTGCTGCTACTTCAACTTTTACGTTGAAAAGCATCATTCCCTAACCAAATCAACTGTTTGTATAGAGTTCACTTTGTAGTCAACAAAAGTAGATATCAGTTTCAATTCTTCACATTTTATTGACATATGCTTCTTACTATTTAGTTTCCATTACTCTTTATGACACTATACATTGGCTACATTTCTTCTACTTTCAGGAAAACTAGTTACCAGATTGCCACAAATCAAATTTTGATCACAGATCAAGCACATGACTAATCATCCCAAACAATCATGCTGTCAATCAGTCAACAAAACCACAATTATATAATATTTTGTAAAACCATAATCCTACACTACTAAAATTAACGGCAGCAACTACAAATTTCAAACAAATATGCCCTGAATAGGGACATCGGAGTAAACCTGCACACGAACTTAGGTTCAATTGAGACCCGATTCAGTCACCATCAGCTCACCAAACCTAACAATTTTTCCAGCAAAAAGGGGATTTTGGGTTTTAAGCTACAAACAAAGATACACTAACAATACCGAACAAAAAATAGCGAAAAATGTGAATTTCTTACCAGAAAGAGAAGAGAAATCAAAGCAAAACTTGATTCTTTTCGCATACAACAATATCCACTGTGACTTTTGCCCTCATCAGGTTTGCTTCATCCTGCAAGAGTGATGATCCCTTTCTCCTTTTCACTTAGTAGAGAGGATTTTAGCTTAAATAAAGGAGTGATGATAATTAGCAAACCCTCCATGCATATATAGAAATGGAACTTTTTACACTCTTTCACCGAAAGAAACGGCCTTTTTTTTTTTTTTACAGTATTTGAATATTCTAGAACTTAATTAGTGTTTGTTTCTTTTTTTCGTAATAGATAAACGTATTTTTTAATTTTTTAATTTGATCTCAGTCAAATTTATGTTCTTCGGTTGTTGATGTGTACAAGTAAATATTTAAATAAGATATGAGTATTCATATATATTTAATTGCTCAATTTTGTATACAATTAAATTAGAGAATATAAATACTAACTGATGTAACGAGCGTGTTTGTGTATTGTTTGTCTTTTTTTTTCACCTTTTTATTGAGTTACATATATACTCATTAGTTAGAAATAGATACATTTCAAAAGGTTTAACTATGAAAAGTTATAATGCAAACCAAAACTAAGATTCTTTTACATTTATTAATATACCAAAAAATAGATGAATGCAAAATATCTATAATTTTTATACTAAATTATAACGAAATGATTCTGTATATTACTACTTTAATGTGATATATATATATATATATATATATATATATATATATATATATATACACACACACTTAATGTGGCTAATTACTTAACCAAACCTTACTACATGTCATTAAAGAAAAATTGAAAAGAAACAAAAAATATTTATGAGCAAGGACAAGAGATTTGCATCTTCTTTTTCACCTCGGGGAATTATTGAAACTTATACTTTTTTTGTCTTGTACTCCCATTTTAACTTTTTGTTTTCGTCCATAAAATTTAACCTAAAATGATTATTACTTTAGAAATTTAAAATTAAAGTATAATATTCTTCGACTAATACTGTTGACACTAAAGAAGGATAATTTAAAATACTATCATTTGTATTTATTTAGTATTATTTTAATTGACATAAAAAAAAATTGTAATTTTTTTTTTTCCCTTTTAGCTTGGGTAACAAGGACTGTTAAAAAAAAAGGAAGGTAAAAACAACAGAACTTGTCCACCAAGATATATCTGACATGGCAAGTACGAATGATAGCCAATTGTATTTAGCCAAGTCAGCAAACTTTACATGTCTCTTTCTATTAAGTAAGATTAGATTATAGTCAAGGATCTTAGTACACAGCCACATCAATGATCTAAAGTACCAGTATTAAATCAATAATGAAATTAATAAGATATTTGTTATTAGTTTTGATCGAACATTTTATGATAACAATTCGATTTTCAATTTAACTGATAAGAAAATATTGTTGATTACCCCCCCCCCCTCTTATATTGTTAAATTAGGTCTTAGACTTAACTCACACCTCAAAAGCTAGCTCACCCATCTCATTAACCACCAATGTGGGATTTTTTTGTTTTAACACCCCACCTCACGCCCAGTGCTTAGCATCTGGTGCATGGACAATTTAGGCAATTTTTGACCCACCTCACGCCCGGTGCTTAGCATCGGGTGCGTAGGCATCTTTTGGGCAATTTTTGATTTTTTTTTTCTTTTTGGACCCCAACATCGAGTGAGATGGGCCCTGCTCTGATACCATGTTAAATTAGGTTTTAGGCCTAACTCACACCCCAAAAGCTAGCTCAAAGGGAGGAGGATTGCCCAAGCTTTATAAAGAGTCCACCCATCTCATTAACCACCAATGTGGGACTTTTTTGTTTTAACATATATTCATCAATTAAAATACACTATTATCAAAATAAACCTATTTTCCTCGAACATTTTATGATTCTTAACAATTCGATTTTCAATATAACTGATAAGAAAATATTGTTGATTCCCCCCTCCCTTTTATTTTCATCAATTAAAATACACTATTATTAAAATAAACATGTTTTCCATTTAAAATATAAAGTTAATATTTATATAAATAAGAATAAAAATATAATTTTAATATTCTCTCCGTTTATTTTTACTTATCCACTAAACTATATTGAAACATTCAATAATTTTTGTCTAGTTGATAAAATCAATGAATAATTTACCATGTTATATTTATTTACTCTTGCTATTAAATACCACTCACTTTTCCCCTCTTATTTTCATCAATTAAAATACGTTATTACTAATATAAACTTGTTTTCCTTCGGGTTAAATAGCAAACTTGAATACAATAATAACAGTAGGATACATATTTAAAATCTAAAGTCAATATTGTATAAGTAGAGATAAAAATATATTTTTTATATTTCTTTCATTTATTTTTACTTGTCCACAAAACTATATTGGGGTATCTAATAATACTTGTCTAGTTGATAAAATCAATGAATAATTTACCATGTTATATTTATTTACTCTTGTTATTAAATACTACTCATTTTTCAATCTTTAAAATGACTTACTCATATTGCTACTCGTAATTAATATAACAGTCAATTACCAAAATGAATTATATTTAATAAGGGGAATTTGGTAAAAATTACCCTTTTCATTTGTTGTTTTTTAATCTCTATGTCAAATCAATAGTGGACAACTACCTAGAGATGAACATGGTATGGTATATGCCGAAATATCATACCATACCGAAATTTTTAATATAGTAGTTTTGGTATTATGATATTTGGTGTGGTATAGATATATATTAATTTTTTTGATATTTAGATAGACCATTACGAAATATACTGAATACCATACCGATTATATAGTTACATAAATAACATATACATTATTAAAATACTAACAAATATGCAACATATTATTAGTATAAACTAAATGTTTAGAAGCTAAAACTTTGACTATATATTTTGATTGAAATGAATTCGAATTGTAATTGATTAACAAAAGGATTTTTTGTACTTTATTTTGCATATATATTTCTACATGTGTAATATGTTAGTGTGATACAACAGAGACCTTTTTTAATTGTCGAAGTCACTATACTCTATTATACGAGTATATATTAGTCGAAGTTAAATAAATTATGATTACCGATTTATCATACCGTAAAATATCAAAATTGAACTTCAAGATATCGAATCATACCGAATTAAATTGATGTGGTTATGGTATAACGTTTTAAAAATCGAATATCAAAATTACGATATCGAAACTTTCAAATATCTTATTGTACCATACCATGTCCACCCCTATCAATGAAAAATATAGGCTGGATTTGTGCAGCATACGTAGGTTTTGGTACTGGCTCTACCTTAGCTATAGGCTGGATAACAGGACCTTAATAATAGTCTGAAAATACTTGTCTTATCCCTTTAAATTATTAAGTTTGAAGTTCCACCAATAACTAATGCTGCTCTAATGATTGTCCTCAGTAGTGTTATAAAATATATCTATAAAATTAACTAGTTATGTATGTTGATTTAACAGTAACGTATTAAGTTCTCAAATTATAAGATTTTGTAATTGAAAAAGAAAAATAGAGAGAGAAAAAAATAGGCAAAATTAATTTAAATATTCAATAATTTCCTAATAGTACTACATATTTGTAAGTGAGGTAAAAAAGATGTTAAGGTCTACGTAAATGAATCATAGTTGTTTACATTCCTAATTTATTTAAATAGAGCGAAACATCATGGTGATTAAAAAAATAATTAATTAATTTGATTTTAAAAGAATTTTATGAAAATAAGAGTTTTAAAGAAGTCGCCACCTAATTTTAGGAGAAAACTAAGAAACCAATCAAAAAACAAGTCTACGAAACCATTAGATTCTAGGTAAGGGGTTCAAGTTATTCCGAAGAAAAGATGTTAGACATCCTTCGAAATCCACAACTGTGGATCCCGACAATTTATTTTTTCAAATTGAGGAGGAGATACAACAATATACAAATATAATAAACATGAGATATACACAAATGATAAAATAAAACAATAATATAAAAAATGACATAAGGTTTGCCTAACGTCAATAATATGCAATAATGAATAAAGAATATAATTTCTCGAAATACATTCGAATCGCTTCAATGAATAGCAACTCTGGATACTTGTAAAGACACTTAGTAAAAGTGTTAGTACTAAATAAATTAAATAATAGCTTCAAAATAAAAATCCGTATTATTAACATGGAAGAACTTAAAAATCGATTGTAATTTCTTTATCGACCAATTATAACATACCATATATATATATAAATATATAAATTTAAGAAAATATTTGAGCCACTGGAAAGAGAAATTATCAAACATAAGAAAAATAATGAAGAAAAATTAGAGAAATAAACAGCAAATTGGCAACTAAAAATACAGAGATAAAAATGAACAATTTCAAACTTGATAATAAATGGACAAGAACAAAATTAAATTCACCGAAGCCAAACATTTACCGGTAAGATTTGTACAGATAACATATAAAAGCAATCATAAATAGACAAAGAGAAAAATATCGAATCAGAGGAGCCTTTTCAAGGGACTTTCTTAAAGAGGAACCTTATGTAAATAGCATGAAATAAAGTTTGATTTTATTCATGGAGATTTCGTAACTATTTCAAAAATATAAAGTTGGACACAATTGGTGTTTTTTTTTGAAATTGGAAGCAGTTAGATCTGGCCTTCTCGATTCTACGATTTATTGAATTGCTAGTCTGTCAATGAGAGAAGTGATAACTTCGAGAAAGTCCCGCCCAAAGAGCTTAGCCAAGAGTGGACCAGGCTAAGGACCTGCTTATTTACCGGAATTGGAGCTCGGTTTCGCCAGTGGAATGGGTTTTGGTCGGAGATGGAGTTATTGTTCGGTGGTTCCTGCTGAAGTACCGGTGATGGAGCTGTTGTCGCTGGTTTGGCCGGATTCGTTCGCGGAGTTTCTGTGGTAGTGATGACCGGGTCTGGTTCAGAGCTACGCCCGAGTTTCGGAGCTCGAAGCTCACTGGTTCGCTGCTGTTGTAATGGTGGTGGGATGTTGCTGGTTCGTAGTCCTTCTTGGAGCTGACCGGAACAGCTGCAAAACCAAATCGAAAAATTGAAAAAAATGGGAAAAGGGAAGGCGGCGTTGGTCGCTGGTTTGTGCGAGCTACTGATGTTCTTTTTCCAGAGCTTTGGATGGTTTGGTGGTGGCGATTCGGGGTCGGTTTTGGGGGGGTTAGAGGTCGTTCTCTACCGGAAAAGGTAACGAATAGAGGTTGGGTTGTTTGAGCTCTGTTTGAGAAGGAGAGGGAAGTGGGATCTTGTTTGCAGCGTTGTTCGTTGTTTCAGGTGAGCTCATGGCCTGGTGGAGCTGCGGTGGAGCTTGCTGCTCTTGTTGATCGGAGAATATGGGTTTGTTTGGTGAGCTACTGGTTGTTGTTCAGTGGGTATTTCGCTGGGAAAAAGGAAGGGGTTTGATGCTGTTTTGCTGGTCAGACGGAAAGAAAACAGAGGTAGTGTTTGGGGTATGGTTGTACGATGGAGGAGGTCGGAAAAAATAATGGAAAATGGTGGTGTCGGTTGCTTTTGGTGTTGTTATTGTTGAGTTGTTGTTTGCTGGTCAGCAAGTTGCTAAAAACTACTGTTAAAGATAGATTCTCAATTGTATTCAATTCATCACGTGAATACATCAATATATATACATGAGTTTCTTGGAGAATAGGACTTTAAGGTTGTCACGGTTAAGGACTCCTAATCTGAATACAATTACACGACTTCTTCTAAATTGATTTCTAACAATCACTAAATAAATATAAATAGACTTCCACTCAAACTCCTACATGACATTATCTTTACACTTCTCCTCAAGTTGAGTAGAGAGTGGAACAACTGTCAACTTGCTCTTCAAATCCAAAAATCAGACCTTGGATAAAGGCTTGGTAAGAGCATTGGCCACTTGATCATGGGAACTCACATATCTGATAAGGTCTTCGCACGAACCTTGTCACAGACAAAATGAAAATCTATTTCCATATGTTCCATTCGGGAATGAAAAATGGGATTTGCCGTTTAGTAGGTAGCACTGAGATTATCACACCAGAGAATGGGAAGAGAGGTAGTGTAGCATCCAATCTCTCGAAGGAGAAGTTCGACCCATGTCATTTCAGAGGTAGCAACAGCTAATGCACGATATTCTACCTTTGTGCTCGACCCGAACTCTTTGCTTGCGAGAAGCCCATGAAATCAAATGAGAACCAAGAAAAATAGTGAATCCAGTGGTAGACTTGCGATCATCAACATCAACTCCCCAATCCGATTCACTATAACCATGAAGTAAGGTGGATGACCCATGAGAAAAAAATAAACCATGAGATGTTGTAGCCTTGACATAACAGAGAATACGTTTGACAGCAACCCAATGAGAATCCATAGGACAATGCATAAATTGTGATACTTTATTTACCGCGTACGCTATATCAAGTCTAGTAAACATCAAGTATTGTAGAGCTCCAACAGTACTTCTATATAGAGTTTAATCATGGAATGGACATCCACCAGTATTGGGGAACTTAGATGAAGATGAAGCTGGTGCGAAGACAGGACCACACGACCCCATTTGCACACGATTAAGGAGGTTTATGACATACTTACCTTGTGATAAATGCAATCCTTCAGGTTTTAGTTGGCTTGAATTCCCAAGAAATAAGATAATTTTCCTGAGTCTCTAACATTAAAGTGAGTTTTTAAATTGGTACTTAGAGCTGTAATATGACCAGAATTAGATCCCACAACTAGAATATCGTCAACATAGACTAAACAGAACAACTTTACATCGACGTGCGGCAAATAGAACAGAGAACAATCAGTTTTTGATCCCACAAAGCCTAGAGAAATAAGCATATCAGCTAAACATTTGTTCCACATACGCGGAGCTTATTTGAGACCATAGAGAGATTGTTTAAGTAAACAAACATGATCTGGACGAGTAGGATCAACAAACCCGGGAGGTTGAGACAAGTATACAATCTCATATAACTTTCCATGAAGAAATGCATTGGATATATCTAGCTGAGTGACATGCCATTGATGAGACTCCGCCAAGGACAACAATAATCGTATGGTAGCCGGATTAACTACTGGACTAAACGTATCAGCAAAATCTAAACCCGGTCATTGATGATATCCTTTAGCCACAAGCCTTGCTTTATAGCTATCCAATGAACCATCTGACTTTAATTTCTTCTTAAACACCCATTTACAACCTATTATATTTTGAGACGGTGATGGTGGAACTAGTTCCCAAGTATCATTTTGAATAAGTGCATTATACTCCTCTGACATGGCGCGATGCCAATGAACATCCTTAATAGCCTGAAAATGGCAAGAAGGTTCCATTATTGCCGATGTTGTTGTTGTAGTTGACATGGAGAATGGTTTCTTTGGCTTCAAGGAGCATATTTGTGTTCGTGTGACCATCTTTTGCAAAGAAGAGGCTGCTGGACAGAGCATACCAATGGCAAAAATGTTTCCAAAATCAGCCGAGTGACTCGTATTAGTAAAATGAGGATTTTCTGCAACTACACTTCATGAAAGCAAGGCTATACCATGAGAAACGTCATCTTGTGAAGGCGGGTTAGTAGCATGTGTGTGTCCAGTAATAGGATCAACAGATGACAAGGATCTGGGATTTGTTAAGGATTCTACAGATGGAGAGGGGGAAGGTTGATTTGATGTGGACGTCGATACTGAAGATTGTGGCATCATTGGTGGAATACTGGAAGGAGAAACAAAATTCTGAAATGGCAAAGTAACATTGAAAGAGTTTGATTTAGCATTGGCAATAGATGGAGGCACCACAATATCCTATGAAACAGAAGAAAAAATATTTTCATCAAAGATGAAATGACGAGAAATATAAATTTTTGAGGAAACAGGGTCAAAACATTTATGTCCTTTGTACAACTTACTATAGCCCAAAAACACACGATTTAGATCGATGAGACAATTTATCCTTTGTATAAGGACGCAACCACAGAGAACAAAGGCAACCAAAAACACATAACAAAGAGTAATCTGGATCAGTGTTAAATAACACATGAAATGGAGTTTTATTGTTTAAGCGTGGGGTTGGTAAATGATTTGTAGTATACACAGCGGTATCAAATGCATTTGTCCAAAATTTATGTGGGACATTGGCATGATGTAGCAATGCTCGGCCAGTTTCAACAATATGCCTATGTTTTCTTTCGACACAACCATTTTCTTCAGGGGTGTATGGACAAGAGGAACGCTGCACAATTCCATTATCTCTCAAGTAATTTGTCTATGCTTGATATTCTCCTCCCCAATATGCTTGAAAAATTTTAATGGGACGACCAAAATATTTTTCAACGATTGTACGAAATTGCATAAATATTGAAGGGACTTCAGATTTAAGACGAAGGAAATAAATTCATATATATTTGCTAAAGTGATCAAAGAAAATCACATAATATCAATACCCTTCGTGTGAAACATCTGGAGCAAACCCCAAACATTTGAACAAACTAGGTCTAAAGGCCCAAAGGCTTGAAAAGTAGAATCACGAAAAGGAACTTTATGACTTTCACTGACAGCACATGTAGAACATAAACTAGAAGATTTAAAGGAAGGGACAATGACGCCAGATGACAATGCTTGACGAACAATAAAAAGTGATGTATAAGCCAAACGAGCATGCCAAACCCCTAGAGATGCAGCATAAGATGCAGGTGCAGATGACTTCAACACAAGAAGAGAATACAATCCATCTTCACTCGGGCCCGTGTGCAGTATGTTCCTCGTCGCCAAGTCCTTATTCAAAAAATGGTAAGGAAAAAATTCAATTGAAACTTGGTTAGACTTAGCAAAAGAACTAATAGACAATAAATTTTGAGCAACAGTTGGAACATGTAGGATGTCATCAAGATTGAATTTTTTTTCCAGATATAACAACTGAACTTTTACCAATGTGAGAAATAGGAATTTTGGAACCATTACCTATAGTAACTTCCTCAGGACCTTGGTATTCAGAATGAATACCCAAGTTTCTAAGATCAGCTGTAAGATAATGTATGGTGTCGCTATCCATTAACCAATTTTGAGGAGAAGGAGTTCGTGCTAAATTGGAAATAGGTTGTCCAAAAACTTTATTGCTAGTGTTACTCATAGGAGATGGACACACACATGCAATATGACCTTTACTTTCATAGTTATGACAAATAATTTCAGACATATATGAAGCTTGAGATGATGTAGAATTGGTATGTGCATAGTCATGAAACCCACGATTTTGCGATGGTTGGAAGATGTGATTTGAGGAACTCCCACGACCTCCGCATCTACCATGTCCACGGGTGGTAGAAAAGGAACTCTGAGTATATTGTGCCGTAGGAGCAATGACTATTAGGGCTTCATCCCTTTTCAATTGTCATTCTTCGTTCAACAACAATCTATACAATGCATCAAAAGTAATTTCCTCTTGATGTGATTCAAGCGACCTAGTAAAAGGACGACATGAAGGTCCAAGTCCAGTAAGAACGAATTCTACCAGATCATCATTTGGAACTGGATGCTGCAGTGCAGCCAACTTATTTGGTATTCCCTTTGCCTTTTGTACATATAACTCAATACTGATATTGTCACGATGCAGAATGTGCAACTGCAATTGAGTTCACAAATGTATGGCCTTGATCCATATGCATATGCATCAACAAGTTTGTCCCAAGCTGCACGTGCAGTTGTCGCTCCGACCAACTGAGGTAGAATATTTTCTGAAACAGAAGCAACAATCCAACTTAGAACAAGCTGGTTTTCACGTAACTAAACCATGCACGCTGGATTGGATTTGGTATTAGTATCATCCAAAATTATGTTGGTATCTGAGTAATACCATCAATATGATAATTCAAGTCACATGCGAATATCATAGGCATAAATTGTGTCTTCCACAGTAAATAGTTCGAGATGTGAGTGTCACAAGCAATTGATGTGCGAGGTTTGGAGAAGACGAGGGCATCATGGAAGAGCTGTTGGTTTCACCTATAAAATTAGTTTTCCTCGATGAAAAAAAAATTGGGTTGGTTTAACCTCTAATGGCTCTTGATACCATGTTAAAGATGATTCTCAATTGTATTCAATTCATCACGTGAATACATCAATATATATACATGAGTTTCTTGGAGAATAGGACTTCAAAGTTATCAGGGCTAAGGACTCATAATTTGAATACATCAATATATATACATGTGTTTCTTGGTGAATAGGACTTCATAGTTATCATGGCTAAGGACTCCTAATCTGAATACAATTATACGACTTCTTCTAAATTGATTCATAACTATCAGTAAATAAAAACAAATAGGCTTCCACTCAAACTCCTACGTGACATTATCGTTACAAAAACAACATGAAAGAAGAAGAAATTGAAGGGTTCTTTTGGTTGTTTGTTGCTGTAGAGGTGGAAAACGGAAAAGAAATAAAGGAGCAAAGTGGGGTTTTTGGGTGGTGGACTCGCCGGATTCTGGCGGAACTCCGGTGAGTTGCCGGAAAAAAGAAACAATAAAAGAAAACTTTTTGAAAACTAAAAGAATCTGAAAATTACCCCTAAAATCTTATCCACCACCACTCAAACTTAATGGCCTAGTTATTCCTTAAATAGAAAATCGAAAACCACCTATAATACAATATCACTATCTTAAAACCATGGGCTAAAACCACTAGCCAATAAAATATCTATGTATGAAATATTATCCATATTTGAATAAAATTTTAGGCTGTGCAAAATATCAAATGAATATTAACAAATGTAACGAATAAAATGAATATAAAAAACGTAATGAATGTAACTAATGACATGTAAAAAGTGCTATTTAACAGAAATAATGATTTAATCAAAATGAAAAAATATTTAAACGTAGTCAATCGGTTGTGACAAAAAATAATGTAATTAAAATTAACTGATAAAAAATTCTGAAATTTTGACAAATAAGGATAAATATCGATAAACTTATTAAAGTCATAAAAAATATATTTTGTACTATTGAATAAATAAAACTTAAAAGTTACGAATTTTGAAAATGTTAGGCCAAAATTGGGTGTCAACAATAGTTCATACCCCAATCCAAAGTAATTCAAGAAATACTTATTTTAAAAAAAAAAAAATTACAGCTCCTACCCCCATTCCTTTCTCTCATTTATTCTTTTTGTCCTATCATTAATTTTTTTTCGTTCTCATTTTATTATTTTTATTTTCTCTTTTATTCTTTTCTCATTTATTTTTTTTATTTTTTTATTATATCTTTTATTAGAGATACCATATAACAATTTTATTGTTTTTACATTTTTTGTTAGTTTATCTTGTGTTGATTTTTTCTCTCTCAATCTATATTTTCACCTTTTTAAGAAAATAAAATAAATTAGTTTTGTTCTTTCTCATTAATTATTTTTATTTTATCTTTTATTCTTTTCTCATTTGTTTTTTCTTTCATATTATCATTTACTAGAGATACCATTTGGTAATATTTTTATTTTTTTTATTTTTTTTAGTTAGTTCATCTTCTTTTTATTTTTTTCTCTCCTTCTATATTTTTACCTTTTTAAGAAATAAAATAAATTACTTTTGTTCTTTTTCTTATTTATTATTTTTATTTTTTTTCATTTATTATTATTATTATTATTATTATTATTATTATTATTATTATCCTTTAATAGAGATACCATTTGGTAATATATACTCTTATAGTAATATATATAGTTATTTATTTTCATTGACTAATGAGTATAGATTGACCAAGAAATTTTAATGATACTACAAAAAATATATATATATACTCTCATAGCATCATTTACTAAATTTCTAAACAAAAAACTTTAATGATACCACAAATATATACACACACGCCCTTATAGTGTGTGTGTGTGTGTGTATATATATATATATATATATACACACACACACACACAGAAATTTAGTATCAGTTGAGCAAAATTACAAGTTTTAATGATACCAATACAATATATATTGATTTAGTATCAGTTAAGCAACATTAGTTTTGGGGGGGGGGGGGGGGGGGGTTATATAGTGTAATTATTTAGTGGGGTATGAATGTAAAGGGGTTTGTAAGTATTTTGAATTTATGATAAGGTTGTGTCTCATATTCAAATATGTGTGTGCGTGTATATATATGTATGTGTGTGTGTGGATGATATGATAAGGAGGTAATATTTTATGAAGCTTTAGAGTATAATGGATAATAATATGTTGAGTTCGGTTATAATGATTGAGATAAAGGAAGAACGCTACTATTATACCTTTTAAATGAAAATTATTGTGTACTCATATCCCCTGAATGACACAAGTCATTCTTCCTATAATTGAAAACGTTTTCTTGAAAAATGAAAATTGACTTTTTAAGGAAAATATTGCCCTCCGTATTAAATTCATAAACGGAAAAAAAAAGAAGTCAAAAGTATGCCCTTGTCTTGACTCAAGAAAGGAAAAACATTAAATAGATCAAATAAAAATTATATGTATGGCCAGCGCTAAACATATCTATTAGTCATTAAAGGTACTATATAAGCACCTATTAAAAGGTTAATGTGTTCTCTACAAATTTTTTCTTTTAAATAAAAAATTATTTTCTTGTATCTCCTTCTTATTAAGGCTGAAACATAAAATTTTGAAACTATCAAAACAATAGATAATTTGATGGCAGCTCCCTATCATGGTATGATCGGAGAAATTTGGGTGATGTTGATTGACGATGACAAAGAGTTTGTCATTGAGATGATTTATCGATCCGCTAAAGGCTCACAACTATAAAGATGACATCTAATATATATAAAATAATGAACTTATAACCTTTGATGTTAATTATAGCTAAATTTGATATGATGCATGTTAACTCATTTGTGATTTTCACTTTGATTTCTTTTTTAGATTTTATTTATGTATCTTATAAATGAATTTCTCTTTTCGTTATTGTTATAACATTATTTATATACTTGTATATATTATTTTCCTAGTCAGTAAATGTGTTTTGTGCAGTTACAAAAATTTCTATATTTTATTTATAGCATAAAATTATCACACACTTAATTAGCTCCCCCCCCCCCCCCTCCCAATATATATATATGATGTTTCACAAACGCTTGATAATTTTATGCAATGTTATGAGATCTGTGGAGGAAAATAATTTTATGTTAATTTTAATTATTTTAATCAACTTACATTTGTGTTTTACATTTGACATTTTTAAGGGAAAAAAAAAAGAGGGAGGGTGGGATTTTTTTTTGTGGTGGGGGGGGGGGGGTGCTTTTCTTTATCAATTGGTTCTGGGTGACATAGAGGGGAGGAGAAAATTAAACAATTTCCACAAAATTAATTTTTTGACGAGGTAGATCTTTGATTTTTAGCAATTTATAGATCATTTTGAAAGTAATAATTAAGTTTGCTAGGGTGGCAGTGGCACAAGATTATGCTAACGGAAGGGAAGTGCAAAATCAAAAGAAGGGCTAGATAAGACCGATCTGGCTATCATTATTATTGACCTTGAAATAATATTTTTTTATCGGATGTAGATAAAAAAAAAGAAAATGAAGAGATTTGATTATAATAAAATAAAAATATTTCCCTTTCATTTTTTGTTTATTTGAAAATTGCTTTCTTCGAGGAGTTTTTTTTTTTTCTTTTGTAATTCTACAAAGAAAATATTGTATCTTGTCATTCTTATACTAATATTTTTATATACACATCTTTGAATTTTAAAAATATTTTAATTCATTAATTTTCTTCTTAATTTTAAAGGGAATAAAATGGAATCTAGTTTAATGGCTACTTACCAAATATCTTTCTTTCTTTTTTCTGTCTCCACCTTAATGGTTATTTAATTACTTTCTTTATTTTAACTTGTGAAGACAGTAGACAATTTTGCAGAATATTCTAAAAGAATAAAGTCATTCTATAATTATTGTACTCATAAATTATTTTTAAACGATGATACTCTAGAGTTATTTCACCTTGCAAAATAGATACTCCAGATAACTAAAGATTTTAGTGTGGTTTAGTCTGTTTTATGGCTTTTCCCTCTTCTTTTTTTGATTTCTCATTTACTTAATATTCATTAGCTGTTCCTTATCTTATATGTGTTGAATAAAAAATAAAATTAAATTAACATTCAAGAAAGTAAATAAATATGGTTCAATAACAATTGATGGTTTCTTATATGTTTTCTTATAGACCTCTATAAAATAAAATTTTAAGTCATTATCTATAAAATTAATACAACTTAATAAAAAAATAAATTATATTTATGAATTTTATTTTTAGTATTAAACTTAATATAAAATATTATGTGGGTCAGGGCGGAGCGGGTTGAAAGTGAAAAAAATGTTATACGGAGTGGGTTAAAATTTTGTGTGTTAAGCTTAACCTGCCCAGCCTCATTTCGATTTCTAGTGTTAATAAAATTTAGTAAATTAGTATTAAATTAACTATAATGCATATTGTATAATTTAATTCAAATCTAATTGATACTTTCTTGAAATAATTATGCAGTTGTATGTGATAAATTCAATGAACTCATTGCAAAGAAGATTTTAAATGATGGAGCTTATCTTTACCTTAAATAGCCATTTGACAAGAAAATTGTGAGTTACTTGTGGCAATTTTGTACTGAGTGAAAAAGTACGAAAAGAGAAAGCGAGAGACAGATCAGGAAAACATAAAGATCAGATGAAGGTTAATATGATTAGTAATAACAATATTGTTGGAGAAAATAAAGAATTTGAAGAGAAAAATATGTCTTATAGTAAGGAACAAAACAATAATATTCATGAGGCTAGAAAGGATGTTGCATTAAGTGGAAAATACAAGTTACAAAGGAAGAGAGGTACAAAAGAATAGCCAAGGAGAAAGGCAAAACAATGTTATCGATAAGGTTGTTAGGCGAAAGGACTATAGAGAATGGACTAAGGATCTTCGTGCCATATTTATGCAAGTTGTACGCCAACTTGGGAAAGGACGTAAGTTTACTTCACTAATAATAATTTTTTTTTTACAATTCAATTATATGGAAGGATATGAACAATCAGAGTTCATATGTATAGCTAACGTCCACTTATTTTAAATTAAAGCATAGTGATTTTCTTATTTAGATATATTGTGGATTGATGTGAGAATATTATAATTATTAAATTAAACTTACATTTAACGGATAATGTAGGATGTTACCCCAAGGAGATCCTGCAAGTAATGAGTTTGCCTGGTCTTACTAGGATGAAAGTTGCGAGCCACCTGCAGGTATATTTTTTTCAAAAAAACTAAGTGGTAAATTATGTATTATTTGTAGGTGTGAAGTATGGAGAAAGTTATTTGGCAATATAAAAAATAAAAATTAAATTATTATTTTTTCGTATTTGATTGCTAGAAAATGTTTTCCGTGGACAAATTTTTTCATCAAAGAGTTTTGTTATTATTTTTGTTACAAATATCTTAATCAAAGCAGGAGAAAATCTAATTATATTTCACTTTTGTCAGTAAATTATTAGACATTGTTATGAATCTTTAGTACTTGAAAGTCTTTATCAAAACACTCACTCATTAAAAAGAATTAGCGATAGACTTTTGTTACATGCTTATTGATAGAAGTTAATTATTTATTGTTAAATTCTATTATTTTATGGTTCAATGGTATAATATTACTATCAATTTTTAATTCATATTATTTCAAAAGATTTTTATCATTCACTAATTACCAAATGCCAAAAATGTTTTTCTTTATAAATGACTCTGGACATTTCAAATACATCTAAATAACAATGAATCGGATGATAAATATATTCATGACTTACTCTTTTTTTATTGTTTTCTTATAGCCTCTCAGAAATGTCGTCGCAATAATTGGAGATCTCCAAAAGAGAAAAAATATATTCGTCACCTATCAATCCAGCGATCCATAGTCATTTCTCATGAAACAAGAAGTAGCTTTCGAAAATTTGGGGTAACGCCTTATCCTCAAGCAAATGTACCAAATCAACAACGAAACCCAAATCAAATTCAAAGGTGCCCAGAGTTCCCATTTCCTACTCATAACACCAACAATATTTTTACTCAAGGAGAGAGCTCAATTCAACAACAACTCTACCGCCCACAATTTCAGGTTCAATCCCATAACCTCAGCATTGACAATTCATTTTTGTTTGTCCAAATCAATGTTAGTGGTGGGCTATAACAACAACATGAACCATTATTTGAATTGTCGAATTTACAAAGACTACAAGACTCAATTACTAGGAACACTAATTTTAGGCCTGATATGCTACTTAACAATGGAGATAATTATAGTGAAAAAAATTTCAGCTTTAATCTCAATATGGCCCAGGGAGCAACATATTCAGGTAGCAGAATAGTGTCAGGTACATACTTTGAAAATGCAATAATTAATAACTACAATTTGAATGTCACTACGGACAATGTGACAACTTATTCAAGTAGGGCAATGATGTCTGATACTTATGTTGGAAATGTTACTATTAATGGTCTGAGAGGAACAAATGTGAATGCAAGTTCTCAACAATATGTGGGTGAACCAATCATGTATGGTCCAAGAAATATTGATGTGGCATCATATGAGAATTATGTTGAAGGGAGTAATTCAAATGACAAGGAAAATTGTGATGCATATTTAAATTTCAAGAATCTTGGACCTTCAAGTGCTAACCTACCTAATGAACAAGGCAATGAGTTTGATCAAGTTTACTTTGATGATCAGGTTAGTGCTTCTATCTAATATGTGTTTGATTATTGGTTCTAGCTAAAATTAGTATAAATTTGTGATGCATATTTAAATTTCAATAGCATGGATAATATCTTCCAGATTCTTGAACTTCTAAGTGCTAACCTACCTAATGAACTAGGCAGTGAGTTTGATCAAGTTTACTCTGATAATCAGGTTAGTGCTTCTATCAAATTTGGTATTACATATATTTTGTGTTTGATTATTGATTTTAGCTAAAATTAGTATAGATTTGTGATGCATATTTAAATTTCAATAACATGGATAATCTCTTCCAGAATCTTGAACCTCCAAGTGCTAACCTACCTAATGAACAAGGTAGTGAGTTTGATCAAGTATACTATGATGATTAGGTTAGTGCTTTTATCTAATTTGGTAATACATATATTATGTGTTTTATTATTGATTCTAGCTAAAACTAGTATAAATTTATGATGCATATTTAAATTTCAATAACATGGACTATCTTTTCCAGAATCTTGGACCTTCAAGTGCTAACCTACCTAATGAATAAGACAGTAAATTTGATCAAGTATACTCTGATGATTAAGTTAGTGCTTCTATCTAATTCGGTGTTACATATATTCTGTGTTTGATTATTGGTTCTAACTAAATTACTAAGAATTTCAAATCATTTTTGTATTATATATTCATATCAGACACGGGATAAAAAAATTATCGATATTTAGTTGGGATCATTATCTTAATATACTTGTTTTGAATGAAAATGGCCCTTTTTAAATTGGGTAGTGTTTGAATGAAGTTTTTTAGTATTAAAAGAAGATTGATGTGTATACTTGAAGTAGTCATTTTCCTCCTTTGATAAGAAAAGGTTTTTCATGGTGATATTCTGTTAAAACTTAATGACTTATTTTTAATAAAATATTTTTCGTCACACCCATAATCTCCTCTAAAGTTTACCTTAAACCTACATATGCAGGTGACAACAGCATCGAGCGCCCAGTTCTCAAGAATAGAAATCATTCTAACAAATCATCAATATGATGATCCAAAGCTATTGAGACTATCAGTGATAACTCTCATTGGGTTCTTTGCAGTGGAAAAGTTATTTTTTCAAATGGAAATTGCATGTTTCATGTTTTTGGAGATTATTTTATTTGATATGACTTGGGCTGTTGATTTATTTTTGTTTTTTCATTTGGAACTAATGATTGGTATTAGATTATAGGCTTTTGTTCAGTTCTTGACTTGGGATTATTGTTTTGTTTGGTATCAAACCCATTTACCCTGTCATTACATAACGTTTTGTTTGACTAGGGATATATCATATATGGGATCGATTATTTTGAGATAGATTATATTGCATCTTAATTTAGCAGAATATTTTGTGTATCCTTAACATTTATGTGATACACTTATTATTGTGCTCATGTTGGCTTTCAGGCAAGCTCTTTTAGAATTATTTTTTTTTTCATATTTTTGTTCATTTTATCCTGGTCATGACAATGAGTTTCGTCAAATTTATTTTAATTATCTAGTTTATGCTTCTATATAACTTTGCAATAGCAACGCTAGCTACTCTTTATTTATTCGATATGTGTGTTTGATATGATGGAAGTTGTTTTTCAAAAAAAGTGTTTTTTGAAAACTTATTTTATGGCTTGCACGTCGACATATATTGGTTAGATTTGATAAGTATGATGATTATGTATTAGATGCTGCTAAATAGGTTAATTGTCCACTCTACAATAGTATACAATGCCAATTTGAATGTTTCCATGGATCATTGGCTTCAACCCCAAAGAAGAGACGTCAAAAGCTTTTTTTTATTGGATATCTCTTTCTAGTTATTCGCTAAACCATTATTACTGTTCATAACTTTCGCAGTAAGTAAACCAATTATGATTAAACAAAATATAATTTCTTTCTCTTCTTCCTCTGAACCATTTATTCTTCATCTTGACAACTCAAGTATCAATTGTTAGGAAAATTAGGAAATATAGTTGAAGAAGAAGATGACTTTGAGGCGTGAATAATCATTTTCCTTAAAGAGATATGACTCGTATACATATTGAGGAAAATACAAGTCATTCCTTTCACGATACAACAAAACCTTTGTTTATACCTGTAGATTTTTCTTAGGCTACTTCTGGAGAGTCCTTATATTTATAAGACTTAAGAGATGACTTTTCATACCAGTCATGTTCTTTCATGAACAAATGACTTTTCATAATAGTCATTTTCTTTCATGAATAGATAACTTTTTATAATAGACATGTTCTTTCATGAACAAATATGTTTGTTCCATTTAAAACATTTTTATATTACAAAATATCCAACATCAACATGGTTTTAGGGCAATTGAGCTTCCGGTTGTTGCTCAAACAACTGGTCTTCCAATGAATAGGGGTGGGCATGGTATGTATATACCGAAATATCATATCATATCATATTGTAGTTTTGATATTATGATATTTGCTGTGGTATATGGTATATATTTTAATTTTTTTATTCATTACGGTATTTGGTATATAGATATAACATATCGAAATACCGAATACCATACCGAAGTATATAGTTACATAAATAACATATACATTACTAAAATACTAACAAATATGCAACCTAGTATTAGTATAAACTAAATGTTTAGAAGCTAAAACTTTGACTACTCTATTTTGATCGAAATGTATTTGAATTGTAATTAATTAACAAAAGGAGTTGTTTGTACTTTATTTTGCAGATATATTGTTATATGTGTAATGTGTTAGTATGATACAATAAAGACCTTTTATAATTTTCAAAGTCATAATACTCTATTATACGAGTATATATTAGTCGAAGTTGAACAGATTATGCTTACCGATTATCATACCGTGAAATATCGAAATCAAACTTCAATATACTGAACCATACCGAATTAAATTGGTATGGTAATGGTACAATGATTTAAAAACTAAATATCAAAATTACGATATCGAAAATTTCAAATATCATACCGTACCCACCCCTAACAGAGAGTATAATTTTATTGGGTTATCAATATAACCATAAACTAAAACCTTAAAACTAAAAATCAATAGCTCCAAAAAAAGTTTATAAAACCGATTTTCGGTTAACACGTAACCCGATACCGATAAGTTAATAACATTTTTTCCAACTCTATTTATCAATTGAACCCTTTTTTTGCACACCCCTAATTTCAGATGAATTCAATTGCGAAAATATTAAGTTTAAATGAACTCAATATCGATGCATTATATGTCATTAATCACAGGTAGAGATGGTAAAAACCAAATTAATTTCTTCCCAGGAGATGGAGTGTTGTATTATTTTTGTACATCTGGTATTAATGGTACATGGCAGCTATAACACAGATTAAGTTAACACAAACAACTTTTATTAGCCTGCCTACCTTTCTTCTAATTTTATCAGAGAATAGTACAATTTTTCTTCTATAATCAAGTGAACCATGCTGTGTTGAACTGGAAATGAGCCCCAAAATTTTCTCTACCCGAGAGCCGAGGGCATAAGCGATTGCTAGAACAATGAGTAGGCCATTCACAAGTTCTTCTCGATGAACTCCCAAATTCTCTCCTCCATGTATATACGGTCTCTCAGTCTCCGGGGCATGTGACGTTCATCTGGGAATATTAACAATTCATAAGCCTTTCTGGCTGCCACGAGTGCATTAATAAGCCTAGCAGTGTGCCTAAAATGCACATTTTCATCAATCATGCCATGCACGAGTAAAAGCTTCCCTTTGATCTTGTCAACGTGGTGCATTACGGATCCCTCTTGATAGACTGAAGGATTTTCAGATGGTAGGCCCATATACTTTTCTGTGTAAAATGTATCATATCCGTCCCATGATGTGACAGGAGCACCAGAAACAGCACATTTGAATACCTCAGGGTACCTTGCCAACGTCATAGCTGAGAGATACCCACCGTAGCTCCATCCATATAATCCAATGTGGCCCTGTTTTGCAAGCCCTTGTTTCTGGAGCCACTCGGCTCCTGTCAGTTGATCATCAGCGTCAACGAGGCCAAAGTTATGTTTGAGTGCAGCCTCGAACATGAGTCCTCGTCGAGCAGTGCCTCTATTGTCCATCTGTAAAAAGGTTGAGCAGTTAAGTTCAGAATGCCTTTTCTTTAACCTTATTTATTCTGTATTGTCTATAGTATTCCTAAATGAATCCCTAAAAACAAATACAAACAATCTCCTTTGAAAAACTACAGGAAACTCAATTTAGAAAATACACAACAGACGAGGGACAATGGTCTCCCCATAAAAGTCATGAGTGGAATCCAATTTTTGGGCCCTAAACGGTTGAAGGACGAGATCGGAAATTTTAGGATAGAGAACAAGAGAGGTTTATAACAACAATCAGACGTCAACCTATTGGACAAAGCTGGTATGGCCAGGTACAACTGAATGAATTTAGATAAAAATGCACATGGACAGAAAAGAGAAGAAGAGCAAACCTTCCAAACTAAGATGCCTTTGCTTCGTAGATACTGAGCTCTCATGTCAACTGTGTTTGTCCACGAGTTACACACAAGCTGTACACTGGGACCACCATACACTTCAATCATAGTTCTGTATGGAGGAGGTCCAAACTTCATCGGATCTGGTTTGTATAATGTCCCATACAGAGCAGTTCCATCCTTGGCCTGTATCTGAATTATTTCTGGTGATTCAAGGTGGAGTTTTCTGGATTGTGGAACACTGACCGGTTGATCAAATAAATGCATAATCAAGCTTCCGTCATGCAAGGAGCAGAGAGAAATTCTGGGAGGTGAGACCAAGGAATCATGGATATCTATGAATCTTTGCATTTGATGATCGAGCACAACGACATGTTTTCCATGTCCATTAGTCAATCTCAAAGGGGACTGCAATGGACTGTTAGCATCGGGGAACAATTTAGCACAGTAAAGGTGTGATTCCATAGGCCCATCCAAAGTTCCTGTAAAATATACAAGGCCAGTAACTTCATTTACACCCGCAATTTGTTCAACCAACCAATCACCTTGAGTTATCGGTCCCAAACAGACTCCATTTGTGTCATGAAGATACAAATGTTTGAACCCTGTTTTCTCGCTTGCCCAAATAAATGCACCATTAGTTCTGTTCAGTCCTTTGTCCAAAGGTATAAAACAATCATGAAGATTGACCCATGTATCATGTTCTTCAGCCAATATTACACTCCTTTGCCCTGTCTTGATATCAAACTTAATGATTTTCAGTTTGGATTGTGATCGATTCAAGACTTGTGCAGTCAGAATATTTCCATGCATCCAGTTCACTCTGGCCAAATATTCCTCGTCCTCATTTGCTTTGTCCTTTACACCACAAAGAAGATCCATCCATGTTATTTGACCTCCATTAGCTGACACCACTCCCAGGCGAACTTTGACATTTGGCCCTCCAGCAAAAGGGTAAGCATGGTCTTCCTGTGCCTCAGGACCAACAGAACTTTTACCTTGATGCATAATTCTGAATAAAGGTATGCCAGATGAATCAACCTGTGTGAATGCTATGTATTTGCTGTCCAGTGACCACCAGTACCCATTTTTCCGTTCCATCTCCTCCTACAATCAGCAAAAATGAAATGTTTTCTGGCTAAGACCAAGAAGGTGAAAATTGAAGCATCTTGCAATAAGCAAGTAACCCCATCATTAATACTAGAGCTCAAACAGATACATTTGCTATTTGCAAGTCAAAATTTCATAACAGGTACTGAAAGTGCTGGAGAGAAAATCAGTCAGAATTATCACAAAAAAAAACAGTTGAAAGATTTAGAGAAAATACATAAGCTGCACCTCAAACTTGTCCGGAGAACTTAGTTACACACTTTAACTTTACAGGCATTTCTTTACCCCCTAGTCTAATCTGAAGTGAAATTAATACTTCCTTAACATGTGACAAAGTGTTGTTAGCTTTCTGGAAGCGTGTGAAGAGAAAAAATTAACACCAAAATGATCCAAACTATTCATATATCATCTTCTAATTGGATGACATTTCTAATTCTTTTCTCATTTTTCTCTTCCTTGCTTTCTCCATATTTTCCCAACGGTGTATCCCCATTTCCCCACACCTCCATGCCATTCTCTCCATCTTCTTTGTAAATAAAATTAGTTGATGGGTTAATCTTTACACATAATATAATGAAGATCAAATTTATTTCTAAGATAAATTAGACGTGGGTTTGATTGGCCGGACAGCGAATTTGCCAGCGTCATTTTTTTATGATGAAATTGATGATGAGTATGTTTTCTTTCTAACACACGAAGTAAAATACTTTTATCAGATCCCTTGTAAATCAAAATCTAAGATTCAAAAGTAGAGATTGTAGCCATGGATGAAACACCCTCTGAATCATGGGTGAGGGGTGTGTGTGTTGGGAATTTGATAAACAAAAATAAATCTACCATAAATATGCAGCTTCTGCCAAGGATATGAAAACTAAGAAAGTAAGAAAAGAAGACAGAATAAGGTAAAAACTAAAAAACAAAAAAAAAAAGAGAACAAAATAAAAATTGATAAGTTATACACGTGTCAGGTGTGTGTATAACACTCATGTACATAAATCTGGGATTGTGTTTGGAAGGAGGTATTAATTTTACTTTACATTAGAAAAGGGGGTAAATATATTTCCCATAAAGTTAAAGCGCATAGCTAAGTTCTCTAAACAAGTTAGAGGTGCAACTTATGTATTTTCTCAAAGATTTATTTTTAGCTGCGTCATACTTCTATGTCAAGATGTCAACCATGCCTGAACTTTGGAACAAAACTTCCAAACTTTAACAAATAAGTTTAAAAAACAATAGATTTGAACTAAAGGTAATAAGGATATCAACCATTTAAAATACTTTCTCCAATCACTTGACTATGTTTATATTCATTTCCCTGCGCAGAGAAATAACTTTTGAACAAGCTTTATGGAGATATTCATAAACACAGGTCTTAATGGTAACAGTATTTACTAAAACAGGCAAATGATGAAATGTCAATATCAACCTCAAGCAGGCAAATTTTCCCTAAACTAGTAACAATAAAATATTGATACCGATCTCACCTGAGCAATGTATTCAGCAAGACCATGTGTCTGCAGATGGGGAAAAAGGAAGGCAACAAGGATTAGTATTAAATTAATTTAAAGAAAGCAGCATAAAACTAAACAAAGAAGCCAACACAATATGCATGGAGGGTTTTCATCTCTAGAAGATGACTCGATAAATAGAAGGATTCAGATACCAACTCAAGACAACACAACTGTTAAATGATAATTTCTGTTAAAACAAGAGATTCTATCGATGCTCAATGATCCTTCCTCTTCACTCTTCACTCGTCACTCTTCACTGTATTCCTTTTTTATGTTTTTTGTACCTTGACCATCCGACTTGTCTTTTCCCCGCATGCATTAACTTATGCTCTTTCTATAGCCTAAAAGGTCTCTTTCGACCATCATCAGTATTAGATTAGTTAGAGACATTACATATGATCAGAAGTAATAGTTTATGAATCAGTATCCAACATCGGGTTAACATGCTGTACAATACATGATATTTGTCTTCACACATTCTCCTCATCTTTCTCTCGTATTCCCCTCACTCATAGATTGAGAGTGCAAGTGATAATAAAAATTCCATTTTCTGAATGAATCATGATAGTGTCAAAGAAAAGTACAGAATAACATTTATATCTAATCCATCGTGGTCTTCCAAAAAAAAGCTAAAAGAAATTACAACCAATGTGAAGGTTAGAAGACCATAAGAAGAGAGACAAATCAATAAGTTGTTGTTTCTCAATGTTTCTATGTAATGCAACTTTGCAAGGGGCAAATAACAATCCAACACCTCAAATGAAGAAAAGATTCCCTCCAGCATCTTTTAAAGTGTCCTTTTCCCTCACACTATGCTATAACATGTTAGAGGTAGGGCTTTTTTTCCAATGAATGGAGTCTTGTTCCCCTAATTTAACTGTTTCTATTATGCTTTTCATATTTTGTTAGAGGTAGGGCTTTTTTTCCAATGAATGGAGTCTTGTTCCCCTAATTTAACTGTTTCTATTATGCTTTTCATATTTTGATAACTAATTCCATTTTGGCCTGTCTGTAATTTTTAACAAATAAATTTTAGCTCCTTGAAATTGCAGCTCACAAACGTAGTGTGTTCCACTTTGATTTTTTAAATTTAGAGAAGATTCCAATGAAATTTAAGGTGGTTCACCATAACTAGTTTAACTGCGGGAACAACATGTGCTTTTATTACTCAATCCACTGATACCTTCCTTCATATACCTCCCCACCAATAGATAGAGACAAATAGGAATAATTGAACCATGTCTACAAAATGCCAGCACAATGCAGCTGTTTCAAAGGCAAGGTGATACTCCTTGGTCAGATGACCAAAGAATGGTTTAGTTACAAGATTTCAATTCACGGAAAGCATAAAATATGGGAAATTCCCAGGTTAAATACAAAAAGCTAAGACTCTAAACTCAAATCTAAAAAGGGAAAAAGGACAAATATACCCCCGAATTATCATAAACGGTCCGTCTATACCCTTCGTTATACTTTCGGGTTGTGTATACCCTTACCGTCAATATTTTGAAACGTATATACCCTTAAAATAAACGGAGGGACACGTGTCATGATCTTAATGGTCCAACCAATCTTTGGATAGACCATTAAGATCATGACACGTGTCCCTCCGTTTATTTTAAGGGTATATACGTTCCAAAATATTGACGGTAAGGGTATACACAACCCGAAAGTATAACGAAGGGTATAGACGCACCGTTTACGATAATTCGAGGGTATATTTGTCCTTTTTCCCTTAATTTGAACCTTCAACTTCAAATTCCTATTTGAACAGCTTCTTATTGTTATTGATCCATTTGAATCATTCCTAAACTAAAATAGCTTACTCAATCACGACTATTGCTTATTCATAGGCTATTATGAGTTCAAGACAGGCCGTTATGGTGAAATTGGTAGACACGCTACTCTTAGGAAGCGGTACTAATGCATCTCGGCTCAAGTCCGAGTGACGGTATACCATCTTCTTAAAAGGATAAATAGACCTTATAATGATTTCAATTCCCGATTTTCATTTTAGAATTATGTAGGGACTCTTCTTTTTAAAGATTTTTCAATGATATTTTCAACCTTAGACCATATATTAACTCACATTTCATTTTTGATTGTTTCAATTGTAATTACATTTCATTTGATAATCTTTATAGTCGATAAAAACGTAAAACTATATGACCTAGTATCGAGTTCAACAAGATGGATCATATAAATTAATCACTGGACTAAGTTTCTACTTGAGCTACCAAATAATATGACAAAAGGAGAGGATGACAAGGCATAAAATTAGCATCAAAACTATGGCATGTGATGCACATTACATGTGGAGAGCAATATACTTCATCAAGTACTCATAGCAATAGATAAAACAGATATATCAGCAATAAGTATCTTGAACAAGTCCTTACTATAGCATTGCCATCGGCGCCTGTTGTTAACTGCTTAGATTCATGGTACAAAAGGTTTAACACATGCAACTCATTATCTCTCACATAGGCAAGCCTGGTACCATCAGGTGAAATATGTGGATCCAAGACTGGCGAGGAGGATGTACTTGCTATCTTAAGTTCTGGTTCTGCATTCTGATCCTTCAAGTATAACTGTTTTACGTATAAAGTAAACTACGATTAGATCTGATAATTGGAGAAACAAACTCAAAGAATCAGTTTGGACCCCCACAAAAATGATATGGTACAGATATATACAGGATTTTAGGCAAAGAACAGATTTTTTCATGAAAAGAAACTCTTATGATTTTCTCCCAAGCAGTCCAGAGAAGGATTTCTTTTTGCAGATGGAACAGAGTGCAGAGAATAAGAATGTGTTAATCAAAACTCAAATATTTGAGGACTACAAAGGCCAAAAGAAGGACGATATATCCAGCGGACTAGTATGGATAGACAAACTGCCACTATCTCAGATAAGACTGTTCTAATTTTTCACAATTTAAATTCTTTTTTAACCCAAAAGAAGGCCTTTACCACTAAATGATTACTCCTATAAAATACACGTCAGTAATGAGGTTGTGCATGTATATTAGTTTTTTCCAGAAAAAAAAAAAGAGAATCAGGGGGTTGGCCCAGTGCAGAATACCCAGCATTGTAAGGTTTCGGAATAGAAAAGAATGAGAGAATTTCACAACTGGCAGACAACAGCATTTTTTTTTTTTTTACTTTAATCACCAATTGCATCAACGAGTAGTTCAGGAGATTATAGTTCAGTTGAACAATAGGGATAGCATTAAATAGAAAGTGTACACTAAAACTTACATGAGAAAAGATAACTTACTCCAGCAGGTAGTGGTACCATAATGACCTTCCGTCTGGCACTTGCCTTAACCCACTCATATCGTGTTACCCCTAAGCCACGTTCCCTTGACCTTTCCCTTCTAAGCTTCTCTTCAGCAGATAAGTTATTCTCATCGAGTCCACCATCTGGTGGACTAAAGAACAATTCATGCCTTCCATTCTTGAGATCCAATACAAAAACCTTTCTACATAGATTTTGGTTTGGACTATATAAATATGTAACTAAACTATCATCTGGACTGAAACCTATAGACGTTGGTGAACCACAACCGGGCAGAGGATACTGCACTATATCTTCAACAGGAAACAGGATGCAATCCTCTAAAGGCTTTGCAACATTCGTATCAGTCCCCGGCATCTCACTTGAAAATGATCTCGAACGTTTCAAACACTTCTTTTCACCCGAATTTATTGATTGCATTACAGATTAGGTCATCCACAGTTCACACATTGATCCAATCAATCTCACAATTCTGCACAAAACAGGATATCAATTCAATCTAATGCTACCAGTTCTTCGCCAAATAACTTCTTATACGATCTAACAACAAGAAAATAAACCAAAAGAACTAAAACAAGAACATAGAAAACACCCACTAGTAAAATAAACCAAATAATGAACTAAAACAAGAAAATAGAAAACACCCACTATTAAAATAAACCAAATAGAGAACTAAACAAGAAAACAACCCAAATAGAAAACTAAAACAAGAAAACAGAAAACACCCACTAGTCCAATTACCAATAAACCAAGATTCTAAGACAAAACCAAATAAAGCTGCAATCTTTACACTACCACCAAACTCTTTACTTCAAGATTCTAAAACAAAACCAAATAAAGTTCCAATCTTTACACTACCACCAAATTCTTCACTTCAAATAGAGTAAACAAAGATTATAAAACAATCAAAAAGCATAGAAAAAGGGGGAAAAAATACTAAAGGGGATTGATAAATCCCAATCTGTAATAAGTGATTAAGAGATTGAATGAACATGCCTGAAAGTGGAAATCCAATCGGAACTTTTTTAGATTCAATTGGCAAGATTCCGATTTATAAATTTGGGTTTTAGTTTCTATTAGAAATTTTTATTTTTTTCTGAAAAATAGAATCTGAGATTGTTGGGTCCAAAACAATATTGTTGGATTCTTCCGATTTCGAGGAAACTTAAATTGACTGCAAAAAAATGTTTTATACAGAGGAGCGTGGGGTAACGTGGGCGCGTTGGGCAGGTTTTTCTTGCGGTGCATGATTGGTTTTATTGATTACAATACACTTGTCATTTATGAATCCAAGGTTGTAATTAAGGGGTTAACTATTTAGGTAAAAATCGATTCAATTGAAAAATCAGATCAAATCAATTAAATAATTTGATGAATAATTGAATTAAAGTGCAATTTGATTTGAATAATTTGTATTTATTGATATTTATGTTTTTCAAGATAATAGTAAAATAATAGACATAATAAGGCTTTATAGTTATAGTTTTAATAATTGTGTTGTATAGCTATAGAAAGTATTGTTTGGTATGGAGTCTGCGTTTTTTATATTTCGCTTACGAAATACAAACAGGGTAAGTATATATAAATGGATGTTGCGGTTTGTATATTTCGATTGACCGTTTATATATTTTGCTTCTGAATAGACAAACAGGATAAGTATATACAAATTTTGTATTTATACATTTAGGATTTTTTTAGAACTTCATTTGTATATTTCGTTTGTCAATGTATAAGCATAGTAATTTATTATGATTTTTTCATAAATTGTATACAAATAGCTAGAGTAAGCATATACAAATTCTAGATCTATACAATCAGAGACCGAATTATACAAATTCTAGATTTATACAATTAGAAAATTGAATAGCAAAATTTCGCAAAACTATAACCACTGATTAAAAATAATCAAAACTATAGATATATTACATAATATACTCTAGATATTTGTCATTTTGCGTAATTTTTCCATTTTTTAAATTCTCATTTCATAATATTTGGATATATTTTTAAATTATTTTTCCCTGTGTAATTTTCCTTTTTTTTTTTTTTTTTGCCTGTAAATGTTTTAAATATTGAGAAGTTTTGAAAAATAAATGTTGAGAGCTCAACTATGTTATGAAATTAATTTTGGCTATAAAACTTTTTTTTGGATTTTACATTGTATTCATTGAGATTGGTAGCAAACAAATTTTAGTTGTCATCATAAAATTATCTAAAAGTAGGTGATCTCAATCCTACCTAAATTAAAGGTTCATACTATGGCGGAATGCCCCCATTAAAAAATGGCTTGTGCATTTTTTATTGAAAGTTTACAAGGTTGATTTGAAATGAATTTATTTCATTTCACTTCAAAAGTTTAACCTGTCCTTCCGAGAGAAAGAGCTTTTAAGTACATGAGAAGTGAGAAAAAGTTTTTGAACAATCCTTGTCAAGAGGTTCACCTAGAGCGACGAGATTTTGAAGAACTACAGAGCCTGTTTGACCATGCAATTTTCATGTTTGTTTGTTACATTTGAACAAAAGTTCGACTTCAATTTGAAATATGAACAATACTAACTTGCTTTCTAACTCCAACAGACTAGCTAGATACTTTAAAAGTAGTACATCTTGGTAATGCCAATTGAAGCTTGCAAAAGAACTGATTTTCTGCATGCCTCTTAAGTTCAATCTTGTGTAGCCAAGTTCCAACATTTCAATGCAAAATCTGATGTCTTTCTGATTAATCTCGACTCTTTTGCATTTCTGTTGCATCGCCAGTTTGGAAGAGATTACCTGATACGATATATGGACCTTCAACTACGCGTGTTATATGCTAAAAGCATGAGTCTAGACTTCCGAATCTTCCACCTCAGAGCTCATCACAAAGCTAGGAAATGTTAAAGTTATATCCCTATAATAAAAGGTAACAAACAACACTCAAAGTTGCTTTATAGCACACAAATTGATAGTAGATTTAAGGACAATGAGCTTCATTTTTGAACATTTCCAGAGGAAGGGGAAAAAGATAAACGCAAATATTCGATGTTATAACTTACTTGAGATATGGAAGGGTCATATTCTTTAGAAGAGAGGGATTCTTTGAAACAAACTCCTTCCACTCTTCTTGATCTATCTTTCCGTCACTTTTTTTATCTGCTTCATCAAATGTCTGGTGCACGAGATAAAAGTAGGTGGTCAATATGAACAACAAAAAGGCGCATAATTAAACATATTAGCAGACGATCATGGAGTCAACCTTATCTACAATCATTTCAACTATATCATCTGAAAGAATCAAGTCTGACTCATTCAGCAGCGCCAAAACCATCTCTTTGAGCTGCAATTAAAACCAAACAAGCACCGAATATGACTAATGTTCATGACAGGGAGCATAGAGTAAACCAGTATAAGTGCGGTTGCAACACCTACCTCTTCTCTTTCAATATACCCAGTCTGCCTTAGATCATATAATCGGAATACAACTGCAGAAAGAATCCACCATACGTACACATTAATAATGTTGCAGAAGAGGTTAAAAAGATCATGTTTAGAATTCTAAAGCTGTAGATAGCGAGTATAAGCCATCTACATGCAATTTTATCGGCTACTGGTGCATTTGGGTGGAACACGCTCAATGATCTGACAAATTCTCCAAATTCAATCACTCCGTTGCGCTTGAAATCAAATAGATCAAAAATCTGCATGATTGCAGGAAGAGAGGGAAAGAAAAACTCAGCAAGTATAAGGAAGATTAACGCCAGACAAATGGTCGGTTCTTCAAATGAAGCAGAAATGATATATCCAAAGCATAAGAGTTGTAATGCTTAATCAGGAATATGGAGAATCCATTTCAAAGAAAATGTGAATCAACAAAACATACCCTGTCTGCGAAAAGATCTCTCCTGTTTTGGTTCTTGAAAATTGCCAGCTGAAATTCTTCCTGATGACGGAGTGGCACAGAAGTTAATAGGTAACGCTATAACATATTCTATGTGTAATCAAGGAGTTCAATACTAAGTAAATTATAAATGTGGAACTCCAAGAACACATAATGATATATGGCTTAACGGTAATTCAAGTAGTAGAGAAATTATACCTTGTGAATCAGTCCATCATCAATTATAGAGCTGCTTATTTTCTTGAACAGCTCATATAATGCTTCAACTTCACTCACCGTAACTGCAATATATAAACCGTTGACCAGAATGATTAATTGGCTGTTTGGGATTAAATAAAAGCAGACCATAACTTGCTGGCAATCATAACTCCTTACATGTTTATAGCACTTATTTACTTACATGCTGCAGTGGAGGCCAGAACACTGAACTACTAGTTCCGTCGAAACATTCATATTATAAAATTTTGTTAGGAGACAGTTTAAAGGCTTTTTGTTGAGTACTACAACTACCCTCAACTATCTCATTGGTTCAGGATATGGAAAATTTTTGGTTGATTGGTTACTCGGACTATGATCTAGATCGAGAAGGAAATTTTCATTCTGAAGCTCAACCATATACTATTCTGTTGGTCCTTCATACTCTTCTATTATAAGTTATAACACGATGTGAACAATTCTATAAAATCATCCATATGCACTAAAGAAGTTTGAGATCTTCTTGCTGTGTAAGAAAAAAGATCATATTCATTTATTACCCTCTAGTATTTTCCTTCACCAATAGACCCTATTGGTGTCTGAATGACTTCATAGATCCAGAACTTGAGGGTGGGGAAAAAGCAGAAATAACAACAACTGAACGAAACAAAAAACCCATTTGGTAAGGATATGCATATATACTCACAAGCTGTCTCAGCAGCAAGCAGTGTTGGCTCCTCGTAACCAGGGGTACTGAATCGGCAGATTTTTGAGTGAAAGCAGCCCATCAAAAGACCAAATTAACAATAAAATGTTGTTAACGAACAATATATCCTAGTGAAACTTCATCGAACAGCCACCTGACAATACAAATACAAGAGAACAACTTCAACCTCATCATCAGGGAATTAAGCAAACAAGTCATGCATAATATTATGTCAAAGTCAAAATGAAACAGTAGGAAGAAAGCAGAAAGAAGAATAGAGAACTACAGAATTGTGCTAGACATATAATGTATCGCTTACTCAAAATAAGCTAAAAACAAGAATAGAAGAACAAATGGATCAAAATTTCTAGCTCTACAGCAATTGCCTTTTACTTCAAAATCTGCATCTTATTTCTTCAGCAGCACTATACCATTCTGTTTTCGCAATTAATTTACTTAGCCTTGACAATGCAAAGAGATCTGGCTATGACATAAACACTTTTTTTCCTCACAAATAAACTGAGCTACTAATATGTATGGAACTAAAATACCATAGCTCTGAAAGAAAATAAATTACAACAATATAAAAGAGAAAAGAGGATGGATCTAAACATAACAAAGGACAGTAACATACAGATAGAAAGCTTTTTGCAGTTAGAGAGACCAAGTTTAAGGGCCCAAATGCCATTACCATAGGACCATTGTTTAAGTCACAAATTCAGATGGGAAATAGGTAGAAAAAGATTATTACGATTACGAAAAATCTATATCACTAGGGGGAAAAATAGAAAAATACATCTATACCAATGGGAATAACGAGACTATTTTCGAACGACCATCGACTCAAGTATAGCATATCATAATAATAAAAAAGGGGGAAATCACAATGGAAAAACAAAACAACTACTAATAAGGAAATAATAACAACCACAAAATAATGCTATCCTAAACACAATCAAACAACAAGTGATGGTGGTATCAAAAGCAAGACTCTGTTAGAAAACGGCTAATCCCCTCGAAAAATCAAGACAACACTCCATACCTACTAACATTCTACCCTAATACGCGACCTCCACCTCATATCTAAGTTCATATCCTAGGTAATCTAGAGTTGCGTCATGTCCTGTCTAATCACCTCTCCCAATACTTTTTTCGGCCTACCTCTACCTCTCCTCGTACAAGCTATATCCAGCCAAATGTGTGAGCAAATGAGTAATGAATAGTTAGAAAACTTGATCACTAAAAATGTGATCTTTAGCTATAAATCAGTAAATAAAACTACATTTTGTCGCCATTGATAAAGGGGCCGGGCTTTAATTCAAGATCAAGAAAATAGTTTGCTGAAATGAAAGAAAGATATATAAAGAGATTAATTACTGAAAGATTTAATTACCTAATGTTGCATAGCTTGTTGAACTGTGAAGACCAAAGTAGCACATATTTATAACTTTCTTGAAATCAAATCATATATGCATACTTGTTTAAGATGTAAAAGGGTAAAAATGAGTAGAAAAAGTGAGGAATGACTCATAAAGACATGACAAAAAGAACTTTTAAGGAAGGAATGTACACATTTTACGTTTGTTTATATTTGTCATGTAGATGTAGGTTGGTATGTGGGTAGAGGCCGATTGAAGAAGTAATAAGGGGATAATTAGATAGAATATGGTGTATCTTGAATTTATGACATTATCATCTTAAATAAGAGGGTTCGAAGACTTTTAGTTGATAGTGAGGTGTTTTCGTTTTTACACGAGACAGACTTGATTGTCATATTTGGACCTTTTTTTTTTTTACTAGTAGTAGTAACTATCCTCTGAATTTCGGTTATCACATCATGTGACATGTGTTTTTTATTATTTAGTAATCATATTATTTTGTTGCCATAACGGTTCTTTATTCCAAATTTTCAATGTACATATGTTCTATAGGTTTTCTCTGTTTCACATTATTTTGTTGTTGCTATTGTTTTCATTTTTGTATTTTCTTTTTCAAACGGTTTGAAAATATTTTATTATAAGTCCAGAGTCTATTGGAAACAACCTAGATCTGTGTGCACTTTAACTGCTCCAGACTTCACTTTGGGACTTCATTATTTTTTAAAGTTAAATTATTTTGAAATATAGAAATGTGATATTTTTTGACAAATTTAAAAGAGAATTGTACGTCCTTCACTATATTTTTTTAAAAATGTCGGTATTATACATTTTTAAATCCAATTAAAATGTCACAAAATTTCGCTTTCTCGTTACCCCATTCCGTTGGCATTTTACCTACGACATCAGCCCCCTCCTTATCAAATAATTAAGTATGAAATTACTCTGTTCGATTTTATTTTTTTGGATTCTTTTCTAATTAACAAATTAAATAGGCCTAATAGCTCCAAAATTAAAGTATTTTATTTCATTAATACATCAATAGAACTTAACTAATTTATCAAGAATATATTATTTTAGCGATTAAAAGAAAACATTGATAGAGATGGGATAGATTAACAAATTGAGGGCTACACATCTTTTATAGTATATTTATTTTATTTATTTATACTTATACTATTAAGAAAAAAACAAAGACGTGTTATAACAGACTATTTGAATTATATTTAAATTTATATTATTTCCACTTATCATGAAGGCAATTACATAATCAGTCACCATTTAACTGATTTGATAATATAAAAAATATTAATATATGAAAAATTTACTGGACAAAAATGTAGCATGCACATCTATTAGCTAAATTTGTGTATATTTTTCTATATACACTAGAATCAGGTGGAGCCATAAAAATGCTGGCGGCTCTTAAATTATGTCAATGTGAAATTACTTATTACTACCTCCGTTCACTTTTAATTGTTATATTGAGTTTTTCGAAAGTTAATTTAACTAATTTTTAAATTTAAATTAGATAACATTAATTTGATATTTTTTTTTAAAAATTAGATATTCAAAAACTATACAAAAAGTACTATAAATTGTAAATTTTTGCATATCAATATGATGAAAAAAAATGTTGTAAAATGTTAGTCAAAGTTCTTATAGCTTGACTCTAAGAAAGGAAATCGTGACAACTAAAAATAGACGGAGGGAGTACATTCTTTGTATCAATTGGCGTGAAGATATTTAACCGAGTATAAAATTTATTTTAAAAATAAAAAATAATTTTTGAAACTTCAAGTTCGAAAATTTGAAGCTACAACTTGAGATGAGTAGTAGTATTAATCACTTTATATATCTTGAATTGGTTATTTTAATTATGTAAAGAAAACACCAACAGAAACCGATCGAAATACTAACACATTGAGTTTTACATATTATATATATAATATAATATATAATTTGAAAAGAAAAAACACATATCCATATATGTCAATAAATAATATATGTACACATCTTTTGAGTTGCATATCTAAACTACTTTTATTCAATAAATTATATACACTATATTTCCTTTTTACTATATTATGATGTTTGGATCAATTTATGCACATCTCAATTAATAATTTCACAAAACACTTATCACCTCCTGTCAATAATAAATATTGTAATTAACTCTATCCATTAGACATACATATACAGAATTAACTATTAAAACATGCGCTAATATTATTAGTAGTAGTAGTAGAAAATGAAAGAGTGAGACTTGGGAGATATCCATATTAATATTGGGACCATGCATCGATCATCACTCATTGATAATGCTTGTAAAATGCACATCATATATATAAGACCCTAATTATCAACAATAATCCTTTTTCTTTTTTCTATTCACTAGTCAACGTACCATTTCGACTAGAGTTAAAATATGTTCATTCTAGCTCTTCAAAGTTCCAAGTGTCATTTGGAGCTGGAATATACAAGTTTGGTCACCAAATTACTAGTTGAAGATCACCTATATATGTATAATACTACTTTCATTTTCATATATAAGAAATCTGAAAAAATCATTTTCTTCAATTTCATTTGTATAAAATGATAAAAAAAAATTTGCTTTCTCGTAATAAAAAGCATGCAACAAGTCTAATTATTATTGCATGTTTACAAATAGTAAATTCAATAATTTCATTAAAGATATTCAAAATTTGAATATATACAAATGTTTAACTTGAATAATTTTTCAACAAATGATGTTCGTCTAGCCACCACTTCGATCTCCAAGTATATCGTTGGTAGATTTGTTTACGACTATGTCTATATAGTTTATTTCCTTCACCAAATTATTTTGTCCGTTCATAGAAAAATTAGAAGTGAGTACTATTTCTACGTATTTTTGTCATATATATATATACTAGATATGTGGTGTCCGTGCCTTGCACGGACAACGGGCCTATAACTGTTATTATTCTTTGTATTATGAGTACCTTAGTACTACTTTATTTTTATTTTTAAAATATAACTTGATTTTACCTACGTGGCCTTTTTTGATTGGTTTGGTCCGACGGTTATTTTTAAAATATAACTTGGTTTTACCTACGTGGCCCTTTTTTAAATAGTACTACTTTATTTTTATTTTTAAAATATAACTTGGTTTTACCTACGTGGCCTTTTTTGATTGGTTTGGTCCGACGGTTAATTGGTTTGGTCTGACGAAGGCACCACCACTTATTAAGAATGATGATATTTTTATTTTTAAAATATAACTTGGTTTTACCTACGTGGCCTTTTTTGATTGGTTTGGTGCGACGGTTATTTTTAAAATATAACTTGGTTTTACCTAGGTGGCCTTTAAAATAAAATATAACTTGGTTTTACCTACGTGGCATTTTTTTAAATAGTAGTACTTTATTTTTATTTTTAAAACATAACTTGGTTTTACCTACGTGGCCTTTTTTTATTGGTTTGGTCCTAACTTGGTTTTACCTACGTAGCCTTTCTTGATTGGTTTGGTCCGACGGAGGCACCACCACTTATTATACCTACTACTATGTACGTGGCCTTTAAAATTAAAAAAAAACTTGGTTTTACCTACGTGGCCTTTTTTTAAATAGTACTACTTTATTTTTATTTTTAAAATATAACTTGGTTTTACCTACATGGCCTTTTTTGATTGGTTTGGTCGTAAGTTGGTTTTACCTACGTGGCCTTTTTTGATTGGTTTGGTCCGACGGAGGCACCACCTACGTGGCCTTTAAAATAAAATATAACTTGGTTTTACCTACGTGGCCTTTTTTTAAATAGTACTACTTTATTTTTATTTTTAAAATATAATTTGGTTTTACCTACGTGGCTTTTTTTGATTGGTTTGGTCTTAAGTTGATTTTACCTACGTGGCCTTTTTTGATTGGTTTGGTCTGACGGAGGCAGCACCTACGTGCCCTTTAAAATAAAATATAACTTGGTTTCACCTACGTGACATTTTTTTAAATAGTACTACTTTATTTTTATTTTTTCAAATATAACTTGGTTTTACCTAGGTGGCCTTTTTTGATTGGTTTGGTCCTAAGTTGGTTTTACCTACGTGGCCTTTTTTGATTGGTTTGGTCCTAAGTTGGTTTTACCTACGTGGCCTTTTTTGATTGGTTTGGTCCGACGGAGGCACCACCTACGTTGCCTTTAAAATAAAATATAACTTGGTTTTACCTACGTGACCTTTTTTTAAATAGTACTACTTTATTTTTATTTTTAAAATATAACTTGATTTTACCTACGTGGCCTTTTTTGATTGGTTTGGTCCGACGGAGGCACCACCACCGTGCCCTTTTTTGATTGGTTTGGTCACCACCACTTATTTAGAATGGTATACTAAATTGTTAATTATTTTAATATATAGTACTACTTGATTTTTATTTTTAGAATATAACTTGGTTTTACCTACGCCGCCTTTTTTCATTGGTTTGGTCCGACGGTTATTTTTAAAATATAACTTGGTTTTACCTACGTGGCCTTTTTTTTAAATAGTACTACTTTATATTTTTTTTAAAAATATAACTTGGTTTTACCTACGTGGCCTTTTTTGATTGGTTTGGTCTGACGGTTATTTTTAAAATATAACTTGGTTTTACCTATGTGGCCCTTTTTTAAATAGTACTACTTTATTTTTATTTTTAAAATATAACTTGGTTTTACCTACGTGGCCTTTTTTGATTGGTTTGGTCCGACGGAGGCACCACCACTTATTAAGAATGATATTTTTATTTTTAAAATATAACTTGGTTTTACCTATGTGGCCTTTTTTGATTGGTTTAGTCCGACGGTTATTTTTAAAATATAACTTGGTTTTACCTACGTGGCCTTTAAAATAAAATATAACTTGGTTTTACCTACGTGACATTTTTTTAAATAGTAGTACTTTATTTTTATTTTTAAAAGGGAAAAAGGACAAATATACCCCCGAATTATCGTTAATGGTATATAAATACCCTCCGTCATACTTTTCGTTCACTAATACCCCTGCCGTTCAAAAATCAGTGCACATTTACCCCTCTCACTAGCAGAAAAGTTATTTGGTACACGTGTCGCAATCCTACGGCCCTATCTGATTTGACCAATTATTTAACTTAAAATTCAAATACCCGCCCCATTACCCTTTTAACCCACCCAATTTACCCATTACCCACACAAATAAACCCATTTTCTTTTAAGTCATCTTCTCTACCCATCAAAGAAATAAAATCTGATTAATTTTCCATACTCATTTAAAGTTGAGTTGACACCATAAGTTCCAATAGTTTGTGCATCAGTAATTTTAGAATCATATTTACTCAACCACCATGAGGCCAAGCAGCAATCCCTAATGGCAGCCACAAAACACTGCTACCAGCCTACAACAACAACAATTTGAGCTAAAGTTAGCACAAATCTCATCAGAAAAGCAGGAAGAGAAGAGAAGTGTGGGGGCAAAAAGAGGTAAAAATTAGTGGGGAAGTGAGTGGAACATTGGGAATAGCAAGTGGGTCAACAGATTCTTGCAGAGAATATGTCGATTAGATCTCAGAAATTTCGATTGGTATGAGAAGACGGTGACTGAAAATTAACTCTTGCTCGCGTTGATTGTCGGAAGTTGAGGATTTAATCTAGTTGGTATTAGTTTTTCAATTCTTCCTTGAGTTTCACAGTGAGCTTTCATGGTGATTTTGGCCTGATTTTAATGAAAGTTCTTTTATGGTGATTGAGGCTTGATTTTAATGAATGTTCTAGATAAAACAAGATGACTTAAGAAAATGGATTTATTTGTGTGGGTAATGGGTAAATTGGGTGGGTTAAATGGGTAATGGGCGGGTATTTGAATTTGGGGATAAAATAATTGGTGTTGAACTGTAGGATTGCGACACGTGTACTAAATAAGTCTTCCGTTAGTGGGAGGGGTAAATATGCACTGATTTTCGAACGGCGGGGGTATTAATGAACGGAAAGTATGACGGAGGGTATTTATATACCATTAATGATAGTTCGGGGGTATATTTGTCCTTTTTCCCTTTTTAAAATATAACTTGGTTTTACCTACGTGACATTTTTTTAAATAGTAGTACTTTATTTTTATTTTTAAAATATAACTTGGTTTTACCTACGTGGCATTTTTTTATTGGTTTGGTCCTAACTTGATTTTACCTACGTGGCCTTTCTTGATTGGTTTGGTCCGACGGAGGCACCACCACTTATTATACCTACTATATACGTGGCCTTTAAAATAAAAAATAACTTGGTTTTACCTACGTGGCCTTTTTTTAAATTTAGTAGTCAGAGGAAAGTCCAAAAGTTGAGAGAGGTGGAGTTTGTTAATTGGTAAAAGATTTAAGAAAGAGAGAAGGGAAAATTACCGATGTACCTTGCGAATGTCGGACGAAATCTTCACTTATTAAGAATGATATATAATATTATCCCATTTTTATTTGTCTCACAAGAAAAAAGTAAAGTCAATCTGAACTGCTAATAATCAAACAATGAGGTGACAATTTTGGGTTTTAAAAGGTCATCTGAAAATGTATTTTTTTTTTTTTTTTTTTGGAAAATGCCTTTAAAATGTTTCTAGAAAATAATTTGTCTATGACTTTTTTAATATAAAATAATTTTAGAAAACAATTGCAAATGTGGCTCCAACTTTTTTTGACCTTTTGTACCTTTTCTTGTATTGTCAAAAAAACCAAGTTGGAAAGCTTTCACATCAACATTTATGTAAGAGATATATACCATGTGACCTTTTTCATAAGTCAATTTGTGTCAAATAAAAGTTGGAGCGCTTCAAATTGACAAAATGATTAATTAGGACGCTCAAGAAAAAAGTGAAAAATCAAGTAAGTCAATAATTGAATCAAAGCAACATAATAGGTATGGATTTTGGTTTTTGTTCACTCAAAAAAAAGGATGATATTTTATTTGATTTAATATTGGAAATAATAGAACCAAATTGATAATCTATAGTTGGTATATGTAATCATCTCGTATATAATACTAATTGATCCCCTTTCTGAATATCTTTTTAGAATGTTATAAGTATTGTATTTTTTTCATAAAAATAGTTGTCTTAGACATATTTATGATACTTCTCGATCCGCAAGTCAAATAAAAAAATTGACAGATTTTTAGGTCGTTAAACTATTAGAAAAGAGATGTACATGACACCATATACAGGTAAATTCCACCTTAGAATTAAAAAGAAAAAAGAAAAAAAAAGAAAGAAAAGAGCTTTATAAGACATATATGACATAAGTTCATATGACATACAAGTTTTTAAATTTGATGATGGGGTAAAAGACGTTTGAAATGATTTACTTTTCTAAAAAGTCTTTTGTTTAATAAATTTCCTAAATTATTTAGTGAACAAATTCTTCTTTTTGTCTTGTTTTGTATGATATTTACTAGATATGCGTGATTCACGAGAAAAAAAAAGTACAATTATCATTTGCAAATGTTTGAAAGAACTTTTGGATAAAGTATTTCTGACCTTTAAGGTTAGTGCTAAAAAGGAATCTTTGTATAGTGATATATTTTTTTTTAAAATAATTGTGGTGTCTGAATCAATTTTCATGTACCTGATAACTCTATTCACCAATGCTAGAACAGATGAAAAGAATCATCTAGTGTTTTTTGTATTCGTGAGTTTTGAACTTGAGGCATCAAAATTTTCAACCATTTCATTGATAATTAGGCCACACCTTTAGATGTTGTAGGGTGATCTATATTTTTGTGGGACGATTTAAGAGTGTTAATTAAAAGAATTAATTTTAAAATATCTTATTAGTTATTCTCTTAGTTTGAATTTATATAAAGATGGTTGACTAAATACGAAGTTTAAGAGTGAAAAAAAAAACTTTTGAAATTTATAATCTGATCATAAGTCACAAATATTAAGTGGTTATAAATCATCTTGAATAGAAAAAAAAAATTTAAGTTATATTATTATTAAATATAAAAAATGTCATTATTTTAGAAACTAACTAAAAATATGTATTACGTAAATTTGGATAGATAAAATTCGTTATCTCTAAACATTAGGAAAAAAATGGAAAAGAGATGATGGATTTTATCATAACTTGTGAATTTGCAACCCTTAAATAAACATTATTTCATCGTAAATTGTGAATTTGTAATGGATTATAGAGCAAATAAGAAAAATAAACACTGACAAAAATGCAAAAAATGGGGTTTAGAAACAAGAAAAATGAGTAAAATAGAAAGACTAGTGACACAAAGCAAGACCAACGATGAAATATGGGCCTTGGATCTTGGAAGAACCTTTGCAGGTATTTGGTCGTTAGAAATAAGTTATATCGAAATTATAAAATTAGAGTTATAATGAATAAAGAGTCGTATATTTTCTTTGTCCCTAATTACTTATCCATTTTTTCTTTTATAATTGTCCCTAATTACTTGTCTATTTTGACAAATCAAGAAAGGACAATTTTTTTTATCTATTATACCCTCAATTAAATGATTTATTACTTTGAAAAATGTAGAACTTTTCATCCACTTCATAATTAATAGGGGTAAAATGATAAATTAACTATGTCATTAATTATTTTCTTAATAGGTGTGTCAATTTAAAAATAGACAAATAATTAAAGACATAAAAAGCAATATATAAAGTATTCAGTGTTCACATAGGGTTTGAGAAAAGGACGCATTTCAAGATGTTATGATATACAATTCTTTTTACTAGCAAATGTTTGATTTACTAGACTAAAAATGGGATATATGAGGTATAATGTAAAAGTCAGTTTTTGATTTATTAGATTGTAACTTAAAATAAGTCACTTTTGGCTTATTTTAAGTCAAAAGTTAAAAGTAGGGTAAGGGCTATATATATATATATATTTTAACTTAAAAGCCATTTTATGTTGATCAAGTATATTACCTTTTTGCCCTTAATTCTTTTACACAATTCTCAAATTGCCCTTAAAATCCTAACATTTCTTTACCTCAATTTTCTTTTTCACGTTTGTGCGGCTGGAAGCATGAAGCGTTTTTCCTTTTCTCTCGATTTGAAGGGTGAAGATCTAAAGTGTGAAGTAAGTTATCTTTCGATTAGCTTTCTTCCTTTTCTCTCGATTGATAGCAATGGTATCAAATGTAGGAAAATAATGAATAGTTTTAAGTTTTTTCTTGATTATCTTTCGATTTTTGTTCTTCTTTATTATGTATTTTTTTCTTTGTGTGTCTTCTGTCGCTGATCTTGTTTTGTATTTTTTTTTTTGGATCATGTTTAACAGCTTTAAGGGTATTTTAGACATTTTGATAAAAAAAAGTGTTTACCAGCACTTATTTGCCAAACACATCAACAATTTTTTTTTAACTGCAACACTTTTATCCAAACACATAACTACTTATTTTAAAAATAAGTTTCAGCACTTTGAAAAATTACTCTTTTTAAGCAAATCCAAACGGGCTCAAGCTCAATATGTCACAGTTGAGCTACACTATTATAAACTAGTAAAATTACCTGTGTTTCACGCGGGAATTTAATATCACAAAATTTATAAAATAATACTTAAAACCTATCAAACATTAAAACTAAAACACTATATTATCTTACATACAAGATTACGTAATAACAAACATTAATTATGTAAGGAAAAATGAAAATTATTACATCTTATCATTTATCCTTAAAAACATAAGCATAAATTATAAATTAATAATTGTAAAATACATACCAGGATTTGTAACACAAGCAATAGTGTTAGTGAGTCACTCAATAAGAGCAAAGTATACAAGTATTTAATTTAGAAGAAGAAGAAGAAGAGGAGGAGGAGGAGGTGGTTTAGAATTTTTGTTGTGTTAAACTGAGAGCAAATCACTCTATTTATAGACAACAAAGGGTAGTGTGAACGAATATTTATTGTGCCTCATCAGAAAGGTTACAACTATTTAGAAAAGTTGCAACTTTTCGAAAATGTCACAACATTTCATAAAAGTCATAACTTTTCATAAAAATTGCAACTCTTCATTAAAGTCATAACTTTTCATAAAAGTCACAACTATTCATTAAAGTCGTAAAAGTTGCAATTTTTCATGAAAGGAAGGGCTAATTTTGTAAATAAATAAATTAAAAGAAAATTTTGATTTGTGGTGGCGCCACATAGGCGGGCCTAAGGTTCTCTTTTATATATGATTTCACATAAGCTATTATTATTGACTTTTTTCAGAAAAAAATAAAATAAAAATTGTATGCCATTTGTTATTCGGGTTGATTAAACTCTACCCGACCTGAATCCGATTCTGGGAGAGCCGCTACAATGGCGGATTCACTTCTCTCCTTTAACTTGTCGGAACCCAAAATCAACAATAAATCCCCCGCAAACATTGAACTCTAACCCTAACCCTAATCGTGAAAATTCATCTCATAAATTGCAGTTCACCGGTTGACGAGGAGATGGAAACTCACATGTCTCATCATCAGTATGAAAGACGACCCATATACAAGTCCAAAGCTCCTGCTTCCAAATGGTTCAAGGAATGGTAAGCAAAACAGCTCAAAATTAATCTCAATTCCGTATTAATCACTTGTTAAATTATGCTTATATCTGTTAAACTTCACCCGCCTGTTTGAGTATGGAAAAACATGGGATAGATGAGGCGAGAAGGAATTTTGTTGGTTTAAGGACTGGAATAGAGCAGGATAGATACAGGCGATTCAGTAGTTTGATTGCAATGCACTACTCGAAGCTACTTTGTAGTGCTATATCGGAGGAGCTGTGCACAATCAGTTATAACTATGAATTGAATTTGCTTATTGTTTTCTTTCTTTCAATTACAGTTAGAGACTTCATTGAAATTTATGGATTGGCATTTGTTTGTAACGTGATGGGGCATGATTTGCACTAATTTTTATTAAGAAAATTGTCGGAATGAATGGAATTTGATTAAAAGGATTGCTTTGTCATATGTTGGTCTGATTCATGTGCTTTTTTGGCGGAGTTGTGGGGATAGTTTTATCATGTTTAGGATCTGATAGATTCATCGCCTGTATTATTGGGTGTAAATTTGACTGTGATGGTGCATTTATGGAGGAAATAGTAATAGTTTTATGATGATCTAAGGATAGTATCAAGCAACTTAGCCTCAATCTCAAATTAGTTCGATCGGCTGCATAAATCTGTTATATACTCAACTCTATTAGGTCTCAGTATTCATCATAGTTGGACTATTTTTATGTGACTGACAACGTACCGCAACACTCTCCATTATCCGGACATTGGAAGGGCTAATTCGTTATGAAGATCACATGGGATGCTAAAAGGGAAGTCTTTCTCGTCAAGAGAAAGGTGATGTGATTCAGTATGAATCAGTTGTATTGCAACCTCGAATTTGCAACTTCTTTGCTTGGTATTTTTCATCAGGAGAGGGTTAGGACCTAGAATTCAGCCATGAAAAGCTGCAATAGAGATCACTGGACAAATTGCTTCTTTAGCTCCAAGCAAACTTGTCAGTTCACAATCATGTTAGGGAGGACTGGAGGAATGATTACAAATTATAAACTAGAAAATCACATTGTGTCATGTTCCTTGTATTTCTAACGTTCTATAACTTGCATGAACTTTTAGTAGGTTAGACATGTGTTTGATTTCTATAACTGTTCCTTTAATCATCTCAGAGGATCAGTCATTAGTCACTGGCTGATGAAAGTATGTTTAGCCATGTATTTTCATTGTAATTCCTACCATGTTTTAATTCTTTTTCTAACATCATTTTTATCGCAGGGTCCCACAAGACGTTGTAGCAACTGGTGGGAAGTGCTATGTCTTAAAGTGGGTGAATGGTAAGTTCTGAATTCTGCTTCTATACATCTTTCGAATAGTCTTGTGTTGATTAATCTTATAATCTTTATTTTTCCGTATTTTCTCTGGATTTTCAAATGCATATGCTGTGGCTTTTGGGTTGTACGTCGAATTTGACCTTATACTCTTCCCTTTCTATTTTGTTTATCAGAGGCCACATTAAAAACTCTGAAGGAGAAGCCAAAAGAGGCAGGAGTACCTGTGTCAGAACCAGAGCCAACTACTGAAGTTCTTTTTCTTTGTAGCTATGAAGGTTGTGGAAAGACATTTATTGACGCTGGGGCCTTGAGGAAGCATTCTCACATCCATGGGGAGAGGCAGTATGTATGTCACTACGAGGGTTGTGGAAAGGTGAGTTTTTGTTGTCTTTGCATTGAGACTGCACTAAATGCTTTAGAGCGTTGGATGAGCTTGATTATTTCATTGTATTGATTCTACCATCTATTTTACTTATTTTGCTATCATGACATTGTCCTCCGGACTCTGGCAGGGTTTGATTGGGGGAGGAAGTGATGGGCATATGAAATTCTTTCTTTTTTGCAACCATATTACCTTCCTTTATGTAGTGCTTCCTTCTAGAAATCTGCTTCTCAAGATACCATAGCTGTTCCTTGAGCTCATAAGATATTTTCGTAGTGAATATTGATTGGCTGAGGAGTTGATTCAGGTTGTATTACTTATCAAACAAACGTTCACTGAAGTTGTATTTCAGGAATGTATTGTTTCATTTACTGCTGAACTGTCTTCAACCATTTTGAGCCTCAGATTGTGGGAAAAAAGAACCTCTCTATCTTACACACAGAAGAGGTAAGGTTTGCGTACACCCCCCACCATCTGGGATCATACTGAGTATGTTGTTGTAATGGGGGAAAAAAAGAAAAATCAGAGTTAGGTTTGTACAACAACAACTACTACACTTCAATTTCAAGCATTACTCATTATCAAGTAGGGAATTGAAAAAAGTCAAAGATCTTTCTTGAGATGTTGAATTATCTGTCAGTGAAAGGAATGGAATTTTAAGAAATTTCATTGTCTACGTGACAGACTGAGAAATTTTATAGCTCATGCAGATGGTCTTTAGCATAATAATTCCCATAACTGTAGTTTGTTCCTTTTCTTTATTTGGTTAAGTGGGATAGTTTACAACTTCTTGGTTATAAAGTTATCACATTAGAGCTTGCTCGGACACCGCCTTACAAAAGGTTATCACATTAAGGGAGAATTACCTAGAGTGAAGTTACCCTGCTTCCAGGGAGATTAGAAGCCAAGATGTTAAGGATCTTTGGAGCTCAGCAACACAATTCTGGAATGTTCCAGATGGGACGTCTCATTGACTTTAAAGCTTACTTTTCAGGGGAAAGTCCGCTTTTACATTTTTCATATCAAACTTCTTTTCGCATAAAGTGTTCTCAACGCGATTTATGCTAATAACTAAGTTCTGGCTTCTCTTGTTGAGAAGCAGTCTCTCATTTAAACTTACTCCCTCTATGCTGGTTGTCCACCTTTTATCTTGGCCTCTGTTAGGAATGCGTTGGAAGTCATTAATTTAAGTATTTAATTATATTTTTAGTTGCTTTATTTATTATTCTAGAATATGATTTATGTTTCAGAGTTTTATAAGGATTAGGTTAAGTTATAGTTATTAGTTTGGAATAGGATTATAGTCTCCTACTTCCATAAGGGTTAGACTTCCTATTGATGTGATAAGACTCTTATTTAAAGGGGCTTTTGATGAATAAATCAGGAAGTCATAATTCAGCAAAAAGCAGGAGATTAGAGTTCTCTCTTCCATTGAACTCTAAGGTTTCAGTCTCCCTTTGAAGAGCTGAAGAGATCGGAGTTCTCTTTTAATGAATTCTAAGGTTTCAGCCTCCCTTTAACGAGCTGATTTATATATCGCCTTGTGAATTGATCCTTCCTTAAAGATTCATAACAATTTGGTATCAGAGCCTAACACAATGGGCGATGAGATCAGTTCCTGATTTCAAGGAGAACATACAATTACAGAAACCCTAATGGACTCTAAAATTGCAACAATGGAACAACGCCTTATCGAAAGAATTGCCTAAGTCATCCAAGAATAATTGTCTAGATTGGGAATTGACTCCACAAAACCAACAACCCACAAACCTGAGTCAAATAGTGCCCAGACAAGTAGCAGATCAACAATTCCTGCTACAAAAGGCAATACACCACCTACTTATAACGGCACCAATAATTCATTAATTCAGGCACATCGTTGTGAACATTTTTTTGAAAAAAATCAACATACAATGAAAGCAACAAAGATTGGTATGGCTGGATTTCAAATGTTTGGACTAGCACCATTATGGTATTATCAACTTAAATGAGCGAAAGGCTCAATGAGTTGGGAAGAATGTCAGCGATTTGGACCTCATGAAAGTAGCAACCTGATGGGCAAATTAGTCATGCTTCAACAAACTGATAGAGTCGAAACTTATCAATGTCAACTTCAAACTAGGGCTGGAATTGGATAAGTTGATATTGATCCAGATTTTCTAGATGATTACCCCGAAACTTGAGCTTGAGGACAAGCTCTTTCAACGTGAGGGGAGTAATGTTAGGGATGCGTTGGAAGTCATTAATTTAAGTATTTAATTATATTTTTAGTTGTTTTATTTATTATTCTAGAATATGATTATGTTTCAGAGTTTCATAAGGATTAAGTTAAGTTATAGTTACTAGTTTGGAATAGGATTATAGTCTCCTACTTCCATAAGAGTTAGACTTCCTATTGATGTAATAAGACTCCTATTTAAAGGGGCTTTTGATGAATAAATCAGGAAGTCATAATTCAGCAAAAAGCAGGAGATTAGAGTTCTCTCTTTCATTGAACTCTAAGGTTTCAGTCTTCCTTTGAAGAGCTGAAGAGATCGGAGTTCTCTTTTAATGAATTCTAAGGTTTCAGCCTTCCTTTAACGAGCTGATTTGTATATCGCCCTCTGAATCGATCCTTCCCTAAAGATTCATAACAGTCTCACTGGTTCAGATTTCAGAGGAGCAGCCATTCTATCATGGTTGCCCCTAAACTATCCATCTGTAACTCTACCATGATGTTTGGTCTAGTGAAAAATATTCCATGGATGATTTTGCTAGGCGAAAGGTCACTCCTCCTAGAAAAGAAAACGAAAATGTTTTATGTTCTTTGTTCGGCCAAAAGATGAAAGCATCTCAAAGAAAGTGAGGAATGGAAAGAATAGGACTAATAATAGTTGTAAACCTTGGTGAGGATGTAGATACGTCAAGGTGTGAGTAAGCTAGCGAAGATACCACAGTTAACAAGAACAAGTAAATGTAATTAGACTATCACTAATTTATCTTAGCCGAAAGGCCAAGAAATAAATAAAACTAATAACTGTTGAAATGATTATTCCCAGTGAGAATGAGAGATCCCAAAAGTTTGTTTGAATGTGGAATAAACGAAGCGAAGGAAAAAAAAGAATTGGAGGGGAGATTCCATTCAGTGCCATCAAGGGTAAATGTATAACAGTGTCAATTTTTGGGCAGTAGACGCTGCTTTAGGGAATTGGGAAAAGAGGTTCAGGGGCTAACCAGTTGGTTTAGAGTAGGTACATTTTCTTCTTTTAAAAAGGTATCATGCTAAACTAAGACTTTCACTTTAGGTAAATATTTTTCAGAGCACTGTTTGATCTTCTCTTGGACTGAAGAAATTGAGGGTCAAAGGAACCTTGCGCAAAATAGGAGTCAATGCATAGTGTGTTGGTGAATATCTTAGATTACCATAAAAAAAGTCTTATTGGTGGGGATAAAAGCTAAAGAGACAGTAGATTTACGTGTGTGCTAATCATGCATGATTGGAATATTAGTTTGCCAAACTGTTTAGGGTGAAGAAAAAAACAAATCATTTATTCCTATGATTTACAAGTTCAAGCATATGCTTCCTTTATTATTATTTTTTTAAACCTTGTGATTCTATTACAGGTCTTTAATTGCATCCTTGTCTTCTTTTGCAGAAATTTTTGGATAGTTCCAAGCTAAAACGACACTTTCTTATTCACACCGGAGAAAGAGACTATGTATGTCCACATGAAGGCTGTGGTAAGGTAATAAATCCATCTGCTATCCAAATACTTCTCCCGGCATACATTTTGTTTCTATTGCAGCTGTTATAATAATAATGCTGTTCTTTACTCTTGTATATAGTGAGATGTCTACATTCTCTTGAACTTTCATATATTGGTGATATCTGTGACATTTTTCAATACCAATATTTAGTTATAATTGTAGTGGGAATTTTGGAAGAAACTATTGACTTCTCGATGATTTGAGGATATATTTTCTGTAAGCACGTCAACATTGGCTATGTGGATTTTAGATGCGTATTGGAAATTGGAATGTCAAGAATGGTTCCTAATTACTGAAAAGTGCTCAATGTTTGTCTGAAATGGAAAACAGTACTCCCTTCGTTCTAGTTTGTGTGTCCCTATTTCTTTTTTAGTTTGTTCCAAAAAGAATGGTCTCTTTCTAAATTTGGAAATAATTTAATTGGCCAAATACACTAAACTCATCCAATACTTTCAATTCAACACCTGAACCAAGACCAGTACCTATGAACGCCAACACTACTCAAGATACGTACCTATTGATTGCAAAATGCCAACATGGCTAAAAAGTATTATTCATTTCCTTGGGCATGTAAATCAATCCCAAAGTAATTGTTATATTTTTTTTCATTAAATATTCACATTTTTCTCTCCATTGCCGCCACCACCCTTCCACCATTGCTTCCACCACTTCTCCTTCTGCAGCCGCCACCCTTCTCCTTCCACCATTGCTCCACCAGTGCACCTTCAAAACACCACTCCAAGAATCACCTTCAACCTCTAAAATCACCTCCCTCACCCAGTGTTCAGGAAAGCGAGCGCTTCATCGCTTTAAGCAGTGAAGCGAAGCGAAGCGAGGGTTCAACGCTTCAATTGGCTGAAGCGAGGCATGTGAAAAGAAGCGACCGCTTCTAGGCTTGAAGCGTGATGCGACAAGAAGCGGTGAAGCGAGAAAAGCAACGCTTTTATTTTTTCGAAGTAATACGTGATCGACTTTAAAGAATAAAAATAGGCATGACTTACCTAGTTCTTCCTCTTCTTTTGGACAATATTGGCGATGCCAATGAATGGCTAACTGGAGTTGAGAATGCTGAAGATGAAGAAATTTTTGAGGGAGATTCTGACTTCACTTGGGGTGTTGTTGGGGAGGCAAGTGGGGTTGAGGAGAACCGTTATGATTTAAGAGGAAATACTTCAAGCTCACATAGGAGGGGAAAAGAAGTAGCTACAAGTCTATTCCTAGTGTATGAAGTTGAAAGAGATGGTGATGGACTTGAAGAAGATGATGAGCAGTATAATGATAATGGAGGAATACAAGATTTTGATAATCTTGTAGTAGAAGAATTGTAGAATTAAAAAAATTAGGTTGAACCATGCATATAACTTTGATTTTGCTTGTGTTATGCTATATGGAGGATTTGTGATGTCTAATTTATGGTTTTTAATTTGAAATTTTGGTTATATATATTGTCTTTATTTATTTTGGTCTCTTTTCATTTAATTTATGCTTCACTTCAATGAAGCGAGCGCTTCGCTTCACGCTTCACTTAAAGCGTGAAGCGGGGCCTTATCGCTTTTTTCCGCTTCACGCTTCCTTGAACACTGCCCTCACCTTCATCCTTAGTGACTTCATCATCATGTAAACAATTTCCAAAAATTCCTTCCTGTCATCTGAAACCACACCCACACCCACAACCACCAAACCCCACCTAAACAAAACAAAATAACCAGTTTCCTTCCATGAACTGTGGAATCTCCAGACACAAAAACATTTACCCGAACACTTGCAGTGCACATCCTATGCATTCACTCTCAGTCACACAATCCTTTTTCACTGCCGCCACACCATACACGCCTCCCAACCTTCACCTCTTGCAGTTTTATGCCATTTCCTCATCTTTAAAACCACCATGTGACACCACCCTTTATTCCCTAGCAGCTTCACACATGGACGTACTAGAATTCATTCAATCAGGGATAATCTCCATGCCACCACCGTCACCGACAGCAGGTCTGGGGATAGTCAAGTTTGGGGAAAGACATTGGGGTGGGGAATTGAAGGAGGAACTAGTGAGTGGTGGGGACAACAGGAGGGGTGTGTGGTGATTGGTGTCGATTGGAGAGGGTTTCTGATGTGGAAGAATCCATGAGATTCATAGTTGCATTACTTATAGTTTCCTTTCTATGGGTACATAGGATCAAACGTAAAGCAGTCTCTCTTGGCAGAGTTATGTTAAATAACCATACAAATGTTATTGCTTGTTTAAGACCACGAGTTCCAAAGTTTCCATTTATTTCTTTAATTTTGTGCCCAGTCAAATAGGTTCACATACATTGAAACATAGTAATTGCGTGAAGAAAAAATACAGTTTGTGCGATTGTGCACTTTCTTGGCAACTCCATGACTGATTGGGGAGTGAGTAGCCTGTGCCAAAAGAATAAAAGAGAAGGGAAATAATAAAATAAAGAGAAGAAACCCCAAAATACAAAAACAAAAAGGAAACTTTCTTTTATGCAAAAGGTGCAAGGTTTGCTTCTCACCAGGCACCCTATGAGTCCCACAACTTCAAAATAATAAAACACAGAAAAAAAAGGAAAGGGACAAGAAACAAAATAAAAAATAGAAGTGTTTGTATAACGCGTATTTATGTTTCCAAATTCTTTTTGGCTCAGGGCTTTGGTATAGTGATAAGAGAGCAACACTTCTAGTGTGAATTAGGCCCACATCCTGAGTTTGAACCCAGTCGTAGATAATTTGATAAAAGCTTGTTATTTAAATGGAGAGGGGTAGAGTATGGGCCTATTATCCACTAAGTTTTAAACTGCACGCCAGGTGGCCCTCGGGATTTCTTGGCCATCAAAAAAATGTTCCCAAATACTTTCTGTTACTGTATCCATAGGAATTCTATCTTCTTGTTCTATTCGGGATAAATGTCATGGAACAGAGACATGCTTGTATGTGTTATGTTTTTATGACAGCTTCTGCTTCTTATTGTGCTTCAATTTCACAGATTCCTTTTGAAATCAATGCAGGCATTCTCACTGGATTTTAACTTAAGATCACACATGAAAACACACTCCCAGGAGAACTATCATATCTGCCCGTATCCAGAATGTGGAAAGCGATATGCCCATGAGTACAAACTTAAAAATCATATTTCATCTACTCACCAGAAGGTTTGTAATTTGCTCTGTCGTCCTTATCTTGACCATGATTTACTAATACAGACTTTATGAACTTTTTCTATCTTTGATCACAAACAAGGTGCTATATGTCCTAAATGTTTCATCAATAATCACTTGCTGTTTCTTCCCAACTTTGGATTCTTAACATTATTTGGGCCAATTCCTCTTTGTAAACCAGACTGAACTTTGATTTCACATTCACATGTATTTACTTTCTTTGAATATATTTATCTTTAAGATTTTCTTTGCCCATAAATTCCAATATGCTGGAGGAGCTCTGTTAGATCTCCTTATTAGTATTTTTTATGTTGCATATTACCCATTACCCTTCACTGCCCCATGATCCCCCTTCATTTCCTCGTCAAAGATGTTTAAAGGAAAAAGATGCTGTTCAATGTGTAATCTTTTCCTCAATATAAATGTGTGGATAGAATTTTTATCGTCCTGTCAATGGTTGGCTTTATGTCACTTTTAAGTATACTGCATAGAATAGAAGTTGACTTCATAACCAGAACTTTGCAGAAAAGACAGTAGTTATGCAGGGATTAATGTCTTGTATCACTTCATCACTTCATGCATCACTAAATTGATCACTTTTTGATGTTTGTGTTGACAGTTTCCTCTAATGATTTACTAGATGTTTAAGCTAATAGTTTCCTGTAGATATGTCACGTGTGGATGCACCTTGCTTTTCATCTTGTAACATAGCACTTGAAGCTGGATTTGATTACAATTTAAATCTTTTCATTATGTAGAACAACACACCAGATGCACATGCACATGCACATGCACATGCCCCAAAGTATACCCCGCCTGTGGAGAAGCCAGTGAAGACTCTGAAATCTTCTTCAGCAGCATATGGCTCATCATCATCCGACCGCCCTTACAGCTGTCCATACGAAGGTTGTGACAAATCTTACATCCATGAATACAAGCTGAATCTTCATTTAAGGAACATGCACCCTGGTCATTTCCCAGAGGAGAACGCGAGAAATGTTCAATCCACTGCTGACAATGAGATGGACGAAGGCAGTGATCAGGATGCATATGCTGCAAGACGTGGAAACGGAAGAATTCAGAAACAGAGCAGACCAAAACCAAGCTTAAAGCAGCCACCTTTAAAAGTTGCCCGCAAAAGCTCATCTAGTGCTGCTCAAGTCAATCTAAGTATATCGAAGAAACCTTGGCCGATTAAAGATGAAAACTTCAATGAAGAAGATAGTGAAGAAACAGAAGAGGAGCGGGATGATGTTGGGGATGGATGGAGGTATGGTGAAAACGACGACGACGATGAAGAGACCGAAGAAGATGACTAGGCTTATATTTCATACATACTCATAGGTAGTTAAGTAGTAGTATGCTCTGGGATAAATGGTTGTCGTTGTTTAGAAAATGGGATTGGACCTTGCTTGTTAATACCTTTTTATGTTTTATGAAAAGCATGAGGTTTTAGCTGTTTCCTAAACCCCACCCTCTCTAGTTGTCTCTCAGCATAGTACCATGGAAAATGGAGCTTTGCATAACACTGTGAGCTTCTTATTCATTTTTATTTCATAAAAAACAAATTGAGATCTCTTAGTATTATGGACCTGAGATCCATAATTCTAACAATATCTACAAAGGACAATTAAATGGAATTTCAATTTAACATTTGAAGATGGTCTCGAATTAGTATTGAAGTTGCACCTATAATGTCACCAAGTGATATTTACCTTCAGTAACTATTTGGATGATTTCGTGTCCTGATGTATCATATTATGTTATATAGTATTGTACTATATCAATGTTGGATAAATCGTATGTTTTCCCTAGTTCATAAAATCACATATCAACAATTTGAAAATATTACTTACTAATCTATTATTTAAAAAAAGAAAAAAAAAGGATAAATGTTAAAATAAAATAAAAATTATATATAATCACATCAAATCACCATAATATAAAATAAGGTTTTTCATATTTAAATTAACAACATAATTTGAGGTTTTTTATATTTAAACTAATAACACAATTATTCCAATAAAGCAGCAGGTTCTTTCTGGGTGTGCAAGAAAACAAGAAGTTATCCCTCCTTCCAATTTATATTTTACTATTTTAGATTTTACGCCTATTAAGTAAGATTTAATGCTTTTTTGAAGTCAAATTTTTGATAAACTTGAATTAATTTGAATTTGTGTTCTTTTTATTCACTTGCTCTCTGTTAATTTGACTATTGCAGATTTTTGATAAAAATAAGAGAAGGAAGTTAGGTTTCAACCTACAATGAATAAAGGAGCAAATGTTGGAGGAGGCGGACCAACCGCCGCCGCCGCAGCCGCCGCCGCTCAAAAGCAGAAGAGCTTACTGCAGAGGGTGGATGCTGATATTGGGAATATTGTTGACAATTATGGCTTCATTGTTAACGCTGCACGGGTATGCCCACATTTCCTTCAGCTTCTACCCAGTACTTAATACAGATCGCCCATTAAATTTATAGTTCTGATTTTTTGGGGCCGAAAAGCTTGACTGTAGAGCTAGAAGTGCTCAAAATTTTAAAATTTTCTGTGCAATTGTTGTGATAAAGTGATAAATCTGTCTTGAAGTTGTGGTGGTTTGGGTCTGGTTAAAGGGCAATTCAAAATCTTGTGGGATTTTTGAGACTAAGCACATACCAATGTATCTTTGTCCAATTATTGATTGTAGGAATCATTGTTGACATCTCTAATGTGTGGAGTTAATTCAGGAACAAAATTCAAATGTTTCAAAGAGCTTTTGAAACTTGCTATATTATCATATATGAACTAACTTCTACAGGGAACGCCGACAATTGATGGATTGAACTTTGAGATGACATGATTTGTTGAGAAGGGAAAAAGTGTATTTTTTTTTTTTTTGTCTTGAACACCTCTTTTGCTGCTCATTTGTTCCATTTTAGCTGTAAGGTTCATTATGCTAGATTCGAACTGTTACAGTGAAACTAGCAGATATATTTACCTATGTTCTTGCAGATGGGCAATATATTTGTTTCCACTTGTTGACAACTGCTTATAATAGGTCAATGATCCACCAGTCCGGAATTCGCAAGAAGCATTTATGATGGAGATGCGTGCATCTAGGATGGTGAGTTTTTTTTTCCACTTATACATAGCTCGGGTGTTCATTGAGATGTTCATCTCAAATTAGGTTGAATGTGCATATGAATGGAATACATTTTGTATTTGCAAATTGACAGTATTCATGTATGAAAAGTTTCTCTCTGACCTGAACTCGTAGTGCAAAACTGTCTTTTACTGCATTTTTTTCTACTTGAAATATGACTGAACAGTGGAAACAAAGGTCATCACCATTTTAAAGTCGTTCTATAATTTGTGGTGATTTTTACTCATTATCCACTTCTTTTTATATCGTAGATACTTGATTTATCAAACTGACATACAACGTAAGTTTTTCCTTTAGGCTATAAGCATGATCCTCTCTCTGCCTCTTCTCATAGCTTCAGTGCCTTCTTGTGAGTGCTAGTCATCTACTATCCTTGACATCACTTGTGTTTCCTGCTATAAACAAGACTTGATGTCATTTCCTTTTTGAGCTGATGCAAAGACTTTCACCAAAGTGCAGAGATCTTAAGCTATTCAATTGTGCTTGCCTCTTAAATTTTCCAACTATTCTCCTATCATCTCATATAATATATTGGATGCTATGGACAACAGGTCCACGCAGCTGATTCACTGCTTAAATTGGTGTCGGAGTTGAAGCAAACAGCCATGTTTTCAGGATTTGCATCTCTAAATGATCACGTGGAGCAGAGAACAGAAGAATTTACCGAACAGGCTGAGAAAACAGAATGCATGTTATCTAGAATTGGGGAGGAGGCAGCTGCTAGCCTCAAGGAGCTTGAGTCGCACTATTATTCTTCTGCAGAAAGAACCAGTAGTCTGCCTTCTTACAGCCAAGAAACAATGCCCTAAACATGGCTACAATCGTTTTTTTCTTTCCCATTGGTTTTCCCTCTCCCTCCTCTTGCTAATTATATTTGTCTACCTTGAAGGTAATACATACTATGAGGTTACTGGACAAGCAATCTAATGATGAGAAATCCAATTTGGTCCCAAGTCCCAACTAATACTACTACAAGGCCTTTTACAAGTGAAACAAACCTCATTAAGTTGGTATTTGTTATAATAAATCAACTGCATTCTAGCTAAGAAAAATATGGAACACCATACTTCAAATTTTACTGCTATTTTGAAGATTCCACTCTATAGCTTATCATATGTGTCGTGTGATAGTATCACACCAGGGACAGTGTTAATAATCCTTATTGGAAGATTCAAGTTGGAAAAAGTTGTGTTCTTGAAACAGCTTTCTGCCAGGTTGCTTACTTGTTACTCGACCTTTTGAGCTTAATGGGAATTCGTTTTAGACATGTTAATCAGACTTATGTTATTTCTACCTCAACAAAAGTTTATGTTAGTAAGGTGAATTTTGAAAAGATTGATGCTAAGCAAGCTGAGAAGAACTGTTTGTCCAAAGGCCTTTGAGGGTGTCTCTGATTTGAAGGATTATTTGGCAAACTAAAGTCCAGCATGAAATCACATGAGCTAGTCTTTTAGGTGAGGAAGTACAAAAATACTGTTTTAGTCTCGTTTGATTTAAGATCTATTGATTTCTTGGCAAGCAAAGTTTTGGAGTAAATCACATGTAACATTTTCAAATAGAGGTATATTAGGGTAGGGGCAGAAAATTCAGACTTTTCATAGCAACCTAAAATAAAACCTGCAATATCCAATTTAATTGCACTTATGAGTATAAATTGTTTTATACAAACATATCTAAAATCTTTTGAAGATTATCTTTTAGTCATCAAAGTAAAAGAACCTAACAAGTAAACCAGAGAGAGTTTCCGATTTCTGACTAGTAAATCTATATTCTTTTCAGATGAGAAGACAAAACTTGACGCTAGGCTTGAGAGTTTCAACCTAATCTTAAAAACTGAAAATCAACTGCAGAACTAATGTCTTCCGGATTATCATCTTGGTAGGGATGGAAGAGGTCTTCATATGCACCGCGAATTTAATGGGACTTATGCAGACCCTCAGTCTCTTCTCCGTAATCCTGCAAACCGATCACAAGATCAACTATGATGGCAAATCTTCTCTTTTCACAACTTATCAAGTTCTATTCATATTTCAACATTTTCAAGAAATATTTTCCTATAATTGCAGGAAGATATAACCAAATTATATATATATATATATATATGCATGCTAGAAAGAGATTATGATATGCAGAAGTTCATGGATATACCTGCACAACAACACAGCCGTAGCCGACCACCTTCCTTGCTTTCCCTTCAGAATCGATCTTACACAACTGCAAACAGATCCCAAAAATAAGAATTGAAAAAAAAAGACAGTAAGTTTGTACTCCAATGATAAAAATGGACATCAAGAGAAGTCGGGAAGTAAATAGTTATCACCACCTCCCTTAAAAAGATAATTGGGTCTATTATTTTAATAACCGGCAAAACCCCGGACTAATAGCACAGTTCGAAACTCAGTGAATAACAAGCTTTTGTCTCAGCAAGGCATGTGCATAACCCACACAATATCACGTGTTGTGGTCGTACCACTAGACAATCAGTAGGTTTATTGGTAAGGCGCACCTTCATAACAACACACACTCCAGTTCATTTTCAAAATTAGAAGGTAAGAGTGGCAGACAGTAAAACTGGGAGAGCCTTAGAGCTAAAAAGTAGCAAGTAGCAACCACAAATAAACTTACACCAGCCCATTCGCCAAGAGTTTTTGCATTTGGGACCGTAACCAAACTGACATTGTGATCAGCACAGAGTGCTTTGACCAATTTGACATAATCTGGCTGGTCACAGTCCTCTGCTAACACACAAAGCTGTGCAGCATGCTTCTCAATCACCTTCGCACCTTCATGTAGTCCCTGAGAGAGGCCTCCATGAGCTCTAGACTTCCTCAGCACCAGCTGCAAAGCAGTCATGATGTCCATGGGCTCTCCAAGTGCAGGAGCACGAGCCTCGGCAACAGCAACAGCAACATCCTCTCTACAGTCTAAAGGAATTTTAAGCAGAGAACCCTTGGGCAAATGTTTAAGGTAGTAAAAAACTAAAAGAACATAATTAATTAAGCACAGAATCAGTATCAAATGTGGCATGAATAATGGAAAACTGAAAACAAAGTCCAGTTTTCAGCAAAGGAAGTCCAATGAATAGTTTGCCAGAGAATAGAAATACCCCCCATTGATTTGAAGTTCCAAGACATAAGCTGATTCTCAAATTTTTGAACTACACTAAAATGTTTATACGACACATAAAATGTCTGATACCAGGTGAGAACTGTTATCTACGGCTCATTGTATAATTTTCTGGAAACAAGGAACAGAATGCTGCTCCATATAAACTAAAGCCGTCGTGGTGAGCCATTCTATTTCCTGTTTAAATTTTACATCTACTTCATAAAAGATGGAGAGCAATCTCATGATATTCATGTAACACCAAGAAGGAGACTGATAAAGAGATGATACGGAAGGATGGGAAAGAGGAAGGAGATCAAGAAAGGTAAAGGACAGAAAAATAAAAGAATTTCCCGGAGAATTGATCACCATCTCAAATCACTATCAAGACGTGATAAGTTCCTACGCTGGGAATTTTCCATTTGTTCACTGAGAATGGATCTCACTTTTCATCTTACATACTTCAACAAATAAAACATTTCACCAAACTCGCTACTTTGCCATAAAAATGAAACCCCAAAATCAGTCCATTTTCTCTAGGACAAATATTGTGAAGAATAACACTCATGTCTATCCACATCACCAATCATTCATTTCAGGGTTGACCTATGGATAAAAGACTTTCTATATCTTTCACTTCTGTATTTGGGGTAATGATAGCATGTTTTTGGTTTTTCATAAGCGCTATCAGGCAAGTGGTATTTAGTTCTGCACTTCTGCTTCAAGCAATTAACTAGCAAAACAGCAAAGTCCTACGTGGTTCTGCTAAATGGGTTCTTCTAAAGCTCTTATAGGAACATCTACAAAGTAATCAGGTCAACACTCTTTTTCTTGTTTCCTGACATTTCAAAACATGAATCAACTGTACAAAGTCTTGTGTACTACAATCAATCAACTAAATATATCAATTCCACTATACTTGGACCCAGTTCATTCTAATACTCAAATCATTTGTAACAAACTCCCTGAAACAAAAGATTCACTAAACAGCACACTTATTCCCTACATTGGCATACAAATCTCAAAGACTCCTCGCAAACATAGGAATAAAATAGTAAAAGAATAGTTCAAATAGCACTTGAATAACACCGACTACTACACATACAAACATAATTGCACACAAGTTGCAAAAACTACAGGTAAAGCTGATCAAAATACTTGTATCCAGATCATTACAAACGAAAACGACATCCATAGCAACACTTACAATCAAGTAAACAAACTGAATTTGACAATAAAGTTAATTAAATTCCGCTTACCCTGACATTTTTCAAGCAATATTGGTATACCAAAAACTCTGCTACCTGTTCCTGTCAAAAGTAAAACACGGAACTTAGTCAGGTAAATAGAATCAACAATAGACTCCATAAACCCTCATCCAAAATATACCGTGCATATGCAGATCCAACATTTGGGTACCAAATACAACAAATTTTAACAAAGACTACATCTTTAATACATATATTTCATAAAATCTTAATACTGAATATATTAAGTTCAAATCGAAAACATGATAAATATGCATCAATCAAAGTATGAAAATACCCAATAAAATAAGGGAAAAAGAACAAATATATCCCGAATTATCATAGATGGTGCGTCTATATCCCTTCGTTATACTTTCGGGTTGTGTATACTCTTACCGTCAATATTTTGAAACGTATATATCCTTAAAATAAACGGAGGGACACGTGTCATGATCTTAATGGTCCAACCAATCTTTGGATAGACCATTAAGATTATGACACGTGTCCCTTAGTTTATTTTAAGGGTATATACATTCCAAAATATTGACGGTAAGGATATACACAATCAGAAAGTATAACGAAGGATATAGATGCACCATTTATGATAATTCAGGGTATATTTGTCCTTTTTCCCATAAAATAATATGCAATGAGTAACAAAGAATTATATCAAACTTGAATCTTGAAGCATAAAGATTGTTCCTTTTTGCCAAGATTAAGTAATGAGTAGTTAAAAAGGGTCGCCTCAAAAAAATTGTAGATGTCAAGAACTTTAGTATTGGGGGATGGTTACAGAGTGAATAAGGCAAGATGAATATTTATTTGAGCCACTAAAGCAGTGACAGCTTAATTACAATACTACCCTTTATCATGATTTTATTTTTTTTCTTTCTTTCTCTGAATAAATTGATGCATTTCTAATTATTGAATTGCCTTTTTGCAATACACTTTTACTGTTTTTTTTTCCGTTAGGATAATTAACTCTTTGATCCCCTAGTTTTTGGTTGAAATTGAAAAATACCCTTTTCAAGTATTTGGTCTTTGGAGTTTAAAATAAAATAAAAATTACATCTAGATATGAATGTTTTTTCATTTAGACATGAATGTTTTTTGGAATTAAAGTTGAAATGTAAAGTAATCCATAAAGATTGTGGTGGAGTGATAAGTATTAATTCATCCTTAACCAAGAGGTCTCGAACGCTTTACCCCCAATGTGGGATTTTCTGGCGCAAATTTGGATTTAATCAGACTCTAATGTGGGTATCGGACACCGGTGAGAAACAAAAAAAAAAAAGTTGAAAATGTACAGTAGGTTACCTTTCTGATTTTTTTTTTTTTAATTGTATAAGTACTTTAATAATATTATTTCCAAACATTATTAAAGTATTTGTTAAATAACATTTAGTATATTGTTTGGTTCAATTTTCAAATATCAATAAAATTTCTGGACTCTACAATAAAAAAAGAGTTACAGAAGAAAGAAAGAGGGAACTCACATTGACAATGAACCCGAGAGCATTTATCTTGAGATGAGCATTGAATTTAGATATTTTCAATACTTATTTATTTTTTATTGGGTTACGAAGTGTTTATCGTGGATTCATAATAATTGATATATTAAAAGTGTGTCCTTCCTGATCCTCTCGTATAGAGAAAGATCCTCTGAATGTTCTAACGATTACATTGGATATGAATTAAAATATCTTACAACATTCTGAACCCGCTTTTTGTATCAGTTTAATGACTACTGCTTCTTTAATGTCTTCAAATTCCATTCTCCTTCATTTTTTAAATCTATGAACTCATTTCTCGTTGATGCCTCATGTTCAAAAGGGACACATCACTCAAATGAGATGATTTTATTATGATTTTCATAGTCTTATCACCAATTGATCTTCGTGTAAATGTTCTTATAATCTAACTCCTCCTTAAATGTCTTTTACGTAGAGAACAACTATCTCTACACAATTTATATTAAATTTATAATAATCATCTGTCAAGTTTAGAGGAAAAGGCAAATCTTTGCTATCGTCATAACTTACAGTCAAATTCAATCTTTGTTCGCCAACCCATTTAAATAATATTAACGTTAGAAATGTTCATAGTTTGGTTAAAACCCCATCCAAATTAATACTCCATCCGTCTCATTTTATGTGACATTATTTGACTTGACTTGATATTTGAAGAAAAAATGAAGACTTTTGAAATTTAAAATCTAATTTTAAAGTTAAATTATTTTTAATTATAATAAGTTAATATTCTTTTTGCGATGACCTATTAAAGAAAGGGTATCATTTAAAATGTGACAGAGAGAGTAATAAAATCAATTTTTGTTTGGTATTTAGTTGGACTCAATTTATTCTTTTTACCAACACTTACAATTGTCCTATCTGGGCTTTTATAGATGCGGTTGATCATTTTAGCTGAGGAAAACCCGGCCCGTTAACAGTTCTCTACAATCTATTCTCCGTCTTCTCCAATCCCTTTGCCACTGACAAACCCTGGCAGAACCCTAAATCCTCCATTTTCGCAAGGGACCGACCATTCGAGATGGCTCTCTCCAAGCACACTTTTTTCACCCATCACCTCAGAACCCTAGCTAAACCCCATTATCTCCGCCGCCCTCAACCACCGCCTTCCTTCATTTCCTTCCGTCTCCTCTCATTTGCCACTCCAGAAGAAGCTGCTGCTGAACGCCGTAAACGCAAACGCCGCCTCCGTATTGAACCCCCTTTATCCTCCCTTCGTCAGCAACATCAACCTCGTCCCACTACACCTCAAAACCCTAGCTCCAATAATAACCCAAATGCACCGAAGATCCCCGAAACTGTTTCTGTACTATCCGGTAATAGACTTAATCTCCATAATCGGATTCTTAAACTGATTCGTGAGAATGATTTGGATGAAGCTGCTTTGTACACGCGGCACTCTGTTTACTCTAATTGCCGTCCTACTATATTTACTTGCAACGCTGTAATGGCCGCGCAACTCCGGCAGGCGAGATATTCTGATCTACTTTCTCTTCACCGATTCATCACGCAGGCTGGTATCGGGGCTAATATTGTCACACATAATTTGCTCCTCACGGCTTTTATGGATTGCCGGAAAACGGATATGGCTATGGAACATTACAAGCAGCTCATCAATAATGCACCATTTAACCCTTCTCCGACTACATATCGGATACTTATTAAAGGGCTTGTTGATAATAACAAGATTGATAGGGCCATGGAGTTGAAGGAGGAAATGTTGTCCAAGGGGTTTAGTGCTGACCCGATTGTGTATAGTTATTTGATGTCTGGACAAGCTAAGGGTTCGAACCCAGATGCAGTTTTCGAGCTTTATGAAGAATTGAAGGAGAAATTGGGCGGAAGTGTTTTGGATGGAGTGATTTATGGGAGCTTAATTAAAGGTTATTTCTTGAGGGGAATGGAGCAGGAGGCTATGGAGTGTTATGAGGAAGCTGTGGGTGAGAATTCTAAAATTAAGATGAGTGCAGTGGCATTCAACTATATTCTAGATGCTTTAAGCAAGAATGGGAAGTTTGATGAGGCATTGAAGCTGTTTGATAGGATGCTGAATGAGCACGATCCTCCAAAAAGATTGACCGTGAATTTGGGTAGCTTTAATGTAATGGTGGATGGCTATTGTGCGTTGGGAAGGTTTAAAGACGCAATCAATGTTTTTAACAGCATGGGAGAGAAGAGGTGTAGACCAGACACATTGTCTTACAATAATCTGATTGAGCAGTTGTGCAAAAATGACTTGTTGGGTGAGGCCGAGGAGCTCTATAAGGATATGGGCGAAAAGGGGGTCAGCCCTGATGAGTTCACGTTTGTTTTGTTGATGGATGCTTGCTTTAAAGAATGTAGGCCTGATGACGCTGCTGCGTATTTTAAGACCATGGTGGAGTCTAAATTGAGGCCTAATCTTGGGGTTTATGATAGGTTGGTTGATGGTTTGGTCAAAGTTGGTAAAGTTGATGAAGCAAAATCATTTTTTGATCTGATGATGGGAAAGCTCAGGATGAATGATGATAGCTACAAGTTTATGATGAATGCATTGTTTGATATTGGGCAGCATGATGAGGTGCTTAAGATTGTGGATAGAATGTTGAGGGAGGATCCAGCTGATTTCTCTGATGAGTTGCAAGAGTTTGTTCGAGAAGCCTTGGTGAAGGAAGGTAGAGATGAGGAGTTGACCAAGCTTATGGATGATATCGAAAGGGAGAAGAAAGAAGCCGCTGACAGGGAGGTTGAAGCAGCCGAAAAAGCGAAGGCAAGTGCAAGAGCTGCTGTTTCCTCTTTGATAAATAGTCCTAAATTGTTTGGAAATAAGGAGCCTGAAGAGCAGTCAACAATTGCTGGTGAGGCTGCCAGTATCAATGACGATGGCAAACAAGAGGAGGTGAGAGTTCAAGAAACTGCTGCGGAGTCTAGTTCTGCTGGTGATGGTGCAGAAGCTGATAGCCTGGTTGCTACAGAAGCTAGAAGTGATGGTGCACTTTGATCAGGTAGCAGAATGATAAAATATGTTGGTGACAACTAATGAGAAACAATAGTAGGTTTCTTTTCACTCTGCCACACGATAAATTGCTAGTGGAAAATTGTTTGTAATTTTAGATGGAAATGAAATGGAATGACTTTTTTAATCATCTCTAAGTATAAACGGTGAGTAACAAATTGTAATGCTGCAATATATCTGGTATAATCTAACTCGTCTCATTTCTCGTTGCACTAGTACATTAGTACCCAAGTTATTTTGTGAATGTACTTTGAGACCTGTATTATAGATTTATAGTGTTCTTGACGTAGTTAAATGTTCTCTAATCAAAGTGTTCACGTATTGTGTGATATCTACATTGAATCAACATCCCTTTTTCTTCCTCCAGAAAAAGTTCCGACAAGCAAGCAGCTACCCTGTAGTCTTGGCATCATGCTCGGGAAAAGTTGCCATATGACTCTGCAACCTCACACTGTATAAATAAATGGCTGCCACTTTCACTCCTTCCCACATAGATAGCACCTTGAACACAAATGCCGCCTTGTTCTTTTTTAGTTGTCATGAGTTAGGCCGGTATCTATGACAACTAACCACACAAAACCAGCCATCTTAGGGTCTTATTTTCACTTCCCAGACTGCTCTCCAGCTCCATATATGGAACTGTTGACAAGCATGATTAAGATATGCGTATGCCAGACACCGTAAAACTGCCCTTACTATGTCTTCTCCAATTTAAGCTGTCCTCCTCTATTGTTGTCCCATTGAACTGATCAAGAACTTCCAAAAATTCAGTGAATCTGGCTAGTTCTCCCCAACATCATTTCATTGTAAACATGTTCTGGGGTTGGCTCTTTTCATGGAAGAGTTGTGCATTACTGCATTAGGTTCATCTTTGATTATTTGACTTCTACTACCTACATTATGTAGTTGGCACTCTGGCAGATTTTTGAACATTTCGTTTATTATTAGTATCTTTTACCACAGCCGTTAGGAGCTAGACTGGTCATCCTAATGATCGAGATTTCTTCTAATGTCGTGAATTATTCAAGAATTGAGATGACACTACAACACAAGGAGTTGTAAGGTGATTATTAATAATTGATACCACTAAATCTTCAGGGAAAATGATTATGTAGCTGGGCAGAGCATGAAGTTCCGAGGGTACAAACAGATTGCTGTCTGTCTCTTTACACCCACTGTCACACGCACATACATCCACAGGAAAAAATAGGGGAGGGAAAAGTAAAGGAAAAGGACAAAAAAAAAAAAAGAAAAAAAAAAAGCAATCACTCCGAGAAATAAATTAGCTACACAGATTTGGTATGCACACTCCACCTTCTGGATTTTGCTGTTCTTTCCATATCCTTCCAGTAACTCGAAGTTTTAGCTCCTTTCGATCCCCTCCAGAAAAGAAAAGTGCCATGTTACGTTGGATTATTAGACCATCATGACTGTCCCTGACCTTGCGGTGGCTATCTCGAACACTTCTTGGTGTTCCCTCCCATATGAGCTTCCTACCATTTCCTCCTACTTCGAGACTATAACTGTAATTGCGTGCCTCAGATTCATCACCCATAAATCGTAGAAATGCCATATAAACAGGGGCCATACCAAGCTGGAATGCCTCAAAGTGGAGACAGAAATACTGTCCAAAACAATGGAAGACCTGAGGAAGGAGTAACAAGGGTTGGTCAATGAGAATGAACTCGGATATGTCAACATGTCTATATAAGAAGAGAGAAAATGACATTATGCAGAATGCAGGCAACCACAAGATGTCTAGGCAGAAATTAAAACATGTCATGCCTTAAAATTCATCCCTATCTATCTTGTATCTGTATATATAAAAGTTTTTTTTGAAATTGGTAACATAATCTGTATATATAAAAGTAAATTGCCACAGTACATCTCCTTTGACATCATGCAGGCCATTTTTTTAATTTGAAGATCATCATCAGGATGTCATTTTTCTTTATTTGAAGACCATCATAAGGATGCCTTTCTGCCTTCGTCAATATTCAGAAACTCAATATCCAATAAATGAGAGACGTGTGACCTTCAACAGAATGATATAATACTGTCCAATGTATTCCTTTAGAAAGTCTCTGGGAAAGGATCTACCTATCAAAGAAAACATGAGAGAAAATATTGCAGAAAGAGAGAACAAGATAATACAGGGTATTCCCAAAGCCTTAAGAAATGGTCATGGTATAATTTGGTTATCCACATTTTCCCATTTCAATAATTCATCCACAGAACTTTTTATAAGTCTATTTCTTAGCATCCTGATTGTTAGGGTGAATAAAAAGGATACTTGAACTTTCATAAACCAAAACAGCATGAAACATATAACACATGAATCATGATGCTATGCTCAGAATCATTATTGAACAAAAAAAAAAATAAATTAAAAGTTGATGGACTTACCGTCAGCATCCATGTGGCATTTTCTACTTCTCGAGGATTTGATTTCACGTAGCGATGGTTGAATGTGCATCCCGTGTGCATATCCACTTTGTGATCATCTCTTAAATGTGAAACCAAATAAGGGATGTCACCAGTCACTGAACATTCTGATCCAGCATATGGGCAATTGTATGGTCTAAAATTGCACAGTGCCTCATGCTTGAGCTTACTGTAATATGGGAATATTTCTGGGCATCCCAAAGAAAAATATTTGCAAGGCAGTTCAAGTGACTCTGCAACCTTCTCCAGTGCTAAGCACCTTATATCACCAAGCTCTTGTCTACATGTAGGACATCGATTGTGCACCCTTGTTTTGCAGGTAGAACAAAGTGTGTGCCCATTGTGACACTGCAAAATAAACAAACTTTAAGTCTTTCACAACTGTAAGAACTCTAATTTTACAGAAATGAACAAATGCATAGACGATTGTCACGGGGCACTCAGTTTATGCACCACAAACTACCATCAGAAAAATAATTTACTTGCAGCAAGGAGAATCATAACAAAACAAATTTTAACAAATGAGAAAGCTCTAGGGAAAGGAGAGGACACATATTCGTTAGTGGTTATACAAGCCCAGCATTCTCTAAGGACATGTTTTCCACTCTATATGATGTAGGAAAGCAGTCTGCTACAAGATTTAGCCAGCAAAGCCTTCTTTTACTAATTGATAATAATTTGGTAGACAAATTATGAATCTACTCTACCCTACGCTACCATCTTTCTTCCTTATGATTCAACCACGGCAGATATTTAGTCAACTGCGGTTACGCATGACAAGTTTCTGACTTGATCTCTACAGAAAACAAACTTTATGCATTTATTCTATAAGGTACAAGCAATTTCGATCAAGTTGCCTGAAGTATACTCTCAGGTTGTACCAACAGGCTTAAAAAAATGAAACAAAAAGACAGCAACTATATATGCTGAGGAGTTCCTATTTCTGCTCATAGATTTCCTAGTGAATTAGAATTAAGCGATGTCAAATTGCAATGAAGTCACCTGAAATATACTCAAAGATTATACCAACTTACAGGCTTCCTATAAATAAACTAGAAAGACGATACCTATATATATGCTGATGTATTTCTAATTTCGGCTTACACAATTCCTAGTGGCATTCGATATTTCCTGGAGGACCATAGCTGAATTACTCTCACTGAGAGTACCATTTGCATTTATAACCTATCCAAGAAAATTTGGACATATGATAACAGGGTGAAACAATATAATTTAACTTCGTAAATTGCAGTTATACAAACAAATCAAAACTTTCACATACAGTTTCTTTTCCACCTTCTCAAGCCTCTCATTTTCTGTCCAGCGAGGACGAATTTCATGTAATTATTTATTTACCATTGAGTGGGGTGAAGGCAGTAGGGGTTGTGGTTTGCCATAGATTGAGTGCCTTCCCGCAGAAGACTCATTTCTTTTCCCAGACAACCCTATCCTACATATGTTAACATCTATAGGACTAAGTTGATGCAACCTTCTAAGACTACACTAGCTTGATCCTATACAATGCTAAAATGGTAAAAGCCTAAAAGGCAGCACAAATCTCAATCAAAGACAATGAGCTTCCAAGAGCATTAATAAGCAGAATATGACTCTAACCAATCTACGCAGCTGGCAGATGTTACAACAGCGTAACTACCCCACAGAGCGGCTATACTAAGTCATTAACGAGAGTAGACTATGTTTTTCATAATGGTGGTGTTTGGACCTATTATCTGCTCACCTATACTATTCCACCGTGCACCTGCCATCTCCACTAGCATAAGTATCACGTAACTCTGCCACCAAGACTTAAACTGAGAGGAAACCACCAAGCAATTTTTCTTTTCTCAGCTAAAATTTGAACCTGGTCTCGCATCATTTTCACCCAGTTCATTGACTGTTATCCCACATCTTTGGGTGCAAGGGGCTGACAAAATCTTTCTCATTAATCTATCTAATTAAAGAACAAAGTCATAAGGCTGATATGTTTGTTCAACAAGCAGCAAATCATCTCTCTTCATATTCATGAGAAAAAATCAACTACTAAGTTAATTGCAAAACAGTTAAGTTCAGTGGCCTTCATTCGGCGAACACCCAACAGTCAAAAAGTATACAGCATATCCAATAATCTGCAGTCATTTTCAAAAACTCAAGCTGTTACAAGTTGATCTTCAATTCTTTAAACATTCTGAAATTGATAAAAACCTAATCAAATTCTCCAAAAAGACTTTCATCATCTTCACTTCCTCAGCATACCACAACCAAAACTATTAACCCCATTATCATGCTTTTACCTCAATCTAAAGTTTGCAATATTTCTAAAGAGTCAAAAGAACATTTGAAAATTCTAACAAAATCAACTTTAACTTTAAGGTTAAAATAGCACAAAGAAAGATCAACATACCATTTCCAACACATTTAACATCATTTTCCATCAACAGAACAGCAAAGAATTAACATTGAAGACATAAAAACCTAACCTTTACATAGAAAAAAACGAAAACAAACGAATCTCACAAATAGGAAAAGGGACAAAACCCAAACAAACAAACTAAAAAAGAAAAAAGAAAAAAGAAAAATACCTGATGAATTGGTGGATACATAGAATTGGTGCAAACGGGGCATTCAAGCAATTCATGTACGCTAGTAGGGGCAAGTCCGGGAAGAAGAATATTATGAGGTTTTGCAGAAGAAAATTGATGATTATGATTATGAGATAACTGGATCTCTTCATCTTCAATACCATCAGTTGACGAAACACACTCAATGTTCTCCATTTCCATTGCTCCTTTACGAAATCTGAAAGCAACCCACTTTGACCCAATTATCAAATAGAGAAAAAGATTCAATCTTTCTCTCCACCCAATAAATTTCAAGTCACAAATGGCGCATATCACAAAATTCACATTTCTTGATATATCAACGGCAAGAACAAGAAGAAGAAGCAAAAGAAATGAAATTAAAGATCGGCAACGGATTCTGATGAAAGAAACAAATCAAACAAACTTTTTTTCTCCCTGAAAACCCCCACCCCCTCTTCTTCTTTCTCTCCGGTGGCTCTGAATTTGTGTGAGAGAAATGAGGATCACCGTCAAATTCCCGACATAATTTGTTGTTAGATACTTTATCTGACGGCAACTGATTTTTCTTCATTCCTGTTCTTTTTTTCTATTTTAATGTAATTATTTTTGGGTTCTGAAATTCCAAAATACAGCTATTTGCCTATTTGGTGCTTTTTGTTTTTGTTTTTTTGGGTCATCTGAAAAAAGGAAAATAAATTATTTATCAGTATTTTATTTAAGAACTGCTGGATAGAAAAATAAAAGGTGGGTCAGTATTTTGCCTTTGATTAAAACTAGGTAAACTTTGATTTAAATTTTAAAATATAGTATATTTTTTATCTTGTTGATATAAGATAATTACATTCTATGGCATTATGAATATTCTAATTTTAATTTTTAAATATTAAATTAATTAAATTGTCTCTCGAATAATGAAGCATCCTGTGCTTTTTTAATATACACTGATTATTTAATTATAATTAGATAAGTTTTACTTTCACTTGATTTATCAGTTAACTATATTATACTCTTTTCATCCCCATATTAATCATCACATTTTTCTCTCAACCCCCATTTAGAAAATTACAAATAAGAAGTGTTTTTTTTCCACTAATAGTATTTTTAAAGTAAAATGAAAAAAATAATTTTATTTTATTTTTATAAATTAATAAGAATTTGGGACGAATATTTTTAACAATGTTGACAACTAGTAATGAGATTAACTAGTTTGATTTTAAAAATAAAAAAAAAAGTAAAAAGTTGTCATTGATGATTGTCTCAAATTGTTTCAATTGTATTGATGGAGACCAAGGTGAAAATAATGAAGGCAAGAAAGCATGAAAGAATCCTTCTTATTTTTGTCAATCAAATAAGAATCCTAAACAAACTTCTATAATTAATTTAGAGTCTAAATTATCATATACTAATACTTTTTTTGTTATTTTTATTTAAATATTAATAATATGTGAATATATTAAGAGGAATAAGTGTTTCTAACAATGAATCAACGGTGTAATTCTCTTATACACTGTTCATAGATAGAAGTTAATCTCTTCCGATTGTAGACATTGACTCAATGAGTGTGGAAATGTAGAAGTCATTTTTGCCGGCTTGAAAAAAAGAAACTTTTTGGTATTAATATAGGTTGTGTAGTGACAAAATTACTTCACTCTTAATTAAAAGTTTTGAGTTTGAGCCCTGAGAAAATCTTGTTGGGAGCATCACCCTCAAATGAACTTTATCTGAGTTTGAGCCTTGAGAAAATCTTGTTGGGAGCATCACCCTCAAATGAACTTTATCGCGCGAAATCTGAATTTAGTCGTATTCCAATACACGCCAAATTTAATCAGATTCTAATACATGTTCTTAACACACCGAATGAATAACCAAAGAAAAAAGGGTAAATATCTTAATGGTGGATACATAAAAGACAATTACAGGTTTAATAGCGGAATGATATACATACATTTATGATTAATTAGGAATTAAGTCATACTTTGGTACAGCTATTATCATTATTATCCAAATTAAGCAACAAATGTAAATAATCCAACAATAAATAAAATTTAAAAATAAAAAGATTTATTCTTTATATGAGATGGCCAGTGGACTGCAGGTGACGCCATGATGTAGAATTGGACAAATGATTAGAAAAAAATCTCTTATTTCTCACGCTTCTTATTAAAAAAGAAAATAATATCAAATGCAATCTTAATTAACATTTTTAGTTAATCGGTTAAAGTTTTAATCATATGCTTAGCCACATCGTCAGTGTGTATAATATGTGATTGTTGTACCAACACATATTAACGTGTGCACACTGATTATATAATATATATATTTTGTATACATATACAACATAGTGTTATTTCACGAGTGGAATTTGAGGAGAATAGAGTGTGTGAAGACTTCTTCCTATCTTGGGAGGTAGAAATTGTTATATATGATAATCGAAGTAAAAAAATAATAATAGATAATGACATTAGTAAAAGGACAGAAAGCTATAAAAGTAAAACTACGACTATTAGTATGGAAAAATAAACGTGACGATGTTCAACTACCTATTAACCACCTACTATCCTAATATTTGTGTCCTCCATAACATACTATCTAAAATTATGTCCACGTGAAGTAAACATTATTTACAACTGTGTGTATATCGTTTTTGCCACATTTTTCATTCAAACTTAACGAGATTTCTATACCATTACCTTGCAATATAGGTGAAGTCTTTTCGTTTTCTACAAGAAATTGGATTAAACTTACGTAAACTTTGATTTAAATTTTAAAATATATATATTTTTTTCTTCATATAATTTTTGAATGTTTAAATTATGTTTTTAATATTAAGTTAATCTAATTCAATTTAGTTTTAAAAATTAGATAAATTATTTTTTTAAAAAAAATGAAAGTTTCATGAAAATTGAGATGGAGAGTATGTGTTTTTACGTACAATTGTTATTTAATTATAATTGTTATTTAATTATAATAAATATTTCCACTGTTCTTATTTATATATCGTTATTATTAAAAATATATATTTTCTTAATACTTGCCATTTCATAAAATCAATGCATAAATAACACTATTCTTCCTATGTTACCCTTGAGAGTTATTAGTCTTGAAAATATAAATATGATCAACAGAGAAAACTGAATGATTAATTTATGTTCATTGGTCAATTTAATTAATCAAAATAAATTAATTTATGTTCATGTATTAAAAAATTGACTTCAATAGAACACTAAATAAGAGTACAATGGTAAACTTATCTAATTTCTTAAGAGATGTGAAATTTAAAATGGTGACATATAAATATGAATAGAGGGAGTAACATCTAGTATTTACTTCCATTTAATTTCTCACTTAATTATACTCTTTCCATCCCATATTAATTGTAACATTTTCCTCTCACATGCCTTTTAAGAAATCATAAATAAGAAGTTTTTTTTTTTTTCAGTAATGTACTTTGAAACTTTTTTCAATGTAATCAATACTGTTATTTTAAAAAATAATTAATTTAAGGGTGAAATAGGAAAACTAATTAATTATATTTTAATTTTATAAATCATTAAATATTTGGGATGAATATTTTTAATAATGTGATAACTAATATGAAATGAGATAGAGGAGTAATAAAATTAAATATTTTTCCGATTGTAGACCTTGAGTGTGGAATTTTGAAGTCATTTTCGCCGGCTTGAAAAAAGAGAAACTTTTACTATTAGTATATTTATTTCAATGTGAGAGTAGACTTGCAATTTAATTTTATTTATTTAATCATTGGCTATGAATAGCTTAATGATGGATTAATTGGGTGTCAATCATATGGTTTGGGTTATTTTTTTTAAAAATATATTATTTTAATTTTTTTTGATATTTTATAATATAATTAAAATTAAATTTTTTAAAATTATCCTAATTATATCGGTTTTTCTTCGATATTGGTATCGTTCGGTTAATTTTCGTTTTTTTTACTTTTAAAATATCATTCAAAATATACTACTATTAAAATATTTATTTCGCAAATATGTTCTTAAAGAAACACTCTAACTCTTCACCAAAAAGACAAGAATGTTAAATTTTGTTGCCATACTGTTTGATCTTAAATATTTAATAGGAGTGTTTACATAATTTTTGTTGTATTGTTTGATATAGTATCTATGTATATACATTATCTTTTAATTTTAAACCTAATTAAGTAAAGACTAATTAAAAAGTAAAGACCCAAAGTCGTCTAGTCATCAGAGACCTAGACCTATCTTATATTTATATTTGAATAATGTTATAAAATATAATTATATATTAAATTTAACATATTGTTAATATATAAAATATATTTAAGGTTATTCGGTTTGGCTCGGAATTTTTTGATTTTTTTCATAAATTAAAAAAACCATCCCAATTATTCGGGACGGTTATACACTTAAATAAAAATCTACAATTTTATTAAAAAGGTAACATAAATCGGTTCTATTTAGTCAAGTTCAATTGATTTTTCATATTCTTTTACACTCCTAGGTGGATACATAAAACAACAATTACAGGTTAAATAACGGTATGATATACATATATTTATGATTAATTAGGATTTAAGTCATACTTTGGTACAGCTATTATTATTATTATTATTATTATTATTATTATTATTTATTAATATTATTATTATTATTATTATCTTAAGCAACAAATGTAAACAATCCAACAAGAAGTATAATTTAAAAAGATTTATTCTTTATAGGAGCTGGCCGGTGCACTGCAGGTGACTTCATGATGTAGGATTGGACAAATGATTAAAAAAAATCTCTTATTACTCACGCTTCTTAATTAAATTTCATATCAAATGCAATTTTAATTAACATTTTATACGATAGAAATCAAGCATAATAAAGCAATTTGAAAATAAAAGAAGAAACAATGGCTACACTAAAATATTATATATGATAATTGATGTATAAAAAATTAATAGATAATGACACGAATAAAAGGACAGAAAACTACAGAAGTAATACTACAACTACTAGTATGGAAGGATAAATATGACAACGCTCAACTATGTACTAATCAGTTACTATTCTAATTCATGTCCTCCATAACCTCCTATCTAAAATCACGTCCTCGTGAAATAAACATAACTTACAACAGTGTGTGCATGTCCTTTTTGCCACATTTTCTTGGCAGACTTAACCTTATTATTTGTAATGTTTCGTGGGTAGAATCGCAGTATTGTCTTGGCCTGTCAGTTACCAATATTGTTTGCGTTCTTTCTGTTACAGAAAAATAATTTCCATGCACTAAATTATTCTCTCATTTTCTATGATTTAAGATAATTGAGTAAAGACTATTATCATGTGATCAGAAGATCATGATTAAGCCTCGAAAATAATCATTGATAAAAATGTAAGGTAAAACTACAATAGACTCTTTTGGTGGAATCCTTCTTTGGACCCTATGCATAATAGGAGCTTTAGTGCATCAAGCTGCCCTTTCACTCTATTGTCTTAGCAACAAATTTGTTTAAAGAGAGTACTAGATTCTTCTCTTACGTCTAAAAGCCTATCCCTAACAAATTTTCTTTCTATCGAGATTCCGTTCAATTTCTTTAAAGAAACGTCTAAGTTACTGGCAAAAGAGAACAGAAAAGGACGATAATGAGATTTCTCGACCACTTAAATAAAAGAATATAATATTTAAATAAAAAAAATTATCAATTTCCCCAATAATTAGTGCACGAGGTTGTTGTCAATATTAGTCACTCAATGATACAATTGCTTACACCTTTTACTTTCTAGAGAGACCTCTCTCACCTTTGTGTGCTCATCTTTCCATACTTTTACAAAAAAAAATAAAATGAAATCTTATGGTTTAAACAAATGACTCATCACTCTCCAAATAAAGGTCCCCACTAAAAAATTCTTCAAGAAAAAGATTTGAATTGTGATGTCCAGTAATTCATCGCTTCATGGACCAATAGACTATACCTTAATGCCCTCACCAAACTTTTCCTCAAAGTGACAACTAATTGGACCGTTAGGAAAAACCATTTCATTGACCAATAGACTATACCCTAATGACCCGCTTTTCGACCCCTGTAAGTAAAAGATAGTTGATTTCATGGAGTTTTACTTGTGGAAATTGAAACACCAAGACAAAAGTAATTGGTCTGCTCTATTACTACATCGAGCCGTAGGGTGTCTGCTACATAAAGGAGCAGACGCCATACCCAAGCAAATGCCCAAATAAGGCAATAACACGGTCAATGTAGAAGAGTAATGTGTGTGCAAACCTTATCCCTACCTTGAGAGGTTGTTTCTAATAGACTGAAGGGGCAACCTAGTGCACTAAGCTCTCTCTATGCACGAAGTCCAGAGAATGGCCAGACCACAAAGGGTTATTAGGGCTAGACCACAAAGGATTATTGTACGCAATCCTACCTTACAATTTTGTGAGAGGTGGTTTCACGTTTTGAACCAATGACCTCCTGAAAGCATAATAACAACTTGACCAGTTATGTCAAGACTCCTTTAAAAAAGGTCATCTGAAGAAATTGTGTTTCTAAAGGATGACTAGAGCATAAGATGAATATTCTGTTCAAATAATAGCCAAGAGAAAGGTTGAGAAGGGAGGCTGTGCCGCCCCGAAAAGAGCTATATTAAATTTTTGCGGTTTTGAAAGCGGGGCAGATTCGTGTTGCGGTTCAACGAGTCTCCAACGGTGTGCTGATTATATTCCAGCTTCGGGATATGATTTGAAGACCCTTGGAGAGCATGGGATGACCTTGACTTTCTGCCCACATGGGCCTCAAGAGGAGGGGACAAGGCTAACTTGTGGGAGAAGCCTTCCACCTTCTCCTACCTAACCTTTGACTTTTTTTGTAAAGATCAAATTTTAGTCTTTTCTTTTGTGAATTGTCCCATCCGTTTTTAGCTTTGTTATATAGCTTGTATAAGCTCTTTGTAGAGTAGTTCACTTGTGTAGAACACTTGGAGAAAATAACAAGAAAATTGACACTTGCCTCCCAAACTTGTTTCTTTAATTTTTCGTCTTATTGGTTGTTTTGTGTGGACTGTTTAGGGACGTTTTTGCTGCTGCACTTTAGTGCTTGTTTTGTGTTAGGATTGAGCTATCGATGAGTTGTGCAAGTCCTCCATTGCTGTCCCACGAGACCTCAAAAAATAGGCCCGTGACAAGTGGTATCAGAGCATCGTTCCAGCATGACGTCGAATCTCAACACAATGAAGATGGTGGTCAAGAGAGGGAGCAGGAAGTTCAAAAAGACACTGCCAAGAAACGTGATAGAAGTAAGGTGAGAGAGTCTTCTTTTAACCCTCCGATTTGTGGCAGAAACTTTGGGGAAGAAGGAGAAGTTTCCAACACTAGCCAACTCGATGAGAAGATCATCGGAGTTGAGGCTGGTTTGTCATCTTTGAATAGACGACTTGTTGTTTTCGAGAACAACTTTAGTTCTCTTGAAATGGTAGCTCTTAAGGGCCTTAATGAGGTGAAGAACAACCTTATTAAGCTTTAGGTAATGAACAAGGAAGAGCTGACCAACCTCGAACTCAAACTCACCGAAGCACTTTCCTCTCTTCACCAGGAGTTTGAGGCTTTGAAGAGGCAGATTGATGAGACTGCCGGTGCGGGAGTTAATAATCCCGTCACAATCCGTGAGACACGTATTGAAGCTCCTAAGCCAAAGTAGTTTCGTAGTGAAAGAAATGCCCAAAACGTTGAGAATTTCTTGTGGCAAATGGATGCTTATTTTGAGCATGTGAACATGACTAGTGAGGCTGCCAAGATCCGAACAACAGCTATGTACTTGAGCGACACCGCTATGTTGTGGTGGCGGAGGAAAAAAGTGGACATGGAGAGATGAGTTTGCTCCATCAATGATTGAGGGCAGTTCAAGGAGGAGCTAATGCGACAATTCTACCCTCAAAATGTAGTTCATGAGGCTCGTCGGAAGTTGAGGGAATTGAAGCAAACATCCTCTATTCGTGACTATGTGAAAGAGTTCACGAAACTCACTATTCAAATTTCGAGTTTGACCAGTGATGACTTGCTGTTTTACTTCTTGGATGGCCTCCAAAATTGGGCCAAACAAGAGCTCCAAAGGCGGCATGTCATTAACGTGGATGAAGCAATCGTAGTGGTTGAACCGCTCAATGATTTTCGAGCATAAACAGCGAAGGGGAGAGACAATCGGAGCAAAATTGTTCCTCCCAAGATGGATAATAATAGGAACAAAGGCAGACTCATTCCCAACCGAGGTAGCAACGCAAGAGGTAATACTCGTGATCAGCCTTCTAATTTCTGCAAAAGTTATGAAGACCGAAAGAAAGGTGCTCCGCATCGTGAGGGTTGCTATATTTGTGGTGAGACTACTTACGCTACCCGTTATTATCCGTTGTTGAGTAAGTTAAATGCTATGGTTGCTGCTCAAAAGCAACAAGAGCAAGCTGCCACTCAAACTGGAGGACCTTCTGGGAACAAGGCGAACAGGCTAGTATGGCGGAGAAGGGAAAGAATGTGGCTGCTGGTTTGTTCAATCATAGGGCGTTATTTAATCATCTGACACTTGCTGTGTTAGCTGCCCAGTCGGCTCGTGCAAGGCCGCGCGAATTTTATTGTTCTTCAATTCCAAGTTAAATGGCGAAGACGTTCGTATTATGGTGGACACCGGGGCAACACATAACTTTCTAATTAAGGAAAGGGCCAAGGACCTTTGTTTGAATTATGTTTCCAGCAATACGATGTTGAAAACCGTCATGCCCTCCTCACTACTGTCCATGGTTTCGCTCCTAAAGTCCCCATTGATTTAAGAGGATGGAAGGGGTTGACGGACTTCACCATTGCACCCATGGATGTGTTCAACATTATCTTGGGGCTGGATTTTTTGTATGAGGTTGATGCGTTTATTTCGCTACGCCTAAACAAACTTCACATTAGCGATATCGGAGGTTCTTGCGTGGTACCCCTTATTCGGGTACCACAAAATGGGATGCACTTGTTCGCCATGCAGATTGTTACCTTTCTTACTACCCTTGTCGGAGGCGTCGGAGACTCAATCGAGGCAGTAGTTTTGCCTCCTTGTATTGAGAAGTCCTTTTTGATAATAAGGACGTGATGCCAGAGGAACTTCCCTAACGGTTGCCACCGCGAAGGAAAGTTGATCACCAAATTAAGTTGGTTCCCGGGGCAAAGCCACCTGCCATGACGCCTTATGGTATGGCTCCCCCGAAATTGGAGGAACTTAGAAAGCAACTCAAGAAGCTGCTGGATGCAGGACATATTATGCCTTTGAAGGCGTCATTTGGTGCGCCTGTTTTGTTCCAAAAGAAGAAGGAAGAGACGTTGCGGTTGTGTATTGACTACGGGCCCTCAACAAGGTCATGATGAAGAACAAATATCCTATTCCTTTGATCGCTGATTTATTTGATAGTTTGGGGCAGGCCAAAATGTTCATGAAGATGGACTTGAGGAAGGGCTATTATCAAGTCCGAATTGCTGAAGGTGATAAGCCAAAGACGACTTGTGTCAATCGTTACAGGGCTTTTGAGTGGTTGGTCATGCCTTTTGGCTTGACAAATGCTCCTGCGACGTTTTGCACGTTGATGAATAAGTTGTTCCATCCCTTTTTGAATCAGTTTGTAGTTATTTATTTGGACGACATTGTTGTTTATAACAACAGCTTGGAAGAGCATGTTGAGCACTTATGCAAAGTGTTCAACGTCTTGCGCGATAATGACCTGTGCGTGAAGCGGGAGAAATGCAACTTCGCACAACCCACTGTCCAGTTCCTTGGGCACACTATTAGCCATGGTGAGATAATGATGGAACAAAGGTACCAGAGTTGCGGTTCTTTTTTGGCCTTGCCAATTATTATTGATATTTCATATTTGGATATTTGGCTATTGCTGCTCCATTCACCGACTTGTTGAAAAAGAGTCGTGAGTGGGCATGGACTGATTTATATCGAGATGCATTCGAAAAGCTCAAGGCAATCATTATCGATGAGCCGATTTTGGCGCTGTCCGATTTCACTAAGGCTTTCAAAATTAATATCGATGCGTCTGATTTTGCTATTGGTGGTGTCCTTATGCAAGAGGGCCACCTGATAGCATTTGATAGCATAAAATTGAATGATACAGAGAGACGTTATTCTGCTCATGAGAAGGAGATGACGGTCGTAGTCCATTGTCTAAGGACTTGGCTTCATTATGTATTGGGTGCTCACTTTGTTGTTAAGATGGATAACGTCGTGACAACTTATTTTCGGTCCCAAAAGAAGTTGATTGCCAAGCAAGCCTGTTGGCAAGACTTATTGGCAGAATTTGATTTCACGTTGAAGTACAAGCCAAGGAAGGCCAATGTTGTAGCCGACGCGCTTAGTCGCAAGGCTGCCTTAGCTGCGATTATTAGCTCAACTTGCAGCAGTATTATTGATGATATTAAAAAAGGTATGTAGCATGATCTCATGGCAAAACAACTTCTCGTTTTAGCCCAACAAGGCAAGACGAAGAAGTTTTGGAAGGAGAACGACTTATTGTATACCACGAGCAGACGTATGTACGTTCCGAAGTGGGCTAACCTTAGGCGGACGTTGATCAAGGAGGGTCACGATGCTGCATGGGTTGGTCAGCCGGGGCAAAAAAGGACTTTGGCATTATTGGAGTCCTCTTATTACTGGCCTCGGATGCGAGATGATATTGAGGTCTATGTACGTACTTGCCTCGTTTGTCAACAAGATAAAGTTGAAACGAAGGCGTCGGTGAATTCTTGAGCCGCTGTCTATTGCTAAAAAACCATGGGATAGTGTCACTATGGATTTCATCACATGCTTACCAAATTCGGAGGGGTTCGGAACCATTATGGTTGTGGTTAATCGATTCTCAAAATATGCGACCTTTACTGCCACTACGGCCAGCTGCAAAGCCAAAGAGGCAGCCCATATATTATTGCGAGATGTCGTGAAATATTACGGCATCCCCAAATAGATTATTAGTGATCGAGATCCTCGATTCACCGGTGCGTTTTGGAGAGAGTTATTTAGTTTACTTGGTTCGGAATTGCACTTCTCGATTAGCTTTCATCCTCAAACGGATGTGCAAACGAAGCAGATCAACGCATTCTTGGAATGCTATTTGCGGGACTATGTTAGTGCCAACCAAAAAGATTGGGCGAAGTTGCTAGACACTGCCCAATTCTCATACAATTTGCAGCGGAGTGAGGCGATGGGAAGAAGTCCATTTGAGTTAGCTACCGGACAACAGCCTAATACGCCTCAATCCTTGCCCGTCGATGCCGATTTGAAGAGTCCAAGCACTTATCACATGGCGAAAGCCTGGGAGGAACAAGTTGATCTTGCACGATCTTATCTTGATAAGGTGCCCGAAAAATAAAGAAGTTTGCTGATCTAAAGCGGTGACCGGTCGACTATCGAATTGGGGATCGAGTTATGATAAAACTCAATCCTAGACAATTCAAGTCACTACGAGGTGTGAGCCAATGCCTGATTCGCCACTACGATGGTCCTTTTGAGATTATTGCCAAGGTGGGCAAAATCTCATATCGGGTTGAGATGCCCCATCACATGAAGATGCATCCTGTCTTTCATGTTAGTTAATTAAACCCGTATTTCGAAGACGTGGAAGACAAAGATCGAGGGTAGTCCGGTAGAGCTCAAATATTCATTACTCCACCAGTCGTGGATAAACAGATTGAGGCAATTATTGATCATCAACTGGTTCGCGGTAAGGGCTGTAACAATTCGAGCTCACAATTCCTTGTCCATTGGAAAGGAACAGCACCGGAGGAGGCAATATGGGAAAAGTACGAGGACTTGTGGCAGTTCCGTGACAAAGTCCATAATTATTTGCAGTTGTGTAGCGCCGGGGTCGTCGCCAAAACAAATGGGGGAGCGTATGCTGCCCCAAAAGGAGCTACATTAAATTTCCGCAATTTCGAGAGTGGGGCAGATTCGTGTTGCGGTTCAACGAGTCTCCAACGGCATGCCGATTATATTCCAGCTTCGAAAAATGATTTGAAAACCCTTGGAAAGTATGGAATGGCCTTGACTTTCCGCCCACATGGGCCCCAAGAGGAGGAAACAAGGCTGACTTGTAGGTGAAGCCTTCCACCTTCTCCCACCTAACCTTTGATTTTTTTGTAAAGATCAAATTTTAGTCTTTTCTTTTGCAAATTGTCCCATCCGTTTTTAGCTTTGTTATATTGCCTGTATAAGCTCTTTGTAGAGTAGTTCACTTGTGTAGAATAGTTGGAGAAAATAACAAGAAAATTGGCACTTGCCTTCCAAACTTGTTCCTTTAATTTTCCGTCTTGTTGGCTGTTTTGTGTGGACTGTTTAGGGACGTTTTTGCTGCTGCACTTTAGTGCTTGTTTGTGTTAGGATTGAGCTTTTGAGGAGCTGTGCAAGTCCTCCATTGCTGTCCCACAAGGCCTCGGAAAATAGGCCCATGACAGAGGCACTTTGTAACTTCAGAATTATATAGCTAGAACAGATCAAAGAATAAATTGCAATATAACAGTAAAACACAACAAAATGCAGTATGAAAGTACATTGATCTCTATTTAAATAACATTGTTTATTTGAATTTAGATTGCTGTACACAAGTGAGACCAGAAATACACCTCACAGAACATTTACAAAGCAACAATGGAAGGAAGCTCCTGTTCCGCCTCATGGTCTCCATCTGACCCCTCCATGTTTGACTGTAGTAATGCAACATGAAAAACATTAAATACTATAATTTGACACTATTTGCAACATCAAATACTAGATCATGCCAGGTTAAACTTACCTCAGAATCCTTTGATCTATTCTGTGGGAAGTGTCGGTCAAATGCACCTTTGCCATAAAGGATTTTACCCCCACATCCTCGTCCCTCAGTTCCTACAGACTCCTCATCAACTACAACGGCATCTATTACATTATCGCCTGTTCTGACATCAGGAATCTGCAAGACATAGAAATCAGAATATGCTGGCAGAAGGAACGACAAAAGGTAATAAAATAAAGGACAAGCAAGTTTGAGGGAGTCCAGCAACAGGCTACAATTTATTTAGAATGCATCTCTCCAGGCTTGTTTAGATGATTCCCTCGAAAATTTTGATGATTGTTTATTAGTTACAAAAAGTTTGTCAGCTCAAGGTTTCATAGTATACTTGGTAAAAACCAAGAAGTATTTGCCATTAACTCAGTACATACTATATAATATAAACATACACAGAACTCAACCTGCATGTTCTAAAAGCTCAATCATAGAGATGTTCAGAATTTGAAATAAGCACCATGGTCTGATCAATTTTATTTTGAACATTACGTTCAGCAATTTAATCCCCAGCCAAAGAAAAGCTAAGTTTCGCAGACTCTAGGGCGAGTGTCTAGTGTCTGATACAGGTGTGGATCTAGAGGTCAGATCCTTCATGATCTAAATTTTAAAATTCGGGGGTATGGATACGAATGTAGGGATTTGGTTAAAAAATAATTCAAATATCTAAAAATCGAGTTATATGTCTAAATTATGAGACATTATGTGGGTAGCTTTCAAGGTATTATGAGGAAAAATATACATCAAGAGGAGAATGCTAGAAGGTGATATAAGGAAAATGACTGACAGAAATTTCTATATACATGGTACTCCATTTTCTTCAATTTTACCTTTAGCTTTTGTTTTGATTATGGAAATCTTTGTATCTATATCAAATTTCTCCGTCAAGTTTGGTCAAAATACCCAAAACAGTTGACCAAATTGGGTCTGGATCCCACACCCATACCCATGTTGCGGCACCAAAAGTGAAGTGTCTGAGCAACTTAGAAGAGAAGTACACTAGAGCAAATGTGTATTTGAATATCATAATGTTAAGCAGTATGCTTTACATAATTAACTAATTCATTTCCAGGTCAGCATAACAACTGTAGAACGTAAATCTGAACAGGCCTCACAGATGCTGTAGGTCCACAGAGAAAAACGAAGAGGAAAAAAAGGTGTACTACATACCTCATACATAGCATCCATCAAAATGTTCTCCAATATGGATCGCAATCCACGAGCACCAGTATTTTTAGATATTGCTTTCCTAGCTATCAATCTTAGTGCATTTTCAATGAAATGCAACTTTACCTGAGAAAGAAGTCTCCAAGTATGAGAGAAATAACATTCTGATAAAATTAATGGGAACGTAGAAAAGCTCCAACCTACTCCTTGCCCAAATGAGACAGGTTCTAAAAAAGATAAACTGATGCATCTTTCTGCATAGCCGAAAAAGATCTTGAGAGGCAAATACTCACCCCGTTCATTTGGAACATCTTTTTGTACTGCTTCCCTAGCGCATTTTTTGGCTCAGTTAGAACCTGCAAAGAACCGAAACAGTGAGAAGAGAAAAATCTAAATTTGCCCTATAGTAAAATACTGAAAGATTAAACCCAATGGCATAACTTTATGTACAAAAAATTCCATTTTATTCTAGCAAAGGAAGACCCAGTTTCCCATACAAATCATAATAATATGCACAAGGCAATTAGTGCCCAAAGAGCCAAGTTACGGGAAACATTAGTCATTACCTGCACAAGTTGATCCTCAGTTAAAGCTGACAGACTAACAAGGATGGGAAATCGACCGACAAACTCAGGTATCAGACCATATGATATTAGATCACTACTTTCAACCTGCATAACAGGAGAATTACATACTATGATTAGTATACACTTCAAAACATACCATAAAAAAAAGAAGTTAGAATAAAGAGCTAAATTGGTCATAGAATTATATATATATATATATATATAAAAGAGAACCCTAGACCCGCCTACGTGGCGCCACCACAAACCAAGATTCCCTTTTAATTTATTTTATTTCCAAAACTAGCCTTCCCCATTCATGAAAAGTTGTGACTTTTATGAAAAGTTACGACTTATTTTATTTCCAAAACTTGTCTTCCCCTTTCATCCCCTTTTATGAAGAGTTGTGATTTTTATGAAGAGTTGCGACTTTTATGAAAGATTGTGACTTTTATGAAAGGTTGTGACCTTTCTGAAGGGTTGTAACTTTTTCAAAGAGTTGTGACCTTTACGATAAGACACAATAAACATTTGTTCACACTACCTTTTGTTGTCTATAAATAGAGGAATTTCCTCTCATTTTAAAACAACGAAAATTTTGAACTTCTTCTTATTCTTCTTATGGACAATTAACTAATTGCGTACTTTGCTCCTGTTGAATAACTCACTAACATCATTGTTTTTTGTGTCAATACATTGGTGAATAGAATCATTCTATCCTGAGAGGATCTATTCCTTTAATTCTCGGTACTAGAGGGGAATTATTTCATTAAGGGGACACTGTGCATTCAGTGGGATTGATTTTTTCCATTATGTTTCATTCTATTATTACAGATCCTGGTATGTTTTTTACATATATTAATTTCTGCTTATATTATTAATTGTTATTTTGAGTACATGCTTTAAATTTTGTTGTTTATGTTTCTGCAAAATTATTATTACAAGTATTTGCTACTACAAATTAAATAACAAACGTTAATTGAGTATTCAAGCAAGTTTTCTCTATTGGAATTGTTGAAGGTACCATAAAAAAAAGCCCTTGCAAATCTCTAATTTCTTCATCAACGTCATTACTTCACATACAAAGATGACATTTTGTGTTCTTCAGAAAATCCTCTTAAGAGTTAATAACTTTGCATGCCCATATTTTTGTTTTTATGTTGTTATCTATTTTTACTAAATTTTATCAGTGGATATTATGAGTACTTTAAGGATTGAAAGTTGATTGAAGTGTCAGTCAATTTTTTGAGGTATGTTTATTTCAAAACATGAGAACTTTTCTGGTTAAAATGATTTGTTATCATCATTGGATATCTCATAGTTTACTCCCTTTAATGTATGTTTTTTCTCGCTGTTTTGTTGTCTCCTTAAAATTATATTAATTATTTTTCGTTTTGTATATATATGATCTCACTTGGATAAAACTTTCGTCCTTTTAATGTTTTTCATTTTTTTCTTTCCCATTCAGCTCTTCTAAATTTTTTTGGTGTGAGTTATGACTATTTTCGGCAAGCTTAATTTGAAGAATATGAAACAAAACCTGCTCTAAATAAAAGTAATATCTTAAGCTACAAAAGATATGTCTATTAAAATAAATTTGTTGTCCTTTATGTCCCAAGTCATTGCTGAGCATTGGAGTTATCTAGGTTAGACTCAATTTTAGTTTTTTAATGTTCGAGAATATTTCTTTAACATGAGTCTAAAATCCAACATTTTCATCTACTTGTACTTTTATAATGCAATAATTATACATACATATTTCTGAATAAATCGTAAAGTTGCATTGATGAAGCATCTAGAAGGGCCTTCAGAGCAGAAGTTTAATGAAGAATGAATTTCTAAAAAGGTCAACAATATTATTTTGATGTTGTTTCAAATTTATTTTTTTCCTTCTATAAATTTTGTTAGAGTAACAAAGTAACAATAACAAAAAGTGGTGAATGTTAGACCTCACACAAATAGATTGTCTCTAAAAAAAATTTATGTTGTTGTGATGTACATTTTTAACGGTCTTAACTTATTTATAACTAATATTGATTTTCGAAAACTTTTACATAAATTTTTTTCACTAGGAATTATTCTAACCATAAAATTATCAGATTCTATATTTTTCATGTGCAAAAAATAGAAAAAATTATGTTTAATCACTACATAAAAACATCACTCAGTTTTAACAAGACAATTATATCATCAAACATATATTATGATAAATTATGTAAAAGATAAAAATGATTAGAAAATAAGAAATTTTTAATCATTCATTATATATTTACAATTCTTGAGATATGTGATAAATTATGTAAAAGATAAAAATGATTAGATAACAAGATATTTTTAATCATTCATTATATATTTACAATTCTTGAGATATGTGATACTGTTAAATCATTTAATTTCTATTGAAATGTTCTTAAAACCTACTAAAATTTACTCTCTTTTTTTTTTCTTATGACACACGATTATTGGAAAGGTTGTTCAAAAGCTTAGAAAGATTATTTATGCCCACGCGAAGCACGGGTAAATTACCTAGTTATCCATATTTAAAAAAAAATGAAACTTAATATTTAGAAATTACATGAAGTACTATATATTAAAGTGGCAAAATAATACACTTCAAGATCTCAGTCAAATATCACTTTATTTAACTCACATCAAACGAGCCAGAGGAAGTAAATGAAACACAAGCAAATACAACTCTTTTTTCGAATTGGTTTAGTACATACAACTCTGCATATGCTCAAACTACAATTTAGGGAAAAAACCGAATTCTAGAAAAAATGTGTTGGAGATGCAGAAGAATAATGATAACTAACAGTAATAACACAGTTTCACATAAGTGAACTAATATCTCAGTTCATCTTGTTGCATACATTTGACTTCATCTGATGCACATGTAACTAATTTCATTGACTAATAAGCACAGCAATCCATAGATATCAGTTTCTCAATGGAGCTAACATGGAGGCTACATCTATGATCATGCAAAATACAACCACAATCAAGCTAGAAAAACTATTAGTATATGTAGTTCGGAAGGGTTCAGAAGAACTTACTGTCTCCAATAAAGATGACGTCACAGCAGCACTTGTAACACCACCAGTCCTCATGTTTGTGCGAACTGGTGCACCAAATCCTATAGAAGAATCTTGGCGCCTGAAAAACAAGTATATCAGGAATAAGGTTAATATCAGACTAAAGGGAAGAGATAAAACTATGACGCGGAAGTAGTAAGACCTTTCAGAGATTGTTTTCTCCAAGTCAATGAAGGCTCCACCACATATAAAGAGAATGTCTTTGGTATCAATCTGTATTGACAAACTTAAATTAGGCTATAAGAAACTTTTTGTTCAAAGATATATATCTGAAACATCAGATCAATTGAAAAACATCATATTAACTGTAAAACCTAGCATGCTAAAAGAAAAAGGGTCGTCCAACGATATGAAAAGCGCAAAGAGTTAACAAATAACTATGAAGATAAACTTAGACAAAACATTACCAGTTTAAAAAAAAAAGATAAACTTAGACAAAAGAATCAGTCAAAGATCTCTTAACTAGTTCTTCCAAAACAACTATCATCCACCCACTAACAGAAGGCCAAATGAAACAGTCACTATACCCTAAGTTGCTCGGACTCTGGTGTGGATATCTAATGCGGATGCAAATCCAAGGGTCGTATTTGGCAAAATCTAAATTTTAAGGTTTTGGGTTATGGATCTAGACATGGATACGGGTGTTGGGATTCGGCTAAAAATCCAAAATTATAAAATAGAGCAATAAAGAGATTCTAATTTATGAAAGATCTACTAGGTCGTCTTTCCTAAGACCCCCAACTTCTTTCAAGCTCTTTGGTTCTTCCCCTCAAAAAAGAAAAAGAAAGTCATTCAAGACCTTCCACCAACTCTCCTTAAAGATCATTGCTACTGTCTACCAAAAGTGGGAACACAACCACTTGAATTCTTAGCTCCTTTCTGTTTGGCTTGAAACATAAAACAACAAATATTGACCAAGAGGAAAAGCTAAAAAAGAGACAAAAGGACTATAATATTGAAGGTATGCCATTCCTCATGTCTTTAAATCTATTTTATCTTTTATCAAAATCTCAAATTTCCCCCAAATTTGTCCATGGAGTCTGGTCAAATTATCCGATGTGGGTTGACCAAATCCCACATGTATCCCGCACCCGCAACTGCACCCGTCTCGTGTCAACATGGGTGCGGCAGCAAAAATGAAGAGTCTGCGCAACTTAGTACCTCAGTTATGAAATCAGTAAATAATTAGGAAGGTAAATTAATTCATCCTAAACTCTAGATCATAAGCACATCAATTTATCTTATTGGATACAAAATTTTATCCATTTGAAGACATCCATATAAACTGTTAACACTACAGAGCCAGGAAATAAACATTTTTTGTTCCCAGGACACTCCAGATTCTTCTTGACTGCAAATAAATATCTTAATCTCAAAATGAAATGTATTTATAACTTACCTGAATATTATCCCCTCTAGGGTGCTTCCGAGCTCCCTTCTCCGGCACATTGACAATCTGCAACAGAAAGCTCATTGTTATTGCTAATTTTAGGATAAGTAACAGAAAGCTAATTATAGTAACAATCAAATGACATAATCATTATTTTTTTTGCAATCATTACCACTGAACTATAGATCAAACAATGATCCAATATCGCAAGTCTAGTCCTAAAAATAGTCAGACCACTCTTTGATCACAACAATTGGTTTGCATATCTGGAGGTCATTTGATAAGGATAGATAATAATAGAAATGTGAAAATGGAAAGGAGAAAAAAAGAAGAAACCATTCCTTGCTTTTCTGAATGCATTCGACACACAAGATTCATGTAATTCCAATAAATATCTTCAGAATAGAGAAGAGAGAAGAAAGAATATTAAAAGAGAAAACCACCAATACTACTTCTGGAATAAAAGTATAAAACTAGCAGAAAGGGTAAAAGGACTCGCAGTTAGCACATGCAGACTGTTGCAGGAAACCCAAAAAGGACATGAAACAAGTATCAAGGCCACCAGCAAGATTAAAGTTATTTCATAGAAGATGACCTACATTTAGCCAGTCAGTGGGATTTAAAAGAGAGCACCTTATATAGTTTGGTTAGAAGCAACCAACACTAAGCCTCCAACTCTCAAGTGATCCTTCCATAACAGCCAGGTTATTGTCATATACAAAAGCTATTTGTCTAGATCTAATGTTAATGAGCCATTAGCAGTCAAAGTTGCTTCTACATTTGCAACATTAAACAACATCCACAGTTGGTAACAGATCGTGGCGATCTACAATCAATTCACCATTAACAAAAAAAACTAAGCTATACACTTACTGTTCCTTCAAGCATCTTCAACAATGCCTGCTGGACGCCCTCTCCTGAAACATCTCTACTAATGTTGAGGCTTTCAGCCTGGAAATATCGGTATAAGAGGAGGAATCAGCTAAACTTACACATGAGAAGTCGCTAGTGAAGTTTAATCTGAAAAAAAAAGAGGAAAAAAACACTCAGTAAGTCAACATTAACCTTTTTCGTGATCTTGTCAACTTCATCAATATACACTATGCCTTGCTGAGCAGCTGCTACATTGTAGTCAGCAACCTGCAATAATATCAGAAAAGAGTAATTAAATGACAACTCATATCAAGGGTAGAAATCACTGGAAATGATGCGCAAAATCATGCATTCTGATTAAGAAGAAAGAGCATTTCACAAGTAGTAACCACTTCTCTCTCCTTTATTTCTAAGTTCGCTTAGTTAGATATTGCAGTGATCTCTGGAAAAAATGTGACAACATTGTATGATATGCAAATAACTAGATGCGTAGAAACAGAAAATATTATAGAAGCAGAAAAAAAGAGGTTGCAGTTGGTGTTATAGTCTTCCAGACTTCTGGCCACCTAATTGCTAAGGGACAAAAGATCCTACATCTACTCCTTGTACTAAGTCTTTTGTTACACACAGTTCAAAAAGCTCCGGTAAAATAGGAAATAAACTAGAACATTTTCTTATATTCAGGGGCTTCATCTGTCACATTTTGCAAAATCATCAGATAAACAGTAATCTGCATTATATCCTAAAAGCTAGTTCTAAAGCATACACATAACTTGGCAAGGATGCTAGGATAGCAATGATGACTTTTCTTTTTCCCCACCTAAAAATCTCAAGACAAAGAAAACGAGAACAGGAAATAGAACAATAAATTAAAGATAAGAGACTCAACAGGTTTATACTTACAGTGAGGAGCTTATATAGAATAGATTCCACATCTTCCCCAACATATCCTGCCTGCAGACAAATGTATTATCATTGACTGAATGTTTCGGATCAAGTATACCATTATATGGAAACCCACAGCTTCAGGACTCTTATCAAGGTGACAACTATCTTTAATGGGAAATTTACCAATATGTACAGTTCGGCTAAACTTATTTACCAATATGGCTGAAATATACAAAACCTGTACACTGATTATGTATTTTATATGTATAGTATACTTAGATATACAAAACCTATAATTTGTTGGCTATTTTATAGGCTAGATCACCCAAAGGCATTGGACTGTAATTATCCCCATTTTTACTGATAACATAATGTGGTTTCTGCTACTCTACTTCTATGAAAGACTACAGCGAATAAGCTCTGGAAACAGGGTAGGCAAGGAATAGTAAACATGCTCAGACCAAATTAACCTAGCCACCAGGAAATTCTAGTTATTTAATCTCAAGATAGACTAAATTAACAGCGGCTTCTCATTTCATGACGGCCTAAAGTTCGGATACCAAGTGTCATCGATTTATACACATGCTTAGGTGTCAATAGTCTTGGAATATCAAAATAAAGAACAGCCTTTCTATTTTTGTCTTCAGGCTCATAGTAATAACCCTCTGAAAAGTAGACTCACGAAGTTCCACAGTTCCAGAAAGCTGAACTATGAAATTTGGGTTTGCCTAATCGTCATGAGAATTGAGAGCAGCTATTCTTTATTCTCCATCTTCTTACAAGCTCTCACTACTTTCAACTTCTTTTCTCATCTTTCTCATTTCAGCTTCTAAGGAGAACCATTACCATGATTTTGTCCCAAAAAAGTTCCTCACGTGCACCAATCTACTACATGGTCTTCAATGCCAACACTAGTGCTCAAAACACTTTCACCTTCAATAGATGAAGACAGATCTCCTACATTCTACATTTACACTGGATCAAACTCAAACCAGCTCAGTTGTAGCTCCGAAAGAGCTAATTCAGATTTCTCACCTAGCACGGATTAACCCTGACCTCAAACAGACTATCTGCAAACAGTTTGCAAGGCTTATGGGATCTCCAATCTTCAAATTTCAAACAATCTAAGAACAACAACATACCCAGTATATTACAAGTGTGATCTGGGGAGAGTGGGGTGTTCGCAGACCTTATCCCTACCTTTGTGGGGTAGCTAGGTTGTTTCCAATATACCCACGACTCAAGAAAATTTCAAACAATTTAACACACTATATATGTGCAAGAGTGACAAATATACAAGAATAGATAATGTATTGAAATAAGAAATTTGGATTTTAAGGACAGTGTTGACATATTGTACATTTAAGGGAACAAGATTTAGAAAAATATAGATTCTATTAAAAGATTATTAAGCTAAGAGTTGTTTCGTATCTCTACCACGGTGACAGGGTAACAACATACCTGAGTTAGTGTCGTAGCATCTGCTATAACAAAGGGCACATTCACCAATCGAGCTAAGGTCTTGGCAAGTAAAGTTTTCCCTGTCCTTGATATGACACAAAATACTCAAGTGAAAAAGTAATTTTTATTAAATTAAGGATCACACTTTTAACGACATGGTGACAATGTTAGAGCTCTATTCATTCACACCTCCCCCTCCAATGAAAAAAGCAGGGAGTCGGGATAAGTTGATGGGCTAAAAGGATAAAACATAAAAGGAGAACGACGCATTAAAATTACATAATCATAGTCAAAAAGCAAAATTTATGTGGCACCCTAATCATCACAGTTTTAGATTTAATATACAAGTCAAAGTTATTTACATATCAGCCCACACGTATAGCTCTATGATATTATGAAGCAGAGAATGATCATTACCTTGAGACCATCATATCACCAGTATAAGTAAATGGCACCTCACAGTGTCTTCAGAAAAATTTCACAATTAAAAAGAAAAAGAAAGCAGGAGAAAGGGGGAAAAAGTTTCTCTATTGATGAATCTAAAGTTCCATACTCCAAAGTTCAAGGGCATGTTTATCTAAAATACTTCTTTACCACATTTTAGACCTCATGAAGCGCGCAGTGGACAATTATAAAGATTACCTGAACCTGTTGGCCCCATTAAAAGGATGTTACTCTTCTCAAGCTCCACAGACTCACTTTCTATTCCATCTGTTTTTTCACTACTGTCATTTCCTGCAGGCCTTGGTACCACATTTAAACAATACATTAGAAGAATAGATAAGGTATAGGAATTTCCATCTCTAAGTTCCAATGGTCCAAATAGCTTCATCTTCCATGTCACAGGGAGAAAACGTAAAATACAGGGAAGGGGGTAGGTGAAAAACACATGGGAATTATGCAGTGTTCAAAACTAACCACTTATGTGAAGAGTCGTTATATATTCTCTTGTAATGATTATATACGGCGACAGACAGAACCTGCAATCACAAAATGATAAAGAAAGTCACTCTAGCAGCTCAAGAATAGTCTCTTTTTACTAGATCTCAATCACCCTTGGACACAAAATGAGCTCTTGTATTCACATTATAATCAACAAAGCAAGCATAAAAATCAAAGACTAGACTATCTTTATCAATGACTCAAAGGGCACCCAGAATTATCAGTTCCAAAAGGTAGAATTTTAAAAAAGAATACCTTTTTAGCTCTCTCCTGTCCAATTACAAACTTATCAAGTCCTTTACACAGTTGCTTTGGTGTGGGAAATTGGGTACCCAAATTGGATCCACCCCAAGACCCATCTTTTGACCCAGAACCAAACCCACCTCCAGAACCCGAACCAGGACCTTCCCCTTCACCCACCTGAACAAACTTCACACCAGGACGAACCACAATCCCCTCACCAGGTGGTTGCCAAATCTCAGGAGGTTCCCCATAGTTACTAGACATACTAATTTTCTCCTTACTCTTCCTACTTGAATTCTGCGAATTCTTCAAAGTATCATAGCATCGGTCAAAAAATTCACCACGAAACGATATAGGCTTGAATAAAGAAGAACTATGACCAGAATTTGGGACCAAATTATCCCATTTGGTTCGATTGCACAAATGGAAATTGGGTAAATGACCCGTGTGAAAATCATGGATGATAAAATATCTGAAGTGGGTAATAGCCATAGAGGCCGTATGTCTCGACGATTTCGATCTAAGTACAGCTGCCATATCGGCTTAGTTCAGTGGAAACTCAACGTCCCCAACAAAGAAAAACAAGAAAACTAAGTAAAGATTCTTTCTTTTTATATGTCTGAACAAGATACAGATGATTATGTAATGAAATCTTCTAGAAGGGATGTGGGTATGGGTTACAATTTCAAGATTTGAGGTTTGTCGGAAGAGAGGAGACTTTTCTGGGGTTTGGGAGATGACCCATCAGACAAAGAAAACTGAAATTGAGAAATTCTTGTTTACAGAGGATTTTGGTAGTGGAATAGGAATGAGGATTTTCTAGAGCAACACAGAAGAATTAAATTTTAATATCTAAAAGAGTGAAAGCAGCAAGCAAAGAAATGAAAGTTACTTTCAGGAATATCTACATGAAGTGTTGGGAAAAAAAATCTACAGGAATCAAGTAACGATGTCGTACTGTCTCTCTTGGTTTCTTGATTTCTTGTAATTCCTCTTGTTTTGTCTTTTTGGTGTGTTGGCGGTGGGTTTGACTATCGTAAAGGAAACATGACAACTATCGTAAAGTGAAACATGACAATTAAAATGAATGTTTACTTTCACTCTTGATTTCCTGATTTCATGCCATTCCTCTTGTTTTATTACTCTCTTTTTGGTGTGTATGCGAATATCGACTTTCGTAAAGTAAAATTTATAAAAAATCTAACTCAATTTAACTCTGAAAGAATAGTCAAACTAACACTCGTAAAGTGAAACTTGAAGTAAAAATGAGCAAAAAAAAAAAATATTTCTCAATAACTTTGTTAGCCAAAATGGAGGAAGAACAAAGCTCAAGGTTCTATGCATGGGATAAGTTATATTGCTCGATCCAATTGTAATTTTGATTATAAAAAGGATAGAGGAAGAAAAAGAAAGAAATTATTTTTATTTTTGTTAAAATTTTATAACTTTCACTCACCTTTAAAAAATTAAAAATATTAGATAATTTGGTGAAGGATGAGGGATCTCGCTTCTCTCTCATTTAAAATCGTGCATGACTTTCATCTCACACTGCTCCTAAGTGATCAATGAAAGAAGAATTTATTTTCTTTCTTTTCCATGTCGTTGAGCTAGAAATATTTTCTTCTTTTGCTTTATGCTTTCAGTATTAAGAACCCGCTGGCTTAACTAATCTGAAATCTCATGCAAGACTCCCACAAGAGTCTGGGTTTTAACTCAAAAAACCTCCGGTGAAGGATGAGGGATCTCATCTGATCCCACCACACCTCCTAAGGAGTTGGAACAATTATATCGTCTCTTGATTCTCTTGAATTTACCTCCGCCAAAGAAATAGAATTTCGTAATACTAGGATTGAACATCAATGAGATACTCTTGCATTTCCTGTAAACTTGAGTTCATTACAAGCTTCAATGAGCCATAAAGACATCTAAAAGAATGCCTCAAGGGATTATTTTAGAGAGACGAAAAAAAGTATACAAAAACAGAAATGCCTCACAATCCAATCAAAAGATTTAGAATCAAATAAATATTCTCTAAAACTTCAAAATCTTCGGTTACTACAGCTGGTGGATCCCATATCCAGGCCTTCTGCAATAGAGCTCTCAGTTCCGGTAGCATGTTCTTGCTGTTGCAATTCATCATGCGATTGAGGAGCACTGCCAAATGAAATTACAAAGTTTTACTCATTCAAGGAGTATGAAAATTAGAGAGTCAAGTTCCAACATGCCTCAGATCAACCATTTAACCGCAATATTGTGCAACAGAAATGCAGGGGCAGGGGATTTTTCAATTGCGTACATCAGTTCTCTAGTGACAACTTTTCCTTGGGACAACGAGGCAGCAGCTAAAAAGACACACCAGCTCCAAGAAGGGCCAAAAGTTTCTAAGGGCTGGCCACTATGTCAAAGAAAAACTACCACTTTACTGACATTTGGGAAAAAAATAATTATATCTCAGAAGCAATAACACGGTAGTTGGGTCAACCGCCCCACCACAGGTCAACTTGTTCAGTAGATATTTATATTCACCCTTTTGAAAACATTAAACTTCGTCGATTGACATTCCTATCGCCCTAGAGGCCTAGACATTGTGGTTCCATCACCATGAGCTCGAGTCCATTTCAATTTAAGGTGTCCGCCTGGAGCTCCAACTGAAAGTTCTACATTATTATCAATTACTATCATTCAGGAGATGCTTGTGGCTTATAGTGTGATGTCTAATTTCACCTAAACTAGTTTAATGGTCTAAGTAGTGACTGATTAAATTTCTAATCCAGTTGGTCAAAGAGTTGACGAAAGTAAAGCATTGGCTAAAACTCGGATGGAAAAAGAAGTGCAGCCTGGTGCATTAAGCATCCTGCATTCACATAGGGTCCGTGGAAGAGCCACACCCCTAAAGGATGTGATGTAGGCAGCCTACCCTTTGGAAGAGATCCACAGAAAAGAGCCAAACTTTTGGGAAGAAATCCAGACAAAAGAATTAGAACTTTTTTTCTTGATGAAGTAGATTCAGTAGAAGGCATCAGGAAGATGCAAGGGTTACAAGAATAGAACATTTAAGCTCACAAAAAAAAATAGTAGCTTATTTCAAAAAAAATTTATAACTTTTATCCGCACTGCCCTACTTCTCCAGTGTAATAATTTAGTTCATTTCTTCTAATCAGAATAAACTGACATCTTCGTTTTTCATGAAATGTAAGTAGAAGAATAAACTGACATCCTTTGTCTTTTGGCAGTGTGATTACACCTGGCATTCCAGAAACAGTTACAAGTTATATTGTTGACCTTTTACAGATGGTATTATTTTTATTTCTTTTTTGAAAATACTGGTGGGGCTAGCTTGCGTGCACCTCAGCCAATACAACAGGCAGCCTGTCCAGCCGACAAACACATATTACCAAGGCAATCCACATCACTAAGGCTGGAGCAGATGAGCTTCACACCTAGTGTGTAAGCTGACATTCAACTCAGGGATCTCCAGGCGGTGGTTTCTATCTGTAAAGGTTGACGCCCATTACAGATAGTATCACTTAGACTTGTAACAATCACAAGAAAATCTAAGTATGCATTTTTATTCAATTTTGAGGAGACCTTTGAAAGATAAATCTGGAGGACATCTTTCTTCCGTGAAAGCCTCATAAATACACAAACCTAGTTAATCCCAGATATTCATAAATTCAGTAATCGATCACACTGGTGTTTTTTCCCTTTCCAGAGAAACATGGGAAAACAATGAACATAACCTAGTAACAAAAAACTTACTTAAGTTTTGACAACAGGTTTGTGGCTTCATCAACAGCAACACTAGCAGCATAAAGCCCCAACTTCTTCACCTATGACAATATCATCAAACAATCATTTATGCAAAAGTTAGGACACTTGAAGAGCATGATGCATCACATTTTTCAAGCACATGTCTGTGACCAAAAAGTAGTTTCTTACATTTACAGTTTCATATCAGGGATCAGCAAAATAGTAAGCAGAAAAAGATACCCATCACTTACTTTTAGTCATCAAGTGCCAAATGTTAATCAAGAAACCAGAAAGAACTAACTGATCAAGTCTGATTTCACATTGAAAAAGAGCAGCTTGTCAAATGTCACAATCGTTAATACCTACGTTCGACTACCATAAATACAGGGCAAAGAATGATGGATGGACAATATCTTGAGTTTGAATAATAGACGCAAAATGTCAAATATGTTTTTTAAGCCAGGTCAAACTCACAGAACACACAAATATCCTGTGGATGAAGATTGAACCAACCAAAAAAGGGAGAACAAGGAGCTAAACATAGAAAACATGGTTCCAGAATGCCAGTGATAACTACAATGCTTAAGCTTTACACTACGCACAATATTAAGTGTCTGTCATTTGACCATAAAAAACTCCAGGATAGCAAAAGATTCTCAGATCAGACAACATTTCCTAATGAGCACTGCAACACCTGCTATTAATTAATTGAAGAGATGAATGATCCTTCTTACACTTCCTCATAGCATTTGTCTTCTAATTTCTTCAGCAAAGGAATGTATTGTCCAGTTATTTGGCAAAGCTATGATATTGATGTATGGGAAATGTATTAGATAAATCTACTGAAAAGAAAAAGTAAAGGATAGATTATAGAATGTAGAATTGGAATGATGGAGATGCATTAGCATTTCGTTTATATGTTTCAGAAAAGCTTCAGGATAATATCCCCATAGCATCACTGATATTTTGCTTGGGGTCCTACTCTACTAATACTCAGTCAAAATCTTTTTAAGCAGATAGAAGTATCTTCCTATGATTTACTAGCGCATAGTGACAGAAAGAGACTGTTGAATTCAGAATGCAAAATGGCATTTGTGCTGTAATATGCATTAATGAATGTACCTCCAATATATCTTCCTTAGATCGGTGGCTTTTGGGTAGCATGCGAAACTCCTCCGTCAAGCGAATACACTCTTGAACATTTTCCGGTGATACAAAGTCAACAGCAACCTTGATACATGACTGCCAAAGTACAATAGCGGTGGATGGATGACAAATCAATACCAAGTGCAGTACATTAAGATGTGAACACGGATAGAAGCAGCAATAAATATTTCATCAATAGAAGTACCAGAAAAATGAGTACTGCAGATACTACATCTCATGTAGCATTAATATTTCTATAAGTGACTTCAAATAGTATTAATTCCAGAACCCATTGGAGAAAGAAAGAAATTGCAAGGACCTGAGAAGAGCTACACAGTAAAAATACACTCCCAGGAAAATGTTCTAGCCAGAGTCAGATTCAGCTTAGATCAAATTCCAAAAGAAGAGAGCTCAGAGTTTGCTTCAGTCACGAGGCTTCTTAAATTATCAAAGCTCAGATAAAGCATAGCAGACATTTGGCTCGAAGACATGAATCAAATTAAAAATTCTATTACTATAGCAATGTTGTACTATTTTTAATACTGTCTATTAACATCATCGTCCACTGTCAAACTATAACAGGTTTTGATTTTCTGAAACATGTTCCTTTTTGCATAAATTTGAAGAATACAGTGCTTTTACCCCCAATAAGTTTGAGGTAAAACACCGTGAAATCAACTGGATAACATAACAAACACACAGGAAATTCAGGTACAACCATACTAAAGATGAAATACAGAACCTCTGATACTTCAAAGTATGCATAGTTAGACTGGGAGTTTCACCTGTCTATTTCTCACTTGATGAGGACATCCTGCAGGAATAAAAACAGCTTCACCAAGGTACTGCTCAAACGTCCATGGCTCAACGTCTGTAGATCACAAGAGGGAGAAAGGGTGGAATTAGATACCCTTGCAAAGTCCTTACCTACTGTTTTTCAGAATCAACTAAGGAAAAGAGGATTCTTACTGAACTCCTCCTTCAGCTGTTTTTTATGCTTCTCCTCCAAATAAAATGTCTGATCATGGATAGGGTGAATAACCTAAGAGTGAAAGCAAGGAGTAAATTCAACGATTCAGCACTTTGTACTATCATCAAACTTGAAGTGCAAGAATACTTACTGAAGCCACAGGAGCATTGTTAAAATGGCGAAATTCTCTCCAATGCCTCTGCAAGTATTCTATTAACTTGGGTACATCTTGTCTGCGAAAGATGTCCCATACTGCACCCCCACATTCAATTTCTGCACAATCTTGCTTGATTTCGATAGCTACATTCGCTTCTACTAGTGCCAAGGCATTGGTACTTGGGTTTATCTCATTGGGTAGAGAAGTTCTGCCGGATATATCAGCGTAATCCTTTTCGGAAATTATATTTTCTCCTTTATCAATATCTTTCCCCTTGTCCATAGTTTCTGGCAAGCAACTTTTGTTATCATCAGTGCTTTCCTGAGAATAAAAGTCTTTAGTTTCAGTTTCATCAGATCTTTGATGAGAATCTGGAGCCTCAGCTATGCCTGGACAACGTTCCTTTGAATCTTCAAACTCTTGTTGCTTCCTTAGTTTCTCAATGATTTCATGTTGCTTGTGATCAACTTTTGCTTTGGTTGTATGAGTCAATATGTTGACCTGAAGAACACACACAAAACCTAGTTGTTTTATTGTTGTAACATGTTAATTGCAAATCACACAGAGGCCATGATAGACTTCCTGAGCTCATTACACAACCTGTACCGAGCCTTTTCCTATGTTAATATTTTGAATCAGTTTGCTGCTTTTTAGTAACAACAGATTTACAAATCCAAAAAAGAAAAAGAACATACATAAAACTTGAATGGATCAAAAGGTTGATTAGATAAAGTAGCATTGAGAGGAAAACAGTGATGCGTTATTACGAGTTGACCAGCTCCTTCGAATTCCTCAATTCTTTCCTTGGAATTCTTCCCTTACCCAACTCCTCAAAATTTTCTTTCTCAAAGAAAAACCCTGCCCTAACCAGCAAGCATATTACTTCTCAAAAAATAAAAATTAATCTAGATTTTCTGTCTTCCCGTTCTGAGGATTGAAAAATCATAAAAAATTTAAGATTTTTATTAATTAATTGAACGATAAGATTTGCTTCCATAAGACAACTACTGTTCATTTAGGTACGGTATTTCATATTGTTTATCAGTAACATTTAGACATAATAAAGTCCTGTGATTTATACCAAAACAATAAAAAGTACAACTCCAACCTTACACTTGCCTATCGAAGCACAGGCAGTTTCTGATCTCAAGGGGAAATTTGTACTAGAATGTCAGTTGAGAATTTGGGAAAGGGATGCAAGCCCCATGAAAAGCAAAATAAAATCAGCCAAACAGGAACCTGGAATAAGATTAATCAAACAGTTGTTGGAATGAGCATACCGCATCAGAGATGTCACAATGCAACTTAGTGACAGAATCACCTCTCCCAAGCTCTTCTTGATATCCATAAGCAATATAAGTTTTAGGTCCCAAGTCTGGCTTCAAGGAAGTATCGGGGAGCTTAGTGGCCAAATTTAGAAGACCTTGTCTAGGATGAGTGTATTCGCTAAACGGAAGCATAGCAAAAAAGTCAGCTCCATGCCTCGGCAAACATTCTTCAAAAGTATTAGCCGGAGGCCAATCCTTCAGTTTTAAAATTTCTGGCCACCCATTGTGATGCCTGCGACCCTCCAAGTAGCCCTTGAAGAACTGATGAATATTTATCTGAACCTGCATCATAAAATAATAATAATAATAACAACAACAGTAATAATAATAATAATAATAATAATAATAATAATAATAACAGTAATAATAATAATAATAATAATAATAATAATAGTAGTAGTAATTAAAATAATAACAGCACAGCAATAACACCAGGATTCATAGTAAGCTGAACCAGCAAATCATGAAATCCTAGAAAGGTGCAAATAACAAAGACAAACCAATATAGCAAATTAGCAGTTTAGCACCAACCTACCAGGAAAGGTAATTGCCAATTCTAGACTTCTTTTTTATATATTTTTTTGGATAAATTTCCAATTCTAATCAGGTAATGGAAAACTGCACTTTTGTCAGCTAGGGTAAAAGACACAAGAGACCAGCTAGGAGATGTTGGAGTAAAATCACGCAAGAGATAATTTCCCAGATTCAAATTCATTTTGGACGAAAAAAGGTTCAACTGCGGAGTTCAGATTAAAAAGTAGCCATCGTGAACAATGCAATGAAATTTGACGAGAATAAAAATTAGAGAAAATAAATAAGCAACTCATGTTATACATATATAGTAGCTTTAGGACCAAAATTGAGGAAGCATATGATAACTTGAGAACTGATAAGCAGTGATTCTGTCTCTTTTTTTCACAAGGGATAATTTACACTAATAAAATGCATACCTGACACCAATCCAAGCAATCAATGGACATGACAGAGAAATGCTCCTCTTTTAGCTTTTTACTTGCTTTTCTGAAGGCCCTCCACATTACCATTGGCTCCCAGCTAAGACCAGAGGCATTAGCTTGTGCATTTCTAACTATTACAGGTTCACCAGCCCTCCAATGCATTTGAAAATGCTCAAACTCGTTACCATCAATGTGAACAGCATTAGGACAGTACAGAAAATTATCATGGCTGTTGTTCCTAAAAGATGCTTGTCTTACTTGACAGTGGTTATCACCGTTTTGGACAGAAGAGGTAGCAAGACAAAATGAACACCCATGCGACAAATCTATATCTGGAAGGTGGTAGTTGCATGTTAAGGCCTCAGCACTTTGAATTAGTTGGTCTACCCAATTTGCTTCGAAGATACGCCTTAGAGCCATTAAAGAAGAGCCACAACCACCACACTCTTTAGGAGGACAAGGTATACTGCCATCAGATTTGGCTCTCCACTCAGCAACATCAAAGGACATGTGAGTTGGACAATCATTAGCAAGGAGGGTCTCTGGACTTCTCCAGCCATCTGGCGCATCGTTTCCCTTCAGTGCTGTGATACGACTAGCTTCCACCGACTTGCTGAGAGATGAGCTGACTTCAGTAGCTCCATGTGGGGCACCATCTCTGAGTTCCCGACAACAATTGACACAGATATCGTAAGAGCAATCAGGATTTGGGCAGCTTCTATGGAAATTGACAATGGATGTGTTGCAATTATCACTGCCAAATAAGGAACCATGCATCATTACAGCTATTGTGTCATGACAAAACTGAGCTCTGGAAATAGTAAACATTCTGTGTAAGCTTACATCCTTTCTTCCAGAATAAACAAATAAAGACAAAGAATATGGTCAACAGAAACTACAATTAAAACTAATAAAAGAACTTTTGGAAGCTTTGAACTACCGCAGTCCACAGACACACTACTTTCTTTATGTAATAACCATAGAAAATTAGTGTTCATAAATCAAAAGGTCAAAGAAATCCTTGGGTATCAAAGTAGAAGGTAAAATTATCAGGAGGAATGAACAATGCAGCTTCAAGAAACAGATCATGTAAGCAAAGGCTGCTGGGTTAAAGAACAGATTAGAAACAAAATTGACTTTAACAGAAAGATATTTGAACAATCAATCCCACTGTTTATTCCATGAAGAAACAGCTTACATCTTATGTCTCTATGGATGAATAATAACTCATAAAACATTATACATGGTGTATGAGCATAGATAGCGCAACAAAAAATCATTATTTTGGAGATCATACCAATACACTCTATCATCATCATCAACGGCTGATATGGTGATGTCTTCTTCTGTCAGCTGAACACCTGAAAACAAAAGAGACCAGAAACAGCACTGAACATTCTGAGCCACCAACAACAAGCTAAGTTGAAATTATCTGAATGAATTAAAATAGTACCACGAATGTTTGCTTCAACCTCTAGCTCAAACCTTTGCTCCTTTTGAATATGCCTGAGGAGGGGCAGAATGTTGAATAGCAAATAAAGTGAACCCTCCAATCTCATATTTTCATCAGTTTCTTTGCAGCAGTCCTGCAACCCTAACAGACCTAGTTATTTTCATACCAACCTGTTGTGTTGCATGAATGACAATTATTTGATTTATCAAAAGAAAAACTAGCCAAGTTATTTAGTCATATCAGCACCTGAACTATAAATACATGATCACACAAGAGGTAAATTTAACTTGTTTACAGACCTTTAAGAAGACATCTTTTTGAAGGCAAGCTCCACAATTGCAATTACCATAACAGAAAGGACATGTGTCCTCTACTTCGTCATTTGTTCTATCTGGATACCTATTCATTATCTCAACATTTTAGAAAACATTATTAACAACCTCAATTTGAATTAACATAGTTATAACTGTTATAATACTAACGAGCATCTACCATTCACCTATAAGAAGAAAAAACACTGCAGACCAACAAATACAGAATCCTTTCTCTTTTGGTTTGTGAACAAATGAGATAAATTTCATTACCACTTTGCAATGCAGTCATTGCAATAGCGTTTCCTTCTGCATTTTGAACAGGTAACAACAGAAGCTTTATAATTTCTGCACTGATGACACCAAAAGTTCTGCTGATCCTTCCAAGTAACAGCGTCCTACATATAGATACCTCATTAGGACACAGTTACAAATTTAAGCCCGCATGCTATGTCTGCCACAATATCCCAAATTTGCCTACTACATCAATGCAAATAATTTTAGTAGCACTTGAATCCTCTTTCAAGGAGCACACTCATTTTATGCTTCATGAGTACAGGAGAAGCTTTCTTGTTCAAGCTCAAATTCAAATTATTATAATGACCATCCGTGGCAAATGAATCTATATACTAGTGCTATAACTCGAGCTTTATTAACTCCATGAATAGTGTCAAATATCACTTATTTGAGAAATCAAGCATGAACAAAAGTTGGATTGAGAATTATACGCCAGATATCAGTATAAGGACTCAAATGAGTATGCAAAAAAAAAAAAAAAAAAAGATTCCCCACTTCCCCAAGGAAGTTTGCCTCTTTGTTTTGATATGTCCAGCAGTAACCATTGACTGCTTCACTATGTTAGCATGGAGCCATGGACCATTGATAATAAGAACTGTTTCCTCTAAAATCTCGTCTCACATGAATCTAACTACTAACAAAAGATTGATTGAAAGATGAGCAGGTTTCATAAATGGCAGGAGGCAATTTGTAGTATATAATTAGCGATGGTAACCCCAAAAACTTTCTAACTCTCTAATTGCAATGAGACAATCAAAAAATTCTGATCAAATATAACTTCAATTTGCAGCTCTTAAGTTTTATTTATATTTGACTTTTTAGCTTCAGGTTTTTACAAATAAAATTCCATACAAATCATAACAAGAAGACAGATAGGTTTGGGAAGAAGAGATCCTGACCAATACTCCTTGCACTGTCAGTCCACTTGTTTCTACATTTGCACTAAGTTCCTGCTCTCCCATGCATTCAGAGACGATAGAAATTTTCTTCTTATCATTTAAACCCTTCGGCCTCCCTCTGCGCTTAACCATCTTACTAACAGCATTCTGGCAACTAACTTGACAAGGAAACCCCATATTGAAAGCGACTGCCTTTTTCTTGTTCTTTGAACCTTTTGGTCTCCCTCTGCTAACTTTCCTCTTACTGGCCCGACCTCCCAAAGCATCCAATAAAACAGATTCACCTGATATTCCCCCATTTTCAGTGGCAACAGGAAGCATGCCACAGTGTTTCACTTTCTGCTCAGCTTGACTACCTCCTCCGTCATCATGCACTATAAGTGCTCCGGCAGTTTTATTATTTTCTTCACTCATAATTTTTGCTTTCTTATTTTTTGAGCCTTTAGGTCGTCCACGTCCATTCTTTCGCTTTATGCTCAAATTTACTCCATTAGCAACAGTAGCAATTACACCTGTCAATCTTTTGTTTTTCAAGCCCTTTGGCCTCCCTCGCCTTACTGCAGCTTGTTTCTCTGAACTTTTTGCCCTTCCTCGGCATCTCTTCTTCTTAACCATCTTTCTGATGCCATCTTCAGCAGCATCAACAAATGCATGCTGATTCTCGCCAGATTCAACAATCTTATTCTCATTACGCAAGCCTTGGGGCAGGCTGCAGCTATCCATCTTAGTAATAGTAACTTCACTCCGTATCCCCACCATGTGATCAGTTGCCAGGCTCACCATTATATTCTCATGTTCCTTACTACTATTCATCGTTCCAACTCCATGACCAGAATAAACATCACTGGAGCTGCTTGTAATAGTTTTCTTTTTATTCTTTGAACCCTTTGGCCGGCCAAGGACACCCTTCCTCTTGACTACTCTAACTGCAGAAACCAAAGCAACTTCATTCAGGTCTCCCTTATTTTCTTCAGATAAAAGCATTCCATTTTCAGCCACATTTAACCTCATAGTACCCACATCTTGTTCTCTATTATTTAGATTAGCATCTGCAAAATTACCGCCAGTAGTTCTCTTCTTACTTTTTGAGGCCTTGGGCAGGCCACGCCTCTCCTTCTTGAATGTCCTCTCTCCATTACTGGTAGCTATTCCATTGCCCCCACCTTCTCCAGCTACAAATTTTCTCTTTCCATCATCTTCCTTCCTGACTGCATCCATCTCTCCATCATTAGTATTAGTACCACTCGAATGGCCTGGTATAACTTTGCTCTTGGTCCTTGAACCTCTGGATCTGCCACGCCTGTCCTTCTTCTTGACTATCATCCCTTGTTCCTCATTCAGAATTACTCCATTTTGACCAGCCATTGTAATTCTTTTCTCATTCTCGCCTTGGCACATAACATCTACTTCATGTCCACTAGTAGCATTACTCATATAGCCTAATGTGATTTTCTTCTTAGTCTTTGAACCCCTGGGCCGACCTCGCTTGACTATATGTTTTTTGTAACCCACAATAAAATCGTCCAGTTTCCCAGCATTTTCTGCAGGCATAAAAATCTTCCCTTCATTGCTTTCAATATCCTTGCTTCCACCTCCATTGCAACTAGGAACAGTCAGACGACCTATCAAGACTTTCTTCTTGTTCCTGGAGCCCTTGGGCCGACCAATTTTCTTCTTGACAATCTCATTGTGTCCAGAAACTTGATTTGCGCTTATTCCAAACTCACCAGTTGTACAGATTTCCTTCTCAACAACATCTGTATTTCTCTTTCCAACACTAGTATCATCTATTAGTAACACTACCCCTGTTTCATTACCAGTCACAGTTTTCTTCTCACTCTTTGAACCCTTTGGCCTTCCTCGACCTCGCTTCTTGATACTCCCTTCTTCTCCACAATCCTTCCTCCTTTCCTCGCCTTCCTTCTTGGTTCTCCTTACCTGATGCTCCCTGTTTTGTTCCATATTTTTCTTTTTGCTCTCAGAACCTTTGTGCCTTTGTCCAACATTCTTCTTCTTCATAAGCATTGCATCACTGTCATTGCCTATGCCAGCTGCACTTGGTGATTCCCCATTTTCTCCAACCTTTCTCTTCTTATTCTTGGAGCCCTTCGGCCTGCCTAGTCGCTTATTATTCTTCTTCATAAGAACCCCTTCTCCACTGCCATCCATCATGCTAACTGTACCTGAAATTCCCACATTTTCTTCACCACTTCTTCTGTTATTCTTGTAACCCTTCGGCCTGCCTAGTCGCATCTTCTTCTTCATAAGAAACCCTTCTCTACTGCCATCCATCACACTAACTGTACCTGAAATTCCCCCATCATCTTCACCATTTCTCCTGCTATTCTTGGAATCCTTTGGCCTGTCTAGTCTATTCTTCTTCTTCATAAGAACCCTTTGTCCACTGCCATCCATCACACTAACTGTACCTGAAGTTCCCACATTTTCTTCCACACTTCTCCTGTTATTCTTAGAACCCTTTGGTCGTCCCCTTTTCTTTGAACTTATCACACTAGCATTAGCTACTACATTTTCCATAAAAGGTACCAAAACTTGCTGACCATCATAACTCCCCTGCTTCTGATTCAGGTCTTCCATAACCTTGTCATCAACCATCAAAATTGAATCTTGACAGGAAACAGAACAACCCTCCAACCTACTGATGAACAATACTCAAACTTTGGTCATCATTGGACACCCTTTTCATGTCTTTTCTTGATTTTGTTTCTGTATTTAACATAAACCCTAAAAAAAATCACCTACAGAATTCAACTTCCCACGAAAAGAGAACCCCACAAAAAAAAAAAATCAGCCTTTGAAGAAACTAATGAATAAAGGGACCACAAGAGGAAATCATAGAGGAGTAATGCCGCTGTTTCCTTTGGAACAAGACCAAGGACTCACCTCTCCTCTGGACTTCTATTTGCTTTGTTCTTTTTTCCTTTTTTTCAGCTGCCGAATAGAGTGTTGAAGCATACAATAGCAAAACTGACTAATTGGGGTAGCTGACTTTATCGATTTGTTGTTTATGGGAAAAGATTACTAGTGCAGCCATTGGACTAAAATTGGGAAGCCTGGATTTGTTGAGTTGTTTTTCTCCAATGTACATGTTCCCATGGATTTTTAAAAGCATTGCATCATCAAGTTAATGTGATATAATTTCAATTTGTGTATAAGGTAAGTAATAATTATGATTGGTTTTGACTTTTAATTTCGAGAAATATGGCTCCAATTTTGCCGTTTATATGAAATAAGTGGGAAGAAGTGAATCGATATATGATAATTATGATTCTGTTTGACTTAACTTTGAGAAATATATCTTCAATTTTGTTGTATTATACGAAATGAGTGAAAAAAGTAAATTGACGTAAGTGTTACTTATTATTTGTTTGACTTCAATTTCGAGAAATATGACTCTAACTTTATCGTATTATGTAAAATGAATGGGAAGAAGTAGAGATCAATGTAAGTGACCATTGTGATTTGTTTGACTTTGACTTCGACTTTGAGAAATATGACTTCAATTTTAACGTATTATACGGAATGAGTGGGAAGAAGTGAATCAAATTAATGTGATGCGATTTCAATTCGTGTGTAAGGTAAGTAATATTTATGATTGGTCTGACTTTTAATTTTGAGAAATATGACTCCAATTTTGTCGTTTATAGACTGGGAAGAAGTGAATCGATATAAATGATAATTATGATTCTGTTTGACTTAACTTCGAGAAATATAACTTCAATTTTGTCGTATTATACGAAATGAGTGAAAAAAGTAGATTGATGTAAGTGTTACTTATTATTTGTTTGACTTCAATTTCGAGAAATATGACTCTAACTTTATCGTATTATGTAAAATGAATGGGAAGAAGTAGAGATCAATGTAAGTGACCATTGTGATTTGTTTGACTTTGACTTCGACTTCGAGAAATATGACTTCAATTTTAACGTATTATACGAAGTGATTGGGAAGAAGTGAATCAAATTAATGTGATAGGATTTCAATTTGTGTGTAAGGTAAGTAATATTTATGATTGGTCTGGCTTTTAATTTCGAAAAATATGACTCCAATTTTGTCGTTTATATGAAATGAGTGGGAAGAAGTGAATCGATATAAATGATAATTATGATTCCGTTTGACTTAACTTCGATAAATATAACTTCAATTTTATCGTATTATACGAATGAGTGAAAAAAGGTAGATTGACGCAAGTGTTACTTATTATTTGTTTGACGTCAACTTTGAGAAATATGACTCTAATTTTATCGTATTATGTAACATAAATGGGAAGTAGTAGATCAATATAAGTTATAGATATGATTTGTTTGACTTTGACTTCGAGAAATATGACTTCAATTTTATCGTATTATACAAAATGAGTGGGAAGAAGTGAATGACATTAATGTGATACGATTTCAATTTGTGTGTAAGGTAAGTAATAATTATGATAGTTATGATTTTGTTTGGCTTAACTTCGAGAAATATGACTCCAATTTTGTCGTATTATACGAAATTGTGAGAAAAAGTGGATAGATGTATGTGATAATTATAATTTGTTTGACTTCAACTTCGAGAAATATGACTCCAATTTTATCGTATTATACGAATTGAGTGAGAAGAATAGGATCAAATTAATGTCATATGATTTAAATTTGTGTGTAATGTCAAATTAAATTTGTGTATAAGAGTAATACTAGTTTTTCGACACGTGCATTGCACATGATTACCGATTCAGAAAATATATGTTATAGTAAATAGCGTTGCTTATTTAAGTAAAGATTTGAATAATAAACTTTGCACAAAATAATATTGCAGATTCTTTTGTGAATGTTCAATGTGGATGGTCATATATATCTCTTATTCACACGAATCTATGAAAATTGTCAATGAAAATTTTTATTAGTTAAATGCAATAATGCATATTTCAATTTGATGAGGCTCAATCACGTAATTAATTATATCTCAGTAATATTACCTTATGACGATATTTATTGTGTATTTTTCTTATCATTTAACCAGATGTGTTTTGCATGTGTATTTCACGTTAAACTGTTTAGATGTCATATGAACATATGAAGAGAACAACTACATTTTATTTTAAGAACTTATCTTTGTAAAATAATTTTTATTTTATAAGTTATAACATAATAGATAATGTTCTTGTTGTTGGCTCTCATATTTTACTTCTCGATTGACTGTACACATAAATCAAATATAGTTATTTGACTGTTCATAGTTAACTGAGAAAGGTTTCCTTCTTTTTATCGAAAAAACTAAAATTTAAAATTTTTAAATAATATATTATATCTGTGAAATCATATATATAATCACTTGTTTATCTTACACTCAACAAAGATGCAGTTCATATACTTGCAAACGATTTTCAATTTATTGAATTCATTCAAGGAAAAATAACAATATCATGTTATCACATATATAGGGACGGTGTAATAATATAAAAACTTATTGGTCAAAAGTTGATACAAGATTAGATTGAAGATAGAAATAATTAATGTAATAACTATGAGAATTCATAGTATTATAACTAAAGAATGTTAAAGAGTGTGAATAACGTTTGCAATAATTAGTAATAACTAAGAGAATTTCTAATTTTATAACTCAAGGATTAATGTACAATAGATGTATTTCTAATAAATTTTATACTGACATAAAAAATATGACTTTTAGTTAATGTTACTATTTTTTCATTTAGTTATTAGATTTTTAATTTAGTGTAGGAAAAAAATGAAAATGTTTATTCCATATTACTGAATATAAAATTTATTTTGTACTTGATAAATTTTTAAATGATTCATATATATTCACATAAATTTTTAAATGATTCATATATATTCACATACTTTCACTCTTGAGAAGTTTAATAATTTTAAAAAAAGATGTTCAAAAGCATATATTTACATCACAAGAAATATTGTTAACAAAAACAAATAAATTTACACTACATCATGTTGACTTCATATATTGGAACATTACATACTAATGTATATTTATATCTTCAAAATTATTTTTCTCAAGTACTCAAGGTTATTGAATATATCCTCTTAGGATAGAACAATTTACTTCATCAGAATAATGGTACCTCATATCCCGCAAAACTTCGAACTCACTCAATGACAATAAATGACACTAATTTTTTTTAAAATGCAAGAAGAAGAGTAGGAGATTAAAAAAAATTGTGGTTGAAAAATGAAAGGAAACCCCTTTTTTTATAGTCAATAAAGAGTAGTATGAATAAGTGTTTTTTTGTGTGTTATTTGAAAAGTCATGACCTTTCCGAGAAGTGACAACCCTTTGGAAAAGTCACAACATATTGAAAAAGTCACAACTATTTGGAAAAGTCACAACTCACCGAAAAATCACAAACCTTTGAAAAAAGTCACAACTTATCGGAAAAGTCACAACTCATCGAAAAAGTGACTTTTCCGAGAAGTCACAACCCTTTGAAAAAGTCACCACTCTTTGGAAAAGTCACAACTAATCGAAAAATCACAACCCTTTAAAAAAAGTCTCAACTTATCGAAAAAGTCACAACTCATCGAAAAAGTCATAACCTAAGTTAGGGATAATATAGTAATTTAACATTCAAGTTAGGAGTTCATACTTTTATGAATATTGAATATGAAATTTTTTTGAAATTTAATATTTACCAATGTATATATATCCTTACATTTTTCGTCCAAAAAAGTTGTCTACATTTGCTAAGTAAAAGTCATTTTGCAGTTGATTGAAAATAACTAATACATATTTATTGGTGAAGATTGAAGACTTTGCTTTAATATTTGAAAAATGTAAATATAATAGCAAGTTAGTGGTTCCATGGTCTAGTGGTCAGGACATTGGACTCTGAATCCAGTAACCCGAGTTCAAGTCTCGGTGGAACCTTTCTTTTATATATATATATATATATTTATTTTTTTTTTGTTTTGCAAGTTGCTAATAATACTGTCCATATTTCTACTTGTTCGGAATAATTTTACTATATCACCCCAAAATTATTCATTATCTATTGATTTTCCAAACTTGACAAGTAAAATTGGCCAACTATTTTAATATACTTAACCAGTAAAAATGTATGGAGGAAGTTATCAAGTTGCTCGTACTTGAAAATACAATGTGTAGACACTACTTGAAAATTCACGAGTTTTTATTTACTACCATGTGATGATAATAACCCCAAACTTTTTTTTGACATGAGCTACGTTAATCCTTGTATATGCTACCTCCAAATTTGCTAGCAAATTTTAATTGGACACTCAACTACAACTTATTCCAATTTAGCATCTAAACATATGATTAAACATTTTTATTACATGCTTCAAATTCAAATTTTTAAAAATCAACGAGAGGAAGTTGCTCGGAGGGTAAGCACCCCTCACTTCCAACCCCAAAGGTTGCGAGTTCGAGTCACCAAGGGAGCAAAAGGGGTGAGAGCTCCTAGGGAGGGTAAAAAAAATAAAAAAATAAAAAAAATCTTTTTAGCGCAATCTCAAATGACCATTACTTAAAATTAAAATTTCAAGTAAAGATGCAAATTCTCCATTGCTAATATTATCAATATGCATAGTACATGTAATTCCTCACATGTATGTAAGGTAGTGGTAATAAAAAGAGAACCATCATTTACTCTGTCCAATTTGGCCTTTTCTCATCTTAGTTTCCGCTACATAGTTTTTTGATAAACACAATAAATATAAAGAAGAGAAAAAGGATGGGGGTGTCCATCATTTTCATATTCTTCATTTGGTAATGGAATTGTGACGACATAAGAATGAGAAACCAGATATATGAATCCTCACTTTTCTACATTCATTTTCATCTCAAACCAACATTATACAAAACAAAATTAAACTAAATAGGACTGCTTACTATATATAAGTCATCTATATATAAGCGAACATAAGCATAGCCAGTTTGTCAACTGAAACTAGATATCAATAACCAATAGCAGGGGGATGCAAGTTGCAATACGGTTCAACCTTAAGCGTCAAGCGAAAGCTCAATAACTAATACGACGCTGTACATTGATAGAACATTTTCTGTATACCTGTTCCGAATGAACGAACTACCACTCATCTATGAAAATTCACCTAAACGTGAATCAGACTGGCATAAGCCTGCACCTAATGCTGAAATTGACCCAAACAAGGATGACATTGAACTGCACATATTATCCAAGAGGTCATTATCCAGAATATAAATTAAAAGCTGGAGCTTTAAATCAACTGATAAAACATCCATCTGTCTAATGTAGAAATGGTCTCAAAGTTCCCACACAATCATGATATCGGAGTTGACCGCTCCCCTCCTGCTGGAAACTGAGGCTGCATACACGGAGACAATAGGTCATACATTGAGAGCAACACTTCATAAGGTACAACTGGTAAATAATACATCCTGTCAAAAAAGAAGTGTAAACTGATATCCTCTTTTTCATATTATAAGGACGGATAACTTTATTTACAAAGAATAGCAGAGAAGGAGAAATATGTAGGTAGAGTATTGACTACCTTTCTTACATCTCTGTAATGGATTCTATGAAGAGTTAAAATCATCTTGCATTTTATGCCAAAAAGCTTACAACAATATGGAATCTACAAGGTCCATCAGAGTCAAAATCATATTATACATCTGTCTTGCATAAGGGGTGTAAGATAGACTAGGTGCTTTTTCTCCACTCGTGAAGGTTCACATCTAGCTATCAAGGATAAGGAAGCAAAGGTAGAGTCCTTTAATAACATGTCTATCATTTTGTGCGACTATCTCCACTATAGAAAGAAAAAAAAAGGAAAGAATAACATTTTCAGCACATTTATACAAATAAGCCTTTATCAGTATTATAATAGCATAAGTAGTCAACGTTTTCAAACAGGGTTTTATCCATACATGCAAACATAATTAATAAAACCAAACAAAATAGTTGGCATACCGCACTTGAGCCCTGAAGCAAGACTCAATACATGTTGAGCGTTTCACCTTCAGTGTCATCATCAAGATTCTAAGGCATACTTTTCCTTGTCAATGAACCTCTTATGAAGAGGTGACACTAAACAATTGATATTTCACTTTATCGTTTTTTTTTTATTTCTTTGTTTTTTGATTTGTCATTCGTACTTATAATTATTAGTCTTGAACTAAGCATATATATAATTATATTTTTTTCTCTCTTTGCAGCATTTTGCGTTAAAGCCCATGCTCTATTTGCACTTTACGCTAAAGCGCCAATGGACCTTAGAAATTTTTTGCGCTTTTTGCTTTTGATAACATTGAGCATAGATAGGAGTCTATCTTCAGCAGAAAGACTGACTTAAGACTTTATCATTCACACCGACCTGCTTTCATAAGCACTTGTTGGCAAGTTCGGAAGAAGGCTTTGAGGGGAACTAACTCTATGTGGCTCTGGTTCAGTACTGCTTCTCGCTTAGAATCTCTTCTAGCTGAGCTGCACTAACAGGCTTAGGTAAAGTATAGATAATGTGAGTGACTACAGCAAAAGCTTTGCGGCATCGTAATAGATCTCCATTAAAAGAAGACAAAGAACACCCTAAATTAAAACACACTACTTTGCATCCACATTAATTTAAGCCTTTTAAAACAACAAATAGTCGACAGACTCTTCTATTCTACTCTCTATAGGAATATGAAGCTATGGGGGCGACCCATGCAATTAGTTCCCTTCATTTGTGGAAGAGATGTTCCACACCGTGAGTGTGGTTCCAAGTTTGTTGCATCATATTTGCAATGATCTCAGAACTCTGATTGGAGCTTCTCCTCTTCTACTCTCGAGATATCTTGAAGTCCTAGAAAAGAATCCATGGCTACACTCAATTTGTTTTGAGTTAGCTAGTTAAGGTGAAAGGAATTTAGGAAATGAATAGTAGGGAACGTCCTTGATAGGAATTCTGAGTAACTTTCTGGGTGAAGCTTACTTCCTATAGCAGCTCCTTGGACCTTAGCCTCTTAAGGGTATAAGTGGTGGCCTGGTTGTCCCCACCCTCCCTTATCATGAGTGTATATGGGAGCAGTTTGTGCTTGCCTTGTAGTTCCCAGTCCTCTTAGGCCAAGATGCCTTTTAAAAAGATTCTCCCGAATCAAAACAAGACCGACTATACTAATTTTTCCAATCAAGTGCAGATGGGATTCCCCAATAGATTCTACATATTCGGCATTTGCATTCTACGGTAAAAAGCTAGGTTTCACAAACATGTATAGTTTATACTATGTAGTATTGCTATGTTCGTCATTTGAAACAACTCCAATTTCTTTTTACAAACAGTCCAGGTAATACACCAGGGACCTTAGGGACCTGTTATCCAGATCTTCCTAAATTGCATCCTTAATATACTTAGTCTTCATTTGATCTACTTAGTCTTCATTTGGTACCCTTCACATATATTCCACTCATTTCTTCAATATTTTCTCTCTCATGAATTCTTACCACTAGTACTAGGAGAGATCAAATCATTATGCAGAAAACAGTCTTTCGACCCTATAAGCTTAGAACAGACACATTTGATGCAGGGATTGGGGAAAACATCGCAACAAATTGACTATTTAAACCAGAACTACTAAATTTTCTATTTATCCATGTCTCCTCTTGTAACAAATTACTTAAGCAGAAGTGCACATAAATTAGACCATTCTAAGCTCAGCAAAAGATCCTTCCCAAGCTCATCATTTGTCTTGCCTAACAATGTCCAAAATTTCAGATATTGCTATTAGAGGACTCCAAAAACAAGGAAGCAAATATGTAGATGCCAAACCTACATGCACGAAGTTTTGCACTTGTCATCCCTGACTAGCTTTTAATGTTGGGTGGAAGGACATTGCTAACAAGATAGGCAGATTCATAAATGCCTCTCTACCATCGACATTCAATTCAAGATTGACAAACAAAGACATTCCCTATTCAGAGGCTATCAGGAACAGTAAATGGGGAAATAGGAAATTTATTAGCACCTCCAAACGAGAAGGAACTGGTCAGTTGAAGGAAAGAGCCATTCACATTCACAAACTAGAAGCAAATGTGTTCTCTCTCACCTGTAATGAGGTTAGAATATGAACATCTTCAATTGAAAAAGGAAAGTTTTACTGCATCCAAGAAAAAAACTTTCGTCCTTTTCTCATGAAATTGTTGTAGCAAAAATTACCAATGGTTTATGAAAAATGTAACTTCTTTGTTAGTTAAAGTTCTTTTTGGATATTTGGAAATGATTGTTCATAGGCTACTTCCTTTCCTAGCAAGATTGTTGTCCAATCTTTTTTTGTAGACTTGAGGCAAGGTTCCATGTCCCCCTCTTGTCATTATACATATTTTTGCTATTTAATTAACATGGTCGGGGTTCAAGCAAAACCCCCCACACCTCGGCCCACTACCTAAGGTGATGGCTTAAACTAAAAAAAAAAAAAAAAAAAAAAAAGCACTTCACTTCCTATATCTCTACATCTTTGGACTGCTCAAAGAGAACATCTGTAACAGGCATACCAAAGCAAGCACAAGCTTTAAAGTTTTAAAAAGGGAAAAAAAAATAGCATCACTTTCCATGCAGAGTTCTCTGCTAGCATGATAAAATTTAAGCATAGCTTGCAGTATCAAATGACATCATCAATCAATTAAAGCAGGATGTAAGGGCAACGAGGATCAAGTTAGAAATCCTCAAGCTACCTAAACCAACCCAGAGATGACTTAATTTATATCTGCTTGGCATCAACAACACAAATTATTACAAATAAATCATTGATTAGCATGCATAGTCTAACTAGAAACACTAAAAATAATTACCGCTGAAACATAGGATGAGCTTTGTGCAAGAAACTTGACAAACTCTTGTTTCTTTATTTCAAAGTTGAACTTTGCATGGTCCAGTAGTGTTTGTTCTCTCTGTAAATCATCCACAAATCTTGCCCTTTTCCACTTCAGCTCCTTCATCCGGTTCTCAGTCTCATAATAGTTTTCAGGTACATTCGGCTTTCCAGAACTCTTTGGAAATTTGATCTTGACTTCCCTTAAATGTACACGAGAAAGAAAGAATCCAAATGATGCAGTGATGCAATACAAACAAACAACATATCCAGTGAAATCCCACAAGTGGGGTCTGGGAAGCCTTACCCCTACCTTGGGAAGGTAGAGAGGATAATGATTCAGGAAGCAATCAACAAGAAAAATAAATTGTGCTGCAAATTCAAATACATCTAATATATAAACATACAAACTCAAATACATATGAGATATGAACATAGGAGTAGGATTAAAAACAACTCCTAGGAGACAGTGAGATTAAGATATCAATAATTGACAAACATCATTCAGGTAAATCTAAACTGTGTTAAGAATCAGAATGTGATAAATCCTGAAAACTCCTCCACCAGAATATAATATTATAGATAATCTTTCCTGATTAACTTCTAAAATGTGTTGTAGACAACCCCCCACCCCCACCACCACCACACACACACACACACCCCCCCCCCCCCATTTTTAAAAGAATAATGATTCATTAAAGATGCCAATGGTCTGTTAATCATTTTGAAATGAATATAGAAAGAGAAGAACATGATTTCATACACCATTCTATGCAGATTGAAAGAGGAAGGTAGTGAAAGGTCGAACTACTAAACTCCACAAAGGTCAAGCAACATGGTCACAAAATAACATCAGATTTCCAATTAAGGCGCACAGTTAGAGATCAAGTATATTACTTGATACTCAAAAGGGAACAAGTTAATAGGCAATCAATTCTTTAGGGTATCTTCACATTTCACAAACAAGTTGAACTATGAAAGAAAGAAAAATTTATGAATGAAATAATGACACTATTTAAGGCAAGCCTCTTTACCTCTCGCCTAGGGAAGATATACCACCACTCTTTATGATCCCACCATCCAACGATATGGCTCCATCAGCTATAAGAGGTAGTGCCTGCAGCATGTCAGCCCTTGTTTTGTATACTTGCAAATGTGAGAAGAGTCTATAGAAGAGGGTCTCTCTCAGGCCATGACCAGTGCTTGTAACACAATACAAGTTTGCAGTGTCAATATTGATCATATTGACAGCAAAACCAAGAAAACCAGGAGGAGTTTCCTCATTGAGGTATCTTGGCTTCTTTATGTCAAGCCTCCTCTGAGGGTCATCAGCAATAAATTTACCAGCATATGGTCTAAAACGATAATTCAAAAAGGAAAAAGAAAAGAGAGTAAAGAAGTGCTAAAGAAAATGAGTAGCATTTGCAAGAAGAGATCATCATAATATCAAACCTTAAGTTCTCAAGACAGATTACGAGATATCGGTCATCCAAAGGTCTCCCAATTGAAGCTCCAAGTCCATGAAGACCAGAACTTTTATTTATAAGACCTTCCTTATCATATGTTTCCAGTGCTTTATGTCCATCACGCGTCTTGCAAACAACTCCTAACATGGTTTCAAGCCCAAGATAATCCGAGAGAGTTCTGAATTTCAAGATTATGATACAAATGTCAGTCATAATACAGTGAACTTAAATTATCTGCCTACTTCTTTGGTAAAGATATGGCACCTGGGCCTAACTCAACCCCAAAATACAGCTTATGAGGGAGGGATTGCCCAAGTCCATATATGCAAACTACGCGTCCATAGTGGGACTTTAACCCACTCTAACATTCTTTAAACGCCATGCTTCTTTCATCTTCTATTCTCAAAATGCAGAGAACTATTCAGATTCTAACTCCTACATCACGGCAAGACCTAATTTAAGCAACGAGATGCTCATTATCATACAGAAAAGTGTCTCACATGCTAAGGGGTTATTCCCAGGTCAATTTTACAAAGTGAAGGTTCAAAAGTTTTTATAACAAAAAGATACCCAGTGAGAGGATAAAAATAAAATATAGATATTATTACTATTATTAATAACAATAATAATATAGTTGGTACGACCACCAAGCCTATCTCGTAAGAAAGTGAGAGATGTTCAACTACCAACGAACCTTCTACCCTAATTCGCGACCTCCAAACCCTAATCACTCTAAGTATACCTGTGACGGATTCAAAGACCAGAACATATCAAACTTTTTGTCTCAAGTCTTCACCTTCATGCACAGTTTCAAAAAAGTCTTCACCTTCATGCAGCCACATACTGTCATCTTGATTGGGAGAGAGTGAACAGATGCTATAATTTCTTGAACATGGCTGTAGAGAGCTAGCATAGAAAGTGGACTCATAGAACAGCTTATTCTTTTTTCTATTTTATCTATTTTTTGTAGAGAACACCAGCAATTACTGGATGCTATGTTTAAACTAACCTGTTGAGATTATCTTTTTTTGGGTAAAACTAACCTGCTGAGATTATCATCATCAACCTTCCCAAGCAAAGCAACAATTCCTATCATGTCCTTCATAAATGGAATATGAGTAATCTGAGTTCCAGTACGCTTTTGCAGCTGGACACAAATGGAAGCTGCAGATTTATCAAAACTTAAGATTTGTTCAATGGTCTCCTCCTCATTCTGCCCATTGGAAGATTCCTTATTTTCAGAACCAGTTTCACTTGCTGAATGAGTCTTGCCAAGAACAACTACAATACACCACAAGCACAAGGAATCAAAATTGGGGAACAGTGCAAGGCATATGCAAAAAGGGAAAGAAAAACTGTTAAATTGAATATTATAGTCTACATGGAGTGCTTTTAAAAAGGCAATAGACAACATTAAACCCATGAACAATATATTAGACCTCTGTTACTCAAACAAGCCGATGGCTGATATTTTGTGGTACAGGCATCACAAAATCCATATTTACTTGAAATAAAAGACGTCCCTTGATATGAAAATCTTGCTTTGATTGTTTCCTTCCCACAAAGACATAGTACAAGCATTATGTTCTAGGATACTGAAAAACAAAATAGCTACAGTAACCTCCTAAAATTTTGTAGATGCATTTTGCAGCACACCTAATTAACTTGAAAATAAGTAAACAGTACCTCGTATATCCAAAATTGAATCATCCAACCTGTTCTTCTGAGCCTTCAAGAATTTGACATTATCTTCATGGTGTTTAATTTTAAGACCAATCTCCTGCATTGCATCCTCAAGTTTCTGCCAGAATTAAATGACAGTCATGAAATTGACCCATCTACTACACAATATATTATCATGTGCATTATCATGATATCATCTCAAATGATGGATAAGTACACATATCTATACCTCTTATCAAGACTATTGTGCGTAATACATCCATGAATGAAATAAAATAAACTAGGCAGATATCTTTCATAATCTTAACAACCTTGGAATTGCAGATAACTGCCTCAGCAGATCCATTTTGCATTGGGTCACGATTGGCAGCAAAAACGGGGGAATTAATCTGGCCTCCTTGATTGAGCGATGGATCATGCACAACTAATGCCTTAGGACTGATTGGCAGCTGGAAAAGAAACGCAAAAGCAAACATCAGTTTATTAGAGTTGCTTATTAAGAAAAGATTCAACAAGTGTCTATTTTAAGGTCCTAGAGTTCTCACCATATATACAGTGTAACAAGTAATAGTAAAGCGGAAATCGTAGTTGCCAATATTTTTTATCTTTGTTTCATTTAGGAGGAACATAAAATATACCTTCCTTCTGAAAATATATAATGAAGGTTGAACAAAGATATCAATGGTGTCGTTGATAGTGATAGTTCAAAGCCAGAGGGAGCTAATGCAAAATAATGACGAGCAGGAACAAGAGAAACAAGACAAGGGAGAAATCTAGGATCATAACGGAAAAATGATACATTATGAGAAGGAGGATAAATTTGAGGATGGTATTAATGAAAACAATCCTGATGTTGAACCATCAGAGGAGAAACCCACCTGAGTAACTGGCAGAAGAGTTCATGAAGGCACGAGTAGAGAATAAGAACAGGAGAATGAAGAGACACAATCAAATACATCAGACACATCACATAGTCAAGACAGAGAAGGGGATACAGGAGAGATCACAAAACTCTGATCCAGAAACATATATGGACAAAGGCCAGATAGCTGCTAAGAATTTTGAAACAAGGGGGTTAAATGGGGTAAGACAACAAGGAGGACCAAATAGATATTGGAGATGATGATGAAGTGACAGTGTAAAACAATACAAGCATACAAAAGGAAGAGGCCAGAAACAACAGGGTCGATCACTTAGACACACCTAAAAAGCAAGGAAAGAAAACAGACAAACAAAAGCAACCAGAGATAAGAGTTTGCCTCCTAAGCCAGCAAGGAGTGTGCAAGCAAACAAGGTTTGCAGGTGCCAAAGCTACTCACCAATGAATAATTCACTAATATGGAATATAAGGTTGGTAAAAACTCAACATGCCTTTGAAAGAGTTGCCGTGATGAATAGACAAAAAACACTTCAACTTTATAGTTCTGATGGAGCCTTTTAAACATGTTAGACACGTAGTACAGACAGTGGTTAATAATGGGAACAAAAAGGCATAATATCAATGGGAAAATCTAGGTTTTTGTGATAGATGAATTTCAAGTTAAAATAATGATGGACACGGACCAGGTATTAACATTACAATCAACTCAGATAACAGAAATATGCTAGTAATGACAGAGATAGTAGAATAGAACTTTGGGATGCACTTTATGATCAATCTACTCAAATACGAACTCCTTGGTTAGTAGGGGAAGATTTTAATGTGATTGTGGATGAATATCAGAAATTCAGACTTCTTGCTGCCTAACTGAATGTCAATTATCAGATACGGGATTCACTTCACTGGTAGCACGCTCACTTGGTTGAATGGTAGATCAGATGAAACTTGCATTTCTAAGAGACTCAATAAATGTTTGCGTAATCAGGTATGAGTATGTTTCCTAACCTGGAAGTGGCACATTTAATTAAACAAGGATCTAATCATGCACCTCTCTTAACACATTACAAAGAGGATAGTAGAGTAATTAAGAAATCTTTCAGATTTCATAATTTTTGGGTGGAACATGAGACATTCTGGGAGGTAGTCAGACAAAATTGGTCAGGGAACTTTGGTCCAGACCCTATGGTTATTGTACATAATAATTTGAAGAAGGTCAGCAAGGCATTGCCTAAAAGGAGTAGCAATACATATGGTGACATAATCAAATAGATAGCAAACTCTAGAAGTAGTAGTTAAGGTCCATGAGCTGGAATTTGAACAAAATCCTACCCATGGAAACAGGAAGAGGCTACAGAAATGTACAAGCTGAACTGATAAAATTCTATGATACGGTGGAAAAATTTTGGAAGCAAAAAGCTGGAATGCAGTGGTTTAAAAACGGTGAATAGGAACACCAAGTTCTTTCATTCTCATGTAACTGATAAGAGAAATAAACTACAACTCAAGAAGATTAAAGATCCTAATGAGAACTTGCTGGATAAGGAGGAGGATATCATGCAGGAGGCTATAACGTTTTACACAGATCAATTGTTGAGGATCACATTCCAACAAACTTTGAGATGATACTGAATCATATATCTCAACTGATTAATGCAGAACTGAATAATTAGATTCATGAAATTCCAGAGATGGAAGATGTGAAGAGTTGTTTTAGTCTAAATGTAGATAGTTCAGGTGGTCCACATGGTTTCACTGGGAAGCTCTACCGATACTGTTCGGACATAATTGAAACAGGTGTGCTAACAAAGGTGCATTTTTTCTTCTGTGACATGAATTACCGGGATATGTCACTGTCACATGCATAAATCTGGTGTTATTGCCCAAAATGGATATTGTGACCTTTTCAGATCAGTTTGAGCAACCTCACTCACATGAAAGATTTTCTCCAAGACCATACATGAAAGACTGGTATACCTACCGCCAACAATCATCTCTCCAGCAAGCAGGTTTTATGGAAGGAAGAAGCATAGTTGAGAATATATTATTGGTACAAGAAATTGTGCATGATATTAAGATAAAGGGTAACCCAGCAGTGATAACGCTGGACATGACAAAGCATATGATCGAGTTTCATGGTTGTTCCTGACTAAAGTGCTAAGAAGAATGGGTTTTGGAGATTTGCTAATTGACATGGTATACAGAATAATCTCTAACAGTAGGTATTTTATTCTAATAAATGGTAAGCCACAAGGTTTCTTTAAATCTACTAGGGGAGTGAAGCAACTTTATTTATCATAGCTGCTAAATGCATGTCAAGAACCTTCAACGCCTTACACAAGGATGAGAAGTTCAGAGGATTTGGAATGCCAAGTGGAGCCCATACATCAACCACTTAGCATAGGCTGATGATACTAAAATTTTCACTTCAGCAAAAGAATATTCCTAAAAATTGGTGATGGAAACATTGGCTACATATGAGAAAGTGAGCGGACAGCTGATTAACAAAGGAAAGAGTGCACTGCAGTGTATACGCATGAAAATACAAAGGATGAGGTGGTGACATTGGTGAACAAAATTACAAGAATTCCAAGAGAAGTGTTCCCCTGTACATACTTAGGGGGTGCTAATCTACTATAGCAGGAGAAGAATGCACATTACAAAGAAATCACTGATAAAGTGAGTAACAAACTGTTTTCCTGGATAGGAAAATGGCTCTTTATTGGTTAGAGGATCACTCTCGTTAAACATATCTTACAAAGCAAGCCAATACATTTGTTGTCAGACTGTTGTAAGCCTGTGACTGACCCTCTTGCAGGGGTTATCACAGGATGTTTGCTAAGTTTTTCGGGAGTAATTCAATAAGAAATTCTAGCAAACATTGAACTTCTTGGACTGTGCTATGTCATCCTTATGATGAAGGTGCACTGGGATTTAAAAGCCTACAGGATGTCTCAAAAGCTTTATTTGCTAAATTGTAGCAGGATTAACAGGAAACAAAATACAATTTACAACAAGACCAAATACAGTTGGACAACAGAAAAGATACCAGATAACAAAATGGTAAATTACAATCTGGGTTATACAAATATAGCTCTTGATCTTCAACGGCAACGATGTGCTCAGCACAAAGTGGGAGTGCAGTGCCTCTCCGAGCAGATTTTTCCAGCACTTTCTAGAATAGAGCTCTTTCCTTCTGCTTTCATTTAATTCTGAGTACACTTCCCTTTTTCCTACTTTGTTTTGATCATTTAACGTATAAATAAAATAGCCCTGTGGGGCCTCATATTTTGAACAAACAAACAAAAAAGAGTAAACCTCTTTGTGAGCATTTTGTGACAGTATTATGTGAGGTTATTCTATCTTCTAAATCTTTCTGAGATTATTAGAGTGTCAGCTCTTCTTTACTCTTAATAGCCATCACTGAAATAGTGAATTGCTCCTCTCCACTTGTGGATGTAGGTCTGATTGGCAAACCATGTAATACGTTTTGTCCTTCATTGTATATTTCTCTTCCATATTCTTTTCTATAGAAAATGTTATTTCATTATAACAAAAGCACCAACCAAATGCTGAAAAATGTACAGGTATAGGTGTGTAAAAAACAACAGAATAATCCATTTCTAATCTTGTAGGGATTCTAAGGTGCAGAGTATTGATTCTGCTTCATTTACAAATTCTTCCTAGCACCAAAAAGATAACAAAAGTGTACAGTTAGAGTTGGTCTGCTGTATGGAGTTTGCTTTGTCTTCAAAACATCTAGTGTTCCTTTCTTTCACTACAGTAAACCAGAATCCAAGACACTGTGTTCCACCATATTCTGATTTGTTGTCTTACTGATAGGGGTGGCAATGGGGCGGTGCGGGGCAGGTTGAGCTTGCCACGCAAACCGCCCCGCCCCCCATAACATTTTTTAGCATTTTCAACCCGCTCAGCCCCGACCCATATAAACCCGTCCCGCATATGCCCGCCCCACTTAATTATTCTCATTTTTATTTGTCTAAATCATGCAATTATAACTTACCTCAAATTTCAATATTTCAATTCATTTTTTCCCCTATCCAGATACTATTTAATATCGTTACTGTTCTGAGATACTATTTAATTTATAAGAATTTAATAATTTATGTGTTTTAGAAAGATTTTTTAAAAAAAAAAAATCAAAATCAATAAGGATATCAACCATCAAATTAAACACAAAATCAAAGCAATAGTTTTCTCTCATTATCGTTCCCAGTTTCAGAAATATTTAATTTGTATCCTATTTTGTTCTTCTTTGTTTCTCTCTTTGCTTATCATTTTGTTATAGTGTACAATGAAATTATAAATATATTTGTGCAGTAAGAGAAAATATGTCAAATTAATCAAATTAAGAAAATAATTTTTTTCTATTTATATGAGTATGTTTATTGTGATTTTTAAATACTAAGAGTTGTGAACTTGTCTCAAACTAACTACTAACTAGTACAATTCTATTAATATTAGAAGTCTATTAAATATTTAAATTTGAGCACTTAACCTATATATGGACTTCAAATTAATCTTGATTCTATATTTCATTTTTAATTAGTTTCAACTATCATATAACATATTATGTAACCCTTATTCAAGGAAAATAAAGCTATGTTTACAGGGATGGAATTAAGAGAAAGAACCCGCAACCTGCCCTGCACCCGCATTATTCTTTTCAAAAGAGTTTCAAATGCCCTGACCCACCCCACATAAAGTCAAACCCGCCCCACCCCGCACAAGACAAAACCCGCTCCACCCAGTTGCCATACCTATTTAGTGAAGTCATCAGATTTACTTCTTCCTGAGGCTTCCCAGCCCCTGGATCCTCAGTCAAGGATATTTTAACTCATTTTAATTTTTAGTGAATGAAAAGAAAAGGAACTCTGGCTCTAAAAAGGCAAGGGAAGCTAAATATTGAAGAGGCTTGAGGATCGATAAACCTGGACGATAAAGGAACTGGTGGATTTTATTAGAGATCTTTTCTTTAAAGGAAAAGCATGTCACGGTTTCACCTCACCGCTCTTGCTTTGTAAAATTTCCATTTCCACTAGATCCTAGCATCCTCCTTCCTACGTAATCATGATGTATATTGATATACAGTTGAATATCATAAAAATCTCTAACTAGAACCCTAAATTCCCTGATACCTTAAACTAACAGCCAAAGGAACATCGAAGTTGACAAAGAATTGTATCAGAACAGCTGCATGAAGGCTTTATCGGTTCCCATTATCATTAATTAAGTATTTTTATGGTTTATATCACTTATCCTGAAACTCAATTGACAGAATGAGCATTTCAATTGAGTAGAAAAGTCACTTAATTCACTAAAAAATCGAAGGTAAAACAGAGGGGGAGGGAAGAGGGAAAGAGAGAACCTGAACCTTCTCATTGTCTATCGACATTCTCCGTTGGCCGCCGTCCATCGTTGGGTCGCCGGAGATTCCGAAAAGAGTGACGGTAGCGCCGTTAGGGGGAAGAGTGGAGGAGTTCTGACAGCAAAGTGAATATAGGGCTTCGGAAATGAAAGCGTTTAGGCATTTATTTGGTCATGAAAACGAATAACTCACACTCTACACGTGTACAAAATTTTCAATATTTTATTTTTATTTTTTTATTCTAGAAGCGTCAAAAATAGCAAATCATAACTCGTACAATTTGCTTAAGTTTGATTTGATTATTGATATGCTTATTTATTAGTTCATTTAATTTATTTTAGTCCATCAAAATTTGGATCAATAGTGAGGTCAAATTAATTCATGATAAAAGTTTTCAAAATAATTTTTCAATCCCCTAATTGACCCTTCATATAATATTGTATAAGATTTTTTTGTGACTTGAGAGGAAGGATGACACATATTTGAGATGATTGAATATATTTTAGGTGAGTTCTTTCAGTTTTGAAAGTTTGAAACTTGAAAAGTTAGACCAAAATTAATATTTGAAGTTAACGAGGTGAATTTCTAGTTTTGATGATTTCACTAGGTTTGAATGATAACTTATGACTCATATGGAAAATTGACATGATTTCCAAAAGGTTCGGGAAAGTTTTGGACCCTTTGGCATAGTTCTATTCTTTTTATAAGTTCAGAGTTGATCACGATAACATTTTGTAAAAACAATCTTGGAATGGTAATTTGATGATTCAAACATGCACAAAATGTGTTTTATCATCGATTTGCACTATTAATTCATATTCAGAAGGTCTCGAATGAATTTGAAGATTTATCCTGCTAATTTACATGTATTTAGAATTGTTGATTTTGTTATTTTTTTGTGCAGATCAAATCATTCTTCGTATTCGTGAAGCCTTGGTCATATTTACGTAGAAGAATTTTTCAGAGCTCTCACGAAGAAGAGTTAATGGACCATGTCGCACTATTCATCGCATGTAGAGGGATATGATTGCTTTCGAGAGAGTCTAGGTCGGTTCGTGGGTTCACACTCATGAAAAATGCTTGGTACTTAGACAAACAAAATTGTATTGTCAAATTTGGACATTTTATGTTTATTTGGGAGTTTTTGAGCTCAAAATGGAGAGATTTTAAAGTTTTTTCGAGATATTATTGTGCTTGTAAGATTATAAGTTATAACTCCCTATTTGGTAATTTTTCGTTGATTTATCACTGATTTTGATGTTTGAATCATGTATGAACATAAAAAGTTGGGAATTTTTTTTTACATGTAATTTGAAATTATATTTTAATGATTTGAGAGTCGATTTGAACTTCGTTTTCGATAAAATTTATAAGTTGAGTTCGTTGTCCTATGGGTAAATTTATTTTGAAAGAAAATTTTAATTTCAAAGTCGGCTCATAGGATTAACTTTTTCAACTCAATTTTTTACCTAAATTTTTATATCACAACATGAGTATCGATAAAAACTCGTATACACTAATAAATCATAATTTTGATAGATTGAACTCGTTTTGAGGCTTTACTCAAAGAAAAAACAATGGTATGAGGGTCCATGGTATGTTTGCTTGAACAATATTCATGTTAAAGTTATAACTTATTTTTCTTATGCTTAGCTTAGGCGAAACTTACCGTATAGGACATGTTATTAATTGGGTAAAATGATAGGTTTGGAGTATCACACAAATTGATTGTTATTATGTAATTCGAGATTGAGATTTTAGAGAGTTAATATCTTAAAAGGTCATTGAACTATAGAAATTTATCTAGTAAAGTCATTAAACTTTGTTTTATATCAATAAAATCACTCAACTTAAGACATTTATCTACAAAAATCATTCAACTAAAATCAATTTAATATATATAACAAAATAAATTATTTTTTAGGCCATATAAACATGAACCCCATAAATAAATATTTTTTAAAAAAAGCCATTTTATCCTATTTATCAATGATTCAGTTCTCTGTTTCAGTTACAAATGAAAAAAAACTAAATTTTGGATGTAAAATTCATATTCATATGAGATCCACTATCACATTACAATCAGCTAGCAACTTAAATGTAATGAAATTCTATAAATCACATCAAGGAATTGAAAATAAAAACTACACGTTATTAGTCATTAATTGTTTTGGGTTATACACTATATTACTCATTTGTTTATATTATAATTAAATTAATATGTTTGTATATGGATCTAATCAAAGTAATCAATAGATGATTACTTCAGCCAAAAAACTTCTTTTACCAACAGTCGCACAAAATGTAGAAAATGAATATTGAAGCAACGTGGATATGATGCAGGTTTATGTGTAGCAGGTTGAAAATATAAAATTTCAAGTTGTGAAATTCATATTTACATGGCATATAAAATAATTTTATTTGTTATGTCAAATTTATTTTAATAATAAATTAGAAAAAAAAAACATAATGTGTTTTTGATAATTTATCATGTCTTGTTACATTTATTTAATGAAAAATGTTGTTGAGTGACTTTTGAAGATAAAAACTTTAAGTTGAGTGATTTTATTGATATAAAATGAAATTCAATGACTTTACTTGATAAATTATCATAGTTCAATGACCTTTTAAGATATTAACTCAGATTTTAGATACATCATTGCAGAATTTTAAAAAAAATGACCAAAATGATCATTAATGTATAAGAGCTGAATAATATTGATCCTCAAATATACTACTTTATTGAAATAGTCCTTAATGTATATAAAAATATGATCATTTTGGTCCTAACCCTAAAACTAATCATAAAATTTAAAAATTCTGTTAACTTTTAAGTGGGTCCCTTGAAATTAACATGTGAAAGTATCATTTCTCCCTCAATCTTCTTTCTTCATCAATTCTTCTTTCTTCATCAATTCTTCTTTCTATTAACAAAACCCACTTTTACTCACAATTTTTTTTTTTTCAAATTTCAAAAAGATATTTTTAATATTCTATTTTCTACCGTGGTTCATTCAAATTATTTGAACAGTAGAACAAAACAAGTAAATACATTGAAAAATTATTAATTTTAAAAAAGGGAGAATACAAATAACATGAGAGAATAGTTGGTTAAAGCTTAAAATAGTTGGCTTATGACAATCTCGCAGGAAGAATAAAGTATTTTATCTACTTTACTTAGTTGTCACTGAACCCACAATTTAACAGAATTTTTAACTTTTGGTTAGTTTTAGGGTTAAAATACCAAAATGATCTCTTTTAACATACATTTATGACTATTTCAATACGACGGTATATATGAAAAGGACCAAAATTATTCAATCCATATACATTAAATACCATTTTGATCATTTTCTCCTGAATTTTACTCAATTTCTGACATTTTATCGTACATAAATTGAAATTACTCCCTTTGTTTCATATTTACTTGCTCCATATATCAAAGTTGTTTCAATTTAGGAAATTAATAAAATTTTATTATATTTTTCCATTCCAACCTTGATATTAATAGCTAAATAAAGTAATAATTAAAAAAAAATAGAATTTTATAAAATACACTTTTAATTAAAGATTTCTTTTAAGGATTAGTTGAGTAAATAAGGACCAAGTAATGTAAGACAAAAAGAGTAAATGAAGAGTTTCTATTATTAATAAGGACAAAAAAATTTTGCATCGACTTTTGATAAATTTTCAACTTTAATGAATTTAAAAATCTAAAAAAATAGAAGACCTCTAAAGTTAACTCCCTCAAAATCTATCATATGTTTCAATCTTTACTGATCTTCAAAATCTCCAAAAATTAATATGCCTACAAGCATATCAAAAATCATTATACCTTTAGAACGATAAAAAGTTTCAAATTAAAAGACAGAAAAATTTCTAAGAGAATTTTTTTTTTATTGTCGTGCTTTGATTTTCTTACTTTTATAGAGAAGACTTTTATCATGGGTCAAAATTAAATATTTTTAGTCTCAACAGAGAACTCCTATTATGTCATGATTATTACAATAAAATAGTTAAAATCGATAATTTTGTCTAGAATTTTCAAAGAAGGACACAAAAATTCAATCACATTTTTATGAAGTAAGCTCATATATTTTTATATAAAAGAGGATCCTAAGCCCACTTATATGGCATTTTTGAAAAGTTTGAAATGCTATTTATCTATTTTATCTTCTTTTGGGGCTTTTTAACCTAATTTTTTTTTCATTTAAGTAATATTTAATTTCCTGGAAATTTTTTCCAATTTATCTATAAATATTCTTTATTTATAGATTTGATTGCTGATTATGTTTTATATTCCATATAAAAGCTAACACATCAGATTTAGCTTATGCTCCATTAGATGTTTCATACTTTGAACGAGAACGTATATTAATCTTTTTGGTTATACGTTCAAAGAAATTTTTCCTTTGATAATTGTAGTCACTTGAAAATTTTCAAAATAGAGTTTTCAAGAAATTATCACGCGGATGTTTACAAAAGACTTAGATTTTTCTCCCATGAACATTAATTGTTGATTATAAAGTTTTTTTATATGATGAATAAGCGGAGTCAGGTTATTCACAATTTCTTCACGTGCGTATGAAATTTAATTATGATATATGAGTATATTCATATTTTCTATGTGGTTCACGAACTGATTTTTGAACGATGAATTTCTTATCACAATTTTCTCTCTCTATATATATTCTCCTCAATATCAACTTAGTGTTCGAGAATATTCATAAAAGTTAATTAATAGTTGTAACTTGTAACCATGTGTGTACTTGTGGAGTTTTGATTTTTTTTTTCTTCTCTTTTTACTTTTAATGTGAATGAACATGTGTAATTTAGTGGCCCTTAGTTTTCTGGAAATCAATTTAAAGAGATTTTTTCTATTGAAACATATTGTCAACTTCAGGCAAGTCCTTTTATTTTTGGATAAGAAATATATATAATAAGGACAAAAATCATATGAAGTTTGTCTGAGTTGGTAACATCTTTCAGTAAACCTTTCTTACCTTTAGTATATCGACTTTTACAATATTTTTGAAACGATTTTTTATTGAACTTATGATTTTATGAAAGTTAATCATTATTGCATATTCTTTATGTGCAGACGGTAGTACAAAATAAGGAGATGCAAAGCAACAGACTGATCAATATGTTTTGAATCGAGTCACAAAGGAATTGCAATCGTTAACATAGTGAACCCATGTTAGTGATCATAGAGTTCTGAATTTTCTGTTTTGCTTTCACTTGGAATGTGAATGGACATGCAATTTAGTGGTCACTAAAAAGAGTTACAACCGTCTTACATGTATCTATCCATGTATATAATATATATGTGATTTTGTCGTTAGCTTCTATATATAATAAATATACTTCTATATTTATTTTAGCTTAGTTTTTTCCTTGGATTATTTGCTTTTGCTATTTGTAAAAGTTTATATTTCTCTTTGGGTACACTAAATCAAAATTGATCTTTATCTTTAGTAGTGATTAACCAACAACAATAACTTAATTGCCACTAGGTAAAGGCAATCAGCGTTAGCACTCTTTGTTAATGTACATACTTATGTTTTGCAATATTCATATTTCTTGCCGACGCTTAATTGTTCTCTCTATGTGCATCATTTTCATGGATTTGACAACCTTTGAAGTGAAGAACATGAACACGAGGGATTTGGATGCATGGTGTTGTTCCTAAATAACTCGGTACAGTAACTATTTAGGAAAGTTGACGAATGCGCGAAGCACGGCAAGTCAACTAAGTATAACTATATATTACTGCAACTGTTTGCAACAAGGCACAAGACACATAATCATTAGTTATTCCTACTGTCACATACAAGCATATCTAAAAAGGAACCAGATGCAGCAGCTTCAATTTTAATTCCTTTCCAAACAAAGATCAATAAATGATTCCTATGACTACACCTTGATCATTCATTTACTTGGAAGGCTATAGGTGTTGATTTGTACAGAGTAAACTACCGTGTTTCTTCACAAAAAAAATGTTCCAAAAAAGGCAAGTCACAGAAGAAGCAAACCAGCATGTCACAGTTGTACATTCCAGGCAAAGGTGCGAACGTCTTCTTGTACTTTGTCCGAGTCCTAATCTCTTCCTGTATCTGATCATGCAATTGACTTAGTTCCAGCCTCAATTCTTCGATTATCTTCAATCTTTCTACTTTCTCAGGTGAGAGGGGGGGGCAACTGTCTTTCCAGACAGATGACTGGAAATAGAAATAAAGACAGCTGTTAATCATTTAAGGCCCATGGATATCATGCAAAATCTACTCATCTTTGTGAGAAACAAATAAATGGTAGAGAAGTAGGAAAAAAAAAGTACATACTCAGATCCAACTCCATTTCCTCTCATCATTTCACCATCCAAGGGAACCGCACCATCTTCTATGCAGGAACTTGCAATGTAAAGGTGTTCTCTAGACTCTAGACTTGAAGCTTACCAAGCAGACGGTAAAATGATGTCTCCCAGAGACCATCCCCTGAAGAAGTTCTAAACTGCAAATGTTCTGCAGGAAGGAATATCACATTAACAGCATAGCCAAAAATGCCAGGGAGACTTTCTCCATTTGATAAAGTTGGGCGTGGAAAAGCAAGTTCTCTTTGGAGATCACTGCTGACTCCTCGCGTATATGGCCTGAAACAAAAAGGCAAGGACCTTACACTTTTTTTTCCAGAGAGCATTGATCAGACATGGATGAAACATGATGTGTTAACTGGATCGAGAGACCTAAAATCAAAACAATTAAAAACAGTTAGTATAAAGTAAACCAGAGAAAGAAATGCTTTAACCTTATATCCTCAAGGCAAATAACCTTATATTGACCCTTGATGGAAATTCCAAGCTTAGAAGCTAATATGTCAAGAGCACTGGCGCAATTTACATTTCAATCCATTTGATAATTGTCAAGAGCTCTGGTGCTGCACGGGATTTGCATACTACTGCAAGCAACTGATCTTCTCCAAGATGTGTTGAAAGCATGCTAGGGATAGGTAACGCACGCAATTACATCCATACTGCTAAGGAAGTTCTTAAACTGAGTCATTTTAAAGAAAAGGATACCAGCATCAACCTGCTAAGTTTATGGGTCCGAATCTCTCCAAGAAGTGCAACCATGCCAAGTATGTCATGAGCATGTTTGAGATACAGCTGTTCAGGTTTTGGTGATCTGAGCAGCTTGTGGACGACAGCAGCTGCACTGTCTGCCTTTCCTTCAATCTTCTCCATTACCACTTCTTTATCATAGCCCAGGTCGTGAAAAGAATCAAGACCGGTATAAACTGCATCCACGAGCATTTTATGTTAAAAATTTTAAGATGCATTTAATATGTCTAGAAAGAAGTTAAGACAGTCTGTTGCGAATGAGGTACCACTCTACTACAAGTTACTACAGGATCTCAAATTTCCCATGCAATCATGATATCGGGGCTGACCGCTCCCCTCCTGCCAGAAACTGTGGCTGCACACACGGCGACAATAGATCATACACTGAGAACAAAACTTCATAAGGTAGTAGTGGTATGTAATACATCCAGACATAAGGTACTAGTGGTAAGTAATACACGGATTACTTTATTTACAAAAAGTAGCAGTGAGGGAGAAATATGTAGGTACAGTATTGACTGCTTTTTTTTTTTTTTTTTAACTCTGTAAAATATATATAGAATTAAAATCACCTTGCATTTTATGCCAAAAAGCTAACAACAATGCAATGGAATTTACAAGGTCCTTTGGAGTTAAAATCATATTATACATCTGTTTTGCAGCTCGTGAAGGGGGAGTAAGATAGGCTAGGTGCTTTTACTCAACTCATGAAGGTCCATTTCTAGTTAGCATGGATAAGGAAGCAAATCTAGAGTCTTCTAATAATATGCTTGTCATAACGTGCGACTATCTCCACTATAAAAAGAAAAAATGGAAAGAATAGCATTTCCAGCACATTTATACGAAGAAGTCTTTATTATTATATTAGCATAGGTAGTCAACATTTTCAATTAGGGTTTTTTCCATACATGCAAACACAATAAATGAAACCAAACAATCCTTAGTAGCACACTTGAGCCCTAAAGTGAGTATCAAAACGTGTTGAGCGCTTTGCATTGCTAAATGTGCGCTTCAATGTCGGCATCAAGAGTCTAAGGCATACTTTTCGTTATCAATGAACCTCTTATGAAGATGTGACACTAAACAATCGATATTTCACTCTATCGTACAAAAAAATTCAATTCGTTTGTTCTTATATTTGTTATTCATGCTAATAATTATGGGCTAGTTTCAGATATATACAATAAAATCATTAGTTTACAATAAGAGCTTGTTCGGATTGGCTTTTCAGTTTTGACTTATAAGCCAAAAACCATAAGTTACAAATCATACTTATGGCTTTTGGTTTATTTTTGTCATTTTAGCTTAAAACTAAGTGCTTATACCGTTATACGTACTTTTTAACTTACCCAAACACTACGAAACTGCTTTAAAGCTATTTTAGCTTAAAAGCACTTAAAATAAGCCAATCCAAAAAGGCTCTAAAAATAGCCATCCTTTATTTACATAATAAGTAGCCAAAAGTCATAGAAAGTAATACACTAAGGGGTCGTTTGGTGTGAGAGATAGAAATAAATAGTAATGGGATAAGAAAATAGTGATAGGATAAAGTTTTTGTATCTTTTTTGGTTGCCATGTTTGGGATAACTTATCCCACCATTTATTTCACAGTAATGGGATAAGTTATCCCATATACATGGTGGGATAAGTTATCCCATAATAGCTAACCCCAGGATTACTAATCCTGGGATAACTTGTTTCCAACCAAACGACCCCTAACTATACAATATAGCTTACCTATACATGAGTTATACACTGACTATATACATTATGATATACTCAAATAGCTGAAAAATAACTCAACTAATCATGAAGTATACATTGAGTATTCAATTTCGATCAACTCAAAATCACCTCCAAACAATTCCAAATTTTATATATGAAATTCGCTCGATGATTCGAGTTTTTCGATATATAATTCGCTTGAAATGATTCACGTATACGATACGCCAATTTAAAAAAAAAAAGGAGAAGACGACGAAGAAGAAAAAGAAGAAGAAGGAGGAGGAGCAAGGGGGAAGTAGGAAGGAGGAGGAAAAGAAGCCATTAATAGCCAAATTGATAGGAAGAAGAAGGGTATGTCCAATGTCCAATTTGGCCATTTTTTATTTTTTTTTTAAAAAAGATGACAAACTGGCCCTTTTGTATAATTTTCCCAATAATTATTAGACTTGGTGGACTAAACATATGTATAATTGTATTTTTTTCACCCTTCGCATCGTTTTTCATTAAAGCCCACATGTTATTTGTACTTTGCAAAGCTCCAATGAACCTTAGATGTTTGTTGTGCTTTTTGCATTTGATATACTGACCATAGATGGAGGTCTATCTCCTATAGGCATCATAGTAGATCTCCACTAAAAAAGACAAAGAACACCCTAGATTAATTGTGTATACGCTTATTTAAACCTTTTAAAACAAAAAAGAGTTGACAGACTCTTCTATTCTACTCACTCTGGGAATTCGAAGCTATGAGGGCAATCCGTGTAGTTAGTTCCCTTCGTTTGTGGAGCAGGGCCTCCTTCCGAACTGCAAATATGGTGCAAGTTATGTTGCATCATATTTGCAACAGCCTCAGGTTCGAGATGAGGAAAATGCAACCAAAACAGACCCAACCTTCGCTCTGATTGGAGCTTCTCCTCTTCTACTCTCAAGAAATATATCTTCCAAGTCTTTGAAAAGAATCTATGGCTTCACTCAATTTGATTCGAGTTAGCAAGTTAAAGGTGAAAGGAACTTAGGAATGAATAGCATGCAAAGTCCTTGCTAGGAATTCCGAATAACTTTCTATATTCCTTTAGGTTACAGGTGAATTACTTCCTGTGGTAGCCTCTTCGATCTTTGCCACTCAAGGGTTAGGTTCTGTGGCGGGCTCGTTGGTCTCCGGACTCATTTGGTAAAAGTGGTGGCTTGGTCCCCCCCTCCCCCCATATCATGAGTGTATGTGGGAGAAGTTTGTATTAGCATTTAGGCATTTGCCTTATGGTTCGTGGTTTGCAGTCCTCTCTCGCCGAGATGCCTTTCAAAAAGATTTTTTCCCTCATCAAAACAAGACCCACTATCGTAGATATAACCGAGTTGGGCGTGGACGGGAATTCCCCAATATATTCTACAAATTCAGAGATTGTGTTTTACTGTAAAAGGCTTGATTTCACAAACATGTACATTTTATAATATATACTATCACTATGCTCTATGTTCAAAACAACTCCAAATTCTTCTTTACAAACAGTCCAGATGATATACAAGGGACCCGACTTGTTATCCAGATCTTCCTAAATTGCGTCCTTAATCTACTAGCAGTCTTCCTTTGGTTCCCATGCCATACATTCTACTCATTTCTACAATATTTTCTCTCTCCTAAATTCTTACCAGTATTTCTAGGATATTTAACAATATGGCGAGAACTTTGCGACTAAATGACTATTTAATAACTGGACTACTAAATTTCTAATTTATCCATGTCTCCTCTTGGAACAAATTACTTCAGCAGAAGTTTACATAAATTAAAATCTGCAAAAGATCCTTCCCAAGCTCCTCATTTGTCTTGCCTAACAAATTTTCAAAGTTTCAGATATCACCACATGAATACTCCAAATACAAGGAAGCAAATATGTAGATGCCAAATCTACGTGGAAGAAGAAGATCTACACTTGTCATCTCTGAGCTAGATTTGAAAGTTGGGTGGAAAGACATTGATAACAAGATAGCCATATTCATAAATGCCTCTCTACCATCGATATTCAATTCAAGATTGATAGACAAAGAAATCCTATATTCAAGGTTGTCAGGAGCAGTAAATGGGGAAATATGGAATTTATTAGCACCTCCAAAGAAAAAAGTCATCAACACATTATAGAAGGTTAATCAGGAAAGATAATATAATTTTTTGGGAGATGAGTTTTCAATATTTATCACGTTCCGAGTCTACGACACATTTTAGATTTACCTGAATGACTTCTAGTAATTATTTATATCTTAATCTCACTCTCTCCTAGGAGGTGTTTTTTAATCCTATGTTTATATGTAATTGAGTTCGTCTGTTTGTATATTAGATGTATTTGAATATGCAACACACTTTATTTTTCTAGTTGATTGCTTCACTGAAACATTATCCTCTCTACCTTCCTAAGGTAGGGGTAAGGCTGCCTACACACCACCCTCCAAGACCCCACTTGTGGGATTACACTAGATATGTTGTTGTTTGTTTATTTTGCATCACTGAATCATTTGTATTCTTTCTTTCTCGTGTATATTTTTTGTAAAGGGAAGTAAAGATCAAATTTTCAAAGAGTTCTGGAAGGTTGAATCTACCTGAAAGCTATTTTAAAACTGAGAGACGGATGAACGAGCTGAAATGGAAAAGGGTAAGATTTACGGAGAGAGCAAACATTGTTGACCGGTGCAAAGATCAACTATGAAATAAGGAAACAAAACTTTGTCAAGCTTCTTTCACAAAGCTCATCCTATCTTTCAGGGCTATATACTTGAGTGTGTCTAGTTAGACTATGCGTGCTAGTCATTGATTTTTTTCGTAATAATTAGTGTTGTCGATGCCAAGCAGATATAAATTAAGTCATCTCTAAGTTGATTTATGTAAAACCTTGAGCATTTTTTACAATATAGATTGCCAAAAGTCATAAAAAGTAATATACTGACTATACAATATAGCTTACTATAAATGAATTATACACTAACTATACATTATGCTACACTCAAAAAGCTGAAAAACAACTTAACTATACATGAAGTATACATAGAGTGTTCAATCTCGATCAATTCTAAATCACCTCTAAACCGTCCCAAATTTTATATATGAAATTTGCTCAATGATTCGAGTCTTTTGATATATATTTGCTTGAAATGATTCACATTTTCGATACATCAATTAAAAAAAAAGGAGAATAAGACTACAAAGAAGAATGATGACGATGAAGATGGAGGAGAAGGAGGGGGGAAAGTAGGAAGGAGGAAAAGAAGCCATTAATGGCAAAAATTGTTAGGAAGAAGAAGGGTATGTCCAATGTCCAATTTGGCCTCTTTTTTTTTTAAAAAAAAAAAGACAAATAACGGGCCCTTTTGTATAATTTTCCCAATAATTATTAGTCTTGGAGTAAACATATGCATAATTGTATTTTTTCACCCTTTGCATCGTTTTTCATTAAAGCCCACATGTTATTTGTACTTTGCAAAGCTCCAACAAACCGTAAATGTTTGTTGCGCTTTTTGCTTTTCATAATACTGAGTATAGATGAAAGTCTATCTCCTGTAGGCATCATAGTAGATCTCCACTAAAAAAGACAAAGAACACCCTAAATTAATTGTGTCTACACTTATTTAAACCTTCTAAAACAAAAAAGAGATGACAGACTCTTCTATTCTACTCTCTTTAGGAATTCAAACTATGAGTGTGATCCGTGCAGTTAGTCTCCTTCGTTTGTGGAGCAGGGCCTCCTTCGTCTCTTCCAAACAACAAATATGGTGTAAGATATGTTGCATCATATTTGCAACAGCCTCAGGATCAAAATGAGGTAAATACAACCAAAACAAACCCAACCTTCGCTCTGATTAGAGTTTCTCCTCTTCAACTCTTGAGAAATCTATCTTTAAGTTTTCGAAAAGAATCTTTCGCTTCACTCAATTTAAGTCTTCGAAAAGAATCTCTCACTTCACTCAATTCGAGTTCGTAAGTTAAGGGTGAAAGGAATTTAGCAATGAATAGCATGCAAAGTCCTTGCTAGGAATTCTAAATAACTTTCTATATTCCTTAAGGTTACAGGTGAAGCTTACTTCCTGTGGTAGCCCCTTGGATCTTTGCCTCTCAAGGAACCCAAGGGTTGGGTTCTGTGGCGGACTCTTGGGTCTCCATAGACTCATCTGGAAAAAGTGGTGGTTTGGTTATCCCCCCCCCCCCTTTCTGCGTGTATGTGGGAGAAGTTTGTATTAGCATTTAGGCACTAGCCTTATGGTTCGCAGTCCTCTTTTGCCGAGATGACTTTCAAAAAGATTTTTTCCCTCATCAAAAGAAGACCCACTATCGTAGATTTAGCCAATTCGGGCATGGAAGGGAATTCCCCAATAGATTCTACAGATTCAGCGTTTGCTTTAAAAAAGCTAGATTTCACAAACATGTACAGTTTAAACTGTATTCTATCACTATGCTCTACGTCCAAAAACAACTCCAATTTCTTCTTTACAAACAGTCCAGTTGATATACAAGGAACCTGCTATCCAAATCTTCCTAAATTGCATCCTTAATCTACTAGTAGTCTTCCTTTGACTGCCTTGACATATATTCCACTCATTTCTTTAATATTTTCTCTCTCCAAAATTCAATACTAGGATATTTAACATTATGGCAAAAACTTCGCGACTAAATGACTATTTAATACCTGGACTACTAAATTTTCAATTTATCCATGTCTCCTCTTGGAACAAATTACTTCAGCAGAAGTTTACATAAATTAGATCTTTCTTTTAAAGTAAGTTCTGCAAAAGATCCTTCACAAGCTCCTGATTTGTCTAGCCTAAAAAATGTCCAAAGTTTCAGATATTGCCACTTGAATACTCCATATACAAGGAAGCGAATATGTAGATGCCAAACCTAAGTGGAAGAAGAAGATCTGTACTTAACATTCCTGAGCTAGAATTTAATGTTGGGTGGAAAGACATTGCTAACAAGATAGGAAGATTCATAAATGCTTCTCTACCATCGACATTCAATTCAAGATTGACAGACAAAGACATCCCCTATTCAGAGGCTGTCAGGAGCAGTAAATGGGGTAATATGGAATTTATTAGCACCTCCAAAGAAGAAGGAATTGATCTGTCAAAGGAAAGAGCCATTCACATTGATGAATCTTTTGACCCATCTTAAAACGATGTTCTGAACAGATGTGTGGTCTGCAATTTCCACAAAAACTTTCTGGAGCTGCCCACACTATAAGATATCAGGAAGTGGTCCTATGGCCTGTGGAAACAAGCTCATGGATTAAATACCAATGAGATGGGTAACCACAGTTTCCTTTTATAATTTGCTACCAAAGCAGACACAGAGTAGGTTATACATGGTGAATGGAAATGGAAGAAATCTCCAGCTCAACTCCAATGGTGGTCACCAACAATTGGAGCCATCAAGCAGGAAAAGAAACTCAGCTCTGTCTGGGTTAAGTTTGTAGGACTAGCGTTGTATTTATGGTCGCAAAAGACCTTCAGAGCTATTGGAGATCATAGTGGGGGATGGATGGAGATAGAGGAAACACAACTCCGGAACCGTCTCAAATGGGAAAGGGTCAGAATAAAGGAGACGGTAGTGAAATTCCGAAGAATTAGTGACAATAGAGAATGGTGGATTTTTTTTCACGATCCAAGTATGGGTGGAGCTGCCCAGCAACTTACTCCATCGGAACAGAAAACAGAGGTCCCCCTTCGAACCAGCAGGTATCGAGAATGATATTTGCAGGTAAAAGGAAGATTGTGCACAGTGACGATATGCCAAAAACCACTATGGAACTCTTTAACAGTTGCAAGGGGATTGGCAAAAGGAATGAAGAAGACCACTGGTGCCAAATCATTCCAGCCTGCATTTGGTGGGTAGTCTCTTCTTTATTTAATGTAAACATGATCTTTTGGAGGATACAGGGGATCTCATAGAACTGATAGGCAAAGTGTAATAAAGGTAGCTGTTAGCTCTCTGTTTTAGCCCCTCCTTTGGCTCCTATTTATGGATTTTGTAATTACTCTCCAGAAACACCCCTGGTGTTGACTTTTAATATATATACAGGTTGTTATCTTTTTTTTAAAAAAAAGTTAATTTGTAGTTGCCAAACTTTACTTGTTATTTAAATATTGCAGCACAAACTTAAAGCAAATGTGTTCTCTCTCACCTGTAATGAGGTTACTGGTTTGAATATGAACATCTTCAGTTGAAAAAGGACAGTTTTACTGCATCCTAGAAAAACCAATTTCATCCTTTTCACGTGAAATTGTTTTAGCATCTCACTTCCTATATCTACATCTTTAGACTGCTCGAAGAAAACATCTATAACTGGCATACTAAAGCAAGCACAAGCTTAAAAAGTTCCCAGGGGAAAAAATAGGATCTCTTATCCATGCAGAGTTCTCACCTAACATGATAAAATGCAAGTACAGTCTGCAGCTATCAAATGACATCGTCAATCAATTAAAGCAGGATGTAAGGACAAAGATGATCAAGTAAAAAAAGCTCAAGCTTTTACCTATATCAACTTAGAGATGACTTAATTTATATCTGCTTGGCATCAACAACACTAATTATTACGAAAAAAATCAAATGACTAGAATGCATAGTCTAACTAGACACACTCAAGTATATAGCCCTGAAAGATAGGATGAGCTTTGTGAAAGAAACTCGACAAACTCTTGTTTCCTTATTTCAAAGTTGTTCTTTGCACTGGTCAGCAATGTTTGCTCTCTGTGTAAATCTTCCTCAAATCTTACCCTTTCCCACTTCAGCTCCTTCATCCGTATCTCAGTCTCAAAATAGCTTTCAGATAGATACGACCTTCCTGAACTCTTTGGAAATTTCAACTGTACTTCCCTTTACAAAAATAGACATGAGAAAGAAAGAATCCAAATGATTCAGTGATGCAATACAAACAAACAACAACATATCCAGTGTAATCCCACAAGTGGATCTGGGAGGGTGGAGTGTACGCAGCCATGCCCCTACCTTGGGAAGGTAGAGAGGATAATGATTCAATGATGCAATCAACAAGAAAAATAAACTGTGCTGCCAATTCAAATGAATCTAATATATAAACATACGAAATCAAATACATGTAATATATAAACAAAGGAATAGGATTGAAAACAACTCCTACGAGACAGTGAGATTAAGATATAAATAATTACCATAGGTCATTCAGGTAAATCTAAAATTTGTCATAGACTTGGAATGTGATAAATCCGGAAGACTCCTCTCCCAGAAAATTATATTATAGATTATCTTTCCTGATTAACTTCTATAATGTGTTGATGACTCCCCCCCTCCCCCCCCCCCCCCCCCCCAGAATAATGATTCATTAAAGATGCCAATGGTTTGTTAATCATTTTGAAATGAAAATGCATTACAAACAAATGTAACAAAGGCTACCTTGTAGAAGCTTTGCAGAAGATGTAGTGAAAGAAATGGAAGAACATGCTTTCATGCACCATTCTATACAGATTGACAGAGGAAGTTCATGAAAGGTCGAACTACTGAACTCCACAAAGGTCAAGCAACATGGTCACAAAATAACACCAGCTTCCCAGTTCAGGCGCACAGTTAGAGATCAAGTATATTACTTGATACTCAAAAAGGAACAAGTTAATAGGCAATCAATTCTTTAAAGTATCTTCACAAGCAAGTTAAACTATGAAAGAACAAAAATTTATGACTATAATAAACACACTATTTAAGACAAGCCTCTTTACCTTTTGCCTAGGGAAAATATACCACCACTCTTTATGATCCCACCGTCCAATGATATGGCTCCATCAGCTATAAAAGGTAGTGCCTGCATCATGTCTGCCCCTGTTTTGTATACTTGCAACCGTAAGAAGAGTCTATAGAAGAGGGTCTCTCTCAGGCCATGACCAGTGCTTGTAACACAATATAAATTTGCAGTGTCAATATTGATCATATTGACAGCAAAACCAAGAAAACCAGGAGGAGTTTCCTCGTTGAGGTATCTTGGCTTCTTTATGGCAAGCCTCCTCTGAGGGTCATCAGCAATAAATTCACCAGTGTATGGTCTAAAATGATAACCCAAAAATGAAAAATATAAGAGAGTAAAGAAGTGCTAAAGAATATGAGATGCATTTGCAAGAAGAGATCATCATAACCTCAAACCTTAAGTTCTCAAGACAGATTACAAGATATCGGTCATCCAAAGGTCTCCTAATTGAAGCTCCAACTCCATGAAGACCAGAACTTTTAATTATAAGACCTTCCTTATCATATGCTTCCAGTGCTTTAAGTCCATCACGCGTCTTGCAAACAACTGCTAACATGGTTTCTTGCCCAAGATAATCTGAGAGAGTCCTGGATTTCAGAGATTAAGATACAAATGTCAGTCATAATACAGTGAACTTCTAAAAAAAATTTGGTTAGTACAGTGAACTTCCATTATCTTCCTACTTCTTGGTAAAGATATGGCACTAGGGCCTCACTCGACCCCAAAATATATCTCATGAGGGGAAGATTGCCCAAGCCTATATATGCAAACCACACATTCATTCCCCAACTAATGTAGGACTACTTCGTACGACCTAAGAAAGCGAGAAAACGTTCACATACCAACTAACCTTCTACCCTAATCTGCGACCTCCAAACCCTAATCACTCTAAGTATACCTATGACAAATTCAAAGACCAGAACGTATCAAACTTTTCATCTCAAGTCTTCACCATCATGCAGCCACATATTGTCATCTTGATTGGGACAGAGTGAACGAGTGCTATAATCTCTTGAACATGGACTAGCATAGAAAGTGGACTCATACAAAGCTCATTTCTTTTTTCTTCTTTATCTATTTTTTGTAGAAAACGCCAGAAATTACTGGATGCTATGTGAAACTAACCTGCTGAGATTATCGTCGTCAACCTTGCCAAGCAAAGCAACCATTCCTATCACGTCCTTCATATACGGAATATGAGTAATCTGAGTTCCATTATGAGTTGGCAGCTGGCAACTGTTCAATGTTAAGATTTCTTCAATGGTCTCCAACTCATTCTTCCCATTAGAAGATTCCTTATTTTCAAAACCAGTTCCACTTGCTGAATAAATCTTGCCGAGAGCAACTACAATACCCCACAAGCACAAGGCATTAAAATTGAGAAACAGTGAGAAGGCATATGACAAAAGGGAAAGAAAAAAGTTAAAGTGAATGATATAGTCTACACGGAGTGCTTTTAAATAGGCAATACACACATTAAACCCATGAACAATATATTAATCTCACTGAAACAAGCTGATGGATGATATTCTGCGCAACAGGTAATCACGAAATCCATATTTACTTGAAATGTGAAAGACGCCCATTGGTATGAAAATTCTTACAATGTTTGATTGTTTACTTCCCATAAAGACAGAATAAAAACATTATATTCTAGGTTACTGAAGGAACAAAATAACTACAGTAACGTTTTAAAATTGTGCACATGCATTTTGCAGCACACCTAATTAACTTGAAAAGAAGGAAACAATACCTTCTATATCCAAAATTGAATCATCCAAGCTGTTCTTCTGACCCTCTAAGAATTTGATATTATCTTCATGGTGTTTAATTTGAAGACCAATCTCCTTCACTGCATCCTCAAGTTTCTGCAGTAATTAAATGATGCATTCATGAATATTGATCCATTTACTTCACAAAAATTATCATAATGGCATTATCATCTCAAATAATGGATGCTAGTAGATATATCTATACCTATAATCAAAATTACTGTGTATATTGCATCCATTAATGACAAAATAAAATGAACTAGGCAGATATCTTTGAAAATCATAACCACCTTGGATTTGCAGATAACAGCCTTGGCAGTTGCATTTTGCATTATGTCCCGATTGCCAGCAAAAGTAAAGGAATTCATCTGACCTCCTTGATTGAGCGATGGATCATGCATAAGTAGTTCCTTAGGACTGGTTCGTAGCTGGAAAAGGAATGTAAAAGCAAACATCAGTTTGTTAGAGTTGCTTATTAATAAAACATTCAACAAGTGCCTATTATAAGGTCCTAGAGTGCTCACCACATATACAGTGAACAAGTAATACTAATGCGCAAATCGTACTTGCCATTTTTTTTAATCTCTGTTTCATTTAGGAGGAACATAAAATATACTTTCTTTCTGAAAATACAAATGAAGGTTGAACATTCATATTTCCACAACGGGATGCCAAAGTTTCTTCAGGTGATATACTACATAGATGGAAAGAAGCCAAAGATGAGGCTTAATCGAACAGCCCTCATTTTTAGAAAATTTAGAACGTGCGACCAACTATAGGGCAATGGAAAACAAACTTGACAATTTCAGGTACTAGTTCAAATACAGGCATCAACATTAACTAATGGAAGTGCTTTGAAGCTAAGTCCCGTAAGTTTGTAGATATAAAATAAAAATTGGTAAAGGGGAGCCGCAAAGGGATTGATATTATTGTGTTTAGAAAGAAAAAACTACTCACAAGTGCATCCTCAAACTGTTTGAAGGGCACGGGCAACATAAATATAAAGTGAAAAATGAAATAATAGTAGGACTTCCTTGTAAGGTTGCTAATTGTACATTTCTCCAGCATCAAGTATCAATACACTTATCCTTTACCAATGAAAAAATAATAGTAGGACTCTCAGGTTTTCCGGAGTCAATTAGTTTTCCCGGTCCAATATTTGTTCTCGAAGGTCTTCGCTTGCTTCTCATGAGATTGGGTGAGGGAATCAGAAAGGGTCTCAAAAACCGAGCGGGCGGGCTTTTGGGCACACGGAAAAATGGAAATGGGTGGAGTATCGATAGGAATAGCAGTTTTTCCAGTTTGCCGAGGCTGCTGGACCACCAGATTGTTGGACTGGCACCACAGACGGTCAAAATAGCTGATGAAAGAAAGAGAGCAGAAGTATGACCTTTTCAGGAAGAAAATAAATAAAGCAAGATTTCGACCCAGCACCATTGTTCGACACCACCCGAGAAGCAAAAGATTCGTCAGTCCAGGCTGAAAATACATGCATAGATAGTGGTTTATGCCAAGGCCAACGACGATCGAAGAGGCAGCAAAATAGGAACTTTTGATCAGGGAGAGCTCAACAGCAGTTAACCAGACTGCAACCACAATCGCCCTCTTGGAGCACTCTGATGGGCCGACACTGACACTGAGATGAGAGACGTTTCGTGGTATGGACCAAAGCAAAGGTTCTGCTGCTATCGACACCTACCCAGTTAACCGAAAGTATAATCGATCGAGACCGAAGCTTATGTCTCTAGATCTGGCAAAAGCGAAAGACCCCCTAACATAATTCGAATGGAGGCTAACCGCTGAGCCCACTCTGGCCTCGCCTTGCATCGTTAGCCGCTTTTCAGCATTTCCTGCCTTTTATGACAGACCTTTCTGTTAAAGAAAAAGCATTTCACGGTTTCACCTCACCCACCCGCTCTTGCTTTGTAAAATTTCCATTTCCACTAGATCCTAACATCCTCCTTCCTACCTAATCATGATATATATTGATACAGTTGGATATCATAAAAATCTCTAACTAAAACCCTAGATTCTCTGATACCATAAACTACCAGCCAAAGGAACATCTAAATTGACGAAGAATTGTATCAGAGCACATGCATGACGGCATTATCGGTGCCCATTAGAATTAATTAAGTATTTTTATGGTTTATATCTCTTATCCTGAAACTCGATTGACAGAATGAGCATTTTCAATTGAGTAGAAAAGTCATTTAATTCACTAAACAATCGAAGGTAAAACAGAGGGGGCAAAAGAGGGAAAGGGAGAACCTGCACCTTCTCATTGTCTATCGACATTCTCCGTTGTTCGCCGTCCATCGTTGAATCGCCGGAGATTCCGAGAAGAGTGAGACTGGCGCCGTTGAGGAGAAGAGTGGAGAACAACAATGAGCGTGAGTTCTGACAGCAAAGTGAATATAGGGGTATTTGGTGTGAAGGCATTTCGGCATTTATTTGGTGCCTAAAATCTCAACTAACTCACACTTGACACGTGTACAATTTTTTCAATGTTTTTGCTAAAAAAAAAATTGGAAAAATTTCATAAATATAAAATAAAAGTAATTTTATCTATACCAAAAATATAGTCAAGTATTTATTTACATAAAAAATAGTTTAAATTTAGTGATACAGGTAACAAAAATTATTTTCAACAAAATGATCGTACGTATATATAATATATCAATATGTATATATAATATATCGATATTGTACAAATAGTATAGACTCGTGTATAGGTGATGTATAACTACATATTAGAGACGTACATTGTTGTTACAATCAAGTATATATTGCATATTGATTTTTATTCAATCTCAACCAACTCAAATCTCCCCTAAATAATTTCAAATTTTAGATATGAGCTCCTCTCGATGTATTGATTCGTTTAATATATTATTCATGTTTGCGGCAAATCTAACTCTTTATTTTTTTGTTAATTATGCAAGATATGAGAACTTTTAAATCATAATTTGGCAAAAATTTGTTGAGATATTTTCATGATAATTAGTTTGTGTATATTTCATTGATAAACATTCTTTCTTTCAAGAAGCTAGTTATCACTAAATAAATTAAAATTATCATTGTTTTTACATGTTCTGTACTATACAACAAGAGATGAGTTCTATGAATTAATTCATTGACAAATTCTTTATAGCCACCTAGATGATCTGAGGAATCTTTTACAAGATGTAAAAAGATACAAATTTGAAAGAGTTAGTGGGATTACGAGGAACGGGAGATCAAGGATTAATAAGCTTATTAAGTATATATTATGATAATGAACTAATAGTTGGGCTAAATTTGGTTCATACAATAATCGAATTGTCATTTTGAGTAGTAAACTAATAATTTGGCCAATTTGATTAGTAAAATAATCGAATAATCAATTCTTTTAATTTTCCCTTTTTCAAATTTAGATGTAGCAAAAGTAGTAAATTGTGACCCGTTTAATTTGCGTAGGTTGAAGTTGATTATTGTTCTATTTATTTATTAGCTCACACATTTTAGTCCATCAAATTTTTGGATCAATATATACTCCAGAGTTTAGACTACTTCATGAAAAAAAAAATCAATTTATTTTATTTAATATTATATATATATATATATATATATATAATTATGGCCTATTCAGCCTTTTATTTAATAAACCGAAACCGGGTCTGTACAAGGTCCAAGGCCCAAACAAAACAAAGCAAAAAATTGGATGGGTCTAAAAGACCGATCCAACACCTATCAAATCCCTTACATAGAGGGCAAATATTTCTTTTTGGAAAGTCTCCAGAAGATCAATTTCCTATTTTGATGCTTCCCTTCAGAATCTTCCTCCAATGTTCTCCAAGTTGAAGCTTGCTGGTTATGTTATCTTTCATTTTGCTTCTTTCCCTCATCCATAAATGGACCGATCCAACTAAAATAATGAGACAAGATTCCCCGCCTCTTCAGTGTCTCCTCTGTCTTTTTCCATCTTTGATCTGCTGATTCATTTTTCTTTTGAGGTGGCTATTGGAAATCCAAGGGACCGCAGATGTTCTTCATTTCTGTCCGGATATGACTCCGCTTGCTTGACGATTTTTCCGGTATTACCTCCGACCAGCTTCTCTGATGACCCAAACACATCTAATTCTACTTTGACTTTGTACCTGTGTGAAGTATTCTACTATAAAATTATTGTAACTTCTGATTCCTCGCATAAATGTTGAATTGTTGTTATGACTGTTGTTGATGTGATTGCTTAGTTGTTCCTTCTCTACTATATCACTGTGTGCTGATTTTGCGAGTTTTTATCCTTATGTTTGGTATCTGCGATTTATCCATGTTTAGATGCTTCCTTGTTATGCTTGGTAGCTCCTGAAATAAATAATAGCACTTAGTTTCTTGAGACTCCACTACTTCATTGACCAATGAATCTGCCACGCAGTTCCCTTCTCTGAAAATATGAGTGATTGATGCATTTATACTTCGTATCACCCTTCTAATCTCCTCTATTCTTTCTACCAATTCCCACGGTATCTTCCACTGATGATCCACCATTTTTTTGAGAACTAAAGAGTCAGTTTCGATTATAGGCTCTTTTTAGATCCTTCTCTTGACAGTACCAAACTGCTTCTAGCAGAGCAATGGCCTCTGCTTTCATATTTGTTGCTATTTCGATTCCTTTTGCCCTTGCATGTATAAGGTCTCCTTATATTATATATAATCATAATAACAAAAAAAAAAAAATTTACAAGGTACTAAAAATTATAAAAACAAATAAAAGCAACTAAATTGTAGCAAAAGTTGGGTGAATTGAGTTAACCCCCAATATATTTCGATCCAAATAAACTTTGGAACAATTTGACAAAATGTCATTTGGTCAAAATTTGTCCCTAAAATAACTCAATTATATTAATTACATAAAATAGTCATTTGTCCACTTTCAATTTTAAACGCAGTAATTTTTTGCTTCTACTTTTCCTTTCTGCTTTGTCTTCTTCTTTCAGTCATTAATGACTTCTCCCTTCCTTCTTCTTCTCTTCCTCCTTATTCTTCCTTCCTTTCTTCTTTATTTGTTGCTTTCCTTCTTCCTTCCATTAGCCTCCTTTTTTTCCTTCTTCTTATTCTTCTCCTTCTTCCATATACAAATCTTGTTTCATGCTCAACTTTAAAGATTAACGTACCGTAAACATGAATCGTTTCGAATGAATAACTCAAAACATTTAGATGAGTTTATATCTAAATGTTGGAACTGTTTAGAGAAGATTAGAGTTGGTTGGAATAGGAAAAAAAGAAAAAAGAGAAGGGAAAACTACACAAATTGGACTTATTAGGCAAATGACTTACTCAAATTGGACCTAACCCAATATATTTATCCTGATTGGACCCACGATCAAAAAAAATTTACCTTATTGCCCCCTTGTTCTATTAATTGAACCACTGTCTCTTCATCTTTGATATTATCAAAGTATATATATGTACCCTAATGATATCAAAGAGTAACTGAGTAGTGTTTTTTCACTGAAGCACTGCTTCTTCCCCTTTGATACCATTAGTAGTTAAAAACATAAGGTATAAAAGTAAAGAGACAGATGCTTGGAAATAGTTTCCCTTTTGGGGTGCACGTGTTATTTTGCAAAAAAAAAAAAAAAACTGCAATGTCTACTTTATTATATCAATAATGTATATATGTGTATATCGTCTACATAAATTGTACATTATTTTTATAATAATATCAGTATATTAAATACACATATCGATACATTAAATATACATACAATCGTTTTGTTGAACCTTTTTGTTGCTTATACCTACAATAGCCAATAGTCCTAGAAGGAATAGGGAACAGAGAAGAATTGGTAGAATGGTTTACGGGAGTATACATAAATAGATAAGTCAATCAGTCGTATAAGTCAAAAAATAATTGATTACTAATCTTAAAAATACATAACTACACAAAAGAAAAGATCCATCATCAATTCCTCAACTACTCTACAAAAAGCTTAAAGCATATAATTGTATGCTTAAGTTACATTGCTTTATGTGTATCTTCATATTTTTTTTGGTGCTTCTTCATTTAAAATTGAGCTTGAACTCAAAATCATGCATATACATTGCCAAAACATGAAAGTATATAATCCTGCTCCATTTAAATCTTGTCTTCTTCTATGCAATTTTTTCTTATTCTCCACAAGTCGCTGCACACAGATTTAATTACGTAACCATCATACATGCATAATCTTTTTTTTTAATCATGTTGAATAGTCTAGTTCTCTAATAATGAACTTCAATATACGCTCTCATGTATTCCCTTGTTTATTTAATATATATATCTTCTATACTACCTTAAAAGCATGAACTCTCAAACTTGAATGTTAAATTACTATAATATCCCCAATTAAAAATACTCAATTTATTATATTTATTAATTTAATCATATTAAAAGTAGATACCTTTTCATATTAAAGGGTTGTGATTTTTTCAAAGAATTGTGACTCTTTTGACGGGTTTGTGACATTTTCGATGAGTTGTGACTTTTTCGAAGGGTTGTGATTTTTCAAAGGGTTATGACTTTTCTAAAGGATTGTGCCTTTTTCGATGAGTTGTGACTTTTCCAAAGAGTTGTGACTTTTTCGATGAGCAATGACTTTTTCGAAAGGTTGTAACTTTTTTGATAAGGCACAATTAGCATCTATCGATACCACTATTTGTTAGCTATAAATAGAGGGGTTTCCTCTCACGTTTATACTACGATTTTTTTATTTATATTTTCTACTCTTCTTCTTCTTAAAAAAATCTCAAGGGTTATTTGCAACAGTTGTTTAAGTTCAAAAGTCAACGAAATTCGAGGTACCACATAAGAAAGAGTTGGTGAAGAAATTGTAGCAAATCATTCATCAATTCACACTCGTATTTTTTCTTTTGATTTTCATGAGTTAAAAATGACAAAAAGTTGTGGGAAAAACTATAATAATAAACAAATATGAAAAAAGTCACATGATTTGGGTAAGATATTTATTATTTGTTTTTTCATTTTTTATTCTTTTACCCTCAAACGAACGTGTTTCTTTCTAATTTTGCTAAAACAACGGGCATCAACGTTATTCATTGAATTATTAGTTTTGATGTATAACCCACTATTTCAAAAATAGTTTTCACATTTACTTATAATATGATAATAGTCATGAGAATAATTATTTTTTAATAAATATGTAACAAAAAAATGAACGGAGAAAGTAAAGTGTTGGTAGCAAGACATTTCAATCAAATGGAACACTATAGTGAGTATAACATGAACATATATTTTTTTCTTCTTTATTCATTGGCTATGTATTGCTCCATTTATTTTTTCTCTTTTATATTTATATTGATGGATATGAAATTATTTAAGTATGAATTTTTCCTGTTATTTTCTGTTCATTTTAATTTGAGAAAATGTTATGTCACAAGATACACTCCTTGCTAGCTATATAAAAATAGATAAGAAAATAGTGATTGATCATAAAATAATCTTAAATCAAATTAAAGATTCTATAAATAATACTTTAAATTTTATTCATCAATTAATTTTTATTATTGAAAATTTTTAATATTTTATATCACGGTACAACTTTTATAAGATATTAGATACTTTCATTAGACAACAACTATATAATATGTATGCGGCAAAAAACAGGAGAAGACTACAATTCTATTAAGTTAAGGTAGAAACTTAAAGAAATGAAATGTTTTTTTTACCAAATGTGTTGTTCATATATTGACATTAAATTATGCTACTAATATATATATATATATAACAAAGTATTGATCAAGCTAAATATTTTACCTACACTCAAATCTCTATTTGACTATAATTCGTTATAACAACAAAGTACCCTTTATTTTTGTAAAATTACATCTCTATGATAGTCATACTCAAATATTAACTGAGTACGACTATTTTGTAAAAGATAGATTACGTATAAAGATAAAATATTGAAATGTTTATGGTAATCCTTATTAGTGTCATGCACATACTAAATTTCAAGTATGAATATTTAAGAGAAAAATTGTACTTAAATGGTGTCCATCATATATGTTCATAACCTCAAGAGGAAAGACTATTGGTGACATTTTTTGTATGGATATTTTTTTAAAATTTTGTCGCTTAGATTTGCTTACAAAATTGAGTGAAGTAAAATTAATACTACTAAAGAAATGTCACTTTCTCACCATATTTAAACTTTGAATGAATGTATTTAGAAATGTTTCAATGATATTTGGTTATTTTGATCTCAAAATACAGCTAACTCTATGACAATATGTATTAATCATTTCAAAGCATTTGTCACGTGTTCTTCCAAATATAATTATTTACTAAAAATATTAGTTTAGTAATATTAATTCTATTTGACAATATCGTATACTATTTATACGATACACACGTGCAACGCACGTGCTGTGAAAGTAGTTACCTTAAAAGCATGAACTCCTAATTTGAAAGTTAAATTACTATAATATTCCTAACTTAGGTTGTGACTTTTTTTATGAGTTGTGACATTTCCGATAAGTTGTGACTTTTTTCAAAGGGTTGTGATTTTTCGATGAGTTGTAACTTTGCCAAAGAGTTGTAACTTTTTCAATAAGTTGTGACTTTTCCAATGAGTTGTGACTTTTTCAATAAGTTGTGACTTTTTCAAATGGTTGTAACTTCTCGCAAAAGGTCATAACTTTTCAGATAAGACATAAAAAATATTTGTTCATACTATCCTTTGTTGAATATAAATAGAACGGCTTCCTCTCATTTTTCAACCACAATTTCTTTTAATCTTCTACTCTTCTTCTTCTTGCATTTTAAATTTTTTGTGTGATTTACTGTCGTTGAGTGAGTTCGAATTGTAGCGGAATATGAGGTACCACTATTTTGATGAAGTAAGTCATTCTATCCTAAGAGGGTATATTACATAACCTTGAGTACTTGAGGAAAATAATTTTGATGGTATAATAATTACTTTTTGCTTGATATATACATTAGTATGTAATGTTCCAATATACGAAGTTAGCATGATGTAGTCCAAATTCATTTGTTTTTGTTAACAATTTTTCTTGTGATGTAGATATATACTTTTGAATATCTTTTTCCAAAATTTAGAGAATTGTCATGATTTATTTTTGATGCTTAAGACAAAAGAATGATTTTATTTATCAATGCTACTTATGTTATTTAGACTCCCAGAAAGTTTGCTTCAAATTAACTATTACTATATAAACATTATCCTTTTGCTTTACTTATTTACTATTTCTTAATATTTCAGTATTTTGGACGAAGACAAGTTCATATAACTTGTAATAACGCTAGTTGAAGTTTGTATTAGTTTAATTTTTATTATTTATTTAATAGCTAATTTTATGAGATAAATAATTTTATTAATGCAAATATATATTTATATTTTGGTAGGTATTTGTATTTAAATTAAAGTATTATATACGTCACAAATGTATTATCAAGTTAACAAGATCTTCTAACTTTAAAATATATTATTTTAAAATGTTCCGAGTTCTTTTTTTTTTTCCAAAAAAAATTCACAACAAATGTGAAAATATGCACATATATAAAATATAGTTGTTCTCTTCACATGTTCATTTGACATGTAAACAGTTTAACGTGAAATACACATGCAAAACACATCTATTAGATCACAAGAAAAATACAAAACAAATAATGTCTATAAGATAATATTAGTGAGATAAAACTAATTACATGATTGAACCTCATCAAATTGAAATAAATATATAAATATATATTGTTGCATTTAACTAATAAAATTTTTCAGTGACCATATTCATAGATTGCGTGAAAAAGACATATATATGACAATCCACATTGAACATTCACAAAAGAATCTGCAATATTATTTTTTGCTAAGCTTATTATTCAAATTTTCGTTTAAATAAGCAATACTATATTTACTATAACATATATTTTTGGAATTGGTAATCACGTACAACGCACATGTCAAAAAACTAGTATATATATATATATATATATATATATATATATATATATATTTGTCATGACCTTTAGAAATAACTTGTTGAATAATCATTTTGATGAAGAAGAAAACTTTAGTGAAAAAACATGCTTGCTGTTGCAGAGAGAAATAAATAGTCTAGGATAGTCCGCAACTTAATCTGTCGTATTCACTGTTATTTGTTTTTGTTTGGTAGGGAGCCGCTTTCCCGTGAATGAAGCATATGCGGTGTAATTTTAAAATAGTTGGATCGAGTTTTAATGTGAATATCGACAATAAATTGAAAAAAATAATACTTACAGAATTTCACACAATATATTATTGTTGTAATGCAGCAACTTTTCGATATTTTTTTTGCCAAGCATTTGGTTTTAGAGTTCTAAATATAAGGATTTCCTACTAGCTCCACACTGAAATATTTAATAACTAAAATTTTAATTGATTTCAAAGTCTTAATATAAGAAGGGAAAAAACATAACTATACAAAATAAGTACCTAAATAACAGCTATATAACAGTAGTTCTTTTTTACATCAACATAACAATACTTTTTTTACAAAACAATGAAATTATTTAAAAGAAATCGAAATAATAAAATATAGAATAACATTTAGTTAAGGAAAACAATAGATGACAATTTAATCTATTATAAAGTCATTTAACGAAGAAAATAATAGTAAGGGTGTTCTTTTTTTTAAAGTGGAGTTAATAACTTTGATGGTCATTCAACTTTCATTTTCAACTCAAAAGTCATTCAACTATGAGTTTTTTGCATAAAAAGTCACTCAGCCTATTTAATTATTTTTTTCACTAAAATTTGCTGACATGGATTTTTATTTTTAACCAAAATTTTAAGAACCAAATACATATTCATTTAAACTATTTAGTGACCCGCCCCATTTAACCCGACCCGCTAAAAATATAATTTTGAAAATTTATTTTACCAGTAATTTCCTAAATCATTCTCTCTTGTTTTCCTTCTTTCTCCTAGCGTTCTTCTTCTCTTTTCTTTTCCTTTTTAATTTCTCAAAATCAAGACAAGATTATAAGAGTTGCTCTTTTTTGTGTTTTTGTTTTGTTTTATTTTGTTTTGCATTCTAATTTCTTGCCTTAATTAATCTTGGCTTCTTTAGCTGTCAAGAAGTCTAATATTTAACAGCTCCAGCTTTTTTTTTTTTTATATATGTTAATGGAATGAAACCTTCTGTCTATATATCTTTTCTTCAATCTCCAACCACCAAAATGATCCAACTACTCAGAATCTCTTTTCCCCACCACCATTATATGTATTCATTTTCTTCATGATAATATTTCCTAACTTTCTTTATTCTGAAGTTATGTGTTGTGGGGTGCGTTGTAATTCTCAAAAGATCATACGAAAACTCTCATTCAACTATATCATAATAACTTGACAAATGGCCTTCTTTCCACTTAATGTTCATCCATCCATCTCTAAGTATTTAGCTTTCTCCTCTTCACTGCGATGAATTCGACCGCGACTCAACTCCTGAGCCATCAGTTCTCTGCAACTTAAACATGCTGCATCCAACACACCAATTGGACTCTGAGGAACAGATGGGATTGAAGAAGCAATTGGAACTTTAACAAAGTCACTTGCTAAACACAATTCTTGAATCAGTTCAATGCACTCCATGACTTTATCCTTTTGTACATACTGAACTAGAGCAAATACTGCTTTCTCACTGTCTACTGTCTCAGTTTTTACTGCAAATGAAATTGGTATTGCTGCTGCAATCACAGAAGGCTTGAATTACAAAAAGTGAATTCCTTTTATTGTGCTTAGTATTGACTTGGAGACAAGAGAGAATGATTTGGGGAACTAATGATAAAATAAAAAGTTCAATATCATATTTTTAGCTGGTCGGGTTAAATGGGGTGGGTCATTAAATGATTTAAATGAATATGTATTTGGTTCTTTTGGTTAAAAATAAAAATTCCATGTCTGCAAATTTTAGTGAAAAAAATAATTAATTAGGCTAAGTAACTTTCTATGCAAAAAAGTCATAGTTGAGTGACTTTTGAGTTGAAAATGAAAGTTGAGCGACTTTTTGTGAAAAGAGTTGATGGTTGAATGACTTTCAAAGTTATAAACTCTTTTAAAGTGATACAGATAGATTAATGATTGACAAATTATGACATTATATATTTTCTCTGAATATATTACTGTAACTGTTTGCTACGCATCAAAAATAACATAATGAGTAGTTGTTCCTACTGTCACATACAAACATATCTGAAAGGGAACCAGATGCTGCTGCGTCACCTTTAGTTCCTTTACAAACAAAGATAAATATATGATTCCTATGACTTCACAAAAGACAACTAAGTAACTCTGAATGAAGATACACCCTGAGCATTCATTTACTTGGACAGCTACAGGTGTTGATTTGTACAGTATACTAACCTGTGTTTCTTCACAAAATATGTTCCAAAAAAGGGAAGTCTCCAGCATAAATAAACATAGAGGCCTTGTTTTGGGTAATTACATGTACATGCCTCAGAAGAAACAAACCATCAACAACTGATATCCATGTCCGAGCTGTACATTCCAGGAGAAGGTTCCAACTGATCATCAATCTGCTTTTTATACCTGAGCTTTTTGGCCAACTTCTTCTTGTACTTTGCTTCATTCCTAAGCTCTTCCTGTATTTGATCTTGCAATTGATTTCGTTCCAGCTTCAACTCTTCGATTCTCTTCAATCTTTCTACTTTTTCAGGTGAGAGGAGCAACTGTCTTTCCAGACAGATGACTGGAAATAGAATGTATGGTTCCCTGAAGAAAATAAAAACAGACATTAATCATTTAAGGCCCAAGTGTCACGGACTTAGAGTGTTGGCTAAAGATCCGTGCGGCACTTGACAACTTACTCACTATTCTTTCAAGATCTCGTAAGCTCAAGTAAGCCTTTTGAAACTAAGATCGCTAATAGAATGAAAGGAAAGACTTAGAGAATTTTGGAAGAAGGCTTTATATTGCTTTGGAAGATTGTTTACAACTTGCTTGCTTGCTTGTTGCTTGGTTGGTGCCTTGCAAATGAATGGCACCTCTATTTATACTAATATCTAGGGGCCTAAGTGTAAATAATATTTACTTACAAGTCCCTAAGATATTTATACTTTAGTCCCTCTCTAGAATTCTCTACACTTTCTAGGAAATTCTAAATCTTTCCAAGAAAATATCTAAGTTCTTCTAGAGAATTCTAAGGAAGGATCTAGGTTCTCCCATATCCTTCTTGAAAAATCTAAAGGATTCTAGAGTTCTCCGCAAGCTTCTCCTCAACTCTAGAATCTTCCGCCCCTATCCGGACGCAAAATCGTGTTGGCTAAGTGGCGGGACGTGACAAAAGGATGTCATGCAAAATCTACTCATCTTTGTGAGAAACAAATAAATGGTAGAGAAGTAGGAAAAAGAAAGCACATACTCAGATCCAACAGATGCAGATACAACTCCATTTCCTCTCATCATTCCACCATCCAGGGAAACCGCACCATCTTCTATGCAGGAACTTGCCATGTAAAGGTGCTCTCTAGACTTGTAGACTTGAAGCTTACCAAGCAGACGATAAAATAATGTCTCTCGGAGACCATGACCTGAAGCAGTTCTAAACTGCAAATATTCTGCAGGAAGGAATATCATATTAACCGCATAGCCCAAAAAACCTGGGGGAGTTTCTCTGTTTGATAAAGTAGGGTGTGGAATAGCAAGTTCTCTTTGGGGATCACTGCTGACTCCTCGCTTATATGGCCTGAAATAAAAAGGCAAGGACCTTACACATTGTTTTTTTTTTTCAGAGAGCACTGACCAGACATGGTTGAAACATGATTTGTCAACTGGATCGAGAAACCAAAAATCCTAACAATTGATATCATTTAGTATAAAGTAAACCAGAGAAAGAAAGGTTTTTACCTTATATCCTCAAGGCATATAACCAAATATCGACCCTTGATGGAAATTCCAAGCTTAGCTGCTAATATGTCAAGAGCACTGGTGCAATTCACATTTCCATTCATTTGATAATTTTCAAGAGGTCTGGCAGCTGCACGGGATTTGCATACTACAGCAAGCATCTGATCTTCTCCAAGATATGTTGAAAGCATGCTAAGGGAAGAAAACACACTCAATTACATCCATATAGACAAGGAAGTTCTTATACTTCATTTTAAAGAAAAGGATACCAGCACCAACCTGCTAAGCTTATGGGTCCGAACCTCTCCAAGAAGTGCAACCACGCCAAGTATGTCATGAGCATATTTGAGATACAGCTGTTCAGGTTTTGGTGATCTGAGCAGCTTGTGTATAACAGCAGCTGCACTGTCCGCCTTTCCTTCAATCTTCTCCATAATCACGTCTTTATCATAGCCCAAGTCGTGAAAAGTATCAAGACCAATAAAAGCTGCATCCATGACCATTTCATGTTACAATTTCTAAGATGCATTTAATATGTCTAAAAAGAAGGTAAGACAGTCTGTTGCTAATTAGGTATCACTATTCAACAAGTAACCACATGATCTCTTTCAATTTAACAGATTGTTAAATTGCAAGACTAGTTATAGCACCAGGAGCAGAAAAAGGAGAAAATCAGGGAGAACTCCAGAGACATAAGGAACAGAAAAGAAATGTCAGGACTACATCTAAACCATCCAAACTGAAGTAACAGAAACTTGCAAGAGTTACAGTATCATCAATTTTTTCTTTTTTCTTTCATTGATCCTCTTCTTAAAATAAGTAATAACTAGTTTTTCTCCTTGAAAATTGAAACATTGACTTGAAATAGCCAGAGAGATGACAACATGGACCTGGTGCCAGCAATCAATATTCCTACTCTTTGGTTCACTTCTTTCACTCACATTCACACTACGCAATCCAATAGCCATAATAATTATGCAGAGTTAAATCAGAAAAAAAAAAACACTACTTCAATTACCTCACCTCTGTTAGCCACTTCAAAGGCTTACCTTATAAATGAATAAATTTCCTTTCTGGTATTTGTCTTATTTCTTATACAATTATAGCCGGTCTGTGTTTAGTCCAGAAGATAGTTTAAAAGAAATGCAGCCTTCTCTGTAAAATCTAAAAGGTTAAGTTCTAGAAATTATACACATGTTGCTCTAGAAACTGGCAAGAGATCACAGAAAAAGCCTTCAAATGATGATCAAATCAGGATGATTCAGCATTTATCAGAAATCCCCGATATATTATAGAGTACTCTTTTGAAAATTAATGCAGAACTTTGATCATACATAAAATAAAGAAGACAATGTGTAAGAACAAGAGCAGCTACAATGTCAACATGCTATGACACTTCCCTCTTCAATTATTGTTTTCAATAATCAGTTGCAAAAAGAAAAAACAATATTGAAATCTTTTAAATTTCACTTTATGGAAAGTCACAGTCAGTTTAATAGATTTTTCGGTGAATATTTCACAGTGCTGCATTAACACCATATTAATTTGTAGAGACAAACTGAAAGCAAGCAAATATAGCAGAATATATAACAGATATGGAATTTCCGCAAATAATAATCTTAAGGTTTGAAGCTACAAGGTTCAAGATCATGATTCAAAGAAGAAGTTACCACTGCCTTTTGCATGCGTCCCAGGAATTTGCAAAATATTAAACATAAAGAAGAGATAATAAGTTGAGATGGTTACATGTCAATATATCTCTAATTAACACGTTTAGATCGTGGCATCTAATGCAAACATGCCAAGCAGTTGGTTTGAAATAGGCATGGTTCATGATGCACATAACATTGTTTTTTGATTTCATGTGCCAGTTAAAAAAATTCCGGACCACATAAAGCCAAACCATTGCAGTAACACAGTAGGATGACAGAATCTTGATAACTATTATAGAAAGCTGAAGGCATGGGCGTAGACAGTAATGTAGCATACACGCATCAGATGAATTAATACCTCCCAAGTTGGACATCTCAAGCTCAATATTTGATTGCTTAATATTAAGTGACTCCACATTTGCATCGCATTGTCTGATGCATAGGCCATATCTGCAAATATCATCCCCAAGTTTCTGTCGAGAAACACACTCAAGTTTAGTGACAGTCTACATAGCAATAAATGCAGCAATGAGAAATAGCGAACAAGCCAAAAAAGAAAGATATGTGTCATTCATGCAGGACCTGCTGCTACTTCTAGTCCTTCTATTACAACTATTACTACACCAACTACTACTACTACTACGTGGAACAAAAGCCAAAGATACTTATAGCACTTGGAGACATACATTAAAATGATCGGCCAGATCCATCAAAAGATGTGTTCCAAACTTCACACATTCAAAAAAAGACCATTCTTCCCTCCAACAAAGAAAAGAATATTAATGGTCTCGTGAGACTATCATTCTTGATACAAAAACACATACCTGTAGTCTGTCTTCCAGATCCATGGAAGCACATGAATCGTTGAAGATCATTATTCTTCCATCAAAGGTGTTATGACACAACATTTCTGGTCCTTTACCATTTGAATCCTCAAGAAGCCGAATCTCTTTCTTGGGACTTCTAGGTTGGGTAAGTTCATGTGTACGGATTACAGCTTTCTCAACATGCACCTGCAGATAGAAGTATGAGGCCATGATACCAGAAAAATAGAAAGGTAAGTCACCTAGAATACAACCTCTATGCTTGTCTGCAGCTCGTGGAAACGAGAGTGACTGGCTACAAAGCAGAAAAGCCCTTCATTATCTGGAAGAGGGATAGAGTGGACAATGCAGCGTCCACGATGGAAGCTGTATCTCACATTGTCTTCTTCCCTCAATGAGTCCTGCCTTATCAGAAGGGTATGAGAGTGGCCATCTTCCACTTCACTATCGATTTCTTCATCCACTTCACCAGCAGAATTTATAACCTCAAAAACAATATCTTCCAAATGAGAACCAGTAGCACAAACTTTAGGTACCTGATGTAGGTTGGGTGCACTTTAATTATTAAACCATTTTATCATTACCATAACAAACAAACAGTTCTCTATCCCATAATTTTTGTCCATCTTTGAGACTTCAAATTCTTAAAGAGACATGATTCAGAATGTCAAGAAACTGAAAAGCCAAGTAATTTCCAGTTTCAAAGATTGAGAAATTAAATGTTATTGGCCCCACTGTTCTGTATGTTAAGGGAAATGCAAGAAAGCAAAAAACTCGTGCAAAGTTTGTGACACACAGAAGTTGAACTATTGGCAAAACATATAGGATATGAGGAGTATTGACGAACCTTGGATGCAACTCGCAACGATCTCCTATCAGTTTGGAACTCTTTCTTGAAAACTACTTCATCGCCAGACAAAACAGAAAGGGAAACTGTGGATAGAAAAAATAGGTTAAAAGACTGGGGACCATATTATCTAGATATTCTTCAAACACCACTTTCTCCACTCTTTCATTGCCCACCAAATAAAGGGCCTTAATACAGATATGGAAAAAACAAGTTGTGGTCTCGTGGATACTTAATGGTAACTCTATCTTTGTTCTGCAAAGTACATAATTCAAGAGGTTTAAAAGTTGACCCTTTCAAAAGTTATTGGTTAAAGGGCAGGGGACCATATGATCTAGCTATTCTTCACACACCACTTTCTCCACAACATCACTGCCACCAATACAGAGAGACCTTAATACAGCTATGGAAAAAAATAAAAAAAATACTAAAGTGGATCCTTAATGATAGCTCCCTGTTGGTTCTGCAAAGTACACAATTCAAAAGGATTAAAGGTCTTCCTTTTCAAAGGTCCCAAAACACATTGGCTATTGTCTCCTTGTAAGTTCTTGGGCAATCTCCACCCTCATGAGAGCTATTTTAGGGTAGAGGCCCAAGGTCCAATTTCTTATCATGGAAACAGAGCCACGTTATGTTGTCCATGCTCGATTTCCAGCCGCCAGTGTGTGTATGTGTTAAGTGTCCTAAATTGGTAGAGAAAATTAGTTGTTGTTTCTTTCTATGATCTTGGATAATCCTGACCTCATGGACTAGTTTTTGGAATTGAGTTAGACCCAAAGTCAATTTTAACAGTTCCACTAAGAAGTTCCAGTCAGTGTAGACAACTGGAGTTACTGCAGAAGCAAGGTTACCAGCACTCAGCACATTGCTATGCAGTAATACTGTTCGCCTGATATACTTATGCCACCACAAAAAAGTTACGCAGATGATGAATCTTTGTACATGACAGTAGATAATAAACACAAAACCTTTATTACTGCAACATTGACGTTATGTTGAAGTACATACCAAGTTTACCATACCCTGCTGTTACTTTCAAGGTTCCACTAAGGTTTACACACCCATGATCATCAACCTACATCACGAAATCTGATGAATGTAAACAACTTGAAAGTTGAAAATAGTAAAATAATATGGAAACAAACAAGTTTAAAAGACCTTAGACATCAAAAATCAATTGGCATGCACCAAGCTACCAACCCAAATAAAGGGGCATTAACTAATCCACGTGACTCAAGGTGTAATATTTAAAAACTTTTGTGCGTCTATGTGCAAACGAACAAGTATACAAGTTACATAGCACAGTAGATGGTACAGCTAGAATAATTCCTCATTGGCCCAGACCTCTTTGAAAATATCTACTTTTTTAATTTTAGCTAAGCCCCAAAAATAAATTTATAAAGGAACCATACCAAACCCAATAACACCTTGATTGGTCTTAAACCAATTATATTGTGATAGGTCAAACTTGAAAAGAGTGATTCCCGATTTTTGGACTTTTTTTGACAAAAAAGTTGAATACATTAGTCATCTTCAAACAATAAACATTTCTCTCCAATGGAATTTGTCTGGCAATGATTAAACTAATTAAAGCATAAATTAGGAAGAGAACATTATGCTTATCATCTGTAGTTTTATTTCTTAACACATCTGATTTTTTGACACTTCTTGTCAGCTCAGAAGTATGAGACACTTTGAAATGACCCCAAAACACAAATCTCGACGTACATAATCAGATCGAACAAGTCAAATAGGAAAGGCAAAATTTCTCACTCTTCAAATTGCTAAAAAGATGGTAATAAATGAAGAAAAGAAAGTGTAGACTATTTTCTTAAATGTGATTTTCCCTCTAACAAACTAGAACAATGGATGTGACAACCCAAAAGAAAAAGAAAACCACCTTATAAAAAGAATCTCCTTTATCTAGTAAATGTAATCCTTCCAGCGTCAGCTTGATGTGCTCATCTTTTCTCATATGGTTACCATATTTGTCAAATGTCTGTATCAAATAAAATAAAATAATAATATACAACCAGACAAAATGCAAGCAAAGAAAAAGAGCTACCAGGAAATCCAACTGGAGCTACATACACTAATAAACCAGAAAACAAGAATAAACAAGTGGGGCATGAGAGCTTTTTTCCCTTCAGCAAAGAAGTGAACAAGATATTATTGTTTATCAAGCAGCTGTTAAGTTAGCTATTGTTGCTGTCAGCAGCAAACAAGCATATGCTCTTTTTCATATCGTACAGAGTCATTGATTGATTCTTGTGATGCAAGATTGCCATTGTTCCGATCAACATTGATGTATAATTAAGAAAACATGCAGTATGCTGATGCAAAATGTTACAATTGGACGATCTGTACAGATTTGCTTAGAGAATCGTACTTTATAAACTCTGCAGGCAAGTAATGAGCAAGATAATTAAGACGGCCACACTGGTTCCAGTGAGCAGAAGACTAAGTTCAAAACCGAACTGATCAATCCTATTCTTGTGAGATCCTTTACCATTTTCAGGTCCCATTAGTTTCGGTTAATATCAATCCTGTAGTAATTATTAGAGGATATAGCAATGCTCATTGACAAACATATGGGACACTATAATACGTAGATTAAAAGCAAGGATTATTGTATGTACATTTCATGGGAAAAAAGGAAGACTGTATTGACCTTTCAGGGAAAAAAGTAAGGGTGAATATATAATGCACTATCAAGGAATGCTTACCGGTCACAATGAACTTATGTCAAACTGTCATACAGGGAAGCAAAAAGTGGAGTCACTAGAGCTTGCTTCGAGCAGCTGTGGTCCACATGTGGTTGCTTTTTGTGTTAAACACTACCACAAATATCATATCCTTTAAAGAAGGAGAAAGGAATTTGCACTTTTCATTTAAACTCAGCACAGAGATGCAACATAAAAGTAATCATCATATTATACTTCTCAGCAAAACCTAAAAAACAAGCACTTGGTTTATTCCATCATAACTCTTTTGCAATATTCAACACTCTCCAAGATGATTGGACCACCAAAGACATCAAAAAATCCAATCTTCTGGTACTAGCATTGTCTTCTTTGGCTTCCTGATTTTACTATCCTATACCAGACCTTTATTTTCTAAAAATAAATTGCATATTGTACATCTTTTTTAAATGGTACCCTCTTTTCTCTCTATTCCAAAAAAAATCTGATAATACACTTGCGAAAAAAATTCTGTTATTATACTTCTCAAGGACGCAAAACGATACTGTAGTTAACAGTGTTTTTCACAATTTCAAGCATGAAAGGATTTTAAAGAACTATTCACTGGAACATAGATCCGTGTCTTGATAGAAATGATGAAATTTGCTCCATGTGACACTCGAATTCACCTTATGGTGATAGTAAGATATTGAATTAAAATATAATTAAACAGACCTCAAGAGCAAGCTCCTTAAGTACCATCCCAGGAACCAATTTCTTGCCAAAATCTACAGGACGCAGAAGGATATGTTGCAATGGTCCTGGAATAACTGTGAACGGAGGGAAAATAAATAAGAAATAACAGAATGTTAAATATCTCAAATAATGGACAACAATATAGTATTAACTACCTGCACATGGAATAGCTACAAAAAATGGATCCTCCTTTGAATTTATATGTAATGTAGCTTTATAACTTGGTCGAATCATATCCAATTCACTACTTTCAATGGTTACATTCTGTAAGAGTGGAAATTTTTGACACAGTTATTCATTCAAGAAGATTTGCTAGGTGTATTGAAGAGGACACGAAGCAGGAACATAAAGCGTCACCTTAAACTTCATGGTATATCTGTCATGTGCAATACATTGGTCATAACTGCATTTAGATGAAATAGCTCTGCCGCCAGAACTTAAATTCATCTCTATCTCTGTCTGCGACTTGAATGGTATACGATTGCAGAATCTATCACAACAAGCAACACTGAAAACCTCTGGAAAACAAGAACCAACCCTGCCAAAGATACACATTTGGACAAAATCAAACATAACTTTGACAAGAAGGAGCAAGGCTTGCTTATAAACAGGTGAAAGAAATAGTCAGCTTGTCTGAAAAAAAACCAGACACTGATTCTCAATTTCTAATAAATAAGATACTTAAGGTAAATGGAGAAAGAAATAAACGTTGCACGACACTCTTAAGTCGTACTGAATAAATGGTGTACAAGTTTATCCAAAATAGCTTCACAAACATTAGAAGGAGGCATAATTAAGGAAACAGCTCAAACATCCTTCTGATGAATAACTATGACACTAAAAAGATTATTTTCTATTTCCTATACATCTCACAGCTTGATAAAGTTCTTAATGGACTAAATGAAAATCGATTAATTCATAGACTGAATGCATAAGAATGAAGAGAACTGAGCATTCAATATTGTTGAAATTCTAAAATTTAACAAAAGTCTCTTCTCTTACAGCTAAAACAATAGATGAAACAATTCAGAAATTCAGTATATAAAGAGGTCTTGTGTTCTAATCTCACTGCCAACCATCAAGAAAAATATTTCTATGTGCTTAGCCCAAGGAAAAGAATCAGCCAAAGAAGCATGTTGAAGAACTAAAATAAACAAATACAAGATACAAATCATTAACAGTGTTAACGTTAAGATAAGGCAGTTCTCCTCTATCTTTTTACCTCTCTTTTGCTTTTATCAGTCTAGACATTTCTCTGTCTACAGAAAATAGCATATTTTGTTGATTTAATACAGGGTGACTAATTACTTTCTGTCCTTCTGATGATGTTTCCTTATAATTTCAAGCTTAAGAATTGAATGAAAATAAAGAACATCAAAGATATCTCCCGTATATATCACAATTTTATGACTCGGTGATGGACATTTTTTCATTTTGCACAACTTATATAAGAAGTTCATTTAGACTTGAGAGCCCCACCTTACACTGTGTGTACTCTTCCCATCACTTACAAGTTCCCAACTAGCAGCCTCAGACAATGCTTTCACGCGCACTTCTTTTACAGAAATTGTACGACTTTCTATCTGAAAAGAAGAGATCCAACCACAAGGAAAATCAAGTGAGATACATTATTCCGTATATATTAAAATGGAGATATGCAGATCATATAACTTACAAGAGAAAATCGAAATATATAAATGCCTGCTTTCTGAAAAAGATATGGTGACTTCTTCTTCAGGGGGAACATATATAAACCATGAAATCCTTTAAGCGATGAAGGATTCAATTGCCCAGAGTAAATATGTCGTTCTTTCTCATTCTCATCTGCTTTAAATTTTATCTCTAGAGTCATCTCAAAATTTTCTTTCATGATGTATTTCTGATCCAGATTTTTGGATGCAGTAACAGAACTAAAAGAAGCTGGACGAACAACTGCAATAATCTCCTCTGGAGGTTCATGTCCAGCATCAACATCCTGAGGTAGCGCCTGCCATTGCAACCAAATGAAGCAATTCAATAAAAACATATTAATATGTGGTACAATCTAAGATCATACACAGATGAAATTTGATCAATTTCGAAGATATTCAAAGCATTAAGCACAGGAAACTTAGAAGGAAATGGAGAAACATGTTCCACTTGATACACACGCACAACAATTTCTACCAGGCTGAATAAGATGAAACCCTGTAGACCTGTTCAGGTTAATTTCGATAAGTGAAAAGACTACATAATCTGACTTGGATCCCAAGTAGATGTAGTAAACGAATCTATAGAGTACGATAAAAGAAAATTAGCAACTAATCAGAGGATCACCTATGTCAGTAGGTACTTCATGTGCAAAGATCGGGAGAGGATGTGGATCACCTTTGATTACATTGTCAGGTTGCTTCAAGGTTATAGTGGGTGATTCTTAGATGGGTTGGACAACTGTGGATTATGCTGGGGACAATAAAGGACGCTTTGTTCAGTGGGACATTGTATTAACTTTCATGTGGGTAGTGAGGAGAGAAAGAAATAGAAGAGATTTTGAAGGAATTGAACATGAATTTGTACATGAACAATAGCCCTCATTTCTTTTTTGGTGCATATATGAGATTCCCATCTGTACAATGATTGGATGTCTATTGAAGAGAACAATTTATTTTTGTGGGTTCCTTTTTTGGTTGGTATATATCTTATATACAAGAGTTTGTAGCTTTTATTAATGAAATTAGTCCTTGATTTTTTTAAAAATGGACGAAAAATAAACAAGTGGTTAGAAGAAGCAAGCTGTTTTGTTAACTAACCCCCTTAATGCCCAATTCCTGACATTGCTCAGCATCCAATATATCAATTGATGATGGAGTGGTTTTCTCTTGGTGTTTCAAAATTTGGTTCTCCCATTCTGTACTATCAACAGCTAAGCACTGCAAAAGATGACATTAATTCTTCAGGAAAGATAGATATGTAGAGAGAAAGAAAGAGAAACATAATTGAGCAACAGAAAATATGATAACCTTTCCAGCGTCAATCACACTAATCGGCAAAGATTTTGAATCACGGATTTCAAAGCAAGCACATCCATTATCAAATGTGAGGCGACAACCACTCTCAGCAGGGACATGTAATGGCCTGTAAATGACATGGTAAAGACAATTTTTAAGGTAACACTGGTTGAAGGAGGGAAACACACCATGAAAAGTAGTGGTATCAGGTATGAAATATAAGGAGTGAATTGCAAACCTGCAGATGATTCGAGCCTCCCCTGAAACATATTGAGAAATATGTTACAACACCAAGCCAATGTCAACAGATAGTACCAGTAGAAACTAAGCTAGCGTTTGGCCATAGATTTCCAAATATTTTTGAAAAATATTATTTGGGTGAAATTTGGATGAAATTTCACCAAGTGTTTGGCCATAGTATTTGGGAAACATATTTCATTTTTTTTTTAAGAAATATGATTTATACCCATAAGTTTTACAACCCATCATCACTTCCACAACAAATCTATTGGATCTTCGTTGCAACAAATAACAAGTAGTGTCCATGACATTGAAGGAATGTAGTAGTTCGGAAAGTGCAATAAGCATCATTCCACATATCGTGCAGTAGACGAAGCACATGACTTTGTTAACCTAAATCGATTGTTCATCATTTCATCACTGCTTTGGTGTTTACGTAGAAAATTATGTAATACAACGCAAATAACTACTGTAGAGGATTTTTTGTAAAAGACAAAAGTTAAGTGTAAAATTTAAATTTTTAAAAGCTCCCAAATAATGAGATTTAGCCCAAACACTAGTTTTTTCTAGTATTTGAGAATTTGGGTTATTTGCCAAAAATATTTGTCAAATAATGACAAATAGTATGGACAAACACTACTTGTCAAATTTTACTTGGAAAATCTATGGCCAAACAGGTCCTAATTACCAACCCACAGGATTAAGCATACAAAAGGGCATGCTTCACGAACCATATAAAACTTACCGCCCGAGTCCCCCTGCCATCCTTCAAGGATAATAAATTCCAATGTGGCGAAAATGTTGTTCTTATGGAAACCCCTACAAGCTCCCTTCAAAATTTTAATCTTTTGCCCTGCTTTCCAAGTTATGCCTTTCCTCTGGAAAGCCTTGTGAATTCTCAGAACTAAAAGACAAAAACAGGGAAACAACAATGATATCAATTGTAACTGAATCACAATCTTATATAAGGTTGTAAGAATTTATCATAAGGTTCCCTATTTTGTTTTTCAATCTATACCATCTGCAGAAACACCAAGCTCTTTCTTGTGTGAAGGGCCAATTACAAAAGTAGGTTGATCCTCTCCACAGTCAATCTCCTCGTCATAGCGGTCATGCATCTGAAACAGCCAGTCCTGATATAGCTTCTCCAATTGCAAGAGAGACAACTTCTTCCCATCTTTGGCTATCTCAATGAGAACATCTAAAAAGGATTTGAAACATAAAGGAAAGAAACCTCATTGCATAATTGTGGGATATCATTTCAACAGTGCACAACAAACCATAAGTCATTACCATTCTCTTTATCTGAAGGCTTGTTGCCAAAGTTCCTTAATGCAATGGTGCAAGGATGGTGATGTGCTAAGTCAGTCTGGTAAAATGCATACAGAAGATTTCATAAGATAAATATATATGGTTGTCCACAAGGTTTTCCTAGATAAATAGAAGTAGGTGAACGAGCAACAATACCAAATGCACGTTGAGTATGAACTTGATAGTTTCTGGTGGTGTTAAAAAAATCAGACCAGAGATGTTGGGAATAGAAAATTTGATTTCCTAAGGAACTATTACTTGCATATTTTGAATTCTCTAGTCTACAGAACAAGTATTTCTACTGTTTTCCACATAGTTAGTTCCTCCCTTGATGTATAGACATGTATATAAATATTCTCATTTTGCATTCCAGGAAGTGAGTTTCTGTTTGTACACGTGCAATTAAATCCTCAATCAAGTCGTCAGAATGCATTTAAGAAAGTTGTCTTGTACCTTTGACGGTGTTGGGTTGAAACCAGCATCGGTTTCTGCAAGCAGAATATTGCTCTGTGATGCTTGGAAAAATGACAAAGCAATTGCTTATTCATTAATAAGAGAGCACTTGTTTGGTAGAAATGGTTTTATACCTATGAAGCATTTTACTCTAAAGCAGCATCTCTTCAGGACTTCAGCCCTATCACTTTTTCTTAGCTTTGGTTCCATAAAGGGAAGCCAAGACTGAAAGAAACAAAGCAGAAAATATAGTTGACATTTTTTAAAGCTTGAGGGCATAATAAAAATAAGGAGAATAAGTTAAAGATTGGGCAACAAGACAAAGGCAAGTAGTTCATATAGAATAACACAATATACACTGATTCTAGTAAATGACATAAAGATAGACACACATGTTCTTTCTTTCAAAAGTTTGGAGAAATATTATCATGAAGGTATCTTTGGCAGACTGTGTAGTGACGGAATACAAGACTGGCGAATTATAATTTGTAAAGTATGAATAACAGAAAGATTCTGATCTTACCCAACGAGCATCTGGAAGTAGACGACCCAACCGACGGACAGAAACATGGCTGAAAGTTTCAAAATTCTCGGTAATTCCATACCCATCTGCCTCTAGCTTTTCCAATATCACCTCAATACTCTCTTTACCCTGCAATCAAAAGCATGCAACAACCTTCAAAATGTTTCAAGAGCAGGCTCTTCTTTTCCTTATAAAGTGTAGTATCTGAATGACATCAAAAAGAAATTTCAAGGTTCAATGATACATAACAGAACTATACAATATAGTTTTACCTGCACCATCGGAAAATAAACACACCTCAGGCGAGCATGTGCTTCGAAGGAAGATTTTGTTCCTGAGAAAATTTATCTCAGACTATATAATGCACTATGATAACAGGATTTGAGAAAAATACTTGGCAGGTGTTTGTCGTGACAAATGATGCACATGTTACCTGAACCAACTTTCAAACCATTGCTATCCTTTACGTGAAAGCTAAGTTGCATTACAAACTCTGGACCATTGCAGGACAGTAAGTTTGTGGTTGCCACCTCTCCACCTTCAATTTCCGCTAAATTAGTGCCATTGACCTGCGAATTTGCATAAGCGGAAAAATCTGCTTAAAAAGAAAGAGATTGTCTACTAGAACAATAATTGGTAAAGGGTACTCTGATTGAGATTTCCCCAAAAATATTAGAATTTGCTTTAATAAAAATTGGTAAAAGAAGCTCTGATTGAAATTTCCAAGAGATTTGACCAGCATATCTCTTAGTTTGTGGTGATAAGAAAACAAACAATTCATAAGTTATGACAGAAACATAAATATTAGCTGAAAATTCTCACTCAAATGATCGTTTTCCAATTTATATGATCAGTAAAGCTTATCTCTAAGACTGCATGAAAAAGGACCAGGAATTGAACAGCAAGGGCAACTCTTATTGAAATGCATTGAATATTAAAAAAGAGAGAACAGCTACAAGCATCAGTTTGAAACAAAACAACTAGGAAATGCCACATCTGCTTAGACAACTAATTATGTAACAGACAGAATTGAATTTCTTACCAGAAAAAGATCCTTAAGAAATTAGGTATTGATTTCCTTTCCTTTTTAGAACATGTATCACATAGTTATTTAAACATCAATAGCTTGAGGGAATAATCAAGTTGGGTTCTCTCTCAAACTCTCTTCTTTCTCACAGAATAATGGACGAAATCAGGAACAAAGCAGTAAGATAATGGAAAGAACAGGTACTGAGGAAGAGGATGAACTTGGCCAACATAATTCACAAGTAACAAGATTGGTTTGCGACATGCAAGATCAACACACAACCAAATACCAAATGACAATGTGGCATGCCAACATAAGAGGTCATGATGAAAAATAAATTCCACATTGGATGACATTTACACTACAGCTCATTTTTCAACTTTCAGAAAAGACCCGAAAAAGAAACCCTCAACAAGATATAGACATTAACATTGCCAGAAAAAGGTGATGTTTAAGTTGAGGAGTGTAAAAACACATCCATGGAGGAACTCGATGTGATGAATTATAGGAAAAAGAAGCTCCACATTAATTTTAAAGATGAGACGTAGTTCGATGCAATCAGGCTCAGGAAGTAACATGCTGACTTTTCATACTTTTTCATCTACAAAAGCGAAGATCATGTATGTAATAGGTATATTAAAGCCCAAGGGGAGATTTAAGATGATTCTCAACAAATAGCAATCAATCATCTGATACTGATAGGTATATCCTGGTTTTCCAACAAGAACACCAAAAATATAAAGGAGTTCCTGAAGTGTACAAAAGTGTCTGGCGTCTGTATGCCTTTACAAAGACATCCACTGCACGGACTAATAAAATTATCCCCGAGTTACAACAACATATAGACACTGTACCTGGGAAATTTTAGTAGCTCTATTGGTTGACTATCTAAATTTTCACATTGTTGGTAAGAGTATGATTCCCCATCTTGGTGTCTCCTCTCCCCCATTTTCCCTTCCCCTACCCCTTTTAAAAAATAAAATAAATATAGATACTATACCTGAAACTCAATAGGCATCACAGTTTTTCCTGTTTTTGATACTTCATCACACTGCCCAAAGAAATAATAATGAATAAGATACAAAAGGGTAGATGGCACAGGATAAATCATGTAAAGGCAGAGATTATCATCACATCACCACCATGCACCAGACTATGCTACCATCATCAGCTATAATGTTTGTTGATCCACAAACCATTTTATGTGACCTTCTAGCTCTCTAATGATTGTCATCTAACTAAAATAATAGTTATACAATGACTATTTGACATTAAATTCTGGGAATGAATTCTGAAAGTCTGAACAATAACAACTACTATTATTCCTCAGTGCCAATCAGTTGGGGAGAGACCAAAGTTTGCAAGGTCAAGTAAATTCGATACCTGCAAAGTTCATATACTAACAGTAGGAAATTTGTAGTAGCATACACTGAGCGAAATCCAAATAAGAGAAAAGGAGTGTGAACTGTGTAATACAGCAACGCCTGTTCGAAGGGGTATTACAAAAGTTGGAGTACAAATGGAATAGGTAATAAGCAAAAGAAACAAAAAATGATGCTTAAAGCAACAAGTAATAATTTCAAAATTACAATACCCGGACCCCCACATGGATAATAGTACTCAGTCCATAACAAAGAATCAAAGTTGCTATTCTCCATATATATATATGTGTGTGTGTATATACACACACACACACACAAAAAAAATGTTATGAATCAACTTTGAAAGTAAATAACTGAATTGGTCAAGGGGCTATGAGCCACTAACCTGTATATACGGGAAATATATATCTTTCAGTTTGTATTGTAGTTTCTGTACGCTTTCGCTTCTCATCTTTGGATAAAAAATTTCAACCTGTCAATAACGTTAGCAACAATTGTGTTCAAAGCTCATCATTTATACTTTCACTAACAATTCCATACTATGTTTGAAACTGATTTCATGGAAGTATCATCATATACCAAAACAACTAAGCATTTAAAACATCAAAATCCTAAGAGAAGCCTAAAGCCCTAAACCATAAACCTTTAACGGTAATAGACATTTGTTATTCATAAAAATAATTTGGACAACACCACAATAACAACCCATATAAAAAAACAATTCAATAAAAGGTATGATTATTCAGTGACTTGAGAAAGGCTCAGTATATGGATACAACCTACCATAACACAATCAAGAACCCATACAGGTTGCAAGAGAAAGTATCTATTAGGATATCAATTATATCAAGCTAAATGCTAGGATGGGAAATGAACTCAAAATTGACTTCATAGAAAGTCGGTCCAAAAATCTACTGTGTAGGAAGATGATACTAAAGAACTTCAATAATCAAAAGATCAGCAAGAGTCCAGAAGAATATTTTACTTTAGTGAAGCTACCATCAACTGAGTCTCGTAGTTCATCTTCCAAGGGGTCTCTAACATTTCCATCAGTCTAAATGAAAGAATATATAAACGTAAGAAGATAAGATAAAGAGATAGAACTTATACTAGCAAAAGAAGCAAATGATAAGAAGAGAGTAATACTAAACAATGATGAGTACCCTCCAAGTTTGTTGAGACGAAGAACAGCGGAGCAAAGAATCTCTCTCAAGATGTAACACGAATACTTTCTTACACTCCTTTGTCTTTGACGAAACTGAGGCTCGTCTACAGAAAAGGCAGCATGAAAACAAGTAAGTCCTTGCTTTTTGTCTAAAATGAAGTCATTCTAAACTTTAGCAAGACATACCGTCCTAAATGCATAGATGCAATAGGCCCTCCATAACCAAACATACCAAAGTAAGGCTGTAAAAGCAACCACCATGTCAGATAACATATAAGCAAAAGTCAGCCAAGAGGATAAAGAAACTGCTAGATATAGAAACAAAATATTGTTGGATTCCCAGTTTGCTGGTTGAATGAATTTAGAATCACATTATATAAGGTAAAAGCAGCCGTGGTTTCTATTAAGAGACAAGGAGCATCTGTAGAGAAAAGGGACTAAAAAGGAAGACAGAATTAGTATAAGTTGGTAAGTTTTCAAAGATACATCAAGAGGCATAGTTATATATTCCATTTAAATACTTGTAATCTTGTTGCCTTTTTCTTTCTCCCTAAAAAAGAGTATTAATTTATGTCTTTCTACTATTGAGAGCTACTATGAATTCATTTTTTGCCTCCAATAGGTAAACTAGCAACAGAATTATGCAAAGACTAGTGTTTTCTATGGGTTAATTTCACCACCTTCAAATTGACATATAAATTTCCAGAGAATTTCTCACAGCTATTGTTATATAAGCTTTACAATGAACACATTTGCAAAGTAAACTAATATCAAAGTGACTTTTGAAAAAGGTATCTACTGATAACTCATTAGCAGATGACTCGTAATAACACCAAGGAACTTCAAGTAGAGGCTGCTCTTCGTTAGAAATAACTAGAAACTCCAATAAATATATCTGAACTAATATAGCCTAAGCAGTGATTGTCATTATGTGATTTTTGCCAAAACTGGTGCACTTTTTTTTGTACAAATACCCGTCCTATTGATCAAGGGAAAGCCAGTCTTGGAAAACAAAGAATTTGAAGAACTATACCTAATGGTAAAAAATTAACATATTCATTGATCATTCAAGGTTTTCTGAATCCAATTCAAAATCAATATTATCTCCTGTTACTTTATTCATTTTTGTTCAAAACATTCATGAGATAACATACAGGATACTTCACAGTGCCAAATTGCAGGGGAATGACAAGACCAAAATCAAACATGAGTTCACCGATATGTAACTGCTTGTCTCTAAGTTCAGGCTGGAACGGTTTCTAGCATAGAGATTTAAAAACTCAACAAAAGCCACAGAAAATAAATATCTAGTGCTGCATATTTGAAATGTATTTCTAATAAAGATCTTTTGACCACAGCTAAGCAAACTGTGTATTGGAATGATGCAACAACCGTTAAGTATGGAGGTTTTCCTCCTATGCCTCTGTCTCTCGATAATCTATGAAGAGAAGCTCCCATTTTTCCCCTGAAACACATACAGCAACACGTAATTGAAAACAACGAAAGTCCAGTAAAATACAGTAGCAGTAGAAGAACTTACGACGTAATTTAAGAAAGCAACATCACTTTGCCAAGATGGTTTTAAGATAGAAATAAAGAGAGAATTGAATAGTTGCAGTTAAGGTGAAAATTAATAAAATACATGCAGCTTTTCACTGCACCAACTTTTCAGATTTATTTATCGGATTTGCAGCCAATACAAACTTGGGATACACGGTTTCAATCCCTTTCTGGAGCTCTTGAGTGCTACAGAAGTGTTTACATCTCTCATCGCATTGTCAAAGAAGTCGCAATTTCTTTTGATATCCTTTTTTCAAAAACAAAAAAGAAAGATTGTCATTAAGCTCATATCTATAACCAGTTGTGTTCCCTCAATTCACGACAAGTTCTTTCAAAACAAAATGATAAGCATCATAACAAATATACCCAACATGAACTTCCTTTTTTAGTAAGTGCAGATAGACCTAACATAATGCAAATAGCAGAAACAAAAACAGGCCTGATTTTTCTGAAGTTATTATTAAAAGTACGACATATGAAAGCAAAACAATCTATCAATATATGAGAGAGATCGTAAGGTCATAAGCAATGATCTAAAACAGTCAAAGAAGAGAGAAATTGAGGCCATTCAGAGGAATAGCTAAAACTTGAACCATCCAAGACACCAAATTAGACAGATTTCTAGTATTTTAGTGCCAACCTCAAGAGGAAACGATTACGCAACCCATAAGATGATATCATCATAATGTAGCTCTTAAGTTCACTGATGCTTTAATAATTTTGATAACCAACAAGATCCCAGTTATAACAGAGAAAAGAAATTACCACTTCACTATAGAGTTTTCAGCACTTCCATCCATTCCAAGGCCTGTGTCAAATATTGTAATCCTGCTCTTAGATAGCTCTAGACTGCAAAATAAGAGATATAGTGGACAGTTTCAGGGGAGTATGAAACACAAGCTACAGGTAAATACAAAGAAACAGCCGTAGGTGCCATTCGATACAACACATTATTACACAAGTGGAAGCAGGTAAAAAGAAAGAGAAGTAGGACCAAACAGGAGCAATAACAGGATATCCAATCTTACTAAGTTGTAGGATTACAAATAACTAGAATAGCCGAGCTAAGCAACTACTGTCAACAGCAGGTCAAACAAATAAATGTGAGTGCATGCAGAACACTATAAGAATATACCTGCACTATAAGAATAAATTTAACTAAAGAGAGACCAAAAAGAGGCAAGTATCTAACTTTCCAAATATTCAATTATACATCCTTGGAATTCATTGTTATGCTAAAAAACAAAAGGGTCATTTAGTTAAGAAGTTAAATGAAGCATGAACTGAATTGAATAAGAAAAATTGGAAGCATCCTGTACAGGTAATATCCCAAGAGAGAATGGACAATACAAGGCACATTTACAAGGTATTAAAGTGATCAGAAAAGTGAGTTCAAAGTTTCTTGGGGAAATAAATTAATCAATTTCAGGAAAGATTGTTGTGTACTTAATTCACTTTCAAAGATCGGTGCACAAACAAGATGACATGTTAAAGAAAAGAGTGTATTTCTGCATGTCGGGATCGCCATTTTAAGGGAAAACTTGACAACCATTCCCCTAATGAAAATATACATGAATACCCTCAAGTATATTTTGGCATCAGGGAGAAAAATCCTATTTCTCAATTGAACTCAAAAATATGGCTTCCCAAAGTCCTTTTTAAATTAAATTTCCTGACTTGGAGAGCCATCAATAACAAACTTCCAGCTGAAGACAAAATAGCAAGACTTGGCATTAACATTGTTTCCATTTGTTGTTGTTGTGCAGGCACCAATAGAAGAGCAACAGGAGAATCGGCTGAGCACATTTTCTTCTCTGGATACTTTGCTGAACAAATTTGGAGCTTCTATGCAAGAGGTCTAGGCATCAACCCTAGGACAACATCACTGAGGAGCCTTCTCTACTCCTTCTGGAAATATAAATGCAAGAACTCCATAGCTTCGTAAACCACTAAGATAATGCCCCTATTATTATGTGGGAACTGTGGAGATTCAGATGGGGAGTCAACTATGAAGATGAAAAACTCTCGATGCATAAATCTATCACTTTGATCAACCTCAGTATCATCCAACACTCCAAACTACAGTTCCCTAAAATTTCCTTCCCTATGATTAGCCCAGCTTTATTCACCTCTTGGGTCTTAAACTGATGGAGACCATCTCTACTACTGTCAAATGAGAAAAACTCCTACATCCTTTTGTCAAACTTAATACTGATGGTTCATGCATAGAAGGAAATTGCGGAGGAGGGGTAGTGAAAGACAAGGAAGGCAAGGTGATTATGGCGTTTTGTATACCTTTGGGAGAGGCGATAGCAACTGGGTAGAAGCCAATGCATTCTTGTTTGGTCTTAACTGGTGCATTCAAAATGGTCACCCTAGGATCATAGGGGAAACTGATTCCCTCTTTCTTCAGAGTTGTATTCAGGGCAACTGGCAAAGCCCTTGGAAAATTGAAGACACAATTAGTAAGATCAAGTTTTTGCTGGACACTCACCATATCCATACCACTCACTGCATGAGGAAGCTAACAAGGTTGCTGACGAGCTAGCGTCCCTGAGTCACAAGAGTGGAAACAATTGTATCTACACTAAGTATAGCTCCTTACCTAGACAAATCATAGGCCTAGTTAACATCAACGGATGGCAAATACCATCTTTTAGATTCAGGAAGAGAAACCATGGTGCTATCATCTTTGATCCACCATGAAGAAACAACTCTATTGCCACTTGTGTCCGCCCAATCTTTTGCTTATTTGCCTAAAAGGCTAACATATACAATATGTACTGAAGAAGGCCAGGCCTAGTCCCCCTTCTTCCTCTGTATCCTCTTTGACCGTGGCAATACAATCATGACTCTTTTTTTGTTTTTAAAAAACAAGTATATTTTGGCATCTTTCAAAAAAAAAAAAATTAGTCTTTAGCGAATATACACCATCTCAGGACTTTAATAACTTGCAATTTAAGATTTTGAATTGATTATAGGCTTTCTTGAGCTATCCAACTATGAAATTCCTTACCTTATTAATCTTCTCTGGTCTGTAGACTTAGACCATACTGCCTGCAATGAATTATCCTGATACACCATTGAAATGAAGTTAATGCTTAAAATGATCCACATAAATAGAGAAAGTTATACAATTAATCGGAAAAATAAACATTATACGCAAAAGATGCTTACAATCAAATCCGCCAGTGCAGTTTCAAATGTATACTCTTCAGGCAGTTCCTTCAACAAATCAGTATCTGGTGTAAGGTCCCACATATTCTGCAAAGTGAAAGCATACACTCAGCTACATAAATTCTAAACGCAACATATATTCTTGAATAGCATTCCACCAACCTCATATTTATCTGCTTCAGCTGAACCATCCTGTATAGAAAATGCAAGTTAAAACAAAACAATAAATGGGAAAACTTAATAACAAAACAATTGAGAAATCAAAAACACTGAAGATTTTACATACATAGAGCCTTAGCATATGAGACTTGTTGGATTTAAACTTTCTGAAATCCAACATCTTCGTTATCCTGTTCTCAAAAGCATCTACAAAATGCAAATCCTTGCTAGTCCAATTAATCTGTCTTTTAGGCTTAGGTGACTCTGTTCTTCGCCCAAGATTTTGGTATTCTCGCCTCACTAAAATAACAAAATCCTCAACAGGCATTTCACTAGGTGGTGCAGGTACTTGCAACTCTAAAGTTATTCCATTAGGCAACAGAACCCGAAAATAAAAAACTTTTCCTTCACTAGTACCAACTTCTTCATCTGAATCAACTTGGATTCTTAAAACCCTAGATGGCTTCTTTCTTGGCGTTTCAGCCGAAAAATCATCACACTGCCTTTTACTCGACCTGCCACATAACAAAAACAAATACTAATAAAACTTGATCAACCTTAAACAAAGTGAAATCATCTCATTTTTTCAGTTCTTCCTATACAAAACCAAAAAAAAAATATTAACACAGACATACATACATATAACGAAAATGGAAGGAATTAAACATCAATGAAGCAAAATGAACGGAATTTAAGCCGGAAAACGGGAAAAAGAAGAGATTTTGACTGATGTTTTGACTTGAGTCTATATGGATGTTTACTATACGTATGCATGGAAAATGAGATCGATGTATATGAATTTTTTTACTGTATATATACATATATGTGAAAGAAATCTTTGATTTATGAGACTTACATTTTATCTTCCGTTGAAGCTAGCGGCAAATGGCGATTTGCAGAAAATGGATACCGGAAAAATTCACAGAGAAGAAATTGAAAAAAAAGGGGTTTGAGTTTTGGGAAAAATGGAGAAGGAACAGCAAAAGACTGAGAAGTGTGGGTAGTTTATACTAGCATGCATCAAAACAGGCCTGAAGGGCTATACTGTCCAGGTTGCACAGTACACATCCATTTTGTCTCATCTGGCGCTGTGAAGAGTATTTATTAATATTAGTAGTTTTTTAAAAAAAAAAAAAATTAATTATAGATTTGAAAATTTCAAATTTCAAAAATTAAGTTCAAATTTCTTTTTAGTGTAATTCACTTTTACTAATTAAAATTCAAAAGTTTTTTTGAAGTGAAATGCACATTCAAACTTATTTTTGAGTTTTAAAATTTATGATCAAACGAAAGCTATATCAAGCACGATTAGCGTTTGTGTTCTTGTAAATATAAGGGTATCCGTTTGGTTTGAGGAAATATAAAAAGTTAAACAGTCAATAGATTACTTTTGAGAAAAGTTACTCATCATTAATAATTGAACTAAATAGTAGTAATCAATGACTAAGGATTCAATTAATGATGAGTCATTTTGAATATAAAATTATTTTTTAACTTATTATAAAAATAAATAATATAAAATAAATTACAATGTACTCCCTCGTTTCTATTTATATGTTACCATTTTTAATTTCACATCACTTAAAAAAACTAGGTAAGTTCACTATTGTACTTTTATATAGTATTTTTTTGAAGTTAAGTTTTCGATAAATGAACATAAATTAATTTATTTTGATTAATTAAATTGACCAATTAAAATTTAGTTTTCTCATGTTGGTCAAATATATATTTTCAAAATCAAGGTTAATAACTCTCAAATGTAAAATAAAAAGAATAATGTTATTTATACATTAATTTTGTGAATTGACAAATATTAAGAAACATCGATCTAATGACAGATAAATTCGAACGGGGGGCGTAGCAGAAAACCTAAACACTATTCTAACCATTGTTATAGGCGTGACACCCTTTCTTTTTCAGTCGGTGTTGAAAAAAATCATCTTATTATAATTTGAAATAATTTAGCCTTAAAATTTCTCTTTTAACTTTAATAAAACCATTTACAACTATAGAAATATCTAAATATTGTTTTGGACCATATTTTTAAATATTTTTTTCTTTTATAAATATGGTGTTAAATTAAACGATGTCCCATGAAATAGAATGGATGAGTATAAAGTTAAAAGAACTCGACTATCTTGCGCCTTTGTCTCATTGAGCACCGGAAACGATCTTATGCCACGTGTCCTATAGTCATTTGGAACTTTTGGCGTTGAAAGTGTGAGTTGGAAAAAAAATTAAAGTGGGGCCACAGGTAATCTGAGCTGTCAAAACTGACACGTTGATGGACACAGTCCGCTTTTGGCGTATCAGCTTCTCTCATGATTTTAGTCTGTATGTACGTTTCTCCTCTGTAAGATTTGTGACGCATCTCCATTAATGTTTTGTCTTTATAATATTCTTTTGGTTTTATTGATCTCAATCGGAAGGAGTCGTTTGGCAGTTGATTAGAGTTATGTAGATATTAATAATTTAAGAACTAATTATAGATGAACTGATGTATTAGATAAGAGAAGTGAAGGTTATGTATTAGAATATAAGGCTAGAAGGGAATCAAGAGATAGAGTATTGTCTTGTCGTGTAGAAGTTTAATGTTTGATTGCTTGTTGTAGGATTAGTCGTGTCCTTATAGTTTTTGTCATATGTTGTTTATTGCAGTTCGATTAATTACACATTATTTTGTTGTGGTTACAGTTTTCATTCTTATGCTTTCTCCATTGTATTCTTCTTCTTCTATTTGCTTGAGTCGAATGTCTTTTGAAAACAGTTTTCTCTACCTCTACGAGATAGTGGTAAAGTTACATACACTCTACCTTCCTCAAACCCCATTTTATGAGATTTTACATGGTAGTTAGTATGTTGTTATTGTTGTTTATGCATATGTAGAAATTAGTTATTAGTTATTTATGCCTCCATAAGATAATATTATTGATTTTATGCATAAATAACTTATTTTTTTTATCAATCTAGAAATGTTGTATTATAAGTTATAGAAAAAATAATACTCATAAATAAAAACGATCTCTAATAATATATTCACCGTAATTTCACAAGTGCAATATGAGAATAATAGAGAATATACAAATATTTAGTACTATCTTAATGAGGTAGAGAAGTTATTATATAAATACCCTCAACTTAAAAATGTATTGTCAAGCATAATTTCAAGAATAATATGATTTGTTTTTTAAAACTATTTTAGTACCTAATAAAATTATATTTTTCTTTATTATGACTATAAATAACATATCAAATTGAAAAAAATAAAAATTGACAAGATTTGTCATAAGCCAATTCGGGTTACATATCAACCCAATTTTTAATGAATTGAAATAAGATGAGCTAATGAATGAGTGGGTCAATAACCAACCTAAACTTAAGCGAATTGAACAGATTAGATGGACTAAATTTGATTTTTCCACCCTACTTCCGGCCATTGGTGACCAAAAGTGATGAAACGATTTTGTAAGAGCAAAATTTGAAGTTGAGAAATTTACCCCCATTTATCACAGCCTACAATTAGTATCTATCTTGTAACTTTAAATTATTAATTAAAAAATAGTATCATGAGTGATATTTAAAATCATGATCGAGTAATATTTGTAATCATGACAGCTAGATGAAGCTTACAAGCTATCCTATCAATTTGTCTTGGTATTCACAATGTACGGATTTTGAGACAATTTTTTTTAATTAGACTTGCAAAAACAAATTTCTACACAAATATCAGAAATGGAAATAAAATCAAATTACCTACACAAAAAATACTATCCTTTTACGCAAATCACCCGATAATTTCTCATTTATCTAGCTGGAGAAAGTATACATCAACATAAATGTTCTTTTGTATGATCACCAGTCACCACATGCATGATTAAAGCATTATAATTAATTTTTAATGTCACTATAAGTCTAATAAAATATTCAGTAACAAGGCATACAAGACAAAATAATTAATGCTTCTAAAACTATTACCTCTCAGAAAAGGCAATTGACACTATCCAACTATGACATTAATGCTTTCAATGGAAAATTTTTCCTAAGAAAACATTGTTTTGAAAAATAAATGAGTTTTTTTAAGGCTTAAATTTAACTTATATACACAAATAATATTAGATAAAAATTTTACTATGAGATTAAAAGAAAATTAAAATCCAGCAATAATCTCTCTAAAAAAGTGAGATTCGTTTCTTAAAAATAAAACAAGTACTTGATACAACAAGAAAAAATAACATGATTTTATAGTAGAGTCATAAAGGGTACTTCGACTTTTTGTCCTACATGTTCCTTTATAGAGAATGAAACCGTTCTAGTTGAATTCACCTTTGGGCTTAAGAATCGATTCAAAGAACTAGCTGATCAAAATTATTTACACTGTCGATAAACATTAATTAAACCCCATTGCTCCTTTTGTCTCAATCCAACCTATTTGCTTCCCAAAAAGCCAAACAGGTACCAAAGCATCATCATCATCATGATCAAATGGTTGTGCCTTTGTGAATTCTTGTGTGTCCACTTCATGATCATCAATAGTTTCTTCTTGTTCATGATGATTGAGTGCTAAACTCATTGGCATACCATCAACATTCTTCACCACATCAATTACAAAGGCATTGCAATTCTCTTTTGTTCCATTCTTAAATTCACACAAGTTGAAAACGATTGTATCTTTTGCTCGTAGACCTTTATCTTTCACGAACTTATTCCAACCTTTTGTGAAAACAAAACTCTGACTACTTTTCCAATAACAATACCTGAACTTCCATAATCTCCTCGAGGTATCATAAAAGATCATCTCCTCGTCTTGGATTTGAGGGAAATACTTTGTTGCATATTTCTTTGGAATCACAAGCCGATTAAGCTTTCCAACATCACTTGGAGTCAGCTCTTTTTGAAAAAGTTGTTTGTAGGAGAATTCAGCATTACCCTATAAGTAATATTGAAATCATGAAATCTAACCAAAGGAGTAAAACAAATAACACAAAATGTTATACCTATAAAGCTACATTAAGTGTATTCAACAATATGTACATGCATTAGACCTATAAACACCAAGAGGTTAAAAATATTTAGCTATCAAGTTATTTGCCTTATTTCTAGATTGTAGATTAAGTTATAAGGTATGTATACCTCTTTATATGTTATAGCATGCTTATTTTCTGAATTATTGAATTTCATATTTAAAGAAGGTTTATTTGTGTAATCTTTAGACATTCTTGTAGGTGACCTGATAGTATACGAAATCTTTTACAATGATAGTGTATATAATTTAAACTCTTACGAATTTTTTAACTTTATTTGGAATGTTACTAAAAAATATCTCTAGTGCGACATGCAACAATAACATGTATATCAAATGTAATCTCATAAATAGAGTTCGAAAAACAGTGTGTACACTTACCTTACCCCACAAGGTAGAAGAATTATTTCCAATAGAGGAAAAAGGCATTACAAAGCAATTTAGAAAAAGAAACGAAGAGAAACAAGAGAGCGAAAAAGTCAATACAAGATGCTAAAGAAAGCATGACAAAATATACTAAAAATGAAACAATCATTACCATAAAGTAATACGATAATCGAAGTGAAAGAAACAGTAAGTAGTGATAGAGATATGGAATAATAAGAAACTCTCACGAGTCGTTTGATTGAGAACAAGCTATCCCGTCCCATCACGTATATGGAATAACTTATTCCATCACTATGATATAAATGGTAGGATTAAGTTATCTCAAACATGACAACCAAACAAGATACCAAAATTTTATCTGTGAGCTATTTTTTTTATTCTAGGACTATTTATTTTTATCCCTCACACCAAAATAATACTACAAATACTAGTATGAAAGGCTAAGTAAGACAACTCTCAACTACCTAACTAACCTTTTATCCTTATTCATATCCTTCATAATCTTCTATCTAGTATGACAACATGATAACCTAAAAAGTCTTCTTTTTTTTTTCTGTCTTTATACTATGTCTATATAAATTTATAGATATTATTTTTATTCTACTTGCATAGTGTATATTGTTTTCTTACCTCATTCACTTTTTGTAAAGTTTTCAAAGATTGAAAATGATCTTCAAATTTCTCTTTCAAATACTCATCAAACCTTGAAGTATAAGAACCTTCTTTGATCATTCTTAGAATATCATCAGTTGAAAATTGTGTCTGAAAATTAGGTTCTTGAATTGTGGAATTTGTCCAAGACAAATTTCTATGTGAATGATCTGGTCCAAGAAGTCTAATAGCAGCACTATCATAAGCCATTGCTGCTTCAGTTTCAGTTTTGAAAGTACCAAGCCAAATTCTTTGATGATTTGCATATATTTGAGCTCCCCAATGACCATTATTTTGCCCTACAACACCTTTGAATTTTGAACCTGAAATGCAAGCTTTTCCCTCACGTGCATTAATGTTTCGCTTTTTCGGTAATAGATGATTGCTTGCACTTGAATCACAATCACCAACCGTTGCGTTGGTCGTGCTTGATATTAAGTTCGTTTCGTCTTCCATAAATCCTGAAAAAAAAAAAATTTAAATTAATTGTTCAGATACAAAGATAGGAAAATGAAAGTAGTAATATTAACCATGAACAACAATAACGTATCCAGTATAATTTCACAAGTTGAGTACTCAGAAAAGAGTCGTGTGTACGCAGATCTTACCCTTCTTTCTGAGGAGGCTAAAAGGTTGTTTCTGATAGAAACTCAGATCAAAGACAAGTATATCAAAGTACTTTGAAAAAAAAAAACAGAAATGAAGAAGTGATGAAAAAATACTAAAGATAGCATGATTGCATTCTGTAAAAAAAAAAAAAAAAAACAAACTACAACATAATAATACTATAATTGAAGTACAAGAAAAAACATACAATAACATAAATTGAAGTTTCGCCCAACCTTCACCTTCTTCAGTGATCAAGTTAAAACATTCAAAGTCGGCCTACCACCTTTCTCAACGAAAAAATAATTCTAGACAACTCTCAAATCTCTACTAATATATGCTATAAATTTATCTTCATCGTCTACGCCATAACCTCATATATAAAAATACTTATTTCTCAGTCTCCAAACAAGTGTTCATATATCCATTTAAACTATTTGTCTTCATTTAGGATTATCAAAAAAATTTAATATCAACAAACGAATTCCAATCTCTAGATTATCTCAAGATATTTTTGTCAAACTTCAAACTAAATGTAAATGCATCTATAACGTTCAACCTTAATTACAAGTAGTTAGTAGATAAAAAAATCAACTTAAAATTAATTTATTTGTTGACGAAAAAAAATTAAACAATTGACTGTAATCATGATAGTATCATCTACTTACAAATTACAACAAATACATTATCAGATCGTTAATCTACTCCAGTTTAATAATTGTCAAGTATATACGTTGTACAATTAAGTAGCCCCAAAAAATAAAGATTCACAAATATATTTTTTCATTAAAAAAACTTTTAAATCTTGGCTACAAATAAGCAAGTATAATAACGAAATCCAGTTATTTCTAAGTACTAATTAATTACCTGGAAACACATAATAACTTATTATTTAGGAATCGACTAATTTCTAATTATCTGGAAACACATAATAACATATTATTTCGAAATCAACTAATTTGTAAGTACTAAATTATCTGGAAATACATAATAACGAAATCACTAATTTCTAAATACTAAATTACCTGAAAAAAAAAACAAGTTTTTTCGTATGAAGATTTAAACCAGTTTTTTTTCCCTCAAAAATAAATAGAAACAAAATTCATGTGAAAAAAATATTAGTAGGATGAACAAATAACAAACCTGATTATCTCAAGTATTAACAACAGAAGCTACGTGAATTTCACAAAACCGAAAAATTATTCTTATGATGATGATAGACCTAAAAGAACAATATATATCTCTTTTAATTTATATAATTATACCATATAGATTGTAGTTAATTATGGATAATTAATCAATTCAAAAGTTAAATTCGTAATTGATGGAACTTCCAAACTTGTATATGGTATGTTTCCTTGTTATTCATAGCTCAATATTTTCGAATATCTTCTTTTTATATAAAAGAATATTTGAACAAAAAAATGTGGTAAATAAGTTTACCAGAAATTGGAACCAAATAAAAGTCAGAATTGCATTTTCTTTTTATATTATTAAAAAGAATTGCATTCAACAGCCGAACTAGCTCCTAGGGGGACCAAATATGAACCAAAATTAAAATAAAATCATATTTGTCTTTGCAGTCATATATATTGTCTTAAAACACTAGTACAATTTTGTTTCATAAATAATTTAACTCATCATTGTAGGATATTTGGCAAACTAAAAGGGCAAATACTGCTTCATCCAATTAGAGAAGCCTGCCCTATTATTGTCCAATATTCTCTATTTTATCATTTTTGAATGAAGGTCAATTTTGAGGCGAATTTAGGATTTTAAACTTGTGAATTTTCCCTAATATATAATAATAATAATTGTATAAAAATACACTTAAACAAAGCACTTTAGGGGTCCTTTTCTTGTCGTGAAATCAACCACCCGCTTAGTTATAAATTTTCATCAAAAGATACTTGTAAGTCTTAATATAATTACATAATTTATTGTAACGAGAGTGGGTTCATGCGAACCCACCCACTACTGTAAATTTGCCCCTAAAGGTCATTGATGCAAAGGCAGGGAGGACTCAATAATAAATAACAGTTATCGAAAATAAAAGAATGTTGAATTTTTTGATAGGATTAGACTTTTGATTATTCCTTTAATTACTATATTTTAAAAAATAATTAGCATATATTTTAGGAATCACTTTTGCATATATTATCCAATATCCAATAACTAAAAAATGGTATGTCACGTTGATAAATATAATAATATATTTAGTACTATTTGACAGTTAATTTTTTTTTTCTTAATTAGGAATCATACCAGAGAGAAAAATAAAACAAGAGTATAACAAAGAACATCCCAATGATATCCATTTATTTAGCTAATTATTTTCTAGTTATATATATTACCAACACATCTGAAATACGCCTTATGACTTATGACAAGTAACAACGATAAAATTATTTTTGTATGTTATTAGAATTGTGGAATTATATATATTTTACTTGAATTTTTTTATATTTTTTTATTTCCTTATTTATAATGTTTGTTCATTTATTCATATGGAAACCTATTCTCTTACCAAACAAACTTCAACCACTCAAATTCACTTTGCTTTTTAAATTAATAATTAATGTGTAAAAAAGAAATTATACTTTATATATATATATATATGAATAATTAAGGTGAAAAGTGGTTATCACAAAGCTTAATTTGAACAAACAATCATGAGATTATTAAGGAAGGTGCACCATAAAAAGCTTCTATTTTCTCCTAATATTTCAACAAATGTCACTTTAAATGCAAGCAAAAAACTCTCATCTCATCTACCTAATTAATATATAATATTAATCACACCTTTAATTTTTATCCATTTCAGCTCCAATAATCCACTGTAATTCAATTAATGTTAATTAATTAAGATCCCTTAATATACGTGTATGGAGTATTCGATATTTCACTCATGCTTTGTCTAAAACTGCATAATTTACATTGTTCTAGTTCATTAAGTACATATAGTGAATAGATGGTTAGGCTAATTAAGTAATTAACGAATGATGGGAGTTACTAATGAACAAAATACAATAATTTACATAATTTGTATGTCATTATCACACGCCCGTGAACCTTCTAATTAGACAATTGTACTCCTTGCTCAACTTGTATGTTAGTTATTGTTTTCATGTTCGATGTTCCGGATTAATTTAGATTGCGCCACGTAAATAAGACTCGTTTAAGGAGACATACTTCATAACAAGATTTATTTTCAAATCTCGGGACTTGAACGCGAGACTTGTAATTAAAAATAAAGAAATCTTATTCATCCCACCACAACACTCGTGCTCAACTTGAATGTAATCAATAGTTGGACTGTCTTGTTTCAGCAGGCACTACACCTGACTCCCATTAAGGTATGTAAACTACCCTAGGAAGAAAAAAAAACTGTTCAATTTAATCTTTTGGTGCAACATTAAACTATGTAAGTCTCAACATATATATATATATATATATATATATATATATATATATATATAGTCCTTTATTTATCAATTAAAAAAAAAGTACTCACACCCAACCTTGTGACCTATCAGGCATCAGCTAGTGAAACCTGTAAAGATTAAATCTGATCATGATTCAAATTTCAACAAAGATAAAAATATTAAATAATTTTTTCTACACCATTGTTATGAAAAAATTACAATAAGAATGTCCAAAAATGCATCTCTTTTAATTTTTTCATATGCAGTTGGTTAAATTATTTTTTTCAAATATTTTCTCTAATCATTAAAAATTAGAAAAGAAACTTCCAAGAAGGAAACAAAAAAATTAATTCCATAAATAATCGGAATACGCTCGAACTAAACCGAACACCATGTTACTAGAAAGAGAGAAAAATTACAATAAATGAATATTAAGTGCTTATATATATTATTCAGGAGGAACCAATGAATGTCCAAAGACCCGTGAATAGGGGCAAAAATAGTGTAAAAGACACTCGTTCATCTCAATTTATTTGTCTTACAATTTTTTTCGTAGTTCATTTAAAACTTAAAAGAACATTTTTTTAGCATCTCTTTTTAAGAACATTTTGGTACATTTGACATATGATTCAAAAATGTTATTTATTTTGTCAAACTTCAAGCCAAGACAAAATAAGACAAACATATTAAAACGGTGGGAGTGTGTGTAATTAAGAAGGCTACTTTAGTGAGGCCAACTGTATGTTTGTAGTAATAAAAGAGGAGAGCAGTAGTGTTGTATATATAGGGGCTACCAACTAGGGTTCCGTGGAGCAGTAAGTACTTTTTCATCCTTAATCAAAAGGTCTCGAGTTTGAGTCTCATTGGGTATGGAGTCACCTTTGTTAGGGAGCATTTTACCTTAATGTGAGATTTTTTGGTGCAAATCCATATTTAATCGGGCTCAAATATGAATACTGAACATTGGGTGGAAAAAAAAAGATATATATGCTAAACAACAGAAAGGTACTCATCTTGATCTGACCCCGTGAGAATGATAAATACCAACGGCAAAATAAGCAGGTCTGCACTTACTACTCTTTTTATTATTACCAAACTATTTTTCTCCCTTCACTTTTTCTTTCTTTCTTCTTCTGTTTTCTAGTCATGATTCAACAACAGTAACTTACTTGGGAAAGTTCTGTTTATTTGTTGTTGTCTTGATGGTTATGATCTGCTAAATGTGTGTGTGTTTTGTGACAGAAAGGTCAATTCGTTTGGCTGAATATGGGCAAGAAAGGAAGTGGTTGGTTTTCATCTGTGAAGAAAGTTTTTAAACAGTCTCCAAAAGATTCACCAGACAAGAAGGTTAGTTCAATATCTAGTGTTTTTCTTCCACATCTTATGCATGGGCAAGGGGTTCATTCTAACACCTTGTATATATGTTGAATCTACTTGACTTCTTCGCTTTTCGTATCTTAAACATCTTTAGTGAAAATTCTGACTCTGTTACTCATCTTCAAGATCACTAGAGAGAAAAAGAAGAAGAAAAACAGAATTTTGATATCACTAGTATATTTTAGAGCAAGATATTCTTTGGTTTATACATGTTTAGTTAGTTCCTAGTTGATTTTCAACATATTTATGAATTACCACTGATTTGCTAATAATGTGTTCTTGTCTTATGTTGATCCATGAGAACTATAGTTCTTTTTTTTTCCCCTTCAATTTCCCTAAAAGAGGATTTATTTACTATTAATAAGACAAATGCCAATGATAGCAATATTATAGTTACACTAGCTTCTCTTGCTCTGTGTCAATTTATGGTATCTTTTGATGAAATCTGTTCTTTTATTTAGAGAAACATGATCTGTGAGAATTGATAGAGCAGACATTAATTTGTTTGGTGTTGAGGCATAGTTATTAGTGTTACGACAAAAGTCTATCCCATATCGCGTACATCAAAAGTTGCAATCCATAGGCTTTTTGTTCTTCAAGAAATAAATTGCATAGTTATTTATTCAATTTTGGTTACTACTGGTCCCCCCTAACACCAAATGAGTTCATGACCTTTAGCTTTCACTCCACCTGTATCTTCCCCACCTATATTCATCATTACATGTGCTGCTTACGTTACTTATCCATCATGACTCACTACCATCACTCTGATGTTACAATATTTTGTCAAAAAAAAAAATCATATCTCGAGTCTTTAATGTTAATTAAGCGATGATTAATGGAACGATGATCGAGGTGGTTTAATTGTTGTATCATTTTTTTCAGAAGGAAACATTAGACAGCAAATGGCAGCAACCTGAACCTCCTGAAGTTGTGTCACTTGAACATTTTCCAGCAGGGAGTTCTCCAGATCTTATCAGTAATGGAGGGAGCAACGTTGATTCATCGTCTACTGTAGCTGAGGATCATAACCATGCCATTGCTATTGCAGCTGCCACGGCTGCAGCCGCTGAGGCAGCTGTTGCAGCTGCTCACGCGGCTGCTAAAGTCATCAGATTAGCTGGTGGTTATGGCCACGGGCAGTCTACAGAGGAAAGGGCTGCCACGCTTATTCAGTCATACTACAGGGGATATCTGGTAAAATAAAATCCTAGACAAAATTTTGTTTATGTAATCTGTTAGTAATGTTACTCAATTTTATCTCGATAATCTTTAATTTTACTGATTTTGTAGGCAAGACGAGCTTTGCGTGCTCTGAAAGGATTGGTGAGGCTGCAAGCACTAGTGAGAGGACATAATGTGCGAAAACAAGCACAAATGACCATGAGATGTATGCAAGCATTAGTACGTGTTCAGGGCAGAGTACGAGCAAGGAGGCTCCAGTTAGTCCAGGAGAGGCTCGAGAGCAAGCTAGAAGAAGCACGAAGACACGCTGCTGAAGAACAACAACACAAACGCACCAGCCCCGTCAAGAAGTCAGGGACAGAAGGTTGGGATAACAGGAACCAAAGCATGGACAAAATCCAAGAAAGCAGTAGGAGAAAATTCGATGCTGAAATGAAAAGGGAAAGAGCTCTTGCTTATGCCTTTGCCTATCAGGTTAGCTATTCCCTTATCTACCTAACTTTCTAAAATCGTTGATTTCTCAGATGGTTGCTCAACTAATATGTATTATCTCGAAAAGCCACTTTCTGGAATAACTATTACTTGAGTGACGATCGTACGAGAAATCAACTCCTTACTAAAATGAATTATATATTTTAGTCAATTGATAAGTTCTAATGTTGTGGTACTATTGTCATTGGTGTTGACAGCAAAAGCAACAACAACTATTGCACATTGATCCACATGGTGAGGACACTGAATTTTTTGGAAATGAGCGCGAAAAGTCACAATGGGGTTGGAGTTGGCTGGAGCGATGGATGGCTTCGCAACCATACCAATACTCAAGACACATTGTGCCAAGAGACAGCTCCTATGTGACACCTTCCACAACAAGTGACATGTCTGAAAAGACAGTTGAAATGGACCTAATCACCGGCCCATTGGACTCGGAGACCATCAACTCAGCCCGTCACACGTTTGATCAAGCTGAAACAAGCCCATACTCAGCCCGGAAGGTTGGTCACTCAAAATTTGATAATGTCCCTAGCTACATGACCCCAACTAAGTCTGCAAAAGCCAAGGTGAGGAATCAAGGCCTTGTTAAGCATCGTAGCCCACCAGCGGCCCAATGGAATGCATCGAAAAGGAAGGGGGCACACTATGGTTTGGGCCTTGAATCAAGTTCAGGGGCAAGTACAACAGCAATCTATCAAGCCTCAAGAAGCCCAAGCCCAAAAACTACCGCGAATCGCAGTAATGGACATGCTAATAAATGGATGGCAACTTACAGTCCGGAATCAAGTGGCGATGATCGGGCTTCACCATTAGGAGCACATCCCTGGAGATATAATTTTAGTTGATTTTTTTTTTTTTTTGGTGGTAAATAAAGTACTGATCAAAAATGCTGTTGCTGTGTGCTAATAGCTTATTGTTTTTGATTCTGTATCCTATTTTGAATTTAATTTGGATGGTTAAATATATATGAAGTTTGAGTTTTTGCAATGGATGTAATATATGACAAATGTAATCCTGTTTGGAATTAAGACATAGTTTTTATTGTTGAAGTGTATGACAAGTTTAATATTACTTTATCAGTGTTTATATGATGCTCTTTCAATCTTGAAGCATTTCAAAATATTTTAAATCCTTTGATAAATGACTAAGGAATTCAAATTCATCTAACTATCAGAATTGTAAACTCTCATTTGATACTTTTCTATCATTTTAATTACATCAATAGTTTCTTTCGTCACTACTTTTTTTTTTAATTACAGAGCTAGGTGTTTACATTAATTTGTGTGCACTTCATTTCATGGGGTACTTATTAACTTCAACCAGCAAATACATCGAATAACTCTATCCACCAAAACTTACCATTCAACATCAAAGTTTCAAATTAAATCCTACTACACAGTTGAGAATTACCGGAAAAATATTGCAAGTTGGAACATTTTGTTTTGAGAACGAACTGTTTTACTCGTCAAAAACTAATACTACTAATTAAAACTAAAAAGGTACTTAATAAATTTAGGGTATACGTCAAATGTGAAAGCTATATGTGTTTTCTTATAGCTTTGTGAATTAGAGAGGAAGGAAGGAATCAACTTTTCACCATTAATTGGACCAAAAATTTGGTTCATAGCTTTAGGAGGAAGCAAAGGGAAATGAATATTTAAGATGAGTAGGTAAAACTAAAAGTGATTACAATAAATCATATCAACTTTCATGCTGAAGCAATTTGATAAAGTAAAAATAGGTATTAATTCATCATGTGTTTGAGTGAAAAAAGTGCACATGAAATATCATAAATTTATTACTTTCTCTGCTTTAAAAAGAATCAGGTTATTTTCCTTTTTAAGTTTATTTTTAAAAAAATGATTTTTTTTTTCTTTGACAATAATTTAATTTCAGCTTTTCAGTCAACATGTTTAAGACTATAAGATTAAATGACATTTTGATACATTTGACATAAATTTAATCTAAGACCACAACATTAAAAAATAGTTTTTATTTTCCTAAAATCCATACCAAATCAAACTAGGTTATTTTTAAAAAATTATAAATGTCAAGTGCAAATAAACTAGATAAAACAATAAAATGTGATTTTAGCTGGGATCAAACCATGGTTGTGTGGACAGTCGCACTACAAACTGCCCTTTTATGCTTTTAATGGGGCACTAATAGTTATATTTAGTTTCTTCTAGTTTATTTATACATATACATATATATATATATTTATTTTTATTTTTTCAAATTAACGAATACACGTCCATTCCCACCTATACATGTGACCGCCTTGGTCTTTATGACCTTGATACTCTAACCATACAAGGACAAACAAAAAATTTAATTCAGGTGAGAAAGTTTTCTTATTTTCTTCGTAAGCTTCCAAAATTAATAATTACACTTCAATTTTAAATAATTAAAAAATTAAAACATAGTGCTAAATAAATCTTGCCAGCCATATTTATCCAATTAAATTCATCTCAACCAAAATCATGCAAAATAAAATAAAATTCCTCACGTAACAAAATAAACTTTCTTATGGTCTTTTTAACTACTACGTGAAAAATAAAGATAAGCAAAGAGTAATTAATGTTTTGATGAAAAATTCATGCAACGACCTTTATTTTCAGGACTCTATTTATACCTTAATAATCTATCAATGATTGTTAATGGATTACCTTCTGTTTTGGATGGTTGTTACCTATATTATATTTATATTTTAGTGTATTATTAACTTAAATACATTTTTTGTTTTAATTGTTACCGAAAATTTATTATTGTTAAATTCGTCATTATATAGTAAAAAAAAAAATATTTTATATAATCATTCGTTCGATTTAGTGTAATTGTGTTGTGTTCCTTAAATTTATTTCCTTATTTCGTATTTGATTATTATCTAATAATCTTGATTTAGTCCTTTATTCTACATTTTTATAATAGTTCTACCATATATTTTACTTTTTTTAAAGGATTGTTGTACATTTTACTAATATGACATTAGATAACAACGAAAACAATATAATCTATCCATACATTATATTCATTAAAACAAAACATCACAATACTATAAGAAACACAATCAGCAGCTCAATGCCTTTAAAAATGAGGCCTCCGTTTAGACCCCCAAATTTGGAGGTCCCAATTTTATTTTAATAAAATAAGCTTTTTTTTAATAAGAAAATTATACTATATCTTTTAATTTATTCATCTTTTTTTAGTTCATTTCAAAACATTAAAGAATGTTTTTTTGTCAATTTTTAAATTTAGATTTTACATGATGTGTTTAAGACCACAAGATTAAAAAATATTTTGGTTGTTTATATATATAGGCTTAAGTCATCGGCGACCCCTTAAAGTTGTATGCATAATTCATTTAGACACGTCAATTAGGGTCAATACCTATTGAACACCTAAATTGTTCAAGACATGTACCTATTAAACACAAAATGCTGATGTGGCAAAATAAGTGAATCTCCCTGCTGTTGAGCGCGTGAATGCATTTTTTTTATTTTTTAAAAATAAATTTATACCTACTTTCTTGACACTTGGCATGCAGTGACTAAATAAATGAAAAATTAATTTAATTAAGTATTAATCTTTTAAATCATTAAAAAAGAAACCACACCCACACCCACGTACTAGTCATCTTCTTCTTCAACCCACCATTTTAAAAACTTCAAATTTCTCTGCCTTTTGTTTTGATTCATTTTTTTTTCATTTTCTGTAAACAAATTGCCTGTTGAATTTGCAAGAAGAAGAAAAAAATCGACCATTGCAGTTAAAAAGTTGATCAATATTTGTGCATCTTTATTTTCAATAACTCCGATCGAGCAACCATCACCATTCATTAAACTTATTAAAAATGTTATAAAAAATTTTGATATGTCGATTTTGAAATAATTTATCGAGGTCGATTATTTTTACAAAAATCGCAATAGCCGCCGGAGGAATAGAATATAACGAAGAAAAAGAAAGAGGAAAGGATTTGGTGGATGAATTCGGGATGAGGCGCGGCTAGACATTTTCTTTTTTGTTATCGCCGGAGGAATCAATGGTGAATGGTGATGGCGGAATGACAAAGAAGAAGATGAAGGAGAAAGGGCAATAGGTTAGATGGGGTGAGGGGAGATAATTTTTTTTATCAATTTAATTTTTTCTATATTATTAAAGGCTGAAAATTATTTTTTATTTTTTTAAATTAAAATTATGGGCCCATGTACCACGTGTCGTAATTATATTTGTGATTTGTCAAGATAATGTGTGTGAATTACACGCACGGTGTTTTTAAAGGTAGTTGTCATTTTATGTTCAATAGATAAACATTCGTTAATATTAAAATGTCTAATAGGTAAAAGTCTCAGTTGAGGTGTCTAAATGAATTATACGTACAACTTTAAGGGACTATCAATGACTTAAGCCTATATATATATAGTTTTAGACCATAGATAGAAAAAATAAATATATTTTTTTTAAAATAACTTTGCATCTCAAAAAATTAAAAAAATTTAAAGTTTGGCCTCTTATTTTTGGCTTTAAACCACTAATTAGTCTAAGCAACACAATGCAATATCATATCATACGTTATAAAATATTCTTTCTGTCCCTAATTACTTGTTCAATTTTTCTTTTTTACTTGTCCATCTTGACAAATAAAAAAAGAACAATTTCTTTTACCTATTATACCCTCTGTTAATTATTTTGAAAAAGATAAAACTTCTATAAAAATGTGATAAATTCACTATGTTAATCATTATTTTCGTAATATGTATCAATTCAAAAATGGACAAAAATTAAGGACAAGGAAGTAAAAAATAGTACATAACACCCATCCCAACAGATGGGAGACAAAGTAAAAAAAAAAACAATATGAATATTATCAATTTAAAACTTAATAACTTAAAAATAAATTAAAATTTGATATACATAAATTTTAAATTTTGACTTTAAAGTTTGGCCATGCGATATGAAATCATGATATAATATAATAATATGAAATTATGATATCAAGTTGAAGTTTTGTTTGGACATGCAATATCAAATTTTTGTGTTGTATATTTTCTCATAAACATAAGAATCTCATAAGCTATAAAACTATTAAAATAGCCCCAATTATTTATCCAATCTTATCAAATAAACAAAATTTTATAAAATTGCATAATAAATTATTACAAAAATATTTGTTCTCTACTTAATTGTTTCATCTAACTTTAATTCAATAAAAAAATTGAACATAAATTGTGGTGTACCAATCTTCAATATAATTCTTTCACATAGTATAGACAATCTTCTCACGTTATTGAACTTGCATTTCTCTATCATATGACCGAGAAGACAAATCAACATTGTTACTTTGAGCCATTTGTTGGTCAATATCATTTATAACTATATTTCCATTCTCATAGACCATAAATATTTCATCACCCATTTGATATTATTGCAAATAATTATGTAACACTGTACAAATTATAACAATTTTCACTTGTGTGTCAATATCATATGATTCATGTCTTGTTTCACTTATGTGCAATTGCACATTTTCAGTGCATTAATTTTGTGCTAAATCAAACATATTGGAAGTAGTGATTATCAAACATACATCACCAGTTTTGTCCTTTTTCATATTAAATTGTTTTAATCATTTTCATATGTAGTCGAAAGAGAAGCTTTTATTATTATGAAAAACCAAAAAAAAAAATTACTCCCTCCGTTTGTATTTATATTCACCAAATCAATTCTTACTTTATCATTTATATTCACCAAATTGAAAGCAATAATAAATTTTAAAAAGTAACGATGTGATTATTAATTTCTTTTACATATGAAATAAATATTTAGTAGATATAATGTGGGATTGTTTTAACAAAATATAAACTTGTGGGTCAATTTTTGTATTAAAAAAATTCCAATATCATTTTTGAAGAATATGATATTCTATCTCATGATATGAAATCACGAGATGGAATCAGCGTGAAATCTCATATCCAAATGTTGATTCCATCTCACAATTTCATATCATGATATGATATCACATGACCAAACGCCTACTTAGACTATGTCAACCTATCAAATATCCAGCTATATTTTTCATCTCACAATTTTATATCGTGATATAATATCACATGACCAAACGCCTACTTAGTAAATTACAATTTCAAAAAAAGAAAGATATAAAGTAACAGCAACAACATGTAATATTTATAATCCACTAAAATTTATATTCATATGGATATTACATTATTCTTTTTTGGGGGAATCCATCGATGACCTCCTAAACTTGGCACGAAATTTCACATAGACACCTCAACTGTGCAATGTTCATTTTAGACACCTTTTGTAGGGTTCCGTTATATTTTTTTGACACTTTTTTTACAATAAGAAAAAAGCTGAAGGCGAGTATAATACACTCGTTGATGATGTGACAAACGACGAATTAAATGATTACATGTGTTATTTTAAGTTAAAAATTATTTTAACATCTATTTAGTAAATAAAAAATATTATTCTAAAAAAAATCAATTTAACCCCTCCTTCCCCCCCCCCCCCCCCGCTTGCCCCCATGGTAGTTGTCTTATCTACTATACCCAACAATTTTCTTAATTTGTTTTCTTAATTTGCTCTTTAAAATTGTTTTAGATTCTTTTTTTCTTTCTCTCTTAGTGTTGTTTTGAGAGAAAAAGAGAGGAGGAGGAGGGAGATAAGGAGAGAAAGAAAGAAAAATTATTAAATATGAGTGTTCATATCAATTTTTTTTGGCGAAAAAAGGTGGAATCGGAAATCGTCTTTTTTCATACACCCTATATCTCTTTTGTGCTATTTTCTAAAGAATAAGAATGAGAAGATGATGATGGTTGTAGTGATTTTCGGAACTGAATAAATAAAAAAATTAATTTGATTGTATTAATAGCGATGGTGGAGGAGAGAATAAGGAAGAAGAATAGTAAAAACCTTTTAAATATTATTTTTTTGGCCTGAAAAAGAGCCCTTTCACGCGTTGATTTTGGGTGCATCAGACTTACCATGCTATGTCAGCAAAAAGTGTCAAAATGACACAACGGAATACTACCTAAATTGTCTAAAATGAACATTATCGAATTGAGGTGTCTAAGTGAAATTTCGTGTCAAGTTTAGAAGGCGACCAATGATTCCCTTCTTTTTTTGATATAGTTTTCAGAGGTGAACGGTTAGATTTTCACGGGATATTTATACGGTCCCGTGATAGTGGAATTCCCACTTGTCGCTTTGCAAGATTTTTCGCGCTAACTGTCCATTTACATATTCCCAAACAAAACAGAACTTTCCCAAATACTAAAACGATGTCGTTCTGAGTATCTATCCACCTCTTTCTAGGTACTTGTGTTCTTCATTAGATCCTATGCAAGTACTGTAGAAGTAGAATATAGAATGAGTGTTTCATTTTCACTTTTTTTCACTTTTTCAGATTTTCTATATTGAAAGATTTTGTCTTTACATGATTCTTGATTTTACAGCAGGTGTCAATACCAAATGGGGTCTCTGCAAACACCCACAAATCTTAGCAATAAGTCATGTTTATGTGTGTCAGGGAGAGTTGTGAAGGGTTTGAGGGTAGAAAGACAAGTGGGGTTGGGATTTTCTTGGTTGTTGAAGGGACGAAGAAACAGAGAGGTTCAATCTTTGTGTGTTAGAAGTAGTGTTTCAGATGGTTCATCAATTGCTGAAAATAAGTATGTGTCAGAAGGGCTTCTTTTGGGTGCTGAGAGAGATGCTTTTGGCTCTGTTGTTGGTTTTCAATTGATTCCACATTCTGGTACTGCCCTTTTTGTTATCTTGAATTTGAAGTTAACATTTTTTTTTTTTTGTATTTAATTTTATCCGGATATGGTTTTCAAGTCACTCCATATAGTGAAAAATATTTTTTTTAAGATATCATAATTCATAGTTTCCTATTTGATTATACAATGCCCCGTGCTGCCAATTTTAGTAACAACCTCAACTTCTACGAATAATGGATGGTTATGACTTATTAGAAGCTTTGCTCAATGGATAGAGTTACATTGTATTTTGTAGTTTGTCAAATGCTCATCGCTCTTCTGATGGCTAAAGTGATCATATGACTTTGTTTATGGCTTTACGCCGAAGTTTGTATCTGATGAAACAAACAGAGGCTGGGAACACTTAGCTTGTTAATTACACTATATGTGTTCTGTTCAAGTGTTCGGGGACGATGTTAGAATTCAACTGTATGGTTATGGTTAATATCTGTTGTTTAAACTTTTGGATCAGCATCTCTCGTGGTAATTAGGTTTTTAGAGGGTAAGCATGATATCTGAGAGTTAGATGAGTTGGTCTTCAATATGACAGATAGAATGCTCAACTATTTTTGATGTTTGAGGTGACACTCAGTGTGAGGTTCTGGAACTTTACTTAATTGACTAGTTAATTTATCATCCAAAAGAAAGTACTCAACCAGCTTCTTGTTTTAGTGGATTTCCACTCTGCGATACTGATGTTTGTTAGTGCTTGCATGCTTCAAACTTGTGCATAATTGTTGATTCTATTGCTGGTGAAAAACTTATCATGCTGCAGCTAGAAAAGGTTGTGATTGGTGGGAAAATAGGGGGTGTCTAGTCAATAAGTTAGGTTTAGACTGGAGTGTGATTGGGGATAATGGGATCATGAGCTTGACAGGACTCATGACATTGCCTTTGTATGTGTCCATTTATCTTTTGGTAGTTTTTCTCCGTGTCCATTGTATGAAGCTGTAGATGGTGTTTTTTAAAAATATATAAGATAAATTTATATGAAGAAAAACCCGGAGTTTAAACTCATTTATTGAATTTATTTAGACTCGTTACTAATTGTTTATACACCTGATGTATTTCTGTGCCAAAATATGTAACGGTAGTGCTTACATTCTAGTTTTTAAACTTTCTTTTTCTAGTTTTGCCTTCAAAGAAAATGAAAATGGTGCACACTCAATTCAGTTGCAGGTGATGCAACAATGGTAGAATCTCATGATATTGTAGCCAATGATAGAGATGACTTGAGTGAGGATGCTGAGGAGATGGAGGAAACCCCAATCAAATTAACTTTCAATATCATTTTTGTTACTGCTGAAGCAGCTCCATATTCTAAGACTGGTGGATTAGGAGATGTTTGTGGTTCTTTGCCAATGGCACTAGCTGCTCGGGGTCATCGTGTAATGGTCGTTTCACCAAGGTATTTGAATGGAGGTCCTTCAGATGAAAAGTATGCCAATGCTGTTGACCTTGATGTGCGGGCCACAGTTCATTGCTTTGGTGATGCACAGGAAGTAGCCTTCTACCATGAATACAGGGCAGGTGTTGATTGGGTAAGAGCATTTTCCGTACATTATATTTTCCGATACTTATTTTTTAATTATTTTATTATTTTTGGATAAAGTACTTGGTGGTATATTCTTCAGTTTTATTTTTGCTCCTCTCTCGCCCCCTCTAATGATTAACTGGCTGCATCAAGCAAAGGACTCTCTGTCTGAAGGATGATGTTTGCAAACAAACAACTTAAATTTCACCGTTGTTATTTGGACATCAACTTAACTGACTCGAGGATGATTTCAAACAACTTAAAGCCAACTATGGTTGTTAGGATGTCAGCCTACTTTATCAATGACAAAATTAGTTGTATATGTCTGTTTTTTAATTTATAGAAACGTGTCTTCTTAAGTACATAGTTATGATTTAGTGGTAAAGAAGCACACTGCTCTTGTTATCAGGTATTTGTGGACCACTCTTCTTACCGCAGACCTGGAACGCCATATGGTGATATTTATGGTGCATTTGGTGATAATCAGGTAATATATTACTCTTTCATGCATGATGATTACATCTCTATATGGTTTAATGTGATGGCTAGTGATAATACTTCCTTATCTTTTTGGTAAGCAGTTTCGCTTCACTTTGCTTTCTCACGCAGCATGTGAAGCGCCATTGATTCTTCCACTGGGAGGGTTCACTTATGGAGAGAAGTGCTTGTTTCTAGCTAATGATTGGCATGCTTCCCTGGTTCCTTTGTATGTTAACAAAATATTCTGACTTATTTATATTTTTGATGTACCTATTTTGATCTTTAACTGAACGCCGAGCATCTTGATGCTACTCTTGCTTGTGACATTCTTAACTTTCTTACTCTAACACTTCTTAGAGAAGTTCCTTACAAGGGTGTAATCTGTAGATGTATATACATCAAAAATTAAAGATATGGATTCATAATGCATTGCACAATAGTGCTTGTGTGTCAGTATTGCAGATGTTGTTATCAATTTTATGTTGCACTTTCTGCAGTTGCTTTATCTTATAATAGTTCCATCTTTCCTTTCATCACAAAGTTCTTTAGCCTTTTGATAACGTATAAGGTAATGTATTAATACACTTTTCTGAACAATAAAAGAAAAAGAAAAATCATAGCACATTAGTATTCATCAGTTCCGTGAAAATTGAAATGCTTTCATGTTTAGGTATTCATATTGTGAGAAGCTGGTTACTATAATTGACTGTCATTTGATTGTTCTGCTTATTTTTTAAGGTCCAGACTTGAGTGATGGGTTATTATATGGTCTTCTGGTGAGAATTTTTTACACACTATCATGTAACGATGCCAGTCACACTATATCAAAAGTAGCCTTGGAAACAGCTTCCCTCCATTCACCTGCAGCACCTAATGTGCTGCTAAATAGCTTAATTCTGGTTGTCTGTGCTTTTGACTGCTTTTGATCAGTTTATGATAGTATCCTTTTGCTGATCTTCAAGTGTTCTCGGTGCAGACTTTTAGCGGCCAAGTATCGTCCTTATGGTGTTTACAAGGATGCTCGTAGTGTTGTCGCAATACACAACATTGCACATCAGGTACTTTCCTAGTTTACTTCTTCCTGTTTCTGTGACATTGTGTTATGGCTACCAGTAAGTTTTGCATCTGTTTAATGTCTCCTGGGCTCCACTGTATTTGGAAGTATAATGACTCTACGTAACAGGCTTATATTGTCTGGTTAGACTGTAAGATCCTCATGGTTTTCTTTCTGAGCCATTTAATTCTTAGTCATCACAATGTCAGTATTGTTGGCTTGAATTTGATGTCTTTAATCACTCTACTCTTTCACTTCCTGAATCTGTTAGTGAATCTACTAGAACATGGGATAAACTCAAATTGTTTAATTATCTGTTCACAAAACTGTGATTTGATTTAAGATTCTCAATTTCTGGGGAGTGGTTGCTCCAGGAAGGCAGGAATATAAATGTATCTCATTTGGTAGATGTCATGTTTGGAACTCTAAGCTTCTGTTTGATTAACAATTTCAAGATGCTTTCCATATGGAGGAAAGTTAAAAGAGAAAATGAACAGTCTCCCTGGTGATTGTAAATTGGCTTTAGATTATCAGTTCGTTTTTTTAAAGGACCTCAGGGTTGGGGGTGTGGTTGACCTTATGGATGCCTTTTGACATTAAGATCATATTGGTTTCTAACTGCATGAGATGTAAACTTTGCATGTAAATGTGTTTGCTCGAAATATCCGTCCTATTTACGGTTATAGGATCAAATGAGTCGGAATTTTCAAATGAATCAGTTGCTCTAGAAACTAACCAAATGACCATGATGGATGGTTTCTGTGTTATACTAAGAGATCCAACTCCAGTTTGTATCCATCAAGGGTAGTAGCAGGCTAATCTTGTTAGGTCAGTTTGATATTTTTGGATTTATTCTGATTGGTTTAGAAGTAGAAAGTTAGTGGTTGATGAGAGGTGGATCCATATTCCATATTTCTGGTCGTATTGCTTGTTGGTAGTAAATCACTGACCTTGTATTTGGTCTATCCCAACCTTATCTGATGACCTCCGTGGTTCATAATTAATCATTATTTGCGTGATTAAATAGTCCTGTCTGCAACTCAAGTTATGCACTGGCTTGTATTGAAATAATCTGCATCTTGAGGTTATCAGTATTTGACATGGTCATAGATTGTCTCTTGTTTGACATTTTGCATAGGGAGTGGAGCCTGCAGCAACCTACAATAATTTGGGATTGCCTCCACAATGGTATGGAGCACTTGAATGGATATTTCCCACATGGGCAAGGGCGCATGCGCTTGACACTGGTGAAACAGTGAACGTTTTGAAAGGGGCAATCGCAGTTGCTGATCGGATACTGACAGTTAGCCAGGTCAATACAGAAATTTCCACTTCTGTATACTATTTGAAGAATATTCGGAAGCATATAACTGATTATGGTTCATAAATCTCTATTTCGTTGTGAGATAATCTACATGGCATCTTGATAAATTGTTGAGCATTGTTATTGAGTGTATAAAAATATCGCTTTAGTCCTCTCTTCCTATTTTTCTTTTTGTAGTTACTTGTCCTTTTCTAAATTTTCGTTTTGGTGGCAGGGATACTCGTGGGAAATAACAACTCCTGAAGGGGGATATGGGCTACATGAGCTGTTGAGCAGTAGACAGTCAGTTCTTAATGGTACGTGTGTTAGATGATTTCTCATGAGCACTTTCTGATATTCTTCATTTCCTCTTACACGAATTGTAATTTGGTGAGATATATGTTGATTGACGAGGCTTATGTACCAGCATTCGGTTCATTTCTAGTCAAGTCCTAACTTTTGTTAAAAGTCATGACCAGAGCCAAGGCTAATTGTATTAATGACCTTCACCATGCATTTCTGTTGTCTCTGAACTTAAGAAATTACCACTTAATCTATCTCTACTTTTATGCAGGAATTACTAATGGAATAGATGTTAATGATTGGAACCCGTCGACAGATGAGCATATTGCTTCACATTACTCCATTAATGACCTCTCCGGAAAGGTAATTAAGCTTCTCAGTTTCACAATTTTGCAACTTAAGTGATAAAGTGCACCTAGAGAAAAGAACTATTAGCCTATTTGGCCAATCTTCCAAAAATTTCTTATTTTTGAAAGTGTTTTTTATTAGTACTTTTGGAGAATAGTAGTTTGTATTTGCCTAATAAATTTGAAAAAAGCCTTTGTCAATATTAGCGCAGTAATTTGTGCTTGACAAAGGTTCCAATAGTGCTTCGGGGGAAAAGCTATTTTTTTTCCAGCTTCTGCAAAACAACTTCAGGTACTAATCAAAAGTCGAAAGCACTTATTTTAAAAAAAATACATTTCTGGCTTCCCAGAAGCTTGGCTGAACAGACAATATGTCTATTGTCTACAAAACCATCTTAACTGCCGTGAAATTCGATCCAAATGAGGGTTCCTTAGAGGATTGTCCATAATCCATTAAAAGGAAACAATCCAAAGGATATCATAGTGTTTACTTACTTTTAATGTTTATTCTACATGCAGTTGTGCACAAACTCTCTTTTTCTCTGTTCTCTACATACCACTGTTCAAATTGTCTCTGCTAACTTTCCATTTAATTATACAGGCTCAGTGCAAGACTGATCTGCAAATGGAACTGGGTCTTCCAATTCGACCTGATTGTCCGCTGGTGAGAGTTTCGTTGACTTCTTTGAAATTGTGAAGAAAATTTCTTCCTTCTCTAACCAGAAAATGTGAAACTTCAATTATGCAGATCGGATTTATTGGAAGGCTGGACTACCAGAAAGGTGTTGACATAATCCTGTCAGCAATTCCAGAACTTATGCAGAATGATGTCCAATTTGTATGATTTTCCTCCCACATCTTTTTTTAAAGATCATTATTAATGCAGCATTTTTGAGTCTGATTGATAAACATAGGAAGATCGTAGGAAGATTCTAGTTTTTCGTCTTTCCAATAGTTCATAACTGTATTCACCTTTGGGCTTGGTTGATTGAAATTTCTTTCCTTGAGATTTCTTATGATAATTATGTTTTTCCCTTCTTGTTTTACTATGCACCTTGGATCTACAATTCTCTTCCTTCATGACCCCTTGCTTAGTAATAAATTGATGACCGAACTTTTTAAGTAGTGTGTTCTAATTGAATTTTAATAATACAGTTTATCATACAGTGTATCGAGAGATTTCCTAAAAGGTAACTGAAAATTTTGAACTCCAACTAGGTAGGGAGAGCTTCTGAAATGAGTAGGGAACCAGAATTCAAAGTTCAGGTTATCTGTATAAGAATTATCCTAATATCCTAATTCTGTTCATCACGTCATGAAAAAAATGTTCATTTGAATTTTGCAAATTATATTGTTGTATTCAGGAATAATTCTGGTGCATATGTTTGTTCATCCTATTTTTCTAGGACAAGTGTTCTGAAGGGTGTTTTTTTAGTTGAGTTTACTTATCTATTCCTTATTCAGGTAATGCTTGGATCTGGTGAGAAACAATATGAAGACTGGATGAGACATACAGAAAATCTTTTTAAAGACAAATTTCGTGCTTGGGTTGGATTTAATGTTCCAGTTTCTCATAGGATAACAGCGGGGTAATTCTGAATTTCAGACGGTCTGATGATGGATTTAAATGCTTACTGAATATTTATTAAGCTGAATTATTCATGTTGCATTGTGCAGATGTGACATACTATTGATGCCCTCAAGATTCGAACCGTGTGGCTTAAACCAATTGTATGCAATGAGATATGGCACCATACCTGTTGTTCATAGCACTGGGGGCCTAAGAGTGAGTTGATTTTCATAAATAGAAATGCCTTTTCAAATGAAAAAGCACATGCCTTAAAACTTTCTCTTCCTTATCTTTAGGACACGGTGAAGAATTTTAATCCATATGCTCAAGAAGGAAAAGGTGAAGGTACCGGGTATGTGTCTTTTCTTTGAAATGCTGTTGATTTTGTAACTGCAAATATAATTTCTGTGTGAGCTCAGGAATCCTGCTTGCACATAGAATCACATTATTCAACTAGCCTCTCCTGCTTCTTCATTTTTAAGGCTATATTGTCCTTCTAGAACATAAATATATGGAGATTAAGAATGTTAAGCTCGATAGCTTTGTTCTTGCCTTGGGTTGTAAATCCACTATACAAAATTTTTTCCCTTTAATTCAAGTAGGGTTGTTGATGCCCATATAAAGAGGTCAATTATCTAGTTGGAGTTAGAAGTATATATGTTAATATTGTCAGTTATCAGGCTCTGACCCTTCTTGGAGCTTGGTTCTTAATTCTTATTATTAAATACATAAATGGAAAACTGTAATCTAACATTTACCAATAAGAGATGCAAGAATATTTTCCTTCCTGTTGCTGAATTTTTATGCACTTGTGCCAACTTTCCGTTGATAGTATCTAATTGATGTTGCTATTTTTGAAAAATAACAGGTGGACATTTTCTCCTCTAATGAGTGAAAAGTTGGTTGATGTAAGTTTCCCCATTATCGATCGATGGTTTCAAATGTTTGTCAAATTATTCCTGATGTGGTTCTTGTTTTTACCTACTCTTTTTAACATAGAAATGCATGTTGTTTATTCTGTTTCCTTGTTCTTTTCATTATTTATATGTTCCGTACAAGCAGTCACTGATTTGTTAGTTTGTGTTTTCTTGTTTGACTGGGGCTAAACCGAGACACATAATGCCTCATTGGGTGTTTTGGTGGGAGGGAATGGGTGTTTGAAGTCCTTTCATCATTGATGCCAGTTGAATAAAGATGTAGATATCGTCTATTTTTTTGGGACCATAACGTAGTTTTACTGTTATTTGCACTGCTTGCAGACAATGAAGCTGGCGATCGGGACTTATACAGAACATAAGTCATCTTGGGAGGGATTGATGAAGAGAGGTATGGGAAGGGACTATTCCTGGGAAAATGCAGCCATTCAATATGAGCAAGTTTTCACATGGGCCTTTATAGATCCTCCGTATGTCAGATGATTTATCAAGAAAGATTGCAAACGGGATACATCATTAAACTATACGCGGCGCTTTTGGTGCTATTAGCTACTGTCATTTGGCGCGGAATGTTTGTGGTTCTTTCTGACTCAGAGAGATCAAGTTAGTTCCAAAGACATGTAGCCTGTCTGTGATGGAGCAAAACTACAAAGGACAATTAGAAACCACCAAGAACTGGCTCCTTTGGGAGAAGAGTGGAAACATGTAAAAAAGAATTTTGAGTTAAAGGTCAATTGATTAATTGTTCTCATTTAAAAAAAAAAATAAAACATCTCATACAATATTTAAAATTGATCATGATTGATGATTAGCTTGAGTTAATGGCTTCATAAATCATGTTTATATTGACAGTTACTTATGAGATACTTACATTAGTCAAATTGAACATGATTAGCTTGAGGAGATACTGATCTGCTTACAAATATTTTCCAATTTTTAATTTTAGTTAGATACAATAATTGAACGTGTTAATAATTAAATAAACTCATTTTTTGGTGGGCGTGGTTTAAAATTATTTCATGTTATGTTAGGTTTTGTACTGAAAAAAGAAAATGTTAGGTTTTGGGAATAACGACTCATGGCCGCTTCAAAGGGCTACTATTTCCCCATGTTAATCAGCGAATAGGATTTGATTTTGCGGTCATTTGCACGATTTTAAGCACAAATTACGCCGTAGTGTATGGACATAACTTAAATCTTACCGAAACTTATATCGAGTGAATTAAGTTGTATCCGACGCAAAAGCTTATTGATTTTGGGGAGGGTGAGTTGTATGGTTATGGGGAAGTACCCCACTGGTCCACTGACCCATTTCTCTTTGTACTTCGTTCATTGGATTCATCACATAAAGAAACAATCTATCAAAACAATATAAATTCCAAAAGTGAAAGGGCCATCCCAATCCCAAAAGAGTACATAAAGGTTAGTGAGATGTAAGTGGACACATGGGGAGGCAAGTGAAACTCAAAAATAATAATTGATAATTGTTTGTTGTGTCGGTTGATTTTGTCCCACATCGATAGCACAGAAAGAGAAGGAAGTAGAGGACGATTATAAAATTGGGAGGAGGTGTCGACGATAGACAATCTTTGCGCTTGGGCCAATGAAACATCTAGTGTGGTTCTAACCAACGCGCGTCCATTGTCGATTGAGAACTAAATGTATAATTGAAGGTTAAAATAGTGTGATTTAGTAATTTCCTTAATTTCTTTTTTGTAGTTGAGGAGCCAAGTGCCGCATACGAGTGTGGTGCTCTGCACTGTTCTCTTCAAATCAGAAATTATAAAAAAAAAAAAATTGAAAAGCTTTTAACTTTATAATTAGTAAGTGTATGTACTCATTCGGTTCATGATTTGCCAGTATCGAAGCGAAAATAATAACACGGAAATTTCTATTAAAATGTGAGTTACTTTGATTTTTGATTGATTATTAACAACTTATTTGGATGACACATAAATTCATGATGCTTGATGTTTCCTGTTTGAACTAAAAGAGAAGTGGGGATGCAAATTGTATGTGGGATAGACCGGCAAATCGCATCATAGAGCTAAAGATGTTTCAAGGGTTTTAAAGGGTAGCGTTGGAGAACATTGAGGAGAATGATGATGGAGTAGAAGGGTGGACCCACGTGGGTTTCAGGGGTTCACCCGAACGTCCTCGGCAAAAAATTAACGGTATATATAAGGTAATTTTTTGTATTTTTGTAGATATATATATTTTAAACCCCCTCAATAATAAAGAGAAATTGATGGCGCAGTAGCAAGTCCCCTTGAAATTAGGTTGTATGTCAATGGTTCGAATTCCTGTGAAAATATTTTATCATTTTCTTTTTTAGTTTCATTTTTTTTAATTTTCAGTTCTGTTTTTCAAGTTATTTTTTTTAGATTTTTTTTACTTTAAAAAACGTGCTAAAAGTGTGGTTTTAAACCCAAAAGAATTAAAGGCTCCCATTTCTAAAGATTTATTTACACGTTTATACCTCCTAAATAAAAATTCTGAATCCGCCATTATTGAGTAGTATATATAAGAGCAAGTCAAGTGCAATGCAATCCTTATTCCTAACAATGAGAAAGAGGAGGGTTAGAGTCCTATACAAAGTGAGATTCTATTAAAATTTGGAAGAGCACTAGCTTGCCTGGCCTAGAGTGGTTAAGTGGGTTGTTTAGTGTTGTTTTAGAATGTCTAAAAATGCTTGAAAATGAAGGTGGAGTACAATAATTTCGTTGTGTAGCAACTATGATAATAATCAGAATTGTGACAACAATAGGAGTACCAAGATTTCAAACTGCCATGAAGGTCTGGAGGAGAGGGATAGGGATTAGGGTGCAGAGGAATGTGTCAATTATTGAGAATCAATTTGGATTCAGGCGGTCAACCGCAGAGGAGATAATGGAGTGGTATAGGAAAAGAAAGAGAGACTTACACATGATGTTCATTGAATTAGAAAAAACTTTGTTAAAAGTTTTTAAAGGAGGTTCAATGGAGATGTATGAAGGCAAAAAATGTACTTATGGCATACATTAGGGGATTAAGATCATGTACGAGGGGGTAAAGACCCGAGTGAGGACAATATGTAAATATTCAAAACACTTAACAAACATGGTAGGGTTGCACCAGAAGTCAACTCTTAGCCTATTTTTATTTGTCTTGGTAATAGATGAAGAGACGGGACATATAAAAAGAGATTGCCATGGTATAATGTGTATGTTATTTGTGAATGACATAGTATTGATTGACGATTTATACAATGAAAATAACGACAAGTTATAAATTTGGATACATATCTTGGAGTCTAAAGGATTCAGATCTCAGGAAAGGGACTTGGGTTCAGGGTCGAGTCTTTTTTCGGGTCTCAAGTCTCGAGGTCGCGTATTAAGTTAGTGTTTGGGTCACGAGGTCAATTCAATGGTCAGCTCTTAAGGTCGTGGTCAGTGTCATGGGCGGGGGCTGAGGTTCAGTTTCTGAATCAGATCTCGAGGTTGAACTAAATATAGACGATGACTTACATTTTTCATGTGTACGTTACTAGAAGAATAGAATAATTTATAATTCACTAAACTATTTCTATTTAATAAATATTTCTTGCAAGTTTGAAACATTATAAGAAAATGAATATAAGTCTATAGTTAAAGAAAACATATAAATTTTACTCATATGGATAAAAAAAAAAAATCAACAAAATAAATACTAAGTTTTGTTATATTTGACTCAATTTGATTAAAATATTTAAAACATTATCCTAATTAATTTTATTTTGCTTTTCAGCAAAATCCAATCAAACTGAACCATCAACATTTTGATTTACACCAACATGAATTGTGACGGACGATTGATATCTATTTATCTTCAACTCGAAATCTCATGTTTGAATTTATGAGAATGAAAATAATTCTTTTGGGAGTGTCACCTTTAATCCTACAATGCATGAATTTTACTTTAAAATTCATAGTACGAATATCGAATTTGGTGAAAAATAAAAGAATGGAGAAATTTCATAAATATGTATAGATTATACGGACCGTAACTATAATTTACTTATTAACAATTCATAGCTATTGTTATGTTTAGTATATTTGTATTCGAGGAATGCGTTCACTTAAATTCGTTGTATCAACATATATAGTCTCGTCGAATGCAATCACGTATGCATTCACTCAATTTTATCATATCAACGCAAATAATACAATACAATAGATTATATGCACACACTCAATAAGTTATACTCACATGCAGTCGCGTTGAATATAGTCATGATAAATTGTTAAAACACTCAAAAGGTAATTATGTTTGATAATTTTGTGAAACTATGCTTACGTATAGTAATTAGTAAATATAGTGTATTTTACCCAAAATAATAATAATAATAATAATAATAATAATAATAATAATAATAATAATAATAATAATAATAATAATAATAATAATAATAATCATCATCATCTTGGGTAGAAATTAGTTTTGGGAGTAGAATGCAAATGGAAATAAAAAACTACCAAAAAGAGATTTTTTAAAAAGATTTTAGTTTAATTCCATCCTTTTTTTTCTTTTCTGAATAATCAAATCCCGTATTTGTGGAATAAATAAAAGTTTGATTACAGATTGTTCTCTCTCCATCTCTCCATCTCTCTCTTTCTCTCTCTCTCCATGGCCGAGAGAACAATCCCGGTTTTTCCCTTTTCTCCCAAACCCTAACTTCTCCTTCATCAAGAATCTTCAATCAAATCTCTATCTTTCTCTTTTCTTGATTTCTATCTTTTTCTTTTTTCGTTACAGATTTCATTACATTTTCTTCTTTCAGATTTCTGATTGATGAATCTTTCAAATCTGGTTGATTTGGATGTTTGTTTCATTTGGATAACCTAAATGATGATTCCAGATCCGAATTTGGTCTATTATTCTTGTGTTGCAAAAGGAACAACTATCCTTGCTGAAATCAATTCAAAAGATGCCGATCTTGGATCCCTAGCTTTGAAATGCCTTGAAAAGACTCCGCCTTTGCATACCTTTTTCTCTCATACTATCCGAAATAGGACATACACGTTCCTGATAGAAAACCCATATGTGTTTTTCGCCATATTCGATGAAAAAATTGATAAATCGGATGGTCTTGCGTTTCTAAAAGGGGTTGAAGGGGCGTTTCGTGGAGTGATTGAGAGATCTTCTGGGAAGAGGCGTTTGGATAAATTGAATTCGCATTGTTTTCAGGGAGAGTTGAATCCTGTTTTTCATCAGCTGTTGGATTCAAGTATTGTGGATGAGGGTTCTAATTCCCCGAGGAGTGAGCTGGATCATGGACGAAGCGCGAGTTTGGATTCTGTTAAAGGGAAGAAAATTGGGTCAATGCCATTGCTTGCTGATGCTGCCAGTAGCTTGAAGCTAAAAAAGAAGAGGCTTTTTGGGCAGTTTAAGAAGAGGAATGATGAGATGTGTGAGAAGAGAGTGGATGTTTCGGATGATGGGATCAGATTAAGCAGAGATTTTTCAGTTGTTATGCAAAAGAATGGATTGATTCATGGAGAAGGAGGGCATCAAAAAGCTAAGAAAGTTTGGAAGAAACAAGTTTGGGTTGTCTTGTCATTGGATTTAATAGTCTGCACCATTTTGTTCATAGTTTGGTTGTGTGTTTGCAGGGGATTCAAATGCATCGATGCTTGATTGATATTGATACTACTTATGTTGTGTGTTTTTGCATCTATCGCTACGATAGATGTTTTCCACTGAATTGGATACATTACATTCTGGAGGATTAAATATTTCATGTGTTGTGTTCACCATTGTCACTCGAGCTACTTCTGTCAAATTTGAAGTCTTTTCTCAGTATGGGGCCGATTTGATATGTTTCTAAGCAACTGTTTATTAATGTGATGTTTTTAAGTTGTGCATTCTGTGGATATTATGACATATGCAAACTTTTCTTTTTAAGATATTTGTGTTATCTTTGCAGATAACCACTATAAATTGTATGATACTTGCTGGTAAAAAAGGGGAAATGATTTCTTTCTTTCCATGTAATCTATGTATTTACTTTAATCTGTACCCAAAGATAATGACAACCAGGATTTGAACTATTATGGAAGTGTTGTTCCATTTGTGTGATTGTTTTTCTTGTCAAATGAAGCATTGTTTCTACAGTGAACCTTGTAAAATTCGTTTGAGTTTTGACTTTCCCATTTATGTTGCATCAAAAGGGAAAACAAAATGTGAATGAATTTGGAATGATAGAAGTTTGCATGAAGCAGACATTTTCTCTGATTGAGAGGCTGCTCTTGTTTCTTGGTTCTTTCTTTTGCAGATTCAATAATAGTGATGGACGTGATTGTAATGTTCTGGTGTTTTTGAAGTTTCTAAATACAATTGTCTCAAGCTTTTTTGGAGTCTTGAACAACGAGAATCAATGTTCACTTGATGGTATGTGCAATTTAGTGGAGGTTTCAGTTTTCTACTATTTGAATGTACTTTGAAAAAATAAGTGCAAAATGCATATGCATTATATAGTAGTCTATCAAACAATATTTTGATTATACAATCGAAATTAGAATCTGATACAATGGTTGGCTTGTATCAAACATATGCAAGTCACAATTTGTTTGTAGAGTATGGTGCTTCTATAGGTAGTTGATGATGTGACTCGAGATTGTTATTTGCTATAAATTCCTCTTTGTTGTATCAGCTACTGCCATGCTGGAGAGATCAATTCTCAAATGGTCTCATACAGCTTGCTTTAGGGTTAGATTACATTCATGGGTGTTTACAGATGCCAAAGTTGCAAAACTAGTGATACTTCAACGTGTGTAATTCGCTTTTTAAATTTCGCATCAAGGTTTTATTGGCTTGCTTTGTTGGCTTCAAGTTTCTCAAAACTATGCTCATATATTTCCGCTACCTTCTCGCGCACACGCGGTATATTCATTCTGATACCTGCTTGGTGTTATGTTAAATGGTTTCTCATACTCCCAGCGGAAATAAGGTGGCTGTTCGTAGTCGATGGTTTATAACCTTAGAGGAGAAAAAGTCTGAGTTTTCTCTGTTTGTCCTTTTACACGAAAATGCAGATCTTATATGACTACAAATATCAAATTCTGTCGTCCTGTCTAAGGATGATGAGTTGGATCTCAATTATATTTCTGTGAGTAGGGTCATGAATTTGCCAACTTCAACATTTGTCCTATCCTATCCCTAAATAAGTCATAAATATTCATAAACTTCAAATTTTGTTATATAAATCATTTGACTATTAGAATACATATTTTCTGTAAATTTAACTGTCAAGTAACTTTTAGACATGAAGTTGTCATTTGGTGGGATGGCCAGCCCTAGCATAACTTGGACCACATTGGGCCTCGAAAGGTAAAATTTCTGAACTGATTTGGTGGGGTGCGCCAGGCCCGTGCTATAGTGCAACGCATGGGCGACGCTTGAGAGCCCAGGTAGCAAGCTACCATGACGGACTCTCCCCCTTAAAAAATTGAGTTAATATCGTGTGAATCAATGACCCACATATCAGATATTAAACTGATAAGAACAGATACTACACTTGATCTTAGCCAAAAGGCCGAGAAAGGTATGCTTTGAAATGTGGCCTGTTTGGAATTTTATAGTAGCCTTCAGATTCGTTGTTACACACTCTGTGTGATGATGTGGGAGTTCTGGACAAACGCACCACATTTACTAGAAAATTAAATTTATTTTTTACATGTAGTTATTTGAAAGAGAAACATGCTTGGAACCAATTTAGATTGACTTATTTTAAGTGTTTGTACATCAAAATAGTTTTAACAACTTATGTATGCCAAAGTAACAAAAATAAGCTAAAAGTCATTGGTTAGAAATTCTTACTTATGACTATTGGTTAATAAGTCCATTCGAATAGGCTCTTATTCTGTTCTTTTCCCTCTCTCGAGCAAGCTGTTCAACATTCTGAATTTTAATTACATTCCTTAGAATGTCTTCCGATATGGTGTCTATCATCATAAAAGGTTATAGTGAGATGGATAAGATCTCTCTACGATCTCGAGTTTGAACCTTGAGTATAGAAAAATTAATTCTTATAAGGTGTACTTCTCCCTTTAATGTGTGTCTTGCGTAACATGAATTTGGATTAATTGAAATTGAATGAGAAACAAAAAACATCCATGGTAATCATAGATTTTTTTTTGCATAAACTTTTCCCACTTCCCTATAGTTAAGTTGAATAAAGCATCAGAGAAGTTAAGATTTTAGAATAAAACACTTTAAAGTCACCACAAAGAGTCTGTCTAATTCTTGGTGAACACTACATGTTGCTAGTGGAGATATTGCTAGTAGGAGACAGTAGAAATTTCATGAAATTAGTAGAAGTGTGTGCAAACTGACACAAACACCATGATTATCAAAGAAAAAAAATCATGATAAAGGGTCCCAACTAAATTCAAAAATGAATGTTACTCTCTAGCTCATATAAATGAGGTACCAAAATCTAGATAAGTTTCCGAATCGTTTAATACCATAACATATATTGCTCAAGTCCAACACTAACTCCTAGATCTGATTTAACCAAATTGGTCCTACTACACAGAGAGAGTGAGTGCTGGAAATTGATTGATGGTTTTAAGTACAGAAAACAAATGAAAAGAATAAGTTGATAAACCACAAGAACAGATCACACAAGATATATATGTGAAACAAGAATTTGTCATAATTCTATCACAAATTCGGTTTTGTGAATTAGATATAACATGAAACACTTAAGCTTATTAAAGACATGATCTTATAAAATATATAGGAAAATACAAAGGTTGAAGATTAAGGTTAAAAGATTAATAGATAATTAAATTATCTAGTTCTCTTCCCAGTTTGTTGTTATCACTCTCTTACTAGTTTATTTCTTTAATGTTAACAAATTATAATTTCATTTACCTTATATATCGTATTATTTGTTGTTTACAGTTTGACCGTAGATAACTTAAGCATACTATTAAATATCCTGCTAGAAATTTGAATATAATTTATACAAGTACAATACAGTCACAAGATATAACAACAAGTCATGAGCAATTTGGGCCTTTATGGGCCGCAATTTCTAAAAGTTACGACTGACTTGGTGGGGTGCGCCAGGCCCGTGCAATAGTGCAACACATGGGCAACGCTCGAGAGACCAGGCAGCAAGCTACCTTAATGACCCCTCCCCCTTAAAAAATAAAGTTAATATCATGCAGTGGCGAATGTATGTGTTAATTTTGGGTCATCCGAACCCGTACTCATTCGACTAAACTCGATATATTACTTCTATAATTATTAAAAAATGTATTAAATTAAAACTTATTGAACCCGTTCTCAAGATGGCTTATCTTTAAAGTAATGGTGCACCCGTTTTCTTGAAATTCTGGATTCGCCTCTGATATCATGTGAATCAATCCACATATCAGATATTAAACTGATAAGAACAGATACTACACTTGATCTTAGCCAAAAGGCCGAGAAAGGTATGCTTTGAATAGTGGCCTGTTTGGAATTTTATAGTAGCCTACAGATTCCTTGTTACTTAATCCGTGTAACGATGTGGAACTGCTGGACAAACACTCTAAAATTGCTAGAAAATAAAATAAAAAAAAAAAGAAATCACATGTAGTTATTTGAAAGAAAAAACAAATGTAGAGTTTGTTTAGATTGACTTATTTTGAGTGCACTTCTAAAGCATTTGGAGTAAGATTAAAAAATATTTTTAAACACTTATATTTATGACAAAATAACAAAAATAAGTTGTACGTCATATGTTAGGAATCCTTATTTATGACTTTTGGCTTATAAATCCATCCAAACATGCTCTTATTGTGGTTTTTTCCCTCTCCTGAGCAAGTTGTTCAAAATTCTCAATTTTAGTTACATTCCTTAAAGTGTGTCTCGGTATGATGTTTATTACTACTAGAGGATGTGATGAGATGGATAAGATCTCTCTCAAGTTTGAATCTTGAGTATATAAAAATTAATTCTTATAAGGTGCACTTTTCACTTTAATGAGTCTAGCATAACATGAATTTAGATTAGTCGGGCTTCCATGTGGATGTGAAATGAATGAGAAACAAAAAATATCCATAGTTATCATAGATTTTTTTTGCATAAACTTTTCTCACTTCCAATAGCTAAGTTGAATAAAGCATAGGAGAAGTTTAGATTTTAGAATAAAACACTTAAAAGTGATCACGACAAAGAGTCTTTCTTTGATTTTTGGTGAATACTACATGTAGTTGGCAGGAGATAGAAGAAATTTTATGAAATTAGTTGAAATGTATGTAAATTAACTCAAACATCATGATTATAAAAAAAAAATTATAATAAAGAGTCCCAATTAAATTCAATAATGAATATTATTCTACGGTTCATATTAAAGATGTACCAAAACCTAGATAAGTTTTTTGAATAGTATAATAATTAATACCATAACATTGCTTAGGTCCAGCATTAACTCCTAGATCTGATTTAACCAAATTGATGCATGTTGTTTCCTCCTATATTGGTCCTACATAGAGAGAGTGCGTGATAGAAGTTGATTGATGGTTAAGTACTGAATATTAATGTAAAAAATAAGCTGATAAACCACAAAAAAGATGAGATATATATGTGACACAAGAATTTGTCATAAGTCCATCATATATTCGGCTTTGTGTCAATAGACTTGACACGCTTATCGTTTATCAAGGACATCATCCTAAATAAAAAAATATGAAGATCGAAAATTTAGGTTGAAAATTAGTAGGTAGTTATAATCTAGTTCCCTTCCTAGATTGTTATTATTATTACTCTCTTACTGGTGTATTATTCGATGTTAGTATTACATGTTATTTCCTAATTTACTTCAATTATTGTATTGTTTATTGTTGTTACTATTCTCATCTTCATTGTTTGCAAATGACTTTTTCGCTATTCTAATTGTTGTACATATCTATTTCCCACAAGTGTTACTTGAGTTGAAGATTTTATCGAAAATTATGTATCTTCCTTCATAAGCTAGGGTAAATCGGCATATATGCCACCCTTCCAAACCCACTAATAATTATGATATTACATTGGATATGTCGTTACAATTTTCTCACCGCCACAAATTCACTAATATGCAATTTTTTTGACAAATTTATATCTCCATCAAAAATAATCTTAGGAAAATTCAGATAACAAATATTTAAAAATGTACAACTAGCTAATCTGGTACACAATCTTACTAATTTCAACAAAATAATGTGACATGTTATTTACATCAAATTAAATAATTCAATCATCAAAATTACAAATTAAAATGAGATCACATCTTTCTGGATTATATTTAAGTTATAAATATTTATTTGGCAATAATAGAGTAATTTTTTTTGTTTTATCCTCCACAAGTATTTTGCTCAATAAAAATCCAATTAAAGCCTGTAAATTGTGTCTCATGGCCCAGTGGGCCAATTAACACTGACGGCCCAACACACATGTCCCATCTCCCTCGTCACTCAACAGGGTTATTTGCACTTTTGCTCAAGTTGATTTTAATTTTTGCCCTTTAAAGTAAAAAATAAATAAATAAATAAATTATAAGTCATAAATTTATATTTTTGCATCATAATATCTTGCGGCCATAAAGAACTTATGTCTCACTAGATATTAGTTTGATTTGTAAGAATAAAATTAAAAAATAGTTATTTTAAACTTTAAAGAACAAATCGTACCATTAATAGCCTTAGAAATGTTACAATTGGATGAGTTGGCCAATGGCCAACAATAACAAGAAGGAACAACACAAATTGGAGAGTATACAAATTAGACTTGTAAAATGAAACGAAAAAAGTATATTTTTTTTTATGAGAAGGTTAAACTTTTACTAAGGCGAGAGAAGGGGAGCACGCATGGATGATATGAAAACCATTATAAGTAGAGGCATGAGTCTTTCTTTCAAGTTTTAAAAAATGATAAAATTTATTCAAATGACTGGATTAATTTATGACGTTAAAAATGACCATTTATATAAATAGATCTTGCTTCCATCTTACCAAAAATGACATCTCTCATATGAAGTAAATTTGAATTAACTTCATAAAACAATAATTTTGTTGAAGTGGACAGAAGGCCTTCTAGATCTTAGTGTCAGATTACAAAAATCACTTGATTTTCTAATCCAAAAGATAAATCTCAATTAAACCCCTCTTGTTTTTTTTCCCTTTGGCCTTTTGTGAATTTGTGAATTTGTGTTTTGTTTTTTTTTTTGGGCGATTTTATGAAATGTTATATTATTAGTTAAATGTCTGAGCTTCAATTCGAACTTCAAAAATTGAGCACTTCTTAATAAGGAAAGTTAATCACAAGGCTTATAAATAGAGCAAATCTTGATAATGAAAGCTTGTCATTTGAAATAATTAAAATCATAAAGCTTCATGCATCGATGGTATAAATGAAATTTATTTTATCTCTTTTTCTCTTTTTTTTTTTATTTTTTTATTTTTATATAACTATATGATATCTCAAAATCAATTAATCCTTTTTATTTAGAAACTCTTGAAATAAATATCGAAAAATAAAAAATTCTCAATATTTATAGCAAAATGTCATAAAAAACGTCATTTAATTTGAATGTCGTCAAAATTATGATACCTAGAGCAAAATATCGTACAAATAATGACATTTGACGGAAAATGTCATTAAAACAATGACATTTAATACAAATTAATGTCAAAGAATTCAGACGTCATATTATTAATCGCCAATTACCAATATTTACACCTAATATTGAAAATTTATTTTCTAAAAAAGGTATTTCGTCATATTTAAACTTTAGATCCTTCTTATCTAGATTCACACCAAATTCGCCGTATATAATTTAGGGGTGGAAAAGTGTTATTTTCTACTCAAAATTTTTAAATCTCAAAACTCAAACGAGCCCAAATATATAATAAATGGTAAAAAAATTCTATCCATCCCGCCATACTCTTTGACTAATACTTTTTCAATTTTTATTCATCCTTCATTCACACAACTAGTCTCACCTCCCTTGTCCATGGACCCTACCTCTAAAGTCGCAAAAGCATCCACTTGTTTTCCCCAACCTCCAAACAACCCCTACACCTTTGCTTATATTCTTGTCGGACCGGATTTTTTATTTCTAATTCGATGTTTGATAATAAAATTAAAAGTTTCACATTAAGGAGTAAAGGATGAACCACTCTATCATATCCTTTGTTGGTTTCTTTTATTATATATTACATTCCAATTCGTATAAGTTGGTGTGTTGAACTGGAGATGATACAGTTTCTTTTTTGATATTCCATATGTTTTAATTTATTTATCATGTTTTAACTTGACATGAAATTAAAAAAAAAAAGTTTTTTAAATCTTATGATATTAATTAAAGATATGTTAAATGTATTAAACTAACATTTAATATTATAGTCTTAAGCATGTTATTTAATAAATTGTCAAAAATAATAATAATTGAAAGACTAAAAAAAAAGTAGAACAAATAAATTAAAACAAAAGTTATACTTTTGGAAGTTGCAACATTTATGCTAATTTAATTACTTGACTTTTTATTCCTCTTTTTGATACAATTGGTATTTAGTACTTCAAATTCGTAAAAAAAAATAATCATAAAACAACACTTTTTATGGGGAATTTCTCTACTTGGACATACCAAACTTAATCAATCAAAACGTAGGACATTTTTTTTAACCTCAATTCTCAAATGTCTGCTTAATTATTGTTAGAATATATGACAATATATTCTGACAGATTGTACATATTTAGTTTATATATATAGATAGGCATATATTTAGTTTATATATATAGATAGGTAGTTTTCTTACTTATATCTTGTAATATGTATATATATATACTACAAATGAAGAATGAAATAAATCAAGGGATTTATCTCTGTCATGGTATCAACTGTCTAGAGCACAATCCGACATTCTTCCTTCGTCGTCGTGACCCCCTGCTGACCCCCCTGCTGCCACCGCCCCCCTCCCCCCACCTCTTCCTCTTCCGCTATTCTCCATCACTATGTCTCACTTCGAATCTTCCTTTCATCCTGCTCTTGCTGTCTCCAACATCAAGAATAATGTTCCTATCACTCTTGAGATGGAGAACGTCCAATATTCCACCTGGGCGGAACTTTTTAAGATTCATGCAAGATCCCATCAGGTAATTGATCATATTATTCCTCTGGTAGCGGGAACGGAGAAACGGCCTCAACAAAAGGAGGACAAAGAATTGTGGTCCACCCTTGACGCCACTGTTCTCCAATGGCTCTACGCTACTATTTCTCATGATTTTTTGCATACCATTCTTGAGCCTGACACCACAGCGATGGAGGCATGGAATCGCTTACGTGACATATTCCAGGATAACAAACACTCTCGTGCTGTCACTCTTGAGTACTACTTCACTCATGTCGACATGGCGGATTTTTCGAATGTCTCTGCCTATTGTCAACATCTCAAATCTCTGGCAGATCAACTCAAGAATGTTGGCTCCCCAGTGGCTAACGATTGTTTAGTTCTTCAATTGGTCTCTGGCCTTATCGAGCCCTACCAAGGTGTGGCCACTCTTATTCGCCAACGTGACCTTTTGCCGCAATTTTATCAAGCTCGTTCGATGCTCACTTTTGAAGAAGCTGGCCGTGTTAAGAAAACAACCCAAAGCTCCTCCGCTGCATTAGTTGCTCGCTCGTTAGAGGGTCCTCTTGATGTTCCTGAAAATTCCTCTTCCAACCGCCCTACTAATGGTGGGAAGAGGAACCACAACCACAACAACAATGGCAGCAGGTCCCGCGGCAACACTGGGCAGCGTGGAGGCAGCAGAGGTGCTGCCAGCAGTGGCGAACTTGCAGGCCATGGTGGCTAACTGAAAGGCGGCAACAGTCGCGGCAGCACTAGGCAGCATCCATTGGCGCAGCACCATCCGCCGTATTCTCCTTGGACTGGCAGGCAATAGTGGCCATGGATGGCCTCTTGGGGTCCTTGGGTTGTACCTCCATGTCCATATCCGTCAATCGTTTGGTCCCGACCAAATTATGGGCAGCAGCAGCCGCCACAAGCAGGTGTCCTTGGTCCCCGCCCCCAGCAGGCATACACGGCAGCTCCTACCCCTACGGACATTGAGGCCGCGATGCATACTTTTGGGATCACTCATTCGGATGCAAATTAGTACATGGACACCGGTGCCACTTCCTACATGACATCCACACAAGGTAACCTCACGTCCTATTTTAGTAAGACCATTAATCGTGGTATAATGGTTGGTAATGGTCACTCAATTTCAATTTACAGTTATGGTCACATAACGTTGTCTTCCCGTCCTCCTTTGCACTTAAAAAATGTCCTCCATGCCCCTCATCTAGTTAAAAAATTGGTGTCCATCTGCAAATTTACCAATGATAACTCTGTCTCTGATAATTTTGATCCTTTTGGGTTTTCTGTAAAGGATTTTCAGACGGGGAGGCTGGTAATGAGGTGTAACAGTCGGGGAGAGCTTTATCCAATCACTAATCTTGTCACTTCACCATCTACTTTTGCTGCTTTGGCACCGTCTCTTTGGCATGATCGTTTGGGTCACCCGGGCGCACCTGTGTTGAATTCCCTTAGAAAGAATAAATTGATTGATTGTAATCAAAGTAGAGATGTTCGTATCTGTCATTCATGTCCTCTTAAAAAACATATTAAGTTGCCATTTTATGCTTCGAATTCTCACACTCTTATGCCTTTTGATATTATACATAGTGATCTTTGGACATCACCTGTTTTGAGTTCCTCCGGTCATAGATATTATGTTTTGTTTATGGATGATTATTCGAAATTCTTGTGGACATATCCTTTGTTGCAAAAATCACAAACCTTTTCCACATTTTTAGCTTTCAAGACATTTATTCGAACTCACTTTGAGCGGGATATAAAGAATATCCAATGTGATAATGGCAAGGAATTTGATAATAACCCTTTTTGGGACTTCTGTAAAACCAATGGTCTGTCGTTTCGTTTATCCTGTCCTCACACATCACCTCAAAACGGGAAAGCCGAACGACAAATCCGTACGATTAATAACATTGTTCGTACCTTATTGGCCCATGCTTCCCTTCCGCCTTACTTTTGGCATCATGCGTTACAAATGGCAACTTACCTTCTGAATATCCTTCCTCATAAACTGTTAAACTATCAATCTCCTCTTAGCATTCTTTATCAAAAGAACCTATCTTATTCTCATCTTCGTGTCTTTGGGTGTTTATGTTATCCTCTCATTCCTTCTATACTAATAACAAAACTCCAACCCCGGTCAACCCCGTGTGTTTTTTTGGGATATCCGTCACATCATTGTGGGTATAAATGCTTTGATTTGTCCTCTCACAAAATCATCATTAGCCGTTACGTAATATTTGATGAGATGCAATTTCCTTTTGCCAAGGTACATACTCCTCAAAATCACACGTACCAATTTCTAGACGATGGACCCTCTCCATATGTGGTTCATCATCTCATTAACCCCACGAACCCACAGGCTCCACCCCTTTCTGCCGCACAGCTGCTCAGCCCGTTGTGCCCAGCTAGCGGGTCTACCTCCTCGCCTAGGCAGCTCACTTCATCGCTGCCTGCTGGGCAGCAGCAGTTCGCCTCCTCTTCTCTTCTTCCTTCTGTTTCTTTTCATCGACCAACTCCCGTTTCGCACTCTAGTCTACCCTCCGGTCCTGTTACTAGAAGTCAGCATGGGATCTATAAGTCTAAGAGGTCTTTCAACCTTCATACATTCGTCTCAAAATCCCCTCTACCCCGTAACCCTGTGTCTGCTCTTCGTGACCCGAATTGGAAATTGGCTATGGATGATGAATATAATATTTTTATTAAAAATAAGACGTGGGAGTTGGTGCCCTATCCTTCAAATGTGAATGTTATTTGATGTATGTGGATTTTTGCTCATAAAGAAAATTATGATGGTTCGTTTGAGCGACATAAAGCTCGTCTTGTAGGTGATGGTAAGACCCAACAAGTTGGTGTGAATTGTGGTGAGACATTTAGTCCGATTGTCAAATCGACGACTATTCGTACGGTTCTTAGTCTAGCTCTCTCCAAGGCATGGCCGATTCACCAACTTGACGTTAAGAATGCGTTCTTACATGGCGAGCTCAAGGAGACTGTGTATATGTATCAACCTTTGGGTTATTGGGATCCTGATCGGCCTAATCATGTATGTTTGCTGCAGAAATCTCTTTATGGACTGAAACAGGCTCCGCGGGCTTGGTATAAGAGATTTGCTGATTATGTCCATACCCTTGGGTTTTCTCACAGTAAGATCGATCATTCCTTATTTGTTTATCGTCGAGGTTCTTTTATGGCTTATATTTTTCTTTATGCCGACGATATTATTTTAACTGCTTCCTCCGATGAGCTTCACCAGTTTATCATATTACTTCTTAGCTCCGAATTTGCTATAAAGGATTTGGGCCTGTTGAGCTATTTCTTGGGCATTGCGGTTACTCGTTGTTGACACCCAATTTTGACCGACCTTTAACCATTTTTGGAATGTTATTCGATTAAATACGTATTTTTTTAAAATATATTTTTGAGTTAAAATTTTAATCAATTTCGTCTTAAAATTATATATTTTTAGTATGCATGATTTTAAAATTATCGTAAATATTTTGTTTAATTATTAGAAAAACTTAAAATAATCATTTTATTGCAAATGTTTTAAAATTTTAAGTGATTCTTATTATATAAAATGTTATAATATTTGTAATATTTTAATTGAATATCATTTCTTTAATAATTTCCTCAAAGTCATTTTAATTTCTAGCCACCTTTTATTCCAATTCTAGCCATATTCATTTCAATTCTAGCCATTCCCAAACCCCTTTTCAATCTGATTTTTTTAAAAAAATTTCTTTTAATCTCATCCGTCCATCTCTAAATTGAATCCTAGATTGAATCCTAACCATTCATTTAATTCTAATCCTAGGGTCAAGACTTAATCTCCTAATCCCCTTATTTTACACCTAAAAGACAAAAACCCTATTCACTCTTTTTTCTTCCTCTCCTCTCTCCAGCCGCCTCCCCCCACCCTCTCTCCCTTTCCTCTATTTTTTTCTTCCGGCGAGGGAAGCAGCTGCCAGACGCTGCTCCGGCCAGCAGCTCCAGCCGGCAACAGCAGCTCCAGTGAGCAGCAGCCAGTGACGCCCTCTCCCGCTCCAGCACTCTCTCCCCTCCTCTCTTCTCTTTCTCCGGCGGACGGACAAGCCAGCCGCTCCAGCCGGCGCAAACCAGCAGGCAGCCGCTGAGATGAACTCCAGCCAGCAGCAGATCTGGCCGGCGCAGGCAAAAAGCGAGCAGCCGCCAGACGTTGCTCCTCCACAGCAAAATCCCAGGCGACCAGCAGTCGCCGGCGTTCCAGCAGCCCCATTTCCGACGAGGACAAGAGAGCAACAACACCAGTCCCACGAGACTCCAGCAGCTCAAAGCTGCGATTTTCATACAAGACGGATCTCGACGGATCCGTCTAGGTTTGTCCTTGTTTAAATCACTATTCAATTTTTTATTTCATCTATGATTTAGTGATATTTTTATCGATAATAGTTGTTAATCTTGTTCTAAGCATGAATGTTAATATCCTACAAGCATTTGCTCGTTTTACTTTATTATTTGCGGATTCAGATTGATCTAAATTGTGTTCATATTGCCATCATTGTGTTATATGTTTATGTTTTTTTTTAAATGGGTAGTGATTATTTGTCTATGATTTTTGATAGTACCTCAAATTAAGTTTTCTCTTGTTAATTATTCCTCATGTTTTAATTCTGTGCATTCTTTGTTTATAACAATTGGTTGCCGGAAACAAATGAATAAATTGATTAAATCCCATAATTTAATTTGCTAATGAACTAATTACTTCTTTGCAATTATAGAATGTTACTAATCAATTCTTCTTTGCCTTAGTTTTAAAAAGTAGACATATCTTATATGGTAAGTATATATTCATGGGTTGGTAAAAGTTGGGTGATTCATTGTTTATTTGAATAATTTTTTTTAATTGATTTATATTATCTTAATTAAGCTAAGAGCATATTCTTACTTGGGATATTATGGTAAGTACGTATATGATTTAATCTCTAATTTGTATGTAAATAATTCTTTCCTTACCGGTTTTTACATTGCATTAATTGGGTACCTCTATTTGTTTATTTGCTTGTCTTAAATAAATTGAAGAAGATTCTTGCTTAATTCTATAAGGTAAGAGAGTTATTTACTTTACTTTTTTTTTTAAAAAGTAGATTTCTTACTTGTCTATATTTGGTGAAAATAAATTAATAATGCTAATTTGGCTCCCTCTTATTTAAGGAAGAATGATAATTAATTGATTTCAAAATTTATTTATTATCCTTATATGTGCCCCTCTTCTACTATATAAGAACCTTCACACATTTCTAACATAGACTCACTCACTCATGCTCACATTCTAATAGCTAAACTAAAAGAAAAAACTCTCTACTCTTGAAAGAAAATAAGAACTCTAGCAAACTTTGAGCTTTCTTTTGCTGTGTTGCTGTTGTGGTTTGGAAATCCTGCTAAGCACTTCATTGCTGTTAAATTTTCTGCACAATTGGTTAGCCTTTCTTCATTAGTTTAGACGTTGTTTTGAATTATCTTATTATGAATGTTGTTGTAGAAGCTCCCAAGTGCATTTCTTATCCCTCCTTCCTTCATATGTTTTGGTATTGACTATGTGTTTGCTTTGAATAATTAATATTCTTATATGATTTCCGTTCTCTTATATTTATATGTATTTGTAGTACTATTCTTTTCTTTGATTTAGCAGGGTTAAACTTAAAGTTCAAGATATTGAAGAGTTCCCATGGAAGGAAAACATTAGACACTGAATTCATTTAATTCGTGTTTTGTATAATATCTATTTCTTATTATTGGTCTTGTAATAATTCGTAAACTCTAACTCTATGTGAAATATTCTTGGGGATCATCTATGGGGAGGGGGATTACGTGCTACTTGTTTATTTTATTATAAATTGTTTAAAAAACAGGCTTATAGAATTGTGATTTGTCCGTAGTTTAACAAATCTATTTTGTATCTAATTAAGATGAAGTAAAATATGTCATTGTCGTTAATCATTTATTTAATCTTTAATTATAGTTTAAAAGTTGATCGTGTTTGAATTGCTTATTATAATATGCTATTGGTTTGACATTAACCACCTTCTTAATTATTAATAAAATAAGTGATGTATGTTTGCTCCCTGTTTCAATTAATTCAACTAAACCATTTTATATAATAAATGAATAAATCTTGAATATTGTCATAATATGTTTTATCTTGAAATGTTATTCCATCATCTTAGATATCATGCTTATAGGATTCAAATAATTTTAAATATTACATAAAGTGTAGTATGTGTAAATAGTTATAATATATGCTTAAGATCATGTAATTAATCCTAGTATTTCACGTAGAAATCATGCCTATAGGAGTGTCATTTAATTGCTTGCTTATTTCTCACTTTAAATCTAAAAATAAATAAATAAATAAAAAATATAGTTTGATCTTGTTGATATTTAATTGTCGTTAAGCATGATAGGTTACTCATCCTCGTTTGTTCGTTAAGTTTTTTTTAAATAAACCTCTATTTTTTGTGTAATCACCTTTGGCATATAATATCGTAGTAAATTAATTGTCTCTTGCTTGGTTTTAATCACCCTTATTATAAAAAATGAATAAGTAAGTGCTATTAAAATACGTCATTTAAATAGAAAGCAAGCCTATAAGTTTGATAATATTTTCATTGTGCTTATACTTAGAAATAATGTTCATAGAACTTAACTAATAAAAGTCAAGGTTAATTAATCAGTTTAAATAATTTTAACATGTTTTAATAACTTAATATTGCCAATTAATTAAATTCTAATTAATTTTAAGTTGCTAATAAAAGTGTAACTTATTAACCTATTGGTGTAATTTTTGTTAGCATGTTTAACCGCCTAGATATTATGTATATAGGTTTTCTATATTTTTTAGGATGTTAAATAACTAAATAACCTTCGGCTTGTTAAAAAATGAGATTTATATTAATTATCTAATTTCTGCATTTAATCAATTGTCCTGCTACTTAAACTCAGCTACTAATAATTTGTTGCATCTACTACTTGCTCAACCCTGCTCTAAATATTAATCTCTACATTATAATCAACTACTAATATTTTGCTACATCTGCTACTTGCTCAACTCTGCTCTACATATCATTTATGTATTATGTCATAATTATCTGTCATTTTTTAATTAATTATGCTATTTGCTTTGTTTACGCATACTTAACATGTGACCTTTTCACTCTATTTGTAATCGCCAACTTGTTTAATAAAATTTAGAGGCCAATATGAGACTTTATGTGCTAAATGTTGTCCAATTTGTTTTAACTTGGTGTCTAGGTGGGCCTATATATATTTTTTTTGTCTAAACCATCCAATAGTAGTCCAACGTCTCTTGGACATTAAGTAGGGACGCTAGACACATGTTAAGCCGAGAAGCATGCGGTGGTGGGGTAGGGGTAGTTTAGGCCCTACGGATATGATGACATCGACTCAGGCTGAAGCGACAAATCTTGGTTTTGTCTGTCCCTACATGGAAGCCTATCGAAAATAAATAAAGTCGAGTGCTGATCCGTAAAGTCCTTTAGAGTCTCCCTTTCCTCTTTATCCTTTATTTGTTTTATATTTATTTGTTTGGGGTAGTTTAAATAATTAAAAATAAAATTTGATTATTATATCTATTTGTGCAATTTCTGTCTCCTCGCTTATCTCTTTTAATTATTTAATATTTATTTGTTATTTTATCACCTAGTAAGCATGATTAATTATTTAAAATGATTAAAATAATAACAATTGTTTATTTATCACTTAGTTCATATGTTTAATAAATAATAATGAAGTGACCATAATTGCTACTTGTAACCCCCACATATTGCATGAGATACGGCTGGGACCCACCTTTGTGGACCTCGAGGGATGCCTAACACCTTCCCCTCGAGGTAACTTGAACCCTTACCCGATCTCTGGTTCGTTGACCTTAGCTAGACTTAGTTACGTTAGATAGGTGCCCTAACGCACCTTAATTCGTTAGGTGGCGACTCTTAATCTTCCCGAAATCCAAAGGAGTTGTTAGGTCGTGCACCAAAACCCGTTTTGAGAAAAACGGGGCGCGACACTCGTCATAAAGTTGGGTTATTTTTATCTCAAAAGAAGTATGTAACTGAGATTATTGAACGCGCCGGCATGTCATCATGTGAGCCATCTCTTACTCCGGTTGATACAAAACCGAAGCTTGGAGCTACTACGAGCACGCCATTTGCGGACCCATCACTTTATCGAAGTCTTGCCGGGGCACTCTAATACCTCACGTTCACAAGACCCGATATTATGTATGCGGTGCAACAAGTGTGCTTGTTCATGCATGACCCACGGGAGGAGCACATGCACGCCCTCAAGCGCATCGTGCGTTACCTACAAGGTACTTTGGATTATGGTCTTCACCTGCATCCTTCTTTCACAACAACCCTTATCTCTTATACTGATGCTGATTGGGGTGGGTGCCCCGATACATGGCGTTTGACGTCTGGTTATTGTGTCTTTATGGGTGATAACTTGATTTCATGGTCTGCCAAACGTCAGGCAACTTTGTCCCGTTCTAGTGCAGAGGTAGAATACCGAGGGGTTGCCAATGTGGTTTCTGAGTCCTGTTGGTTATGTAACTTGCTTTTGGAACTTCATTGTCCTATTCCACGAGCTACTTTGGTTTACTATGATAATGTTAGTGCCATCTATCTGGCTGGTAATTCGGTTCAGCATCAACGCACTAAGTACATTGAGATGGATATACATTTTGTACGGAAAAACGTGGCCAGGTTCGAGTTAATGTAACATTATATTGTATGATCCGAAAGTTTAATTAATTTATAATTACTGGATTAGTATACATGAAAGTTGTACTGCAAATCTAATTAATGTATCTAAAGCCCATGTTCCAAGGGAGGGAAATCATGATTGTGGATTAGAAAAATAAATTAGTATAATAAAGTAAGGTCATTAGCTTTTCTTTTCTTCCAACTCTGCATTTCCCAATAATTAACATGATCTGCACAACTTTTTTTCAACAATTTCCTTCTTTACAGGTATTAACACAAGTTAAAAAAAACATTACTCCAAATAAACTAGCCAAACCCCAACAGTGACAACCCATAAATAATTTAAGGTTGATCAATTAATTATTCTTTCATTAGAAACAACAATAGTGAAATTCCACAAGTGGATTCTGAGTAGGGTAAAATGTACACAAACCGTATTACTACCTTGTTGAGATAGAGAAAATTGTTTTCGAAAGGCTCTCGACAGTAAATCTAGATACAAAAGAAGAGGATAGCGAAAAAATTATAGCAAATAACACGCAAGTAGTGCAAAGTCTGTCATAAAAAAAGCAAAACAACAATAAAACAGTATCAATTAGTTTTCTAATATTCTTTCATTATTAAAACTTACTTTATATATAATTATATATATAAGTTTTTTTTCAATGTGCAATATTTGCAATTGAAACCAATTAATACAATGAAAGTCTCAAGCAACATAAATTTTAGATCATGATCCTGACTCTCGACAGTTGCACTAGCATTTTTAGAAAGTTCAAGCAACATAAATTAAAGATAATGATCTTTAATTCTCAACCGCGACATTTCTTCTTCTTTTTTGTGTGTGTAGAGTTGGCTGGACCCATGAGTACCTAGTTTTATTTTTCATTTTGTGTGTGTGGCTTCATCATGAATTTGATGATGAATTGAAAACAATAGGTTTAAATAATTTGCATTGTTTTGGGTATAATCTTTAATGCCCCCTTAGAAATTGATCAACATCAATTGGTACATGCACATTTAATGAACAAACCAAATTCATCATTCTTCTTTTATGTTACATACACATCATTGTCACTCTTCAATAAGAAAATCATGAATGGCTCTGGTGGAATTTGCTGTTTTTAATTCTGCAAATTAAAACTATGGAATTTTTTTTTATTAGGGTCCCTATGCAGGTACTCTATGGACCTTTTGCCTACAATAATGAATAAGCAATCTAATAGTAGTATAGAAGAAAAAAAAAAAAGAAAAGAAAGCCACTGATTTCTTTGGTCTACCTTAATTTCTGTAAGCTTTATGTGGTGCATATATATTTTTATTAGTAAGAAGTAACAGACAACTTATATTATTAGAGTGGGTGACATATAATAAAACTCAGTATGCTAAAGTCTAACTACTTGATTAAACGAAATCAAGGAAAATGTTTTTATGAGTTTTTTTAGTTATGCACACAATACTTTAAAAGTTGTTAGTTCGATTAATTCAGATTACACTAGTAAAACGTAATAAAGAGAGAAATGTTCTCTATCATGAGTTTTAATTTTCATTCCTAGGTGAGATCTTTGTTTTTCGAAGTGTCAAAAACTAGTGTTGCTTGGACTCTCAAAAGACATGCTGCTAAATTTGTGTCGAATAATAGCGGAACTAAGTTTTTTACTTAAAATGTATCAAAATAATAAAAAAAATTGTATGAACAATTCAAGTAGATTTAAGAAGTAGTAATCAAAACAGTTTTTTTTTTTCTAGTCAGCCATAATTAATTATGGCACTAACCAAAATATACAAAATCTATATATTGATTATATATATTGTGTATACAATAGGTAAATTATATGTATATTATACTTAATATATAAAACCTATACATTGGTAAATATCTAACATGCACTAGATCTTGTGATATTTTTCATAAATCCGAACAATATATATTGAAACATATTTTAAAGATTCACAAAGTCAAAGAAAAGCTATTAAAAAAGATCAAAGAAAAACACAAATGTGACATATATGCTCTATACTTTTCAGATCTAACTTATAAGATAATTTCACTGAATATGTTATTATTGTGGTGAGCATACATGTATGTACAGCCAAGACACCCTGGCAATATGCAATATATTGTGGGCCTGCAAGCTAAGATAAAGGTGTAGTTTTTATGTATTTAATTGAGATCTCTATTTAATTTGCCCTCTAAATTTCTTTAATATTAATGGTGACAAGTTTCCCAAGAATCTAGCTTTTTTGCTTCCTCCTTTTTATTTTGGAGTCCATACCTGAAGACGAAAATAGGAGGGAGCAAAAGGGTTACCCAAAGTGGGACTTTTTTTTGGGTCACCTTTTTTATTTTTCACTGAAAACCAGGGAACAGAATTCTTGATTTATATTCTTTTGCTCAGTTGTGCTGGCAGAGCTTTTTTTTGTAACTGATTTTGCAGACTCAACAAATGTTAAAGTTCATGCCTTTGGCATTTTCTGTCAGATTATATTTGGATAAACAGAGATGGTACCACCAATTTCTCTGATTCAATTACTGGAGTTGTTTTTTGTCCTATAAGCAGTTAATGTTAGCTCAGAATTGTGGGGTTCTTTTTTTTGGTTTTTTCCAGCTGAAGAAGAAGTCTTCTTGATTTGTAAGTTTTCTGTTTTCTTGAAACTTGATGTTATGTGGTAGTTAAGTTTCTGCATTTGGTAATGTTTAGTGGTAGCTTTTTAAGAATGTGATTTCAGATTCTTGATACAAGATGATAAGATTGTTTTTTTTTTCCCTTTAGTTTATTTTCCAGTATTTAGCTTGGTCCACAAGAAGTTGCTCTTGTCTCTTTCACTTTATCATGTTTTATGTTCTTCCAAACTCCACCTCTTGAACTAAAATGAAATCTGGGACCTTTTTTAGTTTGTGTTTGTAACTTAAAGGGGTCCTTTTCCTTCTTTTGTTATCTTGATTTTTTCTTCTAAATATCCCTTTTCCCCTAAATTTTTAGTGAGGAGGTGATACTTTTGAAATGATAATTAAGGAGTGGCTTATGTTTAGGCAAATGCCCTGATGAGTTTCTGAATTCTGACACTTTTGTTTTTCTTCTCAAGGGAGAGAAGGTTAATTGAGTAATGGATGAAAAGGGTGTCTTAAGTACCTGTTTGATTACATTAGAAGGGAGAAGGGAGAGCTTATGTCCAATTTACTTTGGTGTTTCTTGTGCATTTGTTGCTCTTGGGCTCTTACCGGAGCCCGAAAAATGTGACGAGAATTTGTTAGAAGTGAGAAATAAGATGCTTCAAGGAAGTGCTCATCTTTTGGGGTTGCTTGTGTGGAGAGTTCAGAGGGATGAAGCAAGAAATGAAAAGTCTGGATTGTTACTTAAGTTAGCGAATGCAGAGAAAAAAATCGACGAACTGAAGGAGTTAAGAAGGGAAGATGCTAAAGCAAATGAGAAAGTTGTGTGCATATACGCAGCACAAGAACAGTGTTGGTTTAATGAGAGGAAGAAACTTAGGCAGCAAATTGGTGCTTATATGAATGAGTTGAGAGTTGTTGAGAAGCACAAGGACACCCTTATTGCTGAATTGGATAGCAAATTGGAGGAGAGTAAAGTAATTGTGCAGTCGAAAGATAAGATCATTGAGGACGAAGGGAAAGCGCGTCATGATCTTGAAGAAAAGCTGAAAAAGGCTGATGCTATGGCAGAAGAATTGAGGAACACCGCGAAATTTGAAGCTCAAAGGCACTCTAATGAGATCTCCAAACACAAGACGGCATTCATTGAATTGGTGTCTAATCAGCGGCAGCTTGAAGCGGAGATGGGGCGCTTGCTCAGACAAGCTGAAGCAGCAAAGCAAGAAGTTAATTCGGTACTTGAGCAAAAGGAGCAGGCTATCTTGATGACCCAAAAACTATCGATGGAGCTAGTCAAAATGCGCAAGGATTTGGAACAGAAAGAACAGATTTTGTCAGCTATGCTGAGGAAATCCAAATTGGATACAACAGAGAAACAAATGCTTTTAAAGGAGATCAAATTATCAAAAGCCAAGAGAAAGCAAGCTGAGCTAGAGACTGAGAGATGGAAGACAGCTTCAGATTCTAGGTATGAGAGACATTCATTGAGAAATATGCTGTACAAACGTATGAATCCGAAGTTGGAGGTTGTTGCCAGTGGGAAAGGGATGCTTTCAAGTGCAATGATGCTACCAACTGGAAAAACCAGATCACAGAAGGCTGATTATCTTCTCGACGAGCAACCTGAGGGTACGAAAGAGCCAGAACTATTTCCTCATGTTCCTGATAAATTCTTGACTGAGGATGCTGAAGAAGAAAGTAAGACCATATTCGCAATACACTTGTTTTGTTAATAGCATATTCATCAATCTTAATTAGTGATAATATATTCGCGATGCACATGTTTATTCATAGCATATTCATCAATCTTGATTAGTGATAGTATGGTTCCTACTTTCCATTGTACAGAATTTCAATATATGGAGTTGTCATTCTGTTTATTTGTTATGTTATTTCTTGTGTTCACTTCAATCTTCTGTGCAGTACTCACAGATGATGTTGAGCACTTGGACAATTGGGTTCGATCAGAGGCCGAAAAGTACAGTGTTGCAGTTGAGCACAGGCATCATCTGGAGCTGGATGCTTTTGCAGAACAACTGAGACTCAAAGATGAGAGGCTAGAAGCTTTTCGATGGCGCCTACTCAGTATGGAACTTGAGTCAAAGAGGTTGCAGTCACATATTGAAGTGCTGGACCATGATCTAGCTCAGCTCCGGCAAGATAATATGAAGTTGGATGCATTGCTATTGAATCGAGAAGTAGAAGTACAATCTCTCAAACAGCAACTCGCGGAATATTTTCACCTTCCTGATTCCCAGAAATCCAATGCAAATGCTTGTCCAAAAGAGCAGGACAAAGCCAATCATGCGGTTTGGTCCAACGTGACGCTTATAAAGACAAAACTAGGTGAGAAAGAGCAAGAAACAAAGAACCATCCTGACGAAAACTCTCAAAAGGTAAAAAATGGAAGAAAAGTTGAGACCAGAACAAATAACCCACAAAAAGACATAATTTTGACTCTACAGTCTCCTACAAAGGAGATTGGTGAGGCGAAAGATGGAGTGTCACATCCGAATGCTTCTAAGGCAGAACACTTCAGCACAGAGGATGCTCGGAATGCTGAAACATCAACTTCAGAATGTGATAGCGAAATTAAGAAAAACAAGTCACTGTGGAAGATGGATTTACATGCTCTTGGAGTTTCATACAAAATCAAGAGGCTGACTCAACAATTTGTCATGCTTGAGAGGTTGACAGGCAAACAAGAACCTGCTGGAAATAGTGAAAACAATGATAATGGACGATCTGGCACTAGAGGATTCCGTGCGTTGATGTCTTTACTGAATAAACAAGTTGCTCGTTACGAGTCCCTTCAGGGGAAAATCGATGATCTATGCAAGCGGATGGTATGTTTCTTACTAAGTATTATTCTTAACTTGAAAAATGATCTAATGCTAATGACCTCTTGTTGTGTAATATGCAGCATGAGAATGACCTGAATGTAAATTGTGAAGGTTCAGTTATACGAAAAACGAAGGAAGAAACTAAGATGCTTGAGCACTTTCTTGAAGAAACATTTCAATTGCAAAGATACATAGTTGCAACAGGGCAAAAATTGATGGAAGTCCAAACAAAAATTGCCTCTGGATTCGTCGTAGCTGCAGAAGAACTTGATACACCAGCAAGCTTTGATGTCAAACGGTTTGCTGATGGCATTAGAACTCTCTTTAGAGAAGTTCAGAGAGGCCTTGAAGTTCGTGTATCTCGAATTATAGGTGATCTTGAAGGAACTTTGGCCTGTGATGGCATCACATATTTCAAGAGATAGTGCTCACAGACGCAGAATCTTGTTGCCCTTAAGCCTTTAGGTACTTTCCAGGTCTTCTTAGCTTAACTTGAGACAGAAAATTTACATGGTGCAGCAGCTTATTCAAAGAATGTCTTCAGTTTTATGGAACCAAATCATTAATCCAGTCCCGGATATACATGTAAATATCCTACAAGTATAAATTCCAATAATTCGCGTACATAGAGAGTTGCTGCATCATCTATAGCAGTATCAGTGTTTCACTTATATTCAGCCACTGTTAATTTTGCTTTACCTAGTTTTCTAAATAAACGAATTCCGCCTAGAGGGGGTGCAACTTGTGCATGAATCTTTTGGATTTACTTCTGTACATGATCATAATATATAACATGAGGAAATAGGAATTACTCATTAATTTGTCTTCAAATGACAAATTTAAACGTTCATTTGCATGAGGACATACAGGGCAAAGCGATGGGTTGATTACTTGTATGATCAGTTAACTAATACTAGTTATTATTTCATAAAGTTACTTTTCTTCTCGATTCCAATTGCCTTTAACAAAGAAAAGAAACTTTCTGAGATAATAACTTAAAGTTAATTGACTATTTGAGAAATCAACTCGTATAACTAGCCTTATCATAGAGAGTTTACGACATTGCAACAAGAAAACTAACTATTACAGGGGCGGATCTACAGTCCTTCGAGGGGGTCGGTAAAAAAATTACACTAGATATAAGATCGATTTTTTTTTACATGTATATATTTAAAATTGAACCACCTGAATATATATCAAAGGAGTAGCCCAATGGTTGAGGGGGTTCAAGATTTTGCTCAATTGAGCTTTGGGTTGCGGGATCGATTCTAGGCAACAACATATTTTTTTGTTGTAACTTTTAGCGATTTTGCAAGCTTGAGTTTTAAGTGTAATTTTTAGTGATTTTGTGTTTTTTGTTAGTCTTTCTTCTCTTAAATTTGTGCTTGCTCTCCATTTGCACTTTCAGGAGCCGAAGAGAATTCTAGGCAACAACATATTTTTTTGTTGTAACTTTTAGCGATTTTGCAAGCTTGAGTTTTAAGTGTAATTTTTAGTGATTTTGTGTTTTTTGTTAGTCTTTCTTCTCTTAAATTTGTGCTTGCTCTCCATTTGCACTTTCAAGAGCCGAAGAGAATTCTAAAAGAATTGAAGAACTTGTAGAACTTTTTAAATGAGTTGTGCTACTTTATTATCATTTTATAGATATGTACTTTAAATTTGTTTCTTAAGATAAGTTGTAATTGTAAGAAATTATTTAAACTTAGGATTTTTTTTGTTAACCCGTTTGTTAATCAATCCGTTTATATATGAACCGACCCGTTTATTTATGGATAATATTAGCGTGTTTAATTTTTTTTTGAATCCCCTTGATAGAATTCCTGACTCCGCCACTGAACTATTCCTATACTTTTTTGGTTCATGTAATGTGGATATGTAAATCATTATATTCAAATAATCTTGTCAATATTCATTTCTCATTTGCCTTTTTTATATATGAAATCATTGTCCTTTTCAGAAACATTATTGACTTGCTATATAATATTGTTGATTGGTTCTGCAGCATTTTTCAACTATTACATGAATGATACACTATCTGTAAAATTGCAAGTCATCTTATATGCTGTCACTTCATTAAAAAAAAAAAAGAAAAAAAGAGTGCTTGAAGAAGTCAAAAGAATATGGTGCCGTGTACATGTTTGACTTGACACACCCCTAAGTTATGCAGAATAGTAATAAATTATCTGAATGTTGATATATGAACAGAATTTTATTATAAGAATAATATATTTTTGTCTTTCATATTCTAGAGATAGCAACTAAAGTTTAGGTGTAATTGTGTAACTACAACTCTACAAGTGTAAATTTTATTAGCAGTACAGTCAAGTTTTTAACATGATTCCTCGTTTAGCCGAACAATTAGATATACTCCTTCCATTTAAAAATAAGTGCCATCGTGATAAAAATTACATCTTAAAAAATTAATAAATACAGTGTTTAGTTTACTAAACTTTTTCTATTTAAGTGCTTCTTAAAAATTAATTACCAATATGGAGTATAAGGATATAGCTGAAAAAATATACTAATTTTTAAAATTTTTTAAAGTAACACTTATTTTGAGGCCTTTCTTTCTTTACTAAGATGACACTTTATTTTAAGATGGCAAAGTATAGAACTCTCATGAATGATCTAGAAATGTGCATAGGAAATCAATAGTAAAAGGTTTGGTCACGAAAAATACTATTTGCACCAGATATATATCAAATAAAATAATTTTTACCTTAAAAGTCATAAAAATAAAGCATTAATTTAGGGTGGAAAGAGAAATTAAGATATTTCTGGTCATCCCATGTGGGAATGAATGTCCTCTATGGATTAAGCCATCTTCTTTTGTTCCCTATTTCTGAAACATATTTAATAAATTTGATGTTTGATATTTGTATTAAAGTTTGATTAAATCTGAATTTATAATAGTATAGAAATGAAATTAGCTTTCTGCTAGTACGACTACAAATGTAAGTTATTTAGCAGTTAGTATTTTGCCTAAACCTTATCAACTAGTTGTTATATAATTGGTTAGTTATAAAGATATAGTCATTATTACTTGACTAATTTTACACTCATATTATCAATTCATCACAAGATCTTCATCTTTATTCGAATTTAAGATCAATAATGTTAGTAAGTTCACAAAACTAGTCATCAATAAAATTGATAGAATTTTTTTTATGGACATCTCTATTGAGCAACACAAGTGTGTGTGGTTTTGTTTATGTGACACGGATGAACAAGGAAGAGCAAACATTATTGAGAGAAAGGAATTTTTGTCATGTTGAACTGTCAAGGTGGACTGTCGTGTCAGTTCTAATAGTAAAGATAACATTTTCAGGGCATTTGTGGTCCAAAACATAAACAAGTGTAGTTTTGATCGCAAAAATAAATAAAGAGTGTATTGAGCTATTTCGGATAGTTCAAGTGTAATTTTGATCTTTTTTTGTTTATTATATTCAAAGGGTGATATAGTAAAATAACTCTTTTATTTATAGCTTCTTAAGAAGTGTGCAAAGTCAACCGTAAACAAATATTGTTGGACAGAGGGAGTATTTTGTCATGCAATTTTTAAATTGCTAATCAAATACCGTATTAATTTTATATATAAATAATTTACCTCATACCTAGCTATCAGACATGATATTATTTATATAACTCATCTCTAAATCAATTACCAAACGACCTCATAGTATTTGTCTAAATTATATATTTATTATGTTAGAATAATATATTCGGTTTATTCAAAAAACGTAAGAATTCTTTTTTCATATTTATCAAAAAAGTTTCCTAGAAAATCATCTTTCGTGTATGATCATTGATCTTAACATTGCCGGCTAAAAATTGAATGCCATTTGGATGTTTCTTTTTCATCGTTATACCAAACCTTACCTCCATGACCTTTTCATAACCCTCTTAAATAATCTATATTATATATTATATATAAAAATATTATATTTATAATTTTCTTTTGTTTAATAAATAACTATATAATATGAGCGGTTGATCTTCATTACCGACTGATGAGTAAGTCATTATGTGACCGTTGAAAGTCGTTATCAATTCTTTATGTTGCTTATGACTAATTCAACATCTTAAAATTGGCTCCACACATCTTTAAATACTTATTTTCCGTGTTATTTGTCGTATCTTTCTTTTACATATTGCTTAATAAAATACTCCTTAATTAAAATAGTTTGTGAACAAAATAATTAATTTTAGGGATAATTTAAGAGACCTCCTTTTAGGTTTTGCTTTATAACATTGTCACCGTGGTTTACGATGTTACGTCTACCTCTCTTATTTTCATTTTTCTTAACCATTTTTTAAATCTATTTAAAATAAATATAAATTAATTTAAATTTGACAATTTTACTCTTCTATATGCAAGCTTAGATCTAATTTTCAACGATTTATCTCTATTTCTTGGATCATTTTTCTTCTTCGCTCGTGGAAATGTTTAACTAGAACAAAATATGATCGTTCCTATCGGAGAACTCTTGGGGAATTCATTTTTATCTTCGATTTGAAGAAATTGTTGCCGGAAAATGATGGGTTATTGTGGGGGGAAAATCATCAGTGAATTGATAAAGGTAAAATGGAGATGAAGAGTTGATATTTGGTGAAAATGGTAGGTCAGCTTGAATAAAGACTTTGATCTATATATATATATATATATATATATATATATATATATATATATATATATATATATTTGTGCTGATTTATTTTTAAAGTATTTGTTAAATGAGTTATTATTTTATAATATTTATTAATATGAAGAAATTAATATATAAAAGGGTAAAATTGTCAAATCTAAATTAACTTATATTTATTGTATATAGGTTTAAAGAATGGTTACAAGAAAATGAAAATAAGGGAGGTAGACGTAAACCAAAGGAGAGGTGAGTGTTATAGAGCGAAACCTGGAGGGAGGTCTCTGAAAGTATTCCTTAATTTTATATTAAACTTTTAACATAATTTGAGACTGTTTTTAGAAAGATGTAATACATAAATATATCTTTTAATTTGACCGTATCTGATATATATGTCTTTCAACTTTGGTATGAACAAATAAACACATGTATCATATGTTTATACGTGCACACTCAAAGGACATGCTTGTGTATTATGCATTTGAGAATCATGATAGATAATTTGAGATGGAACGAGCTCCTAATAATATTAAATGGGCCCCATACCCTTATACTTAGGATTAAGCCATATATCCGTTACTCGTGAATAAGAAGCGCCAGATAAGAGGAGCGTTTTTACAACCCCTCATTTTTCATGCTTACACATTCAATTTATACAAAATATATAACATGAAGTGAGTGAAGAGTTTGGTATTGTGACATTAAAAAAATTGTATAATTTTCTACAATATGGCCTCTCATATTCATCATGATGATCATACAAGTACTAATTCTTCTTCATATTCAACTCCAAAACTTTCTTTATCTAAACTTCCAAACAAACCAATTAGAAACAACATCAATAATAACAACAATCACGTACTAGCTAGTAGTACTACATATGCAACTCCACCACTTCATCCAACACTTACAATTCCATTTCAATGGGAAGAAGCACCAGGAAAACCAAAAGTTACAAAGTCCAAAACAGCAAGGTGTCTAGACTTGCCACCAAGGTTAACATTGTTGTTGAATGAAGCAGGTAAAATTACTAATACGCCCTCCCCAACGACCGTGCTGGACGGTCCTTATAACGTGGGGAGGTGGTTTTCGTCGATTGACGAAGCATCTCTTGAGAAGAAAGAAGAGATTAGGAGTGGTAATAATAAGGAGAATATTATGATGGGATCATGGAGATGGGAAAACTTGAAGGAGAATAATGATAATAATAGAGGAGTTGTTGACAAGGGTAGTTTCGACTTTTCAGGTTCTCTTAATTGTTCTACTTCAAGTGCTTATGATTTTGATACACATCAAAAGAAATTTTTGAGATTTACAAGGAAAGGAAGCTTCTTCAATTTCTCTCGTAACAATTCTAATCTTTTGGTAAGTTTTCTTTAATTATGATTTATACCCTATATTAATTTTTGGCCTAAATTATGTATGTGAGTTAATTAATTAGTATTAGAAAAGGAAAATGTATTCTTCTTGTAAATCATGAATAAAGAACCTTTTGCATCTTACTACCCCAATGAAAAAAGACGGATTCATTTCATCTGTTCTGGCCTTGATGAATAGAGTTATCTGGTACGTGTTGCTAGTGGAAAAATAACAGGTATCTTGTAGAATTAGTCTAGATATGAAAAAATTGGTTCAGACACTATGGTCATCAAAAAAGAAAAAAAGACGAATAACTTCTCTTGCTAGATAACAAAAAATTGTAGATCACTAATTTTTAAAACATACTATTAACTATTTATCAACAGATTTAAGACGAATTTAAGACTAAGATGTTAGCTAGGAATTCAATAGTCTTTTACTTTTACTAGTAAGTCAAATGAAAAAAAAAATATTTTATTCATTTCAATTTGTTTGTCCGTAGATTGACTGAATTTTTGTCTCGTTTGAGTGGCTAATTATAATGTTGTTTATCATAAATATATTAATTATTATGTATTAATTTACAGGGAGGAATTTATGAAAGCTTTAAGCAGGCAGTTCCATGGAGATGGAGACGGCCAAAAAACAAAAGAGCTATATGAGCTATATATTATATGAATATAAGGAACATTTTATCCGATAATTATTTTTCACTTTTAATTAACATGGATTAATTATAAATTGAGTCAATTATCTATGATGACTTTATTATTATGTACTCGGTTAATTATAATTAGTTCATGGAATTACTAATCTGTATTTAGGTGCAATGTACTTGGAAGTTGGAACTTAATTTAAGTATATATAGGTTGTATACGCCATGGTGATTATTTACTATTTTTACTGAGCACTTACGCTATGAAATTAACGTATATACTTGCACTATAAACTTTGAGAAGTCTTTCAAATACAGTAGACATTTTTTTAAAAATTATATTTGTACATAAAGTATTAACTTATTCATTTTCACAAGTTACACATTTTTTTTTAATTATATTTGTACATAAAGTATTAACTTATTCATTTTCACAAGTTACCTTAGTAGTAATAATTTATCATAGCTACATAAATACTATAACGTACTATTTCTTCATATTAGTTGTCCATTTTCTCTTTTATGCTCTTGAGAAATCATAAATTGAATCTTTACTAATTTATTTACACCTTCAAAAAGAATTAAGGGACTGAAAAAATGTAAATAATTATATTTTGATTTTGTAAATTATTTGAACAACTATTTTTAATGTGGAAAACTAATAGTATGAAATAGAGGGAATAACATGTTTAAAAACTCAAGTTTCAAAATATACTATTTTTCTTTTTATACATTTTGCAGAATCAAATAACAGTACCATACCAAATGTAGTTTCAAAAAATAAAATTTGTGAATGATAGAATATTGTACACCTACATAAATACGTACTCTCTTGGCAAGAACAAATAATCCACCAATAAAAGAAGTAACGAAAGTACAATTGAAAAAAAAAATGACAATCACAACAATATTACCAGAATCAAACTATGTTATAATGGAGACTTTAAGGGAAATTCTTAGCAAGACTTTTTGTATTAAGATCACAACCAAAAGGGGAAAAGATTGTTAAGATATATAATCAATGCCACATGGCTAGACTTAGACATTGATCATATACCTACATTACTACTAATTGTAATTAGGAAAATCTAGCCTATGGTAAACTAAAGAAATCCAGCTAGCCCTATGGGAAATTAAGGAAATGAAATTAATAAAAATCAGCAGCCATGGCCATGGAAGCCCTTCTTTTCTTGTAATTAGCCTTGAAACATGCTTGTCTTAGCTTCTTTGTTCTATCAGTTAGTTCCATTTCAGGCACTCTCTCAACCATCCTTTGATGCTCTTCCAGCATTTCCACTTCACTTGTAAGTCCCATTTCCTGCATCAAATAGTGTTAATGTTATATATACCTAGTTTCTCTATTCACTCTAACGGAAGACTAAATAGAGACACGTGACACAATTTTATCTGTCGATCCGATATTTAAATATCAGATCTGTGAATAAGATTATGATACGTGTATGTCCGTTAGTATAAAGGGTATATATGCTCTGCTAGTTTTTAGATAGCATGACACTAATGTCCTAAAAGTATGACAGAGGGTATCTGCATATCATTTACAATAGTTCGAGATATATTTGTCCTTTTTCCCAATAATTTATATCAAATCCGCAAATCAAAAATGTAATTATTGGAAAAAATATTGGATACTCAAATATATGATAGATATACCAGTATAATAACTTATATGTTGTTCTATATATCTACGAATCTAGGGTACTACTAATACAATTATTAAGAATAACATCATATTATAAGGAGTATATATGGTCCACAACCAATAAACGTAGCATGATATGCTTAATTAGTTCTAATTAATCATATTTATACTTAGTTAAAGAAAAAACGTACATAGACAAAATTAAGCACGTACCTTAACGCTATGAATTAGAGTTTGCAAGCTCTTAAGTTTACGATGAGGCCATCTCATTATATTAAGTTCCCTACATCTTTTCTTCAACACTGTCAATCCAACTCTCAACTCTTTTGCTGCTTTTGTTATTGGTACATGAAAATACCTTTGTATTTCTTCCAATTCCAACGTATCGCTCTTCTTATGCCTCCTATTGTTATTCCGCTTCTGAATAATATCCATTGAATCACCACTAATTTCATAAAAAGCAGGAGTAGTAACATGAGATTCGCCTAAAGGGTCATGTGTCACGTTCAGAGGCATGATATTGAAATTTGCATCATGAATAATGAGGGTATTATTGTCTTCTTGAAATGGAGATGGTAGTAATTTCAATTCAAATGAGCCCAAATCTTGGTATATTTCTTCAAACTCTTCAAGCCCAAAATATGGCAAGTTGTTGTTTTGGAGATCATTGGGTATTTGAAATGGATCAAATTCAAAGTTCAATAAGCCTCCATTGGACAATTTTGAATCTTGTTGCCATGTTCTATTGATCAAAAAAAAAAAAAAAATACATTAATTTTTTAATCAAGAATTAATAAATATATAAAAGAAAGACATAACTAAAAAAAAAAATCTTGTTGACAGTGCCACCCTCAAATGGGCCTGCAAAAAAAAAACAAACAAAAACACATATATTTGCACCATTAATAAGAAAAATAGTTTACTAGGTTTTGAATAAACTACAAATTTAAACACAAGTACAAGATTCGATCAACGCAACTGAATTATGTTGAACATATAAGCAGAACTATAGCTTCATGCATATATATCTATTGATGCTTTGAAATTCGCCTATCATGACCTTCTTATCAAGAATGCCACTAATATTTTATTTCTAGATTAGTCGAGCCTAGCAAAAAATGTACTATATACCAAATAGTTATAACAAAAGATCGCGAACATAATAGTTAACTTGTAATGTTTATGCTACTTACCCGAAGGTGGAAGGAGGGTATTCTTCTTCAGAATACAACCAGTCAAAGTGATCATTCTGATTTTCCACCTTTAGAACATCAAGTACTTGAGAATTCACATCCATATTTGGAAGATTTTTAAAATTTTTTTTTTTATGTAGAGAGTTTTATAAGAAATTAATTGGAATATGGTCAATGAGGGGGGTGTATATATATAAATTGGGAAATGGAAGTAATTAATTAATTTGGAGTTCGTGCGAGAGGATTATGGGAGTTACAATGTATAGAAATTATGGATTCTGATTAATGCGCACGGCTTTTAAATATGAATTAGTGTAAATTGTTGTTGATAATTACATGATTAATTGTGGGATACTAATTAATGCACTATTTATTCTAAATTTCATCTACATACACCACATACAGTATGTATGCGTGTGATTTCGATGTGTGTGTGTTTACACTTAGCAATATTAATCCATGCATGCATGCTTATCTAAAATGAGGTTTATAATTTTATTTGACTAAAAAAAAGAACATTTAATAAAGGATTTATCCACAAAATTTATCGCTAAATAGTTGTAGCTAAAACTACTTTTTGATAACTCGTTGCTAAGCCATCGTTAAATTGAAATAGATTTTTCTTGTTTTGTTTAGTGATAAAAGTCGCCTGTCTCCCATTTCAGTTGTTGTTTTTTAAGTAAAAAAATGAATGTAAACAAAACTTAACCTATATACATTGATATATTCTATATGAAATTTATGTTGTTAGTGAATTTTAACTTGTAGCAAGTTTCTCATGAATTATTTTTCAACTTATTAATTTCATTTACTATGTAATTATTTTTTTGATAACTTGATGGTGTAAAAATAAGAGTTTACATTGTCATTATAAAAGTTAAATTCAACAAATGCTTTTACTAGTTTCCATTATCTGTTTCTAAAAATTAGATTGTTACTGAGGGTAATATGTATATACTTTTAAGAGAAAATTAAGAAATCACACGACTTAAGATGACATAATTTTTTAAAAAATTTATCATTTGAATTAATTACAAAAATGTCTTTTTTCCCACTCTCTTAACATTCACTCCACTTTTATCAGATACATTATAATTTTTTTTTATACAACATATCTGGTATAAATGTTTTTGTTGATAGATAACCTTAATTATTTTAAATCTAAATCAGTATAAATATGATTTATAGTTATATATCAGTTATCTGATACATAATTCATGTATCGTTGGTTATGTATCGGACAACGAGCAATGTGTCCGCAAGTTTTGAAAAATTCAAAATTATTATAATTTGAATAACTTTCGAGATAGAATGGAGCAACATATACCCGATGGAGTGAATGTTAATTGGAGAATGATGTATGGATAATAGTGAATGGAGTCAACATATTGGGATTAACGTAGAATGGAAGTTACAAAAACAATTACTCCTACTAACAAGTAGGAGGAGAGTATAATTAGGAATAATTATGAACACAATTAATGAACTCAAATGCGTTCACAAAATACATTTATGTTTATCTGCTCACCCTTGTTTTAGGGTTCTGTAATGGGCTTTTCTCTGCTGCAAATCCAACAAGACCTGTCCAATAAATTGAGTTAGGCCCAGAAATTAGGCCCCAAACCCAGATTTTGCAAGTTTTCATGAATATGGCCTCTATTTCTAGTTTTCCTTTTTTTTTTTTTTTTAAACTAGTATTCGATAGTCGGTACTCACATTGAAATCCGACTATATCTGAATCTAGCGCACTGAAACAATAGTTGTCAAGTAATGAGTTGGTGACCTAATGGTGTCTGGACGGTGGTGTTTTGATTTTTTTGACTGTTGACATTTTGGTAAATTTCCACATCACATAACCCTTTAATTCAAAGTATTGATATGTATCGGTCGGTTCAGTTTGATTTTGAAGTTAAACGATTCAACTTATCGATTATCACTTTGTAATCATGCTAAACTATTATAATACTATTAAGATATTGACTTATCGATTATTGATCGTTATCGATTCAGTTATCTGTCTAATCGTTAAGATTTGACATAAAAAAAATAAATTATTGAAAATCACTTAGAAACATGGTGACAAATGCATATAACTTAATATATTGCATCTTGCTCAAAAGCAACACTACCACATTATAAAATAACTAAAAGCTTGATATTATCAAAAACAGAAATACGAAACTAAATTATTAAGTCAATGACTTTATATATCGATGGTATAAACATAATTTATTAATTTACTATAGATTTATCGATTAATCCGTTAAGAAAAACCTCAAACCAATAACCCAATATAAAGAAAAACCAAAACCATTATTTAAACCGTTTAATTAATAATTCATTATTCATAAATTAATAACTTTTTTTCGATTCAGATTATTAATTTTGATTTAATTTTAAATAGGTCTAACTGATAAAACGTTATAGAATATTCAATTTGTCTTATTTGACGCTCGATAGCTCTCAGTCTCACACTATTTTTCATATTAATGCATTACTCAAATGGACCGTTTATCCATTATTGGGATGTAGGGACAAAGAAAAACACAATAAAATTTGGTTACTAATTTGACTTTTGGGTTTGGTGGCGTGAAAAAAAAAAAAAAAGAATTATTGTCTTTGGAGTCTTTCTTGTGGGACCTCCACCATTCACGGCATAATTTGATTTATTTACTATATAATAAAATGACTTTACATAGTTTAGCCAAAAACTTTATTCACATTATTTATACACACTTTGGCTTAATCATAATCACTTCTATTAATTATTAATTAGTTACAACTTAGTGTTTTGACCAAATTTTTTGAAAGTGATTATCAACAATCGGAAGTATAATATTTTAGTTCACCCACTGCCATACATTATTTATAGATAGTGCTCTTCAATTACGTTTTTTATAAACATTAATATTATAAGCGAGTCTTGCCATCAATCGATAGGTTGATGATTTGGGTTACGTTGAATGACAAGTGAAAATATTATTGATCTTTTTGATAGGATGAGATGTGGAAGAAAAAATATGTGAGTCAAATTTTAACTAATTATGTGAGTCGAATTTTAACTAATTAATCAGTTTGTGGATATTCGATAAAATTGAAACGATCGAAGAGAAAATTAGTATAACTTTTGCACAAAAATAACATACACAAAATCTAGAAATGTTCCATTTTTTTACAAAAAAATACCAAATTTTACTTTTTGTTACCACACACAACTTGTCATGTTTATAGGCAAACAATAAATTATAGCACGAAGAGGAATTCTTTTATTTTTTAAAAAGAATATTATTTGTTCTGTTCTATCCAAATTCTCATATCAGATCTCATAAATCAAGTTATTTTCGCAATAAATAATTGGTAACTACTCCAAAATAAATACTCCCCATGTTTCTAATTACTTGTCTACTTTTTTTTTTATGTCCCTAATTACTTGTCTATTTTGACAAATCAAGAAAGGACAACTTATTTTTTAACTATTATAGCCTAAATTAATTAATTTGAAAAATGTAGAACTTTTTAAAAATCTTAAGTTCTTAAATCATCCACTACATAATTAATAAGGGTAAAATGATAAAACTCACTATGTCAATTAATATTTTCTTAATAGGTGCGCCAATTCAAAAGTGAACAAGTAATTAGGGACAGAAGGAGTAGATTGTTATACGTTCATTAATAGGAACGTAATAAATAGAAAAGATATACTTTTATCTATTTATTTTAAAAATACAATTTATTCTTTTTATCATCTCAAGAAAATATAATTATTTTTCCATCTTTATCCTAAACATAACTAGCTATTCTTCAAATCATTTTCTAAGATCAATTAATATACACATTATGATAAAATACTCATATCAATAATTATTTCTTAAAGAACGTGCAAATTCAAATGGACAAGTAAAAGCAAGCGAAGAAAAAAAATTTGACTCGTTAAATAGGTCTAATGTCTTTCGAGAAATGGAATTATTTTCAATTTTAGTCCATCTTATAATTCATCTCAATAAATTAAATTATACTTTGATTATCGTATTTTTTTATTACTTAAAATTTAAATCATATTCTTTAATTGTTGTCATTATTCCTTTCTTTTAGAAAGTGCTATATAATTTTTTTAAATATTAGTATTTGTTATGACTTTTTTACTTTCATAGTCATTTTTTTTCTCTATATGTGGTCTGATTTGCTTTCTTAAAGTCAAGAGTTTATTAAAAATAATATTTTTATCTTTATAAAATAATATTAAGATATACTTATATGTCATCCATCCTAAAATTTCACACACTTGATTTGTTACTATTATTGATCAAAATGTAGAAAAAATAGGTCGGATGGTGGAGCCAACAGTTTTTGTAATTTCTTTTGAAGTGTATGACTAAAGTAAGTACAACTCAAGTGTGATTAATGCAGTAGAATAAAGATTTCAACATAAAGTGAAACATTTAAGTGTTTTATTAATAATTAATTACTCCTATTTACTTTCACTTTGCATGCCCAAATTCCCATCTAGTCTATCAGTGTTAGTTGATTTTGCTACCAAACAAATTGTTAATTGAAAATATTTTTCGCTCACAAATCAAATATAAAAAAGATAAGTTAGAAATTAACTTGATTTTCAAGAAAATATTTTTTTTATCAGACATTTTTTGTGTGTCAATTGATTTCATACTATTTCAAAAATTATTTTTATTTTTATGCATAACAAAATTAAAATAACATACAAAAATAAAATAAGATTGCATGATCATTTTTCTTTTATACAAACTATTATAAGGGATATGTTCATCATTTTCTCCTCTTTTATTATAACCACAAAATATTCCTCCATATTTAAACTTGTATTACAAATATAAAAAACAGTCTCTTTCTTTATTAAATTATTTATATATATATACTCAATAAGGAACCAAACTAAAAGACATAAATAGAAATGAAGAGCTATCATTTTTAAGTTACATACAGTATTACTTTAAGGGCACAACTTTTCATGTTATAATAGATACCATGTCATTTTAATTTAACTCAATTTTTTATTCTTAAAAAAATAATTCTAATTTTAATTTATTTATATCAAATTAGCTATGTTCAAATCGATAACTCGAACTAATAATGAATTATTAATTTAGTGATTTTGGTAATAATTTTAGTTTCTTTTTATCGAGGTATCGGTTCTTCACAATTTGAAGTTTTTTCTTAACAAGTTAACCGATACTCTGATAGTAAGTTAATAAATTATATTCATATCATTCGGTATATAAAGTTCTTGACTCAAGATTTAGTTTTAATTTTATTTTTAGTTGTCTCAAACTCATGGTTATTCTACCATTATCAGTGTTTTCTTTCGAGCAATACACAATCTGTCAACTCATGTGCATAATTCATTTAGTTTATTAATTTATTTCTAATTGATTTTCAATGCTTTTTTTTGTGTGTTCAATCTTTACGATTATATCAATTATTGATAAGTTAATATCTTAATGATTCTATAATGATTCAGCATGTCTATAAATCAATAACCAATAAATCAAATCAATAAATTTCAAGATCGAACTGAACCAATCAATATACAATCTTATATCAAATCAAACATTATCACATACATTTTTTTTGAAACCTTAGGATAACCCACAATCATTACAATCTCTTCCATAGTGTTTGCTCTTCAAATGAGTACTCTGTGATAAACACTTTGCGTCAAAGTGGCTTCTTGTTTGGGGTATCTGAACCGTATTCTTGTTCGGATGCTTGAATTGAACTCATCCTCTTTGTCAGCGGCATTCTCCCTTCTATCTATCAACCATTTCATTATGGAACTTTCTCCCCGAGCTGCGGAACTAACAAGTCTATTAGAAAGTCGAATTAGCCACTTTTACACGAATTTTCAAGTGGATGAAATCGGTCGAGTGGTCTCAGTTGGGGATGGGATTGCACGTGTTTATGGATTGAACGAGATTCAAGTTGGGGAAATGGTTGAATTTGCCAGCGGTGTGAAAGGAATAGCCTTGAATCTTGAGAATGAGAATGTAGGGATTGTTGTCTTTGGTAGTGATACTGCTATTAAAGAAGGAGATCTTGTCAAGCGCACTGGATCTATTGTGGATGTTCACATAAATTTAAACCATTATAGGATTAAAGAATAAACACGAGGAGGACATGATCCACTAAACAAAAGCAAACGTTGTAGTAATGATTAGAAAGAGGATTTTTAATTTTTTATGTTTTTGCAAGAATGACCCTATATTTTTTTTTCTGTTTCCCAAATCAGTACACAATCTATTAATATTCTCCAAAATCCCCCCACCTTTTGAAATTCTTGAAGACGTGCTCGCCTTGATGAACGGCTGTCCCCATTTTCTTCTCTCTCTCACCACTTCCACTCCTTTGCCATAATCAATTTCTCAACAAAAAAACCTTCTTTGTCCTTTTTCCCTTTTGTTACCAACAACTCATATTGGTCTCTTCAATTGGGGGGCCTATTTATTTTCCCTCATTTCTCTTTCAACAAACTCATTTTTGTGTTATATAGCTTCAATGTTGAAGTGGGTGTCGGTTTCTTTGCTCTACTAGGTGAAGAAAGTAAAAAATCCCAGGTTGGGTTCTTTGTTTTTGAGTTATTTTTTAGTTTTTGGTTGTGGGGTTTGCTCTATTTGGTTGATTAATGAAATAAAGATTTCAAATTTGGAAAATGTGATAGAGTTCAGTTGTTTTCTGCGATCTTGTTGATTTTGGGTAGAAGTTTCTTTTTTGGGGTTTGCCTAATTGTGGGGTTCTCCTTAAAAACTCAAAGATTGCAGCTTTTTCATGTTTCTTGCTATTTGAAGTGTCTTTTTTAGTATTAGTGCTGATTGTGTGTAAGTTGGAGTGTAATTGTTAAGTTCCTGACAAAATGAATGGTTTAATTATTATGGTATAGTTGAAGAGATAATGTAAAGCATTATCCTGACATAGTTCTTTCTTGTTTTTTCCTATTGTCTATGTCTGGTGTGAACTGTTTGTTGGCTTCTTGTTGATTCATTAGCAGCTTTTCAGGAATGTAGTAGTTGTTTTCTGAATTCTAGCTGAACTAAGAATTGTTGCAGAAGTGAATTTTTAAAGGTTGTAGTGGCAAACAGTTACTGGTTTTGTTTACACTTTTTTTCTTGTCATTTCCTTGAAATGTCGGTATCATGGTTGTTACAGGATAAGAACTGGTTACTAGTAACTCAATGGAGACACTAAATTCACCAGCTACAATGACCTTTCCCAGAGAGCCTGCCAACTTTGATGAAGTTTCTATGCATCAAAGCATGCTCTTTTCCGATAGTCTTAAGGTACAGACCTCTTTTACTGAGCTGAAATTGGTATTTTTCTTCAAAATAGGATCTTATAAACATGAAAGCTATGTCTCTTGATTCGAGATAGTTGTAGAAATGACTATCTTTTATTTTCATTCTGAATATTTGATTCCAATGTTTCAAAACTTGGAAGCTGCCTATCGAAATCTTTTCTGGCCATTTTACTGAATTTCTAGAAATCTTTGATTTGAAACTTGCTAGTTAGTCATTTTTAATCTTGAAGAAAGAAACGAAGGAGAGGTAAAAAATCTGGATTCTTAATTGCTTTCTTTGTTGCCTTGGTACTTAATTTCTTGCTATGTTTCTAGGTATTATATTTTCTGACTTGCATTGGTTTCTTCAGGATTTGAAGAATCTGAGGAAACAACTTTACTCAGCAGCTGAATATTTTGAATTATCTTATTCTAATGATGAGCAAAAAGATGTGTGAGTCATCTGTGGACTTGTGGGAAAGTTCAATTCCATTTTCCATTTTGGTATGGCTTTTAACATATTTCTCTTCTTACAGTGTGGTAGATACGTTGAAAGAGTATGCTATTAAAGCACTTGTGAACACCGTGGATCATTTAGGCTCTGTGACATATAGGGTCAGTGATCTCTTGGATGAAAAAGTTGATGAAGTTTCTGGAACAGAGCTGCGTATCTCTTGCATTGAGCAGGTAATAACCTTTTCCTTTTTTGGATATCAAAACTTTATGAAGACCATCATTTAAATTCTGATCTGATAAACCATGGCGTTGTGCTAAAAAAAGTGACCATCAGTAATAGCATGTGTAACTAATACTCTTTTTAGTGTCATATATTCAACTTTGTTGAAAAATACCTTTGTGACTTTAAGCGTGTGTATGAAATGGAGGAGAAAATGTTTTCTAATTTTACATGTTTGGTCGGTAAAAATATTTTGGAAACGACTTCCATAATGGAAGTAGAGACAACAAGTTTCATAAGTGACATTCCAACATTCCAAGTTCATTGTCTCGTCCCCACCCACCCAACGCCCCTTGACCATCCCACCCCATCCTAGCTCCATAATGTTCTTTGGATAATATTTTTTAGCTTTCTTACCAAACAGTCAAACACTGGATAATAAGTAAGAAACTCACTTGATTTTCAAGGAAACATTTTCAATGGAAAACATTTTCCTTCATACCAAACACATATGTACTTCTTTGATCTCCCTCCTCACCACACAAATATAGAAGATCTTGTAACAATATTGCTTCTTATAGATAGGTTGATCGAATGAACTCCATATCTGAAATCAAGATGCATATCAAGTTCCATGTGGTTGAAGAAATATAATTTGTTGATAATCCTTGCAAATGAACTTTTATGGGTTTTATCAAGTATTGTAAAGGTAGTAGTTATACTCTTAAGACTGCCACATGCTAACACCTTCTGAAGATCCAATGCTTGAACATATCAAATGCCTGGCAGTGTGCAATTTTACTTATATTGTGTTCAAAGAATTCTATGTCTAATATGTTTCATCGGTGAAGTGAATCCACAGACACACACAAATGGTGAAACTGGTTATGACTTATGAGGCTTTTCTACCGTTTTATATTGTTGGTGTGATCCTAATTCATTAGGCTTTCTTTGGGAATTCAAGAATTGGATACATGATTTAGTTAATCTATTTCTGTCTTATTTCTTGTTTGGCTTGCTGGACTTAATTTGGATATTTAGAGCTGGAGCCAACTGTGAGAATGACTCAGACCCAGCATATTTGTGTAGATATATGGCTATTTGATCTTGTTGCTCTACTAAATGGATCAATAATTGGAGCAATATATTTTGACTTAAACAGTCACAATGTCTGGGAAATTCCAACCCTAAGGTGGCCTTAAAGCAGATTTCTGATACCGAACATATGATTATAGTCTCCCAGATATTCTCGCTTGAAAATAACAGCATCACAGTCTTGTTGATCCACCCTTGTGTTACTATCTCTGTGCTTGGTTGTGAGAGTGTAGCTTGTGTTATTCAGGTTCTTATTCATTTTACCTGATTTTCTTGTAGAGACTAAAGACATGCCAGGAGTACATTGATAATGAGGGTCTGTCGCAGCAGTCATTGGTTATTCATACTCCTAAGTATCACAAGCGATATATATTACCAGGTAATTATGATTACATCACATCAGTATATCTTTCAAATCTGTTCCTTTAGCAGTATTTGTCGCTCTCAAGTCAAAACTTAGATCATTCAACTATTTTTGATAATTTTTTCCCAGTTGGCGAGACAGCGGATGGTGGTAACCTCACCAAGTTACAGTACCAAGGGTGTAGTCTTGACGATCAAGATGATTGGAATCAATTTAGAAATGGTAGAATTTTATGCATTGACTTCAATTTTTGAGTTTCCATTAACATATTTGTGAAAAATGATATGACCGGAGCTGGTTTCTTTTGATGCAGCTGTGCGAGCAACAATTAAAGAGACTCCACCACCTGCAGCTGGGTAAATTTTTCTCGCTTCTTGTTGTATCCAAGCTACCTGGTACCTTTTATGTTTTACCATGCATGACTATGTAGAGATTCATATACTGCAGGAAAGGATTCTCCCCATCACCTACTCCACGTCTTCTTCAGCAGTATGGAAAATTTTCGTTCTCCGGAACCACACCAAAAAAGGAATTAGGTCTCTTCCCATCATTTTCTTGCATTATAATATCTTTGCATCCTAGTGCTTGTAATTTTCCACCTTCTTGGTCTCATCGCTGCTTGTAATTAATTTTATCCTTCTTTTTGTACTTTGGCTTAATGTTCCAGCAGACAAGCGGACAGTTTCACCACATCGGTTTCCTCTTTTACGAACTGCATCTCTTGCTAGTCGGCCAACCACCCCCAAAAGTTCTAGGCCAACCACCCCAAATAAGAGTCGGCCTACTACTCCAAACCCTTCCAACGGGAGACGGGTAATTACTGGATCCTATATAATTTTCATTTGTTTAATATGTTTATATCCAGGTCTAGTCGTAATAGTTCTGAACTGCTGCTTATAAGATCATGCTCCTGTATCCTGAAATTCTGCAACTTGTCTTGTTCATAGTAGACTTGTAGTTATTTTCTTTTAACTGTTAAATTGTGTTTGAGCAGTACGCTGCAGAGCCTCGTAAGTCAGCTTCAATGCGACTTTATGTGGACAATATAAACATCAAAGATCCTGAGCAACATTCCAGCAAAAGTAAACGTCTACTTAAATCTTTGCTTAGTCGACGCAAATCAAAGAAAGATGAAACGCTATATACATACATAGATGAATATTAACAGGAACAAGTTCAAAGAAAAATGTGACTAAAGGAGGGGTAGATGTGGTGGCACTTGCAGCTGGAAACCAGGAACATGCTTTATTGTTGCTATATTGCATTAGTACTTCTCCAGTTACACGGAAAATCAGGGACAGGCTTTTTTATTAGTGCACTGCTTACCTTTCCTCAATTGTATATTAAATTTTGGCAATGTATTGGCAGTTTATAAACACAATTATAAAGACTTGATTAGTTGTCCTGGACATGGTCTTGACAGATTATGAAGTAATATAGCAAGAAATTTAAGGTGTACGTTTGGACAAAATTTGAGTTGAAATTGAAGACTTATTTGAAGTTCAAAACATGATTGCCTCGTTTAACAGTAAACCAACTTCATAGTTCTCACATCTCCAATATGTAGATATAATGCACAATTGTTGATAAGTTAAATAATTCCAATTCCCTCATTTTCTTTTACCCTTGCCTTTTGAAACGACAAAATCATATTGATGAAATTCTTATGGAATGTTTTAAGGATGAGGAATGAGAATATCATATGAAACTTTGTTGTATGCCAAAGGTTATATATCAGTTTTTAGCTTTTTATCATATGAGGATTTGAGTTGCAAGAGGTTGCTTGAGCATCTTTGTTAAGGCCAAAGTAAGCACTCCATTTAGTGCTTCTTGTAGTTCCAGAGTACATGATATCAATTATAGAGATGAGTATAATCTGAAGTTAAATTATCAGCTGGGCAATGAATACCACTTCCAATTACAAACATGAAATGGCTGCCTGTATATGGCACATCAATAAATGAACAATGTCCAAAAATATTCAGTAGAGGTCTCTATTCCTTCTTTGGACCAAATTCTTCAATGGTTTTTGTTGTGAGTGTGAGTACATCTACAAATGCACTGAATGATGCTCGAAGAAATCTTGCTTCAACAGCCTCAAAATTCCTGTAAAACATCAGGAACAGTTCAGAAAGCTGAACGATGCAGAATGTTACGACGAAATAGCAAGTAAATTAACTTGAACACTCAGCATTCAGAAATTTTCGGCAAAGAAGAGTGATATTCTTCATTCCTAATCAGAACACTGGGGGGGGGGGGGGGGGGGAATTGTCATTTTGAACTATAAAGATGACTGACCGGTGACAAGTATATTTCAGCAAACAAGGAAGAGTTCACAAAGAACAGTTACATCTGTTGCCTGTCAATATATGGCTCAGGCACGCAACCAAGACATTGTTTATATCATCCAAAAGAAAAATCTTGTGCAATATCAGTGCTTGATTTCTATAAATGATAGGAGTAAAAATTAAGCAACTAGCACATTAAAATTATATTCCTAAGAACTTGTACTTTTGGGTTCCTTTTCAGCAATACAGTATGAAGTTCTATATATAAATTACCATGAGACACACACATACACACACGTGTACACACACATATATGTTCGGTATATATATATATATATATATACCGAACATATAAGAAAATATTGACAACAATGACTACTAGCTGCAGTTGGATCAACAAAATGCACAAGTTCAAAAATCAACTGGTTTCAATAAATTCAATGAGTAGAAACATGTGCTCACACTGAAAGCTTCCCGTTAGATACAGACATATGCCTCTTCACTTTATCAGGCTGCAACTGCAATTTTTAATTGTACAAGAGTTGGAGCACTGGTCGATTGAAACAGATGCTACAATGAATAAAAAAAACTCAGTATCACTATACCTCCTTATCAACCGCCAATGCAGTATAGACAATATGAGCATTTTCTTCAGACCCAAGATCTACTTCCAAGTTGCTGCATAAAGTACACCTCATAAAATTCACTCCTTCGCCAAGGAATACAAATAAAAAATGCATTAACATAAAGTATAACTCACTATTGCTAGTGCCTAGATGTCATAAATTTTCTACCCTGTTCTTCAGTCCCAATTCTTGAGTTTAAGAATGCATGAAGTCCCATTTCATTGCCAAATGGAACAGTATATGGAGATGTATTTTTTGTTTAATTTTATATCACAAAAGAACAGCGACAAAATGGACAAGCAACAATAGAACACATTAAGTAAAGGATGATATGAAGATAGAGTCGCATCAAGAAGAGATTAGACAAATTAGGAAGGACAATTACACACAAGATGTCCCTGAAACTGAAATTTCTGCTCTTGCAGCTGAAAAACCCGCTAGCATATAATTAACAAAAAAGAGAACTAACAAGCTTTCTCAGTGACAAACTGACAATTCAGTATGAAACTTTCCAGATGCTCTCCACTAACAAAGCTAATACGTAACATTCAATTTACGCGAGTCTCGAGACCACAAGTTCATTCCTAGCTCAGCGTCAAGCTTCTCTACAAGTGTCTCAATGTACAATACATTAAAAATAACAGAGATAGCTCTACTATGGCCCATTACTTGAAAACCAGCTAACCCCCTCATCTACTACCCCTTAACTACCAAAAAGAAGGAAGAAAACATTAAAAAGGAGAAGTCTTTTTGATAAGGAACCAAGTAAAACCATATGGGTATGTTGAAATGAGTGATTAAAATCAAGAAAAATAAATTGCAAGAGCATAAATTAATCTTTTTAATATACATTTGTTCACACAACATAAACACAAAAGCATTTTCTTGATATAATAAGGATTTCTTAGTTGTAAGATGAAGAGAAAATACCATTTGAAGTCCCATGGAGACGCCACACCATCCATTCTTTCCTGGACACAGTTGCTGTACAGCAGTTGAAGTTATTGGTTGAATATTAGGGTTTTCGAATTTTGGGTATTAGTGAAAAGGTACTAAACTCTGTAAACCCGACCCGCAAAATAGTAAGTGGGTATCCTTATGAGTGTGAATCAGAAATAGGATTAGTGTAATATAAACTCTTTCCGTTTCTTTTTACTTGACCGATCAAGAAAGGACATTTTCTTTTTATTTATTATATTCTCAATTAATTAATTTTGAAAAGAGTAAAACTTCTTTAATAAATTTTGGAATTCTATCGATCAATAGGGGTAAACTGATACTCACTATGTCAATTATTATTTTCTTAATAGGTGTGTCAAGTAAAAAATAGACAAATAAATAGAGTCAGAGAGAGTGTGAATTTCAGTTTAGTTAAGTCCCAATATAAATATTGGATATTGAATGGACAACGCCTTAGCCTTTAAAATTATCGTGATTTTTAATTTTTGCTCCTCAAATTGGTTGTTTTTATCCATGCTTCTCATTTTGATGAAAATTTATGAATCAAAATGCCTTAATTATAAACTAGTTTCGCAAGATAAAAATTTAGATAAGTTATGTAGTATATAATTTGTAAGGCGAAAGTTTAGAAAACTATGGAGTATGACACTGTGAGTTGTGAAATTAAACTTATGTATTATAATGCATAATTTGTGTCTTGCTATTCACAAAACAAAAGTTTAATCCGCAAAAAAGTTTAGCTAATAAAGAGGCATGACTTAGCAATTATGAAATAAAACTTTTTATCTGATGATAAGATATAACTTGTGACTTGCTAATTTTGTTTTTCGGATTTAGAAATATTATTGATCACTTTTTGTTTATTCAAAGAGTTGAACATCATAAATTTAAGAGATAAAAGTTAAAGGCTGCAAATGATCCTCTTTGTATTGAAGGTTTCTTATTAGTATTAAATTAAAATAACGTTTTTTTTTTTTTTTTTTGGGTATGTACCGTAATTTGTCTAAATTAGGACGCAAATTAATTTAAAAAGAGGTTATAAAAAGAAGGAAAAGATAATGTAAAAAAGTTGGTTACGTGTGTTTTAATTGATAAACTTGAATCAATGGAACTCCCACCGTCCAATAATAATTTTTCGTTATTAATTTGACACACATCTTAAAAAATAATAAATAATATGAATAATATTATTATATTATCTTTTTAAATGTATGAAATTAATGCTTTTGAAATTGTATTAGATATTGAATAGTATTTAAGAACAAGGGTAAAATAGACACAAATAGTTAAATAATCTCTTGATTTTTTAAATGTGACAAATATTATTTGATAACTATTTTTATCACAGTGGACAAGTAAAAATGGACGGAGAAGTATTTATGACACCACTATCCCATTTAAGAGTCTGCTAAGAGATTTAAGAGGTATTATTAATCTTGTTTGGCTAGAATTGTGTGTATAAGAATATTCCACTGGTATATTACTCACTATTGGCCCATCTACCACCTTATTGTTATTATTGTGGGTATAATTTAGATGCCAATTTTAGAATCTTTATTTATACTCTTTCATTCATTTTCTGTTACCCTTTTTCTTCTGTTAGCTATACTTCACACAAAAAAAAAACCATGAGCTCATGATGCATGTTGGAAAATCTCTTTTCTTCTCCAATGAATTAGCTAAATCAAGCAAGGCAAGTTTCTTCCATTCTTCCTTTATATGTGTTGTTATTTTTTACCTTTTTATTTTATGATGGTTTTGTTTGACCGTGTTGTCACGCTTATCCTTTCATACTAGTAATTTGCAGTATTACTCTTGTAGTTTCCTTGTCCTTCTTATGGTTTATTATTTGTTGTTTCTTGTACTTCGTTTGTCATATTATTTTGTATATTCTTGTCTTTCTATTGGTTCTGATTTGTTGTTTCATGTACTTTGTGTATTATTTTGTGGTAGTTACTGTTCTTTCCTTTTTTTTTTTTTTCAAATTGTTATAGCATATAGTATTATTTTTGCTTCGTCACATTTGTTATTTCTTTTACCAGACTGTTTTGTTTTGCTTCACTTTGAGGCGAGGATCTACCGGAAACATCCTTTCTATCTGCCAAGGTAGGCATCCGTGTATACTCTACTCTCTCCACACTCCACTTTTGAGATTACATTAAGTATGTTATTGTTGTTACACATGGATTATTTTATCGAGTATCCGCTAGTTTTTGCCACCACAAGTACTATATTAGTTAATTATCTCTGTTTCAATATTCTCTCCTAGTTTAAGGTTTGTTCCCTGAACTCTTGATTCTTTTAATTACATATATATATATATCTTAAGATCCATACGTAGAGAGAGAAATATAGATCATTCAAGGTATTTGCTTTTTGTTTGGACATTTAACTACTATTACTTAGTTAATTGGCTGAGAAACTCCATTTCTAGGAGAAAAATAAACAAGTTTTGTCCAACAATATACCAAGAGTTTTAAGTTATATATACCAAGAAGGAGAAGAGGCGAGCACAGTTTCACTTGCTTAGGAACCTCTTTCCCAGTCAGAGATAGGAAAGAATGCAAATCTTACAAGGATGTTAGACTTCAACGTCTGTAACACCATTAGGTCATCTTTATCTTGTTATTAAACTCTTTTCATGTTAGCTCATCTCCTTGTTTTCTTGTTTGTAAACTTGGTCATGGTTCCTTTTTTGAAGATTCTGGTTGACTTTGTTCGATGAAACTACGTATACATGCCAGTTTTTGGTGGTTAAGTTTGCTGCCATACATAGTCAGGAATAATTGCAGACTACAACATCAGAATTTGGTGTCTTAAGACTTAGCATAATTGCAGAGTACAACATCAGAAGACTGTCAAAAAGGGTAATTATCATTAAGGAAATGGAACAATGGTCTGAACTTATCAATACAATGAAATTCAGAAAATGCACTATGCCCTTAACCAACTACAAAATAAAAAGTGGTAAGGGCGAGCTAAAATGTCTTGTTCTGATCTTTTTGTCAGCACAGTGTAGCTTTGCCTTTTCATGCATTTCCTCCTTTCCCTTCCTTCTGTAATGTGATTCGTGTAAGTGAAAATGCTGTACAGATTATTCCACCGGTTAAGTTTTACCAGTGGACTGAATTTGCCATCATAGGTTCATGTGAGGGCTGCATTTACTCTGACTGGTTTTACACGACTTACACCTCTTCGCATAAACTCAAATGCCAACATAAACAAACCAAAAAAGAACAACAAGAACATCTGTAGCCTTCCTATAATGTCGGCCATGACAGATGATCTACTTCCTTCTGGAGAACTTTTTCTTGTAAGTGGAGTTATATTCCATCCTGACAGAGACAATCAGCTATTAGAGAAATGCACCTTAACCAATAAACTTAAGAAACATTACAGGACTTTGTGATATATGGAAGTTTATGTATCCTACAGAGAGAGATTATTCCTCTATATCTTGTTCCTCCAAATAGTCTTAGTTCCATGCTGGCGCTTTCTACAAAAAATAGGAACAAAAAAAAACCCAGATATTAATACTTACCAGAGCTTTTCTTGGGCAAATTTGTCCAGTCATACGGGCTAATCTTACTCGTGGATGCCTTGATCAACTCAAGAAGTGCGTCATTGACCTAGAATATTTAATAATTGTCATATACTTCTTCCATTAACAATCAACACACATATGACTACAGCCACACAAATCATTTGAAGCCACGAGGAGTACTAAAATTTTGAGAATCTCACAACGTATTATGCATTTTGAATTCCCTATTCATAACTACCAAAAAGTTGATTTGGCCTATTTGTGACCACCAAGAAGAATAACCCCTCCCCAGGTTCTTAGGATGCTTTTCTTGACCTCCACCCTTAGTACATTACATTTTTTTAGTTTCTGGTAACTAAGCAGAATGAAAATTTTGTATTACTGGATGATTCTGTATTTGCATAATAAAGATATAGAAACACACCTCTTCTGTCCTTTCATGACTAACAAGATGTCCTCCGGGAAGCTCTACCATTCTAGCATAAGGATGCAACTTCTTCGCAAGCCTCTTTGCATGGCTTAACTGAGCAATGACATCATGTCTACACAGAAGAAAATGTTGATTTATATCTAAATAATGTATCTGGCAATTTGAGATTGGATCTAGTGGATAATGCATTTACCTGCCATGAATTACAGATATTAGGAATCCAGCAGAGCAGATAGATTCATGATCAGCCCGTGATATCTTATGAGTCCAACAAGCATTTATCTGTCCATCAAATCCACAATTTGACTGCATCCCAGATGCTGATATGCCTTTCACGTATTCCTGGCACAGCCCAAAAATAAGGGGGGAAAAAGACGTAAGCACCTTAAGTCTTGTTTCTTGTAGATTACATTTCAATGGTTGAAAAAAAATAAATGATGGCCTAAGAAACATCTAGGTCACTCACTTGATATAATACTGCTCTTCGGGTCGTAGTTCCCACATCTTCCTCGAGGTATTCCTGCAAAGCACAAACCACAAATATGTTAACTCATATATCACTCCCTAGTCGTGATAAATATTATCACTGATTAGAATTTAGATCTTTTTTTGAGAAAGAATAGAATTTATATCAAGTGATGATAAACCAACTAATCAGCAATTGTACGAAAAGTAATGCGCATAAAACCATCTAGATACATTTTATGTTGTACAACAATAGATGGCATGTGTATGAAACTATGCAGTAGGGGGGAACTAGGGAAGTGAAGCCTCATAATTTTCAACATTATTAAATGAACAATTAATCAACCTTTGAATAATGGGTGTCTAAATCAACCGCAGCCCTCTGTTCAGGAGTCTTTGCCTTCAAAAACCGGACAGCAATTGATAGAGTTTGACGATCGAGCTGCAGGAAAAAAGACCACATGAGTACTAGAATCAACAAAAAAAACTCATCATTTCGTACAAGTATATAATGAGAAACAGACGGAGGAAGCATTGTGTTTGAGGTATAACATTAATTTGGTTAGCATCTTTTGATACAATTAGCACTCATCAAAATTACAGGATCTTATTCATAACTAACATGTATCTGTTAAAAAAAAATTGTGCATCTGACATGATGTTGCCAGTTACTATTTTTTTTATCAAGTAAATTAATATAATTTTATTGATAATGGAAAAGCATTAGTACAAAACCATCAATCAATTATGTCTTAGTTCCAGAAAAGCTAGGATCAATTTATAAATATCTTAAATTAAAAGAAATTCAAATGACTCAGACATTCATGGCCAATTTAACCTGATATTTTATTTGAGCTGTGGAAGCAACCACTAATGCTTGCATTAGGGTATACTGTCTACATCACATCCTTTGGGGGTGCAGTCCTTCCCCTTCCCCTGTGCTAGTGCGGAATGTTTTGTGCACCAGATTGCCCTTCTTTTCTTTTCCTATTTCATCAATTGGGGTGCAGTTGAGTTGTATAAATGTTTAGGCTACACCACTGCTAAACTAAGACGGAGTGACCACATTAATCATTTTCATTGTTGTCCCTTCAATCTTCCAATTTTTACTCTTCAATGGGTGTATTACTCAACCTTTTATAGATACCCACCAAACTAGGTATTTTTTTTCTCAATTTATTTTTCCCACAAGAGCTATTAAACACACTGTTATTTACCTTGGAGAAGTACTGTTCTCTCTTCTTATACCACATGAATCATCTCAACAGACTCAACCCAGCCATATATAACTCTTCGGAATGGTTTCTGTGCTTCAGAGACAGCACAGTATTGTTTAATCACATGCATGATGCTACTACCCATCCCTTGATCAGTAGTATTCATCTCCATCATACCTAATTTCCTTCAGTTTTATCAGTAGATGAATTTCTGACAACATTCAGTGCTCAGGTCATTGTTAAACAAAGATGTCTTTCCAGATAGTACATTTTTTTTTATGACAAGGAAAACCCGCAGCCGCTACCCTTTTGGTGCGCACAGGATAATTCCAGAAAGTACATTTTAACTATGCAAACATGACTTTTTTATTTGTTTGTCAGATCAACTGTTTGGGTCTTGTATGCTACCAAGTAGAAAAACATTGTGGAATTAGGAACAACTCCATCAAATGGTCATACCGCCTATTGAAGAAGCAGACTGGCCTATAGCATTTCACTGGATTAAGAGGGGTCTCTCCTCACCCTTTGAGAAAAAAGCTCAGTACCTCCCGGCCTTTCCAGAGCAAAGGAGAGTAGGATTACCTAATCTACAAGTATAAGCTATAGTTGTGATATCTGTTTATCTCATATGTGATGTGACAATCTGAGCATACAAACTTCCCCTTCCTTCCACATGGAATATGCTACAACAGAAGAATAAGAACAGTATTCCCTCCTTTCTCATACACAGACTGGAATCTCTCTCTCTCTCACACACACACAGAGTCGAGACACTCACAAATGGACAAGATTGGTACATTCTTAATAATTATGTACACACCTTATTTTTATTTGGATAACTCTGTAACTAATATCACCTTATAAGCACCAAATAATTCTACCTTCTCCACTTAAATATTAGACTTTGGTCTGCTAAAGGTTCAACCCCGTAACGTGCGCCTAATCTACACATAGCATGTTACACTTTTACCATCATACCAAATCCCAGGGAGCTTGCAGTGTCCAAATTCCACTTTGCTGCTTTCATTACATGACCACTGATGCCATGTTGTAAACTAAAGAAAATGCTAGAATGGCCTCAATTAACGGAATATCTTCTATTTTTTTACTTTCAGTATGCTGATTTTTGTATATCTTTCCTGGAAGGGAAACGCAATGCAAAGGAAAACCAAAACGGTCATTCAATTTTCAGATATAGCTCAACCATTCACTAAAATCTTTGAAAAATATGTCCAATGACCAATAGTTGCAGAGAGGGTCTTACCCTGGGAATACATTCATAGCCTCCTCCCGTGACATTCAGTAAAGCCAAAGACAAAACTCTCTCAGGAACCATTGCAGCCAATTTGCAAGATATCATAGCTCCTGAATGATTGGAAAAGAGTCCAAGTAAGCACAAATGTTATCAAATAAGTGTTTTCCCAGCCAAAGAATGAACTTGATTCTCAAATATCTTGTTCCACATTTTACACAGGTTGTTAAGCTGTACCGCAATGATCAGTTTCTAAAATTTGAAATGCCTTAAACTACTATTCGAAAGTTTAACTGGAATACTATATACTGCACATTTTATGCTTGAAGACATACCAAGTCATCATCAATAACGCCAACCAAAAGAACAGAATCAGAAACTCACCCATGGAATGACCAAAGACGTGCGCTTTTTCCCACCCCAAGTGATCCATTATAGCAATTGCATCTTTAGCCATAATACTAGTCCTGCACCAACAAACATCCAACATCAATTTAACTTGCTAACTACTTAACTTTAGTTCTTACCTAAGAAATACTAGAAAAGTAGTTGAAGTTCTTCTCGTATATCTAATTGGAGCCCCACCACCACAACTATATTCTATCTTGAATTAGCTCCTATTAGGTGTAAATATTCTACAATAATCACAAAAGTTTTACTTTTTCCTACATAATTCCTTCACAATCAAAATTTTCCTCAAATAAATATTTGTGGTAAATGAGACTTACGTATATTCTGACTTTTTAGTAGGCACAGAGCTCAACCCCATTCCACGATTATCAAAAGCACAAACCTCCATATCCCCACCACCTTCACCGGAGCTCCGATCACCGGCCGGCGATTCAGAATCATTCGGCGTAATAGTCCCAGCGAGCGCCTTGATCTGTGGGTCCCATGAACTATGCGTCCCAGCCAATCCTTTAATCATTCAGAAACAAACAAACCAAAATTCAACCCACATTAAGAAAAACCCAAATAGGAAAACATTGAAAAATGTCAAGAATAACGAAGAATACCAATAATCAAGAGAACTTTGACCGGGCCTTGACCATAAGTTCTGTAAAAAATCTTGGTTCCATTGTTGCCAGTTGCATCTACACCGTTCTGGTATTTACCCACCTCACAGAAAGGCATGTTTAGCTTTTTCCAAGGATAAAAATCAAGTCTTTACAGATTTTTCAGAAAAAAAGAGCAAAATTGGAGAAGAAAACGGAATTAAAATTGAGAACAAGAGTGGATTTTTTTGAAAAAATGTGGGTTCCTTAAATCGACAATCCATTTAGATGTTAAGTGAGGTCGAATGTATACGTGGAGGATAAGGAACGGTTGGATGGTAAAGTTGGTGTGGATGGTCGGCTTTGAGCAGCTCTGCCTGGGGAAAAGTCAAAAGTCAAAGAAATCCCTTTGGCGAAAGAAATTGTTTTTATCTCGTGTCCAATCTCCACATTGAAAACTGATTAAATTTAAATTCTGAAAAATTTTACATTATGGGCGTGACTCTGCACTAAGGGGCACTCATTCTCGAGATTTCTGATTAATTATAAAATAACTTATCATATCATCACAAGTTCACAACTTTCTAATGAACCATCTCAAAAAATAATTATCCGAACAAAGATTGAAAAAAGAAGAAGTCCATATACATATAATACAGGGAAAAGGATCAAAAATACCCCTCAACTTTGATTTATTAGTTGACTATATCCGTATCGTTAAAACAAAGTTATTTATTTCCTCGCCGTTACTAATTTTACCATTTATACCCCTCAATTGGATGGAAAACCCAAATCAACTAAGATTACTCAATTCTACTTAAATTATCCAATTTTAATCCGACCCGACCCACCTAATAATATAACCCATTTTTATTCATCTTTTAACCCTTGCTTCTTACCCATTTTTGTTCATCGTTTTTGTAAGTTTACTGCATTGGAGTGCAAAAGGAAAACCTTGAGCTCGGCTGCGGCTTGTGCTAATAGGCCATGTCTGTTAGATGCTCTTTGGGCTCCTTATGATTTGTTAAAACTTCCATTTTCATTCAATTCTTGAAGATGGTAATTCGAAAAGTTTTGAGTTCAGAATGAACAAGAACAAGTCAGCAATGGTGGAGAAAATGAAATTAAATTTCTGCAACTGTAAAGAATTCGGCGAATATGATGATGAAGAAGTTGGGTTTTAAAAAAAAATAGAGGATGAAAGTTTTTAAGATCCAATAATTCAAAATTAATGGAGAGAATTAAAAAAAATCATTTTTCTTCTTCTAATGAAATTTACAATATTTCTTGTTTTGATTTTCTCTTCATATTTTACTGGAGAATCTTTTTTTTTCTGAATGATGAATGTATCCTTGAACTCTAGACTTTATTAGTTTTAATTCAGGGTAGGTGTGAATGTTTAATTATTGTATTGGTGAAATTACAAATTACAATTGCAAACTAAAATGAAGAAAATAAAATCTCTTCAGATTGAGTCGTGAATATGATCTTGCTTCCTTTAAGGTGATTCAAGCCTATTGCAATAAAAAAAGCTCACAGATCCAACATAATCTTCTTGGCTTGTCTCCTTCAAGATACAACAACTTATTCACAATGATAAGTCAACAAATTTTGGACAAGAGTTGAGTCCAAAACTCTACAAAAGAACATATTTCTTCCAAAATTTGGACAAGAGTTGAGTCCAAAACTTTACAAAAAGAACACATTTTTTTAACTACTAATAAGAACTCTTTTTTTGACTAATTTTAACATATTTCTTCCAATTTTTGGACAAGAGTTGAGTCCAAAACTTTACAAAAAGAACACATTTTTTTAACTACTAATAAGAACTCTTTTTTTTGACTAATTTTAACATATTTCTTCCAATTTTTGGACAAGAGTTGAGTCCAAAACTTTACAAAAAAAACACATTTTTTTAACTACTAATAAGAACTCTTTTTTTGACTAATTTTTATACACTTTATATTTTCTTGTACACAAAATAAAGTAAGACTATCACTATTTATAGGTGAGAAAGTCTACTTTACAATATATAAAAATAATATGAAAAAGTTAATAAGGTAAATGAATAGCCTCAATGTTACATTAGATGGATAAAGAAAGGCATATAATGCCATAAGGTGCAAAAACAATAGCTGCACAATTATGACTCTCTAAATGAGAGTTAACGTGCCAAAGCAATTGTTGCACAATTATGAGAGAAATGTAACCTAAGCCACTAAGGGGTCGTTTGGTACAAAGATGAATAATGTAGGAATTACTAATGATGAGATTAGTAATGCAGAGATTAATAGTATATGGATTAGTAATGCAAGATTTATTTATACCAAATGTTTGGTTCATTGTTTCCCACCTCATCTTATGTTTGTATTTAAACTTTATAAAAGACTTCTTTCCAATTATACCCTTAAATTATTATGTAATTGAGTTAAGGTAAATAATTGCCGGATAATATTATTTTTTTATGGCCTTCTAACTAGCTATGAGAAGAACAATTTTGTTGTCATGTTTGCCTCTTTTTTCCTTAAATTATTTGAGGATAAATAATTGTCATCTTAGTGTTGATTACTTACAAAATGTCAATTTTCAATTAAAAAACAAATAAGCTATCAACTTTTAAAATTGAAAAGACGGCAAACAATAGTAAAATTGAATAAATCATCTACATTTACACATAAAAATTGCAAGTTGTAGTTTTAATATGTATGCAATTTTATAAATTGTTCAAAATACAAATAATTAGAAAACCACACACACACATACAAATTATACATTCAATTAAGATCATAAACATCATGTGGTGATATATTTGCCCTTTTAATTAGTTAATGTTAAACAACTCACATTTCAAATATTGTATTAATTTGTATTGGATTTATTTAGTAACAAACAACTTTCTCTAAATAATTTGTAAGCTAATTTATTTAAATAAATTTACTAGTACAAATATAAACCATAAAATTGAATATTAAGGAGTTATGAATATTATTAAGAGTATAAGTTGAAGATTTTTATCTAGATTTATATATATATATATATAAAGCTAGATAAAAATCTTCAACTTATACTCTTAATAATATTCATATATATAGATTTTGGGGGTTATGAAGATTAAAAAAAGGAGTTATGAATATTATTAAGAGTATAAGTTGAAGATCTGTGAGTTATTAGTAGCTATTTCTTATTTTATTAAAGATATTAAATATATATTATAGTGGTAGGTAAATATATATTATAGTGATAGGTGAAAAATTGAGTAATTGAATGTGAAAACTTTTCAAAATATTAAAAATAAAACAAATAAATAATGAAGGAAAAAGTGGTCAAAAAAGGAGAAAATAGATAAATATGAATGAAGGCCATAGAGAGGTGTCACATCACCTTCTCTATGTTTTTCCTATATATATATATATATACACATACACACACACACACTAGTTTTTCGACACATGCGTTGCACGCGATTATCAATTCAGAAAATTTAAGCAAAGATTTGAATAATAACTTTTGCACAAAATAATATTGCAGATGTGGATCCTCACACACACACACACACACACACACACACACACACACACACACACACACACACACACATATATATATATATATATATATATATATATATATATCTTATTCATGCGAACCTATGAAGATGATCAATGAAAAAAATTATTACTTAAATGCAATAAAGGTTCAATTATGTAATTAGTCGTATCTCACTAATATTATCTTATAGATGATATTTGTTGTGTATTTTTCTTGTCATATAACCAGATGTATTTTGCACATGTATTCCGCTAAATCTGTTTAGATGTCATATGAACATGTGGAAAACAACTACATTTTATTTTTTAGAACTATTGTGTATATTAATTTTTATTTTATAAGTTATAACATAATAGATGACGTTCTTTTTATTGGTTGTCAAAAGGGCAATGTTTACATAGTAATAACTATTTTGAAGCAAACTTCCTGACAATCTAAATCACATAAGTAGCATTGATAAATAAAGTCATTTTTTTCATCTTGAGCATCAAAAAAACAAATAATAACAATTCTCTAACTCTTGAGAAGCTTCATAATTTTGGAAAAAGATATTTAGAAACATATATCTACATCACTGGAGAAATTATTAACAAAAACAAATGAATTTAGACTACAATAAAAATTAAACTAATACAAACATCAACTGGCGTTATTTCAATTCATATGAACTTTTCTTCGTCGAAAATACTGAAATATTAAAAAATAGTAAACCAGTAAAACAAAAGGGCAATGTTTATATAGTAATAACCATTTTGAAGCAAACTTCGTAACAATTTAAATCAAATAAGTAGTATTGATAAATCAAGTCATTCTTCAACTGGCGTTATTACAAGTCATATATACGTTTCTTCGTTGAAAATACTTAAATATTAAGAAATAGTAATTTAGTAAAACAAAAGGGCAATGTTTATACAATAATAACTATTTTGAAGCAAACTTCCTGAGAATCTAAATCTCATAAGTAGCATTGATAAATAAAGATATTCTTTTGTTTTGAGCATCAAAAAAATAAATCGTGACAATTGTCTAAATCTTGAGAAGTTTAATAATTTTTGAAAAAGATATTAAGAAGCATAAATCTACATCACAAGAGAAATTGTTAACAAAAACAAAAGAATTTAGACTACATCATGTTAACTTCATATATTGAAAATTACATACTAACATATATATTAAGCAAAAAAAAAAATAGCTATTATATCATAAGAATTATTTTCATCAAGTACTTGAGGTTAAGGAATATACCCTCTTAGGTTATAACAATTTACTTCATATGAATAGTCGTACCTCATATTCCGCTAAACTTCGAACTCACTCAACGACAATAGATTACACGAAATTTTTTAAACTGCCAGAAGAAGAAGAGTAGAAGATTAAAAAAAAATTGTGGTTGAAAAATGAGAGGAAACTCCACTATTTATAGTCAACAAAGGATAGTATGAATATGTATTTTTTGTGTTTTATCTGAAAAATCATGATCTTTTCGAGAAGTCGAAAAACCTTTGGAAAAGTCACAATTTATTGAAAAAGTCACAACTCTTTGGAAAAGTCACAACTCTTTGGAAAAGTCACAACTCTTTGAAAACGTCACAACTTATCGAAAAATCACAACCCTTTGAAAAAAGTCACAACTTATTAGAAAAGTCACAACTCATTGAAAAAGTCAAAACCTAAGTTAGGGATATTATAGTAATTTAATATTCAAGCTAGGAGTTCATGCTTATATATATATATATATATATATATATATATATATATATATATATTTGAAGGATTGATAGTAGTAGTAGTTGAACAGTAATTTAAGTTATGGACTTATGGTGATGTTAGGCCTGTTTGGATTGACTTTTGACTTATGACTTATAAGCTAAAAACCATAAGTTAGGATTTCTAACTTACGACTTTTGGCTTATTTTTGTTATTTTGACTTTAAAATAAGTGCTTATAAGCACTTTTTAACTTTACCCAAATACTTCAAAACAACTTAAAAGCTATTTTGACATAAAAGCACCTAAAATAAGTCAATCCAAACGGGCACTAATCTTTAACGATTTTTTTTCCTTTTAAATGCTTTGTGTAATATTCCCCTTTTTTCTCTCACGTGCAACACAGATTTAACGTTTTTCCTTTTTTTTTTTCTTCTTAGTTTTTCTTTTTTTCATAAGAGTTGAAAAAAATAAAGATATTCAAGTTTTAGAGGTCATATTTGTTCCAACATAACTTTGAAGCATGTGGATGAGAGGAAATTTGAGTGTGTTTTGATGTTAAAAGTCGATTCAGCAAACACACTATTGCATTTGGACAAAACAACAACCTTTATCCACTCGGTATAAAAGACAAAATTTCAATATAGTTCTATTCAATAATAACATTTTATTATAACAATTATTTTTTAAAAAAAAAAATCAATTTTTCGTGTCATGTTATATTTCACTCTAACAAGTGTAATCCATCGAATAAAACAACTTATGGAATTTGAAAATTGGTATTCACTGTGTACCATTTTGTGTCATTATTTCTTAATAAGTCCATTTTAAAGAGAACATTGTAATTCTATAATTGAAAACAATTTGAATATAAATTTTCTTAATAGCATACTTTTGTAATCACATAGATATCATAATACCTATAGACGAAAAGTTTGGGAGCAATCTTTTTGTCTTAAAACTCGATCGCAGTTCAAACTGTGCCACGCAAATTGGAATGAAGGGAATATAACATACAAAGATTTTCACAAAGTTTTTAATCATCTGAACAGAGAAAGTATATACAGCTAGCCCAAATATATTTATATCCTACCTACTGGAATAATCTCCAAAGCATTCTGATATGAGAAAACACACAGCTTACATATGATATAAGCCTTAGCCCAACAATATTTACAAAATGCCTTTGGGATTGAGGCGTAGTGGTCGTATATTTACAGAATGAGTAATCCTATCTATCTCCGACGTGATCTGATAGAAAAATGCATGGAACATACACACGTGAATTAAGCGAACCAGAAAGATGGTTTAGAGAGCAGGAAATAGCCATCCCATGGTCAAACCAAGTAGCAAACCAGCACCAGCAAGACTCAAACCCAAGGCAAAAGCTATAGCAGACTTGTTTATCTTGAATTTTCCCTTTCCTGTCTTCTTCTTAATAGGCTTATTATATCTAAACTTCTTCAGTTTCCGTCCTTTGATTGGGATAACGGGGAAGCAAGTCGAATAGTTGATGGAATCTTGCTCATCTTTGTTCCTGAGCTGGAGGACCAGAGCTTCAAGCTGCAAAATTTGAAGCCACTGTCGGTAAGCAAAGAGGTGAGAAGCCTGTCTGAAGAACAGCTTGATCACGTGCTCCTTCTCGTTGTAGGCTTGCTGTGCCAGTTGTTCAGCCTCTCTTGCACGGGTTTGAGAATGGCAAAGTGCTTCTAACAGCTGTGTTTTGCTGAGATCGCTTGATCCTGGTTGGGTTTCTGATGAGAGGGCGTTGGCAATACTTAAATTGTCATCACCACTGGAATTAGAACAATACACGTTAGTGTTCTTAATGATTAGAGAATGAGATGAGAAGGAAACTAGGTCAACCACAATACATTTACGCAATTGTTTATGGAGTTTCACAATATTACAGAAAACTTCAAAACTATGAAGAACTTCATGACCCCAGGACATTCTTTATTCATTTACTTGAAATGAAGAGATTCTGCAATGTTAGGTGATTGGAAGAAAAAAAAAAGACCGAGTAACTATAAGAGATATGTTTTATCACTCTCCGGGAGTCATTGTTAACTGTTCCACCACACTCGTCACCAGTAAGCCCAACCAGCTTATCAAAGTGGGTGGAAATTGCAGAAATGAAGGGAAAGAACGGTATCTTTTTTTCTTTTCCTTTGTCTCCTTTGTACAGACACGAGAAAAGAAAGTAAATAGATAAAGAAAATTAATTGAACTGAGAGAATACTTCTAGGAGAAAGAGAGTTGAGGATTCGACTCAGCTGCATTCGTGTCAATGAAATTTCCACAAATTGAGGGCAATGAGACTTTAAGTTATTAGTTCACATTCCAGTACTAATTTACTACCTGAATATCCTTAAACTCTGCAAATCCATATTTCAGGCCTATAATAGATAGATTCTCTTGTTTTGTATAAAGAAGAAAACTATATTTTTTTCTTTCGTCTCCTCCATACGGCGGAGGAAACTTGCTTCCACTTCTTTTTTCATGTGCTGCATCTTGTTACAAGATCGACGAACTAAGTAAGTTTACTCTATCGTATACCCCCTCCATCCTAAGAATATTATTTCATTGCTTAAATGGAAAAGACAGTAGCTAAATCCAAAAAGTCATATTAGTGTATCGTAATGCTACTTCAAATTATTTTGAATTCGACATGACATCATAGTACCTTTTCACATCTTTCAACCATTATAACTCACACAATAACATCTTCAAACATTTTTTCTTCAACCTCGGAAGAAGTCTTCCCAGGTCATGTAAAATTGGTAAACGAAAATATGTTAAAAAGAACAGTGTGGTGGAGAAAGCTAGTAGCTAGCACTTCAACCAGAAATGATAGTTGCTAGCTATAGTTGGATAAATACCTTACTGGCTGTCCTGAACGACGTGTTAAGCACCCTTTGCCAACACACAATATCTTCTGTTGGTTTTGTGAAGGATGTTGTCTTGGACAATAATCAGGAGTAACCAGAGATTCCTTTTCTACCATACTAACCTGGTTAGAACAATTATATGACTCACTTCCCAAAGACTGACGCCATGAATGATCAGAATACGTGATACATCCAGATGAATTGGGAGAACCTGAGGCAGCTAATTCCTTATCAGCTGTGCGCCACCATGGTTGAGCCTTCTGAACTCCAATCCATTCAGAACAAGCCTTCTTAGTTTGTCCAGGATCTAGGTCCATGTAATAATCAAGTTCCATAAATCCTCCGGAATCTGTATATATTGGTGTTCTCTGGGAACCATCGCCTACGACATTTTGGAGCATGTGCAATTGGCTATCTTTGTAATTATATGCAGAGGGATTGTAGCCTTTGAGGTGGTGGTCTAGCTTTGCAACATCATCACAATATGTTTGAGAAGAGAACTCCTCAATCAATTGGTTTCCTCCGCATAATTTCAGAACATGAACACTCTCCGTGCTCAAAACTTTAAGCTCTGACTCTAACATACTTAAAGGTTCATGTGAATTATCATTCTCACATTCATGAAGTTCAAAATCCTTGCCGCCCAAAAGATCCTGTGACCCTCTTTTTGCATTTCTAGAATTGTGGTCGAACCTTAATTGTGCTGAAGACATTAGGAACAGAGAGAATGTTGGAGCTATCTCTTTATTTCTAGAGAAGAACAGGTTGACAGTTCACTCTCATATGACCCCCATCTTTGCAGCCTTTTACCGTATGATCCTTTCCTTGTTATCCTGAATAAGCAATTGCAGGATATAACCATACCAGCAACAAGATGAATACGGGTTAAAACCAAGCATTGAGAAGAAATAAATTATAATATATTAAGAGGTTATGGAGTATAGCTTGGTTAATTATAAACCAAAATCTAAATTAAGCATCAGAAAAAGCTAAAAAGCTTTGACTTATCAACTGAAGTTTTCGCAACTGCCCACAAATGGGGTCTAGGGAGGTTAGGATACATTTCATTACCTTTGTGAGGTAGATAGATTGTTTCCGCTAGACCCTCAACTCAACAAAAAAGTCATTGAAGCAATGTATCACAAAAATATGCCAGTAAAATAGCAAAATACAAAGCAAATGAATGAAGCAACACATACTAATACACATTATAGAACAAGAGACTAAACGACTACTACCACTCCCACATAGAGTGCAATAACACTCAACTACTCACTTACCTTCGACCCTAAATCTTTTAACCTCCAAAGCTTCCTATCTATCTAGAGTCATGTCCTTGGTAAGTTGGGGTTGTGTCATGTCCCCTCTAGACATGAAATCAAATTCACACAAAACAAAAAACAGAACTAGCAAAATTTTATCCACAAAATCAAATCAAACCAGCTAAGGAAACAACATAAAAATCAAGATAAATGACAAGACAAACGGACTCCACACAGCTTTAACTCCCCAGTCAACGCATCACAAACTATGATTTGCACCATTTCTGTACCCCTCTCAAGAGTTTTTTCTACTAAACATGACACTTAAATATTGAAAGGAATCATAAACCTATAATCAACTAGCTTCAAATCATCACACCTATAATCATCTTTACTTTACACCTTCCCATAATCATATATAATCACTAATTAAAAAAACCCCACCTGGAAAAACCCTTTTCCATCACACACCCACCAAGAAAGATTCAATTTTTTTTCAGTTCATGGAGTCTATATATTAAAATCAAGAATTCCCAAACACCCTTTATCTAGTTATGCATAAATATCAGTCAGTCTTGTTCGAATCAGAAACAAAAAACAGTTTTTAAATTCTATGAACAATCAAAAAAAGGCAAGTGGAAGAGAGTATGATGGACAGTTGAAGAAATAAGTGAAGAAGAAAGTACCTGTTGGATAATCATGGAGATGCTTCGAAGGAAAGAAATACAGTATTCTTCATTCTAAAATATCCATTTTTATATTCAACGTCTTACAAGGGATTTTATTAAATGTGTCACTATTAACTACCAATTAATATTGCAGATTAGAATAATTCCACGAAAATTTACCCATGTTTATCCATCTATCCTCGTACTTTTTAATTTTTTTTCTATTTAGTGTTCAATCACTATATTTAAAATTCTGAATTCGAATTTTTAGGTGTTAATTAAGAAAGGAGCGACCTATTCATTTACAATTATGCAATGCAATAAAATTGTAGCTCTTTGGAGTAAGTAAATTTATCATTTCATATAATTTATTTGTCGTTTTGTATTAACTTTTAAATTTAAGTATTATATATGAAAAAGATATCTTTAACCATCCTATTATTTTCAAGGTAATAATGGCATATATAATTATTAAGTATTAGTAATTGATAAAAATATGTTGACAATGTCAATATAAATAACACATCCTATTCTTTTAAGCAACTATATAGACAAATTTTTAAAATCCTACTTTTTTACTCTATCTTATATTTTACATTTAAGTAAAATGAAAAGATCTTTTTTAAAATATGTACAAGCATAGAGTAGCGCATAATTCTAGTCTCTAGTATTAAAAAAAATAAAACACCAATTCCTCACCACCTTAGTCTCTACTAAATGCATTATTATAACCCAAAGTTTCTTCAATGTCCCCATCTCTAATTTTTAAATTATCATTGAGGATTACTGTAAGCTATTTCAAAAAAATCTTGATAGAAAGTTCTTATTTTTTTCGATTAATATATTTTATGTCATGCAAAGCTGAATTAATCAGCCCTAGCCCTTAGAACAGATACGAAACGTACCAAAATTCCAAAAAGGGAACTTCCTAGATTAAGAGGGCCCCTGCATTGGTCCCCCTACTGCAGACTTTTCTCTGCAGTCGCATAAGATTTTCTACGTTCTCAATTACGCTTTTTGGTAGTAAACGACATTATACTTGAATAGCTAAAAACTACTTGATTTAAAAGTTGATATAATCTAGGAGATAGATAGTATTCCAAATATAATGATAAAATCAACACAATGTTTTTTTAAAATATGATTCACTATATTTCTGTGACAATCGATTTACATAAGATAATTCAGTTCCAAAATAAGAATAGCTCAAATACAAGAACTACGATGAATTTCAAGAATCTGGACATTGGGTAGTGCAAAATGTATGTCTTTGCCAGTAGAAATCATTAGTAAATGTAGGTTAAATGATGTCTTATTTCTATTCTTACAACATTCACATTGACAAGAAAGAGCATATGCGTCGTCAACCTTCAGATTAGCCAGTTATGTTGCAGGCATGCAGCTGTAGTTTTTCTACAGAGCACCATCTGAATTTCCACTCCAAGTCCAAAAGAGCATGTGCTTCTTCAACCTACAGATTGACTAGTTACCTTGAAGACTTGCAGCTGTAGTCAGAAGACTCTCTATGCACCACCGATGTTTTTTCAACTAAGTACATCAATGTCACTATCTCATGTAGAGGGAGTCGAAAGGAGTCAGCATTGACATTTTTCATTGCCATAAGATGATCAGGCTTGCTATCATTTTCCAGTGTTCAACTACATTGTACATTGTACATCGTAGTCAATCAGATAGTAGTTGGAATGTGGACACTGTCCCATTTGGTTCGACACGTCCAATGCATTTCCACATCTATAAGAAGCAAAGCAAAGCAAAGCAGTAGCAGGATTAGTAGATGGTAAGCAAGGCTCTTTTAACACTTTCAGACAATGCATCAAGAACCTATAGATAGCTTTTGGTAGAATTCATTTGTCGGTAACTGTCCCCTAAGCTTTCATATCTGGTTCTGAATGTTCTCAGAAATATCACTACACTCCTGGATAGATATAGCTAAAAAGAATTTCTTTCACATGCCTGTAAATTTGTTAGTTTTGGCTGCCTTCCTTGTCCACCATGGCAGGAAGAAACCCAATCACGTGCTATAGTCCAGTGTCTCTTTTCCTTTTGTGGCATGCAAACTCCAAATAGAAGGACATGTTTATCTTGCAACCACAATGATCCGACACTGTTAATAGCATGAAAGCATTTGCACGTCAAACATGCAGCCTTGTAGGATCTTTAATATTGAACCATTTGTTTATATTTAGTTCGAAGCTTTGATAATCTTCTTTCCAGAGGGAGTCCCTCATGTTTCCTCCCCATCCTCTCCAAGTAATATACAACTTTTTTAAGCGTTTCCATGACTTCCTCACTGTCAGTACCAAAAGCTTTCTCTTGAATTTTCAGTACCCTTTTGAGCAACTCCAGCAATTCACCATCATCCTTTCCCAGCTGGGTCTGAATGGAGACCAAACAGTCAAGAGCCTCCCCTGCGTAATAAACTCTTTAGCCAAAAGGGGAGAAATGAAAGAAGAGAACCTGAAAACACTAAACCAGCAACTACTTTTTTTTTATAAAGATAAAGAGGGTAAGCAAATAGTACATGAATGGTGAAACAGCTTGCAAACATATTGATGGCAAACATTTTTCACTAACAGATCAAAACATACTGCTTAGCAGTTAGCATAAAGCAATAGGGAAAAGGACAAGCTCACCAACTGGTAGAGAATTTTCTCCAAATGCCCTCTCCCGGATTCGCAGAACCTCTAATGCGTGTTTTTCGGCCTCCTCATTACGATTTAGATTGTAGAGAGTAACTGCAAGATGCAGCATTGGGAAAGTAATGGATTGATCATCAGGTGAAACATTCTTAAACATAATCTGCAAACTCATCCTTAGCAAGCGCTCAGCTTCTGCAAAAAGTTTGGACTGTGAATAAGAAGTGGCTAGATTCACTAGATGAGAGACTGAACTGGGATGCCCTTCACCCTTGAACTTCTCAGTTATCAACAAGCACTCCTCCAGTAGCATACGGCCTTCTTCACCTCTGAAAGATAAATGAGTGTTAAAGCAGTACTCAAAAGAACAAAGCCCTACAAAGAAGCTTAAGGTTTGCACAGTTTAATTCTTAAGAACAATTTGCCCCTATTTTATATTATTCTATAAAAACTGAAATGTGAGTATTGAAAACCTTTTCAGAATCGGTTGTAGTGTGTCAAAATATAACGGATTTCTTCTTTTAAAAAGGGTTCGGAAAAAGTACATTTACCATAAGTAATATTCTACTTGATTAATCAAAGGGAAGAAAATCATGTAAAGGACCTAAAATCCCTCTTAATCTAAAAGCCCCACACACACCCCACACACTCGGCCCAACCCTTAATTTATTTCATATAAGTTAAGTTGTGAAAAGTTCTATCTATTTTTATTTTCATGCTTCATTTCTTCTCAATGGAAGTAGCTAACAATTCTCGAGCGCATTAGTTTAGTCCAACTTAAGTCGTAAGGGGAAGTAACTTAATTGAAAAAAGTCAAAAACGGAAAGTAAAGGATAAAAAAGTTTATCTGATTTTAGTTTTCAAGGAAATGTTGCTGAGTGAGTAGTAAATAGGAAACAACTTTACTAAATGCAATAAAAAGGGATTTTAAAAAAAAATATAGATGGTAAGTTAGAATTTATTTTAAGAAGGCCAAAATTTGTAACTCGTTAAAGTTTTAGAACACATTGACGTGATGAAAAGTACTAATCAAACAATTTAGACATGGGGTGATCCCATAATTTTAATAATCACAGGAAATTATGTGCCTTTGTTGCAAAAATCAAGTAAGTTTATGAGAGAGAAAAGTTTTTGTTAAGAAGGTCAAGGATGTTTATGTAACTAAGCCTATCTTAATTAAAACATGATCCTCACCTTCCAACTGCATGAAGTAATTCAGCCAAGTCTACTCTCATCTTCTCCATTATGTGATCATCTATGGCTATATAATCAGACACCTTCAGCCTGCGAAGAGCCTCTTTATACAGATCAATGGCTTCATTCACATCTCCTGTAAAGCACGCACATATGAAAACAGTACCCTTTTTTGGAGCAATTGTCAAAACAGGAATAATTTAGTGGACACAGAGCATAGAAAGCATCACAATCTGTAATCCTCCTCCTTTTGGAATGAAAACCAGTTCATTATAATCTAGCACTTGCAGGAAGCTGAAAGTTACAACTTACAAGCAACTGGAATCTTTGGAACACAAGAATGTCAATTTCACCATTAGTTATTCAAATTTACTTAGCTGTTCAAGCATTAGTCCTATCTTGTCTTGCTTTTGGGCACATTACTTCACTATCGACCTTTTCGTTACTTGCTTCATTACTTGAGTAATGCAACCATAGATACGGAGAAGATTATGTGACACCAGGAACAACAAAGTAAGAAAAAATTGATCCGACACAAGTAGGAAAATCATTAAATTCACCTTTTGCACATTTCACACGCGCAAGATAACTCATAGACAGTCCAACTCTGCCATCATTTTCTCCATATAACTTCATGTACATGGTCAAAATTCTATATCATATGAAAAGGAAAGGGAAAAACAAGTTAGTATTGGTGAGTACAGAAACGAAATGGTCACGAAGCAAGATACATGTAAGAACAGTGATCACCTATTAAAAGCATTTTCTGCATCAGTCACTCTCCTTTCCTTCAGAAGAAGATTGCCCATGCCAAATAAAGGCACTACCAGTTCCTCACATTCTTCACCCCTGCTAGATTCAAGAATTTTAACTACGCGATGATATGTTTCTATTGCTTTTTTGGTCTTTCCAGTAGAACCCAAGACTTTTGCCATCCCTAACAATGGAGTGACAATAAAAGAACTGGTATTTCCTGTAATGTAAAATAAAAGTGTCACCAAACTGCTTTCAGCCATATAGAAGAAGAAGCAGTGGCTTGATAACAGTTAAGAAAGTTGCAAATTTACAGATTTTACCAAACAAACAAATCATGTATTTCTAAACAGTTATATGGAAAACCAAATCCAACCCCATAGTAAATGAGATAGAATTCTATTTTAAGAACATGAGCAGCACCACCATCTCGCACAAATATAGCCAGACGTAAATAAGCAACAACTATAAAGTGAAAAAAGAATCTGACTTACCGTATAGTCTCTCAACAACTTTGACAGCTCTTCCATACACACAAATGGACATCTCAAAATTTTCTAACTTTTCGTACATATTACCCATATGTGTGAGTATCGAGTCCAGAAGAGGCTCCTCATCTTTCAAGACATCAACAACCTCGCTCAACTGTCAGTACATCATGCCGCCCACCCAACATACAGAAAAGGGTGACTAAAATGAGGACAAGTATGAACTCTAAAACAATAAAGTTATATTATTGCTTGAAAAGGGAAAGTTCTTATGTCAATAAATGATTTGTTCTTCACGGAGAAAATTGGAGTTGGAACTTCAAAAGAAAATGTTTGAAATGTGCTCTGGTTCTCCTAATTAATTTTTGCAGCTTATGTCTGTGCCTTTGAAAGGTCATTTGATCCTTTCATGGATTGATGATACAGAAAGATTAAAATCAGGAATTGGCATATATGACAAGGGAAAGAATTACCACATTTAACAGGGGTTTGACAGTCCTTATGTCTCCAAGGGACATGTACCCCAAGGCTGTTACATCAAGAATAGCTGCTTCTTCTATACCCTTGCGGCCTGCATCAATCTGTTCTTTGACAGCTTCAAAATTTGCTAGAAGCAGATCTCTGGCCTCATTTTCCTTCCCTATTCTTATCATGGCATGGACCTCATTAAATAAGTCCCTCAGCTGCTCCTCAAGAATATTCACGCTGCTAGGCATGTTGTCCTTCAAATCTGTATACCTGCTGAAAACACATGCTAACATTGTAGTTCTCAATGGATATACTACACAAGTCTCCTAAATCTATACACTCTTAAACTATTGAAATGTTTAGAATTCATTGCGATTTTTTTTTGAAGGAGATAGTCTATGTGAAAGGACGGGTAATATATTCCACCAACTAATGGGTTTAGCCAGTAGCATCAAACTCAGATAATGCTGGTAGATTATCCTCCATCTGAAGGAAATCATTACACCTCTTCACAAGATATTTTTTGCAGAAACAATGATGGAGCTACGTTGATGTCAAATAGGTGCTTAAAGGTGATATACCATTCGGATCTTCCACAATGAGTTAAGCACCAAAATAAGAGAGGTTTCATTACTTAACAAAATATAATAGCTTATAAAATGTTTCAGCTTTCAGAACTTTTGGTTTTCTGTCCCTGACTATGTATTATCTACTTTCTCACAATTAATGTTTACCATGAATCAAATAGAACAAATAATATTATCCTCTTGAATTCTAGATAGAACAGAAGAATATTGAAAGAGTTGTACGCCCTATTGATAAAATCGTCAACCATTACACAGAACTGGATTGTAATCTTAACTAAAAGTAGTATACTTAGTAGTTAGTACAACTAGAGTAATAAAAGGCATTTCTGGAATTTGCATCACCCTAAAATGTCATGAGTCAGAAGTAATGAGGTGCTTTCCTGAGGTATGCCCAACGCCACTCACCCCAAGCTTGCCTAATAGTTTTGTGTCAATGGAGTGCAAAAAACCTCGATTAACTGTATTCACCCTAAAAATTCCTTAAGTAGTAATGACCCTTAACTTCTTAAAAGCCCTTTCAGTGATTCTAAATACTAAGATTTAGAAGATGTGAAACTCAGTGGAAGTCATAATATTGACATATCCTCCGCTTGAGAATAATATGAGGTGAGTTTTGTTCGAGCCTTTCATAAAAAAATAAAAAAATCTGGCTTCATGTCTTCACTCCCACTCAATCTTCAAGTCTTTAGTTCTCTGTCTTTCCTCATCAAATCTTCTTCTTCTTTTTTTCTATTCACTTCCATCTAATAAAATTAAATAGCAATTTCTTTATGAGGTAAAGTTCTAACAACAATTAAAAGTTGCTGCATATACATTAATGGGTGACGAGACTGATATTTTTAGTTTTTTTTTTTTTCATAAACTATCTGTTAGTGACAACCTAAATACAATTCTGTCAAAATGCTACTAATTCCATTTGATGGATTACAGTTATTAAGAACTATTTCTAATTGTATTCACTTATTTAAAAGCACAAAACCCTTCGTATTGAGAGCCTAGGGAATGATGACATGATTTTTGTTAATTCTATCATGCTAGGGTACTCAACAATCATTTCTTCTATCACAAGAAAACCAATAAAACTATCAAAATGTGAATAAATCTGCATTTAAAAAAAGCAAAGCCCATACCTTTGAGACTCGATACTTGAATTAACCCCTTTGTTTTTGTACAATTTGGATGAGGTAGCCGAGACAACACAACACCTCGTGCCAAGACGGGAACACAACTCACTAGTGGGAAAGCAAAGCTTAAAGTTGCAACTTTGAGAGGGACGGTGATAAAAGGAGACGGACAATATGCCTAAATGGGTGTTTGAACCTATAAGATTCATCCTGAAATATGCAACCCACAAAACAAAAATACTCATTAATTTACTAGTGGAATTCAAAAGCTGGCCCGAACACTGATGCTCATCAAAATAAAATATTGAAGTGCGAAATGGAATTGACGGAACCGGGTTAGGTTACCTGCCGGAGTTGGTGAGTGGCGAAGGAGTTGAACGGAGCAGAGAAGTAGACATTTGCAGTTTGCAGCAGCAGAGACACAGGAGAAAATGAGGGAGGCAGAGAGATTATCCACAAATATGCTATTCTATTTGGGTTTTCTAATTAAATTAACCCCAGAATTTCATAATTAGCAATTTTGCATTATTAATCACCCTTATTGCTACAAAACAGCAATGCTAATTTTGTAAAACATATCAAATCTAGATAATACTCGGGACTATAATGGGTAAGTTATTGTTGTCAGTATATAAAATCTACTAGTAAAATTAAGTATTTTATAGTTTTTCTTATTATTCATCCTCACAAATTCTAAATAATTTGTTCATAATAACCAAAAAAAGGTTAATTTTATTTGAAATTTTTAATGTTAAAATTATCTTATCATAATTTTTATAATAAATATTTAAAATTTAAATGTACTTTTGTCATAATACAAAAAACATGAAATATAATTTGTATGGGGCTAATTTATAAATAAAAAAATTAGAATAAATTTGAAAAAGAAAAACTAAAAAAAAATGAAAGTGAAAACTGAGATTTAGGCGTTTTCCAGATTCCCAATACAATCTCAAATTATTTTCAAATAAAATCCAAGAAAAAACTGACCAAATGGATTTATCGTTTCTACTTCCCTACTGTCAATTTCTTGGTCATCGTCGCTTTATCAAAATAAAATTGGATTATTGACTTTACAGTCTATATCATTTGAAAATCGCAAATATATATATATATAATTCGACATACAATAATTTCATCACTAAATCATCATAATTATTATCGACTTCAAATCTAGGTTATGCCAACTTTAAATATTAGATCAAAAAGTAGACTCTGTCAAGTCTAATTTCAAACATAAGGTAAAGTTCAAAACAAACATTTTTAGATATGTATGTTTTTAGATTCATGATTTTCTACTTTAATCAAATAAAATTTTCTAATAAGTGTGTCTTATTTCTTGCGTTGTACTTGATAAAGTAGGTTCGTTCAAAAAATCCCAACGCCATTGGGCTTCCACCAACGGTTAACTATTAAGGATCACATTTTATGCATAACTGTTGGTCTACACAAAAAAAGAAGCATAATAAACACTTCGTAACTCCTACAAAATATTAATTGACACTACCGTTCAGCTTATAATATTTATTAAATATATAAAATAAATTGGTACTACTACTTTGCATTGTGAAGCATGTCAAAATTTGCATCACACAAAGTTCCCACTATGTTCATATTCGAGGAAGAGTTAAACCATGAGGAGTCTTATGTTTCCACAGCTCAAATGCAACTTTACCAGTTATATCAAAGTTTGCTTCATCTCATATAAAATCTGTCCAGTTCACCTGGCTTACGCAGCCAATACTAGACGAAAATATTCGGTATGACAGAAGTCACGGAAAACATGTTGTTTTGATAAAAGATGACTCGCATCAAATACCAAACAAATCTTTATATGGTGCTAGTAAGTTCCATGTACCTCACAAGCCATCAACTCAAACATGACATGTTATTTAACACACTGAAAACGAATGCATTCTTTGTCCATACAGAGACTGGCATAGTAGCATACTGTACAAATGCAGAATTTCTTAGGTGGGGGCAAAAGAGGGTTCCGTTAGGGAGGAGGCAGAGGTTATCAATGCCGACCAAAACAGCCACTCCCCACAGAACAAGTTTTGCAAGTTTGAAGCTCATAAATTATGTCAACGTAAAGGATGCTTTTTACTCCCCCACCTCCTGCACGTCACAAAGGTACAAAATAAAGAGAAAAGAGGAACAAAAAGAAAAGGCATTCCCTTTTGTGAAAAAATAAGCACCAGCCTGAGTTTGCACAAAGGCTTAACTACATACAGTGCAGGACTGTTGATAGTACATTCCAAATATAACACAACAATTTGAGGGATTAAGCATTACACATAACAATATGCACAGAGTTTATATTGTACACTCTTACTTTTCAGTGCCTCACGATGGCCTAGGATACCCTAATATAGTGGACAACTTCAGGGAAGTCTGCCTACGAAGGAAAAATCGCAAGGCACCTCCAGGCTTGGAGCATTACTTGCCACACAAACTTGTCACAGCGTTTCAGGGGCCATCTTCTAGGGCTGAATAATGAAATAAAGAATTAGATTATTTGTAGTAGCACTCTTTTTCGTTCTCTTAACTCCCAATTTCAGGGTCCACCTGAACAGAGAATAAAGATACTTACAACAACAGCAACATACAGAGAATGAAGATACTTACTGCTTAAAATAAATCCTTGAAGCAGGCTTTGAGCTCTCTCTGCTTGCTCCGGAGTGCCTGATATTTGTATGATCTTATCTGTTACCTCGGGCCTATCCTCAATCAATTTAACATTTGCTCCTGACAACTGTCAGCAATAAAAATAATATAACTGTGATACTTGCTTTAGCCTAATGTGATTCTGAAATGAAGTGGGTCCGTTGAAGAAGCCAAACTGACCTCACTAATCTGAGCAAGCTTATTTCTTGATTTTGTTATCAGTTTGGGCGCTGCATGTGGAGGTATGACAACTTCCAATATACTTCTAGTGACCAATGTTACATGCATTCTGCAAAAAGAGGAAGTTAGGTTCAAAGACAGCAAACTAACATGGTTTAAGACAAAATAGAAAACTGTTACCTATTCAATCCACTCGGAATATCTTCACGACGCTCACTTTCATTTTGCTTGGCTATTTCACTGGCAGATGCTCCAGTTTCCTACAAAATAAACACCTTTTTAGGAAATATAGCAGGGGTTTATTAATCCAGGCTATCCTGCAAACTTGAAATTTCTCTGAGACATTAATGGTTGGGGATTAGAAAATTTAAGCTCATCCGGAAACAAGCAAGAAAAGAAATTAACTCACTTTTACTGGCTGTGCGATTGGTTTGGCTGGTGTATTTTGATAGATTGAAGTTGGAACATCATTAACACTGTAGTTTTGTTGAGATGGAGATGTGTTATTGAAAGAATTTTTGTCTGCTCCAATAGTACTCCTAGCAGGGCTTGAGGCAGGTATTGCTGGTGAGGGTATATCCTTTTGAAAGAACTCCCGATAAGTAAAACTCCGAAGCCTCGATGTCACTTCAACAAGAGCTTCTCTAGCTGCTTTGATCTCTCCAACAATCTGGAGATATGAAGAATTACATAGCATGTCCAGAAAAAACACAAGTCCAACAATTGGTGCCCAGTACTACTCTATCCAATAATTTGAATTCTCTTATACGCAACCAGGAATTTATACTAAGACCATAACATTTAGGAAAATTAGTAGCAGCTGATAAAATTTCAGAGACAAGATTCCCCTTGTTGCACACTCTGTGCAACTTGCAAAAGGAATGCACTGCCCAAATATGCACCACCTCTGGTACACATATCAACTAAAGAACATGAAAATAAAATTAGCTACCTTTTTATCGTCATATTAGAAACTAAAAAGAAAATTGACAGACCTGTATAACTTCATCAGTCCTTGACACACATGGTGGAAGTTCTTCCTTTGGTAGAATCTTGACAGTAGCACCAGTTATTTTCTGCATATCAGATAATAGTCCATCTCTTCCTCCCAAACATTCAACTTCATCTGTTTGCACAACTAAACGAGTTGTAATAACATTTTCCTTCTCCGGAACAAGATCAACAATGCGGGTTTGAATATGCAAAAGAGCTTCCTGAGCAGGAAATAGCTCATCATCTGGACCCTAAAAGACAAATGTAAACCAGATATCTTTCAGAAACTTTTAAGCAGGCATCCTAGAAAGATCATTTTATGAGGTGTATGTTTGATAGGGTGTAACAAATTTCATAAATGAGGCTAAAAAGAACAAAGCTAATGGAATCCCATTCTAGAAAACAGCAAACTGAAATTAGAACTTTCATAGTAAAAAAAAAGGGCAATAACTTACAGAGACCTGGACAAGAAAAAGTAGAGGGAGTACCTCATCTGACGAAATGATTATGACTTGTTCATCTGAGCTGGCAACGGGATTCAAAATCTTCACATCCACACCAATCTCATTCTGAAGCAACTCTATAATTCCATCTGATTCCCCAGCAACAGTATCAACCTTGTCAACTGGACATAGAATTCGGAACACAAGATCTTCAACATACATGACCTGCCCATTATCATTGTTGGGAGCGATTCCAGATTCAATGGCATATCCAGACGAGGATGAGGAATAGTTGTTGCTTCGACCACCGCTCATACCAGCAGGCTGCCTTGATCCAAAAGCAGACCCATTTTCAGACGTCCTGCGAGCTGTACTGTTCATGTGGGGAATAAATTCATCATCAGGAGGGACGAACCGTTCAGGAGAATGTGGCCGACCAGGAAAGTGACCCCGATCACGATGCTGGCTCTCCCTCAAGCGTGAGGAAATAATTTCTACAGCTTTTTTCACAGCATTTATTTCCCCAACAACCTGCAAGCAAAACAAGTCTCAGACATAACACATAACGCTGAGCTACTAATGATTGCTTTCAAGCAGGCAGTAATTATTCAATACAATCCATCACATTTATACATTTACCACAAGCAAGTCCAATATACCTTATACCTAAATATCATGATTTATATGACTCAGAAAAACTCAGAAATCATCAGTGATCAGACACAAGAAAATTAGCTTACAAATCAATAGCAGCAGTATTTTTAACAATCTTTAATTAGAAATATCCTCTGTGTAATACATCAGAAGGAAAAATTCAAGAGCATTGTCTGAGAATTACCTTAACGGCAGCAATATATCAGAGGAACTATAAGGAAAGGCAAAACAATCACAAGTACAATATCCTTTTAGATGTTCAAACGAAGGCAATGAATGCATAAATGTATCAATTTCTATATTTCTTTGAATTTTTTCAAAATCATCACGTGAACTTCAAGAGGAAAAATTATATAGTCCAAGATGCAAATGTTTTGATGGTTTCAGAAGGAAAATTGAGCAGGATATGCTCCAACATAGAGATGTGCCATCAAACCAGAAAGTATTATGCTTGAAAGAATGGCCCAAGAGTTTCGGTATCAATATGATCACCAGGAGATACAAGTTCCTGATGGAAATCAACAGTTAATTTGTTCTAATTGCTTTTAAAGCAAAATTTGTTAATGATGATTCAAATTTAAATGACACCTTGTTAAGGTCTCAGCTGAATCATTAAAATGAAATCTCATTTTGACATACATATTGACCTCCGATCAATTGGTAAATGCCAGACATCAAATACTTCATTCGAAACATCCATTCAAGGCATTTTCACAGGTCAAAGCCCATAAAATACAAAAGTAGGGAAAAGAGAAATCAGGCATCCTGATTGTTTGTTAATATGTACATACACGAGAAGTAATATGCAACTAACACTAGACCAATGTCTATTTCAGAATTGGGTATGTGTGTCAGTGTGTGATATCACTGATATGCACTCCAGCTGATTCTATCATCAGCTTGTTGCTATCCCTATGCCATCGTCACATTTTATAAAAGAGAAAGCATCGCGTCTTTTCAGAAAAAAAAGAGCCACTTTCTGGATGCAAGCTCCAGTAATGACATAACCAGGACCTCGGAAATTTTCCTGTGTTATAATAAATGTTGCAGATGTTGCTTTAGTGCAGCCTAAAAATAAGTATCTCCATCCTTCCATCACACCACTTCCCTTCAGAACAAAAGAACAAACCAGAGGAAGACCAGAGATAAGGATAGAGAGAGAGAGAGAGAGAGAGAGAGAGAGAAGATTGGATCTTCAAAAAAACACAATCAATTGCAAGAGAAACAGCTGAGTTGATTCATTAACAGGGTTCATTGAAGAGAGAGTTGTCTAAGACACAGAAAAAAAGAGAAACGAAATTCGAATTTATAGAGGACTAAATGTGGTTATTTAAAAATCACAAATCATTCATCACACAGGGGTAAGATCTAAGTTGCTTGGATTCTTCAGTTTTGGTGCCGTATCCATGTCAACACGACATGGGTGTGGGATCCGTACCAGATATGGTCAATCGATTTCGGGTACTTTGACCCAAGTCATATGAGAAATTCGGGACAGATCTAATGATTTCTATAATCAAAACAAAAGTTATAGTGAAATTGAAGAAAAACGAATACCTCGTATATAGCAAGTTCATTGAATAGCTTGAATATAGCAATTTCTATGTCAGTCATTTTCCTTCTATCTCCTTCTAGGGTTCTATATTTTTTCCCTGGATACCTTATAAGTTTTCCACATAATATCTCATAATTTAGACAAATAACTCTATTTGTAGATTTTTGAATTATTTTTACCCGAACCCCCTTAAAATTTAGATAATGAAGGATCCGACCTCTAGATCCACACCCGTATAGGTCACCCGCTCACAAGTCCGAGCAACTTAGGACAATAATACCATCTAAATTACTGATAAAAAAAGAATCACAATTAATAAAGTTTCCCATGAATTAACTAGCCCATATCTAGTATGTGAGAGACACCAACTTTTTACCAGAAGGGGTTAATGAAATGTTATTCACACTTCTTGACAAAGCAACTGAACATAGAGAAGGGAGATACCCTACTAAGCAATATTAGACTTAGATGAGCTTAAATGTAGTGACATGGACGATGAGGATTCATATAATCAAGACCAATTTACTTGGAATTGAAGTGTAGTAGTAGTCGTAGCTATTTATAGATACACTACTCAGCATATAGCAGAAAACAATTTGGGTTGTCAAATGTAATTACAACCTCGACGAGGAATCTTAGTAGCTCAATTGGTTGATTACCTATAAACTTTCACCTTGTTGGTGAGGGTTCGATTCCCCACATCGTAATCCCCTCCCCCATTTTCCCTTCCCCTACACCTACCCCCAATTTATTTTATAAAAAGTAATTACAACCTCGGCAGGGAAGCTTAGTAGCTCAATTGGTTGATTACTTGAACTTTCACCTTGTTGGTGAGGGCTCGATTCCCCACATCGTAATCCCCTCCCCCATTTTCCCTATCCCTACCCCTACCCCTACCCCTACCCCTACCCCCAATTTATTTTTAAAAAAGTAATTACAACCTCGGCAGGGAAGCTTAGTAGCTCAATTGGTTGGTTACTTGAACTTTCACCTTGTTGGTGAGGGCTCGATTCCCCACATCATAATCCCCTCCCCCATTTTCCCTTCCCCTACCCCCAATTTTTTTTATAGAAAAAGTAATTACAACCTCAGCCCAGTATTAACAAAACTCAGGAAAATTAATATAAGTGCTCAAAGATCATGGCTTAAAACATTAGGCATTCATTAAAGTGTCATTAGTCATTCATTATTTAAGCCATTTTGATTCAGATCTTTTTCATTTTTGTATCTGAAGTCTGAACTGAACTCAGGTATCATCAGTCTCATTGTTAAGTGAACAAGTGTTCTTTTCTACTTAAGATACATGTTACCACTCCAACTTCTTATGCAATATCAGATGACTCCTAGCTCCAATGGTAGAGAAATTTTTCAAAGCTATCTTTGTCATTAGTTTCTTTCTTTCAGCAACTATATATGTGCTTCAATTAATGGTATGGTTCTGGGTCACTTTATCAATAAGGATGTATAAAGTCACGGTATAAGGTCATGATTTTTGCTGGCTTGAAGTCCAATTCAAATTAACCTGAACAAGGGAATAAGATGTAAACCTGAACAATCTCCTCTGACATTGAAACGCAACGCGGCAAACTGTGATCTCTGGGCAAAATTCTAATATGTGTCTTAGTCTCAATCCTCATTTGCTCAATAATTTTCCCTCCTTTCCCTAGCAAACATCCCACATGCATTCTAGTCACCACCAACCTTGTTACCGCACGATTATTCCCACTGACACCTCTCATCCTAAACTCCTCCTCCACATCCATCCCACCACTGTACCCTCCTCCTCCTCCTCCTCCTCCACCACTATCACTATCCAAAATCCTCTCATGTATCATCAGCAATGCCTCCTGAGCTGGCGAAAACACCGGCATTCTACCATCAGGATCCCTCCTCCTAGTGTCCGAAATCTCAATGATACGTTCATCATCCCCTGGAATCAGTTCATGTACATTCACCCATGCCCCAGTATGCTGCCTAATCGCCTTAATAATACTCCCTGATTTCCCAATAACACCACCCGCCTTAACATCGTGACATAAAATCCGGTAAGTAGTAGTAACCATAAGTGCAGGGTCCTGCATTTTCCGACCTCCTCCACCTCCACCGGCAACAGGACGTCGGTGATGAGTCGGTGCATAATGGTGAGGGTTGTTGTACCTCTGTTTAGTCCTGGGTAAGTTCTCGGATTCGAAATCCTGGTCGTAATAGTATCTCTTAGATCTTGATCTGTCCATTTCTTTTGGGGTTTCAAAAGTGTATCTCAGTGAATCTCGGAAGCCCCAAATTACAAAATTAAGCTACTAGCGTTAGGGTTTTCTTCACAATTTTCCAACACACAGAGACCACACCAGAACAGAGCTTTTTTCTTACGGAAGAAGTTCAAAAACCCTAAATTAACTTGCCATAATCAAGCTTTTCTTCATTCTGTTCATCATTTTTAGCTTCTTTTTTTTTGTCTGCTTTATTTACTTGCTGTACGCAGCTTTTTATAATCTTTGATAATTGAAGGTATTTTTGGCGCTGTGGGACCCAATACAGTGGTGGGCCGTATAACTCACGTTTACCGCTTTGACGTCGTCGTTTTTTGGAATACTTTTTTTATCGAATCTTAGTTTAAGGAAAAGACGGAAGGTTCCTTCTTTGTTAGACTTGCCAGTCATACTTGAATTGGGGCCGCTGTTAGTTGGCCGAACTAATTACTTCGGCCGATAACTAACGAATTAATATTTGTACTATGTAGTTTGTAATGTGTACTACTACCTTCCTCACATGATTTTTGCGACTATTTTAATTTATTATATTTACAAGATACGATAAATATGAAAAAATTTGAAATGGTGAGGTAGAATAATATGAAGGAAATCTCGTTTATATTATTTTTTCTTGGTAGAGAAGATTTCAAGAATCTAAAATTACTCCTTTTGATCAAAGAGTAAATATATTCACTGATTGACGACTTAACAAAATTAGTTACTTCAAGGTAAATTTTTATTATGAAACCTTTAATGCATTTGCTGAAATTCATATTTATTTCTATTTACAATTCATTCTTCATCCAAAATATTGGCTCCATTTATTTTAATTTACCAAGTATTTTCGATATTTCACGGTGAATGATGTATACAAACTATAGTAAATGCACATTGAAAGATCATAATGGTGAATCAAAATATTCTAGAGGAAAATTTATATATACCTATACTTTCTAAAATAAAGAGGATTTCAAGAATCTAAAATTACTCATTTGATCAAGAAAAACAAATATTGACTAATTCATAGCGTTAAAAAATTAATGTTAACGTAGCTATTATATCTGTACATCTTAATTACTAATTTAATCAAGAAAAACAAAAAATTGACAAATTCATGGCGTTAAAAAATTAATGTTTACATAGCTACTATATCTATACATCTTAGCTATATTTTTCAGAAATTATGACAATTATGAATTTTCTAGTAAATTCTACATTTACTCAACATTCCTTAGTTTCATGCCTAAATAGAAGCATGTATTTATATTTTCTCTCACCAAAATTCAGTCTTCTTTTATTTTTTTCTCACCAAATCTTACTCTTCACTCTTTTCTTTTTATATTCCTAAATATTCAGTATCTTATACATAATTTTTCTTCATCTTCAAATTAGGGTCAATTTTCAAAGCTTCATTTTGATATATCAATTGTGGAATCTAGTGATTTTAGGAAGGTGACTCAAGATACAGGTTTGAACTCATCGAGTTGAAGAGCGAAAGCCTCAAAACTGTACAAAATAAGATAATTGAAAATTTTCTTTTGCTACAAGTTGCTTTTGGTATATCAACGTTTTAGTTGGCTATTAAAGAATCAATGTTACTTCGTTGGAGATAACCATCTCTGAAGGTTTGCGATTTTCCCAAAATTCATGTCATTTTTGCTTAAGTTTTTGTCGAAGTTTTTCCCAAAAAATGTACTTTTTTATCATTGTTGTATTAGAAATTTCCCAGTGACTTCTTCAATTTTCATTCTATATATAACACATATGTTGTATCTATGAAAATTGTATTTTGTATGCTTATGATTATATTTAAGAACAAGTACTTGATATACACTCATAACATACATACAATATACATTTTAGATGATGGTTCCTCTGTACATATATAATTGATATTTTTATATGTATTCGACTTTTATTTTTAAACACATGTACATGTACAATTACAATGGTATGCTTTCTTCTTCTCAAAATAAATGTTGTTTTAGTTCTTTTCATGGCTATTTAAAAAAAAATTACCAAGTTACCCCTACATATGGGAGCAGTTTTATTTTTCGATAGTTAAGCATATTTTATAAACTTAATTGGAGGTTAAAAACATACTGCTTATCGCAGGGTTGTTCGAGTTTTGGGCTTTAGACTGGCCAATTAAATTACAAATAGAAGAGTTAACTTTCCTAGAGTACATAGTTCCTCAAATGTCTACCCACGTTGCGTCTTTTACATACAGTGGAGGAACTATCAAAAAAGTAGGGTGTCTCATAGCTATTATTCTTGAGTCCTTCTTTACTGAGCATGTCTGGCACCTTGTTCTGCTCTTTGAAGCTGTGTGTTGGCGTGGTGGCTCCCAACTTCTCTATAAGTAACCTACATTCAAAAATCAAAATTAGAATAGGGGTGATTGTCATGTTCAAACAATTTTATCATTTATGAAGAATCAGTATTGATATCAAGAGGGTGAATCCTGGACTCCAAAGCCATAAGAAGTCTTTGTCTAAGAGCTCTGATCTAAGCAAGAATGAGATCAACATGAGCTTCTCTACTAGTGAAGCCAATTATCCAGTCACACCTGTGATTCCGGATAACACCTCTTAGTCCCCTTGGGCCGGGGGTTGTTTTCATCGCCCCATCAGTGTTCAACTTAAACCTGTCTACCACATGAGACTCTTATTTTACAAGGATAGAATGGTTGTCTTTCTTGGGCCTGTGATAGTCTTTGATGAGCAGCTGGAATTCATAAGATTGGTTGACGACATTATTGAAGAAAATGTCGTCTTTCCTTTTGTTAAAGAGATCGTGGTTCCTCTGAAGCCAAATGGCCCAGAAACAATGGGGGATGATCGCATGCCAAGGAAAATGGTGGTTATAATCCTTTCATTTGGTGTTGCACTAGATTTTGTGCCAATTGTTTATAGAGAGCATAGTCTTGTCCAACTTGTAGTTGGAGGTATTCCTCGCTAAGAGAGTTTCCCTAAGGTTGGTTGTTTTAGTACAATGGAAGAATGTGCGCTCAATATCTTCAGTAGGGTGGCCACAAGCTCGGCACCCCGGGGTGGATGTTTAGGCCAATCCTGCTAATGTGCAGGGATGTAGAAAGCTTGTTATGGAACATGAACCAAAGGAAGAATTTTATTTTGTTAGGGCAACCCAATTTCCAGATCTAACCAAACTTCTTTTCGTCTGTACTTAGAGTTGTTTTGGAGTTATTTGAATGAATGAATTCGTAAGCACTCGTAGTAGTGAATTCTCCATTTTTTGTAAGGTTCCAGATGGGCTTGTCATTCCTCATTCATTGAGGGTCAATGTGGATAGCTTCAATACTGGCTTTGATTTCTTCAAGGAGATCGAAGGATATGGCATCCAAGTTACAAGTGCCCTTTGTAGCCATGTCTTTTACTAACATCTCCTCCTCTCCTTGGCATAGCGGACCATGTAGGATGTTCCTGATGGATTCCTGGTGAGACATCCATTTGTGATTGATAAAGTTGGTTATATCTCCATTGTTAACAACCCACCTAAGATTTTCTTTTCTGTCATTCCATTCCTCTATAATGCACTTCCAAGTTCTTGAGATGGGCGTCCTTCTCCAATCAGTAACATGGTTTGAGTATTTGCTGATTAGCATTCGGCCCCAAAGGCTATTTGAGTGTTTGATAAGTCTTTCAGCCTTGGGGAGGGTGATGGTTTCCCAGTTGACAAAATGCATTTTCTTCTTTTCATGGTTGGTTCTCCTGACAAAGTTCCTTTAGATTCTGTTAATAAGTTTATTGGTTTTGGCTGAGAGTTGGATGTATTGCATGACGTGGCTAGGGATGATGCTAAGAGAGGCTTTTGCTAGAATAGTTCTATCAGCCATGTTCATGAAGTTAGTCTTCTAGCTGGCTTGTTCCTCATGGAATCCAAGATGAATTGGAAGTCATTATGGGTGGGCTTTTTGTGGAAGCTGGGGAAGCCCAAATATTTTCCAAATACACTGCTAGACTGAATATTAAGAAGGTTTGGGCATTGGGAGGCATTTTGAGGGGTACAGTTAGAACAGAAGACATCTTTAGATTTATTGTGGTTAATGCTCTGTCCAAACAAGTCATGCAGGTTTTGGGTGATGGTGTTACAGTTTAGAGTATTGGCTCTGGCAAAAAAATTAAGGTCATCAACAAATAAAAGATGGGAAATTTTGGGACATAAATTGGTGGTTTTAATGTGATAGCAACTTTTGTTTTCAACCTTCCTGTTGATGTCTCTTGAGAGGTAGGGGATTTCTTCTAGATGGTTCAAAGAATGGGGTTTTTCCTCTATTGACAATGATGGAGATGAAACTACTGCTTACACAAGACAGGATGAGGTTTGTGAGCTTAGGAGGAAGGTTAAAGAAAATGAGTAACTCTCTAATGTAAGACCATTCCAATTTGTTAAAAGCTTTTTCAAGGTCAATCTTGAGAATCATGTTGACATATTTCCCTTTCATTCTTTTGAAGTGGGAGATGAATTCATGTACAATGATAGCATTGTCAGTTGTTCTTCTATTGGAGAGGAGGCTGGCCTGGTTTGGGCCAACGATATGGGGGAGCATGAGCTTGATTCTGTTGACAATGATCTTGGTGACCAACTTATAGATGGTATTGCAAAGTTCAACATGCCTGAAGTTCTTAATGCTGGTGGCATTAGGACTCTTAGGAATGAAGCAAAGCAGGGTGGTATTCATGTAATGAGGCGTGATGCTTTTAGCAAAAACTTCTTTACAAATGTTTGAAGTTTTTATGCCTACCTCAGGCATGTACTTTTGGTAGAAAAGGGGGTGGAGTCCATCAGGGCCAGACGCTTTGGTAGGTTTGAAGGACTTAAGGGCCAGGGTGATTTCAGTGTCTCTCAAAGGCATGTCCAGGGTTTCTCAATAGGAGTTAGGGGAGTCATCCTGGTTTTAATTATACTCCCTAGGGTTGTAGGGGAGGTTAGTGGTAAACAAGTTGGTGAAATATGACTGAATATGGGTGGAAATTAGGAGGGGATCAGTGATAGTGTGACCAGAGTCACCTATAAGACTATTAATCTTGTTTTTCCTCCTTCTATTGATGGTAGATGTGTGAAAGAACTTAGTGTTGGCATCACCCTGGCTGAGCAAATGTATTCCGAACTTGGTTTTCCAGAAATCTTCTTCTACCTTGAGCAAGGCTTCATATTCTTTTTAAAGCTCTACTTCAAGGTTCCAAAGATAATGATTGTAGGGATAAACATCGAAGTTTTGAATTCCCTGTAGTCTAGCTGTTGCGCCGTAATTTTCCCATTCTGTAGAAAAAATTACTTTTTGAAATGTTCTAAGTATAAAACAATTTACAAAAAATACTTAGAAAAGAGTCGCCACTTAATTTTTTTAAGAAATTAAGAAAACTTAATTTTAAAAGACTCTAACAGATTAAGTCTTCAAAATTAGAGAAACTGGGTAAGAAGTTCTTATTTACACTTCAAGAAGGTTTTTAAGGCACTTGAAACGCCCGCTAACACGCGGTTATCCTTCGACTTGACTAAAACATTTTTTGACTAATTGTTTAGCAAATGATTTAACATAATAATTCACAAAATTTGATTAACTTTAAGAAAATAGATGACACATTTTATTTTCATTTTTTATTTTTATTTATTTATTTTTAAGAGCCAAAGAGACCAAAAGTGAAACATTCAAATTAATTGCAAGCGATTATAATAAAACTAGATTAATTAGAATTCATGTAACTCATTTTTGAAATAGTACATTTAAACAAATTTAATAAATTACACATGAAAATCAATTTAATTAATTGGCTAATCCTTTTATTTATTTATTTATTTTTCAAAAAGAAAAGACCAAGTATTTTAGTTTTATTTTTTATTAATTGAAAAGATTTTCGACTAACGTTTTAAAAGTCTATTTGAGAATATACTTTAACCTAAACAATTTTAAAATGAATAATAAAAAGAAAAAAAAATTAATTGGAGGGGCATAAAACATTATTTTTTAAGGATAAAAGGTTAACTTAATTAAAATGTGTAATTTAACTTACATATTTGTTTGATAAAATGAGTGAATACTAAAATATGACATATGTTAAAGTTAAACAAACACAAAGAAATAACTCATCTTTAGGGAATTTAATCAAGTTAGTTAATAATTATGAAGTTAGAGTTAGTGATAAGAAAAAACAAACAATAAATAGAGAAAATTAAATAATTTAGAGATAGCGGAAAAATGAATTTGGACCCCTTTTTTGGGCCAATTCGCTGGAAATTTTGGGGATTTTACCCAATCCCCTTTTTGGTATACACTGACTGTATATCAGTGTATACGAGCATGTATATCGGCTCTTTATACGCATTTCTTGCTTCCGAACACCTGTACATTGCCCAGCCCTGTATTTTTCACGTTTTGGCCCTGTATATCAATATTTTCTCCCTGTATATCGGTGTATACTGATGTATACAGCCCCTGTTTTGGGCTTCTGAATTAATTTCCAGCAAAATGAGTGATCTCCGAGACCTGTTCCGAATGTATAGGGGCTGACTCGATGAAAAGTATTTTTTGGTCTTTATGACCCTCTCGAAATGAGAAAGGGGGAAGGCGTCCATAAGAACTCGGGGGCAGATTTCATGCAAAACGATAAACAGGTAATAAGATTAGCATTTTTGGGAAGGAAATGAAATGACACTAAATAAATAAACACACAAATAAGATAACTCTAGTCAATCATCATTTATAACACAACAATCGAACAATAACTTAAAGGAAAATTGGTGAAGACATCGTTATATATATATTTTATTTTATTTTATTTTTATTTTTATTTTTGAGTGAGGAGCAGTGGTCAAGTATCAAGCATTAGAGTAAAGGTCACATGAGATATAAACTAATAGATTCTAAAAAAAGACTATTACATATTACAAGATTAACATCACCACTAGCAGGTTTGAAACAGAGAAGAAAGAAATCTTAATTAGACGCAGTCTAGAAGAGACAGTGTACACATATGTCATCTACCAAATGTGACTATTGAATACTTATTTCGAAAGCACAATAATTGCCATAACTAAGCCTACAATCGGTAGCTTAGGTAAAAGGAAAGAGACATACAAGGCATCGTTTGAACTCTTAAAACATCCATATAAACAAGTAAAGCAAATAGGATTTAGTCAAAATAAATAAATAGAAATGTAGCATCTTTAGCAATTGTTGGGACATGCCGACATTGAGAAAGGATAAAAGCAAACTATGGATGCATATTCGCAGTTTTATGCACTCCCGACGTATCGAAATTTGTAAAAAAAAATAAAAAATAAAAAAAATCATGAGGCACATGGAGATCTCAAGTAACAAAAAGGGCAGATTCATTTATTCCAAAGGAGTAAACACATAAAAATGAATGAACAAATGTAGACTATGACACATTTTATATGACCCGTAACCAAGGAAAGTAACACGAACTTGCGTCAAGCTAAACAAGATCACGACTGTACACCATTTAGAACCAACCAACAAAAACAATACCTATATTTTGTAAAAGAAAACAACATGTTCAACTGGACTTGGGTGACATCTAAATAGCACGAGACAAATGGGATATTGTACTAATAATGAATTGCTTGACACTTTTCAACAAACCTAGCAAATGTGACATGAATACAAACACTAAAATGGGGGTGAGATATGTGCGAACTAAACGTGACGAACTGATCTTATTCAAAGCTATTACTTGGAAATCTATTCATTTGAAAATGGCTAAATACCATTGTATAACTCATTGGCATCATTTAACTACGCAACAACACGGCGTGGATCCAATTTTATCAGAAAGAGAACAGAATAGCAGCATGATTAGCCAATAATACAAGCTAAAACTCAAGGCAAGCTTAATGACCGCCAATTCGAAAGACTACAAATAGAGAACAATTCGAAACGTATACTAAATCATCTTTAGAATAGAATCTGCACCACTTAATTCAAAGAACAAAAAATAAATTAAAGAAAACGAAGATTTAAGAAGGCAACTTGGCTTTAACAAATCACGCGTGAACATTTGAAATGGATCAAAGTACACTTCATGGTCTAAAATTTACAAGGAACGAACTAAAAAAAAAAAAAAAGGGAGATACAAGCGGTTTACCTCGTTATGGGCAGCGGACTGGGATAGAGCGAGCAGGGAGGAGTTTTCTACCACACTAATTCTAATCTTGGGCAGCTGACCACAATTGCGAATCGGACTCGAACAAAGCCTTTCTCACGACTTAGGATTAGAGAAAACTTATAACATTTCTTGAGTACAAGAGTGTTTATTCCCCCAAAAAATAATCCATCCCCTTTCAATGGAGAGAAAAAGTGTATTTATAGGAAAATTCTAGGGTTCGAATTGGAATGGAGAAGGGTAGAATTGGAATTCAAATCCAAACCTCCAATTTTTGAAATTTTCCCCTAGGGATGGGAAAGGCTGTTCTTGTACACAATTTCAACTAAGATCCTTCAAAATCCGGATGAAAAGACCGGGATCGGCGGTAGTTTGCAGGCGGGTCAGGTTTTGACGCAATTTTCGCTGCTCTCATGATCTCTTCCTTGCGTGAAGGAGAAGAAATTGAGTATGGGCAGTGGGGTCGCGCGTCTGCTGCGGTCTGGCCGCAATGGGGGCGCTTGGAATGCTGCAGAGGAGAAGAAGGGGTGAATGGGTCGGGTGGATGTTGTTTTTTTGGAATTGTATGTTGCTGTGTGTATTTGTTACTGATTTAGTGGGCTGCTGGAAGTTGTTAAGTGGGGAATTATTTGGGAAGTGGGTTGTGTGTACGTTGTAGTTTGGGCTGGGAATTGTTGTTGTATGTTGTTGAGGGGACTAGAATTGGAATAAGAGTGCAAATGGGCCTGGTGTGTTTGAATTGGGCCATTGAAAAATGGCCCAAAATATAAAGGGGTTAGATAAAATTTAGTTTAATTTAGATGGATTAATATCGATTAATTAACGAGCTTCTTAATCTTAACGAAATATTATAATTAATTCGATTATAAAATAATTAATTTAATCACAAACTAATGAACTCAAAATTATAACTATAGTTTAAACTAAATTAAATTAATAAACTATTTAACTAAAATGTAAAATCTTTTGTGATGATTTTTAAATAGTTATAAAATAACGTGATTGTAAAAATATATGTATTTATTATTAAGACGATTAAAATTATTAAAATGATAAAATTACTCTAAAAATAACTTGGATATATTTTCAAATTTCATAGAATTTATTAATTCAAAATTACGACCTTTACTACTAGTAATGTATTTAAAAATATAAAATCTTTTATGGATGATTTTTTGAATACTCATAAAATCCATTAATTATATACGTAACTAAACAAAACATACATATTATTAAAAAGTGATAAAGCTATTTAAAATAACTTGCAAACTATGTTTATTTTATTTTATTTTGAAATTTTTATAAAACTAATTATTTTAAATCGTTAGAAATCGAAGAAGCTTGATGATTAATTTATATTGTGGAGGGTCAAAATTGGGTGTCAACACTAGCCATGATTTTTCTGATTTTGTGAAAGATATTTCCAAAGGTGTTTTTATTCCATTCAATGGTATTCTTTTGGAATCTATCAATGGAATTGTGAAAGTCAACTAGTGTTTTAAAGCAACTCCTGACTAGATCCTTGAAGGTTGGGTGTCCATACCACATAGGCTACATTCTGAAGGGTTTGTTCTGCATAGGGCTTTGGGGATTTTCCAGTCTTACTTGAAGGGGGCAGTGGTCAGACTTGGTTCTGGGAAGATGGTTCACAATGACATTGGGGTATCTAATAACCTATAAGGTATTAGCAACACACATATCTTATCTTTCAAGGATAAGATTGGTTTCATTTTTGTACCTCTTATTGGTCCAGGTGTACTTACAACCTCTATACCCTAAGTCTACCATATTACAGTGGTCTAAACACTTTTGAAACTTACTCGCTCTAAAGTTATTTATGCCCCTGCCTCCCAACTTTTCACTACCCTTAGGGATTTCATTGAAGTCTCCTCCGATGAGCCAATCAACACTGGTGTTCATAGAGAGTTCAATGAGTTCTTTCCACAAATTATTTCTAACAGTGAAGTCATTACTAGCGTAGATAGTAGAAAATAGTCAATGATTAGTATTAGTAGTTACCTGGACCATGACATAAATACTCTACGGAGTTATAGAGACGTCGCTGAGCTTCATAATGTCTTTCTTCCACATAATGACTATGCCCCCGTTCAGTCTCACTGCCGCTAACTGAATCTGAGAGTCGAAGTTGAGAACCTCAGTGAGGCGCTTGTGTTCCCCCATTCTTGTCTCTAGTAGTACAAGTATCACTGGTTTGTGCATTTTAACCATTACTTCATGTAACGCCTGAAGCTTGCGCTGTTTGCACCCCTAACATTCTAGATTATGAAATTCATTAGGGGGGTTTCCTTGGGTGGATTGTGCATTTGGTTCTTCCATTTCTCCACTTGGGAAGGTCCCTTTGTCTCGTTCTGCACTTTCAGCTTAAAGGCTGGCGAAATGCTGTCCTTTTCGCTCATCAAATTTAGTGAGCACTTGGATATCATTTTGGGGCAGTAGACAACCATGGACTCGGTTGAGAGTTCTATGAACTCTTTCAGTATGAGATTTTCCAGTACGACAGCTTGAGTTTTTTGCTCCCCAAAGGAGGCCAGAAGGAGTTCCAGCTTCTCGTTGCTCTTCTTTAACATGTCTGCTGCCGATTCTCTTTCCATCTCCTTTTCTGTCTCCCCTTGATGTCCACTGGGGTCTGTGTTTCCTGGGGGACCATGACACAAATGAGAGGTTCATGATTTTCATTGACGGTGGTATATTAAAAAAAAGGGAGGCGTTGCAATGTCTGGACATCATAATGTTCATGGAGCTTAGAGGTAGGGTACTTGCAGTCCTAGCAATTGTGTTTGTAGGACTGACTGTGTCCAGATCATATTCCCCATTCCCTCTGTACAAGCCTTCCTTGATTAGGTGTGCCAGATATAAGAGGTCTTAGACAACCAGTGTCAGTGGTATGTCCCCGATTGTCGCTTGGAAAGAGATGGACCTCTCATGCATCTCCATTTCTAGCCACAATGATGGGTATGGTCCGGCGATGGAGGCTTGGATATTAGTGTGATGAGGTTTGCCGGAGAAGTTGCCATTTTCAGAAAGGAGATTGCTATTGATTTGGACAAGAATGTTAGGAGGGTGGGGAGGGGACTTTTCATTTTCAAGAAAAGGGATTGTGAGAGTGGAGTTAATTGAAGTGACTTCATCCATCACTTCGCCAGAGGATTTGTGATGATTACTGTTAATGGGTAGGGGTTGCAGGGATTTGGCTGAGAGGAGGCGGTGGTGATTTCCATGGGAATTGCTTTCGGAGTGATTGATGGCATGAGAGAAATGTTTTTGAGATGGGCCCAAGTGGAGTCATCATAATTAATGGAATTACTTCGCTTAAGTTGGGGTTTATTTTTCGGTTTAATGTTATCTTGGCTGAAGTGACTAAGGGTGATTCCCTTAGATTTTTTGGGGATATGATCATTAATGCTGTTAGGTGGGGAGTTATTTGAGTGGTTGGCACTCAAGGGGGTGTTTTGGGAATCAAGGGTATAATTAATCTCATTTTTTTCTTTCCCTCTTTTATTAATTAATCTATGGGAATGGGGGTTGTCGGAGTTAGCAATCTCCGGAGGGTGTCGATCAAGAATATTAAAGGCGTTAGGGCTAGAGAACTTACTTGTGCTTGTTGTTGCGGTACTTACCTGATGGCGGGTGTATGTTCCAAGTTGTTGTTTTTGCTCCGCCCCATGTGTGAATGGTGGGGCTTGTTTTGGGTTCTTGTTCTTTCTTGGGAAGGATACAATCTATCATGTTTTCTTAGCAGGTTTCATGGGGTTATCTATAATGTTGGGAGGTCCTTGGTTGTTTTAACAAGTAGTGTACAGTTTCTCTATACGTGTCAAATTTCACCACAACTCGTGCACAAAATCCCTCCACCTTCGTACACCACTTTTTGTGTATGATTTTCAATTTGGACCTCACCTTGTAGAGGTTTGCCGATCGGGACTCAAATGCAGATTCTTGCATAGCAACCCCGAAGGGTTGCTGAGGTGCAGGAGTCGATTTTCAGTAAACCGCCTAACTTCTTCCCAATTTTTTTCCTAGATTTCTCTATCATAGAATTTTGTGGGTAGTTGTAGGAGCCTCGTCCAAATCGCGGTGTGGTAGTCCATTGTTTCATTTGGTACGAAGTTTGGTTCCCAATGCAGGACTGATAGGAAGCTTTCTATGAAAAACCATGGCCCTTCGTGGGGTGTCTTGTACATATTTTCTGGTTTATTGAATTTGGCGATATAGAAATCTCATCCGAGATCTATCAGCATAAGAGGCTCAGTTGGTTTCCATAGGTCCATTAATTTGTTCCTCAAGTAATTATGTGAAATATTTTTCCCAAATAACTTGACTATGACGGAGCATTTTCATGGACTGTAATTTTATTTTTTTTATCTTCTTCTAAGAGGATTATTGGTCCAATGTGTTGCTCAGCTTCTGTTATGAGTATTTCATCTGTATAGCTATAGGATTGATTCAAACCTCTTTCCCTTTTGAGAAGTATTTCTTTGAAGGAAGTCTCTGGTGGATCTGGCGGTTTAGGAGGTGAGGCTGTTCATTGGATAGTCTTAGTTTCAGAGAGAAGTTCTATTAGTAGTTGTTTATTAAAAGTTGAGCACTATTAAAAAACATTTTTTAAATATAAAAGTATACTTTTTAATAAGGGATAAGGGTCTGAAAAATATCTCAACTTTGGTCGGAATTGTTGTTACGATACCAAACTTTATGGAGGACCTATTACCCCCTGAACTATTTAATAGTGTATTTTAAAGGTATATATGTGTCCACGTGGACACGTTACTATTTATAATTATACATTATTTTTTATGTCCACGTGGGCAAATATATATGTTTAAAATACGGCATTAAATAGTCCGGGGGTAATAGGTCCTCATTAAAGTTTGATATTGTAACAACAATGTCGGCAAAAATTGAGTATTTTTCAGACCCTTATCCCTTTTGATGATGGATAACTTTAGTTTTTTTTTTGTTGCTAAAATCGAGAGACGGAGGGAGTATTGCAAAAAGAGGGCTTGTAGGATGTTATATTTGCGAAACTGCTCTAAAATTCCGAAAATCAAGAAACAAATGATCCACTCTATGAATAACCAAGGCATAAGTGGAACATTTTCAAACATCAGGGGTCTAACTGCCAATAAATTAACTTGTTGAAAAAACAAGAGTAGGGTATCATTTGCGTTATCCCCTTTCATCAGAGGGATTAGAGCTCAATCGAAGGGCGAAAAACAATGGCAGCATCAACCCTGACTTTCAGTAGCTTTTCAACACTACAAACTTTCCCCGTAAGCTCCTCGTTCTATTTTTACTCTGTTTTATATTCGCCAGAATCTTCGCCGGTTTCCAGTTTGAGTCTCCGTTCTTAATTTGTGAATCCGGAGAATGATAATTTGTCTTCAATGCAGAGAATTGCAGCAGTTGAAAAAACAAAACGCGTGAACTTCTCCATTCGGACGCAGGTGACAGTTCTTCGTTGCCGTCGCAAGTCTATTTTCAGTTGTAATTTTTTTTTTGCACTAGTGTTAGTAACTTTTGTTTTAGTCTGGTGTACAGAGTGCGTCGAGTTCTAAAAATGAAGGCCGCGGAGAAAGGCGAATATGGAGGCGACGGAAATTGGTATGCTAAGGAATTCTAATTTTTGCGTTTTCCTGCTCGTTTCATTCTGTTTGTTTTTAATGTTATTTTTCGATGGCACCATTGAAATTACCGGAATTAGATATAAGAGTAGGCTCATTTCGTAAGTATTGTGCTTGCCTTGTATAGGCTATAGTTGAAAGGATTTAAGCTATATGCAGAGTCTATTTTTGTAGTCAGTTTCACTGATTTTGGCAGGTTACTTATCAAGTCAGGCTTACTATAGAGTCATAGGCATATACAATTGTTTGTAGTTGGCTTTTAAGTGATTAGATTTGCTTAAATATTCTTTACACCGTCGGTATATTTGGTATAACTCAAGTGAAAACCATATTTGTGGTATACATATTAGACTATGCTTGATCTATTATTGTAGGCTGATAATACTTTTCTTCATTTTTGCCTTTTGTTTTCGTTTTAAAGTTTGGACTTATATTTTTTTTGGTCATTTTGGGTGCCTTGATTTGCACGATAAGTTTCTTGGTTAATTAGTTTTTGAATTCTTAGAATTGTTACTTGAGCTTGATTGTATCGTCTTTAGAAGAGGGATGATATCCACATTTGATCTGAATCGGATCCTTTTACCCCCTTTATGTGGCATATCAAGCTAGCCATCTTTCCTTTTTGCTTGGGCTTTATGTATTCATTAACTACAAACCACCGTAGGCAAAGTGATAGATATTGAAACCTAACTGATCTCCCACATCAGGGGTTCAAGCTTTCTGTCAGTACATCACTTCTCTCCGGATGCTGATGCAAAACCTGACCCACTAGAAATTGAAGGAAGGGAAATGATGGTTTCACTGTATTGCATTTACGTGTTGATTTTGTTTGGACCTTGCAAGTTCAGTAAAACCTCTATAAATGCATATGCTTGGGACCGAAAAAAAATATTCATTTATCGAGATTATTAGTTTATCGATAAATGCATAAAATATTTATTTATCGATAAATAAATATTTATTATTTTAGAAAGTATTTTGCAGTATGTGCCATAAGAAAGAAAAAAAAATATTTGAATTAAGAATTTCAAAAGTTTAAATCTGGAAACTAAAAAGTGTAGTCTTTGCATATTTATTATTTAAATCTAGAAAAGCTAAACGAATTTAGTGAAGTTCAACGTTTCTAATTGTATTCATGTATATAGAATATGAAGAGATTTTATGTTAACTATAAAAGGAAAAAGCTAGATGTTTAAAAATCATAATCCAAGTATAATGTCTTCTCATCATTTGAAAGGCATACAAAAATCATTTTTAACCAATAAAATAAGAAACACAATATGTGAGCATAAGAAAGAGAATCCAACTATTAGCCAAAAAGATTTGCAAGCATGGGTGAAACAAAAGTTTGATTTGACTATTAGTCAATTAACAATATCGCACACTCTCAAAAGGTCGACAGAGTATTGTCAAATGAGATGAAAAATAGCGATGCCAAAAGGCATAAACCGGCAAAATAACCTGATTTAGAGAAAGTTTTGTACGAGTGGTTTCTTCAAATGCAAGAGAAAGTGAACATGCCGGGGGAAATTATCTAAGGAAAAGCAAAAGATCTTTTCCTGAAAATGTATGGTGAAACTAATCCAGAATTTAGCTTCTCTTCTGGTTGGTTAGAACGTTTCAAGTCAAGATACGGAATCAAGTCTTACAGACGTTTTCGTGAAAGTGGTTCAGTTATCATAGAGAATATTGAAAACGAATTGCCTAGCATACGGTCAAAACTAGATCAGTTTGAATTGAAGGATATTTATAATATGGATGAAACTGAACTATTTTATCGATTGGAAGCTGATCATTCACTTGCTACCAAGCAGCTTGAAGGTCGCAAAAAAGACAAAGAAAATTATTCTTGCCTCTGTTGCAATGGTTATGGATCTGACAAAGTACCATTGTGGATTATTGGTAAGTGTGCAAATCCTAGATGCTTCAAAAAATGTGAACATGAACAATCTTAATTGCATATATAGATCCAACAAGAAAGCTTGGATGACTGGCTTGCTTTTCTAAGAATATGTTGGTTGGTTTGATAAGAAAATGAATGGAAGGAAGGTTTTGTTAATAGTAAACAATTGCCTAGCTCATCCAAATATAGTTGAAGGCCTAAGAAATGTAGAGTTGTTTTTCTTACGTCCTAACACAACGTCAAAGATTCAACCATGTGATGCTGGGATTATTCGAGCATTCAAAGCTCATTATCGTCGTCGTTTTTATTTCAGCATCCTATAAGGCCTTGAGGTTGAAGCACCATATACTGAAAAAACTAATATTTTGAATGCTATTAATTTTGCTAACTTGGCTTGGAATTTTGATGTGAAAGAAATAACAATTGCAAATTGCTTTTGGCATTGCAAGATCCGGTCGGAAGAAAACAATGTTCCCGAACCACAAGTTGGTGAATTAGATGAAGGTATCCAAGAAGTTAGTGAATTAGATGAAGGTATCCAAGAATTAAATGATGTCTTCTCTAATTTAGCCTACAAAAATGTGATGGATGTTGAACATCTTTTGAACTACTCTAATGAGAATGATACAGTTATGGAATTACCTACAGAGGAAAAGAGATTATTCAATCTGTAATGAATAATGATGACGAGAATGACCCTGAATAAGATGATAGTAGCATTGTCCCACATGTATCGTCAAAGGAGGCATTTCAAGCAATGACTACATTGTCAAACTATTTGGTACAACACGAACAAAATATTCCGGAAATTGTGTTCGCTCTTCAAAAAGTTAAGGATGAAATTAATTTTGGTTTTGGTGGGAAGAACAACAATCAACTATAGAATCATATTTTAAAAAGAAATAGTTATTGGTCTAGTATTATTGACTGATTAAATATATATAAATTCTTGATGTATTCTAGTAATTATTACTTTATATTTTTTCTGGGCTTTTAATACTTTATTTTTAATTATTATCTAATGCATTTAGCGAGAATATTACTTTAATATAACTAGCCCAAGTTGGGACCGGAGAAAAATATTCATTTAGTGAGATTATTACTTTATCGAATATTACTTTATCTAGATAATACCAAGTTTGGAGAGTGTACTGTTATCCTGACTTAGTAGTATGTCCAAATGATTTAGGCTGAACACTATGGCTCGAGATGTCATGGTTAAGGCTTCTGATTTAACAGAGCTTTGTATGTATGCGGCTAAGTTCTGACTGGGTTCTTTTTACAGTTGATCATGGCCATACTCCGATATTCTGGTTTTGTGGTTGCTGCAAAGGCAAAATGGTTTACCATCTGTATATAATTTTTTAGCAGTAATCTGAATGTAGTACAAGTCATTCTTTGGTAGATGGTTCTGTCTCGCGTTTTTACCTGCTATTAGGTTTTCATATGAGGCACCTTAGTAAAGAGTGAAAGCTAGCATATTCCCCATAGTTTAAGATTTTATCTGTTATTTCTTGATTTGTGCATGTCATCAATGCCCATAGGCATGCTAATCTTCTTTGTCATTCCAGTTTTATTTGTTATTTCCTGGTTATTCATGGAATAATGTTATTTTTAAGGGGTCATTTGGCTGATGTTATAGAAACAATTGATCTCAGCATAAATCTTGCGTTGGTCCATTGGATAATATAGTGTATGGTCAGCCATATACGAAAAAAATTATCGCTGCATAAATAATGCAACATTTGGTTGGCAGTACTAAATAATACCTGAATTAAGTTATGCATGAATTTAATGTTATTTGATTCTTGATAGAATGTAAAATAATAGCACCTGTAGTAGTAATGTAGAGATTAAACTATTTAAAGATAAATTGTCCTTTTAGACTAAGTAACTCATTTGTGACAATCTTTTCATTACTAATAATCACTTCTAACAATTCTTTCATTATTGATCACATCATAAAGGATTCTTGCATTATAATCCTTACGTAACCAATATGTGAACCAAACAAGTTTTAATATGTGAACCAAACGTCCCCAAACTTTTTTACCCATATTTGTCAAGGTTAGGTTCTTGAGACAAACTTGTAGTTGTTTCAGCCTTTGCTAAAATTTTCCTTTTGTCCATCAAGCTTTATTGCACAACTTTGGGGTTTGTTATATTTTCTTTTCCTTCGATAATTAGCCTACATCTCTTGGTTTTTCTCACTTCATATAGTGAATCATCTTTAGTGGATGCACTAACAGTTGGTGATCTTCTATGGTCTGACTAGGAATAGAGTGTATTTAACCTTAAAGGCATGCTTCGATGGTGAACAGCTGGGTTTATTGCCTAATCAAACATCTTTATAGTTCTTGAATAGAGGATTTGAGTTGATGAAAAAAGGGGATAGCTCAGAGAAAGTTATGGAGAAATAGATATTTTCTTATGTTTGAAAACCTGAGTAACATACCTGTGTATCGAAGCTTTGTATTAATAACACTGAGCTATTACTAATCCATGAAACTAACTCTAAAAGCTAACAGCTTGCTTACTATATATATTAAGTTAATTACAAATAAATACTTTGACTATTTTGACTTCAAAATAATCAGTATAATCAATAGTATGGAACTCAAGATAACCTGTAAGTTATAACTTTTGAATTTTCTTTAAGCAATAGATGAACTCTCAGCAATTCAAAGTACTACATGATCATGGAATTTGTTATGTGTTTTCCAGTCAGTGACTATCGATGGACCCCTCACTCAGGGCTTTATCTTTATGGGTACTGTTGGTTGGTGGACTTCAATCTTTGTAAGGATGGAGGATGGAATCTGTAGTTCCAACATCTCTAATCTTTTATGTGCAAGTGTGTTATGTAGCTTTTCTTAGCTGGTATTCTCTAGGCAAAACATTAACTTCTTCCAAGCCCCCATAAGATAAACACAACAGCACTACTCCTTGATAATGGTTAACACAATTGTGACTAGATTGCATACTTACGGAGAGGGGTATACTGATTATTCTGTTAGAAATAATTCCACAGTGGTTGACTTGTCATTTGTAGAACTTTGTACCTTTGGGGTCTTTTGGTTGGAAACAAGTTATCCCAAGATTAGTTATCCTAGGATTAGCTATCCTGGACCACCATGTATATGGGATTAATTATCTCATCACTATGATATAAATGATGGGATAAGTTATCCCAAACATGGCAACAGGCACCAAACAAGATACAAAATTTTTATTCCATCACTATTTATTTTAATACCTCACACCAAACGACCCCTTATAGATTAGGATTTAAAAACTTCTAGCCTTTCTTATTTCTCTTTCAAATATGATGGTGGAAGGGCGACAAAAGAATCTAGTCTTTATCGTTAATGTTTGTTTTGAATCATGCTGAAAATTCGTTATCCATTATACTTATGGCCTGCTTGTTGGGCTTGATAGTATATTTACTTATTCTAATTTTGGTTTCAGACGAAAAAAGATGAGACATTAGATGCCAGAATGGAAAGGATTCCATTCCTTGAGGAGCAAGTGAGGAAGATAAGGGATGGGGGTAAACTATTGACAATGGACATCCATAGATTATTACTGAACGAGGACAACCGGTTTGATTTTGTCAATGAGATCGCAGCAGAGGCCAAACAGTATGTTGAGAACAACCGAGATGAATATGGTGCGAAGAAAGCTATCCTTCACGTGCTTAGTAATCGTATGAACGATGCTGGAGTTTATCGTGCAGAAGCATACATGGACTCTGACCCCTTCAAGCCAGGCCCTGGATATTTGAAAGACGAACTACTGTAGATCATTAGTTAGCTATACTTTCTGTATTCATATAGCACTTCTCTAGTATATACACTTTCACCTGAGGGATCTAATGCCAAAAGATGAGAGGTAAAAAAAACTCTTTTTAAAGGTAGAAGAGGGTCTGTTTGTGTTTAATTATTCATCGCAAAAAAGTAGTACAGTATTTTACATACATTTTTCATTCTGTTTTCAGATACATTTTCATTTCCATACTAGCTAATTTCCTTTTTTAAGTGAGATTATTAGTTGATCATTTTGTTAAGCATATTATGTATACTTAAACACAAGTGCCACTTTTGTTAATTACTTAAACTTTAAATAATGTCGTGGCAAAATTACTCAATCATAGAGGGCCACTACTTGATGCATATAGCTTCTGAAAGTTCGACGGGCTTTTCTTAAGAAAGTTTACAGCCCAAATTCTCTGGCCCATAATCAACAAAAGTACCCAACTGGCAATCAACTAGTGGTCAATAATTGGTTAAAAATCAGTTATGGATTCTGCCTTCCAAGTCTTCTTATCCTTGGTAAACCTTAACCAAGCAAAATTTCTGCTGACTCGGGAAGATCTTACACCAACTTCAGTCTGGTGAGAACCAAGACTCCCCATATTTCATCAATGGCCTTATCTAGTCCCCACTTGCAAAAAGTTCTTTTAAACAAAATTTGCAGTTACAAAATTACTGCAAAAAAGAGCATACTACAGAAGCCTCTTGGAGGAGGTGGCGGTGGAGGTGGAGAGGGCAGAGGAAGATGCTGCTCTGCAATTGCAATCGACGCACCAGCTCCTTTTACCAGTGTTTCTGGCATCAGATGGGGTTCAACTATGGTCCAAGGCCCACGTGAAGAGATGGAAGATGATGCTGTTATTGTTCAATCGAATGATCTTGATGGCTTCACTTATGCTGCTGTTTTTGATGGCCATGCTGGCATCTCCTCTGTCAAGTTCCTTAGGTATGTCAAAAATCAATAATTCTCGCATATGTAGTTGGCCCTTTCGTTGTTTAGCTGTTGAATTATGTGACTGTACTCTCGTCTAAAAGTCTTAAGCTTTAGGCCTTTTTAATTGAGATGATCACACAATTCAGTGTGATATCGAAGCTGACAGATAAAGAAAGAATCAGACCCGCACATGAGGTGTGTGTGTTAAAGATATGATTAAGTAAGTGATTCTTTTATATGAAGGATTATATGATTCAACATAACCTACAAAGTTTCCTTTTTTTTTAAGAGTGTCTTTTACTAGATAAAAGAGATTTATGTAGCTTCTGTGTGTCTTAAAGAAAGATTTACTTTGGAAGTTCTGCATAGTTGGATAACGGATGTACATTAATAGGGAAGAGCTGTATAAAGAATGTGTTACAGCATTACAAGGTGGGCTGCTATTGGACAGAAAGGACCTAAATGCAATCAGGAAGGCACTACAAGAAGCTTTTGAAAATGCGGATAGGAAACTCTTGAACCGGTAAGCTACTGCAGCATGTAAATGAAAAAAAAAAAAAGAATCCATGTAGTTTCATATTGTATTCTGTATGGAGGTTTAGATGCTGTTTCTTTTTGGAAAAGGCTTGAGAGTAGCGAGAAGGAAGATGAATCTGGTGCGACAGCTACTGCTCTATTTGTTGGGAATGATACACTGATTATCGCGCATGTTGGAGATTCATCTGTGGTAAATGAGCATTCATTTCCTGCTGACAATGAAATGCTTATTGTTGATATGTTCTTCGAGATGGATAGGTGTTTTTTTTAACCATCGGACTCCCCAAATGTTAATGCAGGTGTTGTCCCGATCTGGAAAAGCAGAGATACTAACCAATTCACACAGGCCCTATGGAAACAACAAGGTTTCTCTCCAAGAAATCAGAAGAATAAATGAAGCAGGTGGATGGGTGTGTTTCCTACACTTAGACCCCTCCCAGCGTCCCCTAGACTAGTTGATTGTTTTATTTATCTACATCTATTCAGAATTCTTTCTTGAAATACGGGTCAAAATATCTAATCTATGACATGTGGAAAGATGAAACTAAAAGAGCTGCCAACACAGGAGAGAAACATTATATTCGAAATGGATTAAAAAGAAAAGTAAGACAAACAAATTGAAACAGAGAGAAAGTATTTGAGAAAGAGCAAATTACGAGTACAGTACTTTTGCTTTCAGGATGAACATTATTCAGTGTGTGTGTTGACATTGGGTATAATTTGTCTGCAGATTGTCAATGGAAGAATTTGTAATGATATTTCAGTATCCCGTGCTTTTGGCGATATGAGATTTAAGACGAAGAAGATAGAGTACGTTCTTTCTGATTTTCTGTTAAACTGATAGGAAGCATATGCTCCATTCATTTGCATTTCTTGGTTGCCCTGGAAAAATAAAATAATGCGTTCTTTCTGATCATTGCTTACTAGGATGTTGGAGAAAGGGGTTAAAGAACGCAGATGGTCTGAAAAGTTCATTTCTCGGTAATTTCCATTTCTTGCTTGAGCTGCAAATCATACTCATGATAATGCTGTATTAGCTCATGCATCACCGATAAGTACAAGCTGTCTATTCTCATGTTCAAGATTTTGTTTGTGCATTTAATAGAGAGTATTTCCCTTGGTAGTTTAAACAAGGAACTCGACTAAGCAAACCGTGGAGTACATCATTATGACTTCTTGCAAGTAAAAGCTTTGTTTCTGTTTACTTTACTAGGATTCAGTTCAGGGGAGACTTGGTTATAGCATCTCCAGATGTTTTACAGGTGAATCTTGGATCAGGTGCCGAATTTGTAGTATTAGCATCTGATGGATTATGGGATTACATGAAAAGGTCTGGAAAAAAAGGATTATTAGACACTACATCCAATTGAATCTTTTAAAGATCATAATCTCATTAGAGTTTTTTGTCTTACTTTTTCAGTGATGAAATAGTAGATTTCGTTAGGAACCAGCTTCGAGAGCATGGTGATGTTCAGGTAAGAAATATCATCTGCCTAATTAGCTTTAGTGCAATGTTGTAGTACCATATATAACTTGCCTCTTTTTCCCCCCTAACAGATAGCCTGTGAAGCTCTTGCACGGTTAGCCTTGGTAAGAAAAATTTCTGCATTCTGTACTTAACAATCTCCAAACGCGCACACAAGTATATATACTTAGCTCTCTGATCTTGCATTTCAGGATCGACGGACACAAGATAATGTCAGCATTGTCATAGCTGATTTGGGGTATGCACTTGACCTTTTGCAACCAATGTACTTTACTGATAATTTCAGAAACTTAAGGTGTTGGTACGTGACTTGAGAATGAAAATAATAGTTTCTTTTTAAGGCTAGATAGTTCTTTGTACCCTCTGAGTAAAGGTAGCCGGACTAGGATTTTCACCAACGGAATTCAAAGTATACAGAAGTAGAAACATAAAAGCTGAAAAGAGACCAGATGAACCCCTTGATAGTCAAACTTATTTAGTTGTGAAATTCCTTTTGATCATCATCATCAACTACAAGAAAGTCAATATAAGTCACAAAGGGAAATACAATAAAGTTTTTGATGAAGACATAATGTGATTACACACCATTAGAAAAGGTCATTAAGTTGTAGTGGCTGAGCTTCTTTTTTTCTTACATTTTTGTCCAAAGTTTGACATTCTTTTAGTACTTATATTGTGGTCTACATATCCACAATATTTTTCTATGTTACTTTTTTCCCCTAACAATTTAGCACTATATATTATAGTGATTATATATTTATATTTGTTTCGATATATCGACAGGAGGACGGACTGGCGAAATTTACCAATAAAGAAACAGAATGTTGTGTTAGAACTGGGACAAGCTTTAGTGACAATCAGTTTTGTGTCAATTGGAATATGGCTATCAACAATGATTTTCCCTTAGAAGTTTGATAGTAATATTAGTTAATTGTATATAGTATTTTTGTATGAAAAGAAACATAAAGCTTCAATTATACCTTGTACATTTGCTTGTCAAGGTAATTAAGTTATGTAGCATTTTAGATAGTATATTCTAAAAATATGGAAAATTCCAAATTTAACTGTTGAAATGTGGAATGAATAGTGAACTAAGGGTCTGTGATGACAACTTTAATATATAATTCAAATGATCTTGGCCACCAAATACATATATTTGTATTGAAAATATGACACCCTTATAATGATAATTCTCATTTTAGTGCTTTATATATATAAAAAAAAAATAGTGTACTTTTACCCTATTTACACATCATAATTTCCTAAGAACGAGGATCCAATTAACCCCTTGACGCTACATAACTCCAGTCATTCATGTATGGAGGTGAAAGTCGGTTGGTTTGGATTAATTACATGTAATTTAATTTTTCTTGGAGAATCACTTGGATTTACCTTGTACATCATCATATTATGGTTTTAAAAGTTATCAATAATGAAAAAAACTTTTCTTCTTGAGTAAATATGTATGCAACTTAAAAAATCTGTGTGATTTCTGAACCCACTGAAATAACTTAAGAATTTGCATGTTAGATTTGTTCCGTTTAGGCAAAAGAATTGTAATTGTAAGTGAAATATCAATCATTTAACCGATTACTTTACCAATAATTACGCTACACCTATGAAAAGGCACACCCATAATTCCTTTGGCTGATTCAACAACACGAACTCATGATTTATAGGTCATACAGAAACAACTTTACCGTTGCTCCAAAACTCCCTCCCTTTGAAAATGTGAAAAATGTACAAACAATTCTAATCAACTTTTTTATTTCACTATTTCAAAACTCAAACAACATAATAGTGCTAACATACAATACTATCTAGCTTACACAACAGAGAGGCATAAGCCAAAACTCAAGCAACATCTCATCAAGAGACTTGCAATTCTTATTATGCCCTGAGGCAACAATATTGTAAACAAATCTCTCTACACTCATAGGAGGAATAAAGGTATTGAATTTATGGGTTCTGAATTCTAGAAAACACAACTTACTAGGTTTTTGACAAATTATTTATACATACTTTACGTGATTTCTTAATATAAATATATAGAATTTGAACCAAAACTACTGATTCTTCTGAACCCCGAAATGCAAAGTTTCTTCAAGGGTGATTGCCACCTCTCTTTCTAGTGGGATCATGCCTGGGATTAGGTCCTGCATAGTCATAATCTAACACTGCATCCACCACCATCAACTTTCTTGGTATTTCTCTCATCCTCTGATCAAATTTTGCAACAAAAGTTTAATTGTAATTAGTCAAATGACATTTAATTACTTGAGTTGTAAATGATTGACCTAAGATTTTGTTTATATACATACATACATACATACATATATAGTATTTTTGTATGAAAAGGAACATAAAGCTTCAATTATACCTTGTACATTTGCTTGTCAAAGTAATTAAGTTATGTAGCATTTTAGATAGTATATTCTAAAAATATGGAAAATTCCAAATTTAACTGTTGAAATGTGGAATGAATAGTGAACTAACTAAGGGTCTGTGATGACAACTTTAATATATAATTCAAATGATCTTGGCCACCAAAATATATATTTGTATTGAAAATATGACACCCTTATAATGATAATTCTCATTTTAATGCTTTATATATATATATATATATAAAAAAAAATAGTGTGCTTTTACCCTATTTACACATCATAATTTCCTAAGAACGAGGATCCAATTAACCCCTTGACGCTACATAACTCCAGTCATTCATGTATGGAGGTGAAAGTCGGTTGGTTTGGATTAATTACATGTAATTTAATTTTTCTTGGAGAATCACTTGGATTTACCTTGTACATCATCATATTATGGTTTTAAAAGTTATCAATAATGAAAAAAACTTTTCTTCTTGAGTAAATATGTATGCAACTTAAAAAATCTGTGTGATTTCTGAACCCACTGAAATAACTTAAGAATTTGCATGCTAGATTTGTTCCGTTTAGGCAAAAGAATTGTAATTGTAAGTGAAATATCAATCATTTAACCGATTACTTTACCAATAATTACGCTACACCTATGAAAAGGTACACCCATAATTCCTTTGGTTGATTCAACAACACGAACTCATGATTTATAGGTCATACAAAAACAACTTTATCGTTGCTCCAAAACTCCCTCCCTTTGAAAATGTGAAAAATGTACAAACAATTCTAATCAACTTTTTTATTTCACTATTTCAAAACTCAAACAACATAATAGTGCTAACATACAATACTATCTAGCTTACATACCAGAGAGGCATAAGCCAAAACTCAAGCAACATCTCATCAAGAGACTTGCAATTCTTATTATGCCCTGAGGCAACAATATTGTAAACAAATCTCTACATACTCATAGGAGGAGTAAAGGTATTGAATTTATGGGTTCTGAATTCTAGAAAACACAACTTACTAGGTTTTTGACAAATTATTTATACATACTTTACGTGATTTCTTAATATAAATATATAGAATTTGAACCAAAACTACTGATTCTTTTGAACCCCGATATGCAAAGTTTCTTCAAGGGTGATTGCCACCTCTCTTTCTAGTGGGATCATGCCTGGGATTAGGTCCTGCATAGTCATAATCTAACACTGCATCCACCACCATCAACTTTCTTGGTATTTCTCTCATCCTCTGATCAAATTTTGCAACAAAAGTTTAATTATAATTAGTCAAATGACATTTAATTACTTGAGTTGTAAATGATTGACCTAAGATTTTGTTTATATACATACATACATACATACATATATATATATATATATATATATATATATATGCACTCTAACGATATAAAGGTTAAACAAGGATTTTCTTTTTATGATTGTGGTGTCCGAGCCAGCTTTCATGCACCTGGACTAACTCCACGTGATACCTGCTACCTGAGGCATATCCAGGATTGATTTATGATGGTTGGACTATTATGAAAAGGTAGATCTAAGATATAATTTTGATTGGTTAGGTTCTTTTTACAGAAAATCATTAAAATTTTAAAATTATAGGTCCAAAATTAACTTTTATCTTTCCACACCAGTTACAAAATCTTAGAAACAAAACTAAAACAAGATAGATAAAAAATTCAAATTTCAAACCTCACCTAGAGAGGTGCACCCAATCATCATGACATTATATGATACTTCGAGTGTGTGGTCACACATCTATATTGAAATATTTTTACAAAAGATAACACTATTATATATGATTTCGGGAGACTACCATGGGTTCATGTGAACCCAGTAACCCCCTCCTGTATACGTCCCTCGCCTTAAGGGCGGAGCCAGCCTTGTGTTAGGGGGTTCCGAACCCCCTTCGCCGGAAATATTATTATTTATACATGATTAAAATTATTTTTTATGTATATATAGTAGATGTTGAACCCCCTTCGATTAGTTCGTGTGTTTAGCTTTTTAGATTTTGAACCACTTTAGTAAAAATCCTAGTTTCACCACTGCCTGGCCACCTCCCACCAACAACATGTATCAGGTATGAGGTAACTCTATCCGCCAAAGCTAGGACAAAGGTTAAAGAAGGATATGAATCTAAGCAATGTATTATTTTCTTGTTATATTGACATATATTAAAATGAAAAAGAAAAAACATAAGCTGTGAGAAATAAAAGTTTTAAATATTAGCAAATCAAAAGACCGTCTTGATGAAACTTGTTGAGTATTTAAAATTGATGATAATTTCTAAATGTTGGTTAAAGCAAGTGATATGAAGTTAAGAGTTCATATAAAAAATGACTAATTTTCTTCGTATAAAATATTTTTCTTGAAAAATGTCTTTTATCGTACAAGTACCCTCTAATACCTTTTGAGATTTGTGAATGCGGTTGATTCCATTGCCCAAGCTGCCTTCAACAGTACCTAATAAATAAAGCAAAAGGAAAAACAAGATTAATGAATATCATACACATTTTAAGCTATATGCAAGTAGAAAATTAAAGGTGATAATTGTCATTTTTAGCAACAAAAAGAAAAAAGAAAAATCTAAACAACCTTATATGCAAGTACAAATTACCTGATGACACAAAGATGAGAAATAAAATAAACAGAATAAATGCTTTGGAAGTAGGTCTCATGGTTGTGTGCTTATTCAAAATTTCTACTATAAGCCAAATTAGTAGAATAGATCAAGTTGAGAAGTGAAGGGCTTTTTATTGTGAGGATTGAAGAGGGTAGGCGTAGGGGTAGGGGTAGGGGTGGGGGTCGGGGTGATGGTGCATCCCACCCATTAGGGGTATACATAATGATGATGAGTTGCAACACCTATATGCCACAAACAACAAGTCAAAGTTGCACTAATATGATACCTAATTTACTACATATATAACATGTTACCTCAACATATAATAGAGGAGCCAACAATATATTAGTGCAATACCTAATATAGTTATCAATGGAGCGGGTGAAAATCGTAGTTTAAATTTTAACAAAGATTTAAAAAAATACTACTATATAATTCTTTCCATTTACGTAAACAATTGATAGCAGAGTTATCCAAGAATTATGTTGTTGGGAGGTAGCAAGTATTCGATAAAACATTCTTCAATACTACCAACAACAACTACAACAATTAATATATTAATTATGTCTCATGAATTCCAATCAAGTTGGAATCACCTCTATGATATTACACATAATAAAAAGAGTAAGTATTAGAATTTCTTCATATTTTCTATAGGCATATATAAATCTCTGATAGGACGAAAAGACGCCTAATATATATATATATAGAGAGAGAGGCACTAGAGTAAATGTATGCGACGTGTCAAAAATATAGTAAACCCTATACAATCTTGTCTTCTTATAATAGCCTATTTTTTGCTAGGTCTGCATGAATTCAACGATATCTCAAAACAAAGAAAGAAAAAAACATAGAAGCAAGTGTAACTATATATGCATGTGGACACCTTTGACATTTGTATTGCATGGCTAAAGTTGTGCCATTTAGAGCTAATATTTTTTGCTCTCTCTGTTTACATCACCTTTATGAGAAGCCAATGTGCTTTTCTATAATGCTTGTGTACCCCAATAGTTCATGCTGTGTATCAATCCAATCCATCTTCACATAATGCTTTTCCATCTTTTCCCATATGTCCCCTCATATTACAAAATCACTATCAAACCCTCCAAAGTGCGATTTAATTGGATGTTGCTCAACTCTTGCACTATTCACCATTTGTTTTCTGTGGAAAGGACTCATGACTTATCTCAAACATTTACATAGAAAAAGAAAATACTTAAATAAGAGTGAATCTAACATTCAAATTTTACAGATTCTAACCTTTTAGAAATTGAACTTTAAACTTCAATCGTAGAGATGTACTCGATAACTATTGTACCATAAGACTCTTTGAACTTAGGTGCACCTATAAAAATATAACATTGATATACGTGGTTTAGGGAGAGAATTATTATGCACGTGAACCAACACTCCTCCCAGGGGCGGCTCTGAAGGCTTGGCCAGTGAGGTTATTGCCTTATGCCTCAAAAATTTGAAGGCCCCAAATTTATTTAAATTATTGTTATTGATTTTATTATATATTAATATCATTTATATAAATAAAATTGTTATTGTATATTTTTTATTATTATTTGTTTGAGAGTAATTTTTGTCAATAAGTTCATAAATTCTCATAATCTTTTCACTCATTATTTGATATATTTATTTTAACTTCCAATTTTAAATTTTATCCTTTTTATATAGGAACTAAGTTATATATATTGTTAACATAATGAATTTTTTTCCAATCTTTTCTTAAACTGCGTGAACACAAAAATATTCATGCACAAGTTTCCTTTTCGTTTTAATTTAATCTATTATATGAAAATTTTATAATTTGTTTTGGATATTCACCAATGAGAGCTACTTGATGGAATGAATTATATTATTTAAAAAGAATTATATCATTTAAATTGATCACATATTTGATAAGAAGATGTATATATTTTTGTTACAATCCATGTTCAAAACTTCAACTATTAAGTTATGTATGTTCTTTTCTTTTTCTTATTTGTGATGATAGCCAAATTTAAATTTAAATTTGAGTTTTGAAGCTTAACATCCATAATCCAACACTTTATTTTTTGTACTCTTCTTCCTTTTCTTTTTGTGTGTGTGAAAATTGTTATTTTTTGTCTTAAATGATTAATCTATTGTGTAGAAAATAAATTTTCTTGTTAGTGTATAAACTGTATAAAATAAATTTAAGGGTCTCTTAATATAATTTTGCATTAGGCCACGAGATCTGTTGAGCCACCCCAGCTCCTCCCTTTAGATACGCCCTTGCATACAAGCAATAGTACTAAAGTTGGGAATTCTAAGGAGATGATTCAAAAAATGTAAGTATGGCATATCAAGAATTCAAACATGCGTAAAGTAAGTTTTTGTGGGGAGGGGGTTGACTTGCCTTTTTACTTTTTACCGAAGGTGCACCTATAAGTCACCTTCCCACTCATCAATTACCTTATTCAGTTAACTTGCACTAATAGATCCTTATTATATTGGAATTATATCTATCTACTTTTTTGTTATTATTGTCAATAAACCTCTTCTATATTCAATTATATTTTACGTTTGAACATTTATATAAATGTTATTCTGATCTAAGTGGCCTTTTTTGTCCATACTAAGAAGCATTACTCGTTTCATTTCAAATTCAAGAATATATACCAATTGATCAATTGGTATGTACGCCTTTTATTACCTTTTCTATTCCTTATTCTTCATATACAATTCAATTCTTCTATGGAAAAATTTCGATTAGTGCAAGCCTTCTGTGGCTTCCTTGGGGAAATATCAATTGAATTTGAGTCTCTATCTCTTTATTTTTTTCGTGATATTGACCACATTTATGATTCTTATTTGCATTTTAGTAAGTTGACAACCTTTGCCTATTTATACGATATAATTTTTCAACGAAAAAGATTCAAATGTGGACCATGTAGCTCTGCCCTGCACACAAGGAAACGTCACATCTATCCTGTTTGATTATTAGTACTCCGACCGTCTCATTTTTTTATGACACTATTTCCTTTTTAATTTGTTCCTAAAAAATGTTATATTATCATAATTAAAAATAATTTAATTTTAAAATTCTCCTTTTATCCTTAATAAAATGATTCATAGTTAAACAAATATCTAAAAATTAATTTAGACCACAAATTTAAAAAAAATAATATTTTTTTTAAAATATCATATTAAATTAAACAGTGTCATATAAAACAAGATGGAGGAAATATTATATTTCCTTTCCTCAGTGGCCAAAACGAAACACTTTCCTCAAAGACAACTTTTCCCAAAATTGACTTTTCCGTAGTACCAAATATCAAATTAAAGTAAATTTGTTAGTGCCCTCTAATCCTAATATTTCGGCTTTCGTCACTTTTGAAAAATCAACTATTTTATTTTATCATTATTTATTTTGGGGGACAAGAAATGGACATTGGCCTGCAAATGAAATGAATGTAAGCCCCCTTTCTTTTAGAGGGTTGAAATTTGATAAAAAGTCATAATGTGGAAGTGGAAGGCACTACCCAAAAAGGTAGACAACACATTAAATTAATCTTTTCACTTAAGTCTGTTAATCATTCATTAAGACAAGGTTTAAATTAATCAAATGTTGATAATGATGGTGTAACTTTAATTGGGAGAATTTGAGTACAATTATTAGGAAAAAAAAAGGTTTTGTTCTCCACCATGGTTCTTAGGTTGCCGGGGAACCTAAAACAACATTAGTACTGCTAATTAATGTTGGATTGCCAATTAACCACAGCATAGTAATAAAGTAGTAATAATCACATTAAATAATCATAGTACTAATCTTTATAACAGACTGTAAAAAGCATAACGTAGGAAACTAGACATTTCTTGTTCTATGCTTTGAAGACAATAATGCCAGTGGCAAAAACACTTTGTTTCCATTTGACACTCCTTCGCTGAAATTCTTTATTTTTACATTTACTTAGTACTTCTTTTGTTAAACTCCAAATTGTCAAATCCAAACTTGTGTACTAAGTAGAAGTACAATTTCCATTGAGAGTACTTACATTTTTCCATTGAGAGTACTTACATTTGTAAACTATTTAGATACGTGATAAAGTATTTTAAATGTCAGAATGGTCATGATTTTCTGAGATTCAACCCTTTATCACCCTGATTCGTCAATTAAGGGGGGTCAACGTAGACACTATAGTCTATAGATATTAGAGCTGTTAAAGCACTAAGATCACTGCTGAATATGGCAGCAGCTGTTCCTCTAGCATGATTACAAGCATTTTTCCTTTAAAATTTCGTTCTTTTTTTTTTTTTTTTTTACCATTTACATTGTTTGGACTTACCTGCTAAGGATAGGCTCACAAATAGTTTCTTAGTACAACAGGTCAAAATGATGAAATGAAAAATAGAATTTTACTTTTTAGAATTTCCCCCTTCTATTAATACTTTATTGTCTTGCATTCAAAGCTATTGTCACGATATGTTTCCAGTAAAAGTTTGGTCACTCAGTCATCACAAGAGGCACAGTCCACGCACAAAACAAAGCTATTCAACTGGAGTTTGATTAACAACTTAAGGTACATGCACATAGCATGCCAATTATGGGATAAATATGTCATCTTTGCAGTTCAATATTAATTGTTTTCATTCCGATCGATCAGTCGAGAGGTTAGCATAGTTCATTTACTAACATGGGGTGGTCGGGGAGTCGTTCTGCTAAGCCACCTCACTAGATATTGAATGTTCTCTTTCACATTTTCTTCCCATACACTCTTTCTTCTGGTAAAAAATTGTGTTCCGCAAATGGAACAATTTTTTCTCCATCGGCATTTGTTTTTTTCAAATTTGGATATGATAAATTAAAGTTGAGCAAGTAGTAGATATCAGTAGCCTCAAGCATCAAGGATACTGAGGAAACGATTTCAACATTTCTAAACTGGAAAATCAATGAACACAGCCGATACAGCAACATGCGAATCTATTAAAAAAAAGATCTTCAATTCCCATTGCTTTGATGACATGCCCTCCGAAAAACAACCAAATATATTATGTATTACGATCACAAGCATGATCCTTTTCTTTTTAAGAGGGGAAAAAACTGTATCGTAACAGCATGAAAAAGGAAGCTTATATGCTTTCATGGATGCACAATCTGCTACTGACGTGCAAAAATACCTACTGCCGGAAAACAACCCAGAAAGAGAAATGTGAAGATGCAAACACAATGCCCTATATAAAATTTTAAAACAAGTGGGTTACCCCATGACCAGTATATGCAAAAGAAATAAATGAGAAGTATGCAATTTGAAATAAAGAAAATGCAGCTGCTTTGACTGATGACGACTGACAGACCCAAAGAAAAAAAATAGATGGGACAATATCAAAGAAGCTTTGGCTTAAAGTATCAGGACAACCAAAACTTTGACCTTATACATTATAACCCTCAAAGCCCTTGGAGAAGACGGCAGCACAGGGATGATCTGGGGCACCTCTTCTTAGCAGATAGACCCAAGGAAAACCCAACAAACCAGCAGCCTGATTTGTTCCTTCAGTAAGTTACAGCAGACCCCTTTCAGCCCCAATACACATCACCAGCAAAGTCACATGCTGAATGGAAGGACTTTCAACTCTTAAGTAGTAACCCCCCAACCCCCCCTCCCCCCCGGCAAAACAAAACCTCAACCCATGGGGCTGACACATGAGTTAACGACAACAAGAGTGTAGATTTCTCCATTGTCAGATAACATCAATGACAAGACTCGTGAATGCAATCTCGGACCCAACTGGACAACAACCACCATATGCATGCATGGACTTACTAAAAAAAAAGTATGTACCAAAGCGGCCACCTCAAACTGAAATGGCACGAGTGATGGCCAACTTTGCCCACTCAGCAGATTCCTTAATCAAATGGTCATCTGATGACAAGCATTCATTCAAGAACTCTTTGCTTGATAATGATTGTTGAATCAACGAACTAGCATTACTGCCCAGAGTATCTGCTAGATCTCCTAGAACCCCAATAGCTGTTTTCATCACCACATCATCCCTACAATTCGGAAGAAAATGAGGATAGATCCAGGAAATCAGAACAAAGATCACATTATTAAATAGAGAAAATGTACAATGCAGAGGGAATCATGCAATACTTACATGTCTTTCTCCATGTAAATGCTATCCAGGAATTGCAGGATATGAGGTGCATATGGGATCAGAAGCTGCGTTTTAGGGGAATTCTTGAATCCCTGAAATATCCCCGAATAAGCCTCCAAGATTCCATTCCTCAGAAGATTTGTGTATTCTACCATTTCATCATCTGCACCAGATGTGTGGGCAGACAGCTCAGCAGCACTCTGGAGCATTGGCATGGCATACATCAAGTACTTTTCAAAATTCTCTCCTATTGCCAAAGCTATGTCACCAAGGCATGAAAATATTGGAGGCTTTACAGATCGATGCAGCTGGTTACTTGACAGGTCCTTGAGAAGCTGAGTCATTATACCATCACAGTAAGGTAGGATCTTATCTTCCAAAGCTCTGCATACATCACCCACAACACCAACCGTAACAGCACACACTTGGTACTCCTCGAAATTCTGAAGGCTCATTTCCAGGTACTTATAAAATTCAGGCATGTACTTAGCAAAGTCGGGACCAGTTGCATAGGCTAGGGCTCCAATGGCAAGCATGGCTTCCTCATGCACCGTAGCATTTCTACATGCAAAAACCCTAAGAAAAAGGTTCATAATCTGATCCGCATACTGCATGAAAACAAACTTTGTTGGCTCTGAAGCCCCTAATTTCTGAATAATGACCTGTAAGCAACCACACAGAAGACCTTGCAACTCACTCTGCTTCTCTCTCTCGTAAGATGAAAGCTTCTGACCTTCGAGAGTCTGGTGCAGCTCTGTCATAATGATAGGAGCAAGCTGCAAAACCATTGGAGCTGTTTCATCCGTTGAACACCTTACTACTTCATTCAATGTCTCATATGCAGCAGTCCTGAGTCGCGACTCACCAGCATCTTCTCTGTGGGTAACTGTAAGAAGCGCTTGCACGATTTCCTGGAAATAAGGTGTCAAGGGAGATGATGCACCCATATCCTCATAGCCTTGAGCAAGGAAATAGAGAGCACCACAGGATTTTTCAGCAACATTTGGAGCGTCTTTCATGGCCTGAAGTAGGACTGTGATTATCAGCTGGCAATTTGCAGGAGTAATAATGGGTGTCTCCACTGTAGAACCATGAAGAAACTCAAATATCCTTCCCAGGGTCCATGCAGTTGTATCCTTCACATGGCTATTAAGATCCTTTGTCAACGCAGTAAGCATGAAGTTCAAAGCAACATTAACAAGAGGTGTCAACTTGTCAGGAGAAGGACCTTCCAAAATAGAACCAAAGGCATATGTTGCAGCCTCTCTTTGTCTCCAATCAGGTTTTGAAATGTTCTCTTGGATGAATGGCATAACTAGTGGAACAATCTCATCCCCAACAGTCCGGGCCACCAGACCAAGGCAAGTGCCTCCGGCCATTGCAAGATTCCAAGCACCTTCATCCTGGTCCTGATCTTCTTCCTGCTTAAGAAGTGTCTCTAATAGCATAGGCACAAGAGCAGGGAGAGCCTGCTTGATGAAATAATAGCAAGGAACATCAGAATCTGCAGTGAAATCACCCCCAAAATCTTCTAAAATATCAATCTCCTCATCACAGATAGAGCTCCAAAATTCAATAGCTTGAAGAGCAACAGGCTCTACATCCTCTTTAACAGCCTTTGCTGTAATGTTAAAGATATCTTGGATGTATGGAGCCAATTTCTCGTAGTATGTTGATGAAATGGAGACTAAACATTCAAAAGCAGCTTGTCGAATTTTGACTTCTGGAGATTGAGTTGCCTCACATACAACTCTCATTATAAAGTCACGCTCCATGTCATTGTTGAAGTTTGCTTGAGCAAAACTAAGAGCATTATATAATGCTCGGGTAGCAGCAAGCCTCACGTCATTGTTCGCTTCTTCAGCGTTCATACCCTGAACTACAGCTGTAAGGATTTTATTTACTTGATCCTGATCCACAACTTCGGGAGAAACTTCTTCACATAAATAACCCAGTGTCTCTAAAGTAGCTTGCTTGACATGAGCAGGGACCTGGTGAATATTTGAAAGGAGTGACCCAATCAACTCAGGCCACTGCTTCTGAGGAAGCTCAATGCCAGCAACCTTAGCAATGACTTGTGATGCGGTTGAATGAGCATCAGGCACAGGAGAAGAGAGCGTCTGTAATAAACACGTCTTTATTTGGGCCTTCACTGCCATATCAAGTGATAGCCATCTTTGCACAAGCTCAAATTTCCTATGCTGTTCCTTGGCATCCAAGGCATTTTTAAGTATTAAACCAGCCAACTTACGACTGTCAACTGGCTTCTCTTCATTAGCAAGCTCTCCAGATAGAGACAACAAGAAACCAGGAAGATTTTGCTCCTGAAACTGTTTTAGAGTTTCCTCAGAATGTTTCCGCACCGTTGAATCAACTGACTGTGCATTAAGAAGGATCTGGGTGACTTCCATTGCCATAGTATATCTGCAAAAACATGATAAGGTCCAAATTAGATTCCAAGGAACATCCAAATGAAGGCACCCGAAGTAAAGCTGCTAAAAAATCATTAGACAGAACGAAAGTAAACAAATTTTATTAATAGAAAAAACGGAAATAAGCATAGCAACTGTCCATCGGAAAACCATGTTGCTAGATTAACGGAAGAAATGCAATCCAGCCTCAACGAAAAGTTCAATGGAACCAACCAGGAAAATCGTTAGGGATAAACAACTGGAAAACTTTAACCAAATCGAATCTAGAATAAGTAACCATATATAGAAAAGATCAACAGATCGGATTTACACATCACATAATATACCCGCCAACAGATTTTTTTTCTGGATAAGGCTGTGAACACACCACCATACCCAGACCCTGTGGGATTACACTACCAGACAATACATAGCTAAAATAAGACGGTAATGGACCAACTTAATTACCGATCCAGCAAGAAAAACTTATGGCATGCCTATTGCCAATGCAAAAGGCAACATTTTTTCTTTCATTACTAAAGAGCAACAACAAATCACAAAAAACAAGCTCTTCAACTATCAACTGGAGACAATGAAAACTCACTAAGCATTGCCAAAAACAAGTATTAACCATCGTAGAACCCTCAAAACCAAATTACCTGTTTATCAGCATTTCCCACTACATCAATACAGTCATAACTTCACCCCCCAAAAAAAAGCTTTAAAACTCAATAAATCAGCAAAAGTAAATCCTTTATGAAAATAACCCAAAGTTATTATTGCTGACACCACCAAACTAACTAGATTTACGCACAAACCAAACTAGGAAGAAAATTTACCGTTACAATAAGATCAAAAAGTATTAAATTAAAGCAGAAATGCATAGATCGCAGTTCAAATATCAAACATTCATTGAAGCGCGATATTTTCAAAAAAAAATGAAACATCTTTGAAACTAATAGATCAAACATCAAATTCAGTTGATAGAACCCTAATCCAAAATCAAATTAGATAATATTTGAAAAAAACATAAAAAAATTGATGAATAACCTGGAACTTGTGAAGATCCAACAGAGCAAAAGCGGCGCCCCCTGAAACCCTAACAGGGTTAGAAAAAAAAAGTAGAAAGGGAGAAAGTGAAGAGAGAGAGAGAGAGACGGGGGGGAGTTGAAGAGAGAGGAAGAAGAAAACGCGGATGTAAAAGCTGGAATTCAATTATGCAAAATCTAATATCTGTTTCAATTATTATTATTATTATTATATTATATTATATTATCATATTATTTCTGCTTTTATTTAATTGGGTTTGCGATGGGCTATTGCCGCGACTAGCCAGCCTAGTTTGAGATCAAATTTATTTCTTCAGTGGACCCCATGTCATAAGCTCGGAAAATTGATTGTTGGTTAGAATTATGCAAGTTACATATTACGTATGCAATTTTAAAATTACAAATTAAAAATTATATAAATATTCTATATGAATAATTTATTTTTTTAACTAGCTATTATATATTGTAAAAATTTACTATTGCCTCTTTATAGGTGTGTTAATAATGATGAAAGGGATTGTTTAGTAGATAAGAAATAAGTATTTGTTTATTAACTGTATAACTTATATGACGTTTGATAGCTAGGTGTTAAGTAAGTTATTCATGTAAAAAATTAATATTATGTTTGATCGATAATTTAGAAAGTCGCATAACTAATATATGTATAAGTTGTGATGAAATTTATATATTATTTTATAGAGGATAGAAGGTGGAATAACTAACATATAAATAATTAATCTCTTCATAATTAATTCCTACATTGTTAATACAGATATAACTCTAACCAACCATCAAACGATCACATATTATTATTATGCATTACTTAATTTGGCTCGAGTTTGAAAAATAATTATCAAAGGTTAAGATTTGATTTGCTAACAAACATTTGACAAAAGAATGTCAAAATCATAACCACCCTTAGCATAAGTTGGCTTTGTCGCTACAAATATGTAAAGGATTACGAAATCAAATTAATAAGGCAAGTTAGATGTCCCACATGATTTTACATACTACCAATTTTAACTTTGAATTTATAAAAAAAAAAAAAAACCTTTGAATTTGAGCCCCTTTGGGAAAGTTGCCTTACTGGCAAGATATGATTAAGCACATGAAATTATTGGATACAATATCAAAATATCAGATTGCCAACTTGAAACCAAAAAAACCCACTTCTCTCATTTCCTTTTTTTTTTTTTTTTTCCTGTGTGTGTTTTGGGATGGTTTAGAGAGTATTCTTTCTTCTGTATATACATGCCCAACATAGACAAAATACAAGCTATATCTATAGTCTATCTCAAGGTTGAAATGGAGTTTTTGTAAGCCCTTGATTTCATTTGAATAATGAAGAACAAAATGTCAGATCGGTGATTAATGAGATAAGTTATCTCATTACATGATTTGAATATATACAATAGTTGAATTTGGTTCAATGTTTATAACATTGTGTTAGAGTAGAAATCATGGAATTATTATTTTCCGATGTTGGGCTCTATATTAAAGTTACTCACACACAATTCTTACTTGAACTACCTTTTTGTATACCAAAAAATATGTATAGCTAAACTTATAACATGATTTAAATGATTGATGAATTTAATTGACTTAGAGGATAGTAAAACGAATTAAAGTAAACAATATATAACAATAAATCAGATACAAATAATCAAGAATAACAATAAATAAAATCATATTAGCCTGATTTTGAAGTTGTCCTTGATGAAGCCCATTCCAGAGGAGCTTCGAGCGTGAAGAACACTATAAGACTTTAATATAAAAAAGAAATAAGAATGTTGATATTTTGCTTCATATATATGTATGTGACAATTGTTAAACTCAAAATTGGATGTCCTTTAATATGAAGATCAATCTCCTTTTATAGGGGTGAATCCCAAGATTTTGATAATCAAGAAGTATTTCCTTTTAATTTACATTTTGAATGAATAATCAAATAACATTTAATTATAAGATAAGGAATTTTATTCTATAGAGATAGTTCCCATTATAGTCCGTCAAAGACTTTGGAGAATGCAGAAAAAAACAAACAAATTGTTGGATCGGCCACTTATGCTTGGAGTTCAAATTTCTCTATGAACCTTCCTTTTCGTGTGTACGGACTCATTTCTTTGTGATTCCTTAAAAGTAGACTTCCTTATAAAAATTATTTCTCAATTGTCAAAACATGTAAATTATTAATTTAATTTTGTGATAGTGTAATTAAATATTTTTTCGCTACTAACATGGGTTGTGGTGCACTGGTGGGGTGCGTAATCCGAATTAATCGGAGCTTCAATATGGACTCCAAACATCGAATAGAAAACAAAAAAAAACTATTTTTTGCTTATTAGATTTGTCACTATAAAATTTATGTCTTATCTTAATAATAATAATTATTATTATTATTATTTTAAAATTCTGAATTCATTTTTCAAATATGCGCAACATCAACACACTATCAAGCACAAAGGCAACTGCCACCAACAAGGAGCACATGAATCCTACTTGGCGACTCTCCATTTGATAAATCAAAACCTATTACGAGTATTATACTTTGTTGATAAAGAGTCAACATGGTAAAGAGCAAGTTTATAACTAGGCTTATCATCGGTAGGATTTCATAGACAAATGACATAGTGTATATTCAATTTCTTGAAAGCTAGCTATATCTAGTTTCTACAATATGTTGTGTTAGATTCAGCAGTGCCGGCTCAATGCTTAAAAAAATTAGGCATATGCCTTAGGCCCCCAATTTTAAGGGGCCTCAAATTTTTACCAACAATAAATTATGTGTTAATTTTTTTTATAGAAAAAATTAATTATTTAAGATAAATGTACTTTTCATTATATATATATATATATATATATATATATATATATATATATATATATATTATTTTATTCTCCTTAATCTCAATCAAATAGAAGAAATCAAGAAAAATGTTGTTTTGTCTTCTTACACTCTCTTCACTGACTCTCGCGTTGTAATTTTCTAGACTCCTTTTATACTCTATGTAAGTTAGAGCTCTATCAAAAATATGAATCAATAGTAAAAATAATGTGTTGGATAAAGAGAATTACAAGCATGTTTAGATTGACTTATTTTATGTGTTTTTAAATAAAAAAAGAAGTTTATAAGTAGTTTTGTCAACTTATTACTTATAGAATAATATTAACAATTTATATAATAATTGTCTCAGCTAAAAAATTTTAAGCCTTTAATTTAAATTTCGCTTTAGGCCTCCAAATACGTTGAGCCGCCCTTGAGATTCAGTGGAAAAGTCAGAAATTTTACGAAGAGTATTTTAAAAAAAAAGGAGAGGGAAATTATTGCTACTGAGATCCAAACACTTAAGCTCTTAGAAAGCTCTCAAGACATTCAAATTTTTATGTTCCCAACGTAAGTATACAATTATAATTTTCAAATATTCCTTTTTTCAAATTTTACAATTTTTATGTTCGATAACACGTTGAGAAATCATGCTAATATGTGATTTATTTTTTTTATCGAATATCTCTAAGGACAAAAAGAAAAGAAAAAGAGTTAAAAGTATAAGTGAACGTTCTAGCAACCTCCTGAATACGTGGAAGTTCTTAGGTGTGAAGCGGTTAATGGTCTACCAAATACACCTCCTCTTATCACCATTCATCACCCATTCAATTAACTAATCCAACGGTTCAGATCTATCCACTTATTAAAACAAAGCTGATTGGCTCCTACCATGTGTTCCTCAATTCTAATTGGTCCACGTCACGAAACGTGACATGCACAAAAACAATCAGCTCCGAATACTGCAAAATGACGTGGCAGAACATCATTGGCTGAATTATCGACTTCTCTTATATCTGATTGGTCCACGTCATCGTGAGTGACATTGTTCGTCAAAATTCAAAAAAGAAGACCAACCTTCTTTATACAACAGAGAAGGAGACTCGCAACTATATATATCAGTCGCAGGGCTTCAATTGTTGATCGGAAAATCGATAACTACCTTTATCTGTCATCGGAGAAGAGAAACAAAGAAGACATTGTTCGTTTGGATCTACGAGCTATGGCTACTGCGTTGAAGAGACGCGCATCCTCGATCGTTTTCGCAATCGTCCTTTTCGGTAAGCATTACTATCCTTTTTCTATAGTTGCTTTGTTTCTGTATACATTGAAATTTGAGCTAGTTAAGTTTTTTCAACATAATTTCTGTGTAGATTAGGAGAATGAGGAGAATTGAACCGAGTGAACGCAACAAATCAACAATGATTAACTGCAAATTCGATGTGTATATTACTTTTGATGTGTTAGCTGTGATATGGCTATCACGCAACAAATCAACAATGATTAACTGCAAATTCGATGTGTATATTACTTTTGATGTGTTAGTTGTAGTTAGTTGTGATATGGCTATGTATATGTTTTAGTTTTCAGATCTGCTACTTAGTTTTTCAAAAGAGCTGCTGTGTATGATGTATGGTTTTTTTTTTTTTGAGAGATTATGCGATGAGGAGAATTGAACAGAGAGATCTAACAAAGCAACAATGATAACTGCAAGGTCTATGTGTATTATTTCTCGATGTGTTAGTTGTAGTTAGTTTTGATATGACTTTGTATGTGTATCAGTTCTCAGATCTGCTACTTAGTTTTTCAAAAGAATTGCTGTGCATGATAGGCCTGTTTTGTTTGAGAAATTATGCAAAGAGTAGAATTGAATCGAAGTTGATGTGTGTTAGCTGTAGTTTGTTTTGTTATGACTGTCAGTTCTCAGATCTGCTACCAGTTTGGTCATTTATGTTTATTTGTTTCAATAAAACCAACCAGATTTTAGGGTTCAGATTTTCGGTTATTTTCCACTTTTGCGGCTATTATGATCATTGACACAGTTTTGTTTGTTAAAACTGTCATTGTGTAAATAGAAAGGGTAGCTTGAACAATGTTATTTGTACAAGTGTTGTTCTTCTTTTGCTTCTCTTAATTGATGATGATAACTCCTGAACAATACGTGAAATATTTGACCATCCTGAGTTGCCTAGCCAGCTACAATTTTGTGTCAACAAGTGCTTTAATACTAAATATCCGACGTAGAGAAAGAAAGAATAGATGATGTAGCAACTGCGTAAAGAATAACATTTATTGAACTAGTTAAACGAGTAATAATTGTACATCCAAATTGCTCCCAACAATGTGTAGGGAAATTTTTTGATCTCTGCAAATTCTTTTCCTTTCCCATGAAATGTTGTCACTTCAACGCGTAATAATTTTAGATCGACAGTCGTATACAATGCACTAATTGGGTTGTTGGGTTTGTCAACAGGGAGCTTGTTTGCATTCTCTATAGCTAAAGAAGAAGCTACCAAGTTAGGAACCGTTATTGGCATAGATCTTGGGACAACTTATTCTTGTGTTGGAGTTTACAAGAATGGACATGTTGAGATCATAGCAAATGACCAAGGTAATCGTATCACCCCTTCATGGGTAGCCTTCACTGATGGTGAGAGACTGATCGGTGAAGCAGCTAAAAATCAAGCAGCTGTTAATCCAGAGAGGACTGTCTTTGATGTCAAAAGACTTATCGGGAGAAAGTAAGGCATTGTTCTTTATTTTGTAGTGTGGAAGTCTATCTGATATAATCATGCTAATGACGGCTTATATCTGTGACAGGTTTGAAGACAAAGAAGTACAAAGGGACATGAAACTTGTTCCCTATAAGATTGTTAACAAAGATGGGAAACCATATATCCAAGTTAAAATCAAAGATGGGGAGACCAAGGTCTTCAGTCCTGAGGAGGTCAGTGCTATGATTCTGATCAAGATGAAAGAAACAGCAGAAGCTTTCCTTGGAAAGACAATCAAGGATGCAGTTGTCACTGTTCCAGGTATCATCAAACATCCCCCGTTTCAGATAGATAATATGTGGTTCCAAACTTTTGTGTCATACAATTGCTGAGCATATATGTCCATCTCTTTTAAAAATGCAGCATACTTCAATGATGCCCAGAGGCAGGCCACTAAGGATGCCGGTGTCATTGCTGGTTTGAACGTGGCAAGGATCATTAATGAACCAACTGCAGCTGCCATTGCCTACGGATTAGATAAGAAAGGTGGTGAAAAGAACATCCTCGTCTTTGACCTTGGTGGTGGTACATTTGATGTTAGTATCCTTACTATTGACAATGGTGTTTTTGAGGTTCTTGCCACAAATGGAGACACTCATCTGGGAGGTAATAATGAACGTCAAAGTCTTAAAAAGAATTAGTAACTTTCATCTTACCACCAGTCTTGTTCACAAGTTGTCTGTTGTTTCTCACAGGAGAGGATTTTGACCAGAGGATTATGGAGTATTTCATTAAGTTGATAAAGAAGAAGCATGGTAAGGACATTAGCAAGGATAACAAGGCTTTGGGAAAGCTCAGGAGAGAAGCTGAGCGTGCCAAGAGAGCCCTGAGCAGTCAGCATCAAGTCAGGGTAGAGATTGAGTCTCTCTTTGATGGTGTGGATTTCTCTGAACCACTTACCCGGGCTCGTTTTGAGGAGCTGAACAATGATTTGTTCCGTAAGACAATGACTCCTGTCAAGAAGGCTATGGAGGATGCTGGTCTAGCAAAGAACCAGATTGACGAGATTGTCTTGGTTGGTGGAAGTACCAGGATTCCAAAAGTTCAACAGCTTTTGAAAGATTATTTTGATGGCAAGGAGCCTAGCAAGGGTGTCAACCCTGATGAAGCAGTTGCTTATGGTGCAGCTGTACAAGGAGGTATCTTGAGTGGAGAAGGAGGTGATGAAACCAAAGGTAATGCTTCTTCCAGACTTATTTTAGCCATTTGATACTGGAGAATTTTCCAAGGCAAAACTAACATATTCTTCTGAATTTTGACCAGATATTCTTCTCTTGGATGTTGCTCCTCTGACTCTTGGTATTGAAACTGTTGGAGGAGTGATGACAAAGTTGATCCCAAGAAACACTGTCATTCCTACTAAGAAGTCTCAGGTCTTCACCACTTACCAGGACCAGCAGACAACCGTCACAATTTCGGTATATACTTAAAACACTATTTTCCTAATTTGCTGAATGTGTTGTGCAGAACTCCAAAAGAAGATTTTTATGGCTCTTCTGACTTGAAATTCTCATCTCCAGGTCTTTGAAGGTGAACGCAGTATGGTAAAGGACTGTAGACTACTCGGGAAGTTTGACTTGACAGGAATACCTCCAGCACCAAGGTACTTATCCTCTACTAGTTATGATAGAGAGAGTACTTCAGGAGTTGCATTTGCCTGCTTGACTAATAATTTTTGTTGTTTTTCAACAGAGGAACACCTCAAATCGAAGTAACTTTTGAGGTTGATGCCAATGGTATCCTAAACGTGAAAGCTGAAGATAAAGCCTCTGGAAAGTCGGAAAAGATTACCATCACGAATGACAAGGGTCGTTTGAGTCAAGAAGAAATTGAACGCATGGTGAAGGAGGCTGAGGAGTTTGCCGAGGAGGACAAGAAGGTGAAAGAAAGAGTTGACGCCCGAAACAGCCTGGAGACATATGTATACAACATGAGGAACCAAATCAATGACAAGGACAAACTTGCAGACAAGTTAGAGTCTGATGAGAAGGAGAAGATTGAAACCGCCACAAAAGAAGCACTTGAATGGTTAGACGACAACCAGAGCGCTGAGAAGGAGGATTATGAAGAGAAGCTGAAAGAAGTTGAGGCAGTCTGCAACCCAATTATCACCGCTGTGTATCAGAGGTCTGGTGGAGCACCAGGAGGTGCCAGTGAGGATTCCAACGAGGACGATGATTCACATGATGAGCTGTAATTGAATTTGTAGGTTAATAATTGTTTCTTGTTCCCAAATAGATATACTCTCTTTTTTTTTTTTTTGGTTATGATTTTTTTTCTCTTTATGTAATTTCACCGTATGAAGGGTGGAACGTAGAACAAGTAGGGAAGAAATCGTGAGTGAAGGACGTAATGTTGTCGCTCAGGTCTCTTTCCTCTTGTTCATTTTTTCGTACACCTGTACAGAGATGTGATTTTATTCAGAACTTAAATTTCTTATATTCATTGCGTCAAGTATTCAGTTTAACTATAATGGTCTACTTTGTTTTACACCCTGAAGTAACCAAAGTTTCAAAAAATGTTAAATTTTTATTCTTTTACACAGATTTTACTCCCTCCGATACTTTTAACTAGTCACAGTGAATAACATTTTGAAATGTATATTTTCATTATATTGGTAATAGAAAAACTTGGACAACTTGTCGTATAATTTTTAATTCAAAGTATCAAATTAATATTAATCTAGCTAAAATGTAACAAAGGAGTACCTTCAGAGGCAAATGCTTCAAGAATCAAGTAGTTATGACAGAACAAAGGATGATGGCTATTGACGGAAATATATTCATTTTCTTAACCGCAGTTCGCATTAGAGATTATCTGCACATGATGGACAATGAATTGGGAGAGCGCTGGAGGTCGCGATCATGAGAATTGAGATGTTTTACATGTAAACAAATATTTAAAACAGAAACAGATAATGTGTGGTGATATTTTAACTTCCAATTTCCAATTAGAAACAATGTTACCCTGACATTAAGAAGGGTAAGCAACCAATGTAATAAACCTCAAAAGCAAAACAATTAATCACTCTTAAATCCAGTGATTCCTTTCTTCAAGTGGCAATCTTATTGCTCCATGCCCCATTTATAAGTGACAACACAGAAGCTACAAAAGATAGCATGCTTTACTTTACTAAAATCTAGAAGAGAAAATCCCTTCCTCGAAAGATGATAAATAGGTGGCTACATAAGCATGTACAGCAGTAACATGATCGATCAGTAGAAAAGGAGGAAAAAAAGGACAAAATATGATGTACGTTAGTTGTGGACAGTGGCCTGCTGCAACCAAGGCCAGTGCAACTCGCAGACATCACGAGGGCAGTCACCTTCATTATCCTTGATCTCTACGTCAGCACCATGCTTTACGAGAAACTCAGCAATATCTGGCCTTTCACAAACAGCAGCATAATGCAGTGCCGTCTGGCCCTCAAGGTCCTTCAATGATCAAAATAACAAGAATTTGTAATTCAGAGCATCACATAACCAGTAAACTAGAAGCAGCCACAGACAGTGGCAACAAAATTTAAAAAATAAGAGCTTCAATGCTTATAACTAAGTTCTACAAAAGCTAACCTTCAACTAAGAATTTGCAGACTCATAAAGCTCTAGTATAATATTTCCCAAGGTACAGAACCTTTGGGAAACAAGCTTTGGATGAAAACCACTTTGATTTAGCTCTCTATGATAGTTCCACTAGCCAAGAATTACATCATGTACACCCATTTAAATTATGTTTCGAGTGATACTAGAGTTTCAGGTAGAACATGACTATTTCTTATACTGCACTCGTGTTTTGAGTGACATTAGTATTTCATGTAAAATTAGCGATTCTTATATGCCACTTGCATTTTGTGGCCATTACGTTTCCTTTAAAACATAGGCCACACTTGAGAGTTTGGTTGATGTTAGGATTTTCACTAAACCATCTGCCTAGTATGTTTTGGCACACTATTGGGCATAACATCTTGCTTTGTGATTACATGGTCAGATAATGCAATATTAAAACTCACTAGGTTTAGTAAAGCTTTCAGCACAGTAGTCTTCTTTGCTCTCTCTCTCTGCAAATCTTGCATCTATGTTGCTCTTTGCCTCTCTTTAAATTCCAATATGATGACAAATTCTCAAAAACACTATATTTAAGAGAGTTGAGGTAAGAAATAAAAAGAGGAGAGGGTGAAAATACAAGAAAATTACAGCTACATCAAGTAAGGATATGACTCTTAGGATTTCAAATGAAACAAATCATGCAAAAAAAATACAAGCCCCACAAAGCATATATATATATATAACAAATCACAGAACCGAAACAAGATTAGGGGTTCGGCATAATGATGCAAAATTATATGCACCTTGGCTGTATTGAAAACTATATGTACCTTGGCATTTACATCCGCATTCCTGCTTAAAAGCAATTTAGTGATGTTGAGATGACCACGATCGACAGCCCAGTGTAAGGGGGCACGGCCCTCACTGTCTGGAATCATTTCAAGAAACAATTTTTAATCAGGAAGAACCTCAAACAAACGGAAAGACAGAAAAATCTGCATTATAAGTTCCTGGTAGACATCATCCAAACTCCGGGATTTTGAGTCACGTCACCCACCCTAAATGTTCTCTCAGCTCTCCACGCTATTAATTTTTTCTTCTTGGTAATAATGCAAGAGAATCATCTTGTTTCAAAGAAGACTGACCCATCCTCAGAATCGGTTATCAATTAAAAACCATAATCAATGCACTTAATAGTGAATCAAAATTATCAACATTAAAACACCATACGTAGACTTCAAAAGAACTTATGTATCACATTGCGAACCAACCTTTCACATCCACAGGAACGCCACTCTCAATGCACTTAAGCAAGTTCTCGTCATCCCCTTCTCGTGCAAAGGCATGTATCTCATCCAATTTTCTGTAAAGAAAATAGTGAGCATGTGATTTACAAGATTTCTTCTTCCCTAAGTATTATAAATATTACAAAATACACACACATAGATAAAAGACAAATAAACAAAGAAGGTTTGCCTCTTAGTGCAGGAAAAAAAAATTAAGATTGGAAGACAAATAAACTCTATAAACAAACAAGAATATCAGAATGAAACTCCAAAGAATGTTTCTGCCTTTTGATGCCAAGAAAAACTAGTCATAGACTACATCACAGTTTGTTGCAAATATAGTCCTGGAATAGAAGAAAGGGTGACAACAAATAAAAGAACTACACCATACCTAGTACCCAAAGGCAAAAAGATCGATGCCTTAGTTAAAGTTAAAACTGTCGAGCCAACTGGTGAAAGGTCTTCAGGGTTAGAACTCATAATAAAGTTCGATTGATTCAAGCGAAGCTGGAAATTTCCTTCGACAGTTGTAATTTTAGGTAGAAAATTCAACTATAACTGGAGAGGGGTAGGACATGAAAAAGAAACAAAACCATGACATACTAATATACAACCATTTAATTCTAATTTTGTTCTCTTCTCCTTTACCAGTTTGGTAGTACTCCATATGCTTACTAGAAGAAGATGAGTAGCTTAGTCTTCGTTAGGAGCAAATTTGCATCCAAGGTATCTAAATAGTAGTAAAATAGGGTCCTACATTAGTTGAGTAATATAAAACATATTAAATCCTTCCCTTAAAGAAAGTGCAACACTTATTTGAAATAGCAAATAAGGATATTTTTAAGGACAGAGGGAGTGTATGATTTCCCAAGAGGGACACGTTTAAATTTGTTATACAAGCCACAATTTAAAACAAAATCAGACTGCAAGAGTTTAAGTTCAAATAAGTTAAAGAACCTTACAACTCATTTTCGGAATCCTCCTCACTAATGAAGGTACTGAAAACTGGTCCCATTGGCCCTCTAGTATCTGCATTATGTGCACCACTACTTTCTTCACCCTTCTTTTTCTATTTGAGCATGTCAAGGAGGCCAAACAGAAATAAGAAGACATCAGGAAGAAGAAAAGGAAGTAGAATTTTTTTTAAAAAAAATAGAACAGGAAAACAAAGACATGAATGCTTGCTATTAATAACAAAGATGCATGTCTTACATTTGCAGACCCATCAAGCCAGGAAGGAAATAACTCAGTCACGATATCAAGATACTTCTCCATGGCTTCTTCAGGAGGCATGGCACCCAATTTCTGCCATGCTTGCCTAATACATGATGAAAGCAAATCTTAGCATCAGTCAGTTAGAGAGACCAACCAAATATATTACTGATGGCATAGAAAACATTTGATCTATAACAAAAATGGAAAACAGGTTGAGAGGATTTTGCTTCTATGACTTTACTCTTTTCACCGTTAAAAGATTTGAGAAAAGCTACCAGCCTAGTATATGTTATATTTCAAACAGGATTACAAGGAGAGGGGAGATCCCCACCCAAAAAGGTTAAGAGGATATTAAATACTCATTTGAAGTGATGAGCTATATGAAAGGTTACTGTCAGTATGTTTTAGAAAAAAAAACTCTTTCTCATGCCAGATTGCGTCATTGAGATCTGAGAAAATGCCTTTCTCATGCCTTGGAGGATTTCTTTTTCTAGAAGATAACTACAGCGGAATCATGCCATGAAGACGCCACAAGCAACTTTATTTGAAACAACCTAGAAATGATAACAACTTGTTTTTCCATGCAAGGTTACAGAGAAGTCTTTGGGAACTTCCACTTACCTCATCCCTTACATCCTATTATTTAGCATAACTAGCAGTAAACTTTTGTAAATAAATTTCATAAGCATCGCTATCATTCCACATTCCACTAAGGAAACAATAGCCTTTAGTTGCTTATCCTAATAAGTCTTAGCACAATATGATTCACTATATGTCAAAGTTACTTAGGCCACTGCAAAGTGTATCCTCTTGCACCAGTAATTAAGCATCAGCATCTAGTCTTTGTACTCCTATCAAGGTATAATTCTGTTTAACAAATAACTCAAAACTACTTAATTTACTAATTACACGTATCACCATTTGAGTTACTTTTCCTTCCTTATGCTAACAAGGACATGTAACATGATATCTTATACAGATCCAATGGTGCTTGCTGTCTGTTTCTAAAGCAGAGTATCAGATTCATCAACAAAATATGTCAAACTATCTAGTCATAAAGCAAGCAAATGAAAATCTAAACTAAGACAGCAAAAACAATAAGAGGAGGATTGTGGAGAGCATTACCATTTGGCACGAGCAGTCATTTTGAGAGCCGATGGCTGTGGAGCAGTGCAAGGTCCCTCAGTCGCAATCTTATAAAGTCCATAGAGTTGCAGTTGCACCTCATTTGATACCTTATGCGACCGATCAGCTGCTGTAGCCGCCACAAACGCTGTCGCAGCACTAAACGCCTCATCCAATTCAGTACTTTCTACACCTTCCCAATCATCATCGCTATCTTCACCACCACTCACCGAACTCCCTTTCAAACCGCCGTCGTTCCTCTGAATTAACGGTTCGGTATCTTCTGAAACCCCGATAATATCAGCTTCTTCCGGCGAACTTTTCTCTTCAGCCTCGGAGGAATCCGCGCGCGTAATCCGGAGATTTTCATCACGGAAAGCGAAGATAATAGAGAAAAGCTTGGCCAGAAAGAAAGAGAAAATGAGACCGAAGATTATCGACTGTAGATACTGCTGCCAATCGGCCATGATTATTGAAGTGGAAACCCTAGATCGTCGGAAAGTATATATGAGCAAAAACTGAAAGAAGAAAAAGGATGGCAGCGATTGTTGAGCTTGACAGTAGCGAAAAAGAGAAAATGAAATTGTTGGCAGTTGTTATCGGGATCGTTATACTATAACCAGGCTACATATATGACATGTATTTATTATACGTACTAAATTGCGAATACATTTCAACTTAGTATTAAATTGAGATGCTCGTAAATTCGATTTATCAAACGATATTTAATGAAATTTAAAATTCTAAAATATATTTACTTTGTGTAAAAATTTGAAATTTGTGTCTTGTAACAAATGTTTGTAAATTTTGTGGTCACCTGAGTTGTTAAAAGTTAAAACAAAGAGAGTAATAATTATAGAATAAAGTTCCTATCTTAGAAAATTAGGTACGTACTCATAGATAGGGACATGGTGATTGAAATTTACTATAGAAAGAAGAATATTCAAATGTATTTAGTTATATATGTATGGTTCGTAATTAGGCTAATTTTAATTTTACAAGGTACATGTATATAATCTATAGTGTATAATGATGTGTTGGTGTATGTACTGTTGGTCATTTCAATTGCTCTGTCGTAACAGTTTTTGGCGCGCTGTTGTCGAGTCTGCCATGGACTTTTTGCTTTTGAGTTAAGTCTATGATCCATTTCTTTAAGGCTTCGAGCTAGCTTGATAGTAAGCATTCATGCCATACACAAGAAAGCACGGACTTTCATATTGGATTTGTCTGCATCAAAACCTAAGTTGCACAAACTCTTCAGATTCGATGTCTCATACCTGTTGGATTCTCCAAAAATAAATTACTTTTTGGAGAATCCAACACGCACCCGCTTATACTTCTGAAGAGCCCATCAACATAGAAACGCAATCCACAGACATAATTGATGCTCTTCTGTAATGCTTCCTTACTTGTCTCTGATTTCGAAAGACACCATGTCTTCCCCTTAGCAGGCACGGGTGTTGTTTGATTCACAGTTGCAGCCTTTGGGTGCCGGCACGACGGAAAATTTGCTTCTGCCTGCAAGCCGGAGGCAATTTCAAAAACACATCAAGCACACTAACAGAAGCAGTAGCAAATTGATTCTGCTATTAATGTGACTATGATCAGTATTGGCAGCAGCATTAGCTACCCTTGGATGTACGATTCCTATGTCATAGACTGGCGTCATATCAGGCTTGAACAGCCCAAAATTTCTTTCACATGTTTGCCCTGGCTTTAAGTCCTCGTTGAAGAGCGCAAAAATGTAGGTTTCAAATGTCCTGTTGGGCATTAGAGGCGTCCCAATTCCAGACATCACGTGTTGTATGAGCTTTCTGTTGTATTCAGCTGCAGTTCCAGTGTCTACTCCAGCTTGCCCTGGATCTCCTCTTGATGGCCATCCAGTTTCAGCTATGACAATCTCAATGTCTTCGAAATCCAGGAGCTTCAGGGCTGAAAAAACTGCATCTAATTGTGCATCCAACATGTTTGTGTAGGTGAGTTGTGTGATCTCGTCGAAGACCCCTGGATTAGGCCTAAAGAGTGCATAATCAAGTGTGTTATCAGAAGAATCATAAAATGGATATGGGTTTATCATGAATGGTGAATTAGTAGCTCTAAGGAACTCAAGCAACGGCTTGAGAACATGGATGTCATATCCTGGTCTAAATTTCCCAGTAGAAGGTGGGCTTGAATTTGAGAGTATACCTAGGAAATGTGGAGTAGAAATTCGGATGTGACGATCCAAGGACTTTTCAACTAGGGCAGCCTGGAGGGTTTCCATAGCAGGGACTAGGTTCACAATAAGTAACTTGTTGGCAGTTGAAATTACTTCGTTGCCAACAAGTATTCTCACTATGTTGGTGGCAGGGACGTATGGCAGGACGTTAATTTCCACCCATTGTTGGGCAAAACTCAACATGGTAAGCTGCGGAATTAGATCATTGGGGACATTTACAGTCACTGAAATGCCAGTGCGAGCAAATGCTTTTAAGATTTCTGGGTTGGCATCAAAGAGCCTCACACGACGAATAAAGGTGGAGTCACGGAGGAAGCTTGCAACTTGGACTGGCGGAGGGAGGTCGTCAGCAACTGTACCATAATTGACACCAATTGTTCCTTCAACTCCTATTACCAAAAAAGAAGTTTCAATTATATCCACTCATAGTGTATATAAAACACGCTTTGTGAATATAAAGCATCACTTGCTTACCTTGAATGAAAATTGGTGCAAGAAGAACAAGCAATGCACCGAGCAGATGAGCCAGGGGTGTGTTGAAAACCTTATCCATTGCTCGGCTTGGTCATCACAGGTTGCTGCAACTTTTTTTTATGTCTGCATGTCAGCAGCTTGGGTGAAGAAAGGCACCTGTTTGGGATGCTTTCCTTCAAAAATGGGCTTTCCAGCTGAAGTTCTGGAGTGTCAAATTAGGCAAGGAATATTCATGGGCCACCTCCTATTGGATGAGAATCATTTCGTTTATGCTTTCGTCAATGTGGGATTGAGATATACCTATTGCTATACAGTAAGGAATATACTTTTGAAGTTTGGAAAAAGGGTTTTATATACTATTGAAGTTCGGATAACCTTTCCCTAAAGAAATAAGAGAATTTTGAGAAAAAGAAATGCTCAACTGGGTAACTTTAGGTACTTCACCATTGACAAGAGGGAGCTCCTCGGATGGTAAGCACCCCTTATTTCCAACCTGAAGGTTGTGAGGTCGAGTCACCAAGGGAGCAAAAAGGTGGGAGCTCTTGAGGAAGGGGTAAAAAAACAAAAACAAACAAAAAAAGTACTTCACCATCTCCCTCAACTGTGTAACTTTAGGTACTTCACCATCTCCAATTGTTTAGAGTTCCAATTTAGGAGGAATAACAGTTTCTACAGAGAACAACAACGTTCATATATTCTACCAGTTCGCTTAAAATATCCTTTCAGTAACTTTCAAAAGTATAGCTTGGCATTTTGCCGTTAGACAGATCTCCCATAATATCCCACTGTTCAAGTCCCCAATTGCCTGATGCATATTTCTTGTCAGTGACAACAAATCATAAATGGAGAAAATTACAGAATGATTTGCTTCTAAAAGACCAAACATAAGTCCATCAGTTGAAAATTGATGCTTAATTAGACTATCAGGTATAAATGACGTAAGTTACAAGGAGAGTTGAATTTTTGTTGACATTACCCGGATAACTCACTCACTCACTTTGCTATACCAAAATGACAAATATACAAGTACGTAGTAGCTTACATTCAATTATTCCACGGAGCATGGAAGATGAATCAAGTCCGAAAAAACTGGAAAAGAGCATAAGTTATCGACATCCCAAGTTAACTCTTCCTTCTTCGTTAATAGTTTTATTTGTGCATATCTTCTGTAGATCAATGTAGCCAATGATTGTGTCCTCAAAATCTGCACCATCAAGTTGTGCATCATTGAAGGTAGATCCAGATAGTACAGTGTTCTTAAATGAAGCTCCCTGGAGGTTGGCTTTCTCAAAGTTCACCCGATCGAGAACAGCATTTGAAAAGTCTGTCCCTGTATGTACTGAAGAGTCAGATTTCCAACTTTGAAAAAGACGAAAGTATTCAAAACAAGGCAAGGCATACATGTATTGAAAGCTTAAGCCATTCTTTAGCCCTTCCCAGCGAGACATAATAGTGGTTGTTGTCAAATTTACCCATGGCTACTGTCAAAAAATCGGAGAAAGCATTGAAGGGCAATACTAACATGATTTGCTAAAACATATATACTCCAAATATAAACACTTCAGCTTCAATTGGTTTTGTTTCAGAGAAGAGAAGGATAAGAAAGCTGGAAAAAGAAAAACGAACAGTACTTAATCCACCAAAACATGCGCTCTCCTATAAAGATGCTTCAGTTTTACTTAAATCCAGACACACAACATCCATCCGATACTCAAGTAATTTTGATGAGAAAAGAGTTATTCGTATTAGTCAGATGGTGAGGCAACAATAAGATCACAGGTGCTCAATCTCATTTTCTATTTCATCTTTTTTTAAAAACTGAGTAGTTGAAAAGTACTCTATCAATGTGCAAATTTCTACATAATTCCTACTGTTTCAACCGGCCTTGACATTAGAGGCAAATTACAAATTAAAGGACATTGTATCTGTTATATAAGCAGGTTAAGGACCTCATTATAAATAACATGAAATACTAATTTATCATTACCATGTACAGGAATTTTTGGATATATATGTCTTATAATCATTCAATTAGCTGCACTCAATATTTCCCTTATTTCTTTTTAGTTTTAACCTTTTGCTTCTTCTGCCGCCTTAAAACACAGGGACAGAATATTTTTTCTACAGAAGTGTAATGTGAACTTACCCTTAAAACTAGCACCAACAGCATAAGCCTTAGACATGATCACTTCAGTCATGTCTGCACCATCAAATTTTGCATCAGACATGAGTGCTGCTGCAAGTGACTTCCCCTTAAGATTAGTTTTCTCATTTGTGTAATCACAAAAGCGCAGATCAAGTGGCTTATCATAAACACCATTGGCTTGACCTATTGTGTTTCCAACAAAGGCCCGTTCACACCTATTTGGATCTGTTGATAATGGAGGTAATCTCTGCAAAATCAACCCGAAATGTAAACAAATGATAATCTTGCATACATGTATGGACCTATGAAGCTATGACAAGTCCTGATAAATTAATTCTGAGTCAAAATGCACGTAGGCTTATTTCCTGTTTTGAGAACATGAGCTGTAGAATGTTTTCTCTCATTTTATGAGGAGAAATAGTTCAACATTGCCATTGTAGAATCATAGTTGCTCAATGTTGCGTTAGGCTTTTGGTCCATTCATTCCTTGCAGTCAGCAAATTGTCATTTTTTACCCTTCAATTTTCGACAATGCTTTAAAATTTCCCTCAATTTGGAGCTCCATTAGGGGTCAAGATACAAAACAATTTTCATATTGGCGGGGTTAACATTAGATCAAAAGTGTAACGGATGGCAAAGTTGCTCGATTTGAAACAAAAAAGAGTCAAATTTGACCCTTTTCCCTTTTATAAGACCACTTTTGTAAAACATCAAATATCTCAAATCCCATCCAGCTCAAACCTAGATTTCCGTGTTTTCACATGAACGATATAGTTAATGGAAGTCTTAGATACTTAGGGGTCGATTGGTATAAAGATTAATAACGCAGAGATTAGTAATGCATGAATTAGTAATATATGATTTATTTTTATCAAGTGTTGGTTCATTTTTTCCAACCTTATTTTGTGTTTGGACTAAAACTCTATAAAAAACTTCTTTCCAATTATATCCTTAAATTATTATGTAATTTGGTCAAGGTACATAATTTTCGGACAATATTATTTCTTATAACCTTCTAACTAACTATGAGACGAACAATTTTGTTGTGATGTTTGCTATTTTTTCACTTGAATTATTTGAGGATAAATAATTGTCATCTTAATAAATTGATCACTCAATCATTTTTCAATTGAAAAAAGATAAATTATCTACTTTGAAAATCGAAAAGACGGTCAACAATGGTAAAATTGAATAAACCATATACATACATTTACACATAAAAATTGCAAGTTGTAGTTTTAATATGTATGTAATTTTTTAAATTGTTCAAAATACAAATAATTAAAAAACCACGCATACATACATACATACATATATATATATATATATATATATATATATATATATGTGTGTGTGTGTGTGTGTGTGTGTGTGTGTGTGTGTGTGTGTGTATGTATATATCACAAATGTCATACACAAATAAACAACTCACATTTCAAATTTGTATTGGATTTATTTAGTAACAAACAACTCTCTCTAAATAATTTGTAAGTTAATTTATTTAAATAAATTTATTAGTGCAAATATAAAACATAAAATCTAGAAAATAAACAAAATAATTAAAATGATTTGAGGGATATTTTTGTCTTTACATAGACTTATCCATGGTATTATATCCTATGTATTACTAATACCTCCAACTAGAAGGTATTAGTAATACATCCTATAATACCATGTATGAGGTATTACTAATCCATGGATTAGTTATACATTGGCACAAATTCCTACCAAACATAATACTAAATAATATCTTAGATAATATATGGATTATTTCTTCTAATGTGGCCTACCAAAGTACCCCCTTTAATGTACATATCAGGAGGAGACAATCATCACGTGGATCGAAAAACTATACAACTAATTTTGAATTTCTTAATGCCAACTGGATTAGGCTACGTATTTGCCAAACTAAAAACTTAAATGGCAATAACCTTTTGCGTGAATTGGCACCAACAATTTAACTTGGCATAAGCTTAGGCCCATCAATCAACAGAATATCTATACGTACTTAGCTAAGAAAAGAACCGTCCACACATTTTAAAACAAAAAAATTAAGCAGATTCTAGACCAAGTTTTAGATGAGATTTAATTAACAACACAATTCAATACTGTGACATTCAAAAGCCGAACCTGTGACCTATATGTTTAATAAAACATATTGAAGGAAATATGTGAAATCGAATAGCAATAGAATAACTTCACGGCATTTCGCCCAACCTGACCAGCAGCAATAACGGGAGAAACAGAAGAAAGTGCCCAAACAGCAAGGAATCCACAAGCAACATTCCTAAGTTGCTTAAACTGAGTTGAACTCTCCTCACAATCCTTGGAAGCTGCCTCCAGGTGCATCAATCAAACATAGATCATAAACGAAATTCAGATGCGATTTCAGCTTGAACATTTATGAGAATTTGAGTATGAGAAAAAACGAGAATAGTACCTGAACATTTGATTTGGATGGGTGAGTGAAGTTGCGAAGGGCGATAAATTTGGGAACGACGGAGAGAATGAGATTTATACGCTAAAGGAATAGAAATTGACGCCATTTTTTGTGAGAATTATTGCCAGCACCTCCGTTGTTCTCATATCATTCATGGACTTATCCATTCATAACCCCAGATCTGTAGGTACATCTCCATCCTACGTGGCATCTAGACGCTGCTCTTTTATTATTTTACTAATTTTTTGACACAAGCGTAACGTAACGTGATTATCAATTTCAAAAATATATGTTATAGTAATCGTCAAATATATGTCTTATCCACGCAAATCTATGAAAATGGTCAATGAAAAAATTTATTAGTTAAATGCAATAATGTATATATTTATTTCAATTTGATAAGGTTCAATCATGTAATTAGTTTTATCTCACTAATATTATCTTATAGACATTATTTATTTTGTATTTTTCTTGTCATCTAATCAGATGTGATTCGCATGTGTATTCCACGTTAAATTATTTAGATGTCATGTGTGCATATGAAGAGAACAACTACATTTTATATATTCACATAATTTCACATTTGTTGTGAGATTTTTTTTTTAAAAAAAAAAGAACTCGAAACATTTTAAAATAATATATTTTAAAGTTAGAAGATCTTGTTATCTTGATAATATATTTGTGACATTTATAATTAATTTAAATACAAATACTTACCCAAATGTATGTATATATATATATTTACATTTATGAAAATATTTATCTCATAAAATTAGTTATTAAATAAATAATAAAAAGTAAACACAAACTTTCATTGGGGTTATTACAAGTCATTTGAACTTTTCTTCGTCCAAAATATTGAAATATTAAAGAATAGTAAATAAGTAAGACAAAAGGACAAGGACAATGTTTATATAGTAATAATTATTTTGAAGCAAATTTTCTGAGAGTCTAAATCAAATAAGTAGCATTAATAAATAAAGTCATTCTTTTGTCTTGAGCTTCAAAAATAAATCGTGACAATCTTCTAAATTTTGGAAAAAGATATTCAGAAGCATATTTCTATATCACAAGAGAAAAAAAAAACAAATGAATTTAGACTATATCATGTTAACTTCGTATATTGGAACATTACATACTAATGTGTATATTAAGGGAAAAAATAATCATTATATCATCAAAATTATTTTCCTTAAGTACTTGAGGTTATGGAATATACCCTCTTAGAATAGAACGACTTATTTCATCAGAATAGTGGTACCTTATATTCCGCTAAACTTCGAACTCACTCAACGATAATAAATCACACGAAAAAAATTGAAATGCAAGAAAGAAGAGGAGTAGAAGATTAAAAAAACTATGGTGAAAAATTGAGAGGAAGACCCTCAAATTATAGTCAACAAAGGATAATATGAACAAATATTTTTTGTGTGTTATCTGAAAAGTCATGACTTTTTCGAGAAGTCACAACCCTTTGAAAATGCCACAACTCTTTGAAAAAGTTGCAACTCTTTGAAAAAATCACAACTTATTGAAAAAGTCACAACTATTTGGAAAAGTCACAATTCATCGAAAAATCACAATCCTTTATAAAAGTCACAACTTATTGAAAAATACAACCCTTTGAAAAAAGTCACAACTCATAGAAAAAGTCACAAACTAAGTTAGGAATATTATAGTAATTTAACATTCAAGTTAGGAATTCATGCTTTTAAATAGAGCTGTCAATATGGGCTGGCCCACCCCAATCGGGCTAACCCATACAGACTTTGCAATTTGACGGGACAGGCCGGGCTAGACCATTTTTTATGTAGGCCAGAAAATGGTCGGCCCAGTCCACAAGTGCATGGGCTACGGGCTTTGCCGGGTCAACTCTTTTCTTAAAAGTATATTTTTTATAATTTTTTAAATTAAATTATAATTTAAAAATATTATCATAAATATCGAGTAGTATTACTACTTGTTAATCAAATACACAAATAAAATTATCTATATAATATTTATTAAGTTTGATTTCAAGTAAAAACATAAATAGCTAAATAGAAATATTAACCTAATTGTTTTCCAATGATCATAATAAAATACAAAAACTATGATGATATTCCATAGGCTAGATCTATATAGTGATTCCCTAGAAATTTTAGAAACTTTATTTTATGTAGTACATATATTATAAATATAATTTGTATTTAAATTGTAATGTTTCAAACTTTAAACAAATTTTGAGTGTAGTCTCCTGTTATTTTTAATAATCTATTTTATTTTTATTTTTTAATTAATTTTTATTTGGCCTATGGGCCGGCTCTTTCCATATTTCTCAAGCCTCACAAGTCGACAGGCTTATTCAGGCCGGGATAAAAATCCTTTTTTTTAAAATGGACTTCAGAAATTGTAGCTCAGCCCTATCAAATCACAGGTTAGACGAGGATGGCCCAACAAGCTTAGCCCATATTGACGGCTCTACTTTTAAGGTAATATAGATTTTCCCCTTTATTGCTTCTTCTTTTTTTTCCCTTTCTTTTTCTGTTACTATCCGTTTTAATTTAATTGTCTGATTTTTAGCTAAAGTAAAACTTTTGAATCTTATTTGATTAAAATGCAGGAAAGATAAATAATTACGGGTCAGTAGGTAGAGGACAAATTGTTTCAAAATTAATTATTTCGCCATAAGTTATTTCACCTTGTATATGAAATAATTTATTTCATCACTTAGTGGAATAAATAATCTGCATAATAACTTCAACCAAATATAGAATAAAATAGTCCTACATTTTGTCTCTGAAAAATAATTTTAAATGAATATTTAATTATAACTAAACTAGTAAAATTACACGTGCTTCGCGCGGAAATTTAATATCACGAAATATATAAAATAATACTTAAAATCTCTCAGTCATTGAAACTAATTACTATATTATCTTACATATAAGATTACGTAGTAACAAACATTAATAATGCAAAAAAAAAAAAAATTATTACATCTTATCATTTATCCTTAATAACATAAGAATAAATTAATTACTCTAAAAATACATACTAGGATCTGTAACATAAGCAATAGTGGCAGTGAGCTGCTTAACAGGAGCAAAGTTAATCAAAGTCACAACTATTAATTAAAGTCGTAACTTTTCATAAAAGTCACAATATTTTATAAATGTCACAACTTTTCATGAAAGGGAAAAGATAGTTTTGAAAAAAAATTAAAATGAAATTCTGATTTGTGGTGGCGCCACCTAGACGGACATAAGATTCTCTTTTTATATATATATATATATATATTTGAAAAGGTATTTTCTTAAAGTAATTGGTAAGACTCAGCTGGTCGATATATATCGAGAAGAAGCCACCAGCTGTCCTCATTGACCATTTTCGCCTGTTCCATCTCTATCTTTTCGCCCAAAAGTCTCTCTGTTCTCTGGACTAGGGTTTTTCTCTTTGATCCATCAAATCTTTTGACGAACAGTTCAGAATCCTATCAATCATGTCTTACGAGAAACTCGACGGTTTGGCGAGGTGGTTCGGTACTAGTGTTGCATCGGCGTTTTTCGCATCCTTGGAACGATGCTCGTGTGTGAATCTCAACACTTCCGAATCCGACGATGAGGAAGAGGAAGAAGCTAAAGAGCGCCCTCTCATGATCTCCGCCCTCCCTTCTCACCTCGATTCCTGCGCTGCCACCACTAATCCTACCTCCGCTGATAACCTCCCCGTTTGATTCGGTAATTTTTAATATTTTTTTGCCTGTTTCTATTGTGAATTTTGAGTGTTTGTTTGCTAGTGTTGTAACTTTGTTGTAAGGATAGCAAGGAAGCAACTATGAGAATCGAAGCTGTTATGTAGTGATTGTTTGAGCTGATTTGCGCTCACTATGTAATGTATTTTACTTGAATTAGCTTGAACTACTAAAAAGGAGTAAGCTGTCAATTTTTAAGCATTGTTGTATTTTGGTATTGAGAATCATTCTCTGGCCTTTCTGGTCCTGAAACAACATAGCATATGAATATGTACATGCAATGCTAATTTGAATTTAACACTATTAAATAAGGTTTCATTATTCTTTTTTCCAGTTTATGTTAGTTTAGGTGTGTTAACTTGTTATATTGGTTGTTTATTGCATGTTTGTGTCGTAGAATACTGCTGATCCCAAGTACTCCATCTCCATAATTGCGTATAGGAATATAGGAAGTAAAGAGGGAAAAGGCCTGATCAGAAAAATGTGTATATAGAAGCATATTTAATGCTTTAACAACTAGCTCGTTAGTTGCCTGGACTCTTCACCGTCAGTGTCAGACGTGTTGACACCACACAGGTGTGGATGTAGTGTGGGATCCGTACGGGATTTGGTCAATCAATTTTGGCTGCTTTGACCAAAAACAATGGAGAAATTTGGAACTAACAATGATTTCTATTACATGCCAACCTAGGAAATTTGGAAATATACAATGGAGGAAAAGGACATATATACGGAGCTAGCCTAAGTTGCTCGGACTCAGTCACTTGGTAGTTTGTAACCTTGAAGTCTCACCCTCTACGGACGGATAGAGTTCTTTTACAGTAAGAATTTTTGTTGGAACAACGAGTGTAGTTTCTTGACTGTTTGAGGAGAAACCACTGATAGAAGTGTTCACATAGAAGCTCCTCTTTCATCCAACAGTTTTAAGTTTGCAATGCAAGTTTGTTCATTCTGCCAAATGATGATATTTTGGGTTTATAGAGTGTAGGAGATTGAAGACAATTAAAGTGCTCATCAAGTTGAGCAACTCTATAGGAATGATAGGTCTTCCTGTGTGATGTGTCTGTAAATAACTTGAAAAGGAAATGTTGGCAGTAGATTTTTTTTTTTAAAGGAGGTGTATTTGATGGTTTATCCTCTTAAAATTGCAACATCATGGATGAAAGTGAACTCAATAGCCGCTACACCTAGCTTTAGCAATTTCTTGATATTGTCTCATCAATGTTGTGTTGTTCTTTATTGCTTTTTGGTTAGATGCCAAAGTTGTTAAATGAATAGAGGACTTCTTATGGAGTACTAACTTGGATTGTTAGGGAATCCGCTCATTGTCAATTTTGTGGCTGTACAAAAATTAGGGCAATACATTTATTTCCTGATTTTGCTTTAATAGCTACTCTTATATCATTGTCAGATAGGATCATGACATTGTGGAGTGTGCATTTCATTAAGTGGATCATAAATGTTGTTACTACACATGGTTTCTAGCGATCTATAAAATTCGTTAGTTTAGAGATAAGATGATTTGTGAATATATTTTGGTGAAAAAATCTTTGTTACTTTACTCACCACAAAAACTGCGCTGCTGCATGGCCACAACTTCTCTTGATTAGAATGTTATAGTTGCTTTTGTGTTATGAATTATGATCCTGTGGAGAAACTATGGTTGAATGTAATTGTATTTACTCTCACAAGAATACTCTTTAAGTGGATCTGCCTCAATTCTGTAGTTGTACTTGGCTCATTATCCAAAAAAATTATGTAGTTGTAGTTGGTTAGATTATGTCTGTTCTGTAGAGGAATCGGTCAATTATAAAGTACTGCAATGTATAGAACGCTTCCCGGAATATCTAAAGAGTAAAGACCATACTGAAATGAGGATTATGTAGTGCTGGTCAGATAGAAGACTTCGAAGATATCTCTGTATATCTCAAACCAATGTCATCTTTGCCAAATCACAATTCTATTGACTGTAGACTGTTTGCTTAGACTAAATAGAAGAGGTCACTAGTGTTTTGGTTCTAGAAGAGCTTACCTGAACAAAAGGTTTGGTTGATATGAGTCGCAGAGTTGGAACATTCTTGCTGCCAATTTTTTGTGCTGTTTCAGACTTGCATATTTGGCAATGAAATATATAATTATATATAGTTGATAATTTCTTTAGATAATGATGCCTACTTCTGCGATGCTTTTCCCTTTTTCTTTTTTTCTTTTTGATAGTTTGTCTTGCTGCTTGAATAAAAGTTTGGTTGGGATCCATGATTTGCTTCTTTTCTCATGTCCACCTCACTTTTGCTGCCTCATCTCACCTAGACAACTTACAATGCTGCTTCATCTTTCTGTTTCTCAGAACTGGGATCATGCTGCAAATTTGTTGAAGTGTTCCTTCGGCTCCATCAGCATGGGTTTCATTTTTCTTTTCCATCAAACAGAGTGGATTCACTCTGGTATAAGCTGTAACATTTTAGTAGACTTTTGATAGGATTGTATAAAAGTGTATTGTCTGTTGAAAGTGTCTTGTAGTACGTTAAAAGCACTGGTATGCATTTTACTTTTCCTTCACCTCATCATATTGGAAGTTACGGTGACAGAATTGGCATGCATCGCATTTGGGCTACTTAAATTTCAAAATCTGTACAGATTATGATTAATGTTTGTACATCATCTATACATGTCACACCTCCTTGGCGCCAGACTTGTGTTTGCTTATATTGAAAGAAAAAAGTAGCGGACCTGTGGGGCTGTGAGGGCTACTTTAATGTTCATTTGCTTAAGCAATTAGTAATATATAAAACAAGTAGCGAAATAGAAAAGAAATAGTTTATAAATTATATGCTTTGCTATTCATCCGTTTTTTTGCTAGTTTCATATCAAGGAATGCGATCATGGACAAAATGTGAGAGTAATAGTTTTGCTTGTTATTTCCTTGTTTGGCTACATCTTCTAATTTAATTAATCCCGATCTCGCAGTAGTTCATTGACGAACGTCTTCGCAATATAATCTGAAACCACTCAAATTTGACAGTGCAGCTACACAAATTCGAAAAACACAGTATTTACAACCACGAATATCCCCACAAAACAAGCAGAAGAAAATATTTAATAGGTACCTCAGTTACTGGAAGAAAAAGGCAGCGTATTATGAACAGAATTGCAGTCAAAGAATATTTCAGCCGTCGAAGACTTGGGCTGCATATTGGCTACGTTCGAATATGTACGTGATTGATTCGATACATTATAACCAAATCAATAAGATGTTATATATTAGCAATTCTTGACGACTCTTGATTCAATCAATAATCATATCAATAAGATATTCATTAGTGTTTTAGGAATTAATAGACTATTTTTGGAAATGCACTACTTTGGATGACTGTTAATCTCAATTTTTAGTTCCATGATACAGTCAAGTAGGTAAGAATTTCAATTAGTAATTCCAACTATACTCTTGAGCCAGATCCATATTCATGGAAATACTACTAAAAAATTTAAATTTCAAGAACATCAACGACAAGATTGTATACAAAAATTGATGAACCTCAACACAAGGTTCAATTGGGTGTAATTTTTACTTTGTAGGAGAGCCCTTATAAACTCAATGCATATACAAAGCATATACACTAACTACAACTACTACTGTACATAACTAACAATTGACGTGATGAGTCAAAATTCATACACGTTGATTCATCGTCAACACCATGACACTACTAAATCTAACCTTTTTTTTTTCTTTTTTTTCAAAGATTGAAACTACTAAATCTATCTTTTAAAGCTATTAAATGGAAAAGACATCTATATGTTAGTGTAATCCCCAGTCACACCGGCATACCCCTCTTAACTTCCACTTCTTTTATCAGAAAAAGCACTTGCCTGGAGGTATTATCACATTTGTAGTAAACTCAGATTCATGTACAATTCCGTAGCTAAAAAACCAGTGCACCAAGAGCTGCCCACCTAGCCTTCTCACTAGTGTCATGTGGTCAATCTCCGTCTTCGTTGAAGCAAATAGCAGATAAAATAGTTCAATCATTCTGATGATCCAACAACCAGCATGAACTGTGCAAGTATAAAACAATCTCTACTTGTGCAACTATACATCCCACCATTGGCCAGCAGATATCCATCTCCAATAAGTTAGAATTACAGGATTTCTCCAGAACAAAGCCGAGATAGATATACCAGAGGATATTTATCAAGTAGTGGCAAGGACACGGCACACACACACACTGTTGTATCCTTCCATTGAATCCCGGATGAAAAAGATTGTTCTTGGGCGGCACACAACATAAATTAACCCTGTAGTACCTACTACTCAAAGTGGCAAAGGCAACCCATAATTATGAAATGATCGTATTCGCCCATTGTAGCCAGCAGTAACAATAACTAAACCCCAGGCATGAGAATTGGATGAACTCTGGCAAGAACTTTTCAGAAATTTGTATTCAGATTTGCACATCCCAGAAGATGTTGACCGGGGACTTGACACGGGAAGCTTCTCTTCAGGCCAGGTTGCTGATCCTTTTGGAATTGCCTCAAGGAACAACTCACTGCCCAAAGAAAGATAAGGAGAGGAAATGAAGGGTACTATGTTGTTTGAAGTTTGACTTAGTCCTCCTCCACAATGCCATCCATTATCTGGATTTACAGTTTTCAAGCCGGACCAAGGTATTGCAATGGTGGAATCACTGGAGAAGAACTCAGATGACCTCACCACTTTAAGTTGAGATACATAATCTTTGGGAACGTCGCAGTTCCATACATAGACATTAGAATCTTCAGACGCTGAGACAATATGCTTCCCATCCGAGGTGAAAGAGGCAGAGAGATGGTTTCCTGCAGTTCGCGGACCTATAGAACAGAGTAGAAGTAAATTAAAATCAGTAGAGGATAAGAAGCTGCAAGAAGTTGAGCCTAGAAACTACAATGGAGTTGCAAGTCGCAACCAGTACTCAAGTGAAAAAAAAAATGTGTCTCCTATACATCCCACTGTCATACAAAATCACAATATCAATTTGCAGCAATTCACATTGCCTTCAATTCATTAAAGCAAAGCACAAGGCACTCAAAAGAACGGGGCAAACGGACATCAAATAGAATATTATCTGAATTAGGAGAAGTGAACAAACCTTTGTACTTGCCGATCACATTGATACCATCTAGGATTCTGACGTGAGAGTCAGCACAAGTAACCATAACTTTTGATGGATCTTGTGGAAAAAACTGCATTCAGAAAGCAATGTATACACATCTCATCATAAGGTACATCAGAAAATTAATCTGACCAGAACCACACACTGTAGTTTGGTGATGTAATATTACCTGAAAGCCAGTAATCCTTTTGCAAATCGACTTCTTTTTATTGGCCAAGCACATCTGCTCCTCTAATTGTATCTCATGACCTGTCACAATACAACTTTGTCTCAACTCCAACTAAATATAATATTGTAAGTTTTTGCTGAAAAAGCATGGACTAAAATACTGAGTCAGAATATTCCCAAACGTTCCTAGTAATCTTGCAAACACATTTGACACTCCAAAAACAACACATCACTAAGTTATACATGATAGCTACAAATATTAGTAACATCAGGTAAGTTGTGGTCTCATGAATAAATGCCTCTTTACTTCTATTATGATCGTAATAAAAGAGGCCAAGAAGTGCATACAACCACAAGCAAAATGTCATCATTTTCGAAAATCTTAAGGTCAATCAACAGCCACATTCCATTTAAATACGAGTAACAATTTGACATATAGTGTTGCAATGCCATAAATTTAAAAATCTGACTCTGGGAGATATTAATGACGGCAAATAACAATACCACAAAGCAAAGAGTGGATGTTACCTTCCAAACTGAAAAAACGGCAACTGCCTGCCATTGAGCCAATAATCCCACCCTATATGAAGCAGATTATTTGTTTCAATAATTTGCTCGAGTTTCTGAGTCTGTACTACAGGGGTACCATGATCAAAAAGATGAAAATTAGCATACCTTTCCATCAGGACGATAGGAAACAGCAGTCACTATGTCTCTGATGTCCGTCCAATCCAATACTTGACAGCTGTTAACGGCCCAAATTCGAATTTTCCCATCTATTGATCCACTGATGAAGTATTCATCGTTCACTGGGTTAAACTGTATGCAAGTCACTGCAAAATCAAAGTGAGTAATGCAGCATGAAACTCAATCACTACAAACATGTTAATCACAAAAGAATTCTAGAGTGGAGTTTAATACAGGTCTGTACATACCATAATTACTATGTGAAAAAACTCTGAGGCACAGATCATTTCCAACTTGCCACAGACGAACAGTTTTGTCAGTTGATGATGAGAGCAAACACTGCAGAAACAATACATAACAAGAAAGACGATTACTTTCAGAATTTTTCAGAGAATTGTTGATCAAAGACAATTTAATAAACTTACATTATTTTTTGACCACGAGAGATCCAATATCTCCCCAGTATGCCCTTGGAACACATGCAGTGGTTTTTCCAGAATTCGAAAGACCTTTGGAGGGAAAACGACACAAGCAGAGTCTCTTGTTTTCTTAAGGCCCTTCAACTTACTACTACCTTTCTCTTTATCTGTCACCAGAGGAGCCAATTGAGAAAGATGATTCACCGTGAAATACATACATGAAGGATCCAACTCTGGGATATCAAATTCATTGGATCTCTCATCTTCAACCACTTGCCACACCCGCACAATCTTATCTTCACCAGCACTAGCTAGGTACTGTCCATCAAAACTGAATTTCATAGTTAAAATTGAACCCTCATGAGCCTGGATATCCTGCCCCATGAAAAGAGCAGAGAGTTCCTTCAACCGCTTCTTACAATGGTGAACTTTAACCCTCTGAACTCTAGACCTCTGAACAGGGTTGGAACTGTTATCCTTCAATTCAAGACATCTCCCTTCGGCATTTGCTATGCACGTAAATGACCGCAGCCTGCTTAATAACCGACTCTTAACTCCATGTAGTTTCTTCGGTGTGTCTCCATTTTTATCCAGTTCTCCCTGTCCAAGTTCCCCAATAACGGGGGACATACATGAAGAGTTCTCAGGCTCACGAGACATTAGCAGTCGTTCCAATCTGACAGGCCTGTTAATGCTCTGCTGGCCGTTCTCTGCCTGAACATGTACATTGCACCCAATTCCACTATCAACATTGCCACTTCTATATGAGAAATTCCGATTTGAACCCAACTGTTTTGGTGAATCCAAACCTTCACCCCCACACAAAACAGACCTAGAAGACTGGTAAGAAGAAAACTCGTCCTTATGAATTGAAGTTCGTAATACGGCTCCACTACTCTCCATAAGTCTTTCAATTTCCCCAGTAGATAAATTGGAGCTTCCGCCTATATCTACTGGATCTTCTCCAGACATTCCATCTAAACTTAAACCCATCCAACAACGGAATTGCTTACGCCGCTCAACAACACTTCTGGGGGTTTTAATCCACTCATCATAGCTAACACCATTGACAACCCCAGAGCCAGAATCAGGAATTGGGGTAAAGTTAGAACCCAAATCAGAGCCCTGGGAAATACTATCCGGGGCATCGAAAAATCGGCATTCCCCTTCATCATCACTGAAGCTACCCATGATACCTTGAGTTCACCCCATGAAACCCCACATCAAGAAATCATCTTTTTAAGCCCTAGGAAATGTGTTAAATAATCCATCCTTCATATAAACCTAAATAAACAAATGAAAGGAAAATTGCATTTAGTAAACAAACACCAAAACACGACTACCAAGATGACTAAAACTGATTAAAAAATTCAAAAAACTCCATTATTCTAGTGACAAGAAAAACAATTATACTATCCCCCTCTTAACCATTACAACAACAAAAAAACAATAGATCCAGCATGGATCCCAATCCACTCACATTGAACCTGGTCTCCCCCACATAACATACTTCAATTTCAATAAAGGGTACTACCCCTCCCCCACCCCTCCCCCTCTCCTCTTTATCCATCTGCATAGAAATATGAACCCTAACTTTCAAACCCAAATAAATAAGCAATTTCAAACCCAACAACAATTTCGACTCTTTATAACATTTAAAGGATTATTCAAAACACCCATCAACAAGAATAAGAAAAAAGATCAAATTTTTACAATCATTAACATGAAAAATTTACTAAATCACATAGGAAAAATTCAAGAAAATATGAAAAATTAAGCGCCAAGAGGTTTTTCTCACATGGGTCCGGCTTGTTTCAATGAAATTGAATGGATGGGAAAAAAGAAAATGTATCACAGAGAGAGACAACACACTCTTCCTTCTCCTCCTCCTCTCTCTTCCCTCTCTGAAAAAAGAAGAAAGAAAGGACTGACCATTAAAAATTAAAAAAAAAAAAACAGAGAATAGAAGGGTGCAATTAATGGAAGAAGAAGAAAGATCTAAAATTAGGAAATATTTTTTGGCAAAAAGGAAAGAATAATTTTGGGGTAAAAAAAGAAAAAAGGAAAAAAAATATTCTTGATATTCGTGATTACGGATGGCCCGAGAAACGAGATTTGGAGAGTAGTAATAATACGATCTTCGTTTTATTTTACTTGATCCTTATATTAAAAATAAATATTTTAATTTAAATTAAAATTTTAAAAATATTATCAATATCGTTAGTTAAATAAAAAACATTCTTTTTAAAAACTTAGGTTACATCAATATGAATCAAGTAATATAAAACGACCGAATTATTAGGGTCTGGTCCTATTCCTATGTGGTCTCTTTGGTACTTTTCTCTATTGTGCGCCACCCTATTTTTGCCCACTGTCTCATTTACAGAGTCTCCCTTCTCTTTTTATTGTATTTTTCAGCTTTATTTTTTTTACTGAATGGAATTTTTTTGTTCTACTTTTTTCCTATTTTTTAAAATATTTTTTTATTAAATGAAGTGGATTAAATGAATCAATATGGCTAAAGAAGATTTATAAATGGTTGGGTACATTTTTAAAATTGGCTTAGTTTGAAAAGTGTTTTTCAAAAAAGGTATGTTTGGTGAGAAGTATGAGTTTGACTAATTAATTTTAAATATTTTTGAACAATAATTGACATTTGGTAAAAAAAAAAAAAATTAAAACATTTTAAGTATATTTTTTTCAGAAGTGTTTTTCAAATAAATATTTTTTGAAAGGAAAAATAAGCTCCATTTATAAGTAATCAAACTCAATTATGGAAAAAAGGATCTTGCAAGAGAGCATATTCTCCTTTAACGAGTCTTACCTCACGTAAATTTGAATTAGTTGAAGTTATAATATAAGTAGAAATATACACTTGAATATTCCGCTGAAGCAGAAACGATAGGATCGACATTATGACAAATATAACTTATTTTTAGTAGTATTTTCATTTTTTTCATTCATAAAATTTTAACTTTATATTCATGTACGAATATAACTTATTTTACATGCATCCTTTTCTATTTTAATTTCAAAATATTATTTTTATCAAATCTCAATTAAAATCATATCCAAATATTTACTTATAAAATCGTTCAACTTGCGTTATTAAATTACTATTTATATCATTTTATTACTACATATTGGATTAGGTTTGTGTAGCAGTTAATTTCAGAATTAATTACGTGTGTTTAAATAAGTATACTCCATGCGAACAGTTAATCGCATTTAATTATGCGTGCTTTAATTGGGTTGCATGCTAACAGTTATTCTTATTTACTGTTAATAACTACGTTAAATAGTTTATTTGTTTGGTCTTAAACGTGGTATGTCTCATAAATACATGCCAACATTTATTCTTACTACATGTTTTTAAAAAATATTCATGACTAGTACTACCATTGTTTGGACTTGTAATGTTTGTCAATTTTTAGAAACTATCTTGTTTTGTTCAAGTACTATAGATTCTTTTTTGTCTCAAAAACAAATTAAAATGTAGTATGTACTACATTACAATTCTGTTTGTTTCATATTAGTTGTTACATTTTCATTTCACACGTTCTTTAGAAATTATAAATAAGATGCTTTTTTATTAAACTATTCATAACTCTTTTCAATATAATCATTTTTTTAAAAAAAATAAGAATAAAACGAGAATAAATAGTCAATACCAAAGTTAATTGACAATTTTACTAATATTGATAACTAATATGGGATCGAGGGAGTATTTCATAAACCAAATTTAACCCTTCGGTAAATTTCGAAAATCCAAAACAAATTTTCACCAAATGAAAATATTTAAGGCAACTAGATATTTCAAATTGATTTATTTTTCCTTCCCAAAACGCATATTTCTAACAGAAGGAAAACACAAACTAATAAGTGATTAAATATTGATATAGAAGAGGCTTTAATATAGTTAATTGAGATAAAATATTACTGAATTAATTAGTTAAGATTTAACGCTAAATTATAAGATGTGATTATTTAAAATATTTCACCTTAAATGACTAGAAATTGTACGAGCTTTACTACATAATTATAAAATGTATACGATATTTAGGAGTGACAAAATTAATCTAAATTCATCTGATTCATCCTATGTTTTCTATGAATTGGATCATGATCTAGTTATTGAGTTGACCTAATGAATTGAATTCAAAATAACACATCAACAAATCGAATCGAAGTAATACTTTTAGAGAATGAAAAAAAACTAAAAAACATTATATGACTCCAAAGCTCAGCAAAATCATGTTGCTTAAGGAAAAAACCAAAATGCTTAAAGTGGTATCTTTTTATTAGTGAATATCACACACATTTTTAGTACAATGATTATAAGAAACAAATAGGTCATGAGCTTCTGGATGAAACTTCACATGAACCTACCATGATCTAGTCTTGGAATTTAGCAGTTGTTATGATTGTTCTTTAAAAAGAGAGAGCTCATGTGTTATGATGAGCCGGTTAGGTTATTGTCACACCTCAAATCTCATTAAGACGGATAGGCACCTGATGCCCTAAAGGCTCGAGAGAACCAATATGTAACCTGTGTTTACTATGCATATAACTATGATAATTTTGTGACAAGTTCACATAGGATGCAGCAATACGAACTAACATAAGTAGACCCAACACTTTTATACAAGACTTGGTCGTTGAGGCCACCACTTTTTAAGACGCAACTAAATCATATACATAAGTCTACAAAAATGAATCTACCAAGGACTCAGTAAAGCTCCGAATCAACCTAGAGCTTACCAAAAGTAGTTGAGCGTCTTGTGCTCCTATTGAGGAGATCTACTAGCTAGAGTACCTGTGCCTGCAGCATGAAATGCAGTGTCCCCCGCGAGGAATGTCAGTACAAAAAAATGTACTGAATATGTAAGGCAATAACATATATAAAACAAGAGTTCGAATGAAACCGAGTATCAATATATGTGTGCATAAATCCGAACAGAAGACCACATTTGTTAACTCTTGTGGGATCATGTTTGTTACATTCTTATCTTTACCTTTCTGTGTGTTAAGATCTTTGTAAGGCATGTGATACGAATGACCAGCTGATCAGTGGTAGAAGAGGATGACCTATGGTAGGCTTTTTAACCTCTTGGATGCGGTTCTCATAATTACATAAATTGGGATCGGCCCATGCTAAGCTTCCGCCCCTGAGCTGCCACCCTTCTATACCAATTGGGATAGGCCCATGCTAGGCTTTTCGCCCCTGAGCTGCCACCCTTAATTATACAGATTACTTCACTTAGATTCTTTAATCTTTAAGATTGTTGTTTTGGTGGTCATAATTATTTTTGAGATTTGGAACTACGAACCAGTAGTAGAAGACATGAAAATAATATTTTAAGGCAGTAACAATGACATAAGGAACTATGTAACATCAATGCATTACTTGTGAGCTTAAATGACACAATTGCCTTCAACTGACTAAGAGGAGGATTCACCAAACTTTCTTTGCAAATACCATTTCTATATCAGCACATAGGAGGATAATTACAGAATTATAGAGTACTGAACATATAATAAAGTAATTTTATACACTAAGGAGAGGGGGAAATATTGTTAGCTATTTGGAGATTGTACGCTGCCACTATGTCTCATTTACTAGGAATAGAACTTAGGAATTTCACTTATTGATATTAATCGCAAGTATCAGATTTCATGCCGAAGAATATTGAATCGAATAGCCTTACATACCTTATCATCTGACCAATAAAATTATCACAATTCAGCCTCCCCTTTTAGGTTTTAATCTACAATATAATTCGTGATAAACTAAAATTAGCAGTTATCACATCGTGAGCCCCGTAAAACAATAGCTAACATTGATGGATAATGAGCCCACACAGCCCTTAAAATAATGTGTATCACCACACCCTCCTTTTCTACCCAATACATACATTATATATCCTTTTTCAAGATTACCCAAGCTGCACCAACAACTATATACATAAAACAGCCTTAAATATTCTTTATCATACAACCAATTATTGAACTCACCACCCTCTTGAGTTCTTTATGACAGCACACCCATAATTCCTCACTGAAACTCATACATAAGGAGGAAGAAAATGGAACAGTCACCTTACCTCAATTTATGCAACCTCTCCTTTAACTTGAATTCATCTAGAACTTCAACTTCCCTTCACGCTTAAACCAAAGAAGAAGAGAAAAGTATCTTAATAATTAAGGAAAGTGAGCAGCAGCTTATGGGAACTTCTGCCTTCTACTGTAATTGAGCATGAATAACATGTTTTCTAGTCTTCCATGGGAGAATTAAGCTAAATCCACAAGTGTTTCTCTTACCTTGGTTTACAAATATGAGGGTTTCTTCAAGAACCCTAGAAGGAACTTTAAGGCAGCCTATTTTAATCCATAAGAGAAAAGAGAGAGAGAGAGAGAGAGAGTTGGAGTTAACTCTCAATATTGTGTGTTAAAAATGAGTGAGAATAGCAGCCAATATATCTTATATTGAGCTTTCTTCACCTTTAAGAATATCCTCTAGAACCTCCCATTTTTGGTCCATTTTCAGCCACTCATTGTTCAAGTAGGTGATGCACCTGCTTATGTACATCAAACAGCTCAAAAGGTCAAACTAGGTGACGCACCTACTTGCTTTCACTTGGGCTTAAATATATTGGGCCTTGGCAGGTTTGGTTGCTGGGCTTTAATTTCATTTTCCTTTTATTTAACTTAGTTTGGGCCTCAAGTAAGTCCATTAGCATAGTCCCAAATCTGATCAATAAAACTTGGCCTTTTTAACTAGATCCATATAGCTCAAGTAGGTGATGCACCTACTTGTTACCTACTAGATTAGTTAAGTCAAGCAAGCAGCTCACTTATTTTATTCCATTTTCTAAATATTAATTCCTTTTGCTTTAACTTAGCACTTAACTTTCAACTTTAAGCTCAATTTCCACCTTACTGTCTCGAGTTTAAATACTCCCGTTGGTGTTAACTTGCAGTACACATGCTGAAACGTGCAAAGCATCACATCACCTTTCGAGCTAGTTTAAACCAACGCTAATCATATAAGAAACATGGTCTCTCGCCTATACTATAAGGCTATGTCAAGTACCACAAGAATAGAACAAGCATATGCATAATACGGGCCGTTACAATTATGATTCGTTATTTGAGTAATTTATCGAATTTTCATTAGTGTAGTATATAAGCTAGCGTTTGGTTATAGATTTTCAAATATTATTGGCAAATATTATTTGGGTGAAAATTTGGGTGAATTTTCACCATGTATTTGGCTATAGTATTTGGGAAACATATTTCACTTTTTTAGAAAAATATGATTCATACCCATAAGGTTTAAAAACTATCAAAATTAACCATAAGTTTGTTTTACAAGTCAATTGAATCTTCATTGCAACAAATAACAAGTAGTGTCCGTGATACTGGAGTAATGTGGTAGTTTGGAGTGAGTGCAACAAGCATCATTTTATACATCGTGAAGTAGACAAAACATGTGACTTTCTTACCTTGAGCCGATTGTTCTTCATTTTCATCAACAACCATATTATCACTTTCATATTCATTGAATATTTCATCACTACTTTGGTATTCACGTAAAAAATTATGTAATACAACGCAAACAACTACTATAGAGAGTGTTTTCGTAAAAGATAAAAGTTTGGTGTAAAATTTCAATTTTTAAAAGATTCCAAATAATGAGATTTGGCCCAAATACTAGAAAAAACTAGTATTTGAGAATTTGGGATATTTGTCAAATAATGACAAATTGTATGGACAAATACTATTTGCCAAATTTTTCTCCAAATATTACTTGAGAAATCTATGGCCAAACGGGTCCTAAGTATCTTTCTTTTTTTCACTTTTCATTATTACGAAACTCGGCATAATTTAGACTTTGTTTAAGGCATATTTTATCCAAGTGAATTCGTATGTATCTAATTTTCTATCTCGCTCGTTGCTTTCTCTATATTTGGTGTCCCAAATACATGTATATGATATTCAGTTACATGTATCTAGTGTGATTTGCATGTATCTAGAATACATAGACTATCTCATTCGTTTCCCCCCTATCTCACTTAGGTCTCTTCCTATTTTAGTGTATTTATTAGAAAAAAAGATAGAAAGTATAAATTAATGAAAAAGATGACTTTGAGACGTGAATAATCACTTTCCTTAAGGAGATGTTGCTCATATATTAGGAAAAATACAAGCAATTCCTTTCAAAATACAACAAAACTCTTGTATGCTTATGCTACTTTTAGAGGATTCTTATATTTATAAAAGTTATGACATTTCATAACAATCATTCGTAGACAATATTTAATTATTTTAAACTATATGGAAAATTAATAAATATAATAAAAATGTTTGTCTAATCGTATAGTTTTTTAATCACAATTCATTTTAATTCAAGCAAATTTTAAGCAGATTGACTTTTGGCTCAATCACTAATTTGACCCACCCGAATTTAATTCAATACACACCTGTCACCGCTAGCAATATTGGTGTTATATTTTTAATTTTATCATTATGAATGGTGAAGCAAATAAATTCCTAAGGGGCCATTTCGTATGCGAAATTAGGTAAGATATTCCATCTTATTCTATTTCTGAAGTCGAATAAATCAATTCATATATTATCATTTCAAAATTATAATTACAAGATAATTTAATCCTTATATCGAACGATTTCAAATAACATATGTGAACCTTCCAATAGGAATTTTCTATTTTTGTAGGAAGCTAACTATAAAACCACGGACCTAAAAGTGTAAAATCAAGCTTTACTTATTTCATCAAATAAAGAGGCGTCTCACACAGTGTCAGTGAGACACATAATAAAGGTTCTTCCTATAATAGAGTGTGGATTAATGGCTAGCAAGCTTCTGACGACACGATAAATGTGATATATGATACACATATTTTAAAATTAATAATATTTAAATAATAAACTTGTGATATTTGTTGTACCAAAGTTTATAGATGCACACAAACTCATACTAATTCAAAGAAACAGTCACATTTCTTTGAAAATCTGGGATAACTTAAGCCATTTAATTTGGATTTTATTGTTGGCCAGTTCTTTAATTATGAAACTGCAACATGTCATTTTTAAATGAAATTTAGTAGCGTAAGTAATTGAAGTATACGGAAAAAAAAATTGTTATTGAAAAGGATTTAGATAATAACTAGGTAGTTGAGAATTGATTATACAATTATTAATTTTTTGTTTTACAAGTTCAAATAAATTGTTTCAAATACTTTAAGGGACGTATAATATATTTCGTAATTTATTTTTATTCTTCGACTTAAATCGCAAACCACACCCTAATGCTATTATATATTTTTAATCCAATAACTTGTGTTTTGGGGTTCTATTAATCCGAATTTATATTGAAAAAAATTATTATACTGGTGAAACATTTTCTATGAAAATCAATAAAATCCTTCTTTGAGGGTTCAAGTTCAAGTGGTACGAGGCGAATTATTGATTTTATTTTAAAAGAAACTTTTTCTTATAATATACTTTGAGAAAATTACAAAATTAGACCCTTATATTTCATAATATGTTCAAAGTAGTACCTTAAATATCACTTTAGCAGTTTTAATCCTCCAACTTTAGCAAACATGACTATTTTTGGTCTTCATCATCATATATTTACTCCAACTTTATAAAATTTAATGTTTTGAGAGATGTGAGAGATAATAAATAGTAGTATTTAATAGCAAGGGTAAAATAGACACAAAAAGTAAATTATCTCTTAATTTTCTAAACTGAACAAGTATTGTTAGACAACTATTTTTAGTATAGTGGACAATTATTGTTGGATGGAAATATCAAATCTAATTGGAAATTTATTTGGAACTATGAAAACATAATAGTAATGGGTACTTATATTTGGAGGTATGATTTTGCTCTATTTTTTAAGTTCGGGGCAATTTGTTAATGAATAATTTTTATTAAATTGCCTATTATATTGTGTCCGATGCAATATTTTGCGATTTTGATGGAATTATTTTGGTTTTATTGTGAAAACTTTTCCACCATTCCGATTAGCTTTAACAATCATATTTAGAAAAATATCCAATAGAGAACAAAATAATTTATTTTTGATAAATTTTAAAGACCAACTATTATTTTTTACTATTACTATTATTATTCTCTATAATATTTGTTACGGCTCTAATGAAACAGAGGGTGGAAAAATCAGAAAAAAGAGGATGAAGTAAATGTGGTCAGTGGTCAATTTAATTGTTTTTCAAGTCAACGCAGACAAATTGACTTGGACGTAAAAAGAAACAAATTCCGTAGGATCAATTTGACCATTATTTTTTTCAATTAGAAAATTTTAGCCGGTCCATTATTGAAAACAATTACTAAAAGTGATAAATTATCTTATATCACACTTGTTGGAATGCCGGTCCTCTCTAAATTGTTTTAATAAGAGAGGCGTCAATTCTTTTTTAATTATATATATCGCAAAATTATGCTTGAGATAAATTACTATTTTATTTTGTTTATTCAATATTATATTAAAAAAATCTAATTATTATCAACAAGAGTTGTGATGGAGCGGTAAGTATTTCTTCATCTTTAATGAGAGGTCTCGAGTTTGAGTCACCTTGTGTATAGAGTCGATTTTGTTAGGTAGTGCTTTACCTCCGAGGTGAGACTTTCCAGCGCGAATTTGAATTTAATCAGATTCTAATATGGGTACCGTACATTAATTTGGAAACAAAAAAAAATTAATTGTTCTGCCTTTAAAATATGATATTTTTAAATGTTCACTAAAATGAAAAAAATACAAATTTTAGCTTTCTAAAGTATGTAAAATAATGTGTTGAAGATTTAAGGAGCTTATTAAATTAATTTATTTGCTGATTTTTAATATATATTTTGAGATGATAACTATCAGTTAAACTACATATAAATAAATTAGATCAATACTTTATTTTTAAATTGGCGAGTATAGGGTGCAGAAACTTTCAAATTTTATTAAATAGAGGCTCAATAATGTAAGCAAAAAGAATTACGAATTATAGAGTAATTAAGTATTGAGAATAAAAACCGACCAAAAAAAAATTATGAGAATATTGACAACTTATGCCAATCAACTAGCGGTGGAAAGAAGAAGTAAAGGAAAAATAAAAAATAAAAAATCTTAGAAGCCATGGAATATTTCCAACCCATATTATCTATAACCGGTTTTTTTTTTAAAAAAAAAATAAAATTACTCTAATTGTCTCATGGAAATGTTTTCCCTTTTGTGATTGACAACTAAAAGTTTTTTAGTAATAATTTTAGTTGTCAGAGAATATATGTTCTTTATTTAAAATTATTTTAATGTTGAAATTTGAAAGTAAGGATTCAATGTAAATTTTCTCTATTTTTATGTCATGTTATTTATATTTATAAAACGAGTCAAACTAATTTTATTTCTTTAGTTACATATTCAATATTTATTATATGGCTTGATAAATACAAATTTGTGCCAATAACATGTCATTGACTCACAATGCTCAATTGTAACGATTCGAACCGTCATTATTTAGGAAAAACAAAACTTTGGGAAAATACTGGGCCAATGTCCCGCCAGGGCGGCAGCGCCGCGGCAAGGTAAGTTGCCGCTAGAGTGGGTTGGGTGAGGCAAAATGTAAATAATGCGAAATCTTATGTTCTCTTTCTTCCAAAAACACCTAAATTAGTTGTAAAACACCCCCGAAATCCTCCAAAAGCTGCTCTGGGCTTGGAAAAGAAGGAGGAGGAAATTCCTAGCGTAAGGAGATCAAAACCTTGCGGAATCTTGGCCAAAGTCACCACCTTGTCATTCGGAAACCAGAATTTGAATGATAATTTCGTGCAGCAGCTTGGTGCCCAGATAGGCTAAGTTTATTTAAATTGAGTAGTTTCAAATTCGTTATTCACTGCGTAGTATGTTGAAATTGATGGTAGAATTCATATTTAGGCTTGTTGTGCACCGAAAAGGGATTGATTACGCGCATATTCCTAATTGATGAGTTAGGGTTTGGAAATAGTGGTGATTCCTATTGTTATGGGGTGTTGTTGATTGGTGGCTAGATGATATGAGTACGTATAAGTAAAGCGTAACGGTAGTAGCAAACCTACCGAATTGGCCATAGAACAACACATGTTAGGGACTTGAGTATTCGACTATATGTTGTGAGTAGGGTAGGTGATGATTGTGATTTCATGCTGTGTGATGTATGTTTGTTCTTGCTTCATTATAATACATGTATGTATGTGAATGTTGTATTATTGATCACACTAATTGTAAATGAGGATAAATGACTGATGAATGTCATGAATCATGACTTGATTGTATGATTATGAAAATGTACTTGTGATTGTGGCTTGTTGAATGAATCGGATGTTGCGTTCCGACACACTAACTTGGATTGGTTGCCACATTCCAACATAAATATGAGATCGATTGCCACGTTCTGGCATAAACATTAGCACGTATATGTATACTACCAGTTTGGGCTTGGGTTCCATGAGAGTGTCATTGACTTGTATTGTATGTGTAATTGCTTGCATTATTTGATGATGTGGAATTGGGCGTGTTTCCTGAATGATTGGTGTATTGTACACCATGTTCTTATAGGTGGGGGCTATAATGTTGCGAGTTAATTGGAGATACCTAGTTGTGTAATAAACGGTGGATGGTAGAGTTTCAATTCGATTGTAGTATGGTAAGGGGGAACTAAGGACCCGGGTGTTATCCTTGTTAATTAGTATATGGGCATGAGTACTATTGTTGAGGCTCGAGGTGGTGTTTAGTGATAATGTTATCAGTTGGGTTTTCCCACTAAGGGGGTGGTAATATAAACGGATAGTAAGCCTCGATAGGCTTAAGGTGGGGTCGTAAGTTGAGTAGAGATGAGGAAAACGTAAGGGTGTATCATGAGTGGTTGGCCGGGTTGGTAGCGGTGTATCAAAATACTTCCTTAGGAGATTGATTAGGTGTAATCACGACGAAGTGAGTAGGAGGTTAGAGGCAAGTGAACTAGCATGATGTTAATATCTAGAATGGTAAGAGTAAGCAAAATATAAAGGTAAATGAGCGATTAGTCTTATTCCATGTTTCGCCAGTTGATTTTTTGTATTATGCGGTGGGTATTCAGGTTGATCGATGACCTACCAGTACATGTGGTTGTATTGATACTACTATTGCTATGCCTTTTTGGCATAGTCTGGTGGCAGGATCAGTGATGTTTCAGAGGTGAAGGCGAAGAAAATCCCCAGCAATTTCTATATTTCCTTCCGCATGGTGGAAGCTGTGTCTTTTCGTTATCATGTTTTACGTTGTACTCTTAGTAGCTCTTGTACTTGTTTAGACTAGATTTTTGGAGAGTTAATTACTTTACAAGTCGGAACTTTGATTCGTTTTAATCTCTTGTTTTATATTATATGAATTTCTTGTATTCGTTAGTTATTCCTAATTTTCCGCATTTTTAAAACATTGGAATTGAGGGTTTTCCTACTTAGGTGTTAGAGTGGGTGCCGCACGGCTCGATGCGTTGGATCGTGACATCAATCAGGGGTCGTTTGATGTAAAAATTAATAACATATGGATTAGTAATGCATGAATTAGAAATGTAGAGTTTATTTTTTTATTAAGTGTCTGATTCATTATTTTCCACATAATTTTGTGTGGAATTAAGTGTCTGATTCATTATTTTCCACATAATTCTGATTATACTATTGTATTATTATGGAATTTTCTCTTTTACTTCTTTTGTTCATTTTTTCTTGTCCAATTTTGACTTTTATTTGTCCCTATTTACTTGTCATTTTTTTAAATGAAGAAAAGTCAATATTTTTTCACTTATTATACCCTTAATTTATTTAGAGTGTTAATATTTTTTTAAAAAAGGGTAGAACTTAATAAGTAAATTGATTTTGGAATTCTATCAATTAATAGGGGGTAAAATGATAAATCTATTATGTCAATTATTATTTTCTTTATAGGTGTGTCAACACAAAAATAGACAAGTAAATAAAGACAAAGAAAGTGTGTAATTAATATATATACCATGTAAGGTATATATATTAATTCAAAATTCTTGTCAAACATAATACTAAATAATATCATACATAAACTAATTCTTTTAATACTCCTTACCAAACGATGTCTCGAGGCCTCTGGCTAAGAGGATGAGTTATATTCATCCGGTTACGATCTAGACGATAAGTTCAAAACTAACTATATTAATTCATTCAATATTTACTACAGTAATTTGTGAAGAATCAAATTGCACACATTGCTTGTGTAATAAACCGACAACTTGCAGCCATATCCAGTATTTGGTCTCATACCTTCTGAATCATTTTTTTTAAAAAATAACTTTTTCTGACATTGTATAGGTTTTGCTTTTTATTTCTAGTTACATCAGTTTTAATTTTACTTGATATCATTTAATAGGATATAAAAATTTACGTAATAAATTTCGTAAGTGACATCATTTGATTAGATATGAAGTTTAATAAATAAATAAATAAAAGAAATTGTTATATTTATCAAGTTGTCTTACTTAAAGTCATTTTAGTGTTAACTTTTAATGAGCGTTAATTTTTTTATAATAAAGTGTTAATTGAGAATCAATAAAAGATAAAATAATATGATATCGTTAAATAGTTGTCAAATAAGAAAATCGACATTTCTTAAGGAACTCACTACAAAAAAAAAATAAAAATGTCACATAAACAAAAATAAAGAGAATAATGGATTATTATGATTTTTGTTTATGATCTATTACCAAATATTTATTTTGATATCTCAATTAATTTATTTAAATTACGTTGCGAAGATCGTTTTATGTAAGCCAATTACATGGAAAACACTTATGTGTCATGATTTACGGTTCACTTTATTTTGGGGTAATGAATTATTAATGCTTAGTTAGGTCGACAAACCTAGCTAGCTTATCTTATCTTTAAAATTTAATTATCTTCTCTTCAAAATTGTCCCACTTTTATCGACTTATTGTCAATAACTTTTCATCATGTATAGTCCACAATGTGATGCACACACGATTTTAATATTTATACTAATATATGTTACAAGATGCAAGAAATCACGGCGTAATTAAAAGTTAATTCCTGGATCAAAATCTTAAAATAAGTTTGATGATAAAAATTACGATGTCCTATAACAAGATATTTTATTAAGAATGAAAAAATACTTTATCATCTGATGACAAGTTCGCTTTCTATTAAAAAATTAATTATTGGAGTAAACTGTTTTTGTTTTTAATGGTTATAGTTGATTGCTTAGTGAATTGAAATCAACTTTTTAATAGAAAAGATAGTCGATAGGATTAAGATAAGTAGTGGGGTTTATAATTATGAATCAAATGGACTAATCCTAGAATTAAAGCCTAGTTTGGCTGTGTCTGATATCTGACGTAAAAGACAAAGATGGTTAATTACAAAGTCAAAAAAGCAAGTTTGTCTTGTTTCCATTTTACCATACACAAAATGCCATTGATTACATTGTCTAAGTACGCTTATGTTACCACTAATTTTTCAATTTTACTTGTAATCAAATTGATTACCGACCATATCATTTCAATTTGAAGCCTTTAGTACAGACAATAACCCAACAAGGCAACAACAATATCAAGTTTTCAAAAGGTAGGGTCACTTGCAGTCTACAACTAATTTTATTTTATTTCCTATTTGACGTTCGGTTCTTTCATTAGAGTTTTGACTATTCCAGATTTGCACCGCATAAGCCCTTAAGAAAGTGCTCCCTACCAAAGATTTTTCTATATCCACAGGTTAAACCCGAGACATCTGGATAAGAAAGGAACAATATCATCCATTGCACCACATTCTTCGATGATAACTCCCATTAATTAGTAGTACTAGTTTGCTAATTAATGTAAAGACTTTTGATTTTATGGAAAATGACCACTTCCAATAGTATTAGTTGCCGACATATCATTAGTTAATAATAATTTGGATGACATATATGTTTATCGTTCAAATATTAACAAAAGACATATATGCTTAATTTTCCTACTTGGATATATTTGACTCTTTTTTTTCTCTTATAAATCATCTAATTAGATTAATTGGTCAGGGCTCCAAGAAAACTAAAAACATATTTTAACTAAAATGATAAAGAAACTGAACTATTAACAAAAGACATATCTGCTTAATTTTAAATAATTTAAGAGCATATTTAAACATAATACATTCGTAGCACACTGTCCTCTCACCTCTTATATGATTTTTTTGGACGTAATTAATTTCTCTCTAGTTTAATCATATGAGGATTTGTTACTTCAACGACTTAAATTTTTTGATGATATTTTATGAATTATATTGTATTTTCTTTTATATAAAATAAGCGATTGTAGCACTTCCCTCACATCTTTTATATGCTTTCATCACTTTTTTTTTTTTTTTGTAAATTTTCTCTTTGTTTTAATTCGTATGAGGATTTTGTGTTTAAAATATTCACCACATTTTATATATTTTATTATTTTTATGACTTTTATATAGTTGTTAGAGAGCACTTCCCTTTTAAATAATCTTATTTTTATTGAATTTTATGTGATGAAAATTTGAATTAGTACTCATAAAAAATTCACGAAACACCATATTTAGATGTTGTCATTTAAGTTGTACCCCTTTTTTAAAAAAAATTATTAAATTGATGACCACTTTTGACAAGCTTACAATTCTACTCCTTTGCCGACATCATCGTCGTTTACAAAATCAAATCACCAAAAAAAAGAATCATTTATAATTAAATCAAAGACGTAAAGTTCATATTTATATCTAAAAAATAATCATACACCTAAAATAAATGTTGCGTGCACTATTCACATTTTGGTGAAAAACAAATACGCAAAGATTATAGAGATAGAAAATCAACTTACATGAGGCCCTTTTCTCTCTCTCCCTCTCTCTTTTTTTTTTTTTTTTTTTAAAGCTTAATTGCTTTAGTTAGTTCGTTAAATTTCAATCATATGTATATGAAGTTGGGGTAAATATATGCTTTGACCTCATGTCAAAATGTTGGAAGTTTGGTTTTGCCAAATACATAAATTCAGTAAATAAATATCTAAAGCTAGACCTTTTTGAGACAATAATAACTTCACTAAAAATATAGTCTGAAATTTGAATTTGGCAAAGCCATACCAAACTTCAAACAAAAATGTTGATGCTTGGGCTTTACAAAATCATACTTCAGACATAACGTCTGAATTCAAACATGAATCTTTAATTTCAGTCGCGATCATCTAAATTAGCGTCTGAAGCAGGTACACTTATAAAAATTTGAACTTCAAGTATAATTCAAATGGCGAACATAAAATCAAGTATTTGTGCATTTCCCTGAATTAGTCAGGATCCTAATTCAGGGAATACCAGGTGGAATTTTTAAAAAAAAATATGTATTCCCTTTGTCCCCTATTTAAGTAACATAGTTTCCTTATTAATATGTCCAATACTATTTAGCTTTAAAATTTGTTCTTAATAAAATAATTTAACGCCACATATGATCAAGAAATGTTTTACACCATAGATTTCGAAACTCTTAGTTTTCTTTTTAAAATTTTAATTTTTATATAGTCAAATATTATTGATGAAGTTATAATTTTTTGTTATACAACTAATCAAACATTATATGATTTTATATTGGATTTGATACTAAAATTAATATACTACAATCAACCATGAGATGTCAACAAACATTATTAGTTATTTTTAACAAAACCCTCCAACAAGCAAAGTATTATGCAAAGAAGTCTTGTCCATCTTAATATGTCTCCTACAAAATAATTACATTTCATGTTCTAAACACGTGTTTCCAACTAGTAAAATCCTAGGTTAGGTGCATTATTCAATTATTGTCCAACAAATATGTTCTTAATTAATCACACATAAGCAGTATTATTACTAATGTCCTTGTATTCATTTGCCATTATTGTGTTTTATAATCAGATGAATAGTTTGTTTGATCAAGCTTTTGGAAGAATAAAAATATTACTTTGACGTTTGATCAATTTTTTAGGGTAAATAAGTGTTTTCGAAAAGTAGTAAAACTGTTTTTCAGAAGTAAAAAATAAATAATTTTCCCTAAAAATACTTTTTTTAAATTGAGGACTAAAGGACCTTAAATTGAAGCATGGTTATTGACTACAACTATCAATTTTACTATTGTTAATTGGTAAAGTCAAAGTACAAAGTTTTCATGTTTTCTTGGTGAAGAAATTCTTCCTCTTTTTTGAAGTGTGCTACATTAATTTTTCTAGAATTCCCGGGAGGGATATATTCGAGAAGGGATAAGGATGTATCCAAAAGGAGAGGAGTATATTTGAGAGGGAACATGAATGTATCTGAGAGAAGATAGGGATGTACCTAAGAGGTGACTTTTGTAATTTTTTAAAATGATAGAAAATTTTAGAAATTATGATATCTTAATTTGTGTATTTATGTAATTTTTCCTTAATTAAAAGTGATTCTGTGTTATAGTCATGGCCTCTTGATCTATAAAATGAGTGTAAACTAAAATCGTTGAAGATTCAGATTCAAATAAAATTATTAGTTAATCTTCTTCTATTTTTCTAAGTTTTGATAAATAAAATTACGTGATATTTGTAAAAGTCAAATTATTATTATTATTATTATTATTATTATTATTATTATTATTATTATTATTAGAAAAGCTCCTTATTGCCTGCCAAAGCCTATTATTATTATTATTATTATTATTATTATTATTATTATTATTATTATTATTATTATTATTAAATGTCCTTATTGACTTCCAAAGCCTATTCAAAGGACAAGCAATAAGTCAAATTTAAGCAGACTATATATTTATCAGTACTATAGTAAGCGACAATATTATGTTTATACTAAAATGGATTTATGCGTCAACATATTCCCTCAGTCTCAAAATATTTATCATTTTGAAAGTTAAAAATATTTTTTTTATATTCATTTTATGTATTCTTCGTAATAATTATCTTTAATGATTATAAATATCTTAATTATGACACATAAATAATATAATCATTCTTAATTTAAATTTATTAAATGACATATAAGTAAAAAAACACGATAAATATTTTGAGATTAATGAAAAATATAATGCAAAAGATAAGATATAGGTAAACTCTCCACATCCATAGCAATTAGGGCATTAATTTTTTTAAATTATTGGGTTGTAATTGGCAGAATTAATGAACAGAAAAAAAAAAATAGTTGAACCATAAATTATTCTTGCCTTCACATTTCAGATTCTTTATGTCTCTATACTATAGTAGGCTCCTGTGGGGTCTTGAAATATTTACACGTGTCAATATATAATTTATTTAGAACTCGTTCGGACATGATTATCATAATAAAATATTAGCTTGAAATTAGGTTAAAGTTAAAATTTTATTTGAACACATAATTTAAATTTCTTAAATTATAGATAGTTTTTTATGATAAGTACGTACTTCTCATAACTTGTGAAAACTATTCAAATTTCTCAAAGTCTTATGTAATCTTACCTAATGAGTAAATCATAGTTCATAATCAATAAATAACATATTAAAATACATAACATGTCAAATTAATAAATCATATACTATTCGTATTCGTTTTATGAATATAAAGAGGTCAAATGCCTACTAAATTAACTTTATTTTACTGTCAATTATTTCATTGACATAAATATAATTTGAATCGTATCATCTTTGTGTTGGGATAAAATAGTTCAAATATATTATTAACACAGTGTGGCGTATATAATGTTTTATGCTCATGCATACACAGTTTTCTTCTAAAAAGTCTCGCATTATTAAAAATGTTTCTCTACGCCTTATATATAACTCATTTTTCTCAAGAATAAATATAAGAATTTATTCGTACACCCAATACTCAAATTCACCCAAACAAATAGATAACACCAAATAGTTTAAAAAAGAGAAAAAAAATAAACTAAAAGGAAAATGAAGAAACATAAAGGAGACAGAATCTATGGAATTATCTAACGTGGGGGACCTTAGGAGGTTGTGTTATTAGTTGAGCTAGCTGTAAATAGAGAGAAAAACATTACCACATGAGTAGGAAAAATAAAAGAATGTGAAGTATAGCGGCAAAAACAAAGTCAAAATTTAAAATTTATTTGCTTAAATAAATAGTTCGACATATTAAGACATACAAAAATTAATATTAAAGTTACTGAATTTGATCGTACGTTAATCTTTAGAGCTGGCCTAAGTACAAAGTAGATGTTTTTGAATTGAATAGGGCAGCCTTGTTCTTAATCAACAAATTATTTTAGACAAAGTCCACGACGCTCCAAAGATTCAATGCTTAATCATGTCTATATATTTATTTATATACTATACTTTTTTTTTCTCTTTATTCAAGGAGTGCATGCATATGCTTGTTTTGTTATGCTGAAACAGTACGCAGATTCTTTCCACTGTTTTACCCTATTTCCGTTTCTTCTGTGTTCAACATGTCATTGACATATTGGATGATATCATCATATATAGTTCTATCACAGTATTTCATACAAGTTGACCTCCACCGGCCAACCCCAAAAATAAAATACATTGTTATTACGTGTTCGGTCCTCATACATATCGGAGTCTGATTAAATGTCGAAAAGTTTTATATTAGGGTAAAACGTTTTCTAACAAATTAAAGGCGCCTTCTTACTAGTGGGACTCAAATATGTGACCTCTTGTTAAGGATGAAAGAATATTTACCGGCCACTTCACCACAACCCTTATTGGCAATGTTGAATTTAAAGCCAACAAATAGGGCACCGGCACCCGTGGTCTCTTTGTAAAATTATATATATATATATATATATATATATATATTCTAAGGTTTGTATAATATTATATCCTGACACTTGTACTACAAGAAGTCTACATGATCCATATGATTAAATGCTGAGCTTTTGACCTTGAGTATTAAGGATCAATTCTCACTTCAATACATTTTACTTGGTGCACCCATGTTCGAAAAATCTTAAATTCGCCTCTGCTTATTACGGATATTATATTAGAGTCAACATGTTTGGAGAGGGTCAGTTTTTTTTCTTTTTTGGTTATTGGATTACTTAAATTCACATGGACTGTTATAAAATGTCAAAAAAATCATAAAATTATCGAAAATGATATTATTTGTGTGAATGTGTATAAAAAAAAAAGTGCCCTTTTATATTGACAAAATAGAGAAAGATAACTTTACTATAATTTCCAATATTTAGTTATGAGCGACCTTTATTATTTTATATGATCTCCTCGGAGTTTTCATCTTTTTTGTTAGTTTAATGATTCGAATTCATAATCTTAAAATTAAAAGTGAAGAGTGTTTAGTAATTGTTTACGATCAAAATAACCCTTTTTTGATCTATTAAGAATGAGCATTTTAGCAAAGAGTTCAATAGTGTGTGTATATATATATATATATATCCTTAATGTTGGAGAAATCTCAAGTATAACATTTTTGCATTTAATTTTGGACACTCCAAAAAAAGAAAGGAAGTTTTTGAAAGAACATTTGTAGGTGGGGTTGGAATATGGAAGGGTGTTATAAATGAGCTCACGGACTACGTATGCATGGGGGATATATATTATACGAGTATATGATTAAATGGCGCCTTAATTTACTGCTTTAATTTTTCATACCGACAAATTTTCAATCCTTGTCAACGTGTTGCATCTTTTTTTAACATGACCAACGTTTCTCTCACCTTTTAATCTTATAATATACTTTATAATATTTTATCTACTACTTATAAGTTACAACGTACTCCGTGCACTCCTTATTATATCATGTTTATTCATTCCCCGCTAAAAAAATATTGGATTTTTAAAATTAAATTATTCTTATTTAATATAAATTTTTAATTATGTACAACTCTCTTATCTAGAACAAATTCATTTTAAAAAATTATACATGTTCTTAATTAAAGTACTATTTATATTGAACTACATATATCATAATAAAATTAATTATGTGTGACCATGGTTTTTATTTCTTTCCGAAGTTGAACTTCAAAAAACATACGATAAAATTTCACAATTTCATAATTTTCAAGAATTTTAAAAATAATAAATAGGTGTTTTCACTATTTTCATTCTAAATTATTTTAAAAAGAAATATAAAAATAATTTCAATTTATATTCATGATCAAATATAATTTTAATTAAATAATATTTTTATTTTAAAAAAATAAAAACTTTTTTCTTATCAAATTTTTGCATTTGAACATGATCAAAAGTCCACTAAATATTTAGAGGCAAAATTAGTTATTTCCGAATCGTCCCTACCATCCACAAAGAGAGATTTGCATTAAGGAAAGGCGAGGTGTTTGGCCAATATTGTAATTCAGAAAATATAACAATAATTTATTATAATAAATAAAATTACACTGATAAAATTAAGTAATAAATGTTATTACCATCACCAACCACTTCTCAAGTCGCGGCTAAATTTAGAGCAATGATTGGTAGGGAAAAAAATATTTTAAAACTTTTTTATATTTGATTGATATTTTTTATTTTTTTTATGATGAAGGAAATCTGCTGTTGCTACTCGTTGGGTGCGCACAGGATAAAACTCCCACTCCTATGCAATAGCTCGCAAACCACATAGGAGAGGTAATCCGCACTAGGCAAGTCTGATGCGACGAGCTCGATCCGGTAAACCCCTCACTTTTTCTGACAAGGAGTTTCGAACTTGTGAAACCCAACATAGAAATCTCAAGTCCAAACCACTAGGCCACCCGAAGGATTGATTGATAATTATTTAAAGAATAAATTTTTTAAAAGTATAAAAAAATTATAAGCGAAGAAAATAATTCTCTTAATAAAAATTGAAAAAGCAGTTCTATAAATCGTAATCTATATATGTTGATGATGATTGTCATTTTCCCATCTAGTCAACACCGACCCTCACCTCCTCAACCCCAGTCCCCCACCATATATATTTCATCCGCCTCAATTTACATAATTTATTTTATTTTAAAATTTATTATTTTTTATATTTAGTACTTCAATAACTTTTTTAATCCAAGATCCTATATGAATATATAATACGTTAGACTACAAAAATTCAAAAGATATTTCAAATATTTTATACACTCATTTAATTTATAATCACAATATTCAAAAAGATTTTGATACATATTAAAAAAAACTCTTTTACTTTCATAACTCAGTGCTCAGATAAACTAATCCACATAAATCAAAATTAAGCAAATATTTAGATAATATTTTTTTAGCTTCCAAACATCAATAAATAAATAAATTATATTACATTCCCGTTATCGAAAGGGTCCCGAATTTATCTTTATCTTTATCTTGGTCAGTATTGCCGATTTAGTGGACTATTCTATTTCATGAGCAGTCCCTATCTTCAATTTATGTTTAATGTGTTGTTAGATAAGGATTTGGAAGTTGGGAGTGTTGTGTTATGTATTCAGATTCGTAATCAGAAATAATAAAAGATGAAAAAGAAAAGAAAAAGAACTATTTGAGTCTACAGATTCAGTGCAAGTCCTTAAAAAATTTAATCCCCTCAAGTATTCGAGGTTGTAGATTAATTCCTCTAAAGATAAGACGGATTAATCATTAAAGAGGTAGCGGTACCTCAAACTTCGATAATTTCAACGAACTCAAAATAACTGAAATGAATCACACACAAACACGATCGATCAGTTTTGTTTTGTAAGAAATGTATGCAGAAGAAGTGAAGAATTCAATGCAGAAAAATGAGAGAAAATCTCTCTATTTATAGCCAGTAAAGGATAAATGTCACAATTTTTTGAAAAAATGACAACTTTTCAGAAATGTCACAACATTTCAAATCGTCACAACCCTTTAGAAATGATACAACCTTTTATAAAAGTAACAAACCTTCATTTTTTATTCATACCATTAAAACCCAACAGGGAGATGTTTATCATTCGAACAACTCTATCTGTGATGTGTTATCAAATTTTTGATTCAGATAAGTATTTAATTTTTTTTTAATATTCAATATCTATATTAAAGTTCACGGTCCTAAATTCGTGTCATAGAAAACTTAGAAGAAAATACGCTCTATAGTAAAAGAAATAATCTTATTCACGACACCCCGCAAAGTATTTAGGTGGATGATGGTATGGTGTATAGAAACCCAGATGTGAAGTGGGGAGAGAAAAGGGGATTGATGGCCACATGATGTGACGGATGCCTTTTGTTCCTATTCTCATAGCTAGCCGACGTTTCTAACAAAGTCACCCACATGTCATACGCACAACAAAACTGTCGACTTTCAATCGTACCACTATATTTTTTCTTCCGTTTTATATTACTTCATCACGTTATTAAAAAAATATTTATTAATTTTAAAAAATAATTTTAAAACTTTTTTATATATAAATTTTATATCAAATCAAATTAATTAAGACAAGTAAAGTGAATTGAAAAAGGGTGTCAATTCGTAACAAATGCATAGTTTATTTATTTTGGAATGGATTGCCTAATAAACAAGCTTTGCGATGTTGCTTTCATGTTACAATTTGTTCACCAGTTTAATAGCCTTGTTATGCTTTTTATTTCGATTTGTTTAACCATTTAACGAATTTGTTAGGTCACTTTTTTTGTTTCAATTTATTAATTTTATTTTTTAAATTTTTTTTTCTTTCAACTTTTTGATTTTAATTTCTCATATGACATATTTAATATTATAAAACTAAAAGATATTTTGGCACGTTATATATATTTTTAATTTAAAATTATAAAATTTAAAAATCTTCTTTAATTTTTTAAATTTCGCATCAAGTCAAAATTAAGACAATCAAATTAAAATGAGTTGAGAAATTTAGCAAGCATTTGGATATGCGATTTTATCATTATTTCATATCTTAATTTCACAATTTTCAAATGCAAAAAGTGAACCACAAGTTTATATTTTGTGAAAATAGAACCATTTTTTATTTAACAACCATTTATTTCATATATAACAAAATTTATAGTTAATATTATTATTACTTTTGCCAACCTTTAAACCATTTGTATCATATGTAATCGTTGCTTTCACCAATCAAATTTATTATTACTTCAACAAGAGAGTAGTACACTATAACTCATATTCCTTTTTACATTTTATTGAAATAAAGTTTGATAAGTAAATATTGTGTTTTTTTTTAGAATAGCTTTATGATAGTGTACTATATTTTTGTTAAGAACTTTGCTTATTTTGTGAGATTGTATGAAGAATTAAGGTAGTGATACTTTTCAAAATTTATGAAATTTTTATGTTTATGAACAAAAAATACAACTTAAAAATCCAAATAACATGTTCAAATAGAACTTTAATTTCATCTCATACGATTTCATATTATAATTTCAAATCACGATTTCATCTCACTTGTGTGACACTTTAAAGTGTTGATGAAGGAGTTAGAATAGAATAATGTCCTTTTAACAGCCGGCATCTACATGCAAGATTAATACCATTAGTAACAAGGCCAACTGATTTAACTACCTTTCTCTATATATAAGTGAATCCCAAGACATTCTTTGAAGGGATAATTTCAATTTTCAACTCTATAAATACTATAATTAGATGAATTGAACCAAGAAACTTAACCATGAGAGTACCCTTATGCAATGAACATTACTACCCAAAGTTTATTAGTTGACTTTGGGATATAATTGTTACTATATATATACTCTATAGTTAATAATTGTAGAAAATCCACTCAAGATCCTCTTGGAAGAAAGGGTCAAAAATAAGCCTAGAAATGAGCAAACAAAAGAACCAACTAAACATTGAATGAAGTAAACCGTGTGGTTGTCCATAGAAAATTGTATTTGAGTTATGAGTAGTAGGTAAACAAAAACAAAAAAAAATGCCAACCCATAAACAGATATACATAATGCATGGAGAATATTGAAATTCTTATATTTCTCTTTTTGTCCCTCACATTTACTGTATCGGGAGTTAAACGAGTTTTCTCTTTGGATCGTAATTTATAATACTTTTTATATAGTATGAAAAAAAATATACATATATCATTTCTTCATATCCTGAATTTATTGTGAAAGTTAGAAGATATAACACTCGATCGTACTCTGAATTGTCTAAAATGGGATGGAGGGAGTAAGATTTTTAAGGTTATCATATTTGCAACTAAGTTTAAAATAAATTAAAAGGGGTGGAAATGAAGGTGGAAACGTATACATTTTACACCAAACAAAGGGATATGGGTTGGTGGGTAATTTAGGTGTGGGCCTTTCTTGTGATGGTTGTATTTCTCTGAGAAGGTGTTAAGTAAGATGGGTGCCCACTAACCACTTTGTACTTAATCATTTTACATGGGCCTTGCCCTGTTTTTTATTAAAGTTACATATTTGGCCGCTCGTCAAAATTAATTACAATCGCAAATCATATAGATATACATTAATATACAAAATATATACTTGCCAGTTATTATTTTGATGGAAGGTTATACAACGTAAAAATCCCTTTCTTTGTACTTGAATTGTGTTTTTGCTTCACCTCTATGTATAATATAATAAAGAGAGGCAACTAAGGTTGTGTACGTTTGGCATGGAGGAAAATGTTTTCTAGTTATTCTTTCTTTCATATGTATGTATTTTCTTTTGTAAATTGCTTTTCTAGACTCCTCGGGTAAGGTTCGTGTATACCTTATCTTTTCTAGTAAAAAGAGGGTTTCTATCTCATTTTGCATTATATATTGACTTAAAATTGAAGTAAGCTAATGAGATGTCCACGCAGTCATGCACTGAAAGATTGGTGACTAAATTATATGCATGGATAATGTAAATACATACTTCCACTCCCTAATTACTTGTTCACTTTTGAATTAGCACACTTATTAAGAAAGCAATTATTGACATGGTGAGTTTACCATTTTACCCCTATTAATTATGAAATGGATGAATTAAAAACTTAAGATTTTCAAAAAGTTCTACCTTTTTCAAAGTAATTAATTGAGGGTATAATAGGTAAAAATATTTTGTCCTTTCTTGATTTATCAAAATGGACAAGTAATTAGGGACAACTAAAACAGAAAAATTGGACAAGTAATTAAGGACAAGAGGAATATAATTAATGAATTCACTTATAACGTAATTTTATTCATATATATATATAATTCATTGAATTTCTTTGACATTTTTTTTTTCTCTTTGAATCCTCACTTGAATTTTTGGCTCCGCCACATACTAAATTACATTCTTTGCATCATTATTTACTACATAAATAAGTCCTACAGTATAGTACTATAATCCTAGCATGATTACCAAAAAAATTGGATTTAACGATGAACAAAATTTATAGCTAAATAGCAAAATTTGTCTCTAATCTTTTTTAACGTCAGGTTTTCATTAGCTATAAAGCAAAATAGCGACGGACGGGTAAAAAGAGAAAGAGAAAAATGAGCAGACAATAAACTGATGATTTATGTTCAGAAAATATAATAAAACAACAATGTAAATACATATGTGAATTATGTCACTAGAAAAACAAATGAAAAACAACAAAAGAGGGCACTCTTTCTTATAGAAAAAAATTGTGAAAACAAACAAATTAAATAATGAGGGACACAACACAACTGATCACTGCAGTGGATCAACAAAAAATATAAAGTGGGCGGTTTGAGTATTATGTATATATGTTGAATAATACTCCTTTGTCCTTAATTAGTCGTACACTTTTTCTTTTACTCCCTAATTATTTTTTATTTTTATAAATGAAGAAAGGACAATTTTTTTACCTATTATTTCCTAAATTAAATGACTAATTACTTTGAAAAATGAAGAATTTTTTATCCACTTCATAATTAATATGGGTAAAATAGTAAATTTACTATGTTATTAATTGATTTTTTAATAGATGTGTCAATTTAAAAGTGGACAAGTAATTAGGGACTGACGGAGTAGTAATAGTTGACAAACTCTTCTTTTTTTATCTTGGGATTTGTGCACTTTTTTTTTTCCTGATTACAAAATCTCTGCCATTTTTTTCTTTCTTTTTTTGTCCACTGGTTAAAAAAAATGCAACATGAAAATTGAAGTGCATAAAAATTACACCTTCTGGACCACGCACCTAAAATTGTTGTGGGGATAGTAACTCAAAATGAACGGCTTAAAATTATCGATTACTCGCTCTGTTCTAATTCATGTGACATAAGTTGAATTGGTATAGAATTTTAAAATGAAATGTATGAACCTTAAACATGTTATAATATTTGAAAGGAGAATTTTCATGACCAAGTGTATCCGGATTTAGGAGTGTCGTTCTGAGATTAAAAAGAAAAGTGTGTCACGAGATTAAAAGGGGTAATAAGGAAGTAAATGAGACAACTGTGATATGTTTGTCTTAGTGTACAAGTGTGTTGTGTGAGGAGTCTACTGATTATGGTAAGCTATTAATTAATAAAAAGGACCACTCTATTCTGTGTTTCTGTTTGGTTTGGTTTTAAAACATTCAGAGCCATAGGGTGGTCCTTTCTGCATGCAGTTACATATATATATATATATATATAGATCATTATAATCATAGGTTTTAAAGTGTTTTTATGGACTACTGACAAACAGCCCCAATTTCTTCTTTATCTTGGTACATTTTCACCAGTACTTGTCTTGGATCTGATGACTTTTTACAAAGGAAATTTTTTTTGAAGTTTTTGGCTAGGAATTAGACTCTATGCACTTTGAGCATTAGAAATGTTTCAGATTCATATTGGGCTTGAAGCCCATTAGAGTTTTAAAAGGGTAAGATAGGATCATAATTCAGATTAGTCGAAACTCAATGTGGACTAGATGAGAAACAAAAAGGAATAGAAATCTCAAACACCCTTATTACTAGGAAGATATATACAAACAACAATAACATATAGAGTGTAATCCCTCAAGTGGGGGTATGGAGAGGGTGTTGTATACGCATATATTACTCCTATCTTGGAGGTAGAGAGTTTGTTTATGATAGACCCTCAGCTCAAGAAAACAACAAGAATGAAGAAATGAAGGCAAAATACTCAACAAGGCATGACAGAACATTCTAAAAAAGGAACAATAGTAACTACAAAAAGTAATATGATAATCAAAGTACGAAGAATAATAAATAGTACTAACAGAAGTAGAAACAAGGAATTACAAGAATAATGCTACTACTCTAGTATAGAAGGATAAGCGAGACAACACTCAACTACTTACTAGCTTTCTATCTTAATGTATATCTCTTATATTCTCCTATCTAAGGTTATGTCCTCCATATGTACCGTATAAGCGTCTCTCCCTCGTATCCTGTCTTTAAGATACATACCAACAGGTTTAGTGAAGTTTTATTACTGATAACCAACTATAAGTGTCTAGTAAGAATGAATTAGTAACTTACAAAGTAGAGTAACTGATATACTTCAACAGTTGATCTTTCTGTTTATAACATAGATCAAAATATGAATCTATAACCCCAAATAAAAGAATCTTAAAATTCATATAAAGTGCACAGAATATATAAGTTGGTTGATGAAAAAAGCATGGAAAATACCTGGTCTGGAAATGCAATAGAAAGCTCAACATCTACCAGAGAAATGTTACAAGAATTCAAGTACTGCAACTCTAAAGAGAGAAAAGTTCTCCTTTCCCCAACATGTAATCACTGGAGTCACAAGGATGAAAAAGCAATAAAGAACCACTCCACAAAACCAATTACATAGCATTTAACCAGAAGCCTTTGTTAATGCATATGCTTGTCATGCCTAACTTTAATCTTCACAAAAAGTAGGCTGCAATGATTGTTCAATTAATTCAGATGTAACAATACTAAGTAGAGATAGAGCTTGATCAATTCAATTCAATTCAATTCAATTTATAAGGATTCAACAAGTCTGATATTGATCAGAAAATGTTAAAGCTCGACAGTAGAAGTTTTTGCTTGGACAGCTTAAGGCACTTCTGTTTGGGGAAACATGAGTTACAAAGATCAGAATTTTCTGAGAACACAATTTTTCTCCAGAACCAAGCTTAAAGCATTTACAAAATGAATCACCAATAGCTGACATTTGTACACAAAATCTTCTCAGGTTGTCAAGTTCCATGAGTCCACTAAAAATATCTTGAAGGTATGAGATGTGAGACCGGACAATGAGACCAAAAACTAGGAACTCTTTGCATTTGATGCACCCAAGACAAAATCATTCTTGTATACCCCTCCCCACCTTGCCCTTGTGTTTACAGGGCTTTTGCTCTATGTGCCAATAGATTAAAAAATTTAGAAACCAATGCTGGACAAATCAGTTTGGATCCTATGAGGTCAAACAAAGTGCGCTGTTGGATATTCATTTTCATAACCATTGTAGTCATAATATAGCCTCTCTCCCTTTCGAATGTCTCTGTTTGCAACCAATAAAACACGGCATTCACCATCAACATCAAACCTCACACACTTCACATTCTGCTTCTTCTTCCCAGCGCTGCATTAGAAGAAATATGTATAATTAGAACACTCCAAAAGATAAACCATACAATGCATGTATAAGGCATACTTGAATTTAACACTAGCCATGTTTATGTTTAACTTGTGCATCCAGTTTTAGATTAAACTGCTTGCAATATTAAGATTTTCTGAAAGAGTTCAGTCTCATTCCACGAGAAAGAGCACATAGATGCTGGACAGATTGATGATGTGTGATCGATATAATTAAGTGTCGTACAAAAACAACCATAGGATAAGCATGAGATATCATAGGAACTTCAAAAGGCACACAAGTGTTTGATGGAAAAGAACATACGGAGTATGATTGTTTATCCCGTTGATGAAGCGAGCAATATTACTGTGCTTGTCAGGACAAATGACGAGGTCTTTTGAAGGATCATTAGTAGTTAAAAGAGTCATCATGCTATCTCCATCATCAACTTCCCGGTTATTCAAGTAATCAACATCTCCAACATACTCTGTAATTATTGTCCAGTCTTTTATGATCGCATCTGCTTCAACAGTAAACCTGACAAAGCAAAAATAAATAGATAAATTAAGCATCCCTTATTAAGATCACACACAAAAAAAATGATAATTTGTGAATACATTGGAAAGCAAAATAGTGATCAAATACATACCCCTCTTTGGGATCAAAAACAACCATGAGTGGTGGCCATTCACCCTGCTTCATCATGTTCTTGCACAACTGTAAAGTTTCTGTATCGTCTTTAGATAATACCTGGAGTTCAATAACAGAAGTCTTAAGATTTGAAAAATAGGCAATTCAAAGGATCATGTTAAGAAAGTTGGTCTTTTTTTTCTAAATAATACAATGAAATAAAAAATCTTCACACAATTTCTCCTTTTAAGGCTTTACATATCTTTTCCCCTATGGGCATACTAAGTAGCTAGATATTATTATCTCCTTGTGAAAATTTCAAGCATCACACAGAACTCAGAAGGCATGTATCCATGTAAACCACTCCAGTGGTTATGTGGCAAATAACATAGAGGATTCCCCTCAGTCAATCAGACTATCCTGAATCTAGTCAGTTGAGGTCAGCTAAATAAATCATACGATATTCAGGGAGATTTGACCATTCCTTATCTAACAATAAGATAGTAAGATGACATCTTAAACCACTACAATGTGCCAATGCATCCTTTATATTTTTCTTCCAATTGAAAGTTTTGATCCCACTCAAAGTTAGATTCAGTAATAGCATGCCAGTCTAAATCTAACACATTTGGTCAGTCAAAATGTTAAAGATTATGTTCTATTTTACCTGCATTCCCTCTCGCTCGAGTGCTGCATGATTAGCTGATCGTGGGGCCATGCCTGGCATATAGGTAAGCTCATTGCTGAAATCTGCTCCAGCTGCTAACAAGGCAGTAGCAAGAGATGTCATTTGTTCCAATCTCCGGGTAGGATCCTTAGTCGGATTGAAGGGCAATAATCTTCTTCTCTTCTTTGACACTACCAAGCTACTACCACGTTTTCTCTTTTTCTGGCAATCTGACCAAAAAAACAACCAAAAGCAACACCCATCAGATCAAGTAATTGGAGCAAACAAAAAAGATAATTTCATCCTAACTATAAAGAATTTACCTTTGCCTGGACTAAACTCATTAATCGAGTTAGACGGTCTCTGAATCCGGAAAAAATCAACAATCTTTGTTTGCACAAGAGGAAATTCTGCACATTAGATGAGAACACCTTATCAATCATTAATAAATTAACTAAGAGCAAGCATTGGATACCCCTTATTCCTTCAAGGTTGAAATAGCCAAGACATTGCATTACAACATGAGCAAAATTAATCTTTACTGTCATGACCATGGCATTGTAAAACAGTGATGATCACATCTGTCTAATTTGTTTATGATTATTGCTCCTTCTTAAAGAAACTACTACACCTTAATTCAAAACTACTTGGGATTGATAATAGGTAGGAGCATAAACTGAAACATTTGGGGCTATAAAGATAGTTCTTAAATCATTAGCACTGCATAAAAACATCCCCCTAGATTAGCTGTTAATACGAATAAGAGAAACTCCATCATAGCCATTTTTGTACAATCAATGTACTCTTCAGATCATCAAAACTCATCACACTTCATTTGGACCCTCCCATTCCAACACTCAAATAATTGGGATGTTCTAACATTGGGGGTTCTTGACATTTACTTGTTTACAGTTTACACACCCAAAAATAAAAGAGTTGCTTTGCTGACATTAATTACTCAAACTATATTATTCTATAACAATTAACACCATATCGTCAAACAATTAAAGATTAGGCAACCAACATCAAGCTTCAATTTTTAGCAAATTTCATGAACACCCAAATACAATTCTAACACAAAAAGGTTCAAAAATTAAAGAAACGAATAAAAAATGAAAACCCATAAACATACTTGTCAGATTCTTGTTATCATCGCAAGATGGGCAGAACCAGGAGCCTTTGGGCACTGAAGCAAGAATGGGTCTTAAGCAAAACAGATGAAATCCTCGGTCACATTTGTCACAAAGCAAAAGCTGAGCTGGGTATTCACCAGATCCGCATTTATCACATGAAGTATCGCTATATTCATCTTCTTCAACCGTTTTCCTTGAATTCGACCTGTTCCTCAATGTTCTTCCCGGTTTTGGAGCTTCCGTTCTTCTCCGCAACACAACTGTTGTTGAAGAACCCATTGTTAGCAAAAACAAATCTGCAAAAACTGAGAATGTAGATACAATCGAGGTTACTGTGAAAATGAAAACGAATTGGAGATTCAGTGGGGTTGAAATAAACAGCTAAAAGGAATCATTTTTTTCCCGCGCTATTTACTGTTCGCGGGAAAAAGGATATTAGCGCCAAAAATGTCACGCGGGTCATAGAGATTAGATTTGAGTTGCGGCCTTTTAGGCCCATATATCACGGCCCGTTACTAAAAGGTAACCTCTATAATCACCTTGGGTCGGAACCTGGTTGTAAAGTAAAAAGAGGGTATGTGCGCGTTTGAATTCTATTTATTTGGATTGAAAGGGCGTCGGCCTACCGCTCAATCTAAGAAGCATTCCCCTCTCCTCTACGGAAGTCATCTCTTGGGTCGGAAGCTATTGTAAAGTAAAAATAGGGTATGTGCGCGTTTGAATTCTATTTATTTTGATTGAAAGGTGTCGGCCTATCGCTCAATCTAAGAAGCTTTCCCCTCTCCTCTACGGAAGTCATATCTTGGGCCAAAAGGTTGTTGTAAAGTAAAAATAGGGTATGTGCGTGTTTGAATTCTATTTATTTTGATTGAAAGACGTCGGCCTATCGCTCAATCTAAGAAGCTTTCCTCTCTCCTCCACGAAAGTCATCTTTAAATCTATTTCAGTTCATGGGTCTATCACTATCGTCAAACCAAGAGTAGTGCCTTAATATATGTATGTAGATTTCGAAGCCAAAAGAGTCACATTTTAGGATAAAAGTGTTCAAAAGATTACTCTTAAAGTTTATCGATATGGGAAAATTATTGAAGTGCCAAAAACTTAATATTTTTTTCGCATAAAAAATCTAAGAAGATAAAAGCAAACATTTATAGAGGACTTAATTGAATTCACGTGAAAATGAATCTAGGAAATGAGAATATTAAAATTAAATTCACGTGATAAGATTCAGGGAATAGGCACTTCATCGAAATTCACGTGACAAAAGATTGTTATATCTCAAGAGTTGTGCAAGCTCACATGACTAGTGTGTCGTGCAGGCACACATAACTTAAGAGTGATTCAGTATGTTATGCCTTTAATGTCGCAACCACTATTTAAATTCATCAAGCATTTAACTAAAGTCACATTAAAAAAATATAGGAAATGGGCATATAAAAAATAGAGTTCATGTGAAAAGAGTCCGCCGCATCTAGAAAGTCGTGCAGACACACACAACTTAGTAGTTACTCACTGCCTCATGCATATCACAATCATTATTGAAATTCCTAAAGCACATAACTAAATTCACGTGAAGAAAAATCTAAGGAATTGATACATCAAAAATTGAATTCACGTGAAAAGAGTATAACACATCAAACAAACGTGCAGGCTCACGTGTCTAGTGTGTTGTACAGACAAACATGAGATGAGGATTGTTAAGTACCTCACGCCTTTAATGCACAATCACTATTTAAATTTTTAAATCACATAACTAACTTCACGTGGAAAAGAATCTAAGGAACATAAAAAGAATTTGTTATATCTCGAGAATCGTGCATGCTCGCATGACTAGTGTGTCGTGCGGCACATGTGACTTAAAGGGTCATTTAGTATGTTGCACATTTACTGTTGCAACCATTACTTAAATTCATAAGGCACTTAGCTAAATTCACGTGATAAAAATCTACAGAACAAGCACATAAAAAATTGAATTCACGTGAAAAGAGTCTGCCACATCTGAAAAGTCGTGCAGGCTCACATAACTTAACAGTCATTCAGTACCTTGTGCATTTAATATCGTAATCAATTTTTAAACTCCTAAAGCACAAAATTAAATTCACGTGAAATAAAATCTAGATACATCAAAAATTGAAATCACGTGAAAAGAGTATAACCTATCAAACAAACGTACAGGCTTACATGTCTAGTGTGTTATGCAAACAAACACGAGTTAGTAATGGTCAAGTACCTCACATTTTTAATGTGCAATTACTATTTAAATTGCTAAATCACATAACTAAATTCACGTGGAAAATATCTAGGGAAAGAACATATTAAAAATTAAATTCACGTGACAGAATTCAGGGAATAGGCACTCCAACTGAATTCACGTGAAAAAAATTTATCATAGCTCGAGAGTCGTGCAGGCTCACATATCTAGTGTATTGTGGAGGCACATGTGACTTAAGAGTCAATCAATACGTTACGCCTTTAATGTTGCTGTAACTGTTTAAATTCATAGAACACTGAACTAAATTCACGTGAAAAAATACAGGGAATAGACGCATAAAAAATTGAATTCACGTGAAAAGGTTGGTTGTAAAGTAAAGAAGGGTAGTGCACTTTCGAATTCAATTTATTTTGATAGAAAGAAGTCAGGCTATCCCCCTATCTAAGCAGCTTTCCCCTCTCCTCTATGAAAGTAATTTTTAAATCTATTTCAGTTCTTGTGTTTGTCACTATGGTCAAACTAAGAGTAGAATCTTAAAATGTGTATAAATTTCGTAGCCAAAAGAGTCACATTTAAAAATAAAAAAATGTTCGAACGAATAGTATTTATAGAAGTTGATCAAACAGGAAAATCATTAGAGTGCCAAAACTTAATATAGAACTTAAGAAGGTAAAAGTAAATATTTATATAGAACTTAACTGGATTCATGTGAAAAAGAATCTAGGAAACAAGCATATCAAAAATTAAATTATTGTGACAATTTTTAGGAAATGACACTTCATTTGCGTTCACGTGAAAAGAGTTTATTATAACTCGAGAGTTGTGCAAGCTTGCAAGACTAGTGTGTCAAACAGGCACACGGGGACGGAGCTACAGCCTGTGAGCTGACCACCCTTCGTCAAAAAATTAGATCGTGTGTATAGGTAATATATTCTGTGTTATTGCGTTATATAAATAAATGCACACACTAATGTTCAATAGAGGTTTATAGTTAGCGGTGAGTGTGTTCAATCTAGTGTCCCAGCATCTACGGTTCGATTCTTGTTGAATCAATTTTATAACAACTTTTTTTAAGTTTAAAGAAAAAAGATGGGAAATAAATAGAAATAATTGCTAACTAGTTCTTTACCCAAGATTATTAAATATATATATTTTTTACAAGGAAATCAACTTTAAAAATGATACACATTCCAATTTTTTTATTTCTTTACAAAAATTACTGATTGAGCAAATTTATTTCTATATATAATTAAATTTCTTTACTTGTCTAGTTAATAAAGATAGTTATTAATTTTTTTGTTTAATTTATAAAATAAGATATAATTTATTATATTGTGTTTATTTTATTTTTACTATTAAATACTATTTACTTCTCCATATTTAAATAATTGATAATATAATTAAATTACCCTTCTATTTATTGCTTCTTAAGAGTGTCAAGTCACACAAACAAGTAAAGACGAACGAGGGAGTAGTAGTTAAAAGGAAAAATTGTATGAAATAACAAACTATCAATTCAAATTAAATGATATAACCATAGTTTATTTTATTTGTAATTAGCAACAAACATCCCATTTTTTTGTCATGTGATTCGGTATGCAATTAGCTATTTTCGGTATATAATTATCCATTTGGTATACAAATGTATAAAATGCGTTTGTGTTTGTATAAAGCGAGAGAAATGTGTATATACAAATACAAATACATATATTTTCGTCCTATACACTTATAATTATATATATACGGATCTTAATATACAAATTACAATGTATAAATGAATTTATACAAAACTAAATAACTTGTATAAAATTGGATGTATTTAGCGAATTATACAAATCAAAAGCTCCATAGCAAACATAAAATTTGCTATGTAGCGCAATTATGCAAACTGTAGTTATAACATACAAATATGATTTTTATGTTTGCTATATGTGAAAGTTGTTCTAGTTAAAATTGTCTTTTGTTGACTTTTCCAGTTAGTTTTGATTTATACAATTAATAGTTTTATAATTATAAATGTTTATATGATTTAGTTAAATGATATTTAATTTAATTTTAAATCTAGATTCACCCACTCATTAGTAATTAAAAAAAACGGTACACCCATTAGCTAAAAACCAAATTTTACTCTTTAAATTTTGAACACTCTTAACAAAATTTCTGGCTCCGCCACTACAGGCACACATGACTTAAGAGTCATTCAGTATGCTATACCTTTAATGTCGCATTCATTAATTAAATTCATAAAACACTGAACTAAATTCACATGAAAAAAATCTAGAAAATAGGCACATAAAAAATTAAATTCATGTGAAAAGAGTGCCGCTCCTGGAAGGTCGTGCAGACAAACAAACTTAAAAGTCATTCACTACCTCACACATTTAATATTGCAATCAATATTTAAATTTCTAAAGCACATAACTAAATTCAATGAAAAAAAAATCTAGAAAATGGACACATCAAAAATTGAATTCATGTGAAAGAGTATAACACATCAAACAAACGTGCATGCTCACGTGTCTAGTGTATTGTGCAAACACACACGAGTTAAGAATTGTTAAGTACCTCACGCCTTTAATGCACAATCACTATTTAAATTCCTAAATCACATAACTTACTTAAGTGATTTTTGAATTTAAATAGTGATTGCAACATTGAAATGGCAACATATTGATTGACTCTTAAGTCGCGTGTGCCTGCACGACACATCACACACTAGACATGTGTGCCTACACTATTCTCAAGATATGACAAACTTTTTTCACATGAATTAAGATGAAGTGCCTATTCCCTAAATTTTTGTCACGTGAATTTAATTTTTAATATGCTCATTCCCTAAAAAATTTCACGTGAATTTAGTTATGAGATTTAGTAATTTAAATAGCGATTGCACATTAAAGATGTGAGGTAGTTAATCATTACTAACTCGTGTGTGTCTGCAGAACACATTAGATATGTAAGCCTGCACTTTTGGGTGATAAGTTATACTCTTTTCACGTGATTTCAATTTTTGATGTGTCCATTCCCTAGATTTTTTCACGTGTGTTAGTTTTGTGCTTTATGAATTTAAATATTGATTACAATGTTAAATGTGTGAGGTACTAAATGACTGTAAAATTGTCTGTGCCTGCACGACTTTCCAGATATGGCATACTCTTTTCACGTGAATTTAATTTTTTTAAATATTTGTTCCCTAGTTTTTTTTCACGTGAATTTAGTTAACTGCTTTATGAATTTCAATAATGGTTGCAATATTAAATGAGTAACATACTAAATGACTCTTAAGTCACGTGTGTCGCACGACATACTAGTCATGTGAGTTTGCATGACTCTCGAGAGATAACAAATTATTTTCATGTTCCTTAGATTTTTTTCACGTGAAGTTAATTTTGTGATTTAGAAATTTAAATTGTGATTGTGTATTAAAGATGTGAGACACTCATCTGTATTCACGTGACAAGAGTTTATTATATCTCTAGAGTTGTGCAAGCTCACATGACTAGTGTATAATGAAGGTACAAATGACTTAAGAGTCATTCAATATGTTACACCTTTAATGCGTAATCACTATTTAAATTCATAAAATACTTAACTAAATTCACGTGAAAAGAGTCTGCAACGTCTGAAAAATCGTGCAGGCACACAAAACTTAACAATCGTTCACTACCTTAGCAATTTAGTATCTCAATCAATATTTAAATTTCTAAAACACATAATTAAATTCACATGAAAAAAATCTAAGAAATGGACACATCAAAAATTGAATTCATGTGAAAGGAGTACAACACAACAAACAAATGTACAAACTCATGTGTCTAGTGTGTTGTACAAACTCACACAAGTTAAGAATTATTAAGTACCTCACGCCTTCAATGCACAATCACTATTTAAATTCCTTAATCACATAACTAACTTCACGTGAAAAAGAATCTACGGAACATGAAAATAATTTGTTATCCCTCAAGAGTCGTGCAGGCTCACATGACTAGTGTGTCGTGCGGCACACGTGACTTAAGAGTCATTCAGTATGTTACACATTTAATGTTGCAATCACTATTTAAATTCTTAAAACACTTAACTAAATTCATGTGAAAAAAACTAGGGAACAGGCACGTAAGAAATTGAATTCACGTGAAAAGAGTCAACCACATCTACAAAGTCATTCAGGCACACACAACTTAGCAGTCATTCAATATCTCACGCATTTAACAACGTAATCAATATTTAAACTCTTGAAGTAAATAAGTAAATTCACATGAAAAAAATAATTAGGGAATAGACACATCAAAAATTGAAATCACGTGAAAATAGTATATCCTATCAAACAAACGTGCAAGCTTACATGTCTAGTGTGTTATGCAGACATACACAAGTTAATAATGGTTAAGTACCTCACATCTTTAATGTTCAATCACTATTTAAATTCCTAAATTACATATCTAAATTCACGTGAAATAAAGAATATAGGGAATGAGCATATTAAAAATTAAATTCACGTGACAAGAATTTAGGGAATAGGTACTTCATCTGAATTCACGTGAAAAGAGTTTTGTCATATCTCGAGAGTCGTGCAAGCTCACATGTTTTGTGTGTTGTGCAGGCACATGCGACTTAAGAGTCAATCAATACGTTATGCCCTTAATGATGCAACCTCTCTTTAAATTCATAAGCTGAAAAAAATTTAAGGAGTGTACCCATAAAAAATTGGATCCACATGAAAAGAGTGCCACATTGGGAAAGTGGTGCATGCACATATAACTTAATCATTCAATACCTCACATATTTAATACCATCATCGATATTTAAATTTCTAAAGCACATAACTAAATTCATGTGAAAAAAATCTAGAAAATGTATACATCAAAAATTGAATTCACATGAAAAAAATATAACACATCAAGCAAATGTGTAGACTCACACGTCTAGTGTGTTGTACAGATACACACAAATTAAGAATGGTTAAGTACCTCATGCCTTTAATGCGTAATCACTATTTAAATTCCTAAATCACATTGAATCATCTCCCCCTAATACTTCTTAGGTCACAATCACTATTCGAATTTGTAAATCAATTAACTAAAATCACGTAAAAAGAATTTAGGATTGGCACACCAAAATTGAATTCATAGGAAAACAGTGTGCCACATTTGACAAGTCGTGTAGGCACACCTGACTGTTCGGTACCTCACGCCTTCAATGTCGCAATCACGATTTAAATTAATAAAGCAGTTAACTAAATTCACGTGAAAAGAAATATAAAGAATAGGAACATCAAAAATTAAATTCACATAAAAAGAATCTACCATATTTGGTGAGTCGTGCAGGCACATGTGGTTTAAGAATTTTCAGTACCTCATGGTCTCAAACATTATTTAAATTCATAAGAAATATAATCTAGAGAATAGGCACATCACATAATGAATTCACGTGAAAGAAGTCTGCCATATCTGACGAGTCGTGTAGGAACACAAAGCTTAAAAGTTGTTTAGTACCTCACGTCCTTAATGTCACAATCACTATTTAAATACTTAGAGCACTTATCTTAATTCAAGTGAAATATAATCTAGAAAATGAACACATCAAAATTGAATTCACATGAAAAGAGTTTGCCACATCTGGAGAGTCGTGCAATCTCACACACCTAGTGTGTTGCGCAAGCACATACTACTTAAAAGTTGTTCAATACCTCACGTCTTTAATATCACAATCACATTTTAAATTCATAAAAACTTAACTAAATACACGTGTAATAGAAATTTAGGGAATAAGCATATTAAAAATTTAATTCAAGTGAAAAAAGTTTGCCACATCTAACAAGTGGTGCATGTTTACACAACTTAAGAGTTGTTTAGTACCTTAGGGCTTTAATGGTAGCAATCACTATTTAAATTCATAAAGCAACTAACTAAATTCATATGAAAAAAACTAGTGAACGAGCACATCAAAAATTTAATTTGCGTGAAAAGAGTCTTACACATTGGTAAGTCGTGCAAGCTCACACATTGAGTGTGTCGTGCAGGCACACACGTTAGTACCTCACGACTTTAATATCACAGTCAATATTTAAATTCATAGCAAACTTGACTAAATTCACATGAAAAAAATTTCTAACGAATGGACACATCATAACTTGAATTCTCGTGAAAAAAGTTTGCTACATTTGGCGAGTTGTGCATGCACACATGACTTGAGAGCCATTCAGTACCTCATGTGTTTAATGTCGCAATCACTGTTTAAATTCATTAAGTACTTAGTTGAGGTTTGGGCAGTGGATATGAAGAAAATAAGTGTTTTATACTTGTGTTATATATAGGGGTGTGCAAAAACCAAACCGAACCGATAAAAGTGTTATTGGTTTATTGTTATCGGGTTATTGGATTAACGGTTATTTAATGGTTTTACAAAAAAAAATTATTGGGTTATCGGTTCGTTATTGGTTTTTAATATTGGGTTATTGGGTTAACCGATAACCCATTAAGAATATAATAATAATTTTTAGTTATATATATATATAATATTAAACAAAAAATATTAATATAATTAGTAGTATATTAGACTAAAAATATAAATATCCTATACAATAAATAATAATTGACACTAAAAATATAAAAATCCTATGCAATAAATAACATTATGTTAGTATTAAATGTTGAAATACTTCACAAATCTCTTCCACTTTTTCTTCCAGACTTGTGATTATCTTGGTTAGGAACTTAATGAAGATTTTGTTGATTATCCGATGGATTTGGCAGCTGTTAAAGATAGTTCAAGATGAACTGCCGATTTACAATTGGACTTGGTTTTAATTAGTTTTAGTTTATAATTGACAAATATTAGTTATTGCACGATTGTAAATATCAAAAATTGACCAAAGACTTTGTTGTGATGACCCCCGTTTTGTATGATTATTTTGATGTATGCGTATCGCGTCAAATTATTGGATAAGTCATATATTTATTTTGAAAGCATTTTCTTATTGGTTAAACTGAAAACCGAACCGTTAAAGACCTAAAACCGATAAACCGAAAACCGATAACAAATATCTTATTGGTTTGGTTATCGGTTTAGCATATTTAAAAACCGAAAACCGATAAACCGAACCGATAATACTTAAAATCGAACCGAATCGACCGATACACACTCCTAGTTATATAGTCCAAACTCTAATATATGACTATTCCAGTTTTAATCAGATATCTTAGGTTTAAGCTATATATATATATAAAGAAAATCCTATGAGAGCGCTATCCCAAAATAATCCTGCAGTGCGCGATTCAAATTTAATTAAGACTCTAATATGAATTTCGAACACCGAATAAAAAATTTAAAGAAACTCTAATATGTGATATTGAAGTATTAAATTTCTAAATATTAAATTATCAATTTCAATTTAATTAACACAATATAGTAAAGAGCAATTTTCACATATAACAAACACAAAAATCATATTTGTATGCTACAACTATAGTTTGCATAATTACGCTTCATAGCAAATATAAATATGTATATTTTGCTATACATATACAAATGAAAGCTATGGCTATTTCGCTATACATTTATATAAAAGAAGGAACTGTATAATCTGTTTCGGCATACATATACAAAATAATCAATTGTATAATCTATTTCGGCATACATATACAAAATAATCAATTGTATAATCTGTTTTGTATAAAGCGAGAAAGAGAGAAAGAAAAAAGAAAACTGTGTTGGGGAAGATCGTGTTTGTATAATCGTAAGTGTATAGGACGAAAATATTTGTATTTGTATTTGTATATACAATTTTCTCTCCCTTTATACAAATACAAACACAATGTATACATTTGTGTTTGTATAAAGTGAAAGAGACGAGTGAGAGTGGCGAGCGAGATTTGGGAGAGGGGAGACAAAGGAACGAAAATATATGTATATATACAATTTTCTCTCGCTTTATTACAAACACAAACATATTTTATACATTTGTGTTTGTATAAAAGCGAGAGAGGCGAGCGAGACTGGCAAGGCAATACGAGAGTGACGAGCGAGATTCCACCAGGGAGAGAGCCAAAAATAACAATAATTTGCTATGAGATACAATTAAATCAAACTATGTTTATAGCATTTAATAATTTGCTATTATGTACTATTTTTCCATATAAAAGCAAGGATCACCAAGAGACGGACTTCACCGAACCCATGGAGTCCATACACCTGGTCTCATCCCCTGACTCGCCCGAGTTCAACCATCTGACTCGGGCATTGACTAATTCATCAGTCATCGGACTCGACGCCGAATGGAAGCCAATTCGAACCCATCAGTCCACTTTCCCCACCGTCTCGCTTCTCCAAATCGCTTGTCAGCTCCCCGGCGACGATGACTCGTCGGTGGAATCGCCGGTCTTCTTAATTGACCTAGCGTCGATCCCTTTACAATCAATTTACCAGCTTATTAGGGATGCGTTTGTATCACCGAATATACTGAAATTGGGATTCAGATTCAAACAGGATTTAGTGTATTTATCTTCTACTTTCTGCGCCAATGGCTGCGAACCTGGTTTTGATAGGGTTAGTTTTGTTTTTTGTCTTCTGAAGAAATGCTTATTCGAGTTACAATACAATTGTAGAAGCTTTTATTTTTATATATAGCATATTGCTTTCAGATATGACTTCAAAATGCAATACAATTGTGGTGCTTTGAAGTTTCATGATATTGATTAAGGAGCTTAACTTGCATAATTTTGTGTAGTGATATGTACTGGTCAACACAACTTAAGCTCTCCGCAAGAACTAAGTGATAGCTAGGTGATTATGCTTGGTTGCTTAAAGAATGCCATCAACTTGATTAAAATTTATCCGGCATTTGCTTTTTAATCACTGTCCTAGATAGTAAAAGAACCGTTGAATTTATGGATATGTCATTGCTGCAGTTAATATTTGTAGTTTGCTAAAGTACTTGGGACTATTTTTGCTCTTGAAGCAATCTTGGTTCAATCAACACATTCTAAATGCTGCACACTCTCATGTTTCGTTAACTTTTTATAGGACTGATTTTTGTTTTGTGTGGTTAATGCTTGTCATATACTAGCTAATAATTGGTGACTAGGTGGAACCCTTTTTAGATATAACAAGCATATACAACAGCCTGCAACCCAAACAACCAGGGAGAAGATTATCAAAGCAAACAAAGAGCTTGGCAACAATTTGCCAAGAGGTTTTGGGGATTTCTCTATCAAAGGTGTGCAATCTTGATATTGGCATTTTATTACTCAGGAATATAAATATGAATTTATTATATAGAATTCTTAAAATACAACGTTTGTTTTACTTTTTTGCATCTCGAGTGCAGGAACTCCAATGCAGTGATTGGTCACAGCGTCCTCTGACAGAAGAGCAAATGCAATACGCAGCAGTTGATGCTTATTGTTTGATTCATATCCTTGAAGTCTTCAAGACTAAGGCGGTGACAGAAGGTTGGTGAAGTACCTTTCTCATCTTCTTCCAGTGCATGCCATGTGTTGCAACCTCCATGAAGCAGCTCTGATACACCAGTAACGGACTTCCTTGATTGGAAAGATGGTTCTGTCTAGAAAGTTAGGTGTCTTGAGTATGTTCACTAGGTTTTCTATTGGAGTATATCTCCTTTCGAACAACAAAAGTGAGTGTGCTTGTGTGTGTGTGTGTGTTGGGTGTGGGGTAATACAGTATGCCCCTACTGAAAGAAGCTTTGGTATGTCAAGTGTTTGCAGCAGTGCAGTGATAGGAGAGAGATTAATCCATATTGGTCCTGACTTTGTACCTCAGATGTCCAATTATATTTTAACTTCTAAATTTTCGATCTGCGTGCCCCAGAATAACCAGTAAACGAAATGGCGAGTTATGTCCCGTCAGTCATCAGGAGCTATAGATCATCATAGGCAAAAAAACGCCCTTTTTACTGCATTATGTCTATCTTGTTTGTCCTATTTACATTTGGTAACCTGTCCATTTCAGGGAATTCTGTCGAAAGTGCAACGGGTCTCCAGTTGTCTCAGCTGGATCTTGGTTTGAAACAGATATTTGACACACAACAAAACTCTAACAAAATGTGTGGTATCAAATTTGGTGAAGCTTTAGAGATGGTCCAAGCTATCCCGCCTGATTTTTGCAAAACCATCCCCATATCAGATGAAGAGGTTACTGCACTGTCACCAGATCAAGCTAATCGGATGGATTACGTGCTTTCACAAATTGTCAGGAAGTATGGTGATAAAATTTTGTTAAGTGAATCTGATAGGAAACCAAGGATCTCGAGAAAGAAAGCAAAGAAATCATCTGGTAGAGTAGCAAACACACGCAGTCCAGCAGAAGTTGGTGAAGAATGGCAAGGTCCACCACCCTGGGATGTGACCTCCGGTGGGGATGGGTGTCCTAAGTTTCTATGTGATGTGATGGTGAGATACCATATTTTAGTTACAAATATTGCTTTTCTATGAAACTGATACGCCTAGGCTTCTTTAATGCTCTCTCTTGCATTAAGGTGGAGATTTCTCCTCTTTTTCTTTCTTTGGGAGGTGAAAGTTTGGCACATTTTTCTTCTTTTTGTGGTTGTTATTGGAGGTTGTGACTTGTGGTAATCTTTCAGGTTGAAGGATTGGCAAAACATTTAAGATGCGTTGGCATTGATGCTGCTGTTCCTTATTCAAAGAAGCCTGAATCGAGGTTTTGAATGATTTGCGATTCTTCACTTAGTTGATTCTAAGTGGAAACTCAGTAGCCATCTGTTTTCCCTGGATGGTGTTGTGATAACTTTTCTGACTTTTTCTTCTTCAGGGATTTAATTGAACAAGCCTGTAAAGAGAAGAGAGTACTCTTAACAAGAGATGCCAAACTCTTGAGACATGATTATCTCTTAAAAAATCAGATATACAGGGTGAAGAGTCTTTTAAAGAACGATCAGTTGGTTGAGGTAAAATGAATGCCTTCAAATTGTAGAGCATGCAGTTAGATATGAAAATGTTTTGAATGGATGAATAAAATGTGAGAGGAAAGGGGGCAGGAATGCAAGTGAACAGTATCAAAATTTTTTCTTTGACAATTTGTCAACCGTCTGATCATGGCAATATTACCTTGCATATCTACAGGTAATAGAAACTTTTCAATTGGAAATTTCTGAGGACCAGTTGATGTCAAGGTGCACAAAATGCAACGGTAAGTTCATCCAAAAACCTCTGACAACAGAAGAAGCTGTTGAAGCAGCTAAGGGATTTCAGGTGATTCCAAACTGCTTGTTTAACAAGAATTTGGAATTTTGGCAATGCATGGATTGCAAGCAACTTTACTGGGAGGTAGGCTTTCAGTTGCTATTTACTCCCATCAGATTTTGTTGGATTCTGTATGTTCCAGATATAATTTCCCTCTGTCTCCCTACTATAAAAACTCATAGATCCCACGTTTGGATCCTAGCTCGAATAATAAGTGTGAGTCCATTTGCTGATCCTTGGAATGGTGGGTATGGTTATAGGCACCTGCATTTGTGAGTTGTAGCAGGCTGCTTGATGGATTGACTGAGTACGCATGTACTAGGTGGCCCTATCACCACCCTTGTCAGAATTTTATGAAGATAAAAGGAAATTACTAAATATCATTAATTTTCCATGAAAGGCCTTCTTTAGGTAGATTTTATTTAGTCACCATTGTATCTCATCACTTGTTAAATTAGAATTTGGGCCTAACACACAACTCAAAAGCTAGCTCAAAGGGAGGTGGATTGTCAAAGCCTTATAAGGAGACCATCCATCTTATTAACCATCAATGTGATACTTTTTTCATTCTTCAACCCCCACCTCGCACCCAGGGTTGGACATTTGGGTTTTGGAGTGTGGACAATTTAATTTGGGAGCCCAACATTGGGTGAGATGGGTCCTACTTTGATACCATGTTAAATTAGATTTCACATGTAACTCACACCCCAAAAGCTAGCTCAAAAGGAGGAGGATTTCCAAGCCTTATAAAGATACCACCCATCTTATTAATCATCGATGTGGGACCATTTCATTGTTGTGAGAAGATGACATAGTGTGGGATCTGATATTGGCGTGTGGTTATCAGCCCAATATCAGCTTCAAGTTTATTACCATATTACATTATCACTATGGTGTTTATATAGTATATACCAGAACAGCAGAGTCCTGAACTTAGCCTGAGAAAGACCACTCTACTACTATGCCATTACCATTGCCGTTTCCTTTTTCCTATGTCCTCATCTTAGTTGTGGGGGTGCTAATTTGGATTTCTGCATCTACTTGTGCCAACAATAGTAAAAGCTTCTATATTTCTTCTCCAGTTCGTGTTCTGTTTTATGTGGTGAAAACAGGTGATATTTTCATGGAATATAGAGACATTGAGAACTTCTTTCAGAAACAATAAAACTATAAAAGATGCTTTTGCTGGACTCCTAACATCATTAGCAGCCAAAACATCAGTGTAGCTTTGATGCTTGTCAACAGCACCTCTCTAGGCTAAAGCCCTCAACAGTGGCTCCTCCTTCTCCGCCACCCCTCCCAGAAAATATAGAAAAGGAAGACAGAAAAGTATTCTCAACCTGCTGCCCCCTCCTAGGCTCCAACAATACTCGAGCCAAGTCCCTCACATCTCCACTTGAGGTTTACGGAACCTCGCTCCAGCTTCCACACTTCATATCCTCTATCAGCATTGCATCTTCTTTTTACTACGTTTCTCATTCCCCTGTACACACAATCTCCTGCTATAAGCTGAATAGTACCTTCCAAGTTCCAAGGCACGCGGGGTTTGCTCTATTTCAGTGATTACTGCTACCTTAGGTAGTAGTTTATTTGGGACTGTTGTGAAATAACTGGTCCATAGTAAACAGAACTGTAGATTCAGAATGGAATGAATAACTTTTTCTTCTGGCCTAAGCTTTGGTTTAGTCTTAAGGATGCAGCACTTGATACGCGAGTTAGGTGCACGTCCCAGGTTCAAATCCTACTGTGGACAAAGCCCCTAGTATTTAAGTTGGGAGGAAAAATAGAGGAGCAGGCTAATACTCCCTAGAGTTACAAACCTGGCGCTAACTAGAACCAGAAGCCCACAAGGGATTTCACTGATGCTCCCTTTCCCCCCCTCACCCAAAAGGTTCTTATGCTAATAAAGAATTTCAATAATGAGAAGAAAGGGAAATCTTTTGTCATCAGCAACTGCTTTTAAAAACCATGGATGTTCTTTCTGTTTTCATTAATTACAACAATAAAGATACATGTCTAATTTGAGAAACTAGGAGAATGTTTTCACTCCCATAGAGTTCTAAATTTCATGTTCACATTAGATCAGTGCATTGACTCAATGTATGTATCAATAAAGAGTATATTGGTCTCTAAGCCTGATTGTTTGTTTCACCGTTACATGATGCTGTTGCAGGGAACTCAATACCGCAATGCTGTGCAAAAGTTTGTCGATGTCTGCAAGCTGAACGAATGAAATGGCCATAATCCTGGTAAAACTGATCAAGAACACCCCCTATTCAACACTTCGCTATTACAATATTGTTGTAAACTTTAGTTTATTCGTCATCTGTATATGCCATATTTCTTCCTGTAAGTTAATAGTGCGTCTGAATTGCGTCGCATGAAGGAATCAAGAAAATGACTTCTACGTGGCCGGTTTGTCTTATTCTTTCTTATGAAGTCAAAGGAATGCCAAATAAAATCTGTTTCCCCCACCAAAAAAAGTAGCAGTATTTGACTTGTACAAAAGTATTGTGCTTAATGACCGTAATGTACGGACTTAAATAACTCTATTAAGAATAGTAACATAAATTACTTTGTTTAATATTGATTGAGTGAAGGGCACAATGCTAAAAAATAATTGGATAGAGAAGATTTAAGTATCTTTAAACATGGGATATTTTTATTTGCTACAACGTCAAAGCACTATAAACATAAAAGTGACTGATGGGATATTTTTATTATAGTAACGAGATAAGATGGAAAGCACTATCAACAGCAATGGAAGAAAGTGGGAAACTTCAAGTAACCAACTTGTCGTTAATTAATAAATAAATAAGCGTAATTCAATTCAACCCACTTATTACATCGTTCTTCTATTTTTTTTAATAAAAAAACGAACACACAGTGAAGGACACGACTTTCTTGATTTGCAATTTGGTAGTTGTTATAGTTCTTTTCCATAAGGTGCAAGTCAACTTAATAAATCTTTAATATAGAACTGAAAGCGTGCTATAATTACTTTAGTGTGGACGGTGGAGGAGTTCCATTAGTGTAAAAATGGATGCAAACTTAATAGTATAACACAAAGTTTTCATTGTTTCAACTACTCGAACTCTCTTGAGACATGATTTAGAAACATATTTATGGTACATTTTTTTTAGCTGAAAATTATACAGTGCATTTACAAGGTGAAAAGCTAACTAAAAAGGGCAAAGAGGTTAAAATTAAAAGTAATTTATTTTTAATTATAAAAACGTGAAATTTTAAGATAGCGGGATACTTAAATTTTGGGATGTGCAAAAATCTATTTAATTGAAAAGACGAATCGAGAAAAACATCATTGGTTTATTTGTATAGCGTTACTGGGTAAATGATTTTATAAAAATAAAATAAAATTGAGTAATCGATTTTATATGATTTCGATCAACGGTTAAATAAAAAGTTCAATAAAGTTATGTTAAAAGAATACTCTATTTCTTATTATATAACAACGACTTTAACAATTTACTAATTATATTTTCTACTCCCTCTATCCCTAATTACTTGTCCACTTTTGAATTGACATATCTATTAAAAAAATAATAATTGACATAATAAGTTTATCATTTTACCCTTATTAGTTATAAAGTGGATGAATTAAAAACCTAAGATTTTCAAGAAATTCTACCTTTTTCAAATTAATTAATTGAGGGTATAATAGGTAAAAAAATTTGTCCTTTCTTAATTATTGACAGATCTATTAAAAAAATAATAATTGACATAATAAGTTTACCATTTTACCCTTATTAGTTATCAAGTGGATGAATTAAAAACTTAAGATTTTCAAGAAATTCTACCTTTTTCAAATTAATTAATTGAGGGTATAATAAGTAAAAAAATTTGTCCTTTCTTAATTAGTCACAATGGACAATTAATCAAAATGGATAAATAATTAAGAATAACTAAAAAAAAAAAAAAAAAAGAAAATGAACAAATAAAGGAGTGGATTTTAGTATTACTTTATGCCGTAAGTCAATACAAACTAGTGTGTCTCTATTGCCACACTTCCTCTCAAACTAGTATTTTTTAATTTTCCACTTGACATAAATAATACTTTGTTTGTTATTCATCTGGTATTTGGTATCAATATTGAAATCCGATTAAATTTAAATTTATGTAAAAAAATTTCATATTAAGAATAAAACGCTCCTTAACAAAGACAATCCGAAATCTCTAATTAAAAATAAATGATTAATAACTATACCTCCTTAAATTAGATTTTCATTGACATCAATTTTTTTTTTTTTAAAAAATAAAAATTGACATCAAATTTTATTCCCACTAGGTTGAAAGTGAGAACAAGGGACAAAGAAGGTTCGAGTGACGTGGGATGCACCATGAGTTGCCGCCCCACAAGTATAATGATGATGGATTGATTCGGAGCGACATCGTCATTGGCGACCTACCGTCAAATCAGCACCGCCTGCCGGATTCCTCTTCTGCGACATAACCTTTAATTTATTTTCGGCTCTCTCTAATCTAAATATTCTTCTCCACGATTTCTTCTTCCATTGGCTGCTCGCTCAGTGCTCACATTTCTCTTGCTCTTGCTGCATGTTGTTCTTTAATTGATGACAACAAAATTAAAAAATTTAATTTAATTTTATATAAGTTTAATAATTATTTTAAATAAATATAAAATTTGAATTAAAGCTCCGGACGGCATGAACCATGACTTTAGCTTCATAGGTTTTTGGTTTATGTCTATGGCGGTTATCTCTGATAATGTGTACGCTACAATATTGAACAACATAAAATGGGTTCTGTTGGTTTTATTTCGTTTGTTTTTTTCTGATTTATATGGAGGAATAATTTAACATCATTTCTCTACTATTTTATTTTCTTGTTATAAATTTTGTACAGAATCAAAAGAACTTGTTTGGATGGTTGTTAAATGTTTCATAATGTGTTATACCGTATGTGATGTATTATATTATATTTATTTGATGCATCAAGTATTTGGGAATAATTTCATATTAAGGAATGAGATTTTGGACTCTTGAGGAATTCATTTTTTTTTAGCTAGCTTGTGGGTGTTAGTATTGTTCAAAGCTTAATTTAGTTAAATTGTACAACTAGAGCCGTTATAAAAAGATAGATCAAATGAGTAAATAAAATTATTAAAGAATATTTTTTAAAATTTATATTACATTTTTTGAGAAATATATTTAAAAATATAAATTGAAAATTACTTTCTGCTATTATCTTTTTTAATTATTCTCAAATCATTTTTCTAACAAAAATGTAAAATAATTAGAGATTTTAGTCGGTGTGATGGACTTATTTGTGTCTGCTAGTAAGATTTTCAGAAGAGAATAGTTTTAGGAAAACTGTTTCGGCCCATCACGTCTCCTCTCTGCGTTTTTGTCTTACGCCATTTGTTCTCTTTTGCAAAACTTATGATTCTTTTACCAACCGCAACAGAAAATAGATAGCTCAATGCACTAAAGCTCACATTGTATATCGAATATCTTTTAAAAGTATATTTGATAGTTTTCCCAAGATAATAAAAGAGTTACTTGTGGGAAAGGAGGAGGTAAAAAACGTAAATTTTGACAATTGTGAACTGAATATGCTGTGAAATTATCAGTAGTATATTAAGTCGACAAATTAAAGGAACTTTTACTTTAATTAATTTGTTGTCCAAATGGCAAGCAGTGTAACCCCCCATTCATAGCTAACTCTTCATATGAGTTTAATTTGTCTTCTTCTTGTCCACTCACCAAACTATATACTACTATTCCTCTAAAGAAATAAATATATGGTGGAACTAGAATATGAGTGCTACCGTCAATGATGATTCAGTTTTCACTTATTAAAATATTATTATTTTTCCATTAAAATTTACAATTGGAAAACATTCACGATTTGTTCATATATATTTTAATTGAATTGATAAGAAAAAAATAATAATGCTAGCACATCGAAAATTTTAAAATTTTCTCACTATTTTAGCGAGGATATGTTTTTTAGTGGAGTGAATCAATAATAAATGAATGAGATAAAGTATATTTTACAACATGGATTTGCGATTGAGAAAACCTTTTAAGTAGTGTTCCTACTTTCTTATTTGAACACAAATGTTGCAAATAACTCCTAATATTTGTCTTTACTTAACTACTTGAAATAATAAAATAAGATTTGAAAACTTTCCAATTTTTTTCTGATTACTTTCTTCTACACAGTTTCAATTACAGTTAACAGTAGTATTCTTTTTGGACTTATGCTTAATTTCTGACTTTCTTCTGCACAATTTCTAAGTTACTGGCGGTGTTGTCAATACACATTCCAATACATAGATTACCATTTGTTTAGCAATTGCTAAGATTTTGACGGCAATATCTTTAAAATTAATCCAATCGTTTAATTTATGTGTCACATTTTTCTTGATTATAAACAGTGGCGTAGCCACATGGTGTTCAGGGTGTCCAATTGGACACCCTTCGTCGGAAATAATTACATACAAATAAAATGATATATGAAATAATTAAATAATATATTTTGAACACCCTTAACACAACAAACGGTTATGGCCCAATAGTTTCACCTCCTTGGAATAAGAAAGTGCTTGTGTGTTCAAATCTCACCAGTTCTATATAACGACCTGATTCCATTGTTAGGAAAAAATCAATAAAGAAAGAATTGAGACCAGAAAACTTTTTCGTAGTAACTTGAAATTTTCCAACCTAGTCCAGATTTGGACGAAATCGAGTCGTTAAGGTGTAGAGAAATTTGGTAATTAATGAGAGATCTAATTATGATTTGGACCACATGAGTAGATAGCTAAGACATTAAGGAACCCGTACGACTTTACGAAATCGAATTTGGGCGAGTAGAACTCCCGAAAATAATCTTAGCGTGAACAGGTAACATTCTGTCTCCGTGTAGGCTGCCAGAGCGGGATTGGTGCCACCAAAGCGGGGCTGCTGTAGTAGGATGGGTCCGCTGTAACGTGCCAGACACGCCTTAAAGTCGTAAATAAACCCCTAAACGACCTTATTTGACACTTTTCGATCTTTAGAGCTAAGGAACGAACCCCAGGTGACTCATACTCGTTTTTCACCATTCTTGAGGCTAAAGGTGAGCTTTTCACTCTCCAAATCCATTTTTCAATCCATAGAACGTAATAAAATGGGTGAATATTAATGGGGGAGGGTTTTGTTATAGATTCTAAGGTGGAAACAACCCTAATTTGGATAATTGGATCATGGGTTTGATCTAGGGTTCATAGAATTGTTAGTAATTCGGGTAATTAGTGATTGTTTATTGATTTTCATATTATAATTGTTGTTTGTAGACCAACTACAAGTGGAACGAATCTGAAAAGGGAAGAATCAAGTTTCTTAGGGGATTCAAGCTTTGTTCGAGGTAGGTGATGATTGTGATTTCATGTTGGTGTAATATATGCTTGTAATTGCTCATTATAATGCATGTATGTATGTGAATGTTGCATTATTGATCACTCTAATTGTAAATGAGGATAATTGAATAATTGAATAATTGTATGTCATGAATCACCTCTTGTTGTATGATTGTGAAAATATACATTGTGATTATGATTGTAGTTTGTTGAATGAGATCGACTGTAACGTTTCAACACATTAATTGGGATCGGTTGCCACGTTTCGGCATAAATATGGGATCGACTGCCATGTTTTAACATAAATATTGGATCGATTGCCGCGTTTCGGCATAAACATTTGATCGGATACCACATACCGATGTGCTAACAGTTTGGGTGTGGGTTCCATCAGAGGACCATTGAATTGGGTTTCGTGAGAGGACCATTGAATTGTGTTTTGTATCTACTTGTGATGATTACGTTCATATCTAATGATGATTGATATTGGAAGAATGTATGTTGCTCTAAATTGATAACCAATGTGTATTTAAGGTATTGCTTAGTTTTGGGTTGTACCCCTTGTTCTTAGACTTGTCGTTAGTAGAGTTTTGGTACATTGACTTTCATGTTTTAGGGGTTGTTCTTCTGCATTAGTTTGGTTAGTTAATTGTTTAAATCTTTGGAGTTTATAGGAACTTCATTTTTGTTGTTATTTAAACCTGCTTCCGTAGCTTTAAAAGTGTTTTACTTTAGTTAAGTTGACTAGTTGGGTTGTAGTTTTGGTTCTCCCACCAGAGGGTTAATGTGGGTACTATTCACGACGATCTAGGTCGTGACAAAATTGGTATCAAAGTCCTAGGTTCGTTGATTTCATTGTACCAAAACGAGTCTAATAGAGTTTTGCGGAACAGTACGATGACGTTCATACTTTTTTTCGAGAGACTATAGGACTTTAGGAAAAACTCACTTCTTTTTACTCCTTCGTGCTATGACTTGAATCCAATTGGTATCTGGGTGATACAAATTGATATCTTTCCTCCTTCACTCTATGGTCCGAATTAGAGCAACAAAAGTGGTAACATTATCACTAGCAAAAGAGGATGTGTATAGACTACAGACAGTTGAATAAGATCACCATTCAGAACAAATATCCATTGCCACTGATAGATGACCTTTTTGACCAATTGCAAGATGCATTAATTTTCTCTAAGATTGATTTAAAGTCTGGTTACAATCAGTTAAAGATTGAGGCGGTTAAGAATTAAGTTTGACCAAGTTCTATGATTGAAACTAACAGTTTTGTGAGGCTTGCTGGCTACTATTTTCTCTTGTGGTATGTGTTGAGTCCAATTGGTATCTCAATGAAGTGAACTAGCGTCGTGGTCACAACTTAGGGGCCACAAGTAAAGCAAATTAGAAACTGAGAAGGTACCAATTGATATCTGGCCTCAGTGGTAGTACAAGGCATAGATGATCAGTAATGGTCGTCTATGGAATGAACTAATTAAATAATTTGGACTTGTCTTGCACTTATGTGATGACCGCGTGAATGTCTGGGTATATCCTGAGGACGTGTGGGTTGTGGTGCTAAATTAATGAGAACGAGTTGGTTCGTGTATCGTGGGATTTACTTGGGATAGACATGATTTCTCTTACCTTAGAGAATTATACTAAATTTGTTTGGTAGAGTTGGGAACCTTTAGGAAAATTAAAAAGAGAAAAACCCCAGAAAATTTGTTGGCCTGGGTTCTATTTTCGTTATGGCCGTTGGGGCTGGATTCTTCCCACCAGAGTGGGTCAGGGCGAGATAGAATCTTAGCTTTGTCTCTCCTGTTTTTCTAGTCGTAATTATGGACCTCAAACCGTACCCGAACTAACCCCCGCGATCTAATTCAATGTTCGATAATTGAATATAAGTTATAAGGTGTGTTAAAATTGTGAAGGAGTTGGGCATATGAAGAGGAAATCAACGAGTCCGTAGAGGCCGGGGAAATAGTAATGCAGGTAGAGGAGTAGTGCAGCTAGGCAATGACGTTGCCCGTCAAGACGACATGACTTAGTTTTATATTTTCGGGAAAGACCGAGTTTGAGGGTGTGATGTAGTGGTCACAAGAGCTACTCTTATCTGTGCCCGGATGACTATTATTTTGTTTAAACCGGGTTCTACTTATTCATATGTGTCAGTTCAATTGCTTTGGAATTTAATGTGTTTTGTAATATACTTGATGTCCCCATGCATGTTTCTACCCAAGTTGAAGAGTCAGTCATAGTCATCTATGTATATCGTGTTGTCCTGTTGTGTTTATGGATTTTCATAGTTGGGTTGATTTAGTTATGATGGATATGACTGACTTGATATAATCTTAGACATTACTTGGTTGTCCTCCTATTAATCCGGCTTAATTGTAATACTAAGTCGGTAACTCTAGAGATCCCCGGTAGGAAAAGAATATAGTGGGAAGGGGTGTAAAAGCCTAAGTTATCTAAGATAATATCCTCCATTCAGGCTAGGAATCTGGTAGGTCATGATTGTTTGACATAATTGGCTTATATTATGTTGAAGTCAAATCCCCCTCTATTGAGTCTATTCCTGTGGGGTTAGAATTGAGAGAGCTTAAAGCTCAAATCTAAGGGCTTCTTGATAAATGTTTCATCCGTCCTAGTGCTTCCCCATTGGGTGTTCCTGTCTTGGTTGTTAAGAAGAAGGAGAGAAGTATGAGGACTAGTGATTTTATCCTAAGCCATAAAAGAGTGGATTGATACCAGAATGGCAAGCTTTTGGATAAGGAATGTCACACCCCAAGCCTATACTCTAGGCGGGACTGATACTCCAAGACTATTGCTGGCCCCAAGCGAACCCTTGGCCTGACTTACTTAACTCAATGGAAGACAATATGCATATTAATAAAGATCAATAGTGTTTAACTGAACTGAATACTAAAATAACTGAGAATGCTTAAAGGTTAAACATTCAACTTGGCCAAAAGTGGCAACTCAAGTCTTAACAATATGAAATGATAATGAAAAGACTCAAAGGACTAACATCTGACTGTCTATGAAGTCTCTAAAACAACTGAGATGGATGACAAACCCCACAACATCCTAATGAACTAACGAGAAAGCAATGAAAATAGATCCTCCGGAATGCAAGGAGGCTCACCGACTGACTCTGAACTGCTCACTGGATCAACGGTGCGCTGGAATGCCGATCCTACTTACCCGTATCTGCATCATAAGACGATGCAAGTCAAGTGGTATCAGTACATTGAATGTACGAGTATGCGAGTTGGAATGCTAAAACAACATAGACTTGAAAGAGATTCTGAAAGAAACACTTAAGTTGACTTTTCTCAACTCATAAATACTTAACTGAACTCATTTCATTATAAAGCAGTTTAAAACAAGTGCAAATATAAAGAAAAAAAAAGAAAATTATTTAAAACATGATGTCAACTCATAATCATAATATCATAAAAGACATGCCATGCTCCCTCTCAAAGTCTACTTGTGCAATGCATGAATGACGTCCTGACCAAAGGTATAAGACTTGAATTACTAAGTAGATCCACTAGTCTATGTGAAAAGGATTTATTGAAAAGTATGACTATTTTCTACCTATGAAGGCTACATGGTTTAAGAGGGCTGATAGTTTTATGAAATCTTCCCCATCGGTGCTCAATACTACTCCCAAAAATATTATATTATATTAGCTCTTTGTGTTTAAAAACATACTTCTTCTGTGATTTGAGATTAGTCCTCAAAAACTTAGCTTAACGGCTATCTTGAAAATCTCAGTTTCAGTTCTAATTTAAATGTGAAAACATTTTAAACCTCTATAGGAATACTTAGTCCCCATATACTTCTTTGAAGAACAGAACTTCAACTTTACTTTTTACTGAACTCAAAACACAAGTCTTAAAACAAAGTTAAAACATTTGTGAAAGACTTTTGAAAACAGTAAGGACTTATCTCAACTTGACTCTTGACTTCTCTTAACTTTGATTCTTAACTGCTCTTGACTTGACTCTTAACTGATTCTTGAATTGAATTATGGATTCAAGGATTAAGATTTGAGTTTGGAAATATCTCATGTTGTTTATGAATGATTTTAGATAGCTAAACATGAAAAAATACCAAAAATAAAGATTTGAAAGTGGGTCCGCGACGCTGAGGCATAATTAAATCTTGGTTTCAAAAACATCTTTTGAGGTAGATGATTTCATGACAGCTCTGCGACGTGGAGAAGCTTTTAAAATTTAGTTTAAAAAATGACCTTTTAGGCACAACACTCTATGACACCTCCGCGACGCGAAATAGAAATTCTCAAATCTAGGAACCAGCTCTGCGACGTGGAGGCAGTGCTAGATTTCATCCGACAAAATCTTCTTTTTCGTTTTCCAACCCCAATTCACCCGAACTCGATTTTTTTTTCTCAAATTACTTTTAGATACAGATACCTAACAAATGTACCTAAGAACCTAACTCGAAATGACTCTATGATGCGATGTAACGAACTCAGAAACTTCCCAACTCAGTCAAATTCAAGCACAATATATGAATTCAAGAATAGATATCAAGATCATCAATATTCAAACTTTTTTAGGTCGAATCCAAACTGAAATTAATATGCTTGGCATGTGGGAGAACTATCCCAACGTTATGAGAGTGTCACATACCTGATAGAAGTAAATCCTTAGCGAAACACCAACTTTCTTGATCGATCTGGATGAATTTACCCTTTTTCTCCTTCTTCTTTTCTCTTCTCCTTTCACCTTAGCCCTAGCGTGAAATTCCAAATTCTAAAACTGACTAAAATTTATCTGACGCTTATTAAGCTCCTAAAAACGGATTAAAATAACAGGGCAATGAAAAGACTAAAATACCTCTTAAAATTTCGGATTGGACTTTTCTTAACCCAACAGCCCTACTTTCAAAGGGGATAACTTACTCATACGAACTCGAAATCGCACAAACTTGGCTGCGTTGGAAAGATCATCCCAACGGCTTTCCAACCATATCTGGAAACACACCTAACTCATCCTGAGCTAGGAATTATGGCAATTAGAAGTTAACCAAAAACTCATTTTAACACATTTACCAAATTTTCCATATTTTAAACTTCCTTCTAGTTCTTTCTAGTTGCGAGGTGTTACAAGGAAGGTCCCAATGAGTATACTTGGGTGAAGGAAATTGCAGTATTTTAGTAAGAGAGTGCATATAAATTGGATTAGTCTTTTGAATTTGATGAGTTTACCTGAGTTTGAGGTGTCGTGTTGGTGAAATATTGGCTTCCTAATGATAGTCAAGGCTGACTGAGCGTAATGGTAATAAGAGTTCGTCATGGATTGTGACGGGAGGCAACTATATAATAAAATTATTGGTTAACGAATTTTTGTATATTAATTGCGACTTGCGAGTATCTAAGGTTGTGGCTTTCGAAAAATTTGGTGAGTAATTTGGTTGTTTAGAAAGTTTTAAGAGATGGTGGGACACAATTCGAATAGAAATTAAAAAACTAGAGTCATAATGAAGAAAAATATTGAGATGTAATACAACCTTTAGAGAGAGGCGAAAGCAAAAATATTTTATTTGATTGTAAAGAATGAATGGATATCTTTAGAGAGGTAGATAATTGGGTTTAAAGATGCGTGATTTCATTCGTTTTGCTAGGGCTATGGTAATAGTGTCACAAGTCCGTCATATTTGGTTAAACATTAGCTTGAGTGTGATGATAAGTGTTTTGGTTTTATTTTTGAGTTTAGTAATGAGTACGATGGAATTTTAGCGAAGGATATTGTAAGATTGATGTAGGTGCGATCAATGATAAGCGAAGATTCATAAATTCATAAATTCATAAAAATCTTCAAGGTACAAGCTAATGTTGAAAGATAAGGGAATAGTGTTATACGGTTGAATTTACAATTCATGTTTTTCGTTGCAAGTCTACATTCGTGGTGAGATATGTTGTCAAGATATGAACTGGCAAGACGAGAAATGATCAATTGAACCCGGTAGTGAACATTTGAAAGGACTTACACCTGAGTTGAGTTGTAAAGTGTATTACTATTAATTGTTAAATATCTAAGAAAGGTTTCATTTAAAAAGCGTTGGGTTATAATAAGATAAATGGTCATAGTATTTATGATGGTTGTTAGTATTGTGAGTATGATTCACAAGCTATGCTCTTATGTGTTTTTGCTTTTTTTTGGGTGGATCCCTAGTGGTGGATCAGGGGTACCAAATATTGCGATGTTCTCTTGAATGAGTGGGAAGGTTGAGAAGATTTTATTATTTCGAATGACATAATTGATGTTGTCTTGGAGTCATTAAAGTATTTCAGTGGTTTTACATGTACCACCTTGCTTATGGAAGTTTATAGAAGAGCTATAATGCGTATTTATGATTGTCCGACAATTTAATTTTTCATTTTGTCGTCGAGGTCATGTATCGATTATGTGTGGTTGAATGTCGGGATCATTGAAATACTAAATCTAGCATGTTGATAGTATTGTTAGAGGTTTGTATGTTTGGACATATCCCTTAAGGAGTATCTGATGTCTAAAGATTGAAATATTTGTAACTAAGGCTCATGGGAATTTATGTTGTGGGACAGAGATATTGTTAAGAACTATGATCGTTTGTGTATCATGAGCGTGTGTTGATTGGCTTAGGTTCACCTCTAATTGTGGTGAGTTTTGATCTTCGATTTTATCATGGTTATGTGAGAAAAGATTCGTCCTGATGTTTGTGTCAAAGTCCTTGATAACATATTGCAAACATGTGTACTATCAACTTTGGTGTTATTGAGAATAACTTTTGTTGTTAGTTAAGTTTAGATACAACAATATTTATCACTCGGGTATTGAGATGACTTCATTGAGGCATTGTAAGAGAGGATGTGTAGGTATTCAATTGGTTGGTTTGAGATTGGAGATGTGAAACCCTTAGGAGGTAATGAGATTCGGTAAGAAAGGCATGCAGGACAAGTATCCCCAGTAATTCGACTATTCAGATACTGCTCTACCTTTACTTTAGCTAGTCTTCTCCTAGTTGATCACTCGGGGACGAGTGATGGGTAAATTGGTATCTATTGTAATGACCTGATTCCGTCGTTAAAAAGCCAATGAAGAAAGAATTGGGGCCAAAAAATTTTTTCGTAGTAACTTGAAATTTCCCAACCTAGTACAGATTTGGATAAAATTAGAGTCATTAAGTGTAGGAAAATTTGATAATTAATGAGAGATCTAATTATGATTTGGACTATATGAGTAGATAGCTAAGATGTCAAGGAACCCGTATGACTTTACGAAATCAAATTTGGGCGAATAGAACTCCCAAAAATGATCTTTGCATGAATGGGTAACATTTTGTCTCCGTGTAGGCCGCCAGAGCAGGATTGGGACCGCCATAGCGGGGCAGCTGTAGCGTGCCAGATGTGACTTAAAGTCGTAAATAAACCCCTAAACGACCTTATTTGGCACTTTTCGATGTTTAGAGCTACCCCAGGCGACTCATACTCGTTTTTTACCATTCTTGAGGCTAAAAATAAGCTTTTCACTCCTCGAATCTATTTTTCCATCCATAGAACGTAATAAAATGGGAAAAGATTTTGTTATAGATTTTATGGTTGAAACAACCCTAATTTGGATAATTGGATCATGGGTTTGATCTAGGGTTCATAGAATTGTTAGTAATTCAGGTAATCAGTAATTTTTTATTGATTCCCATATTATAATTGTTGTTTGTAGACCAAGAACAAGCGGAACGAATCTGAAAAAGGAAGAATCAAGTTTCTTAAAGGATTCAAGCTTTGTTCGAGGTAGGTGATGGTTGTGCTTTCATGTTGATGTGATATATGTTTGTAATTGCTCATTATAATGCATGTGTGAATGTTGCATTATTGATCACTCTAATTGTAAATGAGGATAATTAAATAATTGTATGTCATGAATCACCTCTTGTTGTATTATTGTGAAAATATACATTGTGATTGTAATTGTAGTTTGTTGAATGAGATCGACTGACACGTTCCGGCACACTAACTGGGATCGGTTGTCACGTTTCGGCATACATATGGGATCGGCTGCCATGTTCTGGCATAAATATTGGATCAGCTGCCACGTTTCGGCATAAACATTTGATTGGATACCACATACCGATATGCTAACAGTTTGGGTGTGGGTTCCATGAGAGGACCATTGAATTAGGTTCTGTGAAAGGACTATTAAATTGTGTTTTGTATCTACTTGTGATGATTACATTCATATCTAATGATGATTGATATTGAAAGATTGTATGTTGCTCTATATTGATAACCAATGTGTATTATTGAGAATGTGGGATGCTACATTGATCCTGAAAAAATGACTAATATTGTATATGTTCGGTATATGCTTGTTTTATAATGTTGTGGTTACTTGCATGTGTTTCATGTATTGGGATAGTCACGTGATCCTACCAGTACAATGTGGTTGTGTACTGCTACTGCACTTGCTCTTTCTTTGTTGAATACATGGCATCTTCAGGTGGCTATTGATAGACTTCAGCTAGGTGACTAATGGGTGTGACCGGATTCAAGGGTGAGCCAGTTTTTTCAGGCAGCCATGGATCTTTCTTGTTTAAGTCCACTCTTTTCGGACTCAGACTTTTGTTTAAGGTGTTGTTTAGTTTCGGGGTTGTACCCCTTGTTCTTAGACTTGTCGTTAGTAGAGTTTTGGTACATTAACTTTCAGGTTCTAGGGGTTGTTCTTGCGCATTAGTTTGGTTAGTTAATTGTTTAAATCTTTGGAGTTTATGGGAACTTCATTTTTGTTGTTATTTAAACCTGGTTCCGTAGCTTTAAATATGTTTTACTTTGGTTAAGTTGATTAGTTGGGCTGTACTTTTGGTTCTCCCACCGGAGATTTAGTGTGGGTGCCACTCACGACGATCTGGGTCATGACATTCTACTTTTTGAAAAAAAAAAAAAGAGTTTTTATTGTTTCTGACTCCGCCACTGATTATAATTCTAGATTTGTCGAAATATGTTAAATTCTACTTTTATATCATGTCCAAACACCAACAAAATGTTCAACATCAATTGTGCTTCCCAATACAATAGAAGTACATATTCCGTGACTCGTCTCCCTCATAAACAACTATTCTCATTTCATCTCGATTATAAGGCATGGTCTAATTTTAGCTATAAATTTTTTATTTTTATCAACAAAAAATTATTTGTGATCCATCTTAGCTAGCGTTTGACAATAGATTTTAAAATACTTTTTGAATAAAGTGTTTATCATGTGTTTGACCATAATTTTTAGAATAAATATTATTTTGTAGGAGAAATATGATTTATATTCATAAGTTCTAATAACTATTAGAAACTATGCATAAATTTATATCATCATTTTTTAATGACATGTAAAAAGTTATGACAATGAACACAATTAATATGAATCTAAAAAAAGAGGTAGAAAACAAAAGAAAAATATCATCAATTTGTATATGAAAAACTACTATTACTAGTTATTGGAAGTGATCTCAAAATAACAAGCTTAGATAAAAATTATATAAACTTTACATATTACTCTATTAATTTTGTAAATGGACTAGGACTGAAATTCAATTCTAAATTAAAATTGTTGGTTTTTTAAAATATAAATATTTGGAGTGATTTTTTTTTTTAAAAAGTATTTAAATAATAGAATTTGGCCTATATACTATAATTTTCTAGTATTTGGGAATTTGAATTGTTTGGCAAATAATAAAAAGTTATACGGTCAAACAATACTTATCAATTTTTTCCTCAAATATTTTTGACAATATCTACAATCAAACAGGTCCTACATATATTTGTGTAAGCTATAAGAAAATTTTAAAAATAAAAGAAAAGATTTTAAATAAACTTCAAATTCATATTCACTTTATAGTAGCATTTCAACTTTTAATTTATGATTTACAATTTTTAAATATTAGGTCTTAAAGTATGTACACAAAAGTTTTTTCGTTTCAAAAATAAATATAATTATCTTTTGATTTCTAATGTTCGCCGTGTCGAATTTTTTAACTAATTAAAGAAGAGAATAGAAGAAAGTCATTGAATATTTATAATGGTAGTACCATATATTGACAATTTGACATACAATATATTTGATGCGCCGCATACTCTGAAATGGAGCAAAACGGAACATATTATAGTCAACTACTATATATGTTATTTACGGTCATACTTTGCTATGTTATCTTGTTGTTGGTGTTGTTTTTTTAATTACTATGAGTCTATATTTATTTTGAGATTGAATTAATTTAAATTTGCTTTGTAAAGTTCTATACTGGAGAGAAAATATATGCTATTAAAAAGAAATATTTTAACGTTTGAATTTGAAATCTCCATATCAGCTCAATCTTTAATGATCAAGATCATAATAAATTTGCCGGAATTTACACAAATCTCATAGTGTTAAGAGTCGATTACATTCTATCCTTACTCATATTCAAATTACAAAAATATCTTAAATTTGATGGAATCCGGATACTCTCAAAACGTCCGATAAATCACGTCCTAATTTCAGTTACATCAATCAACGTCCTGATACTCCATGTCTCAGTTTTGGATACATCACTCAACGTCTCGATACATCACGTAAAAGTGATGCAACCGAGAATAGGAGAGAGTAGGTATTTTGCAATTATTTCAAATGATAGAAAATTTTAGAAAATATAGTAAAATAAGTGATGTATTTAAGTAATTTCTCCTATTGCATTCTAGAAAGAATATACTAATCTTGAATGTGTTACTCAAGCGCAACTCATGAAATTCATAGCTTTTAGAAATTTAATTGCTTCAAAATTAACTTTAAATTATGACCCAAAACTTCTAATATTTGGAATCGGATCGACCTTACCAACGCAACAATACTTAATTTCAGACATGTATACCTAACCTAAATTAAGTTAATTAAACTTGAGAAACATAAATGATATTTAGGTAATTTTCATTTTGGTGTGCATATGTTAAAACCTTGTAAATCGCTCATTATAAATTAGTGGGAGTAATGCCTAGGTACTAGCTAGGACGTCCACAAGTATAATACAAAATAAACCATTAAATTCATTGTAAGAAAAAAAGTTAAGTAACTTTTATTTACACATGAGGAAAATCATTTTCTCCTTCAATGATAATTTATATATATATATATATATATATATATATATATATATATATATATATATTACCTTAAAAGCAAAAATTTCTAACTTGAATGTTAAATTATTATAATATTTCTAATTTAAGTTGTGACTTTTTCGATAAGTTGTGACTTTTTTTTAAATAATTGTGATTTTTCGATGAGTTGTGACTTTTTTAATAAGTTGTGACTTTTTTAATAAGTTGTGACTTTTCTAAAGGATTGTGACTTCTCGAAAAGGTCATGCCTTTTAAGATAAGACACAAAAACACTTCTTCATACTACCATTTGTTGACTATAAATAGAGGGGCCTCCTCTGTTTTTCAACCACAATTATTTTAATCTTCTACTCTTCTTCTTCTTGAATTTTAAATTTTTTGTGTGATTTATTGTATTGAGTGAGTTTGAAGCTTAGTGGAATATCAGGTACCACTAATCTGATGAAGTAAATCATTATATCTTAAGAGGATATATTCCATAATTTCGAGTACTATAGGAAAATAATTTTGATGATATAATAATAATTTTTTTGCTTAATATATACATTAGTATGTAATGTTCCAATGTAAGAAGTTAACATGATGTAGTCTAAATTCATTTGTTTTTATTAACAAGCAATATATGCTTTTGAACATCTTTTTTTTTTCTTCAAATTGAAATAAATATATACATTGTTGCATTTATCTAATAAAACTATTCATCATCTTCATAGGTTCGCATGAAAAAAAAAATATATATAACAATTCACATTGAACATTCTCAAAAAAATCTGCAATATTATTTTGTGTTAAGCTTATTATTCAATTTTTTATTAAAATAAGCAATACTATTAATTATAACATATACTTTTAAATTAGTAATCACGTGTAACACACGTATCAAAAAATTAGTGATTAAAAACTTGTGAAATCTAGCATCAAACAATTTCATCATATGCTTCATTACTAAGAATTTAAATTTAATATCTTGATTAAAAATAAAAAAATATTTATCAGTCCACAATTTTCAACTATAATATGGAACCGCCAAAGAGACATCTTTAAGTAGCTTTTTCTCTCTTGTAGCTTTAGGACCAGTGGGTTGTTTTCATCATCTGTCTGAAGACTCTTCTTTCTCATTTTTGCCTTTACTTTTTCGTCTCCGCTTTTTCTGCCCTTTGTTCAAATGGATACTTCTTCTCAGTGGCCACAGGTAAAAATTAAACTTTACCATTTTCTAATTCCACTCTATCATCATACTCTTTAATTTCAATCTAGGGTTTACAAATTTTCTAGCCTAATTTAATTTACTATATAGTTGTCATGCATACTTTTGATGTTGATCTTCCACATATCAGCTTTTTCTTTTTTTTTTTTCTCTCCATCTTCCAATAAAGTTGCCTCAAAAGCCAGTTTCATTTGTTTTTTACTTACTTTTACATATATCTATGGTGTTTTCCTGTCATATGTGCAGGGTATAGGAATAGTGAAAGGTGTTGATGAAACCTCATCAAAGTTGGATCAAAGGAAACCGAGGCCACAGAAGGAACAAGCGGTGAATTGCCCAAGATGCAATTCAACAAACACAAAATTCTGTTATTACAACAATTATAGTCTCACTCAACCCAGATATTTCTGCAAAACGTGTAGAAGGTACTGGACTGAAGGGGGCTCTTTAAGGAATGTTCCAGTTGGGGGCGGTTCCAGGAAAAACAAAAGATCTAACAATAACAATATCAACAATAATTCATCATCGTCTTCAACCACATCATCGCTATCATTATCATCATCCAAAAAATTATTTACAGATCTGGCAAATGCTAACGACCTCAATTTAACTTATAATCCAATACCCAGTACTACTACTACTCCGGGTAATTGCAGTAGCTTTTCTGATTTCATGGCGTTACCCTTGATCCACCCATCAGCTAATTCAGCTTCTACATTCATGCCGAATAATAGTTTGTACACGTCATCAACTACTGGGCTTTCGAATTTACATGATTTGAAGCATAGTAATAGTATCAATTTTTCTTTGGATGGATTTGAAAATGGGTATGGAAGTTTACAAGGAAGTGATCATCAAGAGGCAAAATTGTTTTTCCCTATGGATGATTTGAAGATTAATGTTTCAACTGTTGTTGATGATCAGTTTGAAGAAAATAGAGGGCAAGCAGCTGCAGATCAATCTAATGGGTTTTGGAATGGAATGTTGGGTGGAGGAGGCACATCCTGGTAAATTTTTTTTTGGAAATTATAGAAGGTGGTGTGTTTTTTTTTTCAGAAGTAATTTTCACTGAGTGACATATTTAGTTGGTTTAATTTCCTGTATTATCAGAACTTCTACTAGTATTTACTACTACTAACAGATAGGCTATATATATATATGTATGTGTTTTTTCTTTTTTCTTAACTCTTCATTTGTTTGTGCTATGAAACTTTAATTCTCTTTCATTTGCATAACTTTGAATTGTGTGTTGTGTTTGCAAAAGCTGGATATTTCCTTTTAGTTTCTTGAGTTCATACAGTTACCATTGTCTTAATTCTATAAGATAAAATATTTTTAACTTTTATTGGGTGACGATTAGATTTGAACTCAGAATATTGTTAGCTCTAGTGTCACGTTGAATTGCGGAGGTAATAGTTTAAGATTTGAACTTTATAAGTTTACTACAACAAAATTCAAGCTAATGTACTGAAAATTGGAAGTAGTTAAATAATTATAGATGCTTAATAAATTTTTTAAATATAAATATATCGTTGCAAATATGTGATTTTCATTATAGATCTGCCCTATGGTAAAAGTATGTGATTATATTTTTAAAATGTTTGTGCTTAGAAGCGATAGATAAATATATTTGAGGATATTGCATGAGATTAACTATCTTATAACTTATTTGCATATGAAATAGTTAATCCCATCATTTTAACTATCTTACTTTGTTTATGAAATAGTTAATCTCATCATTTTAGTGCTCTCTCATGAGATTGTTATTACGAAAGAAAATAATCTTATATTTTATTTTATTGAATCGTAGAATCTTATCCTGCGTGCCAAAACGATTTTGTAATGGTGTCAAAAACTTATCATCCAACCACTCTTCCACGGTCCAGCATGCTTTACTTTTGAGTTTGTGGACAGGTCATATTACTAAGGATTGTCACTTCTTTCCAACACTATAATCTCTACTTTAATTTGTATCTCACATTATTCCAATCACCTTTTGTTCATGTTTAATTAAAAGTAGGTTATTCTACTTCTAAGGATAGCAACCACCTATTAGCTAGGTAACACATGAGAACATACTTTTTATCACATGAAACACACTTTTTAGATAAGTTTACTTTAAAAGAAAATGAATTAGTTTGGCATATAGAATTTTTTTTGAAATCCATTAATGGAAGCATTAAGTAGATAAAATGATGGCATATGTTTCTATGAATGATGTGTTTGAGCTGTATACCTTTACTTTTTGTGTCACTATATTTATTATATAAAAACACCATGCACCTAGATAAAATAATGTTGTAGTAATAAAATAAAACAAAGGGGTTGAGTGCATTGCATAATTTTTGTATGGGACCTACTCAAAAACATTCTCCTTGGTAACAATGTCAGAAAATAAATTACTAATTGTAGTCAATTATGTTCCAAAAAAAAAGCCTTCCTTTCTGGATTATAGTGAGGTGGTTTTTTTCGTTTTCCGTCCGTCCAATATTCGAAGTCCATATTCAAGTTTTGATTAAATTTGAATTGCACATTTTTTTAGTACTCAAGCTCGACCTGAGACCTCTGATTAATGGTGAAACATTTTCACCAGTGCATCACGATTAACAGGGTGCTATTGGATATGCACATTTCTTTATTATATTTATTTGTAATGTTTGGTGTGGTGCAACTGCTGACATCTACTCCGTAATTTTCTCGAATGTTCGTTCTCTCAAATTGGTTTTGGAAAGAACAATCTATGAGTAATTAGTCTATTTAGAAGTTGGAACAAAATAGTGAATTAAATTTAGCCTTGTTACGTTGAAAATGTATAAAATTTAAACTTGAAATATTTCATCTTATCTCATTAACTTGATGACTATAATTAATATCATTGAAATTTTTTAATATCTCAATTGATTGATTATATAGACTTTTACATTATTGATAACGGTTCGATTCTCCTTCCCATATTACTAATTTCTTTCCTAGGGTTTTCAAAAAATAATGTTACTATTATTTTATATTTGATGAGTCTATAGTTTGAAATTTATCACAACTTATTTAATACGAGATTCAAATATATTTTTCACTTTCTTAAACTTGATGTCACTTAAAAACTAGAACACATAATTAAATTAAACGGATGGAGTAATTATTAATATCATAGTACATAAGTGGTGCTTAATTAATATACTTGTGATTGTAATTCTTTGCATGTGACTACTTTTTCCTCTACTAATTACATATAGAAAAAGAGAGCATAGAGTACTATACATTATATGACACTCGTAAATACTAACCATTTTTGTTGTGTTAGGACAAGAGTGTCGTTTTCTTAAAATCTAACGTTAGATATCTTTGTCAGTCAGTTATATACTTACGTGCAAGAAATCAATGGTTTTGGCGTCTTGCTCAGAAATTAATCTACACGAAATCAAGTCAAAATCACATTAAACTAAACTACTAAAAAAATACAAAATTAGCTATAGAATTTGTTCGTAATTTCCAACTAAATAATTCATAGTTAAATAGTTTCTAGCTAATAAGATTTTCTTACTATCTATCACTAATTTATTGATAAATAAAATTAACACGAGATTTTTATTGTTTAGCTATAAAATTTTGGTTAATTAATTTCCTTTTTTCTTTTGATAAATAGTTGTTGAATATTGGACTAGGTAAATATGCATGTCCAAATGGGTGAGTAACAGAAGAAACAACGTGTGAAGAAAAATTTACGACCGGCAATTTTGTCGGTTAGCTGAAGTACTGTCGAATCACATGAAAAGGAAGATAAAGAACAGTAATTATATATCTAGCACCTTAATAAGGTTAAAAAAGAGAAGCTCGATTGGATGAAATGTCTCGTGTTTATGTAGAGTTTAGAAAAGAATTATCTTAAAAGATGTAATTAACTACAAATATTAGTATTTCATTTTACAATTCAAATTCATAATTTATAAATTATGCAGAGATAAATTTTATTATTGAACAAGCCTCTCTTTATCTAATAATTTTAGTTAGATTACATAGGGTATCAAGCTACTAAGCCATATTATGAGAGTATTGAAGAACGAGAGTGGCGGAGGAGAGGTGCGTTTATTATTGAGAACCAATTTAAATTCATGTCAGGACATACGAATACAGAAGCCATAAAACATGTACTGAAATTGATGGAACAATATAAAAAAAGAAAAATAGACTTACTCATATGGTATGTACTGACCTACAAAAAGCATTTGATAAAATCCTAATGAGAGTTGTATGAATATGTTTCACACTAGTAGCTTTCATTCTACCACAAATAGAGCTCTTCCCTATATAGCCTTTTTCGATTATTATTATTATTATACAATGTAGGGAGAATCACATCGCAAAAGTTAGTTGTTGAAGTGATAAAATCAAGGCTATATAAACTTCATATAAGCCTTTTATTTTACTGATGCAGAACTCAAAGTTGCATATCTTATAATATGATCAGAATATTTTATATGAAAAAGTTTCAAATCATAATATGTTTTTTTCTTGCGCGTTTTAGCTGAGGTAATTTATCAAGATGTTATCTTTGAATAAAAAAATGTCATTTCCAAATACTTCACGAACGTCGTCATTTTTTTTTCAATCATATGTCCATTTCATTCAACAAGCTAAAAAAGATCTCTCACCTAACCAGCATTTGTTTGCGTTACTTAAGCTGATGGGAATATCAAAAATAATCTCTCTATATTCAAATAGGAATAAGGCCCTTTTTTAAAAAAAATTACTTGTGAAGTTTTAGTGAGTATTATAGTGGTTGTTCATTATACTATTTTGAGGTGTCCAATAATATTTGTCCATTTTATGAAACGAATATATAATTTTACACTTAGGGGTCATTTGATTTGAAGAAAAGTTATGTTGGGATTAATTATGATGGAATAAATTATGTTGGGATAAGTTATGATGTGATAAGTTATGTTGAGATTATTTTTATTGATTGTTTGGTTTGTCAAATATGCATGACATAATTTCTAAGAGTAAGTTGTGTGTTTACAAAAATACCTTCTAAGAATAAGTTATTTGTTTATAATAGAGGGTTTATGGGGGTAATTTTGTTATTTTATATTTTTATCATAAGCTATCACGGGATTAGTATTCCATCCACAAGTAGAGATAACTTATTCTAGTCATCATGATTAATCCTGGTTAAGTTATCTCACACTTTGTAATCAAACAAAGAATTGAGGGTATTAAAAAGTTATCCCAAGATTATTTTCTTTATCCATCACATCAAATGACCCCTTAGTTCATAATTTACCTTGATCATTAATAATAGTTATTTTTCTATTATATTTTTTAAAATATTGTATTTATTATATCAAAGGGTAATATAGTAAAATATTTTATTATTTATAGTTTCTTAAGAAATGTGTAAAATTAATAATTATCATATATTATTGGATAAAGGAATATTATATTTAACCATAATTGCTTGTTGCATAGGAAAGTGCACAAATACCCAATTTTGGTTCCATTTTTGGTATGCCCTAAATTTATAGCGTACCCCATGCGATATGGAAATTTATGTTGTATATTTTTTTTATAAACATAAAAATTTCTTAAGTTGTAAAACTATTAAAATAACCTCAATTATTTATTCAATCTTATCAAATAAACAAAAAATTATAAAATCGCATAATAAATTATTACAAAGTTATTTATTCTCTACTTTAGTAATTATTTCATCTAACTTTAATTTAATAAAAAAAAAATTGAACATAAATTATAGTATACTAGTTTTTAATATAATCCTCCCCACATAGTACGAACAATTTCTTCACGTTGAACTTGTATTTTTCGATTATGTGACCGAGAAGACGAACCAACATTGTTACTTTGAGCCATTTGTCGGTCAATATCTCAACAACTATATTTTCATGCTCATAGACCATAACCATTTCATCAGTACTTTGGTATTCTCGCAATTAATTATGTAACACTGCACAAGCTATGACAACTTTCACTTGTGTATCAATATCATAATGATTCATGCCTTGTTTCAGTATTCTAAATCTATTTTTCCAAGTTCCAAAAGTTCGTTCAATCACATTGCGCAGAGATGAATGCTTATAATTAAACAGTTCTTTGAAATTTTTGAGGCTCTCTTTCACTTCCTCAGTAATCTTGCAAATGATAGCGTAGTCCTTTGTATGGAGCTAAAAATTCTTTTGTTTTTCGAAAATCAGCATCAACAACATAATATTTAGCTACTAACAAACATTTTATAAAGAATTACAAAAAGCATATGTGACGTAAATGAGACAACTTTGTGTAAATAAATAATATTTATTCTAAGGATGTAATTTAAAGTTACCATATGGCGAAATGAAAATTGTGACGTTGGTTCAACAAGTGCATTTTCAAGTATTTTACTATCATGTGCAGTACCTTCCGAACCAGCAAACAAAGGTAAATCACATATCAAAATCACAAGCACATAAGACATTTTGTGATGTTCTTCCTTTGCGATTACGATATGCTTGTTGCACCGCTTTAGGAACCTCCCCTTCTATATATGTTCCATCAATCGCACCAACACAATCCTATCAAATAAAAAATACATCAATATTAGTTTAGTGAACATAAAATAAATTGGAAGCATTATAGAATGCACTTCATAAAAATAATGTTTGTAAGAGTAATAAAAATAGTGCTTCCAAGACAATGCAAAGTCGTAAAATAAATATTATCTCTTTAAATAAAGTTAATAGAAAATATGTAACTAAACACTAATAACTTACACATAAAAATATAAATGTGCACTTATTAAGGCCATAAAATAAATTTATTACTCAACAATCAGTTGTTGTGAGTTAAAGTCTATATGTTGGTGAGAATAATAAATTTTATGTCGGTAATGATGTGATTATAAATTTTATTTACATATAAAATAAATGGTTAGTAGATATAAATGTGGGGTTGCTTTAATAAAATATAAACTCGTGGATTAATTTTTGTATTAAAATATCTCAAATCATGATATGAAATTCTCATATAATTTTGTATCATGGTTTTTGGAGAATATGGAATTACATCTCATGAACCATCAGCATAAAATTACATGTCCAAACGTCGATTTCATCTCACGATATTATATCGTGATATGATATTGCATGACCAAACGCCTACTTAGTATAGGACCAAAGTAAAATGAAAAACATTAGGATTATATATTTTCTTTTATCGAATTGTGTAAATGTGAAGTTGGAATATCCCCGCTTCACATTATGCTCGAAATGGTCTCCCTGTTTGAACCCATTGCTCAGCCACTCCCATTACAGCCACCCAATGATTCCTTTAATTTCAGAGCTTCTAAGCTTTCCGTTAAGAAATCAAATTCACCCCGGCGACGGGATTTTCCACCACCCATCTCGACGGAGCAGGCTCATTTCTCTCCTTTGGACGACTTTTTAAGTTCAAGCAGCTTTGCTTCAGTTCTTGATTCCTGCAAATGCCCCAACCTGGGTAAACAAGTTCACGCACAAGCACTCAAAAATGGGTTTCATGAACACGAGTTTGTTGAAACTAAGCTGCTTCAGATGTATGGGAAATGTGGTTGTTTTGATGATGCAGTCCAACTGTTTGATAAAATGCGTGAAAGAAACGTGTATTCGTGGACAGCTATTCTTAATGTCTATTTAAGTAATGGGCTTTTTGAGGAAGCTTTTGAGTGTTTTAGGCAGGTGCGATTTGAGGAGTTTGAATTGGAGTTTTTCTTGTTTCCGGCGGTGTTGAAGATTTGCTGTGGTTATGGTGGTGCTGAATTAGGCAAGCAATTTCATGGTACAGTGATAAAGTATGGATTTGCATCCAATGTATATGTGGGCAATGCTTTGATTGATATGTATGGGAAATGTGGGAGCTTGGATAATGCAAAAGAGGTTTTGAACAAAATGTCGAAGAGGGATTGTGTTTCTTGGAATTCAGTTATTGCTGCTTTTGCTGCCAATGGAATGTTAAGTGAAGCTCTTGAAGTTTTTAATAAGATGTCTGCTGAGGACCATGTTACTCCAAATTTTATTTCTTGGAGTGCTTTGGTTGGTGGATTTTCACAGAATGGATACGACGAAGAGACCATTGAATATCTCTACAAAATGCAAGCTGCTGGATTCCAACCAAATGCCCAAACATTGGCGAGTGTACTTCCTGCTTGTGGTAGATTACAAATGCTATATTTGGGAAAAGAAATTCATGGATATCTCACCAGACATGAATTGATGTCCAACTCTTTCGTTGTTAATGGCTTAATTGATGTTTATAGGAGGTGTGGGGATATGGAGAATGCCCTCCTAATATTTTCAATGTATTCGATGAAAAATGAGGTCTCTTACAACACTATGTTAGTGGGATACTTTGAGAATGGAGAGATTTCAAAGGCTCAAGAGCTGTTTTATCAAATGGAACATGAAGGGAAGTGTGAGGATATAATTTCATGGAATTCAATGATTTCAGGTTACGTAAACAACTTTAAGTTCAATGAAGCTTTGAATATGTTTCAGAAGGTAATGTGGAAGGAAGAAATTGAAGCAGATTCGTTCACACTTGGCAGTGCCCTTGCTGCTTGTGCTGATATGGGGTTACTACGATGTGGGAAAGAGATACATTCCTATGCAATTGGCAGGGGTCTGCAAACAGATCCTTTTGTTGGTGGGGCACTTGTAGAGTTGTACAGCAAGTGTCTGGATGTTGGTGCTGCTCAGAAAGCTTTTGATGAGGTAAATGAGAGGGATATATCGACATGGAACGCTTTGTTATCTGGCTATGCCCGCTCTGATGACATGATTAGTGTTGAATCCACTCTTGAGAAGATGAAGGCAGACAGATTTGATCCAAATATCTACACTTGGAACAGTATTATTGCTGGTCATGTTGAGAATGCCCATAACGAGTCAGCTCTGCAGTTGTTTCTGGAAATGCAATCCTCAGGTTTGAGACCTGATATTTACACGATTGGAACAGTATTACCCGCCTGCTCAAGGTTAGCGACTCTTGACCGGGGAAAACAGATTCATGCTTATGCAATTAGGTTTGGATATGACTCAAACACCTACATTGGATCGGCTGTTGTGGACATGTATGCGAAATGTGGATGTGTCAAGCATGCTAGACTGGCTTATGATAACATTAAAAAGTATAACTTGGTCACGGAGAATGCAATGCTTACTACATACGCTATACACGGGCATGGGGAGGAAGGAATTGCGTTCTTCCACAGAATACTAGACAATGGATTCATACCTGACGACATAACCTTCTTGTCAGCTCTTTCTTCGTGTGTCCATGCAGGACTAGTTGAGACGGGGCTTGAATTCTTCAATTTGATGGGATCTTATAATGTGAAACCAACATTAAAACACTACACATGCATGGTTGACCTTTTAAGTCGGACAGGTAAGATAAATGAAGCATTGAAGGTCATTAACGAGATGCCTTTGGATCCTGATACAGTGATCTGGGGTGCCTTGCTTGGAGGCTGCGTTATCCATGGGAATGTTGAGGTTGGTGAAATTGCAGCAAACAAGCTTATCAAGCTAGAACCAGGAAACACAGGGAACCATGTCATGCTAGCAAATTTATATGCTTCTGTAGGCAGATGGGGTGATCTTGCCAAAATAAGACAACTAATCAATGAGAGGAAAATGCACAAAAATCCTGGATGTAGTTGGCTTGAAGATAAAGGTGAAATACACGTATTTGTGGCATGTGATACATCCCATCAAAGAACAGATGAGATTTATGAAATATTAAATATATTGACATCACAAATAAGTGGAGAAAACTAGAGAGCATTGTACTTTTGTATAGAACAAACAATTTACAATAATTCACATTGTGATATTATAATGTTGCCAGAATTAACTTATCTTCCTATTGTAGCTTCTGGATAGCCTAGTAGTCGATCCTTGTTGCAAGGATATGCCCGCCAGTGAAATTGCCATCTCTATCAGGTTTCTGGACATCACACAAGGACAAAAATTGCTGAAACCTAACTGTCAATAAAGGTCTATTGACTCCAATACTCTACGAGCTTGAATTTGCAAAGCTGTCAATCTCTGTTCTGGATCAAGGGTTGAACCAAATTGACTAGCTGCCCATATCAACGATGCAGATTTTTCACCTAGAAATCGCCTTATGTCTTCATGAATTGTTGCCATGGGAGGCCTCTCCCTCCCGTTTACATGTCCAATGAGAAGCAGTAGAAACTCTCCACACTTGAGCCTGGAGAAATTAATAATTCTCAGAACATTTCAAGCAGAGTCGCTAAGCGAATCCAAGCTTTCATGTTAAGATTTTGCTTCTTTTTTTTTTTCTTTTTCTTTTCCTAGATTGAAATGGCACTATCACAATTCCCTAGGTATCAGCCATACACCACCAAAATATTTTCTAAACCACCCAAGAGACAGGATGGAGTACCAGTTCCAACTTCCACGAGGAAAAAAGAAAAGGGTGGAAACACTAGAACTAGCATGCAGTAGATCTTGATAGAAAAGAAAGTCAATATGATTAGAACGGCATGAACATTGCATGAGATTTTATGCCGTAATTAAAAAGAAACGAGCTTAAAGAGATGAAATACCTCAATTTTTCATCAACTTGTTTGTCTCTAATCAGTATGGCAATTTCCTCAATGCCATTGCAAGCCTCAAAATCCTAGTACATCACCAGGCAGTGGATTAAATAATGGGCCTAATTACTAAATAAACAAAGTACAGATCATCTAAGGATTAAATAGATATGGAACTGCATAAACTTGAATTGAACCTACTTCTTTAAAACCACAAGTATTTTTTATCTTGTTATTCTTCAGTTAAATGAGGAAACTATCCAAATGTGGCCACTTAAGTAAACACTTTTTTTGGATGATCTCCTCAATACTAACTGAATATAGAAAGCATCTCATACCAAACTCTTTTCAAATGAGTATTACAAGGAAAAAGAACTGGTTCTAGACCACTTCTGTCAATAATAAGTCAAAAGAAAAGATATCTACCGCCTGATTGGCAGATGAATCCAGCATTATAGCAATTAAAGCATCCAAGCATGCTCCTTGTCCCAGTACCCCTTGAGTCGACAGTATGTTCATCAACACCTGCTTATTTCCAATCAAGTTAAATATGCCATCATTTTGAAATGCTTCTATTCATGAAAGTGTAAATTTGAGGGCATAAATAATCTCCAAAGGTAAATTATCAAAAAAAATAAAATAAAGAGAGAGAGAGAGAGAGAACAGCTAAGCCTCTTTATCAACTACCAAAGGTAGCTGCAAAAATGCCATGGAACAGATAATTTCAGAATCATTTGAAGACGCTTATAGTTTCCAGCTAAGTGGGAGCCATGATTAGAGAAGAAAAAAGTTATCAGATCAAATTCTGGTGAGAAGATATGATGTATAGGTGAACTTTACCGGGATTGCCTTGTACTGATGGGCCAAAACATTACTCTCGCAATGAATCAGACAACAACCTTCCAGAACTCTAAGTGCTAGAGAAACTTCAGAATCAGTTGATGGGCTGGTTATTTCCAAAGGTTCCATAGTAAATATGTGGTCTAGACTGGTAACATTCTGGTCCTCTGTATCTCTCAAGGAATGTCTGAAAAGAACTGGAACCACTGTTGCATAGCTCACAGTTAATAGCCTGATCCATTTTCTAAATTAAGCAAAGTAATCTCGAAACTAGAAGATTTTCTGATGTAAGTTTCAACCATTCAACAGAAACTAGAAGGTTTCACCCCAGAAAATTACAGAATAAGCATCCATGAGAATATAATTTTAAATGAACGGAATAGGTGTCCAGCCCCTAAAATTCCAAGATTAATTAGTAGTTACTGCATTTCACAGCTGTTCTAGCTTCATCTGTATCCAGCTGAAGTCTCAGATCCTTATCGAATCTGAACAAGTCAAGAAACAACATTGTTTGACTTGTTTTAAATGGAATGCAACAGTAATTGAACAGGCTTCACTTACATGCAAATACCAAGTTATCGTTTACTATTTACACCTGCATTCTCATTAATACTAAACAAGCATTCCAACTCGAGAAGAAACCAAACATTTGTTCGTAATCTGCTAATACAGTTGTGCGAATAATCTTAAATGAACGACTTTAATACCTTTTGAAAACTTCAGAGTAGATTCAAAATATTGTAGTAAGAACAAGCAATGCAGCTCAGATTTCATGCCTTCTAATGATCTTATAATGAGCTGACATAACACCTAACTGAGCTCCTCGGTGAAGCCAAAACCAATTCAATAAGAGTTCATCTGAGGTATAAATGGATTTAAACAAGCAAAACTTCTTTTTTTCCTAAACTACTCGCAGCACATTTCTCAGAAGATGAACCTCAACTACATATTCCCAATTTCGCAGCACATTTCTCAGAAGATGAACCCCAACTACATATTCCCAATTTCCCATTAATGTCATTATCAGAATTTCCACATTCACATCTATATAACCAACTTCCCCATCAATGTTTCGGTTAACCAATAGGATATAAGTAACAATCAATTATATTTTTCATAAGTTGCTGCAATTGAAACATAAATGAAACGAAAAATCATTGAACATCAAAACCCTAGGGTGCAGAGAATGGAGGAAAACCTTGAAGATCGGGAATGGATTGGCTGTGACAGAAGAGGTTGATGGTAGCATCGGACTCGGCCACGGATCGGAGGAACTTGAGGATGATGCGGAGGCCACGGATACGTAGGAAGGAGAATTCAGCACGTGCATCACTGAGTCCTGTGCGGAGTGCGAGTGTCACCTCCCTGTATAGTCTCTGTCGTTCAAGAGAGCTAATTAGCTCCGCCACCGCCGACGGAGATTCCGTCTGAGATTCAGAGTTCGAATCTTTGCTCCAAAACGGAGCTTTTAGATACATTTCTTCGCTCCGGTGTCTTCACCGCTTTTTCCAGCTCGGCGTTAAAAGGAGAAACTGAAATTTCGTCTCTTTCTCTTTTTTTCCCCTTTCCTTTAGACTAAAAATTTTAAAAAAAACTTTTTCCTTGTTTCTTTTTTCTTTTTTCCCCCCTCTTTTTTGTGATATTACACTATCATTTAATTAGAAGTTGTGAGATAGAATTAACTTTGATGAAAGGAAAATATAACCCAGAATATTTGTTTTCATTTATAGTTAGTTCACTTATCACATAATGCTACTCGTCATGTTACAAGTGAATAGATTGAAAAATTTTAAAATTATTATTGTTTTGTGAATTTCATACTTAAATTTTATATGTTTTTATAATTCTTCTGAGTATTACTTCTGTTAGAGTAAAACGATTTGATTATAAATATGGTAAAATAATTTAAATAATTTGTTGAGAGTGCATATGGGATAACAATCTTTAAAAAAGATTTTGTTTAATATAATGAGTTCATGATAATTTTGTGAACACCAAATTATTTAGAATACTTGCAAAATGGTGATAATTTGGGAGAAATTTAAACCTATATACTCAAATATTTTTTTCATATACATCACCACTTCGACCGCTCATATTTTTCAATAGTTTTTTTTTTATGGTCATGAAGGATACTGTTATACAAAACTTAAAACTATTACAGCAAACGTCAAAGGCCTAGAAAATAGCAGTTAGAAGCCAACACTATATTATTGCTATTAGTATTAGTAAGTGAAGGTTGTATGAGCCGTTGTTTGACATCCCCTCGTCGATCAACTTCGAGAGCGGATGTCACAAAGAGTGGATGGTTCTTGCAAAAAAGATAGTGTTAAAAAAAACAGATGCAGAGACCATTTTCGTGAGTAGATCTGCTTCTTCATTTGCCTCTCTGTAGGAGTGCACTAGTCTCAAATCAAGAAGCTGGCGGAGGAGCCACCTACAATCATAAAGGAGCATTGCTGGTGCCTGGTGGTACGTTCTGGTAAATTGTTTTTTGGGTAGCATGAACGAGAATGGTGTATCCATATGGTCGGTGATATGTTTGTAGTAGATAGTTTAGTATACATGGCATACGTGTGTCACGTCAATCAATAAAATTATATAAGAACAACAAAATTATTAAAAATAATAACTATTGACATTATAGTAAAGGGAAAGCTACACAAATTGTACCCAATCTAATATATTTACTTGATTAGACTCACCGCCCAAACTATTTATCCGACTACCCCTTTGTTTTATTTACTGAACCACTAATCCTTGATACCGTCATATATATATATATATATATATATATATATATATATATATATACACACACTTTTTTTGGGATATATGAGTTCTTTTCCCTAATAATAAATGTTATATAGATCTAAATAATAAAAGTGAACGTCTTTCTTTAATATTTTTATTTCTTCTATTTACCATAATTTAAGTAAAATTAACATAAAGTAAAAACTATTAATTTTAAAGTAATAAATGTTTAGGACTTCTAATATAGTTCAAATAAGGAAATATTTAAAAAGTAAAATATGGTGCCTCCAATCACTTAAAAAAAGGGTTAGAAAACAATGTAATTAAGTTTCTAAATTTATTTCCATAACTCTTCAAATTTCCTTACCTAAATAATAGTTCAAGAATCGAATTAGTAATAAATCTCTCGCCTTGTATAGGAACGGATCCAAACAGTTTGTTTAAACTCCATTTCCCAATGGAAACAAAATCCATATATATAGAATCCTGCATTAATGAAGCCTTCCCCTAGAAGAAAGTTTTCAATGGAAACTAAATCCATATATACAGAGAGACAATCCTACATTAATGAATGAAGCCTTCCCCTTCCCTTTGACCAAGGCTTTCAATGGCTGAAAACGAAAACGATTGGGATTTATGGGCAGTTGTGAGAAGTTGCGGCAGGACGAACAACTCCGTTCATGATGATATGAACGTTAATAATACCTCTGTTCTTGTCGATCACACTGTTCATGAGGATCCTTCTCATGGTAACTCTGTTAACAACACACAACATACAACTCTTTCCCAACAAGAAACTGATTGTGTTGGTGATTTTACTGACTCGTTCGTCACGGAAAACAAGCACTACTTTGGGTTAGATGAAGTTATCAGTCTTTCCAAGAACCTGAATACCAATTCAAGAATTGAACCCCACAACCAAGAAAACCAAATTGAAACTATTCCAAACACACCACTGGTGGTTGTAGAACATGAGGAGAACAAGAAGAACAAGAAGGCGAGATGCTCAATGCAAAGTTCAAGTACAGAGGCAGGCAAGGCATTTTGTTACCGCGGGAAGAGCACTGAAAGATATGAAATATTGGCTGAGAAATTGAGTGAGGCCGATCAATGGATATGGAGAAAGTATGGTATGAAGCGAACTGGTGATTCGACTTTTCTGAAGAGCTACTATAGGTGTAATGAAGTTAACGATTGTCCGGCAAGGAGACATATTCAGAAAAGCTCAACAGATCCAAACAAGGTGATTGTAACTTACAGAGGCCAACATAATCACCCTCCTCCTAACCAACACATTGCAATGGTACACGGGAGTCCTAATGCTGCTGCGCCAGTGGAAGACCCATCTTTTCCCTCTTCTACCTCTACTTTGTTATTCAACTAACAAGCCAGTTTTTTACAAGAGAAATTCTTTTGTGCCGTAGTAAGTCAGTCGGGATTGTTTCTAACTAGACTACTGCGTCTTGAACTAGTCACTGTTGAGACTGAAATAGGATCTATTTGGATTTTTGAATTTCTAGTGTTATTCTTTCTAATATAGTAATCAAGCTTTTCCCTTTGCATCTCTATCATTTTCAAGAATCACTAGTATTTCCTTTGTTCCTAGAAGCAGCAAGAACTGAACCTAATGATCAGTTAAACAGATATTCAGAAACATATAAGCTGAAACAACTTTGCAAAACGAGTAATAGCGAGGCAACCTTTTTGTGTTGTTCTATGTTTCGTTGATGCACAGCTATATGATTTAGGACATCTTTTCTTTTTAAGGAGTGACAAGTTCGTCATATCATTGTTCACCAATTTTATTTGGTAGATATGAAGAGATGACTGAAGAAGGTCAACAAACATGAAGTTGCACTAACAAAAATGAGAAACTTGTAGTGTAATGAGCCATACATAAACTCGACCTGTTATTGAATCCAAGGCCATTAGATATTCACCATCTACCCTTTACTTATAAAACAGATGAAGCAATTGCCTTAAATTCCTCATGCTTAAAACACTCTTAAAGGGCTCCCGGCTTGAACATAGTGCTACAAAGGATGCACTCTGCACTACAGGCCCACCCTCTCATCCTCTTCTTTCTCTACAACTAACCTGTTCACCCGAGTTTTGTGGACACTGCAGCTGGAGCCAACTAGTCAATCTTGGATCCACTGCCAATAAGTTTAATGCCCTTGGCATTATTTAAACAGGGGTCACTTTACAAGTGTCGGAAACATATCCAGAGGCGGCCACTTATTAAAGACTTTTTTTGCATGATTTCCTCAATACTAACTGAATATAGAAAACATCTCATACCAAACTCTTTTCAAATGAGTATTATAGGTAAGTAAAAACTGGTTCTAGACCACCTCTGCCAATAATAAGTCGTAAGAAAGATATCTACCACCTGATTTGCAGATGAATCCAGCATTACAGCAATTAAGGCATCCAAGCAAGCTCCTTGTCCCAGACTCCCAGTATCACCCAAGTCGATGGTATGTTCAGCAACACCTGCTTATTTACAACCAAGTTAAATATGTCATCATTTTGAAGTGCTAATTTTCGTGAAAGCATAAATTTTGAGGGCATATATTATCTCGAAAGGCAAATTATCAAAAAAGAAAAAAGGAAGAAGAAGAACCAAACTAAGCCTCTATTCCAACTACCAAAAGTAGCTGCAAAAATGCTATGGAATAGATAATTTCAGAATCATTTGAAGACGCTATAGTTTCCAGCTTACTGAGGCATGATTAGAAGAAGAAAGTCATCAGATCAAATTCTGGTGAGACGATATGATGAATAGGAGAACTTTACCAGGATTGCCTTATACTCATGGGCCAAAACATTAATCTCACAATGAATCAGATACAACCTTCCAGAACTCTTAAGTGCTAGAGAAATTTCAGAGTCAGTTGACGGATTGGTTATTTGCATAGGTTCCACGGTGATTCTGTGGTCTAGACTGGTAACACTCTGGTCCTCTGTATCTTTCAAGGAATGTCTAAAAAGAACTTGATCCACTGTTGCATAGATCGTACTCACACTGGTAACACTCTGGTCCTCGGTACTAAATTAAGCAAGGTAATGTTGAAACTCGATATACATATTCTCAATAATCAATGTCCCTGTAAATACCAGTTCAGAATCATGAATATAAGAGCTATACTAATGCAAGTTTCAACCATTCAACAAAAACTGGAATATTTTACCCCAAAAGTATCACAGAATAAACATCAATGAGAATATAAGTGTGTATGAACGGAATAAGTGTCACTTCCTCTAAAACTCCAAGATTAATAAGTTGTTACTGCATTTCATAGGTGTTGTGGCTTCATCTGTATTCAGCTGAAGTCTCAGATTCTATCGAATGTGAACAAGTCAAAAGACAACATCATTAGACTTGCTTTAAATGGAATGAAACAAAAACTGAATAGACTGCCCTTACATTCAAATACCAACTTATCACTTTAATACTTACACCTAAAGTCTCATCAAATGCAAAACCAGCATTTCAACTGGAGAAGATACTAAAAATTTGTTTGTAACTTGCTAATACAGTTGTGCGTACAATCTTAAGAATAGATTGAAGCTTAAACGAACGACTTCAATACCTTTTGAAAGCTTCAGAGTTGATACAAAATATTGTAGTAAGGAAATGAAATTCAGCTCGAATTTTATGTATTTTAATGATATTCTAATGAGCTAACATAACACCTAACCAAGCCCTCCATAAAGCCAAATCCAACTCCATCAGAGTTCGTCTGAGTTCAAAATGGATTTTAAACAAGCAAAACTTCTTTTTGCTTAAGCACCTTGCAGCACATTTGTCAGAAGATGAATCTCAATTACATTTCCCAAACTTCCGAGATTAACATCATTATGTCGACTGATATAACTAACTACTATATCAAAGTTTCGATTAACCAATAGCAGATAACATTGAGTTATATTTTCGTAAGTTGCTGTGATTGAACATAAAGAAAACGAAAAATCATTCAATGTCGAAACCCTAGGGTTCAGAGAATGGAGAAGACGTTGAAGATCGGGAATGGATTGGATGTGACAGAAGAGGTTGATGAAGTATCGGACTCGGCAACGGATTGGAGGAACTTGAGGATGACGCAGAGGCCACGAATGCGTAGGGAGGAGAAGTCAGCACGTGCATCACTGAGTCCCGTGCGGAGTGCGAGTGCTCAAGCGAACTTATTAGCTCCGACACCGCCGACGGAGATTCCGTCTGAGATTCAGAGTTCGAATCTCTCTCCGTGTCTTCACGGCTTTTTCTAGCTCGGCGTTGAAAAGAGAAATTGAAATTTCATCGTCCCTTTTCTCCCTTTCTTTTGACGGAAAACCCAAAATTGCAGTTTTTAGTCCATTTTAAATACTACTACAAACACATTGCAATGGAATTGGAGCCCTAATGTTGCTGCGCCAGTGGAAGACCCATATTTTCCCTCTATTTTGTTATTCAACTAACAAGTCAGTCCTACTGCGTCTTGATCTAGTCATTGAAACTGAAATTTCGGATTTTTGACTACTTTCTAATATAGTAATCAAGCTTTTCCCTTGGCATCTCTATCATTTTCAAGAATCACTGGTATTCCCATTGTCCCTAGAAGCAGCAAGAACTGAAACCTAATGATCAGTTACGCAGTTATCATTCAGATAATAATAACTTCAAGAAAATAGTATTCACTTGCTTACTAACAGAGTTGCAGACCTATGAGTTATGTGAAACAACAGAAAGTAGAAATCGCATTTGCAATTTTTCAGTTCAGCATGTTCTGTACAATGAGTGATATTATAGACAGGATAAACACTATATTAGAATATGAAGTATAAGATATAATAATCTCAAGATAAAATGTAGAATTATTTTATCTTATGTTTGATTGGAGGTATTAGATAATCATGAAATTATATCATATTTTTACTCCCTCTTCTTCCTTTTTTTTAAAAGAAACTTGAATTCCTAAAATAATATTTTTTCAAAATGTTTGACTAATCGAAACATGAGAAAATTTAAAAATATTTTTCTCTGTGCCAAACACACCTTAAAACTTAATCCCAAAAAGTTGATATCACCTATTTCGGGCTAGGAATTAAGTGAATTTAAAATCTAAGAGCAGTATTACAGAGTATTAATTGGGTGGAGAATTGGCCTTGGTGCCTCCAACCACTTGATCAAATATAAGTACATTTTATTTTATTTTATTTTATTTTTTAAAAAAAATACAATGTAATTAAGTTTCTGTTTCTATAATTCTTGAAATTTTGTTACATAAATAGTTAGAAAATGAACTGCCCATATAAACGATCTGTTTGGTTTTGAAATTTCCTGCATTACTGAATGAAGCCTTCCCCTTGAAAAGAAAAAGTTGTGAATGGCTGAAAACGAAAATGACTGGGATGTATGGGCAATTGTGAGAAGTTGCAGCAAGATGAGCAACTCTGCTCTTGTCGATCACGGTGTTCATGAGGACGGCTACTCTGCTCTTGTCGATCACAGTGTTCATGAGGATGGCAACTCTGTTAACACAAGTCTTTTCCAAGAAGAAAGTAATTGTGTTGGTGATTTTAGAGACGCATTCGCCATGGAAAACAAGCGTTACTTTGGGTTAGATGAAGTTATCAGTCTTTCCAAGAACCTGAATACCAATTCAAGAATTGCACCCCACAACCAAGAAAACCAAACTGAAACTATTCCAAACACCCCACTGGTGATTATAGAACATGAGGAAGAGAAGAAGAAGAAGAAGAGGAAGAGGAAGAAGGCGAGATACTCGATGCAAAGTACAAGTACTGAGTCAGGCAAGAGAATTGAAAGACATGAAATATTGTATGAGGAATTTGGTGATCGTAATCACCCTCCTCCTAACCAACACAGGAGCCCTAATGCTGCTGCGCCACCCAAAGACCCATCTTCCTCTTCTTTTGTGCCCTAGTAATTAGTCAGTCCGGATTGTTTCTAACTACACTACTGCTTCTTCATCTAGTCACTGTTACGTTGAAACTGAAATAGGATCATTTTCAGCTATTTTTTTTGTTCCTAGAAGCAGCAAGAACTGAACCTAATGATCAGTTAGCAGTTATATTATACAGAGTTGTTTGCTAACAGAGTTGCATACCGAAGAGTTATATGAAACAACAGAAAGTACAAATCTTCAATTAAGCATTTGCAATTTTTCAGTTCAGCATGTTATGTACAATGAGTGATATTATAGATAGGATAATCACTACATTAGATTGTTTGGCGTGAAGTATAAAGTATAATAATCTCAAGATAAAATGTTGAATAATTTAATCTTTGGTGGGAGGTATTAGATAGTCATGGGATTATTTATTCCATCATTTATATTATAGGGATGGATAAGTTATTCCTAACTTATCTCGGAATAACTTATACTCCCAACCAAACGACCCCTAAGTATTGAGATAAAGAATCAATAATGAAATTGGACCAATTCTCTTTAACGATTTTAGATGTTGAAACTTATAAACACTTATTGATTTTAATTAAAAGATTCGCAATAGAATTTTTCTTCTTTGTTTGCACTTAATGTAGATCTAAATGATTCAGACACGAGATCATTTGTTTTGTGCTCCACTTCTGTCAATAAGTCAAAAGAAAAGATATCTACAGCCTGATTTGCAGATGAATCCAGCATTATAGCAATTAAAGCATCCAAGCAAGCTCTTGTCCCAGTACCCCTCAAGTCGATAGTATGTTCATCAACACCTGCTTATTTACAACCAAGTTAAACATGTCATCATTTTGAAGTGCTAATTTTCGTCAAAGCGTAAATTTCGAGGGCCTAACGTATCTCGAAAGGTAAATTATAAAAAAAAAAACTAAACTAAGCCTTTATTCTAACTAGAAAAGGATTGGAATTATTCTCTTTTTTTTTTTTGTTTCCAATCCTATTAAAAAAAGATTGAAATTATAATCCTATTTGGAGTTGGTTTTGACTTTAGCACTCTCTATAAATAGGATGGTTTGAAAGAACTATTCAATTGCTCATTAGTATTGTTTTGAAAGAGCGAGAAAAGAGAGAAGAAAAAGGCTCTTTTTGCTGCCTGTCTTTTCCTTCTACCGGCCACCTTTAGATCGTGTTTCTCGATTAACTAACCAATGGGTCGAGCTGAACAAGCCTTCCTCTTGAAAAAAGTTGTCAATGGCTGAAAACGAAAATGACTGGGGTATATGGGTAGTTGTGAGAAGTTGCAGCAAGATGAACAACTCTGCTCATGTCGATCATAGTGTTCATGAGAATCCTACTCATGTCAACTCTGCTCTTGTCGATCACAGTAGTGTTAATGAGGATGGCAACTCTGTTAACAACACACAAGACACAACTCTTTTTCCAAAAGAAAGCAATAGTGTTGGTGATTTTACAGACGCATTCGCCATGGAAAACAAGCGTTACTTTGGGTTAGATGAAGTTATCAGTCTTGCCAATAACCTGAATACCAATTCAAGAATTGAACCCCACAACCAAGAAAACCAAACTGAAACTATTCCAAACACCCCACTAGAGATTGTAGAACACGAGGAGGAGGAGAAGGAGGAGAACAACGCGTTTATTTATCGCGGGAAGAGAACTGAAAGATATGAAATATTGGCTGAGGAATTGGGGAAGGCGGTTCAGTGGAAATGGAAAAAGAATACTACGAGTATGTTCTAAATAAAATACAATTAAACATACAAAATTGAACACCAAATTGTAGTGGTTGAGATAAAGAAATCAGAAAGACAGTGAGGAGATCAATGGTAGCGGTTGAAAATGGCCTTGCTCCGCTCAGCAGCAACACAATTGTATCAATTGGCGCTAATTTAGTATCGTATAAGCTGCTGTTTTGAAATTTAATTTGAATCCCTAAAATTTCATAACCCAAATACATATATCCATTTCATAATAGACTTAATAATACTTCATCCGTCCACTTTTATTTGTCAAATTACACTTTTCAAAAGTCAATTTGATTAATTTTCAAAGTTAAATTAGATTACATTAATTGATATTTTAAATAATTTAAAAACTATACAAAAAGTACTATAAATTGCAATTTTTTGCATACCTATATGATGAAAAAATACATCGTAAAATGTTAGTTAAAATTTTTATAATTTGATTATAAAAAACGAAACTATAACAATTAAAAATAGACGAAGGTAAGTAAAAAAAAATAATTCTTATTTAAAACGAAAAACATTGGTATGACAACCGGAGAGAGACGGAGAGAAACATGTTGTTGACTGTAGTTAAAGGCTTGATTAGTAAAATTAATCTAGTCCGTTGAATATATAGGTAGACACGTGTAATAAATTTAAAGGTCTACTGGAGGCACTGGAGGAGATCCCCACTGGACTTGATCCAAACCCATACTTTTAAGTATTGTATTTTTCGTTTAACTTAGTGATTTATATTCAAAAGTATATTTGAAAGATTTAATATTATAATAATATATATATATATATATATATATATATATATATATATATATATATCAAATTTCAAATATAACTTTGATTTTGTTTCTAATTATTGACACAACCAAATAATCAAACTGAGAAAAATCAAACCGCAAAGGGCAAAATCAAACCAACCCAAATTTATTTTGGTTCAGATTAGTTACAGTTCTTCAAAATCAATTTTTTTTATAATGAACATGTTCCGTGAAAAGTCATGGCAATAACACAACTAATATGAATCTGGAAAAGAGAAAAAGAAGGAAACAAAAAAAAAAGATACCATTGCTTTGTATACAAGAAAGCTTATTACTATTTGTAATTGAATGTGACTTTGGAAATCAAGCTCGAATAAAAATTATATAAAATATGTATATAACTTTATAAATTTTGTACAATGAACTAGAACAAAAATTCAATTTAAAAATATAAAGATGAGTGTTTTTATAAAATATAAACGTTTAAAGTACTTTAATTTTTTTAATAATTTCCAAATAAATTATTTTGACTCAAATACTAATTTTTTCTAGTATTTGAAAAGTTGGACGATTCACCAAAAATATTTATCAAATAGCGACAAGTTATATCACCAAACAATATTTGTAAAGGTTTTTTTCAAATATTTTTAGCAACATCCATGGCCGAACATGTCCCTAATATCTAAAGTAACGTAGTGATATGATTTAGGGTGTGTTTGATAGGAGGGAAAATATTTTTCATAACTTTTTTTCTAGGAAAATAAGTAACTTTTTTACTTATTTTTTTGTGTTCTGTACGTAAGAAAAAATATAATTTAAAATATATTTATATATACTCAAAGATAAGTACTATGTAAGAATGTAAAAAAATACAATTAATGTGGAATCTCATGTAAAAATTATGTTACCTACTTCAATGTTGAAAGTCATTTTACCCCCTACGTATTTTTTTTTAAAGGAAATTCGTGGAATAATATTTTTCAAAAATTTTAACCTATCGAAACATGAGAAAAGATTAAAAAAAATTAAAAAAATATTTTTCTGCGTGCCAAATACATCCCAAAAAGTTGATATGACTTATTTAGGGCAATGAATTAAGTGAAATTAAAATCTAAGAGCAATATTACAGAGTATTAATTGGGTGCATGAGAATTGGCCTTTGGTGCCCTCCAACCACTTGATCAAATATATGTACATAAAATTTTATTTAGAAAAAAAAAAAAAAAGAGGGCTCAAAATACAATGTGATTGAAGTTTCATTTTCTATAATTCTTGAAATTTCGTTATAAATAGTTAAAACATGAACTGCCCATAACCGAACTGTTTGGGTTTGAAATTTCCTGCATTACTGAATGAGGCCTTCACCTTGAAAAAAAAAGTTAGCAATTGTGAGCAGTTGCAGCAAGATGAACAACTCTGTTAGTGCTCTTGTCGATCACGGTGTTCATGAGGATGGCAACTCTGCTCTTGTTGATCACAGTGTTCATGGGGATGGCAACTCTGTTAACACAAGTCTTTTCCAAGAAGAAAGAAATTGTGTTGGTGATTTTACAGACGCATTCGCCGTGGAAAACAAGCGTTACTTTGGGTTAGATGAAGTTATCAGTCTTGCCAATAACCTGAATACCAATTCAAGAATTGAACCCCGCAACCAAGAAAACCAAACTGAAACTATTCCAAACACCCCACTGGTTATTGTAGAACATGAGGAGGAGGAGAAGAAGAAGAAGGCGAGATACTCGATGCAAAGTTCAAGTATCGAGTCAGGCAACATGTTTATTTACCGCGGAAAGATAAATGAAAGACATGAAATATTGGCTGACGAATTGAGTAAGGCGGATCATGGGAGATGGAGAAAGTATACAACGAGTCCAACTGGAAAGAGCTACTATTTGTGTACTGAAGTTAAAAATTGTCCAGCAAAGAGACATGTTGAGAAAAGCTCAAAAGACCCAGCCAAGGTGATCATAACTTACAGAGGCCAACACAATCACCCTCCTCCTAAACAACACATTCCAATGGTACACAGGAGACCTAATGCTACTGCACCACGGGGTGACCCATCTTCTTACTCTTCTACCTCTACTTTGTTGTAATTCAAGCCAGTTTTTTACGAGAGAAATTCTTCTGTGCCATAGTAAGTCACTAGATTGTTTCTAACTAGACTACTGCTTCTTGATCTAGTCACTGTTGAAACTGAAATATGATCTTTTATTTGGAATTTTGAATTTCTAGTGTTGTTACTTTCTAATATAGTAATCAAGCTTTTCCCTTGGCATCTCTATCATTTTCAAGAATCACTGGTATTATTTTTGTTCCTAGAAGCAGCAAGAACTGAACTTAATGACCAGTTAAACAGATATTCAAAACGTGCTAAAGCAAGGCAACCTTTTTCTGTTGTTCTATGTTCGTCGATCCACAGCTATATGATTTAGGACATCTTTTCTTTCAAAGGAGTGACAAGTTCGTCATATCATTGTTCACCAATTATATTCTAGTCTATCTTGGATCTACCAACTTAAGAGAGTGATTTCACAATCCACTGCCAATAAGTTTAATGCCCCTGGCATTATTTAAACAGGAGTCAATTTGTAAGTGTGGGGAACAAGAGCTTCCACAAGCTCTTATAATAGGAAATTTCAATAGTCACAGCTAGGCCTCTGCCATCTTAGCCATTGCTTTTTTTGACACCAGAACTGGCTGTAGACATATACAAAAACCTGAATTTTTGGTTTAAGATTGGCATCCTAACCTGCCATTTAGAGGGATTGTCCAAAATCGGCTCTGATTTATCACAGAACAATACCACATAGAGAGTCACAGACTCTTCAGGAAACTATCTACTGTTTGAAGATAATTGTGAATAATAAAAACTTCAAGCAATAGTATAGCATTTGTTTACTAACAGAGTTTCATACCAATGAGTTATATGGAACAACAGAAAGTACAAAACTTCAATTGAGCATTTGCAATTTTTCAGTTCAGTATGTTCTGTACAATGAGAGATATTATAGATAGGTAAGCATTACTTACATTGAGTATTAAGATAAAGAATCAATAATGAAATTGGTGGTGGACTACCAATTCTCTTTAACGATTTTAGATTTCTCGAGTATGAATTTCCCTTCCTTGTACTTCTGACTTGGCTCATAAGCTCGTTCATATTTCCAGCCCAAAACCTCATTGCAATCCCCACAGAGTACATCAGCAACAGTATGAAGACCAGTCATGAGAGTTCTGTCTTCTTTTGCCCCAACGACAATATTCATCACATGAGTAAACAGAAAAGCTCTGCCATGCCTTCCCTGAAAAGCAATAGTATTTGTTTTCTTTGGACGAGGCTCAGAAACAAGATGACCACAAATAAAACCTTAACTCAGAAACAAGATGACCACAAATAAAAACTAACTAGTCAAGAATCATGTGATTCTTGAAGTGCAAAAGAGAAATAGCCCTTCCTTGCCCATTGTCAGCTCAATGTTTATGCTTTGACTAATTCTTGGACTTTAAAAAAAGCAATCATTACACCCCCGTGAGGGACGAAGTCGAGAAGTTGTAAAACGCATCAATAAGTGTGAGTTGATTCCACCTTATTTTTCTTCATTTCTCATTTGGTTTTCCTTGACTACTAGTTAAGCCCATCCTTTACTTTGAGCTCAATACAATAGAGCAATTTAGTTAATAATATTCGTCTGAAAGCACTGATCACATACAAATGAAAGGGAACTAGTACTGAATAATAAGAGATAGACGTAAAGCTTGACCCCAACTAATTCCGTATACAAGCGATAGCAAGCATAATGAATATGCTTTTGAAGTTCTCGAGACAGCAATACTGTGACTTAAACCACCATACATCAAGTTTCAAGAATCATATATCTACTAAACATCAACAGGAAGTAATGGGGCATAAATATAAAACAATCACCTGAAACGCCTTAGAGATTATATCATCGTGAAGAGAGACATTGTTTCGACACTTATAGCAGCTGTACAAGCGAGGTCCAACTAATTCATCCATTCGACAAAAATCCACAAATTCCTCACTGATCACTTACCCCAGAAACCCAAATGACTAAATCCTACAGAAAACAAAAGATTTAAACCTGAAAATCAACAAAACAAAACCCTTTACACTATGGAAGCAATAAGCCAAAGCATAAGCCAATCGAGCTTTAAAAAAAAAAAAAAATTATTTACCTTAAAAGAGAAAATGCTTACGACCCGGAATTCTTCTCTAAAAGATAACAACAACCAAGATAGATTTAACTTGCACGGCATCGATAGAAATTCTTATAAGGGATTTGGTGAAAGTACCATTCACGAAACTGAGAAGAAATTTAAGCTGATATGACAAAGACAGGATTACGAAAAACAATTCAATATTAATATATTTATCAAATAAGGAAAGCTATGAATTAAAACAATACAATATTACAAGAATCTGAGCTGTAAAAAACAAATTCACAAGAACAAAATCATGTTTGTTGAGAAAAGCAGAAATGGGGGAAAAAGTAAAAGGTTTGTTATTCTTTGCTTGGACTCACCTACCAGCATGAAAATCAGGAACGGACAAAGATGAAACAATTACGTAGCTATTCTTTGCTTGAGCTGATTTTGTTGGAGGATGAGAGCTCACTGTTGTGTACAGCAGTCGATTTCATGGCCGTTCTGCCGCCCATTGATTTTGGGCCAAATATATATATGGAATTGATGGACATGACCAAGGTAAAGCCCAATTGTGAGCAACAACATGTAATCCGAAGATCTTGTTACTAACTCGAGGAGGTAAAGTAAGACCGTTCAACAATCTCTACTTAGGTTATAATAAAGTATTAAATTATACTCTCCCTGTCTCAATTTATGTGACACATTTTACTTTTTGAGAGTCAATCAATTTAAGTTTGATTGAGAATTTGCTCGTGAAATCTTCAAAAAAAATTTAAAATGAAAGTCATATATTTGTAAACTACATAAAAATACTATAAGTCACAATAATTGATAATTCAAAATATTTAAAAGATATATAAAAAAATTACAGTTAAAGATAGACTTGTTTGAATCTCGAAAATCAAAATGTGTCACATAAATTGGGACAGAGGGAGTAACATCTTATTTAGGCCTCATTTGTTTGCACTTAATGGAAATCTGAATCTTAATCATTCAGATTCAACCCATCAAGTGTGTTTAGTTTTTAGGTCTGAATCTGAAGATTTAGATTCAGCCCATTAAGTCCATTTGTTTCTTTTTTCAAAAAGTCTCTTAATGAATCTGAAAAGGTTTGAACGAATCAGATCTGCAGAAGAGTCATAACATCATTTAGATTTATTTAATAAGTTATAAAATAATATTGTATCCCGATCTTTGCGTGACTTTTGCTCTACTAAAAACTTTCTTCCTCTCTTTTCTCAATCAAACACCAATTTTTTCCTCTTGAACTGGTAAGTTTTCATAATCTTTACAAGTATTTTTTATATATTAATAATTTTCTTAAGGTGTATTGATGTTTGTCAAGAACACTTATTGCAATAATATTTTTAGTGTATTGATGTTCATCAAGGTTTTTGAGTGAAAAAATACTATTCATAATTAAAAATAATAACTATGTATACATATTTGAGGTCTCTTATTAGAATTTTGTCTTAGGCTAATAATTTTATTGAGACTCTTTGATATATTATTGTTGTTGAACTAGTTGGTGACAAAAATAATGGTGCTCGTAATAATTCTACATCCCAATCTTTAGTAAGTTTTTGGGAAGAAAAAAAATTTATTCGTATGAATTGGAAATTGAGGAGAAGATGATTACGGCTCTGGAGTTATTAATTAAAAAAATAGTGCACCTACATTTGATGAATATATGAAAAAATTAGATGGACTTGGATGAGAGTACATGTATTAGTATATTTTGTGAAAGTGTCCGCAACAAAAAAGTATGAATGACGTTAGAGGCTCACAAGTTAGAGAATTGAATTAAGGTTATTGGAAAAAAGATAAGAATTCTTTAGATTTTCTAATTAACCAAAATATATGTTAGGCGCTGATAACGTGATACCTTATTTATTATTTTTCGACTAGTATCTATCATACTTATTGAACTTTTTGATATTATATTGTGCCTATAAAATATTTTTTATTCGTATTTATTTTATGTTATGCTTGACGATTCTGATATTTCTTTAGTCAAAAAGTAATATTTTTTGTTGAAATGAATTTTTTATAACATTTTATTAATATAATATTTGTTTTCATATGCACATCGAGATATTGAAAACAAACAATAATCATTCCGTATTCAGATTTGGAGACCACATCTTAATATTCAGATGTGTATTTAGATCTAAACACCTAGCTCTTAATGCAAACCTTAATATTTAGACGTGTTTTCAAATTCAGATGTCTTAATCTTAATGAAAACAAATGAGGCCTTAACGAATATATTTTTTGATAGATAATTATTTTCTTGGAATAAAAATGAGATATAGAAGATATACTCACTGATAACATATGTGTTTAGTTTTGTAATATATAAACTAAAATAAATTTTGGTTTAAATTTTAATCTTGACCTTAGCAAAGAACTTTGAAAATTTAGCTTTGGATAAGGGTGTTTTTCAATTTTCGTTTTTGGTTGTTTAGTTTTAAGCTTATGTGAAGTAGATTTGGGTGTTGAATTGTCGAAATTCGGTGAATGATTTATTTATTTATCGGCAAAACAAATTCAGACACTATCCTTGAAATTTAAAACAAGTTTTATAATTACTCCTGATATAAAATTTCAACTTCAACCGCATATGCATGAGTTATTTTCAAAATTATTTTAAAAAATAAATAAACTTATATAAAGAAGAGGAAATTTCGCAAATAGCCACTAAAATAAATTTAATTAGGCTTTATAGCTATAGTTTGCTAACTACGATTCGTACCTACATGTTAAAGGGAGGGGAGAGGCGAGTGAGAGAGGGCAGCGAGTGGAGAGAGGCGAATTGTATTTCTATATCTGTCAGATAATTGTATATATGTAACTGGTATACATATGTATCAATGATTATATTTATATATATGGCGAGCGAGATTATGAGAGGGAGGAGAGAGTCGAGCGAGAGAGGACAGAGAATGGAGAGGCGAGCGAGATTGTGAGAGGGAGGAGAGAGGCAAGCGAGAGAGGATAGAGAGTGGAGAGAGGCAAATTGTATTTGTACATCTGTTAGATAATTGTATATATGTAATTGGTACACACATGTATCAATTATTGTATTTGTATATCTGCATAATTGTATGTATATAATTAATATGTTTAAGTCTCAATGAATACAGTAGTATTAATGAAATACAATTTGTATCAATGAATAAATTGTATACAATTATATCAATTTGTATTTGTATATACATATTTTTTACTTGTATATGTATAAGAGAGGAGACAGGCGAGAGAAAGGAAGAGAGGTGCAATAATTATAGCTAAAATTAAGTCGGAAATAATAATTAATGAAAAGTATAATTATATTAATTAATTAACTAGTATATATTTATTTATCTGCATAATTTTTATATAACAAATATTAGCTACCACTGACCCAAAAATTAATATCTGCACACTTCGCCCGCTAGCTACAGAATCTTATGGGTCTACCGGAAAATAAGGGGTAAATCAGTCGTATTGAACGATATCCGAACCCCACTAAAATTAGTTGACTCAAAGGAAAGACACCATCATTTTCAGCTAAATGTTTCTTAAGATTTTACATTATCTTCGCATACTATCAAAGAATGTGGTGCAGTACGTTATTTCCACATAGTGTAATGAAAGAGATTGTTATTTCCTTAACTAGAAGTTTGAGATTCAAGTGTTGGGTATGAAAAAGTCTTTTGGTTGGGAGCGCTTCCTAAATGGGGCCTTACGCAGTGCGAATCTAGAACAATCAAACTCTTAAACGGATATAGAACACCGGCTAGAAAACTTGACTAGGCCACAAATTATATGTTGGGTTTTATTTAACCTGATTTCTTACCATAAATAAGTTTTTCTTTTAGGAAAAAAATTTAACATTTTACTAGTCCTTTTCTTGTAGGAAAAGTTTTAGAACACTATAAATATAGGCTTATTTATTCTAACTTAATTAACATTCACAACGTAATCCTAAAGTTTTGAGAGTTTTGGTTGACGGAAGAACTAGTGAACCTCCATGTATTCTGAGTGGATTCACATGTATTCTGAGTGAATTAGTTGAAGTTATTTCTTTTTATGTTTTGTATTCTCATATTTATATAGTGAATTGTTCATCTTCTTAGTGGATATAAATTGATTGACTGAACCACGTTAAATCTTTGTGTCTTTTGATGTTTTTTTCGTTTGTCTTCTTACTTATGATATTTCGAGATTTGCTTTGCTAGCTTTCGAGTTACACCTGCTTATTTCGATCATAACATCATATATATATATATATATATATATATATATATATATATATATAATCTTATCATTATTAATAACCTTATACATTTTGATGACTATACCAGATCCCTTTCTAACATTAACAAGTGAAAATCATCTTAATTGCCAAAGAACCTTACCCTGTTTTTTACATTTCAACAGCATGATAACATACGAAGGCTAAAAACAGTGTTTTTAACCTCATTTTCATGACCAGAAATCTTATAATTTACACTGTTATTCTCGATCAAGCAGTACTTGTTACATAAATAAGAGATGAATTTATTAATATTCTTTGAGAATTTTGGCAATCTCGATTATGAAACCTCCTTCTTTGTACTTCTGTGCAGGATCATAAGCTTTAACATACTTCCAACCCAATTCCTGCCCACACTTGCTGCAGAATATATCAGCAACACTGAAGGTACCTGTCATCAGTTTTCTATCTTCCTTTTTCCCCACCACTACATTCATGGCATGCCGAAAAAGGTACGCTCCTCCTGATTTTGCCTAATCATAGATCAATTGAAGTTAATTACGATTTGGGCTTATTTTTATCAAAAACAATCTATTTTTAAGTCGTACAAGTTAGGAGTAAGATCTGCTTAGCCCCTACCTTACTCATACCTCAGACCTCACTTGTGAAATTGGACATCCCATATTGTTGTTGTATGGATCTATTGAAGTTAAATGCAAATTTTGAAAGATGATATGGTCTTTTATTTTTAATCGAAAACAATCTCTCTTTTATTTTGATATGGTATCAGTAAGGTTTGCATACATTTTATCTTTCCCAGATTAGACATGGTATATGTTGTTGTATGGATCAATTGAAGTCAACGGAGGATTACTTAAATAATCTTAGTAGTGAAAAAATAAGAGTAATTACCACAAAGCGTTTAGAGAGAAGATCATCTCGAAGAGCGATGGGATTCTGGCAAATTCTGCAGCTAAACAAAGGGTGATTATATGTAGCAGCGTCCGCCATTAATTAATTAACACTGTGTGTATATATACAAATACAAAAGAAAGAAGAGAGAGAGAGAGAAGGGATTGAGTCTGATTATAAGTAGATGCAATTTATATATACAGGAGGAGGAAGTTAGGGGATAATTGATTTAGAGATGCCAAATTCATTGTTGTTGTTTTTCTACTGTGGAAAAGTAGTACTAGTATTACTACCTGTGCAAGGAAGATGAATTTTCTTAGCAATTGCTTTTTGACAACGATGGAGGATAGGATAGGGGTGGAAAATACAATCTAGATAGACACTTTTTTGTCTTATTGTATACGGAATCTTTAGTTTTTTTAAAATATGAAATTTATATATTTATAAATTACGTAAAAAATATTATAAATTACAATAATTGATAATTTAAAATATTTGTGAAAAATTTACGATCAAAAATAGACTTATTTAAGTCTCAAAATTTAAAAAGTGTCGCATAAAATGGGATGGAGAAAGTATGAGATAGGAAGTTTTAATTTATCGAATTAATATAATTTAATTTAATTTTAAAAATTAATCAAATTCATTAGAGATGGCAAATGGGCAGGATAGGATGAGGTTCCGCATGATAACTTTTTTTTACTTTTAACCTGCTCCACCCTGCCCCATATAAACCCGCCTCACATGAATCTACCCCGCATAAATTTTTGATTGTTTCTCTTTTGTAATCAAGTTTGATATTAAAAAATAAAATTAATAAAAAATAAATTTATTTTCTCATTAAGTTGTTTTAATTTAATAAATAATAACTTAAAATTTTATTTTTAGAGCTTAGTTGGGATGTAGGTAAGAAATTGTATTAGTTTTGATTTAACCATTTTTATTTACTAGCTTCAATATTTTAGTGACTTTAAAGAAATTATATATTGATAAATAATGGTTCATCACTCTGATAACATGTAAAAAATTAAAGTTAAGTTTGAAACATAAAGCCGCATAGACCCGCAACTAGGAGTGTTCGTGGTTTGATTTGGATCGGTTATTGATTAAAATCAAAATCAAACAAATCTAGTTGGTTTTTTAAATATCTAAAGCAAAAAAAAAAAAAAATAACCGTCTATTTGGTTATTCTTGCTTTGGTACAATTTGGTTCAGTTTTTCTGGTTTATTCGGTTTGTAAGTAATAATTTTTTTGAGGATGTATGTATCTCGATAGACACAAGTACCTAGTACATGAATAATTCACAAAAAAAAATGATGGTTCAATTAAACAATTAAGCAATACTAGAGTTATCATTATACTAACAAAGTGATTCAATTAAGATAAAAATGTGACTATTGTATGTGATGTAGGCTAGGTAAAGAATAAAAGGGAAACTTACATAAATATGCTATATCAAAAGAATATTTATCATTTATAGCAATATCTTTTTTTTTCACTTGATCACTTTTAATACATTTATAATACAATTTTAATACATATTACAAAGAACAATTTATTATTCACATATAATACAAGTTTTATTGATGGATTATACATTTAACACACATTTTAATACACTTATAATACAATGTGTCAATTTCTTACCAAATAAGCATAATATATTTTTAAAAAAATCAGTTATAATACATATATAAAACATACATAATTCACTTTTAATACATATTACAGATTTTTCTATGTATTGCTATAAATGGTAATAAATAAAAAATATCGCTAAAATCAGTAATTATTTATTAAAACGTACCAATCCATGTAACTTTTTCAAACTAAAATGAATTTTGATGGACTTAAAATTAGGATTGTTGTAGTTGAGCTAAAGTGTTGGCCTTGAAAAAATAGTCAAGTTAAAGACTTAAATTGATTAAAATTTAACAAAATATTTATATTTTATTTTTGAATAATAACAAATAATTATAAAATTTATATATCTAATTTATCAGTTCGGTTTGGTTATTTTTGCGGTTGTTTTTTAGTAAAATCAAAATCAAATCAAATAGTATCGATTTTCAAAATTTAAAATCAAATCTAACCTAACCAAATCAAATTAAATATTAATTTTTTAAATCGGCTAGCTTCGAATTGCGGTTCAATCTGATTTTTTAACTGTAACCACAAACAACCCTACCTGCAATTTGTCCTACACCACATTAGATTTTAGAAAACCCATTTCAACCCACCCCACACAACCTTAAAATTGGCCTGCCCCATATAGCCTTAGAACTGCCCCGTAGCTCGTCCCATTGCTGCCTCTAAAATTGACTTTCGAAAATTACAACTAAAAACGAGGGTAAAAAAGTGAGAACAAAAATTTCGCTGCGTACTTTGTTTCCTCGTAAGTACATTAGAAGAAAAAAAAACAGAGAGAAGATCGTTGACGGATTTATAGCTACTGTAAAATAGGGATATACTCCGATCTTTGAGCAGCAAATCGAGGTGTTTTGGGTCATCAATTCCTTTTTATTCTCCATCGAAATGGCAGATGCTTACTGGAGAGTCACCGACGGCCGGATACATCCCGTATCTCTTCCTCCGGTCCCCTCAAAACGCCCGAGGACCGAAAATGGTACCTTTCATCTACTTTCCTTCGCTCTTTCAAGTGATTAATTTTCGCTAATTTGGTTCACATCGTTGTTCTTTCCCTGAATTGGCAAAATTGGCAAAAACTAGGTTTTTTAAAGGGATATGTTCATAAATTAATCTGGTGTTACAAAATTAAAGTAATAGGTGATTAGTAAGATTAAAGTGAGTAAGAGAGGATCTATTGTGTGATGATTTTATCCCAATGCTCAAGGTAAATTTCCCTTTTTTTAATCCAGTCGGAAAGAAAAGTATTTATTGTGCTAGCAATTGAAAAGAATTTTTTTAAGGACTTCATTCATAGAAGTAAGAGGAACAAGTTAAAGATGTGATTTTTTGTATCGGCTGGCCTAATTCGATGATCAACTGAAACTTTACCTTGGTTGCCAGGAGTTTTTTGTTTCCTCAGATAGAAATGGTTATATGTACGCAATGTGGTTAATCTCAGCAGTAAAAAATTGGGGTAGGGGAAGGAGAAGGGGAAATGGGGAGGGGATTACAAGGTGGGAAATCGAACACTCACCAATGGGATGAAAGTCGTGGTAGCCAACCAATTGAACTACTAAGATCCCTTGATCTCAGCAGATGACTAGACCTTGGACATTTTTTTCTGAATTATTAAGAGGAAAGTGGACAAATCTTCTCCAAGTAGTTGTCTTGGTTTCCATTCTGTTCTTTCCTGTTGATTCTGACAAATGTTTGAACACCATGTTGCCTAGTTTAGGTTACCACTTGTTTGTTTGTACGTGTGTTCCTATTAGCTTGTTTATCTATGAGTGTGCTTATTGAAGTTATCGCTAATTCTTCTCTATTTGGAAGTAATGCCATGATCTGATGTTGTCACCTCATAGATGTTCCAAGTGGTCCTGAGATGCCTGGCAGTCATAGCCACAATGATTTACAAGGACTGCATCATGCCATTAGAGAAACGGATCCTATTGAAACATCCTATGAACAATACTTGCGAAGCGGGGTACTTAATTTTTGGTTCGTTTGTGTGTGGTTAATTTTCATGCTCTTTTATGCTCAGTTCCTTGACGATGTATTAGTCTAATAGATAGTTCAAAATTTATCAGCAAACTTCTTCGTATGCTGGTGGTGACTCTGCAAGATCCATGACTAATGGAGTAGGCAGTCATTCTATTGACGGTCCACGTGTTATGGGTACTGCGGGATCAGAACCAGTTGCTGCTAGAAGCAGGACCATTGAGTTTGGAGGTGTTAGACCAGAAGTTCCTCTTCCACCTGAGGCTAGCAGTACATTGTTTGTGGAGGGGTTGCCTGCTAATTGCACCCGAAGAGAGGTGTCACGTATCCTTCTATACTGCTTCTCCCATTTCACTATTTTAGTTACCGTTCTAGTTCTTTCTTTGACTCCAGTTTGCAGATATATTTCGACCATTTGTAGGTTTCAAAGAAGTTAGACTGGTGATCAAAGAATCACGACATGTAAGGACACACCCGTAGATTTCTTTCTAGTCGTAGTTCTATTATGATGATTTCTCAGGAATTCTCTGTTCCATCAACTTATGTAGCCAGGAGGGCATCCATTTGTTCTTTGCTTTGTTGATTTTATGAGTCCAGCCCATGCAGCCACTGCTATGGATACTTTACAAGGTGAGATTTCCACACCCGCCATCAGTAAAATTAATCTTGTGACTTGTCTCGTTTTAGGCTTGTAGTATAGTCAGTCTTCTATCAGAGCTAACTTATTGATGAGATACAATCAAAGTTTGTAGGAATACACTTTTAAGAAGTTGAAAGACTGAGTTGAGTGGCTAGAGAGGGCAATTGGGAAGGAAGAGGTGTGGGATGCAGTGGACAGTTGTTCGGTTGATAAGGCCTTGGGTAATGATGGCTATAAAATTGAGAACTACCTGGCATTTAAGTCAGTCTGTAAGGAAATGGAAGGTTAACATAGCTTCTAAGTCAGAAAACTTAGCTTTCTCTAGCAAGTTTTCCCATCCAGAGTGCAAGTGCAAATCATGACCATTATTTAACTTATGCAGTACTCTTTAATTAGGCTCTGTGAATGCTAGCTTAAATGCTGGTAGTACTTTTTCGATCATTTCATAGTGTTTGTTCTGTTTTTTTCACTGGATGCATCTGATCATAGACTCTTCTGTGATTGCACTCTTTATTCGGCTACCTGCATCTGAGACTTATAGCTTCTATGTTTCTAGCATGAAAGATTCTCCAGCCATTCCTGTGGAAAACAGAAGATTCCATAGACAAAAATGACTTTGTTTTTCTTATATGTAGTCCTAGACAACCAATTTAATAGATATTGTTCATCTTATTTCTTCCCTTTCTGTTTGGTTAGTGGGGAGCAAATCTGCAGTCCGATTGAAGCACACCCAAAAAAGCTATGATTTGCCAAAAGGAATTATGTTTCTCATCTTTCTTGACTCTAACAAGGAGGGAGTAGTCAATTTTTATTCACCTCTTCTGTAGTTTTTCATTTTGTTTCTTCGAGTGACTTTCAGGTTAAACTTTTTTCTTCTAGTAATTGAAAGGGAATTGGAGTTCCTTAAAGGTAAAAGAAAATTTGCAGGCCTGTTTATAGCTTTGACATGCTTTTGACTTTGCATAGCCTGATTGAATTCCAGTGCAAATTTCATGGGTTGGTTTCGTGCATTAATTTTATGAAGTGATCCCATGCCAGTTTTTGGACAACAAACACTAAATTACATGTTTGTGCGTCTGTACCTAAATCGGCAATGATGTGCGCGGCGTGAAAAACTATATCTGAATCTTGCAGGTTATAAATTGGACGAGCATGACCGTGATTCGCCCAACTTAAGACTGCAATTTGCTCGCCGTCCTGGTGCCAGGTCAGGTGGTGGGTATCGCGGAAAGTATTGAATTATGCATCTTTACAGGTGATATGCTAGACTGTGCGCTTGACCTTTATTACTAACGATCAAAGGCTATGTTACAAATTCATCGATCCAGCTAAATTTTGGAACAACCCTCTCTGTAGGACCAACTTGAATTCGGAGATTACATGTTTAGATGTTATGCCAGCTTTGCGGTTTTGTGTTTGACATCTCTCTCTCTCTCTCTCTCTCTCTCTCTGAATGGGTGGTTTCATTAGGACCAGCCTTTTCTCCTTGCATGGGAAGAAATGGTAGTCGTCATTCCCGTGTCAATTTCTGCGCCGTCCTTTGCAGAACACGGTGTTGTTATATTTCATATCCTGATTGCTGAAAGATGATTTCAGTTTTATCTGGTGCGTAGGATGTTTTTTATAATGTACCATTGTAAATTTAATGATAAGTGGGAAGTACTTTGTACTATTTTTAGGGTTTCTTGTTTGATCATGTGGTAAAAATCTCAGACTTGTTTCCTATAGTCGACACTATTAGGTTTTAAAACCTTGAGCGGACGTTGCAAAGGAAATATTTGGCAAAAGAAAAGTAAATACGCTGGAGAACATAGTTTTTGGAACACTTGTTTGAAATAATCTTCAAATATTATTAAAAATTGTGAAATAAGAGATCTCTGGACACTACTCACAAGATGGTAAATTATTCAGTAGTTTTATAAACCAGTCAAATATTATTGGACATTTTAAAATAATATAGTGAGCAAATAAGGTTGGATATTATAAAATAATATAGTGGGCAAATAAAGATAGACGGAAGGGCGGAGATGCTTTATCACGGTAATATCCCCCAAACTCTCAACTCCCACCCTTTTCGCCTTCAAATATTTCACATTAATAAAAAAAAAATTAATTGTTTGACAGTTGTATATAGAAGATCAATCTCACGATTGATAACGTAATATTCATCATTTCAATTAATTAATTCTTTACCTTAAATATCTCAAACAAATCCACACTTAAAATTACTAAAACAAATCTTCATAATCCTTTATATAGAAAATACTTAATAGTTACCTACCTTAACCCAGACACTGCACCTTTCAAAGATAATGAATCATCACTTTTTTCCTCTAAAAGTCCTATTTATAGCCAATTCTTATTTTCTTCTTAAATCAATTAATATTCCGTACTTAGCCATATTTTTTTTTACCAAATACGTATCATAATTAGGTACAAAAACTTTCAATCTTATCCTTCATTCTATATAAACAATTTTCTTGGGTTTTTAGAACAAGGTTTCAATGGCAGAAATACAAGTTAATGAAATGAATTTATCGAAAGAGGAGACTAATAATGATGATGAAGAATGCCCAATTAAAGAAGTTGAAATGACAGTGCCAAAAACTGATGATCCAACAACACCTGTATTAACATTTAGAATGTGGTTCCTTGGGATCACTTCTTGTATTTTGTTATCTTTTGTGAATCAGTTTTTTTGGTATCGTACTCAACCGCTGACGATTTCATCGACAGCGGTTCAGATCGCAGTGGTGCCCATTGGGCACCTAATGGCGAAAATCATAACAAAGAGGGTGTTTTTTGAGGGCACGGGTTGGGCGTTTACGCTCAATCCGGGCCGATTTAATATTAAGGAGCACGTGTTGATTACGATTTTCGCTAATGCGGGCGCTGGAACTGTTTATGCGACGCATATATTGAGTGCTGTTAAGCTTTACTATAAGAGACCACTTGATTTTTTTCCAGCGTTGCTTATCATGGCCACAACTCAGGTAACTTTTACTAGTTATTATATTCTTGTTTTTATATAAACGAAAAAATATCTGTTTTTTCACAAGTTTTTGTTATTTCATAGTATATTCAAATTTGATGGGTTAGATTAAATTTTGTATTATATATGTTTATGGAAATTTATTTCCTTTGTTTTAATTTTTGGTGCATTTGGAGTACGATGGTCAAATCCTGTGAGGAATAAATAATATAGAATCTTCAATTGTTTTGAAATAAAATTAATATAATTAGAAATTAAATAAAAAAATCTTAGTATAACTCACAACATATTTAACAATTCAAAAAAAAAATGATGAGATAAAATATCTTTGACCATTCCAAACAACAAATTGAAATGGAGTGGAGAGAGTAGTAATTTTACTCTTTGGTATGAATTGGTATGAATTTAGACGTAGAATCTTCTATTATTATTTTTAAATAAAACTTGTATATACATGAATCACAATAATTATAAAACATTTAAAAGACACGTGAAAAGGTCATTTGACTCTTCAAATAGTAACTTTATCATAAAGTGAAACACAAGGAATTAACAACTATAAAATTATGAATCCATGCTCAATAATGCAATATGTTCAACCTTTAAAAGCGTTACTAGCTAATTGAGTTGTTCAACCTTTGTAGTTATAAACCTGTCTGAAATATTTTATGAGACACAAGCCATTAAAGCTGCATTCTTTCATTTCCCCCCTTTATAGCAGTATTCTCTTCAGACTCCACTTGTATGAATATACATAATATGTTGTTATTTATATATCTACAAACAAATGACAGATGTTAGGTTTTGGTTGGGCCGGTATTTTCCGGAAGCTTCTTGTTGAGCCAGCAGAAATGTGGTGGCCAGGCAGTTTGGTTCAGGTCTCCTTATTCAGGTATATATGCATTGGTTTATGTTACACCATGATAATAGATTAGTTATTATTCATATCAGGTTGTTTATAGATTTGATTTTAAATTTGATACGAACTATCAGATTGCCTAAAAGAAAATTATAACCATCACAAGAAGTGGTACTAGTAACATGGAAAATGAAATAGATTACATGTTACAATGCGTTAAAATACACCCATAGTGTAAAATATTCGCTTGCATGTAGTTTTTGTTGTGTAGATATTTTACACATGAGCTGGTACTTAGTATTGTATAATTGTGCAGGGCTCTGCACGAAAAGGAGAATAGAGCAAAAGGCGGTACAACACGGATACAGTTCTTCCTCATAGCATTAGTTTTCAGCTTTGCATACTACGTTTTCCCTGGTTACCTTTTCCAGATGTTGACATCATTTTCTTGGCTCTGTTGGTTTGCTCCCAAATCCATCTTTGTTCAACAGTTGGGCTCTGGTATGCAGGGCCTTGGTATTGGTGCCATAGGATTCGATTGGACAACCATTTCATCGTACCTTGGAAGTCCTTTAGCTAGTCCATGGTTTGCCACTGCCAATATTGGAGTTGGTTTTGTACTTGTAATGTATTTCATGACTCCGCTCACTTATTGGTACAACGTTTACAAAGCCAAGACTTTCCCAATTTTCTCTTCTGACCTCTACACGGTAAATGGGACAAAATACAACACTCAGGGAGTCATTGATCCACACTTTCAGCTTGATTATGCTGCCTATAATCAATATGGTCAGTTGCATTTGAGTACGTTCTTTGCCATGACATATGGTCTTGGATTTGCTGCTCTTGGCGCTATTTTTGTGCACTGTTTTCTCTTCCATGGAAGGTATGCATCTCCTGATAGATTGAATGTGTAACTTTTACATTATAATCTCTGCATTAGAAGACCATAAACGAAAGATCCCTTGATAATGTTTTCTTTTGAATGCCGTTCTTTTTTAGCTCTGATTGAAAGAATATGTATATTGCAGTGAAGTGTGGAATGGATTCAGAGAAGTATTCGACCAGCGAAAAAAATTAGATGTGCATACAAGGCTAATGAAAAAATACAAGCAGGTTCCAATGTGGTGGTTCCTAATTGTTCTTGTTGTAAACATGGCATTAATCCTCTTCATTTGTCAGCATTATCTCGAAACACTCCAATTAACTTGGTGGGGTGTATTGCTAGCTTTTGCTATAGCCTTTGGTTTCACTCTACCCATAGGAATAATTGTTGCTACTACGAACCAGGTAATTCAATCACCCGAAAACTGATGTCTCTTTTATGTTTGAATTAGTATGTCATGTTCGTGTCGTTTTAACTTTATTTCTGTTTTGAATCAGCAACCAGGTCTTAATATCATCACAGAGTATGTTTGGGGGTATATGTACCCTGGATTCCCTGTGGCTAACATGCTGTTCAAGGTGTATGGGTACATTAGCATGTCCCAAGCTCTTAGTTTTGTCTATGATTTCAAGCTTGGTCACTACATGAAAATTCCTCCAAGGGCAATGTTTATGGCTCAGGTAATTAGGTTCTGTTGTAGTAATGCTTAGTGTGGACACTTTGACCTACTCTAACAGCGTGGACCGGGAGCCCAAACGGGGATGGATCTGGCTCTGATATGCCACGAGTCCATTTTCCAACCAGTGTGGGACTTTGACCTACTCTAACATAGTCTTCTATTTTCTTTTCAGATGCTGGGAACATTCATATCAATAATCATATACACAATTACTGCATGGTGGCTCATGGGATCAGTGACAAATCTCTGTGACGTCTCCGTGCTACCAGCTAACAGCCCTTGGAAATGTCCACAGGACCGTGTTTTCTACGATGCCTCTGTTATCTGGGGGCTCATTGGGCCAAAAAGAATATTTGGATCACTTGGTGTTTACTCCAATGTCAATTGGTTCTTTTTGGGAGGAGCCATTTCCCCTATACTAGTTTGGTTGGCACAAAAGATTTTCCCTAAGCAGAAATGGATTTCCCTCATACACATGCCAGTACTACTGGGCTCAACAGCCATGATGCCTCCAGCAAGCTCGGTGAACTACACGAGTTGGCTGATTGTAGCATTTCTTTCTGGTTATGTTGTCTACAGACGTTGGCCTCACTTGTGGGAACGTTACAACTATGTTTTATCTGGTGGTTTGGATGCTGGAACTGCTTTCATCGCGGTCTTGTTGTTCATTACCATACAATCGAAAGATATCAATATCGACTGGTGGGGAAATAATATAGATGGATGTCCGTTGGCTGCTTGTCCTACAGCCAAAGGGGTTCCTGCTAAGGGATGTCCAGCCATTCTGTAAGAAGTATATCTTGAAGTCACTAGTTTCTGTACTAGTTCATGAACTCATCAGTCTTTTTCAACATCTTGTACAATCTTTCTCTGAACTTGCACTTGTTAATTTAGGAGTTCATTAAGATCCCAAATATTTTCATGTTTATTCTATCAGTGGTAGCTTTTTGTTGACACATCAAACTTTCTTTGTTCTTCTCTTGTTATTTCATCACATGCCATTTAATTTGAGGAAATGATCTCTTATGACCGGAAAGCGAATGGACTGAGTCAAAACTTGGAAGGACCAAATAAATTGGTCTATTGAAACAGTACATGACAATTACTCATTGATCTTCAAATCTGCTTTTACACTATGAGGCCACATAGGCCTAGTGGCAACACTAAACTTTACATAGGAAAGACTAAGATTCATAATTGACAGATCCATTCTAAAATGTGTGTATTAAACAGTTCGAGATAATAATAAAAGGGAAAACCAATGGCATGAATGTGCTATGCTTCAGTGTAGATGATCTATTCATCCTATGCTGAACGTCAGTTAGAAAAAGGAAGACTGTTGAGGAAGCACATTCAAGTGAGATAGAACTTTAGCAGCTAAAGATTTCATGTCACTTCTTCCTTTCTGAGTGATTTCCACAAGTGGCATCTGGGCTGATGTCCCATACTTGAGCTTCAATTCTATCATTCGAAATAGCCTCTCCAAGGCATTGAGAGCTTTTTCTTGTAAAATGATAGAGGATGAGCTCAACAATTTTATGATTGGAGCGATGGCATTGGCTTCTGCAAGTAATTTAGAACCATTCTGCAGCTGTTCACCTTCAATTATTGTCAAGATTGCATCTAAAGAAGCTTCAGCAGCTGCAGGATCTGGCTCATCTAGCACTTCCGCGAGGGGTCTGAGAGCATTAGCCTCTAAAAGGCAGAACGAGGATTCCACACTGCAAAATCCTAGGTGAACAGGACAGTTTTGTGTCGGTGAGGCGATACAGCAACTTAACATCCAATTTTTTCTAGCTGGCTGCTTGCTCAGCTTTTGTGAGCTTTCTGAAAACTGCTTTAAAGAAGTAGCTGCACTTTTTTTGGTTAAGCAACTGCCTGATGCTAGAAGGGATACTAGAAAAGGAATAATACCGGTTTCAGCAACTTGTGTTTGTATTTCTGGATTTGTTGGAGCAGTAAAACGGCAAAGGGCTCCAGCAGCATGCTCTACAATTTCATTTCTTAGTGAAGCATGAGCATTTCTACCACGCAGACAGTCTAAGATGACATCAAGTGCCCCAGCATCAAGAAGGTGCCGGGACATTGAAAAATCTTGAGGAAGATGAGAGATTATCCCCAATGCAGCAGCAATCTCTTCTTCATTATCTGAAGTTCTGATGATCCGCACCAAGTTCCCAATGCAGGTACTGTTTACATGCTCTAAGAGAATATCATCATTACCATCTTTTGCCAATAAATAGAAGAGTTTCACCGCATCAGCCCGTACATCACGGTCATCAAGCTCACATAGGTAGACTAGGACCTTAATTGCGGAAATCTGACAATGAAACAATTAGTGAAATGACAGCTGAAGTCAGAAGTCAAATTGGGTTTATCTACTTGCACTTCAAGACCGGATGAGATAAAATGGAGAGCAATCATGAAATCATTTCAGATAATTAAGCATAAAAAGGACACCTCCTATACCTACTAGCAAGTCAGTTAACAAAATCTAAGAGAAACTAAAGCATCAGAGTCAAAATGCTTCCAACAGCTTGAAAATGTTTAAGCTTTTGGTAGTCCCTTAATTCAAAACTTCCTTCCCTTATAATACAACCCAAAGCTTCAATGTCTCTTTCCTAAATAGGATCATCAGTTTACAGTTTAAGTAGCTATCTTTAGAGGGAATTGTGTTCTTCTAGAAGTTTATGTCTTTAGGGGTGGACTAGCTATAGTGTCACAAGTTACATTCAATTCTGCTAGATTGTGCAAACATATCTAAGATACTTTATCAGATCTACACACCTGTCTCAGTTTGGTCCGGATATCAGAACCAGCAGGAGATTGGCACATTGCTTGAAAGATACGAAGAATGCTTTGTTGTACATTAGATCCAGTCAACGATATAAGAGAAAAGAGTTTAAAGATGTCGTCATGAGACTCCAACAATGAAACCTGCACATCCTCTGATCCTTGGGAATTTTTTGATATAGCAAGTTGCATAATTGTTGCTGCCACATTTTCCCGTATTTCTGTTGACAAGGTGTGACAAAATAGTAGTTCAAATAGCAGGTCACTGACACCTTCCTTTATCATCAACTGACCATTTTTGGGGACAGTTGAAAGGCTTTGGAGTGCTTTGACAGCAATGATTTTCATATCTGTATTGCTATGAGACAGAAGTTCAAGAAGTGGCTTCAATGCCCCTTTTTCTGTGAGGTGCAGCTTAATCTGGTCGCTCAACTGGATGTCTGACAAGGTTTTGGCCATGATAATACGCTTACTTTCAGTTCCTGCACCAATGAGATAGACCTTTAGAAATTGTGTTTACAGCTTCTGGAAGTAGTTTTGAATTCAAACAACCAATGATCATCAACATAAAACCTGCCTTTTCAAATTTACCAACCATAAGTCATCTATCGCTATGTGTAGACACCTGAAATCAGGATTTCTTTCTTGAATTGTATGTCATGCTGCCCACATAACTATTGGTCCATACCCTTTTTGATGTTTTAACTTTATAAAAGATATCAGAGTGCTAATGTTCTTTCATTAGTTCTTTATGTTGGCCTAATTTCCAAAATGGATAAGCTTTCTCATCCAGTCAAACTGTTAGGTACCTTGTGATTTTCATGAATTGCAGACACCCAAAGGTCTCCGAGACAGTTCAGGAATGCATAAGCCATGTTCATAACATAGTTTATTCTTTATATGTGAACTTCTAGCTAAAATAGCGCATAAATGCTCAAATAGTGTTCAGGGTTTGCTGGCTTGAGTTTGAAACTTTTAAGTGGATCAAATATAAGACTAGATATATCATCTAAGATGATCAATGTGTTCCCGTTGCCACAGATAAGATATGCTTGTTCGCCATGATGACATTGATAAAGCTTCTGCTTAACCTTACACCACATCCAAGAAAACATCCAAAAGCAAACAAAAGAAAATGACCATAGCCTAAGTTATGCAGCAACCTTTGGTCTAAAAAATATCATTCTTTTCAGCTGTACTATTTGATAGTTTGTTAAGAAATACCTGAACATAGATGTTGTAGTAAGGGTGCACCATAATTTAATCTTGCCATCTCAATAACATTCTGATCAAGGAATGAGAGACTCTCTAAAATTTCACTTGCATACTTTGCAGCTACAGAGTCCTCACTATTCATGAAAGTAACAAGTAGAAGGATGCAACCCTGGACATTGCCGATCAAGTTCTGAACCATACTACTTCTGGATAGCTCCAAAAGCAGCTGCAAAGCCAATATGCTTTCTTCAGGTTTGCGTGCAAGAGATCGCACTACCAACTCAATAGCATTATCTACTGTACCTATTCTTTCCTGCCAGGACAACAACGTAAAATAGATTTAGATCATTTGGAATAGGCCCAAAAGTTTTCCTCTTATTAAAGTCTAACACTTAGTAGAACATGTATCCATTTGATAACTATATTTATCTGTGGGAACTGTGTGAGATATAAGTGAAATTTGCACAAACGCCATGGTGCTACTGATGTATATGCATTATTGGCTGGAGAAGAAATTGTAGAAGAGAATTGTGAAATGTACACTAAACGGTACCTTGCCTTCTTCACTATCCTTTGCGAGAGCGTAAAGTATCATTAAAGCATACTTTCTTATCTCAGTATTATTCGCGCGTAGAAGATCTATAGTAATTGGAACGTAATTTTCCATCACGATCCATTCTCTCTGCAACTCACTCCTTACACACAACTCCAGCAACTTCTGTAAAGATTGAAGCACTTCTTCCTCATTGTTTGTTTGAATTTTCAGTTTTAGGGATGCAATGGTGATCATGATGTTTCTGTTTTTCCATTCTTCAATTGACTGATGCAGTGTTTTATTGGACCGAAGATCTGACAATTTCAAGTGTTTTTTGGTCAAGGGACACAGCTTATTGCCATCTGCTAACCACTTCTCGATAGCTATCCTTTCAAATATCTGCCCCGAAGAAGTCTCCACCGGATCTTCCATGACATCTCCAGTAATTGGGCAGTAAAATGACTGCAAAGGTTCTAATGGTTGCCTACCCAAAGAGTTTCTTTTAGTCAAATAATTTGTCTGTTTTTCTTCTGCAGTTGTAAGCAAGTCAGCCTTGCCAAGCAATAGAATAATCTCTTCCATCCGTAATGTCTCCGTCAGGTTCTTCCCTTGTTCACTACTTGCAATTTCTGCCTTGAAATTTCCAAATTCTCTCTTCAGTACTGATTGCTCATTTGCTATTCCAACAGCTCTAGCAATACAAATGAGCAAATCATTTGCATAGGATCTATCAATATTCCTCTCTTGTATCCCTGATTCAATTTTCTCTGAAACTTCTTCCTCCTCTTTAGAGACTTCATACTCAGTATCCAGCATGTTCTTGCATAGATCTTTAAGCTGATCAGTGATTTCAGGTAAAACATTCAGATGTTCCGAAGTTATTAGCAACAAAGTCCGAGTAATATCCCTCGTACTACTCTCAAAATACTTGACGATTCTCCTACAATTTAGTAAGAGATAGATTTTGTTTCTATTTCTGCAGTCCAAAGCTAGTTGTTTGATCACTTCTATCTCCAACTTGAGATCCTCAAAAGCAGGACTTAAGTTATTAATTTCACTAGTTTCAGATTTAGATAACTCTTTTAGGACCAAAGCAATCTTCTCCAAGAATTTTGAAAATTTATTGAAGTTCTCCTTCTGCACAACAACAGAATTTGTAGCCTCTATTGTTTCAAATACAAGTCGAGTTATTTCAGTGACAACTTCTGAAGCTGGGACGAGAAAAACATCGTTGGAGGGATCCTCTGGCATGATATCACTCTAAGGAAGGCAAAAGAAAAAACCAAATCCCTTGATCCTCCTTTATGCTAGCTCATTAGATAGCCAAACTTTAGCCCTTCCGGGGAACTATGTTGCTCAGATTCTTATAAAAGTCAGCGGGTGCGTGTTGGGTTCTCCAAAAGTAGTGTATTTTGAGAGAATCTGACACGAGTACGGCATCAAAAGTGAAGATTCAGCACAACTTAGCCGGGAACATGTAAAGATAGAATATCCGTGTTAAGGTCCCACTGGAATACCTGCATCAATTTCCATCAATGCAAAATTTTTAAGTGTGTCTCATACAGTTGAATTTCAGTACTCAAATTTTGATTCTAATTCAGGCAAAGAAATTCGTTATATTTATTTTTACTTATCAGTTTAATTTTCAAACCTATTCCCTCAAACTTCCTAAAATCATTTAACCACCGTACTAAAGATAAATCAGAATTTCTTTTCAAGATAATCGGGCAACCCGGTGCACAATCATTCGGCGGATAAATTTCATTTTTTTTTTCCAATTGAACACTTTAAACAAATGATAAATGTTCCTAGCAGACACATTCAGTTCAAATTTCTAGAAAAGAGATTTTGCGTGTATTCTCAAGTGCCTATTACCTAATATACAGAACCCAATGAATATCAGTGCATAAAAGCGATAAAATTGAAGTTGCAAAGAAGCAACAATTAAGAACAGTAAGTTACCTCTTAAAGAGTCAATATATTTTATGTGCAGTTGATCCAGCAAATTCTCACCCCGGCCTTTAAGAATTTCCCAGTTGTTTCCCCTGAATTTTGATTCTGATTTTGCCACAAATCACAATTGTGAAAATAGAATTAACAAGAAGCACTTTCTCTTAATTTACACTATGCAAAGTCAAGTAAACGTCTATGGCAGAATAAGCACGGCAATGATCCATGATGTGAAAGTTCAAATTTAATGGAATGGTCCCCTGCAGAGGGGCCTCCCGCCATGTGCACATGAAATTCGCAAAATATATAAACGTCTATCTTTAACTTGGTTTTAATCGGTAACTTAGGTGTGCGTAAATAGACAATTAAATTTGTATAAGTTGAACAAGTAGACATACATCTCATACATGTTATAATAAAAATTTAAGTGTCTACTTGTGCACAATGACAGAGCCATGAATTTCACGAAGAGGGTCCAAAAATTAAACAACAAAAACTCTTTTTAAAAAAGGAGAAAAAAATGAACACACGAGCATTGACTCATTAAAGACGTCTAAACACACATTAAAGATATTTTAAACCACTAGGCTATAACAATTTATTATATTAAGGATATTTAAAATATGTTATTTAATCACTTCGTATATCATTTTATTTATATATGCGGTATTTTTTTCCGACGAAGGGTGTCCAACATATGCCTACACCCCTGCTTGTGTATATTCAGAGTTAGAAAGCATAATTATTAGCTAAATCAAGTTAATTGTCATGTTTATCTATTAGTATGTATGTGGACTTCATCTCATGTCCGTCTTGCCAAGTTGTTTTTTTTCTTTTTTTCCTTTTGGTGTCCGGCAGTTTAGTCCACCTATTGAGTTTTGACTAAATTGAATTCATTCTTGGGCTTCTTACCAAAATGTACGGTCAAAACATAAAAATTAAAAACAATGGTAATTTATTAAAATTTCACTTAATTAGGAGTTAATTACTTATATTTTATAACTATTTGATTATACTAAATCAGTCGTTATACAAAATGAGATTTTTCTTTATTATTTAACATGGATTTAACTATATGATATGATAAATTTAAGTAACAATCAAAACAAATATTGTATTTAAACTAACAATATATGCAATAGAATGGGGAACAACTATCAAAACGATGTTAGATATACACTCTAATTTTCAATATTACAAATCTTGCCAGATTTTGGTGTGTCTACATACATGTATTTCGGGATATATGAGGTTAAAATTAGGTATAATTTGTTTTAGATACACTGTATCTAAGTGGACTCGCATGTGTCTAGGATACATAAATAGACAAATTATGCTCGCCTCGATTCCTCTCATCTCGCTCACTACTCTCCTATCTCGCTCGCGTATCTGGTATCTCAGATACATGCAAATTACACCAGATACATGTATTTGGGATATACAGACAAATCTTGTTCGCCTCTCTCCTATTCTCGCTCACCTCTCTCTCTATTTCAGTATATCTGGTAGCCAAAACATGTATCTAGGTGTATCTGACTTGAAATCTGTCATAAAACTATCAATTAGTGAGATAAAATGTAATTATTTCAAACTATAGAAAATATTAATAAATATGATAGGCATATTTGTATAATTAAGTAGTTTCTTTAAAAAAAAAAATCAAGAAAAGCTTACATAATATATCGATATTGTATAACGAAGTCTATATGATGTATAACTATGTATATACATTTATATATGCTATTTATACAATATTTATACATTAGAAAAGTTGTCTCTGATGTGCCCAAATAAATAGGAATCACATGAAATATGATTTTTTTACCCACGACTTTTTAATGAGAAATTCGCCCACATGAATTTTGCATATTCCAGTAACAAGCAGAAGATTGTTGAATTGATGGTGATTGTGATTCGGAAATGATTTTACTATTAGGCTACGAAATTAATGGTAATTCATTGAGATCGAAGGTTATTAATATCATTGATGAGTTTCTCTCACACTTCGCGATTAAATATGTCTACACGTTGTTTGGATGATTGTTACGTATTGTTTCATAATATATCGTATTGTATTGTATCATACTGCATTGTTTTAACGAATACAATGTTTGAATAGATTGTATCGGTCTTCGTCATTACATAAGGTCACATATCCATAAATTGAATGATAAACCTACAAGAAAAGCAAGTTACGGGGTAGAGCTACTGTGAAAAGATAAGGTAAAAGATGAAATATAATTTTAAATAATAAAGAAAGATAAAATGAGTAGAAAATATTAAGGTAACGACGTGATTACACCAAATCGATTGTTACATAAAAAGGGTCGTTGTTTTTTAACGATGAATTTAAAGTTTAAACGATACGATACAATAGAATTTAAGTAACAATTAAAAAAAAATTATATTTAAACGAACAATATAATAACAACCCTCCAAACAAGGTGTTTATGTATATATTTCATGCAACTTGCAAGTATGATCATATAACCATTTGCTCTGTTGTTTATGTTTGTATTCAAACAATGATTACGATGCAAAATGTTAGTCAATGTCTCAACTTTGATGAACAGGCTATCTAGTTCAATGATTTTTGGCTGTAACAAATTGTATAATCAATTAGACAGAGTGCTAGCAAATTACTGTTAAAAAGAAAAAAGAAATACTTCTATTATTAACCTTAAAAGGTTATTAATAAAATTAAATGAAATCATCAACAAAATAAAGCACTTTTTTTTTAAAAAAAATAGGATGGCTATGAAGTTTGACGAATTCAAAGTGTTAGAGGAAAGAAAAAGAAATTAAGTCATTATCAGGAAAAGTGTACTAAACATTAAAGAGTAGCACTTTAGGAAAATGATGACCTTACTGCCTTTGTATATAATATATAGTATGATATATATTTTTATTAGTATTATTACTATTTCTTTAATAGCAATGTACAGGGAAATAATAGATGAAGTTGTCTCAATATATATAATACTAGTTTATTTCATTATTGTAATATGAATAATAGACGAAGTTATCTCAATATATATAATACTAGTTTATTTCATTATTGTAATATGAATAATGAAATAAATAATTTTAAAACTAACTATTACGTCAAATTAAACATAAAATAAAAATAATCTTATATTTTATTTTACAATTATTATTCCTTATCTTTAGACCAAATTCCAATAATACTAATGTTTTGGTCAACATCAAGCATTTTGGAAATTATTTAATTGTACTATTCCTCTGCTTCTTGCGGTCAAAAAAAGTTGTTTCTTGTCACTATTCATTACATTAGATTATGTGAACGGCAAATCTCCGAATATTAAGGGAAAATTTGGAAATGATAAGACTAAAGGAACCATTTGAACGTAAATATTTTTTTTATTTTAATAAAAAATAAAATGATTAGCTCCACAGAAGGTGTATGATTTTTTTTACACAATTAGTGAGTTTTATAAAGTATAATACTTAGTAAGTAGTTATCATTTTTATCAAATGGTCAAATACTGCATTGGAGTATATCAATATATTTGCCTACAGTTAAATAACGTATATATATATAACATGTAATTTTTCATAGCAAAATTACTATGATAACTTAAAAAATAGAATAACAATGTAGCATGTTATATCTCGTAGCAAAATTAATAATTTAATATGTTATATCTTTCAATTAAATACAAGTTATATTTCTCATTTCTCTATTGGCTCTGTCCTTTATCTCTCCTCTTTGTTTTTTTAGAATAACAAAGCAATTTTTAGAAGAAATATGAGTTAAAAAGATTTCATATTAATTTTAAGGCTCTTACTCTCCTTTAAAACAGTATAGAGAAACGCATATCTTGATACTACTTAATTGTTTTCTTTTTGTTGTTCAATTTGACACTCGAAAAAATACAATCTGCTTATTAAAGACTGAAAGAATTATTTTCTCATATGAATTGGCCAAACGCAAACTATTTTTCAACAAAAATATTTTTTATTTTAAAAAAAAATACTTCTCAAAAAAGATATTTTGATAACTTGACCAAATAACTAAAGTTTGAAACGCATATATGATCTGATTACAATAATGTGTGAGGGCAACATATTAATAAAAAATACTTACTTCCCTGCTATTTCTTATTTTCCTTGTCATGTAATGCAAGGTATCTTTCAGCCCTTTACATTCTAATAGCCAATAGATATATTCAAAATTATGCTTAGCAAATTTTCTTTAACTCAGTATTTGGTACTCCTATTGAGATCTGATTAAATTTAAATTTATGTATTGTAAGATCCATTTTGATCTTAGGAGGACGACACTCTTAACAAGAATTTTTTCATTTTTAGATGTTCGATCAAATCCGAGACTTCTAATTAAAAATAAACGAAAGGTCTCAACCATCACACTACAATTCTCATATATACATCGGTACCTTTTGACATATAATTCGGCATCAAGGATTTAGTCATTTAGGTCTTTTTATATCATGAATAATTGTCTTTACTCAGATATCATCAAGATAAGGATTATTATTTTTATTATTTTATATATGCATAGGTTCAAAATATAACTAATACAAATTGAAATCAAAATGACACAACAAGATCTATATTTGATTTGAAGTTAGCCGAATAGGAAATAATTTTCCTAAAGAAAATATTCACAGAATTGAAGTGCTACCTAAATTTAAGGACAGCAGGAAAATAGTTGCATGTTGAAAGTTAACGAACCTTAATCAAAGTGAATTAAAAAAAAGATTTAATTTAATGGATTCTAGCTTTAAGATTTCGTGCTAAGAAAATCATTGCACATATAAAGTAATGATTTATGATGGTTGAAATTTTGCTTGTTTTGATTCGATATTAAAATTATTGGGTTGAATTAAACCTATTAATTAATCAAGGTTGCATCCTCCTTTAACATAGTGATTTTACCTGGTACATATAACGTTATGATAAAAAGATGTTGATAGACACTTGGCCCAAGTTATGTGGCTCCACCATTAATCACCATCGTCAATCACTACTATTAGTGATGATGGTTGTCAAAAAAAAATTCACTACAATTAGTGATGACTATCAACCACATCACGACAAATTATTATCACAAATGCTAACTACCACCATGACCATGGCCACGACTATGATCTCTATCAATCATGACCATCACTACCTCAACCACTATCACCGATCACAACCGCCATAGCTGCAAACTTTACCAATACCACTATCACTTTTTACTACCGTCAGGTTCTCTCATCAATCATCTCTTGCACAATCATTATTGTCAACTATTACCACCAATCATCTTCACCAACACAATCATCTATTGCACAACCACTATCAACACCATCACTATCAGAAAAAACTTCAATAGAAGACTTGTGGAAAAGTGGAAACAACACAACGTAACAAGTTTGCGAGTGAAACCCAAAACTTCAAATCCACTAATACTTATCAAATAAGACTCCTATGAAGTATTCAGTGCCTAGGAGCATCACCACTGACATTAATTCAAACGTCAGTACGACTATTTGCTGGATGATCTCTACTAAACCTGTTAATTGTTAGAGGTAACTAACTAGAAAGAAAGAAATTTGTATGACTTGTGTTTCCAATTAAGCGTAAAAAAATAAAAAGAGTACAAGGATTGTACGTACATATGAAGAAGAATACAAGAGTGATATTGGTTCGGCTCATCTCTAATCTGTTTCATGAATCAGCTATTAGTGAGCTGAACCAATATCACGCCATGTCTACTTCTCCATCACTTAATTATTTATTTGTTGCTCTGGATATGGTCGTCGCTTCGATGCCTCTCTTTATATGCATGCAAAGGAATCTGACGCTACTGTAGAAGATATATATATATATATATATATATATAGTTCACGGGTTCCTGCAAACAAATTAATAAGCTGTTAAAACATACCAAAGGACATTTTTATTACTACTTCTTGCCAAAAAAAGGTGTTGAAAGATAAGAAGAAAGGACATTGTTATTAATGTTATTAATTCTACCATATATAGATCTACGTATAGCTAGCTAGCTAGGGAACAATATATATTATCTTGATCAAGATCTAGGAATCCACTAATCACTAATAATGTGTTTTTTTATTTGATATTTGATACTCATGATTAAAATTTAATTATTTCAAATTTGTGTCGCGTATAATTCGAAGAATTGCCAAAAAATATTTTATACCTAGGACTCTGGACCTTTGATTAAATGAGGAATAGTCTCGGATCCTTAGTTGTCACTAATAATACGTTTTATTATTTATAATATGACACGTGATTCATTGTCTGTGTGCCTCCTATATTAATTAGATTAGATGTGGTCAAACTTTGTACAGTAACACTGTCAGTGGAGAAATTTTTTAAAGTTTAGGAAACATTTACCTAAACTTGCAAGCATCATAACTTTATATGATCTAATTATTCATATATAATATATAGTGCTTTTATGTCTGCATACAGCTGCGCTAACACTATTCCAATGATCCACTTTATTATTTATAATAATATAAAATATAGTAATGATATACATAAAAGGGAATATCTAGTGGAAATCTAAAGCACCAAATTTGAGGGAAACAAACAGATCTTCACTGGTTTATTTATGTCTCGTTTTCTTTTCTGTATGATAATTTTATTTAATTCACACAAAGTTAAACTATATATATATGTATATAGTACACTATATTATACTCATGCAAATTGCTAGATGATTTGATAGTGGTCTCATGTCATGTCAATACCGATAAAAAGGACTTCAAATTGGATCCTAAACGAAACTCAAAGTTCAATAGATTTTTTATTGTGTAATCTTTTATCACAGTATGACAATTTATTTGAAATGGATTTCAATAATATTTGCATCATAATCATTAAAATAACTATCATAGTAATTTTGTTTTGCTATATGAATATGACAGACTATCTATAGTACTACTTATTTGCAGGTTAGATCTTGTTAGATTGCGACTCTTGGTCAATCATCACTTTAGTTATGAGCTATCCATTGAGAGTAATTAGTTTAAGGTGAAATGACCTAGGAGACTCTTCTACTTGGCTCCGTTTGTCAGTTGAATCCTTCTACTCAGAATTTTATCAAATGAACTCTTAAACTCGATGAAACTCTTTTTTTTAAATCCCTCTGACCATTGACTGAGCTTATGTGGCATTAAAATGACTGAGTTGGACAAATGTGTGACCACACGCGTTTTAAAGCAAGTGAATGCAATATTTTTATTTAAAATTATCAAAATTATAAGACAAAATAATAATAATAATAATAATAATAAATTAAAAAAATCTCAAAACCTTTCTTCTTCGGTCCACCCCACCCCCACACCATCCTTTTTATCTTCTTCTTCAGACCCAAAACCCCCACCCCGCCCCCTACCCCTTCTCTATTCTTCTTCTTTGCCATACACTCCATCACCATAATCATCAAATATAAAATTTAAAAAAAAAAAGGTTTTGCAAGAAAACATATCATTCACCATTTTCATATTTTAAGATCTATTGCTTGAATTTACTCGTAAATATATTTTTTCCAACTTGAAGTTTTCTTGATTTTTCTTTATCAAATCAAAATAAATAGAACCTAAAGCATGTGCAAGAGCTAATTATAATCTATCATATTTTATGATTGAGAAATTTTTTTTGAGTGTGAAATGTGAAGAAAGATGAAAATGATGGTTTTTTTTTTTATTTTTGGGGTGAGACGTAGAGGGTGGGTGGGAACGAAGAAGATGAAGCAGGAAGGGAGGAAGAGAGAGAGTGATGAAACCAACAGCATAAGCTAGAAAATATCAAGCTTCCTCCATTGATAGAGGTTTGAAGCTCACGAGAAAAGCATCCATAGAGAGAAATTGAAAAGATATTATTGAGAATAAAAAAACTGAATAATAATCAATACAATGTTGTGTATATCTACACTATTTCAACTAACTAACTTGATATGATAGAATAACAAATTTAACCAACTTTGTGAACTTTACTAACTTTGTGAATTCTAATGCTAATTGTAATTCTAATTCTAACTGTGTGATTAACTAAAGTGTAATCTCATCACACTCCCCCCCCCCCCCTCAAGTTGGAGGTGAGCTAAACACAGACAACTTGCCCAAAAGTGTAACATGCTTAACACCAGTTAAGGCTTTGGTGAAAACATCTGCCAATTGAGAGCCTGTGGAAATATGTTGAAGTGTGATCAGGCCTTGTCGGAGCTTGGTTCTAACAAAGTGATAGTCGACCTCTATGTGCTTAGTTCTCTCATAAAAAACTGGGTTCGTAGCTATGTGGACTGCTGCCTGGCTATCACAGAAAACAGGTATAGGCAAGGAACACTGCACTGTTATCTCATCAAACAACCTTTCAAGCCATACTAATTCACCCACCACCTGTCTCACAGCTCTGTACTCAGCTTCTGCAGAATATAATGAGATTGTGGCCTATTTATTGGACTTCTAACTAATGGGACTATCACCCATGAAGACTAGGTAACCACTGACTGACTTTCTTGAATCAGGACTAGTAGTCTAATTTGAATCACAAAAAGCACTGACAGTGAGGTCAGGTTTAGTGAAAATAAAAATTCCTAATGTAGGGTCTTGTCTGAGGTATCTTAGGACATGATAAACAGCCTTTAAATGAGGTTCTTTGGGTGACTGCATGAACTAACTGAGGTGCTGGACATTATGTGCTATATCCATTCTTGTGTTGGAGAGAAATTGAGCTTGCCAACTAACTTTCTATAGTGAGTAGGGTCTGATAATAACTTGCCCTCTGTGGCCTTCAGTTTTTCAACAGGATCAAGTGGTGAAATAGTGGTCTTGTAGTCAAGGGAATCAAACTCCTTCAGAAGGTCAAGAGTGAGTTTTCTTTATGAAATGAGGACACCATCAGGTCTATATAGTATTTACAAACCCAGAAAATAGTGCAGTCTCCCTAGGTCATTTATTCTGAACTGATCATGCAAGAAGGCCTTCAAAGAAGTAATTTCCTCCAAGTCAGTCCCAGTCAAAATCATATCATCAATGTATACAACAACAAACACTAGTGAGCACCATTTCTTCTTATAAAACAATGAGTAGTCACTGTTTGAATGAGTGTACCCCTTTGAGCAGAGGCTGCTAGCTAACTTGTCATACCATTGCCTACTAGCTTGTTTCAAACCATACAATGACTTTTTCAATTTGCAAACCATGTTTTCACCATTTATTGCAAGTCGTTGTGGCAATGTCATGAAGACCTCCTCATTCAAATCACTATGAAGGAAGGCATTATTAACATCTAGCTGGTACAAATTCCAACCCTTCTTAAAAACTAAGGAAATAAGGGTCCTAACAGTAGTCATTTTTACTACAGGTGAAAAAGTCTCATTGTAGTCTATGTCAGCCTGTTGTGTGTACCTTTTCACTACTAATCTTGCCTTGAATCTCTCTATACTTTCATTTGCTTTGTATTTTATTTTATACACCCATCTGCACCCAATGACATGTTTACCTTTAGGTAAATGGACCAGTTCCCATATGTCATTTGCATATAAAACATCAAATTCTTATGTCATTTTCATTTTCTAGGCAGGATTTAAGATTGTTTCTTCATAAAAGAAAGGTTCATTGTCATGTGAAATGATATTAACTAGCTGCTGACGATTAGGACATAAGAAGGTTAAACAGACATGGTCATGATTAGACATATATGAGGTGAGGAAATGTAGTGGAGCAAAGGTATCAGTATGAGAGGTGGAAGGATGCAGCTTAGGCAAGGTGTAGTTATATTCTTTCAGGTAGTTGGGGGTGTGGATGGATCTGGTTTTCCTTCTAGGTTCTCGTGGAGCATCACTGTGTGGGAGTGTAAGAGTAGTTTTAGGTTGTACACATGGGCTCGGTGTAGGTTCGGTATTATTAATAGGCATATGATCATTAGTAACTTTTAGTGCTGTATAAGAATTCAACATTTCATCATGAACAAAAGTATTAGTTGTAGCAGGTACACTAGGCAATTTATCAGAATGATTGACAAGTGAATTTATGATAGAATTAAAATTGGAATTAATAGGAGCAATAACAAAAGGAAAAATATTTTCTTGAAAAAGAACATCCCTGGATACATGAATCCTTTTGATAGCCAAGTCTAGAACCTTGTAACCATTTGTATTGTAAGGGTATCCAACAAAAATGTGTGTGTGGTTCTTAGTTCAAATTTCTACTTGTGGCTTTTCAAGGTTGTTGGAAAACAAAGGCATCCAAAACTTCTAAGGTGGGAATAGGTTGACCTTTTTTTATACAATAACTCATATGGGGATTTGTTTTGTAACAACTCTGTGGGTAGTCTATTTATGAGATAGGTAGCAGTGAGAACACATTCTCCCCGACATCTTACGGGTAATTTTGATTGGAACAGGAGTGCCCTTGCTGTTTCAAAAAGATATTTATGTTTTCTTTCTACTACACCATTCTATTAAGGTGTATAAAGGTAAAATCTTTGGTAGATAATGCCTTTTTCATGAAAAAAACAAGTTGCTTCAGTATTTGTGAACTCAAAAACATTATCAGATTTAATAGTTTTTAGTTTAGTGGAATTGAGTTTCTATGAGAGTTATGAAGGATTTTACAGTTTGTAATGCATTGCTTTTGCATCTGAGTAATTGTGTCCAAGTAGACCTGCTATGATTATCCACCATAGTGAGGAAGTAATGATAACTATCATGAGTGGGAACATGATATGGTCCCCATAAGTCAATGTGAAACAGTTCAAATATCTTGGTGGTCGTGGTAGTGTTGTCAGGGAAGGGCATTCTGATTTGTTTAGCCATAGGGCATATGATACAAGTAAAAGGTTGTTTGTTTGAAAAATATATTGATATGGTAGAGATACCTCTCATTTTTACCAAAAGGCATATGTCCTAGTCTACTATGCCACAAAAATTCACTATCCTGAGCATGAGTATGGACAAAATTAACAGAAGGAAAGTTATTAACATAACTTGAAGGAAAACCAACAGTGCAAACTTCTTTATTAGATATATGAGAACATTTTACATTGGATGATGTTGAATTTTGACATTCAGTCCTACCAGTTAAGACTTGCTTACTTTGAACTAAAGAAGGAACATGTTGGTAATTGAAAAAACAATCAGTACAACAACAAATAACATGAGATAAACCATCAGAAATTAGTCCACAACTATGGCATTTTGGATAGAAAAAGTACAGTCCATTCCTAGCTCTACCAAGTGCCAGAGGGCTCTTCAGAGAAAGGCTCTGCAATAGATAAGAAAAGCTGTCAAAATTGACTATTCCTTTGAGCTGAAGTGCTAAACAATGAACTAAAATCAAAACTGAATTTGAAACTAAGTATGAATAAAACTTTATACAGAGTCAATATTGAACTCAAACAAACATCACCTAGTTGAGTTGCATTGACCTTGTATCCATTTGGTAAGGTGATCAAGAAAGGATAAGGTAGTGTCCTAAGGTTGGTGAGGGAGTTTTTGGTGTAAGTCATGTGATGTGATGCTCCTCAGTCTATGATCCAAAAATTAGCAACTAATCTGGTACATTAACATGACAAATTACCTATCTCAATAATTAAAGAATAACAAGCTAATATACCTGCTAGGTTCATAACTACACTAAGCATATCTTATGAGTTATCAATCCCATTTCCAGCCTGTAGAGATCCTAGGAGGTTAAGTAGTTGCTTATATTGACTTTGGACATATTCAATGGCATTTGCTTCCTTGATTCATTAGCCACCTTATTTTGGGTCCCGTCTTCCTTTAAACTGTACACATTTGCTGCAGACCCTGAGCTTCTTTCCTTGGAAAGTCTAGAATTGGATGGGTAATTATGAAGTTTGTAGCACCTATCCTTGGTATGTCCAGTACGTTTGCAAAAGTCACGAAATAAATTTGATTTGTTACCAGTGCTAGAGTTGCCTTTGAAAATAGTATTGGTGTTGGGATTAGAGCTGTTTGCACCTCTTCTTGAGGAAGTGTAGCTGGTCCTAAAACCTTTGGATCCTGCAGCAACATTAGATGAAACAGAAGCATTTAATGAAGTGGATTCCAAAACAGTGTGATTGTGAAACCTGACTTCCATTTGTCTTTCCTCTTGTGACAATATGGTAAAGGCTTGTGACATGCTAGGCAATGTAGACATTATGAGAATGTTTTTTCTCACAACAGTGTACATTTCGTTCAAACCCATCAAAAAGTGTATGAGTCTCTTATCCAGTTCAGCTTGGTGCATTTTGCCTTTACCACCACAAATACACACAGGTATATTGGGAGTAAACATCAAGAGTGTTCATTTCCTCCTATAGTTTTTCCATCTTCGTGTAGTAACCAGTGACATCCAAAGTCCTTTGTACAATATCATTGATCTCCTTCTGTAATTGATAGAGTTTACAACCATTAGTCTAGTCATATCTATCTTACAGTTCATCCTAGAGTTCCTTGGCATTGTTAACATACTGTAAACTATCACATAGATCAGGTGATAGGGAATTGAGGATCCATGAAGTCACCATATCATCATATCTTTTCCACTGCATGAAGGAAGGATTTGTAGAGGCCGGCTTAACAACTTTCTCGGTGATGAAACCAAACTTACTTTTAACAGATAGGGTCTTGAGAACTGCTCGTCTCCAGATTTGTACCCAGTTTCATAAAAAACAGCTGGTAATAATGTTGAACCTACATTCTCAGAAGGATGCAAATAGAGTGGACTACCGAAATCTAATTGAGCAGGAACAACAAATGCATCTCCCATGGATGAGAATTAAAGAGTAATTGGGAACAATTCGAAAAGTGCGAAGTGAGAAAGAAGAACAAATAGCAGGGGAACAAAAAAATAACAAAATCCCTAAATCACAAACGTGAAATCGAAACTGAGAATCGAAGGAGAAACATAAAAGAAATGGATGTGCAATACTCACGAAACAATGTGGATGCGGAAAGTAGAAATCATCTCATGTGTTCTGATACTATGATGAAATCAACAACATAAGCTGAAAAATATCAAGCTTCCTCCATTGATGGAGGTTTGAAGCTCACGAGAAAAGCATCCAGAGAGAGAAAGTGAAAAGATATTATTGAGAATCAAAAAACTGAATAATAATCAATACAATGTTGGGTATATATACACTATTTCAGCTAACTAACTTGATCTGAGAGAATAACAAATTTAACCAACTAACTTTGTGAACTTAACTAACATTGTGAATTCTAATGCTAACTGTAATTCTAATGCTAACTGTGTGATTAACTAAAGTGTAATCTCATTAGAGAGAAAATTGCACTTTTTATTTTTTAATATCATTTATTTTTAAAATTTAATTTCTGATGTGACATTGGAAAAATAATAATAATGATGACGTATCATTAAAAATGACGTGATATTTCATGTGTAAAATGAGTATATTACACACACATATCAGATGAGAAAGAGTTTTAAAATATTGTGTTTGAATGAATTTAAGAATTCATTTGATAAAATTATAAGTATAAGGATCCAACTTACAAGTTCACGCTCCAAAATATGTAGTCTTGACATGCAGGCGTGCATCAATGGTTGTTGAGTCCCCATATTGACTAAGATCTAATGCCAATTTTCTTGTCAAATATATGCATATTCTAGCTTACTAGAAAATATTACCTGTAATAAGTTTTCAAATTCAACTTTTAAGTGCACAGAAAATCAGTTCATTATAATATCTTTATATATACACCATATGCTTTTTTTAGTGGTAAGCAAAAAAAAAGAAGATCTACCGTGTGTGTGTGTATATATATATATATAACATAATCTAAAAAAGAATCCACCAACCTGCTTCTCAATTACTTGGCTGTCAAACGAATCGTATGCATACAACTGGTCACTAATTAGGGCTAATTAATTAAAGGTAGTCTATGTGATTTGATTAGCCGCCAGATCACTGTACATGTCAAGGTGAGGTGTCTAGTAAAGTTTTTTTTTTTTTTTTTTTTTTAATGTTGTAGTTTTAAATTAGAATATATGTATAATCTATCACAAATATTCATGTTATTTTATACATGTCATGTGGAATAATTCAAGAGTTCTTAAATTAGAAAGATGTGTTTTTAAAAAAATTAAAAGGAAAACTAAAAAAAATAAAATAATAAATAAATAAAAATAAAATAAAATAAAAAAATATATATATCATTAAGGTTTCTTGTTCACAAATTACTCATTAGTCAATGATACTATACGAGTATATATATACTCTTATAGCATCATTGACTAATGAGTAATTTATGAACAAGAAACCTTAATGATTCCATAATATATATACTCTTATAGTATCACTAATTAATGAGTAATTTTTAAACAATAAATTTTAATGATACCACAATAATATACATATACTCTTATTGTATCACTTACTAATGAGTAATTTCTGAAGAAGAAACATTAATGACACTAATACAATATATATATACTGATCTAGCATCAAATTAAGTGAAATTATCAGCCTTAATGATATCAATAATACTGATTTAGTATCAGTTAAGCAAAAATTATCAACCTGATATTAATACAATATATGATATTGATTTAGTATTAGTTAAGTGAAAATTATTAGTTTTAATGATACCAATACATTATATGATACTGATTTAGTATCAGTTAAGCGAAAATTATAAGTCTTAATGATGTCAATACAACATATGATACTGATTTAGTATCAATCTTAATGATACCAATAAAGTATATGATACTGATTTAGTACCAGTTAAATGAAAATTATCAGCCTTAATGAATAGTGGTATGAACTGTAATTATTTATAAGAGAATAAGTATTTCAGGAATTACATTGGGTTTGGGTATGTATTTGTAATTATTTTGAATTTTATTGCCTATTTATGTAGTTTCCCCTAATAACAAGGCATATGTCTTAGACCCTCAATTTTTGGTGCCCTAAATATTCAAAATGATTATTTATGATAAAAGATATATTTTAAAAAAATTATATTATTTTATTTTCTATAACGTCTTTTGTACTTTGTTAAAAATATGAATTAATAATGAAAAGTGTTCAACAAAGTGAATTACTATATTTTTTTTATTTCTTTCAAAATTTTAGTTTCAAACATTACAACAAGCATATGAAAGTGAGGTATACCAAGTCATCAACTTCTTGAATCAGATTTGATGGTTCTAACACTTATCTTTATTTAAAATTTGTCAACTTATACTTATAGAATTATGTTAACAATTCATATAATAATTGCGTCATTGAAAGGATGTTTTTCAACGTTGAGCTGATAAAATCTTATTGGGACTAATAACTGAAAAAGTACTATTAAACTAAGATTTTTCTTCTAAGTAGTGTAAGAAAAATATTTTTTGAATAAATATGTATATTAAGATTGTTTATATTTTATGCCTCAAATTGAAATTTCTTTTCAGGCCCGCATTTACGTTGAACTGCCCCTGATATTTTGTATAGTAATTACACCCCTTAATGGGGTGATGGTAGACAAATTGAAAACTTGATGGATTTTTTAAGTGTTTTATGGTGAAATCAGAAAGGTAAATGTCTCTAATTTTAAGCAAAAAATTAATAGTTTTCGTGTCAAATTAAAATAGGACAAGCAAGTTAAAACAAATGAAATAATGAAAAGAATAATACTTATATTAAAGCGATAAATTATTATCTAAATAAATTTTAAAAAAATCTCCAAAACATTTAAAATCAAATAGCAATTTAGACAAGTATAATGAAAGTTAAAATTGAGTGTTAACAATCATATGTACAAAGACAAATATTAAAAACTAGGGAAATGATCAAATATTTACCTTTGTTTTCATTTATTGATTAACTTCATCCTTTAATTATACAATTGACTCAAATATATCTCTATCGTTATCAAACTTTACAAAAATACATTCCCTCAAATTGACCCCATTTCCCCAATTTCAGTTAAAATTATCCGTCTCCCTTTTTTGACCCGACCCTAACCCACTAATTTAACCCATACCATTTAAACCCCAAAACAAATTTTCCGACTGATAGATTCGACAATCAAGCTGATGAAGGTTTACGATCTCGAAGATCACAAATTCATAGATGGAAGAAACTGCCGGAGAAATCTTATTTGAGACACGACATCATGCTTCCAGGCCATATATTTCCAATTATCCTCCAAATCATCAACAGGTTTTACACTGATTTGAATTTTGTCTTTCTTTTGATGAATCTCTTTAATTTATCCTCAATTGCTTACATTCTTGTGTTTGGTTTAGTTGAATGAAGGCGCCAAAAACGGTTATCTTTCAAGATTGCTTTCTTCCTCAGGTACATCCATTTTTTTGTTGAATTGGGCAATTGGTGAAGTTACTACAACTAAATTGACTGAATTTTGTTTAAACTGAATTTTTATCCCACATTATTTTGTTGCTGTTATTAACTGTTATGCTTTCTACATTACTTTCTTTATTGTCTTCCTCTTCTTTTACTTGGGTTTGATGCACTTGAGCTAGCTCAAGGGGTCTGCCTACACTTTACCCTCTCCAGACCTCACTTAGTGGGTTTCACTGGGTATGTTGTTGTTGTAAATTTAGAAACTTTTATGTTGATAGATGAGAAAGGACTGCTTTCTTTAGTTTCATTTTCCTTGATGTGATTTAAATGCAAGTTTTTTTTTTTTTGGTTATATGAATGTGAGCTTATTCATTAGTTTGTTGAATATTTGGTTAGGTGGATATAGTCACCTTTTGGGCGTGAGTTAGATTTTGTTTTAGGTCGATAGAAATCTCACCATGGATCATGAAGACGAAGGGAAGTTCCAATTGTTCTTCTTTTTGGAATTTGATTACAGAAATGGAATTAGTTTAAAAAGAATACATTGGGTTATTTATCGAAACATGAAAAGAAGATATGGTGTTACCCTACAAGTTTGTTATTTTAAACTATGTATTGAAGTCACTCATCATCACTACTTAAGAATGACATGAAATATTGGAAACATTAAACATTGGAAGGGATATAGGTAAATGTCCAAACAAGCGCTACATAGATGTATTGCATAGCAGTTTGAGATTATCAGAAGGCTGCATTGCATTCTCGAGAATATCTTATTTAATTGTTGTGATTTCCATATACATAGGCTTATAGTGCATATTATCTCTGAGGTTCTTAACTGATGAGCTTCATTTTCTTCGTTTGCATTTTTTTTGTTTTCAGTCTCATTAGCTTGAAGGCATTGTGTTGAAGGTTCACATTTGTTTGCATAAAAAACAATCAATTATTTCTTTCAGTTTTGAATTCACATGAAATTTAGGCAATTTGTCCCTCTAGTTAAACTATCTGTGGTTTACTAGTGCAGAGATTCACGAGAAGAAAGAATAGGTTATTATATTAAAGTTTGATAGAGAATAGATTGAATTTTTAGACTCAGCTGGACTATGCCACATAGTATCAGAGAAACCTATGAATGCTGGTCTCAAATTAAAGTTGACAAATCCATCAGGAAAGCCAGGGAGATGATTCCTGCCTGTACATTTTGGTGTGTCTGGACAGAGAGGAACGGAATCACAGATTCTTTGATTGGTTTTCAACTCCTCGCCACACTCTTAAAGCTAGATGTCTTTTATGGTTATATAGTTGGCAAAATCTATCTCAGCACTTTTTGTACCAAGCTGACTTCTCCTTCCCCCTTTTGTACTTATTGGATCTTCTTGATTCCTACTATATAAATTTTCTTACTTCATCCAAAAAAAGAAGAACAGATTGAAATAATTGGGTGAAAAGAGGTACATTATCTAGTTGAGAAACAATAGTATCTAAGTTACGATCTTCATTAAAAAAGTATCTAAATTACAATTAGATAGATAGTGGTAGTTTAAAATTCTTGAAGGATAAGCAGTTTTCCTTTTGAGGAAATGAACCAAGGAAATTAGAAGAAAATACCGATATAAAAAGAAATTAGGTCAAGCAACTTTATATGTAGAGAGTATTTGTTTTACTTCACTTGTTGTTCAGACCTTCTAGTTAAAATTATCAATTTTTGTCATGTATGAAGGTATTGCCCAGCTCAAGGAGAGATGGAGAAAGCATGGGCATCCAACAAAAGTAAGGAGATATGCATCCTTGTTTGTTTCCTCAAGAGGTGATCTTGTGGCTGTAGCATCTGGGAATCAGATAACTATCCTGCAGAAGGATGATGACTACCAAAAACCTTGTGGAATATTTATCTGTAAGTTTCATGAACCTAAAGTAGAAGCTAAAATAGAAGTAACAAATGGTTGTGGCTGTACCTCCTTTATACGTCAAGAATACGGCAACTATTTTAACATGTCAAAGGTCTTATTTTAATGTGAAAGCTGCCTTCCTGCCCGCAGCTTGTCAGTGTTTTTCTTGTTCTTTTGATCCTATTTGGTCGTTGAACCAAAATTATCTATTATTGCCACACTTATCTATTATTTACTGCCTCTGTACATCTAGGCAAAGGCATTACTTCATTCCATTGTGGGGCTTGGTCTGAAACTCATGATGTTCTTGGTGTTGCTGACGATAGTGACACAATCTATCTCATCAGAGCTAATGGTGAGGAAATTACCCGAATTTCCAAGGGTCATATAAAAAGCTCTTCACCAATAGTTGGCCTGATGGTGCAGGATGATGCTGATTTGAAGAAATCTTGCTTGTAAGTTCAATTATTTGTGAAGGTTTCTTCTCTCTCATATTTTTCATCTTATTTACTTAGCTTTCACATCTATTTTTGGTGGATAACTCTTTTTCAGGTGTACCTTCACTATAATTACAGCAGATGGGTTGATTCATGACAGTGAGATCAGTCAAGATCCAAGTGCATCTGTTTTCTCACCCCTTGCCTCGAGCAGTGGGACGATGCTGAAGCAGTTTCCACAGGATATGATCTGCCTGGATTACCAGCCAGAAATGAGCTTATTTTCCATAGTTAGCAGTGCTGGCGGTTTACAGCTAACTACTAATGGTAGCTCAAAGTCTCTTAATATATCTGAACATATTTATGAATTGGTTCTTAATTTTGTTTTAGCAGACATTTCAAATTGATGCAAGCTACCCATTACTTTTCTTTATCATTGATATTATTTCTTTTCTAGGATTATACAGTCTTTCTCTTTGCCGGAAAAAGGGAAACTTAGCCCTGGAAGTTGTCGTTTCTACTCAGTTTGAGGGTATCTTTTCTATCCCAAAAGATTATGTCGGTCATATAACTTCCTCTAAGGTGTCAATATCACCACAGGGAAGATTCGTCGCTACTCTTGATATGGGAGGATCTTTGAATACCTTTAAGTTTGATGAGGAACAGCGTTCTCTCTCAAAATGTTCTTATGGTGAGGGAAATGAATCACATCAGGGAAATAAGGAGTCAAATAAGGGGAACATTCTCCTGAATGGGGTTACAGATTTTGCCTGGTGGTCTGATGGTATACTTGCTGTTGCAGAAAGGAATGGCAACATCACTATGATTAATATATGTACTGGTGCTAAGCTATGTAAGAAGGATGAGACTATGTATTCATCACCCCTTTTAGAGAGAGTGCCACAGTTGTTGGGAAAACTTTTTCTACTGGAGACAAAACCATCCATTCAGAACAATGAATTGACTAAAGAAATTAAAGCAAGCAACTTTCATCTTATGGAGTGTGATTATGGTGATATGAAAAATAAGTTTGACTGGGCCAATTTCCGATGGAGCTTAATTTCATTTTCTGAACGATCCATTTCTGAAATGTATGATATATTTATCTCCAGACAAGAGTATCAGGCTGCTCTCATGTTTGCCGATCAGCATGGGCTAGATAAAGATGAAGCTCTAAAGGCACAGTGGTTACACTCCTCCCAGGGTGTAAATGAGATAAATACACTACTTTCAAATATCAAGGATCAAGTTTTCGTACTTTCTGAATGTGTGGGTCGATTTGGACCAACTGAAGACGCGGTTAGAGCTTTGCTTGATCTTGGACTTCGCATAACTGACCGTTACAGATTTTCTGAGCCTGAGGTTGATGATCATAGTAAGGTGTGGGATTGTCTTGTGGCAAGACTTAAATTGTTGCAATACAGAGACCGGATAGAGACATTTCTTGGGATAAACATGGGCAGGTGATAATATTATTGCCCCCTGTTCTTTTTTCTTCTTCTATTGTGAATGTTTTTTGTTCTGGATTCATAAGGTTTATATTGAAAGGATGATTGGAGTGTTGTGATGCTCACAAGCAGTGTTGTTGTTATTACAAAGCAAACATTCTGTTCTTTATTATTGTCTATGAAGCTTCTAAACTAATTAGATTTTCTGAAAGTGTTGACAAAAGCTGAAAACTTCAAAATTGGGATGAGGTTCCAAAACTACCATGTCGCCTTTGACTTCCACATTTAACTTGATTTTTTGGTTGAGATGTGTGATGACAAGTTTTCATTTTCAAACTGTAGCATAAACTTCTTCTAGGGGCATAAAGTGGCTTGTCGCTCAATGACCCAACTGTGAAATTGTATGTGTTTTTTTTTCTTTTGTTTAATTTTGTTTCTTTTCCTATATTTCATTAGGTGTGCTTCTTATCCTGTCTTTTGTATTGGTCCTACTGATTTTGAAACTAGGATAAATCATCATGCTTTTAAATAAAGTAGTACTCAAATGGTTTCTACTGACTTGAAACTTAATGACTTAGCCTTTTGCAGGTTTTCTTTACAGGAGTACAAGAAATTTTGTAGTTTGCCCATTAAAGAAGCTGCAATTGCACTTGCAGAAAGTGGCAAGATTGGGGCATTAAACCTTCTCTTTAAGCGTCATCCTTACTCCTTAACTTCCTCATTGTTGGATGTCTTAGCTTCCATCCCTGAGACTGTTCCGGTGCAGACTTATGGACAGCTCCTTCCTGGGAGTTGCCCTCCTCCAAGTATTTCTTTGAGGGAAGAAGATTGGGTTGAGTGTGATGAGATGGTAACTTTTATTATCAGCAGAGTCCCTGAGAGTCATGAGAGCTATACTCAGATCAGAACTGAGCCAATTGTAAAACAATTTTTGGGGTCTCAATGGCCTTCAGTAAGTGAGCTCTCGTCTTGGTACAAAAAAAGAGCCAGAGATATTGATACCCTAAGTGGGCAACTCGATAACTCCATGTGCTTGATTGACTTTGCTTGTCGCAAAGGCATTTCTCAATTGCAGCCGTTCCTAGAGGAGATTTCTTACTTACACCAGCTAATCTATTCTGAGGAGAATGAAGAAATGAATTTCTCCATGAGTCTTACTAGATGGGAAAGCTTACCTGATTATGAAAGATTTAAATTGATGTTGATTGGGGTCAGAGAAGATACTGTTATTAAAAGACTACATAGTAAAGCAATTCCATTCATGAAAAAGAGGTTTCACTCTTTGACTGTGCCTTCCAGAGATGAGAAAACAGACTACTCAGCTGAGTCATTTCTGGTCAGATGGCTGAAGGAGATCGCCTCTGAGAATAAATTGGAGATGTGTTCAGTTGTAATTGAAGAGGGTAGAAGAGAGGCCCAGAATAATAACTTTTTCCATAATGAGGCTGAGGTTGTAGATTGTGCTCTTCAGTGCATATACGCTTGCTCTGGTACAGATAGGTGGAGTACGATGGCCTCCATTTTGTCTAAACTTCCATTTCCATGTGGTAAGCCTTTGACAAAATGCTATAATCCTGTCATTACCAACCCCCCCCCTCCCCCAACCTTGAGAACAAAGAAATTTCTGCTTTGTCTTCTTGTGATTTACTATCTTAGCAACCTGTGGCGGTTTTGCTAAGCTTCCACCTTCTCTTCTTTCTCTCTCTTCTCTCCTTTGCTAGTGTGGAGCTAAAAGTTGATTAAATATTAATCTTAAGATTTCTTTGAAATCAGTTCTTGATACATGTAGTTTAAATTTTGATTAATATTTAATGATGGATATTCCTTGTATTCTCATCTATGCTTTTCTTTTTTGGGTCATGTAAGTAAAAATATGTCACAGGCTTGCATGAAATTAATAGAATTCCAAAAACTAGTTGATTCTTACTTGTGTTTGATTCAATATTTTTATTGAATTTTTGAAGTTTGATTACTTATTGACTTTTCCCCTTATTCTCCTTTTCCTTTTTCGCCCGCTCTTTTTAGGGAGGGGTGGAAGTTGCCATTGGATAAAAGCTGTTGTTAAATGCTTGGCATAGCTGGTAATTTAATATTGTTATAGTCGTATTGGTTCCATACTAGTTTGTTTCTCGTCTCATGTATCTCTTTCTTTGTATTTTCAATGTCAAACCGCTTGTGACTGACATCAAATGAGTAGCTGAGTAATTGAATAATCATATTTAACTTTTACTGAAGTCACTACTAATCTTTTTCCTTAAGAGGTTTCTACTTACAGAAAAAGATAATAAATAATTGTCCAAATTGTGGTTTAACAGATTCTGAAGCGGCAAGTCTCAAGGAAAGGTTGAGACTCGCAGAAGGTCATATTGAAGCAGGAAGAATATTGGCGCTTTATCAGGTTAGGTTTTACCTTTGTATGTAGTAATCATGTATAACCCAGATTTTCTTTCTCTTATTCCCCACAGGATACTGCTGTTTCTGTCTTGGCTAAGTTCCGCAATCTAGTGTTTTCGTGATCTAAATTGTCATCAGGCATCTGTTGGATCATAATAATACTCCCTGGAACCTCTTTTGTCATATTCATTCATTGGAGACGTGTTCTCTCACTCTCATATGGGGTGATTGTCTGTACTCCCTCATTGCCACAAATTGCTGCTTACAATCCTTTTTATGGTTTAGCAGCCATAATTACTCAGGCCGGGTGCATCTTTGAATTGTTTACAGCATATGCTAAATTGGTCTTAACTTCCACTGCTATTGCCAAACTTTAAATCACAATGGTCAATGATTCTGATGCTTTTTTTCTTCCCAACAAATTGTGGTGCATAAAGACGCTGGCTTTACTACTTTATATATATACATCTAGTTTCTTGGTGTATGCATTGTACGTGTATATTTTTGAAACTGTGTGTTGCACGTGGATATCAAGTGGTGTAGTATAGAGTTCTGTAAAATAATGTTCACTCTGTACCAATCCTTTCCCTTTTAGTTTCTCCTAAAAGAATGGTACTTTTTTATATTTAAAAATAATGTACCATGAAAATTCTCATTTTGTTCTTAATGAGATGACTCATAGCCACATTTTATCTAAGTCTCATTTTAGACTACAAATTTCAAATGTATTTTTGTCTTTCTGAAACTCCGTGCCGAGAATCTTAGGCCTCAATTTCTGCTTGTCCAATAGACGAATGTTAAACATATGAGAGATTATACATCAGGTTAGTTCAAGAATCATTTGGTTTATGTAAAACACAAGCTCACCTTGATATGTCCAAAATCACTCACCAAATATTGCTATTTAATTATAAAAGCTTATTTTATTGCACTTATTAGTATGTTGTTCTAGTTACCTGCAACAGCCTTCTCTTTTCGAACAACTATTTCATAGGCATGATTTTTTTTTACACACACTTTAAATTTGCCTTTTACAGACAAATCCGTGGAAGTTGCAATATCAAATGAAGCCCTTCACATTAATTTTCCCTTAGTTACGAACCAAATAGCTGCATCTCAAGTCATCTTATAAATCTAGTCGTCCAATTGTTTAAGAAAACTTGTCAAAATGAAAAAAACACTGTTTAAACACTGCAGGACATACAAAACACTGTTATGAACACTGATTTTTGCGAAGGGAAACAATGGAATATAAAAACCAGCAGGTGGACAAACATAAAAGTAAAAGTTACCTAATATCCGATAAGCTTCATATGAAAAACCTCCTCGTTGTTGTACAGAATGTCAATGATGAGGTCCACGTGACGACTGATCTGCTGTGTGCACAATAAAATTTTCATATTTATGAAGTTCCAGTTTATTTTTTTTTATCTTTAAAAGGTATTGTATTAAATATCCAGCAACCAGAAGGTGTTGTGAGGAATTTACAAGGGCTAGCAACATTACATATTGGGTAATGAGCTCAAAAAATTTATTATGACCTCAATATTAATCATCTTGGCATCGACAAACAAGTGATTTCGATTCTCACTTATCACATGTACTTAATTTTTTCATGCATAATTATCTAATCAAAGCATTAATTTTGTATATTGGTATTACTTTACAAACTCGAATACTGTATTATTCGGCAAATGCAAGGCACGTGGCGAGAAACTAGTAATTTTTATACAAATGGATCATGTTGTAGCTTGTAGTATTGACTACTGATTGTGGTAGTGAATCCTTCTTTGCTTTTTGTAACAACCTGTGTAATAATAGTTTCCAACTATTGTCCTGTAATTCTCAGGTCCCAAAGCCTATCAGCTTTTTCCAGGAGGCATATTCTGATGAAAAGGGTGTAAAGCAGATAATTCGTCTCATTTTATCCAAGTTTGTTCGCCGGCAGCCTGGACGATCAGATAATGATTGGACAAATATGTGGCTTGACTTGCAGTCTTTGCAAGAGAAAGCATTTTGCTTCATAGATCTTGAGTATGTCTTGATGGAGTTCTGCAGGGGATTGCTGAAAGCAGGAAAATTTTCACTTGCGAGGAATTATTTGAAAGGTGTGGGTTCAGTGTCGTTGGCAAATGAAAAAGCAGAGAACCTTGTTATTCAAGCTGCCAGAGAATATTTCTTCTCAGCGTCAAGTCTTTCTAGTTCCGAAGTAAGTTCATTTAATCTAATACTAGCATAGGAGTGATTATGTGATCTTATGTTAAAGTTGCAATGACCGTAGAAGTCTCTACTCGTTGATGAGTTGTCTTGCTTAAAAGCTATAACCTGCCCTCGGAACTTGCTATTCATTCTGCCTGATGTTTCACTCTTCCCAAAGGATATTGAAACAAGTCCTGATCTGAGACTTCTCTTACTGCTGATTGTGTGTATCATGTTCTAGAGAATTAGTGAAACAAATAAATCTCTTCTAATGTTGCCACTTTGAAAAAAAAAACAGATCGCTTCTAACATTGTTCATTTTGCTAAAAATTGTGGCAGTAGCTTTTGGTGTATTTGGAGAGCATTTTGTTTCCCTGACCAATATCAAAGAATTATTTAGAATCAACTTCTAGGGATTTGGTTATGCTAGAATCTGAAAATGTTATGGAAGTGCACTATATCCTTAGAAGTGATGTTTGGATTGAATGAAATTGATGGCACCTTTGATGGATACCTTTGCCTTTTTGTCTTTAATGAAACCTGTTTTTCTTTAATGACAACGAAGGACATGCTTGCTTTTTTTTGTCTTGTTACATGAGAGAAGGATGTTGTATTTGGTCTGCCAAACCTCAAATTTCGCACTCCCCTCCCCTGTAGAGCATTCAAAAGGTTGCTCTACTGTCTGTATTGACTTTAAGCATGCTTGTTCAGACTAGACCTTCAACTAGTCAATCAACATGCAAGGGCTTAGTGGTCAATGTAGTGTATATTAACCTTGGAGAACAAGGTTCAAAAAACAAGCGTGTGGCTTAGTGGTCAATGTAGTGTATATTAACCATGGAGAACAAGGTTCAAATTCTAACAGACTAGTAGAGACAAAAAAACTAGATGATTTTTCCCATTTGACTAAGCTTTGGTGTGCAGAGTTACCTGGTAACTGTGTTGGTGGGAGGTAGCAAGGACCCGGTGATATAGTCAAGGTGCACACAAGCTGGCCAAAATATTGTTGTTGTGATAAAAAATAAAGATGCATTCTTGCTTTAGTTAAAGTGTGTCCAGAGTATGTTCCGGGAACTAATGCTTTTCACTGGTTGCACATATTTTTCGAAAGTAGTCCAATGTAAATTGAAATGACAATGTATTATGCTGCTGAATTCTGCAGATTTGGAAGGCTAAAGAATGCTTGAATATCCTTCCAACTAGCAGAAATGTGAGGGTGGAGGCTGATATAATTGATGCTGTAACTGTTAAACTTCCCAAACTTGGTGTCACCTTGTTGCCAATGCAATTCAGGCAAATTAAAGATCCGATGGAAATAGTTAAGTTGGTTGTTACAAGTCAAGGTGGAGCTTATCTGAATGTTGATGAGATTATTGAACTAGCCAAACTTCTTGGGTTAAGTTCGCACGATGACATATCAGCTGTACAAGAAGCTATTGCAAGAGAAGCTGCAGTGGTTGGAGATCTCCAACTGGCTTTTGATCTATGTCTTGTTTTGGCCAAAAAAGGGCATGGTTCGGTCTGGGACTTATGTGCAGCACTGGCAAGAGGTCCTGCCCTTGAGAACATGGATATTTCTTCCAGAAAACAGCTGTTAGGTTTTGCTTTGAGCCACTGTGATGGGGAATCAATTGCTGAGTTACTACATGCATGGAAAGATCTGGATATGCAAGATCAATGTGAATCTTTAATGGTGTTGACTGGGACAGAGCCTGAAAATGCCTTAGTTCACGACTCAACTATGTCCTATAAACCACCTTGTACCCCAGATAAAACAGACTTAAAGGAGTGTTCTGACCAGGAAGCACAACTTAAGCAGATTGAAAATGTACTCTTTCAGGTAGCCAAAGATGTACAGGTGGATGGTGATTGGACCATTCCGGCCATCTTGAGAGAAAATGGAAAACTATTGTCATTTGCTGCTGTGTATCTTCCATGGTTACTTGAACTGAGTCAAGAAGCAGAAAACAATAAGAAATTCAAATCCAGCTTATTTTCAGGGAATCGATATGTCAGTCTAAGAGCACAGGCAGTGATGACTATCTTGTCCTGGTTGGCAAGGAATGGTTTTTCCCCAAAGGACAGTTTGATTGCCTGTGTTGCTAAGTCCATTATGGAGTCGCCTGTCTCTGAGGAGGAAGACATCCTAGGATTCTCTTTCTTATTAAATCTTGCCGATGCCTTTTCAGGGGTGGATATAATTGAAAGAAACTTGATAACAAGGGAGAATTACAATGAAATAACCAGCATAATGAATGTTGGGATGATTTACAGTTTGTTGCACAATTGTGGAATCAAGTGTGAGGACCCTGCACAAAGGAGGGACTTGCTTCTGACAAAGCTCCAGCAGAAACATAAACTGATCTGCTCAGGTGATTTTGTTAATTTTGACCTATAGATCTATTATTGTTTACTGTAGGTGGAGAACTTTCTGTATTTTTCTTCGTATGTTCATTTTTCTTATTGCTATCCAAATGTCGTCTTCTAATTCAGATGAAAAAGAACAAATAGACCAAGCACAATCTACATTTTGGAGAGAATGGAAACTGAAGCTAGAAGAGCAAAAGCGCAATGCAGACAGTTCAAGGAGTTTAGAACAAATTATCCCTGGTGTTGAAGCTGCTCGTTTCTTATCTGGGGACATGGACTACAGAGAGAATGTTGTTTTATCATTTATCGGGTCCATGACCCCAGAGAAGAAACAGAGTGTGAAGGATGTACTGAAGTTGGCCAATACTTATAGCTTAGATTGCAACAAGGTATGCACTGTTCTTGTACAGAACCGTAAATTAGATAATGAAATTACAAGTTCTAAGATGCTAGAAAACTAAGGGGTCACATTTGGTTTTGGGTATCAGCAAAAATAGTCACAGTATAAAAACCTGTATTAGGTTCTTCAATGACTGGTTACCATTTTCATTTTCTATATAGATAATACTTAAATAACTTATACGAAAATTTCTGTATTGTTTTATACCGAATACAAGATGGAATAACTAATACTTGAATTAACTAAACTGGGATAAACCATATAAAAAGGCAAATACCTTGATGTTATTGTACTCATTTTCTCCAGACCACACTGTTCTTCTTCAGAGAAAAACATACTTCTGGAAAAAAGAACCAAAATGAAAAGGAAAATTGTGCTAAACGTTAGCTTATTCAACAGCTACCACATGCTAAAGTTGATTAAGCTAAAGTTGGATTATTTGATCTGACAATCAAAATACTCCATTCTTGGTTATCCAATGCCATGGTTAGTTTCAGTGTTTCACTGCAGACAGATACATTGCCACTTCACTTTCTTTCTTATTCACCGTACTTTTTGTTGATCTATTTTTTAATAAAGATCTTAAAATGTAATTCATTACCCTTTTATTTTTAGCCATTTTTTTCAGAATTAAAAATTAACTAAGTCTTTTTATAGAATAATTTGTTTTACAGGACAACATTATACAATAGGATATATGGAATATGGGAATTCTAGACCGCTGGTGTTGATTGTCACTCCTGGTGCAATGCAGAATTCTCTTAACCATAAATGAAAGAAAAAAGTCCTACAGAAGTACAAGGGTTAAAATAGAAAACCAAATATTATACAATATTAAATCAAACACAAGTTTTAAGTTAAACATCATATAGGTTATTTTTTAAAAAAAGTCATCCATCGTATATCTAACTTTCAATACAATAAACCTAACACTCGATAAAAGCTCCACATTATAAACCTTGCTTTACTAATCCCTGCATTATTAATCCCTGTATTACAAATTCCATATAACTTACTGTTTCTCCCACTGCTCCTCTCTTAATTAGGTGCTGCTGCATTATCTGAGATCTATCTTTGTTTCTGACGCTTGGAACACTGATGATGTTAGAAATGAAGTGTCAAATCACAGAGAAGAACTACTTGCTTGTGCTGCAGAAACAATAAAATGTATTTCCTCGTCAATATACCCTGCAATTGATGGACATGATAAGCAGAGGCTTTCTCTAATATATAGCCTGCTCTCTGACTGCTACTTGCAGCAAGATGAACAAAAGGATCCAATGCATCCTCATTCTATTCGTATTGCTCGTTTTTCCAAGATTGCTGAAGAAGAATGTTGCAGGGTGTCCTGTATCGAGGATCTGAACTTCAAAAATGTTGCTGGAATTCAAGATTTGAACTTGGATTGCTTCAGCAATGAAATTTCTGCTCACATCAATGAAAACAATGTTGAGGCATTGGCAAACCTGGTCAAGAACCTTCTTTCCGTTCGTGATGGTCCTGTGCCTGATGGTCTCTTGTCTTGGCAGTATGTATATAAACATCATGTTTTAAGTTTGTTGACAAAGTTGGAAGCTAGAGCTGAACAGGGGGTCGATATTCAAAGCTCTGAAAGTCTTCATTGCTTAATCAGTGAGATTGAGCAGACTTACAATACCTGCTGCAAATACTTAAAATTTGTCCCAAATCCTGCTCGTCTGGACATTCTGAAACGATTCTTGGCCATCATACTACCTGCTGAAGGATCTTTCAAGTCTCTGTCCTGTGGCTCAGGTTGGCAGGTGTGCCTTGCCATGCTTGTGGATATTTGGCTCAGAATGTTAAATGACATGCATGAAGTTGCACTCCTTGAGAATTCGGAAGAAAGATTCTGCTTAGAATGTATAATGATGTGTCTGAAAGTTTTTGCACGTCTAGTTGCTGGGGAAAAAGTCTCATCTAGTCAGGGGTGGGCTACACTTATTGGCTATGTAAGCTATGTTCTTGTTGGTGAAGTTGCTGCTGAAATCTTCAATTTCTGCAGAGCGATGGTTTTTGCTGGTTGTGGCTTTGGAGCCGTTGCAGTTGTATATGATGAAGTCATGGCTCACTTCCCACATGAAGCTGGATCGCTGATGGACTTTAAAAAAGAAGCTGCCAGCATCCAGAATCTTCGAAATCTCTATCTTAGTATATTGAAGACCATCTTGCAGGAGTTGACTGTCGAATCCTGTGAGCATCGGTGTCTACACTATTACTTGTCATCTTTGAGTAAATTAGATGGTGACTTGGATAATCTGCAGAGTGTTAGACAGGCAGTTTGGGAGAGATTGGAAGAGTTCTCTGAGAACTTTCAGCTCCCCAACCATGTCCGAGTTTACATACTGGAGCTTATGCAACTTATTGCACCTACTGATAAAAGCAGCAAAAGATTTTCGTCCAAGCTACAGGTGGAAGTTCATTCTTGGGAAGGTTGGGAGAATTTGCATAATGCAACTGCGAACTGCGAGAACACTGCCACTGATGGGATTTCAAATAAGATAGACACATCTAATAAGTTCACAAATACCTTGATTGCTCTAAAATCTACACAGCTGGTCTCCACTATTTCGCCCAACTTAGAGATCACGCCCAAAGATCTTTCAACTGTGGAATCTACCATCTCTTGCTTCCTTGGAGTATCTAAATTTGCTGAATCTGAATCTCATGTTGATGCATTATTAGCTATGCTCCGAGAATGGGAGGGGCACTTTAGTAGGGAAGAAATTGAAAAGGATTCTGGTGAGGTATCTGATGGTGGAAACAGTTGGGGTAATGATGATTGGGATGAGGGATGGGAAAGCTTCCAAGAACCTATTGAAGAAGAACCAAAGAAGGGTGCTAAACTTTCAGTTCATCCTCTTCATGTCTGTTGGATGGAGATATTCAGAAAACTACTAACTATATCCCAGTACAACAAAATGTTGAAATTGCTAGACAAATCAGTGGCAAAACCAGGCGAAGTATTACTAGACGAAGAGAATGCTCAAGGTTTGAGCCAGATTGCAGTTGAAATAGATTGCTTTCTAGCCCTTAAGTTGATGCTCTTGTTGCCATACGAAGTAATCCAGCTGCAGTGCTTGGAATCTGTCGAGCAGAAGCTGAAACGAGAAGGCATATCTGACAAAATCGGCGTGGATCTTGAGTTTTTACTTCTCGTTTTATCTTCTGGAGTCATATCAACTATCATCAACAAACATTCATATGGTACCACATTCTCTTATATTTGCTTTATGGTGGGGAACTTCTCTCGACAGTGCCAAGAGTCCCAGTTATCAAGTTCCGGATGTGGTGAATCTGCAGAAAGTGAGAGTATTTCAAAAGATTATATTGATCTTTTCCCAAGACTGATCTTTCCCTGTTTTGTCTCGGAGCTTGTGAGGTCAGGGCAGCAGGTTTTAGCAGGATTTCTTGTTACCAAGCTCATGCATACAAATCCTTCTCTTAGCTTAATCAACATAGCAGGTGCTTGTCTCACAAAGTATTTGGAGAGGCAATTACAAATACTACATGACAGCAACCCCTCCTTTAGGGATAGGGTGGGATCGTCTGAACCATTGGTAAATACGATAGCCAGTTTGATGGATAGGATGCAAAACCTGATCCAATCCTCACTATCGTCGCTTTCACATGATCATAGATGATTATAACATTTGAGTTTTCCCTTTTGTTTTTGTTCATATGCCAGTCATTGTTCTTTGAAATCTTTGTACAAACTTTGTAGCCAGAACATTTTAGCAATTTTGCTGGAGCGTAAATGGTGATATATTCAAAAGGGAATGATATTTGTATACCAAAACTCAAGCAACTTAAACTATTGTACTTGCATCCCTTTGTACATAAGTATTTGGACAATGGATCTAGTTTCAGAACAAAAGTTATCTGCAGATTGATGTCTTTAGTTTGTCATGTCTCTACTCAGTTTATTAAAAATTTGAGTTGTCAAACAGGTAATGAGGCAATGAACTAGGATCGTTTAGTAAGGTGTATAAGAATAGTATTGGATATGGTGTATTAGTAATGCTTGTATTAGTTAATGTTGAGATTGTTTCTTATGCAGTGTATGATTTGGTGTATTAAAAAATAACATGGGTTGCATAGTTTCTATTTTAAAAAGTACACTCCACAAAATAAAGTAATGTTTTGATGATGTACAATTCTAGAGAACTGGTTGATGAAATAAAGAATTAAATTCATCAACGAGATGAAGTTGTTAAGAGTCCTGATGTTTCAAGTTTAAATATTAATAGATATAAAAGTATTAGGCAATTCTTCCAATTTGTCTTAGTCTTGTGATTGAAGTTATCGATACTTATGGTTAGTGGGAGGCATAAAGTTAGTCGAAATGCAAAAAAATGACTCGAACACTATGATCATTAAAAAAATAAAAACATCAGACAAACTTATAATATCAATCATAAAACAGTTTTGATAATTCTTTAAATTTTGTTTCCTATTTAATCCCACATAGACCAAATACACTCCTAAATTTTCGCAAGGTTTAGAGGTGTTTTCAACACTTCTCTAGATTTTTTATTAAGAGTCTCATTCTCTTATAAGAATTTGAGATGCCTTATAATATCATATAACATATTTTTTAGTGTTTTTAAAACTATCAATAGTTAAAAGACAAAAACAAATAATTTGTGCCAAATCAGTGTTGTCAATACTTCTATATGAAATAAAACGAGAGGACAACTTGACAAGTCCAAGTTGCAAGCAACGTATATATTATACTTGACAAGGTACACCCAATTGGACGTGACAAAAAATCCAGCACATCAAAAAGAAACAAAAAGGTGAAATAGTAAAGTGCACTCTACAAACTGAACCAAGTTAATCTCATCCATTTTCTCAAGTCTCTTCACCCCGCCCCCCTCCCCACCCCACCCTCAAAACTCTGATGGAGAAGTTGCCACCTGATCTTTTTCTCAGAATTTTCTGTCTCTTGGATCACCGTAATCTTGCAACTACACAATTGGGTTAGTTTTTTTTTACTATTTATTCTTATGATTCAGTTATCATATAACAATTTTGCAGTTTGTATGAAGGATGATTTTTTCTTTTAACACTTGGGGTATTTTTCCAATTATGCATTTGTTGACTGAAATGATCTGAATTTCGACTGAATTTAGCATTAATATTGGATCTCTCTCTGTTTTGACAAGAAAAGTCAAAGTTTCATTCTTTTCTCCATGCAAATTAGTGAATGTGTTTTCAATAATTGGGCTTTGATTGAGAATTATGCAGACTGCAGTTCTTGACGATTTCGAAATGAAATTGGCATTAAAAGATTGGATCTCTGTCAAAGTTTTTTTTTTCATGCAAATGAGTGAATTGTTTCCAAGAATTAGGGAATTATTGTATTTTGGTTTGATTGATGAAAATTAATGTTTTTTTTTTGTTTGAAAGTTTGCAGAAGATGGAAAATGTTGGGTTCAGATAACAGTTTATGGTGTGATCTGTTTATAGAGAGATGGGGATCAGATCAAGCCACTTTTTGTGCCCCTGTTGATTCCAAATCATGGAAACATGTCTATATGGTTCAAGATCGTTGTGATCGCAATGGATTGTAAGTTTTTATACATGTTTTTAGTTTTTGCATTAGAAAACAATACTCGGAAACAACGTCTCTATCTCTGAGGTAGTGGTAAGGTCTGCGTATACTCTACCTTTTCCAGACCCCACTAGCTGGGGACGATATTGGGTAATGTTGTTGTATTAGAAACATAGTGCTCTGAAATAACCTCTCTACCTGGAGGTAGGGGTAAGGTCTATGCACGCTCTACCTTCTGCAGACTCTACTTTGTGGGACTACACTGGGTATAAACATAGTACTAACATTTTGCATGGATGTTTATGTTTCTTCAGGGGATTGAAAATTATAAGAGAAGGAGATGACTACTATCTTATTCACCAGGGTGAAATTCAGAGACATTTAGGTTCAAGAAAGTCGAAAATAGAAGATTTATCTGTTTCATCAGCTGACTATAAAGATGTCAAAGAGGAGGTACCAAGTTTAAGCATCTTGGACAAGATACTTTTCTTCATTGGGGACGTGGAATCTGCTTCTGTCCAGGCTAAACGAAGCAGATTGGTGTAAAGAACTTTTCTTTTTTGAATAACAGTAGTATCTTGATCAATTTACGTGCACCTCAATTATTTTGGATGGCTCCGCTCCGCTCACCAAAGCTTAGGCAAATGTGAAGAAATTAGCTAACATTTTTTTGTTTGTATCTTGTTGAAATTGTTAGTTTTATGTAATAATAAATGTTTCAATATATTTCCATGTTTGTGTATGCAATATGATGTATTCATTTAATCTTTCAACATGATTTTAAACCCCAACTTACTCTGTATCCAAATCGTTGTGTGTAATGGTAATGTTTTTCTTTGTTTTGTATGAATTTTAACTTGTGAATGCTATTATATTAAGTTCAACCTAGATTTTGTTCTACGATAGTTTAGAGTTTATCCCAGTTTTGTTATAAATTAATCTCTTTACTAACATATGCATGAGAGCAAGATTTAGATGCTGCAGCAATGAGTCTGGCAAATGTACCTTACTAGAGTGCATCAATCTCTCATATAAGTACTATATATCTTTCTACCAATCATTCTCAGAGAAGGGAGTCCGGATGTGAAGATTATAGGTTATGGATTTAAGTTCTTTTAAGTTATTGAGTTCTAAACTAAATAATTGTTTGTATTTTTCAAGACAAATATTGGCTTTGGACTAAAACTATTGAATTTGACAGAACCCATCAGATATATTCTAGTACTCTTCTATTTCCCTGTCAACGGTAAGCCAAGTGGGGAAAACGAGTTATGTTAAATGTACCAATTATCATCTTGTGCCAGTGGCCTAGCTACATGTCTTCTTTTGGCCAAGAAAAGCTAAAGGGGACGAAAATAATTAAAATGAAAAAACGAAACGAACTCATTTCTGCCATTTGCGTGACATCTCAATCACCAATGAACTTCCCAAGAATTGCATCTTTGCTAGAAAAGAATTGACTTGTGTTTTTTCACTATTACATTGGGAGATAAATTGTCAAAAAGATCAAAACTATGACATAAATATAAGCCTCCGTCAACAATTGAACCAAGGCCAAGAAAAACAGTGGGGAAATCAGAGTAACTAATAACTATCCCAGCAGCACGAAAATAGTGGAAAACGTTGATCGTCTTCTACCAACAACTACCAGGGAATGATAATAACACCACTAGCTCATCTGCCTCTTCCATATCTGCAAGGCAGGAACAGCTCCATTTTTTAATCCCATGGTCATTGTTCTTCAAATATTGTATGCTCAACTAATATTAAACCCGGATGGCTGATTATGGTAATAAATAGACGTTCCCAAACAAATTTCCAGAGGATATTTGACTGCTCACCTTGATTAACTCAATCAAGGTGCATTCAATGGATCAGCCTCAGTATCCCTTTCCTTCATTGCTGTCCAATCTTCTGCTTCTGCAAACAGTAATATTGAGTCAGTATAGTTCACCAAGATACATAGAGCAAAAGAAAAGGTGACACAACTGTAATAATAATAGTCAAGTATGGTTTATGTGGGAGCAATGATCTGGAGAATTCTGTACATACTTGGTTTGTCTGCAATGGCTGCAAGCCGTCTTTGCAAAATGGATGCAACAAAGAGGAAAATTGAGCACATGCCAAACATCACAGTGATGGGGAAAGCGTTGACCTACAAATTGACAAAAAAAAATCATCCATAATCAGAACTCGATGAGAAACATGAATTATATGTTGCAGCAGAATAATTACATGGGTAATTAAATGTAAGAAAAGAAACATGTGCACCAGTTACTTAGAGCAAAAGAATAGTAACATACATTGTAAAGTACAATGCAGACGAAGAGGTTGAGGGGAATCCTGAAGAAGTTCATTATGGTGCTCCTTGCTTCCTCGGGAATGTATTGAGACCTCATCTTCATGATGGACGGCCAGAAGATGCCAACACAAGACTCAAAGGTACAGAAGCCAAGAAGCTGGATACTTCCAGCAAAGGAGATGCCTCCCCCTTTCACATTTGAAGGAGGTACCAAGAACTGGTCCAATGAAAGATATTAAAGAACTGCCAAACCACAAGGCATAAAATTCCAAAAGTAAAGGAACTTCCTACTTACAGTTGTCAGAATGGGCAGCATGAGAGATACAGAAGATACAACAAAAACAATCTGCATGTAGCTCTCAACTTTAGGTGAGTTCTTCGCCATAAGGCGAGCTGCAAATGAGCTTCCCAACATTGAAGCCAACATGAAAGTTGCAAAAATAAAACCATGGGGAATATCTTCATCATTTGGGCTAAGGGCAGGAGTCCAGAGAAATACAAATGTATACATGGAACCTTCAAATAGAGATTGTATAGCACCGAGTAATGCAATCTTCTCATCTGTCACAAAATCCATCCAGAAATAAGGACAGTGTAGAAGTAAATGAAACAAATAAAACAAAGAATTGAATGCTGACACAGTGCAAGATACAGCTTGAATAAGGAAAACTTTTTTCAACCAAACATCAATTTGAGATATCAAACAGATATATCACAAATAATTTAGTATCAGGAAACAGAACAAGAGCCAAGTCGCCAAAGCTGTGACCTACGCCTTCTCCAGCAACCCAATCTAATTTGCAGCTCTAAATCATAATAGATAACCTGGTGAAGAAACATTGTGTGCCTGTAAATTTGAATATACCAGAATGTAATTAATCGGATAATTGTCCAAAACCACTTTCCTATGCCCGTCCCAGATTCTAGAAGTCCTCATCCTATGAAGCTCTAAATTCTAACGGATATATTGGGAGAACATTGGAAATCTACATCCACGTTGAATCTTATCGGCAGGGAATCACTGTATCAACAGCACATGGGTTGAAAATTCTCACGAAATAAGACATAATGGGTCGCATATCCAGCTATACCTGAAGCAATGGCCACAGCTGCACCCTTGAATTGAGTTAGCAAGTCTTTGCTCTCTGATGGGTCTCCATAGTTCTCCGACCATGATGATAATATGACTGCCATTCCAATGGCAAGAAAGCAGGCAGCAGCATCAAAAGGAGACACAGGGCCGAGATTTAATGAATCAACAAGAAAATTTCCAAACAATCCAGCAATAATTGCAACAAGACCATTTCCGACAAATATTGCCTTGGAGAAAGTAAGTGAAAGCCATTGGGACTCGAAACCCCTCTGCATGAAGAAAGCAAGTACTACATTAAATATTCTGAAAAATATATAATATTAATGATATGCCAAAAACAAAGAGCAGATAATTGATATGCCCTTTCAAAGGGTTGTAGTGTGTATCTCAAGGACAACCATAGCAGGATCAACGTTCCATAAAGCTGTACTACTTAGCAGTTCGTACTACTTCTCCAGTTGATAGTAAGCTTGATAATAAGGATATGCACCTTAAAGTGTTCTGCTACAAGCCATGACTCAAATGATGAAAACAGTAGAGATGTAGCAATGCCACCCAAAATACGTCCAACCATCAGAATCTTGTACTGAGGGGAATGCTTGGTGATGCAACTCAGTATGTAAGTGATACAGTAAGTTACACATGCCCTCTTCCGACCCCTGAAATTTAAAATGCAAGAAAGATCTAGCTAGAAACTTTTGGGTATTAAAAGATAATTCGACACACAAATTCTGAGAACATACTGTTTGTCGGCAAGAGATCCAACAATTGTGCCAAACAGCATAGAAGATCCAAATCCAGCAATGAATAGCTGTCCAATATCCCCCTTGCCAAAGCCATATGTGCTGTAAAGGTAGTATACATATGGACCCTGTAGCCAATCACCAGCTATTGCCACACAACACACAAACATTAGACACAAATCACCACCTTTCACACAGGATGAAATTAAACCATACAACTTAAGTTAGGTGATACACCAACAAATAAGAATATCATTGCCAAAACTCGAAAAATATCTTAAATTGTCCCCTCTGCTTCTGCTTTTCAGAAATGAATCTGAAACAGAGCAATACTTTTATTCTTTATATCACACACGATTAAATCAGCAGAGCAATCACATAATAAAAGCTGGAAGTATCACCACTTATAGCTCATCTATACAATTAAAATAAAACTGCTAAATGGCAAATGATTCCAACATAAGTTCATCAAGAAATGAATACAATGCCTCTTTTGCTTTTTAGTTGGGTCCATGATCATTCTAGCCTTAACAATCCATGGGCAATGAGGATAAAGAGTTTCTGAAGTATGATTAACAAGGAAGCATTGAATGAAATGGTCGCGCGGATAGATCTAAAGAACATTAAGAAAATTGAGCTACATATCGAAACTTGGAAGCTGATTCAGCATTCAGATTAACAAAAAAAATTATAATCGCAAGCCACAAGAGAGCAGAACCATTCAGATTCCATTTTATCCCACAACTTAACCACTTCTACACAGCAAACTCATAATCCCCAATTAACCAAACTAAACGACATAACGAGCCTCAGATCCAAAATCCCACACACAAATAACCAGATCGAGCATGTAAATACAAAAATTCAAAATGCGAAAAAATGCAGAGTTAGAATCAATTAATGGAGAATAAAAAAAAAAACAGATCTGAAAAGCGAAAATTAAACAAAACACAGAACATACCCATCATAAGAGAGTAAACAAGAATGTAATTGTTTTTGAATGAATTGAAAGCCTGAGAAGTTGTGATTCGATCTTTGTTGCTCTTCCCACCCAGCTCAAGAACTGCCACAACAGCAGCCATGGCCCCAAACAACACATAGTAGAACAACTCCATTGCTCCTCTCTCTCTCTCTCTCTCTCTTCTCTACTGCCACTCAGATATTCTTCTTCTTCGTACAAATGGGTGTGTGTGTTCGTTAATATATATACTGAAGCAACGTATACGCGGTTTCTTCTGCGCTGTAATCCTCTAAAGACATGCTACGTTTACTGTGACGATTTATCAGATGTAATCCCAGCCTTTCATTTTAGACTAATTGACACGTGGCGATTTTTGTATTGTGTGATATCTGTCGGTGGTTATGTACCCAACTTCATAGTATCCTTATTGCTCCCATCTAAGCAAAAAAAAAGAAAAGGATAATTGAAAAACTTTTTATCAATTTTTATATTAGGTAATTGCCCTTCAAAATAATTACTCCCTCGTCTCATTTAATATGAGTTAATTTGATTTGATACAAAGTTTAAAAAAGAAAGAATTTTGAAATTTATGGTCAAGAATAAGTGATACATGTTTGAATGACCGTAAATCATTTCAGCAGAAGTAAAGCTTAATTGCTACAAAATATGAAAATGTGTCATTCTTTTTTAAACTTACTAAAAAGGGTAGTCAGTCATATAAACATGACAAAGAGATTAGTAAATATGCTACGTAAGATGTGTGTGTTTATTTCTTTAATTTTATACAAATTTAAATATTTACTTGTATACACCCAATCAAAGACATATTTATGTATTATGTCAATATATATATATATATATATATATATATATATATATATATGTACTAGTTTTCTGACATGTGCGTTGCACGTGATTACCAATTTCAAAAATATATGTGATATTAACTAATATTGCTTATTTAAGAGAAGATTTAAATAATAAACTTAGCAAAAAATAATATTGCAGATTCTTTTGTGAATGTTAAATGTGGATTGTCATACATATCTCTTATTCACGCAAACATATGAAGACGGTCAATGAAAATTGTTATTATTTAAATGCAATTATGTATATATTTATTTCAATTTGATGAGCTTCAATCATATAACTAGTCTTATCTCACTAATATTACCTTATAGACAATATTTATTTTGTATTTTTCTTGTCATCTAACCAGATGTGTTTTGCATGTGTATTCTACGTTAATTGTTTAGATGTTATATTAACACATGAAGAGAACAACAACATTTTATATATTCACATATTTTCGCATTTGTTGTGAGTTTTTTTTTTAAAAAAAAAAAGAACTCGGAACATTTTAAAATAATGATAATATATTTGTGACATATATTATACTTAAATTTAAGTACAAATACCTACCCAAATATAAATATATATTTGCATTAATGAAAATATTTATCTCTTGAAATTAGCTATTAAATAAATAATAAAAATTAAACTAATACAACTAAATGACATAAGTAGCATTCATAAATAAAGTCATTCTTTTGTCTTAAGCATCAAAAATAAATCGTGACAATTCTCTAAATTTTGGAAAAAGATATTCAGAAACATATATCTACATCACAAGAGAAATTGTTAACAAAAACAAATGGATTTAGACTACATCAAGTTAACTTCATATATTGGAACATTACATACTAATGTATATATTAAGCAAACAAATAATTATTATATCATCAAAATTATATTATTTTCATTAAGGACTCGAGGTTATGAAATATACTCTCTTAGGATAGAACGACTTACTTCATCAGAATAGTGGTACCTCATATTCCGCTAAACTTCGAACTCACTCAACGATAATAATCACACAGAAAATTTTAAAATGCAAGAAGAAGAGTAGAAGATTAGAATAAATTGTGATTGAAAAATAAGAGGAAGTTCCTCTATTTATAGTTAACAAAGGGTAGTATGAACAAATGTTTTTTTGTGTCTTATCTGAAAAATCATGACCTTTCTGAGAAGTCACAACACTTTGGAAAAATCGCAACTTATTGAAAAAGTCACAACTCTTTGGAAAAGTTAGAACTTATTGAAAAAGTCACAATTCTTTGGAAAAAGTTAGAACTTATTGAAAAAGTCACAACTCTTTGGAAAAGTCACAACTCATCAAAAAATCACAACCCTTTGAAAAAAGTCATAACTTATCGGAAAAATCATGACTCATCGAAAAAGTCACAACCTAAGTTAGGAATATTATAGTAATTTAACATTCAAGTTAGGAGCTCATACTTTTAAGATAATATAGATATATTATTCTCTTTAATCCATATTAAGTGAATTTGTGAGGCAATACACATTTATTAACGAAAGAAGGACATAAAAATTGAATATCATTTTACACTTCTTTGCTCCTTTAATTATTGTCAGACTATTTTTGAAATAAAAATAAATTAAAGTAAAATTATAAATATGAGCAATTAACTCTCTTGAATTTATCATCTAAAAATATAAATGACGGACAAAAATAAAACAAAGCTCAAATATTTATCTTAAATTTTGAATAATTCACTTATTTTAAATTATGAAAAACCTCAAAATTCATTTAATATTAGAATAGAGGGAATAACAAGCATTTATAAATATTTTTGGTCAAATGTTTAAAGGTGTTAAAAGTATTTTTTGTTCATTTCAATTTCAATATTATACAAAGGGGAATCTTTGTCATGTTATTATTGTCTACTCCTTCCATCTCATTTTAATAGTCAATTTAATTTAATTAACAAAATAACTTTAGAATCTAAAAAATGTACATATATATTTCAGAAAAAATAATTAATCTGTTTCATTTATTAAATAAAAATAATTTAGTAATTTTGTTTTTAATTAAGTGTGAAATGAGTTAAAGAGACAGTTTTGCCTTTCAATTTTTTATTTGGAGCCCGGTTAAATTTGAATTCTCCGGAAAGTTTCACAATGGAAGGTCAAACGCTTCTTAACAAAGGTGATTTTGTATCTAAAGATGACTCAAATCTGAGACCTCTAATTAAAGATGAAGGAATACTAACCATTTTACCACAAACTCTCATTATCAAGTTAAAAAGAAATCGTTAAAATGAAACGAGGGTAAGGAGCACCAAATTTTCCAAATATAAATACATTTATTTCGTTTCGCTTTCAGTAGCACTATTTAATATAACATGGGCTTTCTCATGAACTTTGAATTTTTTGTTTCCCACTGCTAAATTCCATTGTCGATAACGTGTGTGTTTTCCTTTATTTATTTATTTTGGTAATGTCCATAACTGGTAAACCGACAGCATATAAGAAATCACGATTTTTCCTAATGTAAAGTCACAGTCTAGCAATAAATAAATAAATAATAGGGAAACTAGCTTAAAATGCTTAAGAATTATCGAAAAGTAAAGTAATTATATAGTACTAAAATGAAATAAAATAATTTGTATTGTTACCTCAATGAGATATTGAAAATATAGCAATTATGCTATTTGTTTGTTTTTGGAACAAAAAATAGCATTATTATTATTATTATTAGTTAGGTCGAGTAAATGCGTTGTCTCTCCACTAATGAACCTCACATGAGATGCTGCAATAAACAGTAATAGTAGAATTCAAAAAGATAGTGTATAGGTAGATTTTATCTTTATCTTAAAAAAGTAAAGAAATTACTTTTTATAGATTTTTATTCGAGAAAATAACAGAAATAAAGAAATTAAATCAAGATAAAAGAGACTATGTAAAGCTGGACAAATAATACGAAAAAAAGGGTGCAACAATCATGACTACTTATGAGTTATGGGTGATCGTCATGGAGGAGATGTGCATGCATTTTCTGCTTATGGGTGGATTTTATATAATTTATTAATTGTGTTATATTCTTTGACTATTAATTTGAGCTAATTTACTAATTGTGTTATATTATTGTCGTGATTGCCTTTTTCTTTGACTTGAATTGTCAACTTAGCAAAAGAATTATTATTTATGTTAATTTACATTTTGATGTGGAGTCATAAACTTAAGAAGAGAGCGGCATATCTGCTCTACTTAATTAACGATAAGGAGTTTTTTTTGTAATAAAAGAGTAAATGAAGGATATAATTACATTATTTTCAATAGTTGAAGGACATTTTTGTGATGTTATGTGTCAATTGTAATACTCTCTCCATTCTTATTTATGTATTGTTTTTACTAAAAATAGATGATTTTTAATACTTGTCATTCACAAAATCAATGTATAAATGACACTATTTTTTCTATTTTATCTTTGAAAGTTATTAGCTTTGAAAATATAAATTTGACTAATATAGGAAAACTAAATGACCAATTATATTCATATTCATCGATCAATTTAATTAATCAAAATAAATTAATTTATGTCCCTTCATTGAAAATTTGATTTCAAAAAATACTCCTTCCATTTCAAATTAATTGAATTGTTGAGGTGTTTCACACCTTTTAAGAAAAAAAAGATTAAAACATAAATTAGGCATAATTTTTCATTTTTATCCTTATTAATTATTATCAAATTTGTGATTAAAATAACTAAACATTAATTACTAACTAATTTCAATACTAACTAATAAAGAAAAAAAATGAAATAACATTCTAAAAGTAATTTTAAAAATTGAACAATTAAGTTAATTTAAAAAATGAAAAGTCGTAATCAACAATGTCACAGTATGGCGTGATTAGTTTCCAATGGCCATATTAATTAGTGGTCTGGCTTGTTGAAAGTCCCCGATTAAATGAAAAAGAAACATAAACCTAATTTAGTGAGTTCTATTTAATTACTTAAGCAAATTAACCGACAACACGCAATTGTCATTAATTAGTCTCAAAGCATGGGCTAGCTAGTACACAAATTTCTTGTTACTTAAATGGACCTAACTATTCTAGCTAAAATTTAAAATTCTGAAAGGTGAATATTGTTGAAAATAAGATGCATGTCACATTTTCGACAATATATTTTTGGTAGAGGATTCGATTAATTTTTAATTAAAAAATAAAATAAATTCAAATAGTCCATATTATATGATTCTTAGCTTACACAGACCTCTAAAGAAATCATTCATCTCTAAAAAATAATGTGTTTTTATTAAAAAAATAAAATCAATTAAGTAGTCTTGATTTAATATGATATCTTGATTAGGTAAAAATTTACTTTATCTAAATAGGAGTAAATTTGAAGAAAAATAATAATTAATATCCTCTTGATTATGTGAAAAATTACTTATCTAAATGAGAGTAAATTTGAAGAAATATAATAATTAATACTTTCTTAATTATATAAAATTTCACTTATCTAAATTATTTTTAATTAAAATTGTATTTATTTAATAATAATTTTTTTGACTACCTGGAAATTCACTTAAAATTGTCATATAACATGGACCAGAGAGTATATATCTTATACTCCATCTATTCATTTTGAATTAGTATAAGCATTTTATCACAATATTTTAGTAACTAATATAGTCTTTATGTTTTGTGAAATAATTTGGGGAATAAATAAGTTAATGTATAGGTGTAATTATAATTTTCTTTTTATATCTTTTCTTGATATGTTAAGGGTTAAGGCAAAAAATACATCTAAATTATTTTAATCTTTTTAGTTTTATACATGAACTATTGAGAGTGTGAGTTTCCTAATTGAGCCACACAATAGTTAGCGAAACACAACTACATCACACTTATGTGGAAATATAAGTCTACCGAGAAATCTTTAAATAAATCAGTATTAGTTTAAAAGTTAAGGTTAAAGAATGAAACTATCATTGTATAAAATTATTTATTTCAATTGATATCTTCGATTAGAAAGGAGAGAGTTTAGAATTTTAAAGAAGACAACTAAAAATAAATATCAAAAAATTAATGCGTCACCATGTATATAAAGTTGTTATATATGCTATATGATGTTATGCAATTTGTATTAAAACAATTCTAATGACAACAAAACTTTCCAGAAACAGTAAAACTTCAAAATTTAAATCATGTAGTTAAAGAACAAAAGTTAATAACTGTAAAACAGATCAGAATCTGTAACAACTGTATGAAACAAAAAGGAAAGAAAATCGAGTCCATTGAATGCACAGTGTCCCCTTAAGGAAATCATTCCCCTATAATATTCGAGGTTGAATGAAATATATCCTCCCAGGATAGAACGATTCTATCCACCAGTGTATTTAAGTTCACGAATATTTAATTGTGCAGAAGAAGAAGAAGTTCAGAAATTTCGTAAATGAAAAGTTCGAGGAATCACATCTATTTATATCCAAGAAGCACTATTTTCAAAAATTTGCAACCTTTCAAAAACTACTTGACCGTTCATGAAAGATTGCAACCTTCCAGAACAATCATAACTATTCCTAAAAGTTACAACCTTTCAGAATAGTCATTTCTAACGACGAAAAATTTAAATAAACTGGGAAAGACGTTTCAAAGCCAAAGCCAAAGTTATAGCCGAAGCCGACCGAGCAACGACTGCACGAGTGGTCCCTCTTTCCAACCCTTTTAACAACTAGTAAAAATGTTTATCTATTTAAATACTTTAACTTTTCTTTCCCACCACCAATGATGGAGAAATGCTTTATCTTACTAAATAATAAGAGAACCTTTCGAAATCCTCTTTTCATCTTTCCTTCATTTTCCATAAATTTTTACTATATACACAACATATGAACAAATGCCGAAACATTTCTAGACAAACATTTAGTTAGTGACTGGATGTGTTTTGCTAACTATTGGGTGATAGCCAAGGGCGGATCTAAGGGTACGGGTGGGGGTGCCACGACACCCAATGATTTTGGAAAAATCTTTGTATATATATATTTATATATGTATCATAAATTAATAGATATATATTAACTTTGCCACCCACTAAACAAAATGATGAATGGTTCAAGTGGCGAAGGGGATGATATGCCCTATGTGAAATGCGAGTTTGAACCTTGCTGCTGGTGTTATTTTTTTCAGCGCGCAGTGAAGTTTTTTTTTCTTTTCTTTTTTGTCTTTTTTTTAATTAATGTGTGAAGGGCTTTAGTTTTTTTTTCTTCCATCCATTCTTATTTATTTACTATACTTTAATAATTCAAATTGACTCCTTTTCACTATAGTTAATTCTTAATTTTTTTTAAACTTTCACTAATTATTGATAAATATTATTAAGAATGTATTTAAATAGTAGTTTTTTAAAAATATAAATTTTAAAAATGATAGAATATTATTACTAAAGTTCTTTCAATTTAAAGGTTCTTTCGATCTTCACCGACATTCTTGCTAAGTAAGATGACTAGGTTGAAACTACAATTTTATTCTCTCTACTATATATCTGCAACAACACATAAAGTCAATGGAATATGAATATATTCAGTTAACACTATGAGATGGTTTATACAAGCTCAAATTTTAATGTGAAAAAAAATATTTTTTCGTCTAAGTCTAAGTGAATATGGCCTTTAATTCCTAAAAAAATAATTGAATTGTTTAGTTATCTCTAATCACAGGATATCTAAAAGAAAATATTACTAACATGCATGTTTGATCGATTTGTTTATAATAATTGAAAAGGATAATAACTTGAATTGTAACCCAAAATTAAAACAGCCGACTCGTTTATCTAACTTGAATGATGTGGCATCCATGACCTCCAAATCTTAGATCCGCCTCTGATGATAGCTTAGATAGAAAACTCAAACTCTCAATAATGCAAATATGAAATCAATAAAATGAAATAGTTTAACTGTATTTTTGATTCTTTAACTCTGAAGGTCGTTTAGTTGAATCTCATAAGTAATAAATTATTCTATTATGTATATGCGATAACTTATTACATCACTAAGATATAAATATTAGAATAAATATCTCATAATAATCTAATAACTCTAATCAAACACAAAAATAAAATAATCATATAATATTATTATGTATAATACTTCACACCAAGGTCTCCTTAAAATAAAGGGAGGAATACTTTAGTCAAAACCCGCATAGGTAGCACATGATGAGTGCCTTGCACGAACAGCACTTGTCAACTACGATATCCAATGATCTCAACTCTCATCATCTCAAAGTAGGCAATTTCTATTCCTAGGAAGTAGTTATGCAAAACTCTCCCCCTTTACTCCGGGAGCCTACTTAATGACTATTGTCTTTATCCTAATACTTTTTCTTCCTTTTTATTTTAGATTTCATATTTTCTTAAGAAACTATAAGTAAGTTTATCATTATGTTTTTATTTGGTGTTCTCTTGAAAAATTTTCAATTAATAAACATGAATTAATTTGATCAATAAACATAAATTAATTATTTTATTTTTTTTATATTCGTCAAATGCGTAATTTTAAGGTTAATTGTCAAATGTAAAATATAGGAAAAATAATGTCATTTATGTATTGATTTTATAAAATAATAAATATTAAAGAACATTTTATTTTTAGTAAGAACAACATGCGAAAAAGAACAGAGGAAATACTATTTTTTTTTGTATATTGATAATTATATTAAATCAATAATTCAAGAGATTTACTTTCCGTCTTATATTAATTATTCACTTTTTCATACGTTCTTTTAAAAAAAATCATAAATAAAAAGAATAGTACTCCATCTGTCCCTATTTACTTGTCCATTTTTTATTTTGGCGCACCTATTAAGAAAAATAATAATTGATATAATAAATTTACCATTTTATCCCTATTAATTGATAGAATTTCAAAATCAATTTACTCATTAAAGAAGTTCTACCTTTTTCAAAAACATTAACTCTCTAAATAAATTTAAGATATAATAGGTAAAAAAAATATTATCTTTTCTTAATTTGTCAAAATTAAACAAATAAAAAGGATCAAGTAAAAAATAAAAATTGAACAAGTAAAAAAAGACACCGGAGGAAGTACTCTATCTATAATTTCCTTGTAATACACTTATTTGTGCATTATTCATCACTCTATAATTCTCTGTAATACATTTATTTTGTGCATTATTCATCACTCTATAATTCTCTGCAATACACTTATTTTGTGCATTATTCATCAATACGAAGGATATCTCAAGTTAAATACTTAAACATGCATGCATTCAGATCATTTATACAAAAGTCGGTTTATATTAATGGAGATGTATATTTAGGCCTATAGGGCATATGAATAGGCACCATTGAATTTGAATTTTATCACTGCACTTGTAGTCTTTTCTTCTAATTAAAATCTTCTAAAATCTTTCATCAATAGTTGAATTTGTCATTGCACTTCTAAAATCTTTCAATCTGATAATTTTAAGAATATTTCAACGTGAAAATTGCTTAGAGCCAAAAACATCTGTACGAAAATTGCTTGAATCCTGTATGATAATGAAACATTTCCCACCTATTTTCTTGATATTATTTTGGAGCATAATCAATTACTTAGGTAATTTTTCCTATAATAAAGGTTTTGGGCCTGAAAAGTTGGTTCAGGACTCCTTGATGATGATGAGACGCAATGGGTTGGGCTCATATAACATGTAAGGATGTGGAATTTGATTGTTGGCCCAACCCAAATGCTCCTTGAGCTTGTGATCCTTACGTGTTCCTGGAAAACCTTCGAGGTCAAAAGTTAAAACTTGTTAAATTTGAAGTTTTGACCATGAAATAAACGGGGTCAAAAGTCTAATTAAAACTCTACAACCTTCAAGACTATTTTTGTAAATCAATCATTTTCAAATAATTAAAGAGCAAAACTCTATGACCGAAAAAGAGACGAAGATCAAAGAGGATACACATCAAGGTGTCAAATGGATGAGTTGAATTTGAAAAGATCAAAATGGATTGAGATAAAAAATGAATTTGGTTAATGATATGGCAAAAAACTATTTGTGCTAAAATAGATGGAACTAAAATGAGCTGAAGAGCGCAACCCAACCCCATTCAATAAAGATAGGGAAGTGTTGTTATATACAATTTCACTTCAACTCCTATACAATATTTCAACTTCTTTTAAAGAAAATGTACTCTTATATTCTTAGAAAGCTCATATTTATTTATTTATTTTGGTTTTCCACCTGGTGTTCGGTATCCACATTGGAGGCCAACTAAATTTGGATTCGCGCTGAAAGTCCCACACTGGGGTAAAATGTTCCCTAACAAAGGCGACTTCGTACTCATGAGACTCAAACCCAAAACCTCTGATTAAGAATGAATGAGTACTTGTCAATGCTTACGTACCTTTCATTTTTATCAATCAAAAGGAAAAGATAAATACCAGCTAAAAAACTTTTCATAAATAATCATTATGAATATGAATAGATTTATGGTGAGTGAGTGAGTGAAAATAAAATGCGTAATTTACTTCGAAATTATGATTGTTCATTAAAATGACAAAGATGAAAATATATTAAAAGAAGCATTTATTTCTTTTCTTAAAAAAACAAGCTTTAAACTTGTGAATTTATCTATCCGATCCTCTTTCCAATCTTCATTTTATAATAAGTGTATGTATGTGTACTTCTACATTTTGGTCCAATATAGTTTGGTGTTCCGTAAAATCAAGAAGACCTTAATTTTTTAATTTTATTTGAGAAAATGATCAAATACACCCTCAATCTATAACCAGATTCTCAACTACACACTTATATTTTACAGGGGTCCTATTACCCCCTCGAACTACTTTAAAGCGAAATATATACCACCCTAAAACTAGATAACCACATTCTTTGTATGTGGTGTGCACACGCGCTACAACTGTCAAATATCATTATTATTATTATTTTTAAAAGTAAATGTTGTTCTTCTTCTTCATTGCCAACAACATCATCTTTACTCTTCTCTTCTCCAAATGTTGAGACATGCTTTTATTTCTTTTCACTGTAAACTCCCCTAAACCTTTATCTCCCTCCACCCCATTTCTCCCTAGACACCCCACCCCCACCCTCGTCTTCCACAACCCACAAATTAGATCTCAATCCAAGATCCATATCAACACTTATCATCTCTTTTTCAGGTAAAAGAAATCAACAATATTTATCAACATCATCACCATCACAACAACAATTTTATCAAGTCATTTAGATCAACCCCTTCACCTCTACCACCCAAATTTTGCAATCTTGGCACCAATTTTAAGTTCGAAGTTCTTGCTAATCGTCTTGGACTTGAGTACGACTACGCCCTTTTGAATCCTTTTCTTTAAACAGTGAAGGATTTATGCCTTTTAAACTTGAGAAAATAATTTGGATTATCAGGGTTGAGCATAATCGATTGGTGGTTGTTGCTCAAGTTTCTAAAATTGTTATTGGGTGTAGTTTGAATTCTTCATCGAAAAATAATAGAGATTAGAGATAATATCTGAAGGTTGGTGAATTTTATTAGAGTAAAGAGATTAAAGATGATTTAATTTTATTTACTATATGAGTAATAATTTTAATGCGATTTCGATGGTGATTTACAGTGTTAAGAATTGTGAGTAAATAGTGTGACAAATAATGAGAAAGTATTAAAAGATGGGTGAAGACATTGGCTGCTATGGTAGCGAACTAATGGTGGTTCAACAATGGTGATGAAGAACATGTAAGGTGGGGTATTTTTTTGAGTGATGAGAGAGGAAATAAAATAAAAGACAAAAGTAAAAAATTATATGTAAAAAAAAAAAAAGTCAAAATATTTTTAAAATATCTTTTTATCAGTTTTTTCAACTTTCACATGCCTTCAAGAGTGTGAGCACACTCTCTGTGCCACGTCAGCACTCAAGAGTGCATTTATACCACTTTAAAATAATTCAAGGGGGTAATAGGACCTCTGTAAAATATAAATGTGTAGTTGAGAATTCGATTATAGGTTGAGGGTGTATTTGATCATTTTCTCATTTTATTTAAATAAAAAAAATCTTACATAACCAAAAAATCATTAAAGAACTACTTTTTCTTTTAGAAGTGAATAATTTGACGTGCACTAGCTAAAAACACCAGAGTACTGCTTCATGAACCTTTCAATCCATTTTACTTGTCGTGCTTACTAACAATAAATGATTTAAAATAGTTGTCATCTTGAAAAATCAAGGTATTATTAATTGTTTGTTTTCCATCTTTTATTTATATTGGTCATAAATATGGAAACATATTAATGTGGTGCAAATGAGAGAAGCATTTGCTCAGTTACGTTCATATAATACTAAAAAAATAGATGTTCATTTTTACTTTTATAGTTTGAAAATCAAATTTATCACTTTAGTTCTTACCTTATTGATAACTATAGTCTCTCGATGCATTTCTCAAACTATTGAATTAATTATATTCAAAGAATGATATAGTAAATTTGATATTTTAGTTATTGCTCCTTAAACAATGTGTCAAATCAATATTTGACAAATAAAAATAGATGAAGATAATAGAGTATTAAATTGGGAAAAGTAATAAATAAGAATAATTTAGTTAAATTATTGTTTAATTAATATTTTATTAAAGAGTGCAAAACAAAACATGATAAGTATCTATTAATTGCCACACTTTAAGTTGAGTTGTAGAGAATGGAAAGTAGGGAAAATGTCAATAATGATATCTCGAATTTTCGATACGAAGTGGATAGCTCATTGCCCGTAAGTCAAAGACGAAAAGAGCAAAAATAAATTAAAATATGGATTTTATAATTTTTTTTCCTTTTTAAATATGGTGAATTTATTATTTTATTACTTTTTTTATTTTTTGGTGGTTCCATTCATGTTCATTGTCCATTGTTCATTGGGCATTGGCAAGTCAAAGAAAAAATCAAGTTTCTACAATGTCATGCAATCAAACAACAAAGTCAATAACCTTTATTAATGGATAATATTGATTTTTTTCTACCTTACCTAATTATTCAATGGGGAATCAATAAAGTTTGCTATCTTCACCTACAGAAATTTTTTCAATAGTAGAGAATGATGCACTTCCATTTTGAACATTCTGGAGAGTATTATTTTTATGGGGACGGATATTTTTATTAGAGGTGGATTCGGAATATAAAAGAGATATTATCAGAGGAGATGCATGTTAATCAAAATGTGTCACACAATATATTTTCTTGGTAGAAAATGTTATTAAAAACATAAAATACTAATGTACTAAATAGATATAAATTAACCGATAAAAATTGAGTAACACAATTCATTATGTGGATTAATACACCTTAACTTCACTTAACATGCGCACTAGATTTCCAAATATTTTTGGTAAATATTATTGGGATGAAAATTTAGATGAATTTCATCATGTGTTTGGACATGGTTTATAAAATACCATCTCAATTCATCTTATTTCATCAGATTCGGGATGTGATATGGTTCTGAAGGATGAATCGGATATGGACAGTTCGAAGAAACATATTTCCTTTTTTTAAAAAATATGATTTATTTCCATAAGTTTTAAAAATTATCAAAACTAACTATAGGTTTGTATTACATAGCAAGATAGAAACGTCGACGTGACAAGATTCATGACTTCCACAACAAGTCAATTGGATCTTCGTTGTAGCAAATAACAAATAGTGTCCATGACACTGGAGCAATGTGATAGTTCAAAGTGAGTGCTATTCTACACATCATGAAGTAGACGAAACACATAATATTGTTATCCTGAGCTGATTGTTCGTCATTTTCATTCACAACCATCTCATTACTTTCATATTCACTGAATATTTCATCATTGCTTTGGTGTTCATGTAAAAAATGATGTAATACAGCGCAAGCAACTTCTATAGAGGGTGTTTTGTAAAAGATAAAAGTTTGGTGTAAGATTTGATTTTTTAAAGCTCCCAAATAATGAGATTTGACCCAAATACTAGTTTTTTTCTAGTATTTGAAAATTTGAGTTATTTGCCAAAGATATTTGTAAAATAATAACAAATTGTATGGATAATTGACAAACACTATTTGCCAAATTTTACTTGGAAAATTTATGGCCAAACGGGTCCTTAGTTCCTCAAGCTTCAAAAGAGGGGCTTTCAAAGAGGCGACACGTAATTATTTCACCTTTTTGAGTTCACAATATTTAAAAAATGACGAAATTAAAAGGGTATTGCGATTATATTGAACTTGCTATTCGTGATGGGATTGTTTTTATGGTCAAGAACTCAAGTTATACACAGAAGTAAAATACAAATAATCTACTTCTTAGTCTAAGTTTTTATGAAAGTTTGATCAATTAATAAACAAGTTCTCAACGTGCAAAACAAAAGATTAGATGAAACAAATCGGAACATACTTCATTATCGACATTTTGGCCAAAAGCAGCTAATTTTAGAAACGAAAAACAAATTTATTTCCTATATTTCAAACTTTTACCAATTTATTTTTTCTTTTTTTTCTTGATGGAATATATCAATACCCAAGTTTTAGCTTTGCAAATTCAAGGTCGTAATTTGCTGCTCCTTGAGCGAGACCTAATACCCCATTGCCGAATGACTCAATTTCAAGTTTTCGCTTCCAACCCACGAGAACACGAAACATAGTAGAGCTACTAACAGTTAGAAGCTACAGTAATATATATGAGTGGCCTAAACCGTGAGTAACTTTGATCAATAATATATTAATTAATATAAGATAATGAATTCTAGCTACAATCTTTATGTTAAATCAACTAAAAAAATTACTCACTAGAAAAGTATCAACTTTGAAATTATAAGCTAAAATAAACTAGTGATTATGCAAGGGTCCATCATTAATGCCCCAAACAAACCTATGTTAATTATCATGCCTTGAATTATCCTTATCCGACGCTTCAAAATCGTAGGATGAATCTTTTCTACAACTCCTCACTCGTAAAAGTCCATATAGCTTCTTGAACTCTCTGAGATTTTCTTTGCAAAAAATACCCGAATCGCCCGTTTCCTCCGCGGTTCGAACCGACCCGCTCTCGCTCAACCGCCGTGCATGCCGAGTCGCCGCCCTCGACTCGGTGTTGATTTGCAGAGCTGAAATGACTGTTTTCAATGCCCGAGTCGGCGAGCTCCGGTTCGATATCATAATCTCGCCGATTTCAGCCGGGCTGAGTGCCGCCCCTGTTTGGAAAATCTCCTCTACTTGTGGGAAAAGCTTGTGATCTTTTAAACCCAGATGGCTATTCGCTAGGATTTTGAAAGAGTTGAAATTACATAAAGGGAAGTGTATGTGAACGTCGATTCTTCCTGGACGGAGGACCGTCGGATCAATTTGATCTTTGTTGTTGATAGTGTATATCATGATTCGCTCTTCCCCACAACACGAGAATATTCCATCCATAAAGTTGAGGATTCCAGATAAACTTGGAGATGTTGATTTGGTCCCAAGGTAACTATCGAGATCTTCGATAACGATTAGCGATTTGGTCGTTGTTTGTAACAGAAGCATTTTCAGATCCGAATCGTCAGTGACTTTAGATAAATCGACGTCGTACACGTCGTAGTTCAGCAAATTTGCTATTCCGGCGATGAACGTTGATTTTCCGGTGCCGGAAGGGCCGTACAGGAGATAACTCCTTTTCCAAACTTTGCCGAGTCGGTGATAGTACTGTTTTGATTTTTGAAACGATTCCAAATCGGATTTCACCTTGTTTTTGAGATCCGTGTCCATCACTACCGTATCAAAAGTTGCTGGATGTGTGAACGGCACTGATCTCCACCGTCCGTTTCTCTGAGGTTCATTATCTACATTGACGAATAATCTCACCTCCTTTTTCCTCTGCTCGATTTCATCGAACACAGAGTGTATATACTGAAGGTAAGGCTGTAGAATTCGACGCTTATCCTTTTTCCTAATCTTCATAACAAGCGATTTCAAACCAGTAAATTCATCCTTTTCATTGATCCAGAAAACTCTAGCGCTGAGGAATTTGTCAACAACAATCTGATTTGAATCCAAAACGAGGCTAATTTCATTGGACTTATCGCCGGAGATTAGGTTGGTGAAATCAGAATCTTCAACACAGGGGAGCGAATTCAGATAAGTACAAATTTTTCGATACAATTGATTTTCCTGCATGTTGTGATTGAATTGCGGTACCCTGTAGAACTGATAGACATAACAACCATCCTCCAAAAACCTCCACCATTTTTTCACAATTTGTAGTAAAGAAGTTTTCAACAGAATCTTCAGAAACAAACCTGAAGCAATAATTGCAATCAAATACCAAAACATGATTGAGAAAAAAAAAAGTAAAAATCAGACAGTGTAATTAAGTATGATGATGGAAAAGGGAATTTGAGGGGAAAATGATCATGAGAAGGTGGATGAAATCATGAAGGGTGTTGTAATAATGAAAGTATATTATATACTATATAAAGTGACGAGAAAAGCATAAAGAATGGAGTATAATATAAATAAATTTAAGGGGATGGGGAATTGGCAGGTCACAGCACATTAATTATTTTGATGAATAGTCTTTATTAATTTGTTTGTTTGAATTTAAGAGACGGCTTGCAGGGGGACGGCATAATTTGCTAGATTTAATTGGTCAAATGAGATTTATTTTATATCCTATTTTTTGTTTAATGATTTGTTAGTGGAAATTGATTTATTATAATCGTGGTTAGAAATTAGAATTATAGAGACACTAATTATGTAATAATACACCAAGTCCTTTATAACTTATTTCATAAGTAATATATGCTACATTTAGTAGCGAGTTATTAGGATGCAAGTTATTTACGTACTTCTTTCGTTTGAGAATAAATTATATACTTTTTTCTTTTTCTTCTTTCAAGAAGATTTGATTTTTTTCGTTCAAAATTATCCTTGTTTTAATACATGAATTTTTACACCATTTAAATTAAAAGAGTCACTTCTTTTTCCCTTCATTTGATGATGGGTAAGATAGTAAAACAGTCTTGTTTTTAGGTGTGAGTAGTTTTTATAAGCAACATATAATATGAGGAAATCTATGTTTTATTATGCCACATATAAGGTGAAATAATCAAATTATGTATAATTAACATCTTTATAAAATAATACACAAATTTTATCATACTAATATCGACATAACTTTAACCAGTTATCAAACTATTCCTTACAAATTAAATAGAAGAAAAAGATCATTTCAAATTTTTTATATAAAAAATTAATTTTTTTTATAGAAGTGAAAAGGACATAGAGGGTGTGTTTGGTATGAAGGAAAACATTTTTCGAAAAATGTTTTTCTATTTTCTCATATTTGATTGGGTAAAATATTTGGAAAATATTTTTCAAATCAACTCATTTTCCTCAAATTCAAGGAAAATGACTTTCCTTCAAAAAATAAGGAAAACATTTTCCAAAACTTTCCTCCAACTTCAATACAATTTTTTTTTTTTTGAAAAAATCAATTTTTTTTTTGTTGAAAAAATAAATTTAAAGCTTTTTGTAAAATATATTTTTCAACTTCATTTTTTTTATTTTTTTATCCAACCCTTACCCCGATTCCCCCCTCCCTCCAGCCCCCTACCACCCCCCCACCCCAAAAAAAAATAATTTAAAGTTTGTTTTTAAAAATTATTTTCAATTTCAAAATTTTATTTTCATCCTACTCCACTCCTACACTCAACCCCCCCCCCCAATCATCCCCCACCCCCCAAAAAAAAATTTAAAGTTTGTTTTTAAAAATTATTTCCAATTTCAAAAATTTTATTTTCACCCTACCCCAACCCTACCCTCAACCTCCCCAACCAGCCCCCACCCCCAAAAAAAAAATTTAATTTATTTTTAAAAATTATTTTAACCCTCACCCCACCCCACCCCTACCCTGACGCCCCAGGGGGCCAGCCCCACCACCACCCCCTCCCAAAAAAATAAAATAAATTTAAAGTTTGTTTTTAAAAAAATATTTCAAATTTCAAATTTTTATTTTTTCATCCCACCCCTACGCGCAACCCCCCCTTCCCATCAGCCCCCCACCCCCACTCCCAAAAAAAATTAAGTTTGTTTTTAAAAAATATTTTTAATTTCAAATTTTTATTTTTTTTGCCCCGTCTCACCTCTACCCCCACCCTACCCGCGACCCCCATCAGCTCCAACCCCCCACCCCAAAAAAAAAAATTAAGTTTGTTTTTTAAAAAAATATATTTTTAATTTCAAAATCTTATTTTTTAACCCCATCTCACCCCTACCCCTCGACCCACCATACCACCCTCCCCAAAAAAAAAAAAAATTAACTTTATTTTAAAAAAATCTTTTTAATTTCAATTCAAAAATTATTTTCTACTCTCTAGTAAAAATAAAAGATATTTTCTCAAAAATAATTTTCATTCATATATCAAACACTAAAAAAAAAATTCAGAATTTTTTTTTTCTAGTCTCCAACCAAATATGAAAAAATAAGTTAAAAATTTACTTGTTTTTCGGAAAAACATTTTCTAGGAAAACATTTTCCTTCATACCAAACACGCCCAGAATTAAAAATAAATTTATAACGGACCGGAGAACAAAATCTTCCGTTTTCTTCGACGTGCTGCTAATCTGACTAAACAATTTGTACATGTGAGACCAATTAAGGTAATACAATATTCTTTATGACTAGTAAACATACTAATTAGTGTATTTTGTATTATTAGTTAGGAGGACTAGAGATTTTTCTCCTTGTGATTTGCTATTAAAAGGAGCATATTTTTCAATCTTAATTATTCCACGTGGTCATATTTGATTTTGACCAATATAATCGAAGCAGCGGTTTTTTCCCTTCAAGCAGCAATCCATGTACAAATTAAAAGTCGCGTTCAATATTCAAATTGCTTTATCCGCTTTATTATATGGTTGCATCCATTTATGTCTTTTACTGACATTCTTCTTTTCTCTTTTCCCAATAAATAAAAATAATGGAATCATTTACAGATTCATTTTCTTATTTCTATGCAAGGGAGGGAAAAGACCGAAAGACACAAAAGAGTAGAAGACATAATACCTAAATATAAATATGATCCTTTATTTAGCGTTAGTTGTCAATTATGACCCTTGAACTTTGGATGTGCACAAGTAGATTCTTAAATTTGTATAAAATTGAATAAGTAGACACACATGTCCTACATGACATGATATATGTAGTCACGATCCAAGCCTACACCATGGATGTTGCTGGCACTCGAGAACCATTGCTGGTCTTCAAGCGAATCCTTATCCTGGCTGACTTCAAGCGGAAGATTACCTGAAGCATACAATGCTTAAAAACTGAATAAATATTCTTGAAACGTAAATAGAAAGCTTTAACTTAAAAGAAAACTCCGAATAAAATAAATTATTCAATTCGCCATAAAATAGGCAACTTAACTCTTTAAAACATTTAAGAAAATAAATGATGCAAACTTCTCTACTGACTATCTATGAAGCCTCTAATTGTTAAAGATGAAAGTCTGGACAAGACCCACGACATTCTGACTAAATCGAAAAGTAAATGAAATACTCCGAAAATAAAGAGGCTCATCATAGCTAACTCGAACTTCCAAATGTATCAATGAAGCTTCAGTTGATGATCCTGAATACTTGTGTCTGCATCATGAGAAAATGCAGACCAAATGGCTCCGTACGTGAAACGCACGAGCATGTAAGAGGAATTCTAAAGCACAAACATAAGCTTGAACTTTGATAAAAAGGAAACATACTTAGCTCTCTCAACTCACTCAACTCAAAGAAACATAGCTCAACTCAATGATTAGATGTTCAACTGAGAGGTATACTCAAGGATACTCAAAACTACTCAAATTTATTCAACTCAGAAGTACTCAAGGATAAAATACTCAACTCAAAATACTCAAGGATAATGCAACAGTAAAAGATGCAATATATATGAAAAGTTGTAAAACTGTAGATAACAACTCAATGTATTGAAAAATACAATAATACTCAGTATGTATATAAAAATACAATATAACTCTGTGGGAGTTTCTCTAACTGACAACTATTACTTAAGAGTTATAGTGATGGTACAATACTTCACCTCATGCTGCCAAGGACCATCCTATACCTTGCCGGGGGTATAGGACCTAACTCACTAAGTTGATCCATTAGTCTATACTAAAAGCATTTTAAGGAGTCATCTAAAAAGTATGATCCTTTACTATCCATGATGGCTACATGATTTATAGAGACTTGAGTTATTTGAACTCGCATCCCCATATCGCTGCTCAATACTACTCCCAAAATATACTTCGCTCACATGTTTGTAAAAACAAAACTCTTTCTTTGGTTTGAGATAATTACTCAAAAAAAAGCTCTCTTGAAAATCATAGTTTCCTCTTTACTGAAAAACTAGCTCAAAGGCTCTTTTGAAATCTCAGTTTCCTTTCTTGTTTAAATGTGAAAACATTTACTCTTTGGGAATACATAGTATCGATATACTCTTTTGAAGAAATGAACTCAACTCTTTACGCTTTACTCTTTACACTTTACTTAACTCAAAACTTAAGTCTTAAAAAAAAAGTTAAAACGTTTGTAAAAGACTTCTTAAAATATGGTTCATGCCGAATTATGGACATGAACGACTTAATGCAAGGATTTCAATAACCATAGATAGAACTCAATGCTTGGAACTCAAGAACTGCAATAATACTACTCACTTCAAGAATGCTCAACTCAGAGGGTTCATGCGGAATTTGTGAGCATGAACTACTCAACTCAAGAACTCAAAGATACTTCTCATTTCAAGACTGCTCGACTTATAGGGTTCATGCGGAATTATGAACATGAATAACCCAACTTAATGACTTCATGGGTAACATGTAATAATCCCATGATTAGGAATGTAATCTCCAATGGGTTAGAAACTCAATACTTAAGACTTAGGACATAGAGATATTACTCCTCTCATAGATACTTAACTTATGGAGTTCATGCGGAATTTATGGGCATGAACGACTTGACTCGTAGGTCTACATAAAATTATGGAACTCATGATACAACTCTTCTTATTCTCATACTTACTTTCTTAAAATTTAACTCAAATCGATTATGGATCTCAAAGGATTCACAATTGAATTCAAAACTTTCTGGAACTCTACTCTTAACTCTCTCTTAAATGTGAATTATGAATTCAAGAGTTATGATTCATACATTGAAAGATCTCATAATGACAAAGTAGACTCATGAATATATTCTCCTCATTCTCATACTCACTTGTTCGAGTCTTGAAACAAGTTACTAGAGATTGTAGAAGACTCCATAAAATGACTCAAAGGGACTTTTTTTAGAATGTTCGAAAGAATTTTCAAAATTTAACTCTCAACTCTACCTTGAATTTGAATTATGAATTCAAGGTTATGATTATGTTAGGAATGATTTTATTTGTTTAGAAGTAGTTTAGAATCAAAGGAGAGTAAAGGTACCCTTTGAAAGAACTCAAACAGATGAAACAATTATGAACGGGTGAGGGCAGGCGACCCTGGCGCTCTGAGTGGCGCGGGGCGCCAACCCCTAAAGTTCAGAGAAGTGGTTGGGGCGCTTTGGTTGGCGTGACACGCCATGCCCCAACCAAGAAATCATTGACGACTGTTTTTGCTCGTTTTCTCACCCCTAACTCGCCTAGAATCGAATGGTTTCTTCCCCAATCACTTGGATTCGATTACTTAACACAATTACACTCTAATTTACTCAAAACAACACTCAAATTACTAAATTTCATCTCAAGAAATCATCAAAACCCTAACACAACAAGATTTAGAATGAACTTTAAGAACACCTATCAAGAACTCTAATCTTTCAACTTCAAGAATGAAATTTCGTTGAAAATAACATGATTGACGTGTGGGTGAACTAACCCAACACTATGGAAGCTTACATACCTCTTAGGGATCAAACTTATGGTAAAAATCTACAACAACACGCAAGAATCTCGACGAACGCTTGATCCTTTCCTTTTTTCTCCTCTTTTCTCTTCTTTTCTTTTTTTGAACTTTTAACTAAAACCCTAGGCTTATATTAGGAATATAAAACTAAACCTAACAGGATTATACCCTTAAAACCTTAGTGAAAACGAATTAAATCTGATTGGGTAAGGAAAAGACCAAAATACCCCTTACTATTTTCGGGTAACTTTCCTTAACTGGACAGCTTGACTTCAAAAAGGCATATTTCACTCATCCGAACTCGAAACTTAATAAACTCAGTGGCGTTGGAAAAATAATTCAAGGACCTTTCATTAGCTATCTTGTAGAACACCTAACTCATCATGTGTTAGGAGTTATGGTCGTTTGAAGTTGATTAAAAACTCATAACTTAAATCATAACTTGCAAAATTTTAGATTTTGCTATTTCCAATTTAGTTCTTTTTGGAACTCAAGGTGCTACATCTAGTGACCTGACCTTAATACTTAAGAAATTTTAAATTCCTTGGTAAAATCCTATTCACAACGAAGGATGGTTCGAATCTTAGTTCAAAATTTTTTTTGGGGTGTTACACATAGGACACAAAATTTTCATGTAGGGTCTTGTGTAGGACTAATGTGTCAATTTGTTTAATTTTATACAAGTTTAAGTGTCTACTTGTGTACATCTAAAGTTAAGGGTCATAGTTGTCAACTGACGCCAAGTTAAGGGTCTTGTTTATGTATTAAATTGTATGAAATATCAAACTATTAGTTCAAATTAAATGTTATAGCCATAGTTTTTTTTATTTGTAATTCGCAGCAAACATTTCATGTTTTCTGCCATCCCATTTGTATACCGAAATAGACAAATGCAGGACCCATTTGTATACCAAAATATACAAATGCAGGACCTATTTGTATACCGAAATATACAAATGCAGAACCCATTTGTATACCAAAATATATAAATGCAGGACCCATGTGTATACTGAAATATACAAATAGATCGAAATATACAAATGCACGACCCATTTGTATACCCAAATAAATAAATGCAGGTTCCATTTGTATACCAAAATATACAAATAGACCCAAATACATATTTTTTATGTATATGTATATCGAAATATACAAATTAATAGTCATAGCAAATATAAAGTTTGTTATGTAGCGCAATTATACAAACTATATCTATAACATACAAATATGATATATAATTTACTTTAAAAAAAGTGTATTTACAAATTACAGACTCATATTTAATTTTCACTAAGCTGAAAATGCATACATGTCACTTAAAATAACCAGGCATAATATATAAATCTGTCTTTTAACTTGACATCAACTGACATTTATACCCTCTAACTTAAAGTGTCCACAAGTATGCATTTAACCTTGTGTAAAATTGAATGAATAGACACATTCATCCTATATGACGGTTTTATGTTCTATGTGGCGTTTTACATGTATTATGCCACGTAACAGATGTGCATCTGTTTGTTCAATTTTATACAAAGTTTAAGTGTCAATGCATAGATGCCAGCTAAAGTTAAGTTAAAAAATATATTTATGTATTATGCCAAATAAGTGTTAAAATGCATGAGGTTAATGTTATTATTGTGTTTGGTGTAAATATACATAGTGTGAAGAATAAGCATTTTTTTTTAGTATTAGGCTAAATTTGACGTTTGAAATAAAAGAATGTTTGGACAGTTTCAACCATGATATATTTTCCACAACACCAAACTTTGTCCTACTACTTTTAATAGTTTGAAATTTTTTTGAGATGGGGGACTGTAGTATTAGGCTAAATTTGACGTTAGAAATAAAAGAGTGTTTGGACAGTTTCAACCATGATTTATTTTCAACAACACCAAACTTTGTCCTACTACTTTTAATAGTTTGAAAATAGGTTCAGTAGGTCTAAGTTCAACAAAGATTAGTCTACTTGAAATTCATCTACATAATAAAGAATTTTCACGTCATGTGAACTTTTTATCTGGAAATTAACATGGATGAGTAGTGTATATGCTTTTTGTTGTGTTTTTGGCCAAATTAGGCGTCTTAATGTTAAGACTGAAAGTCCTTTTTTTTTTCCTTTCAATTTAACCATTTTGTATTTGAAATTATTAGTTCGACTAATTTAATTTAGTACTTTACATATAATAAATTCACTAAATTCTATATTAAATAATGGCTGGAAGCACACATGTCTTTCTAGCCATTAAAATTCTATCAAAGGGTAATTTGATCATTTTGGTATTAAATTATTAAAAAGGAATTCTTAATAATTTATATATTTAGAAATTACGTAAAAAATTTTATAAATCATAATAATTACAATTAACGAGTTAAAAAATATGTCTAAAAAATACTAAAACATTTGATTGACTTTCGAAATTTCATCAATACCACATAAATTGAAATAAAGGGAGTAACATATATTATGTGAAATTAACTTCGAAACTATTATAAATTGAAATAATTAACAACTTAAATATCTAAAAACTCTATAAAAGATTATTTGTTACTCTTGGAACTCCACTTATACCACATAAATTGGGACAAAAAGAGCAACATATATCACGTGAAAATTATGTAAAAATTCCTATAAATCACAACTTAAAATATTTGGCTAACTCTCGAAATTTCATATGTACTTAGAACAAATGGAGTAACATATATTATGTGAAAATTAGATATATTATACTATAAAACCATAATAACTAACAACTTTTAACATATAAAAACTTAACTAACTTCACATTTCATTCATGTCACATACATTAACATAGAATGAGTAATATATGATCGCAGGCTCTGTATCTAATAGTTCTCCTAAAACATGTTTAAAAGTTGTCCCTATTCAGAACCTACTTGTCCAACCATACTCAGTGTGATAAGATTTGAATTAACTAACATCTTTTTATCCAGTAGCAAAGTCAGAGATTTTGTTAAGAATATCCAAGTTCTAATATATATGTATGAAAAATATTTTTTTATCAATATATTTCATATAAATTTTTATATGTATAATTTTAATTTTTTCGAATTGACCACCTTGAGTTTTATGTGGCTAATGCTACTGTTTTTACCATAAAATATTTTCCTGATAAAGCAAGAAAACGAAAATTGTTCCAGTTGAAACATCTTGGAGTATTTAACCAATCCTAGTAAACTTAAACAGATTGTTCATTAATTTCTGAATGATGACATAAAGATGGAAATTACATAAAACAATATTCACATACATCATTGCAAGTACTAAATAAGATTCGGATCAATTGGTTTGGTCATTGGTGTGTAGTACTATTAAAGTTTTTGGTCCAGAGTCCTATAACAGTTGGGGTATTCCCCTACAATTATAATCATTTGCATTTGTACCTGAACAGCAATGACTGTCACAGGGCCCAAAAGCAGAAGGGTAAAACAGCAACTTCAGTCTTCCAATGTGGACATTTATTTGGACATTTTGAATCAAACTTTGATTAGCACTACGAAAAATACCAAATAATTTCCGGGGGGACGGGGGGAGGCATTTGGTGGTGGAGATGGGGCCTACAATGGGTAGAGGTGAAGATGAGGTGCGTAGGAGGATAGGGAAGACACAATCAATGTAAACATGTTTTTCCTACTTCAATTAACGGAGTCATTTTCCTAATTGTTAAGCAACTTACTTTTGTAGAGAAAATATTTATCGATAATTCTAACCAATTGAACATTAAAAAAAGTTGAATATTTTTTTCTGTGAAAATTCTTTTCCTCCATACCGGACACACCCATAAAAGAACATGTAGACTCGAATGTAGGCTAAGCTTTTGGTATCAATGAAGTGGAGAAAATCATACAAAGAAAAGTTTGGAATTCACATTTCAATAAAGACAAAATTTAAGTAACTTGATTTTATCCGTCCAAATTTTGATGAGCCAGCTACTTGATATTGGTACAAGATAACAAGTGCGGTGAACAAAATAATTGATATAAAGAAAAACGTGCAGCCTTGCTAAAGTGATAAAGAGTAGTCACTGCCCATCAGAATTCAGCAATGATTTTCTCTCCCCCTAAGGATGAATTGCTGAGATTTGATTAACTTAGGATACACTAGGGGGCCTAGGCAATCAGCAGTTATGGGCTAATTAAGAATCCTAGTTATCTGACTGGAGATTCAGAAAATGGGAAACCACAAGCTTAGAAATCTCGTTTATTGCAGAATCTGAATCTGCATGCCTTGAACTTAACATGCTGTATTCACTTGCAGCAACCTTTGTCTTTTTCGACGTAGCTAAAACTTTTTCCAAATCCAACAGCGGCCTCGGCTCCTGCTTAAAGAGAAATAAGGATATTTAGACCCAGCCTAACCCAGATAAATTGCTAATGTCCCTCTCTATTTAACCAACCTTGATACTCTAATTCGATAGCTTAACAGCTTAGTTCTATTAACTCCATGTGTAGCAATACCTATATAGCAGTTGCAGAGTTCTTTTAGAGATAAAATAAAAAGAAACGAAAATATCCTTGACTAGTCCTTCTGTTTCTATTTTTATTTCTGTGGTGCCTATTACATAGTTAAATCCGACTCCTAAATCTATTTGATATCCACAAAATTTTAAAGGGTAGCATGTACAAAGGAGATTTTATGGTTCAGTATCGGAGGAGACATCTGAGAAGGTTCCCTCTCTAGGAAGAAAGGCAACACTATCTGCACTGTACAGCCATGTTAAAGCTTTGGAGGTCTAAGCAGTCAAGTGGACTAGCTGTTACTTGTAGCCCAAAAAGCTGTACTTCCGTCTTAATTTTTCCCCTATCTATCCCTTTTTTTATATGCATTCATCAGATAGGCAAAGTTCCTAAAACTACATTTGTGTTGTTGACACTGAATTTTGACCCTCCACAATTTAATTAATTTTCAAGCTTCTTCAATTTCAAACAATTTGAAATAATTGTTTTCAAAAATAAAAAATACTTTCAAAACCATTTTCAAGACATTTTTGCCCTTTTTTTCATATAGATTATATGTTTTTTTTTTTTCATAATATATATAGTTATATATTTTTTTATGTGAATATTTGAGAAAAATCAATTTACCAACAAATAGTGTTTTAATTGAACATAGTTTATTTCTCTAAAAAAATGTAACTAATTCATGAGTTTAATTGGTATAGTCGATCTTTAATTTCAAAGTAATTATTTTATCTCGTTAAATTAAGAAGCTCAATTAACTAATTTTAATTTGCATCAAACCACATTATTCGAATTCAATTTCGCGATGAAATACATTTATTTGGGTCCAATTTTAGGCCTGGCCCACACCCTTAATTATTCCATTATTTTCCTAATCCTCCTATACCTCACGCGCCCACACACATTTTTTCCCAAAAAGAACACACAGAACTCCCCTACGCGCCCCCTATCCCTCTTCTTTCTTTCTTCTTCTTCTTCAGCGAAAGCAACTCGAACAAGCTAGAGTTCCCAATTTCATCTATCGTTTTCCCCTTTTCTCCTTCAATTCGTACTCTCCACGTGCATAGCACGAGCTCGAGGACATTTCAAGTTTCCAGGAATGCCATCCTCAACGGTAATACCCTTCTGATATTTGATTTTCCTTTTTCAATTTCGTTCAAAATGGTACGAATTCGTACACTAACTAGTTGGCAATCCTTATCTGTTAAGGGATTTTGAAAATTCTCAAAATCTAACATCGAAAATCTTTCCAAATTTCGTGAGATTTTAGGTCCTATAAATAGGCCCCTCTCTTCACTATTCAAAAAACAGAATTTTGGAGACCAAAGAGTACCCTAAACGTTTTTGGGAAATCTTGGTTCAATAGTTTAAAATTTTATGGCTATTCAAGTTAAAGAGGTGGAATCGTCTTCACAACTTGGTGCAATTTGTTATAGACCCCTTTTTGTTTGATCAAAGGTTGCATTTAGTCGGAGGTTTTTGGATAGCAGACAGGTTAATGGATCTTTGTTTAACTACTGCTATGTTTGAGTTGTGGCTGCCTATTGTCGTTAGTTGCCTCCATCTTGGGCAGGCTGTTGTTATTGGTTTAAACTAGTTGTGAATTGCTTATTGTAGATCATAAGTTAATTTATTCATCGCTTTATCCTTTGTGCAATTAGTTTCGGCATTTTACTTGTTTCTCATTATTACTTTAGTATTAGCATGATTATTGTTATTGAATGAAATTGAGATAATGACATTTTCATTGGCATTTAACTTTAAATTCTGTAAGGATATGTGTTTTTTCCTTAAACCAGATTTGTCCAAATTTGTGTTTTTTTACCTCTTCTCCTTTTTTTTATCTTTACTGTTCCTTCTTTCAAATTTAATCTCGAGTATAAATTGTTTAATATCTTTGTGATCACTGGTAGCAGTACTTCTATTTCGCAGCTTCAAGATTTATAATTCGTATCTTGTTTACGTTGGTGGTTTAGCAATTTAAGGAGTCCAGTTAATTGATTTATTTCATCAGACATCTAATCCTTATTTCCCTTGTTTTTCTTTTCATGAACTCTCCGAATGAGTCCAATGGACTCCCCATCTCTTGCATACCTTTTTTTTTTTTTTTTTTTTGAGTCAACCTCCATCAAAATCGTGAAAGGGAAACTAGTATTTTGGCCAATTTGGTCAAAGTAAATTAGATTTGCAGCAGCCTCAAAGGACTAGAAGAAGAGCATTTCTTGGACTTAAAAAAGTTTGAGAACAACACAAACAGGATCAGAATGTGTTTTGTGCCAAAGGCCTAAAATAAAAGCGGCAAAAGGCAATAAATTTCAGCCCCCGAAAGGGTCGAATGTTGGCTGGAAACTTCAATTATCTGATTCACTATTTACTTTTATTTCCTTCTTATTATTTATTTTTATTGTGAATGCTAACTCTTATTGATTTTTTCTTTAACTTAGATTAATCCATTTGGAGGTTTTTTTTTTTTTTTCGGCTTTTCCATTTCGTTATTTGTTTATATAAGTATTCAAATTTTCAAACCTCTTTTAAGTTGGGCAATCTAAACTTCATGACTAACTTAAGAATTATTCATATTCTTTCATAGATGGTATTTTGATTTCAAATTCATGCTAAAGTGATTGTGTTGATTATTCGACTCAAAAACTTGCCTAGAATAAATTGTTAAGTTACAATTTTATTTTGGCACTTTAACATTTGAATTATTACATTATTTGACTTTCAAAAGATTTCTCCCTTTAAAAAAAAATAAGACTTTTAATTAATTTAAGTTTCTTCTTTTAAAAAAAAAAATCAGCCAAACTTTTAATCTTTCAAAAGTCACTCTTAGTCAGCTAGCGTAGAACGAAACCAAATTCCTTATTTAGCGCATTTTGAACTAAGTTGACCCAACACCCAAGGCGTGTCGGGCCCATTAAAAGTCCACTTTGTGTCTATTTGACCCATTTTGGTCAATAAAAGACGATCATATTTATGTGTTTAATTGAAGGATGTATATATCATTTTTAAACAAATTAACTATCTACGGGGGTGGGGATAACTTATCTTTGTCTCGAATGGTGACCATACCCCATCCTTACCTCCAGGTTTGGTAGAAGTTCATGAACGCGGAAGACAAGAAGAAAGTTCAAAGACACATAAGTCATCTCCCGTTATTAATGAAAATTGTGGCTTATCCCGACTTGATTGGAATAATGGTGAAATTTTGGGACAGCGACAACATGGTATTTCGGTTCGGGGAAGTAGAGTTGAGTCCGACTATTGATGAAGTTCTTGCAAGTTATGAGAGTGTCGTATGTGCAACAAGAGGAAACACCAACCCGATATTGATCTTCTCTTTCCAAAGATATGGGGTTTTGACGAAATTAAAGAAAAACTTTCATTTGTCAAAGCTGTGTAGATGGACAGGCTTCCCGGGTCAAATATTCCACTTCAAAAGTTGTATTATCGATTTGGACGCGCAAGAGCTTACGAGAAGTTCAAAGAAGAGTTTGTCTCGAAGAAAAAATGAAAGGAAACACGCCCCCTCGCTTTTTCGATATACCTACTTGGGATAATGATGTTTCCTCAAGGACCAAACTACACCATCCATCCAAGTGTAGTAATAGTCGCTCGTGCTATTTTTAATGGAGTAGGCTACGGGTCTGCAAGAAAGTACTACAATTTGGCTTCTATGATCCTTGTTGACATTTACAGGGCATTAGAAAGGTGTAAAAGCGGCACACGTTTCTTCCAACGGTGCAACCTAATACTTCAATGGCGGACGATGAGACACTTGATCAAAACTCATAATCCGCAAGAACCAAATCCTTTGGAAAAACTGAACATACTCGAAAGTCACGATTGGTGGGTGCAACGTAATCATTTCAATAGGATTGGAGGCCAGCCATTTTGGTACCCGAGACTTCAGGGTTTGAGAGAGGGAGATGTGCAATGGTCGATCCAATGCTTGGTAGTAACAAATCAAATGGTGATTCGAAGTGAAAAGGCCCCCTACTTGATATTTGTCGGGTTAAGAGGAACTCGGTCATATGCTCCTTCTCGAGTACTTAGACAACTAGGAGAGAAATAGGAGCTTCCTCAAATCGAAGACATGACAAGATTTGTGACCGATCATGAAAATGGCGAAGTTGTTTTTACTAAAAAGATGCTTCAATTATGGAAAACTCGAAGGGTATTGGGTGAGTCGGTGCCAAACAGATTTCGTCCTGAATATTCTAAGGATAACAATGAGTGGTTAAAGAAGAGCCTCGCCGGAACTATCGAACCCGGTCCAAACGTTCCCCTTATTATTGCAGATGTTAGAGCCAAACATCAAATTCGATTTCATCAACTCCAAGAAAAGTTTGATAGGAATGAGTTGGAGCATCAGCGCAGGCATTTAGAAGACGCCGAAGTTATAGCTCAATTAAAGCAAGAGCTACAAAGAGTCAGACAATGCATGTCAGAATTAGATGATAGCATGGGACAGCAGATCCAATCGGTAGAGAGGTTCAGACAGTAAGAATGGGCTCGGTTGGCAAGTGATCACTTATGGGTGAATAGATACGCTGTGCGGAAAGAGGTCAGCATCGCCAAGAGAACCAGACTTGGTGAAGGAGCAGTCTGTATTTAAACATAGAACCAGATTGAAAATAAGGAAAACTAGAATATGGATGCACAACATTCCAATTAAGCTATCAACAAAATTTAAAAGAGAAAGGAACAAACTTATATTCTATACCATACAAGAAACAAGTTTTAAACTCAACAATAGACCAAGGTTAACTCGTGGGTGATTACGGAATCACATACACATATAGGGGTGCTAGGATAAAAGACTTTATGCTTTACAAACACGTAAAAAAAAGTAAAGCTAAATCTACGAACTGGACAGAATGTAGCCATTAGGAAAAATTGTAATACTCTACTAATAAGCGGAAATTCAAACACATACGGCCAAACATTAAAATGAAAGTTTAAACACATAAAGGGTTAGATAAGGAAATGGGAGTTTCACTGATTATGAATGGAGTTTACAACTCCATATTTCAAATTTTGTTACAACATAGATAGGTGAGACAATCAAAAGAAACTGAGTACTTTCGAAAGCTTTTCAAATCAAAATGAATGCAAGTTACAGACTACAACCTAACAGCTAGGAATGCTTGAACACAAAAACACAACGCTAATGCCATGCAACATTGATTAAACTTATCCTAAGACGATAGCAAATGCTGAAATTAAATTATCAGAGAGGAAGGCATAACTATCTCACATGTCTTCTTTTAATAAATGAAGGCAGTAACTACTAACTACTAATCAACCTAAAATGTTGAATTTATACCTACAAACTTAGCTACCAGATTGCAACAAGCAGGGAAAACAAATGCGAAAATAAAAGAAACATAGCAGGGGAATTACCTGGTCCTGAGCAGTGAACCAGAACCACGAGTTCACCTCTTTAACTTAAATAGCCACAAAATTTTAAACTGTTGAACCAAGATTTCCCAAAAACTTTCAGGGTACTCTTTGGTCTCCAAAAATCTGTTTGTTGAACAGTGAAGAGAGGGGCCTATTTATAGGACCTAAAATCTCACGAAATTTGAAAAGATTTTCGATGTGGGATTTTGAGAATTCTCAAAATCCCTTAACAGATAAAGATTGCCAACTAGTTAGTGTACGAATTCGTACCATTTTGAACGAAATTGAAAAAGGAAAATCGAAAATCAGAAGGGTATTACCGTTGAGAATGGCATTCCTGGAAACTTGAAACGTCCTCGAGCTCGTGCTATGCACGCGGAGAGTACGAATTGAAGGAGAAAAGGGGAAAACAAATAGATGAAATTGGGAACTCTAGCTTGTTCGAGTTGCTTTCGCTGAAGAAGAAGAAGAAGAAGAAGAAAGAAAGAAGTGGGATGGGGGGTGCGTAGGGGAGTTCTGTGTGTTCTTTCGGGGAAAAAAAGTGTGTGGGCGCGTGAGGTATAGGGGGATTAGGAAAATAGTGGAATAATTAACGGTGTGGGCCGATTTATTGAGAAATTGGCCTAAAATTGGACCCAAATAAATGTATTTCATCGCGAAATTGAATTCCAAGAATGTGATTTGATGCAAATTAAAATTAGTTAATCGAGCTTCTTAATTTAACGAGATAAAATAATTACTTTGAAATCAAAGATCGACTATACCAATTAACTCATGAATTAGTTACAATTTTTTAGAGAAATAAATTATGCTCAATTAAAACACTATTTTTTGGTAAACTGATTTTTCTCAAATATTCACATAAAAAATAAAAAATATATAACTATATATATTATAAAAAAAACATATAATCTATATGAAAAAAAAGGCAAAAATGTCTTGAAAATGATTTTGAAAGTATTTTTTATTTTCGAAATCAATTATTTCAAATTGTTTGAAATTGAAGAAGCTTGAAAATTAATTAAATTATGGAGGGTCAAAATTGGGTGTCAACATGTGTTGGTAACCATCACTTAACAACTTTTTCTGAAGGAGAATATAAGTTCAAAATAGAAATTTGAGAAAAAGAATACAATACTAACCGCAGTTAGCTTTCCACTCTTCTCATCATTAAGCAAATCCCGAATAGGGAAGTAGGCAGCTTTTTTACATAGCTCAAGAAGATCAGAACCAGTGTATCCATCACATAGACTAGCAATGTCGTCATAGTCGATGGTATCTTCTACCTTCTCGCCCCTCAGGATCACCTTCAAAATCTCAGCTCTTTCTTTGTGGTTAGGCATTCCAATCTCAAAGGCCTGAGGAAAACGTCGAAGAATTGCTTCATCAAGCTCAGATGGTCGATTAGTGGCAGCAAGGACCATAACCCGTGCATTTTCTACATAAACAGTATATAAAGTCACCAGAACCTCCTTGGGTAAATCATTAACTAGATAAAAGACAACCATCTCAAATTGCATAATTTCTTGGGGAAATGTTGCAAAACACGTGACGGTGATGACAGCTACTAAATAAAGAATCATCTCATAAAGGGGTGCACCTACGATCTGTGGTAAAACCATCCCATAAAGCCATGAATTCAGTCTTCATGTTTGTTGACGTCTCATTGTCGGTAGACTTGCGCTGACCCAAAAAGCTATCCACTTCGTCAATGAATATAATTGCTGGCTGAAGTTTATGTGCCAAACTAAACACTGCAGTAACTGTATAAAATATAGGAGGAGAAATCAATGAAGAAGTCTTAACATCCAGTTGAATAAATAACCCTATATGAGCCATTTTTTTGAGTCACTTAATGCAAATCAGCAACATGGGCAATCACAAATAGAATTCTAAGAACAACTAAGACTACCAGAAGATTTTTTCTCCTTCAACGCTTTAAACAACCTCATCTTGTTTTTTTTTGGTGGGGGTGGGGGTGGGGATATTTGTAAGATTTCTAGGTGAAATTTTTATGCATTTATATAGGTAGCAAAATTGAATCTTCTCCTAGAAACATCAAACTCACTTTTGTTATTAAGACAATGAACACCCGCCACCAATGTTCATTCCAGAATCAAACCTCATTTCAGACAAAAACACCTTGTACTTTTGATCCTTGGCTTCAGTGCAAAGGGCTGCCTATGGTATGCTTTAAACAAGCCTATGACAACACTAATCAATCAACATCCATCCAAATTAGTTGTAGTCAGTTATATGCACTGTTTGTATCCTTTTGCTCTATTCAAGTCCATTTCAATCCAATACAAAATAGAGCATCTTTATCTACATTTTGCACCAACTGACAACCTACAACAATCGTTGTTACCTATCAAGTGTTCTCACTTGCCACTAACCTCTCCTTACAATATTTTCCCTTCATCCTTCCCTCTTTTCCAAAATGTCTCAATGTTGAGGTCACCAGCAAACTCTACTCGGTGCTATGCAGTCAACACTCTCCTCTCCGAGTTTCATTTTCATCTCCCCCTCTAACATCATGCTGTCTCACCTCTCCTTTTTTCCAACTAAGGTGGAGGCTCAAGATTATTTTTTAATAACAAAGAAACCCCCGAGGGTATTGGTGCAGGGTCCAAAACACAGTGGATAATGGGGCCATCACTCTATTCTTCTTCACTTAAATATTAGACTTTTATCTGCAGTAACGTTTGAACTTGTGACTTGCACCTGACCCACACATCAGCATTGTGCTCTTACAACAAAGACCAAAGCCCGAAGAATGTAAGTCTCAAGATTTAAATAAGCCCAAAAAAATAAAAGAATTTGTAGATCTGATGTGGTTTGCAGTTTGCACTTCATAGTGGTAGATAGAAATCCGTCATCAGCTTCTTGCAACCATTGTAGTAGAATTCTTCGAACCCAAAGATGAATGGGACACTACCTACAATGTCTATACAAGCATTCCTACAAGAAGTGTACGACAAGAAATCTGATAATTGTTTTTTTGATGTTCCAACCCTTTCTCCCACTTCACTTATTTTATTTTTGTTTTGATAAAGATATGATTCTTTATCCTATTCCTATTATTCAGAAATGAAGCATGCACTAGAAAATTGTCTCTTATCGCAATAACCATTATACTTGTGTTTCATATCCTCATGTTGCGCAAGTTTGGACTTTCCATGCTGATTCTGGGTATTTGCGGCAAGAGACTTGTTAGCAACTGAACAACTTACTTTGTGGATCACAGGTTACAATATTGAAAGAACTACTTTTAAACTGCCGAATCAGATCAAACCAATACAGTTGCAAATCCTAGTAGAATATGTTCACTTTGAAATTTTGATTTCGGAAACTACCAATGACAGCTCCATTTGAGATTTTATGCAAAGAACACCCATGAAAAAACGGTGTGCACTATACTCATTACCCCACTCAACAAGAATAAATCAGAATGAGCAAAAACACCATACTATAGACAAACGAAAAAATTACAACTGAAAGAGAGATGTATCCAAAAGTGCATTTCATGACTTGGCCTTCCTATTGTGAAGAGAAATATGGAAAGAATGCAATCAAAACTTAGCAAGAGAGACTTGAAATCATGTTTTTGTTTATGCCCTAAAAGACTTTGTCTGAATGAGATAATTCCATAAAGAATGATAACTACACAGTTGGTATGGACTGGCCAAAACTAAGCAACTCCTCTAATGATGAATTTTAATCCCCTCAAAAATAATATACTAATAAAGTTGCAAAACTCTAGGGTCTCTTGGATATCTTATTCACAGTGGAATGATGCTTGTCGAGCCTGAATTACAATTGAGACAAGATTCACAAGTAAAACAAGGGCCAAACAAATTTGAATAATTAAAACAAGGAGAAGAATCTTGAAAGAGTAAGGGCAAGATCTTACTCACCGAGTTTTTGGGCATCACCAAACCATTTGCTCATCAAATTCGATGTTCTCACATTAATAAAAACAGCACTTGATTCCTTAGCAATTGCTTTGGCAAGCATCGTCTTTCCAGTTCCAGGGGGTCCATAGAGCAAAACTCCTTTTTGAGGACCCAGAAGCTTCCCATAAAAGAGTTCTGGCCTGTTCAAGGGAAGAATTACCAATTCAAATAGAGCTTGCTTAATAGATTCCAATCCACCAATGGAATCGAATTCCACATCTATATGATCAGGGTTGATTACATCATAGGCTATTACATCCTGTTGACACAAAGCACAAGTGGGATTAAATAACTCAATATGAAAATGATTGCTTTTGACTGCGCGTTACCAAGCATACCAATAAGGAAACATAGCATACCAAGTTAATAAAGCATGTAGGTTATAATTAGTTATCATAACATCTTTGTGAACCAAATTATTTCAAGGGGAAAAAGCACTCATTGACCAGTAAGGAAGTGATCACAATCAACCAGCACACAAATTTGATCCCAGCTCATCAAGGAATATTAAACTAAAATGAAACATACTATCATCATGTAAATCAGACTGAGACACGGAGGATGAAATAAGTGGTGCAAGTTTTAAAAACTTTGGATTCGGGTGCATTTGGTATGTATGGAAATGTTCTCCATGGAAGGTTATGGAAATTAGTTTCTATCAGTTTCCGTGTTTGGTTGAATATATATATATATATATGGTAATCTTACAAGACTGAGGATTTGGGAAACAGATAGTGTTTTAGTAAAATTTGAACCAGTGTCTAATTATTGGTTGAAACAAGTGATTTTTTGAAAGGAACCAAGTGAAAAAAAAGTTAAAAGAGTTAAGATATTTCTAAAGAAAAGCGACTTCCTCCCATAAGTGAGGAAAGTCTTCCCATTTTGACGAAAACGTTTACTATGGATACAACTCAGCCAAATTCTTGGAAATGATTGGAAACACTATCCCCCATACTAAACACAATCTGTCTGTTTGACAAGAACAATGCCATGATCATTGCACGATCAACAGGTTTTTCACTGTATAAAGGATGGCCTACTTAACTTAATACTAATTAATAGTAGCATATTTTTCCATAGAGACTCAAACTTTTCGATTAAAACTTTATTTATCCTATTGAGAAAGTTTACAAACTTATAAACAAGAAATACACAAAAAAGAAAAGATCTATCACCTACACCCCTCCTAAACTGTCTAAAATATGGGTAATATCCTCCACCTCTTTAGGGAGAACATGGATACACCAAAATAAAAGGTCACTAAGCAGTTCATCTTCAAACTCCGGAGAGGGATGCTCTTGTTTTAAAAGCATCTCTGATTCCTTTCCTTCCATATTGTCCACCAAATGAAGGCAGAGACAATCTTCCATCTCACCTTATGGCCTGACATATTCCCCTCTCTGTTCCGGCATGCTAGAACAACTTCTGAAGTATGTCGTGTCATGGATCACCTGATCAAATATGGGTAATATTTATTGAAAGAACTACTGCTGGTGTCATAGCATTGCTCCTTCCATCTCACAACAACACATCCATGACCCAAAAACACACTATCTTCTTATCAATTTACAATGTCAGCTAACTAGCATGCTTGTTCCATTCTAAACAGTACTACACAATAGACCATAGTGATCAGTAAAGGAAATCTAAAGCAAAAAAAAAAGTATTGGCCCGACTAAATACACCCTACCCAAGTGGCCTCAACCCAAGATATCTGGTTAAGAATGGATGATCAAAACAAAGCGACTCTATCTATATGACAAAAAATTGGAAAATTAAAAAAAGGGGGAAATACAGAGAGGAGATTGGAGAGTAACCTCATAGGAATTGGTTTGAATGATAGGCGCTTAGCAAGTTCCTACTTGTGCTCAAGAGCCTTTTTGGAAGCCTGTCGATTCGGGTCAAGTTGTCGGAGCCCCACAAACAAAACAAGGCTGCTCAGAGTTGCGCTGGCCGCATAGAGGACCAGTTCTTTCAACAACTTCGTCTCCGATGAACGTCTCTTCTTCATTTTTCTTCTCACTTTGATTCACAGAAATACAATGGCGTTTCAAACAAGCAAAGTCTGGCATCCATCTAAGTGTTTCAATTTTTTAGGGTTTATTTCTCATACGAATTTTCTTAACAAAGAATTTGACTCACATAATAACTGCTTTATTATCTTATCACTTCAATTCAACTCTCAATTTATATGTTGGGAATTCGCAAATTAACATTTTAAGTTGTTACATTTTCAATCTCACATGATATTATTAAAAATAGTTATCCACTTTTATTTATCACTCTTGCAATGATGCAAGTGATAATTAATTTAAACTATAGCTATATTAGCTAATTAATTAATATATATTTATTAATTCACATAACTTTCCTAATTATATAGTATTACTTAATATTTTTGGCTGAAATTCATAAAATATAAAGATTAGAATAATTTTTTCGTAAATTTCTTTTATTTATTTTTTCATTACTGCTCATAGTAAATTCTATTAAGTTGTTATGTAATGTAAAAAAAAAAAAAAAATTATATGTAATCATGGTGATATTTAATCAAGATAAACAAAAACTCGAATTATGGTTTGTGCTATGATCCAATCGATGCATTTGGTATTTTTCACAATTTTGGGCAGTTATATTTCTTCATATTTGTACATAATGTTGAGGCCTGAGGGCATATTTACCGGTTAATGGTAGATGTACCAAAAATTAAGCGAGGTTTTATCTCTTAATTTTAATTAATTGATGTTATATTTTTGTTTCACCTTTATTAATTTAGTCATAATTAAAGTACTAAAATGTGAATCTGGTAATTTTTAAATTAAAAATATGTCAAATATATCAAAATGTGATTCATTTTGTTCCTAATTAATTACTAAAATGGTAAGGTATTTTTGAATAAGAGACACTAAGAAAATAAAATATTAACAAAATTACTTTTATATTAACACTGATAGCGAGAACTTCATATTTTGTACGAACCTAATATTTATCTACGAAGTTACTTTTTGAAGCAATTTTGGTTAATGATTTTATATTGTTTTAATCAAAAATAAGTTGGGTGAAAATGATTATCACCCCAACTTTGCTTTTAAAATTAAAACTTTCCCTCAACTTTGAACAATAACCAAACTCTCCCTCTATCCTAAATAAATTTTTAAAATGTCTATTATACACTTTTATTATCAACCTTTGCTTAAACTTCTTTAAAAAAAATTGTGGTATTTTCATATTTTTTGAATTCATGTAATAATTTTTCTTATAAAACATAAACATTATCTTTTGAACGAAAAAAAGTGAGAAATATTAATTAAGTATACAAGTTAATGATGTTCTATAGTGAAGTAAAATAGCATAATGAGAAAATTACTTTTATGGATATTAATCAAAACTTTAGTATTTATTTATACAAGTGAAAATAGCAAAGAATAATAACTATACAACATATTTCGTAATAGAAAATACAAAATAATTAATTTAATCAAGGTAAAATTTTAAAAGATTGTATTTATTTATGTTTTAAATTATAATTTATGTAATATTTCACTAATATCAATTAAAACTTGTTTATTTATATAGACAATAGAGAATGTCCCCGTAATATTACTTGACCCTCATTCTAAAAATATATAGTTGTTTTAATTTACTTATGTAATTTATGAAATCAAAAGAAATTCTTGATATCTTTTTTATTTCTACCTTTAATGACAAATAAAGCAGTAGTAATCAAATTAAAAGTTTCAAAACATCATTAAAAATGTTAGTTTAGTTAAATGCACCTCTAATTAAATTTTTTCAAGAGTTGTCATAACAAGGAGGACCAAGTAATATGAAACACATGGAGTAAGAAAGTGGAGAAAAATAAAATATACGGATACATACATATACACACGCTTAATGAATATTATATAAAATAATGATCATAAAAATAATATTAAATTTTTTGATAAATTCATAAAAAATAATATTCTATTTATAATGTTAATGAACTTAAAGAAAAAGTTATAAACATCTAGGTAAAAAAAATAAATTATATAAAATATAAAGAGGTTTTACATATATGTGTGACACAACAAAAGTAAAATGAACAATGCATAGAATAAAGGAGAAGTTGGTGGAATGACCTGGGAGACTCTTGTACTTGACTCTGTTTGTAAGTTGGACCCTTGTACTTATGACTTTACCAAATGGACCCTTAAACTCGATGAAACTCTATTTTCTAAACCCCTCTAACCATTGACCAAACTTATGTGACATTAAAATGATTGAGTTAGACAAGTGTGTGACCACACGTGTTTTAAAACAAGTGAATGCAATATTTTTATTTAACACTAAACTTGGCAGCACAACTTATTTAACACTTAAATTATACCAACGTTTAAATACCCTTTAACATCTTTGAAGTGATTTTTTTCAATCATAATACTAATATACAAGTTTCACAATAGCAAGTGTATTACACACGCGTTATTTCAACGTCACATCATTGTCACGTTAGCGCCAGACATAAGAAAAGAAGGTGAGATAGGGGATGAAAGTAGGATAGTGCAAACTCTGCATCCGTGGCTATTTTGGCGCTTTTTGGAGAGCACTAAATCAACCTCTTTCATTTGCTTTGAGACCGACCCTCTTCCAGGCGAAAAGGGGAAGGAGCTTTCCAATCGATCACACACCAGGCACAAGAGAATAAATAGGCATTGACATATTGACTACTTGAAATATGGACTATACAAGGAAAATGGGGAGGGAATGAGAAGAAAGTCTATTTTCAGGTAACAAGGATTTGTTCGCTTTCTTAGTTAGAAAAAGAAAACTATTTGGCCTTTCAGTTGTTCAAGATTCGTTGATTTCGAGAAAACCGAATCAATTGGCTTTTTTTCCAGCGATGCCTCCATCTCGAGATTTTTATGCTTACCAAAGGGAAATGTTAACTACTTGAATAAGAAGACTGGAGTCTACCTTCGCATTAGGAGTTCCCTCATTTCAGATTATCTGATGGACCGTGGTGAATTCTATCCTGACTTTTTTACTTTTTTATTTGGAATGGCGACGTTCTCTACTTTGATTTTTGGTGTATTTAGTGGGGAAATAATCCCGTCCCATAAGGGTTTCGACCCATCACGCTCGACCTCATTGGCATCGGAAGATTCATTCGAGATGCAAGTCATGTCGGAGCCTTGGCCGGTGCCCTTGAATCCTCCATGAGGAATAGGATCTTGATAATGGAAAATAGAGATTGCATTTTTATCTTAGATAAGGATAGGGAAGAATATTGGTCAGAACCCTTTTTCAAGGAGTGCTTTCTGAGCTCCACATTAAAAATTATTTAAATTTTGAGTCTTTTAGTTCTTTTTTTGTTTTTTATATTTATACAATTTTAGAAAGGTACTAAAAAATAGAAAAAAAATTGAGAATTAATCCAAGATTATAAAAATATAAGGGTGAGGCAAGTGTGGGTGGCGGCGGGGTTCGAAATAGGAGAAGTATGGATGCGGGTGGGAAGTTCGAAGAACGAAAATAAAGTGGGGGCAGAGGATTTCGAAGAAGAAGAAAGAAGGTGGAGGCTTTGTCGAATAAGGGAGTGGTGCAGGTTATGGCTGAGGGTGGCGGCAATGGTGGGGTCTGAGGAAGAAGAAAGAGTGGGGTTGTTGGTGGATAAAAGTGGTGGAGTGTAAGGAAGATGAAACCTTATTGGTTGGAAACAAAAAAGACCTATTTATTTTTATTTTTTTTAATTTTTTATGTTTTCACTCTCTTATTATTTTTTATTTGTCACATCAACTTTTTGGGTGGATTTTAATTTACTTGAAATGAGGTTAGAGGGTAAATAATTATTTATAAAGTTAAAATGCTAAAGTAAATTTAGCGGACTAGTGCAGGATTTTTTTTTTATGTGTTTTCTCTTTTTCTTTAAATAACTTTTGCACTTTATTGAGTTATATAGTTATGGATTTGGTTTTCCAAATAGAGACTAACTACCGTTAATAGTAGGGGTGGACGTTCGGTTCTTTAGTTAGGTTTTATCAAACTTCGATTCGGTTCTTTGATTTTTGATTTTAGAAAAGTGTGCACTGTGTATTAAACCAAACTCATTCAGTTCAGTTCGGTTTGATTTAATTCGGTGTTTTTAAATAGATTTTTTTGGTGTGAATGAAAAAATAAAGTAAGGATAAAGTATAAGATACTTAGAAATTTAAAATTATGTTAAGGAATGATGCATATCACCGTGGAACACTTATTGTGCTAACTAAAAGACTATATTTGTCTTTATCAAGAACATTGTGCCTTTAACTATTTCTTGAGAAAAATAAGTACCTTTACATAATGTACATTGGTAGAAATATGTTTGAGTTTCTCTTGGAAATTAATATTTAAAGTTAACTATTGAATTGTACATTTGTTGTTACATCGAATCGAAAACCAAAAAACCGAAATTGAAAAATCGAATTAGTTCGATTTTGTTCGGTGTTTCAATTTTCAGGTATTTATGCCCACCCCTAGTTAATAGATTGTACCTTTATTGGCTTCGAAAGTTTCAATGTGTTTTTTCCAAATAGAGAAGCACCTTCACTTTTAAATAGGCATTTCTCCTACCGATGAAAACAATCATAAAAACCAACAAAGCTAATTCTTTATTTTCTTGCTCTCCCTTAGTCTCTGCTTCTCTCTGTAAATTATTTTAGTTTTGTTATCTTATTATTTTTTTCATTAATAACTTACTATTATTAATAAATTTGCTAATAATATAGAAGATTTGTTTAATTTTAGGGAAATGTGTCATTCTGTTTAAATAGTTTCTAGGACAACAGCCATTATAACTAAAGTATTAGTTGTGATTTGTGAATATATAAAATATTGTTGTAATAATATTTATTTAATTTTCAAAAATCCGGAACTAAAAGGGTAAAAAAATTGAGCGAAATTTTCAAAAGAACAATAAAAGATAAGGTTCAAATCAAAATGACAGTGTGAATGTTTTAATTGAAAGGTGCAGCTGCGTCTTACAAGGTGACGTCCAGCTTGTAAGGCGCATATCAGGTTGCGCCTTACAATTAAAAAATAAATTCATAAGTTGCTTGTACACAAGAAGGCAATGGTTCATCTTAAATGAATTACAGAAAGTTAGTGTTGCATCTATTCTCTTTTGTTCATCTTTTTTCTTTTTGTTTTTTTACTTGATGTTTATGTTTTGTATTTGTATTCAATTTAGATGAATTTGAATTTTCATTTTAGAGATCTTGGATTGAAAATAAATGGTATTGATAGCCTTTAACTCAAATAAGTAGAATTTGTACTAATAAATCATACTTTAAACCTAAAGAACTCTCTATTAAAAATGTCTTTGAGCTCAAAATCTCTAATTATGATAAATGTATAGAAAAAATCCCAACACAATTTTTGGCGATATTTAGTAGCATCTTCACAATTCAATACATATAAAATAAGTTAGAAAGTGTTTGACAAGGTTAAAAATAATTTAAAATAAATTTAAAATAACTTAAAATAAGACACATTTTAAATATTAATCTAAATTAAATACAAAACACAAACATCAAGTAAAAAAAAAAAAAGATGCACAAAAGATAATAGATGCAACACTAACTTCCTATAATTCATTTAAGATGAACTGCCTTCTAGTGTACTAGCAACTTACGCTTTTTTTCTCTAATCATAAGGCGCAACATGACATGCACCTAGGCTGCACTTTTCAATTAAAAATTTCACACGGTCCGTCTTCCGTTTAAATATTGACTTTTTTATTTGAACCTTATTATTTTTTGTTGCTTTTTTGAAAATTTTGCTTAATTTGCTTTTTATAATTGAATAAGATATGCATAATTTAAAATTCAAATAATTCTAAACCTAAGGTAATTTAATTATTAGACTAAAAAGAGAAGTACTGCAGTAATTTCTTTTTAAAAAATCTGAATAGTTTTACTGTTTCTAATACATGGATCACCCTGCTACAAAAGCTTGGATAGATTCCCTTCCCATTGAATATAGTAAAATACTCTCTTTCCTCAATTATTTGTTCACTTGTGAATTGTCATATATATTAAAAAATAATGATTGACATAATAAATTTATTATTTTTTTGATTTATTAAAATGAACAAGTAAAAAAGAAAAATTGAATGAGTAATTAGGGAAAGATGGAGTAAACTAACACTAGTCATCACCCAAGCAGTGAAGATATGAGAAAATCAAAATTTTGTCATTAATTAGTCAAGTTAGACTCATTCAACTTTTCCACCTCTTCCTCCATGCATGTTCTCATTATGACACATTTCTTCACTATAATGTACCAACTGTTTGCTCCTACTTGCTATACTATTTACATAATGATGACATATTATATTAACAATACTAATGGCTTACCTTAATTATTGCGATGTATTTTCTCTTTCATGTGAAGTAGTATAATCTCACTTACATAGCAAAAATAAAAGAAGAAAATTTGCTCTTTAGATATCCGTTTCACTCAAATTGAGAAGACAAGTTCTTATAAAATACTTGGAAGAAGCTTTTTGAATCCCAGCTAAGGTACTACTATTCCCACTAATCTTTTTTTCTTCAATTCATTTACTGTTTTATGTGTAACATACTGTATTAATTTTAGTAATAATTAATTAGAGATGAGATTTTTCTTGTTCTTACTTTTGTAATGAAAGATGAAAGTTCAAAGTTACCTTATCTTTATGTGGATGAATATAATTAACAGTGTCCCTTTACTGAGTAAATTGATTTTTAAAATTTATCTATAAGTATGAATAAAACGATAAACTTATTATGTTAATTATTATTTTCTTAATAGGTGTGTGCTTAGTAAAAAGTGAACAAGTAAATAGGGATAGAGGGAGTATTCCTCTTTTTTAGTATTTAAAGCCTTGACTTTATAATTTGTATTCCTCTTGTTAGTATGCTTATTTGATTATTCATCCATTTATATCAAGTGGAAATAAAATCTTCTTCCTCACGCCATGTGATAAGACATTTGATTGATCAGTGAAAATTGATTGTTTATTTCATAAAAATCATGACACTAATTTTTTCAATCATTTATTAATTGTTCATAATCTTCATTAATATTAATTGGTTGTTGCATGGCTGGTAGTACAGTACTACTCTTTCTCATCCATAGTAAATTATTGAGATTTAACACACTTTTTAAGAAAAAATTAACAACATAAATAAAATGTTACTTTCTGTTAGTATTACTTTTTGATTCTCTCTAAACTATTTTCTTAGAAAATTTAAAATAGTTTTTTTTTTAAAAAAAAAACTTATTAAAAAGAAAATAAAATGAAAAATAAAATACCAAAAACTTTCTTTAACATTAAAAAATTACTTATTTTAAATTATGAAAAAAGAAACTCAATAATCTATTTAATATTGACTAGAGGAGTATTTAATTATTATTATTATTTTTATTTTGGGAGATAGTGGGGTGGGTGGGGATTTTTGGCAATATGAAATGAACATTTGTTGATTGACAATATATACTTGGTAAATTATTAATCATAGAATTGATCATTGATAAAGAAAGAAAATTACATGTGGACTCTTTTTAAAAGTAAAAAAGTTCATAAAATCGTACTACAACTACTAATATAGTAAAAAAATTCCACTTAAAAGAAAAAAAAATTCATGACATCATTCTGCAATATTATTTTTTAATATGTACTTTATTTAATGTACTGCACAGTGAACAAATGTTCAACCATGGCGGATGCAGCGTAACGTCAATTTAGTAGTTAGTCAATTTAATTTCCTTTATATCATAAATAATTTACACCCACAACCATACCCAACTTATCAATTGCAGTAATTCTTATCAAGAAATCTATCGTAAGGGCCGAATAAATTATTTTGAGATTATTATTCTCAATAGATATTTAATAATTTGTCTGTATCCTATACATACCGAACGATGATAAATAGCTTTTGCACCTTTTTGGCTAATAAAGTTGTGAAATTTTTTTCCAAATAGAGACAAAAATAAGAATTGAAAAATGAGAATTGAGTAGCATTCTCATCTAAGCCGACCACCTGTTACATAAGAATCACGACATTTATTTCACACCTCTGTTGATGGGATTTTGATTATTTTGTACTGCAAAAACATATTTTTGGGTTTTTGTACTACTCATGCAGTACATCAATTCCCCTCTCCTCTTCATATTCTTCAAATTCCAACAATCTCCACATCCTATGGGTAAAATATTTATCTTCAATTTGAGTTTCTCTGTAAATCTTGTCCAATTTCACCGTTTCTCGTGGTAGATGAGATCGCAATAACTCACCACTAAGAACAACTGACAAATCCATTTCGGCACGTTTTTCAAGAATCATCAAAAAAGGATTTTTCTTACATTTTTAGGTACCCTTTTCTGTCTATTAAAACCCATCATGTTTTATTTTTTTGTGTTTCTGATTTGTAGTGATTGCATTGAAAATTGACAGGGAGAAATGAGTAGAGTTGGCGTAGAATTAATGCAGATTGAAAATGAAGTAACGGAAGAAATAAGAGATGGTGATGATGAAGTGAAGAGAATTCCTCCATGGACTAAACAGATTACATTACGAGGAATTGTTGCGAGTGTTTTGATTGGAATTATTTACAGTGTGATTGTAACGAAGCTTAATCTCACTACTGGACTTGTACCAAATCTCAATGTCTCAGCTGCTCTGCTTGCTTATGTGATTCTACAATCATGGACTAAAATTCTAAAAAAGGCGAATTTTACATCTACTCCGTTTACTAAACAGGAGAATACTATTATTCAGACTTGTGCTGTTGCATGTTACAGTATTGCTGTGGGAGGTAAGATTCTTTTTGTCATTTTGTATGATTTTTAGTATGTTGATGTTAAGAAATGGGGACGACCCCGATTACTTGTTTGGTAGTAGTTTGATGATGATATGAGTTTAAATAAAAAGTGAGAATTCATAGAGTGACTCCAACTTGTTTGGGACCGAGGGCTAGTTCTTGTTGTAGAGACATATCATTTATTTAGTATGATGGGCTTAAATGAAGAAGTGAAGATTCGGAACTTGTTTGGGACTGAGGCGTGATTGTTGTTCTAGCAGATAAATCTTACTGCGTGCCTTTTTAATTGGTGTGTTTGAGGCATTCGAAATTGGGATTCATTCGGTTTTTTCTGGTTTCTGTTTGTTTGTGTTAATTTAGGTGGCTTTGGATCATATCTTTTGGGACTGAATAAGAACACATATCAGCAAGCTGGGGTTGATACAAGTGGCAATACACCAGGGAGCTATAAGGAACCTAAACTTGATTGGATGATTGGTTTTCTCTTTGTTGTTAGTTTTGTTGGGCTATTAGTTTTGGTTCCTCTTAGAAAGGTATTTTCCAGTCTTTCAGCTGTCTTCTTCTTGTTCACTTGTTAAAAGACTTAGTAGGCACTTGGACACAGAGGCGAATCTAGGATTTCAAGAAAATGGGTGCATCATTGCTTTAAAGATAAGCCATCTTGAGAACGGGTTCAAAAACTTTTAATTTAATATATTCTTTAATAATTATAGAAGTAATATATCGAGTTTAGTCGGATGATTACGGGTTCGGGTGACCCAAAATTAGTACATAAATTCGCCACTGCTTGGACATGAATTGGTCGATATTTGAAATAAATAGTACCCTTTTGAAATTGAAATAATGAGCCAAATTGAAATAATCTTCAAATATTGTTTCGGATATTAGTGATGATTCATCACGTAGTCTCATAATCAAATCTTACAAGTCAACTGACTCTTGAATTTTTATTTATTTGTTGTGGTGCAGATCATGATAATTGACTACAAATTACCTTATCCAAGTGGAACTGCCACTGCTGTTCTAATAAATGGATTTCATACACCCAAGGGAGATAAATTGGCCAAGTATGTAAGATCATAATTAGGAGTTAGGACTAACTTGCCTTGCGAAACTAGCCTTTCTTGAGAAATGAAAATTGTTTTCTTCAAATTTTCAGGAAACAGGTTAAAGGGTTCATGAAAGTTTTCACATTCAGCTTCTTCTGGAGTTTCTTTCAGTGGTTCTATTCTGGTGGAGATCAATGTGGATTTGCCAACTTCCCCACGTTCGGGTTGAAAGCTTGGAAGCAATCGTATGTACTTGATGATATATTTTTTAGTGACTCATGAATGATTTCTCCAATACAACTAACACTAATTTATACCATTCCAGGTTTTTCTTCGATTTCGACATGACTTATGTGGGAGCTGGAATGATTTGTTCCCACCTTGTGAACTTTTCTTTGCTTCTTGGAGCTGTGCTCTCTTGGGGTGTCATGTGGCCTCTACTTGCTGATCGCAACGGATATTGGTTCTCTTCAAGTTTACCACAGAGCAGTATGAAGAGTCTAATGGGTTACAAGGTTTGTGAAAAAAGATCAAATAAGTAAGGAGCTTAATTTGACAGATAATCAAATAATCATTCTATCTTTGTTCTCATTAGACCATAAAATTTGTATGCAGGTTTTTATCTCCATTGCTCTCCTCCTGGGAGATGGCCTTTACAATTTTGTCAGGACACTTTATTTCACTTTTAGAAACATATATGCCACGCTGAAAACAAAAAGGCCCGAATTATGTAAGTGCTCTCCTCCATTAGTAATGAAACTGAATTGATGGTAATGTCAATTGTCAAAGATGTGTGCTCCAACAAAGAAGTTGATATTGAATGAATTTTATGTTAGCTAATGAGAAGAGGGGCAAAACATTGTCTCCTTTTGTTGAAATTTTATTATTAACACTCTTTTTCTGGCAGCATCCTCAGAAGCCAAGAATCTTCCACTTGAAGAGCTGCAGAGAAACGAAATATTCATCAGAGAGAGCATTCCCTTCTGGCTAGCTTGTATTGGCTACTTGATTTTTTCCCTCATCTCCATCATTGTCATTCCAGTTATGTTCCCTGCGTTGAAGTGGTATTACGTGCTCGTTGCCTATGTTTTTGCACCAGCTTTGAGCTTCTGCAATGCTTATGGTGCCGGTCTAACAGACTTGAATATGGCATACAATTACGGTAAAGTAGCTCTCTTTGTGCTTGCTGCGTTATCCGGGAAAGATAACGGTGTTGTTGCTGGACTTATTGGATGTGGACTGATTAAATCCATGGTTTCTATATCCTCTGACCTGATGCACGATTTCAAGACGAGCCATCTGACCTTGACATCCCCGCGTTCCATGTTACTTAGCCAAGCTATTGGGACTGCCATTGGCTGTGTCGTAGCACCTCTTACATTTTTCCTATTCTACATATCTTTTGATGTAGGGGATCCCCATGGGGAGTACAAAGCTCCTTATGCACTCATCTATAGAAACATGGCAATCTTAGGTGTTGAAGGATTCTCAGCTCTGCCTCTCCATTGCTTGCAGCTCTGTTATGGTTTTTTCGCCTTTGCCATACTTGCCAACTTGGTGAGAGACATGGCCCCGGAAAGAGTCGGGAAACTGGTTCCTCTCCCAGTGGCTATGGCTGTGCCTTTCCTTGTTGGGGCTTCCTTTGCAATTGATATGGCTGCGGGGAGTTTGATCGTATACGTATGGCATAAACTCAACAGCAAGAAGGCAGATTTGATGATTCCTGCAGTGGCTTCAGGATTTATTTGTGGTGATGGATTATGGATTCTTCCATCAGCTCTACTTGCTTTACTCAAAGTTAGGCCTCCTATTTGTATGGCTTTTACAGTCGGACAGACAAAGTGAAATTTCCTGATTCTTGAAACTAAGGAGAAGGTGTTTGCCCCCACACCCCCCCCCCCCCCCCCTCCACACAAAAAAAATCTTAGAAGTATAGAAACTGGATATAGCTTACAAACATATTTTAAGGATGCACCAAACAAATAGTTTTATCATTCATAGGTACAATATAGGAGAATAGCTAGTCTGATGTTAGCTTACAAAAGGCGGCATTAGGAAAATACTAACAAAAAAGTTGTCTATCTTTTGTCTCATAAAGGAGACTTCGGATAGTCATCGGTCTGTTTGATTTATTGATCGGTTTTTCACACCCCTAGTCTATCGTCCGATAAGTCATACTTCGGCTCATACTTTGAAAAATGATCAAACTGGTATGTTAATATGACAAAAAAATTCACTTTTTCATCCGGCGTATTGGAAAATACATTTGGCCTTAAATTTCCAAATTTGAAAGTTGAATTTCAGAATTTTCAACAATTTGAAAAAACAGAGTCAAAAACAACTTCAATTTGTAATTCACCAAATACAATTTCAATTTTCAAAAATCATTTTTTTCACTTTTGAAAACAAAAATTAATTTTTTCAAATTTCACGAAACATGACCAAACACCTGCTGGAAGAACTAAAAATTGCATAGATTAGATTACTGAAAAATCTTTCCATTAACAGTGAAAGCGTGAGTACAGATGGCGCTTGTTTTTGCGTGGAAACAGAATCTTCTTTTTGTTTTGATTTGCAACTGGAACTGACTTGCTAAGTTGGGGAATTTGAGAACCAAGAATAATTTTTGTGAACCCTCCAATTTTTTGAAATTTCGAACATGCATCAAATCGAAATGATGAAAAATATTCTTTAGACCCATCAAGATGTGGGACTGATCACAGATCTGAAAGATTTTTATTTCATCACGATCCTAACCACTTTGTATTATTGTATCAAATGAACTACGCATTTAAAAGATTCGGCCGACGATAGTATTGCAGTATCCGTGTTCGGGTCCTGCTGAGATCACTCACATCCACAAAATAAAGAAGTGTTTGTACTGCTGGAACTGCCTTTAAATGTGTCTTTATCATACATTCCAGAAAAAAGTCACTTTCAACTGAAAAATCTACCTTCTGGAATCATCCAAAGAAAGCATCTTTAAGCACAACACAATATACAATTCTAAATCACTGCATAAACAAAAACCTAACAAGAAGAAGAACAAGAAGCCAACGGCTAATCATATAAATACTCTATCAATGTTGAAATTTGCAGGTTAAGAACATCTAGTATTCGTCTGAGTCAATGAACTCCGTCATAGAGCAAATGACTGACTTTGTAATGACTGTCCTCTCTGCATGTTAATTTCAAAAGAACAGACGACAAAACAACATTCCAAACGAAATGAATAACTTGTTTCCGTGAACTGTTCATGCATAAGTAATTTCATCAAATGAGAACTGAATCTTAATCTCCAGTTCCTGGGCATCAATGTATAAACAGAAGATGTGGTGGTAATCTCTTCAAACACTATTGCAGATCAGAGAACAATAATGATAGAAATGAATATATTCTTTTAGGTGCAAAAATATGTATAGCAAAAAAAGATCAGCCTCCCGCTCTTTAAACTGGCAGGAAGGATTATATTGAATCGGTATTAGAGTTTACATCAATATAAAAGAGAAATTACACCAGGATTTTAACAACTGCAAACATGTACATTTGAAACAAAAGAAGAATGTACGTTTATCCTTAAAATATCTCTCATTTCTTTCTTCCCACAAAGCCTGAAACATGCAGGCAGAATATGCTCCACGTAAACATCTAACAGACAATGCTTTAACCATTCAGGGAGCTGATGCCAATGCCTTGAGATTATTATTAACAGATAAATGTCATTCAACAGAGTGTAATAGAGTTAACACTTGAGCGAGTCAGCTTTCAGCCTCTACCAGAGGCAGTCACCTGGATCCGCAGAAACATTGAAGAAAATTTACAAAGCAACGAGGAATATACAAAATAAGCTTAACTTAAACAGTAGAATATACTTTGACAGCGAACATCAAAGAAAATCGGATAGACTTGCCTTACCACGAAACAACATACATCATAAGAACAATAAACTTAGATAGAAATCAGGTAACAATTCTGTTAATATCTCAATTAATACTAACGTTTTGCCATATTGCTTAGAGCCCCAAAACTAGACTGTAAATTTTACTTTTGGGCTTATAGGGTTTGTAGATCCCTTGGAATAATTAGTTAAAGCACGCTTAAATGAACTATAATCCAAAATGCCAAATCAAGTTTCTCAAGATCATAGAAGCTGCAATAGAACTATGAACTATAGACTCAGGGGTCATGGAAAGGTGATATTTTCAGCTGCAAATGTCACTACACATATCAATTTACATGTAGTAAATGCACCCACAAGTATATACCATGGAAATTTCCTGAAAGTTTTACATTTTGTCTCGTCTGAGTATAATTGCCATCATAATATCAACTTTTAGCATTTACTTTATGCTTTTCTTAAGCAGTTCGCACCAAAATCGACCACACTAGTCCCCATCATGGAAGATTCTCAGATAACAGGGGTTAACAAGTTGAGGTTAGGTATTCACATCATGCATATATGTAACAAAAAAAATAGTGAATTCATCGCTATCTGCCTGGGCAAGCGAACACCAGTCTCCAAGGATTGGAACGAATTAGTAATTCCTCTACTGCTACATTATTGAGCTAGCATAATAAGTAGTTCACTTTGTATGAATCAAAATAATAACCAAATGTCAATTTGAGCATTATCATAGTTCCCCAAATGGAAAGCTTTATATCATTCAAAAATCAAGCTATTATATTGAACAGAAAAAAGAAACATCTGTATTTGGGACGACGATTACTTCACCATAATGCATACTTACAATTAAATAACCATTTTCCAAATGAGCATGTCAACAAAGGCCAAATTCTAATATACAAAGCTTGAAATGAACGTAAAGCAACTGACTCCTTCGAAGTTAATATTGTTCCTCAGAATTCAATCACCAAAAATAACAAATTGATTAACCTCTTCTTCCTCTCTTTTTTTAATTTTGGGGGTAAGAAGGTTATAGGGTCAATCAATAAAACCTGTTTTCTGAAATACAGCATTACGAACACGCCGCAAATCCCTTCCTTTCAGGGTCCGCCCAACGCCTTCAAAAACAGAGAACGTCACGTGCGACTGCTCCACCATCACGTGAGGAGGAACCATTTCCTCCCCTTCCACCTCATCAAACCGGTCTAACCCACCCACCGGTCCTTCCTTCTTCTGCCATACGGGCACGTTCACCGGAGCAGATTGATGAAATTTAGGGTAAGAATTAGGATTCGCATTCTCCGAACAAAACACCGGCGGAATCATCTTAGCAGCAGATGTGGCAGATACAGAAGGGTTGAGGGTAGATTTACGACGGACAAGAGGGTGGTGGTCGTCGGTAAGAGCAGCGGAGAGACCGGAATTGGAAGGTTTGTAGAGTGTAGGGGAACGTTGAGGGAGGTGGCGGGTAGGGGTAGGGGGAGAGAAGGAATTAACGACAGTGGAATCAGGCGATTCAGACCAGAAAACATCGCTCTCGTCAAATTCATCAAGGATGTTGTTGTTAGGGTTGGAGTCAGGTTGTTTAAGGAGAGCCATGAAGCGGATGGAGGAAGAAGAAGAAGAAGTATTGGTGATGGGAGAAGGCATGGAGTGTTGACTGAGGATCAATGGTGAGAGAGACACAAAATGGGGGGCCTCAATTTCTCTCTCTTCTTTTTAAATTGTTATTGTTATTATTAAGATTTATGGTGATAAAAAAAGTAATGAAGTTATGTAAATGGAGAAAAGATAATTATTGGTAATGGGTAAATGGGAAAGAGAAGAGAAGAGAAGATTCCATGCTAAAGGACACTAATTCAGCTTCACGTAGCCACACGTGGGTCGATGAGGGCAATCATGACAACCGCCGCCCAACTAATTCTGATGTTACGAGTTAATGACACTTTCCGCTTTCTGTATGAATACGCTAATTGATTTTATTTTTTCACGGGGCATGTCATCATATAATTAAAAAATATTTGCTTTATTTTAAATTTCATATTAAACTAAAATTATATACTTTCCTTTTACGGTTTATATAATTCATTTTTTTAATAGATTAAAAAAAAAATATTAACGGTCGAGTGCCCATGCTATATAAATCATAATATGAAATAATGAGATGAAGTTAAAGTTTTGTTTGAACATGGGATAGATATTGAAATTTTGTAAGACTCTACGAAATGTGTTTAATTCGAGTTGAGACTTTAAAAGGTGTGCTCAATTTTAATTAGAATTCTTGGAGGCCACTTAACTCTAAACTCTAATTCATGCTCATATGGAGGTTATTATATTTCCTTTAAAAGACATCTTGAATATTCCGCAAACTCATTAAATATTCATAAATAGATCAAATTGAAATCATCATAGTTCGAGAAATACGTCACTAATAGCCCTCAAATTATGGAGAGATCTTATTATGAGAGAAGAATCAAGAGATGAACAAAATTATACCCGCACTATTTGTCAAAAAAAAAAAAAAGAGGAACTTTCACACTTAGTCAGCCACTCAAAAATAGTCTACTTACTCTCCATAGCTATAGTTTGATAATTACAATTCATAGTTACATGTTATAGGGAGGAGAGAGGCGGGCGAGACTAGGAGAGAGGCGAGAGAGAGGGGGTAAAGAGTGGGAGAAAGGTGAATTGTATATGTATATCAGTTAGATAATTGTATATTATACATATGTATTTGTATATATACCAAGCGAGATTGGGAGAGGGAGGAGGGACACGAGCAATATTGGGAGAGGAAGGAGAGAGGCAAGCCAGATTAGGAGACGGATGAGAAAGGCCAGTGAGAGAGGGAGAGTGATGAACTGTATATGTATATCGGTTTGTATATTATACATATGCATTTGTATATATGGCAAGCGAGATTGGGAGAGGGAGGAGATATGCGAACGACATTGGGAGAGGGAGGAGAGACGCGAGCGAGAGAGGGCAGAGAGTGGGAGAGAGGTGAAATTTGTATGTATATCAGTTAGATAATTGTATATATTCATATGTATTTGTATATTTTGGCGAATTATACATATATAAACGTGGCTAATTATACAAACTCGAAGTCAGCCCACGTAATTAATGTATAATGTTAGTGGCGAGTGGTAATTATATCAAACTATAACTATGATGAGTAATTAAGTAGTATAAGTTTGCTTAACTGCGTAATTTTCCCAAAAAAAAAACCTGTGTTGCTTCATATTTTATTTGTGAACACAATTTTTTTTGTCACTTGAAAATTTGTTGCAAACAAATTGGCACGCCTAGTGGGACCAAATCTGCCCTTCATCTCTCATTTCATGGATCAAATGTGTAAATTTGAAGCCACAAAACCGTAAAGGTGAATGCATGAGTACTTTAGGTCTCGTCTTTGAGTTTAATCGAATTTGCTCTCTGACAAGCCTTGTAGCAGGGAACATTTGTAGACATGTTTATGGGACTCTGCGAGACGTTTTCAATTCTAGTTGGAAATAGGGGTGTCAAAAGAATATGAAGGATCAACCGAACCGAACCAATCCGATTTATATCATTTTTTCAATAAAATCGTGAATTTTTATTTAAGTGTATAACCGTCCTAAACAATAGGGTTTATAAAAAAAAAACCCAAAAATTTTTCAAACCAAACCGAATGACCTTACGTGTATGTAAATATATTTTATATATTAACAATATGTTAAATCTAATATATAAATATATTTTATAATATTTTTCAAATATAAATATAACCCAAGTCCTAGGCATACGGTGACTGGACGACTTTAGGTCTTTTGCTCTTTAATTAGCATTTACTTATTATGTTTAAAGTTAAAAGATACCATAATAGATACAATCTATGCAAGCATTCTTATTAAATGTTTAAGATCAAACAATACAACGACAAATATTGTACATTCTTGACTTCTTAGCGAAGAATTAAAGTGTTTCCTCAAGAATATACTTGCGAAAGAAATGTTTTGAAAATAGTATATTTTGAAGTGATATTTTAAAAGAAAAAAAAATTAACTAAACCATACCGATACCGAAGAGAAACCGATATGATTGAGCTGATTTTAAAAAATCTAAATTTTGGTTATACATTATAAATTACCAAAAAAAATTGGGATGGTATACTTTTTTTAAAATAACCGACTGAACCGTCTCATTGACACCCTAGTTGGAACTCTACAATATGTATTCGATTCTAGTTAGAATTATTTGAGGCTACTCTAACCCTAAACTCTAAATTATGTTCATCCCTTGATTCTTCTCTCGAAAAAAAATTTCTCCATATTCGAAGGTCGTTAGGGGCGTATTTCTCGAACTAGGATGATCCGAATGTAAACACATGTGATTTGGACTTTTTATGTTTTATGTTTTCTCAAAACATAAAAACCCAATAAGTTATAAAAATATTTAAAATGTCTCAATTTTTTTTTATAAAATCTTACTAAATAAGCACAAATTTATAGCATTGCATAATCACTATTACAAATCTATTATTAAAAAACATGCAACATTTATTAAATAAGCTTTAATCCAATAAAATAAATAAATCAAACATAAGTTGTAGTGTATTAGTCTTTAATATAATACTCTCACATAGTACATACAATCTTCTCACGTTAAACTTGTATTTTTTGATCATATGACCGAGAAGACGAACCAACATTGTTATTTTGAGCCATTTGTTGGTCAATTTGGTTGGTAAATAAATTTGATAAAGAGTAATGAATTTTGGTGAATATAAATGGTAAAGTAGCTAGGAATTGATTTGAAGTAATAACAATTTTTATGTCGGTGAGAATAATCGTTATATGAAATATAAATAGTTTAAAACTTAATGATATGAATTATAAATTTTATTTATTTATATATGAAATAAATGGTTAGTAGATATAAATGTGAAGTTGTTTTTACAAAATATAAACTTGCAGGTCAATTTTCTTACATTTAAAAAAAAATCTCAAATCGAGATTTGAAATTCTCGAATCATGCTTTTTGGAGAATTTGGGATTTCAAATCATGATATGAAATCATGAGATTAATCAGCATGAAATCGCATGTCCAAACACTTATTTCATTTCATAATTTCATATCACAATATGAAATCGCATGCCCAAATATCTTTTAATTAACAATTTATTTTTAATATGTTTTTAATCTTAACAAAATGATTTATAGTCACACAAATATCGATCACTTATTTTAGATTACAAATTTCAAAAAATTCTTCTTCTTTTTTTTTTTTTTAAAAAAACTTTGTATCTAATCAAATTAATCATATAAAATTAAATTAACTTTTTTTTTTATATAATATCAATATATTATATATACACAATCATTTTATTGAAAAAAAAAATTTGGTCCTCATTCGTGCAAAGCCTAACATAATTATCGAAGGAAGGTCCATGTGAAATTCATGGCACGATTTGTTTGCTTCTCTCTCCATCACAAAGTTTGAGATGTTACGTTTTATCATTTTTGGGACAGTTATTTAATAAAATAATGGAAAAGACCAATTATATGTTGTCATTTCTCGTATCTCAAGAGAACACAATGATCCTCAAGAGTTAAATATCTAAAATTTTTAGTGATGTGGCAAGTCATATGAAACTAATTCATTCACCTAAGTATTTCATATAGAATTCACTACAAAAAAACTAGATCTTTAGTGGGGACAAAAATTACTACAAAATCCTTAAATATTGTCATTAAAGGTTATAATTTATAAGTGATTTTTAATAGCGACTAAGATCACCCATTTTAAAAGTCTTCTCCTTCCTTGACTAATAAACTAGACTGTCCACATGAACAAAGTAAAGCTCAACAGAAATTTCATATGAAAGCCAAGAAAGTTACTTCAGGAAATTCCCTTGGAAAGAAACTGGAAATCTTTGAAGAAAAGTCACCAACTTTGGAAAACTTTAGCAATGGAGAAACTCAAATATCTTTTAGGCAGACTATTCAAACGGTAGAAAATTTGAAACTCAAAATCTTTTGAAATTTGAAGAGGAAAAAAAGAGTGAAGCAAATTGTTAAATTAGGTCTTAGGCATGACTCACCCCCCAAAAGTCAGCTCAAAGGGAGGAGGATTGTTCAAACCTTATAAGAAGTCCACTCATCTCAATAACCATAAATGTGGAACTTTTGTTATTTTTTAACACAAATGGAAGCAACTTGTAATTAGCCAAAAGGAGAGCAATTACATTTACTCCTACCCTTTCTGTGAGATGAGCATCTTACTAAAAATATTTATCTCATATTATTTTATTATTTATTAAATTGAGAAATAATTAATTAATTTTTTTCATTTTACCTCTACAATTAATATGAGTTTTGAGTTTTGAAAGTTTAAATAAAATTTTGTAGACCTATTTTTTTTTTTTTGTAAAAAAAGACTAATTAATATGAACAACGAATAAATTAATAAATTTAATTAATATACTTATAATTTCTTAATTATCGTATAAAGATAGAAAGTGTTCGATGTTATATAGGACGTAGAGCATAACTAATAGTAAAACCCCCCAAAAAATAGAAGAAAAAACTTTTCTGGCTGGCTGGCTGGCACATCACAAAAATGGACAAAAATAAGAAATGGTAATACACACGTGACGTTCACTGTGGCATGTTTTTAATAAAAATAGATGGACCACAGCCTCCCCAGAGCTATATTGAAACACTTTTAAATAATTTTGAAATAAAATATAAAATTATTTTATTTTATGTTTGACTATAAAATAAATCAAGTTTAAAATTATTGTACTTTAATATTTATACGAAAATGGTGAAGGTAGCTAATTACAGACAGAGAGGATAAACTAACTAATTTCATAAATGTCCTTATCAATTTTATCTTGTATAATCACAAATTAAAATAAAAACGATGTTTCTCCAATGTTACATTTTGAATAAAAGAAAATAATTTTTTTATCTCGTATATATAAGAAGAAAAATTATATAATTAGATATACTTTATGGTCATACTCATATATATTATTATTACCTATAGTGAGATGGGAGAGAGACGAAAAAGGTGAGTGAGATTTGTTATGTATCTCAAATACGTGCAAATTTATTTGGATATAATGTATCTAAAATAAATTATACTTAAATTTGACCTCATATATTCTAGATACATATATTTAAATATATCAGAAGACATCAAAATCTAGTAAAATACGTAATATTATAAATTAGAATATAACTGACTAATTAACTTGAATTTAGGTGAGATTTGCAGTGTAGTACTTCAAATCTTCAACAACCACTAACCAGCGAAAACAAAGTCCGGAATCAAAAAAGGGGGCGTAATTTCAATTAAAATTGAAGGGCAATTTCGTATCTGAATTTCTATAATAATATTGACCCTGTACTTGCGCCTCCACACGCAAAAAGGGTGTTGGGTGCACAATCGGAGAGAGAAACAGAATCCAAAGAACTCTCTGTCTCTTTCTCGTGAGTATTTGTAGAAGTTCATAGAGATTCTCAATTTTATTTGATGCAGTATCTATGTAGTTCGATTTGTTTTGTGTTTAAAGTGATTTTGCCGGTGTTGCAGTAGCAGGATAAAATGGCGTCAGATCGGAAACTTCATGCATTTGAGGAGGTCGCTAAGCACAACAAGACCAAAGATTGCTGGCTCATCATCAGCGGAAAGGTTACATCTCTTTCTGTTTTTTATTTGTTCTTTCTATTGATTTGATTTTAGTTATTTCATGATCTGTGTGCTGTACCGGTTATGGAATTATTATTTTTCTGGTATTTTGAATCTGTTTGTTTTATGAGTTTTCTCGATAGATTTATTTGAGTTGTTGAAGTTGTTATCACATTGGTGGAATTATCGAATTAATAGTGGTTGGGGATTTTGGTGATAGCTTTGATTTGATCTAGTGAGTTATTTTTACAATTCCAGTCGAATTTTTGTTTGCAATTTTGAGTAGTTAACTTACTCAGTTTTGGACTCTTCTTTGTACCTGGTGGTGTTTAGTTGAAGTGACCAACTTAGGAACTTGGAATATGTGGGATCAGTAACTTTCCTTGGACTCAACTGGAAAATACAAATGTAATTGATTTTGCTCAATAATAGAAAGTTCAAATCCTAGATCACCTCATCTTGGAACAAGATTAGGAGTTTGACTTATAAGAAAGGACTTTCTCATGGAACTAAAAAAAAAAAAAAAAAGAGTTTGGGTAGACTTTAGACACATGCGGCGGCTATGCGCATGTGTCCCAAAGGGAGCCATGGACTCCATCCCTCCCCCCCCCCCCCCCCCCGCCCCCCCAAATAAAATAAAGGAGTTACGTTTTCTATGCATAGTAACTGTCTTTTTTCTGTGTTGATGAAGGTCATGTTGGTAAATATGAATGTAAGTTTGGTATCTAATATTGAAATACACTTAGAGATTTCAGTCTTTCATCCTGGAAAACTGGAGAACAGGGTTAATTGTTTATCTTAGAAATTTGATGCAGAGAGGTTAGCACTGTGGATATGGGAGAGGAAAGTAGAAAGTAAGAAATTAAATTAAATTTCTTTAGTTAAGAAAAAAGACAATTGAATTGGTCCCCCCCCCCCCCCCCCTCCCTTGGATCCAAGCCAAACAGTCAATTGGTTTGCTAATTACTTTTGCTACCTTGAAAAAAGGGAGTAGTATTTTAAGTTTTGAGAGTCAGATCTTTATCTACTCAAATTTTGTGGTGCAGATATGAAAACAAGCATGTGACATTGAGCTTGCATATCTGAAGTTCAGTATTTGCAAATAGTGGGTTTATCATCATTATCTGCTAATATTGGACTTAAGCATTTCAAATGCTGATGATATATTTCAAAACACTGAGGAGTATTTCAAGTAGAGTAATGGTTTTCGCTCACGAGACTTCTGACTTTCAAGTGATTTCTGTCTGAAGTCTGAACTCACTTTCAACTTTCATCTCTTTCGAACTTTAACTGTAAATGTTCTTTTCTTTTCCTAATTCAATCGAACATTTTCCAAATTCCTATTTACATGAACCCATGAAGAAGGTACTTGTTGAAAAATTGAAAAACAAACTGCAGATCAGATTGCTCCTTAAAAATTTATGAGATTTGACCTAAAGTAGATCTTCAATCTAAAAGTATATAAATATACTTCTACAGCTCAGGGACATGGTCTCTGTTAGAGATCGATATTTTGAACCTTCTTGTGTGAGTGAGTCATCCATTTTCTTCAACAGATTTTTTCTCTCTTTTCTTCTCAAGTTGATTGTTCTTCACGAAGTGTTTTATGATTTGTATATTAAGGATAGCAAAGTCAAATATATCTAATGCTACGGCTTGAAGGAGATGTTTAGAGATGAGAAACATGTTTTGGTTATGCATCTTGTTTGTTTTCATGTCTCTTTAAGTCCTGTGTCCTGCCTGACATGTGAATTTTGTTGAAATATGCTTATGGAGAAAAACCTTAAATAAATCTGAAAGGTGTTATGGTACGGCAAAAGGACGTGTTACTCATGTGATGGTATAAGTTGCTCAATTGGGGGAACTGCCTTGAAAATTCCACAAAGGACCATTTGCCTTGGAGGCTTATGTGCACCTTGTCTCTCTTATCTTTGCTATGCAGTGATATCTTTCATTATTATGATTCACAGTGTTCAAATCAGTGTAGACCAACTTATATCTCATGTTGGATTATTTTCCTTTAAGCTCTTAAAGAGTTTTATGTTTTTCCTTCCCTATAATGAAATATGAATTTATGTGTGCATATTAAAATGTTTTCAGGTGTATGATGTAACTCCGTTCATGGATGATCATCCAGGTGGTGATGAAGTTTTGCTTTCAGCAACTGGTAATACTTCGTTTTCTTCACTTACTGTTTGTTCTTTGGGTATTGAGTGTCGATGGTTTTTGTGTGGATTGAATTCTGATCTTTGTTCTGTTACCAAAAGGGAAAGATGCAACAAATGACTTTGAAGATGTTGGCCACAGTGATTCTGCTAGAGAGATGATGGATAAGTATTACATTGGGGAAATCGACATGTCAACAGTTCCCCTAAAACGTGCTTATATTCCATCGGAACAAACTGCATACAATCCAGACAAGACTCCAGAATTCATTATCAAAATCCTACAGTTCCTTGTACCCATCTTGATCTTGGGCTTGGCCTTAACAGTACGACACTACACCAAGGAGCAGTAATTCTTCTGAATTCCAGTCTGTCCGGTCCTCTTTTCTTGATTTATGTAGTTGTTGAAAGAACACTTGGTTAATCTTGTTTTAGTTCATTATCGAGCTGCAACAACTGAACGTGGTCGTCAATTTTGTACTGTGCTTCACAATTGCTATGTCCGATGCCTCTTGGCAGCACTATACTTGACTTGGTTCGTGTTAATTAGATATTTGAGAATATTTATCCTTCATGTTTAGATTTTTGTGTTTTCTTCTGGTTTGTACTGGTTAATTTTGTTGCAACCAACCGTACTAAATTTCGGGGCAGCTATTAGTGTATTGCAACCAACCAGCCCTTGGAGATGACTAGTCTTGCGCTTGCCTGCCCGCTTTTACCTACACTGGATATAGAATTCTGCTACTTTCGCTTCTCAGGACTTTTTATTGGTACTAACTTGTTGGCTTGTTCCATTATTCATATATATACATTAATGGGAAAGAAAAGAGTTCGGCTACCTCATGCATTACCATATTATTACTACTATCCATTATTTCTATCACGTGAAATAAGAGAATATTACTGTTTTAGTCATATTTATATAACAGGGAAAAGGAAAATTTCTGAAATTTATGGTCTCACCTTTTCCTTTTGTAACTATAAATTATTTCGATTTGGGTTGGATGTTATTTTATTAAATCAAAAAAATAAAAACATACCCCTACTTATGCGTTCTGCTTAGTAGACTTCTGGTCTGTAGTTTCAAGTATTACTAGGATAGCAAATGCTTAGTGGTAACTGGTAGTCCAATGTCCACTGTCGTCTGTCCGAGTAACGGAGTTTTTAGCCCAACTGTTTTCTCTTTACCCGAAACACACCTCATTTTCACTTCTACTCTGCAGCCCCCTTCACCACATTTCATAATATTTGTCTAACTTACTCACAGATGCATAGTTTTTGCTTATGTACCAAACACAGAACAATAAGTAAGAAACTCAAATGTTTTCCTAAAAAACATATTTCAAGTAAACCTTTTGCATAAAAGCATTTTTCTTCATACTGAACATACCCTTTGTTCGCAATAGGGACAAGACAACTGCTATGATTAGAGAAGTTACTACGACCAAACATGCCTCTACTCCTCTTTGATCAACAAACGTTACAGTGACCGTCTGTGCCCCAACTTGTTCTCTGATCATTAGTGACTATTAATGTGCCACAGAACTAGTTTATGATGGAGCACTATCTTTCTGGAGATTGTGAATGACAGATTGTAAATAACAATTCTGTGAAATTTGCAATATCTCGCAGAACTGTGGCGTGGAAACAGCGCTTCAATAGCTCAGAAGAGCATAAATATTCTGCAGTTGCATTCGAACTTGACATGTCATAGGCAAAACATCATTTAAGGTTGTAATGCGTATAGCTATTGCTTTGATGATAAAGTTACAAACCAACCACAGTGCGTGGAAAGGTATGCTATTTTATCATCCACAATCCCATCTCCATATTCAAAGAGAACATTCTAAAAGCAACCCCATTTGCCTTGGGGAGGTTGGGGCAACAGGAGATAAATACTCAAAATAAAAAGCCACCTTAGGAGAGCATTAACAAGAGAACTAAGTTATAAAAAATTCAATATCAAGCATGGTACACCAATCAGGCTTCCAGCGAATTGCTACACTGAATTCAAGCAATTTGCAAGTCTGTATGTAGGAGATAAGTCACGTAAGTTATTTCCCAAGTGCAGCTTCTTTTTGACATTTGCATGTTTCTTTAGCAAAAGAAAAGCAGCGGCAGTACTTGACCATAAGCTGTCTTCAGGTAGAGCAATTGTTCCTGTGTACCAGAGATGCATGCAGTGTTTGGTAGCACCATCCCACAAAATAACGTTCGAGCAGCAAAGAGAATAAATTAGTGTAAAACCTGGATATCACCATAACAAAGATGTCTACATCTTGTCATGGAGAGTAACCACCAAGTCATGGGCATCATCTAGAAGCTTCCATACATCCAGTTGACCAGCCATGCTCTGACACTCCCTTAAAATTTCATCCATGCTACTATACTTCTCTATGATCTGTTTCCTCCGTTGCAATACAGATGCTGCAATTGCATAAAGCAAGAGATCATCTGTTGGTGGGGCACGCAGCCTAATCCTACTCCAGGCAGACTTGCCAATCCCAGCCCTAATAGCAGCCTGGTCTGCCCACATTACTTCCCATAGGCAGAGCGTTTGCTCAAACGATAATTCCCTCCTGAAAAGAACTACCACCATTCTGTACACAAAAAAGCAATCCTCTGCTTGGAGCTTCTCCAAATGTCGATAGAGATGTGAATCCTTTTGTTTGATGATCTTAGAAATAATGTTCAGCTGCCTCCTGATTCCAACCTCATCAAGCCTGAAGTTATGCCGAGCCTTCGTCATGAAACCGACAAAGCACCAAAAAGCTTCATGGTCCTCTGTCATTACAGAAATTATGGGTGACAGCAAATCGCTCATCCCCTGGCAATAACCAATTTCAGGGTCATATAGCGCATAGGCTTCAAGAATGGAGACTAGCCGAGCAGCATGTAGGATCCTAGGGGGCTCTAGGTGTTCATAGTCCTTCAACCCAACAGCCTCTGCAAAACGGTGTGCCCTGCTTTCTGATACTACAGCTTGAGATGGGGAGTATGCTATCCATTCGGCATTAGCACGAACCGCATCAAGCCGAATTATTCGTTGCCATGTAGCAAAATCTTCTGCATTGCAGGGCCGTGACTGGACTTCTGCCTTTGAAGGAGAAGAGTCCTCCTTAGAGTTCACTTCAGCGGTATTCTCATCCATGCTTTCTGCTGAGGGGACAGTTTGACTGATATCAGGATCTGCAGAGGAATCTGAGTCTGATGACTCCGAATCAGAGATATCATTTGGCTCTGTCACTCGTTTGGAACTGGAAAATTCATCTGACATTGTTCCACCGGGATTATCAGAATCCTCGACATATGTGCTCCTGTCCTCACTGGAAAGAGATTCCCGGGCAGTAACAACATCGTCATAATCAGGGGAATCCATCCCTTCAGTGATATTTCCTTCACCATCGCTTCCCATTCCACCAGTTTCCCTCATTTTAAAGGTCCCATTGCGTTTCAGCAGTCTGCGACATTCTCTACGATAGCTCTCATATTCCCTCCTGCAATCACAGATCAACTACAGGGGTAAGAAGTATGAATCATGCAGCCAAAAGGTAATTGGAACAAATATTAACACAAGGATAACTATGACCTGTTAACTGTATACACATGAACCCTCTACATTTTTACAAGATAAAAATAAAGAGACTTTATTCTATCTCGATACTTTTTTGGGGCTAGGGAGGGCCAATTATCTGGTTATAATACCTCTTCTGATTTTTTATACAATCTCTTTCTTCTTTAGAGCTGTTCAACTCGTAGCTGCAGAGAGACATAAAGTAGGTCAATTTAACTGTAACCAAAGCATTAACTGTACAGAAATAACGAAAAGCAGCAATCGCAGAACATTTTTTGACAAACGTCACAATGTTTTCATTGTCACATAACTTTGACACATATATGATAAACCAACTATCTACAAAAGTAACTTGTTTTTATCTGGGCAACCTTGTATGAATTATTGTACAGTAGCAGCTGACATTTGGAGTATGTTCTGTCAGTTTTTGGAGTTGACTGGGTCATGCCAAGCAATATCAAGGAAGCTTATGAGAGCTAGTGACGTTTTCATGGAGAATTGGGATATCCATCAAAAAATCTAGGGCAACGGTGCCTGATTCTATTTTTTGGTGCATCTAGAATGAAAAGAACCGTAGATGTTTGGATGGGATTTCAACTCCTAACCATACTCTTAAAAGCAAAATGTTTATATAACTTATTTAGTTGGTTCAATCAGACATCTGTAACTAGTACTGAACTTTTTCTGGACTTTGCCTGCTCCTTTGTTGTTCCGTAAGTTTTTGTACAGGTGCAGACACACTTTTTTTTTTTTTTTGCAACTTTTGCTATGCATGAAATACCCTTTTGCTACATAAAAATATAACAAACTTGCAACAAAGTAATTACACTGATGCGGGAACTGCTCTCAAGGCTTCATTTGGGTGAGGGATGCGTTAATTAAAGAATAAATGACAAACCATACAAATTTATTGCCAATTAACGTATCTCGTTTTATTTAGACTTAAGAAACAACTATTAAGGTAAATGTTGCAATTTATTATGTATATTTTAATAAAGAAAGTCTAAACCGTAGAGATAGAATTTTTCGACAATTTGGACTTCATCTTTGTTGGTTTACCATCTGGTGTCCGTAACACATTCACGCCGTAAAAAGCTCATTGTATGGGGTTTTAGCAATCCCTACCAAAGAGGATTCCATTCCCATTTTCGAGCCCTGGTTATGGTATAAGTGGGTTGAACTTTTAACAGAAGAGATAAAGCTAACTTTCAAATATCTTCTTAATATTAGAATATAGAATAAGTCTTGAAAAGTACAAGGAAAAAAGTAACCCTTCTAGGGAAATAGACAGGTGAGGTCCAGCCAAAATATGACATTCTTCACCAAGATGTTCCAATTTTTTTTTTGCAGTTTATACATTAATTTTCACTAATAAGCACTTTTTTGGCAAGAGCTTAGATTTGGGCCTAAAATTATGTGCCTTTTAAAACACCTTCTCAATCTATAGAAGCAAACTATTAAGTTCATGTTTACTTGGTTAACTAAATACTAAACATAATTTGAAATATAACTGCAGCAAACAAACACGTGATGATGTTCTGATATATTATTTTCCAAATTATACAAAATTTTAAGGTAGTACTTTTCCTGTAAATTCTATACCTCTAATACTTGGGTAAACACTACTGCACTCACCATGACATCTTCACTCATGTTAATTTGACTTAATTCTTTTTTTCAACCTGCTTTGAAATACTTTTCATTGAGCTGAGGGTCAATCGGAAACGGTCTCTCTACCTACCAAGTAGTGGTAAGGTCTATGTATACTCTATACCTCCCAAGACCCCAGTTGTGATTACACTGGGTATTTTGTTGTAAACACTATTGCACTCCCAATGGGAACTTAAAAAAAAATAACTAAAAACAATGCCCATCTGTCACTTCAAAAGGTGTGTACATCTACATGGTAAGGGTAAAAGGATCCAGGACCAAGACTATCACCAAATGAAGTACTCTTAGCACTCCAAGAACAGGGATTAACTTCGACACAATCTTCTACAGAAAAAAATCCCCACATAATTGAGACAGAGCTAGTGACCCTAACATGTATAACTAGCGGTCCAGATGATAAATTATTATTCATAATATAATAGAATTCCCCTGCCATCTCCTGTGGAAATTAAGTGGCTACAATTGGCTAATCAAAGTACAAGAGGACAATAAAAAAGAAGCAAATATCTAATTTATCCTAGAAAAAAGAAAAAAACATGCAAAACTCAGATTTTCAATCTTAACTAGATAAAAGTTTCAAAAGAAAATTTTTAACAAGATAAATTATTACATGAGAAGGAAATACTTACACTCCCAGGAGAAATGGCCAAACCTCGGCCCTGATACTAGGATCAACACCCTGCATGAAGGGGCCAATAAATTAGTCAACATACTTGCTCTTGTTTGGAAAGCAAGTAAGATAAACTGTGATGTTAAAACTTTCCATTTCCTTCTTTAATTGTATAAAGGGAAGAGTTGAATGGTTTTCACTAGGGCACAAAAAAAAGAGATTTTCTTCCTCTTAGAAGAGAGAGATCTGAAAATTTTGAAACTAGTTGGGTAATTCACGACTTCCTTCCACTCTTTTTTGGATACCAAGCAAGACAGAATGATTTTTCACCATCTATCCCTCAACCACACAAGGTAAATAAACTATTTTTTTCTTTTCCCTTTGAGAAATGTCTCGATTGAAAATTAATGAGAGTTCGCAAATTTATGACTTCTCTTCATGTTCTTATGACCAAACAAGAGGAATGGATTTTCTCGACTCAATCTTATATATCCCCTTGACCAAGCAAGGGAAATGAAATCATTTTATCTTTCATGTTCCTCTTTTTAACCTACCTTTCATTCCTAACTTCCCAAACCAACCTTTGAGGTTTTATTGGCCTGATGATCTTGGTGTACATTGAAATAAGAAGGAAACAAATCTAAAAAATTAAGGTGGGCCAGAAACTCACTCCACTTCGAACTTTCTTTAGAAATTTGATTCCACCATCACGAAGTTTTCCTTCTGGTGTGAAAAAGCTTCTCCACTGTTGGGGTGCAAGAGCACGTTTTCTTTTTCTACGAGACCATGGTGATTTGAGATGACCTCTGAAATAAATCATAAACATGAGTAAGCATCTTGGTAAACAAGAAGGGGTAACAGTATATTCTTTGTTTGTGTTAAGTGCCAAGGTAACAACATCAGCAACTCAAATTAGATTCATCAGACAAGACCAATATTTAGCATGATTAGCAATTTCACATCACTTCAAAACCAACTCACTCAAGAAAACAAAAGCTTTGCAAAGGTTAACCCAAGAAGATAATAGAAGAAGTAAGGTAACTGCAACTGAGAATGAAAAAAGAAAATAAACAACGGGCAAGACCACAAGTTCACAACCACAAATTGATGTGTTGAAGGTAATGAACTTAAAACAACTAGAAAGAAGGAAGCAGTTGCAAGATACATGGAATTCAACAAGAAATTAGTACATCACTTAACTGCTAAATATAAGAACATAATCTATCCATCTGCCTATCTCTGAAAGATGTGATCTAGCAGCAGTATAGGCAGACCTATTCATGATTCACTGTTCATCAGAATATCCCAAAACAAAGGACTCCTCATTACCTCCAAATAACACCTCACTAAGAAACCTGCAGAATCTAGGGGTGAGACTGCGCCGTGAAGAGTCGTACTATGTTGCTACTGTAATCTCAATCTCTTATAGGACTGTGGGGCCTTCATGCTAAATCGTCACAAAATGCTAAACATTTACCAACACAGCTTAATTAAGAAAAACTTTCACCATTGGAAATATTAATGTAAGCAAAATATATTTTTAAAAAACCACTTAGAAACACTGCTAAACATCCCATGCCACTGTTAACGAGCCAACCCATCCAAAAACCAAAATACACGGACAGTAACTTAAGAGTGAGACCCTGGCATAGAAACTTAAAAACTGACATCAACACCTAGATACCACCTACATTAGAAATTCCCTTTCAACTAGTGAAACCTCACCCCAATCCACGCCCCAAAATCCTCCAGATAAACATATATAACATTCCTGTGCTGGGAAAGTTGGAGGAGAGTTACATATCATATCAAATTGCCATTTCTTTTGTACACTTAATTCATCATCAAAAACACAAAGTTGGATAACTTTGTGAAACTTAAAACAGGAGGTCAACCTACTTGTGTCACTGTGACAAAGTAAAGGAGGAGAAATCAGCAAGAGGTTGAAAATTTCGTAGCTTTCAGAAGTTCTGATCAAGTAAGCATACAAATATAGAAATATAGTCCACATAAATTCAATAAAAAAATGGTATCACCTAATGAAAGTCTCCACCCTTATCTAATATAAATCAAATACATTACCCTGACTTGTTCAAAGCTTAGCTCAAGGAACAAATCCACCAGGTTATTGACAACAAGAAATCCAAACAAATAACAACACTGTTATTTTTAAAAAAAAAATTCAACACAACTGTCATAAAAATCAAATTTAGACTCAATTATAGCAGCAAAACGAATAATTTAACAAAACATATTAGAGACTGAGATTGAGCAATGGGTTGAAGGAATGAACTGTATCACTGGATCATATCCTAGACAGAAAAAGAGGACCTGAGATCGGATCTGAAAAGAATAACTATGCTCATAAAAAAGGCAGATGAATCTTATAGAAAGTGAGAAGCAGATCGAAACATTTTTAGAGAGTGAAAGACAGGAGAGACTCACCGATTAGAGGAAGAAGAAGCTGGTGAGGAGGCAACAACGAATAGAACTGATCTCAAATGAATCCACGACGATGTCGATGATGATGGTGATGATGAAGACGGTGAAGAGGAATTTGAAGATGACGAAGTCTGACTTCGTCTGAGAGCTCTCATCTACTTCTACACTGACTGTTTTTAACTGTGGATAGAAAAAAGAAAGAAAGATCTACTCTACAGATTTCTAGGGTTTCAATGATTCCAGGTTCCTTTTTTCAATAATTCCTTTTTGCTTACAATATATTGTGTAAATTTCAGCCGGAGGTTCTTTTTTTGTTTTACCTAGTAGTGTAGAAAACGGCGGCGGCCAAGGCGAGACCGGCCAAGGCCGTGACAGCAAAAGCTATACCGGCATTCGAAGGTTGACGGTCCATCCAGAAAGCACCACCGTTTCCTCCGTTAACGCCGATGAATACTCCACCGAGCTTACTGATTCTGGTGCCGATGGATTCAACAACATTAGAAGCGACGGAGGTGAAGAAGAGATTGAGCATGGAGATGGAGATGGAGAGAGAGAGGAATCTATAATGACGATTATGCCCCTATGCTTCACCGTGCCGATTAGATTTTCCACCATAACCAACCCAACCTTCCCTTCTCAACTGCTTTTTCTCTTTTTTACTTTGGTTTGGCTCTTCTTCTCATGAGTCTCTCTCTTTCTTTTCTCTCTAATAATCAGTGTGCTTTTTTTTTCTTTCTTTCTTTGATCACTGCGAGAGCGTCCTAGTGGGTTTTGTTGTGTGTCTATTTCTCTTTTTTATTTTAGTAGTGGGACTAGAGAGAGAAAATAATGTACTCTTTTGCTTTTGATGTTACATTATAATTCATATTATACCCAATTAAATATATTATAAAGATACTTTTATTTGATGAATTTGTTGATTTAAATTTGTATCTTATGAATTTTTACTTCAAACATACAATATTTTTTTATTTATTAGATTGCATGATTTGATGAAAATCGTGGTAGTTTGTTATGATGATGGTAAGGCTCATTCCTCTGATCAGATACAAACATAAAATAATTGACTTCAATCCTAATAAATTAGGATATATTACATCAATTTTTACAAATTATATTTCTTCATTTAAGTTCAATTTATGTAATCAATTAATCAAGACGTGTGTTTGTAGCATAAGTGGTGATGTGGTATCTTGAATATGCATGTGGGCATGCATATGTGATTATGCAGATCTAAACACTTTAATTATTTCTTGTCCCAAAATAATGTTTAATCTGTATTATTTCAGGTTTATATATATATATATATATATATATGATATGTAGAATAATATTTATATTTGTATTGTTATTTTAAATGTGAGCTAGAAAATAAATTATAAATTGTTTTCAGGATTGAAACGTAACTTCAAATTAAATTTTTAATTTTCATTGTCAAACACTGATTTCAATTGAATTAAAATATCTATCTATATTTATTATACCTTAAAAGCATAAACTCCTAACTTGTATGTTAAATTACTATAATATCTCGAACTTAGGTTGTGACTTTTTCTATGAGTTATAACTTTTTTGATAAGTTGTGACTTTTTTAAAAGGGTTGTGATTTTTTTGATGAGCTGTGACTTTTTCAAAGGGTTGTGATTTTTCAATGAGTTATGACTTTTCCGAAGAGTTGTGATTTTTTCAATAATTTGACTATTTCAAAGAGTTGTGACTTTTTCAAAGGATTGCGACTTCTTGAAAAAGTCATAACTTTTTAGATAAGACATAAAAGTTTATACTACCCTTTGTTGAATATAAATAGAGTGGTTTCCTCTCATTTTTCAACCACGATTTTTTTTTAATCTTCTACTGTTCTTCTTCTTGCATTTTAATTTTTTTTGTGTGATTTATTGTGGTTGAGTAAGTTCGAAGTGTAGCAGAATATGAGGTACTACTATTTTGATAAAGGGGGAACCCATCGGTAACCCCCTAAATTTGGCACCAATTTTCACTTAGATACCTAAAGTAGGCTTTGTTCATTTTAAACACCTCAAGTAGGGGTCCGTTGTGTCATTTTGACACTTTTTCTATTTTCAGAATCACATATTAAGTGCGTATATCCAAACGCTCTTATGTAAAAAAATAAATGAATTGATATGTGACACGTGGAAATTTTATTTTATTTTTTAAAAACTCAATTTTACTTTCTTTTTTTCTTTATTTCAGATCCCAAATCTCATGCCCTCACCTCTTTCTTCTTCTTCTTGCGCCTGGATGTACGCATTTAATATGTGATTTTGAAAAAAGAAAAAGTGTCAAAATGACACAACGGAACCCTACTTGAGGTGTTTAAAATGAACAAAGCCTACTTGAGGTGTCTAAGTGAAAATTGGTGCCAAATTTAGGGGGCTACCGATGGGTTCTGCCTTTGATAAAATAAATCATTCTATCCTAAAAGGGCATATTTCATAACCTCGAGTACTTAAGGAAAATAATTTTGATGATATAATAATTATTTTTTTGCTTAATGTATACATTAGTATGTAATGTTCCAATATAGGAAGTTAACGTGATGTAGTCTAAATTATTTTGTTTTTTGTTTTTGTTAACAATTTCTCTTGTGATGTAGATATATACTTCTGAATACTTTTTTCCAAAATTTAGAGAATTGTCACTATTTATTTTTTGTGCTCAAGACAAAATAATTATTTTATTTATCAATGCTACTTATGTGATTCTCAGAAAGTTTGCTTCAAAATAGCTATTACTATATAAACACTGCCCTTTTGTTTTACTTATTTACTATTTCTTAATATTTCAGTATTTTGTACAAAGAAAAGTTCATGTGACTTGTAATAACGTCAATTACAGTTTATATTAGATTAATTTTTATTATTTATTTAATAGCTAATTTTATGAGACAAATATTATAATTAATGCAAATATATATTTATATTTGGGTAGGTATTTGTATTTAAATTAAAGTATTATATATGTCACAAATGTATCATCAAATTAACAAGATCTTCTAACTTCAAGATATATTATTTTAAAATATTCCGAGTTCTTTTTTTTGTTCACAACAAATGTGACAATATGTAAATATATAAAATATAGTTGTTTTCTTCACATGTTCATTTGACATCTAAACAATTTAACGTAGAATATACATGCAAAACAAATCTGTTAGATGGCAAGAACAATACAAAACAAATAATGTTTGTGTGATAATATTAGTGAAATAAAATTAATTACATGATTGAACCTCATCAAATTGAAATAAATAAATAAATAAATATATATATATTATTGCATTTAACTAATAAAATTTTACAGTGATTATCTTCATAGGTTTGCGTGAAAAAGACATATATATGACAATCCATATTGAACTTTCATAAAAGAATCTGCAATATTATTTTTTGCTAAGTTTAATATTCAAATCTTCGCTTAAATAAGCAATACTATATTTACTATAACATATATTTTTAAAATTGATAACCACGTGTAACACCAGGGGCGGAGGCAGCATATATTGACTCGGTGAAAAATATTACTATTTATACATGGTTAAAATTATTATTTATACATGGTTAAAATTATTTTTTAGGTATGTATAATATATGTCGAACCCCCTTCTACTAATTCGTATATTTACTTCTCAGATTTTGAACCCCTTATTAAATTTTTTGATTCCGTCACTGTGTAATGCACGTATCAGAAAACTAATATTCTGAAAAATGTAAATAACATTTTTTATAGCTGATCGGATAACTTAGAAGTGAAAAGAAATAAATGAGCACACAAGTACTTTTTTTTTCTTTTCCATTGTCAACACAAAAAGAACACACAATAATTACTTCTGACGATCTGCTAGTAAAACATTAGTTACTTATTGTTCGGATGATTTTTTCGAAACGTAAAATTGTTTATCAATTAATATAAATTTTTTGATAAAACAATTATTAATTTAAGAGACATATAAAATTTAAAGTGAACAAATAAAATAAATGAAGCAAATAAAATTATATAAAATATAAATAAAGCCTATAAAATATTTGTATGGATCCCATATAATAAAAAAGAATAGGCAGAAGCACAAACAATCATGATGACGTTGTGTTGCCTGTTTTAATTTCATAGATAGTACTCCTTCCGTTCTATCGTGGCATCATTTTCTTTTTGATCAGTGTAAAAAAGAATGTTACATTTCCTCATATAGTAAATATTTAAAGATACAATTTCTCTTTTATCCTTGTTGGTTCTACTTAATCTTAAAGACAGTACTCCAATACATTTATGAAGAGAGAGAAAAGTGACTTTTTAATATGACTATTTTTTGAAAGGGTAATTTGGTAAATATTTCAAAGTCTTCATTTATTTCTTAAATTTCGTGTCCGATCAAATGTTGCCACATAAAATGAGATGGAGGGAGCAATACATACACATATTTTTAAAAAGAAAATACATATAGGGTGTGTTTGATATGAAAATATTTTCCAATTTTCTCATGTTTGTTTCATTTTGAATGTTTGGAAAATATTTTCCAAATCAACTCATTTTTTTCAAATATAAGGAAAATGACTTCCTTTCCAAAACTGCAAAAAGTATTTTTCAAACTCAACTTTATCCTTTTAATTTTTTTTTCTTACGCTACCAATAACCCGTACCCGACCCTCCCCATTTAAAAAAAAAAATTTATTTCAAATATATTTTTATCTGTACCCCCAAACCACCACCACCACGACCCTCAAACAAAAAAAATAAATTAAAATTATATTTAAAAAATTATTCAAATTTTAAGATTTTTTTACCTCACCCAACTCTACTACACCTACCACAACCCCCAAAAAAATTACTTTTGAAAAGTATTTCAATTTTTTATATATTTTTGGGAAATATTTCAAAATTTTTTAAAAATTATTTTACGCCACCCCACCCCATCCATCCCCGTCAATTTTTTGTTTTTTTTTTTAAAATTATTTTTGAAAAATATTTCAAATTTAAACTTTTTTCATTTTTAAGCCACCCCCTGCCCCTATCGCCACCCCCACCCAGGCCATTCTCGTAAAAAAATTAAGAAAAAATTATTTTTGAGAAATATTTCAATTATTTTTTTCCCATTTGTTAGGTCACCCCCACCCAGGCCATCTCCATAAAAAAATTTCATTAAAAAACTGTTCTTGAAAAATATTTCAAATTTTTAAAAAAATTCATTTTTATGCCACCCCCGACGACCCTGTCAATTTTTTTCTTTTGAAAAAAAATTCCTTGGTGAGGTCCTGGGTTGAAAGTCTAGGTCAGATCCTGGGTCAGATCTCAAGGTCGGATTTTGGAACGGTCATCGAGGTCTTGTCCTAGTTTGGGTGTTGGGGTCGGATCCTAAATCAATTATCAGGGTTGATTTTTTGATTAGAAATTATTTTCTTAAAACGTATTTTTCAGTCTCAAACCAAAAATGAAAGATATTTTCAAACATTAAAAAATATTTTTCAGAAAATATTTTCTACTCACCATCTAAACATGAAAAAATAAGTAAGAAATCCACTTGTTTTCCAAGAAATCATTTTCCTTTTGTACCAAACACACCCATAATATTTACTTAAATATTTGGTGAAGTTGTGTAAAATAATCTTCATTCTAAAAATGTGCCTCTGCTCTGCTAGACTGCTACTATGATTTAAATCATGATTGTTAAAATTCTCACTCCGCAACTTCAAGACTTAAACTACTGGACCAACCTTGTGAAAACTTAGACGTTATATTAAACTTGTAAAATTAATTACAATACAAAAATATGATAAAATTTATATTCTTTAGATTCTTTTTAATTGTTTGAATAACAATTTTTTTTCTCATCTTTTATTTGTTTAAAAAGATGATTTTGTCGATGATGGACAATTGTACGGTAATTATTCCTTGTTATCCTTTTTAATCTCGCATTTTTCTAACTTAATCCGAATTTAATTTGAATCTATAATTTCTTAATAATAATGAATAATTAAATTTCGATTTCTAACGTAAATGATACAACTCAAATAAAATGTATTTCCTCCTAACCTTGTAGGTACATGAATCATCTAGTCAAACAGACCCCAAACTTCGGGTGACTTCATGTAATAGTTTTTTTTTTTTTTTTAAATTTGGTGTTTGATATTTACAATAGAGGTCAACTAATCTGGATTCATATCATGTAAGGTCTTACTCGTGGAGAGTGCTCTCTACTAATTTTTTGTTTAGGGCTTGAATTCGAATTTATGATTAAGAGAGAAACAACCTCCTTCACTGCATCACATTTTTTTATGATGATTTTAGTAATTGTTAGTTCTTGTTCATTACAATTTACACCCTTGCTCAGCATATACTTAAATATACTCTCCCCCTCCATTTTTAATGACTTGACACATAATTATTAAATTTATTTATTTTATTTTTCAAAGTGAAAAGTTGCTTCGTATTACCGGTGAATTGATATTTATGTGTAAAATCACTTTAATCCCGATTATACAAATCTCAATATAGAAGGGAAATGAATAATACTAGTAATAAAAAGAACGTGTTATTATATGACAATGAGGTTTGGTACTAAATAGTCATATGAATGAATGTTCACCATGATTTACTTTTCATTTTTTACCAGACAAGCGAGCTTTATTGCGCCACATTCGGCCTTGGGTTAAAAAGTTTTGTCACTCACCACCAATTGCAAGCTTTCTACGCATGCAAGCAAAACACATAAACGCGTCATCAATGTATGCTGTGGTGGGATGATTGAGATTTCTCCACCTTTAATTAGAAATTTTAGGTCGAGCTCTAAAAATAGAAAAAGAATCATGTTGGAAACTTTTGAAATTGAGCTCTACAATACACAACTCAAATTAGTCAAACTCTAATATGAATATCAAATATTGAGGTGAACCACCCCAAACTTGTAGTGCCAACACGTAAACAATATAGGTCAAAAGTTAGTATTTCAATTTTGTAGTATTAGTTAGTATCAATGGTATTTCTATGCTTCAAAGTCTTAACTAATTTTTGTAGATAAGGGACAAGAAACAAAAAAAGCTACTGCTCCATCCACCGATCTTATAGTTTATTTGGCCTAACTTCTTCAAAAGTCAAAAGCGCTTAGTAAAAAAAAAAAAAAGAAAAAGAACTTACTATAAAGAATTAAAATAAAGGTTTCGTTTTGCCACAGAGTCCTTTCTATTTTTTTTTTTATTTTTCCTCAAAATATTTTCATTTTATTTGAAAATCAGTTTTTGATCCTTGAAAATTTAAATATGACTTGAAGCTATATTAGAAATTTGAAAAACATCCGAATACTCAACAACAAAAGGATTAAGGCTATTGATATGTTAAGTTGGATTTAAGATTTTATGCTTATAGCTTTTAGATCACAATTTCTTTTTTTTGCTTGCTTATTATTTTTTGGTAGATTATTCACACATATTAAGTGAACTTGTAATATAAATGTATAAATTTAATTTAAATTATCGAATTCTGTCAAAATTCGTAATTTCACTTATAGATCAACATAATAATTTGTAATTTTCACTTTTCGATCATATCTCTAAAAAGTAATTATTATTTATGAAGTTTTTAATTGCACAAATAAATTTATGCTTGACATGTTTAAACATATGGAAATTTATCCCTAATGAACCAAGAATAAAACAAATCAAAACATCTTCTCCTCTTAATTCATTTGTTTGAGTACTTCTTTTTTGAGAGTTTGCAAAATGTAAATAATTTACTATAAAGTAATTATATAAACATGACATGTAAGTACACTTCTTTGTTACTCCTAATTAGTATTCTATCCATATTTTTGTGCTCTTTAATTTTGTTTTGTTTAAATCCATATTTTTGTGCTCTTTAATTTTGTTTTGTTTAAATGGACCACTTTTTGTGTTGGTAGGAATATGCAGCAGATTATTTTGACTAAAATTTGCATCTTTTTATTTGTCAAAATCGAGATGACTCTAAACAATGTGTTTTTTAAAAATTTTTTTTTCTTATTTTTAATTTTTTTGTTGTGCCTTTTGCTTTTGATGATGGTGTTCCCCTTTGCTTTTTTTTTTTTGGTACCATTCCTAACTTTATTGAGAGCAAATTCTTGAAATCAACGCCCATTCCTCCAAAAAAAATAAATAAATTTGGGTCGCTTTAATAAGTTTTGATTCAACTTTGTCATTAAATTATACACTTCTCGACCAACAAATAAAGTTTTACTACAAAAAAGGAAAGAAATATGCTAAAATTGAAACAATTAATTGTTTGAATCCAAAAATACGTTTAAACGAAGGTATAAAAACTTTAGAAGAACTTATTTATCGTCATTAGAGCTACGTATCAGTTAGTTAGTTCAATTTTAAAATTTATCGGTTCAGTTTATAGATTATTGGATTGTAGATATGTTAAATTGTTGTTGAACCATTAAAATATCAATGTATCGGTTATTGTTCGTTATCAATTATCGATTAACCATTAAGATTTCACACAAAAAAAATCTTTGAAATTGACTTTAAAATAAGGTGACGACTAACAAACCAAATGAAATAAGTTTGACAGATTGCATCTTGTTCAAAGTAAATACTGACACTTTGAAGAATTATCGAAAGTCGGAGACAGTGAGAAATAAAAGTATGAAATTAAATATTAATAAAAAAAATTATAATATAAATGTAATTTATTAATATACTACTCGATTAACCCAATAACAAAAAATTCAAACGGTTAAGAATTGATATCCGATATAAAAATAATCAAAACTATTACCAAATAAACCAATTACCCACTATCAATAAAGTAATAATAATTTTTTTCAATCCGATTTATTAATTTTGATTCAGTTTTAAACAATCCCAATCGTTATCCTGAAAAGCATGATGGATGAGAAGACTGTGGACTGACGCGCGTCTTTGGCATTTTAATGTGTTTTATTTATTTCCAACAAACTCTCTTTAATATAATTAGTACTATCAACTAATCAGTTATCAAGATACCAAAATATGCTCTTGGTGACGTACGTAGCGTAATTAAATGATCCTTTTTTATTTTCAGTTTTACATTTGTCAAAAATAATACAAATAAATGAATAATTGCAATATTTATAGGCTGAAGAAGTGAAACATACTACCAATTTTATAATTGTACGTCTTAGTTTTTTTTTTTTCTTTAATAAACAAAGATAAACTTTAGTATTAAAAATTAATTAAATGTTTTGCATTTGTTGAAGCATCCAGCTACAGGAATCATTTCGATGATGATAATTAATTAAAATTCTATATATGGTGGATCAGTGACTTACAAATATTCCAATAATGTAAATAAAGGCCTTTCGAGGTTGTTGTTTGGTCCATATATGTATATTACCCTGTTATTAAACATTATTATACATTAAAAGTTCAAACAAAAGCACAATTATTAAGCCAACAACATCCACTCCTAAATTAACTAGGCGAACATTTTTTTTCCTTTTGTTTTCTACACTTAGCGCACTCCTCAACTTTCTCCTGTCCGAGCTTAATTCAAAGTCGAATCCACAATTAGAAAGCGTATATATAAATTTAAGTTTTCTTTATTTAATGGAGTTTAAATGAGATTATAACAATCAAATTTTAATTAACGGTATATATATATATATTAAATTCCCATGCATTTGTACCTTCTATTCTACCTCTATTTTTGTCGATCCCCTAAAACTATATAATTAAAGATGAACTTAACTATCGTCGAATTAAAAATATGAATTGAATAAAACTCTGTCACATGTATAGAAGTGGCGCTTTCCACTTTAAATCTTGATGAATTGTGAAAAAAGGATTATATTTAGGGAATTGGAGTTGTAGCATAAAGGCCGTAATTTATTAATTTATTTACATTGACGATCTCAACAAACTACAAAGAATTAAAGCCATTCAATTCTTTATAGTATATAGTTTATTTCCAACTCTCACTTTCTTATATAAAATAAGTAAGAAACATTAATGAACTATAACCAAGTTGAGGAATTTTTTTTTACAAAACAACATTGCATCACGGGTAAGTGGAGTACGTGACAAATTGTGCAAGTTGAAGTTTCATTAATTATTTGCAAATTACTTGGGTCTCTCTTTTTGTGGACAAGATCAATGAACGAGTCTTGTAATAAGTAAAAATGATTAATCAAAACAGGAAAGATATCTGTATAATATTTGCTATTTTGATAATCGTAATTTTATGCGGGGTGTATTAAATTAAATATGAGACAAGTAATATGAAACGCAAAACAGAAATAAGTGTGGATAAGTAACTTTACAAATTGAGGTGCTTTGTCCAGGCATCAAGAAAGATATAAAAAGGATAAGAAAAGATCTTATTGAATCACATTAAGAATTATATATACACATATATAGTATAGTATATATTTTTGGGGACAAGGAGCAATTGCTTTAACGACAAGGTATATAATTTTTTAAAATTATTTCAATTCTTTAATTTAGAGATCCCAACAACCGCTACTAAATAATAAAATAAGAATACGTATAGAGAGACATATAGTATCTGTAAGAACCACTTTGTCTTGCGTATTATATATCTTTCACTTTGGTCTACTTGTGCAAAAGGGACGCACTAGAAATAGAATGGACAACAAAGAAAAAATCATTTTTTTTTAATTTAGAAAATTAAGTTTTACGCGTATGTTTCACGTTAATTGTTCACTCACTTGAATCAGACTCAATCACATTTTGAGTTTGGAGGATCATTCGTTATTCACTCTCTTGCTATATCTTGTAGGAAACCCTACAACCAAGATATGTATTATCATATAGAAAGAGGTGAAGCATACTGCATAGCGATTCGTACTACCAGAAAAGTTTTGCTAACCAACAGGCAATAGAATCAGTCGATTGCTGCTAGGCACAAAAGAACATAACGAATCACATAGATAAGCCCTTACCTTTTAGGGCGTGGATGAATAGGGCGGTGCAAAGGGATGAAGGTCTGAGCGGTTGTTGGAGGAGTCGGTCTTGAAAATCGAATTATTTTTAGAGATATCCAGATATTTGGGGTTTCAAATCCCTCTCCATCCACAAAGTCACAAGTACTCGATTAGTTGCCTTATTTATAGATAAGAACGAATTTGATCGACTCGATTCAATTTAACTGATATATAGATGGAATGATCGTTTGTGTTATATTTAGTTAGGATCCCTTTTCGTCTACAACACAACTAATCTTACCCTCACCCTTACCTCTCATTTTATTAGTCTAGATTATATACAAGTGTTTTTAAGATGATATTTTTACTTGCATACTAGACACAAAAAGATGAGAGAGAAACCAACTTACTTTTTTAAAAAAATATTTTTCCATCTGACCAAACACACCCTAAATATGCTTTTACAAGTTGCTTGAGGAAGTTTGAACTTTCAAGTTTGGGCCTAAAAGAAGAGCCCGTTGGGCATATGAAAATATTAAGTGAGTAAACTAAGTTCATCTAATTATTCGAAACATGTGCACGGATATTCAATATCAGTTGAAATCATTGAATTACTATTGGAGACAGATATCATCTAAACTATATTTTGTTACATAATTTAAATTCATATTAAAATTAAGTGAATTTTTTAACTGTTTATAGGCAAATAGCCTTTTGCATTACAAGGCCATGAATTTTCATGGATTAGTTATCCATACTTTAATACCAACTAAAATGTATAAATAAGTTTGCATTAGCTATAGATCTGTTGAAAAAAATATATCAAACAAGTTGCTAGTAATACATAAAATTATTTTTTTTTCTAAAAAGCACCAAACGACCCCGAAGTCATACGATGTATTGAGAATAAGAAATTGAGAATAAGTAGTTAGTTAGTTAAGTTTCTGTTATGTAACTAACTCTGTTAGTTGTATTAGTTTGTTAGAGAATGCACAATGTGTGATCTATATAAGGAGCACATTCTCATTTATTGTAAATCATTAGAAATAAAAAATATCCTCTGCTTCTCTTCTTCAATTCATCTGTTCCTTCATAACTGCTTCCATGGAAGAGTAGCTTCCATGGCTTCTTTAAGCTTAAATCTAACATGGTATCAGAGCAGCGACATTGGGATTGTCCTTCTAGCTGCGTACAAGTTCTGTAATCAGTTTCAAAAATCGTTCGACTAACTCTCAACAATGGCAGAGTTAACAGTCGCAACTCTAGAACATAATCATCCTTTGTGTCTTTATGCATCAGACATGCCAAGAACTGCTTTGATTGCAGTAAAACTCACTGGTCCAGCAAACTATAACTTATGGAGTAGATCACTACGTAAGCATTATTGGTGAAAAATAAGCTTGAATTCGTTGATGGATCTTGCTTGAAAAGCTCCTACATAGGAGATTTAGCTGCTCAATGGGAAAGGTGTAACGTTGTGGTGCTTTCATGGATTAGCAGCACTGTGGCTTAGGAATTGATCACTATGATCGTGTATGCTTCAAATGCTAAAAGAGTGTGGGATGATTTTAAAGAGAGATTTGACAAGTCCAATCTTACTCGAGTTTATCAGCTCTGGGCAGAGGTATCTTCTCTTAAGCAAGGTACATACTCTGTCACAATCTATTATTCGAAATTGAGGATTTATGGGATGAATTAAATGTGCTGGTTCCTGCTCCTTTTGTAGTTGTGATGAGGCTAAGCCTTACATTGATCATCTTAGTCAACAGAGGCTGTTGATGTTTTTTATTAGCCTGAATGAGTCATATAGCCATGTGAGGAGTCATATATTGCTTAAATATACTGTGTCTACTATTAATCAGGCATATGCCACAGTCATATAGGAGGAAAGTCAGAGATTACTTAGTGTTGTAGACATTAACAAAGAGCCTCTTACTATGCTAGTTAATAGAAGACAAGGTTTAAAGAGGAAGAGACCATTATTAGACTTATAAGAATCATCTCACTAAGGATAGCTATAGGACTATAGGTTATCCTGCATATTTTAAGAGTAAGAGGAAAGTGGGACAAGGTGTTACTCCAGGAGTTGGAAATGGTTCCAGATCCTATAATCCTGCTCCACCTGCTACTAATTTCAAATCCTATACAAATTCTGCCCTCACTGAAGGACAAGGGCATGGATTCAATCTCACTGAGGAGTATAAATCATGTACAGAATCTCAGACACAACAATAATCTCACAAACACTGAAAATGGTGGTGAATGCAAGGCAAATGTAGCAGGTAATTGTCCTTGACATCTGATTGTTATGAATATAGCTGGATAATTGATTCAGGTGCAACTCGCCACATTGCATCCTCTAAAGACTTGTTAGCTGAGATGAGTAGTATAGATGATCATAGGTCAAACACCGTGCAATTACCAATAGGAAAAAAGGCACACATTACTAACACAGGCAATTCAATAATTCTTGGGAGACATACAGTGAAAAATATGTTATATGTGTCTGACTTCAAGTTTAACATGTTGTCAGTTGCCAAAATGACCAAAGACCTGTTATGCAGAGTTACTTTTTTCCCTAACTTCTGTGTGATGCAGGAGCTCTCCAATGGAAAGGTGATTGGGATTGTTAGAGAACATGATGGTCTTTACTTGTTGAAAGATACAGTACAAGCAGTAGCCAATGCTGCAGTAAAAAATGATAGACTAATTTCTTTGTGGCATATGAGACTTAGTCATCCTTCTCTTCCTGCTATGCAACATATATCTTCTCTTAAAGGACTTATACTTGACCAACAGTGTTGTCATGTCTGTCCTCAAGCCAAGCAATGTAGACCTGTCTTTCTTCCTAGTTTATATAAGTCTAGTAATATTTTCCTGCTTTTGCATGTAGATGTATGGGTCCCTATAGAACTCCCACTTATGATAGAAAGCAATACTTTGTTACTATAGTAGATGACTACTGCGGGTTCACTTGGGCCTGTCTTATTCAATCTAAGGTTGAAGTTCAGTCTGTACTAAAGAACTTTTTGTTAATGATAAACATACAGTTTGATTTGAAAGTGAAGGTATTAAGAACGATAATGGTACTGAATTTATGAATTCTAAATGTAAAGAATTATTCTCTTATCTTAGAATTGTGCATCAAACATCATGTGCTTACACACCCCAACAAAATAGGGTGGTTGAAAGAAAGCATAGACACATACTAAACACTGCTAGGGCCTTGAGGTTTCAGGCTGCTCTTGACATCCAATTTTGGACCTCCATAATATAGATTAATCATCGAACTTCTTTGATTTCAAGCGAGTTAAAATAATTGGTTTTACAAAATTTTAAGAAAAAATATATAATCTGCAAGTTATTTTAAATAATTTCGTCACTTTTTATAGTTTTTAGATAATATATATGTTTTACATAATTATGTATATAATTAGTATATTCTATGAATATTCAAAAATCATCTCAAAAAATATTTGTTTTAATTAAATATTTGGTTAATTATTTTAGTTATATGATAGTTTATATTTTTTTTGAAATAATTAGTTTATAATTAAGTTAATTATTTTATCTCGTTAAGATTAAGAAACTCATTAATTAATTAATCTTAATTCATCGTGTTCAAATTCTAACTGGGTTCACTAGATTAACTCAATTCGGCTATATTTTGAATTCAATTGGCTATAATTGCAATCGATTGGGTTAAATGACCAATTCCAATCCAAACTCTTTCCTTACCTCACCTTAAACCCATCTAAGACTCAAAATTGGGCCTATTTTTCAGCGCAATTCCAATTCAATACCCATTTTCCTCTATTTCCAGCCAGCCCATTTTTGCCTTCATTAGCCCACCGAAAGACCCACCTAATACAACATACATCAGCAGCTACAGCAGACGCGCAAACCAGACGACCTACCCCAGCGTCTTTTTCTTCCTTCACAAAACCGAATGACCCTATCTCGTCCAAAACCAGATGCCAGACAAAATCCCATTGGAAATTGTGCTGCAAACTCGAAAATCTCGCCCAACTACCCTGCAGAACCCATACCCTAGCAGCCTCAACTTCAAACCCTCACGTCCCCTTTTCCCTTTCAAAGCTTTCTACTATTGTCTTGAAAAGGGGCAGACGACTTTGAATGTAGAATTGGAAATTTCATTTGTTTTTCCCCTAATCAGTCCTAGTCTTCTCCTATAAATAACCCTCTACCCTCAGTGATTGAAGGGGAGTGGAGAACGATTGGATTTTGAGGTCATATACGAAAAATAGCTTATAAAATGGTTTTTGAGTTTGAGTTCTTTGGCAATGGTGATTTTACACTTAAAATTTTTATATTTAGCTTTCTTGTTCTAAGTTCCAAGAAGGTCCTCGCTCAAATCTTCTTGATTTGCTATTTGTATTTGGCTTTTAGTGGTGGAAGAATTGCTGCCCTCTCAAGCTCGTCGTCCCAATTCGCTGCTCCAAAAAAGATAATCTCGCCCCCTCTTATTTCCGCCTCAATATGATGTATGATATATTTGATATTCAGTAAAGGTTCTGCTGTGAGTCCTCTGCATCGGCTTCATTTTTTCTGTGAATTTCTGAATCATAAGCATGAGTTAACATGCTAATAAAGTTCCTTTGGGATTATGTGTAGGTAGTTAGGTTCATTGGCTGGATTATATTTCAAAAGCTTGCCGAATCTTTCTTTTATTTTTGTTCGAAATAATGTACTATACATTTGGTTTCGACTTCAAGCATGCTAGCTTTCTTCACTGTTTGTTGGTGCATTTTGGTTGTCTTCTTTGTCGTTTTGATATATATCGCAATAGCTTCTCGCCATGGCTAGCTTAATCTCGTAGGAGTTATTCTTGTTCTTAGATGATTTGAAGGCTGATTATGTTTCTCTTGTATCTCAACAACTGATGTTACGCTTGTAGTTCACCATAATCTTGTTTTAATTTAGCTTATATTTCTATTATTCGCCTACTTTCTAATATGCATCGAGTCCTGTGTGTTAAGACTGTTCGGTTTGAAGCCTAGAGTGTCATTTAAATTTTAAATTCTGGCCATTATCTCATTCATATGTTAGAGCCAATAAATGCATAACCATCAGCCATGCCTTTGCTTGCTTGCCGCTATGATGTTAGCTTGCTTCGCTATTAGTTGTATGGTGTCATATGAACTTGTTATAAGTATCGCATATACTTATCGACTTTCTATTCCGCTTTCGTGTTTATTTCTTGATATTTGGATTAGCATTGAGGTATAGATCAAAAAACTGTGTTAAAATCTGATCAAAAGGGAGTAGTTTTGTACTAGGCTTGAATGGATGTTCACTTTTGCATAATTTTATTATTACTACTATTTTTTTTTCTTTTCTTTTTTATGTCATTGCATGCCTTCCTCAAAGTGATATATCAAGTACATAATACTCGAAGAGACATGCTCTATAGCATCCATGTTGCGTTTATTTTTATTATTCGGGTGTGTGATAAAAATCATTTTATCTCTTGTTGTTCTTGGTGTCCACACGCACTTTGCCACTGCCAAGTTTTAGATGTCTTGCCTATTGATGTATAGATAGTTCATTTTTCTTTTAATGAATAACTTTTGGTCTTCTTTTAATGAATAGTTTTTGGTCACATTTTGGTTTGAACTACTTAAGTTATCCTTTTCATCTAAGTTAAGTTGTCTTTATTTTCTTATCTCAAAGTGCTAATTTTGTTCTTTCTTTCGGTTCGTGTATGAGAGCTCTTCGAGTTATTTTTGAAATGCGTGTTAAATCCTAGTGTATATCGCAAATCTCTGAAATTTTCTTTCTTTTCTTTTCATGCGCTCAGAGGCGAATCCAGGATTTTAAGAAAACGGGTGCATCATTGTTTTAAAGATAAAATCAAAATATTTATAATAACAATAACTAAGCGAGCAATACATAAAAAATAATTTAACTTTTTTTTTAATGAAAAACGTGTTTTTAGTTAGTAAATATAAATTGAAGCAAACTGGGGCTGCCTAGGATCAAACTTGCAACCTTTGTGTTGAAATCTTGCAGTCATACCAGTGAACCATTCAGCCATCTTGAGAACGGGTTCAACAAGTTTTAATTTAATATATTCTTTAATAATTATAGAAGTAATATATAGAGTTTAGTCAGATGACTACGGGTTCGGGTGACCCAAAAAATATACATAGAATCGCCCCTGCATGCGCTACTGCCTGATTTAAGTACAAATCTGTGCTTTGCTAGTCTTTGTGTTCATGTAGTTGTGTCTATTGTGACCCGAAATTTTGAATTATGTGTCTGAAACTAGTGATATCAATATTCGTGTGAAAAGATTTAGCTCTTCGAAATACACCTGTTAAAATCCTTATGATTATATGAATTCACCCAGCTTTAAAATTGCTATAAGTTGTCTGATATGGTAGTTTGGATATGTAATTTTGTTGATCTGTTCTAAAATTATATTAATATGCTATCTCTCAATTTATCATTTATCCAAGATTGTCTTGCTGTTTAGATCCCTTGCCATGGATTAGTATTGGAGTATTTTGTCAAGTTCTGTGTATCTTAAATTTGCCTAAGTGTTTTGTTACTGTGGCAATTTGAAATGCAATGTGCATATGATAAGTTTCTTTATTTTATTATTTTTCTATTCTTTTTATTCATGTTAGTTTCCGTTCCCTTGTTGAATTCATCATTAATTAACTAACTTATGTGCTAATTTCTTTTGATCGTTCAAATAATGTCATAATATTTTTTTAAAATTTATTTTGTTGTTGTTAGGAATTAGTTAAAATGTTTATGGATTTTGTGATTGACTTCTTTACTTGAGTTATTGCCATCCCCAAGCACTGGCAGATTCTTAATTTCAATATAATATTGGTGTGTCTTTGTTGACATTTCATTTAAAATTTATTTAATTATGGTTATAATTTTGAACCAAGTTTGCAACAAAAGTTTTGTCATCTTAGTCATTGCATATCCATAATCTGGAATCATTCTTCCACCGAATATATTTGCATTTTCAAATTTTGAGTTGTTGTGACTTTCTTCCCTGTCCTAATCTTTATCCTTCTTTTCTTGCATGAATCCCCTCGGTTTGAGTCCATTGGACTCCCTTTGTTACTCTCCTTGCATGACGGGTTGGGTAGAAACCCAACATCTTCTCCATCGAGTCAGCAACCATTTTATACGAGCTGAAAATTGAAAATAGGTACACGGAAAGTCCGAAAACGGGCAGTATACACCGGTATACATGGTGAATATTGATATACAGGTCCAAAAAATCAAAATACAAGTGCTGAAAGTTGAAGTGGGCTGCATACATTCGGTATACAGCCCAATATACAAAACATGGGCTGAAATACAGCCTATCTACAAGGATACACTCATTGTATGTGCAGATTTTCAAGGGGCGGAAATGGGCCAAAGCCCATCTTTTGCACCACAGGTCCAGGAGAAAATGGGCCAAGAGGCCCGTCAAATTTGGGAACTTGGGCAAAAAGGCCCACATTCTAACTTTCTTATTTTATTCTTCTTATTATTTATTATTATTTGTATTAATTTCAACTCTTTTATTTTACTTGGTTTGATTTAATTAAAATCTCCAAAAGATGAACCATATTCTTTATGTTAAGTTTATTTTAATTAAATTTCATTTTTTTATCAACTCTTGTACTTTTTATTGAAAATTTTCACTTAATTTTCAATTAATTTGAAATAGTTTTCATGCTTTATTTAACCAAATTGGTTCAAATTATTATTAAAATAGTTCAAAATAAATTTTAATCAATCTAGTTTTTTTTTTTTTTTTTTTTTTTTTAAATTCTATTCACTTGCATTTTAATCCAAATGTTTCATTTTTAGGTTCCTTTCTAAATTAAATAAAAATAAAAATAAAATGTGTCATTTATTTAATTATTTTCTCAAAGTTAATCCAATATTGTAAATTATTATTTTTATGCTAAATCATTTTCCCAAAGAATTAGTCAAAAAATATATTTTAGTCAAGTCGCAGGTCAACTGCGTGTTAGCGGGCACTTTAAGTGCCTAAAAACCTTCTTAAAGCGTAAATAAGAACCTCTTACCCAAATTCTCTAAATTTTTAAAAACTTAATCTGTTAGAGTCTTTTAAAATTAAGTTTTCTTAATTTCTTTAAAAAATTAAGTAGCGACTATTTTCTAAGTATTTTTCTCAAATTATTTTATACTTAGAACATTTCAAAAAAATTATTTTTTTCTAAAGATAGTAAAATTACGGCATAACAACTATTATTCCTATTTCATACTGGGGGCATTGTATTAAGACAACAATTTATTTGATAAACAGAATTCCATCAGCAATGCTACAAGGTAAATCTCCACATGAATTACTATATGGCTCTATCCCTGGCCTAGATCACTTGAAGTGTTTGTGTGCCTTTGTTTTACATCAGTTTTGCCCAGAACTGATAAATTTGCTCCAAGGGCAAAGAAAGGAGTGTTCATGGGATATGTAGAGACACAAAAGGGGTATAGAATATTGGATCTGGAGACTCATTCCTTTCATGTTAGCAGGGATGTGAGATTTGTAGAGAACCAGTTTCCCTTTCAGTCTGATTCCAAAACTCAGCTTCCTGAAGTGTTTGGTTCATCTTGGTTATCACAATCTGAGTTCTTTCTGGATCTTGTCACTAATAAGCCTCCTCCAGCACCAGTTGTGAACTTGCCAGATGTTGAAGTAGAAGATAACATACCCGGTCATACTAAGTCTATAGATACAGTGTCCATTGATGGAAATGACCATGAAGAGGTCACAATGTCATCTCCAGAGAATTGCCATAATGTACTAGTTGCAGAACCTGTTGTTGTAGTCCCTGAACATGCAAGGCCAAATAGATCCTTTAAACCTCCTATTTGGCATAAGGATTATGTCATGCCTAATCCTTCAAGACAAGCTCACAATGCATGTCTTTATCCCATCGTTGAGCATATTCGAAGATCAGTTCTCCCTATAAAACTTTCCTAACCGCTCTTTCAAATGTATCTGAACTTGCTAGTTTCAAAGAGGCCTCTACATGCAAGGAATGGGTTGCTGCAATGCAAGAAGAGATTAGTGCAAAATAATACATGTTCTGTAGTGGATCTCCCACCTAAAAAAAAGGCTATTGGTTCAAAATGGGTGTACAATGTTAAGCTTTAGGCTAATGGTCAGGTTGAAAGGTACAAATCAAGACTAGTTGCCAAGGGGTTCAGCCAATATGAGGGTCTACACTATCATGAGACTTTCACCTGTAGCTAAGATGGTCACAGTTAGGACTGTCATTAGTGTTGCAGCTTCACACAACTGGCCTCTTTACCAAGTGGATGTCCATAATGCCTTTTTGCAGGGTGATCTTCTTGAGAATGTTTACATGGACATGCCACAAGGTTTTCAGAGGCAAGGGGAGTACAAGGTATGTAAGTTGTTGAAGTTTTTATATGGACTGAAACAGGCCTCAAGACAATGGAATCTAAAGCTCACTGAGGTCCTACTAGATGTTGGTTACTCACAGAGCCCATATGATCATTCTCTTTTTACAAAGAAAGATGGACAAGAGATAGTAGTGATTCTCATATATGTGGATGATTTACTCATCACAGGTAACAGTAGTAAGATGATACATGAGTTAAAAGACTCACTTCACAATAGGTTCAAATGAAAGACCTTGGTAATCTCAAGTATTTTTTAGGTATTGAAATCATGAGGTTCAAAACAGGCATACTTCTCAATCAGAGGAAGTATGCCCTTGAACTTATATCAGACACCGGGTCTTAGTGGTGCCAAGCCAGAGAGCACACCATTGGAAGCAAATGTCAAACTTACAGCAGTAGAATATGATAAGTTAACTGGGACTACTAATGATCCTTTGTATAAGGATGTTACAGCTTATCAAAGAATGGTTGGTAGATTACTATATCTTACCATTACCAGGCCTGATATTAGTTTTGCAGTCCAAGTTTTATCACATTTCATGTAAAGGTCTAAAATATCACATTGGGAAGCAGCTATGAGGTTGGTCAGGTACATCAAGAATTGTCCTGGTCAAGAAATACTGTTAAGTAGTAAAAAGAGCCTGGAACTTGAAGCATTTTGTGACTCAGACTAGGCAGCATGCCCAAACACAAGAAGGTCTGTGACAGGTTACCTGGTTAAATTAGGGGATTCACTAATTTCCTGAAAGTCAAAAAAACAGCACACAATGAGTAGAAGTTCTGCAGAGGCTGAGTACAGGAGTATGGCTGGTGCAGTAGCAGAAATTACTTGGCTGGTTGGGGTGTTAAAAGAATTGAATGTGCAGGTTACAACTCCTATAAGACTGCATTGTGATAGTAAAACAGCACTACAAATTGTAGCTAATCCCATTTTTCATGAGAGAACTAAACACATTGAAATAGACTGCCATTTTGTGAGGGAAAGGATCAAAAGTAGACTTATACAACCTACTTATGTCAATATAAAACAACAGCCAGCAGACATATTGACAAAGGGCCTAGGAGCAGCTTCTCATCACATACTGCTTTCCAAGGTTGGAGTCTTCAACATATACTCAGACTAAAGCTTGAGGGGGAATATTGAGAATAAGTAGTTAGTTAGTTAGTTAAGTTTCTGTTATGTAAGTAACTCTGCCAGCTGTATTAGTTTGTTAGAGAATGCACAATGTGTGATCTTTGTGTGATCTATATAAAGAGCACATTCTCCTTTATTGTAAATCATTAGAAATAAAAAATATCCTCTTCTTCTCTTCTTCAATTCATCTATTCCTTCATAACTGCTTCCATGGAAGAATAGCTTCCATGGCTTCTTTCACAAAAGCTTAAATCTAACACGATGTCTATCAAGAAATTAAGATTCTTATTAGATTTCCCTTCAAATTGTCTCATTCCTTTCCCATGAGGGTAAAAAAAAAAATTCAAATTTCAAGGATAGATAGTTTGTCTTGGAAAAACAGAAAGGGAAACTATTCGCTACCAATACTCCCAAAACCCCCTTTCTTTGGCCCTAAAAAGGAACTCCGGTACAGTAGACTGCCGTAGAAGGAAAATAGGCTCTCTATCACAAGTTGAGGTATCGAGAAAATTCAGAGAAATCACCACTTCAGCTAAAGATCGTTTTGGCTCAAGTTGCATGCTGTAAGGGAAATTAGTAGTTCAATGCAAAAATGTCATGGAGGCAGAGTTTTTTAATTTTTGGTTTGAGAAATTTAAGCTCCTTGTTCCTTGATCAAGTACCTTTTTCTTTTCCTTTAAACGTAAATCAAAATCCCAGAGTTCTTTTTTCGTTATTCCATTTTATCATTTGCCAGAGAGGAAAATATAAGTAGTTAGGCGTATGACTCGTACCACATCGGTGCTGCAACATATATGTCTGCTGTTTATAAACTGAATAACTACGACCTATGGACACGACCTTACTTGAACAGGATCTGTTCTATAGGCTCGTACCACTGTATCCTTGATTTCTAAGGAGACAGGAAACCAAGTCTGGTTGATGAAGCATGGCCATGTGACCAGAGCGTGATTAACAGTCTACCATGGCTCCAAGAGCTGTGGTTGCAGTAGATGATCGTTCTTGAACCTTGTTGAGGTTTGAGATGGTCTCATGGCTGTCTGACAGACTCCTCATTCTTTTTGTTCCTCTTTCGTTCTCCGAATTCTCGTTGTGCTACCTTTCTATTTCAGCACTGTTTGCTTCCATTTTGGGTTGCCATTTTTCAGCTTCTCTTCACTGATGTTTTCTGACTGCAATTTAGAGTTCTTGGTGTTGAACGAGTAAGAAGGCCAGTAGCTAAAAAGTGACTTAGGATGGTTCTCACAGCTATTCGACATAAAGGCTGTGATCCAAAGGCATAAAGCGAGGAGAAGTACACTTAACTCTAATGGTGGATATATAATATGATTGTACCTTGTTGAGGTTTGAGATGGTCTCATGGCTGTCTGACAGACTCCTCATTCTTTTTGTTCCTCTTTAGTTCTCTGAATTCTCGTTGTGCTACCTTTCTATTTCAGCACTGTTTGCTTCCATTTTGGGTCGCCATTTTTCAGCTTCTCTTCACTGATGTTTTCTGACTGCAATTTAGAGTTCTTGGCGTTGAACGAGTAAGAAGGCCAGTAGCTAAAAAGTGACTTAGGATGGTTCTCACAGCTATTCGACATAAAGGCTGTGATCCAAAGGCATAAAGCGAGGAGAAGTACACTTAACTCTAATGGTGGATATATAATATGATTGTATTGTAGTATTAGAAGACAAAATAGTAGTTGAGGTGCTTACTTACATAGTAATAGAGTTGCTAGGAAGCTTACTATTACAGTTACGTATGCAATGGCATTTTCCACCTGAACGGCTGACTCATTTTAATATCAACTGAATGTTTGGCACTGCCAAGTTTTGAATGTATGTAAATTGAGCAATAGTAATATACAGAAGTAACAATCTATGTATAGCTATCACTTGTTTTATTGCTGACAAAGGAGGACAGCACCTACTAAGCTTTGTTTTGCACTTGGCATATCACACCCTGTTACTGATGCAAACAATCTGTACACATGCCTAACTTGTAGGTGCAATATAATAGGAGAATAAACTGCAGTTTTATTACTGAGTTCCTGATGGTCAAGCACCCTTACAGAAACAAGTGAGGAAAAAACTGCCAAAAAGTGGATCATGGCATATGAATCCTCAACATTTTACAGACAATACTGGGAAAACAACCCTTCTTCAGAATGTATTAGAATAACAAAATACACACAGCAGTGAAGCACTAATATGCAACTCACACGTCTTCATCCTTACAGCTTCGAAGCTGCATCCTTATCTAAATACCAAACCAATTCTCCTTCGGGTGAAACCATCTGCACAGGCAGCAGATCAGAACTTTTATCATCACCTAGCGATTTCTGCACTACATCTGCCTTCCCAGCACCTACTATAGCAAGTGCAATGTTTGCAGATGAGTTTATTACAGGGAATGTAAATGTGATCCTGTTCGGCGGAGGTTTTGGAGAGTCCTTGATGAAGGTGACCCACTTTTCTTTCTCATGGACAAGAGGATGCCCGGGAAACAAGGAAGCTATATGTCCGTCTGGACCCATACCCAAAAGCATTACATCAAATTTTGGAAATCCACTCTCTTTAGAAATGTCTAGAATCTTGCTCTTAACTAAGTGCCTTAGACAGGTCTCGTAATCATCCGCTGCAGCCTCTGCTGATAATGCATCATTTATGGCATACACATGACCAGCCGGAATAGGTATCTGCCAAAGAGAAGTAAAGGTGAGGTTAGAAGTTTGGAAGAAAGAATTAAAGATGTCAACTGAGAATAATGATGAAGTAACAGCTATCATCATTCATTATAAGATCAAACAATGTGGGCAGGAACACATGTGAAGCAAGTGCTATGAGCAATTTGAAATCCAAAATGATGCCCTTGGCAGCCATGCATCGCTAAACATCTTTTCTGATACGAATTGGATAATTTAGTTCACAACCATCTTTGTTTAAATAGTATGTGCTTAAGAGCTAGTCAGACTGTCAAATAAGATGTCACGGCAACCCCACTAGTTCAGGATGACAAAGAGCCTTAACTGAAGGTAAGTAGGTCAACATTGAGGGTGCAATTCAAACCCACTTATTCATCCTTATATTACAAGGAATTCAGTGAAGTCAACATAAAGTGTCCAACTGATCTCATCAGCAGCTCCACATGGTATTGAGTTGGGCAATCTTTGCTCTTTAAGTTTCCCAACATGCACAATTGACAATTGTGCTTAACTTAAGCTATAATTACTTTTCAGTTGATCCTCTAAACCTCAACCCCACTAAACTCTTCTAGCTACAAAAATGTCCAAATCATTTCTCATTAAGTGATCTCTACAATTGTAAATGTTTGAAGTATTTTGCTAATATTTCATCATTTTTCATAATACAAAACCCCCCACAAAAGAAAAAAGGGATCTTGGTTGTTGTTTAAGGAGGGCTTCAGGGGTTGACAGGTTCTATAAGAAGTAATTTTATATCAGAATTTTGTGAACCAAAGCAAAATTTAATGTTTTCTAAAAAAAAAGTGAATTTGAAGCTGTTTATTCCAATACAGTGCAAAGATTTTCTTTTTAATTTGTTGTTTTACATGAATTACATAACATCGTCACATATCTTAAGAAAATGTAATCTAAAACTTATTTAACATACAACTTCTCCGCACAGTTGGTTCCATGATAGATATGATCATGTATACCAATTGCTTGTCTTTGTCACATATGACCAAACCACCCCCCAAAAAAAATATATAGGTAGAGATTGTTTCTTCCATCCATCTTGAAGAGACTATTCAAATGACAATCCACTCACCCACACCCAAAAGATCTAAAATCCACATCCAAGTGTGGACTTACCACACTACTTACAAGGACGTCTCAAGTATAAAAATCGATCTGGTTAACTAGTGGCCACATCCCAAGGGCTCAAGTTTTTTACTTATACCAAGTGCTTCTCCCCTGCGCCTCACTGGTAGGTTCTGCTTACCCATAATTTGTCAAAAAGCTTTTGGCAAACACTCATTTTATCTTGTATGACATTTTTTTTTTCCTTTCTCCTAAGTCCTACCCATGAAATCTGATTACTAGAGACGACGTGTCCTGTCATTTTAGCCCATTGCAAAGCATATGTTTCTCTCAAATCACAATAGAAATTGTGTAATTCTTGTTAGAATATAAATAAGTATTTCCTACTTAGAATAGGAATAGGAATAGGAATAAGAATAGGAATCCTAGTTGGAAAAGGATTCTAATGTAGTGTCTATAAGTAGGGTCTCAATGTAACAATTTACAACAACAATTCAATAATATTCTTTTCCTATATTTCTCACATGGTATCAGAGCATTGGTGAGAACAAACAAGTCACCGTATGTCTATGTCAATTTCCGGTGACTGTTGGATCTGATTTTGTTATTCTTTTTTCTTTCTGTGGGTGTTGTGCGAAAATTAACACCACCACGAGGCTCGGAAGGCTCCGGCGACCAAACCCCAGCCAGAACCACCGGAAAATACCACCCCACGCGCTCTCACGCGCCGATCGGAGGTGGCAGTTTCCGGCGAGTTCTGTCTCACGCGCCGGCGCGTGAGGGATTTTCCGATCAGATTTTTGGAGAAATTTTTTGACAGTTAGGGTCGTCCAGCCATTCCGACCAGGCCCATACTGTTTTTGACCAGATTCGATCGCCGGAATTAGTTTCCGGCAATTTCCAGGCTATTTCCGGCGGCTTTTCCGATAATCAGATCTCAATAATCAAGTTTTTTTTATTTTTTTGTTGTTTCCAAGACAAATTAAGCATAATGTCTTTTGGGTGTGATGTTTTTGGTTCTAAAAATATAGGGATTGGAAGTTCTAGCCCTATAATCACTTCAGAACTATTATTGGGAAGTTCAAACTATTTATCTTGGGCTTCCTCGGTTGAGCTGTGGTGCAAGGGTCAAGGTGTGCAAGATCACTTAACGAACAAGACTTATGTGGTAGATGTAAAGACAAAGACTAGTGAGGAAGATGCAAAAGCCAAAGCACAATGGGAGAAAGTAGATGCTCAATTATGTAGTCTCCTATGGCGTTCTATTGATTCCAAATTGATGCCCTTGTTTCGCCCATTCCAGACGTGTTATGCAGTTTGGGAAAAGGCTCGTGCTTTATACACTAATGACATATCTCGATTCTATGATGTGATATCTCGATTGACCAATTTAAAGAAACAAGAATCCGATATGTCTACTTACTTGGGACAGGTACAGGCAGTCATGGAGGAATTCGACACGTTGATGCCAGTTACTACGAATGTGGAACAACAACAAGAACACAGACAAACATTGTATTACTTTAGCCAATGGGATCCAAACAAAACCAAAAGGGGTTGGAAAAGCCAAACCCCTATCTTCTGTCACCCTAGACTCTGTTCTTTATGTCCCTGGTTCTCCTTTTAATCTAGCATCTGTTAGTCGTTTAACGAAAGCCCTACATTGTAGCATAACCTTTTTTGATGATTTTTTTCTCATGCAGGACCGCAGTACGGGACAGATGATTGGAACAGGACATGAATCACAAGGCCTTTACTATCTTACCTCTTCAAATTCCTTAACAGCATGCTCCGTTACAGATTCTCCAGATATAATTCACAAACGTTTGGGACATCCGAGTCTATCCAAACTGCAAAAGATGGTGCCTAGTTTGTCTAGTTTATCCACATTAGATTGTGAGTCGTGTCAACTTGGGAAACACACTCGTGCTACGTTTTCTCGTATTCAGAGTCTATTTTTTCATTAGTTCATTCTGATATTTGGGGTCCTAGTAGAGTCAATTCCACCTTAGGATTTCGTTATTTTGTTAGTTTCATTGATGATTATTCAAGATGTACTTGGGTTTTCTTAATGAAAGATCGTTCTGAGTTATTTGCTATTTTCAAAAGTTTCTTTGCTGAAATACAAAATCAATTTGGTGTTTCTATTCGTACTTTTCGTAGTGATAATGCATTAGAATACTTATCCTCCCAATTTCAGGAGTTTATGACTCACAAAGGCATTATTCACCAGACTACTTGTCCATACACCCCTCAACAAAATGGTGTAGCTGAAAGAAAAAATCGGCATCTTATTGAGACCGCTCGTACTCTTCTCCTTGAATCCAATGTTCCGCTGCGTTTTTGGGGAGATGCAATTCTGACGTCTTGTTATTTGATAAATAGAATGCCCTCTTCTTCTATTCAGAATCAGGTTCCACATTCCATACTGTTTCCTCAGTCACATCTTTATCCTATCCCCCCTCGTGTCTTTGGGAGCACATGCTTTGTTCATAACTTAGCCCCAGGAAAAGATAAATTAGCTCCTCGTGCCCTCAAATGTGTCTTTCTTGGTTACTCTCGAGTCCAAAAAGGGTATCATTGTTATTCACATGATCTTCATCGATATCTTATGTCTGCTGATGTTACATTTTTTGAGTCTCAGCCTTACTATACATCCTCTGATCATCCTGATGTATCTATGGTCTTACCCATACCTCAGGTTTTACCTGTGCCAACCTTTGAGGAATCTATGGTTACTTCTACATCTCCAGTTGTAGTGCCACCATTACTAACTTATCATCGTCGTCCACGTCCAAACCCAGTTCCAGATGATTCATGTCATGCGCCGGACCCTGCTCCTACTGCGGACTTGCCTCCTCCTAGCCAACCGCTTGCACTTCAAAAAGGTATACGATCCACTCGAAATACTAACCCACATTATACCTTCTTAAGTTATCATCGTTTATCATCACCCCATTATGCCTTTGTGTCGTCTTTGTCCTCTATTTCCATTCCTAAGACTACAGGTGAAGCACTTTCTCATTCTGGATGGAGGCAGGCTATGGTTGATGAGATGTCTGCTTTACATAAGAGTGGTACTTGGGAACTTGTCTCCCTTCCTGCAGGTAAATCTACTGTTGGTTGTCGTTGGGTTTATGCAGTCAAAATTGGTCCAGACGGTCAGGTTGATCGACTTAAGGCTCGCCTTGTTGCCAAAGGGTATACTCAGATCTTTGGGCTAGATTATAGTGACACTTTCGCTCCTGTGGCTAAAATAGCTTCTGTTCGTCTTTTTCTATCTATGGCTGCCGTTCGTCATTGGCCTCTTCATCAGTTGGACATTAAGAATGCTTTTCTGCATGGTGATCTTGCGGAAGAAGTCTATATGGAGCAACCACCTGGTTTTGTTGCTCAGGGGGAGTCTAGTAGCCTTGTATGTCGATTGCGTAGGTCACTCTATGGTCTGAAACAATCTCCTCGAGCTTGGTTTGGAAAGTTCAGCACAGTTATTCAGGAGTTTGGCATGACTCGTAGTGGAGCTGATCACTCTGTATTTTATCGGCATTCTGCACCAAGTCGATGTATCTATTTGGTTGTTTACGTTGATGATATTGTTATCACCGGTAATGATCAAGATGGTATCACCGATTTGAAGCAACATCTCTTTAAGCACTTCCAGACTAAAGACCTTGGCAGATTGAAGTATTTTCTAGGTATTGAGGTTGCTCAGTCTAGATCAGGTATTGTTATTTCTCAACGCAAGTATGCCTTAGACATTCTTGAGGAGACAGGAATGATGGGATGTAGACCTATTGACACTCCTATGGATCCGAATGTTAAACTCCTTCCAGGACAGGGGGAGCCGCTTAGTAATCCTGAAAGGTATAGACGGCTTGTTGGAAAGTTGAATTATCTCACAGTGACTAGACCTGACATATCTTTTCCTGTGAGTGTTGTAAGTCAATTTATGACTTCCCCTTGTGATAGTCATTGGGAAGCAGTTGTTCGTATTCTGCGATATATAAAGTCAGCTCCCGGTAAAGGACTACTCTTTGAGGATCAAGGCCATGAGAATATCATTGGATATACAGACGCTGATTGGGCAGGATCACCTTCTGACAGACGTTCGACATCCGGATATTGTGTTTTAGTAGGAGGTAATTTGGTGTCGTGGAAGAGTAAGAAACAGAATGTGGTTGCTCGATCAAGTGCAGAATCAGAATATCGTGCAATGGCGACAGCAACTTGTGAACTAGTTTGGATCAAACAGTTGCTGGGAGAACTAAAATTTGGCAGAATTGATCAGATGGAACTTGTGTGTGATAACCAAGCGGCTCTTCATATCGCATCAAATCCAGTGTTTCATGAAAGAACTAAGCACATTGAGATTGACTGTCACTTTGTCAGAGAAAAGATACTCTCAGGAGATATTGTTACGAAATTTGTGAAGTCAAATGATCAGCTTGCAGATATGTTCACCAAGTCTCTCACATGTCCTCGTATTAATTACATCTGTAACAAGCTAGGTACATATGATTTATATGCACCAGCTTGAGGGGGAGTGTTAGAATATAAATAAGTATTTCCTACTTAGAATAGGAATAGGAATAGGAATAAGAATAGGAATCCTAGTTGGAAAAGGATTCTAATGTAGTGTCTATAAGTAGGGTCTCAATGTAACAATTTACAACAACAATTCAATAATATTCTTTTCCTATATTTCTCACAATTCTCAAATGTAAACGTGAGAAAGCAAATATTGTACACCCCATAGAAGTAGTAAGGGGAAGCCGTCTTTCTTTCTGCATTGCCATCTTTTACAATGTCCAATACCAGCCAAGCACCTGAGTCACCACACATCTAATCAAATAAAACCGACTGCCTTTGCTCTATCCAAGAAGAGGCAGATGTCTTTGGTTGCAGCTTACCACAAGGATCTTTACTTCCTTAAGATTTTGGAATAGTAAGGTCTGTAGATCATTAAACTGAATCTTGAGAGGTGCTTCCATGGAAGTTTCTTCCTCATAGATCTCATGAAACTTAAATGATTTTCGTGCTAGTAAGAGCAGCATTTATTATCTGATCTATTGAACAGAGAGTGCACAAAATGTGTTAAAGATAAGAAATCTAATGTAGATTACATATTGACAGGGAACATCATATTGTTTTAGTTCTCACTGATACATTAGCAGGCTTATCTTACTTAACTTCTTAATCTTGGAACTGCAGAAAGTTATATGCTTAGAGTATGCATGACTTGCATTCCTTGTTACCACTGGCACAATGTCCTAACATAATTACTTTCTCATCTGATTTTCCCAAATGTTTCATCTGGAGTTGATGAATGAGAATCTGAGTAACTCTAGATGTATTCTCCATCAATACTGTGCACTTTAATATCTGTTCATATTTCCCCCTAAAACTTATTCCTTAAAGAGATTGAGACCATCATCATAGCTCATAACTAGAAAAAAGAGAACCATCTTATAACCGTGGTGTCCGGGCACCTCTACTAATACTATGGGGTACCTGATTGAAATCACTAGTGCAATAAACCTACTGTGTCCAACATTTTGATCGTGCTAACAAGCAAAAGATCACAACAGTTGGGAAAAACAACAAATAAACAGAGGAGAGGTGAAATACAATGTGAAGAACGCTAATGAAGAAACTACACTACACACTGAGGCAGCAGCAATAAATAAAATCAATACATTGTAGGAAGGGCAGCAAATATACCTTGGACAGAAAACCATCATAAGCAAGCAAATAATTGCTGTCAGGATGATCCTTTGGAACCACTCTCTCATCCACCCAGAAAATGTGCCATTTGGACCAGTCTATTGAATCAATATATGGTGGCTCCACCAATTTCCTGCAACAAACATTAACAATCCAAAAATATACCCCCAAAATAATACTAGTAGAAACGAATAGAATTAATCAATCAATACCTGAGAGACTTGATAAGTGAACCACCAGAAACAACCACAGTAAAAGCATCTCTCTCTTTGCAAAATTTCTCCGATAAATCGGCAGTGTACTTCGCTAGAGCCACAGCAAGTTCCTCCTCGGAATCGTACACTTTCACTTCCGCTTTACTTTTCTCGGTCACTGACTCAGACATTGATGCTTTTGTTCTGAGCTGAGATCTCGAGGAATTTGTTCTCAACACTGAGGTTCTCCGATGAGGGTGGGAACAGAAAAGTGGCTTTCCAGTACCAGACGGAGAGGTCAATAGAAGCGAACGTCGGAGAGGAGAGAATCGGGTAGGTGAGATGCGCAAGTTAGCAGAGAGAGGGGGAGAAGAGGAGGCGAGGCTCAGTGCGCACTCTGCCATGTTAAATAAGAATGAAGTGACTCGTCCATCGGCGAACAGAAAGAAAGAAGTTAACCTGCGGGAGGTTTTTTTGGGGGTTGGTGAGTAGCTGGGCGTCGCATTCAATGTGGTTGGTTGTAAAATATATAGAGAAAACGATCATGCTGCTTGTTATTTTGATCTTTATTATATCATAATTGAAATGGTGATTAATTTAAAGAGCAACAAAAAGTGTTTTTTTTATTCCTTCGAATTTCAAGGAATAGGAGCTGAATAAAAAATAAATTATTTATGTATAAAATTAATATAATATTTGGTTTATAAATTTTAAAAGTTATAAAAGAATTTATGCAATATCTTAGAGAAACTCACATAAATCTTATTAGTGTAGGGGCAAATTAACATACTCTATTTTATAGTATTAGATATCTTATAGAATTTTGATGCATTCAGATATATCTAGATATATGAGGTTAAAATTTAGTGTAATTTGTTGATATATTGTATCCCTCGCCTCTCTCCCATCTTGCTTGCCACTCTTTTATGTATCTAGTATAACATATATATGTAAATCACATCAGATACATACAAATACATATATCTAGAGTGTATCTAGTGAGATTCACATATATCTAAGATATATAACAAATCTCACTCACCTCTCTCTCTATCTCACTCGTGTCTCTCCCTATTTTCATGTATATGGTAGTAAAATACATGTATCTAGATGTATCTTCCTTACTCCTTAGTATATGGTAGGAAACTCATCATTAGTGGTAAGATACATAATATTTTGAAAGTATATGTAATAATATTTTATATGATAGTGAAGTATGTCTAATTATGTAGTTTCTCCATTATTTTATGCCGGATACTCCCTCCATTTCAAATTAATTGAATTGTTGAGACATTTTTATTTTTCAAATTAACTTAATTGTTCAATTTTCAAGACTACTTTTAGAATGTTCTTTCAATTTTACCCTTCATTACTTAGTATTGAAATTAGTTATTAATTAATGTTTAGTTATTTTAATCATAAATTTGATAATAATTAATAGGTAAAAATGAAAAATTATGCCTAATTTATGTCAATTTTCTTTTCTTAAAAGAGTGTGAAACACCAACTAGATCGGGCCATCACGGGCCAACATTTATTAGTTTTAAGGTGAAAGGCATCTGGTTGTTATTTTTAGTCTGTTTTTTAGATTATTGATAAATTATTAATTGTTTAGCATTGACTCAAATTTCAAACAACTATTTGTCTATCTGATTTTTAAGTTTTAAGTCATATTGTTCTGAAGTTCAGCGTTTTATGTGCAAAATTTCACAATTTTATATGCTCATGTTCATTTTTTTAGTTTAATATTTCAGATGAGTTCAATTTTTCAGTTCAAATTTCAAGAAATTGTATCCCTAAATTATGTATTTTCACTTCAAAACTTCTAATTGCAACTTATCACTAGAAAGTATTAATCAAAACTTAACATTGTCAATTTTGGTATTCTAAGTTTCGATTTTTCAGTTCAAAATTTAGAACATTATTATCCTAAGTTTCAGTTTCCAATTCAAAACATCATGACATTGTTGGTCATAAATATTAGTTTTCCAATTTAAAATTAGGATATTATATCCTTATGTTTGATCTTGAAATTTTCATCATGTAGCTCAAACTTCATGATTTTAATATCAATCTTCAAACTTGTATATCTATGTTCAACAATAATTATATATGTACAAAATAAGGCTTAAAAGGGGGAAAATGATTCAAACAATAATTGGTTCACATATAAGGTGACGGCCACACTGGTTGAGGTGTAGAGGAGGTGGGAGTGAAGTGAGGATAATTACTTACTAATTCGCAAACTTGATTGAGTGGAACTGTATGAAAACTTATTTTAGATTGCGCACATATTTTAGGTACATCATTACAGGGTCCTTGGTGTGCAATACCAATATATAGCAGAACATGTATTGATGGAGAAAGTAGTAAGGAAAAGGAAAAGAAAATTCACCTCTAACGCCAGTTCAATAGTTGCTCGGTACTACTCCGTCTGACCTATATCGCATCACAAGTTATTTGCTTCTGCAAGTTGCTAACAACAGAAATATGCCTTATATGGAGACCAACCTGTAAAACTCAATAAACTAGGAACCACAATTAAAAGGGCAACTGCATCAATGAAACAACAATAATGTACCTACAAAGTGGGGTCTAAGAATGATAGCGTGTAGATAAATCTTACCCGGCGACTATCTTAGAAGCGGCAAAGTTGTTTCCAATTGACTCTCGGCTAAAGGAAAAAACAAGCCCGAAAAAGAAATGACAGAAGTACAAGAAATATAAGATAATAACAAAAAACAATAGATAGTAAGAGAACATAAATTACAATACAATAATCGAGGTACATGAAACAATAGAGAGCAACAGAAATCGAAGGACAAGAAACTACCAAAGCAATACTATAACTACTAAGATAATATTATGGTAAAAGCTACATAGATTCAGCTAGAAAAAAATTGATTCCTTATATTTAGAATCTGCAACTAAAACAAAAGTATAAGACAACAATATAAAAGGTAATGAGTCTTTAACATAAACAATATTTGGACTGTAATTCTTTTATTGGAACTAATCAAACAATTTATCACGGTTTTCGCAGATGAGTGTTTTACATATCAAACAGACAAATTGTTTAAGAACTATGATCAAAGTCACTAAAACACATCGTTTAACATACAAAATGGATGTTTAAGTTTTTCAGGAAATCTCGGACAAACCGTTATGTAGGTTAATAAAATTTGATCTTAGGAGTCGAAACAAACTTTAAAATGACATGATACACACTTTATTATTCCAGATTATTTGAAGTAAAATACATGACTATTGTCCGTCCACATTAAGAACATAATTTGGATTCTGACTTGTTGCCAAGCACCTTTATTCGATATTAGACCATTGATACAGGTAAAAGGAATTTAAACTTTAGGCCTACGGAAAGCTATATTGCTCGAACTCTTTAAAAATGTCACCAGTTGCGTGTCTAGCACGGGTGAAACAACAACAATTTTGAAAAGTCAAGCAACATAAAAAAGGGCTATCAAACCCTCTACAACAATGACTATGCCTCCACCCGAGCAAGTTGGGAGGTCGGATATAAGAGTTTTGAATGATCATGTTGTTTCATTTAAGCATATTTCATTCCATTATGACTACTAATCCTTTACACTGGAAAAAAAAAACTAAACTTAGCTTCAAGAATACTCCGAGGTAGAGGCAGAGGCAGAGCTACAAGCTTGTCCACAGATTGAACAAAATAAAGTAGCTTTGGCCCAAAATTCAATAAGTCATCTGACTATTGATTTCTACTCACATTCAAAAAGGTTAACTCAATTTTTTTCTCCAAAAGTTAGGGTTCTAACTTTTATTGTTGATCCAATTGCTGCTATCCAACATCTGGCCTCTGGTGTGTACTCTTGTCTCTCCTTTTTTCCTTATTCGTTTTTAGTGAATTAAATACTTGTATTTTTTTGTTAATTTGATGATTGTTACTTTACGTTAAGATCGTTGTTCTTTTTAAAAATTCATTGACATGAAATCCTGGCTCCGCCTCTGCCCGCATAAAGAGATGTGTAAGTTATGTAGGAATATATGCATTATTTTATGTACAATAGAAGATAAAATAACTAATACATGAAATATAAAATAATACTCCATAGATTCACTTATAACTAACTCTTACATTACTAAGATCTGCGTAACTCTAACTAGCTACCAAACAAATGGTATATCTTTTACTTGTTTTGAATTTTAAATAATGAAGGTAATGTATTCACACACACATATTACTCAACTATATTTAAATGTGTATGCATTTTTATTTTTGATTATTAAAATCAAAATTGCTTGATTTAGCGTAAATAAATAATTACCATTTCTACATCGAAAGCATCAGCACGCCTATACGACGTCGTTCTCATCAAAGGGAAATCCGAAACCCTAAAATCTCCCAATATAAGCTTCCTGAAGAAAAAACCCCGAAACCCCATCAGAGAGATACGATGCAGATCTTCGTGAAAACCCTAACGGGGAAAACCATAACCCTTGAGGTTGAATCCAGCGATACCATCGACAATGTCAAAGCCAAGATTCAGGACAAGGAAGGTATTCACCTGTTAAAAATTCCATCTTTTTTTGGTTTAATTTGGTCTCATATTTGATCTGTGGAACTGAAATGGTGTTCAACTGGAACTAATGAATGGATCTTAACAAATGAATTTATGGGCTCTGTATATAGGTATTCCACCGGACCAGCAGCGACTGATCTTTGCTGGTAAACAGCTTGAAGATGGGCGTACACTGGCGGATTATAATATCCAAAAAGGTTTGCGTTGGATTAAAAGCTCGGAATGTTAGCGATTGTTAGCTTGCTTTTTTTAATGAATTTTCTTTTTGTATAAAACAGAATCGACTCTGCATCTTGTCCTGAGGCTCCGAGGTGGGATCATTGAACCGTCTCTTATGGCTTTGGCCAGGAAATACAACCAAGAGAAGATGATTTGCCGCAAGTAAGTTCTCCACTTATTGTTTTCCTTTACTTCTTATATCTATCATTTGATTAACTCCACATGTCAGAAATTATTGTTGTGGGAAGAATATTTTTGTGGTATTATCATAATCCTATGTGAAGGCAAGCTTAGATGGCATTTGGGTGTCAATGTCCTGACTTATGTCACTGATGGTAACTTTATTTTTAAGTCACACTTGTACTGAAAAAAGAAAAAGTCATCCGATGCAAACTGGATAAAAAACTTCAACACTGGTTTGAAATGGAGATAAAGCTGAAAATGGTAGATGGGAAGCTGTGGGTTGGGTTTAGTCGAAAAAATCATCCTCTGGTGTAGCTACACTTTGAACACAAAACTAACAATATTAGTAGCTGTTTTATCTTTGATTCTAGCTTGTGAACTTTGGGGCTCTAAAATACGGTTCTTGGAAGGCATCTAATGTGTGTAAATCTACCAAAATATCATCTGCTATCAACCTTGTTTCTAGATCCTCCACTATAGCTGTTTTACACATTTGTGTTTTAATATCTATTTACCATATGGGGTGGTTAGCATGAGAAGGTAGATAGTGTATGGTGTACTGAAGTATTTATTCATTTACGTATTTTGAAATGGTTATAGTTCACTGAATGCCTGTTATTTGAACAAGAAACTGTTGAACACGGTAGTTTTCACTTTAATTACTGTTATATTATTTGAGGATCATATGTATCCAGAACTCCAGTTTATAATCACATTTTCACTGCAGGTGCTATGCTCGTTTGCATCCACGTGCTGTGAACTGCAGGAAGAAGAAATGCGGTCACAGCAACCAGGTAACTTCTTGGTAATTTTCAGCAAGATTTTGTATCATGTATGTTGTTCAACTTGACTCCATACACTAAACTGTTTCTTTTGTTACTTGCTTTGCAGTTGAGGCCAAAGAAGAAGATCAAGTAGATAGTCGGTTGCATTTCCTGTGGAGATGTTATGCCAATCACATGATTTTGTAGTTCTTTTGCTTAGCTCACAGTTTGGTGGATCTATTGTTGTCTGTTTAACTGCGGCACGTTTGTTTAGACCCCAAGTTCCGTTTACAAAACGAATTTAGTGCTCTTTTGAGTTTGTTATGATTATGGGCTGTGTTTGTTTTCTTTATTTTCGATCAAGTACTGTTGGTTCTTTGGTTGGCTAGTTTTCTGTTATTACCAGCAGTAGACATATCTCGAATGATGTGATCCTACTCTCTTAGCCTTGAGACAGTATCTAAAAATTTACCTCCGCTAGAGAGGGCATAAATTACACCTTTGCACAAAGCTGCCTTGCAGAAATTTGAGAATATGCATTTTGGAAGAGTAAATCATCCAAATGTGTACATTTGGTACCCTTTAGCTCGAATATAGCCTTCTATAAGTATATTTTCTTAAACATATCCATTATTTGGAGAAGTCGTCACTTTGTTTGAAATACGTTTTGGATCATCTTCTGTGGAGAATCAAGAGCTGCGTATTCTAATTGGAGCAACTCATCAGAACTTAGTTGCCAACCAAGGGCTCCTAGGTTCTCTTCAGTTTGTTTTACAGACTTGATTCCAGGGATAGGAATTGTACCCTTGCATATACACCAGTTGATAGCTACCTGCATTGCGACTTTTATGTTAATAGCTATACCTCTTACCCGGTGATTTCAAGGTGCCAATTTCAAAGGGAGTAAGTATTAGTGAAGTGAAACTATACGTTTACCTGTGGTATTGTTTTCCGACGTCTTTGAGCTATTTCTCTCAGTGAGGTTAGTAGAGGCTCCAATCCAGGCAGAATTTGTCTAAAGAGTAGTCCCCTACAAGTGATGTTTTACGTTGAGAGAAGTGTCAAATAATCGCGTGAGATGTACTTGCTCATCTACTAGTTAGAAAAATTCAACTCGGAAAGAAATTGAGAGTGAGTACCTTGGCCCAGGTGGAAGATTAGAGGGTGTATATTTCCCAGTGAGCATACCAAGACCTAGAGGACTGTATGCTATGACCCGTATGCCTAGAGAATCACATATATTTTTGATCTCCATCTGATCACTTCCCATACTCAGCAATGAAAATTGTACCTGATGTTGGAGAGCTCACTGGCTTAAGACTGTGGAACCAAAGCAATCAATTCAAGTACAAACTGGTCAAATGGTATTTGATGACCGCTAATAATGCTTGAAGGGGTGGTGGGGTGGGTCGTGTTAACAGAGATATCAAGCCTAGCTAGCATGATCTCAACGAATCTACTGGATACCTGCAACGTCCTACTAGCACAGGTACTAGGCAAGTTGGTTCTATTAGAGCTGACTGTATTCGTTTTCTTTAGAGAAGTCGTACATTGTTTGCTTTTACCTCTTTTAAACAACAGAGCATTTCACACTGATGTTAATCTAACTTGAGCATTGTGCATATAACAAAATTGTATTTGCTTCTGAAAAGAAAGGTAACTGTATACTTCATAGTAAATTAAGAAGACGACTCAGCACCTGGGCTGAGCGCAAAGGAACTCCTCGGTCATCAAGATATTTGTATATTTTCAGCAGCTGCTTTGGTCCATAGTTGCTCACTCCTACTGCACGAACTAAACCCTGCACGAGAGAAAATTTGTGATTTGATTATGTGCAATTCTGCGAATCTATCAAGTATTTTATCCATCGGAAATAATGGAGAACAGATTTAGCAGAAAGTCAGTTCAGAATTGCTTGTAAGAATGTCGGAATAACAGAAAAAATAAAAATATTGATCTCCCCTCACACATAATAGTCAAACAATGCACACAATCCCAAATAATACTTTGAGGTATTAGTAACCTTCTCGTACATGGCAACTAAACCATCCCAAAGAGCTCGTTCCTGCAGAGGTGCATAATTTGCAGTTGACCAATGCAATTGTCCAATTCCAATTTGCTCAATTTCCATCCTTTCCAGAGAAGACCTGTCACAAAGTTCTATATAATAAAATCATCTTGTTGCTTCATAAGGAACAAGCAAATTATGACTCTAATGTCTCTCTTATAAGTTTGTAGTACTAGATAACACAGTGGATAGAGCAACTTAGTGCACTTCTAACAATCATGTAACTTTAATCAAATGAATATTATGACACACGTATTTCTCCCTTTAAAACTGGACTTTTGATATTCTGATTATCAGTATGTTCAGAAGAAATCAGGTTGAGCAATACTTGCAAGCATTCACAAATTGTCCAGGTGTAAGGCGCCATGGGTATGCTGCAAATTTTGTTGCAATAACAATGTCATTCTTTACTTGCTTGTCTCCTGAAACATGACAAGTTAAAAACTTAGAAAACAAAAGTGAATTTCGGATACCTTAACAAACTTACTGAGCACCAAATACTCAGACAGAAGTCCAACCAAGAACGGAAGGTATTATGTAACTCTAAGTTTAAACAATGCTACAGATTTACATAATGCTGAGAGTAGCAAACAATTCTTCAAAACAACATGTAAAGTTGGGAAGCTAAACTAAGTTCAATGCTGCTCTATTTTTCTATTAATGTGAAGAAATTTAGATGAAACGTAAGTATCCTGTGACTGGATCACCCGAATCACCAATGTAATTCTACTCCTAGTTTCTAAAGAGAACGACTTGAAAGTATTTGAAGAGGCCTTGACACCACCACTGGCCACTAGCAACATACCAGTGTAATTCCACAAGTGAGGTCCGGAGAGGGTAATATATACGCAAACCTTACCATACATTTGTGGTCTTGTGGGAAGGTGGCGTGGACACCATGTTTATAAAAAGTAAATGTATCGAATTGGCCTAGCCCATGAAATGTTCAAAAGCAAGAATTGGTTTATTTCTGTAATGACAGACAGACACAGTTTCCAAACATGAAAAATACTAATTTCAATGGAAAACTTGAAGAAGAACAAATAAATGTGACCTGGAAACTCGCGAATGAATTTTCCAAGAAGTTTCTCACTTTGTCCATTTAACTTTCCAGTCCCATAAGAATCAGCCGTATCAAATAGATTAATACCATTCTCCACAGCAAGATTGAAAGTCTGCTGAAGTTCAGAGTCCATGGAATCTTGATAACCCCAGAGAAGCTGATTGCCCCATGCCCAAGTACCAAACCCCATTGGAGATACTGTCAAAGGTCCCATCTTTACCTGTAAATTCAACTCAATTAACCTTTATATACTCGAAATTCGCGCAGCTTAGCAAAGGGAGATGAAACGAAAAATACCTTTTGCCATGGCCAGAAACGGGGAATTTTGAGGGATTTGAAAACCGAGGAAGATGGAAAAGGATCACTAGTAGAATTGCTGCATATTATGTTGAAAACAATGGATTTTGAAGCTGAGAGGCAGAGAGCCATTGCTTCCAGGTGAGGAAGGCAAATTTTGGATAAATTTTCAGATCAAAACGTATAAAAAATTATTTAAAAAAAAAAAAAAAAAAAAAAAAAGCAAAGAGAAAAATCAAAAGGTATTAAAAATTTATAAAATAAAAAATGACGGCTGTGGGATTTGAACCCACGCCCTTTCGGACCAGAGCCTAAATCTGGCGCCTTAGACCACTCGGCCAAACCGTCGTTGGATGAAATTAAATATCTTCTAAATTTATTTATACCTTTGGATAAATTTTATTTTCTTTTTATTTGTGTTTTTAGTCTCTTAATATTGATGACAAAGTGAGAATTTAGTCAGATATGATATCTGATTAATCATGTTAATCTTTAATTAGTTTGACATAATTTGATCCTAATTTTTGTGAATCTTTAGAAATTTAACAAACTATTAAGCGCTATATTATTTAATTACTGGAATTTATGTTAAATTATATTTGCTACAATGCTATTTCATATTTGGGATAATACAATCCTAGTTAACTAGTCTAAACGTTTCTTTTGTATAGAGATCAAAATATTACATTTTAATTAATTGAAGTTTTAATTTAGTTAGACAGCATCATTAGGAACAAAACTAGAATTTATCTTTCTTTTCCCCCATGGTTTCTTATTGTTGAATCTTTCTCAAGTGAATTTACTCAATTTGTGAAAAAATGTCAGCAAATTGGTAGAGGTTACATGTATCTCTACTCTAGTGGTGTTACTATTAATCTGGTTAATTAGCAGTTGTCTTAAACTTGACAAGTAACTCTACTTTTAGTCACACAAAATTAGCTTCAAATATCCTATGTGATACTTCACCCGTTTAAAAAAAAATGACCTAGTTTCCTTTTCAGTCTGTTTAAAAAAAAAAAAAAAAGTGACCCCTTTCTTTTTTTAAAACCACAAGATTAAAGGGCATTTTGATACATTTGATATAACTTTAATTTATAACCACAAGACTAAAAAGTCATTTTTCTTTTTTTAAATTTCGTTCTAAGTCAAACTAGGCCATTATTTTTGAAACTGAGGAAGTATGTAATAGGCAATTTGACTATGGTCACACAACAAGAAAAAGAGGTTTTTTTTTTCTTTTTCAAAAGAAGCTTTGGATCAATAGTAAAGTTATTTTTATGTGACTTATATATATTACAGGTTCAAGCAATAAAATCTATATTAAAAATCGAGGCTTTTTCCACGGTGAATACATGAGAAATAATTGTTATAAACATGATTTTCCAATCCTAGCGAATACTCATTGAAATATTGAGAATAGTCGCTAAACATTTTTCAGTAGGAAATTACAATGGAAAAATTGTGATATTTTAATAGTAAATCAATCGTTCATGCTTGTGTTCAGTGGCGGAGCCACATATACTTTTGTCAGAAATTACACTATGTACGTAGCTAGGTAAATTATTTTTTATGTATATATCACATATTAACATTTTTTGGCTTCTACTTACGTTGGTATATAATACAACTTATTCTACACCCATTAGCAGTGGCGGAATCAGAATTTTTATCTGAGAAGTAAACACACAAACTAGTGAAAGGGGATTCGACATCTATAATACATACTTAAAAATAATTTTAACATTGTATAAATAGTAGTAATATTTTCCGCCGATGGGGTTCGAATGAACCCTCTAATTATATGTTGCCTCCAACCCTGCCCATTAGAGTGCGATCCTTTCTCAACCCCTATGCTAACGCGAGATGCTTTGTGTAGCGCGCTACCTCTTTTTTCCTCTTTCATTGCATGTATTTTCTTTTTTCTAGCTGCAACATTTTTGATAAGCTTTCTTGTGAACAATAACAAGGATTCACAAACAATGCCTCTGTTTTTATAAAGCTACATTCTGATTCTTGGGCACAATGGAAAAGTAGAAAAACAGAGATAGCTGAGATATATAAGTAGTCCTTCCTTCTATTCTACTATACTGCTTTATGAAATTTATGTACAGTCTGTGAGGCTCAAAAGTCCCACAACTTGGAATTGGAAATACTACCTAAGCCAACAGACCAATGTTCTAAGGAATTATTGTCTCCTAATTCCTCCAGGTTCCAAAACTCTGATTCTTCTTTGGGAGTGAAGAATTTATCTCTTGTGTCATCATCCTCTTCATTTACGCTCTTGTGATCAAATCTCGAACCTGAACAATCCTTCAATTCTAACTCTGTAAATCCATTTTCTGGACTTGTATGCAGCAGCATTTCACTGTCTCTTGAATCTTGACTTCCGCTTCCTCGAGCGTTGTTGTTTTCTAGCTGATCATTTAATGTCTCCAACTGTTTTGAAAAAAAAAAAAAAAACAAATTTTATTCCTTTCCATAAGTTGCGTGGTAAAAGATAGCAGCACAGTCAGAATCCTCACCAAAGAAATTAAGTACGATACCTGAATGAGTAATCTCTCCTTTTCTGTCTTCAAGGATTCAAATTGCATATTTAAATTGTCAAATTTTGATTGAAGTATGCGATATTCGTGTTCTAATTGCTTCGATTTCCATCTAGCCCTTTTGTTCTGAAACCAAATAGCTACTTGGCGTGGTTGCAACCCGAGTTCTCTTGCTAATTTCAGCTTCTCTCTTGGCTCAATTTTCGTCCCTAGTTTAAACATGGACTCAAGTAACTTCACTTGCTCATCAGTAAACCTTTTAATATTTTCACACTTGTTCTTAAAGGGTTTTTTGAAGTTGGAAATCTCAGAAATTTCAAGTTCTGGTTCCATTTGTTCCAAGTTGAGAGAGAAGTTTCAATATTTGTATTGCCAAGAAATTATTTTAAAAAATTGGCGAATAGGTGTATTTAACTATTATATGATAACAAGTATCTATTGTGGTTGCTTTCATTTGATGGGGACTTATGGTTTGCTGGTTCATTCAAGCCAATTGTCTAAGAAGTCGTGTATCTTTTTCCAACTTATAATTTCTTTTGGATATTTTTTTAATTTATTCATACCTTCCAATTTAGGGGCAGACCCCATAGAGATTTTCAGGTGCTCGAGCATCCATTAATTTCGTATCGAACTATATATACTTATATAGAAATTAAAATAAAATCATATAAAATTAAAGATGAACACCAATGCAATAAATGATTCAGTTGGCGTGTTGGTTGAAAGTGGATGCTCAAGGTTTTCATTTTGCTTCTCAGCCCAATTTCAAATGCTAAACACGTTATTTCTACCTTTTCAACTCTTCTCTTTCGACCTTTTAATTTTCAATTACACTTTCTTTTATTTATTTACTTTTGTCCTTGATCTATTTTTCCTTTCACATTATCACTTTTCTTAAATTAAATTTTATACAAAAGTTGCAAAATTCCTTCTCCCTTTTTCAATATATTTTTACTCTAATTTTTTATTAATTTTTTTCCGCTATCGTATTTAAATATTATTTTTACGATCAGTGTTAAATTTGTGCATTTATATTTTGTGATTGATAGTTAAAGAAGCAACCACGATCTTAGAATCTTGAAGCGGTCACTGCTCATGTCTATTATGCAATTTAATCATGATTTTCCATGTTTATTTACTCTTTCTTTCTCACCAATCTAATTAGGGAAAATGAAAAGGGAAGGAAAAAATATTATGTTCTAGAGCCTTCATTTAAGTTCTCCAACTCAAATGCAAAAAAATCCTCCTTCTCGTTGGTTGCCTTTTGGTAATTACAATCGTACGTGAAGGTATATCGTTCCTCCTCTTTTTTTTTTTTCTTGAACCAATTCAAAGAATTTTGATTGACTATTGAATTTTTTTTTAAAAAAAAACACTCTTGTTGAGAAATTTTAGCACGCAATTACTCTCTTTGGTTAATACAAGTTTATATTAAAAATAGTGAGCACCCATAACCGTGAAATTCTAAATCCACTACTTCCTTCTATATGTGCACTACTTTTTAACTTGTTGCTATACTATTGAGATTGAAGACTTCTCTTCTCAATAGGTAGATTACTTCCTGCAGTAAAATAAGTTAATATGCAATTTAAATCTCAAATGGTAACTTCACTAACTTAAATCTCATAAAGTCACTCTACTCTAACACAAAAGTCATTCAGCTAAATTACGCTGAGTATATAAAAAGGATTTCTTGATTTAATTCTCTAATTAAGATATGAATTATACAACTAAGTGCCTTTGCGGTGAAATGACAATAATTAAACAACTTTTCGAGATAATTATCCTGAGCAACTTTTATTTTATAAAATAAAGTTAAATGATTCTTTCTTATTACTTCGAGATATCAGCTGGATTAGGGGAACCATGGCAATTCTGAATTTTAAATGTGATCACTACACAAAAATGGAAATTTTGATCCTATTTTTAATGCCATATACATATATATACTTTGAAAGTAAAATAGTTTAGATGTCCTGAACTGTACATAACGACAGTAATATAAATGGATATATATGGTCGCCTAATAGCTACAAAAAAATGTAGCTTTTTGATTCTTGTATTATTAATTAATAATCATATGGAGGAAGAAATAACCAATTTTAGGACTTCAGCTTTGACACAATATTCCCAATTCTTCTGTTTTTAAGCACACCACGTATGCTATTGATTTCTTAAAGTGGTCCTCTTTAACCATTTTTTAAAAATAATTGTGTTATTCATAGTTTTCATCAACATAAATATTAGGTAATTTTATCATCAATTCAAATATATCATAAGAAATTACCTATTACTTTTATCTTTATTGAAATTTAAATTTGAAATCTTAAAATTAATTTAATAGTACCTATTTTATTGACCATTAGACCAAACACGGGATTATTAGCCTCTTTTACTTGAATTGTTTGTTTGATTTTTGATTTGGTTACTTGTTCTTATTAAATTTGAATTTTGATGAAGTGTCTCATATACTATATACAGATGTCATATGTTTTATGGTATATTTTCTTTATTGCATCTTTTTGTAGCCGTGATTGTTGAAAATTTGTCATTCTCAACAATCTTGTCGTAATTGTTGATAAGCTTTAGAATTATTAATTTAGTGAGGAAGAAGCTACCCTTTTGTGGTAGGTGAAGTTGCTATTCGTTACTAGTTGTCTAGTTATAAACGTGCTTGATGGATTTTTGTTTTAATTTTTTTGTGTCGCGGATTGAGAAATAGTGATACGTTCAGAATTAAGATTAAAATTACGTGCTTCAAGTCAAAACTTAAGAGAATGAATTTAATAATGTATATTTGATTTTTATCTATATTTTTTCCGTACATACATATAAAATTCAATCGTAAAGTACTAGATTCTGCCAAATTCAATTATTTCTTGATAAGGAGAGAATTAGTATTTGTTAAATATTTTGTTGATATTTAAAAAATATCAAAATGATGCAACAAAACTCTATTATAGTTGTTTAAAATAATCAAAACACATTTGAAATATCTAAGTGAAAATTAATGTTAATTTTAAATGGTGACCGATGAATTTTGCCTTTATCTTAAACTCTTGTTTCCTGAAGTTCTTTGAGATTTAATTAGAAAAAGAAAAGACAAATAAATAAGTTTACAAAGATAGAAAAAGGATATCTCATAAGTCATCACTCATCGCTACTATGGTCTATGTGCATGTTTCTTTAGTGGGGACTTCACAAGTCTCTCTTTTTAGACTTTTTGAGTGACTTTTGAATTATTTGTGTACTAATGAACCCACAAAGAGCATAATATTGTTGCTAGTTTCTTGCTTACCATGTTCTTTGGTTTTTTGAGTGCATCAATGAATATAATGTTAATGACTTTAATCTATACAAGAGAACTTTCTAGAAACCATTAGGATTAGAGCGAGATAAATTTTCAGGGCAAATTAAAAGTCTTTGCTCTAGTATTCTTATCCCATTTTATCTATTGTTATTCGGTACTCGCTTTAGGATGCCGATCAATTTGAATTCACATTAATTATATAAGGCCAACGATGGAGGAAGTTGTATAGGTCAATAACCCGGACTTGATAGTTTGGATGTATAATGTATTAGACGGTGACAGGTGAAGATTGAAGACAAATCAAACATGACGCAATAAAAGGGCACTAAACTCGGTCTATGAGCTTGTTCAATATCATTATACATCTTGTAATTATTTAGTTATCTCAATTAGTGTGTCATTGAACCGCACTAATAAATACAACGTTAATTTATGCTTTCTATCAATTTTTTTCTTTTTTTTTTTAGGAAAAAGATTTTTTGACCAGAAAACAAAAAATTTGGTCAGAATAATATTTTATCTATGTTATTTTACTTTTTAAAATATTTTTATCATTTTAACTTTAATATCTTTTTACTAAAAAATGAAAAAAAAAATCAGCTTATTTTAAAATAAAAAAAAATATTATAGTAACACTTTTCTGATCATTTAGCACTTTTCATTTCAAAATTCAAATTTAAAACATTTAAATAATAATAAATAAATTTTATTCTTGAGTGATACTTAGTAGCTTTATGCTTGTGGAATCAATAAAACTATACTCGATCACTTTTCGCTGGTGCATTGCACCTTATATCAAGTACCAACACGCTGACAATGACACCCAAATTTGTCCTAAACGGCCATGATTAGACTTTCCTTTTCAATTATTGCAAGATAGTATTGCCTAATTAATAGTTTTCTACTTCTCATTTTTTTTGGAGCGACACATGTTAAAACTTTTGGAAAGAATGCTTCTATAAACTAGAGTGAATTAATGTCAAAAAACATACCTAAATGACTATTTTTTTATTGAGTTTCATATATATCAGATTCGATTGTCGATTTAATACAATTTTAAATTTTCTTTTGGAAATATCCCTAGTTCAATTGTCGGTTTGATACGATTTTTTGGTTTTCTTTGAACACTCATGGGCCATAGGAGGTGGTATTGGTTAATTGGAAGAATGTTGGAGCACGAGTTTTGTGTGGAGAATTTGTAATAAGATTAGATAGGATGGTCCATACTCCATAGTCTGTGATGTTTCACTAAACGTGGAAAAAGGATAGTGAATGTGGGGTTGTATTAGGATAACTATCCCAATTTCAAACCCTAATTGGGCAACTTCTTGACTACTCAACCTATTGACATGTAATGTTGTTGTACTAAAAGATCAAGTAACTTAATAGTAATAATGAAATAAAAAACTTTGTTAAATCGTGTGCTAACATATTCCAAGATCTAGAGATGTTTACAACATCGACTTCTTTAAAGAAATTCATAAGCTTCCAAATATAAGTATTTCTATTGTCCATAAAACTACATTTCTTTTGAGTAATATACCCATCACATTTGATAAGACTCGCAACTCTAATTATTCCTTTCCATATTGTTTTCCATCACCGTCCAATTTGTTATTGCTTCGATGGTTAAGATATTCCCAACAAATTGAATTGGGGAGCAAAAAAGCTTGAAGCGGATCCACATTTTCCTATTGCCATCACTCCAATGCTTGACATCTTCTTCTTCTTTTGTAAACTAATACATGCAAACATAATAACATCATCCTTGTGCTATATTAATATTTCTATCATTAGTACACACAAGTATTATGCCCAAAATTATAGTAAATTAACCTTCTTTAATATCTTATATAGGGGTGTACATGATCGGGTTGGTTCGGGTTTTTCAAAAATCAAACAAAACTATTTGTGTAAAAAATTTTAATTTATAAACCGAACCAAACTAATAAAATTCGATTTTTTTCGGGTTTTTCAACCTCAAGTTGGTTCGGGTTTTTCAAATACCAAACCAAACCATTGTGTCGAGTTTTTCAATTTATAAATCAAACCAAACTAATAAACCTCAGATTTTTGGATTATTCGGTAAAGTTTGCATACAAACATATAATTAACTTGTGCTCCAAATATTTCTTTAGTCCAACCAAAATACAATTATCTAAGGTGTTTCTTAAGAAAATAACACAAAATATGAGATGAGTACTGATGACACTAAAATATATAATAAAAAATAATAATGAAATCATCATATAAAATAAATATTGCAAAGTCATATTGAAAATGATCATAATTTAAAAGTACTAGCTCATGCTAAAATAATTTTAATAAGTATTAGTTACATTACTAAATATTTAAGGAAAATTAAAATTAGATTATGTACTTTAATTATCTAAACCAATGCAAAACTAAAAAACAAAAAACAAATATTCAATATTATTATCATTCTTAGTGTTGAATTGATTTTCTTTTTGCATTAGTATTAATTTTATTTTGATTTAAGTTTTATTATAATTATCAACATCTATGAATTATAATCTTTATTGGACCATTTCAAATTCTAAGTTTTAAACTTGAAATAATATATTAAAAGATAAAAACTATGAAATAGTATAAGAAATATTTTAAAATTATATCAAAGTAGATATTTTTATGTATAAAATAAAATTTTAAAATTACATATATAATGTCGGGTTGGTTTGGTCTAGGGTTGATTTTTTTAAGTTAAAATCAAACCAACCCAAATATAGTTGGGTTTTTTTTTCCAATACCAAACCACTAGTCAAGTTTTTTTTTCAGTTTGACTCGATTTGCGGTTTGATTCGATTTTGTACACCCCTAAATTCTTATATATGAAGTGGGCTGTAAGCCCAACTATAAGAAAGGTTGGGCTGTAAGCCCATTATTATTGGGACAACTTGACTATACAATTCTGGGCCCAAAACTAGAAATGCACCTAAGGGAGGAGCGGCCCACTATATAGATTATTGGGCGTTTCCGGCCCGATTAGATTACATATCAGAATATTGCTTATTTGAGATAAATGAACTTTTGATCCTTTAGTTATTGCCTTGTTAGATTATCTTATCATCAGTCAATTAATATAATATCCGTTATATAAAAAGTATGAGATGTTAAGACTATTTTTAGATTTATATTTACACTCAAATATGAAGTATTAATACAAATTTACAACACGTCTGGTAATCAATTGGTTAATCATTTTACTCCATAATTTTTTTAAAAATTGTAAAGATTTAAAGTCACAGAAATAAAAAATGCATTGTGCCTATTTCAACAAATTTGAAGATTAAACGTGTTTAACGAAAAATCATAAGGACCACATTGAATAAGATCTCATTTCGAGTATGTAATTAACATCATAGTTTTGAAAATTGTGGCCTTTTGGTTACTGAGATGTCTCCATAACATAATCAAGAAGGATTAATAATCCCCCCCCCCCCCCAAAATTACCCTTGTTTTAATATATAAAGTTTTACACCATCAAAGAGTCACTTCTTTCTTGATCAAGGCATTCAATCGAAAATAAGACAGTAAAACACTTTATTTTCAAAAAATGAAATAATTTTGTTAAGAAACATATCCAACCTAAAAAAACCCTGTTATTTTAAAACGATAGAGCAAATAACTATGGAAGGAGATATGAAAAGGTTCAACCATTATGAATATTAACGTCAATTTGAACATAAATTTAGACAAATTACTCATTTTTTAAATCTTCACACGTAGAATTTTTGTTGTGTTTATCATTTCCAACGAATTTGTAGTAAGAAAGATGTTGATGTCGGAATATGAAAGAGACAAAAAGTTAAAAGGAGAAAAAGGGCGGATTGCACCCTTTTTCCTCAATTCTCACCAACTCCAATGACTTAAAACCGCGTCAATGTAGAAAAATTTAAGTGAAAAAGCCTAAAGGGTAGGGCTCTGTGTAATCCCAAATTTGATGCATTACAAGTCATACTTTGGTCAAGCCTATGACATAAGCCCTCACACTTTTGGGTTTACCTTTTTACGACATCCCAAAAAGCCGGTCAAGTAGAAATAACAGACTTTCAATTAAATTGTCAGTTTATTGAAGATGAGTTGCACATGATGTTTTAAATGAATTTCATACCTACATGAAAGAAGGAGACATTTTTTATGACATAAGTTCATATAATACACACGCATTTAGGCTTGATATGTCATAGCACGAAAGGGATAATAAGTCCCGTGACAACCTTCGTATGAATGCAAAGAATCTTGACTCAATTATCAGTCTTTAAAAGTTACAAAGCAAGAAGTTATTTGCTAGTGCAAAACTGTCCTATCATTTGTGTTTTTAACTTTTATGGACATAATTTGACCTAATTCACGTGAAAAGATGCAAGACTATAAAATAGCAAAGAATATATATATATATATATAACACACTGTAATTTGCATGGAAAAATGTTATGAAATCATATAATAAAGTCAAATGATTTGTAAAGACAGTAATGTAGGGAAGTAAATTATCTTTCATGGAAAATAGGGAGTTTATAAAATTAGACTTCTCTTTTTTATGTTATGATGTGACAAAATTCACATATGAATCAAATTGACCAATTTACAAACTAAATGCAAATGAGGGAATGAACTTTTTTTTGTTTGTGATCCGTTGTTCGGTATACATTGTAAACTAATTAAATTTAGATTTACGTCGAAAAATTAAACAATAGAAATAAAGCACCCTTTGACAGAACAAATTTTACATTCCGGATTTGAAGCATTTGATGATAGTTGGAGAATTACTTAGTTTCTACTCTTCCTTGACCCTTATTAGTGATGAGAATAATTTTCACAATAACAAGTAGACCTAAAGAGTGACACAAAATTGAGATAAAAAAATGAAATTCATAAGTATATCATCTAAAAAGTAAAGTATAAAGAAAAAAAAAAAGTAATGATGAAAAGGAGACAGTGGAACGTGGAGAAGATATAGATGTATTGTTTTTGGACTGGTATCATACTTCCAAGATTCCATGGTACATCTTTTTCATTCTCTACTTTATGTGTAAAAGGACACCAATACTTTTCATATCCACATTATTAAGCAAATTATAATAACTACTCCACTTCTTAGAAAAATTAATTCTAAATTTTCTTTGATGATTAGTCCATTTTCACGGCAGTTCATATTAAGTGAATTGTTAGATTTTCTTAAAGTTTAAAAGAATTGTTGAATTTTTTCTTCATATTTGTCCTCCTTCAATGAATTTCTTAATTACTTTACATTTCTAAGAGAATAATTTGGGAATAATCAATTAAAAGGTGATGACGAAAAGTAGGTTTACATATTTAAATATTTTCTTTTGGAAGTGTGTCATAATTCATATCTGAACAAATCACTTAGGGGTCGTTTGGTAGGGAATATTAGGAGAAATAGTTCATGTATTAGGTATGGTATTATTTAGTACTATGTTTGGTAGGAATTTTGGGCCTATGCATGAATTAGTTATACACCCTACATGATATTATAGGATGTATAACTAATACCTTCCATTTGATGGTATAAGTAATGCATAGAATTTAATACCATGGGATTAGTCTATGTAAAGACAGATATCCCTCAAATCCTTTTAATCATGTTATTTATTTTTTTGATTTTTTATTTTATACAAATTTTATTATTTAGAGAGAGTTGTTTGTTGCTAAATAAATCTAAAAAAATCCAATACAAGTCCATACAATATTTGAAATATGAAATGTTTAATATTTACTAGTTGAAAAAATATATCACCGTATAATATTTGTATTAACTCACTTAAAAGACCGTAAATATATGCATCGACCATTTCTATATTTTCTTTCATAATCTACTAGATATATAGAAGATATACATGAGACCTACCATAGCAAAGAATGAATAGATAAGGAGTGTGTATATATGTTTCTAGGATGGCAGAACAACATATATTCTTTGGCATATGTTGTTATATATATATATATATATATATATATATGTCAAAGAATAAGAGTGAGTTTTTGGTTGAATTAAAGGTATGAAGGTATAAAGATACAATTATTCTATTTTTTTTTATTGAAATTAAATTTGTATTTTAAATAACTTATAAAATTGTATACATATTAAAATTAAAATTTGAAATTGTATACATATATATATATATATATATAAAATTGTATTTTTTGCTTTTTAAAAATTGCTTACAATTAAAAAAAGAAAACACCACGGTACCTAGTCAAATTTTGAAGAGTTTTTAAGCTGTATGCAGTGCAATAGCGACGCAATTAAAAAATATTTATGATCAGGTCTATTATAAAATAGTTAGAAATAGCACTAAGTTAAGTTAAAGTAGGTAAAAAAAATTTGAGGAATGAACTGAGAGTCTGCTTATATGAACTTGAATAATTAATCCTCCTCATGTGATTCGAAACGAGATAAATATATGACACCTAAGCCTAACTCAACATTGAAAGATAATAGAAAGATTGCTCAAATCTATATAAGCTGACTATCACTTCATCAATGTGCGATTTTTCTCCACTCTAACAAGTTAAATAATAAAAATAGTATAAAAAAATCCGTAAAATCTCTAAGGATGATTAAATTGGTGTAACAGATAGTATCTCATAAGGAATAATGAAGGATTGTTAATTTTTCCTCCCGATCCAATGCATTTTCAATCGTGCTCATTAAATCAAACTTATCTAGTACAATTTACATCTTTGGAGTACTCATGATGACTTAATAAATGGTATAAAGTATGTAGAGGTGTGTATGTTTTGTCATAGAGGGGACAAGGCGTTGGGGATAACTCTAGCGTATATAAGGGAGAAGCAGGCCCCCCTATATACTCTGTCTTACTGTCTACACCATTCCCCTGCCTTTAACCCAACCCCCTATATACTACCACCCCCACAATAACACATTCAAAAGCACCATTTATCAGAATGAAATCATTGTAGTAATCATCATGCTGTTTTCATCTACTCCACTAACTACTTACTATTTTAACAACTCATCATATTTCAATTTCCAAATCAATATTCAGTAAATTATATTGCTGAATCAATAGATGGATCGGAGGAGTAGCTTCCAGATTTGAGGGGAATGTTGTCTGGCTCGAAGTCATTATGTCTTCTCTATCATTTAAGTACTATAGATCGAACCAATCCAATTTATACTTCTAAATTTAGTGTAAATATATATGATCACGATGAATTTAGTGTCTTCGGACCAGGCTTCATTCCCCCCAATTTGGAAACAAAAATTTGCATTCCTAATTGTCTCTCTGTCGGTGTCTGCTGCAGAAGACTCAGGTGAGATTTTTTTAATCTTTGAATTTGTGTAAAAGTGCATGTGTATTCGGATTTTTTCTTTTTTCAGTTTTTGGGGATTTAATTGGCATGCAAAATCCGACAGGAATGTTGGAACAATAATGATATTTTGACCCCTTTTAGGCTAATTTGGGGCAGAATAGCTGTGATTTTCATTATTACTGTCTCTGCTCTTCTCTTTTTTGTTTTTCTTCTTTTCAGATGTTAAATTCAACCCTAGTTATCATGGCTGTGTTATTTGTTTGTTTCTGTTTTCTACTAGATTTCATCATTCACCACTCATTAAAGGTCCCTCAAATATGATGACAAAAACCTTCTCGATCTATAACTACTAGTACCCTGGTTTTGCTTTCATGCAATTTTCTATTCCTCCTTCCTCTCTACCATTTAGGGTTTCTAAGCATGAAGTATGAGTTCCTTCATGTATCCACAAAAGAGAGAAGAATAAAATAGGAATTTCATATACTCTCACCGTCCTATATTAGACAGATACTTTCTATTTTATACACTAATTAAGAAATCATTAATGGATAGATCAACTTTAGGCCTCAACTTTACTATTTTGCTCTTTTTTCATATTAATTAACCTCTTGAAAAAAAAATCTTTTGATTTTCAAAGTTTGTTTATACTTCTAAAAGCCATATTAATCGTAGGGATAAAATGAGAAATAAATCAATCAATTCTATCCTGATTTAGTAAATGATCAAGTAATACTTTTATTAAGATGATTGTATAATATGGGACAGAGGGAGTATAAGGCAACTAGAGATGAGAATTAAGCTATGTTACTTGAACTTTGCAAAAATATCTAATCAAAACGCATTTTAGTTCCACCAAAGTAGTACATTTTTAGAGTGTTCAAAAATAACATATCTGAAGAGTTAAGCAAAGTCGGAATTAGGTGGTTCTTTTGAGGTCAGAATTCCTTATGATCTGATCTTTTAATTTGTTATGTAATGTGAATGATACCATATAGATAGACATACAATATTGTATTCCTTCTTATTTTTGTATTTATCAATTCTGCTCCCTCTTCTACTTGGGATTTTTTTATTGGATTCTTGCTCTATTTTTTTCATTCCTTCCAAGAGTTTTATTATAGTAACTTTTTACTTTTGTATTTGTCAAATCTATTTTTGAAAACATTTTTCTTGACCAGAGGATACTTCTTTAGAAGATGGGCCAACGTCACAAGTATGAAAGAGTTGAAACGATTATTAAAGAATTAGGTTACCTCACACAAAGTAAGTGTAAGATCGACATTCACTCTTATCAGACTACACTTATAAAATCACATTGGACACTCACTCTTATCAGACTACACTTATAAAATCATATTGGACAGCTATTAGTTATCATCGATATCGCTATTGAGTCTTAGCTTCTCTAGTGTCTAACAGTAATGAAATTCCATGAGCTGTAATTTGCATTTGGTATGCACATGCGAAAGATAGATTGTATATATATTAAAATCGTGCAAACTGTAGTGGAGGGTATCGTGCTTTGAAGATTTTATGGAACATAAATTAGATATACATTCTGCTGTATGGATTATAAACCTTTGATTATCTCTCATCTACGTATGGTAGCTTTTCATTTTTGATAAACTATGTGCAGCTTTTTCTGACTCTTTCTTAGCAAACTTGTCTACTTTTTTTTATAAGCATTGTTTGGTTTTTCATTCTGGAGAAAAGATAAAACCAAAGAAAATTGGTATAATACATATATATATATATATATATATATATACTTTTAATTTAGTTTTAACTAGTATTTATGTCTTTCATTTTGAGTATGTATTATATAAAATTGAACAAGTAGACATATACATTCTACTTGAAATAATATACGTATAGGAACCAATGTAGAACACAAATTGTCATGTAGCATGTCATGTACGACGCATATGTTTATTTGTTTAATTTTATACAAGTTTAATTTTCTTTTTTTGCACACCAAAAGCTACCCTGACATATAAAAATCTATAGTACAAATAACTCGATTGATTTTCCAAATACAAATGTTTCTACCTAAATTAGATGCATGAGTGTTTCTTTCTCCCCGTGGAATCTGATTTAACTACTAAATTTTGCATATAACCTTATGTTTGACAATGTCATACCCTTAATTGTTACCCTATCAAGTCGTATCAATGTAAACACTAGATCAACTTGGATAGTGGTGCACTAATCGAAGTATTTCACTCTTAATCAGAAGTCTCGGATTCGAGCTCTTGGTATGGAGAAACTCTTGTTGGAAGCCCCACCCCGAATGGGTCCTGCAGTGTGTGACCAGAATTTAGTCGGAGCTCTAATGTGGATTCCGAACATTGGGTGGGAAACCAAAAAAAAAAAAGTAAACAGTAGAATTGCTTTATTATATACTTTTTACTGTCCCAGGTTAATTGTTATATTGCTTCTTAGATTGTTAATTTAATTACTATCCAAAGCTTTATTAAAATAAATCAACAAGATCTATTCAAAAAATATATGAAAAATACTAGTATATATTACAATATTTTTTTCATACCAATTGACCAAGGAATCAAGTAATATTCCTTTTGAAAACTACGTAAAAAAAAAGTAATGCAAGTTACAATAATTGATTATTCAAGATATTTTTAAAATATATATGAAAAGGATTTACAATGTAAAGAAAGAGTGTTTTGAATCTCGAAAATGATCAAAAATAGAACTCCTTCCGTTCCAATTTATATGGTAATATTTGACTTGACATGGTTTCTAAGAAAAAAGACAAGAAAGATTTTAAAAATTTATGGTGTAAAACAATCCATAAATAAGTTTATGACTGAAAATTAATCCATTAAGAATAAAAAATATTTTAAAGATTAAATCATTTCTAAATATAATAAAGTGATATATTTTTTTGAGCAAATTAAAAAGGAAAATAAAACAAGGAAGTACTCTCTTATCTCTATAGTGTCCTGAAATATCCACAGAATTATTTTTAGATGTAACTTTGCATGATCAAATCAGTAATAGTAGTATATCTGAGCTGGAACTGAAAGCTTGGGAAAGTGTGACAGAGAAATGTAAGTGAACTTGACAACTCACTGTTTTTTTTGTTCTTACTGTTTTACTCTCTGTTTATTTACAGAATGACTGCGTCGTTGTTAAGATGTATGCACGAGTCACGACCACAATGCTAGTATATTGATTAGCTAATCTACCTAGTGGGATGGGGATAAATATCATAAAATAGAAAAATTGAATTGAACTAATTTGTTTCTTCGATTTTAATTTTTCGACATGATATCGGTGTTATTTTTTAAAAATTTTGATTCTTTAGTTTTGGAGTAAGAGTCTCAGAACTTAGGATAAATATACTCTTAAACTATCGTAAATGATATCTAAATATAATTCGTTATACTTTTAGAACTCTAATGCCCTTGCCATCTAATTTTTGAAACATGTATACCCTTTGGACTAACGGAGAAACACGTGTCACGAATTTAGGGGCGATTTTATGTATAAATTTTGAATCACCCGAATTCGTGATCATCCGACTAAACTTGATATATTATTTCTATAATTATTAAAGAATATATTAAATTAAAACTTGTTGAACCTATTTTCAAAATGGCTTGATGGTTCACTGATACAACTACAAGATTTTAACACAAAGATTGCAAGTTCAATCCCAGATAAGATAAGATTTTATCTTATCTTTAAAGCAATGGTGCACCCGTTTTCTTCAAATCCTGGATTCGCCTCTGGTCACGATCTTAACAATCTATTCAAAATTAATTTTATTTTTATTTCCAATTAAAAAATTAACCCGAATAATAAAAAACCCACCCAAATAATTTTAGACCCGCACCGAAAAAATTCTAATTTTTCCTTTCTTCTCTAGTCCAAGAACCAGTTACACAAAGAACTGCAGCAACCCATCTTCTCTGACTAAGCTCCAATTATGAAACCTTCTCTAACTGCTATCGAACCCAACCTCCCTCGCTCCAGCGAAATAAGTGGGGTTAGTGACCCTTAATCCACCAAAAAAACTGACTGCCACTCACCTATCTCTACCTCCGTTGCTCCAACAGCTCCGATGATCCAAACCAACGACCTTGGAATGGATTTATAGTTGCAAAACTCAATAACTCTTTTACATAGCTGAAACTTGAAAAATAAAGATTGTAGGGCTGAAAGCCAAGAAAAGAAATCTGTGAAAATCCAAAAATCAACAATACATTCAACAATCACACTACAATGAGAAATATAAAATAAAATCAGTCATAAATCCGACAAGAAAAAATATGAGAGGATAAAAAACAAACATATCTCTAGGTCTCTTTACAAAGCTTCAACAATGGAGGTCAAGAAGATACTTCGTAACTCATAGCTAATCTATGGGTAAGCAGGAAGAAAAAACGACGGAAAATTGTCACTAACACCAGAAATAACCAAACTCAGTTTCATCAAACTGAAAACCACCTAAAGTGCTGTAAGGATGAGTTTCCAACTCTATTTCTGTCCTTTATTCTGTTAAAAAAAAAGTTAGTGAATCTTACTAAATGTTGTGTTGATGATAATATCTTAAATTGGAGTATGTAATATGAGATTTAACTAAAAAACAAAAGAAAATCTCTAATGGATTCTCTGTTAGAAAGGAAAAGATCAGAAAAGATGATCCATTTGGTTTTGGTTATAATTTTGGTGTGGGTCTAAAATTATTTGGGTTAATTTTTTAATTGAAAATAAAAATTAAATAAATGTTGGATTAGTTGTTAAGATTGTGACACGTGTTCCTCCGTTAGTCCAAAGGGTATACACGCTCCAAAAATTAAATGGTAGGGACATCAGAGTTCTAAAAGTATAACAAATGATATTTAGATACCATTTGTAATGATTCAGAGGTATATTTGTAATTTTCCCCAAAAAATAATAAATATATGAGTATTCTCTTAACTAAATATAAAATTTCTACTAACAATTAAATCATTCATGAATAAATCAAAATAAGAGAAAAAACATAAAGTCACTATTGAAATTGTTCCGTATTTTCATAAAAACACCTTAATTTTAAAAGTGTTCTATCACCCCACAAAACTTTTTGATATCTTTATAAATGGGCCATTTTGACTCATTCCCTCATCTGGATTGTCGGGCGTGATGCTCACTCTTTTCAACCCGTTCAGCCCGACCCGATTCTTTACTAAAGTAGAAAAGTCTTTTTTTCTTTGTTATTTCTCAACTTTCCAAATTCTTCACATTTTCTTGTCTCTCTGTCAATGAACTCAAGAACAACAGGAAGGAGAGAGCACAGGTAGCATACAAAAGGAGATTGCAGTTGGCAAAACGTAGAGTTAAGGCTGAGAAAGCTGATGAGGAGAAGCTTGGATCTCAAATCGTCATTATTGCTCCAATCAAGAATTGAATTGGGATATAGTTATTGCGACGTACAATTGTGTTGAAGATCGATAAATTGTCTTAATATTGACCTTTTTCTTAGTTACATTGTCATCCTGAGTGGTGTATTTTTAGTTTAGCATTGTTTGAGAAGACGCGTTTGGGGAAAATGATGTATTCATCAAAGAGAGAGTGCCAACGTTGATTTTGCTTTGAAAAAAAAATGACGAAACCATGAAGAGAGGGCTATCGATGGCTACTTTGAGTTTAAATTTTGGAAGATGATGTAAATTAATTAAATAATTAATAATAAAGAAATAAAGCGACACGTGACACTTTTAAACTGGTTAATGGCAATGAAAACACTGCATCACGCGCCTCATGTGTATGGTCATAACCCAGGGGAGGAAATGGGTCAAAATGGCTCATTTACAAATAGATTAAAAAGTTTTATGGGGTGACGGGACACTTCCAAAGTTAAGGCGTCTTTATGAAAATATAGGACAACTTCAGTCGTGACTTTATGTATTTATTCTCAAAATAATAACAAGAGATAAATGTCAAAAACACACCTAAACTATATCCTTTTTGAGTTTCATACGTAAACTATTGACGGTGTGAGATTCATACCTAAATTATCATTTATTAGTTCGAGAAACACATCTTTGTTTTATTACACTATCATCATGATATGTGTAATACACACTCTCTTTTATTTAAAAAATTTGATACATCATACTTCACATGGACAAAACATTTCATCTTGACAAAAATTAAATAAATTAAGTATTAGTTAAAATTAAAAATTAAAAAATTATTATCCCAATTTTTTTTTTTATAAAATTAAATGTAAAATATTTCTCTTACCTCACTCCATCACTTCCTCTCACCTTACTCCCCCCCCCCCCCCCCCCCCCCTTTTAGTTATTTTTTTAAAAAAATTTAAATTTCTTTTTTTGAAGTATATAATTAATTTTTACTTCATCTCCCCCCACCCCCTTAGAATACTAATTTAGATATTATTTTATCTTTTTAAAAACAAATCTACCACTCCACCTAATCATCCGCTTCAATTTTTTTTCTACTTTTGTGTTAGATATATACATATCAAAAATATATTTTACTTGTCGTGCAAGATTTTTTTTTTTTAAATAATATTTTTGTTAATGTTTTATTCGGTACACGAAAAAAAATTATAAAAATATATGTATATATCTAATGCATAACGAGAAAAATATAAAAATAAATAAATTAGGAGCGGTGGGTTAAATCAAATGGGATAGAATGTTTATTCTTTTAAAAATAAAATAACTTATATATTTTTTGGGGAATAGTGGGTTGGTTTTGCGGGGGAGTGGGGGTTGAAGTATGAAGTTTTAAAATTATATTATAAAAGAACTTAAAGAGAAAAAAAGGACAGGGGATTGTGGTGGAAAAGGGGTGGAGGAGGGGCATACGGAGAGGCCTTGATGGAGTAGGGTAAGAAAAATAATTTAATTTTTTAAAAAAAAGATATTTTTTGGGGGATAGTAATATTTTAATTTTTAATTAATATTAATAGTTATTATTTAATTTTTGTTAACGTGAAATATTTTATTCATGTGGACTGTCATGTGTCAAAGTTTTTTCAAATAAATGAGAGAGTTCATTACACACACCATTGAGGTGTGTTTCTTAAACTAATAAGTGATAGTTTAAGTATAAAACTCACACTCTCAATAATTTAAGTATGAAACTAAAAAAAGGTAGTTTCGATGTGTTTATTTTACACTTATCTCTAATAACGAATGTGCACTTCAATTGTTCACTTCAAATATTAATTTTTAAGAGGAACTCACCATATATATTTTTTATCCATGTACGTGATATAATGACACCAATCTTCGCACTTGTTTTTTTTTTAGAAGTAGTTGGAGACACAATGTTCTTGAAGTAGTTGTACAATTCAGTTGTACTTAAGTAGCACAATAAGTGCTACACGACGAGACACATCATTCATTAACATAGTTTTAAAATTTTAAATATTTTATACTTTGATTTTGTTCTCATTTTATTTCTCATTTACACCGAAATACCAATTTAAAAACGTAGAACTAAATCGAATCGAACCGAATTGGTTTAATTTGGTGTATGATGCACACTATTCTAAAATCGAAAACCCAAAAAACAAATCAAAATTTAATAAATCAAACTGAAGAACTAAATGTCCACCCCTACACCTAGCTACAAACAACTGCATGTAACTAATCATCAACTACTTTGTATTCCTTATTTAAGGATGGTAATGGAATGATAATTACATATTTATCTATAACAAAGGTCATGAACATGAATTAGAGTTCGGCTAAACCAAGAATATTGAGTCGATTTTGAAATAAACTTCGAGTTTTAATACAGATATTCAAACATCTCGCTGCAAAATGAGAAAGCCTGCCCTCCAGGCTATCAGCTGACATAACTATACAAAGTGCAACGTGTATTTGAATATCATGTCTCTTCTACAGTTTCAGGAAATAGCATTCACCTTGTAATACTAAAACTAACGTAGTATACACAGTAATATTTATTTATAACATATTTGTAGTATTATTTTTTCAGATTTTTCGACAAACGTAAAATGGAAATGGAGAAGAATTGTTAGAGGTCATTTAAATAGATATTTTTTTGTGTATTATTGTTACGAGTATCACCAGGGTGAAGTAATAACGGAGTAATTGTGGTTTTTGAAATCGTATTAATTTTAAGAAAGGAAAAAAATAATTGTTTGTTTCGATGGTGATTGACTTAGAGTTCGTTTCGATTGACTTATAAAAAAAGTAGCTTTTAATTCAAATATAAAAAATCAAACTAAAATGACTTTTAAGTTAAAAAATAAAAAGTAGGGAGAAAACTACTTTTGATTTTCGACTTATTTTAAGTCATTATAAATTTACTTTAAGTCATGTTTTATCTTATTAAACACTTCCTAACTTATTTTAAGTTTTTTTTTATTTGTCAAATACTTCAGAAGTCAAATCTGATTTTAAAGTAGGTTTGACCAACTTTTAAGTCAATTTAAATAACCTCCTAGAGAGATGACGGAGAATGTTCAAAAATTTCATGTGACACGTTTTTGATATTGAGATTCAAACAAATCTATTTTTTACCTTAAAAATTTTCATATATCTTTTAAATATTTTAAATAGTCAATTAGTGTGACTTATATACTTTTTACGTAATTTATAAATATATTAATTCACTTCAAAAAAATTAAAAAATTCATGCACAAATATGAGTCAATTTTAAACTATTTGTCTGTCCAAAAAAAAAAGTATTATATATATTGGACAGAAGAAATATAAGATTATTTCATGTATATTGTACATTTTATTATTATTAATTAGTATATTTTTCTTTATGCTTTTGATGATTTGACAAAAAATGATATGTTTATGTGAGCCTCACTGACAGGCCTTTTGTTGAACTTGGCTCGCTGAACTAAATTTTTCTCTTATATCTCTACATCTCCCAACAAATAGTTTCTTTATGTATCTTCAACAATTTGCAAATTAATCCGCATTTCGTTCTAAAATCGTTTCAATACCTACTTACGATTACCTAGAACACACAAACTATGCTTTTCATACGAATCATAAAGAAAAATATTTGAATCCCTTTAATAATCATCTTTAATACTTTCGTTTCACAAAAAAAATGAACTCTTTTCCTTTTAAGTCAGTTTAAAAAAAAAATATTTTTTTTTTTTGATAACATTTTACTTTTATCTTTTCACGTGGTATATTTAAGATCATAAGATTAAAGACAATTTTATACATTTGACATAACTTTAATTTAGGACCATAAAATTCAATAATCTTCTTTAATTATTTAAACTTCGTATCAAATTAAATCAGACCACTCTTTTTAAAACGAAAGGAATATACCGTTCAAATATTTGTAAACTTTCTCAAGCATTATTGATCGTGGTTTTAGGAAACCAATGATTCAACCTTTTCATAGCGTGCTTGTACCTATTTTAATTTTGAAGCAACACTTTTATTACTTCCAGCTCAGACTACGATAGCTTAACTACACCACTTCAAAACCAACTTGCAAATATTGAGAAGAATCCAACTAATGAAAATGACTCGTAAATATTTAAGAAAATATCAGAAACTACCAGATATTAGAAACAATGATTATAGTGAAATGCGTATTTTTTCTATATAAATTTGAATTTAATTGTTTCAGAATTATCTTATTATTACTATTTTAATTATCTGCATTAAGTTGTTGTACCCCGTGGTTATTTCCTTGTACTTTGTATTTTTAGAACACAAATGGCAACCGCAGAATAACGAGCTATTAGGAGAAATTTCTCAAAATCCACTAACCAAAAATATCTGACTTTTCTTCTCTCTCCTTCAAACTCAAATCCTCTGCAAATTTGCCTGTTTTTCCCCCGAACTCAACCCCGCCATTTCCGACCTCCCAAAACAATTATGCAATTCCAACAACTAATCACAAAAAATAAATCACCGTTCTATCACCACCGTCACCGGCACGGTGGCCGGCGAATCATTCACCACCAGCCACCACCACAACTTTCTCTATGAGAAAATCACCTTTCTATGTTGCTAATGGCTCCGAAGCTTCTCTTTCATCTTTTCCGTTAATACCAGGTTCTACGATATTATCTACGCCTTCACATATCCCTTCCGATTTCAATTCCAGTTTGCCGTTACCGGATCCATACTCAAATTCTACTTTCCTTTTTCCTTCTGCTCCTGTTGTTGACGGAACCTTCGATTTCGTAACAATTTGTTTTATTTCCGGTCTTCTTCTTCTTTCTCTACTTTCGTTTGCGTTAATCTTCCATCTCCGTCTCAGATCTCGTCAATATCCGCATCTTAAAAATTTCAATTCTCTGTGGACCGTCCGTTTACTCCTTGTTTTCTTCGCTATTCTTTGGGCGTTAAACGAAGTTTTCCAGCTACAGTTCATTCGCCGGAATTACATTCTCCCTTTCTTACCACCTCTAACCCTAAATCAACAAGCAAATCTGTGTAAAGTTCATGTGGTTCTCTCTGTGGGCTTATTTGAACCGGCCTTCTTAACCACCCTTCTTTTCTTAGTAAACGTGTCCATTAAGAAACAAAGTCCAAGTGGAATTTGGGCTGTTATCGTCGTCTGGCCGATTTGTTTACCTCTTTTGGTGCTTCAGATCCTTGCTGTGTTCTTCTCCCCATTGCAGAAGCATCTACCGATATACCTGCATTCTAGCTCCTTCGTTTCAACAGATATCTTGGGGAACCAGACGGTTCTCTGTACTTACCCGGTGTATAGTTCTATTTTGTTTGGGGGATTTACTGTTGCTTACTTGTTAGCCTTTGTAATTTCGTGTTGGAGAGTTATCTCCTTTGTAATTAACAGAAAAATTCAGGTACGAGTGAATTTGCTGGCGACTTCTTTCATGATTGCGTTGCCTTTGCAGATTCTGTGCTTAGTATCATTACCAATTCGGCCGCCGGATGACCCATTCCACTGTGTTTCCATGCTGGTGATGTTCTTAGCTGTTGCGTGGTGTATAACGGTTGGGGAGATTACTTTGGTAATTAAGCCGATTGCAGATGCATTTGCCGCAGGTAGAGCAAGCAGCTGCCGTTTGAATCCCGGAGCTACGTTAGGACATCCGAACGGCGATGAAGGAAGAGTGGAAGGACGGAGTTAGTAGCAATGAGAAGTGGCCATGATCGCCAGCGGAGGACATCATGGTCATTTTACTAATCAACAGAGGGCGTTATAGTTATTAGTTAGTATAGTTTAATATGCCCTCTTTATGTAATTCTTAGAAATTAGTGTACCATATATGTAATTAGCAGCTCACTTCCTCTTCCGGGCCATTTCGGGCAAGCAAGCAGGGCTAAGTTTGAAGAGGATTCATTTTGGGATTGATGGCCTCTGAAATAGCCAACTCTTCTCTTTCCCCTGTTACTGAGATTGTTTCCATACTATAATGAGAAATATTGCTGGTTTCCCCTGTTACAGAGATTGTTTCCATACTGTAATGAGAAATATTGCTGGTTTATTATTGTTATAGATGAGCAACGATTTCATATTGCCGGTTTTTAGGTACTCTTTCCGTTTAAAAAAAAAATGATTTTTTTTTTTAGTCTATTTAAAAAAAAAAATAACCTTTTTCTTTTCTTAGTAATATTTTAATTTTAGCTTTTTACGTGACATGTTTAAAACCACAAGATTAAAACGTAATTTTGTACATTTGACATTACTTTAATTTAGAACCACAAGATTCAAAAGTTTTTTTTATTTTCTTAAACTTCGTGTCAAGTCAAACTAGATCATTTTTTGTGAAACGGAGGGAGTATAAGTTTTTCATTGTATTTTAATTAAGAGAAACTTTTACATATAACCACTCAAAAATAGTCTAATTACTCTCTATAATTATAATTTGATAATTACAATTCGTAGCTACATGTTATCGTAGGAGAGATGTGAGCAAGAGAGGGCAAAGAATGGGAGAGAGGTGAATTGTATATGTATAATGATTAGATAATTGTATATTATACATATGTATTTATATATATGGCAAGCGAGATTGGGAGAGGGAGGAGAGAGGCCAGCGAGATTAGAAAAGGGAGGAGAGAGGGCAGAAAATAGGAGAGAGGTGAATTGTATATGTATATTGATTAGATAATTGTATATTATACATATGTATTTATATATATGGCAAGCGAGATTGGGAGAGGGAGGAGAGAGGCCAGCGAGATTAGAAAATGGAGGAGAGAGGGCAGAAAATAGGAGAGAGGTGAATTATATATGTATATCGGTTAGATAATTGTATTATACATATGCGTTTGTATATATGGCAAGCGATATTGGGAGAGGGAGGAGAAAGGAGAGAGACAAGCGAGAGAGGGCAGAGAGTGGGAGAGAGGTGAATTGTCTATGTATATCGGTTAGATAATTATATATTATACATATGTATTTGTATATTCTGGTGAATTATACATATACAAACGTGACTAATTATACAAACTCGAAGTCAGTCACGTAATTAATGTATAATGTTAGTCGCGATTTTTAATTATAGCAGACTATATCTATGATGAGTAATTAAGTAGTATAAGTTTGCTTAACCACATAAGTTTCCCTTTAATTTAAATTGATTTCATACATTGCCACAATAATCAAGGACAAAAATCAATTTAACCCAAAAATATCTTTTACCGACACAGGTAATCAAGAGTTGACGGTCTGATTTCACCTAGTAACGAATTTATTTAATATAGAAAGCAACCTTAAATAAGATCTTTAACTTGAAAGCAACCTTAAATAAGATCTATAACTTGGTTTAAAAAATATAAAGCCCATCAAGGAAACCATAGACTGGCATTTAAGAGCAACTTTCACATATAACAAACATAAAAATCATATTTCTATGTAATAGCTATTGTTTACATAATTGCGCTTCATAACAAATTTTATGTTTGTTATAGAGCTTTTGATTTGTATAATTCGCTACAAACATTCAATTTTATAAAAATTGTTCTGTTTTATATAAATTCATTTATACATTGTAATTTGTATAATAAGATCTGTATTTTTATAATTATAAGTGTATAAGACGAAAATATATGTATTTGTATTTATATATACACTTTTCTCTCGCTTTATACAAATACAAACACATTTTATACATTTTATACCGAAATGTATAAAATGACTAATTGTATACCGAATTAGATGGCAAAAAAAGGAATGTTTGCTGCGAATTACCATTAAAATAAACTATTGGCTATAACATTTAATTTAAATTAATAGTTTGTTATTTCATACAATTTTTCCCGTATTTAAATGAAGAGAAAAATACTTGGACAGAGTAAACATATTTATTCCAAATAGAGAGAGTCTAAAATGATTATAATACACATTATGTTTAGATTTTAGTTATTTCTCTCTATATTTTGTCGATTAGATTTGTATTTATTCGCTCAATATATTTAGCTCTGATACAAAGCAAGTCGATACACAGATACAAAGTAAACTAATACATTGTACCACAAGTTTTTTTAAATAAATTTGTCATTTTTGATGATTAGTCAATTTCTCACTATAATTGATAATTAGGGCTCAAGTATCGCTATTCTAAAACATTTCTTGTGTATGAATGCTTATAGTATCTGGGCCAGCAATATCAAAATACATAAGGCCCATTTACAACGAGCATTAGTGGACTGCAATTATACTTCTTCTTTTTTTTTTTTTTTGGAAATTTTTCTTCATAATCATGCAATAATGATGAGCTGACTGTTTGAATAAATTAGCTTTCATTTCTTCATATATTTTAAAGTTAGAAATAAAAATATGGTTTTATAAAGTTGTGTTTGAACCTACATTTTTCTTTTAAAAATTTGAAATTTTGCGAGTGGAAGTCACAAAATTCGAAATTGATTTGAATTGATTTTGGGAACTTAATAATATTTGAAGATCAAATTTTCAAACAAATTCCTAAAAATAAATCTCTAAAATCAATGATCAAATGCTCGAGAAAATATAATCTAGGTTAGAGCCTACAAATAATATTGGAGAATCTTGAACAGCTAGCTAACTGCCCCACATCTGTAAGCAAATCACATGGATTTCAGTATCAATGTATTGGACTTTAATTTTTTTGTGGTGTTAAAATGCTTCTGGAAAAGGGATATAATTATTCTTCAATATAAGTGTTGTCTAGTTAGTCAACTTAATTCTTATTGTGAGGCTCCAAATTCCCCTTAACCAAAAACATAAAGGGGAATCCATAATAATGTCAAGTTTGCTAATTGAACTAACTAAAGGTAGTTAGTTGACAAATTTCCAGTTTAAGCTTTCATTTGATGGAAATTTTCACTAGGGTGGAATTTATAATCGGTGAATAGTTGATGGCAGGGGTTAGTTTTTGTAAAATTGCTAGTTTTGACTCTTGGGAAAGAAAAAAGGTATAGGCTTGAATATGTTATCGAATTTTGAGAAAAGCTTCATTTATAACATTTGTTAAAACTTTGACTTATCTATGTCACTTCTGTTTGAAAAAAAAAAAAAAGCCTCATTCATGTCATTATTTGTTAACTGAAAATAGTTTCGATTTTTCAAAACCATATTTTACACGTGGTCAATTATGATTCGGCAACGCTATTAATTAAATTATTTTTTTTAAAGAAAAATGTTCAAATATGTCATCAAACTTTGAGAAAAGACTCATTTATGCTATAATTAAAAGTTTGGTTCATTTATGTCATTTCAGTTGATAAATAATGGCATGGATAAGCCTTTTCTCAAACGAAAATGCCATAGACAAGCCAAACTTTTTACAAATGACATAAATGAGTTTTTTTCTTAAAATTCAATGACATATTTAAACTTTTCTCCCAAGGAAAAAAATGCAAAATAATATTAAATATAATTTTAAAACGGATAAAAACCATTTACGCCCCCAACTCTTTTTTAGGGGAAGGTTTGAAAATGGGGCAGCTTGTGCCTTTATAAATTTACCTGCAAAGTCGCTCTTAATTTCTATTGGACAATTAGTTATTTATTCCAAAGAAGTTGGTGACACGCATGTAACACATTGTATATGGCAATTTCCCATAATATAGCTTGACTACGATTTAACATGTGAGAATAAAGATTACGATAATACATTGAAACTAACCACTTTACACATACTCTACACTCAAACTCTATTAAAATACTACCTCTCTTCATGAGATAAGATGAATTGAATTTGTCATTTGACTGTAGAATTTTGATTTTTTTTATTGTTATTTCATCCCTCTAGCTCTTTTTATAGATTATTATTAATTTATTTTATATTCTATTAAGAAGTTACCAAAATTCAGTTTAATGTAGGTCTTCCTCAGAAAGGATATTTATCAACAATTTTTTTACAATTATCCACTAATTAGGTTAAAACTATTTAAATTTCAATGTCGTATTTATGTAAAGTTACTAATCAAAACGAATAATAAGTTGTTTGATATCTTGAGAATTTGATAAACTCTTGAGAGGAGATTATATTAAAAGCCTAAAATTTTATTACTAAAAGAAGCCACATAAGGGTAGTTTTGGAATATCACTTAAACTAGTTTAGTTACAAAAATATCAAAATAAGAGAGATGAATGTAATATATCAAAGGAAAAAGGTCAAAAATACCCTTAAACTATTCGAAATAGATCATATTTACTCTTAAACTATATTTCGGCTCAAAACTATCCTTCTCATCAAACTATTGAGTTAAAATTGCCTTTCTTATTAACAGAAGTTGTTAAATGCCACATGGATGCCATATGGATGCCACATTGCACACTAATAGGGTTTCACTGCCACATAGACTAAACGGAAAAGGGTTAAAAATACCCTTAAGCTATCTGAAATAGCTTATATTTACCCTTAAACTATATTTCGGCTTAAAAGTACCCTTCTTGTTAACAAAAGTTGTTAAATGTCATGTGGATGTCACATTGTATGCCAATAGGGTTCCACTGCCACATAGACTAAATCTCTAAATCCTAATTACTCTCACCCCCACCCACCTCACTTCATTATTTTCCAGAAATGATTTCATCCCTTCTCCCTCATTTTGCGGCTAGGGTTTCACAGTTTTCTTCGTGGTTGGGTTTCAAAGTGGATATTCATAGTTGTAGGTTAGTAAATCTTTTTTCTTAGTTTATTGTTTTTATGATTTCAAAGCATGATAGTTAGAATTTCACAATTTTCCCCTCATTTCGCGGCTAGGGTTTCATAGCTTTCTTCGGGGCTGGGTTTCAAAGTGAATATTCGTGGTTGTAGGTTAGTAAATCCTTTTTCTTATTTTATTATGTTTACGATTTCAAAGCATGATAGTTAGGATTTCACAACTTATCCCTCATTTCGCGGGGTTTTATAGCTTTCTTCGAGGCTGAATTTCAAAGTAATAAGAAAAAAGATTTACTAACCTACGACCATGAATATCAACTTTGAAACCCAACGACAAAGAAAACTGTGAAATCCTAGCCGCGAAATAAAGGAGAAGGGGTGAAATCGTTTCTGAAAAATAATGAAATGAGGGGAAAAAAGAGTAATTAAGATTTAGGGATTTAGTGTATGTGGCAGTGGAACTCTATTGACATGCAATGAGAAGGGCACTTTTGACCCAATAGTTTGACGGAAAGGATAGTTTTAAGCCAAAAAATAGTTTAAGGATAAATATGAGTTATTTTAGTTTAAGGATATTTTTGACCCTTTTCTTTTTAGTATATGTTGCAGTGGAACTCTATTGGCGTGCAATGTGGCATCCATATGACATTTAACAACTTCCATTAATAAGAAGGGCACTTTTGACCCAATAGTTTGACGGGAAGGGTAGTTTTAAGCCGAAATATAGTTTAAGGGTAAATATGAGCTATTTCGGATAGTTTAAGAATATTTTTGACCATTTTTCGTATATCAAACCACAAGGGAAATTAGTGTTATAAAGGCAAACCTGGAGGGAGGTCTCCGAAATTATCCCTTATTTTTATATCAAAACACATTTATCAAAATATTTAGCTTTAATTTGAATTCGCGGGAGATACACGAGGTAAAACGAGCATAATTTAAGATAAAATATGTGTACCTACTTATTCAATTTTAAATAAATTTAAATATCCATTTAAGATTAAAGAAGAGAGATGTAATTTCAAGTCATACTGCACCTTCCTGTTTGCTGTAAAAAATAGTTCTTATCTGTATCTGAGTCGGCAATTGGGAGAAGTCAGCAACACGCTTTAATTCTTGTGTGTTAAGTATTCTTTGTACACAATTGACATATTCTTCTCCCATCTTTGCTTCCATAAATACCCAATTCAACAATTCTCTCATCTCTCAAATTCATCCTCTGTTCTAAACACAAACTCTCAGTTCTTTTGGAGCGAGTTTTATTCAATTTCAAAAATATGGGGATCGGACACAAACACCATCCTCATTTCAAATTTCATGTTCAACTGCATCTGCCTAGTTTTCATCATCATGAAAATAAAATAGAGGAATTCAGGGAACTCCCAAAAGGGTGTGTCGTGGTGATGGTGGGTGAAGGTGAGGAGCAGCAGAGGTTTGTTATACCAGTGATGCACATCAATCATCCTCTGTTCGTCCAATTGCTGAAAGGAGCAGAGGATGAAGTAGAATTTCATCATGATGGTCCTATCAATGTTCCTTGTCATGTCGAGGAGTTTCGCCATGTTGAGGATATCATACAACATGATAATAATAATCACCACTTGTGGTGCTTCAAGGCCTGATCTTTATTTTATGTGTGGGCTGGTAGTCCGCATCTAGATTCGATTGAACTTACTAGATTTTGTTAAAAAATGTAATTATGTTGATAAATTCATTGAATAGATATCAAATTCAAGTTTTAATTGTGTAAAAATTCAGAATTCTTAAAATTGAAATCCTAAATTTGGCTTTAATGTGTATGCGTATATAAAGTTGCTTGGCTTTTTTCTTGTTTTTAGGTCTCATCAATATCCCTTGTTTAGCCCTGTTTTTTTTTTTTTTTTTCCTCTTTTCATTTTGTTGATGAGATGAGGATGATGATAATTGAATGACCAAAAAAAAGACAAAATTGAGGAAAATTGAAGATTAAACTTTATAGTCCAACTGAAATTAAAAACTTTGAATACTGCAAAGAAAAAAGAATTATAGCTAGGAATTGTCACCCGAATTTGAATAGTCTAAATAAAACTTATGAGTCCGCTTTTACAATTTACAAGCCGTGAAGTATATGGACGTCTAAATTAACGGAATTTCAGCTCAAATCAATTCCCGTTATGAAATAAACATCATATCATCTCTATTTAATAAATATTTTTTGGGGATATTTAAATCTTCCTTAGTGAATATTTGAATTACAAGTTAGATAACTACATAATTTTGCGTTGATGTTTATCTGAATTACCAAAGAATGTGGCGGAGCAGTCTATCTTAACCTAACATCTCAAATTCAGTTTTAAGTATAGAAAAATTCTTGTTAAAGAGTTTTTTCTGTTGTACGAATCTAAATTAGTTGAGCTTCAATACAGATACGAAATGGAAACCAAAAAAAAAAAGACTACATCTTTTTTGTTAAAACTAAATAAATCATGTGATATGAAACTTTACTTTGTAAATCAACTACTATAATTTATATGAATGGCAAACTTTCCAATTTATATGTCACTTGTGTCCTTTTGGTTTTCGTGAAAGGGGCGAAGGTTTAAAATCGTCTTGATTTTTGTTGATCCGAGAAGCAAGATAGACTCTTTTATATTATCAAATAGTAGTCACTTCCAAAATAAGTGTTGTAGTCTTTTCTTTTTGTTTTAAAATGAGTGTTAGTTTTAGAATTTCAAGAAATAATTAATCTTACTCTTTCAAAATTTAAGTTGTTTACATAATTAAGAATCATTTATTAGCTTTTTATTGATTAGAAATACGTTAATAAAAACACTCTTTATTTAATAAGAATGAATCATTTCTTAATGGATAGAATTAGATTATATAAGCGTACATAATCTTTTTTAAAAGTAGTGTCGATATTTATAGAGAAAAGGAATAAAAAATTTATTATCATATTTACAACTAAGACATATCGTTTTTTTTTTTGGTAAACAAGATATATCGTTTACCTATTGGTTTAATTTAATTTTAAGTGAGAAGTGGTTTTGGATTTAATACTACTTAATTACAATTTTAAGGTTTTTGGTATGTTATTGCAAAAGTGTACCTAGGTACCTCAAAAAATAAAACTAGGCATTGAACCAACGCATGAAGAGGTACGTATTCATGGTTAAGTAATGTCATTTCGTTTAGTATATGCACAATATTAATTAATTAATTTTATATATAATAAAAAATTTCGATAAAGCAATAGTGCTTGACACTTCTTCATTCAACATGAATTCGTCTTTATTAAGATGCGCTCAAATTAAAAATATCTTTTATTTTGAAACGCAACATTACAAGAAATAAATTACAAATACTTATATGTTACTAGACTTGCATTTAGACAAAAATGTAAGTACTTGGTATATTGAACTACCACCACGCAGAAAAAAGAAATTTACGGGCATTCAACAATTTTTCCAAAAATATTGGTTTTGACTTTTGACTGCCTAATGAATGAAGACAAATGACATCTTTTTTAAGAATTGCTCCGCCAAAGGTTCACGCCTCATTTTCTTCCCAATCTTAATGATATTTTTAGTACTAATTGTTTTTCCTTACCTAACTCCGGTAGGTCTTTTTTTTTTTTTTTTTTTTTTAAGTTTCTAATGGACACGTTTAAATTATATCAGATAAACAATTGCCTGCTTCTAGCCACTTTTTGTATAGTAATAATACATTCCCAAAACGACAAAGAAGTTACGATCGATCCTATCAGCATAAGGTCAAATACACACATGCACGTTGCCAAAAAAAAAAAAATTAAATAAAAAATACACGCATGCAAAATAATATGGAGATAAAAGTTCAGATATGCAATTTAAACCCGAGATTTTCTATAAATACATAATTAACCCTGTTCAAGGGCCAGCCGTCAGCATGAGATGAGTAAATATACCAATTTTGACCTTTAATTTTGCTAAATTGTATAATTTGGTGACATCTTCTGCCACGTCAATATGGAAAACAAGTCTTCGTCCTTATCTCCTGGAGTGTGTCGTAGAAACATAGAGGAAATTTCACCAGTAGCAGAACTTTAAGCCTTAGTTATTAATTATAAATGTGATTTGACGAATTATAAATGTAATGCGTATTAGTTTTGTATCTCAACTTACTTAGTTACTTTGTATCTAATTATCTATATATCAATTCATTTAGTGTATGTTGTATAGGTTCACTCTATATTAAAATAAATAGATATAACACATATATAGCGCAAATAGAGATAACAAATATAAATCGAATTGATACAATTCTAATCGAACATACAAAATTCAACCTCTCATGGTGTATAACAATAATTACATACTCAATGTGATTTTATAAAGTAGAGCATGAGGAGGATAGAGTGTATACATATCTCTTACTATTATTTTAAAGGTAAAAATATTGTTTTCGATAGACCATTCAATTCAAGAAGAAAATAATCCAAAGTAGTGTAGAAAAAAAAACGAAAATAAAGTCACTCATGATAAAATACTATAAACAATCTAACTAATCATCTTAAATACTCCTCCGTCCAACAATAGTTGTCCACTATACTAAAAATAGTTATCCAACAATACTTATCCAATTTAGAAAATCAAGAGATAATTTACTTTTTGTGTCTATTTTACCATTGCCATTATATATTATTTATCATCTAACACATTTTCAAAGCACTAAATTTAATAAAGTCAAAGGATATTATAGTACTATACCCCTATTATTTAATGTTTCTTAAAGGGTGTGCCAAGTCAATAAAGAACAATTATTATTGAATTGAGAGAATATTAATTATAATAAAATATAATAATAATTAAAAAATATAATAAAAATCCACGAATAATAACTAAACTCAAAAAGATAAGAAACTGGGAGAATAATAAATCTCTCGTTGTGTGTGTTTTAAACTTTTTAAACTCACCTTATTTGGAATAAATAAATGACATATGGTAGATATATATTTCTTAAATGTCCTTATGAGTTGTAACGGATGAAGCTCTTCTCCACTACTCATTCTTTTCATTTCTTCAAGTTTCTATTTAAGTCATGTGTCATAATTAAAAAAATTAAAAGTTGAGATTTAATAATTTAAATTAAAATCTTAATCATGATTAAAATAATAAATAATTAAACCTCAATATTTAAATTTTATTTATGACACGTTACTTCATCCAAGTAGAAACTTGAGGAAATAGTGAGAATGAGTAATGGAGAGGAGCGTCATTCCGTTCCGAGTTGTAACCTTCTCCTTAGAGGCGGTAATTATTGGAAATTTTAGGCTCAGTTGTTCCGCGTCTGGAACACACCGACCTTCTCTTCTTCTTCCGTAAGTAATCAATTAAGCGGCGTTTGACACATTCCTCTCCCTTTGCCCTTTTCTAACATAAATACCCCCATTCACAAAACTCTCTCATGTCAAATTCAAAATAAATCTCTTAATTATCTCATATATAGATATATTATGAGCAACATACCTAAATCCCTAACCGACTCTTCCCTCACCCTCTTCAATCTAGCTATCTTTTCTTCTGATCCTTGGCCTTTCTCTTTCTGAATAATTTCTCCTAATTTTTCTTGAACAATTTATCAATGGGGAGCGGAAATAAACACAATCACAACCATCATCTGAATTTCCATGTTCAATTTCATTTTCCATTTCACTGTCATCATAATACGAAGGAGGAATTGAGGGATAGAGTACCGAGAGGATGCGTTACGGTGTTGGTGGGTCAAGGAGATGAGGAGCAGCAGAAATTCGTGATACCAGTAATGCATATTAATCATCCTCTCTTCACACAATTGTTAAAAGAAGCAGAGCAAGTCTATGGATTTCATCATAATGGTCCCATAAATATCCCTTGTAATATCGACGAGTTTCGTTACGTTGAGGGCATGATTGATAAGGACGTTCATCACCACCACCATTTGTGGTGCTTCAAAGCCTGATTTTATTACATCTTGGTTGTATATATGTAATAATATAGTATTACTAATGACGACGATGAAAATTTATATGCAATAATATATACTTGTAACTACTTGTATTTGTTGAGCAATATGGTCACGATTTAGAACTCACTCGAAGTTATCTTTCGGTCAACTGTCCACCCAGTCAAGTGCAAAAAACACAGTAGAATCACGCAACGCACGCTGCTGGTGTGCTTCCTGCTCGCGAGGAAAGAAAGATGAGCGACAGGTGTTGAGCCGGATATGTAAGCCATGTATCTGGGAGGAACAACAATAAAAGAAGGGCTTTCAATCTACGATACGTCATAACCATCCACCCCGTCCCGAGCCTCGTTTGCTAAGCGGGCACGTAGTCTAAGCCTCTTTATACCTTCTTTTGAAATTAACGATTTAAGTATTGTAACGAGAAATTGGCGGTCGGATTAATGTCTTCTCGGTTGGTGAATAGAGAGTTTTGTTACGTTACTGAGTAGTGATTATATTTCCCCATTAATTAGCTAGGTATTTGGACGATTCAAAACTGGACTAACAAACTTGTAGCTCTAAATCTATGAATTAGTCCCTAGTTTGGGTAATTACATAGACTTGATCTCTTGAGGTTTTCAATATAATTGTTTCTAGATTTGTTTGCGCTAATTACACGATCAAATTGAGGGTTGAAGAACTTGGCGTTTCTATAATGGAAAATTCTAGTTTTCTATGTTCACTCAAAAGGAGATATTTGTTCGATCGATTGGTCTAAGTCAGCTTTATGAAGTTGTTGCATGCAAACTTTATTAGCATTAATTGCTGAACTAATACAAATATTAAGCATATTATAATCAGTGAAAACTTTTACTGTACTAGTATATATATATATATATATATATATATAATTCAAATCCTTTGGAAATTGGTTGCAACTTGGCTCAAACACCAGCTTTCGTTTATACTTGGAAAAAAAAGTGCGTAAAATGTTAAGAACTTCGACAAAGAAAACCCTTAGCTTATACATTATTTTTTTTCATATCTTATAGAATTAGACAATTCGTTATTTTATCTTTATATAAAAATAACTATTTCGAAATTAGCGAATTTCAGCCAATATGAAATAAAATTAATTTGTATCTTGCCGATTGTTATACTTGTAAGCTGTAACTCACGATTTATGGTTTGATGAGTTTGGACGGTGAACTAATTATCGTCAAGTGTCGGCAGAGACAAGTCATTAATTTCATGTCTGCTCTCTAATTAAATGTGTATTCCTATTAGTAACATAAAAAGTTGATCATCTATCGAAATTTTGTGTTTTACGTCCCCAAAACAACAAATGGTCCAAAATTTATCCGATTTTATTCCAACAATTTGGCAGTCAATCATTATAAATTTAAGATTTTTAACAAGTTCTATCTTTTAGATAGCAATTAATTAAGGATATAATATGTAAAAAGAATTTATCTTTTCTTGATTTGTCAAATTAGACAAATAATAAGGGACAAATAAAAAATATAGGACAAGTAATTAGGGATAGATGGAGTATTACTTTTACTATCTCATATTAGTTGTCTCTCTTACAAAATTTAGAAAGTGTTAACTAAAAGGAAATTTTTCTATACCACCTTTGTTGTTAATTCTTTTTAAGAGTATTCACGTTTATTTATAAAAATTTCAAAAACTTTTTTAAGGAGTGAATTTAGAATTATCTTTCTTATTTATGATTTTAGTAATATGAGTGTATAAAAAAAAAAAAATCAACTAATATAAGACGACGAAAGTATTGGTTTGACTTTTGAGAGTTGTGAATGTTAACAGAACTACTTTAATATTGAAGAACAAGAGGCAAGAGTTATATTACAATATAATAGAATTAGTCTAAATATAAAAGAATAGGAAGACTATATATAAGCATCCACTAAACAAACATAACCTAATAGGAATCCATTAACTAAACCTAACATAATAGGAAATAGGCCCAAGAACAAAAGCCCAAACATAGTAATATATGGACTAACATCCCCTCTCAAACTCACAATGCAACAGCAATAAGCATTGAGAGTTTGTCACACAAAAAATCGAAACCGAGAAATCAATACTACCATAATCATCACCAGTAATAACCATATCATCTACATATATATAAGGACAAAAGAATTTTCCCTACACTCGTACATCTAACAAATAACGCCGAATCATGATAAAGTGCCCTCCCTTTGATTGTACAATACTCGAGAGCCTATGCAAGATACAAAGCCACCATTAACCGCATTGCCCATTTCATGGGTTGTGTCTCTCAGTGAAAGAGATGCTTTGCAAGTGTCTCATTGGACATAAATTCTGCCACAAGTAGCCTCTCATCACCTGCACAACAACAACCAAGAAGATACACTAACCTATTGTTGTGGAGTTGACCAATTGATCTAGCTTCTTCTAAGAACTGTCGGGAATCAGGCCATGCAGATCTATTCTCTAACTTTCCTTTATAAACAACATTAAGAGTTTTTTCACCATGTTCTGAAACTATATTCTCTACAGCAAATTCAAAAGTAGATATTCTCAGCTGCTCAACAGTAAATTTGCGGAACGTAGGCAAATCACTAACTTCAGCTCTTTCTTCATCATCAGGATTTTTAGCCTCATGAACAGGACCATTCTGTCCACTCCAGCAGCACGAGGCGAGTTTAGAAGACTCACAACCCATCCTATTACCCCGCCTACTTTAGAGATATAACTAAGTATTAATCAACTCCTCCTTTTCTATGTGTAACGTCTCAACAAAAACACGAACCCTAGTTTGAACAAATCAAAAAAATGAATCCAAATTTGAACAAATAAAAAATCGAACCGAACAAATAAAAAACCGAACCGAACAAATAAAAAATCGAACAGAACAAATCAAAAACCGAACCGAACAAATCAAAAATCGAATCGAACAAATACAAAACCGAATCGAACAAATCAAAAACCAAACCGAACAAACAGGTGACCATTACCAGATCTTCAACCAACAAATCAAGGAGCATGATCAATTTACGGTGACCCAACTTTTGCAAACATAATCATTGGCCAGACGGGCAACATATATGGGTGCCACCCGCCGACAGCGGAAGCTCTTTGATTGTTTACCATGATCGCAGAGGCTTTGATATTATGTTAACAGAACTGCTTTAATTGAAGAACAAGAGGCAAGAGTTATATTACAATATAATAGAATTAGTCTAAATACAGAAGAATAGAAAGGCTATATATAAGCATCCATTAACGAAACCTAACCTAATAGGAATTCATTAACTAAACCTAACCTAATAGGAATTCATTAACTAAACCTAACCTAATAGGAATCCATTAACTAAACCTAACCTAATAGAAAATACGCCCAAGAACAAAAGCCCAAACATAGTAATATATGGACTAACAGTGAATACGTCTAAGGAAGATCTTATAGAGGAAAGCCCAGGAATATTTGGTCATTCAAGTACTAGAAACTCACAAGTGAAAACACAAAAGTTGCTACTTTGTTTACTCAGCTCATTTTAAATGTATTTGTCCTAAGTTTCTTTTTAGTTCATTTTAAAGAAATCTTATAATGCTGGTTCCATGCATGAAAATGATAACTAATGTTTCAATCTCGAAGTGATACTCTTACATTTTCTATTTTTATAGATTATTGCGAAACCTCATTATAATAATCATGCTTATCGGATGATGATCATCATATGTCGTAGGTCATCTTTTAACATTACTGACAATTTAAGTTTTCATAAATTTCGCATAAGATAAAAGTTTGTTTCATATATATATATATATCGTAAAAAACACTTGATTTTCGATCTATTACTTTGCATTACCCTAACGAAAACCTCCAAATGGACCCTTTTTGAAAAATCATTCATTAATGAAGGCCATTCCATAGACCATAGTTATTACTTTGTCCTAAACCTAAAGGCAAAGGATTCAGAGTACCCCAGCACCTTGTCTTCTATTTTGGAGTTCTTATATAAATTCACCATGACACCTCACTTTGCAAGGCAATTTATATTTGTCAACCCTTATTAAGTATATGGTACCTAAAAAAAATGAGTACCAAATGTGTTGGCCCCATATTATTTTTGTGATCTACTGTCTTGAAACTATTGGTCCCCTTAAAATCCCATGTTCTAAAGGAAGTAAACAGTTACACTTGTGGTGTGTGGAAATGTCAGAACAAGAATTAATCATTTATAGTGATGGATGGAAAGTGCCTATATATTTTTGTAGACCTCTTGATTTGAATATTTTTACGAATTGTTTATATCATATAGTACCACCTTGTTCTCCCTAGCTACTAGCTCATCTCTTAGTCATGGGCTCATGGTACCTTAAATTAAAAAGATGAATGTGACCTAACAGGTACTTAATTAATTATTAATAGTGTATGCCTATAAGGATGGTATATATTCAAGTCATAGAAATTGTGAGTAAAATTACTTTTGAATTTTTACACATTCAACTTAAATCTTAGTCTAGACAGTCCTAAAATTTAGATATAAGCTCTTCTCGATGTTTTGATATACGATTTACTTGAAATGATTCATATATGTAGCTAGCAAATCTAACTTGTAATTTGTTTGTTAATTATGAACGGTATAAGTACTTTTAAATTGTTCATCATTTCTATTTTCTAGAGTATAGTTTAATTTGTTTAGCCTTCTGAATCTATAGTCCACCTTCCGATCCCAACCTTAAGGCACTATTACAAGCCCAAATTTTTGAAGGACTTTCTAGAGTATAGTTTAATTTGTTTAGACTTCTGAATCTATAGTCCCAACCTTAAGGCACTATTACAAGCCCAAATTTTTGAAGGACTTTTAATGATCGACCGGATATATAGGGTAATTAGCTGATACTAAACTATTTTAAGTTTAGATAGTCAACCAACTAATAAGCTATTAAGATTTTCCCCTTGACAAACATTTTATTAGTTAACGATTCCCTTTTTTTTCTTTTGGAAATATAAAAATCAAGAATCATGCATACTGATGGAAAGTGACCATTTTCTTTTTTTTTAAAGAATAATGTGGACATGCTTATATATATTGTGGTCTTGAGGGGAAGGGGGGTCTATTAGATAGCAACTTGTACCTCTTGATTTTGAATATTTTACGAATTGCTTATATCATAGTACCGCGTTGTCCTCCCTCCTAGCTCATAGCTTAATCATGGGCTCATCGATGAGTACGACCCAACAAGTTCAAAATATAAGGATATTTTGGAAGTTACATGAATACACACACATAATATGGAAAAAATTTTGGTACGGAAGGCTTCCCCCCAAATGGGCCATACACTGTTGGAAAAATTCATATTAAGGCTAATGTGTGTAATTGAAGAATTGAAGATGACATATTTTAAGTGGTGTAGGTGTTACATAATGAACGCTTGGAACACGCAAAACCTTTTTTCAAACATTATGAGTCAAAAGTCATGTTTAATAGGAACAACACTTTATCATGTGTTCAAATATTCAATTGAAATATGTCTTAATTTAACTGACTATCTAAATAAAATTTACAGGTAAGTCTAAAGAATTATCAATGTATTCTGTCATTAAAGTTTAAACATACAGTTACATCACAACACATAAAATATTGCGTAAACATCGTCAGTTCAAATAATTTTTATACTATTATCACGTTATTTCACCCGCAGATAATATATTTTATTTTTCAAGATTTCAAATCTATTATTTTATGGAGGCTTAATTATATGTAAACATTAGTTAAATGATGTGATAGTGTAAAACACAAATTACTCTCGGTATGGTATATAAAAATTAATTAAACTCATAATATTATGTCTGACTCAGACTTGAGTGGTTTTAGTTAGCGACCTTGAAGCAAGTAAACGTCGTTCTTGCTTTAATTCAGCAATTATTTTTTTTTTATAGCAGAATCATAAACTAATTCAAAGGTCAATATTTAAATGAACAAATTAACATATCTTAGTTCAAATAAGTTCAAAAATGCATGCATCACGTAACTAATTGGGTGCACGTAACTGGAAAAATTATACAATTGCGACTTTTTCTTTCTTCCCGTGAAATCGAAGTGTCTAGCAGTTTATAAACTTCTTTCAAAATGAATGGTTACAGGACGGAATTCTTTCACTCTTGATCAAAGGTATCAATTTGAATATGGAAAAAGGAAAATCTCCGATTAGATTTTAAGCATTTTAATATTATTTTAAAGTGTCAGTGCAATGAGGGTACTTGTAAATTACGAGGTAGCCATACAACAATCTTCGTCTCAAATTTGACTTAGTCCAAGCAATGTCCTAATTATATATTACACCAACATCTCCTACTAGTGAGCGCTTTTCTATTAGTGGATTACTTCAAATATTGTGAATCCAAATTAATCAGGTTCATAAATTTCTAATACCAAAAGTGTTAAAACTAAAAAACACGCAAGAATACTGACGATAGGCTTTCTTTATCTTTAGTTATAATTGAGATGTGGGGGGTGATTTATCTCTTGGTCCATAATAAAAGTAACATTTTATCCTAAAAACACGGCAAAATCTCTATAGATTGATTTAGGTACTTTTTATCATCTGTCATTTAAATTTTAAGCAACCAAACTAAAAGTTTTCTTGTTAACCATCTTGTTATGTCCAAGGGAAGGTGACATTTTATTCGAAAAGTTTAAGATATATACATCGACAATATTTTACAAAATTCATACTATCAATGCCATTTAACCGACTATATATAATAAATTATATTACTACTCTATGATTCAAGTTACCAAAGCTAGAATATATACACTGTATTTAATGAAACTTATATTCTGTTTTGCATTGTTCTTCCTTTCTTTAATTTTTCACCATACTTTTTAGTTTCAAAAAAATAATCACGACTTCTTCTTTGTTTTCGTTTTTCTTTCAATAAGTGAACAATTAATTAACTTGCCTCGAAAGAAAGAGATCACTAGTTCAGGAATTGGAATTTGGAATTTATTGAAGGAAATATTCATCGTGAAAACAAAGTAGAAGAAAAGAGACAAAGTTAAAACTCATAATCCTGTGGATTAATTAAGAATTAACAGTTAATCAAGCTGGTTAATCCTAGTCCACTGGCCACATGTAGTAATGAAGGGTCCGTCGAACAAACTTTATCGAAAATTTTATGTACAAAATTATAGGAAGTATATATATTAAATTATTTTTCATCTGTATATTACAATCTTGAACACTCTTAATTATATGGAAAACTATACAAATTGGACCCAACTCATATATTTATCCTGATTGGACCCACAACCCATATATTTATTGAACCACCGATTATACCATCGGAGTATATATATACTCTGATGTTATCTATATATTCTGATAGTATCAAATAGTCTTTTCACTGAAACACTGTATTTTCCTTTTTGATGTCATTAGAGTATATATATACTCTAATGGTATCATGAAGTAATTGAGAAGTGTTTTTCACTGAAGCACATTTTCTTCTACTTTGATACTGTGTATATATACTTTGATGATATCAAGCAGTAAACGTGAATTAATAATTAAAAATAGGGGGTATGAAAGTAAAGAGACAACCACTTGTATATAGTTTCCCTTTTTTAGTACAAGCATTCCTTTCCCTAATTAAATTTCTGGCTTCGCGATTAGCGGTCTAGAATTCCAGATCATTATGAATGGCCAATGGGCAAAGTGGGCCATCGCTCTCAAGACAAAATGGTCCAAAGCCAAATCTGGCACCAGATTGGGCTCTGGCCCATTTATGCCGTAACTTGCGGCCCCATAACTTATGGACAAGTGAACAAATGTCCTCTTGTGGAAAAAAATAGAAGGAAAAGGCATATGTTCTCTTTGTATTAAATAAAAATAGGGAATCTTACATTCATATTAATCTAATCCAAATTCATAAAAGAAAACTTATCTTCTGCTTATTTATTATTGTTCATTAATACTTTATTCAAAAGGTTTAAAGAATTCAAAAAATTAATGTAGTATATATATATGATTTTAGATACTTCTATCTAAACTAGACATTGTGAAGCTTAGAATTTTACCTTAATAATTGTTAAGTTCATAAAACTAATGTAGAAAATTTGTTTTTTTCTATTAAAAAAAACTATCTTAAGAATTTGTAAAATATTTAACTTCTGTTAGTTTCAAGATCAAACACGCATGATTAAATTACTTAAAAGTTAAATACACTTAACCAACTCATATAAGGAATAATATCAGAATGATTCAATAACTCAAAGATCAAAATTGCTATTTGTAAAGAAACTTTAATTTAAAAAATATTGTAATTTGAATTAACTATTAATTTTTTATCTCAATTTAATTATATTTTATTTTTTTACTATATTAATCGGTCTCATATTTATTGAGTAAGGCTAAAAGTGAAAATTAATATTTTATTATATCTTCTTTTTTTTTTTAAAATAGTAACTATTTTGAATCATTTATTTTAAATAAAGACGCATATAAAATAGACCGAAAGATGCATATTTTCTATTTTATAAATTATTGCAAAACCTATAATAATTATAAGAATTATAGTTGTCTGCCACGCACTCTCCTCCTCGTAAATTTGACAATATTTCACCTTCAATTACATCAAATTATGTCAATTTTAGAAAGGGTAGTTTCGGTATTTAAGACCAATATATTTCCACTAATTATTGATACTTGAAAGAATTTTAAAATGTAAACAAAATGGGTCAACCGTCGATATTACGATGCCTACGTGGACCCTTATTGATGACCTGGCATTTCATTCTTCACAATTTTATCAAACTTGGCCCCACTTATCGGCGTTCGCTGGGGCCCATTCCATAAAACAATTTAACTTTTCAAAAGATTTTCCTATTTCAAACTCGAATTATTTTTTTAAATTGCTCAAATTATTCTACCCTTTGCTTTTGTCAAAGCACAAATAGTTATAATAAATAAAAAATCTAATCAATAATAATTATGTCACCACTTTATCTTTTATTAAAGAAGCATATGCTGCGGATGTACTTTCCGTCCTTGATATAAATAAGTAGTAATTTAAATGTGCAAAAAAAAGTTACGCATCTTACCAAAGTTCTCCCACAATATATGCTTTTTATATGGAAAAAAATCGATTTATTTGATTTGCCATAAATAATTATTTGTAAAAGTGAGAATATGGACTTACATGTATCTGATAAGTTATAATCAATTACTTCCCTCCACTCTGTTTTTAACTTTTTATATCTATTTTTAATGACTCGAACTTTTAATCTATTGATCGATGGTGCACGTATTTAACCATTTAAACGAGACTCATTTATCTATGGCCGGTTAGTAAGGGGCGCAGGGGCCAGTGAGTCCGTTATGGATGTTACAGTTCATCTAATTCCAATTAGATTTTTTGTTTGTTAGACAATTAGATTTCATTATGGCATTTGTTAATATTTTATTTATATTCTTATATATAATATACAATGTTGAAGACAAATGGCAAATATATATATATATATATATATATATAGAACTGTGTGATTCAAGCATGCTAAATGCAAAGTGAATGGAACACTTTATTGTTGCAATTGTGACTACAAAATGAATCAATTACTAATTAATTAATATTAATCATATTTTAAATAGATAACTTCCACGAAAATGAGCAACTAATACTGTTTATTTTTCTTTAATAATAGTTCAAAGGTATATTATTATAAGAGGAGTTTTCAAGGCAAAAAGGTAAAGATAGAAAATTTTGTAAGGATCCTGATTTAACTGTTAAGATATTATCTATTTTAAATACAGGTCTACCCGAATTTGTCCTTTTAATTTTAGGCGAAAAGAATTAATTTTTTTTTTTTTAATTTAACGTAGAATTCATTGTGCACCCCAACTTCACAAATCTACTCTTACTTAATTTGTAATATATTTTTTTCCATTTTAAAACTAAAATGTATCATTACAAGTGAGATGTTTCTCTCTAATTGCTAATCCTTATCCTAATATTTTTGTATTAACTAAAACCAAAAACGCATTAAAAATTTATGCTATAAACCTTTCATGGTAAGGAGTAAAGCCTAATAATGTCTGCAGTGTTTCGTTTTTATAAGAAACTAACTTGGAGATATTTAATATAGATTTAATTTAGGATCTTAAACTAGTAATTATCAAAAACTTTAGGCAAACCAATCCAGTTAAAGACTTGTCCGCTACCAACTACGAATTTGACCTTTAATTATGCCTTCCATTTACCTATATTATTAGAGATAATTAACCTGCACTTTTGAATCCATATCTATTAATAAAAATTAAATTTTGATTCTTGTGATATTTTACTAAATTCATTTAATTTTTAATTGATATATATGTGTTTATTTGATTCTCTTATATATATTCAAAATGTTATTTTAATTTTAAAAAAAGAGAGAAATATTGTAAATACCTCTAAACTCAGCGAGAATTTAGAGGTATATTTTACTCATGTTGTAAGATCAATGGTGTATTTAAGTTTAGTTAATCAATTAAATTGGGGTTTTTAGATTGTCACTAGTTCGAAAATGAAACTAATAATTTGCATTGTGTTTAGGGGTGTTTTTCAATATTTCTCTCATTTGTTAAATTATTTCCTCCAAATGCAATGAGTAATTAAATTGTTTAAAAAATTATTAAATATAAGAAAATTCACCAGCGGAAGAATAAAAAATGCACATATTGTAATTAAAAATAGATTTAACATACTTGTTCAAATATTACAGGGATTAAAAACAAAAAATAGTAATATTTTAAAGATTAATTAAAAGCGCAAATTTCCTTTTTGTTTAATTATATTATTTTTTCACGTCTTTTTCCCCTCTTGAAGAGTTCTTTTGAACGATAATTGTGCTGTAGTGGTGACAGCAATTTTTGACCTGCAAATAGCTGCTTCCCTTTTACGTATTTACCCTTTCGTAAACCGAAACGTCTTATTTAACCTCTTAACTAATTATTACGATTTCCAATTGGATAAGCCTTTCTCCTTCTGTCTTCTTGCAGGATTAACTTTCCGTTTATTTTTACTTACTTTTTTGAATACGACAATATTTTCAATTTCAAAATTCAAATAAATCTATTTTTTATAGTAAATTTATATATATATATATATATATATATATATATATATATTTAAATATTTTAAATTATTAATTACTATAACTTATAATAGTAGTTATTGTAAAGTTACCTATCTAATACTTTCCTCTGTCCCTAATTACTTGTTTACTTTTAAATTGATACACCCGTTAAGAAAATAATTATGGACACAATGAGTTTATCATTTTATCCCTATTAATTATTAAGTGGATGAATTAAAAACTTAAGATTATTAAGAAGTTACACCTTTTTCAAAGTAATTAATTGAGAATATAATAGGTAAAAAATTGTCGTTTCTTGATTTGTCAAAATGAACAAGTAATTACATACAACTAAAAAAGAGAAAATGGATAAATAATTAGGAAAATACAGGACCGACTCAACAAGATTAGGGGCCTAAAGCGAAACTTAAGAGAGGAGCCCTAATATTTTATTTTCTTCATCATATATATGTTTATTTAAAATCTACTTTTTTAGTTTTTTTAGATGCGAAGTCATTAGTTATTGTTTTATAATCAATTTATTTTAAATAATTCCTTTTGAAATTGATAATATTGTTAATTCATTCAATATCTCTTAAGACATTGTTGATCTTAAATAAGATTTAATCAATTTTAATTTCAAAAAATTTCTTTCGGCTGAGGTAACAATTATAGGAACTGTTAACATTATTATATAAGCAATATGTGTATTTGAAAAAGAATCAAGTCTTTTTATCTGATTAAGTATTTTTATTAGATCACTATCTTCCATTTGTATTATTTATCTAAACACTTTTAATTCAAAAAATAAATCTAAACCATCAGTATCATAATATTATTATGTGTTAAATAAAGTTCAACATTAAGACAATGTTTTTTTAAAAAAAAATTCTCATCAGCTGTAGTCTCAGTTTTACCACTAAATAAGAAACCAAAAATATTTTCATATGCTTCAATTGGTTCGTATCTATTTTGAAGTGAAAAAATAACTTCATCTACTATAAGTAATCAATTCTAATTTTAAGGGACTTTGTAATTTCGTTATCAATATTTTCATTAAATTATTTCTTACGAAATTTATGTTCTAAATTCATCTCATATGTAATTTTCTTAGTAGAAATCATAGCACTCGTAGAAAACATTATTTAAAAAAAAAAACATGATGCCCTCAAAAAAATGAAGCCTCAAGCGATGACTTTAGTGGCTTAGGGATTAAGACGGCCCTCGATATATGACTCTACACTGCGTAAGGGTTACAATAAAAACCTAAACCGCCAAACTAACTACTACTAATTGCTAAACCCCTATATAAACAGACCCCTCTATCTCTCTCAAACACTCTGCAAAAAAATTTCATCATCCCAAATTTTATTTATAGATAGATATATGCGTTACAATATTGAAAACAACGCCTCTGTTTTTATATAGATAGATCATGAGCAACATACCAAAGTCTTTAACAGATTCTTCTTTTACTCTTTTCAAATTAGCCATCTCTTCTTCTGATCCTTGGCCTTTCTCTCTTCCAATTTCTTCTGTCTAACCCCTCAAAATCTCTCTCAATTGTACAGTCTTTCTCTCAATTTCTTGTTTTTTCCTTCAAATCTTGATAAAAACAGAGATGGGTACTGGAGAAAAACACCATCTGAGTTTCCATTTTCATGTTCCACATATTAACTTCCATCATCATAATCATGGGAAGAAGGAATTAAAGAATATACCAAAAGGGTGTCTTGCAGTTATAGTGGGTCAAGGTGAAGAACAACAGAGGTTTGTCATCCCTGTCAATTATATCAATCATCCCCTGTTTTTGCAGCTACTTAAAGAAGCAGAGAAAGAATTTGGATTCGATCATAAAGGACCAATTAATATCCCTTGTCATGTTGAACAATTCCGCTATGTTCAGGGATTGATTGCTAAGGAAAATCCGCATAATCATCATCACCAGCACCATCATCACCATTCATGGTGCTTCAAAGCCTGAACTTTTTTACTTTTTTTTTTTTCTATAGTTACATATCTTGGTAGTTTTTTGTTATTTTGGACTCGGAATTGTCAGTGCTTCGAATGATGTAAATTTCTAGTGTTGGATCGAGTCTTTTTTGGGCTTTTTTTAATGCTCTGTTCTGAGATGTTCATGTACCCAGAAGTGTGGCTAAAGAAGATGAACAAGTTGGCATAATATTCATAATACAGAATTATTTTTTTCTTTTTCTGAATTTTTATTAAATCTATTATATTACAAAAAAATATTATGGCTTTAGCTATTTTAGTTATTTTAATTTCTATTTCTTTTATATAAGAATCTAGAGGAGTGTGTATGGCTTGAAATTCTCCTCGCGTGGAAATTAGAATAGAGGATTAATAGGTTAGTAGGTAGTTGAACTTTAGCATTATTTCTTTTTTGTGCTTTTGTATTTCATACCTTATTTTGATAATTTATTTGATTTAAGCGTCTATTGAAAATCTTCAAACTACCTTCTCTTTGAAATTGCATTTTTACTCCATACTTTATTTTGATATTTTATTTAATTTGAGTGTTTATCAGAAATCATGCCTTTCTAGCTTCTCTTTGTTGTTGCATTTTTATTCCATACTTTATTTTGATATTTTATTTAATTTGAGCGTCTAGTGGAAATCGTCTTTTTATCTTATCTTTGTTATTGCATATCTATTCCATACTTTATTTTGTTATCGCATTGTCTTTTCTATCTTCAATGTACTTTATTAATAAAATTACAATAAATATGTTATTATTCTGATGGTGTTTAATGGTGTTTAAGAATATTGATTATTGAGTGGATTGATGAAAGATGCTTTTCCACAAAGGGCTTTTGGTGGGAAGGGAAGGGAAGATAGGTCCTAGGTCCCTGCCACCTTATTGTAAATCTACTTTTGTCCCTTTCTTTAATATCACAATTTGACATCACTAAAAATCTCCAAAAAAATATGGCCTTGGTTTGTTCGTACTTTGTTTTCATATTTCTGTGGTTCCACTTTTGAATTCCTCTTTCATGCAACTTTTGTTTGGGTTATGCAATCCAAAATTCGAAGCTTCCTTTCTACTAGTGCATTTATCATGTAACGCTTTGTGAAGATTGTGTCTGCGAATTCTTAAAGAGAATTTGTGGCTTGAACACTCTTGATAGATTTTACCTATTGTAAATGTGAAAGTAGGTCGCTTCGACAATTCATATAAAAAGCTTGTTCCAAAAGCCCTCGTGAAAATTAGAATAGCACCAAGGTCCAGAGATATTTTATTTTTCTGCTTCTCTAGACAAAGATTTAATTCATAACATATCTTCATCATGAATAATAGTTTATATCCAATAGGTTGAGACCCTTAGTCAATTATGCAGTAACACTACCACATCCCTGACTTATTTTATGGTACAAAATACGTAGTACTATTTATTATATAGATACATATTACTGTTATATTATTTTAACATTGCTTTGAAAACATGATTAATTTATTTATATATAAAGAATTTGCATCAATTCTTTGAAAACAAATATTCTTGAAGACTGTAGAGAAACCTACCCTTTTCTTTATAAAATTAAAGTGACTTCCATTTTATGTCTCACCATATATAGAGAAAGATTATTGCATGAATCAAAGACCAATTATTACTTCTTTGCTTAATGCTCCACTAACAAATGGTGTTTAATGGATTACACAATTAATCATAATGTGAATAAGAAGACTAAATCAAATCATAGATCTCTCAAGAACCATGTAGGGGCCATGTGTTACAATTTTTTCTTGGGCAAAGTTTGACATTAATCTTGAAAGAAGATGCTACATTTTCTCAAGTTGCCACTGCCAAAAAATGAACTGTAAGCAACTAATTAAGACTAAAAGCAAAATGGGATGGATTCTCTTTCGATTTCCCAAACACATGGCATATTTTGGAAGTCAAAAAAACATTTGACTTTGGAAATTTTTAATGTGCATTTTCTCAAAAATAGAAATGACTACTAATCATTTTGTGGCATGACTTCCTTTAATACAACTCCTCTACTCCAAAAGTTTTGACAATTTTGCATCCATTTAGATTTATGATGTGTTCAGATCAATTTGTATATATCTCGATTAATTATGTTATAAGGTTTTTGCTATCTTCCATCAATACAAATACCTAATATGAACATGTTTAAAGACGGGGGAATCCTCCATCAATACAAATACCTAGACAAACATGTTTAAAGAATGGGGGAGCAGCACGGGCGGGGTGCTTCGTCCCCCATCCATGCATCTCCCTTCCAACGGAAAATATATTGTTTCATTATTGTTTATTTGAGGAACAGTAGAAAAATGATGTACTTTCTTTATTTATTTCAACTTTTAAAGGCATGCTTCATGAGGTAGTATAAATTTTAATTAATGCAAGTAGCTAAAATTGGATGAAACAGTGGAAGCATTCATTCCTGTCTCTACAACAGGTTGCACCTTACTATTATTATTTGTCCAAAGTGGAATATAATTCCCCTAATTGAAGGGAAAAAGTAGTGTCACCCAATCATATTCAGTTCCCTTACTTTAGACACCATTCTTTGTTCTTTCTCCTCATTTCTTGTATGTCTATAATGTGTAGTGTGTGGTTTACTTTTCATCTTATCTAAAGGTTGGCTAAACTTCAACCCCAAAAATCAATCTAACAATATCTTTCTTTATCAGTAATAAATATACACATTAATAAAAAATATTAAAGTTTTTACTATGATATGAGTTAATTATCATTAGATCTAATATCACAATAGTTATTAGGGACATTTATAAAGAATGTTAATTACTGCTAAAATACATATTTAGCGGCAATAAAACTATTACCGCTAGGAATCATTTTTTGTGATACGAATACTACTCCCTCCTATACAAGTGGAACAAATTAGTCTTAAGAATTATTATTTCACCAAATTAAATGTTACATTATCTCACCTCTTAAGTAAGATACTCAAGTTAATCCAAAAATTATACTCACATCACTACAATTTCAAGATAACTTAATAACTTAGTCCACGAATCAAACGACTTATAAGATTTGGCTCAAACTTCAAACCAAAAAAATACAATCATAAAATTTATATAAGAAAACTTCAACAACAATTTTTTTTTTTTTTAAAAAAAAGATGTGATAGTACATGTTTTTTCCATCTCCAATATTTTGTTTCTTTAGTTTTTCACATTCCACCCTCAGCTTGACAAAAATCAACAATTAGATGCTTCTTTCATTTACACATTACATGCACATTCAAGCTTCAACATTCATATATACTATCGAGGAATGTGGTGAAATGATTAAAGTTCCTCCGCCTTTAATTATATATAAAATGTGAGTATTAAGTGATTTAACCACAATAAGGAGCTTACCAATGTGTATTCGAATTAGTCAGGCAAATATATTTTAGATATTAAATGAATAAACAAAAATGAAGAAGCCTCAAGCTTCATATGCTTGGACGGTTGTGTCGTTAGGAAAGAACCCATAATAGGTTGTTGTGAAACGGAATAAAATAACAGATATAAATATTATGTATGTGATAATTATATTCCTCAAATTCTTTTATCGTAATCGTACCTTAAATAATATATTAATTGATTATAAGATGAGATACGAAACTCCAAAGATCACAATTTTAAGATGGTCTGATTAGGATAGTTTGGTAGGCTGGACAAGCATAAATAATCCTCAATTAAAAATTAAATACTGCTTTATTCTTGTTTGGTTACTAATCTTGGAATTTGTGATTAATAATTAGTATCGGGACTAGTTATTTGTATATGAGGATATCAGTCTTATATTAGTTATCCCAAGATAAAACAGCAAAAAAGATTAAAGTACCCCTAAGGTACCTTAAACCTTTTTTCTATTAAATAAGATGGAAGGTATTTTTTTTAAAAAAAAAAACTACTTCTTCTTAAACACGATAACGTTAAACCAAACCATCAATAAAATAAATCAACCTTAACTAACCGCTTAGTATCTTTAAAAATAAGAACACAACGCTATTCACTAGATGCTACTTGAGGAATCTAAAGTGCTATCCAAAGACATTGTAATAAAGATTCCCATACGTATATTATTTTGAATTGAACAAAGAATAGTTGGGAGTTCATACATGATACAATGATATTCAACGTCGGTAATATGTCAATTGTTAGTTTGGCAGTAGTTGTTTTAAGTTGATGGGGGAAATTCAAATGTTGTTTTTCCTATCCACCTGCCCCCTACCACAACAAAATGTTTACGCACTTGGTACTTTGAACTATCAAAACCATTTGTCATCGAGAATAGAATAGTATAATATAGGAAGTTCTTTTATCCATATCGCTCCAATATAATTGGACTCCTGAACCGCTCAATCTAGAATTTTATTTATTTTACATCATTATCAAAAAAAAAATATATCATATATTATTATTTTTGTTGTAATTTATATATCAAATCTTTTTACCTAGGGCATTCTAAATCGGAAACAATTTGATTCCTACCTTCAAGATATGAGTAAGGTCTGCGTATACTCTATCTTTCTAGCCCGGTGGGATTACACTAGATTGTTATACAAAGATTTGAGTAGATAGACATACATATTAAGTGCTGTAGCTGTGATTGGAACCCAAAAATATCATGTTATTATTTGAGATTATCCACTTGATTGATGATCCCTTTAGGGACTTTTTTGTAGTGGATTATTGAGGCACAACATGGACTAATGTTTTGATTACAAATAAAAAACGTGGTGATAATGTTTGAAGATTAGTTAGGTATGAAACCAATCTGGTCAATGACTTGTTAAGAAGCATTTTAGCACTTGGCTAATGGACCATTTGCCAATTTTGTATGTTGCTTTAACAGCTATTGGCGTGGTCTACTTAAGAAAAACATGAAGAAAATGGCAATTCCCATCTAGACGTCCCTTGATCTTTTCTTTTCCTTATATTTTAGGATCAATATGTTCGATGTATGAACAAAGTCTTATATTGGTAGTTAAAAAAAAACTACATATAAGATATAGGAATACCCCTAGTGTGAGACCTTACGGAGAAAATCATCATATTGACTTGGTGCAGAGTAGATAATATCACACCTTGTTTAATGTGTTTTTGGATTGATTTAATCAATAACTAATATTAAAATCAATGATCTGACTAGATGAATATGAGATTAGTGGAGTGAATATGGTGTGGGCCACGACTAACTACCTTTGATTGTCAATAGGCCGATGTACAACCTTTACGCATAACTTTTGCTTGTCTATAGGCCGATGTACAAGTTTCAACCTCTACACATAATTTGGAGACGCATAAATACAAAAAAAAGGCCTATTGATTTTGACGGTCATAAATACTCGAAAGATGTGTTGGCACACACATGAATCTCCGAATAAGCCAAATTTCATGGTGATGGGTCACTTGTGGAACCTAATTTAAAGGAGAGATTGTGGAATATACGAACAAAGTCTCAGCTGAAAAGAAAAAAAAGGTCCATATAAGGTGTAGGACATTTTTAATGGTGTAATATATTTTGGAACAAACTGTATAGGCTTGGTCCAAAGCAGACAATATCACATCATGCTACTAGAAGAGATCTCTAATTGATTTAGCCCAAAAACTGATACGAGAGCCCATGATTCGCTAGACAAGTATAGAATTGGCGTAGTGATTGTGTGGGCCATGACCTACAACCTTTGCATGTCTACGAGTCAAAGTCTCATATTGGTAGCTGGTAAAAAAAATGAAGTATATAAGGTGTAGAGATGCTCTTAACCATGCGAGACCTTTAAAGAAAATCATGCAAACTTAAATCAAATGAGAACAATATAAGGATATATTTGGATTTTCTTAGCCCAACGCAATCAAACAGTAGCTGCAAACATGCAGTCACTTTAATTTTCAAGTAAATTGATTACCACTAGCAGTATATGCTCAGCCAAAATAATAGGACTACTACCTAGCTAGTAAATTGTAGAAGAAATGAACTTTTTAAGCTTCAGATTGACAAACAGCAATTCAGCATGCTCCTTGAAGTTTTCTTCCCCAGAAAAATCAATTACACAGATCCAAAATCCAACTCGCTAGTTATCAAAGAATAAAGATCGAATCCTCACAACATAAATTGAATATCTTTGACACTAGATAAGTTTAACACTTTCTATTACTGCACAAAAGAAAAAAAGAACGAAAAGAATAGAAACTATAATCTCTTCTTCTCTGTTTGGAGCAACTGGTGTGCTCTGTGCAGCCATGTTATCGATGATGTCTTGTGCTTGAACTTCGCATTGTCACACCATGCAAAAATTTGGTATACCCAAGGAAACTCAATTTCCTATCAGATGGTCTGATCCAATCCTTGAGAAAAGCATAAGCTGTAGGGCCCAAATTCATTTCCTACAAACACAGATATCACATCAAAAATAGCTAAGCTGGATCAAAATACAGGCACTGCCAGTACACCCTTCGCTGACCTGTGCTAATATCTCAACAGAAATGACACAGTTTCCTTCTTGCTCAAAATAATTGAAAGCGGCACTAGCAATATGTTCCCAGTTTTCAAGAGCCTCAAGCTGATATGTACTAATTGCAGCAGCACAGAACTCTTCAAACTCCATTTGCTTATAAGATAATGGTTCCAGCTTCAATTTAACAAACAAAAATATGAGTTCAAAATTGTAGAAGTGATAACATGTTATGTTATGTTCAAACAAAAAGATACAAGGTGCAAGTTCACAGATTTATGATCTAGAAAGAAGAAATTTGACATGCATTTCAGGAATCAACAAACTGTTGGGATTTATCTTTTCATTTAGCAACTAACTATTCCTCCATGCCGTAGGAAAATGACACCTTTTTACTTAAATGCTACTCAGAGCGGAGCTTTCAGAATGAAGATGATATTATTTCTTGTTTGAAAGAGTGAAAAAAATGAGTTAAGCAATATACAGGAGGCATAGTAGCAGAAATAGAAAGATAACCGTCCCATTGTATTTAAATTTAGAAACAATGAGTGGCATCTTGGTCGAAGAGTCCCTTTTAACCTATGTTGCTCAGACTCTTCCAAAATATTACCATGTGTGTGTCGGATCCTCCCAAAGCTATGCATTTTTTGAGGATCCGAGATGAGCACGGCAACATTGTTGGAGAGCTCGAGCAACAAAGTGTTTAACTAGTAAGGACACAGAAAGCAGAAAAAGATTGCAAGAACAATGTTATCCTCTATGCCCTCTCCAAGGTTATCATAAACAAGTGCATTAAACATGCTAAGCATGTCCCCTCACTCTAGAACCCAATGATTATCACTTAAAAGCATGAACTGATATCTAGGACGTTAATATTGTAATGCATGTACGAATACATAAATAATAGAAGTCAGAAAGAAAAACTAACACAATCAGAACAAGTTACTATAGTAGCATAGGTGTCTCACCAAATTTATAATGTCAAGAACTCTGGCCTCCCTCATGGCATCAGTCATTTGTTTCATAAGTGCCTGCACAATCAATTCACGATGATGCAATTAGGAATTGGAAGAAAGATGGAAGATGGTTCGAAACACACTTCGCAAATAATTGTAATTTTTTGTGAAATAAAAATTATACAGTAAGACCACCAACCATCCTAAAATTATCAAGTGACACAGAACCAGCTTTCGGTTCCAATAAATTGAATTGAGCCTTGAGGTATATTAACTCTTCTTCTGTCAATGCTTTTGAAAGAGCCTGCATTATAGGAATAGATTGAAATGATTTACACTCTCAAGATAGAAGACTTCAAAAGAATGCTCCAAATAAGCAACAACTGACAACCACCAAGTATAGGAATTACCTTCAGCGCTGCACGTTTCAAGGGTGATGTTCGAATATAAGACTTGACTAATTTAAAGATCAATATGTCTAAGGGTATAAAAGGATTTTCAGTCCTTAACCATGGATGAGCTGCAAATGCAAAAGGAATCCATCAGATCCACAGGGTGAAATGCGTGTACAGTAAAATTAATGGAAATTGATACATTCCAAGAGAAATTCAGACACTAAGCAGAGAGTATCTCCCTGTCACAACATCATTGATAAACGGCCAAATACACAGATAATCCATCAAACTTGGAACGAAATGTCAGTTAAACACCTTAACTCTAACTTGGAGTCTTGGACACCTAAACTTATCAGAATTGTGTTTTGTGAACCCTTCAGAAAATAAAACCTCACAAAACAAAACATATTGCTTTTACACACTGATGATGTATCCGAAGATCAATAAAATAAAGACACATTTCATTCTAACAAACCATGTTATCCCATAATACCCAAACAGAAAAATATGAATATTTAATCTTCAGCTTGTCCCCTCCTTTCCTCGTCTTTTCAGAAACAGTACTTTTCTCTTCATAATCCTTTTAATCCCTTCAGAAAATAGCAGAGGCTTAGTGACACAAGTTTGGGTCATTACCATCATTACTATCAAGAAAATTTCAAGGCAATAACTGTAGATGCATTCATCTTGCTTCTCCACCATGGAACAATTCTTTAGAAATGACAATTCTTTGGGGTGGCTGATTTTAAACCTTCTATGCTCTTTCCAACTATTAATTACTCAATGGGACGATGGTGTTATCAGTAGAACAAGGGAAAAAATGAAGAGGCTAAAATCAGAAACAAAGAGAGAAGAATAATTTAAGAAATCAATGGTGAAGGCTCAAGAAAGTGTTAAGGCAACCACCAACATTTGAACTGATGAAAAGAGGACTGCTTGTTGATCGGCAAGCTTCAGAGTTGGATGCTGTTATTGATGAGCTAAGACAGTCAATGATGTTGGTGATAGAACGTCTTCGAGATCGATCGTGAGGAAGTTTCTAGAGATTCTGTGGCCAAGGCGGTAAAGTCATTGGCAGCAGTGGCTCAGTTTCATCTTTGGGCGGGTTGCCAAATAATTTAACATCTCTCAGCCTTTTAGAAGATTCTAGTTATCTCCTATTTTTAATCCGTACATTGAAACCCGAATTTTTTTTGTTTTGAGCTGAACCCCAGCTCTGTGGTTCGTGCAAGGAAGAAGAAAGATATGTTCAGGGGTGGCTGGTTCCGAGGAAGGGTAAGAAAATTGAAGACAGTGAAAGGGCGATTGCTATAGTGATCTCTGATGGATGGGGCTTTTTTCAGAAGAGAATGAGAAAGTTAGCAGAAAAGAGGCATGTTACACGCTTAAAAACTGGGTGTCACATTCATGGTTTGCCACATCAGCATTTTGTATTTATGAGACCTTTTAGTCAATTAGAAGTATTCAACTGGTCATGACTGAAGATGAGGTGTCTAAATGACATTTTGTGCTATGTTTGAGGGACTATCTATGTATTTGGCCTTGATAAATGGAACATTTTTTTTATAAAGCTGATAAATTGAACATAAGCAGCTTACTCAGTGCTTGAGAAGCAGTCATTCTCTTCCTATGGTCTTTATTCAAAAGCCTTTTCACAAAATCTCTGGCCTCTGCTGACACTGCAGGCCAAGGCGAGTCCTCAAAATTAGGATCAGCTCGCAACACAGAACGGAAAATGCCAGACTCTGTACGCGCCCAGAAAGGTCTACTTCCACATAACAAGATATAAGTTATCACACCAATACTCCACATATCTGCTTCAATGCTATATGACCTATGAAGTACTTCAGGTGCAACATAATATGCACTGCCAACAATATCGTTAAGACGTTGATCTGCAAAAGCAGAAGAAACGATTGTTTACATCTTAAGGGCAGTGTTGAATACCAAATTAACAAGGATAGGTAATCTCATACATGATACAGAAAATAAATGAACATACCCTGCAGAGCAAATTTCATGAGCAAAATCCACCATAAAGCAGGAGTACCAATTAAAATGGATCAACAAAATAAAGCATTTCACATCCTTATCACAGAGATGAAACTTAATTGAAATGGAGTATTAGACCTGGCTTAGCAAAGAACAATTGGTGACTGACCGTCTGTGATGTGTGATAATAATGAAAAGTTGCATGCCCAATTACAGAAGAACTTCTCAAATCACACCTAATCCACTCATCTTGACATTTCCTAAAATCAATTTGTTAAGCAGCTGACTTGTTGTCCAAGGTGATAAAAATTATCATAAAAGAAAGAGAAAGAGAATCATGCTGATATTTCGATTTATTTATAGCAACTGAACATCTGCGGAAACAAAAGGTATCAACTCCGCTGCTTTTGATTTCTAGACATCCAATATTTTTACAACTAGTGTTTTAAATGATAGTTTGGGGACTCATTTTGGGAAAGAGATAACGAAATTCACAGCTGAACTTCCTAGCTGAAAGTCTTACTTCCCCGCTAAGCTATCACCTTACACCGAAAGCTTGGAGCTATACCATGTAATTTAGCTCACCTCTTGCGCCAAATACTTTTTGATAGGGACCTGTTTTGCCAAATAAGTAAGTAAAGGTTACATCTAAGCTGGGTCTTATCTCAAAGATCTATGTCCTTTATGTAAAATGTGGAACAATGGCAAGAACTCCACAAACAGCACTACAGCCTAAAACTATAGGAAAGAGTCTTTGCTTATTAAGATTAAGAAGCTTAAACTGATTTACTTGATATCTTTTAAAGAAACAACCAGTTGCGACTGTGGAAATTTGTTAACGTTTAGATAAAGATTGCTTTCCTAATTATGATTAGGTTTCTACTGATTGCTTTCTGCAGTGTGTTCCACAGTAACTACTCCCTCCCAAAGGCAAACCCAGGATTTGAAGACGATGGGGACACTACTAAAGGTGGATGCAGGTTAGTCAAAGCACTGACATTTCATCGGAAAATATTGTCAAACAAGTACAACATCGAAGGTATTTATATAAATATAAATTAAACAAAAATATAACGTAGTTCACTCTATTGATGGATAGTCTTGACCCTCAGTGCACCAATGCACCAACTCAGCTTATGTGTTTCAGGGTGCACATTTAATTATATGATCCTTATTCAGATATATACATGTATATACACATAAAAAAAATTGAAGTAAGCAGGTGCACGTGCACCCACTCCCTCAAACGTGGGTCCGCATCTGCTCCCTACCCTCCGTTTCAATTTGTTTGTCCTACTTTCCTTTTTAGTTCGTTTCAAAAAAAAATACCTCTTTTCCTTTTTAGCAACTCTTTAATTACAACTTTCCACGTTGCATGTTTAAGAGCATAAGTATAAAAGTCATTTTGGTATATCTGACATATTTTTAATTTAAGACCACAAGATATAAAAGTCTTTCTTACTTTCTTAAACTTAGTGTCAAGTCAAAATAGTACAAACAACTTCAAACAGAGGGAGTAGTATATTATAATATTTACCTACAATTACAAAACTGACCCAAGTAATTACACCTGCATCTTTTAAATTTGTCACAAGATGAAAAAGAGATTATTTTCAAAGATCTGAAGCATCCTAACAAAGACCTTTTGAAATGTGGTAGGCCCCAACTCATCATAAAATTCAATAACAGAAGAGGACAGGAAGTCACAAGTTAAAACTCAAAGGGATTATTTGTGGATTATGTGCATTTTCAAGAAGCCACGGCATCGGTGGTCATTAAATGACAAGTGATAAATCAACCAAAAGGAAAAAATAAAATCAAAATTGTCGGTCCTATCCAAATGCAATCATTACCTGGTTTAATGAAATCTGATAGACCAAAATCAATCACCTTCATTGGTGAATCCTCATCTTTCTTTGCAAAAAGAAAGTTCTACAAGTAAATCAAGTTACAGAAGCAGTTAGATCAGTGGAATAAGCGGAGAAAATCTCCCCAAAATGTGATTCACATTCGTGAACATTTTTAGTGAGGTTGATTTATGTAGTACCTCGGGCTTCAGATCGCGGTGCACCACACCTTGAAGATGACAAAAGGCGACTACATTTAGTATTTGAACGACAATACTTTTGGCATCCTCCTCTGTGTATCTCCCACCTCTGGGAAGGAAAAGAGAAAGGCATTTTAAATTTAACTTTCGTTTTTATATTATGATTAACATCCAAATAGCAAAAATTACCTTGATAGAATTCTGTCCAATAGTTCCCCGCCTTCACATAACCTATTATGAAAGAAAGCATTGGAAGAAAAATAAGAAGTAGATAACTCACTTCATAATTAAGTTAAGGCAACAGCAACAACCACATCCTAACCAACGAATACTCAATATCCATTCCGCACCATTAGTTCCTCTTTCATTCTAATACAAAGTCTCTGACATTAATTGAGATCATCTAAGTCAAACTTATACTTACACTGACTTACAAATCTTTGACAAATTAAAAAGACTTCTGTCGAGAGTGACCTAATTGAAAGTGTACCAACATGATAGAATTATCTTAAAGCCATTTCAAACAATCATACCAACAAACTGGAGGCAATCAAAGGTAATAAGTTTGGAAATGAAGATTCTTGATAAAATAAAGAGGTACCTTATCAAAGTATAAAATTAGTGTAAAGAAACGGTTTCTGACATTAATTGAAAGCATCTATAGCAAAATCAGCATAACTGAAGTAAGACGAGATTGAAGAGAAGGAAAGACGTACTCCATTACTATGTAGACATTGTTGGCATCCTCAAATGCATCATAAAACTTGACAAGATTCTGATGTCCAGATAAGGCTTTCAATATCTTCACCTCCCTGCGAACATCTTCGATAGAGATAGCGGTTGTCATCTGCCAAACAACATTCATTCCGTCAACAGCCTACTCTCAAGTCAAACTTAAGACCTATTACCATGTCATTTCCAGAAGAGGTAGTATCCACACAACATAAGGTGATCCCACTTTACAGAGAAGGGGGTGGCATATATTTGAATTGCAGTCTCTCCTACTAAAACGATTGTCCGCCTTTAAATGTTACAAAACACAACCTTAGTGTTAAGAATCACCAGAATTAAATAAAATGCTTATGGATGTATCTGACAAGCATACAACTGCTTCGTATAATGTCTCCAACAACAGGATTTCATATATAAGTCAGACTAAATGGAGAATCAATATTGACAGAGACAAATGAGGCCCTGGTTAGTTGTCTTAGTATGCCATGAAGTCTGGCGCACTTGTTTTAACACCAACAGATAATTCAAAGATATGTATGCACATACACAGCAAATTATCAGTCACCTTGTAGAACAGCTATAGCTTCTTAAGTTTCTATTAATTGCCTTACACCTTTACTAATCTAGTCTTATAGGTCACTGGCTTGAAACAATTCATTTTTCTTAGATTTCTATTAACATATATTCTACAATGTGCACTTTTTCGCAAAACATCCCATGGACATAACACTGTTTTACATTGTACAGGACAAAATTCCCAAATTCCGAAAAGGGAAAACTCCGAAACTACAATAGACTTCCACCTACATTATATAGCTAGCTATGATATCTTATGGATTTAATCTGAATTAAAAAGCTTCTCTAGATTGGGTGATGCTGCACCCTCATAAGATCATAACTGAGTGAAAAATAGCAATAAATGCATACACATACCACACACCTTAGCTTTGGAAATGATCTTCACAGCCACTGGCTGATTTTTGAGTTCGCCTTTTTTACCTTTTGCCCAACAAGTATGGCCGAAATGCCCTCTACCCACCTCCTTTCCCAATTCATACTTTGATGTCAAATTCTTTGGATAGCCGAAGCTTTTATCAAGCTGTCTCTCACCTTCACCACCTTCATCTTCCGGTATTGGACCTTCTTTCGGCTTTACTGACGTCCCTCCCTGTCGCTTAAAGATCGCTGATAATATAGGTTTCGCCGGCGATGGCGGTGGAAATGGCCACTTGAATTTCCTTCTCGGCGTTCCAACCGGAGATGGCGATGGAGCTATTCCGGCAGGATACGGGCTCTGAAACGGACTGGCTGTAAATGAGTGAGTTGGCGTACTGTTGTTGGTGTAACTCATCCCATTCCCGACTGATTGACGTACCGGTGAAGGTGGTGGTTTAGGGTGATTGTTGGTAGATACCGCAGAGTTTCCATCTCCGACAGCAACAACGGTACCACCATTATCACCGGAAACACCCTTACTGCAACACTGCCCCATCGAGAAAAACTCCGATCACGGCCAGTCAAAGTCCACTCATGCGACGGTCAACAAAATCAAAAATTAGAAAGCAATCACCGGAGAAACGCGTCTTCAATAGAAAAATGAAAAATCTATACCCAGAAAACAGAGTAAATAAAAAATACTAAATCATCAGATTTTGTAAATTTCAAAGTATATATATTTATTAAAAGAAGCCGAAGAAGAAGAATAAATCAAATCTAAAAAAAAAAAAAAAAATAGGATAAAGACTGTAGTTATTGTTGACATTAAAGACATTTTTGGATCAGAAATCTGACGTCAACACGTCAGAAATCTCAAAAACCTTAGCTCTTAATCACTTTCTAATTACAGTGTTAAACACAACAAAATCTGATTAAAATGAAGACAGAAAATTGCAAAGGAAGGACAAAAAGAAACAGCTTAGATGTTGAACGGCCCAAGAAGTTTCTTTCTTTGATAAAATCGCTGCTTTGAAACTTTCTTGTTTCGTGTACTATTCCACACAGTGTGTAACTTTCAAAACGACGTATATTATAAGTTAGTAGAAAAAAAAAAAAGTCAGTTAAAACCTGTGAAACACATTGCCAACTTGTCTTTTTGTTAGACTTTTCACATCATCACATATGTTAATTAACCTAAATTAAACATAGGTTTTCACATTATGCATAATAATATCTTGGAATATCCTGTTTTAAAGATGTAAAATATTTATCGACAAATTTTTTTTTAAACGTATTTTGACCATGTTAATAGGTTTGGAGTGTTCTCATTTATCTCATGGTTAGTTGAGAAATAACCGTTTTATTTAACGTGGTACGTTTTAACTAACTTTTAAATTTTGCGTATATTAACTTAATACCTCATTTGGTAGAAAGGATAAGGGAATATTTATTTCGAAATTAACGGTAGGATAAGCTTATCTCATGTCTGGTTGGGATAAAATCACGGAATAACTTATTTCGAGATTAGTTATCGCGAGATCGCAGTGTTACTTTTATCCCATATTAAGGGTGAATAATAATCTCGAGATAATTAATTCTGAGATGGCGTGTTCTTCAATTAAACGTGCCTTAATAATACTAAATTAGGCTTACAAAGCGAACGTGGTAGAAAATCATGATTAATTAGAATAAGCAATTCAAATCGGATTATTTTATTAATTTTAAGAGATTTTTAAAATGAAAGTAACCTTCAAAGTCTCTAATACCTCAAAATAATTGTGAAATTACCAAATCTCAGAACAAATATAAAAAAAAAATCTCAAAATTATTATTCTTATCCCGCATCAAACAATATCTAAAGTGTGCAACCATTAATTAACCAGCACTTAATAAACATATTGATTGGGTTGGGAGGGTAGGTATATCAAGTAAATTAGACAAGGCACTTTAAAGAAAATATGGCGAAAATTTGAGAATAGCAAAGTATAACAAATACTAGTCAACTACCAAAAAATTATGTGGGCGAGTCAAAAGTCATTTGGTGTATTGTTTTTCTCTCTGGTGCCAAACTAAATAAGGCTATTACAATTATTGGGAGTTAGTGTAACTATAAAGAGTAGTTGTACATTCAACTACCAAATATTGAATCTTCATTAATTTTCCATGTTAAGAAAAAGACAGAAAAAGAAAAGCAATAAAACTTTTAATTTTTATTTAGGTAGTATATCTAAAATTTTCTATTTTTATCTTTAATAAAAAAATTCGAGATCAATTAATATAAATTTTGATTAATCTAATCAGATGATTATTTTGGATTTATGGATTTCCTTTCTTTTCTTGTTTTTTTTTCTCAATTTAGCAAATAAATGATGTTGCAAGTAATTAGTTGTTGAACATTTTACTTCTAGATTATTGCTTTGATCCATTATGTTTTGATACACAACACATAAGTAGAAATTCAAATAAGAAACTTCATTTGAAATGTGAGTAATTAATTTAAGGCTTCAGTATTTTCAATTAGATTCCATAAAAAATATGTGTGTGAATCTCTTTTCATATGTGGCTTACGACATTTGAGGTGGTCCAGTTCAACATTTTTTCCCCAAATAATGTAGTGAAATTAAGAATACGCAAAAAAAAAAAATTAAGAATACGTGTTGTTTTCTTCCCTTATTTTTTTTTCTCTTGGACATTGAGATATTCATGAAAATGATGAAAAAAAATGCTTATTTTGTGTAAAATAATGAACAAATATGAAATGGAAAGTAGTATTCTTAATCCCTGAATTTTTAGTTTGTTACGGTTTCAATCCTTGTGTTATTTATCTAACTATACTCAAACCTTTAATTAAATTGAATTTATGGGTTTGGTCCAATCGCCATAGAGGTAGATGGGAGTTTAGATCCTGCTTTGAGTAATTTTTGTCTGAAGAAAAAAATAATTCTAATATTGATTTTTTCTTAATTTAAAATCATATAACTAATGAAACAAATCTGACTAACATTTTACTTGTGTTATTCAAAGATTACGAGATTTCAGCTTTAAATTATTTTTGAAAAAATAATGAAATCATATTTGAATAACATTGAAAAGTTGTGAAAATATGCGTATGAGAGGAGTTATCTGAAAGAAAATTTTATTTGGCAATTGCTCTTTTACTTTTTGGACCAACACTAATAACTAACATTAATTTTTATTTATAATTACGGGAAGATCAATTAATATTATTAGTTTCGTAAATTAAATCACACGTTTTATTTAGGTAGAGATTAATTACTTTGAGCAAAATAATGTATGGTGTATTTATGCAAAATTCATGTATGTGTTAATGAACGCGTGTGTTAAGAAGGAAGAACAATATATATCTTTTTTCAAACTATGAAGTTTTTGCTTTAAAACTATAATCAATCAATCAAGGATTTTTTAATTCTTTTTTAGAATACCACAAATTGCAAATCACAGGTTACAAATGCAATTTACACGTGTTTACTTCAAAAAAGTTGTGTTAACAAAGGTCTTCGAAATAGAAAGTATATGATACAAAATAGTTTCACATATTAAATGTGGAAAAGAGCATACTGGTATTTTAGTATTTTATATTAGTAATTTCAGAATAGATATTCTTATTAGAGAATGTATAAAAATAATATCTCAATCCTAGATATTCGAAAAATTATCTTGGACAATGTTACTTGGATAAAATTTGGTTTAAAAAAAATTATAATACTAAATTCAAATCTATTGCCATTGCTACACCAATTCAAGTATTCAATACTTGTTTTTTCGCGATTATCTTAATTTAAAATTTTAGCATAGCAATAAAAAAGGGGAAAATTGTATGAAATAGCAAATTATTAATTCAAATTAAATGTTATAGTCATAGTTTATTTTAATTGTAATCCGCAACAAACATTCCATTTTTTTGCAATCAGATTCGGTATACAATTAGTCATTTTTATACATTTCGATATAAAATGTATAAAATGCGTTTGTATTTGTATATAACAAGAGAAAAGTGTATATACAAATACAAATACATATATTTTCGTCCTATACACTTATTTGTTATACAAATTACAATGTATAAATGAATTTATACAAAACTGAATAATTTGTATAAAATTGGATGTTTCTAGGAGCGAATTATACAAATCAAAAGTTACATAACAAACATAAAATTTATAATAGAGCACAATTATGCAAACTATAGTTATAACATACAAATATGATTTTTATATTTAAAACATGTTTAATCAACAAACATAAGTTGTAAGCTTATAGACTTTAAGATGAGATTTTCACTTCTTCTTTTTACATTCAATTAAGATTATTATTATTATTATTATCTAAATAAATGTTTATGAAATTTCCATACATATAATATAATGATATTGTACTGTGAAACAGATTTTCCACATTATAAAAGATGAAAAAGTACAAAAAAACACTTAAGTATTCAGCAAAATCAACTATAAATTTCAATTTAAATCCAATACAATTTTGTATACGCCTCTTTGTAATAAGAGCTGTGCATCATGTGATTATTATAAATCATAAACATAATGACTAATGAGTATATCGCTTCTATTGATTGGCTGTAGGATTATAATAATAGAAACAATATTCTATTTTTATGTTATTATAATTTTTGAGTATTTAATTTCATTAAATTTTACCAATTGCAATAGCGCAAAATGACATTTAAAAATAAATATTAATCTATCAAAATCGAGACAATTAAGACTCAAAAAATCTAATTTATTTTATAGATTATATAACAATCAAAAAAATAATATGATATAACTTTTTTAAAATAATCAACTGAACTAGACCATTAACACCTTTGTCGATAGATAGTTTTAAGTAGAGATATTTACGGTTTGGATAAAAATCGATCCAGATCAAAAAATCGAACCAAACGGATAAAATAAATCGATTTTATTTGGTTTGGTTTGGTTTTTAGACTTTTTAAAAGTGATAATATTTGGTTTGGTTATGATTTTATTAAAAAAAAAAAATAATTGAACCAAACCGATAAATTATGTACATATATTTTATTAATATACATACTTAATATATTATTTTTATAAACAGTTTTAAAGATCATATATATGTTTTCATTAAAATTTCTTTATATTTTACTTATTGAAATTAAAAATTGCCTAAAGTAAAAACATTTATCTTATTGATGTCATATATATGAGTGTCTATAATTTGTGGGAATGAAAATATTACTGTCTCTTACTTATTCAAGTCAAAATAGTGAATTTTAAAGGTTTATTCATAGTAAATTCAATGATCGAAAGTTCAGTAATTTCAGTCATTCTAACAATTTTTCGTTTTTGAATGGATTATTGTCACTTTTTTCATATTTTGAATGAATTGTTTCTTTTATTTTTGTGTATGGTTAATAACCGAATAACCAAACCAAACCAAATCCAAATCGATAAGCACCAAATCGATAAATGTATATTATATTTGGTTTGGTTTGGTTTTGATAATTTTAAAACCGATTAAGTTGGTTTGATTTTGATTATGACCACTAACCGATCCAAACTGACTCGTGAACACTCCTGGTTTTAAGGATTAGTTTGACACATGCTTAATGTATAGTGATTTGAATATATGAATTATATTGTATATAATAACAAGGAAAAATTACTTAAATATACAATCTTTTTTATCATATTATCTATTATTTCTTACCATTCTAAGAAGTTACAAAATTCCGCCTAAAATCACTCCATGATATCACCAATTATCTTCATCACTCTATTTTTGAATTTCAAATCTTTTTATCTTCATCACTCTATTTTTGAATTTCAAATCTTTTTTCTTTCAGATTTATGATTGCAAGTTATTGAAGAGGTAGTTCTTCTTCATTCATTTTGTTCTTTCCACTTCATCACGTATCAATTTTTTTTAAAAATAAAAATTAGTTTTTCATCTATATATTTAGTCAAAGAAGGATGCATCTTCAGCTTCAAAATCGATTGTAGAAAAAACGTCTAAAAAGGGAAAGGATCAAGTTGTTGGTGGCTCTGGTAAAGTCTTTGGGTCGAGATCAACGAGTGATTCCACGTGAAAAAAAGCTACAGGAATAGATACAGAGCAAAAGAAAAAGTGTAGAAGAATTTATTCATCATTTTTTTTCTTTCAGCTAATCAGATTGTTGACTTTTTTTTGATCTTTTGTTGTTCATCTTTTTCTGATATATATGGGTTCAGCTTTTTAATGTATCTAGTTGTTTTTTGTTTCTTAAATTGATGTATAATGCATTCGTTTCAACATTATGATATATTACAATTTTATCAAGAGTTGTTGGTGGCTACAATAAGGGCTTTGGTCGAGATCCATGGGTGACGCTATTGTTAAAAGTGAAAAAAAACTACAAGAGTTGATACAAAGCAAAGGAGGAAGTGTGGAAGAATTTCTTCATCATTTTTTTCCACTTTTAGCATATCAAATTGTTGAATTTTTTTAATTTTTTTATTTTTGTTGCTTTCAGCAGATCTTTTAATGATCTAGTTGATTTTGATTCTTAAATTAATGCATAGTTCATTCATTTTACTATTATGATACATAACAATTTTATCATGTACAATATATAGTTTTTAAATATTAGTTTTAATGCATAACCCTGATTTATCGAAACACAAATTTGTATATATCATGTTCATAGTTATGTATTGGGTACACAACTATTACAAATTTCGTTATCTTCACTACCGAGTACACCCAACTTCATTCAACTAGTAGAAGGTTATGCATTTGTAGACACTATCAAATATTATTGCTGATACATAAATACTAATGTTTTATAACAAAATCAATTTGTATCATATCCATAGTTATGTATCAGATGTTGTGATGTATCACATGTTGTTAATTATCTGTAACATTGTATTATAAATAAATCAGCGTATATCATATTCATAGTACATAACTACATAAAATTGTCGATTTTTTTTAATTTATTACAATTTGGGAGAGAATTGAGAGAAGAAAATTTGAAATTTGATTTGTTTGGAGTTGTTATTTGGGAGAGATTGTCATCAATTTGATTTGCACGATTTGAGGAACTGAAATTTAATTTTATATTTAATTTCCTTTAGTCTCAACAAACTAATTGTATAATGTATCAAATATAATGTATTCGGAAGAATGAAATGTATACGAATGACGACAATTTTAAGATTTTTTTGTAAATTGGAAAAAAATAGAGGCAAAATGTAATTTGCTTCTTACACTATAAAATTCCTAAAATTTTTACTAATAACAAATGTAGGTATTGTTATGACGGAATTGTGGTACACAATCATGGAGATAACTTTATACTTATTTTATTAATACGTGTATTGTTATTTAATGTTTAATGTTTGTAGGATAGTTGCATTACTAATGTAAATGTTAAAATGCCTATTCAGAGGTTAGAGGTGTAATCCACATGATGGGATATGATGACTTTCTGGTGGTGCAATATTTATATGTCAAATAGATATTTTATGAAATATACACTAAGATGTACATAACTATTTTAATATTCATAATTGACGTGATTTTTCACTTAAATATTTAAAATTGAGATTATTTCAATTGAACACACAACGTATTTCAAGAGTATCATATTAAATACAGAATACTAATATGATGAAACTTTTTTGTTTGTTTTGCTTAAACGCATTAAATGAATCTCAAAATAATAATATTTTTTTTTTCTCTTTCATTAACATGTAACGTTAATTATATCAAATAAATTAAAGTTCTAAATGTTGTCTTCTCCGGTGCTTGATTGTTGCTCTTTCTCTTTTTTCTTTTCTTTTTAAAAAATCCTTATCCAAAGGTGATTCATGAGCTATATATTACTTTAAGTAGTACCATTTTCTTGATTTTTTTAAATCTAGAAAATACCATTATCATTTTACTCACAGAAAAAAAAAATCACCATTGCCGGTTGTCTACTCCCCCCCCCCCCCCCCTCTCTTCTATCGAAATACATTATCTATAATCAGAATCACAAAAACTAAAAAGAAAGGAGAAAAGTCCATTTGGTAAAGAAAAATTGGATCTTCTGACTTTTCTTGGTGAAACGTCATTTTTTTGGTCTCTCTCTTCTATCGAAACACATTTATCAAAAATAGAATATTAAATCTAAAAGGAAAGAAGAAAATTCCATTTGAAAAATGAAAAACAAACTTTTCTTTCATGACTGTTTTCGGCTAAACAATATTCTTTTCGATAGGTTGAGGTTCTTGTGGATGGGAATGAGTTTTATAGAAAATGATTTTTTTTCATTTCTCTTGTTATTAAGATATTTTTAAAAAAAAAGTTAAAGTGGTTTTTATTTTCCTATTCTTCTTGTAATTAATTTTTAATTGTTTAAAATTCAAAATGTCATTATGTAATTTGCTAACTGACTACTTTACACTATGTTATTGGTGATTTTGATACATTTTCTTTGATCATTTGCTAGTTGTAGAAAACGCTTTTAATATGTCACATTTTGAATAGGCTTAGTATTTAGTTGGAACAATCCTAAATTTAAGTGTTTAAATAAACGATTGTGCCATTAGGTGCCTCTCAATCAATTTCACCTACAAAATGTATATAAAAACATGTTTATGTGTCTTATGGATGTTATTTGTATGCTATTTCTAATATAGAAATTGTGTAATTTTGTGCATGCTTTTATAGTGATTATATACATTTTATTAGAAACTTTTTTCTTCTTTTTCAAAAAATCAATTCTACAATTAAAGCATATAGGAGACTAATTATATACCCATAGGAAAAGTATAAGACTGCGAAGAATAAAGCAATGGTAGCAATTACCACAACTAAAATGATAGTATTTAAATGTTGTTATAAAGAACTAAAGATCTAAGTTGGGGAGAAAAAAATTGTACAAGATTATCAAAGTGGGATAAAGAAAAGCTCATAATTTAGACTAAGTAACGTGCAGTAAAAATGAAATGACAAGAATATTGATGTAAAGGTATATATTAAACGAAGATGACAAGCATAGAGGGGGGCATTAATAGTATGTTGGGTAATTTAGGACATTTTGAAAGCTATCAATATATTGAATGTTGTAGGCATATGAAGTTTGAGCGGTCAAGAGGACGATTTGAAATATGAGAGGGGGAAGGGCGATCGATCTAGACAAGATTGTTGTGGATTTTTTGAAAAGTGCAGGCAAAATATATATTAAGTGGCTAACTGGATTGTTTAGTGTTATTTTTAGGACGATCAAAATGTTTTAAAATAGAGGTAGAATATAATGATCCCATTATACAAGAATAATGGGTATTTTCTTAATTACAATAATAATATGAGTATTGAACTAATGAGTCACATTATGAAAATCTGAGAAATGACGATAAAGATGCAAATAATGAGGATATGTATTGGATTTCATGATGAGGTAGTCAATTACGAAAGTCATTCATTATCTAAGTGGAGCAATATAGAGTAGAAAAATAGTTTTCATATGTTGTTTATTGTCTTAGAAAAGACACACGACAAAGTTCAATTTTTTTTACGTAGATGCTTAGAATCTAAAGGTGTACATGTGACGTACATTAGCACGATTAAGGATGTATACAATGGAGTCAAGATTGATTGTGAACGGGGACAAGAGACTTTGAACACTTTTCAGCCAAAATTGGATTGCACTAGGAATCAATTCCAACCTATTTTTTATTTGTCCAAGTGATGGATGAATTGACACAGCATATTTCGAGTAGAAGTATCACGGTGTATGTTATTTATTGATGACATGAGATTGATTGATGAGACACACGATAATGTTAATGATAGACTAAAGGTTTGGAGTCATATGTCAAAGTGTAAAGGCTTCATGTATAGCAGTACTAAGACAAAGTATATGGAGTACAACTTTAGTGAGACGAAGTGAAAATAAATATTGATACATGAGTTATCCCAAGAGAGAAAGCCAATTATCTTGGGTTAATAATCCAAGAATATGGAGAGATTAATGATGATTTTGTCACACATTGAATTAGAGTAAGTAGATGAAATGACGACTCACATCTGGTGTCTTATGTGATAAGAATGTGCCATGAGACGAAAATACAAGTTTTGTAGAATGGTTGTTAAATCAACTATGTTATACGAGACATATTGTTGTCTAGTTAAGAATTCACACGTTCAAAAGATGAATGTAGTTAGATATGAGGATGCTCACAAAGATCCATTAGCACACTAGAAAAGATAAAATTAGAGACAAATATTTAAAAGGCAAGGTAAGAATGATCTTAGTAATAGACAAGATACAGAAATTAGGGCTGATATAGCCTGAGTTCGTAAAGAGTAGTAGTATAGATGCCCAATGAAGAATGTGTGAGGAGTTGATGGTAACAAGTCTAAGAAGAGGTACATGTTGATTATGGAATAATTATTGAAAGATGATTATGCATGACATGATATATCTTTAATTCACCGAAAACATAATCCTAGATAAAAATGTCCGAAGATTGAGAATTAAGGTGATGATAGCACGGTCGACTCAACAACATTGGGGGCCTAAAGCGAAACTTAAGAGAGGAGCCCTAATTTTTTTTCATCATATATACTTTTATATGCTTCAATTGGTTCAAATCTATTTTGAAGTGAAAAAATAGTTTGATCTACTCTGCCTATATAACGTAATCAACTCTAAAGATTCTTCAAGGGACTTAGTGATTTCGTTATCAATATTTTCATCAAATTGTTTCTTATGAAAATCAGATTTATATTTATGCCATATGCAATTTCTTTAGTAGAAATCATAGCACTACAGTACATATACATTTTTTAAAAATTAAAAACAACATATATAAGTAATTATTTTTTAAAAATAGGGCCCCAAGCAATGACTTTAGTGACGTAGGGGTTAAGACGACCTTGGATGATAGGTATATAGTTAAACGATTTCTCTCGTTTCTTATGAGAGAACATAATTCTAGTTTAGAGCACCATGCTCCCTTGTCCATTTATCAACATCATTATTATTATTCTATTATTCTATTATTTTCTTATTTTTTAATTGTATTACTATTATTGTTGTTGCTGTTATTTATGTTTTTTCAATTCTATCCATTATAATATCGTCAAAAATCTTATTATCAGAATTCAGAAACAATCTTTCTACCTCACACAAGATAACTATAAATTCTACATACTCAGAATTCAGAAACAATCTTTCTACCTCACACAAGATAATTATAAATTCTACATACACTTCTCAATTTTAAACACCACTTTTAAAATCACAATAAGTATGTTATTGGTGTATAACTAAACTTTTCCAAATAAATAAATAAATTAAACTTCTCATCAAGAAACTATAACTCCAATCAAATTTTTTTGTATTGATATTTGAAAGTTCTAGAGGGTGTTAGACGATCAAAATATTTTTTAAAATTTAAAATTTCAAAGTTGAAGTTATTTTTGATATAAATATTTACATTTTGGATGTATTTTATTATTTTTTTTTATATATTTGCAAATTTTTAAATAAAAAATAAATTATAATGGCCAATCTATATAAGGACAAAAATTTGTCTCTCTCCCACTCACTACAGCACAGTATTTGAGTATTTCAGTCATCAAGAATTTGATTTTTTACTTTTCAGTCCTCTTCATAACCCCTTTCTTTCCCAAAAACCCCTCTATACTCTCGAAACCCCTCAAATCCAGAGACGAACCGCTGCTCTAAGGTACAACATTTTATTATCACTGTGCTACGTCTCTCCCTCCCATCAACTAATATCCATTATTCCCGATTCAACGACCTCCATTTTTACTCTTCACTACTCTAGGGTTTCTTTCGCACCTCCATTTTCATCATCTGTATCGTCGATTTCATCTTCGTTTTCCGTTTTAGGGTTTTGAGTAAAGCGTGAGGAGTTGGAGAACCGAATCGTACCGACATATGGAGGCTTCGGCAGCGGCTGGTGTCGCCGCAGCCGCCGCAGCACGCGGTGTTGCTCTTCCTGTTTCATCGGCTCAAGCGGCTCGCAAAGAGTGGCGTGCTGTCTCTGAGCAATCGGTTCGGAATTCCGGTAGTGAGGTAACTATATCGATGATGCAAAATTATTCTCGCATTCCTTTTATTTCTGATCTAGACGGTGTGTTTTTATTGTCATTTTCGTTTTATACCTTTTGTCGATGTATCTGATGTAGGAAACGGAACGGTCCAGATTAGGTCAATCGGATGAGAGACTGGTATATGAGGTAATGATTTTAAATTAAGAGAAAACGTTATGATAATATTAGGGAAACGAGAAGATGTATTTGCGTTAGTATTTTGGGGTTTGTAATTTGAATGGGAGTATAATGAAGGTGATTTGATTTTGACAAAGGTGCAGCAAGGGAGAGAGCCGGTTGATGTGGACTTCTGTTCAATCACTATTGATGGAACTCCAAACAATGATATACTGCAACAGAGACTACTTGCTGTGGTAAAACAAAAAGAAGAGTTTCATCAAATGGAGGTTGAACTACGAGCTCAGCTCATTTCAAGATCAGAGATTATGGAAATACGGAATAGTTTTGATGCTCAGATAAAAGAACATGTCACTGCCAATGTTAAGCTTCAGGTTCTATAGTCTTTGATAAATATTTTGATTACTGCTTAGGACATTAATGGGTTTACTGATCAAATTGTTGGTTTAATGCTTTTTAAGGACCAAATACATGAAAGGGACCAGAGGAATTATGAGTTGGAGAGGAGGATGGAAGAGAAAGAAAGGGAACTCAATGCAATTAGACTGGACCATGAAGCGGTTGTTTGATAATTCTAACTCTTATATATTTATTTCTTGATTCTTCTGGAGTGTAGTTGATGGTCTATTTAATCTAATCCTTTTCATTGCTTTACCAGGCATGGGCAAAAGAGGATCTCCTTAGAGAACAGAGTAAAGAACTACAAACTTACAGGTTGCTTTTTTTTTTTGTGCTAATGAGGAACAACTTCTACTTTTTCGTATTGTGGGTATCTTACATTTTTTAGTATTCAAGTTATCTTTTGTTGTTCTTGTCTAGTTCAGTAATTGAAGTTTAGAAATGATTTTTACTTCTACCCCCCGAATTTGGCATAATATTGTAATATCAATCTCATAATCTGAATAAGACCATCACTTTTTAGGAGAGAGAGGGACAACTCTGAAGCAGAAAGATCTCAGCATATTAAACAAATTCATGACCTCCAAGAGCATATTCAAGAAAAGGAGCGTCAGTTCATTGAACTGCAGGAACAGGTACTTTTTTCTCTTTTAGACACAGGGATGATGAAGATTATCTTTGTTTCCTTCTGATTCTTTACTTTTTAAATTTGTAATGAAGACTTGTGTTTCTCTTTTGATGTTATTAATCGAGTTTCATTGTTGTGCCTCATTGTGTGCATGTATATTGTTTTTGTGCATATTATCTATGGTTTGTGAAATGCAACATAAAATCTGGTCTACTTATGTTCAGTTGACCAAACACGGTGGTTTAACTGGGATTAATGTAACTAACTAAACTAGGTTCGGGGAAGTGAAGTGTAGTATGAAGTTGAAGTTCACACAACAAATCATAGAATATGCATCATAGTGGTGCAATTTATCGATGCAAGCCTCACTTATAAGAAAAAAATCATAGGATATACGCTAACTCGACTAAACTATATTGTCTTCTGGAGATTTGTGTGGTGAGAAATACAGTTCCATAAACATTTATGGTTGCATTTTTTGCAAATTCTTTTATTTTTTTTTGCGATTTTCTTTTTGCGAACATGTGTTTGGTTCCAGAACTTGCTAAAAGATGCAATTGTATTTTGCAAAAAAATTGAAGTAAAAAAATCAACTTTAAAATACTGTTTTTTCAAGTTCTTCAACTTTGATTGAAGTTCTTTTTTCATGTTCAATTTTCTTTGAAGCATATTTCATTTTCAAAAACAAAGAACTGTTCTTTTTCCAGCTTTCAAATTTCTTTTCCACAGTTTTCCAAACAAACTTGACACAATATTCTTTTGGCTGTACTAGTGAAGATTCCATCCGAAAGGGACATGAAAAATAAGGAATTTCAAGGTAGTTAATATTACCAGTATTTGTTCATGACTCCATAAAAGAATGATTTTAACATGTGGAGAACAGGCATCCTGGAATTCTTGTTAATTTAAAATCATCATCAACAAACATAAAGTTCATTCAACATTTTAAACTTCATGGTATTGGTTTTACTTAAGTGTGATCTCTTTAAGTTTAAGTTCTCTTCATGGAGTTCCTATTTTGTTTCTCTTATATTGATCAAGTAACAACCACTTCGAACTTTTTGGTTCTCGAGTAACATAAGTTCAAAATTGCAGCTTCTTAAATTTGTGCTAGGTTGGGGGATTGACAACCTTTCTTCACCTCTGTATTACTCAAATGTTTAGTCCACTTGCTAGGGTAGACTATGTTGAACTGTTAATGCTTTGCATTCATTTTTTGTGTGTTTCATTTGTGAAATGTTTTACTCAATAATATTGGGGCTGTTGTGTTCCATTTATAATTTAATTTTTTTGAATTTTTATTTGGAGCCTATTCATTTATTGTAGCGTAAGAAGACCATGTTTATAATGTCATTTTTGACCACTTTAAGTTGTATGTCATTGTTTGACTAGTTGTCACAACTGTTATTTTTCAGCATAGGATAGCTCAGGAAACTATCCTGTTCAAAGATGAACAAATAAGGGAGGCCCAGACTTGGGTGACTCGTGTTCAGGAATTCGATGCTGTGCAGCAAGGTGAATTACGGGAGCGCACAGAACAATATAACCAGCTTTGGCTTGCCTACCAAAGACAGGTGCTTCAGCGATGGATGATTCATCGACTTAAGTTGATTCACTTGCTCTAACTAGGAATATCCTTGATTATATGGTCCTAATTGGAGTGATTTAAATGCTGAATATATTGCAGTTACTTCTGCTGACAAGATCTCTTATATTTTTTCCCATTAGTTTGGTGAGATGGAGCGCTTGCATATGCACATGCAACAGCTCCAACTTGAATTGGCTGAGGCAAGAGGTGGAACTTACTCTGAGGGTTCACAAGTCTCTAATCTGAATTCTAAAGATGCTAGTCATCTTGGGCAGACCAATGGAAGCCAACTTAATGCTAGCGGAAGCAGTACACCTGGTGAAAGTTCCATAGGCCTACAGAATGGAACTGTTGAAAATGCTCCATCTTTTGCTTCAACTGGGCATGTGTCAACTCAGGTACAAATCACCATTCTGTTCAAATTGTTCTTTTGACCAGCACTGCATTTTCTGGGATTCTGTTGGTTATATCAATGTTATCGGCACTGTAAATAAGAGGTCGGTTAGGGCTTGATGATTTGCTATGGAAGTACTACTCAAGGGTCATGTCTGTCTGTTTTCTTTGTCATTAATGGTCATAATGGTCTGGAATTGGAAAATGGGTGCTTATTCTCATCTTTGGTGTATTATATTGTATTTTAATAAATCCTAAGCACGGTCAAAGATTATGCTGTAGTTGTTTATGAGTTCACTATGATGCAACAACTTATTAGTTATAGCTACTTTTGGTCTATTGCATTTGCTTCCATCTTTTCTTTTGCTGTGGCTCACATAGGATTTTTTTATCTTTTGTGTAAAATTCCACCAAGGCTGTCAAAGAACTAGAAAATTTAACTTGATGAGCTGAATCTCAAAGTCCTCGTTCTCATATAACTTGTAGTTTTATCAATAGCTAAGTTTGATTGCGTTTTTGATAATTGAACCATGAATTATGTTTTGAAAAGAAAAAGCATGAATTATGCCTAGTTTGTATGTACATTAGCTTCTAAGTTGGTCAATGGATACTCGTGAGAGGTGTAACCTTGTGTATCAATGCTTGCTTAATTGGCTTCAGAAAAGAGAGATCTTTTTCAACGTTTCACGCGTTCTTAATATAGCTTTGTTCCTCGTATTTTGCCAAGGGTTTGTTGGGTTTGTGTTTAAACAAAACCTATGTAACACAATATTTGGATTATCTGGAGCTGCTGCTGACTACGTTGTGGTGAAACTAAATGACTAAAGAACCTGTTTGGATTGGCAACCCAACCCCACCTCCACACCCTCATATAGAAAATAATAAAGAGAAGGAAAATACGTTGTTCTAAGTCTCTTTTGTTTGTCCTTGCTTCTGTGCTCACAACATTTAATATTCTCTTATCTTGGGTTCCACCAGTCAGATCATGTACATGGTATGCCAGTTGCTCCATCCTTGTCTGTTTTGGTTGGCTTATTAACTAACCCCCCATCTCCACACTCTCATAAAGAAAATAAAAAAGAGAGGGAAAATACATTGTTTTAAGTCTCTTTTGTTTGTCCTTGCTTCTGTGTTCACAACATTTAATATTCTCTATTCTTGGGTTCCACCAGTCGGATCATGTACATGGTATGCCAGTTGCTCCTTCATCCTTGCTTGGGATGACAACCTATCTTCCACCCGGACAAATTGCTGCTCTGCATCCATATGTAATGCATCAACAGGGAATTCCTCCTTTACCATCACATGTTCCTCAATCTCATGTTGGGCATTTTCACTCAGTACCAGCAGTATCGTCTCTTCAGCATTGGCCAAACCAACAGGTAAAGTAGAGTATCTTGGTCTAGTTATCCTTGTTACTTTTGCTTACACTGTAAAGGTAAATTGTTAATTGTATGGTTTTCAAGGCTGCACCAGAGGGTTCACAGATCTCTAATCACAATCAGTACACTTTGGAACCTCAGTCAACCTTGCCAAGATCAGATTCTCAGTATGATCATGAAACAACTGTCAATGGACAATCTCTTCTCAACGTGAACCAAGGAATTGAAACTCAGGATTCAGTCATTCCAGCTTCAAGTGAAGACGGACAGGTTGAGCACCAGACTTCTATTGCTTGCAGTTACCTGCATTTTTCTCCTGTTTAGTATACCTGATTTCTTGATCCACCATAATTTTGTAGGAACTTCAATCTGTGGATAAGAATCACCTCTCGGGTGTACAGACACATCAGACTTTGCATCAGATTTCTTCGCAATTCAATGGTGCTTTAAGATTGGATTCTCATGAACATAACAATGAGACAGAGGTACACCTCTGAAAGGGAAGGCATCCCAATTATTTTTGGTTGCTACTTGTGTTTGTGTTATTTATGTTTGGCAGAAGGGTTTTGGGTGGTGGTGTTTAAACGGTGTGAATAATCAGAATCATCTTGCACTCGTTGCCAATGCTGCAGGTGAACAATGTCAACTCTTCAGCTAACTACATGCTAGAGTCTCAAGGGTTAAGAATGGGAGAATTTAGTTTGAATGCTGATAAATCGTCAGCCGAAATTTCAAATAATGTGCATAATTCAACTGAGTCTGTGACGGATACTGTGTCAAGTGCTGTTTTGACAGAAACATATGTTGCTGGAGGACAGAAGAATGCATATGCAGTCGGTAAATCAGCAGAGGTTAATCTCCTGGACGAAAAGGCATTACTGGCTTGCATAGTCCGTACAATTCCTCCTGGTTCTGGTGGTAGAATCAGGATTAGTTCTACGGTTAGTAATACTTTGTGAAAGCTGTTTTTGGATTCTGTCACTTCCTTCTTCTAGTCCATAGTCGTTTCCTTGTTTTTGTCTATTATGATTTCAGTTCCTAATGCATGGCCTGATGTGCAGCTTCCGAATAGACTTGGTAAAATGCTAGCCCCCTTGCACTGGCATGACTACAAAAAGAAGTATGGAAAACTTGATGAATTTGTGGCAAACCATCCAGAAGTATGTATATCTTTATGCTTTGTTTAGTGGATCTGTATTGAGGTGGTGCGTAGTAACTAATTTAATCGTTCTACCTTTCTAGTTATTTGTAATTGACGGAGACTTCATTCAACTCCGAGGAGGTGCTCAAGAAATTATAGCAGCCACAGCTGCAGCTGCTAAAGTGGCTGCTGCAGCTGCAGCGCCTTCGTCGTACTCCTCTCTTTTGCCTCCTATTGCAGTCACCCCTATGCCACAAAATCACCGTTTGAAGAGGGTACCATCAGTTGAACCAACATCTGAGAAGGCAGTTTTCAAAGACTATGCTGTCGTCAGACCTGCAAATTCTAGTGACAACCTTCAAAGTCAGATTTCTAATGGGGCCTCTTTCAACAGTACTGGGGGCATCTCAAATGTAAAAATATTGACTAAGCCTAGAGACCAGATGGAGCTAAATGCATCTGAAGCTAGGGCTGCCTCATCTGTGCAATTGAACCTTGGAAATGGAGCTAGTGCTGACAAAAATGACATGGGTAGTTCACAGAACAAGATTTCATCTCATGGGAGACCCGGCACAAATTTAGTGGGTAGACAGGGCAGGTATCCATTATCATCATGTTTAGAACTACGAAGAGCTATTGTTTTGTTTCCAGTGCCGCCATTAGGAGAATCTCATACCAAATGTTTTATTTTTATGTTTTCAGGAATGCAGGGATTTCATCAGGCACTAGAAGATAGTAAGTATTAATGAAGATTTTGGATAATGGGTATGTTTGGTATGAGGGAATGTTTTCAAATTTTCACATGATCTGTTAATATTTTCTCAAGGAAAACAAGCTCCTTAAAAATGTGGAAAATGAGCTCCCTAATGAAAGTAGGGAAAACATGTTCTACTAGTGACATTGCACATTGATTGTGTCGTCCCCACTCTCCAACACACTTCATCTTCATCCCCACACCCTTATAGCCGACATCCTCGCCATCTCACACCCTCCCATAATATTTGTTTGTATTAAATGCTTTAGGATAATAGTTTTTGGTTCACCGAACACAAGAAATAAACTGAACACAATGTTTTACTTGTATTCTTTTTCGATCTATGTGTTGTTGCCTGCTCAACTGCTGCAAGTTTATATTTGCTGCTGACAAAACCTGCCATCCTTTTTTAGTACTTACCTTTTAGATTGAAAGAGAGGTAGAGAGAGAGCACTATTATATTCAAACAACGAAGATGATTGTTGAGGTTGAATAACAGTTATGTATCGGCAGATCTTTTGAATACCAGAAATCTCTCATGTTACTGTTATTCCAAATTTTTTTCTTCTTGTTTATGGTTGTTGAAAGCATGCATGGTTTCCTTCAGTTTATTTGGTGATTAAGAAGTCATGTTTGGGCATGGCAGGGCAAATATTGGATGCTGACGAGTATGGCAGGGCATATATTGGACGCTGATAGGTGTGGACGACATATTTTGGATGCTGATAGGTAGGTGTGGCAGGACAATTATTGGATGCTGATGGGTATGGCTGATCATTTAAATTTGAAATTATCCAGAGGGATAAATTTTAATTATTCAAATTGGAATGTACTGTAATGTTCCCTTTCACATATCAAGTGGAAACAATTGTTCAATCTTGGTATGCATCCGCTGTTTTTGTTGGGAATCTAGCTGTTTAATGGCCACTGATCATATTACTGGGAATGTACACTTAAATTGCCCACAATGGCTTTGGTTTGCAAATTGCATCTTGTCGAATTTTAACGTTTAGAAAAATGTGATGATCTGCATGACCCAGGTTAATTGAAGGATCTAGCTAGGGGTGTAAACAAAAGGGACAGGTTGCGCTATATTTGGGTTGATTAAAATTGGATTGAATTGATGATGAGTTGTAGTAGCAACTTTTGTCTGAAAAGTTTCATGGTTGCTTTAGTGAGATGCTTTTATACGAGATAAATTTTTCTATAGCCTTTGTCTAATAGTTTAATGATTGCCAATTGAGGTGCTTAAATATACAATAGCATCATCTCATTTGTTAGATTTTAAATCTCAATTGATTTTCACGTGATTAATTAAAAATTGAAAAAATGAATATGATACTGGAAAAATTCATAATTAGTTGTACTGCACTGACAAAGAATTATAATTGTAGGAACATATGCATTTAAATTAATTGAATATTTACGAGTTCCTAATTTGACGTAAAGACTCTTTATAATAATTCATAATAAATGAAATATCTATTTTTTAGTACAGAGGCGAAGTAAAATAAAATGGAGGGAAGTAGCGTTTCTTTCTTTTTTGGTTCAGGCAATAGAAGTATAGTAGGATGCATTTATTAGGTGGCTCTAGTTATGACTTCAGTACTTTTTTTTTTTAAAAAAAAAAAAATAGGAAGAAGAGGAACAACTACTCCAGAAGGCAAAACATAGATATGGAAAAAAGATAAATTCGCCAGCAGTTCACTTTACATGCTTTCTTTCCTTTACTTCATAGCCTTACCTGAAACTTAACTTTATTTTGAACGTTTCTGATTTATTCAAATGTAAACTTTAATTATCTTTTTGTTTAAAAGGACCTTAAATTCCATGCCCAATCAAATGACATCCAAGTATAAGATATCAAGTTTTTCAGGCCCTTGCAAACTTTGAACTCGTAATGCATATTTAATCCACATATCATGCTTTGAGGAATGACATTAGTTCAACCGAACAAAGAAATAATGATATATTTGATTAGCCAGAATTAATATTTTATAATAAGAACATTTTGAATTTTTTTCATGATCGCACATCCTGCAGGTATGTATGCTGGTTCTCTTTAATAACAAGAATACATGTCACCTTGAATCTGCACATCATAGTAATTTTTTATCTTACAAAATAAATTACGATCACTTTCTCCCTTGTCTTTTGCCTAATACATAACTTGATAGAGAATGGGAGATTTTTGTTAGTTCAAAGAATTTTTTTAGTTTAGTTTAATGAAACTCACTCCGTCATTTTGCTGAAACCTTCATTTACAATGGATGAAATTTAACTTGGACAAAATGGTGGCTGAAAAATGGGGAAGAAGAAGAAAAAAATAATTAAAAATTGACTAAAGGGTTATTCATGCATAGGTCAGTGAGTATATCACACTCTCATTATACCATGTAAGCAAAAAGTGTCAAAATGACGCAATGAAACCCTACATAAAGTGTCTACAATGAACATCGCCCAATTGAAGTGTCTAAGTGAAACATGGTGCCAACTTTAAGGGGCTACCAATGGGTTAAGCCTATTTTTTCACCCAATCGTCATATAGTATCAATATTTCACTATTTTGTTACCAAAATAATTTCTGCACAACTATTTAAAAACTTGCTTGAGTGGCCATATTCTCATGCAAATCAACTTTGATTCTTGGTCATTCGCTCAATCAGACAGCCCCATATAAAGTTATGATAAAAATGATGGTTTAAGAGTAGTGTTCACAATGTCAAATACACAAAGGCAAGTTGTAGCAATTAGGTCTGAAACCTTGCTGGTTCCTTCTGAACTTCATAGGAAACGTAAAATGAGTCACTTCCACAAGCCACAGTGACCTTTGATCCTAAAACTTCACTTGGCCATGCAAAAAGAGTGGGCTGGACTCGGGGGTGGGGGGAGTATTTCAACCAAAGCCATGCCTGTGGAAGGTAAACTTGATGCCAATAGGTCAAGATTTTACAAACTATAACAAAGCTTTGCCATGAGTGGCCTTTGATAACATAATCTTAGGTGTTTCCTCAGATTAAAACATCCTTATCAAACATACCTACACCGATAAAACAGGGTGCATAACAATTTTGAGATTTTTTTTTTTTAAAACAGCCTACTCCCTCTCACCATTAACATGTCTTCCACCTGATTTTCCAAGGCCATCACTAGGATTACCTTCTAAGCTGCCTTGCTTATTTCCTCGTACATCCATAGTTCCTGAGCTGTTTAGTCCAGGTTGCATAAGTTGACGCATTGCATTGTTGGCAGTAGGTCCAAAACCATATTGGCCTTGGAATTGTTGCTGCTGCTGAAACTGGAGCATTTGCTGTTGCTGCTCCTGGGTCGGTAGGGCATTGAGTTGGAAAGGCAGTTTGGAATTAGCGACACCTTGTTGCTGTTGCTGTTGCAGAGCAGCCTGAGTTTGCTGCATCTGGTTTCCAAGTTGAGGAGTAGATGGAGCCTGCAGCTACTTACACATTAGAGAAAGACAAGTAAATTCACAAGAAAAACTGAATCAAACATCTAATCCACCTGTGAGGTTGCTGCTGATTGTTGTGGTTGGGCATCAGCGATAGCAGCTAAATACATCAAATTCTTCTGAAGCATGGCTTGATACCTATGACATAAAAGTTACTTATAATAGTGTGAAACAATACTCTGCCATGAGATTGACGATGCAAAACAAACAGAGTCCATAAGATAGAAAGTGAATATGCAATTATATTTCTGTTAGGGACAGAACATGATTTTTTCCTGATCCAACTTCAAGAAGAGCAAAGTTGCCCCCTTCTAAACAAACACAATCAACTTCTAAATACGTGTTGCATGAAAAGACTCATTATCGAACAAGATCATAAAATGTATTTTCTAACACGTACAACTAAACAAACAGTAGAAAACATGATTGCAAAACCCAAGGGCATGTCAGAATCACTAAACTGCTATTCTCAACTTCATTTATATCAAGTTAATTTGGACTTCATGAATACTTTCACTAGAACACATCCTCAGAGGTGAAGATGGACAACCCAATAAGTTGAATGGTCTATGCAAACTTGGGGCGATATTTTTTAATTTCCTCATGCAGAATAGATAAACTATAGTCTGTCCAGAATATATTTCCCCAATGCTTTTGATACTCTAGCTATCTGTTCACATAATGCTGTTTCTTCTATATTAAACTTCTGGTTCAAGTCTGGATGCCTGAAATATATTCCTCCAGCAATTTTCATAATTGTAATCCTAAAGTAACTAACCTTGGGCAACAGTACTATTTCCTCTATCAATTTTCTCATTTTGTAAGTAAAAATTTTCTCAGCTCTTTTCCCCAATTTGACCCTTCTCGCAACTTCATCATGCTATTTATGACTTGGGGGGATAAGTGAAATGATTCTCTAGGTGATTAGATGTGTTTAGAAGATTTTCAATCTGGAAGTTTAGGATTCACAAAGTTTGAGTAAAGTCAATAATTTGGGTTACCAAGCTTGGAATTGGGTATGTCGATTCCATTAGATCTAGAGGGTGATATATGACTTTGTCAGGTATTTTTGCACAGATCCTCAGATGCTCGGGAGTGATTTAGACCACTGGTAGAGATTCTAGTTATTTGGAAATTTTTAGTTGACCACATTTAATATTTGGTCAAGAAAACCTTAGATTGGTGATTTCAATAGGTTTGAAACGCATTTTAGGAGTGGTCTGCACTTTTGGTTGTACCTAGGAGTTTTTGAATGAGTTCTGAGGGTTGATCCCATGTTTTGGAAGTTTGATTTGGTTGCTGGTTTCAGGGGTTCTGATGGAGTCACTTTTGCGACCTTAACCCGCTTGCGTAGAGTCACAGGTGCGGAAGGGGCCCGGTTCTGCAAAGTCACACCTTCAAACAAGTTTCCTCTTTTACAGAAGATGCATTGTGCATCTAGTACCGCTTCTATGGAAGGTGTTTGGCAACGTTGAGTCCGCTTCCGCAAATCTTTTCGCTTCAACAAAGTCATATAGGATTAGTGGCCTCCGCTTCTACGCTTTGTTTTCTAGTTCTGTGAGCTAACAGGTGTGATGAGAATTCTGTTTCTACGAAAATACCTGGGCAGAATAACCCTCAAGTCCCTAAAACAATTTCATTTGTTCTTAACTCAACTTTGGGAGCTTGGTTTAGGCGATTTCAAAGATGAAATTCATGATTCGACTGGGTGGAGGGGGGGGGGGGTAAGAATCTAACCTTGAACTTTGTATTTTTATGCTATTCTATCATTAATTTTATGATTTAATCTGCATTTGGGTGTGAGAAAAGATGCAGCGAGTGCAGAAACTAGTATACATAACAAACATACTACATAAACCTGAACCACCCACCCTGTCTATAAATTTTATAGCATCATCAGAACTATCTCCTAGCATACCAAGCAATGCAAAAGACATACGTCCAAAAACAATTTGTTCCCTACATTTAATTTTCCGTGTGGAAACTGCAGTCAAACCTTTAAAGTTCACACTCTTGTTTTGTTGCTTCTGTTTTTTCCCAGCCTTATTACATGGTTCACCATCTCTTGCCTTTTCCATTATATTAGCTTCATTAGTCCCTTGATCTTTGCCTCATCTGACCCCCACAAGATGCCTAAAACATTTCAGGCCTGCTTAAGTTTCAGGTAGGCATGGAACGTGTCTGAAATCACCGGTTATTCTTGCATTTCCAATCTCATTCATCATTTATGACACATTCTCTTTCTCTGCCGATTCCCGAGTACTTCGTGGCCATACAAATTATGTTGCAAGCTCAAATATTGATTTTTCCACTGCCTATTTTGAGACTTCTAATGCCACACACTTTTACTGTGTGAATAATACAGTTTCTAAACCCAGAGCAATGCTGTTCTACTTAATTTTATAGTAGAGCTCCTCATTTACAAAGGGGATAATTCTTTTTTATAAGAAAATGAGGATAGAATTTTGACATTTGATACTAAAATGTTAAAAGAAAACACAGGAATCAGAAAATTACAAAAACAATCTCAGAGTCAATTTACTTAAACACACTGTTCAGACTTTAGTGCTTTCAACAACACTTCAAAATGTTTCATGACAAGGGTGTGAGCTTCTAGAATGAAATTATAAATTAAATTCCTTTGCCTCTAGGCCCTTCAATGCAGTTAGGGTTTTACAACTGGAAAGCCCAATAATCTTATGGAAATCTATAGGCCCTCAAAATCTAGCTGCTGAAAACTTGTGATCAAGAAAAATAATTCAAATGAAGCACCATAATTGAACTTTCAAAAGAGATTACCTAGCAAGAGTGTGTGGTATATGTCCTTGATCATCGAACAACGAGGAATTACCTATTATGTTCCTTTTCTTTACCATTCAATAGTTTTCAAATCGAGCACATTTCTTTATATAGAGGCAATGATGTATTACAACAGGAAAACAATATGACCAAAATAATGCCACCTTGATATGTTAGATACACAAAACCAAACATGTCATTTAAATAATGCTCATAAATCTCAATGTTATCAGTAGGAAGTATTAAACTTTTTAACTTACTGGGCACATTCTGAGAGTTTTCCAAGATTCTGGTTTTCCAGTATGGCAAGAATCAAATTTTTGTTCTCATCCAAGAACTGTATCAAGAAAAAATCGTATTAGATAGAACATTTTACAGTCCAAACACAATATACATGTGAGCACATGTATTTCGGCTGACATACATTGGTAGTTCAAATCATCAAGCAAACCCTTAATTTTGTGCAATCTAACAAACTACTTCAAAGAGTTGTATTAATCAAATGTCACAAACACAAACAAATATTCATTGATGTGTAAGACCATCCACAAACACCTTCGTTCTTATTGCATTTAAATTCGACCTGTTGGATCGGGAAAAAAAGAACAATCGTGTATGTATTAGCTGCAGAAAGCACACATAAATTGGATACAAGCATCGGCTAAGCATTCTGATACAGTCATACCCACAAATAAGAAAACGTTGACATTTTCTACAAACATATAGCACTAATAGCTCCGTGGGCAATCAGAGAACAAATAAAAACGCATATGGGCAAAAACCCTTTTCAAGTTTTTTTTTTTCCCCAGATAACGTGTTTGACTGCAGTAGTGACGGAAAACAAATATCATTTAGAGTACAATGTTTCAATTATTACAGGCAAACATTAAAAAAAAAAAAGGGGGTAAAAAGATGTACCTTTTGAATCTGCTCGGTGGTGATAGCACTTAGAGGCAACGGAGGAGCAGAGTTCAAGGTTGGGGGTTGTGGCTGCTGCTGCTGCTGTTGCATGTTTGCTGAAGAAAATTAATACCCAAATTCTAAATAAAAACCCTAGAAGAAGCTTAAACCCTTTACTGGTGATTTTTTCTGAGAGAAGAAATAATGAAGAAGAAGAGGGGGCTGCGGGTAAAAGGAGAATTTGTCTGATTAAAAGGGACAGAGAAGAAAGAGAAAAGGGAAGACTTCTTTCCTTTATTAGTGGCTTGTGGGCAAAATTATAACACCAGGCGATTGGTGAAATACCAACGATAACATATCTAATAAAATTTCAAATAAAATCGATAATACATGTATCCTTGTTAATACGGTGAGAGGAAGCTTAATAATACAAATGTAACTACGAGAGCAATTGAGAATAAATGTACATAGATATTGCTTTTATTTATGTAAAGAAAGAATTTTTAAGAAATACTCAAATAAAAGTAGTTAGATTTTGACATTTCTTGAAGAAGATTGACGATTCTTATTGATACACAATTTTTAAATTCATGTGATTGGTTCAATATGATGATTAATTTATGTGAATGAGTATTTTTTTAATAAATTTTTCTAGATCTTGTCATCTTGTATAAGATTAATTGTATTGAATACAAAAATTATAAAATTCATTTTTTAAAAAATTTGTTCTGTTCTGTTCTTGGTCTGAAAATAAAGAAAGGTTCAAATTTAATCTCAAATTTTGGTTAGTTATCCTCCAAAATAAGTATTCCTATGTCGCAATTTGTATGCCTTATTTATCATTTTAGTCTGTTTAAAAAATGTCATTTTTTTTACAAGTCTTTAGTTTCAACCTTTTACGTGACGTGTTTAAAATAAGGATATTTTGATATATTTTAAGTATTTTTAGTTTAAGATCACAAGATTAAAAAGACTTGCTTAATTTTTAAAGTTTGTATAAAATCAAATTAGACAAAAAAATTACGAGTAGTTATTTTTCGGATACTTTTGAAGAAAAAAATAAATGCAAGAGTAAATAAATTTTTAAAAAAAATTGCCGAAAAATAAATTGACCAACAATTTTCTTAAAGATATAATAGAAATAAATAACACTAATACTAGGTCGAAGAAATAGATAATGCTATATTAATAATACTACTTCCTCCTTTTTAAATTAACGCGTGTTTCTAACTTTAATATATTTCTTAAGAAAATTACTCATTTCTAAAAAGTACTCTGTTTTAATTTATATATTTTGTTTGATTTAATACAGAGTAAAGAAAATGAATAAGGTTTTTGAATTTATAATCTTAAGTAAAAAATATATCAAGTATATCAAAAAAATTAATCAAATAATTTTAAACACGTCATGTGAAAATATCATTAATATTTTATACACCATTTATTTTAAAATAAAATAAAAAGATAAGAGTGTATAATAATAATATTTATAAGGAAGAAAATTGTTTATGGAATAAAACACCTCAATTATTTGGGACAAAATTGTAAAACCAAGGCGGGAGTTACGGGCGAAAAAGCCAAAATGCTAAATTAGTACGACCAGAGTCACAAGGCAAGTTGTTCCGCGCAGTGGCGGAGCCAGAAATTCTATCAAGGGGTTAAAAAAAAAGTTAAACATGCTAATATTATCCATAAATAAACGGGTTGGGTCATATATAAAATTATGAACGGATTGATTAACAAACGGGTTGACAAAAAAAAATTCTTAGTTCAAATAATTTCTTACAATTACAATTTACCTTAAGAAACAAATTTAAAGTACATATCTATAAAATGATAAAAAAATATGTTGTTGCCTGAAATCGATCCCGCGACCCAAAGCTCATTTTAGAGAAATTTTAAACCCCTCAACCTTTGGGCTACGCCTTTGTTATATATTCAGATGGTTCAATTTTAAATATATATATATGTACAAAAAAAATCGATTTTATATATATAATGTAATTTTTTTACTGAGGGGGTCATCCGACCCCCTGGAAGCAATGTAGTTCCGCCCCTGGTTCCGCATGACCCAAATTAAAAAGGGAATATTTTTGGGAGGTACATTGTAATAAAGACAATTCATAAATGATAGTATATGGTTCTTTTTTTTGGATCAAAAAGTTACTTATATTAATAATAACATTGTTTAGGTTACCCCGTGTTAACATTATCAATAAAAAGGGGTATTTATAACCCTATTGTAAAAAGTCCCGGTGACGTCCGCCTGAAGTTCATCCGTCGTAAAAAAGAATTGGTTGTCCTGCATCTTCAGTTTTAACTCCTTCCTTCGCAAGATTATCCGCAACTCTGTTCTGCTCCCGGAAAACGTACTCCTGCCTCGCCATTAGTGACCTGCAGTCAGTGATTAAATCATCATAGAGCAAGTTACCATTTTTAAGCATTCTGATGATTTCAAGTTGATTTCTAGAGGGCTAAGGTTGTAGTTAGTAGCAATAGATAAACCCCTTCGAAGGGCTTGAAGCTCTGCTCTGATGGGGTTAGTCAGGGGAGTGTATTCGACAAAGCCCTTTTCCCACAGACCCCAGGTGGTTTCTTATCACGTCTTCCAAACCGCCAGGGCCCGGGGAGGGGGGGGGGGTTCTTGACTGACCCATCAACGTTAAGCTTGAAAGTATTGTGATCAGGTGGTTTCCAACTGACTTGAATGGTTGATTTGGAACCCCTTTTATTCGTGTTCTTGTCAATGAGCCAATGGAACTCTGTAGCCTGGGATATTGCATCTCTTGTATTTACTCCTTCCTTTTTATTATTGAAGGTGTTATGGTTCCTCTTTAACCATATGTTCCAAAGGCAGAAAAGGATCAGAGTTCCCCAATTCAGGTATTCGTTAAATTTCCTATCCTTGAGGTCTTGCCACTGGTCAATCCATCCAGTGTCAATCAGTTGGACAGGAGGAATGCTGCAGCTCATGGAAAGAATTTTGTAGAGTTTGGGCAATTGAAGTATATGTTTTTTCTGTGGTTTTGCACTCATATAAACCTCTTGCTTGCACATTATCTTATAAACTCACCACTCACCATACCTCATCACCAATAAAATGAAATTTCATCAGTAGCATTTGAAAAGAATACAATATATACGAATATTATAAATAAAATCAACAATTTATCCATAACGATCAAAAGGGATCGATGTTACATGAAATATAAAAATTAATATCAAAATCATGAGTCTATAAGCTGAAAACTAAACTAATATCTGATTGCTTGTCTCAAAGCCTATATTAAGATAAGTTATTAATTCGTCAATACTTCACCCGATATAATATAATATATCTATCACCTATCAGAATTTACCTTTAAAGTTTAAGTGGCATATCTTGCCACACATAACATTGTATGCCAGACTCCATTTCAAGAGAAAGTAAATGAAACTAAATACGATACCACTCTAGGATTATTATCGAATAAATAAATGTGTCATTTAACTTACTATCATTTCATATTTACCTCTTTGAACTCTGAGTGTGCACAGGTGGACAAATGCGTCTTATATCATAGTATACATAGGCTACTACATAGGATGTTGTCTTATAGAATACCACGTAAACTTGTAGATTTATTTATTCAACTTTCTATAAGTTTAAGGGTGTGTTTATCCGCACTCAAAATTAAATGATATAAATGCCTCATTTACACAAGCAAGTTGGAGAAAAAAGTTTAATGAGTTCCCCAAATTTATGCCCATCCAATTTAGTTTGAGTTGAGAAATGAAATTTTTATTTATTTGTCTTCGTTAATTTGAGTTACTTTTGATTCCGATGACTCCATCAACAATCAACAGGTACAATGCTGTTCCCAATTTCTCCGCTTCTAAAAGCCCTCTATACCATTGATTAAATCGATAATTTGACCTTCAAAGGCAATGCTAGTTTTCTAATGCTTGGGCACAACCCATTTATGATCTTAGGGATTTCAAAATTAGAAGTTGCCAGGAGTAAATTGATTTTGAGTATCTTGAGATGCATTGATGTTGAATATCTAGGTGAAAAGGATCCATACATCTGTAGTTGAATGCATATCAGGCTATCTGCATTCGGCTTTTGATTAAAATTGAGGCAGAAGAGTATGTGTAAAACACCAAACTAGATGACTTAGTATGACTGTGACTGAGGTCTGGTGTCGCTGCTGCAATCTATTGTGGTTCATAATTTCGTGATCATATAATACTTTTCCATCTCTCTAATTTATTGCTCAAACTATATTTGGGAGATGAAATGAGGTTTAGTTGGTTTTGTATCTTATATGAGCTTTATTTGTTTGTTGAGTATAAACTAGGCATTGATCCTTGCAAACTTCATCTCGTCCCTTTGAAATGTAGTATAGGGTATAAATAGTGGTGTTGATTGACCAAAAATGTTTTACGTAAAAAGATGTGGTACATAACTGATTATAGATTGTCTGGTGAACTGACTTTTTTTTTTTATTTATATTTTTTTATGACAAGGGAAGCCCGTAGCTGCTACCCTTTGGGTGCGCACAGGGTAAAACCCCCGCTCCTATGCAATAGCTCGCAAACGACATAGGATTGGTGAACTGACTTTTAGGTTCCCTAGTTTCATTCAACATGTATACATCCAAATGACAAAAATATGTTACATGAAAATATTCAAGTGGAGAGGATATAAATAAAATTGTGAACTCGAGCATTTTGCAATAGTTAATATTGTTTAGTGTTAATTAAACAGACCTGCAAGCTCCATTAGGTATCTAATTCTGTATGATGTGATTGAGAACATCCTGTCTTTCTAATGGTAATTTCTTACTTAAGTTGAAAATATTGTCCTGTTGCTCTGTGCCTCAGTCCGTAACCATGTATACTAATGAATTCTTCTTCAAGTTAGCTGGTCTTAACTATAACCCAAGAACGCCACGTCTATGCACATTGAGCTGCTAATTTAATCTAGTTAGCCATAGGTAACATAGCCAGTAATGGAGTAGTTCTCTAAATTTGTTCGGTCTCTCCAAAGTAAAATCCTGAACCTTGCTTTATTGGACTGAGGAAGCAGACAAGTTTAACCTTGTATAAATATTTCACCTTGAGGCTATTTCGGAAATCCTCTCAGTAATTTGATTTTTTTTTCTTGGAGCATTTTATAGCTTCAAATTTCTATTGTCCCTATCTTTGGACTCTAGGGTTTTCAAACATTTATCTGTACTCTAACGTCAGTAAAGTGATTGGATGTAGGATATGATCAGCTCTTTATGAGAAATTTCACCTGTTCTGTTAAGAGAAACAGTGTGGAACTTTTTCTTCTTCAATTTTGGTTTTAGCTTCCTAACTTTTCTTTAATGTGGTTTAGTGTTTTATAGTTTCTCTTTTGAGCTGCTTGTAACTTTGGTGTTAGAGCAAGCACCAAATTCCTGGAGTTCATCTCTAATCGTTTTGCACAAAAGTGCACTTGCTAAGAGCAGAAGCTTGGGAATTTAGTGGATTTGGCTCAGAAGGGAAGCTTTATTACTAGAGGTCCTAGACTTATCATCATATGTGATGGTGCTGCACTTGCTAAGAGAAGAAACTTGGGAATTTAGTGGATCTGTCTCAGAATGGAAGTTCTATTATTAGAAGTCTGAGATTTGTCAGCATATGTGATGCCATGTGAATATATACAGTGCAAATTCTGGTGGATATTTTAACATGAAAAATTCTCAAAATCTTGTGACAGTTGTCTTGTAATGCACATCCAAGTCAGCTACATAAAAAATACGAAAAAGGAATCTGGGACATTTAAGTTGGGTTTCTCCTACTTGGATGATTATTTAGGTGCGCATCGTATTGTGCTGTGGTGTTGCAGTTTTCGTAACTGAGGTATGTCTTTCATCTATTTGTCACCTGCAGAGTATTTCTTCCAGTTTATTCTTGCACTTCTTTCATATTTCCTTTCTACTGAATTCTGATCAATTCTTCAAGGACTATTATTTTACTCTCCTGATCTGATATTCCTATGTATTTGCCATCCGTCTGTCAAGTCTTTTTAGAAGTCCTGTTGGTAACTCATATCTGAGTTGTATCTACCTTATTTGCGTATCTGTATTTGTTTCAAATACAGTGATCCACAAGCCATTTCTATTAATCATATCTATATTTTCTGAAAATAATTCCGCTACTGCAAGTTTGGAACACATAGAAAGACCTGTAAGGCGGAGGTCTTCTGCACTCTTTCCAGGAACCATCATAGTACGACCAAATTCAACAAAAGCTTATCTTTTTGAGTGGGGGTTATTCTTTTGATTTCTTTTATAATCCGGAATGTTATAGTCCATAAGATAAGGACTAGCTTGTAGCAAAGCCTTGTTCCTTCACACTCTCATTTTAATTGTGAAAACTGTTCAGATTTTGGAGAAGCTGGAGAAAGTAATAAGCAAAAACTGATTACGGACAGTGATCCATGATGAAAAGAGCTATGGCTAGAAGGTGAAAATTGCTTTTACCAAAAATTGATTTGAAACATCATGCATTTTCTTAGTCTATGTTGCTACATTGGATGTCACAAAGTTAAACTGAAAAACCCAAGATCATGATTTTGTTAAACTGCAACATCTTGTATTTTCTTTGTCCAATTTTTTAATGTAAGCATAAAAAGAAAAATGAGATGCTGGAATTTGGAAAGTTGATCACAGGTTTCACTACTAAAAGTTTCATTACTTATCTTTACATCTATTCTCTTTCTGAAATTGGTAACATGTTACATTCGTCAGCACCCTAAAAAAGACCTGGTGTATCATATCTACAGATACAACCTCAAACAAAACTTACAAAGAGGCCATAGAGTCTAGTAATGATTCAACATCATCATCTAACTGTTTATTACACCAAAAATAAAGAAGAGAAATGCAGGAGCTGTTGATTTTCTGGATTGAATTGTACCTGCCTTCAAATCATCTTGCATTCCTCTCTTCATAACTCAACAAGAGACCTTACTACATCCCTCATTGCAGGCCTGGTGCTTGCCTCGAGTTGAGCACATTGAAGCGCCAAATCCATTATTTTCAGGGCCTTCCATTGTTCTTCTACATTCCAGAGCCTAATTTCTTCATCAAGAAAACTAAGGAAATTGTTACTTCTCTGCAAGTTTTTCCTCACCCAGAAAACAATGTCTAATCCTTCTTCAAAGCTTGGGTCTACTGGCATTTTTCTGCAGAAGAGCTCTAAAAGTAGAACTCCGTAGCTATAGACATCACTTTTCTCTGTCAGTTGAACTGAGTATGCGTTCTCTGAATAGATGGAGGGACAAAAAGAGAAAGGGGGCAAGGGAAGAAAGTAGTAAAAGTTATTAGTTCATCAAAGTAATCTGCCAACTGAATTATACTGAAAATTAGCATAGTAACGTGTGGCTAACCTGGAGCAATGTATCCTAGAGTCCCAACAATATTGGAGTTCGTCGAATTTTCTTCATCTGATACCATTTTAGCAATCCCGAAATCGCCAATCTTTGGCACCATCTCAGAGTCCAGCATTACATTATCTGATTTGAGATCTCTGTGAATGATTTGAGGCACCAAATCGTGGTGAAGGTATGATAGACCTTGAGCAATACCAAGAGCAATACGATGGCGGGACTTCCAGTCCAAGACTACAGGTGGTTTTCTCTGGTGAAGGACATCATGAAGAGTCCCTCCAGGTATAAATTCTGTTAGAATGAAGCCATATCCATGTCTCATGCAATATCCTCCCAATCTTACCAAATTGCGGTGTCTGACAGAATTTAGGCTTCTCATTTCATCATTGAATGCTCTCTGAGCTAAGTCAACCTTCTTGACAGCCCAAAGTTTATTGGATTTGGCAGATTCCATCTTATAAACAGTTCCATGCTTGCCTCTTCCAATAACATAGTTTTCACTCCAGCCTTCTGTTGCATGTACAATGTCCTCAAAAGTTATACCATCAGGTAGATCTTCAATTCCTGATTGACACTTGACGAGCTGATGCTTATTCAGCAGGGATGGGTGCCAAATCCGAGTCACTAGTAAGTACATTGCAGCAACTATGATTGCCATGGAAAGCACACATCCACTAATTACACCAGCCAAAGTCTTCCATTTTACTTGTGATTTTTTCACATGCTTGCAGTTGCTACCTTCAGTGTCTATTAAGCAAAGTCCTGGATTTCCCAAGGCAGATCCTGGACGTGAACTTAATAGTTTTTCCCATGTATTGGGTGCCTTCCCTGACAAGCTATTAAATGATATGTTGAGAAATGAAAGGGAACTCATCTTTTCCATTTCTGATGGTATTGCACCAGACAGGTTGTTGCTTGATATATCGAGGATCTCCAATTTGTCAAGATTGCCTAGGCACCTAGGAATTTCACCAGTAAACTTATTCATGCTCAGATTTAGTGAAAAACCAGGTTGCATAAGCTTACTCAGACTGCATGGGATTGGGCCTTCGAGCAAGTTGTTTCCCAGCTGCAGCTTTACAAGCATTTGTGAGGAGGAGAAAGTGTCTGGAAGAGCACCAGAAAGTTTGTTGTCCTGGAGTAGAAGATTTGTCAATACTGAAGATGATGCAATTTCTTTAGGAATTCTTCCTGAAAGATTGTTGTTGCTCAGATCCAACTCCTCCAGTTTTTCAGAGTTGCTCAACTGAAAGGGAATTTGTCCGGTCAGTCTGTTTGAAGAAATGCTCAGTTTTACAAGATTCTGCAGCTTTCCAAGTTCTGTGGGTATGGAACCATTAAACATATTTTCTGAAAGATCAATCATTGAAAGATTGGTCCAGTAACCAAATGCAGCTGGAATCCTTCCTACAAGCATATTCTGTCTAACATCCAAGTAAGAAATATTCTCATTCTTTTCAATGTCGTCTGGAATACTCCCCTGCAGATTGTTGTTGGGAAGTTTTACCCTATAGAGAGATTTGCATTTTGCTAGATAGGTTGGGAAGCTGCCATTAAACCTGTTGTTTTCAAGAGCCAGGACTGCAAGCCTGTTGCCATTACACAGTTTAGAAGGAATCTGTCCACTGAAGTTATTATAACCTAAATCAACCTTAACTAAGCCAGGAAAATTATCTTTTCCAAGGTCAGGTGGTACCTCTCCCGTAAGGTTATTATGAGCCAACGACAGAAATGAAAGTTTCGTCATATTTGTAATTCCAGGTGGTAACTTGCCGGTCAATCGGTTCTCATAAAGAGCTAGCTCCTGCAGCCCGCTTATTCTGCCAATGCATTCTGGAATTTGGCCCTGAATTTTATTTTTGAATGCATTAAATGCTTCTAGGTTTTGAAGGCTGCAAATTTCTGAAGGAATTTCCCCAGTGATGAAGTTACTGACGAGGCTTATCTCAACAAGAGAAGTGCAGTTCCCAACTTCTGCTGGTAATGAACCACTAAACATGTTGTCATACAGAAGAAGCTTGTACAAATTCTTCAGACGTCCAACTGACTTGGGAATCTGACCACTTAATTTGTTAGCTGACAAATCAATGTAAGCCATCTGAGGGCAACCACCTATCTTTTCGGATATACTTCCATTAAAATTATTTATGGAAAGAACCAACTCTTGTAATTTCCCATTCCACAAGGTCTCAGGAATTTCCCCTTCAAAGTTGTTATCGTCTAAAGAGAGAAATTCGAGATTTGAAAGGCCCCTAAAAACCTCTGGGGAAATAACTCCTCCAAGATGAGAAGATGTTGCATAGAACGCAGAAAGGTTGTGACAATTACGTAGGGAAATTGGCAAAGAACCTGAGAAGCGATTCTGATGAATAAGAAGCTGGGAAAGTGAGCATGAAGACGGGAAGTCCGGGAGAGGTCCTGTTAGATTATTTGTGTGGATGAAGAGATCTGTCAAGTTTGGCAAACCAAATAGCTCTTTTGGAATATTTCCACTAAGGAAATTGTTCCACAGACCAAGATATTGAAGGCTTGTCGAAAGGCCTACCTCAGAAGGAATGGTGCCATTGAGCTGATTGTAACCCAACTCAAGGTATACAAGCTTTTTGGATTTGAAAATCTCTGGTGGGATGGATCCTGCAAATCTGTTGTCGTTGAGGAAAATCGTGTCAAGTTGGCTGCAGTTAGCAAGCATAGCAGGGATGCCACCAGTGAGATGGTTGCCACTTAGATCAAGGGAGACCAAACGAGGAAGATGGCAAAGATTTGGAAAGGCCTTGTCCAAGATTCCAGATAGAAGGAAGTCTCTGAAATACAATGATTTGACTTGTGAAGTTTTGTCTGAATAGCAGGCAACACCTTTCCATTTACAGTGTGAGACAGATTGATTCCAAGGGAGCAATTGTTGAGAGGGCTCTGGAAGATTGCTTCGAAACCCAAGTAGATGAACAGAATCTTGAGGCAATGAGGCCGAAAAAACCGGCACAATGCTGGCAAAGAAGATAAAACAGTGAACAAGATCAAACAAGAACATTTCTGAACTCTTCAACACTTCTTTAAAGAAGCTGCATCCAATAAGGAGCTAGTTTAAGAAGCTGCATCCAATAAGGAGCTAGTTTTTGGGCAGGAACCTGAGACTATTATTTAGGTTTTAAGTTGAGGTCAGCCTGTTTTTTAAAGATACGTGTGGGGGTAGTAGTTAACGACTGTCTGAGGGTACAATGAAAATAGGAGATTATTCTAAGTAGTTGGTTTTTGAAAGTTAGATTTGAAAGGTCAATATTAATGAATAAGTGGTAAAATGAAGCATCCATTGAAAACGAAGGTGTTGAAAAAATAAAAATTGGGGAAGGTGGACGATAGTGCTTAAAAAAATGGCCATGAATATGAGGTCTCAGCTCCATGCTTTTTACTCATTTTTATATAATATGGTAGTTTCTTGAGATGCCCGCAATAATATATTTTTATATATGGCTGTCGGGCCTTATATTTACGACTAGGACTGGCAAGTGGCCGCTAGTGCGTCTTGACGAATTTCAAATTTCAGCAATATCTAGTACACCACTTGAGTGAAAAAGCAAAGTCAACTAAAAATTATTCATCAACTTAACTAATGAGTTCAACGTTGTACGATAATAGTTTTATCACAAAAATTGACAAGTTGAGTGACTAAAATGATGTCTTTTTGATCTGGTCGTCCTCTAAAAAGGCATCGCTTTCAAATTATCCTCCCCATTTTACAGAAAGATGTGAATTTCTTTTTGGTAGCACTTAGCAGGGCCCTCAATTGCCCACTACGCAAATCGTGTGACATGTTGTTTATGTCATTTAACATTATACAATTGAAAGATATGTTCTACTCCCTAGGGATAATATGCGTTTAGCTGAAAAAGGTTTAAATAAAATGCTCGATTTTGGTCAGGAGTGAGGGGTTGTTCAGGTTGCACTGGGGAGCGAAAAGGGGGAAGGTTTGCAGACTTTTTTTTTTTTTTAGCTTAATGTAGGTTTGAATCTGAATGGTTCATATCTTAGATTATTAAGTATTAAGTGTATTTATTTTCATTAAAATTCAAATACTTGTTTTGTCTGTACAAATTTTAAAATTTGTTTGCATAGACGGATAACTTATGGGTTATTTTGTTATTTTAACTTAAAAAGTAAGTATTTTATTTTATTATTTTAGTCGAACACTAGAAATTATTCTAAAAGCAAATAAAATAAGTCAGTTTATAAACATGTTCTAAGTCATTGTGATTTTGTGCAGTGTCTTAATACCATTAAGATGTATTTTTGCATGATTAATTTTCATCACTACACATTGTCCACAATCACAGACCACTATCATACATCACCTTAGTCATAATAACCACCATCATTGTAACGGTCACTAATCACCAATCAATCATATATGTTATCACAATTGTCATCATAAACACTATCACTGTCAACTATTACTCAATCGCTACCACACTATCACCTCTATCATTATAACCATATCCGTTATCATCACCACCATCATTGTCAACCACCATTATCGTCGTCAATCACCAACCAGTTATACCATCACAATCATCACTAACAACCACTATCAATATCAATCATTACCATATTTATCACCTCCATCGTTTTATTTATAACTATTACTTTTAGATTTTATAAAATTCAACATAGCTTATAGTATAATATTTGGTTAGTTTTTTTTCCCCAATATAGAGACATTTTGTATATAAATATATGTCCTTTTGATTTTCATGGGCAAAGCCTGGTTACATCTGGTATTACAAAAAAAATCCGCCAGAGCTCTGGTATCCCCTCTTTCCTCCAATTCACTGCAGATGGTTGATTTCCCCTCCTCATCGAATTTATTTTATGTTGAAAAGCTATATCTTTGCATAGTCTTCGATTTGGTTTTGATTCCAATGACTCCATCAATCTACAGGTACCACTGCCGTTCCTAATTTCACCTTATTTTTGGACGGAGTATAGGATTTTAAGTGCAATGTATAGTTTTCTAATAAGCGGACAACCCCTTTTATTATCTTAGAATTTCAAAATTAGAGTGCGGGGAGAGGACTATTGCTCTTCATCTCTACTCCTCAATCATGTTTGTGCTGTTAAATCTATGTTTCCTTGTTAGTTTAGTTAATTGTTTTCTCAAATTTCAGTCTTACTTTGAAAGAAGAACTGGGATTGAGCACCCATTATGGGGGGCAAGGGCAATGTACTTCAATAAGTTTATGGGAATAGGTTTAGTTGGTTCCATAGGTCACCAACTAGGCATTGATCCTTCATCATATGCAAACCCTCGTGTATCATATTGTCCTTTAATTTTGTTGCCTTGTCATGTATAAAAATATTGATTGACCAAAAGAGTTTGAGGTGAAAAGAAGCTTAAGGGACTTGTTGTAGATTGTCTAGGAACCTGACTACTAGGTTTCGTAATTCATATAATGTAGGTACAGTGACAAATATATGTTACATTGAGATATTCATGTAGGGATATATTTATCATTATCATGATTGGTTGGAATAGTTCTTTTCAAGAAAATGTAAGCAAGTTATAGAACTCAAGATTGTAGAGATCTAAATCTTTATAATGTGGATCTGACTCAGTTGGAAGCTCTACTACTAGAAGTCTTAGACTTATCAGCATATGTTGTGTTGCTGCGTGAATATATCCAATGCAGATTCTGTGAATAATATTAGCTTGAAAAGTAGTCAAAATCTTGTGCGGATTGGCTTGTAATGCACATCCAAATCAACTAGATAAATTATCCGGAACAGGAATCTGGAATGTTTTAGTTGGGCTTCTTCTACTCTGATGATTATTTAGGTGTGCACTGTATTACGCTCCAGTGTTGCAGTTTTCGTAACTGAGGTATGTTTTTCATCTAATCACTTGCAGTAGTCCTGCCAGTTTGTTCTTTCACCTCTTGCATATCTCCTTTCTACTGAATTCTGATTAATAATTCTCCAAGGACTATTACTGTACTCTCTCATCTGATTTTCCTGTGTATTCGCCATTCCACTGTCAAGTCTTGTTAGAAGTCCTGTGGTAACCCATATGTGAGTTATATCTACATTATTGTTAAGTATCTGCATGTGCATGAAATACAATGATTGTCCATAAGCCATTTCTATTCATCATAGCTATTTTTTATTTTCTTTTGTGAAAATAATTCAAGTCACTAGAAGTTTGGAATGCAAAGAAGACTGGGTGGATGTCATCACTATTATGACCAAATCCAACAAAAGCTTATCTTTTTCTGCTGAATATGAAGTGCTGTTTTCTTTTATAATCCATATTGTCATATAGTCCATAAGATAAGTACTAGCTTGTAGCAAATCTTTGTTCTTTCGTACTCTCTTTTTAATTTTGATACCTCAAAACTGTTCAGATTTTGGAGCAGCTGGAGAAAGTAACAAGCAAAAGTTGATTGAGGACAGTGGCCCATTATGAAAAGAGCTATAGCTAGAATGCGAAAACAGCTTTTACCAAAAATTGATTTGAAACGTCATGCATTTTCTTAGTCATATTGTTGCAGTGGATATCACAAAGTTAAACAGAAACACCCAGGATCAGGTTAAGTTGGAATTTAGCCCTTGAATGCAAGGATGACACACACAAATCGAGAAATGGTTCAATTTTTATGTAAGCAAAGAAAAAAAGAAGAAGTTGGAATATGGAAAAGTTGATTATGGCTTTCACTATTCAAAGTTACATTTCTTCTCTTTTACATCTATGATTTAACTCGACAAGAGACCTTACTACATCCCTCATTGCAGGCCTGGTGCTTGCCTCGAGTTCAGCACATTGAAGCGCTAGATACACCATTTTCAGGGCCTTCCATTGTTCTTCTATGTACCAAAAACTAATTTCTTCATCAAGAAAGTGAAGGAAATTGTTGTCGCTTCTGTGCAAGTTTTTCCTCATCCAGGAAACAATGTCTAATCCTTCTTCAAAGCTGGGGTCTACTGGCATTTTTTTGCAGAAGAGCTCCAGTAGAAGAACTCCATAGCTATAGACATCACTTTTCTCTGTCAATTGAACTGAGTACGCATTCTCTGAATTGATGGACAGACAAGGAGAGGGAGGGGGGACCGGGGGAGAAAGTAATAAAATTTATTAAATCATCAAAGTAATCTGCCAACTAAATTATTACTGAAGACTAGAATAGTAATGTGTGGCTAACCTGGAGCAATGTATCCTAGTGTCCCAACAATTTTGGAGTTTGTCGAGTTTTCATCAGAGTCTGATACTGTTTTAGCAATCCCGAAGTCTCCAATCCTTGGCTCCATCTCAGTATCCAGCATTACATTATCTGATTTGAGATCTCTGTGAATGATTTGAGGGACAGAATCATGATGAAGGTAAGACAGACCTTGAGCAACACCGAGAGCAATACGATGGCGGGACTCCCAGTCCAGGACTACAGGTGGTTTTCTCTGGTGAAGGACATCATGAAGAGTTCCTCCAGGGATAAATTCTGTTAGAATGAAGCCATATCCATATCTGGTGCAGTATCCTCCCAATCTTACCAAATTGCGGTGTCTGACAGAATTTAGGGTTCTCATTTCATTGCTGAATGCTCTCTGAGCTAAGTCAACCTTCTTGACAGCCCAAAGCTTTTTGGATTTTGCAGATTCCATCTTATAAACAGTTCCATGCTTGCCTCTTCCAATTACATATTTTTCACTCCAGCCTTCTGTTGCATGTACAATGTCCTCAAACTTTATACGATCTGGTAGATCATCAATTTCTGACTGATACTTGACGAGCCGATGCTTATTCAGTAGGGAAGGGTGCTGAATCCGAGTCACTAGCAAGTATATTGCCACAGCTATGACTGCCATGGAAAGCACAAATCCACTAATTACACCTGCCAAAGCCTTCCAGTTTATTTGTGATTTTTTCACATGCTTGCAGTTGCTATTTTCAGTGTCTGATAAGCAGAGTCCTGGATTTCCCTGGGAAGTTCCTGAATGTGAACTTAATAGTTTTTCCCATAAAATGGGTACCTTCCCTGACAAGTTATTAAATGATATGTTGAGAAACGAAAGGGACCTCATCTTGTCCATTTTTGATGGTATGGCACCAGACAAGTTGTTGCTTGATATATCAAGGATTTCTAAATTATCTAGATTGCTTAGACACCCAGGAATTTGACCACTAAACTTATTCATGCTCAGATTCAGTGCAACATTAGGTTCCCTAAGTTTACTCAGACTGCATGGAATTGAGCCTTCAAGCAAGTTGTCCCCAAGCTGCAGCTTTACAAGCTTTTGTGAGGAGGAGAAAGTGTCTGGAAGAGCACCAGAAAGTTTGTTGTCCTGGAGTAGAAGTTTTGTCAACACTGAAGATGATGCAATTTCTTTCGGAATTCTACCGGAAAGATTGTTGTTGCTGAGATCCAACTCTGCCAGTTTTGCAGAGTAACTCAACTGAAGAGGAATTTTTCCTGTCAGTCTGTTTGAAGAAATGTTCAATCTTACAAGATTTTGCAGCTTCCCCATTTCAGCAGGTATGGAACCAGAAAACATATTCTCTGAAAGATCAATTGTTGAAAGATTGGTCCAATAACCAAATGCTGCTGGAATCCTTCCTGCAAGCATATTTCCTCGAACATTCAAGTAAGAAATCTTCTCATTCTTTTCAATGTAGTCAGGAATACTCCCCTGCAGATTGTTGTTGGGGAGTTTTACCCTGTAGAGGGATTCACATTTTGCTAGATATGTTGGGAAGCTGCCATTAAAACTGTTGTTTTCAAGAACCAGGACTCCAAGCCTGTTGCCATTACATAGTTCAGAAGGAATTGGTCCGCTGAAGTTATTATAACCTAAATCAACCTTAAATAAGCCAGGAAAATTGTTTTTTCCAAGATTAGGTGGTACCTCCCCTGTAAGATTATTATGAGCCAAAGAGAGTAACACAAGTTTCGTCATATTTGTGATTCCAGGTGGTATCTTGCCAATCAATCGGTTCTCACTAAGATCTAGCTCCTCCAGTCCACTTATTCTGCCAATGCATTCTGGAATTTGGCCCTGAATTTGATTTCCGTACACTTGAAATTTTATTAGGGAGTGAAGGTTGCAGAGCTCTAGAGGAATTTCCCCACCAATGAAGTTAGTGACGAGACTTATCGCAACAAGAGAAGTGCAGTTCCCAAGTTCTGCTGGTAATGAACCACTAAGCATGTTATCATACAGGAAAAGCTTGTTCAGATTCTTCAGACGTCCAACTGATCTTGGAAGCTGACCAGTTAATTTGTTAACTGACAAATCAATGTAATTTATCTGATGAGAACCACCAATCTTTTCGGATATACTACCATTAAATTTATTCAAGGAAAGAGCTAACTCTTGTAAGCTCCCATTCCATAAGGTCTCAGGAATTTCCTCTTCAAAGTTGTTATCATCTAAATAGAGAAATTCAAGATTTGAAAGGCCCCTAAATACCTCTGGGGAAATAACTCCTCCAAGATGAGCAGATGATGCAGAGAATGAAGTAAGGTTGTGACAATTGCCTAGGGTAATTGGCAAAGAACCTGAGAACCGGTTCTCATAAATAAAGAGCTCGGAAAGGGAGCACGAGGATGGGAATTCTGGTAGAGGTCCTATCAGCTCGTTTGTGTAGAGGTGGAGATGTGTCAAGTTTGGCAAATCAAATAGCTCTTTTGGAATATTTCCACTAAGGAAATTGTTCCACAGCCCGAGATGTTGAAGGTTTGTAGAAAGGCTTACCTCAGAGGGAATAGTGCCAGTGAGCTGATTTAAACCCAAATCAAGTTTTATGAGTTTGCTTGATTTGAAAATCTCTGGTGGGATGGATCCTGAAAATCTGTTGTCGTTGAGTAGAATCGTGTCAAGTTGGCTGCAGTTTGCGAGCATATCAGGGATGCCACCAGTGAAATGGTTGCCACTGAGATCAAGAGAGACCAAGCGTGGAAGACGGCAGAGATTAGGAAATGCCTTGTCCAAGGTTCCAGGTAAAAATAAGTCAGTTAGATTCAATGATTTGACATGAGAAGTTGTGTCTGAATAGCAGGTAACACCTTTCCATCGGCAGTGTGAGACAGACTGATTCCAAGGGAGCAGATGTTGAGAGAGCTCTGGAAGACTGTTTCGAAACCCAATTAGATGAACAGAATCTTGAGGCGATGAGGCCGAAAAGACTGCAAAGAAATTGGCAAAGAAGAGAAGGCAATTAACCAGGAACAAGAACATCTCTGACCTCTTAAAACACTGAGCTGCTAGTTCAAGAACTAATTTTTGGGCTGAGGCGCCTGAGAATGTTGTTTCATAACATGTGTCCTCAGCTAATGATATGCTTAATTAGTGGGGTAGTAGGTAATGAATGACTTATGAAACAACCAAAATAGGAAAATATTTAATGCTTTGCTTTGGTTGGTTGTTCAATAATTCTTAATGAGGGAGCCAGTCTCTCTCAGCTTTTTTTTAATATAATACAGCACGTTTTTAGATCCATACTGCGATTATTTTATTGTCTGTCGGCCATGCGCATTTCAGGTCTTCAACCCACTCAGAGAGAGTCTACATCTCCTTGATACATTTCCGAAACATTCCTTTTTAAACGGACGAAATACAAAACAAAAAAAATTAAATGAAAATTGAGGTTTATGAGAAACAAATTGGATCTAAAAATTTACACATATTTTGCCCTTGAACTCTGTAGCCCATCTTTCCTCCAATTAACTTCCATTCTTGATTTTCCCTTGAGAAGATTATATCAATCAAATATTTATGTTCAGAAATGAAATTGTATGTATTTCAGATGCAGTAATTATTAGTCTTCTATAAGATGAGTTTGCTTTTGATTCTCATTAACTCCATCAATCAACTGGTACAATGTCATTCCTAATTTCACCTTTTTCTGTTTCCTCGTTTCTAATTGCTTCTGTACCATTGAATCTTCCTGTTTTCAACTGGATGGACTTTCGCATTTTTTAGATCTTAGAAAAACTCTAACATTAGAAATTGCTGCTTATTTTCTTGTGTTTGAAATGTAAATTGATTCAGAGTTTTCTTCAATTTTGATTAGAAGAAACTTTAGCCAGTCTTTAGGTGTGTTTGGTAGGAAGGGAAATAAGTGTTTGCTGCTTATTTCTTGTGTTCAGTGAGCAAGCAAAAAATATTATCCTAAAAGCATTTCAATATAATCTAGACAAAAAAAGGAGGTGGAGGTGGGGGTAGGGGTAGGGGTGTGGGGACGGGAAAATGTTTTCCAAAAAAATTGACAAATCCAAGACTGGGACTTGTCAACATATATGGTGTTGCCGTATGAAAACAATTTCAAGGTAATATCTGGTAAGTAATTTGGTGTTGCCATCATCTTGTTTGATCAAAATCCAACAAGAGCTCATCTTTTTTCTCCTGTTTCTTTTTTAAGTCTTTGAATAATTTTTTAGAACCCGTGATGTGGTGATGTAGTAATTTGTAAGATCAGGACTAGCTTGTAGCAAAATAGTCTCTTTACCTCACACAAGGTAGGGGTAAGGTTTGCGTATATTCTACCCTCCCTAGACCGCACCGTAGGACAACATTGGGTATATTGTTGTAAATTTGGTTTTCACTTATCCTTGCTATTCTTTAACGAGGTTACTGTTTTGTAGTTCCTCTTTTGAGCTGCTTGCATTAGCTTTGGTGTTAGCGCAAGCATCAAATTCCTGGAGTTCGTCTCAAATCTTTTGCTAAGAGCAGAAGCTTGGAAATTTAGTGCATCTGTCTCAGAATGGAGCTTTATTATTAGAATACGAGACGTGTCAGCATATGTGGTGTTGCCTTATGAATATGTCCAATGCAAATTCTGGTGAATAATTTTAACGTGAAACTAGTCAGCATCTTGTGGAGATTGGCTTGTAATGCACGTCCAAATCAACTAGATAAAAAATATAGGAACAGGAATCTGGTATGTTTTAGTTGTGCTTCTGGGCTCTGATAATTATAGGTGGTGCGCATTGTATTATACGCTGGTGTTGCAGTTTTTGTTGCTGAGGTATGTCTTTCATCTATTTGTCACTTGCACTAGACCTTCCAGTTTATTCTTGCACCTCTTGCATTTTCCTTTCTATGAATTCTGATTAATTCTTCAAGAACTATTATTGTACTCTCCTGATCTGATTTTCTTATATGATTTGCCATTCCTCTGTCTAAATCTTGCTAGAAATCCTGTGGTGACTCATGCCAGAGGTATACCTATTTTGGTATCTGTATTTGCATGAACTGTAATGCTTGTCCACAAGCCACTTCTATTCATCTTAACTTTTATGATTTTCTTAACTAAAAAAAATATTTCAGTCACAGGAAGTTTGGAACACGAAGAAGATCATAAGGCAGATGTCATTTGTTCTTGCATTTTTTTGTCAAGCAGTCTACATCCTTATTTAAAACATCATGCATTTTCTTAGTCTATTGTTGTTCCATCGAATTTCAAAAAGTTAAAACTGAAACACCCAAGAACACAATTATGTTGGAATTTGGAAAAAAATGTACACGGATTTCACTGCTAAATGCTTCATTTCTTCTCTTATCTTTACATCTATGATTTAACTCGACAAGAGACCTTACTACATCCCGCATTGCAGGCCTGGTGCTTGCCTCGAGTTGAGCACATTGAAGCGCTAGACCCATTATTTTCAGGGCCTTCCGTTGTTCTTCTACATCCCAAAGACAAATTTCTTCATCAAGAAAACAAAGGAAATTGTTGCCTCTATGCAAGATCTTCCTTACCCAGAAAACAATGTTAATCTGGGTTTACTCAGAGCTTATTTGGCGCTACTATTGGTTTGTTTGTACTTCGAATTACCCTGCATAGAATAATTTCATTTATTACAGTTTTTATGTTAAGTGAACATTTTCCAATTGGATTTGGAGTTCAGTTTATTTAATTGCAGCGAAGGTTGTAGTTGTCACTAGTTGATGAACTTGCATGTCTTTTAAAGGAAGCGGAAGCTGTAGTGCAATCGATTAATTGCAGTTTGGCTCAAGTTGGGGAACTAAATGTTGACAATGGTACAAATTCGTTGGAAACCTGTCATGATGAAGTAGGATCCATTTTTCCTTGTTAGCGGAAACATGAAAATAAAGAATAAGGAAGAACAACAATATTTAACGTGGTTCGGATCAAAATGATCCTACGTCCACCAAAGAACAACTGTACCAATATTTTATTTCACTTTACAAAGAATACAAGTGAAATACTACAAGAGAGAAGATCAAATGCCTTAGAAGGTGAGAAGGCAAATGAGAGATGTTTTGAAAATGAATTAAGAGCCACCTATATGCTTTCTCCCCCATTGCTAGTAGGTTGATGGGTCGCGCTTCTGGCACACATGTTTTGGCCAAATAGGAATGAATTCTTCCCTTGATGTCATCCATGACATCACTATGTGTCAAAAATATCAAGGTTAAACATGTGAAATCATTTTATGGTTTACCTAAATTTCACCTACCAAGACACTATCTTGACCTTTTATTTTGTACTAATTATCTTCCTATCAAATCTTCATATTAATTCTATCTTCCATTAAGTTTGATTCCACAAGGACCAAACCAACTCTTTCACCTTTTAACTCGTAATGTTCACTCAAATTTCACATTTAAGTTACTAATACAGACACGGTACATTCCTGTGTGCTTATTTCTTAAAGGAAAAAAAAATATCTAAAAGGAATCATGATCTTGTGCGTGATCTTTTATAACAATGTAGGCAGAAGCGTCGTCTGTTGATCCTCTCTAGTCTGTAAATATTGCAATAATGATGGCATTATTAGTATACTCCATGCTAAAAAGTGACGACACAATGCAGGTAATAATCTTTTTCCATTGGGTTAGAGTTAACTAAGCGTGTAATCTTTAATCCTTTTTTGCCTGTAACAGGAAAAGATTCTGCTATGGCATTGTCAACAAATACCTTTTGCTTGCCAGTCTTTTTTTGATAATGATCATTGATCCCTGTGAGTCGGGCTCGATAGGATTTGATCAATCTTATATTCCGTCATTAAGGGGTAGAACTGATCCAAGAATTTTATGATTAGAGTTTTTTTTTGTTTTTTTTTGGTTTTCCACCCAGTGTTTGGACCCTACATTGGAGCCCCGATTAAATCTGAATCGCGTACTGCATGACCCATTTAAGGTGGAGCTCCCAACATGATTTTTTTCAAACCTAGGGCTCAAACTTGAGACCTCTGGTTAAGAGTGAAGCAGTCTCACCACTGCACCACAATTCATGTTGGTAGACTCTATAGAATTTGATCAATCTTATATGTCGTCGTCAAGTGGTAGAACTGATACAAGAATCTAATGTCGTTAAGGGGAAAACTTAATAATCTTCATCTTCAATCGTATAATTGTTTGCTACCATGTGAGTGGAACCCTTTTTAAAGCTTTCATGTATTGAGATGTTTGTAGGCCAAACTTCACACAATCAATGTCTATACTCAAGAGTTTCAAATTGCAGAAGTAAAATTTTAAGATGATAACAATTTTTTTCATAAATATGTGATCGAAAAGGAAAAGTGATTGGTTAGTGTTATTTCTATCGCACATTATCAAAAAGATCACTTCAATTTATCGAAATAATTGAAAAAAGAAGTTGACAATAAAAAATTATTCCTTAATGGAACTTAAAGGGTATGAAATTGGATAATGCATTTTATTATATTATTCATATAAGATGAAAATAACTTACAACAAGTGAGTTGGCTCCTACAACGGTTATTCTTTTATTACAACTTAAAACACTGGGTTTTTTTTTCACTCAACTATAGAATTATAAGCCTCATTGAGACTCTCAAATTCAGGCATAATACAAAATTAGATCCTTAAAAATTATAACTTTGACCTTTAATTTTGTTACTGCACAAGTAGGCATTTTAACTATCCAAAACTTAAACAAAAAAACACTCAAATCCTACTAGACAAAATGCGTGAAATACCCAAATTAGGCACGTCAGAGATAAATTCAAGGGCCCCAACAGCAAAAAAAAAAAAAAAAAAACATTGAAAAGACTATTAAATTCTTAATCAATTCTTTTATATATATTTTTTAATTTTTTAAATTAAATTTCACTTTATTCTCTTTCTAATTTTTTCAACATTTCCCCCTTTTTTTTTGCATTATTTGCTATTCATTGCAAAATGCACAAATTGCAAGTGACATTTAATTATTTTTTGTTATTGTGAAAAAAAAGTTATAATGAAGTTTTTTTTATTTTTCCCTGTATCTATTGTAAGCAAGATGGGGTGAGTATACACTTTTAAAAATCGAATGCAATCTAAGTCCAAAGACTCTCAATCAACCACTCCACACTTAAGATTCCTTACATTTTGATTAGCTAGAGATTACTACTCAAACTTGACAAAAATTTTGAAAAAGTTCATTTAGACATTTTATCAAACAGTTTAAATGCACCATCTTACTTAACAATTTTTAGCACTTCATGTTTATCTATTTGCCTCCGAAAATTCGTAATGACAATCATAATACACAAAGTATCCTTTTTTCTCACTAAGTATTTGACAACTTAAAGCACAAACACACTTCAAAGTAAAGCAAAGAAGAAAAAGTTAATTGATTTTCATGTCTTCATATATCTATGGGCTGCACTGAAATAATTTTGCAATAAAAACGTTAGTTTCCTCTAGTGATTCCCATATTGGCTTGAACATCTGACTAACAGTATGCAATTCTTATTTGTAAAGTGTTGAACCTTGATACCTTGACTAAATTAAGGAAGAAGAATAGGTAATCGTTCAAGTATACGAAATTTCTGCACATATCTTGAACAATTTTTTCTTTGATTTGAATACAAGGGGCATGAATTTTAGAAATTTAGATTAGGATTAATTTTTTAGAAGAAAGAGGAGAAGGTAGTAAAAGATTTTCCCAAAAATGAATTTGTTTTCACTTTAACCTTATTCTATATTATAATTAATTTTTATTGTTTTTAAAATCTAGGTGTATTTATTTTAGTTAGTTGGCAGCAACTGAGTGGTTCACTTGTCCACGTCAGAGCATTTGTATATCACACGTTTTGTTTGAAATATTTGTGTGTCTTTTTATTTAACTTTTGAATAGTTAAAGTGTCTCTTTGTGCACTATCAAAATTAAATGTCAAAGTTATAAATTGAAGTCAAGTTAAATGTCATATTAATGTATTATACCTCAAATTCATATGAATAACCAAGATTGTTAGCTTAAGCACGTGGTGGCTGGATGGTAAGTAGACAGGGCTGGGAAAGGATTCTCGTTGGAGGGGCTAGAGGGGTTCAAGGTAGTGGGGCTGGAGGGGGTTTTGGTCGGTGGGTCTTGAAAGGGAAGGGCTCGATTCTGATTGGTGTGTGCTTGAGAGAAGGGGTAGAAGGGGGAGTTATGTTCTGGATGAGAGTAGAGGATGGTAGAATTTGATTTATATCTCAACATAATTCATACGCTAGGTGTAAAGTCAAAATTTAGAAGAGAAAGTTACGTTTATTATGTAATCTTTTTTATATATATTTTGTTTTCATAAATTCTAAAAAATATTGTAACTGATTATAATTTAATAGTTTATTTTTCTTTTTCAATTGATTGTAATATTTTGTAAGACAAGAATAAATATATACTATAAACTATTGTATGCTACATAACAAAACAAATGGTTAAATCTCTCTTATTGATTATATTTTTGAAAACTTTTTCAATATTATCGATTGTTACCTAAACTATTAAAATTATTCTAAATCGTTATAAAATAAAATTAAGACTTCACTTCATTGAATACGCCAATTAGAGTCATTTTTATTGTAGACCCGTAATTTTTGACGAGGTTTTTCTTAGTGTTTAAATATTCATTTATATCTAAATTAGATAATTCTTAATTTTATCCTATTTTAAAATTCTTTTAAAATGTTTGAAAACTACAAAAGATAGTCACATCATAGGCTAAATTATGTTTTCAATTTCTTCAAAAGAAAAGAACATTTACAATAAATAAATAAATAAATATATGTTTTCTTTTAATTTTAATTTAATAAATAAGTTAGTTTTTCTTAAATCATAATTTTATACTGACTATTCAATTATTATTTTTAATTTTGTTAGTAAAACTAATACATCACGTGTTTTAGATCCATGCCACAATTGGTTTTATAATATGTTGGGGTAACCATCGGTGGCCCCCTAAACTTGGCACTAACTTTCACTTCGACACCTCAACTAGGTTTTGTTCATTTTAGACACCTTATGTGATATCCTGTTGTGTCATTTTGACACTTTTTTTATAATCAGCCAAATATGTAAGGCGTGTGTAACACACACACCGATGACGTGTCAAAATGACAAATTAAACAAAGACATGTGGCATATATATTGAAAATAATTTTTAAATAATGAATTTTGAGTTTTAAAAAAAAGACCAATGACACGTGGCAATTTTTATCCGAATAATATTTTTTAAAAAATTAATCACTTACAAGTTCATCCCATGTTGTCTTCTCCACCACCCCCCATCCCTGATCCTCAACCCCTCCCCCACCAGATTGTCTTCTCCACAGTCCACAACCCCTACCCCTCCCACACTCAATGCATCTTCTCCACCACCTCCCACCCCCCCCCCCCCCCGCAACCCCAACCTCTCCCCAATCCAGATTGTCTTTCTCCAATATACTTTCATAGTAATTTAACTATTTGAAAAGAATTATTTTCCAAAAATACAATTTCTTTGCAAAAATTGATTCGTCTTACTTATAACATCAAATAAAACCAAATTATTTAAATATAAACAAAGAGTTCCCTAAAAGAATTTCCTAGATTTTCTTTTAAAAAAATATATTTCAATTTTTTTCAAAACATTTCAAGGAGGAAGAATGGCAACAAAATAAGAAAAATTGTTTAAGCTTGAAATCTCTTGGTGTTGTAGCACTATTAGATCTATTTCTCCATGGAAGTAGTTTAGGAGTGGTGGCTAAAATAGGGAAGAAGAAGAAAAAATAAAATAAAAATAGGTTAAATATAAACTTTCCACGCGCTGGCAAAGAGTGTATCACACTCGCTATGTCATGTCAGCAAAAAGTGTCAAAATGACATAGCGGGATATCACATGAGGTGTCTAAAATGAACAAAGCTATTTGAAGTGTCGAAGTGAAAGTTAGTGCCAAGTTTAGGCGGCCACCGATGGGTTACCCCTAATATATTTGTTGGCCATGTTCATTTTGATCCATTTAAGACCAGGACAAGTATCACGGAGTACTCACTATTTAAGCATTACGTTATGTGAAAAAGCTCAGTGATAGTATACTACCAAATTAAAAAAAATAATTCATACGAAGAGTTCTCGAGTTTAAATTTGGTGCAATCACTATGTAGGAAGTTTTTTCACCAAGAAATTACGTTTTTGTACAATAAGATGTAATTCTGATATAATTACATTAAAAAATAGAGTACTTAATAGTTTACCATTGTCAATAAGATTAAGACAATTGTGTACTCTCTTTGTCTCATATTATATGAGTTGGTTTGATTCGACAAGGAATTTAAGAAAGAAATGAAGAGTTTTAAAATTTGTGGTCTAAAATAAATGATAAATATTTATTTGGTTTAAATTATTTCATTAAGGATAAAATAAACATTTTAAATACTACTCTCTACCACTTTAGTTCCGACTAAACTCTAATGGGTTGTTTGGTGTGACAGATAAAGAAAAATAATCTTTGAATAAATTTATAATACCCCTCAATTTTTTGTTTGGTTACAAAGTGTGGAATAACGTATTCCACGGTAAATAATTATGATTGGGATAAGTTATCCTTGCTTGTGGGTTAGAAAACTAATTCGAAATAACTTATCATGTGATAGAAATGTAAAATAACAAAAGTACCTTAAACCTTCTTTTATAAACAAACAATTTATTCTTAAAAGTTATATCATGCATATTTGACAAACCAAACAACCAGTAAAAAAACAATCCCAACATAACTAATTTCATCATAATTTATCTTATTATAACTTATTACATCAAAGTTAATCCCAAAATTTCGAATAAGTTAATGCATAAGATATATGAGGTAACGTTATCTAATATCTCTAACCAAATACAAAATAAATTTTATCGGAAGATTATTACACTTTGGGAAATACTCGTAAATATTTTGCACCTACTGGCAAAGTCTTAATGGTGTCAATTTCCAGCAACACGTTACAAAGTCCAAAGATGGATCTTGAATTTATTGTGTTGTAGACTTGTAGTCTACCTCAAATACCACAAAGTCCCTGCTCATTTTCAGTCAACTAAAAGCTTACCGTTCCAGTTGATCTTTCTCTTCTCCTTCCTCTTCTCATCAATCCTTTAAACCCAAAACCTCTGACTCAATTCCAAAACATGGCTGCTCTCTACAATTTTTCCCTTTTCTCTTTAGTCTTTCTACTGTTAATTGCCACCGCCGTGGCAGAGATCCGATCTACCCCGATCCGATCCGATTCTCGTTCTACCATCCCTTTTGACGAATTCGGGTACACCCATTTCGGCCGTCTCAATCTCACCGTCACCGACATCTCCTTCTCCAACCCGAAATCCGGACCCGAACCCGTTCTATCCGAATTGGGTTTCTTCCTCGTTACCCGTGAAGCTTGGCAGCATGTTCTTGAGCAACTTCAAGATGGTGATATCCGGTGTACTCTCCATTCAGATCTTGTCAAAAGGGTTTTCACTTTTGATCAATTGCAACCCTCTGCTCGTCAATTCACAACTTCGTTCAGTATATCTGATGCGAATCAATTCACTCTTGTTTTTGCCAATTGCATGCCTAATTTGGTGATTTCAATGAATGTTCACTCGGTTATGTACAATTTCAACCCGAGAAGTGGGCAGCTTGATTTTCTGTCGGCAGGCAAGACTGCTCTTCCAGCGATTTACTATTTGTTTTTCGTAGTCTATGTGTTGATGGGGGCTTTTTGGGTTTTTGCACTTTACAAAAAAAGGTTATCTGTTTATGGAATTCATTTCTTTATGCTTGCTGTTGTGATCTTGAAAGCATTGAATTTGCTGTGTGAGGCTGAGGATAAATCGTATATTAAGAAAACTGGTACTGCTCATGGGTGGGATGTTTTATTCTATATATTTAGCTTCTTGAAGGGTATTACTCTGTTCACTCTGATAGTTTTGATTGGAACTGGTTGGTCATTTTTGAAGCCCTACTTGCAAGATAAAGAGAAGAAGGTTTTGATGATTGTTATTCCTTTGCAAGTTGTGGCCAATCTTGCACAGGTTGTGATTGATGAAACTGGACCCTTTGGTGAAAATTCATACACATGGAAGCAGGTTTTCCTGCTTGTTGATATTGTGTGTTGTTGTGCTGTATTGTTTCCGATTGTGTGGTCGATTAAGAACTTGCGAGAGGCAGCTAAGACTGATGGCAAAGCTGCAGTGAATTTGATGAAGTTGACATTATTCAGGCAGTACTACATTATCGTGATATGTTACATATACTTCACAAGAGTTGTGGTTTATGCTCTGGAGACCATCACCTCTTATCGGTATCAGTGGACTAGTGTGGTGGCTGCTGAAGCTGCAACACTTGCCTTCTATGCCTTCACAGGGTATAACTTCAGGCCTAAGGCACACAATCCATATTTTGCGATTGATGACGAGGAGGAAGAAGCTGCTTCTGAGGCTCTCAAGCTTGAAGATGAATTTGAACTATAGATATTATTTTTTCACTCTATGCAGATACGTTTGAAGAGGCATAACTGAAAATACTGAAATCTCGGAGAAGGTTCTAACATTTTTTAAATCACTGCCTAGTTGCTTGTTCATTAGTGTGTATATTCAATTTAATAGATATCTGTTATGCTTTTATCTATAATGTTGCACTATTCTGTTATGCTTTTATCTATAATGTTGCACTATTCTGTTATGCATTGAACTCGGATGTCGAATATCAAGTCATAAAAATGTTATTAGCTTTGTTGTTAATCTTTAGACCAGCTTCATATGGTGACATTACTAGGGATAAGTCTTTCTTTTGCTTTGTATAATTTTGAACAGGCTGCTCTGCAGTATAGTTCACATGGTTAGCTAAATAAAGGTTGTGCAATATATGGTGTTTTCGTATATGCAAGGTCGTTGTGCGTCTATTGCATTTGGATTTACTTAAGGACCAAGAGTTGGCCATGGATGGTCTCTTGGTTGACTCAGTGCATGAGAGCTGCTTGCTCTTGTTCTTTTATAGGTTCTCAGCCTGGTAAGTATGAGTTTTTCATAACTTCTTTTACATTTCTCAGTGGTCTCCGCTGATGCAGTAGACTGTATAATGGAGGGTACAATCTATAGTTTGGTGGAGTGGGCGGGGGGGGGGGGGGGGATGGGGGGTTAGGCATATCAAACCTGTGTATAGATCACAAAAAAAAAAAGGTCATGGAAGGGGATATAAACCAAACTTCCATGGAAGTACAAGATGAAAAGTAAGAAGCATAAATGAGGAGATTGTACCTTGTCATCACCACATTAATTGCCCTCCTGCTTTGATGGTTTTACTTTCAATAGCGTAGCTTAAAAGTATGATGGGATATTGGAGTTTATAATGGTTGAATTCGTCAAATAAGACAGACAACAGCGGATCTCCCCTTCTCCATTTCCATCGTCTCTATTTTCTCGAGTTTTTATTTAGATGAGAGACACATGTAATAGATTAAAATCAGCAAAGATTAATTAACTAAGATTATAGCCATGATTCAACCAACTAATAGATAGACTCTTATCAGTTCAAAAACTTTATTAGTTCACCTTTTGCCAAATTTCAAAACTCTCCTTCTCCTCTTTGTCCAAAACGATATTTGTTGTAGAAGAAAAGGGGAATTTTACCCAAATCTCATACTAATTACATTTTATATCTACTTTTTTTCAAATTACAAAAATTCCTTAAATTTGGTGGAATTTGAATACATCCCAAAAGGTAACCTTGATACATTGTGTTCCAATTTCGGATACATCCCTCATACATCTTGGTGTCAGATATATCACTCAATATATCGCGTAAAGTGATTGTTGAGTGAATTAACCTAGCTCTAATGGCTATTGTTACAATGGAAATGGAGGAAGAACGGAGAGAAGATAATCTGGGAAATTAATTGAACTGCATTGCTTCCAGTCATCTCAATACTGTTATTCATACAAGTGACTAACTGCTTTAATTATCATAACCGACTAACAACCTAACAATTAGCATAACTAACTTTGTAACTAATCAGTGTACAAGTTGGACTAGCTAACACCCTATGTACAACTCATACAGCTGTCATTAATTTCTTTAGTGAATGTATCGGACTGATACATGCGTAAAGTGATGTATCCAAGAATAGGGAAGAATAAGAAATTTAGTATTTTTTTCAAGTTGTAGGAAGTTTTAGAGAATATGGTTAAATAAATTATATATTAGGTCATTTTTCCAAAAAGAAGGGGGATTGCCAACACCGAAAATCATGACTACAGAAAAAAAATAATCGTGAATATGAATCTATAAGACGAATCAAAAATTGCGAGTCAAAAATTGTATCGGGGTAATTTAGTAAATTTTCATGACGATATACATATTCTTCTAATAATAGTAAGTCAGGTCTGATATTCTTTTAGAAGTTCGGGGCTTTGGGCAATCACCTTTTTGATAGGGAAAGAGGGTGTTTGGATTGGCTTAAAAGTTAATTAAATCTATTTTTAAATCAGTTTTTGATTTTTGGAGTGTTTGATAAATATAAAAATAATTTAAAGTAAGTCAAAAATGACTTAAAATAAGGGGAAAATTACCCGTATGAGCAAACATATATTAGTTAATTAGTTAGTATAACTATAGTTTGCCTTAATTACAATTCGCGACCTACTTTTAGCCATAAATACGCAACTCAGCTTTTTAGTTTTGTATAATTCGCACGTTTGTATAATATAATTTGTATAACTTTTGTATAATTTAATTTGTATAACTGTTTACAATTCTGATGTTTGTAATTGTATAAATTCGTTATTTGAGTTTATACAAAAATAACTAAAATGTACAAATATACCCGCGTATTATGCAAACCTGCGAATTATACAAATCAACAAATTATACAAACGAGGTAGCTTAAACTGTAGCTACAGTCCGTAAATATACAAATTATAGCTATGGAACATAACTAAGTTTATTAGAGTGGCTATTTGCGAAAGTTCCCCTAAAATAAGTTAGAGAGTGTTTGATAAAATTAAAATTAACTTAAAATAAATTTAAAATGACTTTTAAAAGGGTTAAAAGTCAAAAGTAGATATCTCCGTACTTTTATTTTTTGATGTTAAAGTTATTTAAGTTTGATTTTCTATTTTTTTGATATAAAAACTATTTTTTAAGGCAATCCAAACAGATTGTAAGTAGGTTGTATAATTTAATTGGATAAATAGCTGTCAAAATTAGAAGGAAAATTACTTGGATGAGTACCTTTTAATAAATAATTATTGATTTTAGCGATATTTTTTTATTTATTACTATTTATAGCAATACATAGCAATACTATAATAAATTTGTAATATGTATTAAAAGTGAATTATGTATGTAATATATATGTATTATAACTGTTTTAAACAAAGTTGTTTGGTAAGAAATTGACACATTGTTAAAATATATGATAAATGTGTTATCCATCATTAAAAGTTGTATTATATGTGTTTGATAAATTGTTCTGAATAATATCTATTAAAAATGTATTATAAATGATTAAAAGTGATCAAGTGAAAAAAAAAATTATTGCTATAGATAATAAATATTTTCTTAATATACTCAAGTATATTTATGTAAGTTTTCCAAATTAGAACTTTTAAGCTTTACTGAATATGTTTGGACTCCAAGCCCACTTTTCATCAGACATAATTGCAACTTTATAAGGCCCGTTTGGTTTGGGTCAATTCAACATTGTTTTTCCTACTTTGTTTAGTTACCAATATAATCTTGCGTATAATTCAGCATATCTAATACTTTGTTTGGTTACTAAATTATTTTACACTATAGATAATACATGTATATATTATGTGTGAGATATATAATATGTACAAGTCACAAATTTGTATGTCCATTGCAGTGGAAACGTAAAGTTGCGAGTAGATCAATGTATAAGGTTGAGAATAATGTACTATTCCACAAGTTTCATTCTAATTAAGAGCAATTTTTCTGGTGCCAACCAAATGGACATAATCCATTAGTATGTAGTCGAGTAGTTTAGTCTATAGTCTTCCATTAACCAATTATTTTAACCTATCTTACTTTTAGTGAACGACTAGCACCATGTCAATCCAAGGGACGGAGCTAGTTTGGCCGAAGTCAAACACTTAGATACAAATTCTAAATTTAGTCACTCAAGTCTTGACACAATGTTATTAGGTCGGATTTGAGTCTTGATAGCATGGTTCTATTGGGTTTTTCGGGGTGTCTTTGTCGTGGTTCGGGTTTAGTGGTCGTTCATTTTAGTTCTGGAGTATATTTAGTCTTAGCTAGGGATATCATTAGCTCTTTTTTGTACTCATCAGTTATTTTCCTTTCAATTGGGCACGAGTGTACCTTTTGAGCTTATGGAGGTCCAGTTAAGTTATAGTTAGTTGTTTTACTTTATCTCTCCGCTTCGTGTTAGACTACTGAGGCGCATGGTTAAAAGGACTAGAATTCTAAATTCATAAACTTCAAATTCTGGCTTTGTTTCTCTAATCAATCTCCATAGCTTCTCAAGGCTCTCTTTCTTCGTTCCTCGGATAATTTGAAATTGAGAATTTCATGTCAATTTAGAGTGTTCCCTTGAGGGAGGTAGCTTTATGGGAATGGGAATAATAAATCAAATTAGAGTACCCCCATGTTAGACTATTGACAATTTGATATGTATTGTCTCCCTCTTCCCATCCACACACAAGTTATCATGTTAATATCACAACCAAAAGGTCCCTAGCTCCCCATCCCCCAACAACATCAAGAGTAATAATACATGTTGAATTATTGTCACCTCTTTTTAGGTACATTATTGTTATATATACCCTAGTTAGGTGCAAAAGAGATCCGAACAATCTTCAAATTGTACTCTTGTTCAATCATTAGTCATATCGGTATGCTTGATTTGATCACTCTATAAACATTGCCAAAAAAATATCTGCCTAACTATGCAAACAGCTAATATGTTAACCCGTTAGTTTTCTTTTTATCGCTAGGGTATGGTTGGTCAAATTTTTTGAAAAATAAGCTCCTTGTCTTAAAATTGAGAGAAATTTTTTTCTAGTTTAGAAGGGTAGAATTAAGTTGCACAAATGACATTTCACATTAATTGTGTCCTTCACCTCCACCTGATGTCCTCGACCAACTTGGGTTAGTGAAAGAATTACAAAATTTTATTGTGTAATGGGCTGAGATTTCAAAGAAATAGATTAATAAGAGCTCGTTTGGAATAGTTGATTGAGATTAGCTTTGACAAATATTAAATATAAGAAATATATTTTTGACGTTGAAACTGATATTACCAACTAAGCACTCACGTATATTTGTTAAAAATATATATACATGAGTTTGATTATAAATTAGGGTTGAGCAACAACTTTTCTGTTAAAATAACTAACTTGTCCTTATTTTATTTATATTTATAAAAATTGTAAATTACAAAATATCTCAGGAGAATAAGAACAAAGCAAGTTAAGAGTTTTGTTTGGGTAGAGTATTTTGAGAATTGTAAGGACATTATATTATAAATAAAATAATAAAATGTTTCGATAGATTTAAAAATGTTTGTTACTATTTCATATTGTCATCTAATGCATTATATTGAAGAATCAGATTTTTCAGTTAGCTAAAATAAAAAAATAAAGTGCAAAATATAATTAACACAAGAAATTTTACCGTAAAAAACTCCTTACACATTTTCCTTCCTAATAATAGCGGTCACTTTTAAGATTTTACCTCAATTTTGAAAGTTACAACATAAGAACCAAGCACTTATTACAAATCTTTTATTAAAGTAAATAGGTTGCAATTTAAGAATAATCAAGTAAGCAATTTGAGAGCCATCTCTAACTACTATTTTCTAGGAATAAATTTTGATTTATGTGAATAACGTTCATCTTTGTGTACGTATTATATAAGAAAGGTAATAATCTAAATGCTCGTCTTTTTGCTCCAAAATTCATCGAAATATAATCAAGAAATTCAATTTCAAATGAACTTGATTTTATTTATTTCAACTTTCACATATGACTTCTCCTAATTTTAAAGTTTTTTCGTTTCATGCAATTATGCTAATATTTCAATGTTAATTGAGTTCTTATTTCTTAATCCACGCGTTTATGTTAGAATTAAATTTGATTTTTTAAGAAATTATTTTTGCACTTGAAATCTAATTTGCATTCTATAAATGTTAGTCATCTCCACTTCTCCAGTGTATTACGTAGGACTTGATTCCTTCGTGTCGTACACATAACATTTGTAATTTAATTTTTTGATAGACATGATAAAAGTCGATGTATTTTAATAATTTATTTATCTATATATCATAAATAATATTAACTTCTTATTTAAAACATATTTTAAAAAAAAAAAAAATTATGTAATTTCTTTTATGTCTATTAGTTATCAAAACTTCATATTTAACATAGCTCAACAATATCTATATTAGCTTACATAATTTATATTGAGTAGTTACTAAATACTTAAATAAATTTCACTCCTCTGTCCCAATTTATAAGTTTCAAAACGAGGATAAATAGTACTTCTTTTGTTTCAATTTATGTGATATATTTTATTTTACAAAATTCAAACAGTTTAAATTTAATTGAAAATTTATATATAAAATTTTTAATTTTTTTGAAAAATTTATATATTTATAAATTATGTAAAAAGTATTATAAGATACAATAATTGATAATTCAAAATATTTTTAAAAAATTATAATAAAAAATAGACTTAAATTTTAAAATTTAAAATGTGTCACGAAAATTCGTATAGATAACTACTTGCCCTATTTGTCTTATTAGAGGGAATAGGGACAGCTCATCCTACTCAAAACTGTCCCCGCCCATTAATTGTACCTCTCCATCCCGTCCCCATTTTCCATTTTTCATTTTTGTTTTTGATATTTGTTCGAATAGAACTTTATTTAGGAGAAACTCTTTTTTATTATTTTTTTTTATATTTTATAAATTATAATTCAACTTTAACACTTTTAATTAAATAAAAACAACTTTATTCATTACATTGCCCCATTTTCCTCTTTTATTTACTGGTAGATGTATTTTATTTTAGTACATATGAATATGTGCATGAATATGTGCAGGGCGGATCTATTCAGCCGGGTAGGGGTGCCATGCCACCCATCAGCTTCAATGAAAACTTTATGTATATAGGTATAAATATACACAATGTACATATAAATAATAAATTCGTCACCCACAATATCAAAGTACTCTCTTGTGGTAAAAGGTCAAATATTTGAGCCTCAGGTCGTGGGATTGAACCCGTTTGACACATTTTTATTTTTTTCCTTTTCAAAATTAGTGGCACATTCAAGGCTCCTCTCATAAATCATAATAGCTTTTCGACCTTTTTCTTTTTATTTTTTTTTCTTTTTTTCCATTGTTTCAAATTATTTGCTATTTTCTTTATCATTAAATAATTTTATAAGTATGAAATTTAGCCTAATTCATCCTACTCCTAACAATAGATATTAATTTTCTATCCTATATTAATTATTTACATTTTACTAAAAATAGTTATTAAAAAATATTTGTCATTAACAAAATTAAACAACAATTTTTTTTATTTTCATTATCCGAACAATTAATTTTTCTTGAAAGTGTAAACAAAATTTGTAAAAAATTACAATGTTTATCTTAAAGATTAAAATACGAAACTATCATTTTTATTTATAATTTCTTAAAGAAGTAAAAGAAAAATTAATAACTAATAGAAAGAGGTGTGAATTGTGTTTTTTTCTCTTCTCAATAATTTCATAAACACTTAAATGCATCAAATATTCTCCAACAAGAAAATATAACAGAAAGATGATCAGTAATTTTAACCAATAATTATACAAGTTTTGGTACTATTTTCATGTAACCCAAAATCGAAAATCATCCATAAGCTCCTACATATATACATAGTCTCTCAATTTATATGATATTTTTTTATTCTTGAAATTCAAGCTACGTGAAATTTAATTTATATTTTAAAATATTTATTATTATTACGTTAACATGATAAGAATTGCAACTTATGTTTGTTCATAAATATTACCTTCTCGCTAAGTTGTAATTCAACCAAAAACATTATTAGTTGCAATTCTTATCATGTTTATATTATTTTTTTTAAAAAAAGGAACAAAAAAATACACCTTATAGCTTGAATTTCGAGAACAAAAAATAACCTATAAATTAATGGAGAGAGTAAAATTAAAAAGAAAACAAAAATTGGTTAATTATATTTGTATTTTGTTGATTGACAAATAATTTTAAATAACTATTTATGCTTATCCTAAAAATAATACAATTGATTTTGTATGAGGTTAAAAATAGATATCTTAATTTATCTTAGCTTAACTCTTTTTTAAATACGTAATTATTTGACTTTAAATCAAAATTAATATTAATATATTTATCTTTATTTGATTTTTGACGAATGAACATTATGAACCACCATAATTTTTTCGTAAACAACCTACAAGCACTTTTAAAAAAATTTATACATGTTTATTCCTATTTTATTGATTGATTTGTCATATAAATCGAAAAGACGAGTAATTCGAATCAAACATAAAATTAATTTAGGAAATGAATCTATTTGGCATCCATAGACTCTAAATCTTGAGTCTGCCTCTGAATACGTGAGATATGTCATCTTTCCCTTTGAAAATAATACAATAAGTGTTTTATCATAATCTATTTGGTTTATTTAAAAAGAGTATGTATATATATATATAATGTTTTCAAATATTAATATTCTACGTGACAAGATTAAGTCATAAGATTTAAAATTTTCATATTTTTCTAATTTTACATTGTAAATTTAAATATTTTAATTATTTTTAAAATTTTGTATTTAATCAAACTATAAGACATTTAAATTGAGAATAGAAAAAGTACATCTTAATTCTAAAGCTAAGGTCAAAAGTAGCTTTCTAATGAAAAGTTGGGATCCATTTGGAGATGTGCCAAGAAACCATTATTTAAAATCATAGAAAGTTTTGTTTAAACGTGTAATTATATATATAAACTATAAATTAAACTATTAAAATTTTCTGGATGCTTATACAACATAATCAAATGAGCAAATCATCTTTCAAAAATAAAATATTGATATATCTGAAGGCGATGACATATTTCATCATATTCCTTTATAAATAGTTCATTGTGATTATGAATTTTAAAATACAAATAATTTTATAATGATTCACCAGTCAACAACACTACTAACTAGTTATTTTTTGGTATAATTGTACATATAGTATGCCAAACATAAGTATTTTTGTAATTTTTACACTTATATTTTTATTTTTTTTTACAAATACAAACTTTTGGATCAAGTTATACATTTAAAAAAAGCAATCACAATTTCAAACCCCAAATCATTATTATTATTTTTTGGGAGAATTTGAGAATTAAATCATGATCCCAAATTACATGTTTAAACGCTAATTTAAAATCATGACTTCATATATTGCATGTTCAAATGAAAGCTTCAAATTTTTGATTATGTAATTTTTGTGTTAATATATTTCAAAATTTAATGATTTTATGTTAGAAAAATATAATTGACTTTTCTAAAGAAAAAAAAATAGGTATATAATTATTTATGAAATTTATTTGATCATCACTTATTTTCTTAATAAATAGAATGTCTAAAAAAAAATTTAAAAATTGTTTTTGATCAAAATATACTATAGGGGTAAAAAGATGGATAGTACATGATCATTACTTTATAATTGATACGGAAAAGAATGTATAAATTTAACTGACTGCACCAATGTTTACCAGTGAGCAGCATAAATCTTAGTAACTATTTAGGCCATAATTTGAAAACAATAGTAACATAAAAGTGAGATGAAAAAAAAAAAAGTAAAACAACTTTTTAAAGTATTTTTAAATTTCAAATCTAACTTATTTTTATGATTACATATCAATTTTAAATAAAAATAAAAAGATAAATAAATAAATAGTTCTCCTGATTAAACACTCGTTGAACTGTTTTAATCAAATGGTGAACACCCTTTGCCTTGCTGATTAGAACTTCATTATTTATGGAGTACTTCCACTTGATATATATCATGTACTTCATTTGTTTTAGTTAGTTTGTTTAATTTTTTAATCCATTTTGAAAATAATATTTTTGTTTTGTAGTTTTGTATAGTTAACTTTCTACCTAGCATGTTTTTAATTACATAAATTAAAAGATACTCTAATATATTTGATACTTTAATTTAAAACTTTAAAATTCAAATTTTTTCTCTGTTTCTTAAAATTCATGTCAATTTATAATTGAATAAACAAATTAAAATAGAGAAAGTTATAATACATTTAAGGGTCGGTACACAAGACAAGATAAATACAAATATTTCATTGATTGAAAATTTTCACGAGATTATTTTATTTTTACATGAGATAATAATATTATTATTTAATACAAATAATGAAATAAAATAATTTGAGATTGACTAATATTTTAAATCAAACATAAAATAACATTAATTTTAAATTCTATTCTAAAATGGGAAAATGGCCTAATATACCCCTCAACTTTGCCATTTAGAGTTGATATATCCCTCGTTATGAAAGTGGCTCATATATACCCCTACTTATATACAAATGGCTCGCATATATCCTTTTCCTCTAACGGAAGTGAAAAAATTAATTTTGTTTAATTTTTTTAATTATTTTTTTAAAAAATAATATAATCCCATATGAGTATATTCAACCCTCCTCAAATATATTACTTTTCTTTTACTTTTTTTGTGTTTCAATGACTATTTTTAGATTTATTATTTTGTTGGTCAAATTTATTTATGTTTCACTAATATTCTTGTAAAATTTATTATAGATGACCCAATTGTTTTGTTCAAATGCAAAAACTAAATTACAATGTAGCCAAAAAAAATAGTGTGAAATTATAATATAGCCACAAAAATATAGTTTTAAATTTTTTTCTTTACACTAAGGAATGAAAGAAAAGAATAAAATAAGGTTAAGAAACTCAAAAAATGTTAATCAAAGAAGTCAAAAAATAATTTATGTATGAAAAAGATTAAAATATACCTTGAACTTTGCTAGAAGAATCATATATACCCCTCAATGATTTAAAAAAAAAAATAAAGTCAAAAATATAAATTTAAAACTAATTTTTTCACTTCCATTAAATGAATGATATATGTGAGCTCATTTTGTAATGGTAGGGATATATGTGAGCTGTTTGTATAACTGTAAAGGTATATATGAACCGTTTTCATAATAATGAACATATCAGCTCCAAATGACAAAATTGAGGGGTATATGAGGCCCTTATCCCTTCTAAAATTAATACTTTTATCCCATGTATTAAAGAATCCATAATTAAAACGAAGGGAATACGTTAGGTAGAGAGTATATTTACAATTTTATTCTTGCGTCGTCCACCATAACAATTCTCAAGGACAAGTGCATTGTCACATCTCTTTTAATTCTACTCCAATACAAAACACACTCTCTCAATAGCGGATCAAGAATTGTTATTATCGGTCAGTAGGACTTAAATATACAAGCTTAAGGAATTTTTATAATATTCTAATCATTAGATTTAATCTTTAACTTGTGTCAAAAATCTCTTTTACAACACTTGAGTTACATAACGTCTGTCCAAAGTTTATTTTCTGATATTTAATACTCATATTGAAATTTGATTATTCATTTTAAAATGATTTTTAATTTTTTTTTTTTTTTAAAACTTGAAACTTATCGAAAGAATTCGAATTAAAGAAAGATCGCAAGGGAAGTAGATCAAAATTATTGCATGATCAAAATTTCTAAAGGGAAGCAAATCAATATTATTGCAACATATTTTATCTTGTTGATATTAAAACATGAGAACGACTTTGTGCATGAACCAGTATAAGAGTGAGAGTTTTTATTTGTCAATATCATGATTATGATATGTTTTAATTGAACATTTGTACCTATGTTAAAGAGTTTTTATTAGATATTTTTAGTTGTTATTTACTTTAATTATACACATTTTTCTCGATTGAGAAAAACATATAATTTTTTAATTTATTGAGACTAATGTATATAATTATATGCATTTTTCTCTATTGAGAAAAACATATAGTTTTTTAAATTTATTGAGACTAATATATATTATTAAAAGAGATAACATACTTCAATTAGTTAACTTATTTACACTATATTTCTCAGACAGATTTGTCAACTTCAATTTTTCTATTTTCAAATTGAAACAAAAAAATAAATAAAATAGTAGAGTAGTATTAATTTGCAAAAATAAAATAAAATAAAATAAAATAAACAAATATATTATATGCAAGTAGATTTGGTATTCAATATTCACCTCCCAAATATTACAACTTACCTTCCCATGTTCTGTGATCCTGTCTATCTATGAAGTTTTGTCTTGATTAACCTATATATTAGCCATAAGTAAGTATGACATAAGACTAAAATTCAGCTCCAAGTTACTCCATAAGACTAAATTCATCTCCAAAGTTCTTTAAGCGATATTTATTTTGGTATAATTTTTTTTATCAAAAGAGAGCTTCCTTTCGGAGTCGACGTGCTTCCTTATTCGCGAGAATTTCCTCCCTCCGGTGCTGTCTCCTCACTAAGCACTCTTCTTGTTGTTTCAACCTTTCCTCATATCTAATTTGGCCTGAAGTCTTTCTTTAGCTTGATCAGATAATGGTGCTCTACTTTTGGACATAGGATTTGATACTCCTCAATGTTTGATTTGACACAGAGTTAAAGAAAAAGATATTTAATTTGACACAAAGTTAAAGAAAAAAAATCTTTTTAATTTTGTAATTCTAAATTAAACTTATGTCAAATATATCAAAATACTTTTAAATGTTGTGGTGTTTAATATATCATGTGAAGAATTGAAACTAAAATGTTTACCCTTTGGGGTGGTCCAGTAGTTTGGGCTTGGGACATCTATGTTTGAGGTCTCAAGTTCGAAACCACTTGCTTTCGCTGACAAGGAATTTGCCTTTTGGGTCAAGCTCGCACGGGCTTGCTAGGTGCGCATCCAAAGAATAGCAATTGCGGATTTCTCTTGTTATAAAAAGAAATTTAAAATTAAAGTGTTGCCAAAATAGGAAAAAAATCATTCCTTTTATAACAAACTAAAAAAAATAGATCAAACCTTTTTGTAGTAGATTTCAAATTGAAAAAATATTTCTTAAATTTTACATCCAAGGTCCATTGGTGATGCATGAATTATAGGACTTTTTATCGTATATAATATATATTTTCGCAGACTAAATTAATATTTTACTTCGTGAAATATGTCAAATAAATTAAAAAGCTTCATAAAATAATGGGAAAAGGTGTAGTACTGTGGCGAAACTTTATCCCCCAGAAAACGATAGATAATGCAATTATGAAGGAGAGAGAGAGCGAACAAGTGTTTGTAACTTGTATTTTTCTGTCTATAAACACAACGGTGCGAATGTTGGAAGAATGGAAGCAAACCAAAGGCTAAGAATGGCGGCAAAAACAAAAAAACTTTAAAAAATCTCAAAAATAATTTCCATCTTCCTCATTCACTAAAAAATTCTAGAGTAATATTTAACCCCCATTTGTCTGCATCACATAATAGTAACAAAAAGAGTTTTGAAATCAAAGATGGTGAGTTTGAGGGTAAAGTGAAGAGTTTCCTAAGAGGGTTTGGTCTTGTATCTCTTTTTCTGTTTTGCCTTTTTGCTAGTCATTGACAAGGAAAGCCAGTGACTTTCAAAGGGATTTTTCTTTTTCCATTTTTAGGGGTGTGTGTAGAGGAGGGGGTTCTATTAATGGCATTAGCCTTTTGGACAAGGCAACAATATCAATCCTAGATGGTGGAAAAAATTTGCTATACTATTTGTTACAGTTACCAACTGTAGAATACCGAATCATTCTCTTCTAGTTCATGATGGGTCATCATCAAGATCTTCACTGTTCATCATCCTCTGATGGTGGGGCTAACAAAATGCTTTCTTCTACTGATGAAGCTAGTCTTCTTCCTCCAGCTCCTCCACCTCCTTCAGCAGCTGTTGTAAGGAGTTTGCAGCCTTTTGATGTTGCTACCAACTCCCAAGGTAAAAAGGCCTTTCCCTTTTTTTTCCTTTGTCCCCTTGACCTTAAAGTAGTACTTTCTTTTGTTCTTGATGTTTCCTTTTCAACCCTTTGTTGAAAAAGAAAGATCTGAATTTAATACTGCTTGCTGCTGCCTAAAAAGAACTTTTGGGGGGAATAAATGTATGTTTTCTGTGTTGTTGTTAAACTCTGCAGGAGGAATGGCAACTGCACTGGGGTACCCTTTTACATGGGCACAGTGGAAGGAACTGGAGAGGCAAGCTATGATTTATAAGTACATGGTCTCAGCTATATCTGTTCCTCCAGATCTACTCTTATCAATTTGCTCAAATTCCTCTGGAGCTTCACATACTACATGTAATAGCCGGTTACTTTCCCATAGTTTTTTCCCCTTTATTTACCTCTGATTGATGGAGTTTTTGGGTGCAGCGGCTACTGGATCGGTACAAGGCCAGCGATACACAACAAATGTAAGGGATTTAGAGCCAGGAAGGTGCAAAAGAACGGACGGCAAAAAATGGAGATGCTCGAGAGATGTAGCTCCTCATCAGAAGTACTGTGAGCGCCATATGCATAGAGGTCGTCCCCGTTCAAGAAAGCATGTGGAAGTTCATGCCGGTGTTAGCAACGCCAGTGACAATAAGAAGACTCGCCTTCAAGTTGAATCTATTCCCATGACTGTTACTATGCCCACCACAACTTCTAGTCAAATCAACGACCGTTCAACGAAGCAGCCTCTTAGATCTACCTTTCAACAAATTCAGAGTCCCCTGTTTTTCCATGATGATAAGATTGGGGGAAATGGAAATATCTCCACTGATCCCTCTTTTAATGAACTACACAGGTTCTCTTTTAGCTGCTGTTTTACTCTTAGTTTGAGCTTAAGTTCCAATTTATCTATGTTACGATATATTGTTTTGTGTTTTGTATGGTTAAAGAACTTCGGGCTGGATGATGGAAGGTGAGTTGGTAGCAAAGGCTGATTCTGGACTACAATGGCAATATTTGATGGACTCAAACGCAGGTTACTCAGCGCATGGCTACAGGGAAGAGGCATTGAATTTTTTGACAAGTAGAGATATGGAAAGAACTGAGCACACCGGTGAGTTCAATTTCATGACAAATCCTGAATTTGTAAAAGATACCTCTAGGGACTTGATTAACGGATGGTCCAATGATAATGTCTACAACAATAGTAACGCTGAGAATATGGAGGCTTCGTTGTGGCCATCGCTAGGGAATATCTCCCCATCATCGCTTACTTTGTCTATTGCTATGTCTGCTGGTGATGTCCTTGATGAGGATATGGGATTGGATAGTAGATTCATGAATACTAATCAGCACAAGTTTTGGGAGAACAGTTTCCCTTTTGCGTCTGGAGGACCATTGGCTGAAGTTTTACATCCTAGCTCATCGTTTAGTCTTGGTGACAACCCAACCTCATCATACACGAGCAATGGCGATTCAATCAGCCCTGCAGCAACGACCGTCTCATCACCATCTGGGGTTCTTCAAAAGACGGTGTTTTCACACTCTGATGGCAGTGTTTGCAACAGCCCAATTCTCGCAGCTCCAAGTAATATTACACCTGAGACTGTTCAATTCCAGTGGTTAAGATAGAATGCCAGAATGGCTCCTTTTTTTTTTGCGTGTTTTACTTTTCTTGCTTTCTATCAACTGAAGCCAGAAGTTTACAAAGTGACTGTCTAAGGTTCATTTTCTGGCAATTCTCAGTTCCCAAACAAAAGATGAGAGAACTTTTAAGCTATTACTATCGTACAAGTTGTTTAGGAAATATGTACACTTGTATGTCCTAAGTGTACAGTTTTCTGCCTTGCTTATGTTCTTGATTCTTGAAGTGTTGTGTGTGCGTCTGAACACATTAAAAATGAATTAGAATGATTTGATCTCGGGTTTATCATGAAAATGAACTATGTAATTACGGACATTTTTTATTCTTAAGTACTCTTTATCACCGTATCAGTACAGTTCACAACACAACTTCGATGAAATGGAATTGGAGTGTGTGATAAACAGGGCCTAGTTATTTTATCTTTTTGATAGAAAGGCATAATGGCCCTACGTTCCACAAAGGCAAGAGTAAGGTCTTTGTATATCATATATTTTATCCTCATGTTAGATTACATTAGAGATGTTGTTGGCATGATTTCCCTACAATTGTTTGTTCTCTTTTGAGTTGGCTAGTCTTTAGGACCGTGGCCTTCTGGCTGAAAAATATCTCATTTGACTTGATAGACAGACAACTATACCCTGCAGTAGCTCCGTTATATTAATGTCACTCCGTTACGGGAAAAAAAGTTGCCGAAATCATAGACTCCTTGAGATATTGGAACCAGCAACTTATAATATTCGATCAACGACGATAAATTCACACATGGTAGCAGACAACATTAAAGAGAGTGAATAATTGATTAAGCATGCAAGCAATCAAACAGTTCTAGAGAGTTTCTTTGTGAATACTGGGTATACTTGGAGACGATAATAAAAGCTACTCTAGTTCGTACACCCTGGTTTTTGGTCATGTGAGACTATAATTTCTAAACATAATGTGTGGTTCTTTGATATAAAAAATGCAGTTTATATTAGTACTATTATTTATATTTTTAAAATTGAAGTAGGGGATTACAAAATGGGAATGTATCTTTCTCACCAATAAGGTGAAAATGTAGATAGTCATCCATTGAGCCAACTAAAATTACAAAACAGTTAATATAAGTACTAATTTTATAACTCTGTAAGATTTATTTCTCCAAGGTAAACTAATCTATTACCAAACATGTTTAAGATTCGGTAACATTTTACATTAATTACGAAACATAGTACGAAACCTTTCTTTAAAAAAAAGAGGGTATGTTTTATTTGTATAAATTGAGAAACTATATGATACTCCTTCTGTCCCCATTTTTTCTTTTATAGTTGTCCCTAATTACTTGTTCATTTTGACAAATCAAGAAAAGATAATTTTTTTTACCTATTATACCCTCAATTAAATGATTAATTACTTTGAAAAATGTAGAACTTTTCATTCACTTCATAATTAATAGGGATAAAATGGTAAACTCACTATGTCATTATTTTCTTAATAGGTGCATCAATTCAAAAGTGGACAAGTAATTAGGGTTAGAGGGATGGCTGAGTTGGTCTGAAGCGCCAGATTAAGATTCCGGTCCGATAGGGCGTGGGTTCAAATCCCACTCTCAACAAAATAATATTTTTTTTTAAACTTGTTTTTACAGGATTCTTTTTTTTTAAAAAAAATGAAAAATGGTTTAGATTAATGATCTAAGATATGATCACCTTTGCTAACTTTAACTAATTATATAAGTACTACATATCATACTAAGCTTTAAAATTGAACGTGATGGAGATAAATGATTTAAGATACGATTGATCACCTTCGCCAATTAGAATAATGATCTTGAGATGAAGAAATGCATTAGTGTGTTTATTACCCCTTACATGGCCACATTTTTTTTGTCTATCTTGAAGGTTCAGCACTTCAATTGAACTTGTTTTCGGAACAAAATGGGACATCAACTAATTCACTTTTAAAAATTATATAAATTTGCAACATTCTTATTTCTTAGGAAAATGTTAAGTACTTACTAATCATACAATTATCGTCAAATTCGTGTAAGGTAAGAAATAAGAACGTACTTCTTCTATTTCAAAATACATGATGTTTTTATTATTATTTCTTAATTTTAAAATTGGTGTTATTTCACGTAATCAAAAAGATATTAGCAATATTCTTTCGATTTTTTCCTTATTTAACTAAAAAGGTTTTACATAAACAAAAGTTATTAAAGCGCTACATTTTAAAAAAATATTTATTAAGAATAAATTAGTAAAAATATATTATACTTTCTAAAAAATTATACAGTAGTTTTTTAAAGAAATGTGTGTAAACTCTAAATACACCACATATTTAAAAATAATGGAAATAGTATTTGATAGAATCGGATAAGAGAAACATAGTTTTGAAGTTGACCTTTAACGCACGCTAGAAATGATTAATTCACAGAAGTCCTTGAATATACTCTCTCCCTAATTATTCGTCCACTTTTTTTTTTAGTTTCCCCTAATTACTTATCCATTTATATAAATTAAGAAATGACAAATTTTATTTATCTATTATACCCTTAATTAATTACTTTGAACCTATTATATCATCAATTAATTACTTTGAAAAAGTTAAAACTTTTTGAATATCTTAAGTTTTTAATTCACCTACTTCATAATTAATAGAGATAAAATGATAACTCACTATGTCAATCATTATTTTTTAATAGGTCAATTTAAAAGCGGACAAGTAATTAGGATAGAAGGAATACCATTTTAAAAATCTTGCTTTCATTTAAATTCTAATTCATAAAACATCAAAACAAAAATTGGAAAAGAGGTGGTACTCCCTCCTCCTCTGTACCTTTTTAGTTGTCATGTTACGCTTTTTGAGAGTCAATTTGATTCATTTTTAAAGCTAAATTAGATTACTTTAATTCGATATTTTAAAATAAAATTTTAGATATTCAAAAGTTATATTAAAAAGTACTATTAATTGCAACATATTTCATATCAATACGATGAAAAAATATATTTTAAAATATTAATCAAAATTCATATTGTTTGAATTTTTTTTTTTTTAAAAAAAGGTATGACAACTAAAAAGGAACGGAGAGAGTATTAATTTTCTTTTTTTATCCCTCCTCAGAAAAGAATGGGGTGAAAACATAAAAATGCTGAAATAGAGGCTTATTTTTCTTAAATTAGGGAAATATGCGATGTTTCGAGAAGGTAGAAGAAAGCTGAGGAGATTGATCGAGAAAACCGTAGCAATCAGCATTTGAGAGTTTTATCTAAAACTTTCACGATTCCTCCACACAGTTCTAACTTCTCCCTATATATACCTCCTTCTATAAGCAACTTATTAAGCAACAAAAATCATTTACAAACAAGAAAATTTTCACTTCCTGTGATCAAGCTTCTCTTTCTGGATTTGTTTAAGTTTTCTAAGTAATAAATAATAATAATGGCATGCACAATTCTTACATCTTCTCCATTAGCGTTCAATGTCAGTGTTGGTGGAACCTCTAGGATTAATAACAAAAATGTAGCTGCACCTTGCTCTGTTTTCATTCCGTCCATGCGAAGGTCGACGACTAGGCTGGTAGCTCAGGCCACCGGAGATAACAAAGATACATCAGTCGATGTACACCACAATAGCGCTCAAGGAGGAAACAACCAAGGCACTGCTGTCGAACGCCGTCCTACGAGGATGGCTCTTGATGTTTCCCCTTTTGGTAAGTCTCATTGCTCCTTCCATTTCATTGCAACTACTTTCTTCGTATATCTCAATTTATGTGACACAGTACAAATTTCGAATAGGAGTGTTGGATCCAATGTCACCAATGAGAACAATGCGGCAGATGATAGACACTATGGACAGATTATTCGAGGATACAATGACATTTCCAGGAAGAAACAGAGCATCAGGAACAGGGGAAATACGCACTCCTTGGGACATTCATGATGATGAAAACGAAATCAAGATGCGTTTCGACATGCCGGGGCTGTCCAAGGAAGACGTAAAAGTATCAGTAGAAAATGACGTGCTTGTCATTAAAGGGGAACACAAAAAGGAAGGCGGAAAAGATGAACACTCGTGGGGTAGGAATTATAGCTCTTATGACACTCGATTAAGTCTCCCGGATAATGTTGAGAAAGATAAAATCAAAGCGGAATTGAAGAATGGAGTTCTTTTAATCTCGATTCCTAAGACCAAAGTTGAGAAGAAGGTGGTCGATGTCCAAATCAACTAAAATTGACTACTCCCAAGCTTTTCGTGTTTTCGGTTCTTTAGTAACTTTGTGTAAGTGTATGTGTTTGCATATAAATATAAAACTAGTGCGTCTTTAACGAGGCAGCTGTGAGGCTTGTTTTCTGGCAAATTACAATTTACAACCATCAAGACATATAAATAATAACACATTTGGGCAGGTAAGAAATTAATAGGCTGAATAATCATCCTGCTATATAGAACAAAAGGAAGAGAATACACTCCTTTTTAAGTCTCAAGTTTGAAGTTGGAACTCGCTCAGAAATCAAGAAGTCACCGTTAGCAGTATTGATACTCGAGGCATTGCCTATAGAGACATAATAGCTAGCATACCAAACTTAAATTACATCAACATAAGCACTCACAAACCAGCCAACAGTACAAGCTTTTAACGAGTATCCAGAAATTGAGAGATGCCCAGCTGAGTTAACGCTAATAAACCAAAAGACAAACGCCATGAGGTACTCGATGGTATCTGTATCTACGTATATATTTAAATATAAGATCTGATGGTAATGCAAAGTGATATATTACTGCACCACCGAGCGGGGAGTACGTGGTCGGACAGGAGTCTTTGATGGGCTTACTCTGCAGAATGGAAGAAGTTTCAAGATTAATGGAAATGTCAATAAAATAGAGTTCAAGTATCAACAGGAAGTCTACTGGAATCAGAGAGCAACCTTATAGGGAGTGATCCCAGGATTGCACCACTGCAGTTCAGCGCAGCAATGGCACTCTCGGCCTGCAACAATCGGAAAATTCATCATGAAACTACACTAAGGAAAAGGGAACAAACATAATAAGCGATACAATAGAGGAATTCAAAATTTTCTACTTAGAAATACATCCGCAGTCCAGGTTTTAGGTTATCAATTATTGACAACATGCAAGACCAATGCAAACTGATCTCGAGTAAGAAGCAGATTGAGATAAATTCACATCATGTATATTCCCTTAATGTAAGCAAGGGCCTAGAAATAGATCTTCCCAAGACAACAAAGAATAAGCAAGAATGAGGTCATTAACACCAAGAAAGTTTGTCATTGCCACAGAAAGAAGTAACCTAGAAACAAATTGCACCTAAGCTAATCACAAGGAGAGGGTGAACTGAAGTGTGGATTCTCCTATCCAAAAATAGAAAGTGTGACACTAGAGAAATCTCCCACTCCCTCCATTCCAACTTATGTGCCATAGTTGAATCAACACTATTTAAGAAACAAATGGTCTTAAATATGTTATAGCATTTGTCTGGCGGTAAAACTTTGAAACTTAGGGATTTATACATGCTGTAACATTCGTGGTAATCAAAGCTTCTCATTAAGTGTAAAATAGAAAATGTAAAGTTAATAATTTTGAAATTTAGGAGTGTCATCATTTTGAAACCAACTAAAAAGGAAAGTGTGTCACATCACTGGAGTGAGGGAGAGGGAGGGGGGAAGTATTTGACTTAAAAGACTGGCACAAATATGAATTCCATGTGCGTTAAAAGCAACAGAAAACAGCTTTGCAATGCAACAACGAGAACTCGACGCAGATTACACCCGCAACCTAGAGATTGTGGTAAAGAAGTTCAAATCGAGAACCTCCACCAAAGAAACTAATAGAACCTCTTTTATAGTTACCCTATAGCCACTCTCAACGAATGCCGCGAATGAAGAAATAGCATTGCTAGATGAAAACGACTGAAGAACAGAAAAATTATCAGATATGTCTATTGAAGATCTTTGTCATGGAAAGCAAACTTCACGACATCTCACGTTCTAAAGTAATACACCCTCCCAGTCCCAATTTATATGGCACCAAGTTAATCAAGTTTTTCTTTTATCAGGAATATTTTCATATGCATTACAAATATTTTGAATTGTCTAGTTCATTTAAAGATTATTCTAAAGATTTCATGTCTGAATTCAGGGTCAAAATTTGGAAAGTTGACTCTCGAAACCCAAATGGTGCCTCATAATTTCGAACGGAGGGAGTATTACTTTTCTCCAGTGTGAAGATCGCTTGGATGGTAAAACTGATCTACTTATTACAATAGTATCTCACAGAGGAGTACCAAGCGTAAAGCACTTCCCTTCCAACTTAAGTGATCAATAATACAGAATACACATAGTAAAGGTTGCAATGGCTCCCATCAGAGCAACAGTTCTAAATGTGTATTATATCCATGATCCCCACGCAACGCAACAGCTCAGAAGCTCGTCATTGAGAGATGCAAAACTTCCCAAGATGGGCAGCAACAAGAACACCGACATTGCAATTTTATTTACCTCGCATTACTGTGAATTCCTAATTATCTACTGGCATGTACTCATTAACAACCAAATATAGCACAAACCTATCGAACTAATCAAAACAACAATACAGGCCACTTATTTTTCCTGCTGTCAAGGAAACATTATATAAGTGATTAATATTGTTTAGTGTCGTTGGATTTCTTCTATAAGTAGTCCAGTTTATCCACATTTGGTTATTCTGAAACCTTCTATATGTTTCCCGGATAACAAAAATATAGAAAGACATAAAGACCCCATATTGATCCTTGTTAAGGAAATAAGGGGTGCTTTGTTCACAGGTTAGTTGTGCAGAATTAATCTGGACAAAAAACACAGATGGGAAGAAATCATCTAGTTTTTTGTCCCTGCTGGGATATGAACCTTTGAGACCTCATAGTTCTAAACCCACTTTCTTGAACACTAGGCCACCTCCATGGGTCCTATACTTTGTAACTGTAGCTATGCGGATTTTTATATTAGGACTGGTTTTTGTGCAACTGACATGAGGAACCCTCTCCTTCCAGCAATAACTCAATCTACACAACTAAATACTAAACAACAAGTGGGTACCATATCCTATAGTTGTTGTCCACTCTACTACTCTAACAATGAAGCATCCAATAACACGCACGAACATTAGCTACACTGAGAAATAAACACAAGCACATAAAATCGACAACTAGAACTGATCTGCAAATGACAGACCTTTCTCATAAGTAAAGTTTATTACCCGACAAAAAGTAAAGATCACATGGCCCATGTTATCTAGTTAAAAAGATTTGGATTAGCTTCTGGTGACAAAGATATCAACGTAAGCTTAGAAGTTAGACAGGCACACCAGTAAACAAGGGAGAAAAACTTTGAACCGAAATTCAGTGTATGTCAACACTATCTCAAATTCACATGAGTGGCAAACTATTACCAAGAACTTACTTCACCTACATAAAATACAAAAAGGGACAAAACAAATCTCTTTATACTTTGAAAATGTAGAAGACCCAACCAAGTAATAACATCATAATAATAAAAAAAAGTAATAACACCATAATGATGTTAAATTACAAGCATGGATGGTGAAATAGCGCACACTCTGATTGGAGGTTCTAGTAGTTCTTAAGAGTATAAAGAAACCAAAGTTCAGAGCAGTATGATATATCAGACAACAAAACCAAGAAAAGCTCATGGAAGTTACCATAACAAACTCAACAAAACCTATGCGAGTAGAATGATGATAGTCACCAAGCAACCTCAAGCGCTTAACCTGGATTAAAGAATAAAATCGCATAGAGTAAGGACCTAAAGTAGGACAAGCACTTTCAGACAAGTCAGGTGAAAAAAGCTACAAACCTCTCCACAGAAGTACTCAAAAAAGAGCTTGACATCTGCTTGAGTAACCTATTTCATACAAATGAACAAGTCATAAAGCATTATCTCCAGAGATATTCCTCAACCAAGTGAAACAGGGATTACAAACCCAAAATTACCTTTTTATCAATGTTTGTACAGTATATAGTTCTTGCACACATCTCCCTTTCATCTTCAGACTACGTATCAGCGCCAAAGGTAAAGATTTCAGAATTAGCAACAGAGAGGTATCTATTCATCACCCTCAACAGCGATTTTGTGAAAGGGAAGTACAGAAAGTGTACACAATTTCTCACCCTTGGAAGAAAAGTTGGATTAACTGGTGCAATTGCAGTTTTGGAAGGAAGAACTTTCACAGGGTAGTATCCTAGCATAGTTCCTGCAAGACTCAGAGCACTCCTTGCACCTTCTGCAAACCATACATGGGACAATGTCAGTGTTAGACAATAACTACTTTAACCCAAAATGAAAATTGTCAAACAAAAGATTGTGGTTCAACTTACCTTCATCAGTAAACTCAATAAATGCAAAACGGAGTACAGAATTGGGATCTCCACATATGCGACAGTCAACCACCTTCATCACATTAAGGTTAGTCAGATTATGGCAACAAAACATTTCACAAACATATTAAAAAGTGCTAGTATAAATTATGGTTGAATGCGGAGAAATGACTGAACGGGAAACATATTCACCTGCCCACAGGTAAGAAAGAGTGTAGCAAGTTGCTCTTCAGTCACCTACACAAAATAAGAACAATAAGTTCCACGGTAAAAGATGAAGGTGACATAACCCAATAAATAATGAACAAGTACCCGGTGCCTGAGTACTCTCTTTTTAGTACCTGATGATCAATGTCAGACACATAAACTGTCCTCCTAATAACCTCTTCACGTTGGGCCATGCTTGTCCGGACATTCATCCTTCTCCTACCAAGACCATAGCCATTTCTCTTCTGCCAGTGCATCCAACCGAATTGTTAGCCACGACTCCATGACAATGATTCATTACAAACCAGGTTACAGAAAGTGTCGGACAATAAATAAACTTGTCCTTTTAAAACAACAGGGACAGAGAGAAACATTGAACATCCTCCTTTTTTAAAAAAACGAAGTAGTATTACAAATGGCACCAAGAAGACGCATATGGAAAAATAGTTACTAAAGAGTGAGAATGTTAGCTTTGTTACAATCTATGTTCTTGCATGATACCAACTATGAAATTTTCTACTGTTAGTAAACAATTAGATTTACCATACATAAGGCAACCAAAAGAGGAACAAACATCAAACTGGAGAACCTAACATTTGCATAAGCACCGTTTTCCAGTAGCCACTAAATGAAAAACATGATAAATTTGGAAAGAGAAAAGTGCTGAGATAGATACCCTTCTGTTGAAATTTCCATCGCCAAGTCCAGTTTGCATTGCATAACTGAAAGGATCAAACCCAAATTGTTCTCCACCGGGAGAGATTGGCACTACTGCGTAGTTGCTGGAGAGTGAGGGAGGCACAAACTCTTCAGCCATGGGGTTCAATTTGGAAAGCATTTCCTCCAAATCCTTCATCTCTTTGTTAAACCCTTCCCCACCATGAACCTCATCACCCACACCTCCATTTCTTCTCAAATCAACACCGTTCATTTTCTGATGCTGATGTTGAAAATTATGGTGACCCATCACTCCATTACCGTTGATGCTTTGCTTCTGCTGTTGAAAAACACCCATTTGCGCCATATGCTGCACACTCGTTTTCTGGGGTTGCTGCTGTTGTAGATGATTAACAGACATCATCATCTGAATATTCTGATCATTAGGTATCGTTGACCGTGTCTCACCATTCTGATTTGACTGATGATCGACGGCACCGGAATCATTCTTTACAACACTAGCATCCGTCCGATTCAACGAACCATTCTCATCCACGGCCATGATTGTTCCTTCAGCAACAACTATGTATCACAGTACCCAAGACTGCTCCTTTTTCTCCTTCTTCTTTAACCCTTTTTCCCAAATTCGGGTTCTGTCAAAAAGCAAACCAAACCAAACAAAAAAAAGATCGGTTCTGTCATTTCCCAATATATCAATCTGTGGTTTTAACATCACAGTTTCCACAACAAGCCAATAAAAATTTTCACAAAAGAAAAAAAAAAAAGGAAATCGATAATTGTACCTGCTGGTCTAAGCGGTGGACTTCATTAATCAAAGAAGAAGACCCAAACTCAAAGATGGTGAGCTGGGAAAATGGAAACTAGAAAAAAAAATTTCTTTTACTTTGTAGTGATGACGCGAGAGAGAGACGAAGAATTTAGCTCATAGAGAAAACAGACGAGCTTCTTCGGATGGTCCGTTTCGCCACGCCTATGTTTTTTTTTATTTTTATTTTTGGACTTTATTACAGTAGATAAGGACAAACATAATACTTCATCTTTTTTATCTTTAACGTGATAATAAACTTAATTAATGTTATAATTCCTAAAAATATTTTAGATCTTGTGTTTTAATGACGTTATCCTTTTGTTAATTTTTAGTTGTCATAGTTTTCCTTTTTCTAAAATCAAACAATATAAATTTAACTAATATTATAAGATGTATTTTTTTATTATATTGATTAAAAAAAAGTTGCAATTTATAGTATATTTCATATTATTTTTAAAAATCTTAATTTTATTTTAAAATATCAAATTAATATAATTTAATTTAATTTTAAAATATAGTTAAATTGAATCTCGAAAAGCACCCAATTAAAACAAATATAGTGTATAAAATGATGAAAAGAAAATGTTACTCGTACAAAATAAAAAGAACACGTGAGTTGAAATAGAAAAAGTGTGAAAGAACCTACCACATTCACACGTTTCAAAAATCATAACCATTTATCTCAATTTATATCATTATTGACTTAATGATCTAAAAAATATTTTAGATACATTTATGACTACAATTAAAAGAAGAATTTTAAAATTAAATTATTTTTTATTTATGAAAAGGTGACATCTAATTAAAAGTATTTTACGGCTTACACATGATATATCCTTTTGTCATTATCATTTGAGTCGTATGACACTTCAATGATAAAATATGCATATTTTTAACCCAAAAAAAAAAGATAAAATATGTATATGTCGTAAAACAAGAGGAAAATGCAAGAATACTTAAGCAAGAAAGTAAGGCAAAGTGTGATGGAAAGTATAAATCTCTTCAATTGTATTTCATAAGGTGAAGAAGATCCTTTTATAAGAGGTAGAAATCATCCGTTTACTAAATGGAAAGAAACATTCATATTAAATGGATTTGTAACACTCCCTCTTGGATGTTTATAGATAATGTGCCTCGTTAAAACTTTAATAAAAAAAACCCAGTGGAAAAAAACCTAGTGAAGGAAAAAGAGTACACACATCTTGTAATACGCCTTGAGTGTTGCCTCATTAAAAACCTTACCAGAAAAATTCAATGGGACAAAACCTTGGCTAAGGGAAAAAGAGTACAATGCGTATTTTACTCTCCCTGATGAAAAATTTATCTGATATCTTGGAGACGACGCATTCCAATCTTATATCTTAGCTTCTCAAATGTTGACGTTGGCAATGCCTCAGTGAATAAATCTGCAAGATTATCACTCGAACGAATCTATTGAACATTTATCTCACTATTTTGTTGAAGATCGTGTGTGAAAAAGAACTTAGGTGAAATATGCTTTGTTCGGTCTCCTTTGATATATACTCCCTTTAATTGAGCTATGCAAGCATCATTATCTTCATACAATACTTTACTGTTGGAATCTTTGTTTGCATAGAAAGACCGCATAATTGCAAAATATGTTGAGTCATTGATCTCAACCATACACACTCTCGATTGGCTTCATTAGTGCCCCGATAGCACTGAGATATGGTGTTTCATCACCAAAAATCTCTTCATCCTTTTCTTGAGGTCGGAATGGATCTTTATTTATATCGAGAGATCTTTTAACCATCGGGGTACTCAATGGGTGTGATTTATCCATGTAAAATCACTTCAAAACATTTTCAGTATATGTTGATTAATGGATAAATATTTCATTTGTCAAATGTTCGATCTAAAGGCCAAGACAAAATTTTGTCTTACCAAGATCTTTCATTTCAAATTCTTTCTTCAAACACTTAACAACTTTTTAAAGCTCTTTAGGAGTTCTGATGATGTTCAGGTCATCAACATAAACATATATTATTACAAATTCAGATTTTGACCTTCGTATAAAAATACAAGGACAAATAGGGTCATTCTGATACCCTTCCTTTAACAAGTATTCGCTAAGATGATTATACCACATTCGCCCTGATTGTTTCAATCCATATAAGGATTTCAAAAGCTTTGTTGAACATCTTTCTTTTGAATTTTTATATGCTTCAGGCACTTTTAGTGCTTCAGGAATTTTCATAAAAATATTGTGGTCTAGTGAGCCATATAAATAGGCTGTGACAACGTCTATTAGATGCATTTCAAGCTTTTCATGAACTGTCATATTTATTAGATACCTGAAGGTAATTGCATCTACCACAGGAGAATATGTCTCCTCATAATCAATGTTAGACCTTTGCGAAAATTCTTGTGCCACAAGTCGTGCTTTATATCTTACGACTTTACCATTTTCATTGCGTTTTCGCACAAAAATCTATTTGTGCCCCACTGGCTTGACACCTCAGGTGTTCGGACTATTGGTCAAAAAACTTCACATTTTTCAACTAAAGCCAATTCTGTTTGAATTGCTTCCTTCCATTTTGGCCAATCATTTCTTTGTCTATATTCATTGACAGATCTTCGTTCAAATCATCATCTTGTTGTATTATATTAACTGCAACATTATAGACAAAAATATTATCCACCACAATATTATTTCGATTCCACTTTTTTCTCGTCGAGACATATTATGTCTCATAGCTCCTCTTTGATGTCATCATTTATTATGTCTCAGAGCTCTTCATGAGCAATTGCCTCCATATTATTCATCTTGATCATTTATTTCTTCTTTTTTTTTAAGGATTTTTATCCTTGGAATCAATTGGTCTACCATGTTTTAAACGAGGTCCAAACTCATTTGCCTTAACATTTTGTCCTATCGAGACATCAACTCGAACTTGAGCATTAGCAGCTGGGATATATGATTTAGTAACCCGTGGAAGGTTAGTAAATGCATCCGGCAGTTGATTTTCAATATTCTGCAAATAAATTATCTTTTGAACTTATTGCTCACATTGATTTGTTCGAAGGTCTAAATGAGACAGTGAAAGTGAATTCCAATCTATCTTATTTCCCAACTGCTTTTGTTCTCCCCCTAATGTTGGGTATATTGATTCATCAAAATGACAATCAGCAAACTTTGCCGTAAATAAATCTCCAGTTCTAAGTTTCAAATACTTTATAATAGAACGAGATTCATACCCAACCTTTTTTGGGGACCCATCTTTGTGCGTTGTGGTGGAGCAATTGGAACATATACCGCACAACCAAAGATTCTAAGATGGGAAATGTATGGCTCCTGACCAAAAACCAATTGTAATGGGGAAATGTTTGGCTCTTGACCAAAAACCAATTGTAATGGGGAAATGTCATGATAACTGGTTGGCCTTATGCGCACAAGTGCCGCTGCATGCACAATAGCATGCCCCCAAACCGAAACAGGCAACTTTGTTCTCATCAACAATGGTCTAGCTATCAATTGAAGACGTTTAATCAGTGACTCTACTAAACCATTTTGAGTATGAACATGTGTAGCAAGATGTTCAACTGTTATTTCAGTGGACAAACAATAATCATTAAATGACTGAGATTTAAACTCACCAACATTATCAAGACGAATTATTTTTATTGCATAATCTGGAAATTATGCTTTTAACCTTATTATTTTAGCCAACAACCTCGCAAAATCCATATTGCAAGTTAATAATAAGCACACATGATATCATCTTGTAGATGCATCTATCAAGACCATATAATATTTAAATGGTCCACATGCAAGGTGAATAGGCCCACATATATCACCATGTATCTGTTCTAGAAATGCGGAAGATTTCATTCCAACCTTAGTCGTTGATGGTTTGGTAACCAATTTTCCTTGTAAACAAGTAACACAAGAGAATTCTTTTGATTGAAGAACATTTTGGTTCTTCAAAGTATGCCTATATGAATTCTCAATTATTCTGCGCATCATATTATAATCGGGATGGCCCAATCGGTCATGCCAAATGATAAAATCATTACAACCAGTAAACCTATTGTTTACTATGGCATGTGATTCAACCTTACCAGTATTTGTATGGTACAATCTAGAAGAAAGTGCAGACAATTTTTCATGCACAATTTTCTTCTCCGCATTTATTATAGTAATATAAAGGTATTCAACATTTCCTTCATTCGTAGTCTCAACATGATAGCCATTTTGGCGAATAACCTTGAAACTTAACAAGTTTCTATGAGACTTACTACAATACAATGCATTATCAATTACCAATAATGTTCCTCCAGGTAGTAATAAGGCCGCTCTTCCAGAGCCCTCAATCAATTTTGTACTACCGGATATTGTATTAACATATGCCTTTTTCATTATCAAATAAGAGAAATATTTGTTTTCTCTTAGTATCATATGAGTTGTGGCACTGTCCAGAAGGCACATATCTCCATTACTCATCTTGGATCCAACTGAAAATTGGAAAATTTTATTTATCTTCAGAAAAATAAAAATACATAATAAGAAGTACGAAACTTAACAAAAGAAAATTTAAGTACATGAACTTTAAATAAGACATTAAAAACACATAACAATATTATTCATTTTTAGTTCAATTATCAATCTTCAATTGCGATCCCCAAAGAAGTCCTCAACTTCTAGATGAGTAATATCATCGAACCCATCAAAAACATCATCTTTCAATGCTAAGTTTGTCTCAACATTCTCACATATTTTTAAGAAGATCCTGCCTGAACGTCATCTTTGAGAGTCAAATGTGACTCCACCCGAGCATTAGAAGAGGAGGTACCGCCTTTATTTCCTTTCCTTCTGAAGGAATTTTGATACTGCCTGACAAAATGCTCAGGTGCCCGACATTCATTTTTTCAGTGACCTTTAAGGCCACAATGATGACAATGATCGCCCTTTCCTTTAGAAGGATTATTTTGAGAACCAACATTGTTCTCCCTTTTGTTATGACCACCACCTCAACGATTATTATATCGTCTTTTGCCCTTTCCATGCCCACGCACATTATCATGGCCTCGATTATTTTGTCTTATTTTAGACTGGCCGTGTGCTTCTACCCCGTGTGCCTCTAGCAATGGAGCACTTCCAGTGGGACGGACTTCATGATTTTTCATTAAAAGGCCATTATGCTGCTCAACCACCAAAAGGCACGAGATCAGTTCAGAGTATTTCTGAAAACCTTTTTCACGATATTGTTGTTGTAATATTATATTAAAGGCATGGAAAGTAGTTAGTATCTTTTCTAACATGTCCTCATCTTTTATAGCTTCCCCACATAATTTTAATTGGGACGTTATTCTAAATACAACAGAGTTATAGTCAATTACGATTTTATAATCTTGAAATCATAAGTGGATCCACTCATAATGAGCCCTTGGTAATACCGTTGCCTTGAGGTGGTCGTACCTCTCTTTCAAACCTATCCACAATTCAAGTGGATCTTTTACTGTTGGGTATTCAACCTTCAGGCTTTCATCAAGATGATGACGAAGGAAAATCATAGCCTTCACTTTATCTTGACTTGATTCTTTATTTCCTTCGATTATACAATCACCAAGACCCTTAGTGGTAAGGTGAATTTCAGCATCAAGTACCCATGACAAATAGTTATTTCCAGAAATGTCAAGTGCCACAAATTCAAGCTTTCACAAATTCGACATGATAAAAACTATCATAAAATAATTGAGTTAATAATATGATGTGATTTCTTTATAATAAAAGATAAATTTATGTTTCAAATGATTGAGAATTAGTATAAAGTATATTATATGCATGAACATGGAATGTTACAAAAACATGTAAACTCATAAAGTATGAAACAGTAGATTTAATATATGTTCTAATTATTTTTCAATATTTATTTCTAGTGTCAATAGTTATTAACGTCAAACTTTTGTAAGTTTTTCAAGTCATATTTAATATAATACTACTCTCTTTATGACACACAAATATTTATCATAAATTTGTGACAAGAAAATATTTACAAGTCTTCTAACTAGCATGTTATCACATTTCCTACTATTTACTTTAGAGTTATAAGTTAGTAGCATATAAACAACATAAAAATATAAACCTGAAACGTATTGATTATTATGCCTAGTAAAATATTACAATAATACCTAAAGCAAGTTATATATGCTGTAACTAAATTATGGATCAAAGATTTATGCATGTCCTATTAGAGATGTTATAAACACATAAATGTATACCTGACTCGGAAAGAAAATTGATTAACTTTAGGAAAAAAGATAATTTTGAATCAAGTAGGTCTTAATTGGTTAGAGACTTGTGTTGATAATGTGTAGGGGTGTACTAAACCGAACTGAAAACTGAGTCAAACAGAAAAAAAAAAACCCAACTAGTGGTTTGGTATTGGAAAAAAACCCCGACTATATTTGGGTTGGTTTGGTTTCAACTAAAATAAACCAACCCGAGACCAAACCAACTGGACATTATATATATAATTTTAAAATTTTATTTTATACGTAAAAATATTTACCTTGATATAATTTTAAAAAATTTCTTATACTTTTTCATAGTTTTTATATTTTAATATATTATTTCATGTTTGAAAGTTAGAATTCTTAATGACCAAATAAAGATTATAGTCCATAAATATTGGTAATTATAATAAAGCTTAAAGCAAAAAAGAAAATCAATTCAACGCTAAGAATGACAATAATATTAAATATTTGTTCTTTAGTTTTACATAGGTTAAGACAATTAAAATACATAATCTAATTTTAATTTCCTTTAATATTTAGTCATGTAACTAATACTTATCAAAACTTATTTTAGCTTGATTTAATACTTTTAAAATATAATCATTTTCATTATGACTTATTAATTTGCAATATTTGTTTTACGCGATTTCATTATTATTATTATTTTGAATATTTTAGTGTCATTAATCATATCATATTTTGTGTTATTTTCTTAAGAAACACTTAGTTGTATTTTGGTAGGACTAAAGAAATATTTGAAGTACAAGTAAATTATATGTTTGTACGAATACTTTATCAGAAAAACCCGAAAAAATCCGAGTTTTATTGGTTTGGTTTGGTTTATAGATTCAAAAATCCGACACAAATGGTTTGGTTTGATATTTGAAAAATCTGAACCAATCCGACCATGTACACCCCTTATAACATGTTGTAAAACAAGAGGAAAATGCAAGAATACTTAAACAAGAAAGTAATGCAAAGTGTGATGGAAAATATAAATCTCTTATATTGTATTTCATAAGGGTGAAGAAGATCCTTTTATAAGAGGTAGAAATCATCTGTTTACTACCTTAACCAAAATACGTTAATAATCTTTAATTCTTACATTAAATTAATACATGCATTACATTAGGTTTATGAAAAGAAACATCCATATTAAATGGATTTGTAACAGTGTATGTAATTTGCAAGGTTTTTCCAATTTCCATACGTACATAAACGAGGTATCATACATTTGGCATTAATTTATTCTTACGCAACAATGCGAGTTTTCCATTTACATCTAAAAACCAATTGGACAAAAAATTCTAAAATATCGATAATTTTGTACAAACTTACTACTACAATTTTTTCATGATACATGTCACAATTGCTAAAATAATTTGAACTAGAGAGAGAATAATTTTCACATTAATCCCCTTAAACTTTGGAGATTGAGATATATATAACTTTTTTGGGGATAAATTTTCCTTTTAACTATTTGCACAGTTTAGGAAAATTTGCTATTTTAATAATAGTAATAGTTTTTTGAAAACATATTGCCTACTAGGTTTATAATTTTTTTTTATAAATTGAGTTTCAGAAATTTTGGCATTTCCATATAAATGTTTGTGTATTTGCATATTTAACTATGGGATACAAAAGCCCGGGCAAGCCAGGTCCAATGCATATTACTTTATTTGTTTAAATTTATGTGACACAGATAAAATTAAGAAAAATCAACTAATGTTTTAAATATTTTTAGTTGTTAATTATTGTTATAGTATTTTTAACATACTTTTTTTAAAAAAAATCTATGGCACATGTGATAATTTAAGGGTTGATCAATTTTTAATATGTTTGTTTAAATATTTTAAGTTGTTAATTATTGTGATATATGTGGCACATGTAAAAGTTTGAGAGTTAAGTTGTTAATTATTGTGATTTATGGTGCTCTTAGTTAACATAATTTTCAAATAATATATGTTACCCTCGTTGTCTCAATTTATGTGGTATAAGTGAAATTTTGAAAGTTAATCAAAATTTTAATATATTTTTTAAATATTTTAAGTTGTTAATTATTGTGATTTACGGTATTTTTAAGGTAATTTTCAAATAACATATATTACTCCCTCAGTCCCAATTTAGAACAACATGGCATCACTTCTAGTAGGAAAGTCAAATGTCTCTTGAGTTCTAAAAAGAAGAGAGTTCAATCGTGCGCGTCCCCAGAAAAGCTTTTTTTTTTAGGATGCGACAACTTATGCAAGAACTTTCCAACGGACCGGTTGTTGCTTCCACAACTATAAAGGCTTTTACAACATAATATAGGCAAAGGTAAAATTTTGAGAGTTAATCAAATTTTTATATTTGTGTTTCTAAATATTTTAAGTTGCTGATTGTTGTGATTTACGATATTGCTTTTTTATAATTTTTAAATACATGATATACTAAAATGAAAAATAAACCAAGAAATATTAAATATTACTATAATATATAGTACTATTTTTTCGTATTTTTTAACACATAATATATTAAAAAAATGCTAAATACAAAATATAAGGAAATTTGAGGAGAAAGACAAATCGGTCGAATGATCACTGACCCTGAGCTCTTCAACATTCCCTCTTCTAATATAAGTAAATAAAAGTTCCCCTCTTTGTAATTCCAAAACTTGATCCTACGTTCCTCTTCTATTCCTTCTAATAACTTCCCTCTTCTAAGATAAGTAATAGAAGTTATTCTCTTAGTAAATTTTGAAACTTGACCCTAAGCTCCTCTCCTATTCACTCAGAAATTTTGGCATTTCCATATAAATGTTTGTGTATTTGCATATTTAACTACGCTAGACTATGCATTATCTCTGTAGTTGTTGTACATGTTTAGTAAAGTGAGTATTTTCTATATAAATTTTGTCACTACTTTATTGGGGACGACCAACGATATTCTTAGAGTACGTGTTGGTGCACTGATACTATTCCGCGATGAGCTGCTTGGACTAGTTCGCAACACATTGGAGTCCCTTTCGGACAGTATTATGCTATTTGATTATTTTCACATTGTTTTTGTTTTAGATTCTTAGATTAATGTTATGTTGTTAGACTTATTAATGTTGATTTTCGCAATGAATGGGTTCTAGGAGATCAAAGCAGTACAAAATGCAGCAGACTAGAATTTATGGAAGTGAAGGGAATGGGGGGACAATTTTCTTTCCAAAAGAATAAAGCAGGTCCGGAATCAGACGTTAACTAAAGGACAAAAGGAATTTATGTCTTCTTCCTTTTTCTTTTTTACAATATTTTAGAATCCGTTGTTCTGATATTGCCTTCTTATTTAACAAAGCTATTACAGTATTTTTTTAGTTCTCTTGAAAGGTCACATTCAGGCCAACAAAGAAGTTAATAGGCTGAATAATCATCCTGTTATGTGGAACGACGAACTAAACATTAGACGAGGAGGAGGAGATGAATCGTGTAAACTCAGACACTACCACAAACGCCATTTTTAAAGTACAAGCGCTAAGAGAAGAAAGGAAGAGAAAAACACGAGAACACAAACCAATGTGATAGCCAAATATCAAGGAACTCATTGGATCAATGTCACAGTTAGAACATCAGTCAGTAATGGTACTCGAGGCATTGCCTAGAGGATCATAAATATACCAAACTTAAACTACATCAACATACGAACTCATAAACCAGCCAGCCAACAGTGCAAACTTAAGAACAAGGTCAGAGATGCCCGGCTGAGTAATGCAAATAAACTAAAAGACAAATGCCACGAGGTACTCCATGGTATCTGTATCTACGTATGTATTTATATATAATAAGATCAGATGAGGAATGCAAAGTGATATATCACTGCACAGGCGAGCGAGGAGGAGCACGGGGTCGAACAGGAGTCTTTGATGGGCTTACTCTGCAGTATGGAAATAGTTAAAGATTAAAGGAAATGTCCGTAAAATAGAAGAAGCATCAGCATGAAGTCTACAGGAATCAGAGAGAAACCTTATAGGAAGAGATCCCAGGATTGCACCACTGCAGTTCAGTGCAGCAATGGCACTCTCAGCCTGCAACAATCAGAAAATTCATCATGAAACTATACTAAACAAGCAATAGCCTTCAATGCCACGTGCTAAATTTCCTTTGAGGGAAAGGTAAACAAACAAAATATGCAGTACAATGGAGGAATTTAAACTTTTGTACTTCAAATTTCATCAAATATATGACATTACATCATGAGGAGTCCACATATTTTTGGTAACAATCCAATGACATCATAACATGGAAGACTAATGCAAACTAATCTAGAGTAAGAAGCAAAGTGAGATAAATCCACCATGTATGTTCCATTAAAGGCAACAGAGCCTAGAAATAAGTCTTCCAAAAACAACAAAGATTAGGTCAAGACAAAGATTAAGTATAACATTGACAAAGTCTGTCATTGCCACAGCTAAAATTGTCCACCTTGAAACAAATTGCACTTGCACTAATCCAAGGAGGAGGCGAACAGAAGTGTCTTTCTTCTATCCAAAAAACAGAAAGTGTGACACTATAGAAATCTCCTGTTTGACTTAAAGCACCTCAAAATATAAATTCCGGAGGTGTTAAAGCAAACAGAAAACAGCTTTGCAATGCATCAAGGAGAACTAGACATGGTATTAGGCATGTAAATTAGAATTCTTTCTATTTAATGGAAGAACTCTCATTTGAGAGTACTCATTCAGCAAAAATGACATGGTATTAGAGCCTTTTTCAGTACTTTGATTTTTAGTGTCTTCATTAGATTTTATTTATTTTTTTTTGAAAATTTTGGTTCTTCTTACTGTTTTTTAGTCAACAGTTAGTCCCAAGTATCTTGGAATTTTACGCGTCTTGGAATCTTAGTCTTGGCCATTCTGGTTATCTTGTATCATTGCATTTCTCCTTAGCTTGTCAAGAACATGGCATCATATCAGTTTGAGTCCTTCCATGTTCGTTTCACCTAGGAATTTCAATTCTGAAATTCCCAACTATCTGTCACCGAAAAAGAATTATGGGGACATATAGATGGAAGTGATCCTACTCCTACCGATCCTACAAAGCTCGGTCAATGGAAGGTTAAAGATGCTCGGGTGATGACATGGATTTTAGGGTCAATTGACCCTTTTATTGTTCTTAATCTCAGGCCATACAAGACAGCAAACCATGTGGGATTATTTACAGAAGGTTTACAACCAAGATCATAGAGCAAGGCGCTTTCAGTTAGAGCATGATTCTCAAGGAGGTCTCTTTGTTCAAGATTATTTCTCTGAATTTCAGAACTTATGGGCTGAATTTACCGATATTGTTTATTTAAAATACCTTCGGAATCTCTCTCCATCATTCAAGGAGTTCATGAACAAAGCAAGCGAGATCAATTTTTGATGAAATCACGATCTGATTTTGAAAGTGTTCGCTCCAACTTGATGAACCGTGATCCATCTCCCTCGTTGGATGTCTGTTTTAGGGAATTACTTCGTGAGGAGCAGCGTCTCTTCACACAAAATGCTTTTCATCAAGGAAATGTTGTCACTGTTGCATTTGCAGCTCAAGGGAAAGGAAAGGGCATGGATATGGCTAGAACTCAATGCTACAGTTGCAAGAAATGTGGTCATATTGCTAGCAGTTGTGGCAAGAAGTTTTGTAATTATTGTAAACAACAAGGACACATTATCAAAGAGTGTCCCACATGTCCTTAAAACCATAGGGCAAATGCTTTTCAAGTTGGGATAAATGGTTCCACTACAGATAACTCGTTTTCAGAAAGACAAGTTCTTACTCCTGAAATGGTACAACAAATGATCTTGTCAGCATTTTCAGCTTTGGGGCTGCAAGGTAATGAGGTAATATCTAAATTTTGGCTTGTTGATTCTGGCGCTTCCAATCATATGACCAACTCAACTAATATACTCAAAAACATCCGTGAGTATAATGGTCCAACACAAATTCAGGTTGTCAATGGTAGTAATTTACCCATTACTAAGGTTGGGGATATTACTGAAACTTTCAAGAATGTTTTTGTATCACCAAAGCTCTCCACTAGTCTTATTTCAGTTGGCCAATTAGTAGATAACAATTGTGATGTGAATTTTTCTCGTAATGGTTGCCTTGTGCAGGATCATGTGTTGGGGAAGATAATCGCGAATGGGCCTAAAGTTGGAAGAATGTTTTCCTATACACTTTTCTATTCCTCGTGTTCTAGCTTTTGCTTCTACCACTACTAAGAATGAGGCTAGGCATAAACGTCTAGGACATCCAAATTCTATTGTGTTGTCTCATTTGTCCAATTCTGATTTATTGGGGAATAAAAATCAATTTTCAGCTGCTTCCTTTGATTGTTCTACTTGTAAATTAGGCAAAAGTAAAACTCTTCCTTTTCCTAATTTTGGTAGTTGTGCTGCAAAGTGTTTTGATGTCATTCATAGTGATGTTTGGGGCATTTCACCAGTTATTTCTCATGCTCATTTCAAGTATTTTGTGACATTTATAAATGACTATAGTCGGTTTACATGGTGTATTTTCTTCGATCTAAATCTCAAGTGTTTTCCATATTCAAGAAATTTTTGGCTTACGTTGAGACTCAATTTTCCACTTGCATCAAAATATTAAGATCTGATTCTGGTGGAGAATATATGTCTCATGAATTCAATAATTTCTTGCTTGAGAAAGGAATTGTATCACAATGCTCTTGCCCATATACGCCACAACAAAATGGGGTTGCTATGCATAAAAATTGTCATCTTTTAGATGTCACTCGTACTTTATTAATTGAGTCCTCTGTTCCATCTAAGTATTGGGTTGAAGCTTTGTCTACTGCTATCTATTTGATTAATAGACTTCCATCTAAAGTGTTAAATCTTGAGTCTCCATATTATCGTCTTTTTCATAAGCATCCCAGCTATCATAGTTTTCTTACGTTTGGTTATGTTTGTTTGGTGTACCTGCCTCCTTCTCAACGCAATAAACTCTCTGTTCAGTCTATTAAATGTGCTTTTATGGGCTATAGTACTTTAGAGAAAGGTTTTATTGCTATGATCCAGGTTATAACAAATTTCGTGTTTCTAGAAATGTTATTTTCTTTGAGAATTAGTATTTCTTTCCTACTCATGTTGAGTCATCTTCTGTTTCTCCTCTTCTTCCTACTTTTGAGGATTTGTCATTGTCTTCTACGCGGTTCAAACCAGGATTTGTGTATGAACGACATCAACCAACTTTACCCCATCCTGAAACAGATCCACCACCAGAGACTGCTCCACAACCAGAATCTGAGATTTCTTCAAGGCCTGCTCCTCTTGAGCTTCCTCGGCGATCTACTAAAGTGTCTCAAACTCCTAAACGGTATGGTTTTTTCTCTACTTTATGTTGGCAAAAAGCAATAGAAGAGGAACTTTTGACTCTTAAAGAAAATAACACATGGGACATTGTTCTTGTCCTCCAAATGTCCGTCCAGTTGGATGTAAATGGGTTTATTCAATTAAACTTAATTCCAATGGAACTCTTGATCGGTACAAAGCTCGATTGGTTGGCCTTGGCAACAAACAGGAGTATGGTGTAGACTATGAGGAAACTTTTGCACCTATAGCAAAAATGACTACGGTGCGAACTATTGTTGTCATTGCTGCATCACAAAATTGGCCTCTTCATCAAATGGATGTCAAAAATGCTTTTCTTCATGGTGATCTCAAAGAAGATATTTATATGAAACCCCCACCTGGTTTGTTCTCATCACCTACATTAGATGTATGCAAGTTGAAGCGGTCTTTATATGGATTAAAACAAGCTCCAAGAGCTTGGTTTGACAAGTTTCGGTCTACTTTGCTTCAATCTTTTTTGAGCAGAGCAAATATGATTCTTCTTTGTTTTTTCAAAAAACATCTACAGGTTGTGTTCTTCTTTTGGTGTATGTAGATGACATTATTATCATAGGACCTGATTCTTCGCTAATCACTAGCCTCCAGCAGCAGCTTAAGGATTCTTTTCATATGAAAGATCTTGGTACTCTTACATACTTTTTGGGGTTAAAAGTTCATTATAATTCTTTAGGTGTGTTCTTGAACCAACACAAATATACTCAGGACTTGATTGCTTTGGCTGGCCTTCAAGAATCTTCCACTATAAATACTCCATTGGAATTGAATGTAAAGTACTGTTGTATGGAAGGAGATCTTCTTCCTGATCCAACTTTGTATCGGCAATTAGTTGGGAACCTAAATTATCTTACTATTACTCGGCCTGATATCTCTTTTGCAGTTCAACAAGTGAGTCAATTGATGCAAGCTCCACGCCATCTACATTTGGTGGCTGTCCGTCGCATCATTTGATATCTCTTGGGAACATCTACTCGTGGATTATTCTTTCCTAGTGGTTCTAAGATTCAGCTTAACGCATTTAGTGATTCTGATTGGGCTGGATGTCCTGATACTCGTCGCTCCGTCACGGGTTGGTGCATGTTTCTTGGAGATTCCTTGATATCTTGGAAGCGCAAGAAGTAAGACCATGTATCAAAATCTTCCATCGAATTTGAATATCGAGCAATGTGTACTGCTTGCTCTAAGATTGTTTGGCTTCGTGGTTTACTTGCAGAAATTGGATTTCCTCAATCTAATCCCACTCCTCTCCGTGCTGACAACACAAGTGCTATTCAGATTGCTACTAATCCAGTTTATCATGAAAGGACCAAACACATTGAAGTGGACTGTCATTATATCAGAGAAGTTGCAGATAAGAGAGTCATCACTCTTCCACATAAATAGCTAATGTGTTTACAAAGTCTATGGCACGACAACATCATCAGTTTCTGGTAGGCAAATTGATGCTTTTTGATCCACCAACATCAATTTGAGGGGGGATGTTAGCATGATTGGACAAATTCTAAATATCTGTACATATGTATGTTATAACTCTAGATATTTGTGTAATGATGATAGGAGATAGCATAGATTAATGTAGCATATTTTCAGAGATACTAAAATTAGGAATAGCATATATTTAGGGATATATAGCAGATTTTTAGGCATGTAAATCAAAATTCTTTCTATTTAATGGAAGAACTATCATTTGAGAGTACTTATTCAGCAAAAATGACAGAGATAGCATGCAGGTCAAGAGCAACTTTAGAACAGAAAAATAATCATATAGCTTGATGCATGTATGTTAGAGATACTTTGTCATGGGAACCAGATATCACGACATTTCAGGTACTATAGTAGTAGTACTTTCTCCTGTGTGAAGATTGTTTGGACAGTAAAGCTGATCTACTTAAAACAATAGTATCTCACAGAGTAGTACCAAGTATAGAGCACTTCTTTTCCAGTTTCATTTAAATGATCAAGAAGCACAGAATCCACATAACAAAGCTGTAAAGGCTCCCATCAAAGCAACATCCAGAAACATATTTAGTACATGAAACAGCAACTCAAAAGTTGGTCACTGAGAGATGCAAAACAGACCGAGCTGGGCAGCCGTAAAAACACCGAGATTGCTATTTTATTTACCCCACATTACTGTGAATTGCTAATAATCCACTGGCAGAAACTCATTAGCTGTCAAATACACCACGTGCCTGTTGAACTAGTCAAAACGACAACACAGGCAACTTCTGTTTTCCTTCTGTCTAGGAACCATTTCATATATGATTAATTTTGCTTAGTGTCATCAGGTTTCTTCCATAAGGTAATTCATTTTTTTATTTTTAAATGAACATCCAGTTTATCAAATCTAGTGATTCTGAGACCTTCCATATGTATCCTGGATAACTAAAACACTGAAAGACAAAAATATCCCATATTCATCCTCGTTAAGGAATTGACGGTCCTTTGGTCACACATTAGTTATGCAAGAATTATAATACAAGGATTGTTATGTGGTGGATAATAATGCAAAGATTGTATCTCGTCAATAAATTATTAAATAATTATTATCCAGTTAATATTAATGAAAAAATATTATTGTATGGTAAGTGATTATAAATAGGATTTATCTTACTTTAAGGCATTTTGTAGATATTTTTATAGAGATATTGCTAATAAATGCATTTTTGTTCCACATGTTGAGCATATAATTAAGTAAAAGTGTTCTATCTAACAGCTTAAGCTTTAAGATGAGATGGCCACACACTTTAACATGGTATCAAAGCAAGTAGAGGTAGAGGTAGAGGGATCGAATCTCACTACCGCCTGTTATCAAAAAAGAATTTCCATATGCTTGGCCATGAAAAAAGAACCACACTCACACGTGAAGGGGCGTTTTGAGAATATAATTAAGTAAATAAAAGTGTGCTCTCTCTCTCTCTAACATCTTAAGCTTTGAGATGAGAGAGTCACACACTTCAACACCACATTAAATCCCACATGAAATAATAATAGATTCCTATAGACAGAGTCGGACCCACATGCACCCGTGGTGCACGTGCACCCAGTAACTTTTTAAAAAAAATCGTGTATATATGTATAGATAGGTGATATAGCGATAATATAATTGAATGTGCACCCTTATAACAAAAACTTGCTTGGGCGCACTGGTCAAAGTCACCATTTCAGACCGCGATCACGCAAGTTCGAATCCCGCAAAGGCTTATTATTTTTTTTTCTTTTTTTTTTTAAACTTTAAAATCAGTTTTTTCTTTACAATTAACCTTTTTAAAAAATTATTTTTTATTAAAACTCATTTTTGCCACCTCATTGGCCCCGCCCCCTTTCTTAACCACCTTTTTTGGCCATCTCATCTGGCCCATTCCTTTCTTAATTGAAATTAAAAACAAATAAAAGCCCCAACACAATTCTAAACAAAATATAAAACTTCTTCTTTACAAGCGTATTTCTTTTGTAAGAATTTGTTGTTGATTCTTGTGATTTGAAATGGATAGATTTTTGAGGAAACATATTTCTTCTCAACCAAGTGCTAGTTTTAGAGACAATTCTTCGCATTTTATAGATGAGTTTGATTTGCAATCACTTAAACTGGATCATGGAGAAATAATATCTATCGATAAACATAGCCCTAGAATACAAATACGAGATGAAGTGAGAAGACATTATATTCAACAAGGGCCTTGTGAACCGGATATTAATGATCATGAATAACCTCAAACTAGATTCGGAACGAAAATGCGTCAATTTTGTAAGGCAAGATTTAAGGGCTGATGGTAGCTATTTATTCAAAATTCTAAAATATTCTTGATAAAAAGTTGATTGCTCTTTTAATTTTTTTAATTATAACTTTCAATATTGGTTAAAGTGAAATAAAATAATAAAATTCACTGTTAAAATTTATTGGGGCCTCAAAATTTGGAGGCCTAAGCAGGGCGCTTTGCTAACCTTACCCTTAACCACTCCTAGCCTTACCCTTGAGGCCACTCTTAGTAGTGCCCCCTATCTTCAAATCCTGGTTTGCCCCTGCCTATAGAAGTTATGTCAGTACTAGTAATGCTGAATTTAATACCTAAATCAATCAAACATTCAATCAATTATGATTTTACACTAGAAACCAAAATTGAATTAGTTACGCAAAGATTACATTCGTCACACAGTTCTATTTATTGTATACTTTATATGTACTAGTTATGTGAATTTTTGTATTGGAGTTGTTTATTATGAAACTGACCAAGGGATCCCTCTCCTTCCAGCAACTCAAACTACACAACTATATACCTCAAAGATTTACCGAACAGTTAAGTGGGTACCATATCCATCCACTCTACTACTCTAACAACGAAGCATCCAATAAAAAGCATGTGCATTAGCTATTGAGAAATTAACACAAGCACATGAATCCACAGTTTCCCTGGACCCCACTTTTGGGATTACACTGGGTATGTTGTTGTTACATTTTTTGATGAAGAAACAAAAAATGTAACAACAACATTGTACATTGTATCCACAGTTTGAGCTGAACTGCAGATGAGGGACCTTTCTCATACCACAACATTCCAATTATAGTAAAGATCATAGGTAGACCCAGGATTTGATCTAGAGGTGACACCTATGTCTTTCGGAAAAAAACATTGATACTTTTGGTGGTGGGTTGCGGTCCTAGGACTGGTAATATGAGATAGAGAGAGAGAAGCTGGGTTTTGAATTGGAGAAAGAGTTTCTTAGTTGCTTATCTCTATCATGGAAAGAGAAGTGAGTTGGGACTTTTAGAGGTAGGGATTAACTCAATAGAAAAGAAAAGAAAAGTGGATTCTGATTTTTTTAAAATCTGGAGCAATGCAAAGGACTACAACAGGGGGTAAGATATACTTAGCTAACAAAAGCATAGCAGTGGAATGTATACAGTCAGCTCAACAAATAAAGATCTGAACCATGTAAGATCCCAAAAGAGTCTATGCATTGGAAGCATTTATAGAAAATAAAGATACAATATAAAGTAGCTTGCTTTACTTGGTTGTAGCTAGAGAAGCTGTCCTTACTCAGAAAAATCTAAGGAAGAGGAAAACATAAATTTGCTCAAGATGTTGTTGATTCACCAACAATCTGTTTCTACATTGTAAAGTGACCAGCTAACTATGGGATTTGCTCATCAATCTCAGGGGTATTAGGTGGGAATGCCAGGAAGAGCTTCGGAACTCTTCTCAAGGTGGGGGGGACTTGCTACATACAAAGACAGATGGAAAATTGTTCGAACAACCATTTGGTGGACAATGTGGAAGGAAAGGAATTCAAGACTCTTCGAAGATACAAGTAAGTCCTATACAAATGATAAAGATGAATCATTATCTCCTTTTTAGTTTTTGGTGTAAATCAGAATATTGATGATCTTGATTCAATTTTAGAAGTTTTAGATTCCTTGTAAGAAGAACAAGGACTGCAATTTTAGCTTATTGATGCAACACCCATATTTTGATTTTGTGCTAAGGATTAGACTTGTAAACAGGAATATGTTACCTTCTCAAGAAAAAAATAGAGAAGCTAATGAGGGGGGAACTAAAGAAGGAAAAATCAACAAAAAACAATAATATGGTTTGCTACAAGAAGCCGTACGACACAGCGAAAAATCGGGTAGGCTACAGTTAGGATCAAAATAGGTCACTGAACCTAAGGACAAAGCTAAGGAGCCCCATCAATCAGTGACCCCTTCTAACATTTTTGTATTAGGGTGCCTAGTTAAATACATCTACATACTTCAGGATATATACAGGATTTTTTCCGAGGTTAACAGGGCACCTGTGACCCCCCTCCCCATAGGATAGGTTTGCCTCTGAAGATTATTACCAGAGATATTAATGCTCACATAGCTCATGTTATCTAGTTAAGAATATTAGAATCAGTTTCTGGTGACGAAGATAGATAACAACATAAGCTTAGACTGGCACTCCAACAAGCAAGGGGAGAAAAGCTTCTAATCAAATTCGGTTTATGTCAACTTTATCTCAAATTCACACAAGTGGACAAACTACTTCCAAGAACTTAGTTCATCCACATGAAAGCCAGAACAGGCCAAAACTGTTGTTTTTACGTTTTGATGTTTTTACACTCTGAATGTAAAAGACTCAAATAAGTAATCACATCATAATAATGCTAAACTACAAACAAGGATAGTAAAAGACCACACATTCTGAATGGAGGTTCTATTAGTTCATAAGAGTAGAAAAAAGTAAATGTCCAGAACAGTATGATATATCAGACGGCAAAACCAAGAAAAGCTCATGGAAGTTACCATAACAAACTCGACAAAACCTATACGAGTAGTATGATGATAGTCACCAAGTAACCTCAGGCGCTTAACCTGCATCAGAGAAGAAAACCGCATAGAGTTAGTACCTTAACTAGGACAAGCACTTGCAGAAGAGTTAGGTGAAAAGTTACAAACCTCTCCACAAAAGTATTCAAAAAAGAGTTTGACATCTGCTTGAGTAACCTATTTCATACAAATGAACAATTCATAAAGCAATATCTCCATAGATGCTCTTCAACCATGCGAAACAATGATTACAAACCCAAAATTACCTTTTTATCAATGTTTGTACAGTATATAGTTCTTGCACACATCTCCCTTTCATCTTCAGACTATATATCCACGCCAAAGGTAAAAAAAATAAATCAGTATTAGCAACAGAGAGGTATCCATTCATCGCCCTTAACAGCAATTTTGCAAAAAGGAACAACAACATTCCTAATGAAATCCAACAAGTGGGGTTTGGGGAGGGAAGAGTGTACGCAAACCTTTGCCTCTACCTTGTGGAGGTAGAGAGGCCGTTTTACAAATAGGAAATACCAAAAATATACACAAATTCTCACCCTTGGAAGAAATGTTGGATTAACTGGTGCAATTGCAGTTTTAGAAGGAAGCACTCTCACAGGGTAAAACCCTAGCATAGTTCCTGCAAGACTCAGAGCGGTCCTTGCACCTTCTGCAGACCATACATGGGACAATGTCACCGTTAGATAACAAGATCTTTAACCAGAAATGAAAAATGTCAAACCAAAGATTATGGTTCAATATACCTTCATCAGTAAATTCAATAAAGGCGAAACGGAGTACAGAATTGGGGTCTCCACATATGCGACAGTCAACCACCTTCAGCACATGAAGGATAAAACAGATTATGGCAACATAATATTTCATAAACATTTTTAAAATGCTGTAAATTATGATTTAATGCGGAAGCACGACCGAACAGGAAACATATTCACCTGCCCACAAGTAAGAAAGAGTGTAGCAAGTTGCTCTTCAGTCACCTACACAAAATAAGAACAATAAGTCCCCGAAAAAAGATGAAGGTAAAATAATGAATAAATAATGAACAAGTACCCAGTGCCCTGAATATCCCTCTTTTTAGTACCTGTTGATCGATTTCAGACACATAAACTGTCCTCCTTATAACATCTTCACGTTGGGCCATGCTTGTCCGGACATTCGTCCGTCTCCTACCAAGACCATAGCCATTTCTCTTCTGCTAGTGAATTTCAACCAGAATTGTTAGCCAGGACTCCATGACAGTGATCAAAAACAAGGTTACAAAGGATGAGAGACAATAATTTGTCTTTTTTTAGACAATAGGGGCAGAAGGAAACATCAATGTTCCCTATTTTAGACCTCAATAACTGTATCCTCCTCGATATATGTTCTTGCATGATATAGTACCAAATATCAAATTTCCTAAAGTTATGGATTACATTTAACATACATAAGGCAACAGAACTGTCTTCCAGTAGCGACTAAATAAAAAAATGATAAATTAGGAAAGTGAAAAAGTGCTGAGATAGATACCCTTCTGTTGAAATTTCCATCGCTGAGTCCAGCTTGCATTACAAAATTGAAAGCATCAAACTCAATTTGTTCTCCACCAGGAGAGATTGGCACTACTCCGTTGTTGCTAGAGAGTGAAGGAGGCACAAACTCTTCAGCCATGGGGTTCAATTTGGAAAGCATTTCCTCCAAATCCCTCATCTCCTTCTTAAACCCTTCCCCATCTTCATCCTCATCAGCAACCCCTCCATTTCTTCTCAAATCAACACCGTTCATTTTCTGATGCTGAGTCTGAAAATTATGCTGACCCATCACTCCATTGCCGTTGATGCTTTGTTTCTGCTGTTGAAAAACACTCATTTGAGGCTTATGCTGCAAACTCGTTTTTCGGGGTTGATGATCAACAGACATCATTTGAATATCTTGATCACTGGGTATCGTTGACCGTGGCGCACCGTTCTGATCGACGGCAGCGGAATCATTCTTTACAGCACTATCGTCCGTCCGATTCAAGGAGCCATTCTCATCCACGGCCATGATTGTTTCTTCAGCAACAACTATGTATTACAGTACCGAAGACTGCTCCTTTTTCTCCTTCTTCTTTAACCCTTTTTCCCAAATTCAGGTTCTGTCAAAAAGCAAAACAGAAAAAAGATCAGTCCTGTCATTCCCAATATATCCACAATATGAGCCAATAGAATTTTCAGGGAAAAAAATTGGAAATCAATAATTGTACCTGATACTCTAAAATCTAAATGGTCTCCATTAATCAAAAAAAAAAAACCCAAACTCAAAGATCGTGAGCTGGGAGGAATTAAAGAAGAGCAAAAGGAGGGCAGGACTTTTCTTTTTCTTTGGAGTGATGTATCATTTTACTGAGTCAACAGAAAAAGGATAATACTATGACGAGAGAGTGAGAGAGGAAAAAATGAAAATATGAGAAATAGTAGAGGATCGAGTATCCGCTATGGAGTATTTAGTAGGTTGTGTTTGGTTATGTCCGTGGAAATAAGTGAAATAGTTTTTATGGCGTTATAATCATGGTGTTTAGGTTAGCTTACGTATATCTTAATAATTTTATGACATATTTATTAACTATCGCCAGCAATATCAATTTCAGATTTCTCAACCATTTTATTGATTTACTGCTCATACACGTGGATATAGTTATACAAGTATTAATATTATCAAGATTAGTTACTATGAAAATTAATTTTATGTACATATACGTATATTAGTTATTCTATTTTCTACATTTTAGATATATATCAGTTATGCTTATTTCTAAATTGTCAATCAAATATCGTATTAATCTAAATAATTTATTTCTTATATACTTATCATACATTGTCCTATTCAACTTACTTAAGACTCTAAGAGGCCGTTTGATACTTTCTTTGTGCCAAAATAAATATCACAACAACAAAAAATTAACATTTGATATTAGATGAGAATGATTCAGTTTATATTTATTAATTTCTTTAATGGGCATGATTTTTGCTAAGTTTAAAAATGGAGGGAGTATAAAGATCAAGTAATATGAAGTAAAGGAAGTATATGAGATCAATATAATAGTTTTATGATAAAATTTGAAATTAAATTTTATTTCATTTTAATAGGCATGATTTTTGCTAAGTTTAAAAATAAAGATCAAGTAATATGAAGTAAAGGAAGTATATGAGATCAATATAATAGTTTTATGATAAAATTTGAAATTAAATTTTATTTCATATTTAATTCAAAATATTAACTAATTTATAAATAATTTTATACTAAAATAATGAAACTAATTACTTCATATAAAAAAAATGTCCCATCTGACTTCATGGATATACCGGAATATCCCACTATTGCACCAAACAACCCCAAATATAGAGAACAACAAAGATAATAAGAAATACTTAATAATTTTACCCTTTTAACTTAGGACGTATAAAAAAATGAATTTTATAATTTTAGTAATATATAAAAATTATAATAATTAAAAAAAAAAATATAAACATACATTTAAAAGTATTCAATTTTTTCTAATATATCTACAAAAATGAATAGAACACATAAAGTGAATCATAATAAATTAAAAAAAATAAATCATTTAGATGTGTTTCGTGGTAGACACATGACAATATCAATTATCATCATCATGTGAGTTACAATTCAATGATAAAATATGTACTATTAATTAATTTACATTTTTTTTCTATATAAACCATATATTAATTTTTCGATAAATCTATATATAAAAATTAATATCTAGTTTTAGAAAATTACAATACAAACACAAAAAATATAAAATAAAAATGAAGAAATATAATAACCACATCATAAAATTCATTATTATGCAAAAACTTGAGTTTTTCGTTTACTTTCAAAACCACTTGGATATATTTTCTAAACTGTCTATCATTTAGCATAAAGTCATTGTAATTATTAAATTTTTATTTTTATATTTCAAATCTCCTAGGAAAATTGTTACAGTTGCACCATAGCCACAAAAATTGTCAATAAGGCCCACGTTAAATTATTGAAGATAAATGAAATCATTTACATGTGATTATATTAATTAAAATAATACAAACGATAAACGTGACTCTATATACGTTTGCTCTTGTTTTGTGAATTGGTGTGCCCATTTGAAGCAACTTGTGAAATCCTAAACTCCCTTAGTTTAACATTAACAATTGTTGTCCACAATACTATTTTAATATGTCCATTTTATAAAATTAATAAATAATTTTGCATTTAGTTTCTAATTTATCATTATCGTTAATTATAATAATTTCTCTATTTCATTTTTTAAGACATTATATTTATTAAATTCAAAAAGTGATATTATAAAATTACCCTTTTATTTATAATTTCTTAAGAAGGTGCGAAGTCAAAAAAAGAAGTACGGTCGAACAAAGGATAATAAACGATCTCTAGCGCATAAATGCATGTTTAAAGTGCTAATGAAATATGATATTATTAATATAATCTTTCACTTTCAACCAAATAGATGCATGTTTAAATAGCAAAGCAAGTTACAACCAATTTTCTTCTATCAAGTTTATTTACAAAAAGAAAATTTCATAAATAACTAAGAGAATAAACGATCTCTAGCGCATAAATGCATGTTTAAAGTACTAATAAAATATGATATTATTAATATAATCTTTCATTTTCAACCAAATAGATGCACGTCTAAACCGCAAAGCAAGTTACAATCAATATTCTTCTATGAAGTTTATTTATAAAAAGAAAAATTCATAAATAACTAAAAGAATAAACTTAATAAGACTCTTTTGCTATAATTTGTCTAATTATACTTCATAATTACGGTTCGTTTGCTATAGGTATTTTTGTTTGTATCATCCGCTTGTCATTTGTATAATTTGCTTGTCAATATACAAATAGATTAAGTATATACATTTTTTATATTTACACATTTAAGAATTTTTCAAAACTTATACAAGTCAAATGTATCAACGGGATAATTATATACATACAAGCTAGGGTAAGCATATACGAATTCTGAATCTATACAATTAGGAAAATTATGGAACTATACAATTAGGAAAATTCTGAATTTGTACAATTAGGAACTAAATTTTACAAAATTCTAAATTTATATAATTTGGAGTTGAATTATACAAGTTCTTATCTCGTGATATCTCTGAAGTGCGTAATAAATAATAATTGATAATACGTTATAATTATTCAAAAATTATTTTGTAAGAAAACTTTGTCAAATAATTTAATTTTTAAAATACGTATTTTTTTAAAAACAACTTGGTAAGCAAATTATTAACTATATTAAATAATATAGCTACATATTGCTTAAAAGATAGTAAGAAAATATATACGTGAAAGGTACATATCTTAAACATTTTTTTTTTTTTTTTGGTTCAAATTTAGCATTTAGTGCGAGTAAATTTTGGAATGACATTGCAAATTGCAGCATGAATCATGTGCGTGGCAACCACATCACAAAAATTAAAACTTGATAAGATGTGGGACGAAAAATTTTAGTATGGGAGAGGTACAATTTATATTAGTTGTGTGAGAGTTTTTTTATTGCAATTATATTTTGATTTATGAGATCCACTCTTGATTTTTATTTCTTTGTCCTATGTTTCTCTTTCATGGTCTTCTCTTATTCTTTTTCTCGTCTATTTTTCTTTTTTTAAAAAAATATATTTAAAAATCAATTCAATTGCTCCTTTAATTTTATAATATAAATAAAAATATATTTATTTTTTATGCTAAATTGGTTAGATTTCTTTCTTTTTTAACTTCTAGCAAAATAATGTCACATTTATATTGAGCCATTGCAACACTTTATATCGAAAAGATTTAAGAATATTTTGATATATTACAAATATTTTTAATACTCATAAATTTTTTACTAAATAAGTATATTGTTATTATTATTATTACATGTCTCTTTAATATAATATTATAAAATTTAAAAACTAAAAATTATTACTTTGTGTCAAGTGACAAATTGAAATAACGAAATACAATTTTGATTGGGCCATGTGTAATGAGTACCTATCAACAAATGGAGAGAGACAAATAACTTTTTCTCGCTTACGCAGGTCTTCCACGTGTTAGTTGGTTTCGTCCTGCGTAAAAATGACAATGGCGCGCGGGATAGAGCGAGTTTTATCTTATGTTGGGTGGAGTAAGTCTAACTTTATGCCGTGAGTAAGGTGAATTTTTTGTTAAAAAAATTAGTGGGGGTGGGGTGCAAGTGGCAAGTTGCATGTTGCATGTTATCACTAATTAATGATAGCTTATTTTAGAGTGAAACTTGATCTTAAGATTTTTTTTTTTTTTTTTTGGTTCCCATTCGATTTGGGTTCGGAGTCGACATTAGAACTCCAACTAAATTCGAATCGCACTTTGCAAGGTCCATTCGGGGGTGGCGCTCCCAACAGAATTTCCTTCATACCCAGAGCTCGAACCCAAGACCTTTAGCTAAGGGTAAAACACTTCTACCAGTGCAGCACAACTCATGTTGGTGATCGTAAGATTACTTTGCTATACACTTATTATGTTTATCCGTGTAGCTAATAATGTTGTTCATAAATTTTCCAAACTCCCTCCCAAAATATGTCTTTTGTGCTTTCTTTCATTAGTTTGGTAGATGTATAAAAATCTGATTTTATATCACGTACATAACTTCAATTTTATATTAAGCTGATGTGTAACTTTAATTTTCATATCAATCTAATTTTATATTTCATGTTCAAATGTGTCCTACATAGCCAAACAAAACATTAATTTGTGGGCTGGACCAGTTGAGGTCTGGCTCAGATTTTGTTATTTGCTTCTCTAGTTTCTCTTTAATATAAGTATATTTTTGGCCAAAGAACTATTTTGATATATATGGAAAAATTTCATAAATAGCTATCGTAAAATTAGCCAAATAAAACATTAATTTGTGGGCTGGACCAGTTGAGGTCTGGCTCAGATTTTGTTATTTGCTTTTAGTTTCTCTTTAATATAAGTATATTTTTGGCCAAGAATTATTTTGATATATATGGGAAAATTTCATAAATAGCTATCGTAAAAAAATAATAGGCTCTCTTAATTAGAGTTTGCATATTTACACAGCATAGCTATAATTTAAATAGCTAAAACGAATAGTTATATATATATAGCGATGGTAAGTATAGGCAACTTTAATTGGGTAAATAAAATAAGAAGAATTGATGGGGTGAGTTAACGTTGTCGGTAGAGAGAGCAAATTTGACTCATTGATGATTTATGACTATATATATATATATATATATATATATATATATATATATATATATAAAATTGGAAGTATAACAAAAAGTAATATTAATTTGTTTTTTTAAAAAAAATAAATATAACTTTTCCCGATAATTCATTTATTCACGACTAACGAGATAATTATAAATAAGTTCATATAAACTAACAAGTCACTATTATAAATTAAATTATATTAATATATTAAAAATTATACACTTTTTTGTATACATACATTATTCAATATCAATAACGATAGAGTTACCTCTGTGGTTGATTATAAATGTTATTCTCTTTATCTCAATTTATGTGAAACATTTCATTTTTTAAGAGTCAAATAAATTAAGTTTGACCGAAAATTTACTCATGGAATTTTCAATTCTTTTAAAAATGAAATTATAGATTAGTAAACTACATAAAAAGTACTATAAGTCACAATAATTGACAATTCAAAATATCTAAAGGATATATGAAAAATTTACGGTTAAAGATAAATTTATTTAAATTTGAAAATTCGAAATATGTCATATAAACTAAGAGAGAGGAAGTAATTGAGTAAATTCACTTGTTGCATGCCAATTGCCAAGCGGTGAAGATGGTAATAGTTGTACACATTACACAATGGTGCAATCATCAATTTCCCTAAGTATATTTTGAGGTGTTTAAGATTTAATTACATATAAAAATAATTTCATTCAATTTATATATATAATATAAATTTTTTAAGGGAAAAATGACAAATATATCCTTGAACTATCGTAAATGGTATGTAAATATCCTCCATCATACTTTTTGGACATTAGTGTCCCTGCCGTCTAAAAACTAGAGCATATATGCCCTTTATACTAACGGACATACACATGTCATAATCTTATCCATCGATCCGACAGTTATCGACGGATAAGATTGCGCTACGTGTCCCTATTTAGTCTTCCGTTAGAGTGAAGGGCATATATACTCTAGTTTTTAAACGGCAGGGGCACCAATGTCTCAAAAGTATGACGGAGGGTATCTGCATGCCATTTACGATAGTTCGGGGGTATATTTGTTTTTTTCCCCCTTTTTTTTAATATAAGGTTAAATCAATCATCATTTTATTAAGGAAAAAAAGACAAATATACTCCCGAACTATCGTAAATGATATACAGATACCCTCCGTCATACTTTTGGGACATTGGTGCCCCTGCCATCCAAAAAATAAATCATATATGCCCTTCACTCTAACGGAAGACTAAATAGGGACACATGGTGCAATCTTATCCGTCAATCCGATATGTAATAAATATCGGATCGGTGGAGAAGATTATGACACGTGTATGCTCGTTAGTATAAAGGGTATATATGCTCTAGTTTTTGAATGATAGGGGCACCAATGTCCCAAAAGTATGTCGGAGGGTATTTGTATACCATTTACTCTAGTTCGGAGATATATTTGTCCTTTTTCCCTTTTATTAATTATAATTCCGCCCCTCCCATAATTGTATGATAAATTAAGTAGCCTGTGCTTTTAACTAAAGTTGATGATTTAGAAAGGCCGTGTTAGGTTAAGTGAGACTTTATGCAAAACTTATAGTTATAAACTAATATGGTTGTTAATTTATTACTAACATAATCGAAAAAGGATGCAAAGAATCAGAATAATGAATAATCACAAGGGTAGTTTTCTCATCCCAATTATTATTTTGTCTGTTGTTTGGCGTGCACTAAAGCACGATTATTGCATGCACCAATATTCTTTACTATGAAGGATCCACCAAACCCTGCAATAATTAGTCATATATCCTAGCATTAATATTATCATAATACCATTAATTATTCCCTCGGTTTTATATTTCTTTTAATGCTTATTGATCTGTCACATCTCTTAATTTTTTTAATTAAAAGTATATTTTATTAAATTAGTCTTATTAATAATGTGTTGAAACTTTAATATTAAGAGCAATATCGAAAGAAAAATAAATCTTGATATGCGAAAATAAATAAACAAGTATTCCCTCATTACATCTAACTCGTGTTAACCTGACATGTTCCTCGAAAAAAAACAATAAAATGTACATTTTACAAAACTAACTTTATTAATACTAATATTTTGAAACTATAAATATGGTTACTATTACCTTATAGGAAAAAAATAATAATTCTCTTAATTTGCTAAATTAAATAAGTAAAATTAAAATACTTAATTTTGATATAGAAGCTAGGAAAATGGAACAGAGCAAGTAAAAAGGAAATATACTATATATTTTTTATGTTTAGGTGGCGCCACCAAACTTATAATACTTTTTCCTGTGATTCTTATAGAAATTGGTAAATCATTTATTATTTTATTTGGTCATTTTATGTGTTTAATATATTAAAAATAATTTTTATTTTAACATATTAAATAAAAAATATTTTGCTTTTCTGTGTCAACCTTAAGCTGAACTATCTATTGATATCTAAATCGTTTCATAAGTCCTTTAATTTGTAACTACTCACCAGGAATATATATGAGCTAAATATATACTTTGTTTATTATTTTTAATAAGAGTATAAGATCTACTATGGACAATTAAAACTGAGTGAGGAGAGTTATATAAATAAGAGGTCTGAAATATATTCGAATTTTGATCAAAATTACTGTAACAATCCCAAATTTTGGGCAGGACCTATTACCCCGGCACTATTTAATACAGTGTTTTAAAGATATATAAGTGTCTAGCTGGACAAGTTACTATTTATAATGATGTAATATTTATGACGTCCACGTGAGCACATATATATCTTTAAAAGACATTATTAAATAGCAGGGGTAATAGGTCCTGCCCAAAGTTTGGGATTGTTACAACAATTTTGGTCAAATTTCAGATATATTTTGAATCCTTTTCCCTATAAAGAATTGTATCATCATTCTAGTGCAATACTACAAGATTAAAATTTAGTGATAGATAAATTTGTTGATAAACAACAAAATGCGTAGTTAATTTAACCCTATTTATGTAATGACCTGTTTTTGTCGTTATAGAAAAGTCAACGGGGAAAAATTTTGAGCTGAAAAACTTTTTTGTAGTAGTTTGAGATTTTCCAACCTAATCTAGATTTGGACGAAATCGGAGTCATTAAAGTTTAGAGAAATCTGGTAGAAATTGGGTGATGTAATTATGAACTTGATCACATGAGTAGATAGATAAGTCATTAAAGAACCCGTATGACTTTACGAAATTGAATTCGGGCGAGTGAAACTTTCGAAATTGATCTTGGCGTGAACGGGTAGTTTTTGAGTGTCGTTGGTTGAAGGTGTGTTGTGAAATGGGGTCTTGGGATTATTAATTTTGTTCACTGGTTTCATGCAAGCCGCTGAGGGGGGATTTCTGCCACCAAAGCAGGGCCGCTGTAGAGGAGTGAGTCCCGCTGTGGCGGGACAGACGCGACTCAAAGTCGAAAATAAACCTCAAAAACGTTTTATTCTAATATTTTCGAACTTGAGAGCTAAGGATGAACCCACGACTTTTCTTAACAGTTTTCCATCATTCTTGAGGCTAAAGGCAAAATTTTCACTCCTCGAATTCGTTTTTCGATCTATAGAACATAATATAATGGGTAATTATCGATGGGAAGAGCTTTGATATGAGAATTATGGTGGAAAAAACCCTAATCTAGGCATGATGATCATGGGTATGATCTAGGGTTGATAGAATTGTTAGTAATTCGGGTAATTAGTGATTGTTTATTGATTCCCGTGTTATTATGATTGTTTGTAGACCAAGAACAAGCGGAACAAATTCGAAAAGGAAAGAATCAAGTTTCTTAGGGGATATAAGCTTTGTTTGAGGTAGGTGATGGTTGTGATTCTATAATTGTGTGATGTATGTTTGTTCTTGCTTCATTATGATACATGTATGTATGCGAATGTTGCATTATTGATCACATTAATTGTAAATGAGGATAGATGAATGATGAATGTCATGAATCATGACTTGATTGCATGATTATGAGAATGTACTTTGCGATTGTGATTATGACTTGTTAAATGAATTGGGTGTTACGTTCCGACACACTAACTTGGATCGATTGCCACATTTCGGCATAATTATGGGATCGGTTGCCACATTCTAACATAATTATTGGATCGGGTACCACGTTTCGGTATGCTAACAATTTGGGATTGGGTTCCAGGAGAAGACCAATGACTTGACGTAACTGTGATATTTGCGAATCGTGAAATTGTTCGTCGATCGTAAATTGATGATGATATTGTATATGTTCAGTGCATGTATGTTATTGTATTATTGTCTTGGCTTATGTATGTTGGACTTAGTGGGACAGCCGCGTGATCCTACCAATACACTGTGGTTATGTACTGATACAACACTTGCTCTTTCATTGTTGAGTACGGGGCATCTTCAGGCGGCTATTGACAGACCTCGCTTAAAAGATCAGTGATCTTATAGTTGGAGGTGCTGGTAAAGATGGGGGAGCTGCTTGAAGAGTAAGTGCAATCCGACTATGTTGAGGACAGTCCCTGGCCCAATAACCCATCTCACCACACTCAGAGCAACCCTGTCGAGGGTGACTCCCAGAAGAACGGCCATCATGGCCTGAAGAACCTGACCGAAATACATCGCGGCCCTGACTCGAACTAGCCTCGCTCCAACCATCACCTGATGCCTGAAAAGAGGCTTGTGTAAATATGCTAGACTGACCCTGTTGAAACCGTCGTTTGGTCCTATCATGATAATCCCTAGACCTGGGGCAGGAGTCACTGTAGCTGCCCTCATGCCTAGTCCTCTTCTCGCTGCCCCATTAGGCCTCACGACGAAGATGCTCAATAGTACTAGCATGGTCAACTACGTTTAAAAAAGTTCAACCAGCAGAAACTAAGGACTGGGTTTTAAGCCGAAGCTGTAATCTCAACCCACGAACAAAGCACCTAACCCTCTCCTCCTTTGTAGGTAATATATTCTCTGCATGAAGGGGAAGCTCGTGGAACCTAGTCTCGTACTCTACCACTGACATGAAGAGCTACTCCAACCTGCAGAATTGATCCCTGAGGCGGTCTCTGACGCTACGAGGGATAAACTTGGCCAAGAAGGCCTCAAAAGACTCATCCCATGATACTAGTGGAGCTCTAACTAACCTAGTCTGAATGAATGTGTGCCACCACTACCCGGCTGGCCCATTTAATTGGTAAGCAATAGAGTTTGCCCCTCTAGACTCCACTAGACCCAAAGTGTGAAGCCTCTCACGGCAAGTAGTAAGAAGCATGTGGGAATCCTTACCCACAGCCCCAGAAAACCTCGGCGGAGTCAACCTGAGAAACACACCAAGCATCTTTTGATCTCCAAGCGGCATATGTTTGTCCGCTGCCAAAGGTTGTACCCCTCGGGTGGTACCTGGACCTGAGGTGCCCTCACTGTAGGCTGATCCTACTATACTGATGTTATTATAGCTGAGGACGGTGGTTGTTGTATACCCCCAAGCACACCTAAGAGTTAAGCAATAGTGGCTTAGAGATCTAGAGTCAGAACTAGTCCGGGTAGAGGTATGGCTGGCCCCACCGTCCCCACCGAATGATCTGGTATACAAGGTGCTGGAGGGTCCGCTACTGGTTCTAAATCCTCTTCTCTCTCCTGGCCTGGTGCTGTGGCCCTCTCTCGACTTCGGGGTCGGCGTCTACTCCAAGTTTTGGCTCTGTCTATAGGCCTGGGTGCATCACCCCCGACCGCGTCATCTCGCGAGCGAGCCATCCTGTAAAAGAGTGAAACAAATGAGATTTCAAGGAACCAATAAGACACATGTTGCACAAAAGTGAACCAAAAGAGGAAATCTTCCTAAAGACATATTGTAGCCTCTCAAAGATAAGTTACGGACGTCTCTGCACCGATCCGCAGGACTCTACTAGACGTTAGCTTTATACAAGTGAGATTGATGAACCCAGGGCTCTGATACAACTTGTCACGACCCAATTTCTCGAGTCATGATAGTACCTACTATACCCTACCAGTAGGTAATCCAACCCGTAACCCAGAACATCAAGCAATGAGCGTAAGGGCAGAAACTAGCGAAAACAATAATCTAAACAAGGATAACAAGACAGAAGCAAACCAAAATAAATATATACAAAATCCATCCCAGAACTTGAAAGTCACTAGTATAGAGCTATCTAAAAAAGACTGCAAGTCCCAAAAGTGGACCACAACAAAGCGTGTCTCAAAGGCAACAAGACCAGCTAAAACAAAAGAAAGAGACAAGATAAACCCAAAACGCCAAGTGCTCGCCCTCGTCTCTGAATTACAGCTGGAAAAAAAGATCGAAACTACTCACCGCTAGTAACTGGTACTGGGACCTGCATTACAAAATAGATGCAGAACATAGCATGAGTACCAAAATAACAGGTACTCAATAGGCATCAAAGGCCGACTGAGCAAAAAGGGTAAAAAAAAAAATAATAAGAAAGGATATAATCTAAACACAGAGAGGTCAAAGTGGATAAGAAAAGGAAGCACACGAGCATACCAGAAATAAACTAAGTACAACTAAACTAAACCTGACTGGACCCCCATAAGCCCAGGAGGTACACTCGTGCGCAAGTTTAAATAAAATCTTAACGGACCCTTATAATCCTGACAGATACACAGATAAGTTAAGTTTACTGAGAAAGAAGAAAACTAGGTTCCCAGCTCAAAGTAGCCAAGATAACCAATCAGACTCCACCCAACCAGCAGCGTACTCCTAGCCCAGCTAGAAAGAGTGACCCAGGGGGAAACCTACCAAACAGTTCACTCCCAGCCCAGTAAAATAGAGGGACCCGAGGGTGATATTGATATCACGAGTCGTCCTACCATGTAGTCAGCTCCCAACCCAGTTAGAAAGTGTGACCCGAGGACACCGAGCCAGCAGCACACTCTCAGCCCAGCTAGAAAGAGAGACCCGGGGGCGATCGCCGAAATCACGAGTCTACCCAGCCAGTGATATGCTCCCATCCCAGCTAGAAAGAACGATCTCGAAAGTGATGGTATCTCCAATAGGATTCAATCCAATAACAACCACAATGGAACGTCATCTGCTCTAAGAAATCACAGAAGAGGATCTAAGCCTATACTATCTCTATCATACGCCTCTAGTGATGCACCGAACCTTCGAGAACGCATTAAAATCACAAAATTAGAGGGAAAAGATACAGAAGTGCAGCAAGCAGCGATAACGCCTAATTTAAGGCTCAACTATCAGACTCAAGTTTGCTATTCCAGTTTAAAAAGAGCTAAGTCATCCAAACAACAACAGCAGAAAGTCAAGGTTATCTAGCTCACATGGGTCATAAGTCTAAGACAATACTGGCCTAACCTAGACTAAGGACATCGTGCTTACGTTTAAGGACAAACAAACATACAATACATAACATACAAGCATATAATAACATTTAGCACATAAGCATGCAATTCTACTAAATCGGTTAATATGATACTACACCTAAAATATGGCCAATTGATCCTAACATAAGGTATATAATCAAAGTAAAATAGAAAACTGGTACCCACCCCCAATTCACTTCAATCGACACACTACACAATTAAACTCAATCTAATAGAAAGGAAGTCGTGGCCTACTTTAAGGCCGATCACGCGCGCTTCAAATCACTTTTTCGAAGCTTTTCCTTCTAGAACGACCTTTAAACGTTGTCACTCTATCAAATATAGGATCACAACGTTAGTACAGCTATTGAGATACCAAAATAACAACAAACGGAGACGGGTCGATTTTGGAGTCAAAACATAAATCGTGGGACCCGCACCGAACTCTTCGAATTTGACTCCGTCAAGAGACTTAAAACAGTACCCCAAACTTGTGTTCCAAAATGAAACTCAATTCGAGGCTCAAAACGTAGCAAAAACCAACATGCAAGAAAACCGCACTTTAATCAACTTAAAAGAAAACATGCAGCAGTCTAAACTCGAAATTTACAAGAATCTAATGCTGCCCAGCACTCCTTGAACACTCTACGACGAAACCACGACAATTCCCAATATGTGGGACTTTAAATAATACAAAATCGAGCTAAAATGGGTGAGATAAGACAAAAACAAGAATGTCAAAAATAAAAGCTCGAAAAAAGGTACAACAGTCATCGCGAAATTACCTCAAACTACGCGCACCCAATAACTTTTGAACATTCTACAGCGAAGCCACCAAAAATACGAAGCTCCCACACTTCAAATCACCTAATTCGGTTGAGAGATGAGAGAATTATGAGGGTTTTAAGTTTGGAAAAGGGTTAATGATATTTCTACATTTTATAGCAGATTTTTCTGCATTATCTTTCCAAAAACTTAAAAACTCCGATGGGGTGCTCCAAACTCATTCGAAATCCCGTGCACGCAAACGAGACATGCAACCACACCAAATTTGATATTTCGAACTCAATGGCACAATCAAAATTTTCATACAAGGTCAGCTTTACAAAAGGTGGGTCCCACACCCAAATGTCATTTTAAGTCAAAAACCACAAAAGGGTTCAAAAAAATATCGAAAACCTCGAAACATAAAAAAAGGGTCAATCTAGTCCAAACTCGACATTTCGGAGCTAACCGCTCTGATGGAATTCTCATCCGAGCGCGTTTACTCAGAATGTTGACTAAAGTCAAATTTAGGCCTAAACTTAAAGTTAAAACGCCTAATCACATTGAAAACCTCTGGAGTCATGCCGACCATGCTACTAACCCAAAATGACCCTTTTGGAGTTGATGGAATCGTTAGAATTAGATTCCGATGTCATCTTCTTGAACTTTTGATCGAAAATGATCGTTCAAGGTTCATAAGCTCCAAAAACACTAAAACTCGCAAAATAACCAAACGAACGATAAGGTGATCGAACTGTCAGTCATAGCAAGTCATAAATGACTTGGGGTCGATACAGGAATACTCTAAAAGATATATAGAAGGCAAAATACAGAAATGACCAGAAGGGTCATTGCAAGCCATTTCTTAATTCATTTGTTATAGTCTTTATTGATGATATTTTGGTCTATTCAAAAAGTAAGAAAGAGAACGCCGACCATCTTCATAGCGTTCTGGGCGTTCTTGAGAAATAAATGTTGTATGTGAAATTTTTTAAATGTGAATTTTGGTTAACTTTTGTTTATTTTTGGGACATGTAGTTTCAAAAGAAGGTTCAATAGTAGATCCCCAAAAGATTGAAGCGGTTAAGAATTGGGTTTGACCAAGTTCTGTGACTAAAATTAGGAGTTTTGTGGGGCTTGTCAGTTATTATCGTCGATTTGTGAATAATTTTGTTTCTATTGCCACTCACTTGACAAATTTGACCAAAAAGGAGATACCATTTGAATGGACTGAAAATGTGAGGAGACCACCGCACAAGACTCTTTTGACCATCGCACATATTCTTGCATTACCGATTACGGGTAAAGATTTTATTGTTTAGTGTGATGCTTCACATTCTGGTTTTGGTGCTGTGTTGATGCATGATAAAAATGTTATAGCTTATGCATCACATCAATTGAAGGTGTATGAAAAAAATTATGCAACACACGATTTGGAGTTGGCAACGGTAGTGTTTGCTCTTAAGATCTGGCGACATTATCTGTATGGTGTCAAGTGTGAGGTGTTTACCGATCATCGTAATTTGCAGCATGTGTTCACTCAAAATGATCTGAATTTGAGACAGTAAAGGTGGATGGAGTTACTCAAGAATTATGATGTAACGATTCAATACCATCCGGGTAAGGCTAATGTGGTGGCAGACACTTTGAGTCGAAAAACGGTGAGTATGGGTAGTTTAGCTTACTTGAGTGTATCCAAGCGACCCTTGGCTAAGGAAATTCAGACCTTGGAATCTAAGTTCATGTAGTTGGGCATCTCAGAAAGAGGTGGGGTGTTAGCTAACATTGAAGTTAGGGCCACGTTCATTGAAGATATCAAGACCAAATAATTTGAGGATGAAAATTTGAATGAACTTAAGAAGAAGACTGCGATTAATAAGGCACAAGAGACCACTCTTGATGCGGAAGAAGTGCTCAGCTTTAACGAAAGGATTTGTGCTCCTCGAGTTGATGACTTAATTCAGAAATTATTAATAGAACCCCATGGTTCGTGATATTCAATTCATCCGGGTGTGACCAAGATGTACCGAGATTTGAAGAGAATTTATTGGTGGCTAGGCATGAAGAAGGATGTAGCTGAGTCTGTGACTAAGTGTCAAAATAGCCAACAAGTAAAATATAAACATCAAAGGCCTGCAGGTTTGCTTCAAAAAATGTCAATTCCAGAATGGAAGTGGGATAGGATAACTATGAATTTTGTGGTTGGTCCTCCTAAGACTTTGCGAAAGTTTGATTCTATTTGGGTAGTGGTTGATAGATTGACTAAATCAACCCATTTTATTTCGGTAAGAATAGATTATAATGCTGAACACTTGGCTAAAGCTTATGTGAATGAGATAGTGAGGTTGTACAGGGTGCCTCTTTCTATCATCTCAGATCGTGGTACCCAATTCACATCCAAGTTTTGAAGAAAATTACATGATGAATTGGGCACACAACTCACTTTTAGTACTGTTTTTCTCCACAGACGGACGGGCAACCAAAAAGCACTATCCAAGTGTTAGAAGACCTGTTGAGGACATGTATGCTTGATTTTGAAGGGAATTGGGATAAGTTCTTATCTTTGTGTGAGTTCTCTTATAATAATAGTTACCACTCCAGCATAGATATGACACCATTTAAGGCACTCTATGGGAGGGGATATATATCACTCATAAAATGGTTAAAGGTTGGAGATGTGAAACCTTTGGCGGTTGATTTAGTGAAAGATGCTCAAGATAAGGTGAGAAGCATCCAAACGAAACTTTTCGCAGCCTAAAGTAAACAGAAAAAGTATACAAATCATATGGTAAGAGAACTGAAATTTCAGACTAGCTAGAATATTCTTCTTAAGGTATCACCCATGGAAGGGGTGATGAGATTTGGCAAGAAAGGCAAGCTAAGTCCGTAATACATTGGTCCCTTTGAGATTCTTGAATATGTAGGGCCAGTGGCTTATAGATTAGTTTTACCTCTTAACCTATCGGGAGTTTATCCGATATATCATGTGTCAATGGTGAAGAGATATCATGGTGATAGAGAATATATCATTAATTGGAACTCAATAGTGCTAGACAAAGACATCCAATATGAGGAGGAACCGATTGCAATTCTTGATCGTGATATATGTAAGCTGAGGACCAAGGAGATTAAGTTCGTAAAAGTTCAAAGGAAGCATCGTACAGTTAAGAAGGCTACTTGGGAAATCGAGAAGGACGTGTGAGACAAGTATCCCCAATTGTTCGTCGATTCAGGTACCATTTCATTCTTTCTTTAGCCTGTTGTTCTAAGTTTGGTCACTCGAAGACGAGTGATGGGTAAATTGGTATCTATTGTAACGACATGTTTCCGTCGTTATAGAAAATCTAACGGGGAAAAAATTTGGGCCGAAAAACTTTTTTGTAATATCTTGAGATTTTCCAACCTAGTCCAGATTTGGACGAAATTGGAGTCATTAAAGTCTAGGGAAATTTGGTTGCAATTGAGTAATCTAATTATAAATTTGATCACATGAGTAGATAGATAAGTCGTTAAGAAACTCATATGACTTTACAAAATTGAATTCAGGCGAGTGGAACTCCCAGAATTGATCTTGGTGTGAACGAGCAATTTCTAAGTGTCTTTGGTTGAAGGTGTGTTGTGAAATGGGGTCTTGGGAATATTAATTTTGCTCGCTGGTTCGGTACAAGCCGCTGAGGCTGGATTTCTACCGCTGAGGCGGGTCTGTTGTAGTGGGGTGAGTCCCGTTGTGGCAGGGTAGACGCGACTTAAAGTCAGAAATAAACCCCAAAAATATTTTATTCTGCAATTTTCGAACCTGAGAGCTAAGGAACGAACCCAAGACTTTTCTTGACGGTTTTCCACCATTCTTAAGGCTAAAGGTAAGATTTTCACTCCCCGAATCCATTTTTTGATCCGTATAACGTAATATAATGAGTAATGATCAATGAAAAGAGTTTTGATCTGAGAATTATGGGGGAAAAAGCCCTAATCTGGGTATGATGATTATGGGTAAGATGATCATCGGTATGATCTAGGGTTGATAGAATTGTTAGTAATTCGGGTAATCAGTGATTGTTTATTGATTCCCGTGTTATTATGATTGTTTGTAGACCAAGAACAAGCGGAACGAATTCGAAAAAGAAATAATCAAGTTTCTTAGGGGATTCAAGGTTTGTTTGAGGTAGGTGATGATTATGATTCTATGATTGTGTGATTTATGTTTTTTCTTGCTTCATTATGATACATGTATGTATGCGAATGTTGCATTATTGATCACATTAATTGTAAATGAGGATAGATGAATGATGAATACTATGAATCATGACTAGATTGTATGACTATGAGAATGTACTTGGTGATTGTGATTGTGGCTTGTTGAATGGATCGGGTGTTGCGTTCCGACACACTAACTTGGATTGATTGTCACGTTCCTACATAATTATGGGATCGGTTGCCACGTTTCGACATAATTATTGGATCTAGTACCACGTTCCGGTATGCTAACAGTTTGGGATTAGGTTTCATGAGAGGACCAATCACTTGACATAACTGTGATATTTATGAATCGTGCAATTATTTGTTGATCGTAAAAATGATGATGATATTTTATATGTTCAGTGTATGCATGTTATTGTATTACTGTCTTGACTTATGTATGTTGCACTTAGTGGGATAGCCGCGTGATCCTATCATACGCTGTGGTTGTATACTGATTCTCCATTTGCTCTTTCTTTGTTGAGTACAGGGCATCTTCAAGCGGCTATTGACAGACCTCGCTTAGAAGATCAGTGATCGTTAGGGTGAGTCAGTTCTTCCGGACTACTATGAGTTCTCTTTTTGTCTATGTCCACATTTCGGACTTAGACTTTCTAGTTAGTTATTAGTACATTAGTTTGGGGTTGTAACCCTTCTTGTTAGACTTATGGATCTTGTTAGATGTTTTGGTACATTAGTTTGGGGTTGTAACCCTTCTTGTTAGACTTATGGATCTTGTTAGATGTTTTGGTACATTGACTTTCAGGTTCTAGGCGTATTTCTTCCGCATTTGTTTAGTTGTTAGACTTTTATTTGGAGTTATGGGAACTCCTATCTAGGGCTACATATCGGTCGGTTCGGTTCGGTTTTAAACATTATCGGTTTTGCTTATCGTTTATCGGTTTGTAGACTAGCTAAACCGTTAAAGAACCATTAAGTTTTCGGTTAATCGATTATCGATCCTTATCGGTTTGATTATCGGGTTAACCGTTAACATATCACACAATCTTTTAAAATAAAAAAACACATGAAGAATTGAAGACAATATAATTAAACTAATCAACTTCATGTAATTATTTACTACAAAATGCAATTTGCAATCAGAAAATTGAAAACACGAACGAAACAAAGGCAAAATATTTTTCTTAAAGGCTGTCAACTGAAAGGCTTTTTAAAGGCCTTAGGTATTTCTCAGATTTGTTAAACCATTTTTTTTTAAAGGTATGTCACCTGGAAAATGCAACATTATGTTCAGCCCAACTTGAACTGTTTGTACAAGTCCTGCACGTATTAAAAGGAAATTACATACAACTAATTATGTTCCTCTTGTTTCATTCCTTTCCTGTGCTAGTTCTTGCGTTTTTAATCTCACAATTAGCTTCAGCAGTAGCATCAATCCCAGGCATTTTCAGCAAAGCTTCAGTATCATCTTTCTGCTCATCATCTTTCATTTCAGATTCATCTTCTAACTCAACAGCAAGCTAGCAACAGCAAGCCAGGCAGTAACAGCAAGCTAGCAACATAACAGCAAGCCAGCAACACAACATCAAGCCAGGCAGCAACAACAAGCCAGCAACACAACATCAAGCCAGGCAGCAACAACAAGTCAGCAATAACAAGCCAGGCAGCAACAACAAGCCAGCAATAACAAGCCAGGCAACAACATCAAGCCAGACAGCACAACAGCAAGCCAGGCAGCAATAGTAAGCCAGGCAGCACAACAGCAAGCCAGGTAGCAACAACAAGCCAGCAACACAACAGCAAGCCAGGCAGCAACAACAAGCCAGGCAGCACAACAGCAAACCAGGCAGCACAACAGCAAACCAGGCAACAACAGCAAGCCAACAACACAGCAGCAAGTCGGCAACACCAAACTCTTAACACTCAACACAACAACACTTGAATAAACTTTTCAACACAAATATGAAATATCATATTAAAATAACGGAATAAAACAGCAGCACTACAAGCTGCAAGCCAGCAACATTGCAGAAGTTAAAATGCAGCACAATATAAAGTTACTGTCAGTCTGCCACAGCCCACATAGGCACACACATAATATCAAAAATTCAAAATAGCAGTCACACAACCTGACAATTAAGTTCAAACATAATACTAAAAGTTCACGATCAAGTAAACAAAATAATAACTAGTCATCAATCCTTGAGAGTTCACGATTCTAGTTCCTATTTTCCAAACAACGCTTAACATGCTTCCTTAAGGAGGCAGGCCCAGTTTTGTGTGAATGGTAAAAAGTAACACGGCCACATTGAACACACTTTACTGTCCACGATCCATCTTCTTTTTCTTCAAGCTTTTCATAGTGATTCCAAACAAGTGATCGAGCATTTGAACCATGAAGTCGAGGCATGATGAAATCTGATTGACAAAGAAACAGAGAAAGTATTAGACATTTTAATGGCTAAAAATGAAAGAAAAGTCAAGATAAACTGATGAAGAACACCAATAGTAAGACATCTACCTTCATTCTCCTTTAGTAGAGTTAGTGAAGGAAACCTCCAATTTTACATGTCATCAATGCAAAGTTCTTTTCCAAGTTTAGCCAAATCTAGAGAGAAATACGATAGCAAATCACGGCTCAAGGCTTAAACAATAAAAATATTAAATAAACTATTCACAATTTTACATAAATGAGGTTCTTTTCTTACCTTCTTCAAGTTGCTCAAGAAAATCTAAATCTTCCTCAATACTTATGGGTTGTGGCTCACTCCGAAGCCAATCTTGAAGGCACACTAGAGCTTGTACCAATTTAGGAGTTAATGAACTCCTAAATGAATCGAGTATGCGCCCTCCAATACTAAAAGCACATTCAGACGCCACACTTGAAACGGGAATAGCCAACACATCTCGAGTCATCTCAGAAATAAGTGGAAATCTATGTGAGTTAACTTTCCACCAAAGCAATACATCAAAATCTGATTTTCCAACTTCAATTTCTTCATCAAGATATTTAACTAATTCTGACTTTGAACTTGCTCCTCCCTTTTCAGATGTATGTTTTTGTAATTCCTCAAAAAAAATTCGCAAGCCTCCTACAGACCTTGAATTAGAAGTATCCATCTCAGTTGAAGAACATTGACCATTTTTATCATTTGAAATAGGCTTTGTATACCCATTAAACAAAGATTCCATGTATGTTCGCACACCAATTTCTATAGCAGCCCCCTTTTCTGCAAACATCTTGTTAAGTGCAAAGCTAAGAGTGCAAAATTTGTGACGAGGATCCAAAACACATGGTATGAAAACCATCTTATTCATTTTTTCAGTATCACCCCAATATTTGTCAAATTTCTCCTTCATATTTTCTGCCATTTTAGCCAAAACATGATCTTCATTTGATATCAATTAATTCAAGTAAACACCAACTTGACAAATTTCAAGAAAATGAAGATTTGATGTAACATATCGTGATCCAGATATCTTCAAAGTAAGATTAAAAAACATTTCAAGAAATTTTGTAATTCTCTTTACGCCCTCCCAATCACTACTCAAAAGTGTACCTGTAGAATTTTTATCCACAATATCAACAAACTTAAGATGTAGTGCCAAGCCAATATCACGATCGGCGTACTCTACAATTGCACCTTCATATTCAATAACCCGATTCAACATCATGTAGGTGGAATTCCACCTTGTAGGAACATCCAAGCATAAAGACTTTTTAGCAAGATTTTCATCTTCACAACATTCTTGAAACTTTTTCCACCTAGCAGGAGATTGCCTGATGTATCTCACTGTTTGCCTGACCCGTTCAATACACACATTTGCTTTTTTTGTACCGTCTTGAACGATAAGATTTACAATATGAGCCATACACCTTATATGAAGGTGACTACCACCCATTAGGTTGGTCCCCCATTTAGTTAATTGCTTAGACAACTCAGTTATCGCCACACTATTTGAACCAGCATTTTCAACTGTAACAGTGAAAATTTGATGCAATCCCCACTCATTTAAGCACTTACTGATAGACTTACGAAGATCTTCACCTCTATGACTAGAGATTGGACAAAAATTGATAATTCGTTTATGCAAAGTCCAATTTTTATCAATCCAATGAGCAGTAATGACCATATAATTGATTCTTTGAATGGAAGTCCAAGTATCCGTGGTTAAAGACACCCTTTGTTGTGTTTCCTTAAAAACAACCATCAACTTTCGTTTTTCTTCATCAAAAAGATCAAAATAATCACGAGTCACTGTGGTATGGGAAGGAATGTGGAAATAAGGTTGTGCTACTTTCATAAATTGTTTAAAACCTTCCTTTTCAACAAATCTGAAAGGAAGTTCATCAATAATTACCATACGACACAAGGCCTTTCTACACTCTTCCTGGTCAAATTTCCATGGAACAACAACTACATCACCCTTGTTACCCCCAATCATTGGTTGAAATGCTAATCTTGATTGTTTAATATCAATATTATAAGGCATCTTTGGGCATTTAGCTATATGAGTAAGCATTGCCGTCGTACCATGTTCTTTTGTGTCAGCAAAATACTCTTTCTTACAGTAGTTGCAAACACCCTTTTCATTTCCATCAGAATCAGTTTTACGAGAAAAATGATCCCACGCACGAGATCTTTTTTTCCTTCCTTTTTTTACTTGGGACTCAACAATTTGATTTTGACCTATTGTATTTGAATTAGAAGCTCCACTTTCACCAACCTTATTAATTATTATATTTTCATCCATGATACTTTCACCAAAAACTGCAAAAAGATATAAAATAATCGTTTATTGAGCTATTTTTTATAAGAGGTCAATATAGCAATGTATTGTTGAAGCCTTGAAGGAACTAAACAAAGAGTAATTCATTTTATTAAAGCAAGAACTACAAAGTAGAATCAGTTGGCAAAGTAGAATCAGACTAGACAACAAACAAGTAACTGAAGCTCAAAGTTTAAACACCATTTACAACAAAATTACAAACTACAATGAATGAAGTAGCAAGCAACTTAACCCAACCATTACTATGAAACTCTTTGGATTATCAGCAGTCCAAAACCAATAGTAACTAAAACCAATCACATTCACAAACCATAAGTGTCTGTAAGGATTTACCTTTTCCCCAGACTTGTTCAATTTTTAATGAAAGAAAATTATTGTGCGAAGGTTGACGTTTTCTATTAAGTGCATCTTCCCAAAAGAGAATGATGAATAAATTAAAAGGGGCTAACCATCAGATGGATCTGTACCGCCATTAACAAAGCTCGAAAAATTCACCATAATGGCCACCAACAGTACTACAGCCAGTAGCAACAAGTACAGCAACCTCATCTCTCCCACACCAACAACACAAAATTACACAGAAAGACTCTTTTTTGAGTGAGAAAAAGACACTAAAAGAAGAAAAGGGTCAAATGCTTTTACCATTCTAAAGAAAAACCACTATTCAGCTACAAGAATCCAAAGCCACACACTTTTTTACCATTTTTTGTTTTGTCACATTGTAATACATCACTTTAATTTGAATTTTTTTGGCACTAATCATGAAAATAGTACTTACCTCGTGTTGCGTCCTCGCTTGAGTGACTGCCTGACTAGAGTAGTCGTCAACTTGTCGCCTCGCCGGATTGGAGTCAAGTCGTCGCCTCACCGGACGCCTGAGTGACTGGAGTAGTTCGTCGCCTCGCTGGACGTTGAGTTTTCAACTTGGAGAAACGAGAGCAGCAGGAGAAGGGAGAAGAGTTTTCAACTTTCAACTCCTAAAATTAAAAACCCTAGTCCCTAACTAAGAAATGTGAACTCTAAAATTAGAAATTAGGGGTATTATCGGGGTATCGGGTACCCCGAAATTTTTTCTTCCCAACCCGACCCCCGAACCGATAATCCAATAAAAAAAATTACTGAACCGAGCCCTGAACCAATTACCCAATATTCCGACCCGTTAGCCCAATAAACCGAAAATTGGTTCGAGTTAATGGTTTGACCCGATTTTTGCACAGCCTTACTCCTATCTTTGCCTTAGCATTTAAACCTCCTTTCGTATACTTAAATGTCTTAGTTGTTTGGTTCTTGGTTAGCTAATTAGTATTAATGGTTTTCCCATCGGAGGGTTAGTGTGGATGTTAATCACGATGGTATGGGTCGTGACAATTTAGTGACAAATTATAAAAAAAATCGATTAGCTATATGTAATTAAGCAGAGGATTAAAAATAAAATTCATAACTAATTTTAAATTTTTTTAGTAATGGTTTGTACTTCTGTTAATGTCCGCAATAATTTAACGAGCCAAAAATGGCTTTATTGGCGATTATTAGACAGCAACATGCGAGGGAAATCATTAAAATATTGCACCAAACACGGAAGAACACATGCATAAATATGACGATACCCTATATTTGATACTTTTGATTCAAATAATTTTAATAGCTCGTTAAGAAAAACACTCCTTATTTGAAGTATACTTTTAATTTTAAGACTCAAATATACACAATATCGACAATTAAGGGTGAAGAGACATCAAATTATTTTATGGTTTTGAGGGGGTCATTTGATCGTTAAGAAGAATATTCAGAAAGACATGTCCAAATATAAAATTCTGAATAAAATAATAGCAAGTCGTAAAAGTATTATTTTTAAAGACAAACATATTTTTATTACTTAATCCATGTATATAAAATACATTTCATATATATTGTAGTACTCACTGTTTTATTTTATTTTAAAGTCAACATCACCAACAAGAATAAATAGGAGACAATTTGTCAACGTATTTTATGCCTCCAATGATATAAAACCTTATTGATTTTGTATAGCAAGATTTTGTGTGAAAGACAACTTTTTATATGCATCTATGAACACCATAAATGAACTCACTTAAATATACTTAGAAAAAATTTAAAAAAACTTTTTCTTTCTTGTCTCTTTACACTTTTTATCTATTTTCTTACTTATAAATATAATTTATTATAATATATTCTTTTTGCTTAGTTTTATAACATGATCCAATTTTTGTATACATAGAATTTCCTCCGCTCTACATGTTTAAGAAGGAAGGCCCAAACAAGTAGGATTTGTTTGATGGACCAGGATTTACTTGGAAGTTTATTGGGCTTGTATTGTTTATCTGCTTAAAAAATGGGCCAGTAATGCTGATATAATATTTTAAAGGAAATTCTTTTATAAATATACAATAGAGTAATTTAAATTGCACTAAATATAATCAAGTTTTTATTTATATAAAAAAAATAGCCTAAAATTAGTGATACATACAATAAATTTTTTTTTGACCACATGGTTAATGTATGTAGTATATTGATACGATATATAATGTATCGATATTATATAAATAATGTATACTTCGTGTATAAATTATACATAACTATATATCAGATATGTAATACATCTATATACATTGTTGATACAATAAATTATACATTGAAAGTTGACTTTTTTTTCCAGTCGCAACTAACTCAAATCTCCTCTAAATAGTTCCAAATTAGATACAGTTTCCTCTCGATATTTCAATTTTTTTAAAATATATTATTCACTCAAAAGGATTCACGTTTGCGACAAATCTACCTTGTGATATACTTGTTAATTATGCATGTTATGATAACTACAAAGTCGTAAATCTGTAAATTTTTAAAGAAGTGATTTCATGATAATTGACTCGCATACATTTCATTAAAAGATAACCATTACCTAAGTTAATTATCACTAAATAAGCAAAAACTATCATTATTTTTACATGATTTGTACTGCACCACTAGAGATGAGTTCCATGGAATAATTCATTTGCAAACGCTTTACTGCCATCTAGATAATCTAAGAAATCTTTTACGGGATATAAAAAGATACATTTTTGAAAGAGTTAAAAGAATCACATGAAAGAGGGGATAAGGGTAGAGACAAAAAAAAAAAAAAAAAAAAAAACAAATAAGACTACATGAATAATGAATTAATATTGGGTTAAGTTTGATTAGTACAGTGACCATTGAGTAGTAAACTTGTCACGACTTCAACCGTCGTGATTGACACCCACACTAACCCTCCGGTGGGAGAACCATTATTATTTAACCTGAGAACTACGCAACTTCATCAAAACTTAGGCATTTAAAGATATGGAAACATGTTTAAATGCAAGAGTCAAGTAGAGTTTCCATAAACTCCAATAGATCTAACAAAAAATTGCGGAAATTACTACTTAAAAACTGAAAGTCAATGTACCAAAACTCTAACAAGGAACCACAAGTCTAAAGGAAATGGGTACAACCCAATTATACACAAGAAATCTAAAGCATTAGTCTAAGTTCGAAGATGTGGACATAAACACAAAGAGAACTCATGGCAACCCGAAAGAACTAACTCACCCTTGAATTCGAGTCAATCACTGGTCTTCTAACGAGGTCAGTCAGTAGCCACTTGAAGATGTCATGTACTCAACAAAGAAAGAGCAAGTGCAGTATCAGTACACAACCACAGTGTACTGGTAGGATCACGCGACTATCCCAATAGATGAAACATATATAAGTCATTACAACAATAATAAACATACATACACTGAACATATACAATATCAATTATCACTTATGAACAACGTACGATTTCATAATCTCAAAGATACACAAACATACCAAGTCATTGGTCCTCTCACGGAAATCATACCCAAACTGTTTGTGTACCGGTACATGGTACCCAATCCAAGTTAGTATGTCAGACGTGACACCCGATCCCATATATGCACCGAAACACGGCACCCGATCCAAGTTAGTGTGTTGGAACGTAACACCTGATCCATTCAATATGTCACAATCGCAATCACGATGTACATTCTCATAATCATACAATCAAGTCATGATTCATGACATACAATTATTTAATCATCCTCATTTATAATTAACGTGATCAATTATGCAACATTCGAATACATACATGCATTATAATGAAGTAATTATTAACATACATCACACAACATGAAATCGCAACCATCACCTATCTCGAACAAAGCTTGAACCCTCAAAAGAAACTTGATTCTTCCCTTTTCGGATTCTTTTCTCTTGTTCTTGGTCTGCAAACAATCAACATAATGCAAAGATCAATAAACGATGGCTAATTACCCGAATTACACTCAACACTATCAACCCTAGGCCAAACTCATGATCCCAATACCTAAAATAGGGCTTTTTCCACCCTCCAAACAACTTCAAAACCCTCCCCATCAATAATTACCCATAAATTTACATTCTACGGATCCAAAAAATGATTTGGGAAAAAAACTTATCTTTAGCCTCAAGAATGGTGAAAAACTGCCAAGAAGTTGCCTTGGTTCATCTCCTAACTCTTAAGAATGAAATTTGCAGAATAATAATGTTTTTGGGGTTTATTTCCGACTTAATTCGCGATTGGCCCGTTATGACGACCCCCATCCCACCACAACGGCCCTGCCCTGGCAGCTTGCAAGGAACCAGTAAGCCGGATTAAGAGTTTCAAACCCCTGTTTCACAACACACCTTCATCCCATGACACTCAGAAACTATCCTCTCGCGCTAAGATCAATTTCGAGAGTTCTACTCGCCCAAATTCAATTTCGTAAAGTCATACGGTTTTCTTAACGTCTTAGTTATCCACTCATGCGATCAAATTCATTATTAGATCTTTCATTTGTTACCAGATTAACTCAGATTTCGTCCAAATCTGGACTAGGTTGGAAAATTTCAAGTTACTATCAAAAAAAATTTTGGTCCAAAATTTTTCCCCATTGACTTTTCTATAACAACGAGAATAGATCGTTACAAAACTAATAATTTGACTAATTTTGGTTAGTAAGATGATCTAATTATCATTCTTTTTTATTCTTGTTTAATCAATTCTGAACGGAGTTTTGTGTAGAAGAAATAATGTATTGATAAATAGTCTTTTTGAAAGTCAAGAGAGCCATTAACCCTTAACAATTTAGTTCAGTTCTAATAACCTTTACACTGTTTTCTTACTATTTTTGACCCCCGTTATTTACATTTTATCAAATAATTTAATCAATAGTTAAAATCAAAGTATTTATCACTTAACTATGCCATAAATGCGACATAGGGTTTAATAGTCCACCAATTTGCTTCTGAGGTGTTTTAGCTTGTATTAGTAATGATGGTTTTAATTGTGCTAATATTATTACGTTGAAATCATTCTTATACATTATTATTTAATATAGGCGTGTTTTTAAAAATCTACTTACATAAGTTCATTCGCAAATATAGGGAAATATATGTGGAAAAAATGTTTTAAAAGACAATTGTGTGTTTAATTATTTATGCATGAATTGAAAATTCATGTATTGTTAAGGGCAAACACCATACATTTTATTAGTTTAAAATCGAATTATGTGTCTTGTCGTGAGTTTTTGAAATTATTATTCATGCCAAATTTTGATATTTAAATACATGTATCTAGCGCGTTCAGATACACGCATCTCAGATAACGAGATCAATTTTTGTATAATTTTTTTTAGATACATTCTATCCAACTAGATATACATGTACCTAAAATACATTAATTCTCTCATTCTTTCTAAAGTACATTAATTCTCTCATTCTTTCTTTTCTATTAGGGGTGGATTGGATCGGATTCGAATGGATTGAATATGAATTGAGTTAAAATAGATTGGATCACAATCTACCCATATAAAATATGGGTAAATATTAATTTGGTCAAATATGGTTTTAGTAAAATGATTGTAACCCACTTTAATCTTCTAAAGTCAAAAAATATTAAATCAAAGTTACGTACCTCAACCCTTACCATCACACCCTAACCCCTATCACCCCAGCCTTGTAACACCCCCCCCCCCCCAAAAAAAAACAAATTAAAACTTTTTTTGTGAAAAAAAAATTGGCAACCCCTCTCTCACCTCCAAAAAAAATTCAAAAAAACTTTTTTTTCGATAAAATAAAAATTTTATTATTTTTTTAAAATATATTTTTTGCAAACCCTACTTCTCTCCCCACACCTACCTACCCCCACCCAAAAAAAAATTAATTTTTTTCTAAAAAATAAAAATTTTAATTTTTTTTTAAAACAAAAATTGGCAACCCCTACCCCCACCTACCCCCACCCCAAAAAAAATTAAAAACTTTTTTTCGGAAAAAATAATTTATTTATTTTTTAAAAATATTTTTTTGCCAACCCTACCCTCATCCCCACCCAAGGACACCTCCCACCCACACACAAAAAAGTTTGATAAAAATTTCCAATTTTTTTTTTTTGCCCCCACTACCACATCCACCCCCACCGCCACCTTAATTTTTTATATTTTATTTTCAAAATAAATAGTGCAATTAGGGATTTTTATGATAAGAGAGTGATATATGGGTATATATGGATTCTCTTGTTTATCCATTTTGTCCATATTTGTATGAGCTTGAATAAGTTGATGCCCATATTTACCCATTTAAGAAAATATGAGTGATACATTGAATTTAATATGGAAAAAATGGTTCCCTTGCACTTATATGAGCTGAAATTGCCACCCTTAGTTTCTATCTCGCTTGCCTCTCTCCTCCGTCGCCCGCCTTTCTCACTCGTCTCTCTACCTATGTATCTGTATTTTATAGTGCATCTGACTTATAATTTGATATGAAATTATTAATTAGTGAGATCCTATATAATTATTTCAAACTATAGAAAAAAATTAGTAAATATGGTAAGAATGTTTGTATAATTATTAGTTTTTTTCTATTGTTAATTCCATGATTTATCACATAGTTGTAGAAAACATAATAAAATAAATGGATCATTTGGTAGTGTATATAAGAATAGAGTTGAATAAAGTGCATTAATAGTGGTGATATTACTAATGTTGATATTAGTTATGATGAGTCCATTTGCTCATATACTGTTTGTTTTGATGTTTTAAAAATAATATGAATTGCATAATTTCTAAAAATAATTATTTGTTTACACAAATACCGTCCATAATACAACGAAAAGAATGTGTAAAAGATTTTGAGAGACAATTATATATTTAACCATGCTAGCACATTCATAAAAAACTCTTACATTACTGACACCACAATTTATCATGTACTCCCTCTGTCAACAATAGTCGTCCACTATTGACTTGGCACACCCTTTAAGAAACTATAAATATAAGGGTAATTTTACTACATCACCCTTTGAATTTACTTTCTCCGTCCCTAATTACTTGTCCACTTTTTCTTTATTAGTTGTTCCTAATTACTTGTCTATTTTGACAAATCAAGAAAGGACAAAATGTTTTTACCTATTATACCCTCAATTAATTACTTTGAAAAAGGTATAACTTTTTCAAAATCTTAAGTTTTTAATTCATCCACTTCATAATTAATAGGGTTAAAACGGTAAACTCACTATGTTAATAATTGTTTTCTTAATAGGTGTGTCAATTTGAAAGTGGACATGTAATTAGGGACATTGGGAGTAATAAATATAATGTCTTGAAAAATGCAATAGGAAAATGACTATAATTAATGATAATGATAAATTAGGAACTAAGTGTAAAATTATTCATGAATTTCATAAAGTGGATAAGTTTTGTTGAGCGTCTATTTTTAGTAGGCGTTTGACCATGCGATACCATATCACAATATAAAATCGTGAGATGGAATCAGCGTTTGGACATGCAATTTTACGCTGATTCCATTTCATGATTCCATATCATGAGATGTGATTTGATATTCTCCAAAAACCATGATATGGAAATTCCATATCATGATTTGAGATATTTGTAATACAAAAATTGATCCACAAGTTTATATTTTGTTAAAACGATCCCATGTTTATATCTACTAACCATTTTTTTCATATGTAAATAAAATTTATAACTACATCATTACTTTTTAAAAATTTATTATTCTTACCGACATAAAATTTATTATTCTCACCAACATATAGTCACTTTAACTCACATTAACCGATTGTTGAGTAATAAATTTGTTCTCTTCATTTACTCCAACACCTAATTTATTACCTCTACCGTTTTGTATTCATTATAACTCAAAGTAACAATGTTGGTTCGTCTTCTCAGTCACATGATCGAGAAATGCAAGTTTGACGTGAGGAAATTGTCCGTACTATGCGGGAGGATTATATTAAAGACTAGTACACTATAATTTATATTCAATTTTTTTATTGAATTAAAGTTAGATGAAATAGTTATTTAAGTGGAGAACAAATAACTTTGTAATAATTTATTATGCGATTTTATAAAATTTTGTTTATTTGGTAAGATTGAATAAACAATTGAGGCTATTTTAATAGTTTTACAACTTATGAGATTCTTATGTTTATGAGAAAATATACAACTCAAAAATTTCATATCGCATGTCCAAACAAAACTTCAATTTCATCTCATAATTCCATATTAAGATATCATATCATGATTCTATATCATGATACCATATCGCATGGCCAAACGGGCCCTCAGTATAGTGGACAAGTATTGTTGGACGGAGGAGTATTAATTATGCATAACATATTACCAAATAAAGTACACAAAAGTGAAAATTATACCAAATAAAATATTAAAAATACACAAAGCTAATCCATGCATTATTATAATTATAATACATCCTACCAAATAACGTGTGTGTATCGGTCGATTCAATTCGATTTTATGTATTATCAATTCGGTTTATCGATTTTTAAATATGCTAAACCAATATCGATTTTAGATTTATCAGTTTTGATCCTTAACATTTGGGTTTTTTTTATTTAACCAATAAAAAATGCTTGTAAAACAAATATATGACTTCTCTAACAATTTGACACGACAAGACAATAATATAACTTTGTAAATGCTCATAAAATATAAACAGTAATAACTAACATGAAAAGATTATACAAGTGTAACACAAAGAGAAATTAAGAGAAAAAAAATTCTTACTTTAGATTTTGACCTCTTTTATAATGTGAAGTTGTGAATTCAAAATCATTGTGAAGTGTAAATGGAAGGCTAAAATGCAAAGATAGTAACTACTAACTAGTGATGCATTGAGATTAATATTTAACATTTATGTACGGGTAAAATAGTAAATTACTATAGTCTCAATGTGTTATCAATTTATCGAATAACTCAATATTCAAAAATGAAAATCGAATCGATAAATCAATAGATTTTTTTTTGTTAAATCATTAGAAAATTGTTAACCCAATAACCCAATAAAAATTAATAAATAATATTTTTTTCAATATCAATTTATCGATCGATTTGATTTTTGCACACCCTGCGAAACACTCCGAGGAAACTGAGATTCCAAAAGGGAACATGTGTAAATAAATCAAAGCTGAGGGGTTCAAAGTAGCTAAAGTAAAAATCAAGGGAACAGATCCTACACCGTTGGCTTTTATAACCAGAAAAAAGCCCTAAAATTAAGAACTCTCTGGAAGAAGTGCAGCACAGCACCAGGAGAGAAACCCGACAAGAACCGGAGAAGAAGTTGATCACCAATTTCATCAGAATTCCGCCGAGCCCTAATTGAAATTCCAGGTAATATTTAGTAGATTTTTTTCTCACAGCTCTGTTCTAAGATAAGGGCACATTTGTTAATCCCTGAGAAGGGTCGAGGGTCGAAGAAACCCTAGTTACGAATCTGTAAAAATCTTACCGAATTTAGCTATTTCTGTATTTTTGCGATGTTCTGTGTTGCGAATTGATCGTTTTCTGTTTGTGGCAGAATGGGTTCATTTCGTAATCCCAGGGTTTGTTTTTGCCTGGGTGTTGCTTCTCATTGTTCGTCGGCTTTTGCTAGAAAAGCTCGAACTTTTATGGGTCATATTTTTTGTGATGTTTCTTGTGTTACATAACAGGGTGATAGTTTTTTTATTTGTGAAATTCTTACTGCAATACTTCAGAGAGCTGCAACCATCATGTCGGACTTGCTTGGCAGGAAATAATAGGAATATTGGAATTGAAATATGAAATTCTAATCGTGTAATAAGAAAAATACTTGATGGGTTTGCTTGGTATGACATATAATATTTTATTGAATAGTTTTTTACTCATTGAATCGTTCTCCAATGTTTATTTCCTCAATGGTTGAAAATTCACAACCAAAAGGGAAACAACTTAAGTCATTTTCCATTATGAATATTCTGAATCTCATTCTATATCACTTACTTCATCCAACACATAAGGGTTGTTGTCAACTTTAATATTCAAATATCTCAGCAAAATACCATCCTCCATCTTTTATGATTGCTGGGGTGGAGCCACATTACAGTTGACGGGTTTTGGTAGCTTTTGCCCAAATCATGTATTTTATATTAAAATTTTCATTTAATATGTATACATTATTTATCTAGCCTTGGTGAGTTACTGGTACCTGGTACTCGTTGCTTGTTTTTGGTGGGAGGTGGCTGATATCTCATGGAATTAGTGGAGGTGCGAGAAAGCTGGCCAGGACACCATGGTCATCAAAAATAAAATAAATTTATCCCGAACCCATTTTCTTCATTCTCATAATAAATAAATAATTTATCTAGAACCCTATTGGAAGATGCCTTTTCTGAAATTCAGAACCTATAAACTCAATCCTAGCGCATTTGATGGTTGCCATATGATCCTGTTTTAAATCCAACAAATATTGAAAAACAATTTAGACAATGATCTGCCAAAGTAAATCCTTTTTCGCTGAAAATATGTTGCACCATATCCAATTCTCATCTTTGTAGTCTCCACAGTTTAAAGTTCAAACAATGTTTTACGGACCATTGGTGATTTAGAAATCTTTTTTTCTGAATTGGTGACGTAGAAATCTTATCTCATCTTAGGTTCAGGGAAATGACATCAGTTGCACTAAACTGGTTTTATGTTAACTTAAACAGGAAAGGTATATATTGCATGCCTTGTAGGATGATTTCTCAGTGATCTTAAAAATAATTAAGAAAAGGGAAAATGCATTAGTATGTCGCGATCTCACCTCATCTTATGACATAAATGCTTTCTTTATGATAGATTTCAAGCGCTTGGAACAAAAATGAGCTTTGGAATCATACATAGGGATGTATTTGGGGGAGTGGGACAAGTCAGGGTGGAGTATTTGGGTTTTATGTATAGTTGGAGGTTCTTCCTCACTCTCAGAAGAGCTATCATCTGCAAAAAATTTGAGTGGATGAGGAGATCAAATATTAGTTCAAATAATTTTTGCTTTGGAGCATCTTGGAGCATATGAGCAATGGAGCTTGTGGAGCATTAGCTTAACTTGGGATTGTTCTCTTGGTTTCATAATTTTTCTGTTTGAATCTATAATTTTGGAGCATCATGGAGCATTTGAGCAATGGAGCTTGTGGAGCACAGCTCAATTGAAGGATTGCTCTCTTGGTTTGCTTCAGAATTTTTCTGCTCGATTCTGTTATTGTCAAGTCAAATACAGAATGATATAAATTTATCCACTATAATTGTTTAATTATTTCTCTTCAGTGTTAACTGGAATCTTGAAAATTGTTCATAAGTTATATCTGCTTGCAGTTTTCTGTGAATTCTCCCTTCATTGCTGAGAATGAGTGGCCGCTTTTCACGCTCGATCTACGTTGGCAACCTACCAGCAGATATAAAGGAACTGGAAGTTGAAGATCTATTCTACAAGGTCTGTCACATTCACTTATTTAAACACTCTTAGGTGCAAAGGCTTATTTTCTTGTGGAGAAGTTAGTTATCAATTGTACTTAGCTCATAGTGCTCTGGATTCAACCTTCGATGCAAAAGTTGTACTTGTAAACAACAAAAAACAACAGCTTCACTTAAGAATATATTGCAGATGAATGCGTTCCTAGATAGCTCGTTATCTGAATTTCATTACAATGCCATCTGTATAATTGATGGAATTTTTTGATTTGCCTCCTATTTGTAAAAATTTAGAACAAGAAAGCCCAAGTGTAGTCTCATAAGAGAATCTGTTGCAGTACTAGTATCAATATTAAGTTATGGTGATGGTGTGGGAGGCTTCTTCTTTGGTATCTTGCACTGCATCCTCCTTGCCTCTTATTTGTCCTATTTTAGATTAAGTTTTTCTTCCATACTTGCTACTATAGGCTATAGGCAGTGGTGCTCAATACCACCAGTATTCTGTTAACCCGATTGAGAGTAAACAGTTGGGAGGAATCGATTGGAAGCAGTCAGCCTTGTCTTGAAATGTAGAGTTGGTTTAGCATACATTCTTGCGAACACTATATCCTGAGATTCCTTGTAAAAGAAACACCGTATCCTAAGATTTGTTGTAACAGAAACACTGTATCCTAAGCTTAAAAAGTGTTTACTGTTTATAAATTCTCTCCTGTATTGCAGTATGGTCGTATATTGGACATTGAGTTGAAGATTCCGCCTCGTCCTCCTTGCTATTGTTTTGTGGAGGTATGTTTATTTAGCATATTTACATGTATACAGTTTTCTGTAGTTTGAAGTTTGACCCCCTGCTGTCGGCTACTTTTTTTTTTCCTTTCTGGTTGTCAATTGCTTCTTTTGTCTGCTGATTATCTGTCATTTCCTTTTCCCGAATTCTTTAGTTTGAAAGTTCTCGAGATGCTGAAGATGCCATCAGGGGTAGAGATGGCTACAACTTTGATGGCTGTAGGCTGAGGGTAAGAACAATTTCCATCTTGATTCTCTCATATTCATAGATACACAGATCTATGTAGGAAATATGAGCTTCCACGTGGTTGACATTTTCGATGCATGATATAGGTTGAGCTTGCTCATGGAGGAAGAGGGCCATCATCTTCAAGTGATCGCCGAAGCAGTTATGGCGGCGGCGGCGGAGGTGGAGGGCGTCATGGCATTTCTCGGCATTCTGATTACCGAGGTTCCACTATAACTTATTTGAATGTCTTGTGAAGTTTCCTGTCTTGATTGCCGTAGATGTAATTGTCCCTGATCATATAGATGTCTCTTGACTTTTTCTTGTCATCTATCTATATACAGTTATTATTCGAGGTCTTCCATCTTCTGCTTCTTGGCAAGATTTGAAGGTAAGTGAAGTGGGCAGGATATTTCCCTATGGTGGTTTGTATCTGTAGCAATTGCAGTAACCTGGTGGAAAATATGTCAGGATCATATGCGGAAAGCTGGGGATGTGTGCTTTGCTGAGGTTTCTCGTGACAGTGAAGGTATGACCAAGTCTTACATCTCGAAGACATATCTAACAGGATCCTTTTACTTGTGAATGTTAAACAATACTCAAGAATACTGGAATCGTGGTGAAAAAACTGCATGTATGCGACTCTGATCTCCAAGGAAATTAAGATCAGAAAATTTCCCAAGAATTTAAGTGCAACTAAAGCACGGTGTTTTTATCAAGGAGGGAAGAAAGAGAATTAATTACACTTTCAATTTAAGGAAACAAAATGCTACAGGGAAACCCGAATTGATTATGCGAATAAAAGAATTGGAAAACATAAATTAAGTACACAAAGTAAGAATCTCACCACTTGAAGACCAAATTTCTAATGCAAATGCATTTTAGCTCTAAGTTCTTCAGATTTAGTGCGGAGTTCTCTTAATGTTAAATTTCCAATTTCTTATTCCAAATTACTATGTTATTCATTCACAAAATGTTTCTTTAATGATTAATATATCACTTTGCCAACACTATTAGTTTTTCTCTCTTTGAGACAGTGCACGGCTGTAATGAGGTGTACATCTCAGAACCTTGGCGCTTCTCAGCAAAGCGCTGAGACGGCGAGGCAGAGACCATGCTTCAATTCGCTTGTCTTTTGGCCTTTATTGTGTCTTGAGCAAACCTTTGAGAAAAATTGGAGTGCAAGAAGAAAATGCAAATGTTGTATTTTTATTTTTGTAAGATTTGAATATTCAGGAAAATTGTTTTTAGGTGGCATTTGTATTCTGTTCTTGTGCTAACTGTGTTTATGTCTGTAGTTCTAAATTTTCTTGTCCATATCAGGAACCTTTGGCTTGGTGGACTACACCAATTATGAAGACATGAAATACGCTGTAAGTTTCTTATCTGCCTCATTATCTAATGGGTTTTAAACTCAATATTGCTATCTTCTTTTTTATTGAGGAGTTCGACCCTATCACATGGTTGAGAAAGTTCCTAGGTTCATTAACCATTGGAAGGATGGTTGTTGTTTTTATTAATATCCTCTGCAAGTAATTCTTGTGTTTTTCTAGTTTCATTACTCATGAATGTTTAATCTGCAACTCCCGTGATGGTGGTTGTTTCTTATTTTATTTTGTCCCTTTGAAGAAGGGCCAAGTTTGTGGTTAACATGCTTTCTTTTCGTTCAGATAAGAAAACTTGATGATACTGAGTTCAGGAATCCTTGGACAAGAACCTACATCCGGGTATTTGCTTATCCTTGGTTTTCTTTACACTACATTTTTTTTTTAGTTTTCTTCCTTCAACCCAACCTCTTGGATAGACTTTAATTTTAAGTCAATGCTTAATCTCTCAGCATATTCACGGGGTATGGTGGTGATTTCCTGATTCGATGGTTTTTAATACTCCCTTAGTTCAATTTGTTTGTCTTACCATCCTTTTAGTCGGTTCAAAGAAGAATGTCTCTTTTCTAATTTTTAACTCTTTAATTTTAAACATCTTACGTGGCTTGTTTAAGGCCACATATTAAAGGTCATTTTGGGACATTATACATATATTTAGTTTAAGGGCGCATGATTCTACTTCTTATGTACTTTCTTAAACTTCATGCCAGGTCAAATTAAGAGAAACAAATTGAAACAGAGGGAATATTGGATATCTAGGATTTTTATGATACAATTATTTAGTGAACGTGTGTACTTGAGTTAGTAATAGCAGGAATTTTTGTATTTACAATGTGTTTTTACGTTGATGCTCATTTCAATTTTCTGTTCTCTTCATATATAGGTAAGAGAATACAAGGGCAGCCCTTCAAGAAGTCGTAGCCGAAGCCGGAGCAGGAGCAGGAGCAGAACTCCAAGGAAGAGTAGGAGGTAGATCAAGTTGCAGATAATAAATGAACTCGTTTATGTACATTCCTTTTTCTCTCGATGTCTTACTGGGTGTTTGTTCAGATCACCTGCCCGTTCAGTTTCGAGATCACCACCGCCAAAGTCTAGATCTGCATCTCCTGTTAAGTCGACCAGGTATATGACATAGCATATTACTTGAAATTGTATTTTTTTGGTAGGTACTAATATAGATAGCCTTTAGTTTTCTATTTTCAGTTTATCTTCAAGGCTTTTTTAACACTTGAACTCATAATCTGCATCTAGGTCAAGGTCCATATCCAGGTCCAGGTCATTGTCCAGATCAGTGTCAAGGTCAAGGTCGAGGTCGAGGTCACCGTCAAGGTCCAGATCGGCATCACCACAGCAGGTTTGGCTATTTTTTTGTATTTAATTAATGTTTGATTTGCCTCTGGATGATCACTTCTGTTTTTGTTAGTCTTGTTGCAAATGGTCCTGATCAGAATTTTGGATGCTTCATATTGAGCTTTTCTAATGTTTGCATATCATGGTCTTTTTTCAGGCACGATCAAACAGTGGCTAATGCTGCCGCTAGATTTGTTTAGTGGTGTTCTCCTCTTGAAAGGAGAATCTGAAACTCTAGTCTTAGTTTGATAGGAGTCTGCTATGGACTAGAGCTGTATTAAAGACTGGAACTTTTGGAGATCTGTCCTAGTAATGTGTTGTTTTATCTGTGAGAGCTGCAGTATCCCTGTTCTCTCGGCTGTCATTAGTCATTGCCCAATCAAACATGTAGACTTTTGCCCAGTGTTTTTCTGCTCAACTTAGTTCCGTTAAACATTAGTGTGTTGAGACAGTTGATTTCATTTGTTGTCGATGTGATGCTGTATCTGATCGTCTCTTCTCGCACTTGTTATTTGTTTAAGCTTTTGATATTCCCAGTCAAAATACCTCGCCAAAACGTAAATATATTCTCTTGTGATCAGTCTTAACTACAAAAAATTAACTCGGTGCGCAAAATACTCTGTGTTAGAAGGGATGCGAGAGAGTGCTGGTGTCATGTAGATTGTATACCCTAAAGCAAGCATTGATGGTGATCTCTCAACTGTTGCTGAAATTTTGTCGTGGAAAGTTCATACGGTAGGGTTAAGTGAGAGCCAGTTAGTACATCAATAAAGGGTGTGCTTTCAATGGAAAGAGAGAACTACAGGAGTTTTTTAGTTTGAATAAAAGTTGTGCAACCAGTTGTTTGGTTTGTTGTACGAAAAAGAAAATCCATTGCATGCTTTTTAAAAATAAATCATTTATTTACAAAAATATCTTCTCCAACAAAAGTTTTAACCAAATTTTATGAACCGTAATCACCTTACGAGGCAATTTCGTAAAAAATCTTTGGAACTTGAATTTATCCAAAGTTAGTATTTTTGACTGAATTAAGCTAAATATTTAATCATTTCACCAAAATAGTAAAGCTATTAATTAAATCAGTTCATGAAAATAGCAAGTAAATCATTACCATGAATAATGTTTTATACGTTAATTCGATTGCATTTTGTGAATGGCATATGCTTTACTAATATTTGCAAAACAGTTATATTGCATTTGCTTGATCTAAAGTTTACAAATGATCAGCACTTGATGTTCTCAACTAAGGACGCTACAAATATAATCTAACTAACTAATTTTGACACTTTCACAAGTTGGGTTATAAGAAGCAAAATAAATAAATAAATATCGAAGACAGTAAAAAGGTAGCTATTCGTGTGTAAAGCCATTAGACCCGTAGCACCTGAAATCCGTAACGTACTCCTCCACCCTAATATTTCGTGTCTATTAGTTTTACGGTCCTCTAAATACTAACTTATTTTCTATAATCAAAACTGATTTTTTGTTCTAATCTTTCATATTACTCTTTACAACTTTATCAATTGAGCAAAAATGTCAGTTGGGGAACTTGGTTGTACCTATGCTGCGTTACTTCTCTTCGATGATGGAATTCCCATTACTGTAATAATCATCATTCATTACCCGCTAATTAATTTTTCTTTTACCATAATCTTTTAATTAACATAATTGTATTTGGAATTTCAGGCAGAGAAAATTACTACGGTGGTGAAAGCAGCTAATATTTCAGTGGAGTCTTATTGGCCTAGTCTTTTCGCCAAGCTATTTGAGAAGAGGGACATTGAAGATCTTATTTTGACTGTTGGGACAGGTGGCGGTTCAGCAGTGGCTGTTGCTGCTGCCCCCGTTGGTGGTGGTACTGCTGCTCCCGTAGCTGAGGAGAAAAAGGTAACACATTTGTCATAAATGTTATGTAAGTAGTTTTTATTATTCTCTCCGTCCCAATTTATGACGTGTTTGTTTGATTGTGTGGTTGCAGGAGGAGATAAAAGAGGACAGTGACGAGGATTTGGGATTGAGCTTGTTTGATTAGGAGTTTCTCTTTCAATATGCAACATATTTGGCTTTAGGTGTTTTAATTTCCTTAAAAGGTTAATTTGCTAATTGCTCATTATTGTGTTGCTATAATTCTTACCAATATTCATAATGGAATATTTTGTTAAGATACTAATTTTGATCCTACGGGTTTTTCTTTTGTTCTCTCATTGTTCTGTAATATGAATACTATCTTTTATGGTAAGCTCTTAGTGGATCTACTACGCAATTGATTTTGTGAGTTATATATGTTGATAGGGGTTTGGTACACTAGGCATAATGTCCTATCTGAATTGTTTGTTACACAAAGACTATAACTTATTGTCCTATTTCCATGAAAACTATGGAAGGTACGGTCAGGATTGAAATCTCAAGAATGGCAAAAATGCTAGGTGATTCTTCCCATTGTTGCATGTGCTAGTGAGATGGAAGCAAATTAACAGGTATTTACAATCGAGATGCAAATATACTATGGGTCAATACTGCGTATATATTGCTATTCATCATAGGATTTATTGGTAGTACGTAACACCAGATGAGAGCTACATACCATTTGGAATAATATCCATGTATAGGATCAGATGACTACCCTTAGCTCATCTAAAAACATATCACTTTCATGATTGCTTGCCTTATATGCACTCTTGGGGTATTGCCAATTACCCTTACGTTACATTATATCCAGGTTTGTAAGTAACATATATACATTAATTATATTATTTCTGTGTTAATTAGGTGGTGTTTACAAAAGATATTAGAGAAAATACCACATGTATTGGTTTTAGTATTATTAATCCATTATTTGGTACAATTTTTCAAAACATGATTGCCAAACAAATATCTTACGTAATGCTTATTATTTTTAATATATTAAATTAAATAATACATAAAAAATATTTTGAACATAACTAATTTCAATTATTATTATTTATTACTATTCCATTTTCAATAGGACAATTTTTATACGCCTTGTCAAATAATTCCTACGTCTAGATATTGAATAATCATGGTCGAAGAAGATTCCTTCAATTACTACTTGCTAAACACAGCAACGTCAAGATGTTGACTCAAAACTCCTTTTAAGTCAATCATGGCTTTTTCAATTCAATAAGTTTGACTCCAAGAACCCATAAAAGTCCACGTGTCATTTTAACAAAAAATGAAGTTTTAAACAAGAAATAAACAAACTAATATAGTATAATTTAAATAAATATCTCTTAAAAATTAGACACTATATTTAAAAACATTATATTTTTGGCATAAATTTTTATGATGATATTGAAATAATTATTTTTAATCCCATTTGCAAGTTGAACAGAGTTTCAAACTCAACTTCATTGATCACGTCAGTCCCAACACCCACCAATATAGAATTGGTCCTTGAGCTTATCCACACTGCCTTGCTCCAAAAAAGGGGTAAAAGTACACGCATTCATGCCTAATACCACATCAAACATGACACGTTCAACCCTTCATTTCCTTTTACACCAATTTTGAATATACAAATTTTAATTAATTCTCAAAATTGTTATTGTGGCGCATAAATTGTGTTTGTTATTGGAATTAGGTAAATTCCAGTTAAATCCAGAAGATACATTATGTGTTTGTAAAAAAAAAGTAGACCCAATTGACACGCGTTAATTTTCCAAGTTGCTTCGCTGACCCAGTTCAACGAATTAGAGAAACAGTATTGGAAATTTCGTTTCAACTACTTCCACTTTCCAGATCTTTCTTTAATACGTTTCCCCTATATATACTCCTGCTTCTGCAACTTCTTTTCTTCGTACTCAAAATTTGATTTAATTTAACATAAGCACACTTCTTAGTTCTTACATCAACAAAGCAATACTTTCTTAATTTACTTTCAATTTTTAGTAATTTGCAAGTTAGAAGCAAGAATCGCCAACGATGATGATGTCAATTTTCAGTTCCTTTGATGCCCTCTCTGCTGAACTTTTTGGGCAGAAATTGAGTTTTTCTAAGCCATCTAGTACTGACACAAAACAACAAGGGGTTGGAACTCTTGTATCAGATCACAAATCCCCTGCTTCTCCACCGTCTAATTCTTCAACTACTGTTCTGAAGAAGACTGGACAGGCATCACCGCCGCCGTCTTCGAGGCAGAGGTTCGCGCTGGAATTCGACGGAGTCCACTGTTTTGAAACTATCATTCCCTATTGATATTTGTTTTTACTAAAATTCCGATATTTAAATTTCATTTATTCTTGTCTACCATGATTATTATCATGTATGATGTAAATTTTGGTGATTGATATATACAATTTATGGATTTTGATATCAGTTCGTAATTTCTCTTTTTTCTTTCATAGCTCTGTTTTACATCGGAGTTGAACTTCTTGTTCATAAACGCTTGTTTGTTGTTGATTCAGACCTAGAATATCTTGATGTCATCATCTGCATACGTATAAAATTAAATTTTATTCTTACTAAACTCTGATATATGTATATTGATCCATAATATTCTCAAAAAATCAAATAAAAATATCATGTTACTACAATTTTTTTTAAAATTAAATAGTGAGTTTAGACCAGAAGCTTGCTTCAATCAATTGAAAAATTTAGGACCTTTTTAGTCATGGTTGTTTCAGTTTGAAGGCTGTTATAAAAAAATTAAAAATTATAGGGAGGACGTGCAAATACAATGGATATACAAGTAGAGCAGCTTTCAAACGTAATTCAGTGCTCCCATTTCAGCAATCTTCCGATTTTTAATGGAAGATAGACCCACCAATATGGAGTTGGTCAACGAGCTTATCCGCATAACACTATGGATGGACAATATCAACTACCATGCTTTAAAAAGTTCTTTCACTCTCTTGGATATAAATGTTTTTCATATTTTAAATAATATAATAACAAATTGTTTTGTCAACTACAATAAGACTCCGCTTTATATTTTATAATTCAAAAATTAATAAATTTAACTCTTGATAATCAAAAATTAAAGATAGAGGAATCAATAAATAATTAGAATTAGTTAGTGTTCAATTAAATCGAGAAGATATACATCATGTCGCTCGCCCAAAATAACACGCGTTGATAGAATTGTTAGTTTTCAAAGTTAATTTGCCGACCCACCAATCTTTCAAAAAGTCTAAAAATTTGCGAACCAATTCAACGAATGGGAGAATAATTTTAGAAATTTCATTTCTCTCTGCTATTTCCACTTAACAGAAGTTTCCAGTTTTATTCCACTTCCCCTATATATACTCTTTACTTCTGCAGTTTCTTTTCTTCCTACTCAAGTTACTTCTTACCTAAATTAAAACCAATCAACAAATAAATACTACTATTTTCTTGGCTTGTTCTTTGTTAGCAAATTGCAAGTTAGAAGCAACAATACACCAACGGCAACGATAATGATGTCAATTTTCAGTCCCTTTGATGCTCTTTCTGCTGAGGTTTGTGGGCAGAAGTTGAGTTTTTCTAAAGCACTCACTACTCATGACACGACAAAACAAGGTGTTGGAGCTCTTGTAACAAATAGCCAAGCCGTTGCTTCTCCGCCGTCTACTTCTTCTATTGCTGTTCTGAACAAGGCCGGAGAGGCATCATCTTCGCGCCAAAATCAGCAGAAGAGGCAGAGATTCGCTCTGGAATTTGACGGTGTTCACTGTTTCGAAACTATCATTACCTATTGATTTCTGCTTTTACTAAAATTACGACATTGAAAACTGATTATGATATATACAATTTTTTGGATTCGGAACATATTCACTTTTTTGTTTTGCTTATTGGTAAAACTTCAATTCGTAATTTCTCGTTTTGTTTTATATCTCTGATTTATTCTTTTCGGCGATCGGCGATCAAATTCAATGAACCTGTGATTTTTGCAACTGAATTTATAAAAGACTATTTTAATTCCAGAAAGTTTATTATGACTGGTAATATATATTCATGTGCCAGTTTCTTGCAACTTCATTGTCTAGTATATTAATAGGTGAGATTGCATATAACTACTCGTATATTAAGTGATAAATTGTACTCCATCAATTTCATTTTGTTTTATTTAACAACAATAGAAGATAAATCTCAGGACAGAACGAGTACTCTTACTATATTATCGTTATTTTTACCCGGAGAGAACGGTAGATATTTAAATTTCAGGAATTTATAAAGGCTAAAGTTAAAGAATTCAAGCATTTAAATATTCAAGTTTTAAGTTTGAATAACCCAAGATCAAGAAGCTCAAAAGCTCTTAAATTTAAGTAAAAATAAAGATAAAGTTTGGTGTTTGAGTGTGTGGATTCTTGAACTTGTAGCTTATAAAAAAATCTAAATTTTGGTGTTTTCATGATTGTTTTGTGAATATTCAAGAATTATGAAATATTCGAGATATTGATCTTTATGAATACTCGAGCATAAGCATATGGAATATTTGACATACCTTTTCAAAAAAATATAATACTTTTTCATATAGACATTTTTGTATAAGCATAAATCAGGATTTAAGGTTGAGTAGCATATAAAAATTCTAATTGGAGTAGAATATATTTTATAAAATCTTAACTAAAATTAAACACGTCTAATAAGATCCACAAAATTTTAATATCTACCAGAACTATATCTACTAGAACGATGAGCATACATGTTTTATAATATGTATGGCTATAATTTACACGAATTAAGCATGTGAGTGGTACATGTTATAATATGTGTGGCTATAATACACTCGAATTAAGCATCTGAGTATATTGAATTATTGATAGAGAAAAATCGCACCAAAAATAATCCTTCCACAAGCTTATCCGCATAACACTGGCATCCGAAAAAAGGGGTAAAAGGACACGCATCATGCACAAATCAGACGAAACATGACATGTTCAATGTTATGTCCAATGTGTATTTCTTTTCAATAATTTTTTAATATTCTGAAGTTATATTCCTTCCGTATCAATTTAATTTGTTCATTTTTTTAGTTATATGTATATATAAAACAATGAGAAGAAAGTAGGAAAAAGGGAGAAACTAGGGAGAAGACTTATAATTTCTCTCGAGGGATAATTATACAAAATTCATCTATTTAAAAGGGAAAAAAATTGACTTAGTCTCAAAGTTAAGGTTCCTAAATTTTCTATAACGGATAGACATTCACTATATTTATAACACACTCCTCCTTAATATCTAATTTGTAGATGATGTGCCTCGTTAAAAATCCTACTAAAAAAAACTTTAAAAAAAATACATAAAACTCCAGTGAAGGAAAATAGTACACATATCTAATAATACGCATCTAGGCTGCCTCATTAAAAACCTTACAAGAAAAATTCAGTGGGATAAAACCTCGTAAGAAAAAAAGAGTATAATGCGTATTAACTATCCCTAATGAGAACATCAATCCAGAGACTTGAATCTTTGCCTTCCAAGCTTGTGCGCCATCTTCTTGAAAGTTGTAGTTGGTAGAGACTTAATGAAAAAATCAACCACATTGTCACTCGAACGAATTATCTGTTGCACGTTGATATCACCATTATTTTGGAGCACATGTGTGTAGAAAAGGTTTGACGAAATGTGTTTTGAACTATCTCCTTTTATGAATCATCCTTCAAGATCAAGGAATTTTGCAAGTTCCTCACTTTCAATTTCTTCAAGCAAATAATTTATTGCCTTTTGAAAATTCAAGAGTTTAATTCGAGTTATCGACTTGCATAACAATATGAAAAATTCTTGCTTGTGATCTATATGAGGATTATAAACAAGTATTTCAAAAACATATATTAAGACTATTAAGTATCTAAAGTACCCACTAGGTGATATGTCCAAAAAATCCTCATATATACGCTCTTAGAACGTAGGGGACTCACTCTCAACTTTTGTTTGTGATGGTCTCACAATTAACTTTCCCTGCTAACAAGGAGTACAAAAAAATTCACCATTTAAAAGAATCTTTAGGTTCTTTAATGGATGTCTATTTGAATTTTCTATAATTCGTCTCATCATTATAGACTCAAAATGTTCCGAGCGATCAAAGTATTGGCATCGGTAAACTTTTGATTTACTATAAAATGTGCCTCAATTGCACTAATTCTTGTTCAATACAAACCAAAAGATAAAGTAAGGAATCTTTCTATAACACGTGTCTTCTTAGTGACATTCTTGGTTATACCACATCCATAACAAGGGTCGTGACCTTTTTCACAACTAGCATGCTTGGTATACACCTCATCACTTCAAAGAATGCATCTTTATTTTTAGCATTTATCAAAAGTTTTCATTCATCATGAATGGAATACAATCAGAGTATATCAAATTATGATAACTTAGTACCTCATTCCACATTCATGTGGATTATTCAATCATTTGTCTTCTTTCAGACATATTATGCACTGCTGCTACATTCACTTTAGGGAATTGAGCGATTTCAATAGAATAGATTTCATGACTAATCTTCATAAAAAGAACACATTATTTTGCCTTAGTCATCATTATATCATCAATATGGTGCATTGTGACTCAAACTCAACATCTTATCCATGTAAAGGGATGTTATGCCACATATAAATTGATGGGAACTTAAATCCAACATCTTTAATCACGATGTACCAATACAGTAACATGATGTCTTGCCCTTTTGGTGCAATTTGACATAAATCCAATCGTCTTGACCTCTTAGTGCAATTGGACATAAAGCCATCGCCTCATCCTTCTAGTGAAATGAAACTTGAATCCATCATCTTACCCTTAACCAATAATATAATAAGCAAAAGTGCATAGTGCTCACCTTCGAGACTTAAGCAATATAATCATTTATGGTGGCAATAATTTTGTAAACAACAATTTGCAAAATCATACGTACAAAAAGAGAAATCAATTACATCAGAGTTCAAATTAAATAGCAGCAATAATACTAATGCAAGTAAGAATATGGTGGCCCCGTTGTTGTGCACGCAAAGAAGTTGTATACTACAATTAGTAGTAGTATAAATTTTAAATCATTAGGTCTATTAACATCCGATTAGCAATATTCTCGAAAAAGAAAAATCTGGTAGCGTGGTCATTCGAGATTTGCAACACTATGTTGCTACAAGTAATCAACGAGAGGCAGCACCACAGGTTATACATAAAGTTTGTTTCAGACCGCCACGTGAATTCAGTTTAGAATACATATATTATATAAACTTTACATATATACATCTAGCATCCAAAAAACTACGATGAGACCAATCCATAAAAATCAAGAAATATTTACAGTTAATTTTTAATGGAGAATGAGCAATTTATGTTGATAATGTATTATGAAATTATATGAAATCATGAGAAGAAAGTAGAGAGAAAAGAAAACGCTTATAATTGTGATTTTACAATGAAAAAAATGCACGGTAGACAATCACTATATTTACAACATATTTAATTTTTTATATAATTTTTTAATTATAACTTTTTACTAAATAAAAAATTAATCCAAACTATACGCGTTAATAGGAGATTGTGAATTATAGGAAAATTCGTTTCTCCCATCTCCACTTCCACATCTTACCGATCCCAATTGGATAAGGAATTCCCAATTGTTTCCTTTCCCAAATCCCCAGCTATATTCCCACTTTTGCAGTTTTTTTTTCCCTAATCAAGGATTAATCAGCCTACTTATTGCATAAACCAATTGACAAATCAATGCTTGCTTTCAAATTATTTGTTAATTTGCAAGTTAGAACCAAAAGAAAAACACCAACACGATGATGTCAATTTTCAGTTCTTTTGATGCTCTCTCCGCTGAAATGTTGGGCCACAAAGTGAACCACTCTTGGGCACCGCCCACTTCTGACAGCAAACAACAGCAAGGTGTGGGCCCTCTTGTATCCGATCGCAAGATCGCCGTTTCTCCGCCGTCTACTTCCGCAACCGGTAAACTGAACAAGACAGAAGAGGCGGCGCCGCCGTCATCATCTTCAAAATCTCCGTCTTGCCCACGGAGGCCAAAGTTTGCATCGGAATTGGATGGGGTCTACTGTTTTGAAACAATTCCTCCGTATTGATTTTTTTACATGAACTCCAAAAAGATTGAAATTCTTTATTCTTTGTCAATTGTCATGATATTTGACCAACAAGAGATTAAGAAATAAAACAAGATTTTAAAAATATTTATCAAATTATTCTTTCAAAAAATAGTCATATTAAAAAGTAGATTCACTTTTCTTTTTCCTCATAAGTGTATTGGAGTACAATATGATATTTTTTTTGGGACTCATAAAAAAAAATGGTGTCACATAAAATAAAACGAAAGGGAGTATTGATTATATATAATTTGCTTAACTGAAAAACATTCAATTCGTGATTTCTCTTTTTTGTTTCATGTCTCCTTTTTAAAATCTTTTCGGTGATTCAAATCAAATACAATTAACAAGTTCCAAAACTGATGATTTTAGAAACTATTTTGTAAGATGAATATATAAGTAAATTAGTATTTATTTCAAAGACTTGTTTTTAAAAGTGTGCCTTTTAAATTGAAGTCTTCAAAGATGTGTTAAAGAAGCTAATTTTTTCTTGGAGAAGTGGTACAGTAAATGAAAGGATGTGCTAGCTCTTTCTTGAAAGTATGTTCCATGTGGCAAGATAATGTGATGAGCTTCTCCTAGGCCAAGAATAACTGACGGATGTTAATTAAATTGTTGATTCACGTATTTTATTTAATTTTGAAATATATTTTGTATTGTTAAAATAGTTTTTTAAGATAATGCCTAGTACGATTCAAGATAATGCCCAAACCATTCATGGCGCCCTATTTCTTGCAACTTCTTTGTTTAGTACTCCCATAGTTATAGAGCTGTTAAAATGGGCTTGACCTACTAGATTGGTTCAACCCAACTCTCGAATTAAGTGGGGTTGAGCCTAATTTTTTTGGCCCATTTAGGAATGAGGCTTTTTAGCTCAGCCTCATTTGGCCCGCAAGCCTCTTAGGCCAACTCGTGGGCTATGAATATTTAAAAATATTTTTTATATATATTTTTAATAGTGTTTTATTTGTAAAGTTTTTATCAATAAATATTTTAAAAAATAAAAAATCAAGTCTTTTAAACTAGCTAGTTTTTTGTGGGAGGAATGGTGGAATGATCAACATTTTCCGCTAAATCTTACGTTGATTATTATGTATTTTTGTAAGTATTTCCCAAAGTGTGTGATTCATAAATGTATTTTTGTAAGTATTCACCGAAGAGTGTGATTCATAAATAAAAATTTGTATGTATTAATGTCGTGTTCATAGACGTCAATGTTCAATACTCTTAGATACTTTTTCTAAGAGAATAATATTGTTCATTTTTTGGTTGAAGGGTCCACCCATCCCAATCCGTGGCCCACTTAGGGCTGGGTTGGGCTGCTATTTTATTGGTCCTTTAATTAAAAAGATTAGCCCGTTCCAACCCATTTAACTCTTTAGCTCGTTAGGATTGTGTTGGACCAGCCCATTTTGACAGCTCTACAAAATTATATATTAGTTGACCATTTTACTCAAAATAGTTGTCTCATATTAATTTATCACCTTACTAATATGTGGGTGAAAAGAAAAATTACCAATCAATATGGAACGAAGAGAGTAGCGTATGTGTTAGAGTGCGAAAAAGTCTTACATTAGTTGGAAAATGAATTGTGGTCTCCTTATATGAACTTACACAATCCTTCCCTCATGATCTAGCTTTGGGGTTGAGTTAGACTCATGTCCCATATATTTACATGGTATCAGAGCCATATCTATCGTTTGAACTCTCGGTCCACGCTCCGATCGGGCCTGGGCATGAGGGGGTGTAAAAGTAGGTAAAAGTCCCACATTGGTTGGGAAATAAACTGGTGGTCTCCTTATATGGACTTGGACAATTCCCTCATGAGCCAGCTTTCGGGGTGTGAGTTAGGCACAAGAACTAATTTAACATGGTATTAGAGCCAGGTCCATCCCTGTTTGGGCTCCCGATCCACACTTCAGTTCTGACTAGGCGTGACAGGGGTGTTAGAGTGGATAAAACTTCCACATTGATTTGGGAATGAACTGGTGGTCTCCTTATATGAACTTGGACAATCCTCCTATCATGAGCTAGCTTGTGGGGTTGAGTTAGGTCCGGATGTCATATCTCTACCGTATGTTACGTTAGGAATACATATATTTATTATATTTAACAAGCACATGTCTGTTCTTTTTTAATAGATTTAGTTGGGTAAGTTTCTTAGGAGCAACGATAAATCAAGTTTTAAGCAAAATTTCGATTAGTTGTTGTCGAAAGTTGGAACTTTGAAAAGCAATTTTCAAACAAAACCTCGTGAAAGCTACAAGATTGAAGTGGTAAGCAGCTAAATTTGAGCAATTAGCGCTAAATCAAATTGTGGCCATGTTACTCTGATGTAAATTCAAGAGATTGACATACTACAATAATACAATTATGTGGAAAATCAACATTGAATTTAAGCGAAGTGCTGGACAAATATTGACTAGAAATGAGTGTTAGTCCAATTTAACCTTAAGATATTCTTATATGGTGTGATATTGTCTGCTTTGAATTAAATTCGTATGATTTTTTAAAAAAAATCACGTCATTTAGAGAATTCGACAACTTAACGTTTACAGAGGATGGTGATCAACTAGTTGTTGGCCTTTAAAGCACTGTAATTTGTAGTTTCTGTTTTTTAGCTAACATTATTTGTGGGTTAATTGCAACTAGCCAACTACTTGGTTGAATTAGTGGTGTGTGTCAACTAAATTGTGAGGGTCGAGGAAAATCCCAACTTGGACCATTACGTGTATTTTCCAACAAACAGGCCAAATCAAAGCATCTAAGCACGCCTTAATTTGCCAAAATCTATAATTGCTAGCTATTCGAAGTTTGGTTGACTGCTTAATCCATAATTCCATATGCAAATTGAACAGCTTTGAGACTTCAATTCATTGACCAGGTCAACAATCCTTTGATTTTGTTATCAAAGAAAGTCCACCAATGTGGATTGGGTATTTGGGTCCCAGACCTATTAGATTATTTTTTGGGTATGTACATCTTAAAAATATACTCCTTTGTATTACTTGCCCACTTTTAAATTAACACACTTATTAAGAAATCAATAATTGACATAGTGAGTTTATCATTTTACCACTATGAATTATGAAGTGGATGAATTAAAAACTTAATATTTTCAAGAAGTTCTATCTTTTTCAAGATAATTAATTGAGGGTATAATAGGTAAAAAAAAATTATTCTTTCTTCATATGTTAAAATGAACAAATAATTAGAAACAATTAAAAAAAATATGAACAAATAATTAGAAACAAAAGTACTACTTATTAGTGAGAGAGACAATGAATGGACAATAAGCAAGTGGCTTGTTGCAAAATGGGCAATAGATACAAAAGACACGTATAGGCGTATGCTTAATCCACGGGAAGGAAGACACGTTTCATCATAATACAACTAATTTCCTATAATGAATAACCATTAACAATTACTCTATCATTTGTTCCAATGTCCGATACACCAAGTATTTTGCTTTTAGAATTTGAGAAAGTGTCCAACTTTAAAATATGTGATATAAATAATTTATCTTGATACAAATATATAGTAATTGATTCCACGAATTTTGTCCAATACAAGTATTCTAAACTATATTTGACTTATATAAGAGAATTTAACTAGTTAAATTAGTGTCTAATAAAAAGCTTCCACGTATAATGTGATACGAGTTTAGTTAGATACTTTTTATGTTCCTAATTATTTGTTCATTTTTGAATTGACACAACTATTAAAAAGTAATGACATAGTGAGTTTATCATTTTACCCCTATTAATTATGAAGTGAATAAAAAGTTCTTCTATTTTTCAAAGTAATTAGTCATTTAATTGAGGATATAATAGGTAAAAAAAATTGTCCCTTCTTAATTTATTAAAATGAACAAGTAATTAGGAACAACTATAAAATAAAAAGTGGATAAGTAATTTAAAACGGAGAGAGTAATGAATTAGTCAGCTTCCCATTTAATCCGGAAGGAAAAATGTCATGTCGTAATAGAAGACTCGCGAATCGCGACGCGTCCATTTTAAATAGTGGTGAAAAAAATTAGTTCATTAAATTTAAACTGATTACTGATTTATTCATTTATTAATTTAGTCAATTTCAATTTAATTTATTAAAATTTAAATTGATATTTAGCCTAAATTGATCTAAGAACAATCTCACAAAAATATTTTCTAAAACATAATTTTTTATTTGATAATAAGAAAAATATTATTATAATTTTATTAGATACTAAAAAGTTATAAAAGAAGAAATAAAGCAATTAAAAACATAGTAAAAATAGAACAGGTTAATTTTGATCCATATTTTATCTTGTTTAAGCTCAATTTATTCCAAACCAAAGTAACTTATAACAATGTTTTGCGTGAGCTATCTGTTGTGAATCAAGTTGACTATGTAAGGGCCTATGGGCTATTAGAGACTTTTATTTGGGATCCAGGTCCAATAACCATTTGTTAAAAAAAAAACTAGGAGTTAGAAGAACGGTTATGCAAATTATGTCGACGCTTTGGCTTTCAGTTATCTCCCATTCCCTTTCTCTGTTCTAGTATCTCATCCCCTTCTAATTACCTTCTTTTATGTTAATCTATCCATAATTAGTGTGTTATTACTTTCTTGTGTGTAATATACGTTGTAACTTGTATTCAGCAATAACAATATATATCAATTTTTGTATTGGAAATCGAGTTGGTTTCATTGGTGCTTTCATCCAGAGGTCTTCAATGGAGGACCAAATAGTTCAAACAATTAAAGATTCAATTAAGGTCATGAAGGATACTTGTTCGAAGGATCTCGCTGAAATTAGTTCAATGTTGCACGAGTTAGCTGAAAACCTTCCAACTAGTAAACCTAGTACAATAGAATTTCAACGATTCTGTGGAGAGAATCCAGAGTTATGGATTTCTCAGGCTGAACGCTATTTTGAGTTTTATGATATTACAGAAAATCATAAGTTATCTCTCGAGTTGTGCTATCTCGACGGGACAACTTTGCAGTGATACCAATGGCTTTTCCAAAACAAACAATTGGCAGATTGGGAACATTTTACTGTGTTGAGGACATAGTTAATTAACTATATGCTAGACTGGAGTAGTTAGTTAGTTAGGTATATAAAGTTAGTTAAAAGAGCATCTTAGTTAGTTTAGATTTACAGCTGTCAAATATTCTTTTTCATACTTGTATATACATGTGTTATCAACATGTGAACAGATAGATTGAATGAATAAGATTTGATTCATTCCCTCAAACTCTCTAAGCTTTGTTAATTCCCATTAATAGAGTCTCTCAACATGGTATCAGAGTACTAAGGAATTCACTGTCCTCTGTTAATTTCTTTATTCTCGATCAGCTCGATTGTGGATCGATTGAAGTTCTGCAACAGTGTTGACATTTGAGTAGATCTTTGTTGCATTTGAAGATCAAAATTACTGATTCAATCATGCCGACTATTGGTGATAATGTTGCAACCATTGAAGTTCATCCTTCAATTTCAGTAGATCACAATCATCCTCTCTTCATTCATGTATCAGATACTCAAGGTTCTGTTCTAATCTCAATTCAGCTTCTAGGTTCTGAAAATTACTCTCTATGGAGTAAATCCTTGAAACTTGTGTTAATTGGCAAGAACAAATTAGGCTTCCTGTTAGGAACCTGTAGAAACGATATGTATCCAGCTTCCTTGCATCCCGTGTTCTAGGTTGGATTATGAATACTGTTTCTAAGAGTTTAGTGAGTACTGTCATCTATGGATCTGATGCTCATATAGTGTAGGAGGATCTTCGTGAAAGGTTTGATAAGGTCAATGCTTCTAGAGCTTTCTATCTTCATAAGGAAATAGTAACCTAGTTTCAAGGGATTGTTTTTATGTCTAATTACTTTTCTAGACTAAGAGAGCTTTGGGATGAAGTTGAAACTCTAATTCCTCCTTGCTCATGTGCATGTCCTGAGTCTAAATAGTATACTGAACATTTTCAGTTTCAAAAATTGTGGCAATTTCTTATGGGCTTAAATGAGTCCTATGCTCATGCTAAAAGTCAAGTGTTGATACAAGTTCCTGTTCTTACTGTCAATCAAGCATATGCCTTGATAATCAATGTTGAAAGTCAAAGAATAAATGGTGCTAGCAGTAGCTCTAGCTCTATTCCTACCGAAATCCTATCAGAGACAACTCTTATGAGTAACAGGATGTCTTTTGGCACTCATCCTAATACTGGTGAATATTATAACAGTGGTATTGCTTCAGGATCAGGTGGAGGTCATCCTGGTGGTAGTTGTAAGAACAGGAACAACTATGGTGATGGAAGGAATGACTATGGTGATGGAAGGAATGATAATTCGACAGCTGGTAAACCTTTAATTTACTGTGAATTTTGTCATTATAAGGGACACACTAAGGATGCTTATTACAAGCTTCATGGTTATCATAAGAAGAAAGGAGGCGCATCTCATTCTCATGCAAACAATGTTGCTGCTCACAATGACTCTGGGACTTATGACTCTTCTGTAAGCTCTAATGCTAGATCATATGGTTCCTTTACTAACACAACTCCAGCAGGTACACAGGGCATGTCAATGTTTATACATGAGCAATACAATCAGATCCTGCAAATACTGATCAAAGGTAAAGGAAATGAAGTATATTCTTCATCTAATGTTGCTACAACTAGTACCTTAGGTATACACATAGCTCTTATGACTGATGTGGTAGATGCTAACTGGATCATTGACACTGGTGCATCAAATTATATGGTTCATAATCTAAGTTTAATTAATCAGTTTACAAACCTTAGTGATAAAAGACATATGAATGTGAACTTACTTACTGGTGATCAAGTTCCTATTACTCATGTTGGTGAATCCCTACTACGTAAGGATAAAATGGTGAATGATGTGTTGTTTATACCAAAGTTTAAGTACAATATTCTATCTGTCTCACAACTAACAAAGCAACCAGGCTGTGTTGTGGTGTTTTTTTCCTGACTTTTATATTTTTCAGGATCTCTTCAATGGGAGGGTCCTGGGGATTGGTAGGGAAGATCAAGGTCTTTATCTGATCAACACTGAGTTTAAAGCTTCTGAACATCCTGCATGTGAACAAATCTCTCCTAAAAAAAGTTGTGCCGTTGGAAACTCATGTACAAGCTCTACTAGTCTTACTTCTTCTACTGATTCTTTAACTAGTCTATGACACAGAAGACTTGGGCATGCCCCTCTTAAAGTACTGTGTAGAATAAAGTGTATAAACACTGCTCTTATGTCTGAGCATAACTATTCTGTATGTCCAATTGCTAAACAGTTAAGGTTACCATTTTCCACTAGTGTTTCTACTTCAGTTTCAGCTTTTGATATTGTGCATGGTGATGTCTGGGGACCTTACAGGGTTCCTAATCATGATGGTAAAAGATACTTCTTAACCTTGGTGGATGATATGTCAAGATACACCTGGATTTTTTTAATGCACACAAAATCAGATACTATTACTATTTTACAACATTACAAACAATGACACTGGATTTGTTAACTCTTAAGTAAATGATTTGTTTAAAGTTAATGGAATTATCCATCAAAGCTTCAATGTTTATACTCATCAACAAAATGGAGTAGTTCAGAGGAAACATAGATTAATTCTTGATATTGCTAGAGCACTGAGATTTCAAGTTGGTATACCTCTGAAGTTCTAGGGGTTTTATGTGACCACATCTGTATATACTCTAAATAGATTACCCTACATGTTGTTAAAATGTTGCTCTCCATTTGAAAAGTTGTTTGGTCAACATCCAGGTCTCCATCATTTCCGAGTATTTGGTAGCCTATGTTATGTTATAGATCCAAAGACTCTTGATAAATTTTCCCCTAAAGCTATTTCTGCTATTCACATGGGATACAATTCCTCTCATAAGGGCTATGTGTTATATGCCTTAGATTTCAAATCTTTTTTTGTAAGTAGAGATACTGTGTTTAAAGAAACAATCTTCCCTTTCAAAGATCTTAAGTCTGATACTAATTCTTTGTTTCCTACTCTTCCTGATATCTCCTTTACTGATATAAACAACTCTATCTCATTGTCTCCTCAGCCTTCTCTTATAACATCTGAGACTAGTTCCCATCCTGCAGTCTTATCTAAAAATGTCATATCTCTGGGACCCTCTCCTCAGGTTCAACCTAAGAGATCATCTAGGACTTTCAAACCTCCAGTCTGGTGAGATTCTTATGTCACTCCTAGTGCAAAATCTGCCTGCTTGTAACCTATATCACAGTATGTTTCATACTCTAGGCTGTCTCTCCTTACAGAGCTGCTGCATATTCTTCCATCACTAAACCTCATACTTACCTACTTATCTGGAGGCTTGTTAGGACCCTCAATGGATAGAGGCTATAAGGGTTGAAATTACTGCACTAGAGGATAATGGGACCTGGTCTTTTGTTCCTCTTCCTGCTACTAAGGTTCCTATTGGGTGTAAATGGGTTTTCAAAGTGAAATATCAAGCATCTGAAGAGGTTGAGAGGTACAAGGATCGACTTATAGCTAAGGGGTATAGTCAACAGAAAGGTCTTGACTACACTGAGATTTTTTCTCTTGTGGTAAAAATGGTTACTGTCAGATCTGTGGTGGCTTTAGCTGTTTCTTGTGGCTAGTTTATCTTTCAAATGGATGTGCATAATGCCTTTCTTTAAGGTGATCTTACTGAGAAGGTATACATGCAGGTTCCTGAGGGTTTTGCAAATTAGGGGGAGAAACACATAGTCTGCAAACTCCATAAGTCTTTGTATAGACTAAAGCAAGCACCGAGGCAGTGGAATCTGAAAGTTACCAAAGCATTGATTAATATGGTAATTGTACAATCTCACTATGATTATTCTTTGTTTACACAAAACATAGGACCAAACATTATTGTTATTCTTGCATATGTTGATGATATTCTCATTACTGGAAGTAGTCTGAATCTCATACAACAAACAAGAAAGGATTTGTAGCATAAGTTCAAAATGAAGGGTCTTGGAGAGTTGAAATACTTTCTTGGAATTGAATTCTCCAGGACAGCAGATGGGATTCTTATGAATCAAAGAAAGTATGCACTTGGACTTGTATCTAAACTGGGACTAGCTGGATGTAAGCCTGCATCTACCCCTCTAGAGTTTAATCATAAGCTGACCTCTACTGTGTTTGATGAATGCACAGAAAGAAAGAATGATACAAAAGATATAGTTCTTGATGATTGTGGAAAATACCAGAGACTAGTAAGAAGACTTCTATACCTAACAATGACAAGGCCTGATATAGCCTTTGTTGTTTAGGTGCTTAGCCAATATATGCACTCTCCAAAACAATCTCATATGGAAGTAGCACTTAGAGTGGTAAGGTATATAAAGGGAACATCAGGTCTTGGATTGTTTATGCCAAGTACTAAAGAGTTATCTTTGGTGGCCTATTGTGACTCAGACTGGGGAGCTTATGTTGAAACCAAGAGGTCAGTGACTGGGTATATAGTAAAGTTGGGAAATGCAATTGTGTCTTGGAAATCAAAGAAGCAAAGCACAGTTTCAAGAAGATTCGCAAAGGTAGAATTCAGAAGCATGGCCTCTACAGTAGCCAAGATAATATGGTTGAAAGGTATATTCAAGGAGCTGGGAGTATAAGTTAAGTTACCAGTGAGATTGTTCTGTGACAGCAGAGCTGCCGTCCAAATAGCAGCACATCCAATCTTCCATGAGAGAATGAAACACTTTGACATAAATTGTCACTTTGTAAGGGAGAATATATTGGAAGGGCTAATTCAAACACAACACATTGAAACAAAAGAGCAGCAAGCAGATCTCCTGACTAAAGGATTATGCAAGCCTCAGCATGATGCACTGATTGACAAACTTGGAATGAAAAATGTATTTTTCAATTCTTAGCTTGAGGGAGAGTGTTGAGGACATAGTTAATTAACTATATGCTAGACTTGAGTAGTTAGTTAGTTAGGTATATACAATTAATTAAAAGAGCATCTTAGTTAGAATTTATAGCTGTCAAATATTCCTTTTCATATTTCTGTATATATGTGTAATCAGCATGTGAATAGATAGATTGAATGAATAAGATTTGATTCATTCCCTCAAACTCTCTCTAAGCTTTGTTAACTTCCATTAATGGAGTCTCTCAACATACTGCGAAAGTGTTGATTCGCTTTCGTAAACAGCATCTCAAATTGCCAGAAGTTGGCTTGGCCAATCTCCAGCTGCTGTGGAGCAATATAACAAATTCACTTTTGCTTCAACACTATGATGAAAAATCTGAAGGCAAAAGCAAAACGAATGTGCACGGGGCGTTCGACGAAATGTTAAATAGTAACTGCCCCAAGGTATTTGCCGTGACGCCATTGGATGCTACTGTTGAAAGACCCGATGAAGATGATATAGGTACTGCGTATAGTGAAGTCCAGTTGTTCTATGGAATTCCCAAACATATATGACAGATATGTCAGGGAGTTTGACACTCGATGCAATTTTGGAGCGCAGAAGAATGACACATCCTGCAATAAGTTTTGCTACCATCACTGTGGTCATCACTTGATTTTCCTCTTCTCTCGCTGAAGACAATTCCTCACCTTTGGTGCATAATTCTTGGACTTGCTATTTTGCCAGGCAATTAACTGATTTTCTTGCTGATGCATTAGTCAGTGCTCCATATCATCATGTAGTTGGCAAAATTCACAGAGAAGGAATTGCACAAGCCTATTTCGGTGTCATAGCTGGACAAACTGGGAAAATTTCGAGAGGTCAAATTGCATTTGAAATGGTTAGTCTTTGATCCCGGAGGATGTACTTTTGATATACCAATTCTTGAAGATATGGATAGTGTCCTTGCGGAAATCTCTAAAGGGATAACTAATCTATTTATATGCAACGTTCATCTCCTTGTTGACAACTGTGATCTTCATCAATTGACATCAAAAGTGCTTACCAATCTTAAATCAATTCCATTGCAGTGGCATTTTTCATGGCTAACCCTTTTGATGGACAAAATAGAGAGATGTCCAACACAACTGCACGAGCTAAGAGATTGAAGTGCGACGTAAAGGTGAGGGGATTAATGATAACAGTGAAACAGATGCCTCCAATACATAATGTTTCCAACACTATTTATCAGAAACTCTTTCTATTGTTTGCAATTTTAAGAGATATACTTGCTATTGCTGTTTTAGCTAATGGGGCAGTGACGATTAAGGATAACAGTAATTCTATCTTGGTTGGTGGAGAATGTGGTTCTGGTAAGACAGAAAGTACTACATGCTTAATCACTATTTTGCTCATCTTGGTGGCCTTAAAAGCATGAAAAAGCGTCTGGTGCAACATCAAGTTCTGGATTCCAATCCAATACTTGAAGCAATGAGCAAAGAACTTGTTTGTGTTATTGATTCGCATGCCTCTCTTGATATAAAGAAGATAATGAAAAAGTATGTACTTAGCGAGAGAGAGCCAAAGACAACTTTAAGAGTTGAGGTTGTTATTCATCTTGGAAATTTAGCATCAGCAAGGGAAACTGAAATTAATTCATCAGCAATTAAGGTGGACAACTCTTGGTTTCATAAGCAGCAACTCTCGACACACATTCAAGCTTTGCCAGAATTGCCACTGTAATGTTAGTGTGGCATCACTCGAACCTTGAGGACAAGGTTCTTTTTGAGGGCAAGAGTATTGTTGTGAATCAAGTTGACTCTGTAAGGGCCTATGGGCTATTAGAGACTTTTATTTGACATCCAGACCCAATAACCATTTGTTAAAAAAAGACTATGAGTTAGAAGAACGGTTATGCAAATTATGTCGAAGCTTTGGCTTTCAGTTATCTCTCATTCCCTTTCTTTGTTCTAGTGTCTCATCCCCTTGTAGTTAATCTATCCGTAATTAGTGTGTTATTACTTTCTTGTGTGCAATATACATTGTAACTTGTATTAGTGATAACAATATATATCAGAGTTTGTATTGGAAATCGAGTTTGTTTCACTATCTCTATTTCGTGGTGATCTTTAATTTTTAATTCTACACTAACTTAATTAAAAAATGTTATTAAAGTATGCATAACTATTACTTGATTTCGCATGCAATTTTTTTGGAAATTACTTAAAACTCGTTACTCATTTGGTCCATTCGAAAACAACCGATCCTGCCGTCCTCGGAAGTCCCAAAACTGCGAACTATGTTTGGCATTGTTCTTTTTTTTTTTAAGATCAAAAGCATTTATTTAGAGAAATTTTTTTTTTTTTTGGAGAAATTAAGATATTTGATTTATTAGTAAAACTGTTTAAATTAAAAATAGGACCAATTTTGATGTGTCGTTGAGAAGAAGCTAAAAATTTATGCTTCTCGTAAAAAAATAAAAAATAAATTCAAAATCAAACTATCCTTGCCATATATACATATTTGATATTTACCAATATATCTCTTATATTTATTTTTGTGGTGAGTTTTCATATGTGGTGATTTAATTTGTGGAATGATTTTTAAATTTATTTTGTTTGATATTTTTAATTATGTTTAAATTATTATGTTAATATTGTATCAATATTATTTAGGCTAATTTATTTGAAAAATATTTTGATAAGCATAATGTGTTTGACTAATTATTTTTTAAAAAAATATTTTTGATAGTCAAATTACGAAAAGGGATAAGCAATACACTTCTAATATTAAGATTATTTTATTAAAAGAAATTATTTTGAATATATATTATAAAATTTTAATTAAATATTTATTTTTGTTAAATTAAAGTGTACATATTTAATTTTTCAATGAATATTGTACAAAGATAAATTTATTTTGTTTGATATTTTTAATTATGTTTAAATTATTATGTTAATATTGTATCAATATTTAATTTTTATTTTTATTTATCTTTGTACAATATTCATTGAAAAATTAAATATGTACACTTTAATTTAACAAAAATAAATATTTAATTAAAATTTTATAATATATATTCAAAATAATTTCTTTTAATAAAATAATCTTAATATTAGAAGTGTATTGCTTATCCCTTTTCGTAATTTGACTATCAAAAATATTTTTTTTTAAAATAATTAGTCAAACACATTATGCTTATCAAAACATTTTTCAAATAAATTAGCCTAAAACAAATTATCTTTTTTCAAAAGTAATTTTATAAAAAATTATTTTTAAGAAGTACTCTCCGTTCATTTTTACTTGTCACATTGACTTGACACACCCATTAAGAAAATAAATATTGATATGATATTTTACCTAACTATCCCTATTAAATGATGTTTAGTATTAAGTCTTGGAAATGATTTACAGAAATGGTATTTAATATCAAGGGTAAATATGAAAAAATATACGTAATTATTTTTTCTTGATAGGTTAAAAAGTGACAAATAAAACTGAAGACTATAGACTAAATTAGCAAAAACTAGCCCATTTTTAATTTTTTTATCAAGAAAAAGACTTTGCTTTATTTATTTGGCATCCAATAGTTTTTTTTTTCCCTTAAAAACTGTATTTTTGTTCTCCTTATTTTTCTCTACACACACGTTTGATTGCTGGTTTTTTTTTCTTGAAAAGAAAAAAAATATTATTTTATTTTCCTAATTTATCTCTTTTTTATTTTGTCAACCGTTTTAAAATAGAGTTCTTCTCTTTTTTATTTCCTTGTTTTCTTTCTAAATTCTTTTTATACGTATATGTGAGTCTCTCCCTAATTTTCAATTCTTCTCCTTAATTCAATATGTTTTTTCATAGATACTTCTAAAAATCATTTTTTATATATAATCTTGTTCTTGTCCAATTAATTGTTGAATTTCTTGATTTATGGAATTGAAGTTTTTTCAATTTTGTTTTTGCGAAAATTTAGGTTATTCAACCTTTTTTGTTTTCTTTCTAAAATCCTTTTCATATATATATATATATATATATATATATATATATATATATATATATATATATTTGCTTCTCTTCTAAATTTTCTCTTATTCTCCTTTAATTCACTCTATCTATGCAAATCAGATATAACTGTATGTTTAACGATGATCCTTCCAAAAATTTCTTTTAATATATAATTATGTAGCATTTCTTGCCCCGTTAATTTTGAAATTTCGTGATTTGTAGAACTAAAGTTTTTAAATTTTTTTTTGGCGAAAATTCAGGTTATAGTATCTTGAAATTTTTGTTCTCAATTTCATGGGTAAGAAAGATTCTCAGAAGATCCTTGTAAAAAACCAGAAAGTTGATTTTGATGAATACAACCCAATGTATACCAATGAATTCCAATCTCAATTTAAATTAAAGCATACAAATTTATTATGTGAATACAAATCAATGAATACACAAATAAATACGAACAAATGTATACATAATGCAGTTACCATATACATAAACAAAATGTACCATTAATGAATAAAATTTAATTGATATATGTATCATATTAATCTCATTCTTGTATTCATTATAGTAATACGTATAATTGATGGTAATATTCTTATGTATACAATATAAAGTTAATGTATACATACTACAATTACTGTATACATCAATAAAATTTACACGTCTATTTTTTGGAATACTTTTTTGTGTATACATATAATTTTTTTTATGTATATATTATGTAATTGCAACTTTAATTATTGTATATAAGTTATGCATATGTAGTATTACAGTTTCTAATAAAATGTCATTTAATATTATTTGATTAATTATTGTCAATTATGTGATAATTAATACACGTTGGAGCATTACTAATACATTTTCTTACCTTAAAAGTAGTCACAATCTTTTAATAAGTTATTTAAAGAATTTTCAAAAATTCATTCCTTAAAAGTTGGTGTAACCTTTTTTAATGGGTTATATATATATATATATATATATATATATATATATATATATATATATATTTCGCTTCTTAAAAGTAGGCAATCGGTTTTTTAATAAACTAATTATTGTTGATTGGTAAAAAAAAAATCATAAAATTACAATTAAATATATCTTTATATTTCTGTAAATTGCGTTAATATTTTTTTTAAATAGACGATTAAATAAAGTTGAGTTTGAGAATTTAAAGAAATTGAAAAGCTAACTTCCTTAATTATAGGAGTTAAAAACAAAGAAGAAAAAATAATTCCACATCTCCTTAATTAATGCGGGTTGATTGCCCATGATTGAAAGAAAAAAACTACAAAAAGTTGGTTTTATTTCTTTTAGGCTAATACGTGTTAAAAAAAATTAATCTATTAATTACTAATTAATATTGGACTATATATTGCCAATTGTATATAATAGTTGTATGTCTCTGTCAATTCCTCAAAAATGAACGAGGAAAGTATTCTAAAAACAATTTTTAATTTTACTTCGGCAACACGGATTCCAAAATTTAAACCCCCTATAAATACATCTACTTTTCCAACTTCTTTTCTTCATACTCAAAGCTTTTACATCGCTTACGCTTCTTACATAACCCAATCAACAAACCAATGCTTTTTCATCTTGTTATTTGTTTACCCAATTAGAAGAAAAAAAAAAATAGCACCAAAGATGATGATGTCAATTTTCAGTTCCTTTGATGCTCTCTCCGCTGAGATCTTTGGCCTAAAGGTGAGCCGTTCTTGGGCACCGGCCACTTCTGACAACAAACAACAAGGTCTGGCTCCTCTTGTATCCGATCGCAAGACCGCCGCTTCTCCGCCGTCTACTTCCTCACCTGGTGAACTGAACAAGGCCGGAGAGGCAGCGGCGCCGTCATCTTCAAAATCGCCGTCGCGTCCACAGCAGCAAAGGAGGAGGCCGAGGTTTGCACCGGAATTGGATGGGGTCCACTGTTTCGAAACAATTCTTCCCTATTGATTTTTACATAAAGTCTAAAAGATTGAAATTCTTTATTCTTGTCTGACTGTAACTAATTAGCCCACGGCCATGTAAATCGTAAAACATGGAGGTTGATACAATTTAGTTGTATTAAATTCTTTTATTTCTTGTTTGAACAACTTCCATCCACATTTTTTTCTTTAAATCCGTTTCCCTGATCAATTATCGATATTTTCTCAAAGAAGAAACAAAGAGAACAAAAGAGATTGAAAAAGCAGGGAATATGCTGTATGTTTCGTCTAGTGCACGTTAATGTAATTCCACTGTTTTACCCCTTTCTTGGAGTTGAAATTACGATGTGATAATTCTTTACTTTTCTCGTCTGTCAAGGCAACTAATATCCCTTAGCTTTGGACTTGTATTCTTTTTGGCTTATTTTTTTTTGTTTTTTCGTTATGCACGTTGAAGTCCGACTAAATTCAAATTTGCGCCTGAAAAATCCCGGAGGGTAAAACACTCCAACCAAACCACATTGGCACATTGCTTAAACCTAAAACGAACTCTTTTCCCAGACAACAGTTGCAACTACAAATGGGGGACTAGTAAGCTGTCTTACCATATGACTGACATGAACAGTAGAGTAACAGTTGCGACTATAAAGGGAGGGGTAGTAAGCTCTAATATGACTCACATGAACAGTAGTCATATGGTAAGAACTTCTTGTTGACAGTTTAGTGATTAAGAATCAAAGGCCTGAGTAAAACAGAAGATAAAATCTGTGCCGCGCTTGTACTGATCAATAATACTCAGCTTGTGTTGCATGTAAAAGTCATTGCTTTTATCGATCACCAACACTACGCTAAAAGGGGGGGAAAATAGGTTATGTACAACAAAATCATCGCACTAATGAAATTATCTGTCATGGCCTTGGACTTGCTTTTTTCCCTATATTTCCAAACCTTTTCGCTACGTTAAACAAAAATGTCTTGGGTATGATTCCTTGGTCAAGAGTACAAGCAACAACCAAAGCTCCGCCAATAATAAGTAGCTTTGGTATGTTTATACTGCCCTCACGTTTTGCAGGTAAAACCTGTATTTCAGTCCCTAATGATTCCTCATTCCCATCAGTTGACTTCAAGTATTCTGGATCAATTTTCGTATTTACTTGGGCCATCAAAGCACAGTGAGAGATCTTCGCATTAGATGCTCTTGATTTCTGGTAGGAACGAAGTCCACGTTCAATCTTTCTTACAGCCCCCCACATACCTTGTCTTACCCCAAATTTTGCGATTTCCCATGGGATGCCCATATCTTCGTGATGGAAGAGAAGCACCTCACATGCAGTCAGCTGGCCATTTCCTTCCCTTGATTCCACTGTTTCATGCAGTACATATGGAATTCGATCATGACTTTTAAGTCTAAATCTTGTGATGGACACTTGCAGATAAGTTGACAACGAATTGCAGCAAATACATGCCCAGTAGGTCAATGTGCATTGTTAAAAATTGAATAAGATGATGCCAGTCAAGCTAATGCACATGTCTATTCTAATTCATTGACATGATAGCTATTTGGGAAAGCAAAAGCATGATAAGTTAATTTCACAACCTGGAAAAGAAAAAGGAATTGGAAGAAGGAAGTAAGGTCATACCAGCTTGAATGAACCAACTTGAATAGTACAGGTCAACACGTCTTGGTTTGTCCTTCCTGGGAATAGTAGGACATGGCACTCCCTGATTAACAAATCACAAGGAAAATCATAATTAGAGGGGACCTCCAAATATAGGAAAATCAGCTCAGCGTCAATTGGAAGAGGATTAATAAACAAAGGGTGTAGCAATTCATTGATTTCTTTCCATTTATGGTGGGGTGAAGGGGATGGTTAAATGTTTCGGGTAGTCCATTAACTGTGGCATAGAAGGAGAATACTTTTGATGTTTCAGCCTCTCAAGCTCTGCCCATCCTCCATTTCTCTAATTGAAGTCCAAAGAAGGATTTTGTGGAAGTTCGAGAATCCCAAGCAAGTAAACTGACGACAACTACACTCTTCACAAAACTTTTTTTTAATATTATGTTTCAAAAGAATAATCGTATTGTGGCTCCTTGTTACTGTATTTCTAGGACCAGCTTAAGTGTCGGTGCCACAATAGGTATGATCTCACAATTAGATAACCTGACACTTGTGCCGCCTAGAGAAATAGGAATTTCCACAAGAGATGCCACCCACTAAACAACTCCAAGGTCTTTGAATGACTCATGGACTCTGCACCTAATGATATCAGGCAACAATTCTACTAACATATTCATCCATTTCACAGGCCCTAGACCGTTTCATTTATGGAAAAACTCAAGCAAACGGCACGTCATCAATCAGACAAATAGGCACAGTGAAAGCATAACATGAGACCAACTTAAACATAATAATTTGCCACCTTATCGGCTGAATACTTGAAGAAATGAAGAATCAGAACGAGAAAAACATCTAAATCAAAAGAAAAATGGATCGGCTATATGAAACCATGTTGCTCCGTTTAAGCTCATCTAGATACAATATTATACAAAATAAGAACAAAAGAAGGGAAACTACTCGAAGTTCTGTACCTGTGTTACACAATAATATAACCTTCCTGACTCCCATATTCGACGAGCAAATATATATTCTCTGTCACTGCAGAAAAATGGGAACTGCACAAAAAGTATCCAAATGAATTAACTACTTATTAACTAAACAAAATACTGAGTTTGCAAAGAGTACATTGCATATTCTTACTTTTCGAACCCAGTGCACTACCATTGTTCCTGTTGTGGGGCACTCTTCTATCGTTTCAGCATGCACAAGCATGTCGTCCCACTTCACTCGAAACTCATCATCCCAAAAGAAGTCCCTCAATAATTCAGGTGTTGCGTCCTCATACACAGTTCGGCTGCAATATTGAGGGGGACCAGTCTAGAAAAACAACAAGGAAAAATCAATAAACACGCCACACAAAGGGGAAAAGATATAGCAACACATTAGGCTATAGCCTTTACTACCTCCGGATGACGCTGCCATGCTTGATAGCTCATATTAGGGGTGGAATGATCCATCATGTGTTTCCACGTAGGGCCTCCATCTTTCCTCTCAACAAGATGCCACAAATGATCCAAATCTTCATCTGATATTGGTAAAGTATTCAGCCTTGATGGACTAAGACAGAAAAAGGGAAAACAGAGTGAGTAGTAACCCCATCCAATCAAAGATGAAACCAAGATTATTGAAAAATTCTTGCACTGGAACAAATAGAGTGAGTATATTATTGGTTTGTATACAATGTTTGTTTCAATTGTTACTTAAATTTTCCTATATCGTATTGTATCACATTGTTAAATCCATGTTACATAACAACGAAAAGTATGTAACAACTGATTTGGTGTGATCTCCTCGTTTACCTCATCTTTTTCTTCTCATTTTATCTTTGCTTATTAGCTAATAATCCTATTTTATTGTAGAATTGTCATTCATATGGCTCATAACAAGAACCGATACAATCTATCCACACATTGTATTCATCAAGACAATACAATACATTAAGCAACAATATGTAACGACCATCCAACAAAGTATAACAAAGCATAAACGTTTATATTTGAAATAAAGAATAGAGCTTACCCACTGTCATATTGTTCAATCTCTGAGCCAGCATCCGCATAAGAAGCAAAACTAGGGATAGGAGCCTCGGAGGACTGAAAACCCAGAAGTTTGGAGGTAGAAGGAACCGAAGCAGAGGGGGAAGAAGGTACTGAAAAATCAAATTTACAATTCTTCCATGCAGCCCATTTAGGTTTCCAAATCCATCCCACCGCAATACCCACAAGAAATGCAATCCAAACAGGACCAAGAAACACCATAATCTCTACAAATACTGCACCTATGGTGGGTCTTTCAAGAATCTCCAAAAATTCCTCAACTAACACCATCCTACATCTATATCAAATTAACCAAAAAATAAATAAAATAAAAGCGATAAATCGATTACAGATGAATATTTTGATATAGATAAGATAGAAAAGGAGATGAAAGGTAAATCTATGGTGGTGAGGAATTTATTGTTGTGTGAAGATACTTGAGTAAGGGATTAAATGCGAGAAAGAAGGAAGGATGATTTGGTTGTTTGGATAAGAAGAAGATAGGATAATGGTCATCAGCAAAATAGTGGACTGTTGGTGCGTTAAGAGTGGAAATCTCGAGGGGAATCGGACGGATGGGGACAAAACGACGGAGCATCCTATGTCGTTGTTTTCTGTTGTAGAAAACGCCGCAGTGTGAGGCCAATTGATGCTCTCAACCTGTGTCATATCCTTACATTACTGCTCCCTTTATTTTTCAATTGGTTTTTGGTAGTTGGTACTATTACTTTTTCAAGAAATTAAAAAAAGGTAGGTGTTTGGAGTTCGGACATAGAACTTGGTAGCATATTTTCAAATTTTGATTTTAAATAAACTTTTTATTTATCAAATTTGTATAAAAAAAATTATACAAACAATCATGATTTTAGATTTTTTAAAATTTGATTTATAAAATTTATATTTGGTAAAAAAATATTATATTTGACGTGAATAGATTGTCGTATTAGGTGAGGATTTTATTAGAGGGTAGCTTAGTGACTACTACGGTTTGGAATAATGAATTAGTAATTTTTTGTAAAATCATGTGCATTTAATGGTTTGTAAAATCATAACTATGGTGTGTGTACACTCTTTTTTTGTTAAAGATTATGGTGCATGACCGTCCAAATTGAAAAATAATTTCACTGTGGTAAATTAATATTAGGTTAAAAGTTGAGATTAAAGATTAAAATTTATTATTGTATAAATTAATTTATTTCAACCATGACATTCACCATCTACTTCTCCACATTCTTAGTTATTGTCTCGTCTCTATCGTGATATCGATATCTCGACTTGAAAGGGTAGACTTAGAGTTTTCAAGAAGTAAACTAAAAATATATTTTAAAAAATTAAAATTAATGTTTCGGACCATCTACTTCCCCACATTCATAGCTATTGTCTCATCTCTATCATGATATCGATATCTCGACTTGAAAGGATAGAATTTAGAGTTTTCAAGAAGTAAACTAAAATAACATTTTTAAAAATTAAAATTAATGTTTCGGCAAAAAAAGTTATTATATATGTCAAGTGGATGAAGATTTTATGAACAAACACGCGTAGAGCATTTTTAGACAAACATTTGCTCTAGTCAACGTCTAGTTGTGTTTCACTTACTATTGTGTGATAGTTCAAGTAAGAAACTCATACTCAATAGCTCAAGGACGAAGATATCATGATTTCATATTTCGATATGAAATCACATGTCCAAACACCTACTTATAAAAGGAACACGAGCATATGCAATTTATTAATTGACAGCTTAGGATATTTCGATATCTCATTTATGAACTATAATTTACTTATTTGGTAAAATTATATAAGAGTTGATATCTATAAACATTTCGATACAATTTATGTATAGGTTATTTGATACTTAAGCAATGAGATGTTGTTACTATCCTCTAAACTATTATTCCCTCGGTCTCATTTTATGTGTCACATTTTTACTTTGTACTTGCATTAAGAAATGATGTAACTTTACCCTTCTACCCTTATTTAATATTTTTTTAAGTCAATTTATTAATAAATGACAAGATTAATTAACTATTCTATCAAGGGTATAATAGGCAAAATATGGTGATTTATGCACAAATTTTATAAAATGACAAGTATTGTGGTCCAACTATTTATTGAAAGGAATGACATATAAAATAGAACGGAGGGAGTACATTTTCAATATGAAAACTCACTGCAACACCAAATAATACACGGAGTAACTTCTCTCTTTATTATGTGTGAGAATTAAAAATATAATTTACATAAATCACTTAGTGTTAAGAGCTAAGTACATTATTTTACTACTCTTTTTCAAATTACAACAATTCCTTAAAATTTATGAATTTTAAATACATTACTTGGACTTCCAGATACATCACTGGACATCCAGATACATAGAAAAGGGATATATCCGAGAAGGAAGAAATGTATCAGAGAGGGATAGGGCATCTAGATACATAGGAGAGAGATGTATACGAGAGGGAAGAGATGTATCAGAGAGGAGAGGGATGTATCCGAAAGGGGATAAGATGTATTAGCGAGAGGAGAGTAATGTATGTGAGAGATTTTTGAAAGTTTTTTTGAATGATAGAAAATTTTAAAAATTATAAAAAAATAAAATGTGTATTTAAATAATTTTTCCTTAAAAATAAGTCGAAACCTACCCCATCCATATTGGATTTACTTCTAATTAATTTAAAAGGATGTTCAAGAATTTGTTACATTAAGCAAATGCCTAAGGCTATTTGGAGTTCAATTCAGTCAACGGTTATCTCATATGGTTTTCACAAGGGTTTGGTTTTCAACAGCCTCGATGCAGGTGAATGGAAAATTGAATGAAGACATTCGATTGGACAGATTTTCGGTTACACCTACCATTTTTTGGACCATCTACTTCCCACATTCTTAGCTGTTGTCTTGTCTCTATCGTGATATCGATATCTCGACTTAAAAGGGTAGAATTTAGAGTTTTCAAACAATAAATTTAAAAAAAATTAAAATTAATGTTTCGGCAAAAAAAAGTTGTTATATATGTCAAGTGGATGAAGGTTTTATGAACAAACATGCCTAGAGCATTTTTAGACAAACATTTGCTCTAATCAACGTCTACCTGTGTTCACTTACTATTGTGTGATAGTTCAAGTAAGAAACTCACTCTCAATAGCTCAAGGACAAAGATATCATGATTTCATATGTCGATACGAAATCACATGTCCAAACGCCTACTTATAAAAGGAACACGAGCATATGTTATTTATTAATTGACGACTTAGGTTATTTCGATATCTCATTTATGAACTATAATTTACTTATTTGGTAAAATTATATCAGAGTTGATATCTATAAACACTTTGAAACAATTTATGTATAGGTTATTTGATACTTAAATTATGGGATGTTGTTACTATCCTCTAAACTATTAATACATTTTTTCAATATAAAAAGTACTCACTGCAACACCAAGTAATACACGAAATCACTTCTCTCTTTATTATGTGCAAGAATTAAAAAGTATAATTTAAATAAATCATAAGAACTAAAGACATTATTTTACTATTTTTTTTAAATTATAAAAATCTTTTAAAATTTATGAATTTCGGATACATCATTTGGACTTCCGGATACATCATTGGACATCCAGATACATATAGAAGGGATATATCCGAGAGGGGAGAAATGTATCAGAGAGGAATAAGACATCAAGATACATCCGAGAATATATCAGAGAGTAGAGGGATGTATCCAAGAAAGGATAGGATGTATCAACGAGATGAGAGTGATGCATTCGAGAGGGAATTTTGTGATTTTATTTTAAATGATAGAAAATTTTAAAGATTATGATAAAACAAAATATGTATTTAGGTAATTTTTCTTTAAAAATAAGTCGAAATCTACCCCATCTATATTGGATTTGCTTCTAGTTAATTTAAATGGTGTTTACCCAACGAAACACGTGAAAGGTAAGTACTACAAATAGTAAGTTGGATTAAATACAATTACTGTCATTATAATACTTCAGTTGATTAATTATTCTAATCCAACCAATTTCTCCACTTGTAACCAGCAGAAGAGATAGTACTTTAATTACAGATTAAACCGAACTCAAAAGCTTTAATTCAAATCTTAAATTTGTAAAAAATTGGAAAAAAAAGTGCTAATCTTGTTAATGATAGTAGAATTAGGTGACTGTTAAAAATTTGTCTGTTCTTCCATTTTCCCTCCTACCACTTACAAGCAACGTGTCAGCTTTGCCATATTTCAGTTCCACACCGATGGCAGCTTCAACCTTTGTCTCTGCAACAAGCATGAACTCTCTCTGTAAACCCTAAGCTCACCTCTTTAATTTCACTGTCCACAATGCTCTGTTCCATTTCTACCCAGAAATCAGCCGGTTCAAACTGGCTAGACCGGCTCCGATCATCAAAGGGCTTCTCCTTTGCCGACAACCGCAATCTCGAACAATTTATCACTCACCAGACGCCTAATGGATCTGATTCTCTTCCTCCCAGCACCGAAACTGAGATAAGAGACAGTAATAATAATACCGGTTCGGAATCCAGCTCGGATCCAATTCGGCCCGTAAACGAACCGGTCCTCCATCGTGACCAAGCTCCGGCAGCACCACATAACAGTGGAGACAACGAAGAACTGTGTAGTGTAGTTACGAATGTTCTCTCCGAGCTATTTTGTATGGGAGAGTCAACTAGTTTCCCTAAGTTCAGTGTGAAAAGGGGCTCCCGCAAACAGACGAACCCTAGGTTTTGTGCTTCATCGGAAATCAACAGTGATGCGGTAGTCGAGGGTGGTCTGAGGAAAGAAGAAACTGAGTCGCTGGACAAATGTCGGGTGGAAATTAAGGATTCTCAGGTCAAGCTATTAGAGCAGGGCCATAATTTGAACTTAGCGGAAGAGGAGGACAAGTCCAACGCCAATTTGATGGGATTTTCACGGACTGAAGTAATGGTGATAGATACTAGCTGTGCACCGTGGAAATTTGAGAAATTGCTTTTTAGAAAGAAGAACGTTTGGAAGGTTCGTGATAAAAAAAGTAAGACGCTGAATTTGGGGAAGAAGAAGAGGAAAGCTGATGTGACAAGTGAGGATGCTCGTGGCGAGAAGAAACAGAAGTTTATAAGTGGGGATGATGGTTATGCTGCAAAAGGGAGAGAATGCAAGTCTTCAGTCAGTGAAGTAAGTTCAATTAAACCAATTATGCTACTAGTGATCATGTTTGGTTATATGCTTGTTTGGTAGTACTCAGTAATTAAGGTCCTTTTTATGGAATGTGATCAAATACTGACATCCATATATCACATGATTCTTGTTACTGATGGAAGTTTTTTAATTATGTAGAGTTCTTGTTATTTTATGTTTCAATAATGCAAGAAGCAAGTTAAATCTTCCATATCTTCGTGGTTCTCATATGGATGATGTAGTAAATGCACATGTAGAATGTATCTGCATATCAATTAAGCTCATATTGCTTTGATGTAATGGAACTACGCATGCCCAATTTAATGATGGCTAGTGATATGGTCATACAACCTATGACCTACATATTCGATCTTGGTTTCACTTCACAAGTGCATTGTGAATTAGAACATTTGTCACAATAGATATATGAATGCTTAATTATATCAAGCTAACAAATATGTTCCAACTTTCTTTGCGTTAAGTTGCTTGCTTATCAAAAACAGTAGATACAAGTGAGTGTAAACTAGTTATTGAAAAGAGTATTCTCGCCATCAGTTTATTGTTTAATCTTGGCTAGGGTTTAGCATATACTGGAGCTACTTTAGGATGACCGAAGCATACCATGTTACTTTCTAAAGAAGGCTTAATTTTTAGTGCATTGTGCAAATGGACTATCCTTTTCTGTTACTAATATATCAAGCATTTTTATATGGATTTCAAGCTCCAAATTGAAGTGTAAACTCTGATCATGTATAGTACTTATTAGCCTTCCGTTTGAAAATGATGATAGTGGGTCACTATGCTGCTATTTCTAAGTCATGTTTATCATTACCTATACTTGATGTTTTTATCAAAACATTCACCACATTAATGTGTTGGAGCTCTCCTCTCTGATATTTATGGTAGCTTTACATCATATGCCTCTTGCAACGTTGTGGGGTAAAATTCATTTCTAGTTGTGCTGTTCTCCTAGTGAAACTATTCTTCTTTTGTGTTACAAAATGGCCTATTCTATGCATTTTTTTTTTTTTTTTTTGGTTTTATGAACAATGTATAGTTATTTCAGACTATTTTGCTTTTTCTAAAGACCATATTTGGTATGTACTGCCAAGTGTGGCTTCTTTAGCATATGATGCATAGTTCTGACCTGTATTATTCAGTTTGCAATAGAATTGGAAACTGCATTATGTCGGGTCATGAAGTTTTGTCTGGTTGTACGAACTTCATCTATTTCTATTCCTTTCCTTAGAATGTTGCAAATGTTTGGTATGCAACATTTTTGTTAGACTGGCTTCAAATCAGATTGATTCACCAATGACAAAAATTGTAGTCAAAATGATGGACTTTGGGGTATATGGTTCTTTGCTAGAGAATAAGCAGGAACGTTTCTTTAATTCCCATTGAAATGGCTTAGAGATTATAAAATTAGGTCTTGGGCCTAACTCACACAAGATAGCTCAAAGTGAGGAGGATTGCCCAAGTCTGATAAGGAAACCCCCCATCTCATTAACCTCCGATGTGGGAGCCCAACATTGGGTGAAATGAATTCTGCTATTATACCATGTAAAATTAGGTCTTGGGCAATCTTCCTCCCTTTGAGCGCTTTTGGGATGCCAGGTAGGCCCATTACCTAATTTCACAAGGTTAGTGAAAATGATCTTATTTTTTGTTCTTCACACCATTTGTCTCTTTATGAAGACACTGAGATTACTAAGAACATGACGGGTCTCAAATAGGGATGTCTCTTTTTGCCGAGATATATTTGCTAAATAGTTAGGAATACTAGTTATGTCCTTATTGGTAGATTCATTAGTGCTAATTTCTTTAGGTCAATCTTATCATTATTTACTTGCATATTGAGACTTATATTTGCACATAAACAATAAAGCACACAAGATTTTCCATAAGCAATGTCACATTTTAAAATGAGTAGAACACTATAACATCATATTAAAAATAACATAATATAAACAAAACACAATTCACGTATATTCCTCTTAACTTTTCTTGTTTTTCATTTGTGAAATGTTTTTAAAATAACTTCATTAGAAATAATACCAAGTACTTTTTTTTTATATAGGGCACCAAATAATCACTAAAAACTCATTGTTCATATGATTCCGCAAATCATTCTTTATCAATTTCATTGGCTAGAAAATAGATGAAAGGAAAAAAGGAAAAGAAAGAAAATAGCATAACTCCATCCTTCTCTCAACCATCAAATAGTTTATTGTGCAAAGAGTCAACAAATGTTATTCTAGTCTAATGTTCTATGTTTTGTCAACCTTTCAAGAGGTCAGCGGTACGAACTGAATGGCTGGACATGTTCCTTTTGTAGATGAGGCGCAAAAATATTAAAACAACAAATGAAGCTGCTAGCTTCGACCTCATGACATCTAGTAGAAAATTGAGGCACCCGACCAAATGAGCTGTGTAGCTCTTGGTTTCAACTGTCAAACGGTTATGTTTCTTCCTTTTCATTATACAGACATTTAGTAAAATTTTCCGACGAAGCGGTATCATTTTACTCAATTTATCTACTTTCTGTTTCTGCCTTTTAATTATATAGACATATTTAGTAAAATTTTCGGATAAAGTGGTGTCATATGACACCGCTTGGCTTAAGATAAATCCACACCTACACATAAAATTATAACACAAACAGATTGTCCCGCATGTATAAAATAATTACATGGAGACATATCTTCAAATTTGTTACTGTAGAAGTCCGTGATCTTGAATTCACATGCATCAAGTTATGAGAAATTTGATGGACTATTCTGTGCATTTAAGTAGTGAAGGGGTTGGTGTATAGATATTAGGCATTGTTGTAAGACCAGGTACCTAATGGTTATCAGTAGCCGTTTTGGTTTTACCAGAAGAATATTGTTCAATCGTGTTTTAAGTTGTCTTGACTTGTACTGTCTTGTGCAGAAGCTTCAGTTGGATGATAAATTGGAAGGAACTTGTAAAAGGACATCTGATTCTGTTGGCCAGGCTTCCAAAAAGAAACAAGGGAACTTGTAAGAATTTCTGAAGTTGTAATTTCTGTCTTGTGGGATTTCTCGAGTATGTGACCTATGCTAAAAGGTCTGACAATATTTTGTGCATTTCACAGAAAATTGAAGAAGGCATCTTCATCAGTTGTTCTAATCAAGAGCATTCCAACAAGTAAGAAAAATGGAACGGGTTTTGCTAAGAATTCTCTGAAGCCATCTCATCGACAGTGTCAGGCTCAATAATCAGCCAAACATTGTTGCCTGATTGCAAATTCATCTGTACCTTGCCATCTTTGGAATATTTAAGCATACCATTTTCCAGAAACAACCACTCCATTATAGAGCGGAGCAGGAAGAATTGTATAAATACCACTCACTGTGCAAAGAATTATAATTGTACAATTTTTTGTTGATGTAACACACTGTTTTGCTTATCAGGATGCGAACATTTAAGCTATCATTGCTCAAAGTCGAGTACGTTCAGTCAATTTTCTCAAAGACGTATTTGTTCTTGGAGTTGTGAAGTTACTGATACAAGCTACTCAAACATTTGCAACAGCTGATTGGTAAGTCTGTTTGAGGACTAGTCCAGTCAAGTACCAGCTGAAGCTCCCATTTTGGCAATGTAACAGCTTCTTGGTTTGCCATCTATTCCCTATTTAATTTTTTTAGATACTAAAGCAATTGTTTTCTGTTGGTTGAGAGGGGAGTCAAAGACATCAATGTGTAAGGGTGACTAATGGTGTTTCTGTATGTCATTTTGCATTTTCCTCATTTCTATTCTGAAAGAAGCACTTCCTTTTTCTCTCCCTAAACTTGACGTGGAAGTGAAGTTTGGTGGTTTCAACTAGACATTGCTTAACCTTACTGATTAACATCATTTATTGGAACCACTTTTCGGCGGATCACAGGACTATGTAGAATTGGACTATTATGGCCTCTATTTTAGCTTAATTTTTTGAAAGCATCAGTTGGGACTGCTGCGCTTTAAGTTTTTCCTCGACTGGAAAACCACACTTTGGTTCGAGAGATTAATAATGATTTATAACAAATGTTATTTTCTTAATGAGACAATTAAATAAAATAGAGGCGATGTAATCATTTTTTATAGTCAAATTACAATTGATAATAGAAGATTATTTACTCATTTGGTTCTTGTTCTAATTTTACTATTAACAAATTGCATTCAAATACATTATTATAGATATATATGTATATATTTTTCTTTTTATTGTTTTGTCCTCCTTGTTTGACTTAGGGCTCGTTTGGCCATGCGATATGGTATCATGAAATAAAATTGAAGTTTTGTTTGTACATGCAATATGAAATTTTTGTGGTATATTTTCTCATAAACATAAAAATCTCATAAGTTGTAAAATTATTAAAATAACCCCAATTGTTTATTCAATCATATCAAATAAATAAAAATTTATAAAATCACATAATAAATTATTACAAAACTATTTGTTCTCCACTTAAGTAATTGTTACATCTAACTTTAATTTGATAAAAAAAAATTGAACATAAATTGTAGCGTCTTTAATATAATCTTTCCACATAGTACGAACAATTTCCTCACGTTGAACTTGCATTTCTCAATCATGTGACCGAGAAAATGAACCAACATTGTTACTTTGAGCCATTTGTTGGTCAATATCATCCGCAACTATATTTTCATACTCATAGACCATAAATATTTCATCACTTTTAACAATCGGTTGGTGTGAGTTAAAGTGACTATATGTTAATGAGAATAATAAATTTTATGTCGGTGAGAATATTAAATTTTAAAAGTAATGATGTGATTATAAATTTTATTTACATATGAAATAAATGGTTAGTAGATATAAATGTGGGGTTGTTTTAACAAAATTTAAACTCGTGAATCAATTTTTATATTAAAATATCTCAAATCATGATATGGAATTACCATATAATTCCATATCATGATTTTTGGAGAATAAGGAATCACATCCCATGATATGGAATCATGAGATGAAATTAGCGTAAAATCGCATGTCCAAATGCTGATTCCATCTCACGATACCATATCGTGATATGGTATCGCATGGCTAAGCGCCTACTTAGTAAAATACCATTAGTTAACAGTTGGACCATATTCTAGGAAACATTATTCAATATTATTTTGGTTAGATTAAATCCAAATTCATGTTAGAAGTCTCACTTTGAGGGTAAAATACTCTCAGCAAAGATAATTCCTTACCTCGGGGACTCAATCTGGATGTCTTACCACTGTATCAATAAGAAACAATTCTTATTGATAATATTATCATGAGTTGGTTTACAAACTCACTAGGACAATTTTTTCCTATTTATTTTTTTATGTCAGTATTTACAAACGTGTAAAAATTGTTTGAAATTAATGTACTTTGGCGCGCCTTGTATATCTAATTCTAACCCAAATGATAAAATAATCTAGTAAGTAGTAGTACTAAATTTGGTTTTTAGTGACACTTTGGAGCAACAGCTTTAACTATCATCATCTACCTTATCGCCAAGCAACTGGCTGCAGTGCTGCCTCCTTTGCTACCATGTTGACGCCCACCAAATCTTTTCCTCTTTCGCCTTCTCCTTCCTGTTTATCTCGGGTTTCATCTCCCCCCATACGAACTCTCTTTCCTTCAGCGTTTCTCCCTTCTCAGAAACTCACATTTTCCCCACACAAACAAGATAAACTACCCTTACACTTTCTGGTTCCTCAAGATTCCACGCTTTTACTGCTCAAATGCAACGCCCTCGCCATCAACGACAGCTCTACAAATTCTTTCATCGATTCCGGTGAGTTTCCTTCTCTGAGGTCAAATATCAAACATCTAATGTGTTTCTATCATCCCCATTTCTTTGACTGCTCTTGAATGGTCTCTTTTCTCTCAGGGGTGATGCTATTTTCACTCTTTCGAGAAATTGGGTTCAATGAGACTGATACTGAAGCACTTTTGGATGCCCACCCGGTAATTAACCTGACGCCATTCGAATCCATACGCACACGAATTCATTCTTTGCAGTCCCTTGGGGTCAGCGGCCTTGCTCTTTCAAGATTGATTGTGAAAAGACCAGATGTTTTAACAGCTGTGGAAATTGATGGCGTTGTTAGTTTTCTTCTCAAGGGTGATTTGGAATTGGCAGGAAAAATCAAATCTTCACAGATTGAACATCTTTTTAACTCAACAGAACCAAGGTTTCTTGCAGGATTTGAAACAAAGGTTAGATTGTTACTCGAACTTGGGATTACCCAAGACACAATTGTTCACGTTCTCAACAATGCCAACTTAACAAAGGCATTTTGTCTCAAGTCATTTGAAGATATAGAAAGAATGCTTACTTTCTTGAACCGTTTTGGTGGTGTTGATTTGATCCTTCGCCGACCAGCACTTCTCAATTATGACCTCGATGCCCAGTTGATTCCCAGGGTAGGGTTCCTCTTGGAGTTAAGTGGGGGTGATGAGACCGGAACTGCAACTGTGTTGCGTAAGTTGCCATTTGTTGTAGCATACAGTGTTGATCACTTAAAAGATCATGTAGAGTTCTTGAAATCATATGCTGGCTTAACTGAGGAGGAGATTTTTCGAATTGTTTTAGTTTATCCCAACATGTTTAGTGCCAGCAGGAAAAGGAAATTGCATCCTCGAATTGATTTTCTAAAGCAATGTGGGTTGAGTTCACATGATATATTCAGGTTCTTAATAAAAGCTCCTTTATTTCTGAGTCTGTCATTTGAGGGGAATCTCGCTTACAAGCTGGTCTTTTTGGTGAAGATTGGGTATAAGAAGAATACTAAGGAATTGGCTATGGCAATGGGAGCTGTTACCAGGACTAGCTGTAAAAATATGCAAGAAGTTGTTGGCGTATTTTTGAACTACGGCTTGACTTTTGATGACATTCTGGAGATGAGTATGAAACATCCGCAGGTATTACAGTACAATCATGAGTCACTGGAGGAGAAGATGGACTACTTGGTTGAGGAGATGGGTCGTGAAGTTGGGGAGCTATTGGCTTTTCCTGCATTTCTTGGGTACAAGCTTGACGGAAGGATTAAACACAGGTACGAAGAGAAAAGAAAGATCTTAGGGGAAGGCATGTCGCTCAATAAACTTCTGAGTGTGTCTGCAGCAAGATTCTCAACAAAAAGCAAGAGGAAGCAACGAGTTACTTCCGTTAGTGGCCTCGATGAGAGTGATGACTGATTGAAATGATTTTTGAGACATAATATGTTGTTATAATCATGTGAAAATCTCTATTGAATGTTAAACCCAAAGGTTTGATGGTTCTGTTAGATCAATTCAGTTTTGCAGATTCCTGATTTTGTTCTTCTGCCTGAGTACAGGACGTGCCTATGGACATATTTGCAAAGGAATGGAAGAAATATGAACAATGCCTTCTTTCATTGGCTGAGCATTGGATGTTGAGGTATTGGTGTTCTTCATGGCTGAGTAAGGACATGATTTTAACTTTAGGATGTCTTTCTAGAAAGGTTTGGTGAGCGTCCTTGCGTTATGCATAAATAGGGCTTCTTATGAACTAGTGATCGTACATAGTGCAAGTTCTCAATACATACAACAGATAGTTGACAGCACATTGAAATTGCTAGTCCTGTTGACGATGTACTACAGAGCTGCCAATCCCTTTAATGTTGACACTCTTTAAAATTGTAAATCAGTATCATATATTGCAAATTCTGATTTATCTTATGCCTATATTTCCTATTAAAATATGGTGCATATGTGCTTTTCAAAGACAAATTATACAGCTATACTAGGAAAAGACTAACATTGTGGATGTTGTTTTGAATTTTTTGTTGATTTAGTGTCATTATTTTCTGTGATCTGATCCTTGAAAATCAAGCTGGCCTCCTGATTCCTATTCTTCTTCTAGATTTGAACTGATGCACAAGATTAAATAATTCCTTGACTGTATAAATCATATTCTTTTGCTGGAGAAACAATAACCTTGTGGATTTTTAGGCAGACTTAGCTGTGTTCCAAATAAACCATAGATTCATAGCTTCTCCTCATCAAATGGGCTTATCTTAAGCAACCATGTCAGAAACATCATAATACTGTTGCCATTAAGGTCGTTTCTTTATTTTTTTTGTTTGGATCTATCTTAATGTTGGCAATGGGTTTTCGATGTTCATATAAAGTTCGAGATTCATTTCTTAACAGTGGAGCCTTAGCCTCTGGACCTCTCCAGAGTCGTATATTTTGATGTCCATGGCAGAGATTTCATTGAAGATGTTTAGTAAATACATTTCCACCAAAAGTTGCTTGATTTGAAGTGAAGTCATTTACGAATTTGACTTATATGTCATTTCGATTTCTTTTAGGAGGGTTTTACGTTGGACACATTTTGACATCTGTGCAGTGCATTGATCAAATTCTTCTTCATTACATTGTTGTAAATATTGATTCGGTCAACAAAGCCAGTTGTAAGAATTGCAGTAGTGCATAAAACCAGTTGTTTGACATTGTGTATGATGCCTTTGAAAAAAAAGAAACAATGGTGCATGAAGTCCTAACTAGTCTTGGTATTTCTTTTCTTTTGAAGATACTACACAGCTGCTTTCTGTTTCTTCAACTAGATTAACTTTAATATCACATATAAACTCTGTTGTTGTATTTGTATGGACCTCTGTTGCCTGAAATGAGAACTGTAAACTATTAGAGCATCCTAGGAAGACAACAACAGCTAGCGAGGATCCTGTAGTCTTGCTTTAACATTTGAACGTACTAGCTGCTTGTTTCTGGAATACTCTAGGTTATGAGTTGCATCAACTATTTAAATGAGTACTATAGAGAATGGTTTAGTAAAGAGTTATTGTGAAAATAACTGTGCACTTGTTTTTAGTCTGTGACTGTCTATTCAGCTGTGAAAATTTAGTTTACCTCTAATTTCGGTTTAGTTCCTATTGACTTCTAACTAATTAAAATGACTAAAAGAAACTCTGCAGAAGATATGTTGGTTGATTTCTTGAACTCTCAAACAACCATTTCTAGATGAACATGAAGTTGAGGTATTTTCCCCTTTCTGGTAAGCCATCTGACACATCCTTCCTTTTTCCCTTGAAAAAAATGAATCAGCGCTTTAGTCTTTTGTTGCAGCTTTCATAAATTTTTTTCCCAATAGAATTTGTAGCAGCTGGGGCAACCTTTTAGTTTTCATGATTAAGTCATTCTTGTTGGCCACACCAGACTCTTAGATCTCTTGTTTTTTTTTTTGGATAACCGTGATGTCATATTCCACTGTATGCTTGCATCCTTTTGTCGTTCTGTTTGTACATGTATGAGGCAACTCTGTCCATTAAGGAGGATTTGACCCTGCTCTCCCATGGTTCTCGTTCCAATGGGCACACCTTTGGTGAAATGGATTTTAGATCCTTCTCAGGGTTTGACTATACTAAGTTACTGATCTTACCATAATTTGGTCTCACCTGTCTGGTAGGATGTACAAAAGCTTCTGCTTTCTTAAACTTATACTGTTCTTTATTTTTAGTTTCATAACATCTTTTCCTCCTCCGTTCCTATTGTTTGACACTATTGGAGTTTTCTTTCAAAGACGCGCCCTTTTATCTGTCTTGGTCTTCTAATTGAATAGCATCTTTTTTCATTTTAGCTAGCTGCTTGAAGCTCCTAGTTCTTAACTTCTTATAAGCAGTTTATGGAGGAAAGAAACTGGATGATGATTTTGACAAATATCCACTTGTAGTACTGCTAATTGGAATATAACCAGCGTTTGCAAGGTAATTGAAAAATAGTCACAACTTATACAACAGCAATACACATGTTTCTTCTTCTTCCAAAGCAAACTATAGAAGTTTTACTTTCAGAAGTGACTATTTTTCACCACAATAGTGGCTACTTGATATCATTTATTACCAAAATATTCAACTTTGGTGGGAGTGGGAGGGAGGATCCACAAGGGATTAATTCAGGGTAAATATCCAATGGGCCAAGAGCAACTCAAATTTTTGTCTAGCCCAAGAAATCTTGATAGAGCTCCATCTATTGGCTAAACTTTGTTACTAGTGTTTATTCCGGGATCCAAGAAATATTACTGGAAATTTTTGGCCAAGCATAGGAGATTTTTATTGCCAGGGAAACACGTATATATTGACTGTATATTAAATGAGAATTAAACTCTCATTCATAAGGTGAGAGTTCAGTAGTAGTCAGTAGTAGTCAACTGACTGAACTACTAAAATTTCCTTGAGGTTTCATAATTCTTCGAAGACATCATAATGGTTGCAGTGGTCTCTTCACTAAACTAGGTATTTGTGGGTGTATGAGTTGGGGTGACACGAAACTCAAACATATCAGTTTAATCTCTATATACATATGTATTATTAAATATTTCTCTTGACTCCCACAGTCACAAGAATTCACAAGAAGTTAAACCATGATATTTAAAATTTGTTAAAGATTTTAATTCACGAAATAGATCATGTTGCAACAAGAAACAACATGAAACCGGATTGAAATCTCATTTGATTTTTGGGCCTCCTTAGACAGTATGTTATTTTAAATTGATACTTTTACATATAACTTGGTTTCTAATTTCTATTCATGAAACTAGGGGTGTACAAAAATCAAATTGAAAATCGAATCAAATCGCAAATCGAGTCAAATTAAAAAAAAAAAAAAACTTGAGTAGTGGTTTAGTTTGACTTGGTTTGATATTGAAAAAAAAACCGACTATATTTGTGTTGGTTTGGTTTTAACTAAAAAAAATCAACTCGAGACCAAATCAACCTGACATTATATATATAATTTTATACATAAAAATATTTACTTTGATATAATTTTTAAATTTCTTATACTTTTTCATAGTTTTTATCTTTTAATATATTATTTCAAGTTTGAAACTTAGAATTCGGAATGGTCCAATAAAGATTATAGTCCACAGATGTTGGTAATTATAATAAAGCATAAATAAAAATTAAATTAGTACTAATGCAAAAAGAAAATCAATTCAACACCAAGAATGATAATAATATTGAATATTTGTTCTTTATTTTTACATTGGTTTAAACAATTAAAATACATAATCTAATTTTAATTTCTTTTAATATTTAGTCATGTAACTAATACTTATTAAACTTATTTTCATATGATTTAGTACTTTTAAATTACGATCATTTTCATTATGACTTGTTAATTTGCAATATTTGTTTTACGCGATTTCATTATTATTATTTTTGTTGAATATTTTAGTGTCATTAATCATATCATATTTTGTGTTATTTTTTTAAGAAACACCTTAGATAGTTGTATTTTTGTAGGATGAAAGAAATATTTGAAGTACAAGTAAATTAATCATTGAATCATTTTGTCTTTTTGCCAAATTATCATAATTATTTTATTTTTTTGTTCGATCTATTTATTTATATAAATAAAAAAAACGAATATCTGAACTGAAGTCAAAGTTGATCAACTCGATCAAATATTTACCCTATTTGGATATTGTAAATAGCAATACATCTATGTTCAAAGCGATGTAACATTCTTAACCTTCAAATTCTGGATCCACTTTCGATTATTGGGTACGTATTTTCTAGAATTATTCTAATTTATCTGATTTACTTACCTAAAGAAACATGGATCAATTCTCACTCAATATTTCTTTTTTTTTTCCCCTCAGTTTTTAGTGGTGCACTTCATGATTGTTAACGGTTCAAATTAGCTAATGGCCATATTTATCAATCACATGGTTCCAATTAGTGTGGTCATATATCAATCATATCTAAGTTTTGGTGGTTACTGAAGTGAACCTCTCTTTGTGTGAAAACTTCGTGGATATCCCACAATAATAGAGAACGCACAATAATGTTGTCGGAAGAAAATATAATAATTTCATGTGTCCTAATTTATGTGTTATTTTATTATTCTGTCGGTATTAGAAAGAAAGTTACATATTTTTATTTGACAATCATATAATGGGCCCAATTCAATTTTACCCTTATTGATCTCACTTCAAATTTTATTATGCAAAAAAAAATCAATAAAAAATAAGCACCAAAATGACTTTAATAAAAACAATTTAGTAAATATAATAAAGTTTTTTTTTTTAAAAAAAATTCTATCAATTTAACGATACCACATAAATTAAATTAAAGCTGAAGAGTGGTCTATTATTGGATCATTCTCACTGCCACAATGGTGATTGGACATAGTATTCCATAAGAGTGAATATAATTCGTCGTGTCGCTATTTTTATAGGATATCCTGTCTCGAGGAAATTAATTGGCCAACATAATGGTTTACAATCTAAATAAGAAATTATCCAAAGTTCTCTAATATTTTATTTTACTTTTAACTTTTTACGTATAAAAATAAACAACTTAACATAATGGTTTATAATCTAAATAAGAAATCTTCCGAAGTCCTCTAATATTTTAATTTACTAATTTGACTTTGTACGTATAAAATGAACAACTTTAACATAATGGTTTACAATCTAAATAAGAAATCTTCCAAAGTTCTCTAATATTTTATTTTTTACTTTAACTTTTTACGTATAAAAATAAACAACTTTTGAGATATTAATATAAAATTTAAAAAATTATAATGGGTCACAAAAAGCAATTGACCAATACCTCGCGTAATGAGGCAGATAAATAGAGGAGATTGATGGCAATTGACAAAGATTGTTAACTCCAAGTAGTTCTTTGTATCTCTGCTTTAACTTTGGACAAAGCACACAAAATGAGCAACACTTACTATCTTCCACTCTACTTGACTTTTGTTTTTCTAATCGTACTTCTTTTGAACCCTTCAGACATCTTACTAGTGCAGGCAAATGGTGAAAGCAAAGTGAGAAATGAGCATTTTCTTTTTTACTAGTCCACTTAGTAATAACTCATCCAGATTCATCATATGTTTTTCTTATTGTATAGCTGATAGAAGATATGATTGTTAAACATATATAGGTTCATGTTGTTTACTTGGGAAGAAGGAAACACGATGATGTCGAACTCACAACATCATCTCACCATCAAATACTTTCTTCAGTCCTTGGAAGGTAATCGAGGGAAAAGATAAAGCTAATTAATTCCTATGGTCTCCTCTATACTTGATATTCCGAAAACATGAAGGAAGTAACATATTATATAGTTCACAACGTTTTGTTTTCGTCTATGTTTCTTCTAATGCAGTCAAGAGGCAGCAAAGGAATCTATCATCTACAGTTACAGACATGGCTTTTCCGGCTTTGCAGCTAAGTTAACAGAAGCTCAAGCCAAAAGGATTGCAGAATTACCTGATGTGGTCCATGTAGTTCCAAATCATTTCTACCAGCTGCACACAACGAGGAGCTGGGATTATCTTGGACTGTCCACATACTCTCCTCCAACAAACCTTCTTCATGAAGCCAACATGGGAGATGGTATCATCATAGGTGTCCTTGATACAGGTTTTCCTCTCCATTTTTTTCTACCTCATGCTTTCACGCTCATAGAATTTTTTAATGAAGCAAGAAAATAATGTGTTTTGAATAAGTGAAAGAACTCTGGTAGTTACTTATTTATGTCAGCCAAATGAAGTACAAAGTTAGTTGTTATTTCCTCACATATCTAAAATACACAAAATGCAGGAATATGGCCAGAAAGTGAAGCATTCAATGACAAAGGCCTAGGACCAATCCCTTCAAGATGGAAGGGCCATTGCGAGTCTGGTGAAAGATTTGATCCAGCTAAGGCATGTAACAGGAAACTAATTGGAGCAAAATACTTTACAAAGGGTTATGAAGCATTTCATGGAGGGAAATTTGATCATAAAATTGAGTTTGAATCACCAAGGGATAGAAATGGACATGGCACACACACGGCAAGCACTGCCGGTGGCTCTTTCTCACCAAATGTGAGCTATCATGGACTTGCTTATGGTACAGTCAGGGGTGGTGCACCCAAGGCTCGGATTGCTATGTATAAAGTGTGCTATAATGGTGGTGGATGCAATTTTGCCGATGTAATAATGGCCATCGATCAAGCAATTCATGATGGAGTTGATATTTTATCAATGTCCCTTGGCGCCGATCCACCTCTAAGTCCTGATGTTGATTTTACTGACGGTGGTCAATTTGCATCCTTCTCTGCTGTCACACATGGAATTACAGTTGTTTCTTCAGCAGGAAATAAAGGGTCACTTCCGCAAACAGTAGGTAATATATCACCATGGATGCTGACTGTGGCAGCTTCTAGTATTGATAGGTCCCTTCCCACACTCATTACACTAGGAAACAATCGGACTTTCGTTGTAAGTTCTCTTACTTGGTTAAAAACGTTATCTTTAACTAGAATAACAAAATACATATGAAAGATGTAATTATGTTATGCAAACGTCAATATCTGTAGGGTCAATCCTTATATACTGGAAAGGAGACTGCTTTTCTCAACATTCAGCATATACGGTATGTTTCCTAAACAAGACTTTCGTTCTTCTTGTTTAAGCCACACTTTTTGAGTGTCAATTTGGTATTTTTTTGATTTCTAAAGAGGTTTTGTCTCTCATAATTTCATGTATTCACTGAATTTGAAGCTATTGCGAAAAGTTTACTCCCAACGATATATCTGTGGCTGGAAAAGTGGGACTTTGCTTCCTTTTAGGCAATGAGTTGAGTTTATTATCAGTTATTGAAGATTTTAGGGAGAGTGGTGGCTTGGGACTTATTGTTGCTAAGAGTCCAAGCAGAGCTCTGGAAGTGTTAACTTTCGACTTCCCTAGTGTTGGTGTAAGTTATGACATTGGAACTCAAATACTTAATTACCTCGTATACTCCAGGTAAATGAACATATCTGATATTCTTTTCCTTCAGCTACAAAGATATCTTTCGTTACTGGTGTTCAAAAATAATTGTTAATGTAGGAAGCCACGTATAAAACTAAGCCCTGCCAAAACTCATGTTGGAAAACCTGTTTCAACGTATGTTGCTTCCTTCTCATCTCGAGGTCCCAATTCTATTGCCCCTGCCATACTTAAGGTGTGACGTTATTACATTTTGCCTTATCGCCACAATAATATGATCTCAAGAATATTCCAATACAGTCATAAGAATTATTCATGCTTCTAAATAAATATTGGATATTTCATGCAGCCGGATGTAGCAGCTCCTGGAGTACTTATATTGGCTGCTGTTCCTGGAGAAACTCCGTATGAATTTTATTCAGGAACGTCCATGGCAGCTCCTCACGTATCTGGCATTGTCGCGTTACTCAAGTCCCTGCACCCACATTGGTCCCCAGCTGCTATCAAGTCTGCAATTATGACAACAGGTCTTTAGAAATCGCATTTCTCCAACAAGCTTCCAATTATTAGTAGAGTATCATTTTGTCTTAACTAGAAAATCTTATGTTTGAACTAATGATGTTAATACAGCGGGGGTAAAAGACCCTCATTCTGGGTTACCAATTATCGCAGAGGGAATGCCATTTAAGGTTGCTGATCCATTTGATTTCGGTAGTGGACTAGTGAATGCAAATGCTGCAAATGATCCTGGCCTCGTCTATGATATGGGAACCTTTGATTACATTCTTTATTTATGCTCGATGGGATATAAGAGTGACGACATCAACAACATCATTGACGGAGCTGCATCTTGCCCACTCAAGAGGCCTTCGATTCTTGATGTCAATCTTCCATCTTTAACTATACCAAATCTCAAAGGCACAGTCGGTGTGAGAAGAACTGTCACCAATGTCGGGCCAGAGAACTCTAAATATAAAGCCATCATTGAGCCTCCACCGGGCATTACCATAAAAGTAAAGCCTGAAATTTTGATATTCAACTCGGACATTAGTAAAATCTCTTTCAGTCTCACCATTTCAGCGACTCATGAATGCAACACAGAGTTTGAGTTCGGGAGCCTGACTTGGAGTGATGGGGTGCACCAAGTAAGAATCCCAATATCAGTGAGAACTGAGTTCCCTCAACTTGTTTAATTTAGCCACACTACAGGCTACAATTTGCTAATTTATCACAATTTCAGATCTATGAGATCTATGCATGTATGAACCAGTGTATTTATGGCTTGGCTTCTACGCATAATAAAATTACTCAAGTATAATTTTCTATAAAGTGACTCTAAATAGAAAAAGACATTTTCAAGAGCAAACAACACAAATCCACTAGTTTAGATGTTAATTAGATTAAATTTTAGGTTTAACAAACATAAAAATCATATTTGTATGTTATAATTATAGTTTGCATAATTGCGCTCCATATCAAATTTTATGTTTATAATGAAGCATCAGATTTGTATAAATCGCAGGCAGGCATTCGTTTGTATAAAAGCACATCGATTATATATGTATATCGGTTAGATAATTATATATATATGTAACTACTATGTATATGTATATTTTGTTTGTATATCTGCATAAAATTTGAATTTGTATACAATTGAATCGAAATAATACATTTGTATATCAAATCTCTCTCTCTCGCCTTATACAACACAAAATATACATTGTAATTTGTACAATTTGTGTTTATATAAAGCGAGAAAGAGAGAAAGGCAAAAGAGAACAGGTAGGGAAAGATCTGTATTTGTATTTATATTTGTATATACAGTTTTCTCTCGCTTTATACAAACACAAACACAATTTATACATTTTTGTTTGTATAAAGTGAAAGAGACGAGGGAAAGTGGCGAGCGAGATTCTCTAGGGAGAGAGGCGAATGACAAGTGTTTGCTACGGATTACAATTAAATGAAACTGTGGTTATAACATTTAATTTGAATTAATAGTTTGCTATTTTATATAATTTTTCCTATTAATTACGTATGCTCACATTAGTTTATTAGGAAATTGTATTTTCCATACCACTTTTTTCTTTACCAAACACATGTATCCGACGCACTCAAATACATATATTTTGGATACATACAGGTCAAATTAGACGTAATTTGTTCCAGATTCACTATATTCAAGTGTAATTCGCATGTATTTGGAATACACTAACGGGTCGTTTGGTAGAGTGTATTAGGAAATATAATGCATGCATTAGGTGTGTGTATTAGTAGTACCTTGTTTGGTACACTTTTTCATGCCATGTATAACTAATGCAAGCATTAGTTATACACTCTATTGCGTATTAAGTTGTGTATTACTAATACCAAGAAATTCTAGGTATTAGTAATACATAGCATTTTAACACTTGCATTAGATTAAATAATTACAAAATTACCCTTGAGCCTTTTCATTTTTTTTGTTGTCACATGTTTTTATTTTTATTTTGATTTGCATTTTAGTGTCTTTTAATTTGTTTGTGTCTTAATAGGCTTTATGGCCTGCCTCTTAAGTATCCTTTTTTTTAAATCTAATTTCAATATAATTTAATCAAAATTTTTACTATTGTGACAATATATTTGATAAAAAAATTTTTTTGCCAACTTTTCACAAAAATATTTTGACGCAATAGTAAAACTATTTAATATTATTTTTGAAAAAAAAAAAAAAAAGAAGAGTTAATGACGTTTTACCAAAGTTTTTTTTTTTTTTGTTGATGTTTTAGCAAAGAACTTTGTTGAAAAGGAAGTGTACAAATAAATAAAGTGTGAAGGGTATTTTTGTAAACATATATTTTTAATAGAAATTGTGCAGGGTTTGTTATTTCTAATACATCAAACCAAACAATGTACAAGAAATAATGCTTGCATATCTAATGCAGGCATTACTAATGCAAGCATTACTAATTAAGCATTACTACTGCACCCTATTTTACATTGTTCTTATATACTCTACCAAACGACCCCTATCTCTCTAGATCACCTATCTCCTCTCTCGCTCACCTATCTCCTTATGCATTTGTATTTCAAACTCATTTTCACTTTAAAATTGATCCAAATCAACTCCTCACGTACATAACTTTGAATTTGATTCTAATAGCAAACTCAACAATTTTCAATAGTTCAGGATTCGACTGTCCCTCCAACAGTAAATGTGACAAAAAATCCTCTAAACCAAACTCAGGAAGCAGAAGAACTTTGTAATATCCCGTAACTTAAAATACATTTGCTACTCGTAAACACCACTGCATAGATGTGATATCGGGGGAGGTATATCATTGAAAATGGTTAAGCATACCATGTAACCCTTGTATTTAATCATTTGAAGGGTTAAACAAAAGTTTTAGGCCAAAGAGATCATTAAAGAAAAGATTCAAGTTTAAAGGTTCATTGTAGAGGAATACTACAAATGATCTCATTTCCCTTCTGACTTTGAACAGACATATCTCCTAATATATAATGAGTTAGAGGGACTACAACCCATCCAATTAAAGGTATTTGAGTCTACTTTCCAGCAAAACAAACCTCTCGTTAAAATGACATCGGAGTAAAAAGTTATGTTCATTATACGATAGACGCGCGCACTGCCCAATCACTGTGGGACATGTGGCACTTTAGAGAAAGTCGGCCAAACTTCTTGTTTTTATATTAGAAGTTTGGGATATACTTTCTCATATACTCAAGAACCTGTAAGGACTAGTTTCAAGTTATTTCTTTAAGTTTTTCTCATCTTCAATCCTCCAAAGCTTAAGGTAAGTTGGTTTCTTCAAGAATCAAGTGTCTTCCTTTCCATAAACCTATAGATATACTTAGCTAAATGTTTTATTGAAGGAAAAAGTATTGTTCTTGGAGAATAGAAAAGGGCAGGGACTTTTTTTCTTGGATGTATAGGTATGACTCCTCTTCTATCTTTATAAATAGTATTCCAAGGATGCTTTAAGTATAATTTGCGGGTAGGACTCACGAGACGGCGATAGGAAGCCGTGAGTCTATGTTTTACCCATTGTAGTTGATGTTTTGGTGAGGAGGGAGTTTGTAGAAGGTTATGTTGGCTGTTGTTTTGACCAAATGAGGGGTTAATGGTATTGTATTGGGGAAGTAAGCTGGTTACGTTAAAACGGAAGGCTAGGTATAGGGAACACGACTCTTATAGTTCTTGAAAGTTTGTCGCTCACCAAGTGTTTGATGAAATGCCTAAATCGCTAAGAATATGTTGTATCTGGTTATATGAGCTCATATTATTTTAATTTATGGCATTAGTTCTCTACCAACTTAAACTATGAGCTAATAAAGGAATTTAACATCGTTAACAACGAATCCGTGGGATGGTGATCGGAGGCCAGAAGTTTTACTTTTATGTTAAGTTTGGATGATTAAGAGGCCTGGTTCTTTATGGTTAAAGGATTGAGGAGTAATACTGAACATGTATATAAGTCACAAGCCTACTTGGAAATTAGAGAAATAGAAGGGTGTGGTGATACACCATTCATCTATGGTAATTGTTGAGATTGTTGCTCGCGAAATATTATTGTGTTTTTGGCATTATTATGACTCTTGATTAGTTTCTTATACTATCCTTTTATGATTTTATGTTATAGGTAAAGTTGTCAGCAAAGGAGTTTGACGACGTAAGATAGTAAGTATCGAAGTAAGGTATGAAAGGATAAAACCTCTTTTTCCCTTAAGGCACGACCTAAACTCGCGTGTTCTTTCGATAAATGTCGCTAGAAATTCTATGATACTTGAAAGAAAATTATCCTATTTTATAAATCCTCTCATGTTGAGTCCTAAACCTATAGAGTTACAGTACTCTTCAAGGAAGCAATGTGTTTCACACAACTATATTTGTCTACAGTTGAAACTCTTAGAAGTTAGCGATGTACATGTTGCATAAATTTAAAAAAAGCAGCCAGCCACAGACTATTCTAAGTGTATAGGTCACAAGATATATGATTCTCAAGCTAAAGAAAGTAATCACGAATTGTATCACAACCTATGTGATTATTGAATTAATTATTATAAATAATTGCAAGTAGTTAAGATTATATACTACTCTGCAATGTGGGGTGGGTATATTTAGGTCTACTACGTGCGACACTACTCTGTGCATAAAATTCAGATATAGTTAGTTGGAATTTTCCGTCGAGAATTCATGACTGATACAGGCTTGTGGGTAGACCATACAGGAGCCTTGGGGGGCATACCTTGATAGACCTCATTACCAAACTATGAGATTTCACGCGTGATCATGACAGTGGGCTACATATGCCATACACGGTTCACTAATTGCCGTCAGGTGGCCATCATGTGATTCCCTAACAATTAGTTTTACAAAGAGCAAATAAGCGATATAATGAAGTAAAGATATCACTTAGGCAAATTATAGGGATTCTGTATATAAGTGACCCTTGAGTTTGTTCACAATTCCGGTTACGGATTATGTCTCTTGCATACACATACTCATAGTTGCCTATCTTAATATTTGATATATTTTAGCATTTTTACATGTCTACTTGTTATTCAGTCTGCTTTACATGTCAGTACATACTTTATATGTACTGACGTCTCTATTATTTTGGCGTTTCATTTGTATCACTACAGGCTCAGGTACTCAGGACAATAAGCATTTTTCAGTAGACTAGAGACTTCCAGTTTAGCAGTTGGTAAGCTCCACATCTACCTGGAGCTATTAGATATTTAGAGCCAATATTTTACTACGTATGTACATATATCAGAATGGGTATGTCAGGGCTCTGTCTCGACTAGTAATCAGATTCTCAGAGGCATACTCTTTAGAGGCTTCTTAGACTTAGTTTTGTTTCTATTGTAAAGTAGCCCAACGGGCCCTTTTGTTATCTATGTTTTAGTATATGTCTTCATATAGGTTCCGCTGCTTTTGAATCTTCAGCTTTGGCATGAGATTAGTAAGATAATTAGCAGGTGCTTGTGTATATCCTTGATGTTCGTCCCTTTCTAGTTAGAGGTGTGACAAACTTCCCCAAATAGACTCGTTTACCGAAATATCAAACCTAAAAGAAGTAGCCCTTCTGTTATTTCCAGAGATGGAAGACAGAAAGTACATCTTCTTATGCCCCCAAACAATGAGGAAGTGGTCCATTGATATACGCCTCCGATCAACAGGTGGGCTGCAAAACTAGCAGTGGTACTGAACCCAACTTTCTCGAAGGTGTCCTCCTTGGAGGGACAAGATCAGATGAACCAAAATACTCAGCCAATCTCCATGAATAGAGCTCCTACTATAATTATTTGGAACATAAGAGGTGCAAATAATATTTAATTAGTGACCTCATCACTACCCATTCTCCTACTGGTTTAGCTTTGCTTAAAACCAAAATGGAGAATCATGAGTTCATTAAGAATGAGTATAACTTTTTTGGGATGGTGGAAGTTCCTGCTACGGATAGTTCTGGTGGAATTGTCATCTTTTGGCATGAAGATCAGGTAAATATCACTGGTATGAGACAGACTTTTCAGGAGCTACACGTCATGATGAAGGTACTTCCTAACCAAAACCCTTGGCTCTTATCTATTATTTACGCTAGTCCCCAAGCAATTCATAGAAATACCAGAAATACCCTCTAGGAAAACCTTAGATTAATTAAAGAGAGTTATAGCGGTCCCTAGTTCATAGTGGGAGATTTCAATGAAATCATCTGTCAATTTGAAAAAAGTGGGGGTAATCCTATTAAATGAGTTAGGGCTAACAATTTCTTAAATTGTATAAACTATTGTAGGCTAATAGATCTTGGTTTTAAAGGTAGTCGTTATACTTGGTCAAATCATAGATATAGATCGGGCCTCATTATGGAAAGATTGAACCACTGCCTTGTAAACCTTTTTTGGTCTCAAATTTTTCCCAATGCTACTGTTACCCATCTCCCCCGTACTTATTTCGATCATTCGCCTCTTCTTGTGAAACTTGATAATGTAGATAGACGTAATCTTGATAGCTTTTTCGGTTAGAAAATTTTTGGTGCACTCACCCTGAATTTAAAAATATTGTGTCTAATTGCTGGCTAAATAGGGATCTTATCACTGCTTACAACATTTTTGTCCCTACTATAAAGCACTGGAGTTCACTGACTAATGGTGATGTTAATTATAAAAAGAAGAGAATTATCTCCAGACTCAATGGGATAAAAAAATCTTCTCTTTTTAATTCCAGCCTCTTCCTTCAGAGACTTAATGCCCAGCTCTCCAAAGATTACAACGACCTTCTTTTGATTGAAGAGGACTACTGGCGTATGCGATCTCGAATAAATTGGCTTAATGATGGAGATTCAAACACTAAGTATTTTTACACCTCTGTCCTTAACCGTAGATGTAGGAATAATGCCACCTTTTTCGTCAATGATAATAGCGATTGGATTACCTCCCATAATGAGATCCAAATTCACACCTTCATCTACTTCGAAAATACCTTTTCCACCTCCCATAATTTATCTCTTCTTCATAACCTAGACTTAAAAAATGTTTCCTTTCACAATACTGATCTCTCAAGCCTTGACAGTCCTTTAATAGACCAAGAGATCATTAATGATGTCTACTCTTTTAACCCCTATAAAAGCCCGGGCCCTGACGAACTCCACCCCTTTTTCTACAAACAAAACTGGAACGTCGTTGGAAAATCAGTCCTTGCCCTATGCCAATCTATCTATCACGATCCGAGCCTACACCCCAGACGTAACACGCCATACAAAACTCTGAAGAGCCTCATACAAGCATCATAGCATTCATAACATAAGACAATAGGATATGGTGCGGAAATTTAAAACTTTTTCTTTTAAAATCGAAGTCATTTTCATAAAGGCAAGCGGAAGTCTTTCTATACTTTGTCTCAAACCATCTAGAACCATAAGGCTAAAACTTTGGGACGAAGCCCATACAAAAGCTCTAAAAATAAAATAAAAAACATAAAGGAATATGTGGGTTTGTCCTCGAAGCTATGAAGACTCACCAATTCTTCAACTTCTTGCTCCTTAGAAACCAATCTTCAAAGAATAGAACTCAAGTCTCCAAACCCTACACTTTGTGAAAAATGTAGAAGAAATATGGGTTAGCACAAATATGTAATAAGTATGATAGCCATGCAAAAATATGCTAAAAGGGACATTTTGGTTGAAAACCATGCTATATGTCAAGTTTGAGAATCATCATGCATCTTTAGTATAAACACACAAGACATAAACATATTCATCATGTAAGTCATTGGAATATAATAGAATCATCATGAAAGTAACCCTAAGGTATATTTGTGCAATGTATGAATGTCATCCCATAATACCATTTATACTAAGTACCACTTTGAGGCCACCGTAACATACTTACCATTCTTCATTCCCATTTTTTGTCAATAATCATAGACAAGGAACATTCACATTCAATAAGGCATGACAAGGAAAGCAATTCATAATAACATTCTAAGTTAAGCATTCATCATTACATTAAGCCTTTAAGTCAATATTCTCATTAGCATCATTATGAGCACATTTATTTCATTTACATTATGACATTGAGGAACACAACATAGCCCTCTCAAAGCCTACCTGTGCAATGCATGAACGACATCCCATACTACCACCCACACTTCATAGAGCTTCTTGTGTAACAATAGTACATAACTCATAAAACATTATACATAAAGGACCACACCATGACTACTCTCAAAGTCTACTTGTGCAATGCATGGATGAAGTCCTATACCCCCGCCCACACCCACATCCACTCTAAGTAGTGAATTATTGAGAGGTCATAGTTCATTATCATTCTTTGTAGGGGTAAGACTTAACCGACATAGATCATGTGAGCAAATCATGGAATCTCGGTGTTACCCACACCGAATAAGGGATTCCTACTTGCCTAAGGTAGGACCATTAACATCTAGCTTAGGTGGATCCACTAGCTAATAACCTATGTAGGCACATAGTTATGGGATAGGGCGATTGCTACTAGATACCCCACCTCAACTCACGTGCGGACGTCCATCTCAAGAGATTGCTACCAGATACCCAGCCTCAACTCACGCATGAATATCCAAGTCAATCCATATCAACTCGGTGCTTAGAATTATTCCCCATGGAGTACTTAACAATCATTACTTTAGTTCATTATTATGGGAATAAGATATTGTTGCTAGATACCCCGCCTCAACTCATGGTTAAGTATCCATCTCAAGCCCAACATTCATTAAAATAGGATATAGAGATTGTTACTAGATACTCCGCCTCAACTCACAGTTGAGCATTCATCTTAATCCCAACATTCATTCATTAAGATATCTCATATATTCAAAGATGAAAATAATCATTCAACTAAGAATCCCCATATTATGAGAAAGACCTTTCAAAATATGTCAATATCATTCATTAGTGTATAATTGAGAATAGCCTTTCAATCAATATATCATCATTAATATAATCATAGAAACTTCATTAATTCTTCATTCATGAGTGTGTGTATGTGAGAATAACCTTTCAACTCCACCACCATTGCATTATAGTCATGATCACATTACTTTAATTGAAATCACAAGTATATACAAAAGGCATTATGATTATATATCAACCTTCATAAATTGCCCTTCAAGGCCATGAATCATAATTCACCAACACACCTATAATTTCTACAATTTACGCATGAATAATGACATAATTCAGGTAACTAAATCATTACAAGATCAATTGAATAACATTCATCTTACTGCAATTCACCCATAGCAGAGTTATAAATTAGGGTTATAGGGAAATCATGTATTCATGGGGGATCTTATCTTAAAACCACCATAAAATAGCAATTCAATCTTAATATATGATAATTAAACCATTGAAAACGTTTTGAGAAATAATCCATGACCTAGAATGAAAACCCTCAGTTTTGGAGAATTTCTAACTTTGAAATTGAAAGTTTGAGGACTTCATGGATGGAAAGTTAACCATGAGTCAAAAATACCATACCTTAATTGAAGATTCCTCACGAAATTGAGTAGAAAGATGAACTCTTGAGCTCTAAACCTTGACTTCTTCTTCTCCGATTGAGGTTTCTAGAGAGAGAATTATTTGGAGAGGAAAGTTGGTTACTATTTTGGGTTTGGGAGTTATAAAGTGTAAAGGGTAGTTAATAGTTTAAAAAGCCTTAAATAACTCTAAATAATCAAAATAAACCAACCCCTAACTTAACTTACCATCCTAGGAATTTACCACTTAGTCCCTCACTTGGTCGAGATTATGCAGATTCACAGGTATCACTAGCGCCCCTTGACCCATGGACCGTGAGTGGACTCACGCCTCATCCTGTAGGTCCGTGGGTAGGGTCTGCAACTTCATATCTAGGGGTATTGACCTATGAACAAGCCCTACGGGGTGTGGATGGACCTACGCCCAATAGGTCTCATCCGTAGGTCCTATGTTTTTGGCAGTTTTTGGTTCTTTGGGACAACCTTGGGTTTAGACTTTAGGGTCCTCCTCAAGGACCCTTGGTTGGTCCTTGGGGATTCATACCTTGACGTTTAACCCCTAAACCTTTCAACCTAAGCTCGGGAATCAAACTCAACAACACACTCGGCTCTAGTTTCACCAACTAGTTTTTTTGAGGTGTTACATTATCTCTCCCTTGGAAACATTCGTCCTCGAATGACACTTTAAACACTTTACGAAATTAAAGACTGAAGACTAGCCGTCCATCATGCATGAAACATCATAACAATATACAAAAGCAAGGAGGAAACATCAACTCCATCTCAAACATACTTCATGCAACACAATAAAGTATGAACTACATCTACAAACTCATTATGCATGAAAACTTGAACATTTCTCTTATCATTGGAGGAATTACCTTCTCCAACTCAAATCATGCTCGTCATAACGTTATGAATCAATTATCCAATTACTCTCAAAAGCACATTTAAGCATGTGCAACAATTCACCTCATGAAACATATAGACAACTCATACTAAATGCACATCAACATGAGGAATAAAAATCATGAAACTTGTTTTCTCATTAAACATGAATTCATCAAGAACATGCATAACATAAGAAGACCTGAAAACATATAATCACTCATGACTGCAAAACATGAAATAAGCCATAAGGAACTCTTTGTCTTGAGCTTGAATAGGAATATAAGAAAAAAAAAATGAGGATATCGGGATTTCTCATTGGCCCTTGGCCTCCCAAATAGCACCCTCAACTGAAGCCCTTACTAAATTACTACTCCTCAACATTTTCATGGAAGCACTTTCTTACTCTTCTATTTCTTAACTTGTTGGGCTAAGATCCCAACCGGTACTCCTAAATTAGAGAGGTTCTCATTAAGCAACTCTAGCTCGCAAACAACCTTACCAACACCACTAAAGGTTTCATATGAGTCTACCAAACCGGGTCTAGACTCTCAAAATCACTACATCTCTTAAGGTGAGAATTTCAAGCAAACCTAACTCTTGAATCTAAGCACATTATCTCCCTCCCCCCCCTCCCCCTCCCCCTCTGGAGCAAGCCTATACAAACTCTTTTAAGCATCACTTTTTTCAATTCTATGGTCGGAGCAAGTCACAACTAAGCCTTCACACTCATCAACAAGATTATTCTAAACCAAGGTGAATTACACTCCTACCCTTCTTAGAGGAGTCCACTCTCTCAACACATCTAGGCTTTTCTAAAACACCTTATTCATCAAATCTTTCAACATACCTCAAAACTCATCATGACTTTCTACCAACAAATACATATAACCATAATGCAACCTATTCATACCAAAGAATTCCATCTAAACCTATCATATCAAGTCTCATATAGTCACATAGCCATAATTGACATCACTACTAACCTTTTCTTCCTCGATCTTTGTAGCATGAGCCCTTCAATTGTTCATATCGTAAAGACCAATGGATAAGGAGTAGGAGAGAGATCTTATAGAGTTAAACTCTATGGCACGACTTGGAGAATGAAGAAGTAAAGTTTTCCTATCATCCAATAGCCTCATATTCATAAATATGGTGCACTTCACACTATGAACAAGACTCTACTAGATGTAGTTTGAGACATCCTAGAACCATCTCAAATTCTTGTACTTTGATACCATGTTTGTCACGACCCGAGCCTACACCCTGGACGTAACATAGCGTATAAGACTTCGAAGAGCCTCATAAAAGCCTCATAGCATTCATACATAAGACAATAGAATATGGTGCGGAAATTTATTACTTTTTCTTTTACAATCAAAGTCATTTTCATAAAAGTAACCAGAAGTCTTTCTATATTTTGTCTCAAGCCATCTAGAACCATAAGACTAAAACTTTGGGACGCAGCCTATACAAAAACTTTAAACATAAAATAAAAGACATAAATAAATAGGTGGATTTGTCCTCGAAGCTATGATGACTCACCAAATCTTCAACTTTTTGCTTCTTAGAAACCTATCTTCCAAGAATAGAACTCAAGTCTCCAAACCCTACACTTTGTGAAAAATGTAGAAGAAATATATGTTAGCACAAATATATACTAAGTATGATAGCCATGCAAAAATCATGCTAAAAAGGACATTTTGGTTGAAAACCATGCTATATTTCAAGTTTGAGAATCATCATGCATCTTTAGTCTAAACACACAAGACATAAGCATATTTATCATGTAAGTCATTAGAACATAATAGAGCCATCATGAAAGTAACCCTAAGTTATACTTGTGCAATGTATGAATGACATCCTTTAATACCATTTATACTAAGTACCACTTTGAGGCCACCATAATATACTTACCATTCTTTATTCTCATCTTTAGTCAATAATCATAGACAAGGAATATTCACATTCAATAAGGCATGACAAGGAAAGCAACTCATAATAATATTTCCAAGTTAAACATTCATCATTACATTAAGCCTTTAAGTCAACATTCTCATTAGCATCATTATGAGCACATTCATTTCATTTAACATTATGACATTAAGAAACACACCATAGCTCTTTCAAAGCCTACTCGTGCAATGCATGAATGACATCCCATACTACCACCCACACTTCATAGAGATTTTTGTGTAACCATAGTACCTAACTCATATCCTTGATCATAAAACATTATACATAAAGGAATACACCGTGGCTACTCTCAAAGCCTACTTGTACAGTGCATGGATGAAGTCTCATACCCCCACCCACACTAAGTAGTTCATTATCATTCTTTGTGGGGGGGGGGGGGGGGGGTATGCCTTAACCAACATAGACTATATGAGCAAATCATGGAATCTCGGTGTTACCCACACCGAATAAGGGATTCCTACTTACTTAAGGTAGGACCGTTAACATTTAGCTTAGGTGGATCCACTAGCTAATAACCTATGTGGGCACATAGTTATGGGATATAGAGATTGCTACTAGATACCCCTCCTCAACTCACGTGAGGGCATCCATCTCAAGAGATTACTACTAAATACTCCGCCTCAACTCACGTATGAGTATCCATCTCAATCCATATCCACTCGATGCTTAGCATTTTTCCCCACGGAGTACTTAACATTCATTACTTTAGTTCATTATTATGGGAATAAAAGATTGTTGCTAAATACCCCGCCTCAACTCACGGTTGAGTATCTATCTCAAGCCTTACATTCATTAAAATGGGATATAGAGATTATTACTAGATACCCCGCCTTAACTCACAGTTGAGCATCCATATCAATCCTAACATTCATTCATTAAGATAGCTCATATATTCAAATATGAGAATAGCCTTTCAACTAAGAATCCCCATATTGTGAGAAAGACCTTTCACAACATGTCATTTTCATTCATTAGTGTACAATTGAGAATAGTCTTTCAATCAACACATCATCATTAACATAATCATAGAAACTTTATTTATTCTTCATTCATGAGTGTATATGTGAGAATAACCTTTCAAGAATACCACAATTGCATTATAGTCATGATCACATTACTTTCATTGAAATCACAAGCATATACATAAGCATCATGATTATACATCAACCTTCATAAATTGCCCTTCAAGGCCATGAATTACAATTCATTAACACAGCTAGAATTTCTACAATTTACGCATGAGTAATGATATAATTCAAGTAACTAAATCATTACAAGATCAATTGCATAACATTCATCTTACTACAATTCACCCACATCACGCAGTCATAAATTAGGGTTATAGGGAGATCCTAGATTCATGAGGAATTTTATCTTAAAACCACCATAAAACAGTAATTCAATCTTAATATATGATAATTAAACCATTGAAAATGTTTTGAGAAAGAATTCATGACCTAGAATGAAAACCCTTAGTTTTGGACTATTTCCAACTTTGACATTGAAGGTTTGAGGACTTTATGGATGGAAAGTTAACCATGAATCAAAACTACCATACCTTAATTGAAGATTCCTCATGAAATTGAGTGGAAAGATGAACTCTTGAGCTCTAAACCTTGGCTTCTTCTTCTCCAATGGAGGTTTCTAGAGAGATAAGTATTTGGAGAGGAAAGTTGGTTCCTATTTTGGGTTTGGGAATTATGAAATGTAAAGGATAGTTAATAGTTTAAAAAGCCTTAAATAACTCTAAATAATCAAAATAAACCAACCCATAACTTAACTAACCATCCTAGGAATTTACCACTTAGTCCCTCACTTGGCCGAGATTGGGTAGATTCACAGGTATCACTCACACCCCTTGACCCATGGACCGTGAGTGGACTCACGCCCCGTCCTGCAGGTCCGTGGGTGGGGTTTGCAACTTCACATCTAGGGGTCTTGACCTACGACCAAGCCCTACGAGGCATGGATGGACCTACGCCCAGGAGGTCCTATCCGTAGGTCCTAAGTTTTTGGTAGTTTTTGGTTCTTTGGGGCAGCCTTGGGGTTAGACTTTAGGTCCTCCTCAAGGACCCTTGATTGGTCCTTGGGGAGTCGTACCTTGACGTTTAACCCCTAAACCCCTCAACTTAAGCTCGATAAGTCATTTTACAACATAAAACCCCACATCAAACTCAACAACACACTCGTAAGGCTCTAGTTTCACCTATTAGTTTTTCCGAGGTGTTACACTATCTTTGCTAACTCCTGTATCCCTCATCGTCTTAATAATATGTATTTGTGTCTTATACCTAAAATTAAGAATGCAAACCACCTCAAGAATTTTCGTTCGATAGGTCTTTGCAACACCATCTATAAAATCACTGCCAAAGTTATCACTAATCGTTTGAAACCTTATTTAGAGTGTATCATTGGTCCTTTTCAGACTAGCTTTCCTAAGGGCATACGTACAACGGATAATGCTATCATCATTCAAGAACTTATCCACTATCTTAAGAACTCTAAAGCAAAGGCTGTCAACTACATTCTTAAAATTGATTTGGAAAAAGCTTTCAATAAATTGGAATGGTCGTTTATTTACGAGACCCTTAAGTTTTTTAAGTTCCCTCCTAAAATAACCTCCTTAATCATGAATTGCATTCCCACCAGTTCCATCTCGGTTCTCATCAATGGCTCCAGAACTAGGTTCTTCTCTCCTACTAGAGAAATTTGTCAAGGAGACCCTATGTCTTCGTATATCTTCATTCTATGCATGGAAATGTTGTCCCTGCACATTAACTATCTAGTAGATATTGGCCTCTGGAAGCCCATAAACATTTGCCCTACTGTGCCTCCTCTCTCTCATCTTTTTTATGCGAATGACCTGACTCTCATGTCTAAGGCTCACCCTAGCTCTATCAATTTAATAAAAATTCCCTTCGCAAGTTTTGTACTCTCTCTGGCCAGACCATTAACCTTGCGAAATCTAAATTTATCTTTTCTAGAGCATACCCTGATAGCATGATACTTACACTTTTGGTATCAAACAGGCCAACACCTTTGGCAAATACTTGAGTTTTCCCATCATTGACCATTCCCCCAAACACTCGGACTTTGAACACTATTCCTATCTACACAATGCAATTCCTTAACCTTCCTAAGAAAACTCTCAAAGCTATTGATAAAATCCGGCGTGACTTTCCACTAACCAAAAGAAAAAGTTACATTACGTTAGTTGGGAGAAAGTCACGAACTCTAGAGATGGGGGAGGTCTTGGAATTACGAAGGCGGAGGATAAAAATAAAGCTGTCCTGGCAAGTCTCTCTTGGAGACTTTTCTCGCACCCGAATCAACTTTGGGCTAGATGTGAAATTGCCAAATATGCTGGGAAAACTCTTACCCCTCGTTCCTCCTTCATAGCCAAGAACATCAAGGAAGGATGGAAGATTTGCACTAACGGCATTTTCTGGAATATTGTTAATGGCAGGAACATTAATATTTGGGAAAATAACTGGATTCCCCCCCAACCACTGTTTATGTTCTTTAATTCAAGGCCCTATTCACCAAAATGATATAGGAAAAAGTATGAGTGATATTTTCTACAACAATTCTTGGCATTTCCAAGATCTATCCTTTGTTTTCCCTGATGACATCCAAACTAGAATCAACTCCATTTACACCACTGATGGTCTTCGCTACTTCTATTTCCCCTCATGGGCTCTTAACAGTAACGGTCTTTTCTCCATGTCTTCGGTGTACAAACTTATCAACCAGTATCTCTCTCCGACTACTCATAGTGATTTTAATTGGATCTGGGTAACTCACACACTTGGAAAGATTAAATTCTTCCTCTGGCTCTGCCCTCATAATCGTCTTCCCACTAACTCCTATCTTTTGAGGTTAAATATTACGGCGTCTAATATTTGCCCCATCTGTAGTCAAGAAGAAGAAACCATCTTTCATGTCTTCTTTCGTTGCCCTATTGCCATGGTCTTTTGGACTTCTTTTAACATCACCCTTCCTGAAGAGCATCCCCACTGGATTTTTCTTTTTTTTTCAATCTAACAAACCTCTCGAAAATCATCTTCTTAGCTGGGACTGTTTTCTCCCTTTTGCCTTTTGCCTTTTGGCACGTCTGGCTCAACCGATACAACAATGTTTTTAAAAACTCCTCGTCACCTGTCCAAATACCCAATCTCATCACTAGGGTTCTGGAATTCTGTTTCTCTACTAAACCCCTCAACAAAAACAAGGTTAACATAAACCTTTCTGTTAAATATGGTTTCCCCCGCTCCCCTCTGGAGTTAAATTGAATTTTGATGGAACCCCCTCCATGGCTACTTAATGCTTTGCAGTTTGATAAGTCTGGAGGTTCTACTATGAAGAAGTGCTCTATCCTAGCATGTAGTAATCTAGTAAAACTAGGGAATCAAAGTGTTTTGTTTTCTAATGTACTAACCCATAGTAGGGTCTTGGCTGGGAATGATTCCAATCATACCCAGAATGCTTATGCTACTAGTCCTGAGCTCCTTGCTGTAGATGTAGCAAGCAATGCTAATGTAATATAGAATGTTCATAAATAAAATCTTGTTTAATCCAAAAAAAAAAAAAAAACAATTTTCAATAGTTGGATTCCACATTCTGATATCACTTACTCAATATCAAGTACAAATAAACAGTGGAAGGAGAAAATTAAAAGATTAGAATAAGAAGAGGAAGGTGTAGGAGGAGGAGAAATTCTGACGAAAGTCCTTTGTATCCTCTGTATAAATTCCTATTCAATTCATTTTAGTCCGTTCAAATTCAGCTCAACTCGTCTTGTTGAAACTTTTGAACAAAATCTCGTGTTTTTTTTTCTTGCCGGAGTAAAGGTAGATAACATATGGTAGAACTTTTTGTAAGCAAATGGAAAAGGAAAGATAAAGAGCATCGCAATATATGCTTGTCGACAATATTTTTTCTATATTTCTTAATATTAGTATAACTTTATTTTTCTAATTGATCGGAATTTTTTTTTAATAAAAAAAGTCACTACTTCTGTTGGTTTACCTTCTCAAGGAGTAACATAGAATTTGAAGTTGAGTGTCTAAATTATTTTTTTCTAAATCAAAAAATATGTTGAGCCACACTTGTTAAAAAAAAAAATTATAAATTTTTGACAAATATTATTTAGCAAAGTTCTTTAATTTGTATTATCATATTGGAGTTCACCTCTAATTTTTCTATTTTTGAATGTAAATGTGAGCAGATCCCATAAGATTTTAAAGCTAAACACAATGAGGAATGAGATAAAGTAGCAAAAAGAAAAAAAAAACGATGTATAATGCAAGAGTTTACTCCAAGGTAAGAAAGAAAAGTTTGAAAGAGATAATATACCAAAATTGTGGGATTGTAAAAATATTTTGGGAGAAAATATATGAAAGTAGTTAATTATTTTAGTTATGGTTAGGACTTATTTTAGTTAATTAAACTTCATTCACTATTTTAAATTATGACATGTTTCCTCAATCAAAGCAAGAGCGTGAAGAAAATGAAGAGAAAATAAATGGAGAGGAGCCCAATCCCCGCGAATTTGGGCATGCCACATACTAATAATGGAGGAAGTATGTGGATCACTCACACAGACTATTGACTATGAAACTTTTATTATTAAAGTTTTTATTGAGAGATTTCTATGTGGATCGCTCCAATATTGAGCTAGGTACCCCTAAACTTTTATTCATGTATTTAAGTATTGAAGGAAAATTTGAAATTTACTATTATGAGTTATATTTTCTTTGGTTCAATTAATGTAATATATAATTTTTAAAAATATTATTTTTAAATAGAATGATATACTGTATTTTTTTATTTGATAAATATTTACTGATATTATCAATCTGTTATTTAGGTTAGATCTCACTTATTTGGCAAGAAATTTACAAAAGAATATATTCTTTTAATTTAAAATTCATTTATTTTTAAAATAATTTTAAATATTATAAAGTTTTCTCATATTCGTTAGAGTTTAGACTCTATTCATTTAAATATAATCAGATGAGTACAGAGAAAGTAGGAGTAATAATTATGACAAATTGATTCGTATGACAATATGTCTCACGTTGGACTCCTTTTTCTGTAGTCCACTAAAATTGGGATGTGTCCTAAGTTTCGTTCCTCACTCGATCACGATTGCATGACGCTTTAATTTCATACCCTGCTTACGGACGTACATTGTTTTCCTCGAAAGGATGAATATACACCTCGGTTCAAATACAGTTGGGTCATTCATAAAAAATGGTCTTTAATTTTTACCCTTCAAAAAAACCTTCGCAAGATATAATGCCCCAAACATAAGTTAGTTTTGCGCTAAGACATAAATATCGTGACATAAATTTGCCTTTGTTAGGGAGCACTTTATATGGGACTTTCGGACGCAAATATGTCATCATCATTAGGATCATGTTATTGGTGGTTACTGAAGTGAACCCTTCTTCGTGTGAAAGCTTCCTGGTCCATCACAAGATCAGACTTGTCTTTGAATTTGGTTCACTTAAATATAATCTTTTAAGAATAGATTTTCTTTTTAAAAAATAAATAAATTGAAATACTCGAGCAAATATTCTTAAAAACATCTATCATAATTTTTGTGAATATACATGACAATAATGCAAAGCTTTTTTTTTCCACACTACCTTTTAAATTAAGTTACCAATAATACTTATCGATATATTTGTAATTATCTTATACATGACCTGGTTATATAAATATTTTTTATATACCGTTAGCATATTGAATTTAAATTTATTTTGTGCCCTTATGACTTAATTTTATTTTTGAGTTTACGTTTTATGCACAATTAATATATAGAATTTTTAAACCATCATGTTAACTTCGTTTTTTTCAACATTAGATTAATAATTTTTAAAATAAAAATACAACCTACTATTAAATTGAGGGATGCTACAATGTTCTAATTAGCGGCCATATTAAAATATTCAATATATATATATATACATTGAAATTTTGCGGACTCTACAAGACGTGTTCAATTCGAATTGGGACTCTTGAAGGTGTGTTCAGTTTCAATTAGAATTGTTGGAGGCTATTCAACCCTAAACCCTAGTTTATATCTATATAAAGGGTACTAAATTCCCTTAAAAGGCATCTCAAAATATCCCATAACTTCTTGGGTATTTTTAAATATCAAGATCTCGAATATTCCACAAAAGTCATGGAATATTCATATAGAGGTCAAATTTAAATCATCCTAGTTCGAGAAATATGCCACTAATGGTCCTCGAATCATGGATAAATCTTAGGAGAGTATAATCAAGGGAGGAAAAGAATTGTACCCGCATATTTATCAATAAAGTTATGTTTCTTCAGATTTTATTTGTATGGTTTATTTATTTTTTATATGTTTAAAATTTGTTGCAAACAAATACTTAATAATAAATCTAGTTATTATTATATATTAATTTAAAATTATTATAAAAACACAAATAATTCAAATACTGAATCCTTCGCAAAAAGACATTGTCGAAAGGGAATATGAAAAACAAACATAGCTTGGTGGGAATTCCCACAATACTAGAGAACGCACAACATTACAATAACATTGTCGGAAGAAAGTATAATATTTTATCCGTTCAACTTTATGTTGTTACTTTTTTTTTTTTAGCAACTTTTACATATAGCAAACATAAAAATCATATTTGTATGTTATAGCTATAGTTTGCATAATTGCGCTCCATAGCAAATTTTATGTTTGTTATGGCTATTAATATGTATATTTCGTTATACATATACAAAAGAAGCAATTGTATAATCTGTTTTCGGTATACATATACAAAAGAATCAATTGTATAATATGTGTTTGTATTAAGTAAGAAAGAGAGAAAGACAAAAGAAAACTGGGCAGGGAAAGATCTGTATTTGTATAATCACAAGTGTATACGACGAAAATATTTGTATTTGTATTTGTTTATATAGTTTTCTCTCGCTTTATATAAACACAAACACAATTTATACATTTGTGTTTGTATAAAGTGAGAGAGGCGAGTGAGAGTGGCGAGCGAGATCTGGGAGAGGGGAACGAAAAGATATGCATATAAACAATTTTCTCTCGCTTTATACAAACACAAACGCATTTTATATATTTGTGTTTATATAAAGTGAGAGAGGCGAGGAGAGACTGCCCAGCGAAAAATGAGAGTGGCGAGCGAGAAATTCAGGGAGAGAGGCGAAATGGCAACAATTTGCTACGGGTTACAATTAAATCAAACTGTAGTTATAACAATTAATTTGAATTAATAGTTTGCTATTTTATACAATTTTTCCTTTTTTTTTTTGTTTGTTAAAAAAGAAATTATTTTTTATTTAATGACAACAACTCAATTTTATTTTTATTGAGTCTTATTTAATATTTTATTGTGAAGAAAAATTAACTAAAAATAAATCAAAATAACTTTAATATGAACAATTGATAAAACACAACAAAATCTTTTCTATTTTTTTTTAAATTTGTGCCCGTTCAAACAAGGTCATATAAATAAAAAAGGAGGGAATATTATACTATTATCCACACTGCCCCGCCACATACTAATAATGAGGAAGAATGAGGGGATACTAGGAAACTTTTATTATTAAAGTATTGAAAGACAAGTATGTGGATAGCTTCAATATGGGGCCAGGCATCCCCTAAAGTATTTAAGTAATGAAAGAGAATTTGAAACTTGCCATTATGTTACTACTTTCCTTGTCATAATTATTGTAATATATTTTTTTTGTTAATTTTTAAAAAATAATATATTTTTCTATTTAATAAATAATAATTAATGACATTTTCAATATTTAATTTATGTTAAATTTCACTTATTTGGAAAAAAAATTACAAAAGAGATATTCTTTTATTTGAAAATATATTTATTCCAACGATAATTTTGAAACATTACGAAGCTTTTTCATATTTATTAAACTCTACTTAAGTAAATTACATCATATAAGTTAAATGAGACCTAAGAACTAGAAAACAATATTTTCTCTGTTTAAAAAAGAACGATCTAGTTTGATTTGATACAAAATTTAAAAAAATAAAGAAGATTTTTCAACCTTGTGGTCAAAAATCAAAGTTATGTCAAATGTACTAAAATGTGCTTTAATCTTATAGCCTTGAACATGTCTCGTGGAAAACTGAAATCAAAATATTGCAAAAAAAAACAGATGTCATTCTTTTTTAAATAAATTAAAAAGAAAAGTAGGTCATTCTTTTTTAAACAAGCGGATTTAAAGGTAATTTTGAAACATTGCAAAGTCTTTTCATATTTATTAAACTCTGTTCAATCAAACTATATCCCATAAATTAGAATATGACCGAGGAACCTCGTAGTAATAATTATAGGATTATATGACAAATTGATTTTTGAGAGAATGTGTCTCACGTTGGACTCCTTTTTTCTGTAATCCACCAAAATCCGAAAGTGTACAAGTTTCGCTCCTCACTCGATAAGATTGCATGACGCTTTTTTTCTTATATATGAAACGGTGAATATATAAATTGTATTCTCCATTCTATTTTATATTATAATTTTTATTAAAGAAATGATATATTTTTATATTTGAATAATAACACAAATATAATTTATATCAACAAAATGTCCATTAGGTTAATTTTTTTATCCAAAATATAACCGCTTGACCATGCGATATGGAATCATGATATGAAATTATGATATGATATCATAATATGAAATCATGAGATGAAATTGAAGTTTTGTTTGGACATGTGATATGGAATTTTGTGTTGTATATTTTCTTATAAACATAAGAACAACATAAGTTGTAAAACTATTAAATTTGCCCCAATTATTTATTCAATCTTACCAAATAAACAAAAATTTATAAAATTGCATAATAAGTTATTACAAAGCTATTTGTTCTCCACTTAAGTAACTGTTTCATCTAACTTTAATTGATCAAACTTCAATTCAATAAAAAAAATGAACATAAATTGTAGTGTATTAGTCTTTAATATAATCCTCCCACATAATACGGACAATCTCTTCAAATTGAACTTGCATTTCTCGATCATATGGCCGGAAAGACGAACCAACATTGTTACTTTGAATCATTAATTTGTTCAATATCATTCGCAACTATATTTTCATGCTCATAGACAATAAATATTTCATCACTCCTTTGATATTCTGGCAAATAAATATGTAACAATGTACAAGCTATGACAATTTTCACTTGTGCATCAATATCATAATGATTCATGTCTTGTTTCACTTGTGTGCAATTATACAGTTTCATTGCATTAATTTCATGCTAAAATCAAACATATTGAAAGTAATAATTATCAAACATACATTACTAATTTTGTCTTTTTCATATTAAATTGCCTTAAACATTTTAATTATGAAAAACCAAAAAAGTATTACTCCTCCATTCTTATTTATATTCACCAAATCAGTTCATATTTTATCATTTATGTTTACCAAATTTAAAAGTAAAAATAAATTTTATGTTGGTGAATATAATAAATTTTAAAAAGTAATGATATGATTATTATTTTTATTTACATATGAAACAAATGAATTTTTGACCAAAATAAGCTATTTTTAAAGCCAATTCACCTAACTAATATGTTTTTAAATTTTTTACAAAAGTAATATAAATGTACTTCATGGTAACATTTTTGGTTATTTTTATTTAAAAAAATTTAATGAGAAAAGGGACGGACTACTAACGACGTTAAATAATAATACGTAACTGAGAATCACGTTTTAACTCTAATACGTTATTGGGAATAACGTTTTAAACATATATCTTTTAATCCTATACTAGAACAAAATACCCCAATTTAGTCGTACTAATTGCAGAAGAAAAAATGGGAGATTCAAGGAACACCCAAAAAAACCCTCTTCTCTCACCTAACCCACCTTCAGGTTGCAATTATGGTGATAAACAAAAACCCATCTTCTTGCTCTTAAAGAATTGACACTTAATCTTTACTCGATTTGAAACCCTTTTGTTCTATACAAGAGATTTGAGAGTTTTGTTCGACTACTGAAGATTAGACACACTACAAGAGATTGGAGGTGAAACTTTCAAAAATTTGAAGGACGTCTGCAGATTTGCTTAAAAAAGGGTAAAAAATCTTTGAAAAATAAGATTTTTTTTGTCATTGAGGTAATTTTGTCATACACTGATATAGTTTATCTTATAGTTGATGAATTTGTTGTTCTCCTTTTTGTTAAAAAATGTCATTTTAGTTTCTGTTTTTTCCCCCTTTTTATGAGAATAAGAAATTATATGTACTTGAATCTATTTGAGTGATGATATTCAATTTCCTCAACAATTGCGACTCTTATAGAAAAACTTATATTTTAATTGATATGATTGAAAATGTTCGTGGTGAAGCATTTGAGGAAAGTTTCTAACTTACGTTGTACTTGAGAAAAGCTTATATTTTAATCTTTGTTGTGTTGTACTCCACCATGTCTTGTATCTTGCCTTCTTTTCCTTAATTGATTTTGTTGCAACTTGACGGAGAGATCAGTAATTTTATATTTGAATCCCTATATGAATGTCATATTTTATACCTCTATATGCTCTATTCACTGATTCTTGATTGGCCTTGTTCGGACCCTTAATGTAGTTATCTGCGCCTTGTCTAAATTGAGAATGCATTTTCCTTTAGTAGGTAGACTTGAGAATGTATCGAACTGAACCACTCCTATTGATCCTATTACTATATTTGCTATGAAGTCTGTTAAGTTGTTCCCCTCCCTCAAAGTATGTTGAATCATTTGGCAATTAAACCCTTTCAACCCTTTTGCTGTAAAAACAGTTGTGCAGCGGGATTGAAAAATTTCTCAGCCCCTGTCGCGCCCCGTTTTTTTCAAAACGGGTCTTAGTGCACGACCTAACAACTCTTTTGGGTTTTGAATTGATGAAGAGTCGCCACCTAACGAATTAAGGTGCGTTAGGGCACCTATCTAACCTAACTAAGTCTAGCCAAGGTCAACGAACCAGAGATCGGGTAAGAGTTCAAGTTACCTCGAGGGGAAGGTGTTAGGCATCCCTCGAGGTCGACAAATGTTGGTCCCGGACGTATCTCATGCAATTATGTGGGGGTTACAAGTAGCAATTAAGGTCACTTTGTTGTTTAATATTTAATTAAACATACTTTCTAGGTGATAACGATAAACAATTAACATTATTTTAAATAATTATTACTAAATGATAAGGTAATATTTAACAATTAAGGACTTTAATTATTAATTTAAACATGCTAAGTGACAATAATAACAAAATGAATAATACATAGCTAAAGAAGAGACAAGCGAGGAGACAGAAGTTACACAAGTAAATAGGTAATCAGATTTTATTCTTTTTATTAAACTACCCCAAATAATTAGAATTAAACACGTAAAGGGACTAAAAGGGAAGGGAGACTCTAAAGGACTTTATGGATCAACACTCGACTTTTTTATTTATTTACCGATAGGCTTCCGTGTAGGGATAGACAAAACCAAGGCTTGTCATTTTAAGCCCGAGTCGATGTCATCATATCCATAGGGCCTAAACTACCCCTACCCCACCACCACATGCTTTTCGTCCTAAAAGGTGTCTAGCGTCCCCACTTAATATCCAAGAGGCATTGTACTACTATTAGGATGGTTTAGACAAAAATAAAATATATAGGCCCACCTAAACACCAAGTTAAAACAAATAGGACAACACTTAGCATATAAAATCTCATAATTGCCTCTAGGTTTTAATTAAACATGCTGGCAAACACTGATAGATAGTGAGAGATCTCATGCTAGTGTGTGCAAACAAACATATAAACAGGCATTATAATAATATAATAATTAATTTTTTTTAAGGGCAGAAAAGTAAATACAGAGTAACAAACAATTTGTTAGTTGATTTTAATTAATATGCAGATTACTAGGCAGGTTTTAATTAAAGGGCAGCAAGTACTTAAAGCAGTTCCGATTTTTTAGCATGATTATTATTAAGCTAATTTATTTTATTTTATTTTTTTAAAACGAGCAAGAGAATAATTAAGCATTAACAGAGCAAAACAATCATGCATAAAATAATTATACTATTATTAATATGCTGGAAATAATTGTCGAAATCTACATACAAATTTGAAGCCTCATTAGCATGCAAATATTTATTAAAGTCCTATAGGCATGATTTATAATCAATTTACATGCTGAAAGATATTATCATGCTAGAGCTTATTAAATTCTGACAAGACTGTTAGAACATGCTGAATTTATATAATACGATTAGTTTCTAAGTGTGAGCATGATGAAATTTTATTGATCGTATAAGCAAGATTTCTATGTGAATGGCATACAAGATTTATTATAATCTAATTAATTAAAAACATCATTTCTAAGAATCTGATTACTTAAAAAAACATCATTTCTAAAAATCTGATTGCTTAACCTGTAGAGATCATTAAAATTCTAGAATTCATAAATATGAGAGCAACATCAATGCATGAAAAGCAATTGTAGGCTATTCATTTATCTGAAAACTATAGAACCCATAGACATATATATAAGTGAACATGATAATGTTTAATTTTACTTTAATTGATCAAACTTTATACATGATATCTAACTCATATAACGTCAAAAATTAATATAAGCTTATACATGATATCTAAGCGCAATTAATAAACTGAATTTCAACAATATTTAAACATGCTTTCTAAGTAGAGCAAATATATGAAATATTTATTTGAAGCGTATGTGTGTAGATTTTATGCCTGTTAGCAAGTTGAAATCTTATGAACACAATGTCTAATTATATTATTAGTCAATTTCCGAATTTTACAAAATTACAAATGAGGCAAGATTTTAATAAATTCAATATGTTTGGATGCCTTATGATTAAGTAATAAGCAAGTTATCTATAACAATCACACATAATAAAATAAAAATAAGATAAAAGAACAGTTAGCACATATATCCCTTCCCCCCTTTTAGAGGATCCCCTAATTATTCATATATGATAGAGAGTTAGAGTTATACAAATATTACAAATAGAAATAATAAATACAAAATACAAATAGAATCTTGTCTCATGGCGACTCTTCAATTTGAACTTCAAGTTTAAAACCTGTTTAACATAAGAACACCCGACACGAGATCATAGCATGATAATAACTAATAAATAGAAACATCAAAAGCAATTTACAGCAAACACACGAATTTCACCAAGTCATATAAAATCACATATCGGAATGAAGGATAAGGACACTAACCTGGATGCTTCCTCCAACATACATAATGCGAACAATGCAAGAATTTAAACTAATGAAGGGAACTAACCAGTTATGCAGAAATATTTAACAGCAATGAAGACCCAATTATTCCAATAAACGACCCGAACACAGCAAGTGAATAGAGAGGGACTTTAATGTTTACCGAAAAAACTTAATTCTTTTATTTGAGTAAAGAGCACTATGTATTTTTAGTATTTTAGAGGGTAAGCCAATGTGATGATCTGTTGTGAATGAGAGGTATGATTTATATAGTGAATAGGAGGACACATAATAATGGAAGAGAATTATTTTAGGATCAATTTAAAATATTTTCCTTATTTCAAAGGAGCCAAAATTAGATTTTATTATTAATTTATTTTTTACCAAATATAAAACATCTAAATAAGACAAGAACAAATTTAGGATCAAACAAATATTACTCCTTATTTCAAAGGAGCCAAATCAGATTTTAATTTATTTTTTACCAAATATAAACAAGTAAGAAATATCAATTAACACCATCAATCAATATTGCACATCATCAACTAAAAGGAATAATATTTTATTGCCAATAGCAATCTGTCTCAAACTAAATAAGCCACCTAAAATCAATTAACCAAAAACACATGTTCAATCAAAAGGAAAAAGTATTATTTAGGAAGAACAATATCACATAGCTCAAATTAAGCTCCATTCAAATAACTTAACTGAAATAAAACAAGTAAGAATCCATTCAACTCAAATTAAGGGCCATTATAATCAATTAATATCAATAAATAAAACAATAAACTAATTTTACCATAATCATCAAACAAGTAAGAGATCCGGGCAAGAATCTCAGTTTAATGTAGTATTTGCATAAAACCTCATACAATATCACATACGGGTTAACCGTAATTACGGAATCAATTAACAACCCCATCATTAATATTAACAATACTACAGGTAATACTGCATAAACTAGAAGGAATTATCAAATAATAAAGATTAGATATATCACAATTAGCACCTTCATCATTCTGACGGAACCGATTAATGGGAGCATGTTAAACAATCAACAGTAAACATTAACAAGTTTAAACGGAGAAATCTATCATTCACCATTAAGCAAATGGGTATGAATTTTGAACAGAAAATTTCAATATACATAGTTTTCCTGAAAATCAAGAACGAACATGTAATATTCATACAAATCGAACAGGCAGTAGACAAAGATGCATACATGAGATCAAATGCTGCTCAAATTAATATTCGTGATAATTAAAGAATCAAGAACAGAGAATTGTAATGATATAAAAATTTAATGAAACTTACCTGGTTAAGATCCATCTTAATAAATTCAAAAAAAAATTAAAATTATTACCGGAGTTTGCTATATTCGGAGCTCGTCTGGTTGCTGGTTGAAACTACTGTCGTCTCGCTGGTGCTGCTGCTGTCCGGCGATTGATGTTGCTGCTCGGCGCTAGTGGCTCACTGGTGGTTTCAGTCGATTGCTCGCCTGAAAAAGAGAAGAGAAAAGGGGAGAACAGAGAGAGGCAGCCACTGATTTCCATGGTAGCCTGCCGGTGCTCGCTGTTGGAGGGAGTTAGTTTCGTCACCGGCTGCTCTTCGCCGTGAAAGAAAGGCTTACCGGTGGCCTCGTGTTACTGCTGTCGCTGGTGATTGTTGTTGCTAGCCGTTGGATTTTCGCCGACTGCTTGCTGCTGGCGGAACCGGTGGTTGCCAGCGCTCGCTTCACCGGCTGCTGGTTGCTGGACGCGGATCGCTGCTGGCTGGAGCTCATTGCTGGCCGGAGCAGCCTTTGCTGCTTGTGATAGGCTCTGCGGCTGGCTTGTTTCGTTCGCCGGAGAAATAGAGAAGAGGGAGAGAGGGTGGGGATTGGCGGCTAGAGAGAGAGAGAAGGAGAAGGAGATTCAAAAAAAAAATATAGGGTTTTGGTCTTTTAGTTTTAAAAATAGGAGATAAGAGGATTCAATCTCAATCGTAGGATTGACATTGGATGAGCAGTTAGGATTTAATATAGAATTTAATTTAAGGATGAACGGACGAGATTAAAAGGAAATTTTAAAAAACCTGATTGAAATGGGTTAGAATGGCTAGAATTGAAATGAATATGGCTAGAATTGAAATAAAAGGTGGCTATAATTGAACTACAATTTGAATTGAATAGGCTAGAATTAGACAAAATCGACTAAATTTTAAATTCAAAAATATATTTTAAAATACGTATTTAATTAAATAGCATTCCTCAAAAAGGTTAAAGGTCGGTCAAAATTAGGTGTCAACAGCCCCACAACTCCATTTTCGGCCGATAATTTGTGGATGTAGAGAAGGCGTGAAAGAACAAAAACATAGAAAGACAATGAATGGGTCAAAACCTAATTTCGTGGATAAACAATAGCTCTTCTATTTCAAAATCAATTTTGGGGATTTCTTGTTATATCGAGTTTCACGATAAATTACGGCTATAAATCTTCCTAAAAGCTTGGAATCAAGTTAGTTTTTCTGTGTTAGAGCCATGATGTTTTTTTTTTCCTTACAAAATAGTAGAAGGAATGCTTGAATTTTTGAATATCTATCTTCTCGAATTTATATCGTTTTGGTTATATAGAATAATCACTCAAGAAATTATGATCTGTATGTTGTGTTTTCATTTTGAATTCATGTATCTTGTTGATGCAAAGAGAAACGATGAAAAAAATGTTCACATGAAAATGGAAGGGAAGACTATAACAGGTGGACCTGCAATCGGCCTCTACTAAAATTGAGTTCATTTTCCAAATTTTTTATGAAACATTAGGTGACAGTACATTTATTTTGATTTGCTTGTTATATTTTGGACCAACATTTATATTTAATTTACTTTCATACGTGTTTTTCATTTTAATAGATACGTATATGGCTGGTTATAGTGCATACCAATTAGATCCCGATCCACTTGAACCATCAGTATTAACTCAACAACATACCCATAGGTCACGAGATATCTGGGATGGAAGTGTTAATATGATTTTAAATACGAGGAGGTGTGATGGAAAATTATAGGACATTATAAAGAAATATCCCATTCATCCACGAGTTTTAGATGTGATTGAATTATCAGGATTATATGGTGATTATAGATGAAATCGACCTATTATTGATCATAGTTTGATCACTTCACTAGTAGAGAGATGGCGTCCTGAGACTCATACATTTCACTTTAGGATGGGTGAGGCGACAATCACCTTGCAAGATGTAGAACTGTTGTATGACTTACCTGTGAATGGTGATCCAATACTTGGTGATGAGTCGATGAGGACCATAGGGGATTGGCAAAATATTTGTCAAAGATTGTTAGGTTTTATTCCACGTCCTTAGAACTTCAACCATAGTAGCCTCAAGGTAACTGCACTTAATGCGCATATGCTCGAGCAACTACAATTACATGACTTGGCAACACAAGATATAATCAATCAAATGGCTAGATGTTATATGTTTTGGATGATTGCTGGTATGATGATGTCAGATACATCTGGCAACTATTTAAAACTTATATACCTTCCTATGCTCGAGGATCTCAATGTAGTTAGCTCCTATAGTTGGGGTAGTGCGACCTTAGCGTGCTTGTATCGCTTTCTTAGTAAGACCTAACAGAGTGACCAAAATGAGATAGCTGGATTTCTACCGCTACTCTAGGTATACTTAATAACTACATCAATTATTTATAAATATTTCTTCTACTTTATAATCTCATAATTATATATTTATATATATATTTATATATTATGTTTAGATTTGGGCATGGGAGAGAGTTACCGTCCTCAGACCTCAGGTATTAGCACAAAGGGATATCGAAAATAATTTTCTTACTGGTTTACCTAGGGGTCCATGTGCTACTAGATGGTTTGCACATTTTAGTTGGACTGACACCACTAAGCATGTGCTGAAAGTTTTTAGGGATGCACTTGATTCCATGACAGAGGATCATGTAAGATGGTATATAGGTTTTTTAAAAAATATTATGTATATATTGTAGTTGAAACTCATTTCTTTTCTCTTTATGTAGTTTATTTGGGAACCATAATCAGATGACTTAATTGAGAGTCTTCCTGACTATTATTGAATTGGACGAGACATATGGCGTGTTAGAGCTCCAATTTTTTGTTGGGATGTCGTCGAGGTTCACTTGCCTGATCGAGTTATGAGGCAATTTGGATTGAAACAAACGATACCAACTCCATTTCTATTTGATGCCACACATTTTCACTATGATCGTAGGGGCAAACCAAATACAAATTGGAAGATAGAGCATGCACAATGGTTGCCTTTTTGGAACCAACTGCTTCAATATATTTGTGATGCACCGGTCAATCGTGAACCACTTTGATATGATGACCCTTACCTTACTTGGTTCAGACGCATTACTCGTCTTGTTATCGGTAATCCTACTCAGCGTCCTCAACAACAAGAAGGTTATGTGCCAAATTCAACGGCATATGAAACAATGGTATGTATTAGATTATGTGTGTTTATGCTTTATCTTTTGAGGATATATCAATGGCAGGGTAAATATTACTTCTTCTCAAAAATTTTGACTTGGAAAATTGTTACCTATGTTTTTTCTTAGAAAATATTATATAAGTGCTTCAGATTGATCTTTGTTTGAGCATCTGTTAGACAAAAGAATCGAAAATGCTTATTAGAAAAAAAATTGATCTTTGTGTAGGTGCGTCATATTCATTCCATGGTTGATAGAGCAAAAGAACTTAGTGATCAGCTATAATGGAGGATTTATACATATTTCGTGCAATGGTCTGGAATGAAGGAGAAAAATGCTTGACATATGTGCACGAGGCTGCTAGGATTAATGTACAAGCTGATAATAGAAGAGATGAGCTACATGATGATCATTTACATCCCCCTGTTCGTAGGCGAGGAAAAGGTGGTGTTGCTGGTAGGATGGCTCGTGCTGTTGAGAAAAGACAAGCACCTATTGAAATGGACGAATCAGTCTTCGAAGATGATCACACAACCTCTGATATTAGTTCCATTTCAAGGGGCCAAACTCAGGAGTTCACTCCCGGGGCATCAGGTATGACATATCAACCAACAAATACTGATATTGTCCCATACATGACGCTACAAATTTCAAGGGATCCAAGTCTTTCTTCACTTGAGAATGTCTTTGGCAATTATCGACCTCAACATTTTGAGAATGCCCTAAATTTTTCCTCATCGCCTGTGCCAATGTCCATGGAGATCCCTGATGCCATGACTAATTTAGAGGTCTCCAACATCGAGATAGAAGGTAATGAGTTGGATGATTCCAACAATGAAGTGGATGGTAATGATCCCGAGAATGCAAATGGAGTTGGTGAACCATCAGTAAAGAAGAAACGTACAATTTTTCCTATGCTTTATGGCACTAGTACAATTTTTTTTTAAGCTTTGGTGAACCATTATTTCTTAACATAACTGCTTCTTTTTTGGTTGAATAATTAGAAAATATTTTTACTTGCCAGGAAATCATCAACTTAACCAACACGACATAAAGAAAAAAACAAAAGGTAACAAAGACACTGTAGCAACAAAATGAAGAAGCAAAGAATAAATCACAAGGCGAAGACTTCCAAGTAAGCTTACTATTCTGTGAGACTGCAAAAACAACCATATTTTTAGTTGATTTTTCTCTTAAAGCTTGGTTTTCCAGGAGTCTTTTAGCTTTTAACTAATATCTTTTATTTTTCATTTAATTTATATGGTGGCATGAGATAAATTTAAATAGAGAAACATGGTCAGTGATGATTCATATACCCACACGTAATTGGTATTATTGATTGGAGCTGTTGTCTGCATTTGGTTGTATCCTACATCTGGTATGACTTATTAGTTATTTCTGTGAACTGGCTGGTTTGATGAAGTCAAAAGAGGTAGAAATGATGCCAGGAGGATTAGTATTTGCTTGCTAGTCCTTTTCTAAATCTCTGTTTTTATTTGGTTTTAGAGTCTCATGCAAGTGATTGGTAGAACCGATGGATGTTGAAAGGGTTTTTTTAGTCATCTAGTGATTTTCTTTTTGTTGGTTAGATCCACTGTTTCTCATTGAGTTTTGATATTGGGAAACCAAAAAAATTGTGTATGAGATGAGTCGTTGGACGTATATTGCAATTACGTTGTGATTCCTTTAAACTGTAGTCCTTTTGCATTTTGTGTCAATATTCTCGGTTATAAGAAATGAATTCATTGCGATTATTGATTCTTATGTCTTGGAAATCTGGAAATTACATTACAAATTGCAGTAGATAACTGAAAGGAAATCTAGAAATCTAGAAATCTGGAAATTGGAAATCTAAAAATCTGGAAATCTGGAAAATTGAAAATTTGGAAATCTAGAAATTACATGATAATTATAGTAGATAACTGAAAGGAAATCTGGAAATTGGAAATCTGGAAATCTAAAAATCTGGAAATTTGGAAATCTGGAAATTAACACTAATAATTTTTCTCTTAAAGCTTGGTTTTCCAGGAGTCTTTTAGCTTTTAACTAGTATCTTTTAGTTTTCATTTAATTTATATGGTGGCATGAGATAAATTTAAATGGAGAAACATGGTCAGTGATGATTCATATACCCACACGTAATTGGTATTGTTGATTGGAGCTGCTGTCTGCATTTGGTTGTGTCCTGCATCTGGTATGACTTATTAGTTATTTCTGTTTCCTGGCTGGTCTGATGAAGTCAAAAGAGGTAGAAATGATGTTAGGAGGATTAGTAGTTGGTTGCTAGTCCTTTTCTAAATTTCTGTTTTTATTTGGTTTTAGAGTCTCATGCAAGTGATTGGTAGAACCGGTGGATGTTGAAAGGGTTTTTTTGTCATCTAGTGATTTTCTTTTTGTTGGTCAGATCCACTGTTTCTCATTGAGTTTTGATATTGGGAAACCAATAAAATTGTGTATGAGATGAGTTTTATGTTGTTTCTTCTTCATGTGATATAGTAAGCAATTAAAGATTGTTGCTTTCTTTTGTTTTGTATTGTCTTATAGGAATTATGCTTTCAAAACCAGGAGAAAGGACCTCAAGATTGCAGCTTTGTTTGAGAGCTACAAAGTGGTCGTTGGACATATATTGTAATGATGTTGTGATTCCTTCAAATTGTAGTCCTTTTGCATTTTGTGTTAATGTTCTCGGTTATAAGAAAGGAATTCACCGCGATTATTGATTCTTATGTCTTGGAAATCTGGAAATTACATTAGAAATTACAGTAGATAACTGAAAGGAAATCTGGAAATCTAGAAATCTGGAAATTGGAAATCTGGAAATCTAAAAATTTGGAAATTTGGAAATTTGAAAATCTGGAAATCTGGAAATCTAGAAATCTGGAAATTTGGAAATTTGAAAATCTAGAAATTTGGAAATTGGAAATCTGGAAATTTGGAAATTACATTACAAATTACAGTAGATAACTGAAAGGAAATCTGAAAATCTAGAAATTGGAAATTGGAAATCTAGAAATCTGAAAATCTGGAAATCTGAAAATCTAGAAATCTGGAAATTAACACTAATAATTTTTCCTCTATTAGCAATCTGGAAATCTGAAAAAATTTATTCACTAATAACATAATTGCAAAAGATTAATGATTATTTAGTTACATTACAGTAGCTAACTAAAAGTAAATTAACACAATTAGACATCGACCCACAACTATTCACTTAAATTTAATTATGATTGGGACATCGTCGCCTATCATGTCCAGTCTGCCTACATAATCCACGAACTCACTCATATATTGTAGAACCACGATCCATTTCATTAGGTATTCTAGTTGTCCTTGGCCGATTAGGACGACGATAGAATTCATTACTTCTCATTGTAAAACTTGGAGATGGCCAATATGCCTCATGACCAATTGGTGAGAATGACCCAGAATATGTTGCAACATAATTCTCTATTGTGAAATGCTCGCTAACAAAATTTCTACCTAGCCCTCTTATTCTATCAGTTACCTTCATGACATGTGAACATAAGAAGTGCAAATAAACCCATTTTCCATAATCACATTTTCTTTCATTCAGTGAAACACAATGAGGATTACCACCAGTACCATCAACCTGTATAGATCTAACCTCGTATACCCCTGTGGGTATATTCCAATAAAAAATGAAGTGCCTTTTTGAACTTTCATAGTTCTTCTCCCACTTTATTTTGAATCTCCCAATCCATAATTCATTTTGTTCTGCAAGTTGGTGCGCTATTTGAGACCTACGGGAATACCGTTCAATAGTTTGCTCCAATGAAAGTCTCACCATAGCAATGACAGGCAAACCTCGTGCTTTTTTCAATACTCCATTGAACGACTCTGAAAGATTTGTTGTCAACACTCCCCATCTTTTTCCACCATCACGGCTAACAGTCCATTTGTCCAAGGGAATTTCCATGAGGTATTCATGTGCTTCGACATTTTCTTATCTAATTTGCCACATAAAGGATTCAAACTTCCTTACTTGATAAGCTGAAGCAGCCCTCCACATCAATCTGCTGAGGTCCTTGTTTGGAAATATAGATTGAAAGTTGCTCTTCAAATGCCTTATGCAAAATCGATGGAAGGCTCGAGGCTCTTGAAATCGCCGCAACTCCTGCAAACTAGTCAAGATTCCTTTTGCCCCATCAGATATAACACATACATCTTGTCTACTTTTTATCACATGTGCACTCAAATTTTTAAAAAACCACTTCCATGCCTCTTTTGACTCTTTGTCTACAATAGCAAACGCTAAAGGAAAAATGTTATCAATTCCATCAATTCCAACAACAATTAATAATTTGATCTCATATTTTCCATAAATATGAGTTCCATCTACTGAAATAACAGGGTGACATGTTTGGAATCCATCTATGCATGGCTTGAAGGCCCAAAATACAAATTTAAAATTTTTTACCTCTGATGAACTCATAGACTCTTCGTGTTTCCATTCCACAACTGTTCCATGGTTAAAGTGTTGAAAAGCTGCAAAAAATTTAGGTAGGTCACGAAATGATTTCTCGAAGTCACCATACACCAATTCAAATGTGCGTTGATGTCCAAGCCACACTTTTCTGTATGTCACTTGATGACCAAATTTTTCATGAACCTTTGAAATGACATCTATCACTAAGTACTTAGGATTTTTTCTAATTTGATTTAGAAATAGTGATGCAATCAAATTGGTATTTAGATTGGCGTGACTACTAGAAATCCCTTCAGTCTCACATCTATGATTTTCAACATAATTTCCTATCTTCCAAAGGTTATCTCCAACTTTTCGACCTCGAAGAAACCACAAGCAACCCAATAAATTATAAAACTTACATCTCACAACCCATAGACTCTTGGTAGATGTTACCACCTTGAACTCCTTATTTTTGTGCAAACTCTAAATAGTTACCGTCCGTTTCAATTTTTCTTTACTACTAAAAAACATTCCTTTTTTCAAATCCTTTTTTGCTTCCTCAAACCAAACTGAACAATATTCCATCTCAGATTCACATGTAGACATGAAAATGTCTTCCTCAATCTCTAATGTCCTGAAATAGGGTATGTCATGATTTTGTATTTCAGGCACGCCTTGTTCATGATTATGAAGATTTACACCATTCTGAGAAAAATATCTAATATCATCGATATCTTCATCAGGTTCACTTTTATCACCATCTTTTGAAGGTTCATCTTCCTCCGAACTTTCATCACTAATTTCAGCATTTACATCATTATATTGATCAACATTGGTCTCATTATCTCTGTAAAAAAATATTAGTTAAATTCTAGCAAAATTATGAATATAGAAGCTTGTTTTAGAAGAGATAATTTATACTCTAAAAGGTCATTTCTTCTAATAATAAGAGATAATTTGTGTATACTGACAATAAAAATTATCTTATTGCTAAAATTCAGTAAAATATAAATTTGTTGTTTTACCTGGCCTCATATTCCCTTTGACTATTATCAATATGCATTTGACTACTTGATCCTTCACCATGCATTGACAATTGTTGGAACGGTGGTTGAACAATTGGTTCTACAAAATGATGTTGATTGGCCGTGGTAAAACCATAATTTTGAGCCAATAAATTCATGTGATAACCATGATGACCACTAAGTTGAAATACAACATTTTGATCTGTTGATTTGGTCTTTACATACATTTCCAAAACATTTATATCAATCTTATCCGCAAATTTTTGAGGTATGAAAAGAAATTGTAACAAAGATTGGTCATTCTCAATTTTAATCTAAATGAAACTTGTATTGTTACCTTGAATTGAACATGGATATTTTTCAGAAATATTCATATGAATATTTTCACTATTTGTTCCCATTTTCTCATGCAACAATCCAACCAACTCAACATAGTTAGTTGAGGTAGACATGCTAATAATCATTCTAGCACATTCAGTATACCTAAATCCATTCATATCCGTAATTATTTCACCACCGCAATACAAAGCAACCATCACATTATGTTCAAAGCTCGTCATCTTTATCCTACACATACAAATAAGATATTTTTTTAAATAATATTAATAAATTAGAAAAATAATTTTAAAGCTATAGTAAGAACTTAACATAATATGATAAACCTGACTTATTTAATTCATACCTAATGAATTTTTGTGAATATTATTTTAACAATGGGCAACACAATTAAAAGTTTTGTTGAAAATTGTTGGAATATGCAAAACCTTCCTTACAACAACATTTATTTTATAATCACTTGTGACCAGTTTAAAAAATGGAGGAATATGACTTTACCAGTATGACAGTCACGTTTTTTAGGCTAAATTTGCAGGAGTCGAAGACCCGTGATTGGATTCTTAGTAAACGTTACTCATAGTAACGTTTTACAGCTAAAACGTTACTGTGAGTAACGTTTTAGGTGTACAACGTTACTATGAGTAACGTTTTAAATTTGCAGGATTTGATTCTGCATTTGCAGGGTTGGATGTGATTGGATTCTCAATAAGCGTTATTGTGAATAACGTTTTAATCCTAAAACGTTACTTGCAGTAACGTTTATTCATTTAACATCGTCAGCTTAGTTAGTTAAAGTCCGTTGAATTTTTAAAATAAAAATAACCTAAAACGTTACCATGAAGTATGTTTATACTGCTTTTGTAAAAAAAAATTAAAACATATTAGTTAGGTGAATTGGTTTTAAAAATAGCTTATTTTTTTCAAAAATTCTGAAATAAATGGTTAATAGATATAAATACGGGATTGTTTTAACAAAATATAAACATGTGGATCAATTTTTATATTTAAAAAATCTCAAATCATGATATGGAATTTTCATATTATGATTTTTGGAGAATATGAAATATGAAATCATGAGATGGAAACCGTGAAATCGCATGTCCAAACGCTGATTACATCTCACGATTCCTGCATGGCCAAATGCCTAATTGGAAAAACAAGACACTCATTACAATAAAGTAGCCATTCTTTCTCCTTCTTCACCTTCTTCTTTGTTCTTCTTCGTTCATCGTTCTTCTCCAGTGATATGGGATCTGCAAAACCAAGAAGATTTGGACTATCTATGAACATTAATTGTTGGAACAACTGTAAAATAATTGAACAAGAATATGTTTATGTAAACATGAGTTCTCTAGTTTTAAAAAAAAAATCGATGTAGCGCAAACATGAATTATTTGGAGAAAATTAGCAAATTATATATTAAAAACTTGAAACATGGAGAGAATTTTATATCTAAAATTTTGGGACAATGTAGAGATGGTTTTGAGTTGATTGAGATTGAATAGTCAGTATATACTTCATAAATAGTTAACTTATATTCAGTTTTTTAAGTGTATCATAGTATATAGTCAATGTATAACTCATATATAGGTAAACTATATTGTATAGTCAATATACATTTTCTATGACTTTTGACAAACAATATTGTATAGTCAATGTATACTTTCTATGACTTTGGCAAGCTATATTGTATAGTTAATGTATACTTTCTATGATTTTTAACTATTTTTTTATGTAAATTAAACATGACTATATTTGTTGTAAACTAATTACTTTATGGTATATATTTGAAACTAGCCTATATCCTACCAAATGACCCCCTGTGATCCCTTATTGACCATGGGAAGTGCTTTAAAAAGGCTTCTTTTTTTAAAAAAATGTATTAAAGAAATAAACAAAATAAAAGATTTTATTTCATTTTCCTCATTCATTGACCATCATAGTTATTTGGGTCTGCCACTAAATACTCATAAATTTCTTAATTCAAATATGAGGTCTAAAACTTTAAATAAAAGTTACTATACAAATATGTCTCTGATTACACATATCAAAGACAATGTATGGTATTTAAAATTAAAATTGTGAAACACAAATACATAGAGGAAAAGGGATGAGAGAGGGAGAGAGGCATGGCGAGCAATTTAAGCAGTTTTAACCGAGGCTGTATCTCAAATACAACCTCTTAGCGAGTGAGATGCATTAATGTATTCTGAGTAAAACCAGCACTACATTATGTAAATATTGAAATTGTCGCGGCTTATGGTTAATCGTGGCAATAATGTCGTGGTTTGTAAAAATTCCTCCTAATTTTATGCAATTCATCAGTTAGTACAGTTAATGAGAAAATTACTTATTCACTTAAATAATGAAATGTGAAAATACTCAAACCAAACACAGCAGGTGAAGGAATTACTATAAATAGCGGAGACTTGTGTCAAAGGTTATTCATCAAAACAACTACTATAAAATGAACATCAACCACTTTCTTTCATATAAATTGGCTTTCACTGCTCTGCTCCTTCTCTTCAACTTGTCGGATGTCTGGGGAATTTATGCACATGGCGAATCCAAAGTGAGTACATCAATACTGGTTAATCTGTAATATCTTTCGTCTCAGGTAAAGCTAATAGTAAATGAAATGATTGTTAAATTCTATATAGGTTCATATTGTTTACATGGGAAAAAGACAACATGATGATGCACAACTCACAACATCAGCCCACCATCAAATACTTACTTCTGTCCTCGGAAGGTATAACGTAACTTAAGGAAAAATCAACAGATTGATTGCTCTCTTCTCCTCCACAGGGAATTACTCCATATTTAGTTCACAACTTTATGTTTTCTCCTGATGATGCAGTGAAGAAGCTGCAAGAGATTCAATCATCTACAGTTACAAACATGGTTTCTCCGGCTTCGCTGCCAAGTTAACAAAATTTCAAGCCAAAAAGATTGCAGGTAAAAAACTCTAGTACCTACCTTGTAATCTCTACTTTGAAAAGGTTAAATTTGGCACATAAAAACTTAACACTGTATTTTAAGCTTATCCCTCATTGAATTTGTTGCAGAGTTACCTGATGTGGTCCATGTGATTCCAAATCACTTGTACAAGTTACACACAACAAGAAGTTGGGATTACCTTGGCCTGTCCACATCTTCTCCTCCAACAAACCTCCTTCATGAAGCCAGCATGGGAGATGGCATCATCATCGGTGTCCTTGATACAGGTTTTCCTCTTTCATTCCAAGTAGAAGGAATAATTGTTGCATAGTCTTGGGTGTGCACAAGTAGCTAGTCACTTAAACTTGTATAAAGTTGAGCAAGTAGACACATGAGTTGTACGTGAGATAGTACATGTAGAACACCATGTAGGATGTCACTTAGGATGCATGTGTTTGTTTATTCAAATTTGTACAAGTTTAACTGTCTACTTGTGTATACCTAAAGTTGGAGTGCATAAATGTGAGTTGAGGCCAAGTTAAATAACATATCTATGTATTATGTCGTTATTTTTTCACATCTCTAAAATACCCAAAATGCAGGAATATGGCCAGAAAGGGAAGCATACAATGACAAAGGCCTTGGGCCAATTCCTTCAAATTGGAAGGGCCACTGTCAGTCTAGTACAGATTTCGATCCTGCTAAGGCATGCAACAGGAAACTAATTGGAGCAAAATACTTTATAAAAGGTTTAGAAGCAGAGCTGGGAATGCCAATAATCAAGGATCCTCGTTTTCTTACGAAAGAGTTTGCGTCACCAAGGGATAGAAATGGACATGGCACACACACATCAAGCACCGCAGGTGGCTCCTTTGCACCAAATGCAAGTTACCATGGACTTGCTTATGGCACAGTTAGGGGTGGTGCACCCAAGGCTCGGCCTGCTATGTACAAGGTGTGTTGGGACTGGCCTATTGGAGTATGTAACTTTGCTGATATAATTAAGGGTATTGATGAAGCAATTCATGATGGAGTTGATATTTTATCTCTATCTCTTGGCACAAACACACCTCAGTTCGCTGATGTTGATATGCATAGTATTGGTTTTCCATCTTTCCATGCTGTCATGAATGGAATCACAGTCGTTTGTTCGGGGGGAAACGATGGACCAATTCCCCAAACAGTAGGAGATCCATCACCATGGATAATAACTGTGGCAGCTTCTAGTATTGACAGGTCCTTTCCCACACTCATTACATTAGGCAACAACCGGACTTTCACTGTAAGTTCTCTTTCTTTATCGAAGAAATGATATACTTCAGAAGGAAAAGACCTAGAAGGAATTGTAATTAAATTGTATCTGTAGGGTCAATCCCTTTATACCGGAAAGGAGACTGGTTTTATCAGCATTGTATATCAAGAGAGCTCTGATATTGAAGATAATCGGTATGTACCTGATGAGATACTATAGTTCATCTAAAAAAAAAACATATATCTTTCTTTTTTATGCCATAACAAGGGCTAATTCTGTGTCTCCATAGGGGATTATTCTTTTTAACCCGAACTTAAATAGCATGAATTTATGAATTTTGAAGCTATTGCGACACCTTAAATACAAATGATACATGGGCAGCTGGAAAAGTGGTGCTTTGCTTCCTGGTTAAAGGAGATGAGAGGAATTTAGGAACAGCTCTACAAGTTGTCCAGGTGGTTGGAGGCTTGGGATTGATTGTTGCTAAGAATCCAACCAGAACCCTGGATTATTATGCTTCTGACTTCCCAAGTATTGGAGTAAGCTTTGACATTGGAGCTCAATTACTCGATTACATTAGGTATTCCAGGTAAACCAAGATATCCAATTCTTTTCTTTTTGCTAAGTACAGAGAAATCTTAAATCACATTGTTGGTTCTTAAAACCATCATTAAAATATAATGCAGGAATCCACAAGTAAAGCTGAGTCCTACTAGAACTCATATTGGAAAACCTGTTTCAACACATATTGCATCCTTCTCATCTCGAGGTCCCAATTCTGTTGCCCCCGCCATACTTAAGGTATAAATTTCTAGGCATTACTAAGTAGCACACTATGTAGGAACTCATTATTTATAATATTGCATCTATAACAAATACATTAACTATGCCTCAATTCCAAGCTAAGTAAGTTGCAGTTCACTATATCTCCATATTTTTCAACTATATAGATCTTTTTCCGACATTTTACCCTTTTTTTGCCAAGTATTTGTGAATTCCAATAAATTGTAGGTCTTTCGAGACAACATTTTTCCAAGTAATTTTAGGTCTTCCTCTTCTTAACACCTTCACTCACCATGGTTTCGCACCAACAGACCAATGCATTTGGAAATCGACTTGGCCAGACCAAACCATTCCAAGCGACGTGATCTCATTTTATCCTTGATATCACGTGCTACTTGCACCTTCTAAATATCGCACCATATTTCTAAACTTAATGTCTGATGTTACAGCCAGATATAGCAGCTCCAGGAGTCAATATATTGGCTGCTGTTCCTCCTGCAGAAACTCCATACGAATTTATATCAGGAACATCCATGGCAGCTCCTCACGTGTCTGGCATTGTTGCGTTGCTCAAGTCCCTGCACCCACATTGGTCTCCAGCTGCCATCAAGTCTGCACTTGTCACAACAGGTCCTTACTCCATGCAAATGTAGTTTGCCATATGTTCTGTTTATCTTTTGGTGCTTCTAAATCAACTTGCCGTATTTGTGCATGCAGCATGGCAAACGGACCCTCATTCAGGGGAACCAATTATAGCTGAGGGAAATGCAGATAAGATTGCTGATCCGTTTGATTTTGGTGGTGGACTCGTGAATGCAAATGCTGCAAAAGATCCTGGCCTAGTCTATGACATGGGATTCTCGGATTATGTTTTTAGTTATTTGTGCCCAATGAGCTATAACACAAGTGCCATCGGTAGAATCATTAATGGATTTGTTACTTGTGCAAACAAAATGCCTTCCCTTGTTGATTTCAATGTCCCTTCTTTAACAATACCAAGTCTCAGGAAAACAGTTACTGTTAAAAGAACAGTCACCAACGTCGGACCAGTGAACTCCAAATATAAGGCTATCATTGAGCCTCCACTGGGCATTACCATAAAAGTAAAGCCTGAAACTTTGATATTCAACTCCAGCACCAAGAAAATCTCATTCACGCTCACCATTTCAACCAGTCACAAATACACAACAGGCAATTATTTCGGGAGTTAACTTGGACTGACGGGGTGCACAAAGTAAGAAGCCCAATATCTGTGAGAACAGAGTTCCCTGAACTTGCTGGTTAAAGTAAAAGATGGATGCAAGAGTTGGTTAATTTATTTCTATGCACTTATGTAATCCAAGTATGAAGCAGTGGTTTCACGATTGAGCTTCTATGCAAGACAAATATTTTTATCTTTCCTTCACTATATAACCAGTAGAAAAAAGAAGAATCTCCCATACAATGGCTTAAAATATAGATACAGGAAGTAATCATACAAATTCTCAGTATTATAGTCATGTAGACACAACCATTCTCAGTATTGTAGTCATGTAGACACAACCACCATTACCGCTGATTAAATCAATTGTCGTCATCATTAGTGATCATTCCAACTAATCAATACAAATAATTATCATCATTAGTCAACATTTTATATTGCTAACCATCATCTTTAGTTATTAATATCATTCCACTACTAATTATCTGTCCACACCAACAACAACCACAGTTAATCACTATTGTCAACCACTATACGATAGGATATTATTCATAACCACCATCATCAGTCAACAACACCATCCTAAATCGACATACAATAGTCATAGTTAGTCATCACCACTGCCAACCATATAAAAAATTTTAAATGTTTTATTGACATAATATTAAATCAATTTAGTATTTTATTTGAATTGTATATTTATTATTTTTTAAACAAAGACAATTTTTATGCATTCAGAGTTGAGAAATACATAGTCTTAACAATTTCATATTAAGATCTTACTGCAACATCTTAATATTCAGATTAAGATCTTTCAATTTTAATGCACATCTTAATTTTAATGAAAACAAATAAGGTCAAAGACTTTGTTAGAGATCTTAATCATTTGAATCCATTAAGTAATTGTAATATAAGAAAATCAAATGCACTTAATGATTACAATTCAAACAAACAAATTTAATACTTAATATCTGAATAATTAAAATTAGACCTTCATTACATAAAAAAAATGATGGCCAAAATTGGTGGGGCAAATGCTGAATGTAAAAGGAAACATCACACTAAAATCATACAATTTTGTAGGTCTTTATCTTACCAATCCAAATGAAGTACCTAACTTTTACTAACTAACAAGCATGAAGAAAATAAGAGCTAGAAAGAACTAAGTATTTTCTTTCACTGCAGAGTTTGTAATACACTCCATGATGATATTACAAGTGAGGGGGGGGGGGGGAGGGGGGGGAGTAGGCCTTATCTTACCAATTGAAATGAAGTATCCAACTTCTACTAACTAACAAGCATGAAGAAAATAAGAGCTAAAAAGAACTAAGTATCTTGTGATCACCACAGAGTTTTGTAATACACTCCATGATGATATTACAAGTGAAGATGCTTAAAATGTAAAAATATGACAATCAAGAAGAAGGTTGAGTTATCGCCTCAAACTTTCTATTATGAAAGCATGAATTAAAAAAGATTAATTGCCCATCAAAAGTACTTTAAGTATTTTTCTCGTCTTCTTCTTCAAACCTATCCAACAACACTTGATAATTCATACATTTTTTTTGGATTTATTGGATCTCGTTGAACCTATTGATACTGTCATATGGTTCTGTTTTGCATGTCGCATCCTTGGAACAAACTCCTTAGTCACTTTACCGTCCCAGCTATGTTGCCTTCCATGTGTCTTCTTTTTGCTTTTGTTGCTTCCACTTCTTTCTTGTCTAGGTGATATATGCCTATCCCTAGCAACTTATCAAAGCATATGTCCACCTCTTTCTCATCTTCATCAAGAGAATCCTCGACCAAATCAATTGTATTTGACGCTAAGGCCTTTGATTCATTCTTTTTGCAATCACACATTTAGGCACAAATACGGGAGTTTCTGGGCTTAATTTGCTATTTATAGCAGGTGGTGAAACCTGCTCTTCTTGGACCAAATCGTTGTCATTCTCTGTTGACCTTATTAGTTGTCCAGATTCACCAAGCGACTCCAAAGATGGGGATGATATCTTATGAGTCAAGGTATTCAATGTGAACATGAGTGGCTTAATCGCTTGATTGGATTTGAGTAGCATGACATCCAAATTTTCTTGAATAATCTTAGCTACCATAGGATTAGAAAGATATAATGTTGGAGCCATAATATTAACTTCTTTTTGTTAGCCTTCAATAGGTCTCTTGAGGCATTACTAATATCTTGCTTCTTCTCATTGTCTTGAAAATTTCCATCCTGTCCACTACATGGAAAATTATTTTGACTAGTCGGGAAAAGGGTCCAACTACTATTTGAATTTTTGTGTGCAGCAAGTGTCCAATTTTTAGTTGCATTCTTGTTTCAACTTGCAAAACATGCTGCCAAGAATTTTCAACATCAGTTGTATCCATTAGTTTTTGTTCTAAATCAACTCACAACGCATCAACTCCAACTCTTAGGGGTCATTTGGTATGGTTACATAGTAAGGACAACTCAGGAAACTCACTATTTGTCTCACTGAGAATTTAATAGTATCAGAAATGATTGTTAAATGCAGGTTCATATCGTTTACATGGGAAGAAGGCAACACGATGATGTTGAACTCGCAACATCAGCTCACCATCAATTACTTACTTCAGTACTGGGAAGTTAACCAAAGGAAAGAGCAACAGATTAATCTTCTCTTCTCTGCTCTGCTCTCATCTCCTCTGCACTCTAATTAATATGCGCCGACTATTTAATTCATAACTTTATGTTTTCTCCTGATGCAGTCAAAAAGCTGCAAGAGATTCAATCATTTATAGTTATAAACATGGTTTCTCTGGCTTTGCAGCCAGGTTAACGAAATCTCAAGCCAAAAAGATTGCAGGTAAATTGTAGTAGTACTTTGCAATC